>JBBGZY010000008.1:14002500-16822500 GCA_037952925.1 Lithobates clamitans | reverse complement strand
GGAATAGATTCAAGTGCCATTTCCCACTGGTTTTCATCTATCTCCCCTATAACTTCCACCCATTTGTTTCGACACTTTAACGAAGCATAGTCCTAAACTGAGGACAGCAATTCCTATATAAATTTTTGATGTAAATCCTTTCCTGGTGTCTGCTACAAGAACTTCTCTCAACAAAGATGATGTTGATACTGTCAGAGGGTGCGTTGTTTGTTGTGCCTGCAACGCATGACGGAGTTGGAGATATTGATAGAAGCTCCTGGGGTTTAACTGAAATTCCCTACATAGTTGTTCATATGTCTTTAGTACCTCTCCCTCATAAAGTTGTGCAAAGAACCAGATCCCCCTTCTTTTCCAGGGGGTAAAACCTTGCAATTCTTGTACCTCTGGGTATCTTTTATTGTGCTATATCAGAGTAAATGGGAGTACACCCGTTATTTTCAGCGCTTTCCAGATCTCCCCCCATACCCTTTTTAGGAGGATGCTCGTAGGTTCTGAACCATTCATGCTTGGCAAATCCATCTCCATATGGGAGGCCGCCTTTAATGCGGGTCTGATATGGTCACCAATTTACATATAGGGTCCTCATTTGCTTCTCCCCACCCTGCCATCTGCTGTAGCTGTGAGGCCAAAAAATACATTTTGGAGTGGGGTACTGCCAGTCCTCCTCTATCCTTTCCATATTACAATATGGCTAAACTGATCCTAGCTATCTTTTTTTTCCATATTAGTTCCTTCATCAATGTGTCGATTTGCTTGAACCATTTGTTTGAAATCCACATTGGTGAGTTATGGAAGATATAGAGTTGCTGCGGAGCCCATATCATTTTTAATAAATTTGCCCGTCCTATTACTGATAGTGGAAGCTTACACCAGCTGTTACATTTCACTTTCTGTCTAACCAACAGTGGACCCAGATTTAGCTGAAGATACTTAGCCGGATTTGGGGATACCAGCACTCCCAAATATTTAAAGCTGTTGACTATAACTATTTGTTCCGCCCCCTCTGGTAGCTGTTCCTTCAGCTGATCTATGGGCATTAAAGTTGATTTTGACCGAGGGCGGAGCCAGCGCGCGGCATGTGAGGAGGGAAAGCTCTGAGCTCCGTTCACAGACCTACGATCCTGTGCTGATCCTGGAGCAGAGGCACCCCAATTCTGTGCAGACTCTAAGGGGATGTGTGCAGGGACCCCTCGGGAATCTTTGGGGATGGTAAAATACGGCCCCCCCTGGCCCAAAACGGCAGGAGAAAGACTGGCGCGATATGCCTGGGGATCAAAAAATGGCGCCGGCTCACAGGAGGAGGAGGAATTGGCCGCCGCTGCAGCGGACTGAGGAGAGCCCACATCAGCCGCCTTCCACACTGGTCAGGGTGAGTCCTAAACCCCAAAGAGGTGGAACACTGAGAAGGGGGAGATCCTTAGACAGGCTGCAGGATGTCAGGGGCAGACCAGCAGTGGAAGTGGAGAGGGAGGAGGAACCGTCCCTGGCTCAGATTATGGATGCAATACAGGGCTGCCAAACTAAACTGATTGATCATTTTGAGGGCCTCAAGATGGAGTTTTCCTTTCTAAAGCATGATATGCAGAAACTAAGGGAAAAAGCGCAAGTTTCAGACCGTCGCATTGCCTCTCTAGAAGATGTTGTCAGGCCGTTAGATAGGGCTGTGCAGGTGACAAAAAAGACCCTGTCTGAGCACACTTTAAAGATGGCTGACATGGAAGACCGCATGAGAAGGAACAACATAAGATTGGTGGGGTTCCCTGAAGGTGTGGAGGGGAGGCGAGTTGAAGAATTTCTAGAGCACTGGCTGACTGATCACATGGAACCTGGCACTTTTACGAAGCTATTCACCATTGAAAGGACACACCGTGTTCCAGGCCACCGAAGGGAGCCCCTCCCAGGTCCATGATAGCGAAGGTACTCCACTTTCGAGACCATGAGAATATACTGCGTGCGGCCAGGACTGGCCCTGAACTATTGTTTGATGGCTATCGAATATCGATCTATCCTGACTTCTCTGCGGCCACACAGAAGCAAAGGGCCTCTTTTCAGCCTGTAAAGAAGAGATTGAGAGACCTCAACCTGATCTACAGTATGCTGTATCCTGCTAAACTGCGCGTAGTAGAAAATGGAAAAACATATTTTTTTACAAACCCCGTTGAAGCTTCAGAATGGCTAGATACACGTGGAAATCGCAGGGGTAAATCTGCCTCTCATTCACCGTGATCCCCCCACCAGAGAGAACAGGGGGTGACAGGCAAGATGTGTTAGGGATGACATTTCTCTTTACCTTTCTGAATTACCCTACCACTGATGTGACTAATACTGTTTTTTTTTTCGGTCTTCTTACTTTTATTCTCCATTCGATGCGTTTGAGCCTTCTGGGAAAGCCCTGTGGTTGATTGAAGTTCATCTGTCTGGAAAACTATTCTACCAGCTCTCCTGTTAGGCAGCCCTTGATATGAAGATACAACCATGGAGAACTTTTGCTATTGAACCACTTGATGCTGCCTTGTGCCTCTGGTTTGATGATGTGTCTGTGAACTGCTCTAAAGGAAGATATATTGGACACAGAAAGAGTTTGTTTTCCTATCCGGATAACAGGAAAGTGTGTTTTTTTTATTTTTATTCTATTTTTTTCTCTCTCCTTTTTTTGCAAGGGGAACTGTTTTTTTTTGCTCAAGAGCTCCGGTGAAGGAACTGGTTTTATGCGACAGTTTTAAGTCGCATCTCTGCTGCCTATTTTTTGACTCAGGTTATGGGGAAAAAAGTGCCTAGCAGGTTGGGGCTGGGTGCAGGGAGGGGGGGGGAGGGGAGGTTTTTGTCTACTGGGGAAGTGATGTTTACATTTGTCTGGGATGGTCTGCACTCGGTGCATTTAGTCATGCATACTGTGATTTGTATTTGTGGGAGGAGAGGTTTGGAGCCCTGCTGTCTTCGCCGTGTCCTCTATTTCAGAAGGGGAATGACCCCCAATTTTTTTCTATCTCACTTACATTATGGAGGTAAAGCTTAACATTTTGGCCTGGAATGTCAGAGGCCTAAATGCAAAATTTAAACGATCGCTAGTATTTGACTATATTAAAAAGTACAAACCCCATATAATATTATTCCAGGAAACACATCTTCAGGGCTCCAGGCTTCTTTCTCTTAAGAGGGCTCACATAGCTGGAGCTTATCATGCCAGTTACTCCTCATATGCGAGGGGGGTGTCCACTTTAGTAACTAAAGCTCTCCCCATAACTATACAAGCTGTTCGCACTGACATTAAGGGGAGATATGTTATTCTGGTGCTAAAGGTGATGAATACATTGCTAACAATTGTAAATGTTTATGTTCCCCCTCCCTTTTCGGTAACTCATCTAGATGACATGATGCAAGCCACTTATGAGGTGGCAGAAGGGAAAATATTTCTTTTGGGGGATTTTAATTCTGTGGCTGTACCAACTTTGGATAGATTGGGGGGTAAAGCTGATGCACCAACCCCCCTTGCAGGGTGGATGTCTACTCATGGGCTGAAAGATGTCTGGCGGTTCCATCATCCTGAGGTGAGGGAGTACTCCTGCTATTCGGAATCGCACAAAACTCTTTCCAGAATAGACACTATCCTGTCGGAGGGGGAGGGAATCAGTATGGTCAACAAGGTCTCCTATCTACCCAGAGCAATATCTGACCACTCTCCGATGTTATTGGAACTTAATTTAGGACCGAAACCGGGTATACGCCTCTGGAGGATGGAAGCGAGTTGGCTTCAGGAGGAGTATATAATAATTAAGTGCTCGGAGGCCATTAAACAGTTCTGGGTAGAAAATGGTAGTTTTGGAACTCCTCCTCTTCAGTGGGAGGCTTTTAAGGCCACACTAAGGGGAGTCTTTATAGCGGAGGTCCACGGGTTTAAGAAGCAATTAGCTTCCACCATACAGAGTAAGGAAACTGAGGTGACTTCTGCAGAGGCAGAATATATTAGGGACCCCACTAGTGAGAGGTTGCTGACTTCACGCATGCGAACCAGGGAGTACAAGACGCTCCTTACGGAACGCACCACAAAACTTTGCCTGGCCCAACGCAGGCGTCTATTTGAATTTGGCGACAAGAATGGCAGGCTTCTGGCATACTTGGCGCGTCCGGATTATGTGCCGGTACATATTCAGTCAATTTATGATAATTGCAGGCTGGACATAGTGGATTCGGACGACATTTTAAAAATCTTTGTCCAATTCTATACTGAATTATACAAATCTTGTACTCCTCGGGGGACAGCGGATTTGCTGACTTACATAAATGACATTGATCTCCCTACGCTGACCATGGAAGATAGAAACACACTGGAAACTGATATTACGGTGGAGGAGGTGGAGAAGGCAATTGCCTCCTTCCCGCCAAGGAAATCCCCGGGGTTGGATGGTCTTCCATTCGAGTGGTATTACACCTTTAGGTATGGATTAGCCCCTCGGTTACTAAAGGTGTTTGATGCGGCGAAATCGGACGGTAGATTACCTCCGTCAATGCGAGAGGCCTTGGTGGTCCTGATCCCCAAAGGGGGGAAGGATCCCCGAGAATGTGACTCCTACCGGCCGATTTCGTTGATGAATGTTGACACAAAAATTCTGGCCAAAGTTCTTGCTAGTAGATTACAAACTGTCATCACGAAACTGGTTGACGCAGATCAAACAGGATTTATACAAGGCCGCTGCGCACAAATGAATATTAGAAGACTCTTCTTAAACCTCCAGGCGACTCACGACAACTCTGGGACCAGAATGGTGGCTTCTTTAGACACAAAGAAGGCCTTTGACTCCGTGGAGTGGCCTTATCTGTTTCACCTCCTGGAGTCATTTGGCTTTGGCCCCATTTTTATTTCATGGGTACGGCTCCTGTATACCGTTTCCTTGATTAGACTGAGGATCAATGGCATTATCTCGGATCCTTTCCCAATATTCCGGGGCACTAGGCAGGGGTGTCCCCTTTCGCCCCTCCTATTTGCCCTGGCGATTGAGCCTCTGGCAGTTAAATTAAGATCTACTATGGCTTTAACTGGCTTGAGGATTGGGGAATTTGAGGAAAGAGTGTCACTGTATGCAGATGACATGCTGCTATACTTGCAGGACCCAGGACCTTCACTCTCTACAGCCTTTCAATTGATACAGGATTTCGGGGATTACTCTGGTTTCCGTATAAATTGGAAGAAATCCTCTCTATTCCCTATTGATAAAGAAGTGGTTGTTCCCTCAGATTGTCCTATCCCATTATCCACCTCTTTCAGGTACTTGGGGGTTGAGGTCCAGCTTCCCATCTCTAGGTATCTGGAGAATAACCTGTCACCCATTGTGGGAAATTTTCGAGAGAAGGTACAGAGATGGAGGAACCTGCCGCTTAGTTTGTTGGGCAGGATAAATCTATTTAAAATGATTTTCCTGCCCAAGTTTCTTTACATTCTCTCGAACTCCCCTGTTTTTGTGCCGTTACGGGTATTTAAACATATTGACTCAATTGTTGTAGGGTTACTCTGGGGGGCCAAAGCGCCTAGAGTGTCCCTGGCAATACTAAAACTGCCGGTTACAATGGGAGGGTTGGCACTTCCAGATCTGCGCTCATATTTTATGGCTTCCCAATTAGTTTTCTTGCACTGGAGACTGTTCCCACAGGAACCCAATGCCACTACCTTGTTTGAGGCGGCATTGGCTACCTCTCAGGAAACCCTCCAGAATATACTGTATAGAAAGGGCATTCCGGGAAAGAAGATGGGATCGGTCCTGGCACTTCCTGGGAAAGTATTTCACATATGTTCCCAATGGCGAAAAGATACGCCATTGGCACTGTCCCCGAATAGTCCGCTATGGTACAATGGGTCCCTGGGGGAATTTTGGAAATTACCAGATGGGCAAAAGACCTGGGCGAAATATGGTATTAAGTACCTACATCAGATCTGTCAGAATGATCGGCTGGCCACCTTTGATCAATTGAGAGCCCAGTTTAATGTACCCAAAACATGGGCGTATCGGTATATGCAGTTGACACATGCAGCGAGAGTGCAGTTTGGGGGGGACACAATTTTGGTCCAGAATACGGATTTGGAGAAGGCTTTGATGGACCCCGAACCATCTGGGCGAATCTCTAGATACTATGGGGCGGTGGGACCAGGAATAAAGATAATAACAGCTAGAGCCAAGCAGCGATGGGTAGAGGCTGTCCGGGAGTTGTCGGAGGAGCAGTGGCAGGAGGTACTGGATACGTATGTGGTGACTGTTATCTCATCCACAGACAAAATGATTCAGTTTAGGTACCTCCATCAACAATATTATACTCCTGTTAGACTATACAACATGCAAAGAAAAGAAACAGCTCTCTGTCATAAATGCAGGGAGACAGAGGGCACTTTCATACATATGGTCTGGGAGTGCAGGAAGGTAAGGCCACTGTGGTCGCAGGTAACTGAATTTATTTGCGATAAATTCGCCTTACCTAACATTTGCTCACCTCTACGCTGTCTCCTGGGGGTCTTTGACCAGGAAGAGATGAATACATATACTAAGCTATTCCTTAGGATCTTATACTTTGGGGTGCGGAAACTTATTGCCAGACGCTGGATTTATGAAGAACAGTTGACATTGGGAATGTGGATAAAAATAGTTAATGCGGACGTCCTGATGTACAAAATGACATATGAAGCTAGGGGAGCTCCCAAAAAACTTAGGAAGGTTTGGTTTAGATGGGTGGATTCAAAAAACACATTGGATGAGGGAGAGCCATTGAATGGTGGACAGTAAGGGCTGCTGTTTTTATGTTCTCAATTCCATAATGGAGGGGGGAGGGGGGAGTGGGTTCCCTTTCTCTCTTGCAGAGTTTAGAATATGAGATTTTTCTTGACTAGTGCTGGAGGCACCGAGTGCGGACATCTCAGGGGGGAAATGAGTTCTGTTTCACTGTTATGGGAGGTTCTCCCCCCTTTTTTTCTCTTAGAGGGGGGGGGGGGTTTCTCCCCTCTCTGTGGTGTTTTTTTTTTGTTATAAAAAAATGCACAGTTATATTGCAGAAGTAAAGAAAAAAAAAGACGGATTTGTACATTTGTGATAATACTGTGATGGGCATGTAATTTTTTATTTATGTCTTGTTGGAAATTGTAATCCCAACCACTGTAATATCTCTTTATTATGATATGTGCGCAATAAAAACTCTTTTCAAAAAAAAGAAAACGTTGATTTTGACCAGTTGATGGTAAAATCTGAAAAGCCTTCAAAATCCCCTATAATCTCCATCACTGTTCGCAATGAGGCAGCTGTATCGCCTAAATATATAAGCGCATCATCTGCATATAAAGATATCTTTTCTTCTCTCTGGCCCCTGCGGAACCCTACCACCTCTGGTGAATTGCGGATCAATATGGCCAGAGGCTCTACCGCCAGGGCGAACAGTAATGGTGACAATGGGCATCCCTGTCGGGTGCCACTTTATAACTCAAATGGAGAGGAGAGGTTATTTTTAATATGCATTCTGGCTCTATGCTTAGAATAAAGCACCTTTACCCACGCTATAAATCTATTCCCCACTCCAAATCTCTCCAGTATTTCCAAGAGGTAGGGCCACTCCACGCTGTCAAATGCCTTTGCAGCGTCGGGGCTCTAATACTTGATAGCTATTGACACTATTGTGGGGCAAGTCCAGACTTTAAGCAGGACAGGCCACACAATGGAAACTACTCCGGTAACACAGAATAGCATGACTCTAATTACAGGTTATATTGCCTTGGCATTCCATCACTGAAACTAGCTTCCCCTCAGGGTAACAAGGGCCATTGAGATAACCGATAACAGACATCTGGAAAGAACTCAATCCCCAAACCTGGGACTTTACCCACTTTTCGCACCCAATCCTTTTCCAGAATTGACCACATCTTCTTGTCAAATACCCCTAGCGCACAAATCATTCATAAGAGACACAGTATGGTCAGACCACTCTATAGTTTGCCTTCTTATACAAAGACCTTAGGGCCCTAAAGTAAACAGTGACTGGAGGATTAATAAATCAATACTTAGTGACCCGGTGAGAACTATTGAAATTGAAATTGCCATCAATTACTATTTCCTCCTAAATTACATGAAAGGTGTAAATCCCGAAAAAGCTACTATCAGAGGGAAACTCATCGGGTCCAATCACCCTCAATCACTACATCAATAAAATTGAAATGCCCTCAACTGAAAAATTCAGACACCAGCAAATCTCACACTTCCTACACTCCATATGGAAACCCAAACCATTACCGCCCAGCATCACACCATATGAACAATGGTGCGGCCAGATTACGGTGATATATGAGTCGCTATCAGTAGTAGACTTTAAAACAAGCAATATGTTTGCCTGGGAAAAAGATCTCAAACAGGAATGGGAGTTGGATAAATGGCACAGAGCAATAACATGGTCAAACCGAGGTATACTCAACATATCTCTGATAGAGGCAGACCTAAGAGTTCTAACACAATGGTACCTGGTTCCCACTAAACTTACAAAATTATATCCATCGACCTCCCCCCATGCTTGAGAGGGTGCACATACATGGGCTCCATGTTACATGTTTGGTGGGAATGCCCAAAACTAAGAGGGCTCTGAAACAGGATCTTTGCCAAACATCAGAAAGTCTACAGGACTGTCCATCTCTAAATCCCCCCACATAGCATCTCTGAACTTCCCAATAGAGAAGACCACTAAAAGTAAGAGGAGCCTCATTCACTTCATCCTCCTGGGAGCTAAACTGATGATAGCAAAAGCGTGGAAACAGCCCATGGTATCCAGTAACCAAGCCAAACAAAAAATATCATGGATCACGGCCCACGAAAAATGGTCAGCAACCTCCAAGATACAGAAGACTACATGCACATACCCCTTACACCTTTGTAGGACTTGGATAAAACTATCTAAGTAGAACATTGTAGAAGGATATATTATTCTAGTCTATCTCCTTCCTCACCTGACCTATTCTTCTCCCTTTCTTTTTTTTCCTAATTCTCCGCCTCTACACAATCTCTTCTAAATTACCTTGTACAGTGGGTTACCGACTATAGAAGAAAACTTTCCAGAAATTCCCACTAGTTTAGGTTGATCAGAAAACTGTTCCATAAGGTATGTCTATAATTGATACCCTTGATGGAAGTCTACTGGACACATACCTCAAATGGTCATACGTTCCATTATTTGGATATTTTCAATGTCTAAATAAGGGGCTGCATCACTCGAACTTGTAACATCCTTCAATTCTACTTTTCTGTAAGATTGTTCCTACCTATGAATATATTTACGCTTTATGATTGAAAGAAAAACACATTCAGAAAATTGTAGCAACCACCAATAAATGTATCTCATTGTGATTACTAGCCTTTCCACCAGTGGAACACCATTTCTGAAGAAGGTGTCATGTCACTCCAAATGGATAGAGAGCATCCCAAGCAAATTATCAACACTGCAGGGAAAGATAAAGTGCCCTTAGTGGACAAGACCTGCGCATACAAGGAGATAGTGTCAAACATTATAACTTTTGTGAGGATGAGTAGCTGACCTCGCCTTTTTATGGTCATCTCTGTGTGTTTGTAGAATTTCTCCTTTTATGCACTGTTCTTCAATGGCAATCACCAGGTGGAACCAATATCTTTAACTCTTCTTTCTCACTTCATCTTTCATTAACATCATTGCTGCAGTTGCAGCAGTTACCAATAAACATGGCACTGCAAACAGGACTCAGAAATTCTGAGAGCTCGAGACAGCACAACACCACAATGAGGAAGCAGATACAGGATGTCAACAACTATGGATGTCAAAGATGGTACTGCTTTCCATTAGCCAAAGAAAATTGCTTGTTTAAAACAGACATTTGCCTTAAAGTGCCAATGCCTTGGCATGAATAGGGCCTAAAACACACTATAGTCGATTCTCCTAACAAATAATAAATATATGTTAGGAGTTGTTTTTTTTTAATTGTACAGCACCAAATTTTAGTTTGACAGCCAGACAGTAAAATAATATGGAGATCATGGCTGTCATTTTTGGAGTGCATACAGTTAGAACAAATTTTATCATGTGTGCTAGTGTAAGTGGCACGTACAAACAGTATTGCTGTGCTACTTCCATCAGCAATAGAAAGGTAATAAGAAATGAGCACACAGTGATCTAAATGAAATCTGCAGTAATACACTTGCAAAAAAATAAATAAAATAAAATCAGTGTAGTATAATAGATAGTGTGTGACACTTCTTTAGCTTCCATGCAACTATAATGGCTGGCCCACAAATGTAGAAAACAAAGCTCAATCAGTCTCCTTGGAAATGTCCCTTTTTCAACAGTAAATTACCAGAATGCATCTTTCCCCGCCACATTATCCAATACAAACCACTGTAGGATTGATTGGATTCCAGGTTAAAAGGGCAAACTGATTTTCCCTACTGGCAACATTGTCCTCTCTGTATGCTCCTTTTCTTGTACAGTATACTGCAAATGTAACACGAAGGGAACAAAGCTAGGTGACAAAAATACTGTAGACTAGAGAACACTTACAAAAACATATCAATCTATTATGCTCACAAATGGATATATAAAAACAATAAATCATACAATGTAACTTGATCTGTATTCCTGGGGAGCAATGAGTGACTGTTATTGTCATTAGACTAGAAGCAGCATTACTTAATAAATATGCTATTTATAAAAAAAACAAAGAACACCATTTGGATTCAAATGACTGTGGCCCTATATTATACTGTAGGTTTTATATACCATGTAGATTCAATAATTATTAACCCAAATAAATTCACTGAAAATCCTTTTTAAAGTTCATTTGTACAAACTCTGTCTATATGACTCAAGCGTAACCACTTTAACCCCGGAAGGTTTTACCCCCTTAGTGACCAGGCCATTTTTTGTGTTGCAGCACTGCGTTATTTTAGCTGACAATTGCGCAATCATGCAACGCTGTACCCACATAAAATTGATGTACTTTTTTCCCCATCAATAGAACTTTCTTTTCATGGTATTTGATCATCTCTGCGGTTTTTATTTTGTGTGCTATAAACAAAAAAAATTTTGAAAATAAAAGAAAATTTTTTACTTTCTGCTATGAAACATACACAATAAAAAATGTAAAATATGTATTCTGCTACATATTTTTGGTATAAAATCCCAATAAGCGTATATTGATTTGCGCAAAAGTTATAGTGTCTACAAACTATGGGATATTTTTATGGCATTTTTTTTTTACTAGTAATAGTGGCGATCAGTGGTTTTTAGTGGGACTGCAACATTGCGGCAGACAAATCAGACACCTAACTGACACTTTTGACAATTTTTTGGAAACCAGTGACATTATTACAGTGATCAGTGCTAAAAAAAATGCACGGTCATTGTATTACTGACACTGGCAGTGAAGGGGTTAACACCAGGGGTAATAAAAGGGTTAAGTGTGTCCCTAGGGGATGCTTTCTTACTGTGTGGGGGATGGACTGTAGGAACAGAGAGATCTGTGTTCTTGCTAAGCAGGAACACGGATCTCCCTGTTCATACCTGACAGGATGGCAATCTGCCTTGTTTACATCGGCAGACTGCCGTCCTGACTTCTGGCCAATCAGCGCGTGCCCTTGCCACTGGCGGGTATGTCGTTTCGTGCAATAGAGCTGACCTGCTGCAGTATATGTACTGCGGCTGGTCGGCAAGTGGTTAAGCATCGTTAAAATCACTGCTCTTGAAAAAACTATATTTTTAAAATATTTTTTTTGCATTGATACATGTCCCCCAGGGCAGTACCCAGACCCCTATACCCTTTTTATATCCAATAACTTGCATATACCCCCATCAAATCATTCTCTGCAGCCTACCTTTTACCTTTTGTACCACCACCCCCTCCCTTTAGAATGTAAGCTATACGGGCAGGGTCCTTTTGTATTGAACTGTACTGTAATTGTGTTGTCTCCCCTATACATTGTAAAGCGATGCAAATAAATTATGTATTATAATAATGATAATAATATAAGTCTTTAAAATTGGGACTTTTGATTTTTCAAGTTTGGGTCCCATAGACTTTAATAGGGTTCGCTGTTTGGGTCAGACCTTTTTATCTGTTTGGGAGTTCTAGTGCGAACCAAACAGGGGGTGTTCGGCCCATCTCTACTCGCTAACCTAGAAGAAATCATAGCATGGTTAAACATGCAATGCTTAAGGATTTACCCCCTTTATGACCAGGCCATTTATTGTTATACGGCCCTGACTCCTTGTAACTGACAATTGCATGGTCATGCAAAGTTGTACCCAAACAAAATTGATGTCCCTTTTTTTTCCATAAATTGAGCTTTTTTTGGGGGTATTTGATCAACTCTGCAGTTTTTATTTTTTGCACTATAAATGATATATAAAATAAAATATAAATTTTCTGCTATAAAACATACCCAATAAAAAATGTAAAAAGTAAAATTTCTTTATCAAATATGTATTCTGCTACATATTTTTGGTGAAAAAAAACAACTCAATAAGCGTATATTGATTGGTTTGCACAAAAGTTATAGCGTCTACAAAATAGGGGATAGATTTATTGCATTTTTATTTATTTTTTATTTTGTTTACTAGTAATGGTGGCAATGAGTGATTTTTAGCGAGACTGTCACATTGCAGCGGACAGATCGGACACCTAACTGACATTTTTGAAATTTTTTTGGGAACCAGTGACATTATTACAGTGAGCAGTGCTAAAAATATGCGCTGACATTGTACTAATGACACTGGCAGGGAAGGGGGGATGGGCTGCCTGGGATAACACAGAGATCCGTCTTTTTGCATAGCAGAAAGACAGAATCTCAGTGTAATCCCCTGTCAGAATGGAGATCTGCCTTGTTTACTTTGGCAGATCCCCATTCTGTCTCTGCGGGGAATGATCGCGGGTGGCCTCGGATATCAAGTCCACCGGACCCACTGATTGCCTCCCCCGCTGACCAATCGGCACACGTGTGCGCCTACGGAAGCTAGTGTACAAACCACCGTACCGGTAGGGCGATTCACACAGCTGAGCCACCCTTCTGCTGTAAAACTGCAGTGGATGGTCAGCAAGTGGTTAAATATACACAAACTTCACCAATAAATAAAGTTAAACTTATTTAGATAAACTCAGTCACTACAACTTGAGCAAAAACATATATAAACGTATGTTAGTTAATACAATTATCCACTTCTATCTAAAGGACAAAATAACAAGAGCCTGTTATGAAGTGAAGGTTCATGGGAGGTGCTTAAACTGCCAACTGACAACTGATGCTTAACTATGGAGATTTACTGGGCTGGAGGATCTACTTTAACCACTTCAGCCCTGAAAGGTTTTACCCCTTCATGACCAGGCCTTTTTTTGCAATACGCACTGCGTTATTTTAACTGACAATAGTGCGGTCGTGCAATACTGTACCTAAATAAGATTGATGTCCTTTTTTTCCCCCACAAATAGAGCCAATAAAAATCCCAATAAGCATATATTGATAGGTTTGAGCAAAAGTTATCACATTTACAAACTGTGGGATATTTTAATGGCATTTGTATTTATTTTTGTACTAGTAATGGCAGCAATCAGCAATTTTTAGCAGGACTGCGACCTTGTGGCAGACAAATCGAACACCTGACTGCCATTTTTGGCACTTTTTTGGGAACCAGTGACAATAATACAGCGTTCAGAGCTAAAAATATACACTGTTATGCCCTGTACACACGGTCGGACATTGATCGGACATTCCAACAACAAAATCCATGGATTTTTTCAGACGGATGTTGGCTCAAACTTGTCTTGTATACACACGGTCACACAAAGTTGTCGGAAAATCAGATCGTTCTAAATGCGGTGACGTAAAACACGTACATCGGGACTATAAATGGGGCAGTAGCCAATAGCTTTTGTCTCTTAATTTATTCTGAGCATGCGTGGCACTTTGTGCGTCGGATTTGTGTACACACGATCAAAATTTCCGACAACAGATTTTTGTCGGAAAATTTTATAGCAAGCTCTCAAACTTTGTGTGTCGGAAATTCCGATGGAAAATGTGTGATGGAGTCCACACACGGTCGGAATTTCCGACAACAAGGTCCTATCACACATTTTCTGTGTATACAGGGCATTACTGTACTAATGACACTGGCAGGGAAGGAGTTAACACCAGGGGAGATCCAAGGGTTTAAATGTGTCCTTAGGGGATGCTTTCTAACTGTGTGGGGGATGGACTGACTGGAAGAACACAGAGATCTGTGTTCCTGCTTAGCAGGACCACAAGATCACTGTGTACTTCCCTGTCAGAACGGTGATCTGCCTTGTTTACATAGGCAGATCATGTTCTGCCTCTCTGGGGATTGATCGACAGGTCCCGGCAGACATGGTGTCCGCTGGACCCGCAGATTGGCTCCCCTCTGTCCAAAGCGTGCGCTCCTGCTATCTATTGCACAAAATGAGGTACAGGTGCATGGTTTTGCGCAATCGAGCCACCCTGCAGCAGTATATCTGCGGTGGTCGGTCTTTAACCACTTCAGCCCTGGAAGAATTTACCCCCTTCCTGACCAGAGCGTTTTTTGCAATTCAGCACTGCGTCGCTTTAACTGACAATTGCGCGGACGTGCTACGTTGTACCAAAACAAAATTGACGTCCTTTTTTTCCCACATATAGAGCTTTCTTTTGGTGGTATTTGATCGCCTCTGAGGTTTTTATTTTTTGCTCTATAAACAAACAAAGAGCGCCAATTTTGAAAAAAACACAATATTTTGTACTTTTTGATATAATAAATATCCCCATTTTTTTTTTTTTAAAAGCAAATCTTTTCTCAGTTTAGGCCGATATGTATTCTTCTACATATTTTTAATAATAAAAAATCACAATAAGCCCATATTGATTGGTTTGCGCAAAGGTTATAGCGTCTACAAAATGGAGGATAGATTTATAGAATTTTTATTATTTTTTTTTTACTAGTAATGGCGGCGATCTGCGATTTTTATCAGGACTGAGACATTATGGCGGACACATCAGACAATTTTGATACATTTTTGGAACCATTGGCATTAATACAGTGATCAGTGCGATTAAAAATGCATTGATTACTGTAAAAATGTCACTGGCAGTGAAGGGGGTTAATACTAGGGGGCAGTGAAGGGATTAACTATGTTCCCTGCTACGTGATTCTAAGTAAAGGGGGAGGGACTAACTACAGGAAGTGACAGATCATGGTTCCTAGCTAATAGGAAGACACGATCTGTCACTCCTGTCAGAACAGAACAGGGAAGTGTGTGTTTACACACACTCGTCCCTGTTCTGTGTCTCCTGGTCATGATTGCTCGTGGCTGGCGAGCATCAGCACCCCCGCTATTCATCTGCTATCCGTCCCCCGCGAGCCAACATACAGCTACGTGGTTTCGGGCAGGGGAGCCAACCTGTCGCATTATAACTGCAGCGGCTGGTGCGGAAGGGGTTGAGCGTTTAACATGTATATATGGTCAAGATGTAAACTCATATATACATTTCTACATTGTATTCCAATTATTTATAGCCTGATATTGTTAATCTGAACAATCTTGAAGTTTGTAAACTTATTTCATTTCTGTGACACATATTCACTTTTTCCTGTGGTTAGGCCTGCTGTGTCACAGAATTCATAGTGTCTGCTTTCTGAACTGCAGAGATGCTTAGAGCAGGAGTTTCAGGAGGAGGAGTCAGTACAAGAATCACATCTTTCAGGCAACAAGGTACCATGGGATACATAGTCCTTATAAACTGAACACAGAGGAGATGCTGCAAAGCATGCAGGAATTTAGGAAGTTGTGAAAAGATATGATTAGCAAATGGGCAGGGACCTTTAGGATACCCCTTACCACCACAAGTTGAACCCAAGACTGTAGTATTGATCACCTAAGATGTCTAAGCACAAAAGCTCCTTCACTACCAGGGCTTTCTGTCACCTATGCCAAATCACCTCCACTTACTGATTGGCTGGCAGCTATATACATACCATCACTAGTAATGTGGTCATTGGCAATGGCAATATAGACTTCTCTGATTAGCATGACTGTTCATTAGATACTTTGTACTGAATTTTCTCTTGTTTTGTCTTGTCCCCTGGTGTGAATCATATGTGTGATATGCTATGCATTCGCCCCTTTAAATATGTTCTCAAGTAACTTTAGACCAGGCAAAAATATATAACAATAACAATATCTTTTTTTTTCTCACATGAAACCTTTTATGCCCTGTGGGAGCGGGGGGGTTAAACACTATATGTAACCTCTATGCATCTAATATGTGTTTGTATTTTGTATTTGTAGACTTAAACTGGTGATACCAGACATTATATCAACCTTTTAACACTGAAGAAATGTCTGTGACCATGAAACGTGTAGGACATGACCTTATTTTTTGTCTCTGCTAACTGTCTGTTTCTACCCGGTGTTATTTTTCCATGGACATCTATTTCTATTATCTGTATAAGGAAAAATGTTTAATATTTAATGTTTTGTAATAAAGTTTTGATACTTTTACACTATATATGCTGTGGTGGACATGTGCTGTATGTACTGAAAGACTATCGATTTTTCTTTTATCCTTTTTAGGCTTTCCCCCCTTATTGTCACCTGATGATCCTGCCACACTTCCTGTCCAACTGTGACAACACTTACTTACTCTACTGTATCTATGGAGAAGCATGGTTGTCACAACAGTACAAGACTACAAACAATGCCCCTATCCTCTTCTCCATAACAGAGGGGAGAGATGTTGTAGTCATCGGATATAGCTGGGAACAACATAGTTGTTAACCTCCCTGGCGGTATGACTATGTCAGATTTTTGATGCTGAAAGCGGTATAATTACTTTGCATGGAAATTTGGCATTTTATATTGTAGACCTGTAATTCTTAGGAATAACTCACTTAAATCTGTCTAAACAAGAGTCTAGTAGACATCCCAGGTATGATAAAGTTTGAAACACAAAATCATAAATTATAATATAATAAATAACTATAAATAATTATAACAAATAATAATATGATAATAGTAAAAATTATTCAATAATGTAATCAAATCAAAAACACTGAAATTTGCTCAGTTGCAGAATTGTCGCTGTCATTACTTTCAGTGATTGATGACGGATTTCTCAACAAATCATTATCGCTCAATTCTGCAAGTGATTCTAATTTATTTTTCAGAAAAGGTTTTATTGAGTTTTATGGGTGAACAGCAAGAGTACAATATACATTCCAATAATATGGTTACAGATAAGTAGTATACTATTGCGGTGTAACATAGTACAACAATGTATGTTTTCAGCCCACTAGGGAAGCAACGAGCACCTTAAGTCAGGCGATGTAACCTAAAAGAACATTTAAATATTGAAATATGTAATAAACCTGGTGCAAGTGTAATGTAGGTGCGACGACCAGTAGTAATTGGAGAGCCTATGGGAGGTGGAAAGAGGCCTAAGTGTAGTGTCGACTGGTATACAATATATTATCTTCATCATTTTCTGCTGAGATATGCAGTAAATAACACATAGACCGGGATAAACCTCTGGGAAGTGTAGCGTGCACATCACCAATTGATACTCTCGGCGTCATTCACCCCCAAAGGGAACTACGCTGTGAATGGACCGAGAGGTTCGAGAAGCCAATAGGTGAAGCTAAAGTCGGTGGTGTGGTTGAGGGTTGTGCAAGGTCCCGGTAGGAAATCCGGAGGATGGGATGGTAATGTGATCCGGAGTGTACATTGCAGTACAGGCCTGAACCCTTACCTCTAAGGTAAAGACGAAAAGGAACATGCCCTTAATAGGAGTATGAAGTTTATCTAAATGGAAAACAGGGTGGTGATAGCACTGTCTGTAGGAATTCGAATGGGAAGGGTGGGTGAGGAGAGGCGGCGGTACTAGGTATGCGGTATATATGAAGGTAAACTGATGAACGTCAGGGGGATCCCGGAAGAATTTGAAACGTTGGCGTTCGTGATTGGGTTTGTTTGTAGTGTAACCAACTTGCCCAGGTGACATAGAATTTGGTAGGATGATCTGTGGATTGTGAAATGAGATTTTCCATATCAGCTATTCGGTCTACCCTGCGGGTCCAATCTTGGACTGTGGGGGGGGTAGGGTTCCTCCAAAGGGCAGGAATGCACAGGTTGGCTGCGTTGATGAGATGCAAAGTGAGGGATTTTTTATATGAACGGAGGGAGGCAGAAGTATGATGGAGCAGGTAGAGTGCAGGGGAGGGGGCCATTTGGAACGTAGTGATTTGTGTAATCAGCTGGTTTATTTCTTGCCAAAAAGGTCGGATCAGGCTGCAATCCCACCATATGTGCAGCAGGGTGCCCCTAGCCGCACCACATCTCCAGCAGGTTGGTGGAATGGTGGGGTGGAAGTGGTGGATCTTTTCAGGCGTCCTGTACCATTTGGAGAATAGTTTGTATCTATTTTCCTGTGTGGATACGTTAATGGAACCTTTGTGCATGAGGGTGAAAATTTGACCCCAGTCATTGGGTGAGAGATTTATGGATAGGTCATTTTCCCACTGGAGTACTAGCTTGTCCTGTTTAATTTGGTGGCCTGAGAAAAGTAGGGCGTAAAGCGTGGATATTAAGTGGTTCTGGGGTTCAGTGCTGAGACAAAGGAGTTCAAACGGTGTGTGATCTCTATGCCAATGGGATATGTGTGGCGTGGATTGTAAAAAATGTCGGAGCTGTAGGTATTTGAAGAATGGTATCTCATGGTTGGGTAGGTTTGCAGCGAGTAATGGTTGGGAGAGAAGTGAACCGTTCCTGAAAAATTGGTTTGCTCTAGCCTGCGTGGTATGTGTAGGGAGCGTCTTGTCTTTCAAGGTGAGGCCAGAGGGGAAACCAGGGTTATTGTCTAGAGGCGTCATGGGGCCAGGGGAGGGTGAGGTTTTGAGTAATTTGCAGGCCAATTTGAAAATGGATAATGTGGCGCCAATGAGGGGGTGTGATGAGAAGTCGCGAGGGATAAGTCTGGGAGTGATCCATGGAGAGTTGGCAATTGGGATGCTGGTCAGGGAGTCTTCCAGTGCTATCCAGTCTTTAGAGGGGCGGTGGATGTGCCAATCAACCACCCTGCTTAAATGGCATGCCCAATGATACTTTTGAATGTCCGGGAGGCCTAAGCCTCCAAGTTGTTTGGGAAGGGTTAGTCTGACCCAGCTAAGTCGTGGGGCTTTGGTAGCCCATATGAAGTTCCTACACATACATTTGTAGGAACGGAAAAAGGACGGCGGGAGGTTAATCGGTATAGCTTGGAGGAGGTAGAGTATTCTGGGTAGGATGTTCATTTTTAGTATAGCGATCCTGCCCAGCCAAGAAAAGGAGCCCAGGTGCCACTTCCGGAGGTCCGATTGGATGGACAGGATCAAAGGTAAAAAATTTTTTGCATAGAGGTCAGATAAGTTTGTGGTAAGTTTAATGCCTAGGTAGGAGATGTCTGAATTTTCCCAACTAAACGGGAAGTTATGTTTGCATAAGGCTACTGTAGTGATTGGCAGGGTGATATTAAGGGCCTTCGACTTTTCAAAGTTGATTTGAAGGTTGGATAGGTTTTTGAAGAGTGTAAAGTCAGCTAATAAGTTTGGTATGGTCGTGATGGGGTCTGTCAGGAAAAGTAAAATGTCATCAGCATAGGCTGCTAATTTATACTGATTATGCAGAACGCCCACCCCTTTAATGGCAGGGTTGTCTTTCAGTCTGCGGAGCATAGGTTCCATTGTTAGTATGAATATTAGTGGTGAAAGGGGGCAGCCCTGTCTGGTACCATTGGATACAGAGAAGGCGTCCGACAGCTCTCCGTTAACCCTGATCCTTGCCCTTGGGAACGAATACAGGGCCAAGATCATTTGCAGCATGAGGGGGGGGAGGCCTATACATCGCAGAGAGGCCTCCATATAGTCCCATGCGACTCTGTCGAACGCCTTCTCTGCATCCAATGAAAGAAAAAAGCCAGGCGTGGACGTTCTGCGAAGCCAGTGATGGATGTTCAGTGCTTTGGTGGTGTTGTCCCGGGCCTCACGGCCGGGGACAAAACCCACTTGGTCTAGTGAGATCAGGTTCGGGATGAAGGGTAAGATGCGGTTAGCCAAAGCTTTGGCATACAGTTTCAGGTCCACATTTAGAAGGGAGATGGGACGGTAATTGGTTACTAGGGTGGGGTCTTTACCCGGTTTGGGAAGGAGAGTAATGTGGGCTTCGAGTAGGTCCTTGTTGGCTATAGAGTCAGGGGTAAGATTGTTAAGGGCTTTGGCTAGGTGTGGGAGAAGTATGGTTCCAAAGGATGTGTAGTAACAGACTGAAAGACCATCTGGCCCCGGGCTTTTGCCCGTCTTCATCTGTTTTAGTGCCGCTTGCAATTCGGTCACAGAGAGGGGAAGGTCTAGGGATTGAGCGTCTTCAGGAGATAAGGGGGTTGGGCCATATTGTGCTAGGAATTCTTTGATGGCCGATGGGCGGTCCATCGGGGCGTCCGTGGTGGAGGTGGATGGGGGAAGGTTGTACAATTTAGAGAAGTATTGAGTGAATTGTTCTGCTATATCTTCATTAGTCACTAAAGCTTCCCCAGCAGGACTGATAATTTTGTGTATAGTGTTTGAGGCTTTTCTCGTTTGAAGAGCTCTAGCCAGGAACTTCCCAGCCTTGTTGCCGAACTCATAATAGAGCTTTTGTGTAAGGGTAAATTTACGTTTCAGTGTCACGTTCAGTGTTTCTAATAGCTCTTCTCTTGCCTGAATAAGTTCAGTTAGCGTAGCAGCTGCTAGGGAAGCCTTATGTGTTTGTTCAAGTCTGCGTATGCGTGTAGTAAGATCATTAATTCGTGTAAACCTGAGTTTATTGCGTTGAGCCGCTATGGACATCAATTCCCCGCGGATGACGCATTTATGGGCCGCCCATGTGATTGCTGGAGTGACATCAGTCGAGGTATTTGTGGAGAAGAAGTCAGAAAGGCATGTAGACAGTCTGCGGACGTCGACTTCGTCAGTCAGTAAGGAGCTATCTAGTCGCCAAATACGTGTCCGTGGACACAGTGTAGAGAATTGTAAAGTCATGGTAATAGGACTGTGGTCTGATAGTAAAGACGGTTCAATGGTCGCCTTGGTAAGAAATGTCAGGTCTTTTTGGGATAGGAAGAAATGATCTAGTCGAGAGTACTTGTTGTGTGGGGGTGAGAAGAAAGTGAAATCTTTTTCTTTAGGATGTAGAGTACGCCAGGTGTCATGGAGCAGGAGGTTGCTCAGTTGTTGTTTGATGGATCGAAGGGCTCTGTAAGTGAGTGAGGATGTCCCATTGGACGTGTCAACGGATGGGGTGAGAGGAACATTGAAGTCCCCTCCGACTATGAGGGTTCCCGAGCAAAAGCTGGAAAGTAGTTGCAGTGTGTTCTGAAAGAAGGTGACTTGGCCAGAGTTGGGTGCATATATATTGGCAATTGTGAAGGTTTTCTGGTGAATGTTCCCTTTTATGAAAAGAAACCTGCCGAGCGGATCCCTTTGGACGTCCGTCACCTGAAAGGGGCAATGTTTTGCGAAAAGGATGGAAACCCCTTTCGATTTTGCCTCAGAATTGGTGGCATGAAATGTCCTCGGGAAGTGGCTGTTGTGTAGTTTGGGGGTTGAGTCTGTTCGAAAGTGCGTTTCCTGTATTAGAGCAATATGAGTTTTAGCTTGTTTGAGGGATCGGAGGAGGTGGGATCTTTTTTCAGGTGTGTTTAAACCTCTAATGTTAATAGAGAGTAATTTGAGGGTAAGTGGCTGAGAGTGGTGCAGTCCGTTATGTGGGGGGGGGGCTGAAGTCGCCGCCATTGGGAGGGGTAGGGGATAGGATAGAGGATAAGAGGAAGTGGTGTGTTCTGTTTTAGATGGGTGTGTGTATTAGCGGGGTGCTTATGTAATCAGGGGGGAACCGAAGAGGCGTGGAGTTAAACTCCTACGAGCCTCTGTTGAGGGAGGTCGGTGTGGTACAGGTCGCGCTCGAGGCACAGCGTCCTATAAGGATTACTGAACCCCGGAACGTGCCTGTGTGGGGGTTGACCTAAAACCAGGCGGTGGAGAAAGGGAGATAGTATCGGACTAAGGTACAGGTGATATGGTGTGGTCCGCCGCCACGGGAGGAAAAGTAGCAGTGAAGGAGGTATTGAGCTGTCAACGAGTTTTTATGGGAAGGGTAAGGTAGGCTTCTGGTATCGTGTGTGGTTGTGTATATAGTGCAAACAGCTATATCAGTAATAGGGCCTTCAGCTTCAGCTCAGCCCAACAGTGTATGTTGGATCATGGGGCCCTCCCTCGTTGTGGCCTGAAATAGGGGGTATTCCCTAATCCATGCCACCTTCCTTAGGTTTGCATTGCCCAATGTCCATAATGACGTTGTGTGTTAAGGTAGCGATCAATCGCCACATCTTCCACACACGTCACCGCATACAGCAAAAATAGCGATCATGTGGGGGGTAAACGTATCTAATAACATGTGATTCCCGGGAAGTCCCCAATCTCCAGGACTATTCCGGGAAATCTACGTGGCCCCGTGAACCATCACAAATAAACATAAAATGCGTGTGAAACATTAACAGTATGGACATCAACCAAGATAATCTGCCTAGTCAAGAAAGAGGATTACATAGCTTAAAACAGGAAGAAAGGAAAAAAAAAAAAAAAAAAAAAAAAAAAAAAAAAAAAAAAAAAAAAGGTAGTGACCTGTTACCGGAACAGTCCCGCAATGTGAGAAGAGTAGAATGTTTAGACCAATGGCAACAGCAGTCCCTGCACATAAAACGGTGGTTGCCATAGGAGCCTTCGCTGGATGTGCCATTGGCAATGTTGGTGACGATTCGATGTGTTTGAAGAGGAAGCATCTCTGTAAAAGCCTCATGAAGGCGCCGTGGTGGTCAGCAGAATTGTACGGAGAAGATTCCTGGGAGTGACATGCAGCGTGCAAGTAGGTTGGTCGTATGGGCGGGACTGCACGTCATATTCAGGCGGGGCTTACATCCGCTGAGCATCATGGGTAGTGTAGTTCTGCGTCATTCGGATCTATTTAGTCTATCCGCGTAATTGTGGCGCCATCTGCTGAAGCAAAGTGAAACAAATCTCGAAGTGGATGTGCAGGAGTGGACGTGAGGAGAAGTCGCCGGCTGATATGTGCTGCCTGTGCAGCACTCAAGATGTCGGGCGGGAAGGGCAACTGTGTTGCAGTTGGTGCTGAGTTGTTGTCAGTGAGAGGCCTCCAGTGTAAAAAAAATAAAAATAATAAAAACAAAAAGAAGTTCCTGGTACGTAACTAATGTATAAAAGGAAATGTAAATGATCCGCTGATGATCAAATTGGGCAATCGGAGACTGGTGTTAGGGTCGCCATATCTCGCCATTAACGGCCTCTACGAGCTCTCCGATCTCGCGGTGAGACAGCAGGGTTAGCCTCTTGTGATCCAGGACGGTATGTGGCGTGGTTCCTCAAGATGGAAGGCGAACGGTGCCTGCGATGACCAGGGCCTTGCGTTTCCATAGGTTCATCCCTACGCCCGTCTCGGTGGAGAGGCCTGGGGCGAAAAGCTGCATACCAGAGAGGTACTGATATCAGGGGCAGGCCGAGTGTGGAGCAAAAGTGTGGCAAATCTTCAGGGACCTTAAGAGCAGCCGTGCGGCCATTTGAGGATGCTGTGAGGCAGAATGGAAACTTCCATTTGTAGACAATATTTTTGTCTCTAAGGGCATCCAGCAGGGGTTTGAGATCGCGCCTGTGCTGTAGCGTAATACCCGAGAGATCTTGGTAGATTTGGATAGGGTGGCCCTCGTGTAGAATCTGCTGCATACCCCTGGCTCGTTTGATTATGTCCTCTTTTAATTTATAATCTACAATGCAGCAGATGACATCCCTTGGGGTCTCGTTCTCCCTGCCTTTTGGCCGCAGAGCTCTGTGTAGTCTCTCCATTTCGATGGGAGTGTGAGGGGGACGTTGAAGGATAGTGTTGAAGATGGCCACTACAGAGTGCGGGACTTGTTCTCCTTCAAAGGACTCTGGAAGACCTCTGACACGTAAGTTATGCCTTCTACCTCGATTGTCGAGGTCTTCCAGATGTCGCTGCATGTCACGCATTTGTAAGGTGTGCGAATCAATGCGGGTAGTGACCGTACAGAGAGATTCCTCTTGTCTTTCTGTGGAGCATTCAACGGCACGTACCCTGTCATTGAGCTCCCTCATATCCAGCCTGAGTTCTGAAATGGCCGCGTATAGTGTCTCCTTAATGTCATCTGCAATGGATCTAAGGTCCTGCAGATTAATTGGCGGCGGGGGTAGGAGCTCTATTCCTGCTTCCCCGCCATGGGGATGTGGGGGCTGTTGGGGTGAGGTGTTGTGGTCAGATGGTGGTGTCAATAGCTGAGGAGAGTGAGAGGGCCCGAGGCGGGAAGGCGCCATGTTGCTTCTGCCGGCCCTGAACATCTCCGGTATGTTCTGGGCTTGCGAACCCGTTAAATCTCTGGGAGAGCGAGAGCGGGAGGCAGATGAGTTTCGGGAAGCCGTTCCCATAGTTAAGGGGTGAGGTGCCGAGAAAATACCTCTGAAATTTTGAAGCTTACTCCCGTGGCAGACAGAGCTCCGGAATCACACGTCTTTCTCCATGCCAGGTCAGGCCACGCCCCCCGATTCTAATTTATTATCGCTGTTTTCTAGCTGGTCTAAAACCACTTTTGACGTAAAGGGACACTTTTTGGTTGCTATGGACAATCTCCAGTTTCCAGGCAGAAAGAACAGTATTTATAATATAAAACTGCATGCAAGGCACTGGACAAACCACTAGGGACAAAAGGGAGGTGAAATAAATTCATACAGTAATGAAATCGGTAAGATTACAGTGTACTGTATGTGTAATGTGTTTTTTACTTTTTGAATTTGGCACCGTTCTCCATCCAGGTGCATCTCAACACTCACAGGATACGGAGGTTGGCACTGTAATTGATCTGGCGGAGGACGGCTCGCACACAGAGCGTGGAGGACATCACAGGATCCAGGGGACAAGGTAAGTAACCTCTTCCTGGATCCTGCAATGCGATCCCGAAGTGTGGCTCGGGGGTTACTGCTTTTGGTACTGAAAATCCACCCCGAGCCACACAATACCGTCAGGAAGTTTTCAGGAGAGTGAGATCATAAGAAGGTATCAGGACTAGCAGGACCAACAGATATTTTTTTTTCACTTATCAAACAGATATAAGAAAACACTTTCAATTTTATCCCATGATAAATGCTTAGGCTCCATTCACATATATGCAAATCGGATGCATTTTGAACTGCATCCGATTCAGATGACGTTTCTATGGAGTCGGTTTACATATCTGCGGTGCAGTGGCAGTGTGAATTCAGTGCAAATTTAAAAAGAGCCCTGTGTATTTTCTGAACACTGTGGTGCGGTTCAGATGTGAATTCCAGGCTTTTTGCCTTTTATGGGAACACTTCTGAATTGCATATGTCATCAGTTTTGAACACAAATTGAGAAAAAAAAAACAGAGTGCCCCCCCCTCTCCAAATTCATACTAGACATTTAGGTCTGGTATAGATTTTGAGGGGAACCCCATGCCAATATGTAAAAAAAAAATGTGGGTGTCCACACAAAATCCATACCAGACTCTTATCTGAGGATGCGGCCTGGCAGGCCAGAAAAGGGTGCTTCCCCCCTGAACAATACCAGGCCACATGGGGGGGTGCTTTGGAGTAGGGGACTCCCCCAAAGCACCTTGTCCCTATTTTGATGGGGAAAAGAGCCTCTTACCCACAACCCTGGCCAGTGGTTGTTGGGGTCTGACATCACCAGGTAGCCCTGCCCCTTAGTTATTTAAGAACTGTCAGATGGCGGAGCTGTCAAACAATGGAGCTGTCAGAAGGTGGGAGCCAGCAACGGGTAAAGATTTTTTTTGGGGGGGGCGTTCATCGTGATTGGCGCTGGATTTGTCTCTGTGTTTTTATTAATTTTTACACATTTTTGGTGAATGAGTAGGGGTGCAATATACCCCATATTCATTCACATAGGGCTTGCTGGATCTGTGGGCCCCCTTGCTCCAGATTCCGATAAGCTACCCGCCTTGCAGACCCCCACAACCCGCTGACAGCTGATGAGTCATTGGTTGTTAAGGATCAGCAGCTGGCTTCCCAGCCTGCTCCTTAACAACCAGCTATCATTAACCACTTAGCCCCACGTACATCTACTGTGGCAGGGTAGCCACTCTGTGCCAGATCTAACACTTCTGGGTCTGGAGCACATGCACTCTGCTGGCGACCCACTCCCACATGTCTGCCGGCTTTGATCCTGTGTTTCTGCTAAGCAGGAACATGGATCTCTGTCTTCCCCTAGTCAAAGCACTTCCCCCCACAGTTAGAAAGCACAACTTAGGCATACATTTAACCCTTTGATCACCTTAATGTTAACCCCTTCCCTGCCAGTGTCATTGGTCTTCTATTGTTCATAGTGCAAAAAATAAAAAACACAGAGGTGATCAAATACAGTACCACCAAAAGAAAGCTCTATTTGTGGAGAAAAAAGACAAAAGTTGTATTTGGGTACAGTGTAGCACGGCCGTGCAATTGTCAGTTAAAGTAGCACAATGCCCTAAAAAATGGCCTGGTCATAAAGGGAGTAAAACCTCAAGCCCAAGTGGTTAAGGACGCTGGCGGCCTCTGACTCACAAAATGTGCAGCTGAACAGCTGAAAAGCTGCTTTGGAAATTTACAGTAAAAATAGACTTTATATTTGCACCACACATGTGTGAACCTAGCCTTAGAGGCCCCCGCTCAGGCTAAGAAGGTCCAGTAAGTTAGATGCCACTGACTAGTGAGGGTGCAGGCTGGGGAGAGGCTCATTCAGACCCAAAGCACGGTGTAGAAATAGAAAGAAAATGCCTGGATGCTGCACACCTCACCTGGTCCGGGTAGTTAGCAGGTAAAAGGAGCCTCAGTGCGATTAATCCAGGCCACACCCCCCAGTGGTGTCCTTCTTGATTAAGCCCCAAGGGTGGGCTAAACATTTTGGGGACATGGCTTGGATGAATCAGGCTGAGGCTGCTTTCACCTGCTAACTACTCAGACCGGCAAGGTTTGAGACAGCTGGGCTATTTCTTTCTATTTCTACTTTCAGTTATATGTTTAATATGCCTAATGGGGCCAAACAAGAGAAGTTTACTGTTAGGATGCACATAACCTTTATGCTTTGAGTGCAATATCCTTTTTAAGTTTATCCTTTGTCTAACTTGTAAGCTTAGAACTTGCACCCAAATAATTAAAAAATGTTGTATAAACCACTTGTATGAAATATATGTTTTATTTTTCCAAGGACAGAAATGGTATTTAAAAAATCTTATTTATGGATCAGGCATGTAATCTACTTAGCGGTTCGCTGCAGCTAGGAAGTGCATTAAAACTGACAATGGGCTTCGAAAGAATTACTCAAGTCAAGACACTGCCAACAGATAAAAAGATTCAATAAATGAATCAGACCTTGGTCTCACCTCTACTATTCCATGACAAAAACATATTGATTGCATGGTTTTAATTAGTTGTGATCAACTGGTGTCTGTTTCACACTGTAGTTCATTATGAACATACACCACTGGAAAAGGTAATCTCATCTATACATTCACACATGTCATTTATTATTTATTTTAAAGGTATCTAATGTGTTTAAATTTAAAGCCAAGTTTAAATAAAACGTGGTAAAAATAAGAAATACAAGATATGAAATAAAATAGGAAAACTTACATAAATGATGGAGAAATCAATGCATATTAAACTTTCAAAAATGTATTTATGATAGACTAACAGCAACCAATAATGATAATGATCATATGTTTTTCTTCTGTTTTAAAAAGTAGTCTCCTGACCTTACATTATTTAAATGTTGTTACTGATGCAAATGAATATAGATGTATACCAAATAAAATTTGAGTTTTTAGCATAATCTGCAAGGTGGGGGTAAACATTTTACTTGATCTGCAATTGTATTGTATATGAAAAAAGTGAGCCTTATTTTGTTCCAATTTATATGATTTTATACTAGCACACTTAAAGGGCCAATTTCTAAAAAAAAATGTTTGTAATATACATAATAGTTTACTTTTTGCCTATCGCCAGGTGAATGGAGCAACCCTTTGATCTGATTTGATTTGATCCTAACAGAAAAATAGCTCAAGAACCTTCGACCATGAGCAATAATAGGTTATAAACATTCAACGAGCAGGTGGCACACTATGAAGTAGACTTTTGCAGTCTACAGAGACTTTTGTGTGAACAGATGAACAAATGGGTATTTGGATAAATGAACCTCCAGTTGCAAAGTAAAGCCAAACATTTAGCAGTGATATTATTACTTTTAGGCACTTTTAGTCTGGTATGGATTTTAAGGAGGACCCCACATTAACCTCTTCCCACCTGGCCACTGCACATAAACGGCCGGGTGAGTGCTCTCTCCTTCTGAGTGGATGTTCAGGAACATCCCTCAGAAGGAGGCGGATTGCGTGTGTGTGTGCCCACGCATCGGTGCAATCCCGATGCACTTGTGTCCCCCAGACACGGCGCATCTCCGATCGGCAGGAGGGCTGGGTGATTGCCCCTCCTGATCACATGATGGCCATGTCCAGTCACAGCCATCATGTGATGTAAACAGAGAGCCAGTTGCTAGGCGATCAGCTCTCCTCACACAGAAGTTGTGGGTGAGGAGAGCGGATCGCTGCAGCTGGCTGGTGATCAGTGAGTATGAGCTGTTTTTTACAGCTTTTTACACACTGATCACCAGTGTAAAACACACATGTAAAACACACATGTACACAATGTAAAACACGCATGTACACAATGTAAAACACACATGTTCCCACACACATGTTCCCACATAGTAAAAACACCTGTCCCCCACAGATTTAACAGTAAAATCACATGTCCCAATGATCTGCACACATATGTCCCTGATCACCTGCGCACATCTGTACATGATCATCTGCGTACATATGTCCGTGATCACGCAAACCAATTATTATACACTTAAAAGGATTTTTTTTACCAAAGGCAATTAGCAGAATACATTTTGGCTTTAATTTATGACAAAATTTGATTTTATTGGATTTCTTTTAAAATAGAAAGAAGAAAATATAGTTTTTTTTTCCAAATTTCCGCTTATATCGCAAAAAATAAAAAACGGAGTTGTGAATAAATACCACCAAAAGAAAGCTCTATTTGTGATAAAAATTTAATTTGGGTATAGTGTAGCATGACCGTGCAATTGTCATTGAAAGTGCGAGAGCGCTGAAAGCTGAAAATTGGTCTGGGAAGGAAGGGGGTGAAAGTGCCCAGTATTGATGTGCATAAAAAAAAATGGCATGGGGTCCCGTTATAGAATTTGAGGGCTCATGCCTTTTTTTTCAAGGAGTCTCAGTTAAATTCCAGACCTCAAGGTCTGAATATGAATTTTGAATTTTGGGGGGCCTTGTGCTGTTCTTTTTTACATATTCCCTGCTTTTTGTTTGCATTCACCTGTCAGCCCACGTTCACATCGGGATGATTTGCTGGCAATAGCACCATCCAAATCGTTTCCTGTACTACTTTTGGCGACTTCAGGGGTGATTTGAATAAACATCTGTGTAGCAACCCTCACAGATGTCTGTCAAATCACCCAGAAGTTGGACTGCATTGCCGGTTTGAAACTGTACGAGTTCAGCTGAACATGCACAATTTCTAACCCATAGTCAGTGTGAACCTATACTCAATCTGGAATCCTGGCTAACAGCTGAGAGTGCCAGGCGAGAATGAGTCAGTGGTTGTTAATACACTAGTGGGTGCCATTTCCCTAGCCAGGAGGAAAATGTTACATTTAGCAGTGGTAATAATACCACTGCTAAATGTTTTGCCTTACTCTGCAGCTGGAGGTTCATTTGTCCCATAAGGTTCTCATAAGATTCTCCAAAGACTGTACACAGTGCAGCAATCTCCCTCATGGTGTTTTTCCTGCTGTTCAAATGTTCTTAGCTTATTAATGCTCATGGTTGAATGTTCTTAAGAGTTTGTTACATTTGCCTAGGGAAATGCAACAAGGAAACTATTGCATGCCTATTATAAACATTTTGTGAATTATTTGAACAATTTGTTACCCTTGCATGAATGTTTAGACATTTGTTTAGCAATTGTTTTACAAATTGGGCCCTTACCCTTATTTTGCTGTTCATCACAATAAACTACAATTTTAATATTCTTTATTACTGTTGCACAAAAAAACAACATAATTAATTTGGCAAAGCTATATTTTCTATTGGAACAAATTGTTATAAACAGAATTGCTATTCAAAGTAATGGGTGAATCAATTTACCTTAACCAAGATTTGAAAAGGCATTAAGCTTATTAGCTGGAGGTGCCTTTCTGCTTTCATATGTCCATGTTTATAGTGGTTGGAAGGCCCCTTCACAAATACACAAAATTATCAAAAGTATTGGGACACATGTCTTTACACGCACATGAACTTTAATGGCATCCCAGTCTTAGTCCATAGAGTTCAATACTGAGTTGGCCCATACAATCCGGAAAAGATAAGAAGAAAATCCGCTATAAGGCATCTGTTAATCATCTATGATTAAGCACCAGTGAGAGCAGTGTGAAACGCGTTAGTTTGCATCTATCCTGTTGTTGTATGGGCTAAATCTTCAATAAAGGAGTTTTCTCGGAGTGCGGCTATCCAGATCTTATTTTCTCATTGAGTTGGCCCATCTTTTGCAGCTATAACAGCTTCAGCTCTTCTGGGAAGGCTGTCCACAAGGTTTAGGAGTGTGTCTATGGGAATTCTTGACCATTCCACCAGAAGTGCATTTGTGAGGTCAGGCACTGAAGTGGATGAGCAGCCTTGGCTCGCAGTCTCCACTCAAATTCATCCCAAAGGTGTTCTATCAGGTTGAGGTCAGAACTCTGTGCAGGCCAGTCAAGTTCCTCCATCCCAAACTCACTCACTCAGGTCTTTATGGACCTTGCTTTGTGCACTGGTCCAAATCATTTGGTGGAGGGGGAATTACGGTGTAAGGTTGTTTTCTGGGGTTGGGCTTGGCCCCTTAGTTCCAGTTAAGAGAACTCTTAAGGCATCAGCATACCAAGACATTTTTTACAATTTCATGTTCGCAACATTGTAGTACCAGTTTGGGGATGGCCTCTTCCTGTTTCAACATGATTGTGCACCAGTGCACAAACAAGGTCCATAAAGACATGTATGAGCAAATTTGGGGTGTAGGAACTTGACTGGCCTGCACAGAGTCCTGACCTCAACCCGACAGAACACCTTTGAGATGAATTAGGGTGGAGACTGTGAGCCAGGACTTCTCGTCCAACATCAGTTGCTGATGTCACAAATGCACTTCTGGAAGAATGGTCAAACATTCCCATAGACACATTCCTAAACCTTGTGGACAGCCTTCTCAGAAGAGTTGAAGCTGTTATAGCTGCAAAGGGTGGGCCAACTCAATATTCAACCATATGGACTAAGACTGGGCTGCCATTAAAATTCATGTGTGTGTAAAGGCAGGCGTCCCGATACTTTTGGTAATATAGACTATGTAGTCTGAAGTACTAGTATGCTAGCCCATGTTGTTAGGAGAAAAAGTAAAAAGGTACAAAGCAGAAAAGCAACACATTTTAGATTTAGATTTAGATTTTTTTTTCTAAAGGTGAATCGACTGTGCACATTGTAAGTGCAGTTGTACTAATTTTTTCGAGATCTTGTAATGTGGTGAAGCTTTGCTTTGTAAAGAATACCCAATCGGGTGCAAGAAAAATAAAACAAAACAGCATTTTTTATATGATTGGATGATGCAAATCAGCAGAGATTCACCACATATTCACTAAGAACTGGGGAAAATGAATGCAACAACACTTGCAAAGTGCACAATTTGCTTTTAGTAAATCAGCCCTGTTGCCTTGTAGATATGGGAGATCTATAATTCTAAGCAGTGCTCTCAAACCACCATCAGATGTTTATTATTTTTTCTATCAAATATTATTTAGGGCAGTATGAACCCCAAAGCAAACATTTATTATATTGCAGCTTACCAATTCTTAGATGTGATGGCTGCATTTATCTTCTTTTTTAGGCTTTCCTTCTTTTTTCATCTAGGGCAGGAATCTTCAAACTACGGCCCTCCAGCTGTTGTGGAACTACACATCCCATGAGGCATTGTAAAACTCTGACAATCACAGACATGGCTAGGCATGATGGGAATTGTAGTTCCTGAACAACTGGAGGGCCATAGTTTGAAGACCCCTGATCTAGGGATTCAGCTAGTCTTTTGTTTTTCAAAAGTTCAAGCCCTTCAGCAGAATGTATCAGTTTACATGTATGAGACAACCCATTTAACACTTGCAAGAGTGGTTAAAATGATCAGTTTTTAGTTATTTGTGTAAAATCCTTATCCCAAATGGGAATTTTTTTATGTACTGTAACTGATTATAAAATATGAGATGGAATTGGGCTTCAATTTTTTAATCTGCTAATACATTTACCACTACCTTCCCCCAGACTGACAGTGCTGCTGCCTGCTGTATTTCCTGTGCCCATTCATCCAGAGTTGGATGCAGCATTGGTTCGATGTTGCATCTGTCCCCTGCCACCTCGGCACTGAGAACCGAGCCACCGAACACCGCCAATGGCTCAGTTCTCTCAGCTCCCTGACTGACTGTTCTGCTCCTCCATGCTCATTGGAGTGCTGAGCTGTGGAGGGGCAGGGAGCTGCCATCCCTGCCTCTCAGCAACTCTCTGAGAGGCTGAGACAGGCATTAGTCCAGGCACCTGGCGGATCCGGACTCTACTGTCGTGATGACGCAGTGCCTGGACTGATTCCAGTGATGTCAGCAGAGAGCAGACTTCAGATCACTCTCTGCTGAAAACAGGTGACAGGAATGCTAAACAAATTGCACTCCTATGACCCAAACAAGCTCAGGCTGGGCTTCTCCTTTAAGAAGCTACACAATGTATTTATATATTGCATGCATGAAATCATGAATAGATAGATAGATAGATAGATAGATAGATAGATAGATAGATAGATAGATAGATAGATAGATAGATAGATAGATAGATAGATAGATAGATAGATAGATAGATAGATAGATAGTGCCCATCTGTGCCACCTCAACAGTGCCCATCTGTGCCCATCTGTGCCACCTCAACCTGTGCACATCTGTGCAATCAATCAGAGCACATCTATGCCGACTCATCAGTGCTCATTTGTGCCACCTCAACAGTGCCCATTTGTGCCGCCTCAACAGTGCCCATTTGTGCTGCCTCAACAGTGCCCATTTGTGCCACCTCAACAGTACCCATCTGTGCCACCTCAACAGTGCCCATCTGTGCAAACAGTACACATCTGTGCAATCAATCAGTGCACATCTGTGCCACATCAACAGTGCCCACTTGTGCTGCCTCAACAGTGCCCATTTGTGCCACCTCAACAGTGCCCATCTGTGCCACCTCAACAGTGCACATCTGTGCAATCAGTACACATCTGTGCAATAAATCAGTGCACATCTGTGCCAACTCATCAGTGCCCATCTGTGTCACCTCATCAGTGCCCATCTGTGCCACCTCAACAGTGCCCATCTGTGCCACCTCAACCTGTGCACATCTGTGCAATCAATCAGTGCACATCTGTGCCGACTCATCAGTGCTCATTTGTGCCACCTCAACAGTGCCCATTTGTGCCGCCTCAACAGTGCCCATTTGTGCCATTTGTGCCACCTCAACAGTGCCCATTTGTGCCGCCTCAACAGTGCCCATTTGTGCCACCTCAACAGTACCCGTCTGTGCCACCTCAACAGTGCCCATCTGTGCAATCAGTACACATCTGTGCAATCAATGAGTGCACATCTGTGCCGACCCATCAGTGCCCATTTGTGCCACCTCAACAGTGCCCATTTGTGCCACCTCAACAGTGCACATCTGTGCCACCTCAACAGTGCACATCTGTGCAATCAGTACACATCTGTGCAATCAATCAGTGCACATCTGTGCCAACTCATCAGTTCCCATCTGTGCCACCTCATCAGTGCCCATCTGTGCCACCTCATCAGTGCATATCTGTGCCCACCTGTGCCGCCTCATTAGTGCACATCTGTGCAATCAATCAGTGCACATCTGTGCTGCTTCATCAGTGCACATCTGTGCCGCCTCATCAGTGCACATCTGTGCCGCTTCATCAGTGCACATCTGTGCGATCAGTGCCCATCTGTGCCGCCACATCAGTACACATCTGTTCCATCAATCAGTGCACATCAGTGCACATCTGTGCTCATCCGTGCCACCTCATCAGTGCCCATCAATGCAGGCTTAGCACACACCTGTGCAGTCTCATCACCACCAGCAATCAACCATGTCTAAAAGATGCTTTTCCGCTGAGGAGGCATACCAAATTCTTTCCCCGGTCGACGACAGCAACTGGGAGCTCTCTTTTTCAGATTCCCTTTCAAATTTTGATCCTGAATCTGACATAAATTATGAGCCAGTCCTCAGTAATGAAACACTGAGTCACTCAGAGGAGGAAGATATTCGGTCCACCAAATGAAGGCGTTCTAGTGAGGAGGCAGTGGCATCCACCAGCACTGCAGTACCATCCACCAGCACCGCAGTGCCATCCACCAGCACCGCAGTGCCTCAAACAGAAAGGCCAAGTACCAGTGGGGTGTCACCTTAGCCCCAAAGGGTCAGGGCCCATGCCAGCCTTCCCTATGCCCTTCAGAACCCCTTGTGACTTCCTCCTAATTCAGGAGAAGCTAACATTCCCCCTTTCACTGCCCAGCCAGGAGTCCAGGTGGACACTGAGAATTATACCCCAATAAATTTTTTTAACTTTCACGGAGGACATGTTGGCGTCAATTGTGGCCCAGTGCAACCTGTATGCACAGCAATTTATTTTGCAAAATCCAACATCCTATTATGCCCGTCCCTACGAGTGGAGAGACCTAACAGTGGAGGAGTTTAAGGCCTCACATTTAATATGGGACTCAACAAAAAAAATCAATTGCATTCCTATTGGTCAACCCACCCCCTCCACCAAATGCCGCTCTTCTTCGCGGTAATGCCCAGAACTAGGTATCTGATGATCATGAGGTTCCTACATTTCAGTGACAATACCCAGTGCCCTCCCCGAAATGACCCAAATTATGACATGCTTTAAAAAATTTGGCTAAATTAATTAATGCTTAATTATTTTTCAGAAATATTCCCCCAATTGTTTACCTCGGACCAACACATATGTGTGGATGAGTCCCTTGTTAAATTTAGCGACAGGCTATGGGGTGAAGGTGTACAAATTATGTGACCGAGCCACAGGGTACACATATTCCTTCATATTGTACGAAGAGAAGGACACCCAGCTGCAGCCCCCTAATTGCCCGTACTACTTGGGATCCAGCCGGAAAGTTGTTTGGGACCTCATATACCCCCTACTGGAGAAAGGCAACCACCTGTATGTAGACAACTTCTACACATATCTGCCCCTGTTCCACAATCTTCACTGGAAGAAGACACCAGCATGTGGCACCATAAAAAAGAATCGGAAGGGCTTTCCTCAAAGTCTTGTCAATAAGAAATTGAGAAAAGGAGAAACGGCAAGTTTCTGGCAGTGAAGTGGAGGGACAGAAGGGATGTCTACATGTTGTCTTCTATCCACAATGATACGTTTGTGGAAATCCCCAGAAGGAATGGCCCCATACAAAAACCAAAATGCATCTATGAATATAATTTGTTCATGGAGGGAGTCGACTTCAATGACCAAATGATGGAACCATACCTTGCCACAAAACGGACATACCATTGGTATAAAAAAGTCGCAATTTATTTTTTTCAATTGGCCATATACAATTCATATGTAATTTACGGCAACTCCACCCAAAACCCCAAACACTTCTTTGGCTACCAGGAGGAAGTTTTCACTACCCTTATATTCCCGAATGACCCACCAGAAAATATCCGATCAGATGTTATTAGTCGACTCTCCGAGTGCCACTTCCCAAAAAAATCCCTTCCAAACCAACAGGCCAAAGACGTCAAAAAAGATGTAAGGTGTGTACCAGAGCAGGAGTCAGAAGAGACACATCTTATTATTGTGCACAATGTCCTTCCCAACCAGGCCTCTGCATAGGTGACTGTTTTCGCCATTACCATACTTCAATAAATTATTAGTGAAGTATGGTCAATGTAATTCTCACTTCCTGCCTTCACACACCTTCACACCCCTTATGCCACTGCCTGCTCTGTAACTGACCCTGGCTTGTTATTCAACCATGCTTCTGCCTGCCGATTCTGTACATACCGCTGCCTTATCTGGAACTGACCCTGGCCTGTTATTAGACCATGCTTCTGCCTAACAATTCTGTACATACCTCTGCCTGATCTGGAACTGACCTTGGACTGTTTGACCATGATATTTGCCTGCCTCTTGAACTGATCTTGTACCCTGCAACTGGACTAATGGGATTCAACACAGGGGTTTCACATATGTGAGGGACTTCAGAATAGTCTTTATGGATGAAGAAAACAATTTTCTTTGTTTTCTCATTCCTAGATTAGGGTCTGGAGACTCGGAGGCTTCAAAGAGATTTGGGTGGGAGAAGCCTCTACCTCTGTCCCCATTCTGTCCAGCACGAGGCCCTACTTCTGCCTGCTGCCTGTAGGACTTACTGCCGTCATGCCTCTGTCTGTCGCACTGACCACACCTCATGGACCTGCCTACTACCAGGACCAATATTTTTGGCACTGCTAACAATATCTCTGCACTGACCCTGGACAGCATATGGAAAGCATCCCTGCCTGCTGCCTGAAAAATTGTGTTGGCTTTTGCTGACCAAGTCCCTGCCTGCTGCCTGGACCAGTGCTATCCTCCTGTGGACAACTGCGCTACTAAAACCACAGGTAATCTTTTGTTTACCCTTTGCTCAGCATTATGTATTTTGGGGTATAATTCTTGGTATGTGCCTGCTATGTGTCCCTGGAACACCTGATGGTGTTCCTTGCAAGTTGAATCTCTGTATGTGGCCAGGCTGTGTAAAGGTCACACACATGTGGTATTGCCATACTCAGGAGGACTAGCAGAATGTAATATCTTATAAACGGTCAACTTTGTGTAAAAAAAAATGCGTTTTCATTTTTTTCCACATTTTCCAAAAAATTCTGGAAAAAAATGAACCGTTCAAAAGACTCATTATGCCTCATAGATTATATGTTGGGGTGTTAGCTTTCCAAAATGGGGTCATTTTCTGGGCGTTTCCATTGTCCTGGTGTTCCAGGGCCTTCAAATTGTAATAGGTGGTTGAGAAATGAAATGTGTAATTTATGCTCCTAGAATACCTGAAGGTGCTACTTCAATGTTAGGCCTCTGTATGTGTTCAGGCTGTGTAAAAGTCTCACGCATGTGGTATCGTTATACTCAGGAGGAGTAGCAGAATGTATTTTGGGGTGTTGTTTTTGCTGTGTAAATGCTATGTGTTGGAAACATCTTATAAACGGACAACTTTGTGTAAAAAAAATGCGTTTTCATTTTTTTCCACATTTTCCAAAAACTTCTGGAAAAAAAATGAACCATTCCAAAGACTCATTATGCCTCATAGATTATACGTTGGGGTGTTAGCTTCCCTAAATGGGGTAATTTTCTGGGCGTTTCCATTGTCCTGGTGTTCCAGGGCCTTCAAAAGTGTAATAGGTAGTCAACAAGTTAGATGGGTAATTTATGCTCCTTGGACACCTGATGGTGCTCCCTGCATGTTGGGCCTCTGTATGTGGCCAGGTAGTGAAAAAGTCCCACACATGTGGTATCGTAATACTCAAGTGGAGTAGCAGAATGTATTTTGGGGCTACATTTGTGGTATGCACATTCCATGTGAGAGAAATAAGCTATTACAATGACAATTTTGTAAAAATAAATACTTGATTTGATTGTAGCCGTATTAGTGCAATAAATAAAAATAAATAAAACATAAAAAAAAATATTTTGCAAAGAATTGTGGGAAAAAATGACTTCAAATGACTTCAAATGCCTCTTACTAAATACACTAGAATGTCTACTTTCCAAAAAGGGGTCATTTGGGGGGCATTTGTACTTCCCTGGCTTGTTAGGGTCTCAAGAAATGAGATAGGCCTCAGTACATCAGATGTGATCATTTTTTTCTGATTTGCACCATAGCTTGTAGACTCTATAAATTTCACACAGACCACATAATATCCACTAATTTGGGTTATTTTTACCAAAGATATGTAGCAGTATAAATTATGAACAACATTTATGAAGAAAAATTGCTAATTTGCAAAATGTTTTCACAGAAATGAAGAAAAATGCATTTTTTCAAAATGTTGCTTTTTTTTCATTTATAGCGCAAAAAATAAAAAACCCAGAGGTGATCAAATACCACCAAAAGAAAGCTCTATTTGTATGAAAAAAAGGACAAACAAATATTTGGGTACAGTGTTGCATGACTGAGTAATTGTCATTCAAAGTGTGAGAGCACTGAAAGCTGAAAATTGGTCTGGGCAGGAGTGGGTTTAAGTTCCCAGTAAGCAAGTGGTTAAGTAAACCTCATATTTGAGCATTCTTGCTTAGCTTTTATCTAACATTTTAGGTGCGGTCAACTATGTTTAGCAATACGCCTTGAAGATGTATCTGTTTATCTCTCACATAACAGCAGTATAAAGAAGTAAAGCTGCCAGCCCTTATTTAACCACTTACGCCCTGGACCATTTGGCTGCCCAAAGACCAGAGCACTTTTTAACTGACAATTGTGTGGATGTGCGATGTGGCTCCCAAACATAATTGACATCCTTTTTTCCCCACGAATAGAGCTTTCTTTTGGTGGTATTTGGTCACCTCTGTGGTTTTTATTTTTTGCGCTATAAACAAAAAAATAGCGTCAATGTTGAAAAAAACGCATTATTTTTTTTACTTTTTCTATAATAAATATCCCCAAAAATATATAAAAAAAACATTTTTTTTCCTCAGTTTAGGCCGATACGTATTCTTCTACATATTTTATTGATTGGCTTGCGCAAAAGTTATAGTGTCAACAAAATAGGGGATAGTTTTATGGCATTTTTATTAATATTTTTTTTACTAGTAATGGCGGTGATCAGTGATTTTCATCGTGACTGCGACATTATGGCGGACACATTGGACACTTTTGGTGCAATTTTGGGACCATTCACATTTATACAGCGATCAGTGCAATTAAAAATGTATTGATTACTGTGTAAAATGTGACTGGCAGTGAAGGGGATAAGTGTGTCCTAGGGAGTGATTCTAACTGTGGGGGGAGGGGCTATGTGTGACACGACACTGATCACCGCTCCTCATTACAGGGAGCTGTGATCAGTGTCCTTGTTTACATAAGCATTTCCCCGTTCTTCCTCTCTGTGAGACGATCGCGGGTATCCCCACGGACATAGGCGGGACCCGCGAACCTGCTCATGGAGGTTGCGGTGGGTGCGTGCGCCCGCAAACTGCTTCTTAAAGGGCAACGTACAGGTACATTAATCTGCCTGTATGTGCCCTTCTGCTGACATATATCGGCATGAGCTGGTCGGCAAGTGGTTAAAGAAATAGTGTTTAATTCCCCAAAAAAGCAGGATCAGTGGCATCCTGAAATGCAGGAAAAGTACCAGTAAGATCAATCCCAAAATAAAAAGATTTAACTCTTACGCCCTGTACACACGGTCGGACTTTCCGACGGTAAATGTGTGATCGGAGCTTGTTGTTGGAAATTCCGACCGTGTGTGGGCTCTATCGAACATTTTCCATCGGATTTTCCGACACACAAAGTTTGAGAGCAGGCTATAAAATTTTCCGACAACAAAATCCGATTGCGTCAATTCCAACCATGTGTGGACAATTCCGACGCACAAAGTGCCACGCATGCTCAGAAGAAATTCCGAGATGGAACTGCTCGGTCTGGTAAAATTAGCGTTCGGAATGGATACAGCACTTTCGTCAGGCTGCAATGTTTTAAATTGTTCAATGCAGCGCACTCTCTTCTTCTTTATAATGCTAGAAGAATGAAGTAGTTTTTCTGCTCATATTCACACAGACTTCTCACAAACTTCTTTCTTTATTATTTATTGTGATTTCATCAATATATTTAGATTTGTCACATCTGACCAAAAAGATATGTATTTTTTTGTTTTGTATTGTTTTCAAGCCTGATTTTTTATTTTTTTTGTTTTGTATTGTTTTCAAGCCTGATCTTGTTGTTAATTATTTTTATTTTTTGATTTTACATCCAGAATATTTTTGTGTGTGTTTTGTGTGTCAAGTTACCACAACACCATTATTATCTTGTATTATTTAATTTCAAGGAGGTTGCTTGGTGTTGGTGTCTCTTGGTAATTTCACATTGTAGTTTACAAATGTACCTTCCTTCTCACAAACAAACTGTCCTTTTTGAAGGGAAACACACATAGGCGAGTCTAATTGAAACAAAAAATCCTTTATTAAGGGTTTAGAACCAAACAAAGAGGGAGGCAACGCTGGAGAAACAGCAGACATTGGCAAAGCCTTTCGCCCCCAGGGCACACATCAATTATTTTACAGCAAAATTGGTGGCCTGAAGGAGTCCATATCTAAGGGAGTGCAGTCTGGTCCAGAATTTCAAGAGAATCATGAACAGCAGCAGATGACATCTGTGTCCCCAGGCTGTGGTCATACAAGAGACTGCATCTTTTGCCAGACCAGACTGAACCCAGGGCCACCACAGTCTGGTCTTCCTTCCACGCTTCCTTCCATGCTGTGTCTGTGGTGGTGGAGTTGTGGCAGGAGGAGGAGGAGGAGGATGGTTCAACTCACACAGGTGGGTTTTGTGTGTGATTTCCTCCCTCGCCCCCTTAGTTAGTGTTTTGTAAAGAAAGTCCTCACACAGCTGGCGTTGACCCTCCTGCATGCCCTGCAGTTTTGTGGCAGCCATGGAGGCAAAGGCCTCTTCAGGAGTAGGGAAGGCTCTGAGGGACGCAGATGCCGCCTCCTAAATCAGCCTGAGTGCTGAATCCTGCACGTGACTCCCTTTCCTGGGTCTTTTGGTTGGAAGGCGAAGGGGAGGAACCTGCGATTCTGTCAGGCTCCTACTGGGCCCGGCCTTCTCCTGGCTGCCACTTAGCCCCTCCTCCTCCTGGCTGCCACTAACCCCCACCTCCTCCTGGCTGCCACATTCCACAGCCTCCTCCTGTGTGGCACATTCCACAGCCTTGTCCTGGCTGAGGTCTTCCTGTGTATGAAAAAGGGACATAGTTTTATTTTTTTCTTCATCAATCACACACAATTTTCACCTCATAATTGCTGCAAATTGAATGCTAACAAATATAACAGATTATCATTCTGAGCCCAGCATTTTTCATTCTTGTCCCAATTATTTTTGCCCACTACTGTCTATTGATATGTAAAACACTTTAGTAAATCAGTAATTAGTGATCAATAATAACATCTAGTAAACATCATTTATTTATTAACCAGAAATCTGTAGAAGAATGCTATACCTGGCTCCAGCTGGGCTCCTCCACTTCTTCCTGGCTGGAAGTCCCAGGTTGGACATCGGAAGCCTCAGCTGGGGTGGAAGATAGGGTGGAAGGAAGAGTGGAAGGAAGAGTGGAGAGGGATTCCCTGACTTCAGTCTGGTCTGACAGAAATCGCAGTCTCTCATAGTACCACAGCCTGGGGACATAAACGTCATCTGCTGCAGCTCCTGATCTCTGGGAATCCGTGACCTTCTTGCGCTCCCTAAGATAAGTGCTCCTCAGGCCACCAATTTTGGCTTTTAAATAGGGGATGGTTGCCGTAGGGATCACCGGCTTCACCAACTCCAGCAGTTTCTCCAGCGCTGCCTGCCTCTTTTGTTTATGATTATAATGCGGATGTTTGACCTGCCACAGACAGGGCAGTTCCCTGTATTTGTCTATGAACAGGGGGAGGAAGTTGTGGTCATTGAAGCCATCCATTTTATCTGCAAGACACAACACAAGACAAACCCTAATGTCATGCGAAACTCTCCTAATCTTGTTACAATATAGGCCTCAATCTAGAAGCAGTATAGGCCCAAGTTTAGATCTTACCTTCGTTATCACGATCGGCGCCTCCGATACTCCTTCCTCCACTCACAGATCGTACGTACTACACACGCGTGTTACGCTTTATATACACTGCGTATGCGAGAAACTCTGCCCGCCCCTGACGTTCTTTCTAGTCTATTCCCCGCCCCTTCTCGTTCGGCGCAGTGGGGGAAGAGCACATGGCGGAGACACAGCAGGTGCGTGCTAATTACAGCAACGAGAAGTAGGAAAGCCTGGAGCCAGAAACGTCCCGATCCCGGAAGAGACGATTTAAGGCCTCAAATATGTCCTTTGGGGAGATGTTGGAGATGATCGACATTCTGAAAAGGACCGACTATGACGGGAAGTATGGACCTTACACCAACCCCAATGTCAGAAAGGCCAAGATAATGGTGAAAGTGGTCAAGAGTCTGCACCGGAATTTTGGGGTACGACGATCCAAGGATCAGCTCAGGAAGCGGTGGTCGGACCTCAAATTAAGGGAGCATGAGCAGTACAGAAGGATCAGGAGAGTGCTGCAAAAAAGTAAGTAGTTGTGCTGTGTTCCTATTCTTTATTTTTATTATGTTCGTGCTGCTCCATGTGCTTTTCTTTACCGTTGTACAGTTTAAAATGGCAACGTTCATGTTCATTGGCACATTGTTCGTTCATAGGAAACATTGTTCGTTCGGCATAGAAAACACCATTGTTTTGGCCATATGCATTTGAATACATTTTTTAGGGCCTACTTCTCTTAAAATAATTTGGTTGTGTAGATGGGTTTGTAACTAGAATGAAATGCAAACTAGATCATGGGGTGTAATAGAGACTTGGAAAACATCCAGAAAAACATCAATGATGTTAAAAAAAAAATGAAGAACATCATTGATGTTTTAGGGAGAGTTTAAAACAATTCCAAATCCCTTCCCTTTTTTGTGCTTTTTGGGATCTAAAAATTTCTCACATTTTTTGACATATTCGAGAAAAGCCAAATTTTGAAGATGCACACAGTGTGTCAACATGTGCTATCTGCCATCACGAGAGATCAATGTAGGCGTTTTGGGGTTCAACCCCTTCCTCAATAATAAAGTAGCTGGGAGGAAGGGGTTGCACCCCCAAAACACGTCCCTTGATCCCCGGTGATGGCAGCTAGCACATGTTGACATTCGTCAATTTGTGTGCATCTTCAAAATTTGGCTTTTCCAGGGGTGACTTCACCCCATCTGAACGCAATATCAAACACAGTATTGCCTTCAATTTCTTTAAAAGTTGAAGTTCCAGATTTGTGTCTTTCCTGTTGGTTTTAAACATGCCTGTTTTACCTTAAATGGAGATTTCTACTTTTAGTAATGTGACCCAAAAATTGTTATACAACAAACATGTTGGTTTGTTTTAAAAACCTTTTCTAAATGCACATGTGATTGTGCTGGTATTAAAAAGATTGATAATCAAGAATGTGTGGATTATTGTTTCAACGTTCGAAAACTTTTGTTGTGCTCAAATTGGTGTTTTCTGTGACAATGGGGGTTATTTCCTAAGGGAAAATCCACTTTGCACTAAAAGTGCAGTTTCAGTGCAGTTTCAAGTGCACTTGTAGTGCAAAGTGTCTTTGCCTTTAGTAAATAACACCCAACAGTGCTTTGTAATGTTACACAATCACACCATTTTCAGGACTCACCACATTTCTGTCAGGGTCAGTTAAAAGAAACACAAGCAGTAAATGTCACTAAAGATTTTAGTAGTGGTGGGATGATGTGGATGTGTTTCCCATCAACTGCCCCTCCGCAGTTAGGAAAGTCCCACCGCTGGGCAAAGTGGGAGGCCACAGTCTGCCATTCCTGTGGGTTGGAAGGAAACTGTGGAGTCAAACAAGAAAAAAAAAATAATAATTTTGCAGCTAAACAGGGAAAGCTGATTAGACACAAACATTCTTGGCCAACATCAGTATAACATTTATTTTAGGGAGTTTTGAAAGACCAAGGTATAAGGTCCACCTATCAGATTCCCCCTCCCCCCTCTCATTGGCCATTTCTAACATTTTAGGGGGGGAGATGTTTTGGACAGGTAACCCTCTCCACTTCATTGAGAGATGAATGCCTAAATAATGTGTATTACTTTGGCTAGCCCCTCCTTACTTACACTATTGACAGCCCATTGGACAGGTAAGAAGTGTCATAATACAAATATATAAATACACATTGTACACATTTTAGCACATTTGGACATTCTGCTGTTACCTATCAAGATAATAATAGTATACAAAAACTTTAAACAGTACCATTTGAAAGTATACAGGCAGGCCCTTGCACTACATGCTTTGGGGAATTCATCCATACATCTGACTACAAAAGAGATTGGTATAGTGTGTATGGGTTTGGCAAAGTCAGCAGATAGATGATTGAGGATAGATAGAGAATTGGTATCAGCTGACTTAGCAGTAGGGGGGAGGGAGGGTCCCAAATGATTTGGGGACCCAAAAAAAAGCCTCTGGCACTCTGCCTGAATTTAAAGCACAAATCATATTTTTAAATATTTTAGGGGGTATTTAGGGTAAAGCACTATGATGGATCTGACAAAATACACTGTTAAGTGACTACATGAGGTGAATATAGGGCCAGGAAAGCATGCTGGGGATTTAAGTGAAGTCAAATATGTATGAAGGACAAAAAAAATTAATTACATAAAAATCCAGCATGCATGAGGACAAAGGGGACATTCACAGCATATTACAATCATGGTAATTAGGGAATGAGGAAAGAAATACAATATATTATCAAACATTAAATACAATAAAATGTGAGATTAAAGGATACAAATCTTACCTTAATATACTCCTTCTGCAGGACCTGTATGATGGCAGAACAGGTCCCTAGGATAATGATCCCCAGAGCCTGGAGGGAGATGCCTGTCGAGAACTTGAGGTCCTGCAGGCTTCTCCCCATCGCCAAGTACCGCAGGGTGGTGACTAGCCCCAGCTTTGGAGTGATGGCTTGCCTCATGCAGGTATCCTGCCTGCTGATATAGGGGGTCAGCAAAGCCAACAAACGGTGAAATACGGGGTCAGGATTATTCTCACGGATCTCACGGAGCAAAGGCATGTGACAGAACTGGTCATGCTGAAGCAATCAATTTTTGGTCCATGAACTCCTCCCTACCCTGTTCATGGACTGGACTTGTGTCAAGGTAAGGATCCCGACACCAAGCCCCCGCACAGCACGAACTCTATGAGGAGTACGTATACACAACATGGCTAGAAAATGGTCGGCTGCTCAGAATGAAGTAACAGAATGCACTGAAGAACAGCAAAGCCTGTGAAGAGCGGCCTGAAAAACAGCAACGAGCAGACAAGAGCGCACTGAATAACCCAATATGAACTGACTGCACGCACTGAAGAGAAGATACAAACCACAAGCACAAAATGAACAGCAGAAAACGATCTGAAAACCAGTCTGAAAAAGCGCGAATCGTCTATCACCAAACTTTTACTAACACGAGATTAGCAAAAGGAGCCCAAAGGGTGCCGCGCTTGGTTCAGAACTGCCCTTTTCTAGTCTCGTCGTACGTGGTGTACGTCACCGCGTTCTTGGCAATAGGAAATTCCAACAACTTTGTGCGACCGTGTGTATGCAAGACAAGTTTGAGCCAACAGCCGTCGGAAAAAATCCATGGATTTTGTTGTCGGAATGTCCGATCAATGTCCGACCATGTGTACGGGGCATTACACAGATACATTATTAAAGTCTTCGGGGCCTTTACTTTGAGAAAATCAAATTTGCTTAATAGTAGCAGAAGTAATAAGTACCAGAAATGAAATTGTCTTTCAAATAAATAAGACAATAAAGCTTCTTCTACCAAAAAAAAAAAAAAACATCTTCAGTGAGAGGAAAGGAGGTAAGCATTTGGAAAGCCTGTTTTGCTGGGCTGGTTGGTCTGAAAAAAGTTGCTTCTCTTAATGCCCCTGAAGCTACATCATTTTTTTCCGAAAACACACCAGGTTTGGAATAATGTAACGACAAACTGCTCTAATTTTTTTTTTTTTGCATTAAGATTTATTTTAGGTACACGTAAAGTTCCTTAAACAAACAAACACAATAAAAAACACACACAAAGAGTAGAATATAATGTCCACTATTCCCTAGAGTGCCGGCTTTGTTTAGAAATCCCACTTATATTTCTTTATGACATATGGCATGGCATCTTTTAAATGTTGTTTGAAGTACTATTGATCTATCTACCATACAGGTTTTTTTTCTGAAGTCCAACAGGTTAAACTACACCGTAATAATTCACAGAAGACAAACGCTTTGTACTTATATTAAGACCAGGACTGAAAGAGAATGCATTGAAGCTGAGGCTGTGGTAAAGCATAATGCATTTATTGCATATACTATGAAAGTCACTTTTGTAAGTTGCCCTTTTGGTACATAATTTGTGGTTACTTTAGAAGAGGCTATTAGTAATATTATGGGGTTTTAGAAACATGTTTGCAATAAAGTGATGGATGCTGTCATACTGGAAAGATAGACAGTGAAGGATTTGACAACATGACAGCAAATGTCTTTATAGGTCAGCAACTCAGCATACAAAATTTGCCACCATAAAAAGTAATATAGCCATATTTCAGAAACATGTAAACAATAATGCCAATATGCATTAATATTATGATAATGCTTTATTTACAATTTATACAGCTATAATTTGCACCCAAGGCACAGTAGCTCAGTGGTTAGCACTGCCCTGCAGCACTGAATTCAGATTTGAACAGGACACTGTCTGCATGGAATTTGATTGTTCTTCCATCCTGTGTTTGCGCAGGGTTCCTCCAATATGCTCAAAAAAATATTCTTATTAAATGTGAACAGCATATTCCTCCTTTAGTAGCAGACCCAGAGATTGTTCTAAATCAACCTCCAACCTCATATTAAGTGTGTGGGTGGCTTACTCTAGAAATTGCCTAAAAATAGACATCTCATTGAGGTCAATCTTTTGTGCCCATGGTTCGTATACTGTACTGTAATTTGAAATACAATTCCTTTTACAGATGACTTGTTCTGCAATTTGTTCAGCACATTCTCAGCACTTATCCACCAAGAAATCGCCACTAACCACTTCCCACCCAGCCTATAGCAGAATGACAGCTGGGTGGTGGTTCAGTTATCCTGACTGGGCGTCATATGATGCCCTGCAGGATAACAGCCGCCGCGCACCCATGGGGGCGCGCATCCGTGGGGTCGCGCATTGCGGCGATCGGTGGTGCGGTGTGTCAGTCTGACACACCACTACACCGATCTCTGTAAAAAGCCTCCGGTGGAGGCTCTTTTCCACGTGATCAGCCATTTCCAATCAAGGCTGATCACCATGTAAATAGGATTGGCTTTTCCTCACTCGCGTCTGACAGACGCGAGTAGAGGAGAGCTGATCGGTGGCTCTCCTGACAGGGGGGGTCTGTGCTGATTGTTTATAAGCACAGCCCCCCCTCGGATGCCCACTTCAGACCACCAGGGAAGCCACCAGGATCACCAGGGAAGTACATAATATGTGGATGGCCTGGTACATCCCCCATGGCCATCCACATGTGCCAACATATGCCCAATCAATGCCAATCAGTGCCCACAAATGGGCACTGACTGGCAGCATTATGAAAACAAAAAAATTCAGTGATGCCCAGCAATGCCACGCATCAGTGTCATCAGTGCCACCCTTCAGTGTCATCAGTGCCACCTATCAGTGCCCATAAATGCCCACCTATCAGTGCCCATCAGTGTCCATCTGTGCCACCTATCAGTGCCACCTGTAAGTACTCATCAGTGCTACCCATAAGTACTCATCAGTGCCGCCTACGAGTGCCCATCAGTGTCATCTATGAGTGCCCATCAGTGCCGCATACCAGTGCCACCTATCAGTGTCCATCAGTGCCACCTATCAGAGCCCATCAGTGCCGCCTATCAGTGCCCATCATCAGTGCCCATCAGTGCCACCTCATCAGTGCCACCTCATTGGTGCCACCTCATCGGTGCCCATTAGTGCTGCCTTATCAGTGTCCATCAGTGCAGCCATATCAGTGCCCATCATTGAAGAAGAAAATACACTTATTTTACAAAAAATTAACAGAAACAAAGAAAAACTTTTTTTTTCAAAATTTCTGGTCTTTTTTTATTTGTTGCGCAAAAAATAAAAATCGCAGGGGTGATCAACTACCACAAAAAGAAAGCTCTATTTGTGGGAACAAAATGATAAAAAATTTGCTTGGGTACAGTGTAGCATGACAGCGCAATTGTCATTCAAATTGTAACAGTGCTGAAAGGTGGAAATTGGCTTGTGCAGGAAGGTGTATAACTACCTGGTATTGAAGTGGTTAACCGCCCTTCTATGCAAACACAACAACAAGGACAATTTAATTCTGTAAGTAAAGTATTAACCATTTGCCTGCTGGGCACTTTCACCCCCTTCCTGCCCAGGCGAATTTCTAGCTTTCAGCACTGTCACACTTTGATTGACAATTGCTCGGTCATGCAGAGCTATACTCATATGAAATTTCTATCTTTTTTCACACAAATAGAGCTTTCTTTGGGTGGCATTTATTCAACACTGGGCTTTTTATTTTTTGCTAAAGAAACTAAAAAAGACAAACATTTTTTTAAACAAAATTGTTTTTCTTATTTATAACATTTTGCAAATAAGTAACTTTTCTCCTTCACAGATGTGTGCTGATGAGGCTGCACTGATGGCCACTGATCGGCTGCACTTATGGGCACTGATGGGCACCAATGATGGCCACTGATGAGGTGGCACTGATGGGCACAGATGAGGAGGCACTGATGGAAACTGGTAAAGAGGCACTGATGAGGCTACACTGAAGGGCACTGATGGGCACTGATAGGTGGCACTGATGATGAGGCACTGATTGGCAGCACTGATGGGCACTGTTAGAGTTGCTCTGATAATCAGGACACCGATGATCAGTGCCCTAATTATCAGTGTAGATGTCAATGTAGATGTCACACTTGCTGGTTACCGGCTCTCCTCTCCTCAGGTTGTGACAGTGCATGAGTAAAGGAATGCTTATAGGCAAGTGTGTTTACATTATGATCAGCTGTGATTGGACAGAGGATGCATGTCATGGGGGGTGGCAAAGGGAGCGCAGGGGGAGTGGGGTGTGGTTCTGTAATAAGCTTACCACAGAAGCTTACAGAAAATACCTGATAACTTAACTTCAATAAACTGACAGGCTGAAATATGCAAAAGACCTTGTACATTGTATAATTATTCTGTTTTTTTCTAATGTTTTCTTTTGTTGTAAATTCTATTGAATTATTACAAACAAACAAGTATACACAGATATATGGATATTGCCAGAATTACCAGGCTGAGAAGAATTCTGTGTGTGCTGTGTTGAAAATTAAATGTAGACAGATTGCACCTACCAGTGGGATTTGCTCAAAGGAAGATGTATAAAAATAATCTGGGCCTACTTAGTGTACACACTGTACACATATGCTACAGCCCTGATCCTACAAAATATGCCTTCAAATTGAAATGAACATGGGTGAGGCAGCCAGCATTTGCCATTATTTGTATGCAAAACACACTTGCACATTATTACACACTTCCCTCTGGGTCTGCTCTTACCCAGCAATATGAGGTCTGAGCTCCCAGCATCCACTTAATTTTCATGGGTGCCAGTGGCGGCTGGTGCTCAAAATTTTTAGGGGGGCGCAAACAAACGGAAAAAAAATAAATATCAATTGCAGCCTCACTGTGCCCATCAAATGCAGCTACTGTGCCCATTAATTGCTGCCACTGTGCACATCAAGCGCAGCCACTGCACCATCAAATGCAGCCACTGTGCCATCAAACGCAGCCACTGTGCCATCAAAAGCAGCCACTGTACCCATAAATTGCCACCACTGTACCTATTAAATGCTGCCACTGTGACATCAAACGCAGACACTGTGTCCATCAAGCGCAGACACTGTGCCTTAAAACGCAGCCACTGCACCCATAAATTGCCACCACTGTGTCCATCAAATGCAGCCACTGTGTCCATCAAGCGCAAACACTGTGCCATCAAATGCAGACACTGTGCCCATCAAGCGCAGCCACTGCACCCATGAATTGCCGCCACTGTGCCATCAAACGCAGCTACTGTAACCATCAATTGCTGCCAGTGTGCCCCATCAATTGCTGCCAGTGTGCCCCATCAATTGCCTCCAGCTTGCCCCATCAATTGCCGCCAGTTTGCCCCATCAATTGCCACCAGTTTGCACCATCAATTGCTGCCAGTGTGCCACCCCCCACCTAGCACTTACCTGTCTCGGGCCAGCGATATCCTCCGTCCTCTTCTGCTATGATTGGATGCCTGCCGTCCAATCACAGCGACTGTCGCTTCAGCCAATCAGGTGACAGGTAACCAGACCCGGTGCACCTGATTGGCTGAGAGGCAGGTCAGTGTTAGGAAAGTGATTTATTTGATTTCCTAACACAACACTACGTAAGCAGTGAATGCACAGCAGTGTGTTTACCAATTTGGAAGCCTATTAGAGCCCACGGCTCTAATCAGGACGCAGGCACTTCCAAAACACCCCCGCCGCTGTAATTCACTTGCCCAGTGCCCGACAAGGGGCCGGGCACCTGAATAGAGGGCGGCAGCGGCGACAATAGATGCAATGCATGAATCTATCTATTGGAGATTGGCGGGTGCAGGAGAGAGGGGGCGGCGCTCCTGCGCCCTCTATGGACGCACCGCCACTGATGGGTGCCATGTTATCTTTTTCTTCTTCTGAGCCTTCCATACTCTTTCTTCATCCATTGGGAAGGCACTGCAGATGTAACTTCCATGCATGCGTGCTGGAGTCATATTATCTTAGAAATCAGCTCCATTGCATACAGATGCCAGAACTGTACACTGTACTGTGCATGCTCCCCAGTGTAAAGATTTTTAAAAAATTGCAAGCATGTAAGCAAAAACGCTTTTCTTTTGCAAGAAGATATGTAGAAAGTCTCTTCTACCAAAAGACTCTACTTGCTCACTGTTTCACATGAGCTTCAGCTTGTATAAGAGCAATGTAAACAACAATTTTTGGCCAAGCATTTGCAGATAGTACCATTCAGCTCCAGTTTGTAAATACTGGACACAGATCCTAATGGGAGTGATGCTCGCCACTTTAAACTAGCTGCTAGCAGGCTTTAGCACTTCTTGAAGCTTGTTGAAAGCCTGCTAACAGCTTGCTTAAAGCAAAGTTCCACCCTAAAGTGGAACTTCCACTCATCAGATTTCTCCCCCCCTCCGGTGCCACAATTGGCACCTTTCAGGGGGGAGGGGGGTGCAGATACCTGTCTAATACAGGTATCTGCAGCCACTTCCAGGCTTAGATAGCCGCAGAATATGCGCAGATGCCCCCCCATTGTGTTCTGGGAAACACACAATTCCCAGAACAAAATGGGGACCAGTGCAGAGGCACAGCGTGACTCACGCATACGCAGTAGGGAACAGGGCAGTGAAGCCGCAATGCTTCACTTCCCGATTCCCTGACCGAGGATGGTGGCGGGGGCAGCCAAGAGCCGAGTGATTGATTGGCTTTGGCTGCCGACATCGCTGGACCCTGGGACAGGTAAGTGTCCATTTATTAAAAGTCAGCAGCTGCAGTATTTGTAGCTTCTGGCTTTTAATATTTTTTTTAAGGTGGAACTCCTCTTTAATCACTTCAGCCCCAGAAGGATTTACCCCCTTCCTGACCAGAGCACTTTTTACAATTTGGCACTGCATCGTTTTAACTGCTAATTGCGTGGTCATGCAATGCTGTACCCAAACGAAATTTACGTCCTTTTCTTCCAATAAATAGAGCTTTCTTTTGATGGTATTTGATCACCTCTGAAGTTTTTATTTTGTGCGCTATAAATGGAAAAAGACCGAAAATTTTGAAAAAATTATATTTTCTATTTTTTGTTATTAAAAAAAATCCAATCAACTCAATTTTAGTCATACATTTAGGGCAAAATGTATTCAGCCACATGTCTTGGTAAACAAAATGTCAATAAGTGTATATTTATTGGTTTGCGCAAAAGTTATAGCGTCTACAAACTAGGGTACATTTCCTGGAATTTAAACAGCTTTTAGTTTATGACTGCCTATGTCATTTCTTGAGGTGCTAAAATGGCAGGGCAGTACAAATGACCCCATTTTGGAAAGTAGACACCCAAGGAAATTGCTGAGAGGCATGTTGAGCCCACTGAATATTAATTTTTTTGTCCCAAGTAATTGAATAATGAAAAAAAAAATACAAAAAGTTGTCACTAAATGATATATTTCTCACACAGGTCATGGATATATGTGGAATTGCACCCCAAAATACATTCTGATGCTTCTCCTGAGTATGGGGATACCACATGTGTGGGACTTTTTGGGAGCCTAGCCGCGTACGGGGCCCCAAAACCAAGCACCGCCTTCAGGATTTCTAAGGGCGTAAATTTTTGATTTCACTCCTCACTACCTATCACAGTTTTGAAGGCCATAAAATGCCAAGATGGCACAAACCCCCCCAAATGACCCCATTTTGGAAAGTAGACACCCCAAGCTATTTGCTGAAAGGCATGTTGAGTCCATGGAATATTTTATATTTTGACATAAGTTGCGGGAATGTGACAACTTTTTTTTTTTTTGCACAAAGTTGTCACTAAATGATATATTGCTCAAACATTAAATGGGCATATGTGGAATTACACCCCAAAATACATTCTGCGGCTTCTCCTAAGTACAGGGATACCACATGTGTAGGATTTTTGGGAGCCTAGCTGCATACGGGGCCCCGAAAACCAATCACTGCCTTCAGGATTTCTAAGGGCGTAAATTTTTGATTCACTCCTCACTACCTATCACAGTTTCGAAGGCCATAAAATGCCAAGATAGCACAAACCCCCCCAAATGACCCCATTTTGGAACGTAGACACCCCAAGCTATTTGCTGAGAGGCATGGTGAGTATTTTGCAGCTCTCATTTGTTTTTGAAAATGAAGAAAGACAAGAATTTTTTTTTTCTTTTTTCAGTTTTCAAAACTTTGTGACAAAAAATTGGGTCTGAAAAATACTCACTATACCTCTCAAAAAATGGCTTGGGCTGTCTACTTTCCAAAATGGGGTCATTTGGGTGGTTTTGTGCCACCTGGGCATTCCATGGCCTCCAAAACTGTGATATGCAGTGAAGAGTGTAATCAAAAATTTACACCCTTAGAAAGCCTGAAGGCGGTGCTTGGTTTTCGGGGTCCCATATGCGGCTAGGCTCCCAAAAAGTCTCACACATGTGGTATCCCCGTACTCAGGAGAAGCAACAGAATGTATTTTGGGGTGTAATTTCACATATTCCCATGGCATGTTTGAGCAATATATCATTTAGTGACAACTTTGTGCAAAAAAAAAAAAAAAAAATTGTCTTTTTCCCGCAACTTGTGTCACAATATACAATATTCCATGGACTCGACATGCCTCTCAGCAAATAGCTTGGGGTGTCTACTTTCCAAAATGGGGTAATTTGGGGGGTTTTGAACTGTCCTGGCATTTTATGCACAACATTTAGAAGCTTATGTCACACATCACTCACTCTTCTAACCACTTGAAGACAAAGCCCTTTCTGACACTTTTTGTTTACATTAAAATTTTTTTTTTTGCAAGAAAATTACTTTGAACCTCCAAACATTATATATTTTTTTTAATCAAATGCCCTACAGATTAAAATGGTGAGTGTTTCATTTTTTTTTCACATAGTATTTGCGCAGCGATTTTTCAAACGCATTTTTTGGGGAAAAAACACACTTTTTAAAATTTTAATGCACTAAAACACACTATATTGCCCAAATGTTTGATGAAATAAAAAAGATGATCTTAGGCCAAGTACATGGATACCAAACACGACATGCTTTAAAATTGCGCACAAACGTGCAGTGGCGACAAACAAAATACATTTTTAAAAGCCTTTAAAAGCCTTTACAGGTTACCACTTTAGATTTACAGAGGAGGTCTACTGCTAAAATTACTGCCCTCGATCTGACCTTCGTGGTGATACCTCACATGGATGGTGCAATTGCTGTTTACATTTGACGCCAGACCGACGCTTGCATTCGCCTTTGCGCGAGAGCAGGGGGGGGACAGGGGTGCTTTTTTTAATTTATTTATTTATTTATTTATTTATTTTTAAAACATTTTTTTTTAAACTGTTCCTTTCATTTTTTTTAAATCATTTTTATTGTTATCTCAGGGAATGTAAATATCCCCTATGATAGCAATAGGTAGTGACAGGTACTCTTTTTTGAAAAAATTGGGGTCTATTAGATCCTAGATCTCTCCTCTGCCCTCAAGCATCTGACCACACCAAGATCGGTGTGATAAAATGCTTTCCCAATTTCCCAATGGCGCTAATTACATCCGGCAAAATCTAAGTCATGAAATGCTTGTAGCTTCTGGTTTCTTAGGCCATAGAGATGTTTGGAGCCATTCTGGTCTCTGATCAGCTCTATGGTCAGCTGGCTGAATCACTGGCTGCATTCTCAGGTTCCCTGTTGGGACAGGAGAGCCAGAGAAAAACATGGAAGACAGTGGGGGGACATTCCTTCCTACTACTTGTAAAAGCAGTCTAGAGGCTAATTAGCTGCTAGGATTGCTTTTAAATGAAAGCCGACTTCTTGCTGAAAAGAATGATACCAAAATGATACCTAAACCTGCAGGCATCATTCTGGTATAACCACTCAAATTCCAGCAAGATACCAGTACGTTGCTGGTCCTTGATGGGCATATATTGTAAACTTTTTTTTCATGCAGCCTGTGGGCTGAACAAAAAAAAGAGATTGATCGGTGGGTATGCCCACCATTAGAATTCCTCCCTTCATCCACCCACTTCTAATGATGGGCATTCATGCACCGTTTATCTATGCCGAAGCATGGGGGCATCCACCCCAAAAGGTAGGAGCAAATCGCTCCTCCGCCCCTGCTGCCCCATGCTTTGGCATATATGCTCTTTTTTTTAACTGTGGTGGTGAAATCACCTCCTACAGCACTGGAGTCACAGCTTTATGTATCATGAGAGCAAACGCCGTTGCTGTCAAGATAAATAAATCCGCGCTGCAACTGAATGGCGTACCTGCTAAGCAATTGATGGTTAACAATAAAACAAAGTAACATTACAGTATAACAGTAAGACTTACCATACCTGCAAAGCAAATACAAAAAAAAACATAGTAAAAAATAAAACATTTAACGCAACCTGTGCCTAAAATATATATATGCTGAAGCATGGGGCATCCTTCCGCAAAAGGTAGGAGCAAATCGCTCCTCCGCCCCTGCTGCCCCCATGCTTCAGCATATATGCTGAAGTATGTAACTGTGGTGGTGAAATCACCTCTGACAGCGCTGGAGTCATGGCTTTATGTATCGTGGGAGCAAACGCTGTTGCTGTCAAGATAAATAAATCCGCTCTGCAGCTGAATGGAGCACCTGAAAACAAAAAAATGGTTAACAATAAAACACAGTAAACAGTAAAGTATAAAAAAAATTGCATACCTATAAAGCAAACATGATAAAACATAATAACAATAAAACATTGCAGAATAGAATACAGTAAAAAAGAGCAGAACAATAGAGAGAGAATAAAGAGAGAACAATAAAACGACAACTATTTTTGTTTTTTTTATTTTATATATTTTTTTGTGTTTTTTTTTTTTTTTCACTTTTTTTTTACACTTTTTTTGTAACTGTAACTTTTGTAACTGTAACCGTTTCCAGGTTCGGGTCTCCCAAAATGTGATGGCATCTTGGAAAACCCTGTGAAAGTGTGTCCTAGTCAGTGCAGTGCTGTACCCCACGCTAATACTCAACTAGTGTATGGTAGCATTCAAAACATTCACCAATGCAAAGACCAGGATTGTCAGGACGGGAGGGACAATAATAGTGGGTGTCACGCCTATATCCGTGCTTGCTGCAGACACAACATCTTTTTTGAGGGGCTCGTTGGGTAGGAGTACTCAGGAGGACATAAAGAAAATGCCTCTCATACAGCCGGCTTACTGCATTTGGTTGGAGAAGGTGAGGTGGACCACCGTCTGAAAACAGAAGGGCTCTGACTATCTCTTCCTGGAATTTAAGGAAGGATCCAGTCCGTCCTGAAGCTCTGTATAGCACATAAGCGTTCAGCAAAGCCAATTGAAATTTAATAAACAGACACTTTTTTGTACCAGCGTCTGGCCTTACGGGCAACTAGGTATGGCGCCAACAACTGGTCGTTGAGGTCCACCCCTCCCATATTTTGGGGGCATATTTTTCGTGGACACAGAGGGGTTTCTCCACAACACCAGTCGCCATAGTAATTTGGACCGTCATATCTGTATGAAGGGAGGTAAGAACGAAAACATTCTTATTATCCCTCCACTTCATAGCGAGCAAATTATTACACTGCAAGCAGGCTCTCTCCCCCAGCCTAAGACGGGAATCTACAAGCCGCTGGGGAAAGCCCTGGGGAAAGCCGCTGGGGAAAGCCCAAAAATTTGCGTCTTCCAGGGGCACGCGTGCCCCTGGAAGACGCAAATTTTTGCGAAACGCAGCGTAGGGCTGAGCGGTGTCATCGCGTCACCTCCTTCTGTGTTGTCACTCCAGCAGGACTGGCGGCCTGTGAACATCCGGCCGGTGTCACAGACTGTCCCTTCATCAGAGGACGATTTACTGTTTCCATATGGCTGAGCTATATCTTTCCCTGTGGATCCATTCACACTACAGATCCTGAGGTTCCATTTTGGTTCCGTCTTGATTCCTGGGTTGCCCGAAGCAACAAGACCACAATGCCTGTTTAGACCCTCTCTAATGGGGGGTCATGGGGTTCCGGTAAGCGGCCAGACACTTCATCTATGGTGGTGGACCCACACATCTGGGATTTCATATAATTGGATTTTTTTTTTTTTTTTGCACAATTACAGCACTTCTTTGGGGTTTCTTGCATATGGACTTTTTTATATATATAATTTTCTACAATTCGATTGATTATCGCATATATTTTTTATATATTTACCTAAGGGGAGGTTGTTTTCATTTATCAACCTGATCCGGTGTGGTCACATTATATCACATGTTTATATAATGTTCACTTTTTTTATTCTTTTCAGCCATACACGTGTTAGCCTTTTTTTTTTTTGTTTTTAAGCGCGAGTCAATTTTTTTCCCTCCCACACAATCTTGCCAGCACTTCCTATGTAGTCAGGGCAGTTTGTTGGCTCTACGTGACTATCTTTTCCCTCGTAAACCATAAAACTACATGTATAGCCTGTGGCCCTGTCACAGAGCTTAGACATCTTGACCCCGTATCTGGCACACTTGCTGGGAAGGTACTGTTTGAATGACAAGCGGCCAGGAAACTTAAACAGGGACTCATCAACACAGACAACTTGATGGGGAGTAAAGAAGTCTGCAAAACGTTGGTTGAAGTGGTTTACGAGGAGCCGAATTTTGTAGAGCCGATCGTATCCAGGGTCTCTACAAGGACGACAAAGTTCATTGTCATTGAAGTGCATGAACCGCAAGATCTGCTCGTATCATGTCCTGGTCATGGAGGCAGAGAACAAGGGCATATGGTGAATTGGGTCAGTGGACCAATATGACCGCAACTCACTCTTTTTTGATATGCTCATGAGGGAAAGGCCCAGAAAGAGCTTAAATTCGGAGACCGTAATTGGTCTTCAATCTCTGGCAAGGGAGGACTGGGGAATAGTGGCGATGTGTTGACCAGCGTACAAATTGCTTTGGTCCACAATAGATCTATAGAGATCTTCGGTGAAAAACAGCGAATAAAAATCAAGTGACGTAAAATCAACTGTTTCCACCTGAATTCTGGGTTGGCCAGTGAAAGGGGGAAGTACGGGTGCTGCAGAAGTGGTGGGTTCCCAATTAGGATTTGCGAATGCAGCAGGAAGGGCACTACGGGCACGACGGCCTGTGTTCGTCTTCTTGGTGGCAGTGGGACACTACTTGTGCTTGCCACCTCACCAGCTTGAACTGCACTTATGGGACTCGCCACGTTACCACGTGATACTGCAGTGCTAGATGTATGACCAGGGTGTACTAGGCCGCTGGTGCTTGCCAGTTCATCAGAAGAAATAGCGGCGCTAGTACTACTCTGCTCCACACGAGGGACCTGCGGTTCTTGCACATCACTGACAGAAGAAGAAGTTCGGGGTCTGGTACGCCTGACCTTGGCAGGGACCACAACTCCGTCATCAGAGCTATCTGTCATGGAGCCGCTGTCATCTACAAGATCGAATTCTGAGCCTGAATCTGACAGATGATTGACTTCCTCTTCACTATCTGTCATGCTCAGAAACGTGTAGGCCTCTTCACTAGTGTACCTTCGATTTGCCATTTTGGGCTCTAAATTTAGTGGTACACTAGTGAGACTCACAGGTAAAAAAGCTCCTGACTGTTAGCTACTGTATCAAAACGCTACCAAAAAAACTGTTAGCGATCACAGGGATCAGGCCTGACTCTGCGAACGCTGCAGTTATGTGTGTTTAGTGTTTTGTAAGTGACAGTGATCGATCGATACTGCACTTGGGTGGGCTGGGCAGGGCTGGGCCGAGGGAAAAAACGCAGGTGCTAGCAGGTATCTGGGCTAATTCCGCTAACACTGTGTTTTTGGGAACCCTAAACTGCTGGGGACGCTAGTATAGATCTGATCGGATCAGATATTGATCCGTTCAGATACTATACCACTAAGGGAGGTGCATGCTGCGTGAGTGGGTGTTAGCAGTACTGGCACTAACCTGACGCTGTCTGGGGCGACGCAGACCTTATCTGAGCCTAAAACTTAACTTATATCACCGCCGGGTGATCAGGGGGCTAAACCTTTATTAGGTAATAAACTGCGGGTGCCTGAAACTATAAAAAACAAACTAACTAACCAGCATCACCCGTAACAGTTATACCGTGATCACTGGTGAAAGGGTTAACTAGGGGGCAATCAGGGGGTTAAAACCTTTATTAGGTAGTATATGGGGGTCCCTGACGCTATAAAACGCTGACAGCAAAACTATATACTTACCTCCCTAACTAGCGTCACCTGTGACACTAATACAGCGATTAGAAAAATGTTTGCTTAGTGACACTGGTGACGGGGGGTGATCAAGGGGTTAAAACTCCACTAACTGCCCTACCACTTATAACTGTCACAAACTGACACCAATGCAATAATCAGAAAAAAAACCTGCTATTGGTGTCACTGTGACAGGGGGGTACAGGGGGGTGATCGGGGGGTGAGGGGGGTGAAAAGTGTGCCTAGAGTGTTCTACTGTAAGTGTAGTGTTGGTGCAACTCACATTGATGTCTTCTCTCCTCGGCACCGGAACGAAAAGACCAACTCCAGGAGAGATGACATCACTTCCTCTACCACTGTTTACATTACAGCAGCAGAGGAAGATTGTCATTCGTTGGGAGCGATCGTGAGGGGGTGGCCATGAATGAGTGGCCTCCCCCTCACCTCGGATCTCTCCCCTAATGAAGCCGACCGCCTTGGGCACCGGGTACGTGATTTTGCCTGGCCGTGCCATTCTGCCGCAGTATATCTGCGTTAGGCAGTCGGCAAGTGCTTAAAGTGGCAATCAGCACTCCAATTAGGAAAATTAAACTTTTCCATTACATATGTTTTTGCACACTGAATATGGACATAGTGCTAACACTTTGTTGGAGTCTTCCTTCAAGAATAGCTCCATCAGAAAAGTTGGAGACTTCAAATATAACCAACAACTTTAAAGACAATGGGGGTTATTTATGAAAGGCAAATCCACTTTGCATTACAAGCGCACTTGGAAGTTCAGTTGCTGTAGACCTGAGGGGGACACGCAAGAAAAATAAAAAACAGCATTTTATCTTGCACATGATTGGATGATAAAATCAGCAGAGCTTCCCCTCATTTCAAATCTTCCCCTCAGATCTACAGCGACTGCACTTCCAAGTGCACTTTCAGTGCACTTGCAGTGCAAGGTGGATTTGTAACAAGTGGAATAATGTGTTGCGCTAATATTAACCTTCCAGTCAATCTTAAATCCAGTGCACAATTGGTGAATAAATCAATCTCTCTAAGTGACAATAAAATTATAAAGGTAAATAAATATAAGTATGGTCAGATCAGAAACCATATAGCCACTGAATCATGATAATATGCTCCATAAAATGAATAAACCGCAGATTACCACCTGTAAAAATAAATAAATGGCTGCTATATATATCGTCCAATATCTAGTCCATTCAAAAAGCTCCTCTTATAATTATAGCTTGAAGCTATATGTTGATAGCCGTTCTTAATTGTAGAATATTATACACTGCACTGGTGTATGCTATTGAACAAAATCCCATATAAGTTAAATCTGTTTACAAAATTCCCTTATATTGCTGTATAAAGTAAAGGGAGTACGGATGTATGTTCTTAGTTACCACGGATACATGAAATAAAAAGAAGAGACATCATTGCGCAATGAACAAAGTATGGATTGCTTTAAGCTAGAAACACTTCACTGCATACACTCACATGAGCCTGGATAGTTAGTGCCTGTATAGAAAACAATCAGCCGCTTGGGGCGCGGTGAGTCCTCACACCGATAGTATCGAGCTGTTGAACAGCCTTGATGCTGTACGTCACTGACTCCTCCTAAGTGCCTTCTTAACTCCTTGGTGCAACACATTATTCCACTTGTTACTCATCATAGGTGTCTGAACACTTTTGAATTTTGCAGCTTTTATTATTTGGTTTTCTTCCAGTCACTAGTTTTTGGTATTTTCACAGTTTTGTAATTTTCAGCAACAGTTTAGTTTCACTCAAATCCATTTCAGCGTTTTAGTATTTGCCTTTCATAAATAACCCCCAATAAACACTGTGAGGACTATAGGGTAACCAGCAGCTTACAGAGTACAGATGTAACACACAGCATGAGGGATGAGGAGACCCAGGTTCAGACTGAACTTTGGCTGTTTAGGTGTTCAGACCAAACTTTTGCTCATTTAACCTCTTGCTTGACAGGAACCAAACATCATATATAGAAATGATACTTTTACTACTTTTATATACTGTATGAGAGTTCCCCTCTGTAACTGGTTCCTGGTAGCTGGTGCTTGCACCTGCCATGTCCCTTGGAACCATTAACATCACTGGGAATCTCCACTACATAAGCAGAGGGTTGGGGACAGCAGCAACATCACCTCTCAAATATGGTAACTAGCCATATTTGGGCAATTATGACATCAATAAGCATGTCCTTTCCTTTTTTATACCTGGTGAGAGATGTCATTCAGCTAGTTAAATTGACAGGATTGGTTATGTGTGCTCATTCACAAGTAGGCGGATAGCGGGCATCGTGATTAATGATGTCCCTTGAAAGACAACCCCCGCCTTGTTGATGGCATGTGATCTGGTATGGTTCAGGAGGGGGGCACACACAACCCCTTCTTCTCCTGACCAGCCAGGCTGCATGCTCAGAATAAAGGTTTTGGCATGGATTTTTATGGGGTCCTCGCACATTTCTTTTTGTGTGGAGCTAGAACTTTTTTTTTGCATGAGGTTTTTCCTTAAAAACCATACCAGAGAGTGTTCTTTTTTTTATTTTGCTGTAGGATGTGATAATTGACTCACCAATGTTAACAGCCTGAACCACCCGACCAAGTGATCTATGACATGGAAAAAGGCACACAATTTAAGATGCAACATTTTATATGTCCAGGAAACTCATGTCCACTGACCAACAAAAGAGAAGTACTACTGACTATCAAAAATATAATCTTTACATTAAAAGAATGCATCTCGGACCCTGCTGATAGATACATACTGGTAATTCTAATGTGTCAAATTGATAATAAATCATGTATGCTTATGCATATATATTCCCAAAATTCACACAAGCTTTGTTTTCTCTATAGACTTTTTAATAAAATACCATGCAAACAACAAGGTTCACAAGGTTCACTCATTGTTTGTGGGAACTTTAATCTTATTATAATTTGAGTCTAATTGGAGTCTAATTGGATAGCCAATTAGACTCTACTATCCCTATTAGATTATCAACACCTACGCTGCAATTCCTCTTCCATAAAGATGATGCCAACATGCAAATGAGAGAAACTTCACCTTCTTTTCCTCCAGACATAATTCATACTCAAGGACTAATTTATTTGCAGTAGATACAGTACATGGCCATTTCTCCACTATTAATGACAATATATGGTCAGATAATGCTACAGTTTATTTTACTGTCTTGGGATATCAAATATTCAAACCCATATACAGTATCCATGGCACGATAATCCTAATCTGATGAAAATTCCTCACAACACCTCTTTGCTTACACAACATCTCTAAGCATTTGTTAGTATAATGCTGCATACACACGATCAGACATTCTGACAACGAAATCCTGGGATTTATTTCTGACGGATGTTGGCTCAAGCTTGTCTTGCACACACATGGTCTCACAAATGTTGTCGGAAATCCCAATCGTCAAGAACGAGCTGAGGTACAACATGTACGAGGGCACTATAAAGAGGAAGTTCAATCGCCAGTGCGCCACCCTTTGGGCTCTTTCTGCTAATCTCGTGTTAGTAGAAGTTTGGTGAGAGATGATTCGTGCTTTTCAGCCTTGTGCTTTTCAGATCGTTACTGCTCTTCAGTTTGTGCTTGTGGGTTTGTATCTGGTTTTCTGTGCGTGTAGCCAGTTTGCATCTAGGTTTCAGTGCGTGCTATTTATATTACCTATTTGATTTTCAGTTCATTGTTGTCCGCTCGTTCTGAATTTCAGCTCACCCTTCTCAGGCCTTTCTGATTTTCAGTGCGTTCTGTTAGTTCGTTCTGACCAGCCGACCGTTTTGAAGCCATGTTGCGGGTACGTACTCATCGTAGAGTTTGTGCTGTGCAGGGGCTTGGTGTTGGGGTTCTTACTTTGACCCAAGCCCAGTTCATGAACAGGGTGAGGAGGAGTTTGTGGATGAATAATTGGTTGCTCCAGCATGACCAATTTTCGCACATGCCTTTGTTGCGGGAGATCTTTGAGAATAATCCTGATGATCTCAGGAATTATCTCCGGAAGACGGACCCCGTTTTTAACCGTTTGTTGGCTTTGCTGTCCCCTTATATTACCAAGCAGGACAACTGCATGTAGCAAGCCATCACTCATGAACAAGGGCTAGTCACCATGTTGCGGTACTTGGCGACAGGGAGAAGTCTGCTGGACATCAACTTCTCAACAGGCATCGCCCCCCAGGCTCTGGGGATCATTATTCCAGAGACCTGTTCTGCCATCATTCAGGTCCTGCAGAAGGACTATATTAGGGTAAGTTTTCTCCTTTAACATCACATTCTATGTATTTAATGTTTGCTAATGTATTGTATTTCTCTCATCCGTCCCTAATTACCATGATTGTAATATGCTGTGAATGTCCTCTTTGTCATCATGCATGCTGGAAGTTTTTAATGCTCCAATTTTGTCCTTCATGCATATTTGCCTTCACTAACCTCTCCAGCATGCTATCCTGGGCCCATACACACCTAGCCTAGTAACTTAACAATGTATTTTGTCAGCCCCATAGTAGTGCTTTACCCTAAACACCCCCTAAAATGTGTTTAACTGTTATTTGTGTCCCTAAATTCAGGCAGAATACCAGAGGCTTTTTTTTTGGGGGGGGGGTCACAAAATCATTTTGGAACCCTCCCTCCCCCCAACTGTTAAGTCAACCGATACCAATCCTCTATCTGCTGCCAAACCCAAAAACACTATACCTACCTCTTTTGTGGTCAGATTTATGGATGAATTCACCAAAGCATGTAGTGAAAGGGCCTGCCTGAATACTTTCAAATGGTACTGTTTAAAGTTTTGTTTTCCTATTATCTTGATAGGTAATTGCAGAATGTAAAAATGTGATTCTATTTGTACAGTGTGCATTTATATTTTTGTAATGTGACACTTCTTACCTGTCCAGTGGGCTGCCAATAGTGTAAGTAAGGAGAGGCTGGTGTAAGATGGTTACCTGTCCAAAACATGCCCCCCCCTAAAATTTTTGCAATGGGCCATCAGAGGGGGTGAGGATTCTGATAAGTGGATTTTTTTCTTTAAATACTCCTTCAAATAAATGTTATACTGATGTTGGCCAAGAATGTTTGTGTCTAATCTGCTTGCAATGTTATGTGCAAATGTCCTAATTATTTTTTTTCTTTTACAAAGGGTTTTATTGATAATCATAGCAATTTCACAGTTTAACAGTGTAGATAATGCATCATGAATAAACATAACAAAAAGTTTAGCATCTTATAAATAAAATAAGTATGCTAGTAAATCAAAGAAAAACAGAACAATAAGAATATAACAGAGGCTGAAAACAGTTTTGAGAGGGAGGTTAAAGAAGAGCTAGGGGCAGAGATTAGTTGAGAAGGGAGGAGTAAAGAATAGGGGGAAAGGAGAGAAGAGGAAGAAAGGGGGAAGGGTGGGTCCTCGCGGTGGGGAGCAAGAGTGCATTAAATCTGAAAAAGGGTGGTATTAAATCTGGTAGGTTTAGTATATTCGACCCATGGCCTCCATACCTTCAGGAACTTATCATGAGTGTCCGAAAGGACAGCAGTCAGCTTTTCATTAACCATTATATCGTCCATGCGATTCTTAACCGCCTCAAAACTTAGTGTCTGTGTCTTCCATGCCCTAGCTATCGTTAGTTTGGTTGCAGTAAAGAGATGCAGAGCCAGCTGGCGCCCTGGGCGAAGCAGCTCTGCAATTGGTTTGCAGAGAAGTGCCTCGAACAGATCCTTTTTGAGGTCAGCATGTTTCGGAGGAGGGAGTAAACTCTAATCCATAACCTGCGTACCCTCGGACAGGTCCACCAGATGTGCGACATTGTGCCCTCCCGGGAGCACCCTCGGAAGCACAAGGGAGAGTAGGCTGGGATGAACCGGGACAGTCTAACAGGCGTGTAGTACCACCTGTAAAGTATCTTATAGGCATTTTCTAAAAAAATGACATTCTTTGAGCATTTGGATATTGCTAAAGTCATGACCTGCCAATCCTCCGGATCGAGCTGTTTTCCTAGTTCCCTTTCCCATTGAAGGTGACAGAGCCGTGTCGGTGGTTTTTTAGAGGTAATAATAGAGGAATAGATCAGTGATATTAAACCCGAGGTTTAGGGTCTTGCTCTGCAGAAGTTCTCGAAGGGGGTCAAAATATAAGGGGTTGGTTGAGATTTTATAAGCCCCTGGAGAAAGTGACGAATCTGTAGGTAGCTATAGTGTTCGCGTAACAGGATATCGTGAGAGGAGCGTAGAGCCTCAAATGATATTATCCTGGTGGGGGTGAAAAAACAGTGGATATCCGTGAATCCATTTGTCTTCCACCAGGAGAATTGCTGGGGGTTTTCGCAGCCTGGTGGGAACAATGGGCACTGGAGAAATTGAAGTAGGGGTAGATGAGGAGAAATCAGGCCAGCCGAATACTTTACAGAGTCCCACATGCAAAGGGAATGGGCCAGACATGGCCCCGTCACGAGAGGGCGATGTGTGGAAGGGAGCCAGGGCAATGAGGAGATTGGTGGTGGGTGTGAATCCACTAGGTCCATAGTGGCCCATAGCGGCATTTGGTGTTGTGCATGGAGTTGGGATAACGGGGCTAGGTTTGCAGCTATATAGTAGGCTTGTAGGTTAGGGACTTAAAGTCCACCATTGATTCTGCGGGCATATAGTATTTGCTTTATATATATATGAAAGTGGGGTAATGGCACTCCCTCGAGTTTAATCGGGCAGATATGTAGTGTGCTAAGCCACCACTGATCAAAAAAATATATATAAACTCTACATACACCCTACATATCCGTGAGTGTGCAAATGAAAAATATAAAATATAATAAAATAGTAATGTGATAAGAGGGCTATCCTGTTAGGCCCTATTAGTGGTAAGTGCTTAATTAGATAAAATAAACTCAACATATATATGTGCACATTCCAGGTAGTATTCTGAAATAACCATAAGTGCCAGTAAATAGGTTAATTGCAGGCTGGTTGATCACCCAATCCCACTTTAGGCCTTCACCATAATTAACCCTATGCGTAAAACAAAAACAAAGGTGCTATTTACCAACAATAACCTTATATTAGATTAAACATATTCATAAATAGTCCAAAATGTGTAAGCCAGTCCGTGATTGTAAAGTAAAACTCCAGTACAATGTGGAAACACCCCAGCAAAACTTGGAAACAAACTTAAATTTGTGACTTCAGTGCGTTCAACGTTCTTGGTGACTTGGTGCTCCCCCTCAAGGGTCCCCACTCACCAGATCCATCCACCCCAGAGGGGTAACTCGCATAAGGGATGTGGTCTCTGCGATCCTCCTGCCGCCACGATAGGTAGGTTTCCCAGGAAAGTCCTCAGCATATACAGATGGAGAAGTTTTAATCACTTATGCAGAAAAAAGAGTAAAGATGGACTCCCATGGTGTAGTAGTTGGATTTAATCCAAAGGAAAAAACTTTATTTAAAACTTAAAAAACTATAGTCCAGATCAACCGGCTATAGAGTATGGCATCATACAAATATAAAAACAAAAAACCATAAAAAGATAGGCCAAACGTAAGCCTAAGTATGCAGCAAAAAATGTGCCTTGCACAACCACTCACATATATATACCAAATCCTGGCCGGGTAGCTCGTATCCCAAGGTGGAAGTAAGAAGAGCGTATGCGTTCCACATGCGCTCCACCGGCCTAGTGAGCGGAAATGACGTAGCGTGCGTGGCGCCGTTGTACGCGTTTCGTCATAGACGTCCTCAGCGACCGTCGCTGACCACATCCCTTATGCGAGTTACCCCTCTGGGGTGGATGGATCTGGTGAGTGGGGACCCTTGAGGGGGAGGACCAAGTCACCAAGAATGTTGAACGCACTGAAGTCACAAATTTAAGTTTGTTTCCAAGTTTTGCTGGGGTGTTTCCACATCGTACTGGAGTTTTACTTTACAATCACGGACTGGCTTACACATTTTGGACTATTTATGAATATGTTTAATCTAATATAAGGTTATTGTTGGTAAATAGCACCTTTGTTTTTGTTTTACGCATAGGGTTAATTATGGTGAAGGCCTAAAGTGGGATTGGGTGATCAACCAGCCTGCAATTAACCTATTTACTGGCACTTATGGTTATTTCAGAATACTACCTGGAATGTGCACATATATATGTTGAGTTTATTTTATCTAATTAAGCACTTACCACTAATAGGGCCTAACAGGATAGCCCTCTTATAACATTACTATTTTATTATAATTTATATTTTTTCATTTGCACACTCACGGATATGTAGGGTGTATGTAGAGTTTATATATAATTTTTTGATCAGTGGTGGCTTAGCACACTACATATCTGCCCGATTAAACTCGAGGGAGCGCCATTACCCCACTTTCATATATATATATACAGCTATCTCTGAAACTCCTGTGGAGTTTCTTCAGGGGGGCTGCACACCTTTATACATGTCCTAAGCGCAGTCCCTTTATTGTACTTAATTTTTTTTTTTTTTAAATCAGAAAATTCTTTATTGAGCCACAAAAGACAAATTACATAGTAGACAGTCAAGCATTGAATATGGCACAATATATGTTATGAACACGGATCATTCAGTTCTGTCTTGACCATGTATATTCAGTAAAAATAAAAATTGTTACAGCAGTGGCGTCTAATAGATTTTACATTTATATACCAACAAACCGTATTGTGTAAGAGAACAAAGATTCTCCCACCCAATACAGCTACCAGATGACAAACTGGTCATCTAACCATAAACCTTGCTCCTGGTCTGCCCAGCTAGGTTTAGTTTCCCGGATACACATCATAAGTAGACCAATTACCGCCTCAATTAAACAAGCTGTATACACTTAAACTTGAAATATTCTGTGCATGATTAATTGTGGGGGTGCCAATCCTGGGGAATCCAGCCAAGGTTGCCATATAGAGTTAAATTTTCGAGATGCATTTCTATGCTGATATGTTAGATGTTCTCTGATAAGGATGTAATTTACTTGCTCTATCCATTGTTTTTTGGTGGGGACATTTACAGATAACCAGAATCTGGCTACCAACTTACGGGCCAGATATAATAATCTGATTATTGCTATGTTGTTAGGAGGGGGATATATTTCTTCATCAATTGCTCCTAATATACATATCAGAGGATCCAAAGGGACCCTTATTTGGAATACTGACGAAATTGTGTCGGTAATATCGCCCCAGTAGCGGTGTAGTTTGGGGCAGCGCCACATCAGATGAATCAGTGATCCCTCCTCTCCACATCGTTTAGGGCATAAGGGAGAATCCCTTCTGCCCCATCTATGTAGTTGTATTGGCGTACGATAAGCTCTGTGTAGCAAGAATAGATGCGAAAGTCTATGTGTTTGTGATACAGAAGTTAATGGCCCTGTCTGAAGGCATGTGTCCCAGACGTCCTCACCCACCTCTCCCAGATCCTCTATCCATTTACGTCTGCATGGTAAATTAGCAGTGTCTTGTAAAGCCAAAAGCAATTGTGAGTAAATGTGAGATATAAGACCCTTTTTATCCTGACCATAGAAAATATCATTAATCAGGGGATGGGTAACAAGCACTAGAGCAGCTGACCGGCCTTGAATCTGAAGGGCATGACGTAACTGAAGATATCGGTAGAATTGGTGTCTAGGGAGCCCAAACTCCGACTGCAACTCCATAAAGGATTTTAAAATATTTTGGTGAAATAATTGAGAAATATTATGAATTCCGGCATTCCTCCACATTTGGAAACCCTCCAGTTTATATACTTCTGCTAGGTTCGGATTGTTCCATAGGGGAGTCTCTGTCAGGAAGCCCAGAACCTGTAGTTTAGATTTGACCGTAGACCATAATTTTTTGAGAAGAACTATGGTGGGGGCTGATTGTGGCAGGTGTGATAATCCCGCCTCCAAAATTGCCAGCACCGTTGTATTTAATGTTCCAGTTCGCAGCATGCTTTTGACCGAGTCAGAGTCGTTCAACAATCCAAGACCACACAAGTGTTGCAATTGAGAGGCATAAAAATATAGTTTAGGGTTGGGAACAGCAGCTCCACCCCGATCTTTACCATACTGCAAGGTGGAAAGACTTATTCTAGCAACTTTTTTCCTCCATATTAGAGATCTAAATAATGTCTCAATACGATTAAACCATTTTCGAGGTATCCATTGTGGAGAATTGTGCATGATATATAGAAGCTGAGGTCCCCAGACCATCTTGATCAGATTTATTCTACCAATTACTGATAGAGGGAGCTTACACCAAGTATTGCATGTCATTTGAAGTTTTTTGAAAAGAGGTAGTAAGTTATCTTCTAAGTATTTTTGTGGGTTAACTGTCACCTGAATACCTAGATATTTAAATGAGGAAACCACTTTAAGTGATCTTGCACTAGCCGGCAGATCAATCGTTGGCTCATCTACCGGAAGAATTACGGATTTACTCCAATTAATGGAGAATCCCGACAGTGTACCAAAATGTTGTATTATCTTCATTACGTTTGTGAGTGAAGCCTCCACATCCCCTAAGTAAAGCAAAGTGTCGTCCGCATAAAGAGAGATCTTATCAGAAATTGGGCCTCTGACAAAGCCCATAATTGACTGTGAAGATCTTACCATCTCTGCCAATGGTTCAAGGGCCAATGCGAATAGCAGGGGTGAGAGTGGACACCCCTGCCTCGTACCTCTAAAAAGAGGAAATGAGTCCGAAAGATCACCATTTACGCGGATCCTGGCTGTGGGGGCCGAGTACAGCAGCTTAACCCATTGAATGAAGTTAGTTCCTAAGCCGAAACGCTTCAAGGTTTCCCATAGGTATGGCCATTCGACACTGTCGAAAGCCTTGGCAGCATCCAATGATAGTATTGCTCTTTTGCCAGGGTTGTCGACAGGGATCTGGAGGTTAAGAAAAAGTCTTCTTATATTAAGGGCTGTGGATCTTGAAGGGATAAACCCAGATTGGTCCCTATGTATCACTTTGTGTATGACTTTAGCAAGTCTTGTGGCTAGTACCCTTGCTAGCAATTTAACATCTGTTGTCAATAAAGATATAGGCCTATACGAGTCAGGTAGATGGGCCTCTTTGCCCGGTTTAAGGAGAAGAACGATAATTGCTTCATTCATGGATTGGGGTAAACTTCCTATTTTTTTGGCATCCTCAAATACTTCCTTTAGGTGTGTTATCAGAATTTCAGAGTAGCGCTTATAGACCTCCGCCGGCAAGCCATCCGATCCCGGAGACTTACCAGGAGAGGAAAGCGCCAACGCCTCCAGTAGCTCCTCATCCGCAAGAGGAGCGTTCAGTAGTGCTACGTCCCGGGGTGGGATCTGCGGTAACTGGCATTGGTCTAAAAAAGATTCAATTTCCGACTGGGCAGGATTGACTTTCGTGGAGTACACATCAGCATAGAAATCTCTGAACGTGGACAATATCTCAGTATGGGAGGAAACCAGAGTGCCCAATGGGCCCATGATTGAGTCTATATGGGACGACCCCTTTTGGGATCGTATCATCATAGCAAGCATATGCCCCGTGGTTTCTCCCTCCTCAAAATATTTTTGTTGAAGAAAAAACCTCTTCTTCTCAGCAGTGGTTAATATTAGATGGTTGGCCGTATGCTGCGCCTCAAGAAAAGACCTCTCAGTGCTCTCCGAGGGGAATTCAACAAAGGCAGCTTCAGTCCTCTTAACCTCCTTCAACACAGTTTGTTCCCAGTTCTTGGTCTCGGTCTTAATAGCATTAATAGACTTGATAAATTGGCCTCTCAAAAATGCTTTTAATGTGTCCCAGAAAATGCCTGGTCTAGATGAAGGTTTGTTAAACCTAATAAAAGATTCTAAGGTATCAAAAATGGGATCAGGTGTAGGAAACAGTGACAACCAAAAGGGGTTGAGTTTCCAGTAGTTCCTCTTTAGAACACCCGATGTGGAAATCTCTATGCACAGGGGAGAATGATCAGAGATAGTTCGTACTTCATATTTTGTAGAGGTTACCAATGGGAGCATCAAATCATTACCCAGACCGAGATCAATCCTGGAGAGAACTTTATGCGTAGCAGAAAAACATGAATAACTTTTTATCTGTGCGTGACTCATCCTTCATACATCTCTCAATCCTAGTTCCGCAATAAGGCGGGCAAAGGACGTCTGACCTCCTCTCACCCCACCCAAAGGGATCTTTGCGGTCATCTTGTCCAGCTCTGCATCTAGGTAATTGTTAAAATCCCCAACAATAATTACTGGGATCCCCGGATGCCGTGAGAGGAAGGAGGCCAGCGTCTTAACGACCTCTATCGAAAAGGGAGGCGGGATGTAAATATTCCCAATAATGCACTGTAACCCATCTAATGAACATACCAGAAAAATATATCGACCGTGAGGGTCAACGACCGATAATGTATACGTAAAACTTATGTTTTTGCCTATCAGAATGCTGACGCCCCTAGCATAGGAAGAGAAGGCAGAGTGAAACTGAGCAGCAAATAATTTTGTAGAGAATGGGGATTCTTGATCAGGTAACATATGCATCTCCTGGAGACATACTACTGAAGATTCCATGCGTTGAAGCATATGCAATACAGCTAGGCGTTTCACTCTGTCTCCCAGACCCCTAACATTCCAGCTAGTAAGCGTTATCTGTTTAGCCATAAAGCATTAGAATGTAAATAAATGAGGGTAAGTCATATAGGACACATAAAGAATGCTCCTGAGAGCCGTCATTGTTATATTGAACAAGACCATAGAGATTGGGCAGTTGGTATAGTTTCCTTGGGCTAGGTAGAATTCGTTGGAGCAGTACCAGGACCAATAAGGTAACTGTGTCCCTAGGGACAAAACTGAAAAAGAAAACAACATAATAAAACAGAAACTGTAGCGTCCACGTAGGACCCGTAACTGGGGGGCTAATTTCAGTAGCCGGCTTTGAAGAGCCAAAAGGCAACAGGCCTTGAGTTACTTGCATAGACTTAACTATCTGCAGTAAGCTGTCCATGCGATATCCTCCGCCTTAAAGCAAATATTGTCATCTTGTGACTAGAACTATTATGGACGGATAATAATTGCACCAACATTGCATTATTCAAAGAAATTTTCCCTTTTTTTCTCAGAGAATCAGGAGGGGTATTGAACTTCAGGTATTTCTGCGTCTTCTGCCTAAATCTTCTCGTAAGGATTTTTCCTCTCTGTCCAGCCATTGCACTGCCATCGCAGGTCTCTCAAAAAAGTGCACCTCGTCCCTGGCTACTACACGGAGACGAGCCGGATAGAGCATAGAATATTGTAGGTCCAGAGAGCGGAGTCTCTTTTTAATATCATTGAACTGGGCCCTCTGCTTTTGTACATCCGCCGAGAAGTCTGGAAACAGTGATATTTTTGAGTTTTCGATCACCAGTGCTTCTCCCAAAGTGCGAGCTTTTGAAAGAATTATGTCTCTGTCTCTGTAATGAAGCATTTTGAAAAGAAATGCTCTAGGAGGATTACCTGGGGGCAAGGGCCTAGACGGAACCCTATGTGCCCGCTCCACTGCAAACATGGGGGAGAACGAGTCTTTCCCAAATTTATCAAGCAGCCATTTTTCAATAAAATCAACTGGGTTTCTGCCCTCCATTTTTTCAGGGATGCCAATAGCTCTGACATTATTTCTGCGTAGCCTGTTCTCTAAATTGTCGAGTTTCGTAGCATGTTTAGCTACCATTATTTGTTGAGCATGTGAGTCCCTTTGCATGGGGGCCCAGTCATCTTCTATGGTACTAATACGTCCCTCAATGGCAGAGGTCCGATCCCTTAATTTTTGCATATCCTGACGCAGGAAAGACATCTCTGACTTCATCCCCTTAACCTCTGATGCGAGTGCCGTGATAGAGAGATTACATGACGTGACCGCTGAGAAGATATCCCTCAGTGTGGGTTCCTGTTCAGGCGAGCTCGCGGTTTGGGCCTTGTGTGATCTATGGGGCATAGGTAAGTTACTCACAGTGTCCCAGGGCAGCAGAGCAGTGTGCGGATCTTCCAGGGGAACAGTGTCATCTGCCTCCGATTGCGACCCGCTGCGGCTCTCCGCTCCGTTGCCGTTCGTTTCTGGTAAGTCCCATATTTCAGACTGCGGGAAAAGCTTCTGCACGGCCTCTCTATGTTTCACTGCAGCTGACTTGGATGCCGCGCCGCCATCTTGGGCCTCGTGGCCTGGAGCGGAGCGGGCCGTGGAGCCGCGTCTGGGGGGTTTAGCAGTCATGCTGTTATGTCTCCGTGAGCGGGCGATCGTAGCTGGTGTACCGGGGGGTAGTCTGGTGCAAGAACTGGTCTGTCAGCGGAGATTTGCAGGATTTCTGTACGGATTTTCGGCGGAGCTCACAAGATGTGCGACTGACTACATCCGCTGCCAAGCCACGCCCCCCATTGTACTTAATTATATAGTATTTGCTTATTGATTCTGGGGCGGGTAGAACCCCAGACAAATTTCGGGATTTTGCGCTGATGTATTCGTAGGGTATGCGGCGGGATCGGGACCGGTAGGACTCTAAAGAAGTAGAGTAATTTCGGCAGGTATGTCATACGAATTGCCACGATCCTGCCGAACCAGGATAATGGGAGATGAGTCCAGGAGGATAACATGTCTGTCAACTTCTTAAGTATAGGAGGAAAGTTTGCCTTATATAGTCCCGCGTAGGTTGGGGTGAGCCGGATCCCCAGGTAGGGTAATGAGGTCAGCCATTGGAACGTGAAGGTGTTTTTTAAAGTTCTTAAAGTATAATTTTATTGAGTTTACACATAGGTTACAGAAATGAAAGCATGTAAGTAAATGTCACATATTGGCCCATAGCCAAGTAAAACAGTACAGAATGTTGTACGACATTATAAGTACATTAACATAGTATGAACAAAAGAACAAGGGAGCTACATTCAGAGATTTTGTAGGTGGTTTCCTACGTAGCGGGGGAATAAGCCTTAAGTTATGGTAAACTATATCTGTGTGAGATTCCCTTGTCGTTAAAATACATTGCCAGTTTGGTATGAAAAAAAAAAAAAAAAAACCCATAAAAAAATAAACCATAGTACGCTATCGTCCCAGACGCTATAGGTAGTAATGCATTTACATCTACATTTAAGGCAAGGTGTGAATTATGTCAGTACAATGCAATTATATTTACATCCAAGTCAGGGTGTGACTTAGGTCGTTATAATTGGAATTTAAGGTATCAATTTAAATGAAAATCGTTGTTAAAGCATATTGTTTTGTTTTCAATTAATTCATATCTCCAATTCCTCCATTCTCTTCTCCTTATCTTCCCGTTTGCACCCTTCTCTATTCCCCTGCATTCTTTCCTAAAGTCTTTCCTTATCCTTAACCGACCTTGTTTGCTCAGTTCCACCTCTGGGCACCCCTATTGGGAGCAATCTGTGCCCATTGTGGGACATATGGGGACATATGAGACAAAAGCATGTCGGGTCTGCCTAGTTAGCTTGAAAAAAGTTGTTACTGTGAAACCTATCAGGTCTCAGAACGGCAGCGAGGGATCCTTCAGATCATTAGTGATCCCTTGGGTGGTAGAGAGGGTCCTACGAGGGAGGGGGAAGGGGGAAAGAATGATGGAAGAACAATGTAAGCCCAAAGATAATTCCATGGATTAAGCAGCCGATTGTGTGTGCACTGTCTCCCCAGTCCTTTGAGGGGTGGGGTCAGTGGAAGTGTGCGGGATGTGGGTCGATTTGAAATGGGTCCAGCAGGCCCATATATGTTCAAACTTGGATGGTGTGTCATTGGATTGATGGATAAGGTGTTCCATTTCAGCTATTCTGTCTACTCTCTGGATCCATTCCTGAATAGTAGGGGGGAAGGTATCTCTCCAGTGGACAGGGATGCATAAGGTAGCTGCGTTGATGAGGTGGAGAACCAGAGATTTCTTGTAGGTGTGTTGTGGAAGTGAGGTGTGATGAAGTAGGTATTGGGCCGGGGTGAAATCAGGCGAGTAAGTCGTAATCTGTGAAATTAGTCGATGTATGTCTATCCAGTAGTTTTGAATGAGGGGACAGTCCCACCATATGTGTAGAAGAGTGCCACTGGATGCGTGACAATGCCAGCAGAGGGGGGGAAGGTTTGGGTGGAATTTGTGTATCCTATCTGGAGTTCTGTACCATTTTGTAAAGATTTTATATCTGTTTTCCTGTGTGGAGATATTGAGAGAACCCTTGTGTATGTGAGTAAGGATGTGTTTCCAGTCTTCTGCAGTGAGGTCTATATGTAAGTCCCTTTCCCATTGTAAAATCAGGCTATCAGATTTGATTTCTTGTGATGTGAATAAGAGTTTATATATAGACGAGATAAGGTGTCTTTGGGGCTCTGGGTTATTGCAAAAGCTTTCAAAGGGTGTAAGATCTCTGTGTAAGTCTGCAATAGGTTGGATGCTATTAGCGAAGTGGCGTATCTGCAGGTATTTATAAAAGGGAATGTGGTAGTCTGGAAATGTCCGAGTCATGGTCTGGAAAGACATGAAAGTACCCTGTTGGAATAGTTGGTGTAGTTTAAGGTTGGGGCGATTCATATCCGTCGTTGGGGTCTTGGTATGTATTCCTGGTACGAAGACAGGGTTGTTTTCCAGAGGTGTCAAGGGACCCGGTGTGGGTGTCAATTGGAGGCTGTTTTAAAAGTGTTTAGAGTTGCATTGATGAATTGGTTATGTGTAGCCCCTTCAGGTATTTTATTTTGCTTAATCCAAGGTAAAAGATTTAGAGGTATTGCGGTAAAAGCATTTTCTACATGTATCCAGTCTTTGTTAGGCCTGTTATTGTGCCAGTCAACTATCCTAGCGAGGTGACAGACCCAATAATATTTTTGTATATCTGGTATGTGTAAGCCTCCTTGGAGTTTAGGAGACGTCAATCTGTTCCAGTTCAGTCTGGGTTGTTTGGAAGACCATACGAAATTCCTACATGTTCTCTTAAGTATGCCAAAAAAGGAAGGAGGGAGTTGTATAGGGATGGTTTGGAATAAGTAGAGCAATCTTGGAAGTATGTTCATTTTTAGAATCGCTGTCTTTCCGAACCAGGAAAACGGTCCCGAGCTCCATTTTTGTAGATCTGCTTGGACGGTTTGTAAGATGGGTAAAAAGTTTAGTTTATATAGGTCTGTCAATTTAGAGGGTATTTTGATGCCAAGATACGTAAGCATAAAAATAAAAACTTAATTGCGCTAGCAAAAATAAACACTAAATAAAGTGCTAAAAACGCACCATTTCTGTGATACTAGTGAGAACATAAACATCATTATCCCAAATGACATAAATTATTTATAAAAAACACCATATATGCAATAACAGTGAGTGTCCAATCAATGATCATAGACAAAAGTCCTCTGTTAGCAGTCTATATGATATTGTGAATAAATTCAAGCTCAAAAAGTCCGCTTCATATGTTTTATCTCCACACACCAAGGAAAAGTGAGCCGAAATACTTCTATTCGGATGTACAATAACAACAACAGGGGTGGTGATAGATGTACGCTTACCCCAGATGTTGGACCTCCCCTGTGGCAAGGTCTTATGAGCTTGCAGACTTCACCCTCTGCAGGGACAAGTTGTCGATCTCCTGGTCCTAGCAGCGTGTATCGCCGACTTCCGTATGGCCGGGATGATCCACCAGATCGAATTTCAGAGGGGGGACTCAAGGATGCCAAAAGTCCATAGACAGGAGAGGGGGGAAAAAGCGGAGAAGGATACTCCAATAGTGTGATATAGTTTTTAAGCTGTTTATTAATAAAAACATACCACAGGAGATTCTATAAAACTCAAGTGTAAAAAAATAAATTAAAAAGCCGGCATTTTTCAAAGGCAGAACGCCCGTGCAAACAGATAATACAAACACGTGATGGCTAGCACTGCGAGGCCACGCCCTACATGTTTCGTCATACGTGACGTCTACGGGGGCACGGGCGTTCTGCCTTTGAAAAATGCCGGCTTTTTAATTTATTTTTTTACACTTGAGTTTTATAGAATCTCCTGTGGTATGTTTTTATTAATAAACAGCTTAAAAACTATATCACACTATTGGAGTATCCTTCTCCGCTTTTTCCCCCCTCTCCTGTCTATGGACTTTTGGCATCCTTGAGTCCCCCCTCTGAAATTCGATCTGGTGGATCATCCCGGCCATACGGAAGTCGGCGATACACGCTGCTAGGACCAGGAGATCGACAACTTGTCCCTGCAGAGGGTGAAGTCTGCAAGCTCATAAGACCTTGCCACAGGGGAGGTCCAACATCTGGGGTAAGCGTACATCTATCACCACCCCTGTTGTTGTTATTGTACATCCGAATAGAAGTATTTCGGCTCACTTTTCCTTGGTGTGTGGAGATAAAACATATGAAGCGGACTTTTTGAGCTTGAATTTATTCACAATATCATATAGACTGCTAACAGAGGACTTTGGTCTATGATCATTGATTGGACACTCACTGTTATTGCATATATGGTGTTTTTTATAAATAATTTATGTCATTTGGGATAATGATGTTTATGTTCTCACTAGTATCACAGAAATGGTGCGTTTTTAGCACTTTATTTAGTGTTTATTTTTGCTAGCGCAATTAAGTTTTTATTTTTATGGTTATCACTTCATGGATATTTGGAGTTTTTTTTGCAGCTGCACTTGCTCATTCATACATTTTGCTCACTAGCGCAGGTTGACCCCACAATTTTTACAAGATACGTAAGCGCATGAGGTTCCCATTCAATCGGGAAGTTAAGTTTACATTGTGTGACTATGTCATCAGGTAGAGATATGTTTAAAGCTTTGGACTTAGAAAAATTTATTTGTAGGTTAGAAAGAAATTTGAAGTGAGTAAATTCTTTAAGTAGGTTAGGGATGGTAGTGAGCGGGTCAGTGAGGAACAGCAGGATATCGTCCGCATAAGCGACTATTTTAAAGTGTTTATTGTCAATTTCCAACCCTTTGATGTTCGGGTTGTCCCTAAGTTTGCGGAGGAATGGCTCTAGAGTGATAATAAAAATTAGTGGGGATAAGGGGCATCCCTGTCTAGTACCATTGGACACGGAGAAGGCGCTCGACAGGCGACCATTCACCCTCACTTTTGCTGTGGGGGAGGAGTACAGTGTCATGATCATTTGGAGTAAATGTGGAGGTAATCCTATGGAGCGCAGGGTAGCTTCCATGAAGTCCCATGCCACCCTGTCGAACGCCTTCTCCGCATCGAGGGATAAGAGGAAGCCTTTGGAGTTAGAGGTAGTGATCCAATGGTGTACGTTTAGCGCTTTAGTGGTGTTGTCTCGGGCCTCGCGACCGGGGACGAAACCTACCTGTTCTGTGGATATTAGTTTGGGAAGTAGAGGTAATAGACGATTGGTGATGGCTTTGGCAAACATTTTAATATCTACGTTTAGTAGTGAGATAGGGCGATAGTTGGTGACCATGGTTTCATCTTTACCTGGTTTCGGGATAAGGGAGATGTGTGCTTCTAATGTGTCTCTGGTAGCAATACTGGAAGGTGGGAAGTTGTTATACGCTTTAGCTAGAGGTGGGATTAAAATGTCAGTAAAGGCTTTGTAGTATCCTACCGTAAGTCCGTCTGGACCCGGACTTCTGTTGTAAAGCTAGTGTAAGCTCCTTTGTCGTTAGAGGAGAGTCTAGTGCCTCTGCGTCTTCTGCCGTGAGTGGGGTCGGGGCGTACTGGGCTAGGAATTGGTTGTCTGTCTATCCTCTAGGGAATTTGGCGTATGGGGGGGTCGTAAGTTATATAATTTTGTGAAGTATTGGACAAATTGATGTGCTATGGCTTCAGAGGTAACATGACGTGTACCAGAAGGGTCTTTGAATGTGTGTATGGTATGTGCTGCTCTCTTGGCCTGCAGTGCTCTTGCGAGGAGCTTTCCTGACTTATCACCAAATTCATAAAAACATTTCCGCTGTAAAATGTATTTGCGCTTTAATCGTTTGTGTAGTTCTGCTAATAAATCTTTTCTGGCTTGCGTTAGGCCAGTAAGTGCCTCAGAAGCTAAGGATTGCTTGTGTTTTTGTTCTAAATGCGCAATAAGTTTAGTCAATTCCTCTATTTTTGCTTTTCGAAGTTTGGTGCGTTGTGCAGCTGCAGAGATGAGTATGCCTCGTACCACACATTTGTGGGCTGCCCATACCACTTCAGGTGTGGACTCTCCCTCACCATTTTCCATGAAGTACTTGGTAAGTTGATGGGAAATCGAGTTTGTAACAGCAATGTCGGATAGGAGGGAATTGTCTAAACGCCATATTGGGAAGTGCATTCTTTTAGCAGGCAGTTGTAAAGTCAATGATATGGGACTGTGATCTGATAGGACCGAGGGTTCAATGGTGGATTTTTTGACCATTGGTAGGTCGTCTTGGGAAATGAAAAAATAGTCTAACCGTGAGTACTTAGAGTGTGGTGGGGAGTAAAAGGTAAAATCTTTTTCATTCGGGTACAGAGTACGCCAGGTATCGTGCAATAGTAAGCCTCTCAGTTGCTGTTTTATGGCCCGAAGGGCTCTGTATGTGAGGGAAGAGTGACCATTGGATGTATCAAGGTTAGGGTTTAACGGGACGTTAAAGTCACCTCCAAGTATTAACAAACCTGATCGAAAGGACGTGAGTGTCTGAAGAGTGTCGTGGAAAAAGGAGACTTGTCGCGAATTTGGAGCATACAGGTTTGCTATAGTTATTGGTTGCTCATGTAGGGTGCCTTTTAAGAAAATGTATCTCCCAAGGGGGTCTCTATGGGTATCTGAAACAATAAGCGGGCAATTTTTAGATATGAGGATGCACACCCCTTTCGATTTGGCCTCATCATTAGATGCGTGATAAATTGTCGGGAAATGCCGGTCCTGTAATTTGGGAATTGTGTCTGTTCTGAAATGTGTTTCTTGGATCAGAGCAATATGGGTCCGGGACTTGTGTAGAGAGAAAAGTAAGAGGGAACGTTTTTCTGGTGTGTTCAGACCGTGTATGTTGATGGATTGAAGATTTAGAAGAGCGGGAGATAGCTCCTTATCATCTGGTGCGTGATTAAGATCCATAGCCTTCAATCACAAAAACAAAAAAAAAGGGGGGGGGTTTTTGATTATCCAAAGAGATTATGGAGATAATCAATACCTTGATTATCCCGCCTTCTCGAGTCTAGAAAAGGGATCGGAAAAGTACAGCGTGGGTGCAGCGCCTATCCCGTGGGAAACGGGTTATTATACTGCACCGTTGCTGTGCGGGGGTTGGTGTAGACCTTACACGAATGAGGTGGTGTGTGAGTGAGGGGGGTGTAGGCCCCGCCATCACGTGACCATGAAAGTTAAATGAAGGAGAGGTACACTAATAGTTCACTAGCTATTGACGTTGGGGTTCAACGGGAATAGCAAAAGAGGTGATGGTTGAATCACCTCAGTGACCCTGAAGAACAACCAGTATGTGCTTTACTCAAGATAGGGTGCCATGTTTTCTTGTTTCGTTAAGAGTCACTCAGACCTCTGGAATCGCAGCATTGCCTGTGGGGATATGCAACAAAGATTCCAGGGTGTGAGATTGAGCATAAGATATAATCTATATAGTATAGTAAATGAGCTTAAGACCTATTCTATGCTTAAGTCTACTAACCGTAACAGTATAAGGCTGAACATACCTTTGAAAAACCTTAGTTGAACTTTAGAATTTAGACAAAATGCAGTCCATGCCAGTAGTGGATGCCTCAGGTAAAGTACTCTATGAGGCGTACCTGTAAAGAAAAAAGGGGTTAGCGGAATCATCTGTAGTTAGTCAGCGGCTTTGGTAGTAGGCATCTTCGGCTACATTGTGTGTCCTTATTTCCCAGAAAATCACAATAGCTCGAGTATCCACTGTTATTCTGAGATCAAAGTGTGAAGTGGGATGTCCTTCAGTATTAGGGATCTGCAGTCCATCGGCCGGTCGGTCTGGTGGTATCAGGGTTCCCAGGAGATTAAGCAAGCAAGGCTGTAGGACATGGTGGTCATTTTTTCTTAGCCGTTAGTTTTTAGGTCCGGTACAAACGTGTACTGCGGTGTATGCTGCATTTGAGCCGTATATCGGATGAACTCTTCCCGAACTTCTTAGAAGGTGGTGGCTCACAGGGGGAAGCATGACTTCAGTGCATAGTGGGAATCCGGAACTTAAAGACCTGTTACCTTTGTTGAGACAGGGACTGTGAGGTGCGCTGATCAGGGAGCACTTGTTCTTTCCGCTGCCAACAGGAAGGCAGGTGGTCATTTCCGGAATCAGCGCTAAAGGCATTATGGAGGTTGTAGGCAGCCGCTCATACCTCAATCCTTCTAGGCATGGGGTAGGCCGCTAAGGGGGAGCATACAGTCCCATTGGCGGATTCCATACAAGGCCTAACGGTCTGCGCTTACGCAGCAAATCTCGCCCTGTGATGACCGTTTTAGGAAAGTTGTCAGCAATTGAGCACAAGCACTCACTATTCTGTTTTAATAAAGATTAAGATAACTGTTCGCCTAACATGGCATAACTACGTGGCTGGGCATCTGTGACATTAGGCGCTTCTCTGACCTGTTAACGGTCCCGTCTGGCCCTTCTCGAGGTGGGCGAGGTTGCTGCACTGAATTCCCGACGATGATAGCGGGAGGTGCCATGGTACGTCGGGGCAGAAGGCGACCGTCTCCTCCTGTGTCCTGCATTCAGGGTCTCCATAGGTTCTTCAGGCTGGCGTTCTCTACAGACAGCCGAGCGGCGAAAATCCGCATACCACTCCGGTACCTCCACAACGGGGATGTTCAAGGTTTCACAGAACTGGGGAAGATCCTCAGGTACTCTGAGGAACGCCGAGCGCCCTTGCGAGGATGCCGCGAGGCAGAAGGGGAATTTCCACTTGTACGGTATGCCTCTGGTACGTAAAGTGTCTAGGAGCGGCTTCAGGTCTCTGCGGTGCTGTAGGGTTATGCCAGAAAGATCCTGAAAGATTTGTACCGTCTTTCCTTCATGGACGATTTGCGGGATGCTCCTGGCCTGGCGTAAGATGTCTTCCTTAACCATGTAGTTCACCAGACAGCAAATCACGTCCCTGGGGGGTTCAGTGGCTTTTCCTTTGGGTCTCAGTGAACGGTGGATCCGTTCAAATTCAACCGGTGTCTGCTGCGGCCTATGCATTATGCCATTGAACAGGCTAGTTACTGAGGGCAAGAGTTGATCCCCCTCAATCGTCTCAGGGAGCCCCCGTATCCTTAGGTTCCGTCGTCTGCCCCGGTTATCGAGGTCTTCGAGATGCCTCTGCATATCCCTCATTTGGAGGGTATGTGTGTCTACTTGTCTGGTGGTTTTGCGAATTTGAAGGTCTTGCTGCTCTGTCGTTCGTTCTGTCAGCGCTACCCTGTCAGTCAAGGCACGGATGTCTAAATGGAGTTCAGATACGGCTGCTGCGAGGGCATCTTTTATGTCCGTGGCGATCATCCGTAAGTCGCTTATGTTTAAATGATGCTGGGGGAGCTCTTCTGTGGCATTCTCCCCTATTTGGCTGTTAGGTAGAGCTACTGGTGGTGTGCCCTGTGAGGAAGATGCGGCCTGGGCGCTTCTGTGGCGGGAAGACGCCATGTTTCCTCTGCTCGATCGGAACATGTCAGGGATATTGTGCCCGGGGTTGTCCGGCTGTTCCCTCGGCGATCTGGAACGGGATGCGGATGTGTTCCTGGATGCGGTCCCCATGTTTTAAGAAGGTTGTAGCTCAGTTTAGCCTCCGTTATACTGGTCATAGATCGTGTGATGGCGGGGGCTGAGGAGTTAAGCTGCCATCTTCATGGAGGGTTAGGCCACACCGAAAGATGAAGGTTAATGAAAGTGGCTCACCAAGTTTAGTGGAAGAAAGGTCCACTTGGTATTAGGAAGGGTGGAAGAAAAAGCAGTTAAGGTGTCCCTGAGTTAGGAAGATGGCCACCGTCTGCTATAGGTAGGCCAGAGCCTCAGCCTTTCCTAGGTGGTGGTCTGAAGAAAAGGTGGCAGGCTGTGGGTGTCCGAGATCAGCCTTTCCTAATCTTTTCCGGCCTTCAGGGTCCCTACATCATGCATCTATCATCCTGATATGTCTGAAATAAGAAGGGCCGGGTTGGTTATCGCTCGTACCGCCGATTGCGGAACTCAAGCCCGGGGACGCTGGAGGCTTCACAGGCCTCAAGATGGCGGCGGGCCGCGAGTGGTCTGAGGTATTTTTCACTATATTTGCTGGCTTGTACTGTGTCTGTACCCCTACCGATCCTCCCCCGGGAGAATATTAGTAGCTTTTGGCGATTCGTTGTCTCTTAATTCGGCCGATCACGGCACTCGAGCCTGGGGACGGTGAAGGCCTGTGGGCCGCAAGATGGCGGCGAGTCTCTGTTGTGAGGAGCCGGCCGCGGCCTAATAGCAACTCAATCGGCCAGCAAGACTCAGTAATTTCCCCAGGGGCAGATGTATCAGGTGTCCAGTGACTTATGTGGGAAGTTAGGAGGCTCACCAAGGTATGAGAATCGTAGGATGGTGATGGATTGCCGAAAGCTCATCGGAGCTATGGAGCAGTATGTCTAGTCTCCTCCGTGTCCGGACACGCCCCCCTGGGCCGGATTTTCAATCTTGCGTACCGCCGAGGCTTCACAGGCCTCAAGATGGCAGCGGGCCGCGAGCGCTCCGAGCTAATCCTTCCGTGTTTGCAAGCATCCACAGTGACCGCTCACCATCTGACCTTCCCCTGTAACAGCCGCAGCAGATGGGGGCAATTCAGCTGTTCTGTGTTCGGCCAATTACTGTGTTTAAGCCTGGGGATGATGAGGGTCCGTAGGCCGCAAGATGGCGGCGAGTCTTTGGAGATGAAGAGCCGGCAGCAGCCTAAGATACACTCGATCGGCCAGGTAGCCTCTGAAATTTCCCCAGGGATCGGAGTAGCAGGTGCTCAGCAACTGTTGGGTGAGTTTTGGAGGCTCACCAAATGTTAGAATTCGCAGGATGGCGGTGGATTGCAATAGTCTCTGTGGAGCTATGAGGTAACACGTCCTGTCACTACAGAGTCCAGACACGCCCCCGGTTGTGTTTTTTAAAGTTATCAAGTCTAAGGACCGAAGATTAATTGATATGGCTTTTGATTTGGTGGGGTTAACGCACAAGCCAGAAAGGGAGGCAAAAGAGTCTAGTAAAGAGAACAGGTTAGGTAGGGTGATTCTAGGGTTTGTTAGGGTTAGGAGAATATCATCTGCGAACAGTGATATCTTATGGGGTGTCCCTGCTATCTCAACACCAGTTATGTCCGGGTGGGATCGGATCGCCTCTGCCAAAGGTTCCATGGCCAAAATAAGTAGGAGTGGGGAGAGTGGGCATCCTTGCCGAGTCCCCCTCCTGATGGAAAATGGAACTGATTCGAAACCATAGTATTTGACCCCAGCCTGGGGGGAATCATATAAAGCCATTACCCATTGCAAGAATGACGATCCGAAGCCATAGTGGCTGAGTACCTTTGTCAGGTAAGGCCAGGACAAAGTGTCAAAGGCCTTGTTCATGTCAAGGGACAGTAACATAGTTACTATAGACCGGCTGTGGGCTGTATGCTAAAGCTGTATTATACGTCTAATAGCGTCTCCTGCTTGTCTCCCCGGAATGAACCCCACCTGGTCCTTTTTGACCAGGCGTGGTAGGAAGGAGTTTAAATGATTGTCCAGGATCTTGGTCAGTATTTTAATGTCTACATTAATAAGTGAGATGGGCCTAAAATTGGTCCAAGACGTGTGGTCACGGTCGGGTTTTGGAATCATAATAATATTGGCAGTTAAAAGGTTAGGGGTGAGTGCATGGCCATCTTTTACTGCATTGAACATAGTCGTTAAATGGGGGGCTAAGACGTCTGCTAACTTCCTATAGTAAAGGGCCGAGAAGCCATCCGGGCCTGGACGTTTGCCTACTTTCAGTTCTTTTATACCCTGTAATACTTCCGTTAACTGAATATCTCGATCCATTAACGATGCGTGTGTGTCGGACAGCTTAGGCAATGTCAGTCCTGTCAGGAAGGATGTCAGGTCTTGAGTGGGAGGCTGAGTGGGGGCCTTGTAGAGGGTGGTGAGGCGGTACCTAAATTCTTCCAGCACTTTCAACGAGTTACCTGTGAGGACATTATGTCCCGTGCGGAGAGTGATAGGGTTGTGTTTCGGGGTAAAGGTGCGCAGCCTATTGCCAAGCATTGAGTTGGGTCTGTTGGCCTTGGTGTACCATTTCTGGTGGGCCCAGCGTAATGTACGTTCTGCCTCTTCAGTGAGGCATAGGTCGAGTTCTGTACGTGACCCATCCAATAGTTTACGGTTAGCCGGAGTAGGGGACTGTTTAAAAATTGTGGATAGGGATTCTAGGCGCGCTTCTAAAGATTTACGCATTGCTATGCGTTCTCGCTTGCGTTTTGCTGCCAGCTGAATTATATGCCCCCTGAGCACCGCTTTGTATGCTTCCCAGAGAGTCACCTCGGAGGAAACTGACCCAGCGTTATGCCTGAAATTTTCCACTGAGGCTTGAGTAATATCGGTGAGGACTTCCTTAAAAGATAAGAGAGAGTCATTCATAGTCCAAGGGGAATATTGGGGTTTGCTGAGCAGTGAGTGGCATATAACTAAAACAGGGTCGTGGTCTGTCCAAGGAGCTGCTAAAATGGAAGCAGACACAACCAGGGGGAGATGTTTCCTCAGAACAAACATATGGTCAACTCTGGAATGGGAATGATGAGGATGGGAGTAGTAGGTGTAGTCCTTGCCAATGGGGTGTAGCTCCCTCCAGATATCTACCAGGTCACGACTTTGTAAAGAATGCGTGAATTGTTTTGCATCGGGTGATGGGGCTTTGTGTTCCGAAGGGTACTTATCCAGAGCAAGGTTCATCGTAACATTGGAGTCTCCCGCTAAGAGGAGAGTGCCTCTCTGGTGGGACTGCAAGAGGGAGCAGATATGGGAGAGGAAGGGTCCCGGATTATTATTTGGAGCATAATATGTTAGGATGGTGACCTCCGTGTCCTGAATAGTGCCTTGTAGTAAAAGGTACCTACCATCTGGGTCAGCAATCTCTCTACTGCAACTGAAGGGGACCGACTTGTGTATAGCAATCAAAACGCCCTTCTGTTTAGTCGGGCCATTAGCCAGAAAAACTTGAGGGTACATGGCATCGAAGTATTTAGGACAAGAAGAAGATGAGAAATGGGTCTCCTGTAGGCATGCTATGTTCACTTTCTGTTGCTTAAGATATTTAAAAACCTTAACCCTTTTCTGGGGGGAGTTCATTCCCTGCACATTCAGGGATAACCAATTAAGTGTCATGGTACATGGGAAGTTAGCCATAAAACTACTTTACTCACCCACCGCGAGGACCTGCAAAGGGGAAAAGGGAGGTAGAGAGGAAGTGAAACAAAGAAAAGAACAAGGTAGAAAGGCATACTGTAGTACATATAATAGCCAGTAAAAAATTGTAGCAAATAGTACTGAAAAAGTATGAGTGCAACTGGTTATGGGTCTAAAGTCCCACAGGGGGGTTGAATGTTGGTCGGAACTAATGTCCGAACCAAGAGCCAACTCATGGGGGGAGCAGTGATCCAACGGAACCGCTCGGCATTGTTATATAGTAAAATTAACTTCAAATCTTTAAGCACAAGAATTGGTGCACCGCTTAAGGCACTAAAGGGGAACACAAACATCCTGAAATATGTGGTTGCCTTTTATTTTAGGTCTCTCTGTCACAACACTAACAGGGTGAGAAAATATAACAACATATTTTGAAACCCACCCGCCTACCCGCAGGGACGGGAAACTACTGTCAGCAGTCCGCAGCATATTGACGGCTGCCTGAGAGCTGAGGGAACCAACATGTTTGCGTCAAACAAAAAAGAAAAAAAAAAAAGAAAAAAACCTCGACAGAGCAGAAAAAAACAAAGTAGAACCTGTCAAAAGTCTATTATCCCGCTGTGTAGCAGGGTGTGAGTGCACCCCGCTACGGAGGTGGCAGTAAGCAGTCAGCTGAACACTCCGCGGCCGCCATGTAAGACCCCTGTAAGGGGGGCCAAAGTGACATGACTTATTAAGTGCTCAATGTTTCACCTGGGTGAGGCCGACTTGTCCCAGAGGCACCATCTCGCAGTTGGGGCGCCTCAGGGGGGCCCAGTCCTGTGAAGTTCTTGCAAGAAATTGAGTGTCAGATCAGGTTAAATTGAACGGAGAAAACTAGCATCTGGGAGGTCAGTTCTGCCTATTACCAATTCAGTAACAACATGCTGGGTATCAGCGGGTGCTAGACATAATGTAAGTCCGATAGCAACCGGAGGCAGGCTTAGGGTTTCATGGAGTCATTTGTAACTTTTCTGTGAAGAACCGTCAACTTGAGAGGTTATATGCCATCAGCCTTTAGGGCCTGCTATGAACCTTTGGGCCTGCAGGTCTCGCAAGGCCTGTGATCCGGGTTGAGACCTTTGGAGGGGCTGAGGGGTCCGGCGAGGCTGGAAGGATCTGGGCCTGGAGGAAGAAGAGGGTGCATCTCCCTGGGAAGGTGGTATTTCCAGCTGCAGTTCCTGAAAATGACGTTTCAGGTCAGAGGGGGAGGATGCGTGGAACTGGCAACCGAGATGCGAAAATGAGAGCTTAAAAGGGAACCCCCATCTATGTTTGATCCCTTGGGTCTGCAGGATCTGGAGGTAGGGTTTCAGGCCTCTTCTCCTTGCAATGGTTACTGGAGAGAGATCCGCAAAAAGCTGAAGGGGGTTACCCTGAAAAGAGAGGTCTTGCTGTTCCCGTGCCGCTTGGAGGAGCCGCTCCTTGGTGCGGGAACTTGATGATGACATCTCTTGGGGGGCCCTCTGACGGTTTGGGTGCTAGGGATCTGTGTATACGGTCAAATTCCAGTCTCTCCAGGGGTATCTCAGGTGCCAGCTCCTGAAAAAAGGCTGTTGCCATACCCTGCAAATCAGTGATTTGTTCCGGGATTCCGCGGATACGGAGATTATCCCTGCGGGCCCTATTTTCAGCATCCTCTAGTTTGTTTCGCAGGGACTCCAGCTCTGCAGACAATTTATCCACCTCTTCTTCATGGCCTTCAAGCACAGTGGTTGCTAAGTCCATTCTTTGCTCTTACTGGTTAGTGCGGTGGCCTATCTCTTTAAGTCCTTTTACAAGGTCAGAGGAGAGCTTGCGTGAGGCCTGTGTGATTTCATCTCTAACAATGGAGCGAAATTTGTTCAGCAAGGCATCTGAGTCTGCATGCAGGGGACTTACCAGGTCGGTAGGGAACTGGTGCAGGCTATCGGCTTGGGGAGGCAGGATCCGCTGCCGAGTGTTGTGAGGAGTCATCCGGCTCCGGTGGGTTTGGAGCCATTGCCCTTTTCCCCTTTCCTGTGGCCAGAGCTGATTTGGGTTGTGTGTTACATTTGTGACGGTTCTTCGTTGAGCGGTACATAACCCCCGGATACTTTATGTGTTCCGGAGCTGCGAGAGGCTTTCAGTGTGTGCTGGGTGCGGATTGTGCTATGCTAGCCGAGGTTTTCCATTCCGTTGGCGAGGAGCAGGGGAATCAGGCAGCCATTTTCCCTGTTCACGCGCATGCACCCCCCTAGGGCTGTGATTTCAGCTTTTGTTACAGGGTCAAATCAATCTGTCCATCCCTGGGGGTCACAGCCTGGCCGGCCAGAGTGCTCCAGCCTCCAGGGGAGGCTTACCGGTCTCAGGGGAATCAGAATGGTGATTGCCGGGTATACTAGTCCTTGGTGTTTTCACTGTGGACAGACAGACAATGCTCACCAGCAGCCTCCCCCCTCACAGTAACAGGCAGACAGGAGTAAGGCAGTAAAGATGGTGGGCTGAGAGTGCCAGGGAGCAGAGGGCCCAGAACAATGTGGCGGAAACAGCAGCTGATGGGGCACCAATACCCCCACCCGGCAGTCCTTGGGAGCACTCCGGGCCTTGGCAAGAACCTGGGGGACTGGTAGAGAGGATGTGTAGAGGATGCCTGCACTTCTGACATAGGCTGAACCGGCCGCGGCGACCCCCGGCGGGAAGCAGCCACAGGAAACACTGGGGATTCACAGGCCTTACTAGGCCGCACTAAGCCGCGGCCTCCATGGACGTCCCCGGAGCTCGGCGAGGCCTCCGGTCTGTCCCAGGTGGGTAGATGGGTGGGTATAGGGGCGGATGAGAGTCTCCTACCTCCGGATCCGTGTGGATTGAGATTCCCCCGGGAGGCCTCGGATCTGCAAGATGGCGGCGGCCGCGAGAGTCTGGAGGCTGTCTCCCTCTGTTGATGACTGGCCGAGTTTCTGAAAAATATTGGCGTGGAACACTGTAGGGGCACTTAGATGAGTAAGCTGGCAGGTTTTTTGCACTTAGTAGGTCTTTAAACACTAGGATGGCGACAGATTAGCAATCAGGATTCTGGAGCACCTTGCAAAGACGTCCGCCGCCGCTCACCTCTGGACACGCCCCCAAAGGCTTGTCCTAATTAATTTTTTTCTTGTTTGACTCCACAGTTTCCTTCAATGCCACAGGAATGGGAGACCGTGGCTTCCCAATTTGCCCAGCGGTGGGACTTTCCCAACTGCAGAGGGGCAATAGATGAGAAACATGTCCACAAAGTCCCACCCCCCAACTCGGGGTCATATTCTTACAACTACAATGCATTTAACAGTATTGTGATGTTGGCGGTGGTGTCGGTGACATATGAGTTTCTCTATGTGGACGTGGGGAAGAATGGCCGGATGTCGGATGGTGGAGTCATCACCCAGACTGAGTTCTATGGACGGCTCCAGAGTGGTGGCTTGGGATTGCCACCTCCGGAAGACAACGTGGTTGGTCTGCCGTTCGTCTTTGTCGCTGATGAAGCGTTAAATGTTGACATTGAACTAAATGCGTTCATTGACAATTCCTAGAGAGCTTTTCTGATATTTAATAAGACTCAACAAGGAGCAATCTATGTTATTGAAATTTACTGTTCATACTTTACACATTTTTATATTTTATTTTTCATTTTAATTTTATTTTTATACATTTTGATCGTTTCACATCTCTACTCCTTTTGGCGATGATGTATTTATATTAATATATTGGCTACAGTTTGGTATGAAGTTGGCTATCCCTCCCAACATGGAGTCAGTAGGGTGATAATTCCCCCCAAATGTATAATTAAGAACAGAGACTCTGTGGTGTTTCTCCTGACAATCAGTGTGCCCATCTTTTTTTATCTTGGTAAGGATTGGGGTATGCGTGGGTGTCTGCGTACATATATATAATTAATTTTCCCCCTCTCTTATATGTCACAATAAAAAAATAAAAAAATATTTTTATATTGAGTTTTATTTTTAATTGATTATCTAATTCATTTTTTGGTCACTTTTCAAATAATGTAACTATAGGTGACTATATGTAACTTTACAAATAATTTTTATATTTTTTGTGGCTAAATACTAACTCCATTTTTAGTATCAATGATTCACAGCACTTTAGATAGCCCATCGTGGTATATATATTCCATGCATTAGGATTTAACATGCTAGGAGAGCTATGTGCCATTCGTTTTAGTTCCAGAATGGACCGAGATTTTCTCCTAGAAAGGGTTAAGGGCTTCCCTGTATATGCCACTTCTGTTTACGAGAAGTTACTATGGCAGCAATTGATCTAAGGCGAACACCAGATAGAGGCTTGTTTTTTTCTCCTCACACTACTTGGATCATTGCTGAGCGTTATATGAATCGGAGCCAGGAACGAGGCTTGGTTCATGCTCGATATGATAAAGGTGATGGCTTGATGCGTCGCCCGTGCCCCTTTGAAGATGTCAGAGTGTGACGAAACATGTAGGGCGTGGCTACGCATCGTGAGCCATCTATCAGCCTGCCCCATGACCTGCACGGGTGTATACTATTTTTTATGCCGGCAAATTTTATACTTGTTTTTAAATTGTCACAGAGCCCATTTGTTGTGGCTATGCTGTTTGTAATATTCCAATAAATTTTACAAATACTACACTATTAGAGCCCTTTCTCTATTTTTACCCACTCCCCTCCGGGTTGAGTGCGTCTGTCACCCCCCGCAGGAGGAAGCATTGGTTTGTTTCAGATCGTAGACAGAAGATACACCGGAGGACTCGGAGCTATCCACAGTCCCTGCAGAGGGCTAAGTCTGCCTGCCAGTACGACCTCGCCAGAAGGGAGGTCCATCAGTTTGGGTAAGAGTCCATCTGTTACACCTTTGGAGCACGGGGAAACTTTCACATACACATCTCCTTCCTCTTCATGTAACTTTTGGGCTGTGTGACCTGACGGACTGTGGAGATTTTCGGGTGTCCCCTGGAAGCGGTGCACTGTTTATGGAACTTCCCTTTCCTCCCTTCTGACATCTAATCATGGACTATTTTTTCTTCTCACTGTTGAGGTGGTTCATTCCTTACAGGACTGTTTAGGGGTTACCCTGCATTGAATGTGGGACCTTTTAAACTGCTCGTTTGTTAAAGTTTGGCAGCCTTCCAGTACACCTTGCACTTTATATACAAGCTGCTTTATAAATTTGATTTATGTCTGCTAACACTATAGCACATTTTGCACTTTATTACCATCAGCTTGTTTGATCAATGGTTATTTTAAAGCGGGGTTCCACCCAAATTTTGAACAATATCTGTATGTATTCTCTTCCTTGCCTAGATGCTGACATGCCATTTAAAAAAAATTGAAATCGCCGTAATTACCTTTTATTTTTCTATTCTTCTTTGCACTTCCTGGTTCTCCTCCCGTGGGAGTAGGCGTGTTTTTAGCCTCTCCCAGACTCCTGGGAGCTAGTCTCAGGCTTCCCAGGATGCCACTGAGCATGTGCGGGAACGAGCGGTGAATGCTGGGAGCACAGCATTCACCACATCCAGGAAATAAATGCTTGTGGGCTTCAAATGCCCACAATGAAGATGGAAACTGCCTGCAGTGAATAATATAAGTTATTCTTTCCGACGAAATCTGACACAGGCGGACATATTACACGCAATATGTGAGTATGTAATGCTGAGAAGAAAAGTTTGTGAATTAACTCAAAAAAAAAAAAAAAACGATAGATAGGTGGACCCCCGCTTTAATATATGATTTATATTAATGTGGATGGCTTTAAATGCGATTTGTTTTTGCACATATACTATTCTTAGCGCACGTTTTTGTTTACCTGAATGTTTTCTACACTGATATTGGTGTTATATCCTTGCAGCTTTGAGCTTGGAGTATTCTGAAGCTTTAGCGCAGTTACATTTTCTGTTTTATGACTGTGAGCAGAGCTGAGCGCTGCCCATATACATAGAAAGCCGAGTGTACTCATCTAGGTCACGCCCAGTCCCTGTGTCCATCATAGGGCGGGACTGGGCTTGACTGTGAGCGGAGCCAGCCGAACCTAGCCGAGTACACTCTGCTATCTATGTATATCTGCGGCCGGTGCTCGCTCCGCTCACAGTAAGCGGGGGATCGGCAGGGATCCACTTTTATAACATGCACCCGTTATTTTCCCCTGATTTTAAGGGGAAAAAAGTGCGTGTTATACGCCGATAAATAGGTATATTTTTATATTTTTTTGTATTACTTTTTTTTTCTTGTATTGTAGGTTGTTTGACACTGTAAAGCTCTCTTCTTAACCACTTCAGCCCCGGAAGGATTTACCCCCTTCCTGACCAGAGCACTTTTTACAATTCGGCACTGCGTCGCTTTAACTGCTAATTGCGCGGTCATGCAATGCTCTACCCAAACGAAATTTGCGTCCTTTTCTTCCCACAAATAGAGCTTTCTTTTGATGGTATTTGATCACCTCTGCCGTTTTTATTTTTTGCGCTATAAACGGAAAAAGACTGAAAATTTTGAAAAAAAATGATATTTTCTACTTTTTGTTATAAAAAAAATCCAATAAACTAAATTTTAGTCATACATTTAGGCCAAAATGTATTTGGCCACATGTCTTTGGTAAAAAAAATGTCAATAAGCGTATATTTATTGGTTTGCGCAAAAGTTATAGCGTCTACAAACTAGGGTACATTTTCTGGAATTTACACAGCTTTTAGTTTATGACTGCCTATGTCATTTCTTGAGGTGCTAAAATGGCAGGGCAGTACAAACCCCCCCCAAATGACCCCATTTTGGAAAGTAGACACCCCAAGGAAATTGCTGAGAGGCATGTTGAGCCCATTGAATATTTATTTTTTTTGTCCCAAGTGATTGAATAATGACAAAAAAAAAAAATTTACAAAAAGTTGTCACTAAATGATATATTGCTCACACAGGCCATGGGCATATGTGGAATTGCACCCCAAAATACATTCAGCTGCTTCTCCTGAGTACGGGGATACCACATGTGTGGCACTTTTTGGGAGCCTAGCCGCGTACGGGGCCCCGAAAACCCAGCACCACCTTCAGGATTTCTAAGGGCATACATTTTTGATTTCACTCCTCACTGCCTATCACAGTTTTGAAGGCCATAAAATGCCCAGATGGCACAAACCCCCCCAAATGACCCCATTTTGGAAAGTAGACACCCCAAGGAAATTGCTGAGAGGCATGTTGAGCCCATTGAATATTTTTTTTTTTGTCCCAAGTGATTGAATAATGACAAAAAAAAAAAAAATTTACAAAAAGTTGTCACTAAATGATATATTGCTCACACAGGCCATGGGCATATGTGGAATTGCACCCCAAAATACATTCAGCTGCTTCTCCTGAGTACGGGGATACCACATGTGTGGCACTTTTTGGGAGCCTAGCCGCGTACGGGGCCCCGAAAACCCAGCACCACCTTCAGGATTTCTAAGGGCATACATTTTTGATTTCACTCCTCACTGCCTATCACAGTTTTGAAGGCCATAAAATGCCCAGATGGCACAAACCCCCCCCAAATGACCCCATTTTGGAAAGTAGACACCCCAAGCTATTTGCTGAGAGGCATGGTGAATATTTTGCAGCTCTCATTTGTTTTTGAAAATGAAGAAAGACCAGAAAAAACATTTTTTTTTTCTTTTTTCAATTTTCAAAACTTTGTGACAAAAAGTGAGGTCTGCAAAATACTCACTATACCTCTCAGCAAATAGCTTGGGGTGTCTACTTTCCAAAATGGGGTAATTTGGGGGGGTTTTGTGCCACCTGGGCATTCCATGGCCTCCGAAACTGTGATAGGCAGTGAAGAGTGAAATCAAAAATTTACGGCCTTAGAAAGCCTGAAGGCGGTGCTTGGTTTTCGGGGTCCCGTGCGCGGCTAGGCTCCCAAAAAGTCCCACACATGTGGTATCCCCGTACTCAGGAGAAGCAACAGAATTTATTTTGGGGTGTAATTTCACATATTCCCATGGCATGTTTAAGCAATATATCATTTAGTGACAACTTTGTGCAAAAAAAAAAAAAAAAAAAGATTTGTCTCTTTCCCGCAACTTGTGTCACAATATAAAATATTCCATGGACTCGACATGCCTCTCAGCAAATAGCTTGGGGTGTCTACTTTCCAAAATGGGGTCATTTGGGGAGGGGGGTTTGAACTGTCCTGGCATTTTATGCACAACATTTAGAAGCTTATGTCACACATCACCCACTCTTCTAACCACTTGAAGACAAAGCCCTTTCTGACACTTTTTGATTACATGAAAAAATTTATTTTTTTTGCAAGAAAATTACTTTGAACCCCCAAACATTATATATTATTTTAAAGCAAATGCCCTACAGATTAAAATGGTGGGTGTTTCATTTTTTTTTTTCACACAGTATTTGCGCAGCGATTTTCAAACGCATTTTTTGTGGAAAAAACACACTTTTTTAAATTTTAATGCACTAAAACACACTATATTGCCCAAATGTTTGATGAAATAAAAAAGATGATCTTAGGCCGAGTACATGGATACCAAACATGACATGCTTTAAAACTGCGCACAAACGTGCAGTGGCAACAAAATTAATACATTTTTAAAAGCCTTTAAAAGCCTTTACAGGTTACCACTTTAGATTTACAGAGGAGGTCTACTGCTAAAATTACTGCCCTCGATCTGACCTTCGCGGTGATACCTCACATGCATGGTGCAATTGCAGTTTACATTTGACGCCAGACCGCCGCTTGCGTTCGCCTTAGCGCGAGAGCAGGGGGGACAGGGGTGCTTTTTATTTATTTTTTTTTTCTTTATTATTTTTTTGCTTTTTTATCTTATTTTTAAACTGTTTCTTTCATTTTTTTTTTTTAAATCATTTTTATTGTTATCTCAGGGAATGTAAATATCCCCTATGATAGCAATAGGTAGTGACAGGTACTCTTTTTTGAAAAAATTGGGGTCTATTAGACCCTAGATCTCTCCTCTGCCCTCAAAGCATCTGACCACACCAAGATCGGTGTGATAAAATGCTTCCCCAATTTCCCAATGGCGCTATTTACATCCGGCGAAATCTAAGTCATAAAATGCTCGTAGCTTCCGGTTTCTTAGGCCATAGAGATGTTTGGAGCCACTCTGGTCTCTGATAAACTCTATGGTCAGCTGGCTGAATCACCAGCTGCATTCTCAGGTTCCCTGTTGAGACAGGAGAGCCAGAGAAAAACACGGAAGACGGTGGGGGGGGGCATTCCCTCCCACTGCTTGTAAAAGCAGTCTAGAGGCTAATTAGCCTCTAGGATTGCTTTTACATGAAAGCCGACCGCTGGCTAAAAAGAATGATACCAAGATGATACCTAAACCTGCAGGCATCATTCTGGTATAACCACTCAAAGTCGTGAATGGCGTACCTGAAGACAAAAAAATGGTTAACAATAAAGCACAGTAAACGGTAAAGTATAAAAAATTGCATACCTGAAAAGCAAACATGATAAAACATAATAACAATAAAACATTGCAGAATAGAATACAGTAAAAAAGAGCAGAACAATAGAGAGAGAATAGAGAGAGAGGGAACAATAAAACGACAACTATTTTTTTTTATTTTTGTTTGTGTTTTTTTTTTTTTTTTACACTTTTTTTTTGTAACTGTAACTTTTATAACTGTAACCAGTTCCAGGTTCGGGTCTCTCAAAATGCGATGGCATCTTTGGAGACCCTGTGAAAGTGTGCCTAGTCTGTGCAATGCTGTACCCTACGCTAATACTCAACTAGTGTATGGTAGCGTTCAAAACATTCACCAATGCAAAGACCAGGATTATCAGGACAGGAGGGACAATAATAGCGGGTGTCACGCCTATATCCGCGCTTGCTGCAGACACGACATATTTTTTGGGGGGGTTCGCTGGGTAGGGGTACTCGGGAGGACATAAAGAAAATGCCTCTCATGCAGCCGACTGCATTTGGTTGGGGATGTGAATGGGGGAAGTACGGGCGCTGCAGAAGCGGTGGGTTCCCAATTAGGATTGGCGAATGCAGCAGGAAGGGCACTATGGGCATGACAGGCCTGTGTTTGTCTTTTTGGTGGCAGCGGGACACTACTTGTGCTTGCCACCTCACCAGCTTGAACTGCACTTATGGGACTCGCCACGTCACCAAGTGTTACTGCAGCGCTGGTTTGACTACGACCGGGGTGTACTAGGCCGCTGGTGCTTGCCAGTTCACCAAAACGCTACAAAAAAAACTGTTAGCGATCAGGCCTGACTCTGCGAACGCTGCAGTTATGCGTTTAGTGTTTTGTAAGTGACAGTGATCGATCGATACTGCACTTGGGTGGGCTGGGCCGGGCCGGGCGGAGGGGCAAAACGCAGGTGCTAGCAGGTATCTGGGCTGATCCCGCTAACACTGCGTTTTTGGGAACCCTAAACTGCTGGGGACGCCAGAATAGATCTGATCGGATCAGATATTGATCCGTTCAGATACTATACCACTAAGGGAGGTGTGCGGTGCGTGTACGGTGCGTGCGTGGGTGTTCGCGGTACTGGCGCTAATCTGACGCTGCCTGGGGCAACGCATATCACCGCCGGGCGATCAGGGGGCTAAACCTTTATTCAGTAATAAACGGCGGGTGCCCTGACACTATAAAAAATAAACTAACTAACCAGCGTCACCCGTAATGGTTATACGGTGATCAGCGGTGAAAGGGTTAACTAGGGGGCAATCAAGGGGTTAAAACATTTATTAGATAGTATATGGGGGTCCCTGTCGCTATAAAACACTGACGGCGAACCTAAATATTTACGTCCCTAACTAGCGTCACCAGCGACACTAATACAGCGATCAGAAAAATGATCGCTTAGCGACACTGGCGACAGGGGGTGATCAAGGGGTTAAAACTTTATTAGGGGGGGTAAGGGGGGTACTGGCGCTAATCTGACGCTGCCTGGGGCGACGCATATCACCGCCGGGCGATCAGGGGGCTAAACCTTTATTCAGTAATAAACGGCGGGTGCCCTGACACTATAAAAAATAAACTAACTAACCAGCGTCACCCGTAACGGTTATACGGTGATCAGTGGTGAAAGGGTTAACTAGGGGGCAATCAAGGGGTTAAAACATTTATTAGGTATTATATGGGGGTCCCTGTCGCTATAAAACGCTGACGGCGAACCTAAATATTTACGTCCCTAACTAGCGTCACCAGCGACACTAATACAGCGATCAGAAAAATGATCGCTTAGCGACACTGGCGACAGGGGGTGATCAAGGGGTTAAAACTTTATTAGGGGGGGTAAGGGGGGTACCTTAGACCTACAGGGGGGTAACAGTAACTGTCCTACCACTGCTAACTGTCACAAACTGACACTATGCAGTAATCAGGAAAAAAAAAAAAAAAAAAACCTGCTTGGTGTCAGTTTGTGACAGGGGGGGGTGATTGGGGGGGGATCGGGGGGCGATCGGGGGTGTAATGTATGCCTGGCATGTTCTACTGTGTGTGTTTGTGTTGTGCACTTACTTACATGTCATCTCTCCTCGGCGCTGGAACGGAAACTGACAGCCGAGGAGAGATGACATCACATCCTCTGCCTCTGTGTACTATACAGAGGCAGGGGATGTTTCCCATTGGCTGGGAGCGATCGCGAGGGGGGGGCCACGATCGGATGGTCTCCCCCTCGTCTGTCATCGCTCCCAACCAAATGCCGACCGCAGCTGGCACAGGGGGGGGGTCCGATCGGACCCCCCGCCCGCGGGAAGGCAATCACGTACTAGGTACGTGATTTTGCCTGCCTGTGCCGCTCTGCTCACGTATATAGGCGTGAGGCGGTCGGCAAGTGGTTAATTATACTTTGAATAATGTTTTGCACAAATTGAATTTTGGTCATGGGTAGGTAAGTGGGTGGGCTTTTTCCTTTTTTTTTCCTCTTTCTCTCTTTTGAAGAGGACATGATCAAGGATCCGGTGTGTTTTCTTGGGGCGGGGGGGTAGTGTGGTTTATGCTAATGAAAAGATTTATATAGATATATTGTGCTATGTGTATTTCTATGTTAAAATCTGTCTTAGTAAAGAAAAAGTGATTATAAAAAAAAATGCTTTTTCAGCAATAGTAGATAACAGAAGGGTGGAAAGTCCAACAAACGTATGACATGACGGAGAGTGTACAAAGAGAATTATCATGTGATTCCCTACCAGGGATAAAACCTGTTTGATCATGGGAAACCCAGTTGGGGAAAAGGGGTAATAATCTGGTCACTAAATCCTTGGCATTCAGTTTTGCTTCTAAGTTCAGTAAAGAAATTGGTCTGTAACTATCACAGAGGCTAGGATAATTCCAGGTTTGGGAAGGACCATAATATGTGCCTGAAGCATTTCTTTTCTCATGGGACCCCCCTCAGGTATAATATTGGCATAGGCTGTCAGTAATGGTAGCAATGTATCTTGGTATGTGCAATAATACGTAACCGATAATCCATCAGGTCCAGGGGCTTTACCTATAGCCATTGATTTTAAAACAGAACGAAGCTCAGAAACCAAAACTTTTGCCTCTAGAGCTTGTAGGGAAGAGAGTGATAGTTTAGGTATATGTGTCTGTGTGAGGTATTCTTAGTCTATGTCAATGTCAGTCCTTTGAACATGATAGAGTTGTTGATAAAAAGAGCAAAATTCTTTGGTAATCTCTCTAGTCTCATGAACTAAAGTGTCAGATGCTGTTTTATTTTAGAAATGAACGTGTCTGATTTTTTCTGGTGTAGGGCTCGAGCAAGGCACCTGCCCAGTTTGTCACCCTATTCATATACCCATTGAGAGATGAATCTATAGGATTGTTTATGTTCTGCATGATAGACAGATTTCAGGTCTTCACGTTTTTGAGTCAGTAGATGGAGGTGGGAAGCTAGGTGAAACATTTTGTGACTATGCTCTTTAATTTCTTGGAGCAGGACAGATTAGCGGTTGTGACCTCTCCCTCTTCTTACTAGCTCCTGATTCAACAAGTTTTCCATTAATATAAGCTTTGTGGGCCTCCCACAAAACACTAGGCGAGGTGTCAGAAACCTTATTCTCCACAAAATAGAGGGAAAGATCTGCACCAATCTGAGCTCTATCCACAGTATCTGAGAGAAGTGAGACATTCAATTTCCAGTTAGTAGATTTAAGGGGTAAAAAGGAAATCCTAAGGGGAATATGTCCTGGAGCATGGTCTGAGAAAGTTGAAACCTCTATCACCGCCTGAAAAAAAAGTTCCAGGTGGTGATGGTCTACAAAGTTGTAGTCTATCCTGGAGTAAGACTTGTGTGTGGGTGAATAAAAGGAGTAATCTTTCTCATTATGATGCATGACCCACCAAATGTCCATAAGCAGAAGGTCATGGAAATGTTTACAGATAAATGTGAGGTGTTTATGTGAAATGGAAGAGGTGCCCTGAGATCCCGAGATTTGTCTAGTTTAGATGTGAATGGTACATTTAGATCCCCTGCCAAGACAATAGAACCTTGGGTGAAGTCTCACAATGTATATAAGGCGATAGTAAACTGCTTTTTTTCCAAACCTGCAAGGAAATGTCATAATTAGAGCTGGGCGAATGGTTCAGCCCAAGCATCAGTTCAGACCAAACATTGCCCCATTTGGGCAACACCCAAATTTGCAGTGTGTTCAAAGGGTGTTCGCCCTGTCGAATGCCCTGCAATGCACTGCATGCTGCACAGTGCATTTTGCGCCCTGATTGGGCGAAGCTTTGGCGGTGTAAGAGCAAGACATAGTTGTACATTACCCCTAAGAAAAGGCAATGTAGATTACACAAGAATATTAACTTAGCAAACATGGAGAGGAAGATAAACAATCACAGGTTTACAATGATCTGATAACATAATCATACTGTATCTATAATGTATTAACTTGCGAATATTCAAAGAGGGTGTTCTGGTTTAGACTCAGCATATAGGTATAGTAACATTATAAGTATTCTAAAAGGAGAGGAAATATAGAGGATCTGTGGCAAGAAAGAGGGAGAAAAGAATGCAGACCACATTGCCCTCAAGAAAGGACCCCATTTTTGTGGTCAGCAATCCAATCTGCCCATTCAGTGTAAAAGTTTGAAGTGGATAATGTAGCTTTGGAGAAAGAAAATTCCAAATGAAAATGGGAATTTAGTATGCGGGTGACATCTGATATTAAGGGTGGATGTGGGGACTTCCACCGCTTTGCTATTGTCAGTCGAGGCCACAGTCAAAATATGTGTTGCCACTACTTTGATTTGTTTTGGCTATAATGGAATAGACAAGCCCAACAGAAGATCCAGCGAGGTCAAAGGTGAGGGGACCGAGCATATGGAAGTAAGGAGATTAGACACTTGTAACCAGTAGATTTTAATATTAGGGCAGTCCCATCAGATGTGATGTAGAGTTCCAGTGCATCCACAGTTGTGCCAACACCTCTGTGAGGTGGTAGGGTATATATTGGCAAGTCTGGATGGTGTATAGTACCATTTGTAAAAAAAGCTTTAGTAATGCTTCCCAATGTGTGATACATTGGGACAACCGCAGTGGCAGTGAAAGTGCCAGATGCCAGTGCTTGGCTGAAGGGGATCTGTCGTGAAGGAAGACCACTATTGCATTGATGGTAAAGATAGGTCTTGAGAAGGAGTTATAAGTAGCTTGTACACCAAGGAAATCCCTCTGACAGCAGGTTTTGGTGTGTTGTAAAACTTCAAAAGAGAGCATGGTATTGAGTCTTCCTCAGACCATTGAGTTTTATAGAATAGGGAACAAATGCAGAGGTACATATAGAAAGGCTTAGAAGATATCCCATAGGGGTGTTGTAGAAAGGAGAAGGGGTGCAATCCGGTAGAGGAGAATAGGAGTCCCATGTTTGTTTTGCCTTAGGCCGTCCAGGTAGAGAGGGGCAAATCTGGTAGAAGACCTAAGAAACTGAGAGGTAACTTGGAGAGTATGGATAATGGCAGTCCTTTAGTGATTTGTGGGATAGCTGACCATATGCGAAGTGACGCTGTTATAGTGTCCAAGGGATAATGGGTATGTTTGAAGCAGATCAGCGATGCGCTGAGCAGTAATTTTGGGTCAACATCCAATACTGTGACTGTTTCCAGTTAGTTTGGTAATGGTTGGACCACCAGAATTTGATTCGGTCTAGGAGTACAGCACGGTAGTAAGCTAAGCGTGATCATCTTTTTTGTGTGAGTATCAAGGACTACTGTACATTTAACATAACCAATTTACTGTGGTTCACTTTGTAGAGGGAAACTAGACTAAAGCAGTTCTGAATATGTTGGATTTCGGTGAGTATCGCAATGGATTTGTTAAAGCTATTATGACATCATCGACATATAGACCTATTCGGTGTTCCATGTCTCCAATCCTGATTCCTCATACTGAAGGGGCTGTGCATATTGTTTGGTCAAAAGGCTCCATGACCATTGTGAAGATCAATGGGGAAAGTGGGTATCCCTGTCTCATTCCATTTGTAATTAGAAAGGGATCCGATACAATACCCGAGGTCCAAACTCATGCACTCGGGGATGAATATAAGCTTAAAATTGCTGATAAAAATGTGCCTGAAAGGCCGAAATTTTTGTAGTACTAAGTCCATTTAGGCCCAGTGAACCCTGTTGAATGTCTTCTCTGCATCCAGGGACAGGAACAGAGAAGGTGTTTGATGGTATTCCACCCACTGTATAAGATCGACTGTCAGGGAAGACCAGTCAGTACTCAAGATGGCCGAAGGAGAAGTCGACCTGTGACCTCAGCCTGTCAGGGAAGACTAGCCAGTACTCAAGATGGCCGAAGGAGAGGTCGACCTGTGACCTCAGCCTGTCAGGGAAGACTAGCCAGTACTCAAGATGGCCAACGGAGAAGTCAACCTGTGACCTCAGCCTCTGTCAGAACACCTTCGGTTCACCTTTGTGCACATTACCAAGGGGCTATTTAAACCTGGTCTGTGCTTGCATCCAGTGCTGTCCGTTCTACAGCATTCCCGTGTGTTCCTGCCTGCTTTACCCGTGATACCTGCACCTGTTTACAGACCCGGCTTGCCTCTGACTCTGCTACCTGCTGCCTGCATCTGACCCGGCTTGTTCTGACTCCGCATCTGCCTGCTCCTTCTACTACCACGCTGCCAGCCCGTTGCCGACCCTGCCTGCATCCAGACTACGCACCTGCCTCCGCTTCTGTTCCTGACGTTCCTGCCAGTGTTTGACCCGGCTTGCCCGACCTGCATCTTCCGCTCATTGGAGAACCCTGCTCCAGCACCATGCCACCTGCCGCTGTTCCACATTACAGTGAAGACGAACTGTTTGGCACTTGTGCGACTCTGCACTTCTGCTCCTCCTGTCTACTCTATCAGGGGGCCAGAATCAGAGGAGCAAGAGAGGCCGTTCCCTGCACATCAGGCTCTACCGTCAGGTACGTGACATCGACAAAATGCCTGGTGCCATCAGACACTTGTCTATCAGGAACAAAGCCTACTTGGTCAGGGTGAATTATTTGGGGGATGACCGTTGAAAGACATTGTGCTAGGAATTTTGCAAACAATTTAGTATCTGAATTCAAGAGTGAAATAGGCCGATAATTGGCTGGGCTGTCTGTAGTTTTGCCCGGTTTAGGCAGTGTGATCATAAGGGCTTCAAGGGATTCTCTAGGGATTAAACCTGTAGTTTCATACTGGTTGTAAATTTTGCTAAGGTATGGGGTAAGGAGCATCACATAATGTTTGAAATATTCATTGGAGAAGCCGTCGGGACCAGGGGCTTTATGCAATGAGAGTTTCCCTATAGTTTTGAGAATTTCTTCTGAGCTAAAGGGTGCAGAAAGGGTTTCTCCTTGTGCCATGGAAATTGAGGGGAGTTTAATGGAAGAGAGGAAGGCCTCAATGTCTTCGAATCTGGGGGGAGGGGATGATTCTGAGAGATTGTAAATTTTGGCGTAGAAGGCGCTAAATTTGTTTGCTATGTCAAGTGGGTTTGTTATACGTTGGGTGTTCATGAGGAATGACTTTTTTTTATGTGACATATGCTGTTTCATTTGATGAGCTAAAAGGACTTCTGGTCTGTTACTGTACCTGACGAATAGAACTGAAGTTTTAAGCATTTGGCATAAAAGTCAAATTTTTTCTGTAGGTGTTCACTGAACTGGAATCTTTATTGTCTGAGTTCAAGGGATGTTGTAGATGTGGGGTTAACCTTATTAGTTTGCTCTAAAGAGCGGAGATGGGATAGCAAGGAGTCAGTAGCAGTAAATTTTTCGTTCATGTGCCCCAATTTTTATGAATAGACCTCACAGAAAAGCTTTGTGTGCATTCCAAATCACTGCATGATCGGCAATGGATTGTGAATTAACAGTGAAGAAGTTCTCAATCTCGGACTTGATATGAGTTTCATAGAGAGGATTAGTTAGAAGGGAGGTATTCATTCTCCAAACTGAGTGGCAAGGTAAGTGGTTATGGGCAGATAGTGTAATTGAAATTGGTGCATGGTCTGACCAAGTTATTAGGCAGATTTGTGAGTCATTGATTGTTTGTAGCAAGTGTTTATCGGTGAGGAACAGATCAATCCGAGAATAAGAATGTTGGGAATGGGAATAAAAGGTATAGTCTCTCTCTGTATCATGAAGACACCGCCATGGGTCATAAGATCCTCTGATTTCAATAAGGAGGAAAGGGCAGAAGGCCTACGTCTCGATGTGTTTGTGGTGTCAAGTGTCAGATCAATGATGTCATTGAAATCTCCACATAATATTAGTGGGGTGTTTCTATATGGGGCAAGTTTAGATAGCAAAGATTTTAAAAATTTCCTCTGGGCCGTATTGGGTGCATATATATTTACAATAGTGAGAGGGAGATTTTCAATTGTAGCGGATAAAAACAAATTTCTGCCATCCTCATCTTGTTTAAGATGATGTCGAGTAAAAGAAACTGACGCAGTATTTGCTATCATGACACTGCAGTGTCTTTTAGGTGCATTTGCATAAAAACAGTGGGGGTAACGCTTGTGTGTGTACAAAGGAGGTTTGGCTTTGTGAAAATACGTTTCTTGCATGCATAACACATCAGCATGCTGAGCATGTGCTTCTTTCCATAAAAGGTTATGTTTAAAGGGGGAATTTAAGCCTTTGGAATTGATTGAGTGGCCATGGCGATAGGAGATGACTATAGAAATGTGTTAGGAGAGCGAGACTATACCTCTTGACAAGTATCAATCAATATAGTAAGTGCTCCAAACCAGACCACAAGGCAGTTGTGAGAATAGAAAGATCAACCCGATACTGAGTACAATTTAAGCTAAGAGCATTAAGAACTACTTAGAACTAGTTTGTCAATGCTTACATAAGATAAAAACTAAAACGAATAACAATATCGAAAAAAAAACAGTGGAGTGTGCTTAGCACACTGTAATCTCAGAGGGTGGAAGGTAAAGCATAAACGTCGCCCAGGCTGGATTATGGTTGATATGGGACAACATACTGATGTAGATGATTTAGCCATGAGGGTCTGCCATGAGGGTTAAGTTTTGGGCCATGGTTATCGATGTCAAGGTTCATCTTTGATCCATGGTGTGGGGTGCATCAGGGAGATGGCACCAGTTTGTTAGTCACTTGTAGTTAGTCGTGAGGATGGGTACAGACTGAAGTTGGTATGTAACTAACAATTTAGCTGGGAAGCCCTGCCTGTAGATGATTTTGTGCTCTTGAAGGATCAAAATGATCGGGGTAAATGCTCTGTGCATTTCCATAAAGGCGAGGGAAAAATCTGTGAAGATTAGGATGTTGGAGTAAGGCTCTGGGAGAGATTTCGTATTTTTCGCGGCACAGAGTATCTGCTCCCTAAAGTGAAAAAGATGGATGCAGGCTAGGACATCCCTGGGGATATCTGCAGAGAGATGAGGAGGTTTAGAGACCCTATGTGCCTGGTCTATAATGACATCTTTCGAGGTTAGACGCGGAGTGTTAAAAAGCTGTTGTAAATAGTTGGTGAGGTCCACAGGCTTCACTGATTCAGGTATCCCCCTGAATTTGATGTTGTTGCGTCTAGAGCGATCCTCTAAATCCGCCAATTTAACTTTAATATGGTGAATTTCTACTGAGTGATGGTCATGAGCATCCAAGAGCTCATTATGTGCTTTGGTATATTCATTTATATTCTCCTCTATAGCATCTGCTCTCTCCTCTAAATAATCCACCCTGTCATGGATTTGGGACAAAGAGATCTGTAACTCTCTATGCAATTTCTTTTGTAAAGTAATCAGCATAGACTTTAATGTAGCCTCGGAGACTGGGTTGTCAGTATCAGGAATGGATGCCAAGGAAGTTGTGGTGTCTGTGCTGGGAGAGCCGTTGGTGGCGGCTTGCCCAGAGCTGCTTTTTAGCTTGTGATTCTTTGCAGGAGGAGTTAGCAGGTGAGGTTGCCAGCCTCTTACCTCTGTCTGCAGAGATCGGTGTGTCAGCGGTTTCAGGGGAAGGTAAACTGTCCATCTCCTCAGGTGCTGGTATATTGGAGGTTTCCCTCGGCTCTAGAGCTGTGTGCAGGGTGGCAGTTGTGCTGAAACTGCTTGTCTTGCTGGAGCGTGTGCCGAATCTGTCACCATCTTGGGCCATCTGCATGGCCGAGGAGCCGTAGTAGTAGTGAGTGAGGCGGTGGGGTGCAGGAGGCTTAAATTTCTTCTTGGACATGCTGGAGCGGGTCCCAGGCATTTCCCCTCTCTCAGGGAGAGAGCAGGGGAGATGAAGTTGTGCTGGGTTGCTATAGATCCATGCCGTAGTGCGGAGCAAGTTATTCAGGCAACCATCCTGATCTGCAGAAAGCCATGCCCCCCATTTTTTTTTACTATTTTCACCAGCAAATGTTTTCTTTTTTTTTTATTCAGCTGTCAGCAGAAAAGCCTATTGACAGCTGATGACACATCGGTTGTTAAGGACACTGCGGCTGGCTTACTGGTCCTGCTCCTTAGTAACCAGCTTTTACTGTGTTCTGACTGGGCAAAGCTTTGCACAGCCAATGTTTGACCTGAACTCATGCTCGGACCGAACCGTTCATCTAACACTAGTCATAATGTACTACTATACATCCCATATTCACCTTAGAACAAAACCCTCCAGCGGCACGCTGTCACCGCTGAAGGTGCTTCTATCATCACCCAGTCTTCCTTCTGGGTTCATGGACTCAGGCTGTGTTAGTGGCCGGAGCAACAATAATGTTACTCCTGTGCATGCGCACATGAGCTGCCATTTACGACATATGACTCTGAAGGAATGGCACAGGTATGATGTTCCTTCTGAGTGCATGTGTCGGTGACATCATCTACAGTTAATATCCCCTAAATGGTGCATGTTTAGGAGATAGTTACATTACCTACAGGTAAGCCTTATTATAGGCTTACCTGTAGGTAAAATTCATGCATGGGAGTTTACTCCCACTTTAAGGTTAAGGATAAAAATTCAGTCTGATCCTGGTTTGGTGCATATATATTAGCAAAGTACAGGGACTATTGCCTAGACAACCTTTGAAAAATAGATATAATGCATGTCCCCTTAGGAAAAGTAACTCCTTTGTGAAAGCCAGTGGCGACCCCCTTTGCTTTATGAACATCAGATAGACTATAATACCAAATAGGGTAGTTCGGAGAAAAAGGCTTTGTAGAAGTGGTACAAGTAAGATGCCTTTCCTGAAGAAAAGCTATAGCACAAAAAAGACATTTAAGTGCCCTGAAAAGATTATGTCTTTTATCAGAGGCATGCATGCCTCTTACATAGTATGAGATAACATTAATGGTCACCATTGTTCACAAAGAAGGTACTCCAATGCAATATGTGACATGAGATCACCTAAAGGGGCCAGAAGGAGGTCGTGGGAGATAGAAGGAAGGAAAAAGGGACAAATTTAAAGAAAAGAACAAATAGTCTGAGAATAGACAGACAGGAATTTCTGAGAAATTCATGCATTACAATGCGGTGTGAGCACAGGGAGCCGCACCACCAGGGCAATCCACCACCAGTCCCCAAAAAAAGGAGGGGACCACGAGGAGCCCTAGCCTCTTGAACCCATGAGTAGAGGGTGGGGCACCACAACAAAGTGGAGATCACCACCATAAGATGCCCCGGATGCAATAGTGAAAAGATAATATCAACAGGTAAAAAACGATATGTACCATTACCATGAGTAACAGGGTCCAAATGTAAACAGTAACAAGAGAATATGCTTTGTAAAGTATACAGGTATATTGGTTGGTGGCAAAACCATTCCTGAGTTCATCAACAGCAAACTAGGTAACTTGAAAACAGTTGGCTCATGGAACTGGGAAAGTTAAATAAGAGTTGGGACTTTAAATGAAGTCATGGAGGATCCTCAGCTCCCGGGAGAGATACCTGTTGGTCTTGGCTCTGTATTTGTCATGTCCCACTATTCACATGTAAGTGTTCTAGGGTGACCTATCCCCCTTTTTCACTGTGAGTATGTGCTACCAGTTAAACTCACTTCATGTTGCATTACATTTTTAGATATCCCTGACCATCTGGCCCCTGATGAGTGTATTTCACACGAAACGCGTCGGGCATTTGGGACACCAACACATGTCCACCTTGCAACATCTCAAGAACAATTATTATGGTTTTTACATACTATTATATGTTTTTCTTATTGTGCTGTGGTATTGTTATCTGTATATTTTATGCAACCTTGTACATGCACCAAATCGCTCAAAAGACCACTATGCGGTGCCAAGTTGATTGTATCCTTGATGCCGATCACTTTTGCACAAATACATGTGCTGTGATTTTGGAACGATACTTTTTGCAATGTCTTTCTTTACAGGGTGTGGTTCTGTTTGTGAATTGTTTTATGCATTTACTTGACAAATAAAATTGTACTGTTACCCTTGGTACCTGCATATCCTCCATGACTTCATTTAAAGTCCCAACTCTTATTTAATGTTCACATACAGGGATGGAGGCACCTTTGGTGCCTCATCTTAAAGTCCCACTTCCCCCTTTCTTCCCCCCCTTTTTCTTGGCTCACTACTTTCCATCCATAGTGCCTTTCCTTCTGCCTGGGATGCATGTAAGCTCAGATATTGCTAATTTCTCTACCCTCCTGGCTGATTTAAATTGACCTTGCTTTTGGTGTTTGTTTTTTATTTCTGCCTTACTTGCATATAGATCCCAGTCCACGTTGGTTGGATGTGGATACTTGTAATACCTCAATTATACTTATTTAATTTTTATTTTGATTAATTTGTTTTTTGGTACATACTCCTATGTTTCACTATGCTTTTCAGTGAGATATTATCAGTCCCCTTACCTACATCTAATTTGACACATTGCCTTAATTTAAATCTCTCCCCAGGCAGATTATACTGGCATTCCCTATCGATATTCCAACCATGTTCGGCTCTGTGGTTCCCACGCTGTTTCTCGGGGGGGACTCTGGTACCTGGCTCGCCAGCGCGCATGCCGCTGCACCTCAGCTCCCGGGAGAGATACCTGTTGGTCTTGGCTCTGTATTTGTCATGTCCCACTATTCACATGTAAGTGTTCTAGGGTGACCTATCCCCCTTTTTCACTGTGAGTATGTGCTACCAGTTAAACTCACTTCATGTTGCATTACATTTTTAGATATCCCTGACCATCTGGCCCCTGATGAGTGTATTTCACACGAAACGCGTCGGGCATTTGGGACACCAACACATGTCCACCTTGCAACATCTCAAGAACAATTATTATGGTTTTTACATATTATTATATGTTTTTCTTATTGTGCTGTGGTATTGTTATCTGTATATTTTATGCAACCTTGTACATGCACCAAATCGCTCAAAAGACCACTATGCGGCGCCAAGTTGATTGTATCCTTGATGCCGATCACTTTTGCACAAATACATGTGCTGTGATTTTTGAATGATACTTATTGCAATGTCTTTCTTTACAGGGTGTGGTTCTGTTTGTGAATTGTTTTATGCATTTACTTGACAAATAAAATTGTACTGTTACTCTTGGTACCTGCATATCCTCCATGACTTCATTTAAAGTCTCAACTCTTATTTAATGTTCGCATACAGGGATGAGGCACATTGGTGCCTCATCTTAAAGTCCCACTTCCCCCTTTCTTCCCCCCCTTTTTCATGGAACTGGGAAAGGGCCCACAAGATTTATGAAAAGAACTGGCAAAACATAAGAAAAAACAAGGTCAAAGCCACATACGGCCTCAAAGGTCGGCATAGAACCGTGCAGAAATACACCCATATGTGGGGATGACAAACAGGGAAGAGCTATTTTATGTGCGACTCAGATAGTGGCTCCAGGACAGGGATGTCTTCTTTCTGGATGGGTGATGTTAAGATCAAGGCAGAACTTTTTAAGTCTTCGGGAAAGCAGAGAGTAGTGAAACGGCCATCTTTGGTGGCTATGAGGCAGGATAGGAAGCCCCAACAATAAGCAATGGCATTTTTGCAAAGCTTTTAAAGAAGAGGGCTCAAAGCTTGATAGTGATCCAATGTTTCTTTGGTGAGTTACAGTTAGAAGGGCGAGGGAACCCCATCAAAATCAAAAGTGAAAAGTTCTCTCTCTTTATGCATGATGAGCTCCTTTCCTTCATAATAGTGCCCCCGACAGATGACATCCCACAGCATTTCAGCTGTGAGGTTGTGGGGGCGGAAGGCCCAATGTATATGGTCCAGCTGTAAAGGATGATCAGTACGATTGTCTGAGAAGCTATTGAAGATCCTTGGGATTGTGGCTGGTGAATCCTCATCTCTAGTCGCCTCTGTTGGTCCCAAATCTAGATATTGTTCCTCCTATTGCGATTCTCTTCTAGCTTATAGAGAGCCATCTTATGAGCGATCTCCAATTGGTGGGTACGGGCCTGCAGCTCTTGAATGGTGGCCACATGGAGATCAAGATACTGCTCAGTCTTCTTAACCTGAACTGGGACCTGAGAAAGATCAGAGTGTGCTGCCTAGACTTCCTTCTTGATTGCCTTCTCCAAACTATGAAGCACAGAGCTAGTTCCAACTTAGTAGGAAGCCCACTCACCAAAGCAGCAACTCTGTGTGGCATGGGGAGCTCCTGTCCCTATCTGAGCCATAGGGGGAGCTGCATCTGGGCAAGATCCTATGATGGGAGGTGAAGCCACTGCTAGGGGGAGAGCTACCTTGTTCTTCCATGTCCTGTAAATCCTCCAGTTTAGTCCTTTGGAAATGATTGATGTGCCTGAAGTGGAGATTTTAGTATGCAGGGATCTGCCTGGGCACTTCACCATGATGAGGATAGATGGTACAGTAGAGATTAAGCAGTTTTCGTAACAAACAACCGTGCCTCCAACAGAGCTTCCAAAAGATGCATCTTTACAGCCCGTCTGCTAGTGCATTTAACAGTAGCCTCTCGGCAGGTTGACAAGGTTGCTGCCTATTGTTGGCTTCATTGCTCCTCCATCCATAGTGAATGGAGGAGCAAGGAATGGTAAGCTACAATGTATTGCATTTTTGTTTTGGGGTTTAATACTGCATTTTAATTATGGAAAGTTCTGAAGACAGAAGATACCCCAAGAATATTATGCAAATTTAAACTTTTCAGAGAATCAATACATGAAAACTTCCACACTCTCATTTCTCAAAACAATATGAAAACCCCTAATTTATGGCCAATACACCAGCACGCACTGTACGATGCATTTTTTTGTGAAAAAAACTGAAAGCTGCTGATAAAGTAATTTTTGTTTTTCTGAATCATCAGTTGTGTGTTTCTGTGTGTTTAAAAACAACATTTCTGTAGAATTTCATAACAGGTTCTTCTGCTGGATTCCAGTTGGAATGATGTATGACTGAAAGTCACCCTTTATCCCATCCTAATTTTTACTAACAGTAGATGTACATTTTAAAACTTTTAAAAGGATGTGCTGACATTTTTTAGATACCGCTGAATGTTACTTCTGGATTACTTTCCTAGGTTTGTCTTGGGTTATCTATGAATCCATTCCATATAGGAAGAGTTTACGATATGAAATTTTTAATTAAGAGTGCTTAATTTTAAATACTATGTTACCCCAACATTTGTATAAAAAAAGTATCCTATTCTGTGTGTGTGAAAAGCCTGGTGTTCCTGCCAGTCCCTCTGCTTTCCTATTAAAAAAGCTGACCCCACTAGGCATGAGAGCAAAACATGGTTAGTTTTCTGGCTGTGCCGGGGATTCAACCTGCTCTCCTCAAATGATTAGACTTGTACTGACATGCCTCCCTCCCCCCATTCTGCACAGCCATTCACTACTGTTGTTTCTGCTCCCCCAGATCTTTGAGCTTCCAATGAAGCTGAGAACAGAGGATATGTGATCACTTATAACAAATGAAAAAAAAAGCTACTGATAATGTTTTTTAGATGTATACAAAAATGTTTTGCCTTTCTCTTTATATTTTAAACTGAATGGGTTGTTTTACAGGAGGAGGGTGAACCTTGGCACCCCAGATGTTTTCAAACTACATTTCCCATGATGCTCCACTACACTGCAGAGAGACTGATCATCAGGGGAAATGTAGTTCCAAAACATCTGGGGTGCCAAGGTTCACCATCACTGTGCTATGGTATTGTACATGTAGATATAAAGCAGAAGTCTCTGTGGATGTGATTTACTAAAGAAAAATAGACTGTTTACTTTGCAAGTGAAGTTGCACTTTGCAAGGGAAGTTCCCCAAAGTTTAGTAAATGTGGTGAGGTTTCACTTTGCAAAGAATATCCAACCACATACAAGGAAAACACTGGAATGATGTAAACTATGTAGGACTCTGAGATTCCATTTTTTTGATGGGTATGGACTGGGAGCCTGCAGTTATTTGAAGATACATGTCTAGATTACTACTTTATTATATTGGTGACTTTTTTTGTGATGTGATACTATGTCTGCATTACTGTGGGTTTGCCCCCCCTCTTTTTGGAGATTGGGCTTAGAAGATTTCTGATTGCTTTTCGACCATATATGGGTATCCTTACCTGAGAGGTGGTGGTTCCATTTTGGTCTCTTCAGATACATCTTCAAGGGAAATATTCTCATGTTATAAATTCCAGTCAATTATATCATTTGTTGCCCTTCTACAAAGACCAAGTGTGGGTTGCAATGAGTTGATTCTCTCACATGTTCTTCTGAAGGAGGATTTCAAAAATGTGTTGAGTTTATATGCATATTACAGTATGTTTGAAATCTATACATGTTGTGAACCTTTAAGTCAGGGGTAGGCAACCTCAGCCCTCCAGCTGTTTTGAAACGACAAGTCCCATGATACATTGCAAGACCCTGACAATCACAGGCATGACTCCTAGAGGCAGATGCATGATGGATTTTGTAGTTTCACCACAGCTGGAGGGCCCAGGTTGCCTACCCCTGCTCTACGTCAAGAGTATTTTAATATGTTTTGTAAACAATTTTAATGGAATTTAATAAAATTGTTTTTATAATACTCAGCTGTTCTATATTTATATATGTCTGTATGTCCACAGAAAGTTCACAACTACAGATTTTATCTTTTGAATTAAAGGAAAATAGAAAACTGCATTTTTTTCTTGCAAATGATTGGATAATGGAAGCCAACGGGCTTCACCTCATTCACTAAGCTCTGGGGAAAATGTCCTTGCGAAGTGAACAGCCTATTTGCCTTCAATAATCAACACTATGCGATTGATTTACTAATTTGTGGCTGATCACTGAAGAGCTATTTTTTAAAAGCAGTAAACTTGCATGTGCTGACATGAGGGTACTGACAATTTATTCTGTTTTGGGACCACCGTACAGTGTTAACAGTATTGAATGAACTTGCATTACAACAGTGAGATGCACTGTATATGATCAGGATCTCCAGGTGTAGAATTAGTGTGCCCTAGGAAATAGTATGTACTTCCACAGGCAGTTTTTTGATTTATATTTGTGTTTGTGGTGTTGGAGGATAATGCTTGTTAATGATCTGATTGAAGGTGCCGTATCAAAAAGAAATTTCACATATTCATACCCACTGTGTATATTGGGTAGATTTTAAACTAAAGCCCTGTACACACGGACAGAATGTCGGGACACAAAAAATACCGGCCGACATTCTGCCCTTGCGTATGTCGGTCTGTCCGACAAAAGTCGGTAGACGGCTCCTGTCAGACATGCATGCTGAAAAACCAGCAGCTGCCCGACTCCCAATCAGCGCTTTCCGCCAATGGTGGAGAGCACTGACCATAGTGTTATGTCGGCGGGGCCGTCTCCCTGTCAGAACACAACAGATCAGCAGGGGAGATCGCTGGACTAACCTTGCATGGTTAGTACATCGGCTCCTGACCAAAGCTGTCAGGTTTTTTTGTGAAACCCATGAGGTTGCACAAAAAAAAACTGTAGTGTGTACCAGGCTTTAGTCTGTGCAATATCAGGGGAGAAGGTATGTTATTGATGTCCATGAAAATAACTTATTATCTCACACTTCCACAGCATGTCTGTTGTTTAGAGTAATAGATATACTATCTAGGTCATTTAAACAGATTAACCACTTGAAGACTGGACTGTTACACCCCTTTCCAGTCCAGGCCATTTTACAGTTTTCAGTACTGTTACATTTTGAAAGACAATTACTCAGTCATGAGTAAAATGTCAAAGTTTAGTCGCAGTTTCACCATTCCACAGCTGCTACCTCGTTTAGATGCAAATGCAGCATCCGGTGATGTACACATGCAGCGGCTACAATAATTTGCTTCACAGCCATGGCAGAAATTATACCCTGTCAATTTTGGAGGGCATAGCACCCACTAGTTTGAGACCCATTCTAGTGAAGGTGGCATTTGTGTGGTCTCAAGTTGGTTAAAGCAGATGGAGAGGAGGCAATAAAATGAATTGCTTTTAAAAGGAATCACTCTTCAGCACCAAACATGTGAAAGAGGCCTTATAGTGACATTGGGACTGGCAACGTGGTGATTGGGGACACTGACTGGCTGCACTTTTCTGGTGACATTATAATGCTGTGGCAGTGATCAGAGACAATGGCTGGTGGCACTGACATACAGTGCTATCAAAGCAGCCAACAATTGAACATGATCATCAACACAGCAGTACAATGTCATTATAGTGACATTGCTCTGGTGACTGCAATTTAAAATAATAATTACGTAGTATCACCAGAGCTTTGCACAGGGGGTGATGTGGTGCTATCCTTTTAATACAGAACCCCTATAGTAGTTTGACACTCCTGTGAGCTACAGTGATGGTTTAACACCAGTATTTTTGTTGTAGGATTTTGGACACACATTTGTATATATATCTCTGATGGTGGGTGTCTTTATATATCAGTAGGCTTCCTCTATCCCCATGAGGTAGGATTTGTAATTTGTAATAGGTATTTCTTTTTTTTAATTGTATTGTTATTGGGTTATAAAAGGGCATACATGAAATTGTTACATAATGTACATTGCAATGATAATGGTACAGAAGAACAATGTCTGAACAATACAGAGCACGGGAGTGATCTGCATATCTTATTAAGAAACTATAAAGTAAACAGCTTATAGGTAAAGAATGGAACATAAAACCAGAGAGCAGTCAATAGGATACCAAAACAAAGGGTACTGTGGAGAGTATATGGTAGGTGTTAGAAGAATAAATTCTAAAAAGGCACCAATTAGTTTATGTAGGAGTGGGAGGGGGTGGAGGGAATGGGGAGAAAAATTGATGCAATGTCACTAAAAATCAAGATGTGGCAGTTGGCATAGGGGTCCCATATTCCGATCTATCCCACGGTTCCCAAACTTTATCAAACTGGGGGATAGAATCATGCACCGAGGCTTTCAAAAACTCCATCCTCCGAATTTCAGCCACCAAATGGAGGTATCTGGACCACGGGGGAGGTGCAGCGGACAGCCAACACAATGGGATAAGCCTTTTGACTGCTAACAAAATGTAGGATACCAGTCGGTTGCCCCTTTTGGTTAGGCCTGAAAAAGGAAGACCCAACAGACAATTCACGGGGTCTAACAGGAGGGACACATCCATCACCTTCTGTATTAATAGCAACACATCATGCCAAAAGGGTTGGATCAAGGAACAGTTCCAAAAAATATGGAACAATGAACCTGTGTCAGTTCCGCAGCGCCAGCAGCGCGGCAAAACTAAGGAATCATATTTGTGAATGATGTTAGGAGTTTTGTACCAAAACATAAGAATCTTAATGGACGTTTCCCTTTGGGTTACACACTTGGAGGACTTAAAAATAGAGGACCAAATCCTATCCCACATCTGAACCGTGACTCATGGAGGATACGATGGATAGAGGATATTAAATGTAGTTGGTGAGGGCCCTGAGCGCATAAATATTCAAAGGTATTTGGCTTATCAAGAGTCAAGGTGGGAGAATGCAATTGCTGTGTAATTGGATGAACCAAATTCTGGAGCTGAAAAAGAGGGGGGTTAAGCCATGGGAAAACCCTACCCAGGGACATACTATCTGGTATGATTGTTAAAGTAAAGGTCATTGGAGCAGTACATTGACGTTTAAAAAAAGGATCCAGGGAGGAGAGGGTAACTCAAACTAGAGAGCATGGGTGAACTGGGTACAACACTCCTGTTCTGCTTCGTGTTATTGAACTGTTGTATAACACTAGTCAGACAGCTTAACAATAATTCAGAAGTCAAGAAACGTTAGACATCAGATCTGTATGTATTCTTTATCCTGAATAACTTTGTAAAACTACAACATAAGCATAACCAAAACATATGTGTCCGTACATTAAACATTATACAACAGCCTCACTCTATCAGTGAGAGTACTCACAGACAATTCCATCATTAGTCCAGGAATGGTTTAAGAGCTCTTCTGCATGCAGTCTGTTAGATCCAGAAGCAGTAACGAAATGAAGGAAATACAGTTCCAGGTTAAAGGTTACTGCCTTTACTATGAGGAGAATCCTACTTCCTTCAAGCTCTGGCAAAGTAATAACCATCTCTGACCACTAGATGGCAACAACATAAACTAACATTACAGTATAAACTGTAACAGTACATAGCACATATTATTATGAACAATATGGGCAGAACACTCCCTGTCTGGCATCATTTATTATGTCATTACCTAAATAACTACAGCTATGCAGAAAAAAACATATACAGGAAAATGGAATCCTAGCTAGTCCAAGATCAAAACTATAATGTCAGTTATAGGTCTAAGATAAATTCTGGTGGTCTCATTTTTTACAGTTTTGACCTCCACCTTTCTAACCTTGCCATCTCTGCTTGGTAGAGCATTGGCAATAAGTCCTACGGGCCACTCGTTCCTGCCCTCTTGGCTGTCCTTCAATAGAACAACATCACCCACTTTTACCTTTGGGCGATCCTCAGTCCATTTCCTACGGCGTTGCAGATTTGACAGATACTCTCTCTTCTATCTTTTCCAAAAGGTGTCTGCCAAGCATTGTACTTGCTTCCATTGTTTCGCATGAACTTGTGTTGTACTTATGGTCCCAGATGGAGCAGACAAAGAGTTCATCTTTTGAGTCAACAACATTGCTGGGGTAAGGACCATAGGTGTATCTGGGTCTGAGGACACAGGAACTATAGGCCTGGCATTCATAATAGCTGTAACCTCTGCCATAAAGGTGCCTAAAGTCTCATGGGTCAAGTGAGCAGGTTTGGTTTGTAGCAACATAGCATCCAAGATTCGCCTGGCAATACCTATAAGTCTCTCCCAGACACCACCCATATGTGAGGAGTGTGGAGGATTAAAGACCCATGTACATCCTCTGTCTTGGAGAAAGTCTTGCAATTGTGATTCGCTGTCACAAATGTTAAGTTCTTTGCAGGCTCCCACAAAGTTTGTCCCTCTGTCAGAACAGAGAAGTTTTGCTGGGCCACGAATTGAGAAGAATCTCCTCAAGGCATTAATAAAGCTTGATGTTGACATGGCTTCAAGTAGCTCTATGTGTACAGCTCGGGTGGACAAACAAGTGAAAATGACTGCCCATCGTTTACTGTCCGCGCTGCCTCCTCTAGTGCGACGGGTTAAAACAGACCATGGACCAAATACATCTAGGCCCACACGGTGAAAGGTGGTTGAGCAATTACTCTGTCCTCTGGTAGCTCTGCCATCTTTTGACATTGTAATCTTCCTCGCAGTTTGCGACAGATGACACATTTGTGTATAACAGCTGATACCAAGCATTTGCATCCAAGAATCCAGAGACCTGCAGATCTAATTGCACCATCTGTTATGTGTCGCCCTTGGTGAACTACTTGTTCATGATAGTACCTAACAAGCAGTGTCACAACGTGGTGATCATAAGGTATAATGACAGGCTGTTTCTCTTCCTCTGAAAGTTCAGCAAGAGACAAACGTCCACCTACTCTCAACAACCCATTCTTGTCTAAAAAGGGGCTAAGCCTCCTAAGACGGCTTTGTTTTGGAAATATCTTTTGTTTTTTTGATGCAGTCAATTTCCTTCTGGAAATGTTTGTTTTGAACAGGAGAAATTATAACAGACTTTGCCTGAGCAAGTTCTACTAGATTGACCTGTTCATGGAAAATTTCCCACCTCCTGACCTGATCGCTATTGGTTTCTCTCCGGAAGGTTTTAGCAACATGAATGAGTCTGGCTAGGGTCTTAACTAATATCTTCCAGCAAGAAAATCTATCAAAGCAATGTGAGTGAAGTGTGTCTTCAGAAGCTTTGGTACTGAAACTCGTAATTTCCGATCTGATTTCAGGGTCAGCTTCAGGCTCTATGAGAGGATAAACATTAGCAGTGTCTATCTGCTCACAGTGTGGTTGGTACAGAAAGGATGGGCCTGAGAACCATATAGATCTGAAGGCATGTTGCTGGAGCAGGTCTAGTGGCATAATCTGCAGGGTTTTGCTCTGTAGATACATAGAACCACTGATCTGGGTGTGACGATTGCCTGATTCTATTCACTCTGTTGGAGACATACAGATGGAACCTCCTAGTGGTGCTGCAAATGTACCCTAGGACAGTCTTGATATCAGTGAAGAATTTCACATCATCAAAGTCAGTGTCTTGTTCATCTGTGATTAGCTCAGATATTTTGACTGCAAGTACAGCAGCACACAACTTGAAACGAGGAATCGTGTGGGCTGGTTTAGGGCTTAATTTGGACTTTCCCATGATAAATCCAACATGACACACATTTTCTGCATCAATCACTTTCAAGTAAGCTACCGCACCTATAGCTGTGGTGGATACGTCTGAGAAGATGCACAGTTCTTTCCTGCAAGCTGATGATAGAGATACGGGCACATAGCATCTGTCTATCTTTAGGTGCTCTAAGGCTTGCAAGGATTCTGTCCATTGAACCCACTCGCTTAGTCTCTCCTGTGGAAGCAATGCATCCCATTCACTTTTCCCAGATGACAGTTCTCGAACTAAGACCTTGCCTTTTATTGTCACAGGTGATACAAACCCTAGGGGGTCATAGAGGCTATTTATGGTAGATAGAATGCCTCTACGTGTAAAAGGCTTTACCCTTGAGGAAACTCTGAAGACAAAACTATCAGTTTCTAGATCCCAACTTAGGCCTAGGCTTTTCTGCAGGGGAAGGGTGTCTGTACCTAGGCAAAGATCTTTAAGGTCCTTAGCTCTGTCTGCTACAGGGAAGGCTTCCTTTACTTTTTGGCTGTTGGAAGTGATTTTATGAAGACGCAGGTTGGATTCTGCCAGCATTTGCTTTGCTTTACTGAGGATGGAAATTGCCTCTTCGGGTGTGCTAGCAGAAGCGAGTCCATCATCTACATAAAAAAGCCTTAATACGAAGTGTTTGGCTTCTTGTCCATAGCACTCTGCATTTTTCTGGGCAGCCTTTTGCATGCAGTATATAGCGACAGCAGGAGAAGGGCTATTACCAAATACATGCACTTTCATTCTGTACTCGACAATTTCTTTGTCTATGTCATTGTCTTTGTACCAGAGAAAACGTAAAAAAGTCTCTGTGGTCTTCTCTGACGAGAAAGCAATAAAACATTTGGTGCACATCTGCTGTGAAAGCAACGGGCTCTTTTCTGAAGCGCATGAGGACACCTAGCAAGGTATTGTTTAGGTCAGGGCCACTCAACAGTACGTCATTTAAAGAGACTCCTTTATACTCTGCGCTGGAATCAAACACTATTCTGATTTGGTCAAGTTTGTGTAGATACCAGTGTTCCCTGTCTGTTTCAAGTGGTCCTGCAACTTCAGTGTGATCATTGTCTAGCATCCCTTTAATGAATTCAGTGAAATCTCTTTTCACTTCTGGTTTCCTCTGCAGAGTTTTGCTGAGTGAATGCAAATGCTTCATGGCTTGTTCCCTGTTACTAGGCAAAATACGTCTGGGTGAGTGAAAGGGGTAAGGGGCCACCCAACTGTGATTGTCATCCTGGTAAGCCTCTCTATCCATAATCTGCAAGAAGGTCTGATCCTCTATAGAGAGGGCCTTTTTATCATCATCTTTAGTTTTCTGGAACACTGTAATCCCTAGATTGTCCATCTCAATGTTGGAATTGACTTCTTCTTTACCAAATAGAGTAGAAGAGTCACAGTGTTGTGTTAACCTGCCATAGCTTTCCTTGACAATGAAGCTGTTGTGACAGGGACTGAGAAGGGATGTGCGTCCATTTGTTAACACAGATGTCTTCAAAGTGCTAATATTGTCAGGCTGGTGCACTGTCCCCAGGCAAACTTCTCCTACAATGACCCACCCCAGGTCCAGTCTCTGTGCATAGGGGGCATTATAAGGTCCATTGATTTGCTGGCGCACCTTGTGAACCTGAAGGATGTCTCTCCCAAGAAGTAGAAGGATAGATACATCTGGCTCAACAGCTGGGATAAGGTGAGTAATTGAGCGGAGGTGAGGGTGGTGATGGGCTACTTCTGGAGAGGGAATCTCAGTTTTGTGGTCAGGTATCATACCACATTCTATTAGAGTAGGAAGTAGAAACTGCACTTTCTTATTGAAGGATTCAATGGTAAAGTCAGAAGCTCTTCTCCCTGTGGTTTCAATTGTCCCCGCACATGTCCTTAGAGTGTATGGAACTGCACTTGCCTTAAGATTAAAGATATCAAAGAAGTCTGACTTTGCAAGGGATCTGTTGCTCTGTTCATCTAGCACTGCATACATTTTCACTGCCCTTTCTCTCTTGCCAGTGGGATACACAGTCACTAAACAGATTTTAGAGCATGAATGTGCACTTTTGCCTTGTCCACATACTTCAGTGAAATTAGACATTACTGAGGAGAGTGGGGTCTCTTGTTGCTCCCTGCCCTGATCTTTCCTGGGTTCTACAGTCTCTAGTGGGGCAGGAGCAGGGTCTGGGTGCAAAGCTGCAATATGTCTCTCACTGCCACATTCTGTACATTCTACTGGTATTTTGCAGTCTTTAGCAACGTGATAAGTAGATCCGCAACACTTGAAACAGATGCCGTTCTGTTTAAGGAAGGACACCCGCTCTGCAATAGGTTTTCTTCTAAAGCCTTTGCATTTCTTTAGTGGATGTGGTTTTTTGTGTATTGGGCAATGTCTATCAGAGGTTTCTATGGTGTGTACCTTGATAGTCTGTGACTTCTTAAGGTACAGCTGTTTTGTGTGTGGATACAGAGGTCCTACCCTTTGGTCTGTGAGGTTTCTCAGGTCTGTGTGATTGATTGCCACTGGTGGTGCAGGCGAAACTGGGATCACTTCGGATTTTCGCTTGCTGTCTGACAAACCTAGAAAACACAGAGAAAGGGGGAAAAGTGACTCCATAATCTTCTTTGAATTTACCTCCCACAGACATCCACTTGTCTTGAAGATTTGAGGGTAGTTTCTCTACTATGGGATTAGTGCCTCTAGCTGTATCTAGGTATGAAAGTCCTGGCAAGTAGCCATCCTCTTTGGCATATTCTATCTCTAGTAGAAGATCACTTAGTTCTTGCAGCCGCAAGTTGTCTCTGTAGCCCACTTTGGGAAAGACTTCAAGTTTTTTCAGCAGTGCTCCTTCTATTACCTCTGGGGATCCATACGTTTCTTCTAGTCTTTTCCAGGTCATGTTGAGTCCTGCTGCAGGGTTGAACAGGTTTGCTCTTCTCATCCTCTTAGCATGCTCTGCTGACTTTGTACCAAGCCATTTTATCATTAAATTAAGCATTTCTGCTGGTGAAAAGTTCAGACCTTCAGTGGCATTCAGAAAGGAAGATTTCCATGCCCAATAGTTTTCAGGACAGTCATCAAATTGGAGAAAGCCTGAGCTTACCATTTTTTTGCGGATGAGATATTTGGTGACATCCACTGCACATTGTTGTTCGCACATGTAATCTGTAGGTTGAGGTGATGGGAACACTTGTTTTTTGTTCTTAGGGGTTTCTGGTGCTTCATTCTTGATTTGCTAACAGCCGCTGACCTCATGTGGTTGATTGGGCCTTTTCAGGGGGCTTGTTGATTTCGGCCTGAATTCCTATGCTTCAGGTTTAAGAGACTGTTCCTTTACATGCGCAGTAGTAAGGTTCTGGATGTACTCACTTGTACGATCTGCAGAGAATAGAGGTTTTCCTGGAACCTCTGAGTCTTTATATGATTTTTCACTTCCAGAACGACTTGTTTCCATGTAGGCAGCGGCCTCTGCTTCCGCAGCTGCAGCAGCAGTCTGTCGCTGCAGGATGAGCAATTTTGATTCTAATTCCGCTTCTTCTTGTGCGATGGCAGCTTTCTTTGCTGCTAACTCCTGCATCATCATGGCTTCTTTTTCTGCATAATGTAGCTGGATGCGGGCGGCTTCTGCCTTGGCACGAGCTTTAACTGCTGAGGACATCTTGCTAGCCCATGAAGATCTGGACACATGCGAATGTGCATCGTCTTGCTGGGCACTGGGAATGTTCTCCCTGCCTTGCTGTGTCGGCGGTAGCATGTCATCAGCCTGGTACTTTGTTCCTGATCTGAGACTCATGCTGCAGTAATGACGTCTCAGTTGATTCCAGACGGGTGTCTTTTTACTGTTCTGCTTCGTGTTATTGAACTGTTGTATAACACTAGTCAGACAGCTTAACAATAATTCATAAGTCAAGAAACGTGAGACATCAGATCTGTATGTATTCTTTATCCCAAATAACTTTGTAAAACTACAGCATAAGCATAAGCAAAACATATGTGTCAGTACATTAAACATTATACAACAGTCTCACTCTATCAGTGAGAGTACTCACAGACAATTCCATCATTAGTCCAGGAATGGTTTAAGAGCTCTTTTGCATGCAGTCTGTTAGATACAGAAGCAGTAACAAAATGAAGGAAATACAGTTCCAGGTTAAAGGTTACTGCCTTTATTATGAGGATAATCCTACTTCCTTCAAGCTCTGGCAAAGTAATAACCATCTCTGACCACTAGATGGCAACAACATAAACTAACATTACAGTATAAACTGTAACAGTACATAGCACATATTATTATGAACAATATGGGCAGAACAACTCCCTTTTCAAAGGCAGTCCATTGGTTTGGAGCATGTAATGAGGACCATGAAACAATAGCCCTCAAATGTGAAGCGTAATAATACTTAATGATGTCCGGGGCTCCCAATCCCCCCCGGGATCTTAGGTAAAAAACTACTGAACTCGCTATGCGATGAGCCCTGCCGCCCCATATGAACTTCAGAAAACTCCTCTGAAGTGCTTTAAGTTGAGAGTAAGGCATGGCAACTGGCAATGTTTCGAAGTGATAGAGTAATCTGGGTAAAATAGACATTTTTAGGACATTGATTCTACCTAATAAGGACAGAGGATATTTTGTCCATGTCGACAGGGATTTGTTAATGTCTAGAACCAGAGGGGGGAAGTTGGCAGAATAAAGGGAGGAATAAGAGGGTGTAAGAAGGACACCTAAGTATTTGAGGGAATTATTACACCATTTATAGGGATATGATTCTCTAAGCTGGAATAATAGGGATAGTGGAATGTGTATAGGAAGTGCTTCAGTTTTGGAAGTGTTAACCTAATAACCAGAAATGGCACTAAAGGAAGTTAATAATTTATGCAGCGAAGGAAGAGATATCAGTGGATTAGTAATGGTAAGCAGAATGTCATCTGCCAAAAGCGATAATTTATATTCCCCCTGTCGCATTACCGAATATCTGGATTAATGCGGATGGTCTCGGCAAGGGGTTCCAAGCATAAGATAAAAAGTAAAGGTGATAGGGGACACCCCTGCTGAGTTCTGTTTGTCATGGGGAAGCCAGGCGACAGGAAGGACGACATCTGCAGCTGGGCTGTGACAGTCGAGGGTCTCTAAAGCTTTTAAAAAGGGGCCATTAAAACCATAAGCTTTTAAGGTGGCAAACATGTAAGGCCAACTCAGCCTGTCAAAGGCCTTTTGTGCATCCAAACTTAGAATCAAAGCCGATCGGGAAGACCTGTCCAAGAGATCTATCAGGTCTATTGTACGCCAGGTGTTGTCCCCTGCATGCCTGCCAGGGACAAAGCCCACTTGGTCTCTATGGATCAATTTGGGAATAAGTCTGGATAATCTGGATGCAAGAATTTTGGTAAATATTTTATAATCGGAGTTTAAAAGAGCTATGGGCCTATAGTTATCTGGAACAGAGGGATCCTTACCAGGTTTTGGAATAACTGAAATGTAGGAATGAGTAAAGTATGGGTGTGGGGATGTACCTTTAAGCAAGGAGTCATACAAGGTCAGCATGTGTGGAGATAAAACGTCAAAAAAAGATTTATAATGAAAATATGGCAGGCCATTAGGGCCGGGGGATTTATGTGATGGTAGACCCTTGATTGCAGTCAGAAGTTCCTCAGCCATTACAGCCGAATTCAATCTAAATCCACTGAAGATAATTTTGGAAGCTTTATATTAGAAAAGAAAGTCTCAATTTTTTCCTGGGTAAAATTAAAGTGATTTTCTGGAGTCAAACAGTTATACAATTAACTATAGAATTTGCCAAAAATGTTTGACATCTCACGGGGACAATGTACTCTAGATCCGTCCGCCTGTTGAAGGTAGTCAGTAAATTAGTTGAAAGGGCGTGGGCATAGTTTATTAACTAACATCCTATGGGGTTTATTAGAGTGTTTGTAAAACTTCTGTTTCATCCAGAGTAAAGACCTGGCTGCCCTACCTAACTGTATTAATTTGATCTGTTCCCTAAGGGAGGATACCTTATGCAGGGATCGCACAGCAGCTTTCGCTCCGCAGTTACCAGAGTGGATGTTAAGGACTTTATAAGTCCGTTTCTATCTCTCTTCAACCGAAAGCTTTCAGCTATGCAATCTCCACGGAACACAGCCTTGTCCGCCTCCCACAGCGTAGAAAATTCGGACACCAACCCTATGTTGAGCTGGAAGAATTCTTCTAAGCTTTTGGCTAGAATAGAATGAGAAACCTCAGACTGCAAGAGGTGGTTGTTAAGACGCCAATGACAGGATCTGGTGTAGGCCTGAGAAAGCATAAGATCCAACATAATTGGATGCATGGTCTGACCATGTAATGGGAGATATGTCAGATTTGACCACATATGGGACAAGTGGGGCTGAGATGAAAAAATGGTCGAGGCGTGAGTACATTTTATGAGCTGAGGAATAAAATGTAAACTGTTTAGCAGAGGAATGTTTTATCCTCCATGAGTCGAGAAGCTGATGGGATCTAATACATTTACGAAAAGCCATAGCTTGAGATATAATCTTTTTAGACGGGACAGTATTAAAGAGAGTTTGTCTATCTCTAGTGGGTGACATAACCAGATTGAAATCCCCCCCATGATCATAAAAGGTTGTGAACAATATTGAAGGGCATCAAAAAGTTTGTTGAGGAAGTCAATCTGGCCTGTATTCGGAGCATAGAGATTGACAAGAGTAAAAGAGACAGACATAAACTCACAATCTAAAATGAGGAATCACCCATGAGGATCAGCATGGGATTTTTTTAACCTTAACTGGGCATGATTTTCTGATCAGAATTGTCTCTCCCGCCCTGCCAGTGGAGTCAGAGGCAAGGTAAGAAGTGGGGAAAAACTTTGAGGCAAATTTAAATGACCCTCTTGCCCAGAAGTGAGCTTCCTGGATCATTACCACGTCTGTGCCCGAGGCCCTGAAATCCTTCAGGGCCATCCAGCGTTTATGGATGGAGCCCAGACCCTTCACATTATATGACATAATTCTTAAAGCCATGTATAAAATATATTCAGGTAAGCTCATGTGGGGATAGTAAGGGAGAAGACCAGCAAAGTATAGACAGCATAAAGAGAAATGCGTAACTGTTTATAATCATTACTGGTAACAACATCTCCTCGGTACCTGAGTATTAACCAGTATACCCTGTGAGGGAGCCACAGTGTATTAGAGACAAAAAAAATGCATTGTCAACCTATAAAGCTGAATTTTAAACATGGACATAAAAGTGGTACTAACAAACATGAAAAAAAAAAGGAAAACAAAAAAGGACTGAAATTTTTGAAAACCTGAGAGGCGGGTGCATCTCAGGAAGTCCTGGATAAAGACCAGGACCCAGTAGGGGCGTGTACGAATTTCCATCAGGAGACTCTGGGTAAAGAAATGTGAAAGGCCGTCTGCTCACCTTATGAACTTGATAGCATTTATAATAAGTCAGACAGTAGGAGCCCTGTCAATAATGGCAAAGAAAAAGTTAGCAGGTAGACAGGAACAACTGTCAATTGAAATATATAAAATATCAATAATAATAATAGTAGAGCCCCATGGGATGGGAAAGAACTCTACCCCAAAACGGGAATCAGGGTTGACAGAACACTTTCGTGGACCAGAGTAGTGAACTTTGTTTCCTTTCCTCTTAATCTTAAACAAAAAAAGAAAAAGAAAAAGAGGAAATACAGAAGAAAACCGGAAACACAAAAAACAGTAAAGCGTGGATCCAAGGAGAAAAATACTGAAAAGTTCAAGGAGGTTGCTTGGAGGTACGTGGAGGTTGGGGTGTTGAAAGATGCTTCTTGGATTTAGGAGATGGGCAAACCTGGGCTAGAGAAGGAATCAAATCTTCTTCCGGCAGAGGAGGCAAGCCAAGATTCTTCAGAAAAGCCTTACCCGCCTGCAGTTCACGCAAGGTGTTTTGGACTCCATTTTTGGATACAGCAAGGCGAAAGGGAAATCCCCAATAGTATGGTATCTTGTGATGTTGCAGGCGTGAGTTAATTCGATGCAGATTTCTGCGTTTGGTAAGGGTGATGGGGAGAGGTCGCTAAAAATCTGTAGTTTTGCCCCCTTGTACATAATTTGAGATTTATTGCGTGTAGCCAAGGTTAGTGCCTCTTTGCTTTCAAAAAAGTGAAACCTCACTATGACATCTCTAGGCCTGGCTCCAGCCGGAGGTTTAGGGCCCAGAGACCGGTTTGCCCTATCTAGGCGCCAGTCTATATCTACCACTGTGGGAGCCAAAGTGTTGAAAAGGCCCAGGAGGTAGGTGCGCAGATCAGGGTCCCCCACTGTTTCCGGGAAACCCCTGAAGAGCAAGTTGTGTTGTCTTTCCCTGTTTTCCAAGTCCTCCTGCTGTATTTGTAATTGGGAAATTGAAAAACGTAGGTTATGGTTTTCCTCTTCAATAGCCTGTACATAGTTAATCATCTCATCAAATTTATTTTCAAGGGTGTCTGTACGCTCTCCAATTTGTTTTATTTCTCCTCTCAGTTCTGCGGCTAATTTGCTCACGTCCGCCGAGACATTGCTCGTGATTGGTTGGAGTAAAAACTGTAACTTAGAATCCAACTCAGGATCCAATCCAGGATGTCGGGGGTGAGGATCTCATGTGGAGAGGTTGGTTCAGAGCCTGGACCCTGGGTGGTGGCAAATGGAGAGGTTATAACATTCTCCGTTTCCAGGGCTGGGTCCATTGTGGCAAAAGGGTCTGTGGGATGATTTGAGGTCGCAGGTTGCGGCCTAGTGACAAAGCGTTCCATATTTAGGCCCTGAGACGACTCGAACAAAGGCTTATAATATCGCTGCTGCTGGCCAACTTTGCCCTTGGGATGCCCAAGAGATGTAATGGACATTTACGCTTACCCTCGAAGCTGTATATGGCTAGAGTATCATCCCGGAGGTCTCGGTGAGCAAACGGGCCTTGAGTTCATTTAAATGGTAATCTCCATAGTTTCCGCTACTTCTTTGCTAAGCACACCAATGAGTATTAAGAATGACCCCTATAGTAGCAGTGTATGAGGGGTTAATAGTTTCAAAGCTGCACTTAAACCTGATGTGGAGAAAGCTATGTGTCAGGTAAAGTGAGATAGAGTATACTGGGAGCAGCAAGATGGCCGCCGACTTCCGAGGGTATGCCGAAGCCGCGGACTTTCCTGGGACTGGAGGCCGGCCTAGTGAAATCCGCTCCGTGTAGGCCCCCGAGTTTCTCTGACCGGATCGTCACCTCCGGGGTATAAATTAAGTGACCAGCAGGCCCCCCACTCACCGCATCCAGGAGATATGAAAGGCCGGATCAACTGGCCGCAAGATGGCATTGTTCCGCTGAAGACCGGAGCCCAGAACAAGGATACACAGGCACCAATCCTTCACTGGGTGGCCATACTACACCCTCCGACGGCACAGCAGCAGATGTGCCAGATAGAGTTTGTTGGTTCCCAAACCACGAGAGCGGAGAGTGGAGGGCTCCGAACGAACCACCGGCCTCAAGATGGCGATAGGCCTATGCGGTACGAGCCTTGCTGCAGGCCTAAAAGCTGGTGGAGTCGGCCAGACTTCACAAATAGTCAGCTGTAACAGCGGCTGGGGAAGCCTGAAGGCTTTTCCTAATGAAGTAGAGTTTCCCCGGATGATTTTGGGAAAGGATGGCTGTGTATTTTCAGCTGTCTGTGTGGAGCTCAGCACCCACACGTCCTCCCTGATTCACGTATGGACACGCACCCCTTCATAGGTATTCCTAAGGTGATATACCTCAAGGAGTTTATTATATTTATTTATTTATTTTATTTTTTTAGCTCTTCTTGCTTTACTGCTTTATTTCTCACATACATGTAAAAATCTAATTTTTTTGCTACAGAATTCCTTAGAACCTCCAAATTATATACATATTCTGAAAGCAAGGTCTGTGGAGAACTAAATGGAGAGTGTAGCAATTTTTTATGTCATAGGATATTTGCATAACAATTTGTCAAATGCTCACTTTCACAAAAAAAATTACTATGATGAATTTTAGTGAACAGAAACACAATTTCATACCTAATTTTTTGGTAAAATACTGGAAAAAGTAACATGTCACTCTTTAAAAATGTACATGCCTGTGGGTGACAACCTACGGTACATTAAATTATCCATATATTCTTGCAGGACCTACATGCATATTCACTTTTACGCATGGGGAAATGGGGGCACTTACATATTTTTAAATGATTTATTTTACGTAAATGTACAGTATTTCCTACACTACTGGTGACTGTATAGCACCTTGATTTGTACTTTTAATTTGTAGAGATGTGCCAGCAAAAAAGAATGGCATCTGGATCATGGCTGCAGCTGCAACCATGATCCTGATATCACTGCTCCTATCCAACTATATATATATGAATACAGCTGACAAAAAAGTTGTTAAAAGCAATGGTATTTTGGTCCATGGAATTTCAGAAGTCAGGGTTTAACTTTAGTTGTTATTTAAGTATTGGTCACAGTTTTTCCTTAAAATGAGACCCATTTACAATATAAGACTTATCTCATTGTTTGCAAAAAATGGAATTGATATAATATTTATATGAATATGTTGCCAAATATTTCAGATTTGCATATTGTAAAGCAAGGTTATTTCAGAATCGCTGATCAGTAACTGTTCTGTTATAGCCTATGTAATGCAAAATGTTTTATATTGAAAATTAAGCAATTATGTTTTAAGCCAAATGATAGAGTTCTTAGATGACAGAAGGTCTAAGACCTTGGACAGTTCTAATTAGTGAAGCGGCTAAAAAGATGTCTGTTTTATAACAATTCTTAGTGACAAGAGATCATTCTAAAAATTCAGATTGAAAATGTGTATTGATCCAAACTGAACTGTTTAAATGGTTGAAAGGTTAGGCCAAAATCATGCACCTGTGAGAATCTCATGCTTCATTGGTATCCTTGCAGAATTTATATCAATGCCTCTTGGTTTTGATAAAACTATGTCCTGGAAAAAATGGCAGAAGTATTATGATTGAAAAGTGAAATAAATGAATGGAAAATAAGCAATACATTTTATTTATGATAACATACAATTTCTTATTTAGTATTGTGATTCTATTATAATAAGTTTATTATATGTACTAACACTTAATATTATAGCATATTTTTTATGATGACAAATATAATGATGATGATGATTGACTTCTGTGCGTTTTAATTGTTTATGAGGTATACTCTATATAATAAGCAAAACTTAACTATCTTCACCATTTTCTTCTGCAGTGGGGTTACCTGTACTTCCCTTCCTTGTATCTCTTATATTATTTTTTGTTTTATTTACTTCTGTGACAATTCAATTCAAATTTTATAATTAACAAGAGCTTATTATACTATATTAATTAGTATTTACGTGCTAATACCTTTCTACTGACATCAAGCTTACATTTAATATATGACCATGTGAATCATATTCTTATTAATAGGATTGCTCTTAATGTTATGTTTTGCATTCAAAAAAATTCTAGCAGATATAGGTTTAACACATTTGCCTTAAAGAAACATTTCTGTCAAAAAATAAAACCTATTTTCTGGCAGTTATAATGCACATTTTCATTTTATTGTTCAGCCAGTCCTTAAATCCATCACTGTCACCAATGTAATGTGGCTGTTTTACCCTATAGTCTATAAGCTTAACTTACTTAAAGCGGAGGTCCACCGAAAAAAAAATATTAAAAGCCAGCAGCTACAAATACTTTTAATATATGGACACTTACCTGTCCAGGGAGCCCGCAATGTCGGCAGCCAAAGCCGATCCATCCGTCGGCTCTCGGCTGCTGCCGCCGCCATCCTTGGTAAGTGAATAAGGAAGTGAAGCCGTGCGGCTTCACTTCATGGTTCCCTACTGAGCATGTGCAAGTCACGCTGCTCGTCCTCTCTGGTCTCTGCTGTGTTCTGGGACCTGTGTGTCTCCCAGAATACAGCGGGGGAGGACAGTGTAGGCGCCGGAAGTGGCGTAGGTCACCGCAAATGCTGCGGTAATCTATGCCAGGAAGTTGGAGCAAATACCTGTATTAGACAGGTATCTGCTCCCTCCTCCCCCCTGAAAGGTGTCAAATGTGACACTGGAGGGGGGAGGAATCCAAAAAGTGGAAGTTCTATTTTTGGGTGGAACTCCACTTTAAATGCCTAGAAAAGTGAAAACAAGTTCAACTATACCAACTTCAAACATCCATGCCTGCTAAGGAGAAGCCCAAATTTGTTAAAATTCTCCTGTATATGAATGGTTGTTTGAATGAATGTTTCAATGAGCCTCTTTCCCATTATTATAGGTCTCAAACCTGCATACACTCAGATTTATTGGTGGTACAGTGGTAGCCCTATTGACAATTACCCCTGTTCACTAGGGATGAGCTTCGAGTTCGAGTCGAACTCATGTTCTACTCGAACATTGGCTGTTCGCAAGTTCGCCGAACAGCGAACAATTTGGGGTGTTCGCGGCAAATTCGAATGCTGCGGAACACCCTTTAAAAGTCTATGGGAGAAATCAAAAGTGCTAATTTTAAAGGCTTATATGCAAGTTATTGTCATAAAAAGTGTTTGGGGACCCGGGTCCTGCCCCAGGAGACATGGATCAATGCAAAAAAAAGTTTTAAAAACGGACGTTTTTTCAGGAGCAGTGATTTTATTAATGCTTAAAGTCAAACAATAAAAGTGTAATATCCCTTTAAATTTCGTACCTGGGGGGTGTCTATAGTATGCCTGTAAAGGGGCGCATGTTTCCTGTGTTTAGAACAGTCTGACAGCAAAATGACATTTGGAAGGAAAAAACTCATTTAAAACTACCCGCGGCTATTGCATTGCCGACAATACACATAGAAGTTCATTGATAAAAACGGCATGGGAATTCCCCACAGGGCAACCCCGAACCAAAAAAAAAAAAAAAAAATGATGTGGGGGTCCCCCTAAATTCCATACAAGGCCCTTCAGGTCTGGTATGGATATTAAGGGGAACCCCAGCCAAAATTAAAAAAAAAAATTGACGTGGGGTTCCCCCTAAATTCCATACCAGACCCTTCAGGTCTGGTATGGATTTTAAGGGGAACCCCGCGCCAAAAAAAAAAAAAAAAACGGCGTGGGGTCCCCCCAAAAATCCATACCAGACCCTTATCCGAGCACGCAACCTGGCAGGCCGCAGGAAAAGAGGGGGGGACGAGAGTGCGGCCCCCCCCCTCCTGAACCGTACCAGGCCACATGCCCTCAACATTGGGAGGGTGCTTTGGGGTAGCCCCCCAAAACACCTTGTCCCCATGTTGATGAAGACAAGGGCCTCATCCCCACAACCCTGGCCGGTGGTTGTGGGGGTCTGCGGGCGGGGGGCTTATCGGAATCTGGAAGCCCCCTTTAACAAGGGGACCCCCAGATCCCGGCCCCCCCCTGTGTGAAATGGTAAGGGGGTACTTACCCCTACCATTTCACTAAAAAACTGTCAAAAAATGTTAAAAATGACAAGAGACAGTTTTTGACAATTCCTTTATTTAAATGCTTCTTCTTTCTTCCTTCATCTTCTTCTTCTTCTGGTTCTTCTGGCTCTTCTGGTTCTTCCTCCGGCGTTCTCGTCCAGCATCTTCTCCGCGGCGTCTTCTATCTTCTTCTCCTCGGGCCGCTCCGCACCCATGGCATGGGGGGGGAGGCTCCCGCTCTTCTCTTCATCTTCTTCTCTTCTTAATCTTCTTCTTCATCTTCTTCTTCTTCTTCTTCTTCTCTTCTTCCTTCTTCTCTTCTCCATTTCTTCTCCGGGCCGCTCCGCAGCCATGCTGGCATGGAGGGAGGCTCCCGCTGTGTGACGGCGTCTCTTCGTCTGACGGTTCTTAAATAACGGGGGGGGGGGGCCACCCGGTGACCCCGCCCCCCTCTGATGCACGGTGACTTGACGGGACTTCCCTGTGACGTCACGGGGAATGCCACAGGGAAGTCCCGTCATGTCACCGTGCGTTATTTAAGAACCGTCAGACGAAGAGACGCCGTCACACAGCGGGAGCCTCCCTCCATGCCACAGCATGGCTGCGGAGCGGCCCGGAGAAGGAATGAAGAAGAGAAGAAGGAAGAAGAGAAGAAGAAGAAGAAGATGAAGAAGAAGATGAAGAAGAGAAGAAGATGAAGAGAAGAGCGGGAGCCTCCCCCCATGCCATGGGTGCGGAGCGGCCCGAGGAGAAGAAGATAGAAGACGCCACGGAGAAGATGCTGGACGAGAACGCCGGAGGAAGAACCAGAAGAGCCAGAAGAACCAGAAGAAGAAGAAGATGAAGGAAGAAAGAAGAAGCATTTAAATAAAGGAATTGTCAAAAACTGTCTCTTGTCATTTTTAACATTTTTGACAGTTTTTTAGTGAAATGGTAGGGGTAAGTACCCCCTTACCATTTCACACAGGGGGGGGGCCGGGATCTGGGGGTCCCCTTGTTAAAGGGGGCTTCCAGATTCCGATAAGCCCCCCGCCCGCAGACCCCCACAACCACCGGCCAGGGTTGTGGGGATGAGGCCCTTGTCTTCATCAACATGGGGACAAGGTGTTTTGGGGGGCTACCCCAAAGCACCCTCCCAATGTTGAGGGCATGTGGCCTGGTACGGTTCAGGAGGGGGGGGGGCCGCACTCTCGTCCCCCCCTCTTTTCCTGCGGCCTGCCAGGTTGCGTGCTCGGATAAGGGTCTGGTATGGATTTTTGGGGGGACCCCACGCCGTTTTTTTTTTTTTTTTGGCGCGGGGTTCCCCTTAAAATCCATACCAGACCTGAAGGGTCTGGTATGGAATTTAGGGGGAACCCCACGTCAATTTTTTTTTTAATTTTGGCTGGGGTTCCCCTTAATATCCATACCAGACCTGAAGGGCCTTGTATGGAATTTAGGGGGACTCCCACATCATTTTTTTTTTTAAATTTTGGTTCGGGGTTGCCCTGTGGGGAATTCCCATGCCGTTTTTATCAATGAACTTCTATGTGTATTGTCGGCAATGCAATAGCCTCGGTAGTTTTAAATGTGTTTTTTCCTTCAAAATGTCATTTTGCTGTCAGACTGTTCTAAACACGGGAAACATGCGCCCCTTTACAGGCATACTATAGACACCCCCCAGGTATGAAATTTAAAGGGATATTACACTTTTATTGTTTGACTTTAAGCATTATTAAAATCACTGCTCCTGAAAAAACGGCCGTTTTTAAAACTTTTTTTTGCATTGATTCATGTCCCCTGGGGGAGGACCCGGGTCCCCAAACACTTTTATTGACAATAACTTGCATATTAGCCTTTAAAATTAGCACTTTTGATTATTCATGTTCGTGTCCCATAGACTTTAACGGCGTTCGCGTGTTCGAACAAATTTTTTTCCTGTTCGCATGTTCTGGTGCGAACCGAACAGGGGGGTGTTCGGCTCATCCCTACTGTTCACTGAAATGGCATGGGTCGTACTGTTAGTACTTGTTGTGGCTATCATACAAGCTATAGCTATAGCATAGTAAATGACTGCTATCATGTAGACCAAATGTTTTGTGTAGATAATTTTTATATAGTAAATCATCCGAAGGTATATCTTGATGGTATAATTTGTTTATTTAATTTTCTGGGAGGTAATAACTATTTATAATAAATAACATAGAACAGAAATGCAAATGTCTACAATCACTTCAATAAATTTAGCTTTGATTGTTGGAAAGATGCTTGAGGGTCTGTTAAAGAAAACAAGCAAACATTTTTGCCAAAAAAAAAAAAAAGAAAAAAGAAACATATGTGATAACCATCATGGATTTATTAAAGGCAGGTGTAATGAACTACTTTGCTTTCTTTTCATAAATAATGGAATAAAAACATGTGGAGATAGGTGGTTGTGAATCTAGTCTATTTAGACTTTGGAAAAGCATTTGACACAGTTCCTCACAGACACCTAATGTGCAAAGGAAGGTTTATTGAATTATAAAATCCAATATGTAAATATATTAAAACTGGCTTAAAGCTTACATCTGGAGAGCTGTGATCAATGTTTCTTACTTGTTGGAATGCTCCAAGGCTATAAATGGTATTCCCCAAGGTTCAATGCTGAACTATTTTCTTGACTCTGCTTTTGTGTAATTGTTTTAATATTATAATATCCATAGACAATGTCTCTAGTTTACAAACTGACCTAGACACACTGAAAATCTATACTGCTTTTTGCAAATGAGCTTTAACATGCATAGCTGTAAATTTTGGCTTTGCAATGCCAAAAACATATAGGGCAACATTCAATACAGAAAGCAGATAATGATCTCTTAAAAACACTGGCGTGTTTATGCCATACTGTACATGCCATTCATAAAATATAAGCTGTAAGTTAGAGCTTCTGGTGTCTCTTGGAGTGTTCTAGAATTGTAAAGATAAATGAACGGATTCCAGTCATAGGGTTGCATAGATAAGTGAATATTGATCAATGCTATACATCAAATAATTGTATGGTATTCCATTTTATTTATTAAACCTCAGTACACAGTGCTCAATTGTGTTATCCTGGTGCTACTATTAATTAACCATGTGAAACATATAAATCCATCATTCACATAAAGTGTGCCTGTGCATGAAAAAAATTCAAACAAAAAAATACAAAAATCTCCTTTCCTATCTCATTAGTGAACTCTAATATAATAGTCCATATACAAAGTGTCCAATTGCTTTCCAATGCTGTCCCTCTGTAAATCAATCAGTTATGTCTATTTTCAAAGTGCTATGTGTTCAAAGTACCCAAAAATTTTATACATTTATTCTCTTCTGTGTTTCTTATCCTCCACCGTGCATCACCACCACACTTGTACATTCACCAGATGGCCCTGACCCCTCTGGAAAAGTGTATGGACAAAATGCGCTTTTTCCCCAAGGGGTTAATAATTCTAGGCAGCAGCTTTTGCTCAGTCTTTGGTGCTCGGCCAAAGCACATGTGGTTTGTTTACAGGAGATGTATTTTACAGCTCACTCCGCATCTAAATTTTTCGGCCGCCGATACCTACAAGCATACACAGCCTCTGCCTCCTCTAAAAAGAGGGGTATACTTATCACCTTCTATCGAACAACGTCCTTTACACTTCTGGCAGAGATCAGAGACCCAGAAGACCATTACCTCATTCTGACCGGCCACCTTCTCAATAGCAAAGTCACAATCATCTCTTACTACTCTCCTAATAAACACCCACTCTCATTTCTTTCCTATTTACTAACTGAAACTCATAAACCAGGCACTCTCCTCTTCTCCTCCTTCAAATGGAATACAGATATACTGATCGAGCTGGTGGCTGTCTGGGTACTTTAGCATGCAAGCACATTGATTGTGGAATATGTTTTTAAATGGGAAATTTTAATAAAACTGTGTTGCACGATCATTCTGTTACTTTCCTTTTTGGTGATTGGTGTTCATCCATTGATGGGAGAATACGTCTATTGGAGGATTAAATGCGGACTCTATAGGAGGGAGTGAATCTTACATATGGTCTTTTTGGCCAAATAATAAGGCTTGTTTGGGCCATAGGGCTCTGGTGAGTGCATTTGTAACATCACTTATTGTGGAGCACTAGTTGTGTCAAATTTTAGGATAACCTACAGTGGATATAAAAAGTCTACACACCCCTGATAAAATGTCAGGTTTCTGTGATGTAAAAAAATGAGACAAAGATCAATCATTTCAGAATTGTTTTCCACCTTTAATGTGACCTAAAAACTTTACAACTCAGTTGAACAACAAACTGAAATATTTTAGGTGGAGGGAAGTAAAAATAAAAACCTAAAATAGAATGGTTGCATAAGTGTGCACACCGTTACACTAATAGTTTGTTGAAGCACCTTTTGATTTTATTACAGCACTCAGCCTTTTTGGGTATGAGTCTATCAGCATGGCACATCTTGACTTGGCAATATTTGCCCACTCTTATTTGCAAAATCACTCCAAATCTGTCAGATTGTGAGGGCATCTCCTGTGCACAGCCCTCTTCAGACCACCCCACATATTTTCAATCGGATTGAGGTCTGGGCTCTGGCTGGGCCATTCCAAAACTTTAATCTTCTTCTGGTGAAGCCATTCCTTTGTTGCTTTGGATGTATATTTTGGGTCGTTCTGATGTTGAAAGGTGAAGTTCACCTTCATGTTCAGCTTTCTAGCAGAAACCAAGTTCATAACTCCCACTACCGTGACTAAGGCCCCTGTTCCAGTGGAAGAAAAACAGCCCCAAAGCATGATGCTGCCACCACCATGCTTCACTTTGGGTATGGTGTTCTTTTGGTGATGTGCAGTTTTGTTTTTGCTCCAAGCATATCTTTTGGAATTATAGCCAAAAAAGTTCAACCTTGGTTTCATCAGACCATAACATATTTTCCCACATGCTTTTGGGAGACTTCAGATGGGTTTTTTTGCAAAATTTAGCCAGGCTTGAATGTTTTTCTTCACAGGAAAAGGTTTCTGTCTTACCACTCTACCCCAAAGCCCAGACATATGAAGAATATGGGAGATTGTTGTCACATGTACCACACAACCAGATATTCCTGCAGATCCTTTAATGTTGCTGTAGGCCTCTTGGCAACCTCCCTGACCAGTCTTCTTCTCATTTGTTCATAATTTTTGGAGGGACATTCAATGTCACTGTTGTGCCATATTTTCTCCACTTGATGATGACTGTCTTCACTGTGTTCCATGGTATATCTAATGTCTTGGAAATTCTTTTGTACCCTGTTCTCCTGACTGATACTGTTATGGAAATGATTAAGAGCTCCAATCGAGCCCAAGGTTATCTGCTGCTGTCTCTAATTTGAAAGTGTTGATATGCATGCATATAAAAGTAAACATTCTGAGACACGCTCAGCTCCGTTACTTCTTACACTTCTAATTTATTCAAGGCGGTGCTAATGTTTTATACACACAAATACGTCATTGCTATGTTAGTCTAATAGGTACATCTCATTGGTTAAGATAGAAAAAGAAAATGGAGAATCTTCATAACGAGGTCTGGCTGATCTTGGTTTTATCTTCAGTTCCGCGTTCTTCTGATGTGTGGGATGTAGGGGGTACCCGCCATCTTGAGAAAATATAGGAACAGAGCAAACCTGTATACTTATATAATGAGTAAGGAGAAAAATATGTATGCACATAAGAAAATAGACATTTTCAGATTACTATTATTATTATCTACATCACATTCCTTCACAATCCCCCCTAAAATGACTATTTTCTTTTTTTCTGTCCCTAATACTAAAGGTCCCACTTTGGCCTGGCCCTTCTCCTCAGCAACTCTTTTAGGCTGTATATAGAATTGGGCAGCAACTGTTCACTTCCCTCCTCGATACAGCTGGAGAGGTGCAGTCAGGCGCTATCTATCCCTAAAACCCTATAGGATTGTGAGATTATGGACAGGGAGTGACTGTAGAGGAGTGAAGGGTTTGTCATCTTCCATCATAAGGGGGTCCTCTTCTTCTTGGTGGAGAAATGTAGGTGTGCTATTGTCTACAGCCTTGCTCATTAACATTTTACGAAAGGTAGAATACAGCATACAATCAGGGCTAAAAGAACCAGGATTATTAATACCCTTACCCCTATCTGGGCGAGCACCTCCTGCCACCCACTCATCCAGCTAAAATATTGGTCCCATGGGTCTGTGATACCTGAGTTCTTATTCAACTCCAGTGACAGATCTTCTAATTTCTTTATAGCTAAAGTAACCTTACCATTTGGGCCAGTATTATCAGGGATGTATGTGCAGCAAGTTCCTGTTTTTTTTTTAATGATTTTACAAAACACCTCCTTTCCCAGCTAGCACCATGTCTAAGGCCATCAGATCCTGGAATGTCATGTAGGAAGTGGGGGCTAACTGGTCAGCAATTCGCTGGAGGGCATCTTTAGTGTAATTTACAAATCTCTGTTGGTTATAATATGTGTAGTGTCAGGTCACCTAGAGGCTGGGTGACAGATGCACACCGTTGGGATCAGGAGTGCACCGCAAGGTAGTGGACCCTACGGCTGACTGCTGCGGATTGAACCCTGGGAGGTTCAGGAATCAGGTCTACTGGATCACTGACACAGATCCCACTGGGAGCTAGAGCATAGATTCCCCAGGGCGCGGAGTCTAAGAGCCAGCAGGTGTTCACCAGAGCCCTTAATGGTAAGGATGGACTGCGCTGCAGTCTGGCTCCAGGTCGCAGCCCCCAGGGTCTCACAGCTCACGCTCACGGTAGACTACAGGAGAAGAGGAAGGAGGCAGCAGGCTGGAACAACAAGGAAAGTAAGGTACAAGCCAAGGTCGGTAACAGGAATCAGATGTAGGAAACACAGCAAGTACACACAGAGGCTAACACACAGTGGTTGATCAGCACTGCTGGCTTGCGGTGCACAGGTTAATATAGGGTTCCCTGATAGGGCCTGGGGTGGGGCCATGCTTAGAGGGGAGGTTACAAAAGCAGTCAGGTGAGGGTCAGCTGGTCTCTAGAGATGAACACATGGAGACAGTTATGCTGATCGACAAACTCTATTGCATAACCATGACATGTAGTTAATCCAATCTACATTCTGGCTGACAGTTTTTATGGGGATCAGAGACTCAAAACCAGCTTTTACCTGGTCCCTGGCTTTAAATTCATCAGGTACCCCCCTTGGGACCCCTATGGCATCTATGTATACATGAGGGTCAAAGCTTCCGGAGAGAGCTGCTCGCTTCCTCCTGTGACTGTGTGCTGGGTCAGTGTATGTATCAGGGGTATCTTTGGTTAGGATATGGGGGCTTTCTATTTTCATCTTTTTTGTCTAATGCACTCTGTGGTCGCCCGCCCCCACAGAAACCACAACTCTGTCCCCAGTAACTGTCTGTGTGGCATACATATATGTCCTTACCATCAGGGATATCACTGTACCAATGGCATCACCATGAAGGGTCAAACGGACAAGGTACTATGTCACAGTAATCTAAGGTAAAGGTGGTCACATGTGTACCTGAAGAGTTACACCAAAACGTAATTATGTTATCTTTTTTGTGATGGCCATCTCCTGGGCCCCTCCCCCCTAGATCAAACAGAAAAAGGATTGCAGCACCCGAAAACACGCTCTCCTGCAGTGATAAGCGTGCATTCAGGTGTTCTTCCTGGCCAACTTGACTGAGGTGGCTGTGGTCAGCAAAACTTGGAATGGACAATCATAACTTGGCTCAAGGATCTCCAGACAGTAGTTGGCGTGTTCCTGTATCTAATTCAGGATCTGGAATGGAAGAAAACACCTGGACATGCATTCAGGTTAATTCTCATGATAATGTGGTTACATAATTAGTCAACACATCAGACTGCAACTGTAACTGTTGTGGAAAGTAACAACCAAGTCTGGAGCTGAACCAAACAAAATGTCATAAGGGGATAGGGCATGTTTCCCCTGGGGGTGTGTCTGACACTGAACAGGGCAATGGGCCAACTCATGTTAGTCTCTTGGGCCATCTTTAACATCCTGTTTTTAGTGTCCCATTCATCCTTTCTACCTTCCCGCTACTTTGAGGGTGGTATGGGGTGTGTAGTGCCAACTGAACCCCCAGTGCTGCCCAAATCTCTTTAGTAAGGGTTGCTGTTAAGGCTGGGCCCTGATCTCTCAATGTCACCTCTGGGACCCCAAATCTACATACTATCTCACTCAGTAGTTTCTTAGCTGTGGTCCTGGCAGTCATGACCACTTCCACTAGGACGTATTCGAATCTGCCACTTCTTGGCACTTGAGAACGATCAATTTGCATCCTCTAGCATGGGGTATAGGGCTTTTGCCAGGTGCTTCTTTTGTGCTTCTTCTGTGCTTCTTCTGTGCATCCTGGGTTACATTTGGTGCATATAATGCATGATCTGCAGAAGTTGTCGGTCAGTGGAGTAACTCTTGGTGCAACACTTGTTGATAAGAGAGTTCATAAAAGTCTTTGTCAAGTGGGCAGCTCCATGTGCCCATTGCACCACAGCTGGGTACATACTCCTGGGTAGACAAGGCTTCTTGTTGCACTCGAATAGTCCATTTCTGAGAGTTGCTCCTCTCCATTTCCAGCTTTCCTTCTTATCCGGACTTGTTGTTTCCTGTAGTTCTTTTAGATAAACTCTGTCCATTGGGAAAGTCTGTAAGGTAAGCACGGGGTGGTCTTCTTCTACCACCCTGCTGTCCACTTCCCGTGGACTACCAGCTGTCTGTTTGGCAGCTGAATTGGCTAGATGATTGCCTCGAGCTTCCTTTGAGTTCATTTTGTCGTGTGCTTTACTCAGAATAGTCACTTGGGTTGTGAGAAGCAAGGCATCAATCAAGTTTTCACAGGTGTTCCTGCAGCCGTCAGGAATCCTCTGTCCTAGATAACACCATTATCATGGGCAATGCTGAAAGCATATCTTGAGTCCATATGAATGTTGGCTCTTTTTCCCTTTGCCCATTTACATGCTGTAGTAAGTGCTTACAGCTCTGCCTCCTGTGTAGACATCACCGGTGGTAAGGCTTCAGCTTGTAGAACAGTGTTTTCAGTGGTGACCGCGTGTCCTGTGTGGTCATGGGGTGACAAGTCAAGACTCTACTCCTCCTCCTCCTTTCCCCCCTCGAGAAGTGGAAGAAGGGTGGTAGGGTTCAGTGTTTGACAACTTAATAGAGTAATGCTGTCCAGTAGGAGGGAACACAGGAGTCTCAAGTGTCTGGTAGTGGACAAGTGTTTCGGGTGGATCTTGGTTGAATATGACAACAACGTCATGGGGGGCAAGCACAACGAGGCAGTGTCCGAGGACCAAGTTCAAAGTTTTGTCAAGCAAGGTTTATGTAGCAAATCCAGCTCGCAGACACAATAGGCCTCCTCTTGCTACCGCATCCAGCCGACAGGAATAATATCCTATGGGGCGTAGGCTGATGCCGTGTGATTGGGTGAGTACACCTGCAGCATGTCCCAGACGTTCGGATACAAAGAACTTGAGCATTTTGCCGTAGGCTGGGAGCCCTAGCGCCGGGGGTGGCGCACTTAAAGGCTTCAAACTTTAGATATTTCTTCAGGAGACATCTGGAAGGGTCTGATTGCGGAGCATCAGTAGGAAGGCTTCTGGAATCCATGCTCTGCACTAGGAAATTAGTCCAAAGAAAATGACAGGTGTTGAGCACCACTGCAATTTGGGCTTTGAGGCTCTGCAGCCCTGGTTGGCAAGATATCACAACAGGCTTTCTGAGGTGACTTCAACAGGGGGTAAGTCAGCTGCACAAAGGAGAAGGTCATCAACATGTTGGAAGAGAATCACTTCCGGGTGTTCCTCCTGTCATGTGTCAAGGATGATAGCCATAGCTTTTGCAAACTGGCTTGGAAAGTTCTGTGCCCCTTGTGGCACAACGGTTTAGGTATGTTGCCGTTTCTTTCCGTGGATGAATGCAAAAAGGTACCAGCAGGAGGGGTGAGGGTGGACACTGAAGAAAACGTTTGTAAGGTCCACCTCTGTGAGTTATTTTGCAGTCAAAGGCATCCACAGTAGGTACCTGGTTCTCTTTTTAGGATTCTCTTCTTGGGGTTATTGTGGTTTCCGGGGCAATGAAGCGCCCTCTTTTAGCTTGACTGAAACTGGTGGCACCTTTAAGTGACCATTGTCTTCCGGTCCTGTGGACCATAGGCACGCAGGGATTCTGTCAAGTACTTCCTGCAGTATTGAACTTGAAGTTTTTGCTTCATTAAGTGTCATCAGGAGAGGCAGAGAACACAAAGCAGATGAGTCTTCTAAAGATAGGGGAGTATGTAACTTCATCCCCCCTTCAGGCGTGTCCTGATTGAGGCCTGTAGTCCGGACAACACATCAGCTCCTAGTAGATTCAAGGGACATGTAGAGGACACCACAAATCTGGCAAGCAAATCAGGAAGTGGACTGGAGCGGGGCACCCCATCCATTCCTACGCAGGAAACATCAATAGTGGAAAGGAAAGAATTATTAGGCAGGTTCACCGCCCTCAACACACTTTTGGCTGCACCCCTGTCAATGAGGAAAGTGGTAGGTTTTTCGTCTGGGACATCTTGGGGCTCTGCATTCTTTTCTGAAGTGACCCCGTTTCCCACAGTTGTAACAGGTGATCCTTTCCCTGGTATTGGGCAGTGGTGGTGGACTAGTGTAGGCGGGATCTTCGTCATGGGTTACCATGAGGGGCGTTGTTTTTTACCTTTTTGATTTTCTATACCTCTGGTCACCAACAATAAATCAGACATACAATGGTATTCAGGGCGGGCCACCATCAGGCCTTTTCTGATATTCTCTCTGAGCCCTGAAACAAAAGCAGTTGATAACATGTGTGTGTGTGCCTTTATGAGTCTAGCATGATACTTCTTCACAGACTCCCCTTTATCTTGGGTAATATCTTGGATTGTGGTGGTCTGATCCATCAACTTCTCCTTTGCCCAGTCGTGGAGTTGTGCACAGAACTCCACTCCTGAGGTGTAGGAAGTGGCACTTGTCAGGCAGGCATCATTGAAGGCCGTCTGCATGACTGGCCAAAAGACATATCCTGCTTTGATTTGGCATAGGCTGATCAAGTCTCTCCAGGCAGCTGAGTAAGTTTCTTGTATCTGCACTATCCTGTGGTAGAAGGGAATTGGCTGCTTCTCTGGGTCAGGCAGACTTGTCACTAAGGCCGCTGCTTGTGATAGAGTAAAAGCGACATACATCACTGGTGCCCCCTCTGGTAACCGAGACTGTTGTTGGGGCGGGGGCTGACAAGAGGCACTGTTCCTTATGGTTGCCAGCATGTGTTTGAGATCCTCTCGGAACTGAGAGTCTGGAGCCGGATTGGGGGTTAAATCAGTGGGTGGCTTTGCTGCCTGCTGTTGGGCTTCCCACTCAGATGCTTCTTCATCATTAACATATCCGGCCTGGGAATGTGATGCTCTCGTATTGGGGAAGACAGGTGTGTGGTATGAACCATCTTGGTTTAAAACAGGGAGGGCTGGGTACAGGCTGTTTAAGCTTACTGGGTGTACCAAGATGGCCGCCGGCAAGAAGTGCACTGCACTGGGTAGAAAGTGAAGGCATGGGTGCACTAAGATGGCCGCCGGGCTGAGTTGTCACAGTGGGTTGTGCTTGGGTGGTGAGAAAGGAGTGGTTGTTAGACGGAGGGCAGTGCTGTCCCTACCCTCCTTTGTTTCAAGTTCCAACATATCATCAGCTCTGTGATACACATACATAATACAATTGCCATCTTTCTTAACTTCCTTTATCCAATTTTCTTTATCACACAGGATTTTTCTCCCTGTTTCTTCAGCAACATAACTTTCGCCACTTCTTTCAACTTTGTTAACTATTTCAACATCTTCTTCTCTCCTTCTTTACAATATCACTTTCTGTTTCTCGGCTAACGGCTTGAGAGGAGAATACATACAACCAAGGGGTTAATATTTTTCTCAGCGTTCTTTATCAACAAATTCCTTCGGTGGGGGCACATACTGTGCTCCTAGCTTCTACTGTTTGCTATAACCCTGTAATGTACGGTTAATCTCAGAACAAGAACAAACATGTCAGGGGTAGTGGGGAGCAACGGCCCGCGACCTAACAGATCCCCCGGGCAGCCCCCCCTCCGACCTTAACCAGTCCCCAACCCCTCTCGTGTATAGCAAACAGTAAACCACAAATACACTCACGACAGGACATTACACCTGCCACTCTTTGAACTGCAAAATTTCAGCAGGCTAAGATAACCACAAGGGCAGACCACCCTGCAAAAATAAACCTATTTATAGACGTTTTTTTTCCAGCTCTACACCAAGAGGCCGACAACTCGTCTTGGGGTGAGACTTCTGTAACACTGTCAGACTGCAAAACCAGCAGCTGAGATAACCCTCAAAGGTTCGTCGAACCCAGAGTAACCCGTCTATAAACTTTTGCCACAAGGGAAACAATCTCATGTTTCCTCCAGAGGCCAAAAGCTCATCTGGAGATGAGAACACCCATTCACACATGTAGCACTTTTAGACCGCTGAGTTTCGCAGCCCAAAGAATGGCAGACAGTGAATAAAAAATACAGTCAGCAGAAACCCATTGGCAGGTTCATTAAAACAACCTCAGGCGAGGAAATACCTGCCTCTAAGAGACTCTCAGCATACCGACAGAATCCAGCCGTCAACCGAAAGATAAGAAAGTCGTACAGTGGTAAGAATATAAATCAAACTTACCAGTACTGTTAGGGCTGCGCAAACCCCTGTCTCATCAATCAGTTAACGCCCGAATGCTTGTCGCGGTATAGCTTCGACTGTAGCCTGAGGTCCCGGGTTTCGGCACCATCTGTTATGGAAATGATTAAGAGCTCCAATCGAGCCCAAGGTTATCTGCTGCTGTCTCTAATTTGAAAGTGTTGATATGCATGCATATAAAAGTAAACACTCTGAGGCACGCTCAGCTCCGTTACTTCTTACACTTCTAATTTATTCAAGGCGGTGCTAATGTTTTATACACACAAATACGTCATTGCTATGTTAGTCTAATAGGTACATCTCATTGGTTAAGATAGAAAAAGAAAATGGAGAATATTCATAACGAGGTCTGGCTGATCTTGGTTTTATCTTCAGTTCCACGTTCTTCTGATGTGTGGGATGTAGGGGGTACCCGCCATCTTGAGAAAATATAGGAACAGAGCAAACCTGTATACTTATATAATGAGTAAGGAGAAAAATATGTATGCACATAAGAAAATAGACATTTTCAGATTACTATTATTATTATCTACATCACATTCCTTCACAATACATTTTAACAATGAGATCCTTCTGATGCTTTGGAAGCTCTCTGTGGACCATGGTTTTGCTGTAGGATGCAACTAAGAAAAAGTCAGGAAAGACCTACTAGAACAGCTGAACTTTATTTGGGGTTAAACAGAGGCACTCTAAATGATGGCAGGTGTGAACTGACTCTATTATTATTATTACTATTTAACATGAGTTTGAATGTGACTGCCTAATTCTGAACACAGCTACAACCCCAGTTATAGGAGGGTGTGCACACTTATGCAACCAAAGTTTTTAGTTTTACTTTCCCCCTAAAAGATTTCAGTTTGTTTTTCAATTGAGTTGTACAGTTTATAGGTCACATTAAAGGTGGAAAAAGTTCTGAAATGGTTTATCTGTGTCTCTTTTTTACATCGTTATGTTTCCATTTCAACATATTTTTATTTTTATAATTTTTCACATGTTTATATTATTTATATTAAAAACAATGTGCACTGCTCTTGTGAAACCAAAAATATAAATAATTAGTGCTGCTACTTAAATAATACAATATCAACCAACAGGTAAAAAAAAATCAATAAATAAATAAAAATGCATTTAACTTTTCCACGGTAGCACTCAAAAAAAGTTGATTGAACAACAATTAAAATACTGTCAAAAATAATCAATAAGTGTCCAAAAATGATGTGTCAATGTCCATAAATAAGTAGTGAAAATATATTACAATTGCACACATATGAAAATCAGTTCACTCTAAGATGTGCAAAGTAATAATGTGAATTAACACCAACTCCTCCATCACATTGATAAACGGGAAATCAACCCCCTTAAGAAACAGGCTCACCAGATGGTGTTGCCATTCACTCATGTTTGGCAAATAAGCTCAGGGTGTAAATTGAAGAGTCACTTTTAAACGCCACACTCCGTTCTCTTGTCTGACTATACACTCCACATGTAGGGAATAGAGATAAAAACAGAGCCTTCAGTAGTGTAAAATCAATTTGGATGAGGAATCTATTAAAATATATATTGCACTTACATCAAATCAAAATTAAACAAGCCTTCATGTTACATGGAACAAGACAAGCCGGGAAGCGCTGCGATCTCACCACTTCATCATTCACTAGACGTCAGTTTGCCTTCCCAGCCTCACCATACAGTTGCCGTGTAGCCACGCTTCGATGTGTTTAGTCACTTCTGACTTCATCACAGGGGGTCTCTCTAGCAGAATGATATTTAGGAAAAAAACATAATGCCAAACTGGAAGCTGTCCTATTAGATAAAGACCCTGTCTGCTGAAAAACTGTCTGCAACAAAAACACAACTTATTTAACATATTTGCTGTTAATGAAACCTGGGTTCAGGAACCGGACTCTGCCTCTGCAACGTTCCTCTTTCATGGTGGTCTCAACTGAACTCACTCACTCAGGCCTAGTCGATCAAAATGAGGTGGAGTTGGAATCCTTCTATCCCTACTTTTTAAGTTCTTCCTTCACATCCCTTTCTATCTCTCTCCTCTTTTGAAGCTTACTGTATTTACATTTTCTTTCTATAGGTTTTTCTGAGGATTGCTGTAATTTATTGTCCTCCAGGATCAGTGTCACTCTTCCTTCACAACTTCTCTGCCTGGGTACCTGGAGGTTTTAAAATCCCTGTTAATGTAATACCTTGGCCACCTCTCAACTCCTCCACCTAAGTATCTTTTTTACTCACATTGATGACACCACCACTGACCTTGTATTTTCCCACCTCTGCACTCCTTGCAACCCTTCCTAAACCCCTGTTCTTCTTGCTGATCACAACTTTATCCATTTCATGCTCTCCTTCTCATCAACTAGCAGTTACCCATAATTAACCACTTTAACCCTTTTCCTCTCTATTCAGCTATGGACAAATTCTACAACAAATTCTCATCCTTGTCATGCCCCAACCTAAACACTTGTGTCTAAAACAACTCCATGTCATCCTCCCTGAACAAACTTACTCCCCACACAACTCACAGAATTAGTCCCAGCATGTAGAACCCTGACAAACAGATGACACCAGAAGTTGCAAAAGATATAGTTAAGGATGGAAGGATAAAGGTAAGTCATTATTTGTAAGTTCAAAATTGATAAGGTAGGATGAGATTTAAGAAGCATACCAGTGATGTCCGAAAGTAGTTTAAATATCTCTCTCCAATAACTGGAAAGATTTTTACAGGACCAAAACATATGGTAGAGAGTACCTATTTGGCCACACCCCCTCCAACAAAAAGCGGAATTGTGTGGAGAGAATTTGGACAATTGGTAGAGAGTGAAATACCATCTTGTTATTATTTTGTTTCAACTATCAGTGATTTACACAATAGGATGATGTATAGATAAGCTTAATGGTCATGAACCATTGGGAGGAAGAATAGGAGCGCCCAAAATGTGCTTCACACTTAAGAATTGGACTTGTTTTCACAAAGACCAGCTTCTGTTGAAGTAGGCTATAAAGGGATTCTCCTAGTGTTTGTGTGGACCGAGGAGAAGAATGTCTATACCGGTGAGTTGACTGAAACTATGGGAAGAGGGTGTTTTAGATAAAAATTTCCCTATGAGAATGAATGTAAATTTGTCATATTCTTGTTTTAGTATCAATATATCTCTCAGAGTGGTACCATTGAAAAGGTCATATACCCACATCAATCCTCTCTCTACCCATTTACAGAGTTTCAGATAGGGGATGAGGTTTCCCAATGTTTTTAGAGGGATACCTATATTGTGCCTTTGTATGGCTTGAGAGGATTGTTGAAGTAGCACTCTCCACACCAACACAGGGTCCCGGATGGTTAAAGGGAAGGTATTCAAATTCACTGGTTTCCACATATCTGCCAAATGCAGTAAAGCTAAGTCTGAGGCCCTCCTAAATATCTTTCTATCTCCAGCCATAGAGCTTCAGAGTGAGGATTGAACCAATGTTTTAGTTGAGCCAGGAGGGTAGCAGCGTAATAATCTTTAATGTCTACCAGGCCCAGACCCCCAACTTTCCTATGACTGATTAAGTGCATCCTTTGCGTTGCCAAACAAACCTTTTAAGCAGTATCGAAAGGGAACACAAAAGTCTGGGATTAAGAAGAATTGGTAACATGCAAAACACATAGTATTTTAGGTAAAATTACCATTTTCAAGGTGGCTATTCTGCCTGCTCAGGAAAATTCAAAACTGGAAAAGCGGAGGAATTCTCTACTAATTTCTTCAATTAAGGGTTTATAATTAGCTTCTGACAATGCAGACATAGGGGGTGTTATGATTATACCTAGGTAAGGTATGCAGTAATCGGCCCAGGAGTATGGTAGTTTGTTCATTAGACGTAGGCGAATAGACATGTGTACCCCTAAATCCAGTATTAGGGACTTTACTTTTACTTTACTTTGTAGAATAAGATTGTACTGAAATGGGTTAAAATTTGATGGGCTGCAGGGGTTAGTTAAAAGAAGGATTACATTATCTGCAAATAAGTTGATAATGTGGGAAGTGGAGCATTTACAAAATTCGGAGATAAGAGGCTGTGGGTGAATTGCTTCTGCCAGGGTTCTATCGTTAAGTTGAAAAATGATGGGGAAAGTGGGCATCTCTGGCGAGTTCCATTCAATATCACAAATGATTTAGATAAAAGGCCAGAGGTGTAAACCTGGGTTGATGGTTTAGAGTACAGTGCAAGGATAGCCAAAAGAAAGACACATTTCTTAAGTACCATATGCATGTAATGCCAATGAACTCTATTAAATACCTTCTCTGTACCTATAGATAGAAGCAGAGAAGGTGTCTGAGTTCTTTCCACATGATGCAGAATGTTGATGATACATCTGGTTGCATCTGTAGTCTGTCTATTTTTTGTAAATCCCATCTGATCTGGTTTAACTAGGGTGGGAATGATCTCAATTAAACAGTAAGAAAGTAACTTAGCAAATATTTTCACATTGGTTAGGAAGGGATACGGGTCAAAAGTTTTCTGCAGTTGTAGGCTCCTTACCAGGTTTTAGGAGGATAACCACATGAGCTTTTAGCATCTCTTGGGGAAACGACTGCGCAGACACTACCTCCTGAAACATTGCTACAAGGTGTGGTGTGAGGATATGTTTAAAAATTTTGTAGTATTCATTGGTATATCCGTCTGGTCCTGGTCATTTTTTTTTTAAATCAAGTAGAACTTTATTGAAAGAACAAGAAATGAGAAGCAGCACCGTATACAAGATCTTGTACATATTAGGCATAAGCCTGCAACCATTGTTATGTAACTCTAAATCACATAACCTCAGTATATACGCATACTACTTAGATCAGACAAAAAAATAGTCAAATAATAGAAATCTGTGAAGAATGGAGACCCCGGGTGAATTACGCATTCCAGTGACTATCATATCCCTTCAACATTAGTAGACGGTCCATAACTAGTTCAGCCAGAGCTAGACCTGGAACTTCCAGCCAAGGCACCCAGATGTTGTTGAATTTTCTCACACTACCCCTGTGCTGATAAATTTATTTTTCCAGCCTGATAGTATCGCCCATTTGATTCTTCCACTCCTTCACTGTGGGGGGTTCCGTTGATTTCCAGTGCCTTAAAATGAATTTCCTGGCTTAGAAAAGGGCCCTAGTGATCGCTAGACTAGAGAGGCTTCCTCCTCAGGGACATCATCCATAATTCCCAACAAACACAGTTTAGGGTGTCCAGTGAGATGGACCTGAAATACTTGGTTAATAGTTCCCAACACATCTTTCCAATATATATGCAATTTTGGGCACCTCCATAGCATATGGATCAGGTCACCATGGTCCTTCATGCATCTTGTACAGGAAGGATCATCTCTTACACCCATTCTCACCAGTCTGGCTGGCATATAATGGACACGCAGGAGTGGATACAATGGGGACAGCCTTTGGGCCACATTTAAGGAGCACCAGGGAACTGCAGCAAGTGCCTTCTCCCATTGATCTTCCTCAAATGCTCCAATATCCCCCTCCAATTTGGAAATGACCCCTGCAGTGCTGACCCCTGCAGTGCTGTCAGGCAGGAACTTGATGAGCAGCATAGAGTAGCTGCATGAGATAAAGCCTTTGTATGAGGTTACTTCCCTCATATAATTGAAAATGGGTGTGGGACTCTGAGTCCATGCATCCATTTCTGGTTGGGCCTTGACCGCTTGTTGGAGTTGGAAATATTAAAACACCATGGAGGCAGGGAGTTCAAATTTCATCTGTAGAGCATGGAATGGGCGTAGTTTGCCACCCCTCAATATTCGGGTCATATGAGTAATCCCGTATGGTTGCCATCTCATGCCGTATTGTAATTTCTCCAACTCCAAGTACCTCTTGTTTCCCCATATGGGACTAAACCTGGTGAATCTCTCAACCTGTTGTAAAGCTCTAGCTTTGTTCCACACTTTTTGCATCAGGTTGTAAGTTGGACACAGCTTGTTTGATTTAGAGAACCATAATGCCCCTAGGCCCTCTGCCACCTCCCCCCATCGTAAACCGGAGAAGTTGTGCTGTAGGGTCCACTAAGTTCAACACTGAAGCACCAGCAGGGCACAAGACCCTAGCTATGTGCTGGAGTTGGGAGGCCAGATAGTACAACCATAGGTTTGGAAGTGCCATCCTGCCTGCTTCCTTGGGGCGCTGTAACTGTTCCAATTTTACCCAGGCTGTTGAGTTAAGCCAAATAAGGGACCTGAAAATGGAATTGATAACTCTAAATTGCTTCAATGGGACAACCATACGGGTTGTATGAGTTGTGAAGTATGTAGAAAATCTGTGGCATCAAGATCATTTTGATCAAGTTTATCTGGCCTTCCGGAGATAATTTCAATCTAGGCCACATCTTCAGCTGATCCCTGCAGCGATTAAGTAAGGGGGTCAGATTTAAAGTGATACTAAAGGATCGTTTTTTATTTTTTTAAATAACAAACATGTCATACTTACCTCCACTGTGCAGCTCGTTTTGCACTGATCAGCAGTATTGAGAAGCATTGAGTGACCCTGATCATCCATTTCTGGGTTCCCTCGACGACTCTTGCGGCTCCTCCCCGCATTAGATAACCCCCTTGGAGAAGTGCTCTCCTGAGAGGGTTACCTTACAGGTGCGCTCCTTAGTCCAACATTCGGCATCCATAGAGGCTGAATGCAGGACTCGGCCCCGCCCTCCAGCGCCCCGTCATTGGATTTGATTGACAGCAGCGGGAGCCAATGACTGTGCTGCTATCAATCTATCCAATTAAGAGGTAATCGGAAGAAGGGAAGGGGGGGAAAGGGGCTGAGGCAAGTGTGTATAGATGGTCTGATCAGTCCAATACTGATCAGGTCCTGGCCATGCACCTGTGAGGAGTAATTGCTGTAACCGATACAGTAGCATATAACAATGGGTAGGGGACCAGGGGACCGGTATAGAATTACCGATAGGAAAAAGTGGTTACTTAAGCAATTAATGGTCAGTACATAGAAGATGATGTAAAAGGTAACAATTTATTATTGGATGATAAAACACCTGGGTGAGGTGGACATACAATTGAATAATTAATGCACTTAAGAATACAATACCATCCTGGGTGAGGTGGCATGAAAGGGGACTAACGATCACAACAGACAAAACACACACAGAACATGTAACGGCATAGACACTGTCCGGACTGGTTATATGCTGCTCGGTGGCCAGGCGATCAAATTAGATAATGACATGTGAGTGTGTTTCCAAATGGAAAATTTAATAGGATGCGCTGCCGAGAAGCATATTCATGGAGCGGGGAGAGGAAGCAGGAAGAGGGAGGACCCGGGCCCGGGGATGGGGATCAAAAAGGTGACTGGACTGATCCTGGCAATTCAAGGTACCCGTAGGATACTGAATAGGAGTGGAGCTGTAGGTCTGAGTACAATGTAGTTCACTTGTGCAGTATAAGCAGTGATAATCGACCATATAAGCAGTAGAGTTGGTAAAGCACAGTGATCAGTAAGCTTCAAGGCTATTCCTAAGGTGCAGGCAGTAATTAGCAGGGGGCTCCAATGGCTATATGGTGCATGTAGAGTTTAAGCATACAAGAAGCTGTACAGAGTCCTCAACTTGTTAGTGAGTTAGTGGTGCTCGTACCTTAACTTCCTTGGGGATTCCTGGAGGTGGTTGCACAGGTCATGCTGAAGGTAGCTTGCAGGGTCCGGAGGGTTGTGGGGCCGGTAAATATGGCTGCAGCTGTGATCCTCCGTAGGGAATACCTAATCGGGTCCTGAGCGTGAAAGCCCTTGCTTGATGCTGGTAGCCTGAGCGGCTTCAGGTGCCGTCGAATAGTGCGATAGGCTACCTGGTATTCCGCCGCTGCGTGGCTTCCGCCTCTCCGTCCGTTCAATAGACAGCGCTGATGCCGGTGATGACGTCAACGCGTTTCGCTGTTGCGTGGTAGCGTAGCTTCTTCCTGGACGTTTGATTGGAGAAGCCAGCACACACCTTTTTTATTTTGGCGAACTGGCTTCTGTGTAGCCAATCAGCTCTGTGATTGGTTTTAATTGGATTGTTGCTTAGTACAAAATAGCATGGACTGTGTGATTCGTTTATTCCCCTGCATATGCAGTGTTGTTATTGTAACAAAAGGATTTTACAGACGATATCGTCTGTTGTGGGGGCTTATGGAAATTATGTATCACAAAAGTGCAGTTATAAGCGTGAGGAGATACAGCGATATACAATGCTTATCATGAATGCGCAGAGATGAAACAGGAAGAGAACAGGAGGTGGGGACAGGGAAACATACATAATTCACAGTACATTGAGGGTATTTCAATAAGTGCATATAAGGGGGTTAAAGTCATTTATGTAGTGGTCATCGTGAGACAAGCTGGTAGTTACCCTGAATTAAGTCAGAATGAAAACAGAGATAGAGAGCTTAATCAATTTGGTCATATTTACATTTACTGTTTAAGATTTTATTCTTTTTTTGGTAATTAATATATTTTCATTTTATTTATATTTAATTATTTGTCTAAAAAGACAGAAAAAATTTTTTTTTACTGAAGAATATATAGAACCCATTTCTCTTTGAAGAACCCTTGCATTATCTGTCCTTTGTTATTTGTTATTTATTTTTTAGGGAAATTGTATTGACTCATGAATGTCATTTTTTGCGTAGTGTAAATTCCTAAAAATGCATGAATGGCATTTATGTGCTTAAAAAAGCCTGCAGGTTTAGTTCTGTGTTTAGCCCAAGAGGGGCAAGGGACTTCAGAAGATACACCCATCATTTCTCTTTTTGCAAGAGGACACGATCAAAGTCACCGCATCTGTTAGATATTTTCAAGGCATATATGCCCTTTATTAGCATGCCTTTGGTGCTTCTATCGTGTTCTAGTGCAAAGTGCCTAGCTAATGGTTTCTCCGGGATTTTTTCCTTGTCTTTAATTTCTCTTAGATGCTCGCCAATGCGCACTTTGAGGGGCCTTTTTGTTTTCCCCACGTAGATCTTGGGGCAGGGGCACATTATCATATAGACTACCCTGGTTGTGGAGCAGTTTATAAGGTCTCGTATTTCGTACTGTTCCCTGCCCAGGGCGTCAGAAAAGGTGGCTGTCCTATGTACCAGCAGGCAGATCTGGCATTTGTTACAGGGAAACATCCCTTTACTGCGTGGATAGTTAGCTAACCAGGTTGGATCAGGATTTTTGGTGAATTCAGACCGGACTAGCATGTCGCTCAGATTTCTTGCCCGGCGAGCCACCAATAGGGGCGACGTGCCAACTATCTTAAGAAGCCCCGGAGAGTTAGTAAGGACCCCCCAGTGTTTTTCCAGAATGGAACGGACTTCCTTCCACTGTGGTCCAAAGGTGGTAATTATCCTACTACAGTCACCACCATCGAGTTTAGGTACCTGGTGGGTAGATGGATGCGTCTGTAATAGGCTTTGCCTCTCTCTTGCCGCAGCTTTTTTACGTGCGTTTCTAATTTGTCTGTGGGAGTATCCACGTTCGCGGAACCTTGCATAGAGTTCCACCGACTCACGTCTGTAGTCGCTAGACCTAGTGCAGTTCCTTTTTATTCGCAGGAATTGGCCCACCGGAATGCCATTCATCAGCCATCGTGGATGATGGCTGCTGGCATACAGAAGGGTGTTGGCGGACGTTTCCTTGCGAAAGGTACTGGTGTACAGTTGGCCGTTTTGGAGCGAGATCAGTAAGTCCAAAAAGGACAAGTTGGTACGATCAAAATTGTACGTCAGCCGTATATTACGCTGGTTGACGTTCAATTGTGCCATAAAGTCGTGAAGGTCCTGTGTGGTGCCCGTCCATATCATAAGGACATCGTCGATGTACCGCAGCCAGGTGTGCACGTGGCTGCGGTACATGGGCGAAGGATAGACATCCTCCTCCTCCCACAGACCCAAATGTAGGCAGGCATAGGCAGGGGCCCAGGCAGCGCCCATGGAGGTACCCCTAATCTGTTGGTAGTAGGTCGTCAAAAACTGAAAATAGTTGTTAAGTAGAGCAAAGCATAGTAGTTCGACCAAAAAGTTGTTTTGGGGTTTCGACCCTGGGTACCAGTATTCCAGGAATACCTGTACCGCTTCGATCCCGCATTTATGGGGGATCGAAGTGTACAGGGACTCAACGTCAATCCCTACTAGTATGACGTCCTTCAGGTGTGTCAAGTCGCCCAGCTCGGAGATTTTGGCTAGTACATGTCGAGTGTCCTGTACATAGGACTTTAAGTTAGTGACCATATCTTTCAGCAGGGAGTCCAGGTACCTACCAGCTTTCTCCAGTGGGCCTTGACAGGCCGAGACAATCGGCCGGCCAGGTGGGTTGCTCAAGTTTTTATGAATTTTTGGAATGATATAGAAGGTAGGCACACTGAACTCCCAAACAAAAAGATGGTCAAATTCACGTTGTGTCAGTAGTCCTTTGTCCTTGGCTGCGGTTAGTCTATTGTTTAATTCTGTGACTAGGTAGGGAAAGGGGTTATTTTCCAGTTTGCGGTAAGTGGATTTGTCGCTCAGCAGTCGTTTTGCCTCTGTCTCGTATTGTCGCTGATCAAGTAACACGACGTTCCCTCCTTTGTCACTCTTTTTTATGACAATGTCTGACTTTTTCTGTAGGTCGACAAGGGCACGTCTCTCATTAGGCGTTAGATTGTCGGTGGTTTTTTGGGTCCAGTTGATCTTCTCGAGGTCAGTCTGTACTAATTCTAAAAAGATTTGTAGCCATTTATTTTTTGAGAGGGGGGGCATTTTTTGTGACCTAATTTTTAAATTTGCCTGTCCTCGGGTTGGGCCTTCAGTGGTCATTGGACCCTCACTCTCCTCAAGTAGAGAGTGTAGGATGTCCAGTGCTTGTTGATCGTCAGTGCAGAGGGATTGGGATGTATCTTTGGGGGTTTCTTGGTCCGTGTATAGTGATTTTAAAAAAACTTTCCTCAGGAATAGAACTATATCCTTATATACTGTAAATTCGTCCATGTTGGATACTGGGGAGAAAGTCAGGCCCTTCTGCAATAAGCTTATATGATCAGAGGTTAATTCAATGTCAGAAAGGTTAACTACCTTCATGTCGACTTTTGGTTGAATGGTGTCTAACTGCAATGTTGTCGTTACTTTCTTCTCTGACTCCTGGTATTTGTCCTTTCTTTGACAATTTTGGTCGACTTGCAGGTTTTGTCGGCTGCTTTGATTGTAGGGGACGTCGCCTGTTTGTTGATTGGCGGCGGCCCCTCCTGTTCTAAAAAAGTCACCTTTTTGGTTGTCTCGTCCTCTGAGTCACTCTGGGATTTTTTCCTATTGTGTCTAGGTCGTTGCCCACGTCCTCTACTTTTTGATCTACTTCGTCCACGTTGTATCGTCAGGTCAAAGGCTTCGTCTTTTTCAAAGTCCAACGTGTCACGTCTAAATTTACCTTGTTTAGTTATTTTTAGATTAGGCTGAACTCTATCAATTTCTTTTTTTTTTTTTTTTTTCCATCTGCGATCTTTATTAAGTCATGACCAGGTTAAAATGACGGCGGATGCATTTCGGCACAAGCCTTGTTCACAGCACTATCAAAAGGTAACAAACATAACATATATATATATACACATCAATAAAAGGACAATGTAGTCCATTCCCACCAACCGAATGATCTCTTAGATTGTAAGCTCTAAGGAGCAGGGCCCTCTGATTCCTACTGTATTAAAGTGTATTGTATTTGTACTGTCTACCCTCAAGTTGTAAAGCGCTACGTAAACTGTTGGCACTATATAAATCCTGTATAATAATAATAATTTGTTGGAATAAACAAGAAACACAGCTGCAGGTGTGTGACTCCCAGGAAGTGCAACACATTCTCATGCCCCGTACACACGATCTGATTTTCCGACGGAAAATGTGTGATAGGACCTTGTTGTTGGAAATTCCGACCGTGTGTGGGCTCCATCACACATTTTCCATCGGATTTTCCGACACACAAAGTTTGAGAGCAGGCTATAAAATTTTCTGACAACAAAATCCGTTGTCAGAAATTCCGATCGTGTGTACACAAATCCGACGGACAAAGTGCCACGCATGCTCAGAATAAATAAAGAGATGAAAGCTATTGGCCACTACCCCATTTATAGTCCCGACGTACGTGTTTTACGTCACCGTGTTTAGAATGGTTGGATTTTCCGACAACTTTGTGTGACCGTGTGTATGCAAGACAAGTTTGAGCCAACATCCGTCGGAAAAAATCCTAGGATTTTGTTGTCGGAATGTCCGAACAAAGTCCGACCGTGTGTACGGGGCATTAGACTTAGTAAGCCTTATCGTGGTGCATCCTACTCATCTGATAAGGGTTTATCCAATGTATCTAAACATTTTAAATACCAACATTCAGGCAATATGTCCACTTTTGTCTTTTATAGGTTAGAAACAGTTACATATCCACCCCGGGGTGGAGATTTACACTGCAGGCTTCTCGAACGAGAAGTCTGGTGGATCTTTAATCTCCATACTAGAATACCATTGGGTATGAATTATAGGTATGATGTTGTCCTTTTCCTTTGGTAGAAGGACATTTTTGATACTTTGGATTTTAAAACATATATTTACTTTTGCATTTACTTAACTTTTAGATCCATTTTTGCTTATCCAGTATATTTAAGACCAACAAAAACATTAAGATATGCATTGCACTTCTTAGGAATCACACACCTGCAGCAGGGCCTCCCGTCTACTCCAATTAATGACATCATTCAATTGGTGGGAGTGGACCACACCATCTCTCTATTGATGTGTATGTATATGTTGTTACCTTTTTTTTTTTTTCCAAATAAAGCTTTATTAAGTTAAATCCATACAGAAAAGTAGTACACAAAAGCAAGGTTTGAGATAAAATGACACTAGTGTTATACAGAGGGAACAGTCCAGAGAGTACAACGTTGTATTTTAACAAGTATTCAAATCTACGACTGTGGATTTGTTGAAAAACACATTACATCTGGGGTGTGGATATATGGGATTACAGAATAGTGTGGGCAGAAAATATAAAGAACATATAGTAAAGCAGGTAAAACATTTTTTAAACATGTTGATTTTTGAGGGCGAAAAAGATTAAAAAGGGAGAGAGGAGTAAAAACCGTATGATAATAGATTGCCTATGATAGCCTTAGTATATGAGTCTGAGATTTTTGTTGGATTGTGTTTGGAATAATCGTTAATTACTTTGTCTGTGTGAGAGTGTGAAATTGATCCTGGTGCGTGGTGCCCAGAAGTCGGGTGATGTTTGTAGATAGAGATATAATCATAGCATACAACAATGGATATCTAACATAGCAAAGTTTCGATTTAATGGTGGTCAAAATATAGTGAGAAGTACAAAGGGAAGGTAGGGGAAAGTTATTTCCCGTCCCTGGCTCAGCCATGGGTCTAACGGGAAATATCTTTACAGAAGGACCAAGTCCCAGGAAGAAAAGCATAATAGAGCTTTTGAAGTGAATTCTGTATGCATAATGATATAGTTACCTCCTGAATTTTGTTTCATGCACGGCTATAGGGAGGACTATAGACAGTTGGGATGTATGATATGTCTTATGGTGTGCTGGAGGAGGGTTCCTGATTGATTAATTGGGTATATTCAGATGTTGTGCGGAAATGTAGCCAACAGGCCCAAGTGTTCCTGTATTTAGTATAGGAATCCTGTGCTTGATGTACAAGTTCCTCCATTTCAGCTATTTTGTTCACTCTTTTGAACCAGTCTGTGATTGTGGGCGGGTTGGGAGACCTCCAGAGAACTGGGATACAGAGTTTGGCAGCATTGATTAGATGTAGTGCTAGGGATTTGTGATAAGATTTCATCGGTAGGGAGGAGTGGTGTAAGAGGGCTTGTGCTGGAGAGAAATCTAGCTGAAGTGTAGTGATTTGGGAGGAGAGGTGAAAAACTTTAGTCCAGAAGGCAGAAATCGCAGGGCAGTCCCACCATATGTGAAGGAGTGATCCGTTTTTGTCATTACATCTCCAACAATTAGATGGGATCTCTGGATTAATGGTGTGTAACTTGAGAGGCGTTTTGTACCATCTGGAGAAAAGCTTGTATCCGTTTTCTTGAGTTGTTACATTAACCACTTCAGCCCCGGAAGGATTTACCCCCTTCCTGACCAGAGCACTTTTTACAATTCGGCACTGCGTCGCTTTAACTGCTAATTGCGCGGTCATGCAATGCTGTACCCAAACGAAATTTGCGTCCTTTTCTTCCCACAAATAGAGCTTTCTTTTGATGGTATTTGATCACCTCTGCCGTTTTTATTTTTTGCGCTATACACGGAAAAAGACCGAAAATTTTGAAAAAAAATGATATTTTCTACTTTTTGTTCTAAAAAAAATCCAATAAACTCAATTTTAGTCATACATTTAGGCCAAAATGTATTCGGCCACATGTCTTTGGTAAAAAAAATGTCAATAAGTGTATATTTATTGGTTTGCGCAAAAGTTATAGCGTCTACAAACTAGGGTACATTTTCTGGAATTTACACAGCCTTTAATTTATGACTGCCTATGTCGATTCTTGAGGTGCTAAAATGGCAGGGCAGTACAAAACCCCCACAAATGACCCCATTTTGGAAAGTAGACACCCCAAGGAATTTGCTGAGAGGCATGTTGAGCCCATTGAATATTCATTTTTTTTGTCCCAAGTGATTGAATAATGACAAAAAAAAAAAAAAAAAAAAAAAATTACAAAAAGTTGTCACTAAATGATATATTGCTCACACAGGCCATGGGCATATGTGGAATTGCACCCCAAAATACATTTAGCTGCTTCTCCTGAGTACGGGGATACCACATGTGTGGGACTTTTTGGGAGCCTAGCCGCGTACGGGGCCCCGAAAACCAAGCACCGCCTTCAGGATTTCTAAGGGCGTACATTTTTGATTTTACTCCTCACTACCTATCACGGTTTTGAAGGCCATAAAATGCCCAGATGACATAAACCCCCCCAAATGACCCCATTTTGGAAAGTAGACACCCCAAGCTATTTGCTTTGAGGCATGTTGAGTCCATGGAATGTTTTATATTTTGACACAAGTTGCGGGAAAGTGACAATTTTTTTTTTTTTTTTTTTTTTTTTGCACAAAGTTGTCACTAAATGATATATTGCTCACACAGGCCATGGGCATATGTGGAATTGCACCCCAAAATACATTTAGCTGCTTCTCCTGAGTACGGGGATACCACATGTGTGGGACTTTTTGGGAGCCTAGCCGCGTACGGGACCCCGAAAACCAAGCACCGCCTTCAGGATTTCTAAGGGCGTACATTTTTGATTTTACTCCTCACTGCCTATCACAGTTTCGGAGGCCATGGAATGCCCAGGTGGCACAAACCCCCCCCAAATGACCCCATTTTGGAAAGTAGACACCCCAAGCTATTTGCTGAGAGGCATGGTGAGTATTTTGCAGCTCTCATTTGTTTTTGAAAATAAAGAAAGACGAGAAAAAAAAATTTTTTTTTTCTTTTTTCAATTTTCAAAACTTTGTGACAAAAAGTGAGGTCTGCAAAATACTCACTATACCTCTCAGCAAATAGCTTGGGGTGTCTACTTTCCAAAATGGGGTCATTTGGGGGTTTTTTTTGCCACCTGGGCATTCCATGGCCCCCGAAACTGTGATAGGCGGTGAAGAGTGAAATCAAAAATTTACGGCCTTAGAAAGCCTGAAGGCAGTGATTGGTTTTCGGGGTCCCGTACGCGGCTAGGCTCCCAAAAAGTCCCACACATGTGGTATCCCCGTACTCAGGAGAAGCAGCAGAATGTATTTTGGGGTGTAATTTCACATATTCCCATGGCATGTTTGAGCAATATATCATTTAGTGACAACTTTGCGCAAAAAAAAATAAAAAAAATAAAAAATTGTCTCTTTCCCGCAACTTGTGTCACAATATAAATTATTCCATGGACTCAACATGACTCTCAGCAAATAGCTTGGGGTGTCTACTTTCCAAAATGGGGTCATTTGGGGGGGGTTTGAACTGTCCTGGCATTTTATGCACAACATCTAGAAGCTTATGTCACACATCACCCACTCTTCTAACCACTTGAAGACAAAGCCCTTTCTGACACTTATTGTTTACATAAAAAAATAATTTTTTTTTGCAAGAAAATTACTTTGAACCCCCAAACATTATATATTTTTTTTAAAGCAAATGCCCTACAGATTAAAATGGTGGGTGTTTCATTTTTTTTTTTCACACAGTATTTGCGCAGCGATTTTTCAAACGCATTTTTTGGGGAAAAAACACACTTTTTTACATTTTAATGCACTAAAACACACTATATTGCCCAAATGTTTGATGAGATAAAAAAGATGATCTTAGGCCGAGTACATAGATACCAAACATGACATGCTTTAAAATTGCGCACAAACGTGCAGTGGCGACAAACTAAATACATTTTTAAAAGCCTTTAAAAGCCTTTACAGGTTACCACTTTAGATTTACAGAGGAGGTCTACTGCTAAAATTACTGCCCTCGATCTGACCTTCGCGGCGATACCTCACATGCATGGTGCAATTGCTGTTTACATTTGACGCCAGACCAACGCTTGCGTTCACCTTAGCGCGAGAGCAGGGGGGACAGGGGTGCTTTTTGTTTTTTTTTTTTTTTTTTTTCTTTATTATTATTATTTTTTTATCTTATTTTTAAACTGTTCCTTTCATTTTTTTTTTTTTTAAATCATTTTTATTGTTATCTCAGGGAATGTAAATATCCCCTATGATAGCAATAGGTAGTGACAGGTACTCTTTTTTGCAAAAATTGGGGTCTATTAGACCCTAGATTTCTCCTCTGCCCTCAAAGCATCTGACCACGCCAAGATCGGTGTGATAAAATGCTTCCCCAATTTCCCAATGGCGCTGTTTACATCCGGCGAAATCTAAGTCATGAAATGCTCGTAGCTTCCGGTTTCTTAGGCCATAGAGATGTTTGGAGCCACTCTGGTCTCTGATCAGCTCTATGGTCATCTGGCTGAATCACCGGCTGCATTCTCAGGTTCCCTGTTGAGACAGGAGAGCCAGAGAAAAACACGGAAGACGTTGGGGGGGGGGGGGCATTCCCTCCGACTGCTTGTAAAAGCAGTCTAGAGGCTAATTAGCCACTAGGATTGCTTTTACATGAAAGCTGACCGCTGGCTGAAAAGAATGATACCAAGATGATACCTAAACCTGCAGGCATCATTCTGGTATAACCACTCAAAGTCGTGAATGGCGTACCTGAAGACAAAAAAATGGTTAACAATAAAGCACAGTAAACGGTAAGGTATAAAAAATTGCATACCTGAAAAGCAAACATGATAAAACATAATAACAATAAAACATTGCAGAATAGAATACAGTAAAAAAGAGCAGAACAATAGAGAGAGAATAGAGAGAGAGAGAACAATAAAACGCCAACTATTTTTTTTTTATTTTATATTTTTGTTTGTGTTTTTTTTTTTTTTTTCACTTTTTTTTGTAACTAACTTTTATAACTGTAACCGGTTCCAGGTTCAGGTCTCTCAAAATGCGATGGCATCTTGGGAGACCCTGTGAAAGTGTGCCTAGTCTGTGCAATGCTGTACCCTACGCTAATACTCAACTAGTGAATGGTAGCATTCAAAACATTCACCAATGCAAAGACCAGGATTGTCAGGACAGGAGGGACAATAATAGCGGGTGTCACGTCTATATCCGCGCTTGCTGCAGACACAACATCTTTTTTTGGGGGGTTCGTTGGGTAGGGGTACTCGGGAGGACATAAAAATGCCTCTCATGCAGCCGACTGCATTTGGTTGGGGATGTGAATGGGGGAAGTACGGGCGCTGCAGAAGTGGTGGGTTCCCAATTAGGATTGGCGAATGCAGCAGGAAGGGCACTATGGGCACGACGGGCCTGTGTTTGTCTTTTTGGTGGCAGTGGGACACTACTTGTGCTTGCCACCTCACCAGCTTGAACTGCACTTATGGGACTCGCCACGTCACCAAGTGTTACTGCAGTGCTGGTTTGACTACGACCGGGGTGTACTAGGCCGCTGGCGCTTGCCAGTTCACCAAAACGCTACCAAAAAAACTGTTAGCGATCGCAGGGATCAGGCCTGACTCTGCGAACGCTGCAGTTATGCGTTTAGTGTTTTGTAAGTGTCAGTGATCGATCGATACTGCACTTGGGTGGGCTGGGCCGGGCGGAGGGGCAAAACGCAGGTGCTAGCAGGTATCTGGGCTGATCCCGCTAACACTGCGTTTGTGGGAACCCTAAACTGCTGGTGACGCTAGTATAGATCTGATCGGATCAGATATTGATGCGATCAGATACTATACCACTAAGGGAGGTGTATGCTGCGTGCGCGGGTGTCAGCGGTACTGGCGCTAATCTGACGCTGCCTGGGGCTGGTGCTTGCCAGTTCACCAAAACGCTACCAAAAAAACTGTTAGCGATCGCAGGGATCAGGCCTGACTCTGCGAACGCTGCAGTTATGCGTTTAGTGTTTTGTAAGTGACAGTGATCGATCGATACTGCACTTGGGTGGGCTGGGCTGGGCCGGGCGGAGGGGCAAAACGCAGGTGCTAGCAGGTATCTGGGCTGATCCCGCTAACACTGCGTTTTTGGGAACCCTAAACTGCTGGGGACGCTAGTATAGATCTGATCGGATCAGATATTGATGCGTTCAGATACTATACCACTAAGGGAGGCGTATGCTGCGTGCGTGGGTGTTAGCGGTACTGGCGCTAATCTGACGCTGCCTGGGGCTGGTGCTTGCCAGCTCACCAAAACGCTACCAAGAAAACTGTTAGCGATCGCAGGGATCAGGCCTGACTCTGCGAACGCTGCAGTTATGCGTTTAGTGTTTTGTAAGTGACAGTGATCGATCAATACTGCACTTGGGTGGGCTGGGCGGAGGCACAAAACGCAGGTGCTAGCAGGTATCTGGGCTGATCCCGCTAACACTGCGTTTTTGGGAACCCTAAACTGCTGGGGACGCTAGTATAGATCTGATCGGATCAGATATTGATCCATACAGATACTATACCACTAAGGGAGGCGTATGCTGCGTGCGTGGGTGTTCGCGGTACTGGCGCTAATCTGACGCTGCCTGGGGCGACGCATATCACCGCCGGGCGATCGGGGGGCTAAACCTTTATTCGGTAATAAACGGCGGGTGCCCTGACACTATAAAAAATAAACGAACTAACCAGCGTCACCCGTAACAGTTATACGGTGATCAGTGGTGAAAGGGTTAACTAGGGGGCAATCAAGGGGTTAAAACATTTATTAGGTAGTATATGGGGGTCCCTGACGCTATAAAACACTGACGGCGAACCTAAATATTTACCTCACTAACTAGCGTCACCAGCGACACTAATACAGCGATCAGAAAAATGATCGCTTAGCAACACTGGTGAGGGGGGGTGATCAAGGGGTTAAAACTTTATTAGGGGGGTTAGGGGGGTACCCTAGACCTAAAGGGGGCCTAAGACTCACTGCCCTAACACACTAACTGACACAAACTGACACCAATACAGTAATCAGAAAAAAAAAAAAAAAAAAAAAAAAAAAAACCTGCTTGGTGTCAGTTTGTGACAGGGGGGGGGTGATTGGGGGGGGATCGGGGGGCGATCGGGGGGGGGATCGGGGTGAAATGTATGCCTGGCATGTTCTACTGTGTGTGTGTGTTTGTGTAACTCACAGTTCAGTCTTCTCTCCTCGGCCCGGAACGGAAAATACCGAGCCGAGGAGAGATGACATCATTTCCTCTGCCTCTGTTTACAATACAGAGGCAGGGAAATGATTCCATTGGCTGGGAGCGATCGCGAGGGGGGGGCCACGAATGGATGGCCTCCCCCTCACCACCGATCGCCGGGGGACATTTGCCGACCGTCGCAGGCACCGGGGGGGGGTCCGATCGGACCCCCCACCCGCGGGCAGGCAGGGACGTACAGGTAAGCCCTTTTGCCTGCCCGTGCCGCTTTGCCGACGTACATCGTCGTGCGGCGGTCGGCAAGTGGTTAATGGAGCCTTTGTGTATGTTAGAGTATATCTTTTCCCATTCCTTATCAGAGAGGTGGATGGAAAGATCTTTTTCCCATTTTGCACTAGCTATATTTGTTTTAGGAGTATGCTCGAGAAAGAGGTTCAAGTATATGGTGGATATCAGGTGTCTTTGGGGTTCACTGGCAGAGCAAAGGGATTCAAAGTGTGATTGGTTTCTTGAGTATGCAGCCCTAGTTTGGGGATCAAGAAGAAAATGTCTGAGTTGTATATAAGACCAGAAAGGGATCTGGTGATTCGTTTCTTGGGAGTTCAATGAGGACAGTGGTTTAATATTCCCCTTAGCGAAGAAATCTCCCGCTGTCATCCTTGTCTGGGATCCTATTTGATGAAGGAACGAATCATCATTGCCTGGTGGAAAGTCTGGGTTATGTTTGATTGGCGTGAGAGGGCCTGGAGAGGAGGAAATGTGCAAATGTTTACATGCCTTTTTAAAGGAATTCAGTGTTGTATCGATAAGGGGATGTTGTTTGCAATGTGGAGAGATGTGGCGAGGGTAAATCCAGGGTAGGTTATGGATCGGGATTTGTGAGAAGGCTTGTTCAATTGCAATCCACGCTTTAGTTTTAGGGTGAACATTCCAGTCCACTATTCGAGAGAGTTGACAGGCCCAATAGTATTTTCGAAGATCCGGTAGGCCTAATCCACCTTTCATTTTGGGTACGGTCATTCTGTTGAAACTCATTCTAGGTCGCTTATCGTTCCAGATGAATTTCATACAGGATTTGCGGTACGCATTAAAAAAAGTTTGTGGTAGAGACACTGGGATTGTTTGGAGCAGGTATAGAAATTTTGGCATTATAGTCATTTTTATAATGGAGACTCTGCCAAACCATGAGAACAAGCCCGTTGACCAAGTGTTGAGGTCTTTTTGAATATTTTGGATAATGGGAGTATAGTTTTTGCTGTATAAGTCCGATAGCGAGGTTGGAATGTAGACCCCAAGGTATTTAATGGCGCTCGGTTTCCATTTGAAAGGGAAATTAGTTTGACATTGTTTCACTATATCTGGTGGTAGAGTGATATTTAGGGCCTCTGATTTAGCGAAGTTAATTTTAAGATATGTGAGATTTTCAAAGAGAGTAAGATCTTTGAGGAGATTGGGTAGCGTAATGTGTGGCTCTTTCAGGAATAGTAGGATGTCATCCGCAAATGCCGCTAATTTATAGGTAGATTTTGCGATGGTTATTCCTTTAATGTTTGGATTGTTTTTTAGATGCGTTAGACATGGTTCCAGTGCCAAGACAAAAATAAGCGGAGAGAGTGGGCATCCTTGTCTTGTACCGTTAGATATGGAGAAGGCACTCGACAGGTGTCCATTTATCCGGACTTTGGCAGTTGGGGTGGAGTATAGAGCAAGAATAAATTGTAGCATACGATCTCGTATGCCAATGTGTGTTAGGACCTCTTTTAGGTAGTCCCAGGCTACCCTGTCGAATGCCTTCTCCGCATCAAGGGAGAAAAGGAATCCCGGTTGTTTCTTTGAAGTCAGCCAATTGTGAATACTGATTGCCTTTAGGGTGTTGTCCCTTGCCTCTCTACCCGGGACGAAACCAACTTGGTCTAAGGAGATGAGGCCAGGGAGAAGGGGTAAAAGTCTATTTGCCAAAATTTTTGCATATATTTTCAGGTCAACATTTAGTAGAGATATTGGTCTGTAGTTGTGAACTAAATTTGGATCTTTATCAGGTTTTGGAATAACCACTATGTGGGCTGTGAGAAGATCTCTGGGAGGGGGGTTCTCGGATGAAAGGGAGTTGAAAGCATTTAAGAAGTGAGGATAAAGCGTAGCTATGAATTCCTTATAGTATCCTGCCGTTAGGCCATCTGGACCTGGACTTTTGCCTATTTTGAGTTGTTTGAGCACAGACTCTAGTTCGTCCTTAGAGATGGGACGTTCTAGATGCAAAGCTTCTGCATCAGAAATGGGTTTGGGACCATGTTGGGCTAGGAAATCTTTAATCAAGTGTGTTCTACGATCATTGTTTATCGTGGGTTTATGAGGATTGATATTATAGAGTTGCGAGAAATAATTCACAAATTGGTCTGCTATCAGTGTATTAGACGTTACTTTAGAACCCGAAGGATCATTAATGGAATGAAGTGTTGTAGATGATCTTTTTGCACGGAGGGCTCTGGCTAGAATTTTACCGGATTTGTTGCCGTGTTCGTAGAATATTTTTTGTGATAATATGTATTTGCGTTTTATTTGTTTATGTAACACTTCTTTCAACTCTGTCCTCACCTGAGTAAGTTCCTCAAGCGTGGAGAGCGCTCGAGTTTTCTTATGTATTTTTTCTAAATTCTGTATGCGTTTGGAAAGGATAGAAATATGCGCTTGTCTTTCTCGTCTTCTCTTGGAAGCGATAGCTATTAGCTTTCCCCGTATGGTGCATTTGTGGGCTTCCCATTTTATCATTGGGGATATTTCCAAGGAGTCGTTATCCTGGAAATAAAGTTTTAGATTGTCGTGTATAGTAGACACAATTGAAATGTCTGTCATCAGTGAGGGATCAAGACGCCATATTTGTGAGCGGGTATGTTTAGATGGAAATTCCAAGGACATGGTTATCGGATGGTGATCTGATATGTACATTGGTTCGATGGAGGTGTGCTTGAGCATGGGGAGATCGTTTTGTGAGATAAAGAAATAGTCAAGTCTGGAGTAACTGCCATGTGGGTTGGAGAAAAAAGTGTAATCTTTAGTTGAGGGGTTTAAAGTACGCCATGCGTCATGTAATGTCAATTCTTGAAAACATTGTTTAATTGCTCGTAACGCTGAGAAGGGTAATTTGGATGCACCCGAAGATGTATCCTGTATTGGGTTTAAGGGAACATTAAAATCTCCTCCAGTTAATAGTATACCCTCTTGAAACGATGCAAGCAATTGCAGTGTGTGTCGGAAGAATGGGACTTGTTTAATGTTGGGGGCATATATGTTTGCTAAGGTTAAAGGTTTACCGAAAAGTGAACCTTTGACAAAAAGAAATCTTCCATCTTCATCCGCTAGAGTGTCTTTGATTATGAGTGGACACTGTTTTGAGATAAGGATAGAAACTCCTTTTGTTTTTGATTGTTTGTTGGTAGCATGAAAAGCTGTTGGATAGCGTAAGTCGGAGAATTTGGGGATAGAGTCCGTTTTGAAATGCGTTTCTTGGACGTATATAATGTCTGCCTTGAGTTTATGCATAGAAAGGAGAACTTGTGTACGTTTCTCAGGGACATTTAGTCCCCGTGCGTTGAGCGAGACTAGTTTAGTAGTGGCGTTGTGGTGAGATATTGATGTAGAATTGTGTGAGACCGGTGTCATTCTGTAATTTGGGAGGTGTTTTGAGTTAGACTGGAGTGGTGTTTACTGAATATAGTCCGCGGTGCAGGTGAATGTGTGGCAGAAAAAGACCAGTAGTTGGACTTGTGCCTTATGCTCTTATGTGTGGAAGGCGCGTTCTAGGAGAGTGATGAGATTCTATTCAGGATGAGAGTAGATTGTTCAGGAGTAGAGAGTGATGTGAGGGGGACTGGGTATGCGGGGGAGAGGAAACTGTGAAGACCACTGTGTAGTGTTGTTAGGGGCTATAGGTAGAGGAAAGTAATCCGTGGACTAGCGATGCCTGCTCGCTAGGCTATGTACGAGTATACACTCGTGATATATGGTACCGGAATGGATCAGTGGTGGTTTAAAGGAGGGTTGAGTGAAGAAATCAGGTAATCAATTGAAACCACTGTTTGGGAAGGTGACCAAACGGTAACGTAGAGAAAAGTAAAACCTGTCAGTAAGGGACAAGAGCCGCTGACATATGGGATAGATGTAGGCAGAAGGCATGGACTGAAGACGGTCCATGTGTGAAATGGTTGCATTTAGATTGCTGTGAATGCCGCCTATTAACTTTCTCAGTGGATTTGGAGAAACAGCATGGGTCAGATTTGCGAAAAGCAGATAAAAAATTAGGTGTATGGTCAGATGAAACATTAAGTTAATGACATATTTTGTGAGATCGTTCCCCTGGTGATCGTTAAGTGAGAGGAAAGAATGAAAAATAAATAAAAAAAAAAAAAAAACAGAAAAATAAAAGAAATAAAAGAAATAAAAATCCCCATGAGTAGCACATAAATTAAGCCTCTGGTGAGGCGCAGATATTCATAACGCAAAGATCTATGTAATAATTCAGTTAAACAGTCAGCCAGAAAACTTGAACAGTTTGCAGAGCAGAGTATTCAACATAGGTAGAAAGTATTATCTCTTAAGATAGATAAACCGTGCCTGAACTAATTAATAATTAATTAATAATTAACTACCCCTGAAGGCTATGAAGAAGCTTGTCAAAATAATTAATAAAACGAAGGATCCATGTAGATCGTTATGCTATGTAGGAACATATCACAGTGGATAGGAGGGGATGAATATATGAGAAAGATCAGTGTCTGTGAAAGTCCCTTAGAGTGCCTTTGTCTGAGAAGCCTGTCAGTTCCGTTTTTGGTGTGTAGATAGCTGTCTAGTCAGGGCAAGGCACTCGTAAGGATAAGTTCTATATAATCATACAGGGTAGTGAGTGCCCTAATCTTTGCGTAATTCATGACAGATAAGGTGATGTTAGGACTACTAAGGAGATGAATCATGTGTCACAACCATCTCGGGCTGGGATGAGACAGGCATCCTACTATGGGAGGTGTGTGTGTGGAGGCAGGGGAGAAAAGTCTGCAGAGTGTCACCACGGTAACAAGTCAGGTCTGAAACCTTGTGAGAGCCAATGAGCGATTGCATGAGTCATGTTGGGGGAGAACTTTTTACCTCAGACCTTGGCTCCTCTCATGAATTCGCGCCGAAAGACAGCAACCAATAGAGCGATGAACAGCTGGTTGTCATGGCAATAAGATTGTGTGGTAGTTCTAGTAGTCACCTAATAATGTACTGTAGTTGCTATCTAAGGGGAACAGAGAGTTAATACAGGATTGAAATAGGGCTGTCAATGAATATTACTAGCAGCCTGTTGTGTGAAAGAGAAGGGCATATTTGCAGTTAGAAGTATGAATCCGTGCAATCGGAGCGGGATGAAACCCTGTGAAACTGTCAGTGTACCGATCAGCTAGAGGAGGGAGAGATAAAGTAGATTGGAGATCTCTGATGACCCCATACCTCATTAGATTGGAAAATACAGTCACATAAGAATTTAATTATAATAGAGCTCTAATGAAGGGTGGAACTGCTAGTGTAGGGCTGTATTGGAGAGTAAGGTGTGACAGAACAAACCATGCAGACACAGCGCTGCTTTGATAATCAGCGTTAAGGGGGATATAGATATGCCTGTATGTAAGAACTATGATCTACATAAACTAAATTTAACAGTTTGAAATACTTTAGGAGCATATTACCAGCTGGGGCTTGAACTTTCAAAAACGGCACACGAACAGTCAGAGGAAATCTTTCAGTCTATGTTGCAGATGCCATCTGTGTTCACCGATCTCTTCTAGCTCTTCTGGAGCGTGGAGGTTTCGTCGGGCTGTAGATGGTAGGAGACTTCGGGTCGGGTTGATGAATTCTCGGTTCCGATGGCGAACAGTGTCTTCGGTAGCTTGTGTGTTGGGTCTCCATTGCTTCACTCCTGGAAGGTGCTTTAGATGCTGTAGGGGTACGGAATTCCGCGTACCAATCAGGGACCTCCATGAGAGGGATTCCGAGCGTATCACAGAAGGAATGTAGATCCTCAGGGACTCTGAGGAGAGCTGAGTGTCCTTGTACTGTTGCCGCCAAACCAAAAGGGAACTTCCAGCTGTAAATTATACCCTTGGCCCGGAGTACTGACAGAAGGGGTTGCAGTTCCCTTCTGCGCTGCAAGGTTATATTTGATAAATCCTGGAATAGACGAAGTTCTGTGCCGTTATGTAGTAAAGGGGTCAGGGAACGTGCAGCCCTCAGAATGTCTTCCTTCAAACGGTAGTCAATAATGCAGCATACCACATCCCTAGGCGGGTCACAGTCTTTTCCCTTCGGTCGCAGGGCACGGTGGATTCTTTCCATCGCAATAGGAACCTCTCTGGGTCTGCCGAGTATGTTATTAAAGATATGGATAACTTCACTTTGAAGGTGATCCGCATCCACGGTTTCAGGCAGACCTCTCAGCCTGAGGTTATGGCATCTGCCGCGATTGTCTAAATCTTCCAAGTGGCGATTGACATCTCTTAATTGCCGTGTATGTGTGTCAATCGCCAGATGCTGGTGACGGATCTTGGATGAATGGAGGGCAGTCGTTTGTTCCACCACCTGAACTCTGCCTGTAATAGCTTGGATTTCAATTTTTAAATCTGAGATTGCTGCTGTCAGGGTGTCCTTAATGTCCTCAGCTACGGATCTGAGATCGCTCAGGCTCGGATGCTGATGAGGAGTGAGGAGAATTCCCCCGTCATTGAGTTCAGCGTGAGATGGAGAGGCAGCAGCATTAGAGTGAGGAGGATGCTGATGTTGGCTCCGTGAGGTGGGAGCCGGCGCCAAAGTTCCCATCTGTGCCCGGAACATCTCTGGGATGTTCTGACTGGATCTTGCCGGTATTTCACGGGGAGAACGGGACCGGGAGGTCGACGAAGTTCTGGAGGATGTACCCATCGCTTTTCGGGTGTTTGGGAGGCCGTTGACCGTCTTTGAGATTCAGATTTCTATCCCTGTCAGCGGAGCTCTGAAGTTAAGCAGCCATTCTCTACGAGGTCAAGCCACGCCCCCATCTATCAATTTCTTTTTTAAGGTTATCATTCTGCTTGACAAATTCCTCCTTGTCTTTAAATGACTCTAAACCTCTAGCGCTCTCCTCAATTTGTTCCTGCAATGAGGCTAATTGCAGTTTTTCCTCTTCAACAATCAACTCCATAACTGCTACACCGTGGTTTACACAGAGTTCCTTCCATTTTTCTAGGAACCGCTCAGTGTGTAAATGTTCGGCGGGAACAATTCTGTCTTGTAAACCTCTTGGTACTATGCGGTGTGAAATATATGTTTCCAGAGCGGACACATCCCAGCGCCTGTTGAGGTGTTTGACCAGTAATTTTTTATGTTCTTTAAATTTACTTTTGATGTCATCATCTTGGTCAATTGCTTGGGGTGTGTCGCTTTGGAAAGCTGTCATTATTTCACGATCCATTTCTTCGCTTAGCATAAACGCCATTACTCGTTTTATTTATATAACCCTGTGGTTATCAACAAGAAGTTACCTAAGTAATAGAAAACTATACACGCTCGCTAGAACTGACCGTAGTGATCAGAAAGTCATATGGTAATCGGAAGAAGGGAAGGGGGGAAAGGGGCTGAGGCAAGTGTGTATAGATGGTCTGATCAGTTCAATACTGATCAGGTCCTGGCCATGCACCTGTGAGGAGTAATTGCTGTAACCGATACAATAGCATATAACAATGGGTAGGGGACCAGGGGACCGGTATAGAATTACCGATAGGAAAAAGTGGTTACTTAAGCAATTAATGGTCAGTACATAGAAGATGATGTAAAAGGTAACAATTTATTATTGGATGATAAAACACCTGGGTGAGGTGGACATACAATTGAATAATTAATGCACTTAAGAATATTGTTAATAATATGTTTTGTCTGTTGTGATCGTTAGTCCCCTTTCATGCCACCTCACCCAGGATGGTATTGTATTCTTAAGTGCATTAATTATTCAATTGTATGTCCACCTCATCCAGGTGTTTTATCATCCAATAATAAATTGTTACCTTTTACATCATCTTCTATGTACTGACCATTAATTGCTTAAGTAACCACTTTTTCCTATCGGTAATTCTATACCGGTCCCCTGGTCCCCTACCTATTGTTATATCCAATCAAGAGCCAGAGACCCATGGAGAGCGGGATGGCGGGGACGCGCCAACGGAAATTCTGGGCTCAGGTAAGTAAAACGGGGGGCTAGGGTGCCGGTGATTGCAAGGTGTTTTTTCACCTTAATGCAAAGGATGCATTAAGGTCAAAAAACACGAGCCTTTACAACCCCTTTAAGGTAATATAATCTAGGGGTTTAGGTGTAACCTGTATTCCCAAGTAATTGAATTCCAAGGATACAGGGATATCTAGTAGAGTTTTCAGCTGTGGGTCAGACTTCTTATCTAATAGCATGAGAGATGACTTAGTCCAGTTAATCACTAATCCTGAATAATGGCCAAATGTTTGGACCACCTCCATAGCCTCCTTCAGGGACAACAACGTGTCCCCCAAAAGGAGCATGGTGTCATCTGCACAAAGCATCAATTTTTCATGAAGCTCTCCATACTGAAAGCCCCTGATTTTAGAATTAGAGCGAATATGGGCTGCCAGCAGCTCTATGGCCAGAGCGAACAGTAAAGGGGATAGGGGGCATCCTGGTCTAGTGCCCCTAAATAAACTAAAGTACTGGGATACCCTCCCTGTCTCTCTAATGGCTGCCTTCAGGGAGCTATATAATAGTTGGACCCAGGCTATAAATTCTTTCACAAATCCAAATTTATGCAAGATGGCCCATAAATAGGGCTATTCAATACTGTCAAAGGGCTTGTGGGCATTGAGAGAGAGCAGCGCTCTGTCCCCCAAATTGTCAGACTTGGATTGTAAATTAACAAATAGCCTGCTTAAATTTCTAGCAGTAGATTTCTGAGGCATGAACCCTGCTTGGTCCGAGTAAATTATGAATGATATTACCTTGTTCAATCTTAGGGCCAGCACCTTAGACAGCATTTTCACGTCAGATTGTAGAAGGGATATTGGCCTATAAGAGCCTGGGTCTAAGGGGTCCTTTCCAGTTTTTAATATTAAGGCTATAATAGCTTTGGTCATAGAGGGAGGAAGGCACCCATTTGTTTTGGCAGCATTAAATACCCCTAACAGTTTAGGTAATAGGTGTTCACCATACTGCTTATACACCTCGCCAGGAATTCCATCCTCTCCCGATGCTTTTGAGTTGGGGAACATTCCGGTCACCATCTGTAGCTCCTCCAATGTCAGAGGAGCATCCAGTAATTGCCTAGCTGTGTCTGACAGAGTAGGTAACTCTACCCCTCCAAGATATGCATGTAGAGAACTATCTGTATAGTTCTGCTGAGAACAGTATAAATCAGAGTAATACGAACTAAGATCCGTCATGATAGTGTCTGGAGAACTGGTTATTATACCATCAGGTACCCGCAAGGCACCAATAGATGGTGATATCTACTGTGAATGGGCAATTCTTGCTAATAGGTGACCAGTATGTTCACCCTCCTCTTAAAATGCAAGTTTGATGAACAAGCATCTCCGCTCAGCCGCCGGGGAAGTGAGTCGGCTAAGCGCATCCTGAGCAGACAACCTTGCATTCCTCCAATCCTCCGTGGGGTTAGAGACAATCTTGACCTCCAGATCATGTACCAATCGCTCCACCCCCACCCTTTGTGCTTTAGAAGCCCTTTTCAATGCATTGATTTCTCTAATACAGGCATACCCCACTTTTAAGTACACAATGAGGTTTATTTACTATAGCTGAAAAGTGCAAAATCAAGCTCACTTTTGCATAGAAACCAATGAGCTTCTAACTCCAGCTTGTTCAATTAAGCTTTGGTAATAAAACCTGGAAGCTGATTGGTTTCTATGCAGAAGTGAGCCTGATTTTGCACTTTCCAACTTTAGTAAATAAACTACATTGTGTACTTAAAAGTGGGGTATGCCTGTAAACCGTCCCCCGAAGAAAGGCCTTAAATGTCTCCCACCTCCTCAACCAGATGTCCCTCCTGATCAGACCAAAAATCAGTAATTTCTTGTGCTATCTGGGCCTGGAATGGGAGGAGACTCAGCCAGAAGGCATTTAACTTCCAGGGAGCCCTAAGTAGTGTTGAGGGGGGACGAACCTCCAGGCTAAGAACCAGTGGAGAGTGATCTGATATCCCCATCAGGGCATATTTTATCTCTGCCACCAATTGGACAGCCATAACCAAACAGAGGCAAAGTTCAATGCGTGACAACGACATATGGGTTTTTGAAAAACATAAGAATTGTCTTTCCCCAGGGTTCCTACTTCTCCGCATATTAGTCAAACCCACTTCCTCAACCAGTTTTCTCAGGGCTGTGCGGCATACGCCACTGCCCGGTGTTACTGGGGGGTGTTTGTCTAACTGGGGGTCCTTGTAACAATTAAAGTCATCCAGGATATATAACGGGACATCCGTTATATGACCCAACTGAAATTCCATCACCGCCCACAACATCTGATGACTATTTGGAGGTGGGATATAAACAAAGGCAAGTATACACTTCAAAGAGAACAGGCGACAGTATAAATTGACATATCTTCCCTCAGTGTCAAAACACACTATCAAGTTCCTGGCAGTCTAGTAAGCTGTGTATCAAACTCACTCCTCTGGAAAAGGAGGTGTAAGTGGAGTGATAGGACCAGCCCACCCATCGGAACTTTAGGCAAGACAGGGAGTCAGGGGCGAGGTGGGTCTCCTGTAAAGCACAGATAGCAGGAAAGCATTTACGCATAGATGTAAAGACCATAGTACGCTTGAGGGGGTCACCCAGTCCCCTAACATTCCATGACACCACAGTCAGTGCATTCATCCCCCCAGCCATGGTAAATATGTATCAGAGCACTTGAAAAATGGGACATTCCACAGTACCCCAAAGCCCGTACCCACACCCTGTGTCCTATGGCAGTGAGCCAACACGTGCCCGGGTATGCGGTTACAAACCCATATTGTCTGAGTACTTATACATTGTATTCTCTGTATTGCACTGTATAAATTGTTCCAATCAAGCTGAACAACTGAGTGCAACGGCACTCTAAACTCGATGTGTACAATCTGTTAAATTGCGGCAGTAGATAGGGTCAAAAGCAGATGTTGCAATGCCCTGTTTTCCTCCGATATCCCAAAGGCAAACAGGAGAAGTCTTGCAATAAAGGAACAGCAAAGGACAACAGGTCCTGGCTCCCGCTGGCCTCACAACCACCAGCAGGGGAGCCACAGCAGTTAAGTCATGACACATTAATCATGGGGCAGACTTTTGCTTTGCACATACTCTAGGTAGGGATAAAAAGAATAAATCAAATCTTGTTCCCAGCATAGCATATGGCAGCTGTAAAACAGTGTAGAAGAATAAAGGATCAATCAGACAGGGTAATTTCCTCGCTAAATGGATGCAAAAAACACTACAAGGCCCTGAGCAGGTCAATCCTCTTCTTTAGCCACCGGTCGCATCAGCTGCCTTTTAAAAGAAGTGGGTCTGGCCTTTTGCAGTGATGTGGAGCCTCGCCGGATATAGCATAACATAAGGTGCCTGTAATTTCTGCAGCCTTTTCTTGACCTCGTTGAAACAGGTCTTTCTTTTCTGTACATCAGAGGGAAAATCAGGATAGAATGAGATATGAGCCCTGTTAAACTGGACGTTTTGCCTCTCCCAGGCCAAGCGCAGGATGATCTCTCTCTATCCCTGTAATGTAGCATTCGCGCCAGTATGGGACAAGGAGGACGTCCCAGAGGTAGGGGCCTCAGGGGTACTCTGTGAGCTCTTTCTACAGCATATAGTGATGTGAATGCCTCCTTTCCAAATACCTCTAGTAGCCATCTCTCCACGAAATCAGTGGGGTCTCTACCCTCCAGTTTCTCAGGGAGGCCCACAATGTGTAAATTTTTTAGTCTCATTCTGTTTTCAAGGTCATCAACGCATTGATCAACAGCTGCAACCATCCAAGCATTATATTGTGAGTCTCTGGTCAGAGGGGGATGCTTATCTTCCATGTCACTGATCTTACTTTCAGCAGCAGTGGTTCTTTCTCTGATCTTATGCAGATCCTGTCTTATCATGGACACTTACTCCTTCAGACCACCAAAGCATTCTTGCAGTGTATTAACTGTTCTCAGGATCTCAGCTAGTGAGCTCCTCATCCCCACTGTCATCTTCCAGCTCCTCTGATTGTGCTTCCATTAAATTTGCATCTGTGAACCCTGTTTCACTTTCCTTCCTCCACATGCACTTGTTACATAGCTTCCCCTTAAGGCTCACCCCCTCCTCAGCCAAGTCAGTAATATTCAGGGATCCCACCAGCTTCTGGGCATAATAACAAATGTCTTTAGTGTGGGGGTCGCCACTGGTATTCTTAGGGGTCTTGGGGGGGTTTACTCACAGTTTCTTCAAGTTTATCAGTGCCACACGGTCTGCACTGCTGGAGACTCCTGGCAATGCCATTTTGGAGCTCTGGACACTGTATATCCTCCTTGCCCTTTCCCATCATGGATTTACCTGAGGGAAGTGAGTCAGTAACTTTTTCAATTTCGGGGACTGTTAAAGAAGAGTTGAGCAACTCCAGCTGAGTAGTGGTTAGGGTCAGGAGCTGTAAATTTATAAGGAAGGCTTATATCACCTCTTCTAATAATAGGGGAGTGGAGGTGTCTTTATTCATATTATATAAGGAGCTATATTAACCACTAGCCGACCAGCCACAGTGGAATGATACGTGGGAGCCGATGCGCTTGGCCGGCGGTCGCGATGACCACCGGCCATGTGCGATCACGGGCACGAGAGACAGAATGGGCATTTGTGTGTGCAAAAACACAAATTCCAGTTCTGTCAGGAGAGGAGAGACAGATCATCTGTTCTCATTAGCTAGGAACAATGTTCTGGCTCCTCTAGTCAGTCTCATCCCCCCACAGTAAGAAACACACTGAGGGAACACATTTAACAGTAAAAATCTCTCCTGCGCTCGGGTGTCTAGTTCCTCAGTACGTGGTGTGACCAACTTCATACAGTAATGCCTGCCGTCTTGCAGTCCTCCTCAGAATAATGGGTATTCATAGGCTAAAGAAAAAAATAAAAGAAGGAGGGCGCACCGACCTAGTGCATTACCACTGGTAAAGCTTTATTAAAGAATAAAACAGCAAAGTGTATACTCACAAACGAGCATAGGTAACAGGCATTGACTCAATCAATGCCTGTTACCTATGCTCGTTTGTGAATATACTCTTTGCTGTTTTATGCTTTAATAATGCTTTACCAGTGTTAATGCACTAGGTCGGTGCGCCCTCCTTTTCTTTTTTTCTTTAGCCTAGGAACACATTTAACCCCCTTGATCGCCTCCTAGTGTTAACCCCTTCCCTACCAGTGACATTTACACAGTAATCATTGCATTTTTTTAGCACTGATCACCAGGGCTGGACTTGGACAAAAATTTGTCCCTGGACTTCATCCAGACCAGCCCACTTTACTCCAAACACCTGGTGTTGGCGCTTCAATCTTCTCTGCTCCATGGTTGATATGGTGTCAGGATGATTGAAGCGCATTATTTCTATTATTATATTGTAATATAACATGAAATAGTTCAACTCACCATAATGCAGAATCAATGGGAGCCCTGAGTGTGTCACCTGCCACATCACCTGCCACCAGATGCTGTGTGTCACTTGCCACAGCACTTGTCAACAGAGGCAGCTTGTCACTTGCCACGTCGCCTGCCACCAGATGCCGCATGTCACTTGCCACGTTACCTGCCACCAGATGCAGAACATCACTTGCCATGTCACTTGTCAGCAGAGGCAGCTTGTCACTTGCCATGTCGCCTGCCACCAGATGCTGCATGTCACTTGCCAAGTCGCCTGCAACCAGGTGCCACATGTCACTTGCCACCATCGCCTGCCACCAGATGCAGCGTGTCACTTGCCACGTCGCCTGCCACCAGATGCCGCATGTCACTTGCCATGTTACCTGCCACCAGATGCAAAACGTCACTTGCCACGTCACTTGTCAGCAGAGGCAGCTTGTCACTTGCCACATTGCCTGCTACCAGATGCTGCATGTCACTTGCCACGCTGCCTGCCACCAGGTGCCGCATGTCACTTGCCACCATCATCTGCCATCAGATGCAGCGTGTCACTTGCCACGTCGCCTGCCATCAGATGCCGCATGTCACTTGCCACCAGATGCAAAACGTCACTTGCTACGTCACTTGTCAGCAGAGGCAGCTTATCACTTGCCACATCGCCTGCCACCAGGTGCCGCATGTCAATTGCCACCATCGCCTGCCACCAGATGACGCATATCACTTGCCCTGTCACCTGTCGCCTGCCAAGTCAATTGTCACCAGATGCAGTGCTACTACAGGACTTGATGGGCACCTCAAACCCAGCTCTGCATCTCCCCAACACACAACATGACAGGGAAACCGGGAACCGATCAGGCCAGTAGATGCAGAGCATCGGTGTGTACTACTACTTCCTGGTAGCGGTGGAACACATGATGGGGCGGACATGATGTCATCATCCGGAAATGATGCAAGATGTGGGAGCTGATGCATCCTTCAGGCCATTCCTCCGCCACCAGGAAGTAGTACAGACCGATGCGCTCGGCATCTACTGGCCCAATTGGTTCCCGGTGGCGGCTCCTAATTCAAATTGATGACAAGACTGGACTCTTGCACAGTGTTTCAATGCCTTGCACCCTACTAACTTTGCCAGTAACATTCTTTAAGTGGAATAAAAGTTGTTTTAATGCTACATTTGGTGCTGTGTATCTCTTTCTCCTCCCCTGTCTCTGAAACTAGCCCACTGAGCCATCGCCCCTCCGGGAATCTCCCGGTAGTCCCGATGGCCAGTCCATCCCTGGCGATCACTGTATAAATGTCAATGGTCCCAAAAATGTGTTCAAAGTGTCTGATCTGTCCGCCACAATGTCGCAGTCCTGATAAAAATCGCTGATCACCGCATTACTAGTGAAAAAAATAAAATAATAAAAATGCCATAAATCTATTCCCTATTTTGTAGACACTGTGTGAGTAATTTACTATATCGCTGCGGCACTAATTGCTGCTAATTTGCAGCAATTTAGAGCTGAGTAGCGCTAAAACGGTATTCATTATAGCGCTGGTGAGAAAATACTCCAAAAATCAAATTTACTATAGTTCCCTGAAACCAAATAGCGCCCAAACCCTTACTCTGCTAAAACCTGGAGTAGTACACATGGAAATAATGTTTAGAGCATGATATAATTGACTAAGTGGTACTGAAATATGCTGTATATTATTTAAAGTTAATCTGCTTTTAAACTGTGTGAAAAAGTGATTTCTACACTGAAATATCTTTAAAAGTCTGAGAAGTGAAAAATTCCTGGTTTTGGACAACTAGGTGCCAACACAACAGAGCGTGCTCAGACCTGAAAATAGCTCTCATTTTAACTCAAGCAAATCGAGAGGGAAATGGGACTTTAAATGAAGCGGCTGAACTGCGGAGGTGATGATATAAATGTACATTTTTATTTATAACAACAAGGTAAATGTGGTAATTTCATATATACATAAAAGCACAAGGTATAGACACAGTAATACACAGTATATAAATAAAGGTAAATTCATGAGGTTAATGAATAATATATGACAGCAATCTGGCCTTAAAGTGCTAAACACAGCATGCCCGGCACCTGTGTTGATAATCACATAAGGGGAATCTACAAATGTTGGATTCATGGTATAACATCGTCAAAGCGTAGTATGTGTCTCTGCAGCATCCAATAGCTCTACGCGTTTCGTGGAATTGTCTCCACTCGTCAGGAGCAGATGCAACAGGTTCCTGTAGATTAAATGGTTATGATGAAACCACATTATGTATAGAAGTAAAGAATGTTATTTATAAAAAGAAATTCTACCACCTGGTGGTGCATGGCATGTAGCTTGGGTAAGTGTCCTTTGGTTTAGACCCACACACAACACGTTTGGTTTTTGCACTGTTTTGTTTATACACATTTGTTTTTTACACTTACTTCACTTTTAGGTTTGTTTTTGCTCAGACCATTTTCACTTATAGGTCAGCCCACCTCATACACATTACACTAATTACACTTCACATCTCATCTTTTTTCTCCATCTCTTACACATGCTAACACATTGGGCTCACATTTTTACACTACTATTTTTTCATCATTTTTTCATCATTTCCCTTACACATACCTTGCTTGTTTTTTCACATCTTCATCATCTCACCTCACACACATTTTCATTCTCACTTTCAGATGTTTTGATTTGCCCATACTTCCAAGTCAGCACCTACATTCATGGGGACCACCTTAGGCACCATACCACCACCCCAAGCTGCCCATATACAGGTACGCCGCCTCAGCTCCCGTGATGTGGTCTGTGCCTCCGGTTCACCTGTCTCGCTCACCCCACATCGCTCCCACTGCCGGGGCTGGTGAGTGTATTTGGTCATTTTTTTTTTTTTTTATAAATAACATTCTTTACTTCTATACATAATGTGGTTTCATCATAACCATTTAATCTACAGGAACCTGTTGCATTTGCTCCTGACGAGTGGAGACAATTCCACGAAACGCGTAGAGCTATTGGATGCTGCAGAGACACATACTACGCTTTGACGATGTTATACCATGAATCCAACATTTGTAGATTCCCCTTATGTGATTATCAACACAGGTGCCGGGCATGCTGTGTTTAGCACTTTAAGGCCAGATTGCTGTCATATATTATTCATTAACCTCATGAATTTACCTTTATTTATATACTGTGTATTACTGTGTCTATACCTTGTGCTTTTATGTATATATGAAATTACCACATTTACCTTGTTGTTATAAATAAAAATGTACATTTATATCATCACCTCCGCAGTTCAGCCGCTTCATTTAAAGTCCCATTTCCCTCTCGATTTGTTTCAATTTAGGGATGGAGGTGCTTACCCGCGCCTCATTTAAAGTCCCAAACCTTCCTTTTCTTTTTTTCATTTTAACTCAAGTGTCTTTTTTACCCGGCACTATAGTAAATACCAAAATGAGAGCTAATTAGAGAGCATTTTTTGGAAGTGAAAATCTGCTCTATTCTAGTCCAAATCAAGTTTTAGCCATTGATTCTAATGGAACAATTGTAACTTTCACAAAAATAAAAAACTTTTAATGTTGAGATGAAATGTATCTTTCTCTGAAATAAATATTCCTTTGCTACATTGTTGCTTCTACTTAAAATATTTTGTTTTTAAGAATGCTAGAATGTGGAATGTTTTGATGTTTTGGTAAAATATATTTTTCTCTGTCACTTTCACTTGTTTCTCTCCGTCTCACAACAATCTTTACCCAAACTCACACAGGTGTCTTTACAATCCACAAACAATACCATTGCTGATGCAAATTTAAAATGAATAACAATTTTTTGTGCTTTTTATTATTTCCAAATATTCATAATTTGAGCCCAAAAAATGTGATACATGTACCAACATCAGAAATCAAAATGTAATTCCCAAAAATTTGAGGGTAATATTCTACTCTCACCCACAAAAAAAAAAAAATATCAAAGAATAAATCAAGAAGAATAACTCTTGAGTAATGTAATTCCATCACCTGTATGCAGTATTTATGTGTTTTTATGTGTATTTATGTGTAGTTATGTGTAGGAGGTTCTCACATGTGGCAGCTCTTTGGCTTAGAGGTTAGAACTTCTGCTTAGTGTCCTTGAGTGTCTGGGTTCAAATCCCAAACATGCTGCTTCATGTAGAGAAGTTGTCTCAACTCCCAGGTCCTATAACTATGTATTTATGTGTAGGAGGGTTCCACCACCATTGCAAGTCTTTTCCAGATACACTATTTAGCCAAAAGTATTGGGACAGCTACCTTTACACACATGAACTTTAATGGCAGCCCAGTCTTAGTCTGCAGGGTTAAAATTTGATTTGGCCCACCCTTTGCAGTTAGAACAGCTTCTGGGAAGGCTGTCCACAAGGTTTAGTGTGTCTATGGGAATGTTCGATCATTCTTCCTGAAGTGCATTTGTGAGGCCAGGCACTGATGTTGGATGAGAAGGCCTGGCTCGCAGTCTCTACTCTAATTCAGCCAAAGGGTGTTCTATCGGGTTGAGGCCAGGACTCTGTGCAGGCCAGTCAAGTTTCTCCACCCCAAACTTGCTTATCCATGTCTTTATGGACCTTGCTTTGTGCACTGGTATGCAGTCATGTTGGAACAGGAAGGGGCTTTTCCCAAACTGTTCCCACAAAGTTGGGAGCATGAAATTGTCCAAAATGTCTTGGTATGCTGACGCCTTAAGAATTCCCTTAACTGGAACTAAGAGGCCAAGCCCAACCCTTGAAAAACAACCCCACATCATAATCCCCCCTCCACCAAATCATTTGTACCAGTGTACAAAGCAAGGTCCATAAAGCCATGGATGAGTGATTTTGGGGTGGAGGAACTTGACTGGCCTGGACAGAGTCCTGACCTCAACACAACAGAACACCTTGGGGATGAATTAGAGAGGAGACTGTAGGTCAGGCCTTCTCATCCTACATCAGTGCCTGACCTCACAAATGCACTTGGAAGAATGGTCAAACATTCCTATAGACACACTCCTAAACCTTGTGGACAGCCTTCCCAGAAGAGTTGAAGCTGTTATAGCTGCAATGGGTGGGCCAAATGAGTTTTGAACCCAATACTAATACTGGGATGCCATTACAGTTCATGTGCATTTAAAGGCAGTCGTCCCAATACTTAGGCCAATATATTTTATATTGCTTGTGGCACTGAGCATGGCTATGGACTTAGGGCTGCTTCACACCACAGAGATGCAGAGAACACGTGTGAGGCTGCCTGGTGGCTAAGTGGGTATCAGTTCTGTCTAGCAGCACCTGGGATGTTGGTTCAATTCCCCAACATGCTAATGCTTGTATTGAAGTTTATATGTTCTCCCTGTGTGGGTTTCTCACTACAATCCAAAGACATGCTGGCATTTTATTTGTCTCCTGTCGAAATAGGTTCTAATGTAAGAAAGTTACTTTTGGACTTTAGATTGGAAGCTCTTTGCAGCCAGGGACTGATGTTAATGTTTGTTAGCACTAATCATGCCCAGAGACTTGCACATTTAAAATTGTAGGGTTTACACTGCACAGGTACATATGCTTAGAAAACTGTTGCTTTGTTTATGTGGATGCAAATACACTTTGATCTTTGGCCTGTAGTTGGAGATTTGATGCACATAGCCAAGGGCTAACACAGTTGCGAATAGTATTATGTGTTCCTGCTCATCAGGTGCAATCACTTTAGACATACATGAAGAGATAGATTGAAAGATACTGGTGGGCATGTACTTCTATTGGGCATGTCAGTGTGCTAAAAATACAAGCTCTCTTCTATAAAGGCCTGCAGTAGGGGGAGTTTGTTTGGCCTGAGAAGGTCAGGTTTGTTGCTGTGATTTGTGGGGGAGAAGGAATGATATTGTGCCTATTGACAAATGCCCAACTAGGGATATTTGATGAATATCTTGTACATTTTTTCAATCAAAAGTGGGTTTATGTGGCCATACTGTCAATGTTGTGTATATATTGTTCCTGTCTGATCATGCAAACATCGTTTGGAAGGATCTGCTGACCTTCTACCCTTTTTGATCTCGTTGTTTAATTGTGTACACCGAAATGCAGCTTCCAGCAGAACATGGTCACCAATGTATGCAAGTGTGGATTGTGGGCTGGTGGTGGGTGTTTTGAATAAGTCTTTTTTAATATTATGTTGGAATGCTCTGTAAGAATGACTGTTAAGTATGTTTCTATAATCTTGAAGATAAAAATGTGATGTGTTGCCCGTTATACACTGAAATTAAAGCTGTGTCCACTCTAAGGTTTTGCCAAATTTTAGATTGTAAGCTCGTATGAGCAGGGCCCTTAAAATCCCATTGCTTAATGTAGCACCATATATCCTGTCCAAATTTTTTTGAAGCTAGTAAATGAATGTACATTTTTTTTCTGCTGGTAAAATAAAAGTACATTATTGAGCTTTGTTGTGTTTTTTTTTCTTCTACTTTTCTTTCTCTTTAGTTTTTATGAGTGGTGGTTTTGGGAAAGTGCAATATCTCTTATATCTTATTTCAATATGTATTTGTGCACCAAAAATCTAATCTCTTCGACCTTGTTCACATTGATGCTACTTTGAAATCACGCTACTACACTTGAAGTAGCACGATTTCAAAGTAGCAAGGTCAGTGCGATTTCAGGTGCTACCAGATAGACATCCGTGTGGCTTCATACACAGATATCTATTGAAGTTGCACCCAAAATCGGCAAAAGTAGTGCAGGAACTACTTTAACAAATTGGTGTGGTGTCCCATCGATTGGAACAGTGCCATTGCTGCCAATAGTCATGCGATTTGATCTCTCAAATCGCATGACAAATCGCTCCAATGTAAACCTAGGCTTCTGCACACCTGCAAGTAAAGGATAAAGGTGGAATCTTTATATATAACAGCTGTGGAGAATTGCAGGTAATGAATTTAGTTGGTGGATAGGCAGTGTTGTATGTGTCAGCTTTAGTTCACATTGGTGCGATTTGACATGTCAAAGCAGTGGCAATTGCACCGTTTTAATTGGTGCGACTTTGGGGTGCAATTTGTATTGATATCAGTGCAGAAACCTGCACAGATGTCTCTGAAATTCCCCCTGCAGTCAGGACTGACATGCGGGAATGAAATTGTGTGATTTCAGCTGAACGGTTTCCTCCCTCTGTCAGTGTGAACCAGGGCTCAAACTGGGCCTTTTGTTTTTATCATTCACCTGCTGCTAACCCAGGGACACCATTTCTTATCGAACGCCTTTAAATATCATAAGTAGAAATACAAATTTGCATATCTGCAAATAAACAAAAATAATAACATTCTAATCGTGGTTGCAATCAAATATTCGCAGCAGCGATCAAAAGAGTGTGGTTTCGCCTTCTGACCCAGAAATAAGTCATTGTAATCACCCGGAAGTTCCTGTGCTGTTCAGGATCTCCATCTAGGTGGACATGGCTAGGTCCCTCTTTAGCAAAGAGGTGCTGCTCATTTTCCGGATAAGGGTATGATATGTACTTGTGCTTAATCAATGTTGGGGTGGATGTAGTAGTTAGATTTCGTGTGGGTAGGGTTCATTGATTTGTTTGGCATTCCCACACATTTGCTTCTGGTCCATGTGCACACATCACTTCCTGCATTTGTTCTGCTGAAGTAAACGCAAGTATAAATGAGAGCTCCTTTCTATTAAAATATATATGACTTGTTTCACAGTTGGGTGACTTTGGACCTCCGAGTTGCTTGACAAGTTGTACCCCATGATTCTCAATGATAACTAGGGATGGACCGAACACACCCCTGTTCGGTTCGCAGCATAACATGCAAACAGACAAAAAATTTGTTTAAACACGTGAACACCATTAAAGTCTATGGGACACGAACATGAATAATCAAAAGTGCTAATTTTAAAGGTTAATATGCAAGTTAATATGAGCCGCCGAAAATACCCGTGAGTCAGCTGTACACAGCGCCCGAGCAAAGCGAGCCTGCGAGGGGCCCTGTTACAGGCGCTGTGTACAGCTGACTCACAGGTGTTCAGCTTTGGCTATTTTCGGTAGCTGGTACTGCACAACCACTGCGCCTGCACAGTACAGGGGAGTCCTTATCCACCGGGGGGAAATTTCTCAGCAGAACACCGGCACTAGCGCTAGCACTTTTAAATGACTTTTTTCTTCCTTTAGAAATGTCATTTTGCTGTCAGACTGTTCTAAACACGGGAAACATGCGCCACTTTACAGGCATACTATAGAAACCCCCCAGGTAGGAAATTTAAAGGAATAGTACACTTTTATTGTTTCACTCTAAGCATTATTAAAATCACTGCTCCTGCATTGATACATGTCCCCTGGGGCAGGACCCGGGTCTCCAAACACTTTTTATGGCAAACAACTTGCATATAAGCCTTCAGTGAGAACTTTGGATTTTGCAGGTTCGAGCCCCATTGACTTCCACTATTCCAACATATGTGATCTGACAGGCATTATTGCCAGAAATAGCGCTGCTTTCCATTTGCATTAGAGCTGAGTTTCTGAGAGTTGAAGTCTTTCTGGCCTTTTTTGAGAGCTATTTTTTGGCACTGCAGGATAATTTTTTGGCGCTATAGTAAATGACCACCTGTAACTTTTGCGCAAACCAATCAATATACGCTTATTGCAATTTTTTTTACCAAAAATATGTAGAAAAATATATATTGGCCTAAACTGATGAAGACATTTTATTTATTTTTTTAAATGTTGGGATATTTATTATAGCAAAAACTAAAAAATATTGTTTTTTTTTTCAAAATTGTTGCTCTTGTTTTGTTTATAGTGCAAAAAATAAAAACTGCAGAGGTGATCAAATACAACCAAAAGGAAGCTCTATTTGTGGGAAAGAAAGGGCATCAATTTTTTTGGCTACTACGTCACACAACCATGCAATTGTCAGTTAAAGCGACGCAGTGCCGTACCGCAAAAAATGGCCTGGTCATTAAGGGGGCAAATCCTTCCAGGGATACCACAGTAGCCTTAGGATTTAAAAGTTTACTTTTATAGAGTGGTGTAATATATGGTGAATTTGAGTTTTAGCTATTTGTGATTTAACCAGACCCCACCAGTTTGAACAAGCTAAGACCCATTTGCTTACTAATGTTTACTCTAAAACTTCTAGGAATGCCTAGACTACTACTGTCCGAGCTGCTATATGTCTGATAAAAAATTGGAATGAGATTTGAGTTTGCAGCCATGTAGATCTTGACCTGAACTTCACATGTTCACAGTTTCCTGAATACTGTAGTTCAACTCAATGATCCATTCTCCTGCCTGCCAAACCTAAAAATACTGCACCCAGAAGTCATTAATTTAGTGTGAGTATCACTATTAGACATGTGCAATTCGTTTTGTTCCCAATTCATTTTTTAACTGATTTTGCCAAATTTGTTAATTTGGAAATATCCAAATTAACGAAAACCTGTTTAACAAATTTTTCCGAATATTTGTAAGTTCAAAAATCCATAAATTTGTAAATTTGAAAATTCAAAATTAAGAACGAAAAAATTCAAAGAACGAATATCCAAAAATAAGAGCGAAAATCAGAAAATTTGAGAACCCAAAAATTTGAAAAATCTGAAATAATAACTAACTTATAGTAACTTAACTAATACTAACTATTGAATTATAGGTATTGGACATTCCTTTCAAATTGACTCTTAGTGAACGTAATGAATACAAATTTATCCAAAGTTACGAATTATCTGAAATCAGCAGTGCACATGTCTAATCACTATCTCATTAATGCTACTTTCACACTGATGCAGTTTTCAGGCATTTTTTGGGCTAAAAAATAAAGCACCTGTAAATTGCCTGAAAACTGCCTCTCATGGCTCTCCACTGTGAAAACCTGAGTGCTTTCACACTGGGACATTGCGCTTGCGGGATGGCAAAAAAAGTCCTGCAAGCAGCAACGTTGTGGCGGTGTAGAAACGCTGTATACATCGCTCCTACACCACCCCTGCCCATTGTAATGAACAGGCAGCGCTACTGAAGTGCCTGAAAAGCACTTCAGAAGTGCTGCAACACGGGTGGTTTTAACCCTTTCTTCGGCCGCTAGCGGGGGTTGAAAGCGCCCCACTAGTGGCCAAAAAGCACCGCTAAAATGACGGTAAATTGCCGCTAAATCTAACGGTGCTTTACTGCCAATGCAGCAGCGGCTACAGTGTAAAAGCAGCCTAAGTGAATTAATTCTCGCTCCTTGATTGCTAAGATGCTGGCCAGGAATGCTGTGTTACCAACCAATTACATTATTCATTGCTATACATTACATTACACTGTGTCAGTGTAGTGTTGGTGCAACTTGCTCTGAGATGTCTTCTCTCCTCTCTCTGGAGAGGAAAAGAATTCCATGAGGAGAAATGACATCACTTCCCCTGTCTGTGTTTACACTTACACAGGCAGGGGAGGATTTCATTCGTCAGGACTGATCAGCAGGTCCAGGCCAGAAATAATTTGCCTGGGCCTGGAGACTGTTCAGTTCTGAAACAAATCTGATCATTGTGGCAGCCAGGGGGACGCGCATCCGACGTTACATAACGTTGTTTTGCCCACCTGTGCCATTCTAGTCGGGAAAAAATGGTTAAGGAAAGGCAACATAATGTTAATAGGAGACTTTAACACCATGAACGGCCACAACTTGGACACTTCCTCCAACGGCCATCCTTGAAATCCCTCTTCCATGCTCACAACTTATATGATGCATGGAGATGCCAACATGGCTCAGAGCAAGACTTTACATATTTCTCTCCCTCCCACCTATCCTACTTTCGTATAGACTACAAATTGACAAATGGACTCTCCAAAATGTGACTTCTTTGATCATAGGTACCATCACATGGTCTGACCATACCCCTGTTTCTTTATCACTTGGATCTCAACAGATTTGGGCACCGTGGAGACTCAATTCCTCCATCATGGCAAATCCGGACATTTGCTAGAGCATTACTGCGGCTCACCACTCCTTCTTTGAACACGACAACTTACCAGACACTGACCAATTTATTTTATGGGCCTCCTATAAAGCCTACATTTGTGAGATACGCATTCAGTTGAATAGCAAAATCAGGAACCAGAGGACTAAGCAGATCGATGAGGCTGTATGTCTGATAGAAGGCTTATGCCGCGTACACACGGGCGGACTTTTCGACCCGACTGGTCCGACAGACTGAATCCGGCGGACAATCCGACCGTGTGTGGGCTTCATCGGACCTACAGCAATCGGTCAAAAATCTGACGGACTTTAGATTTAAAACATGTTTCAAATCTTTCCAATGGACTAGAGTCCGGTCGAAAAGTCATCTCATCTGTATGCTAGTCCGACGAACAAAAACTGATGCTAGGGCAGCTATTGGCTACTGGCTATGAACTTCCTTATTTTAGTCCGGTCATACGTCATCACATACGAATCCATCGGACTTTGGTGTGATCGTGAGTAGGCAACAAGTCCGTTCGTTAGGAAAGTCCGTCAGAAGTCCGCTGAAAGTGCGTCGGACTAGCCCTGTCGAAAAGTCCACCCTTGTGTACGCTGCATTAGAAGCCCTCTCCCTGCCTAACAAATTATCTATTCCTTGCAAAATTTACACTCACTGCTATTACTAAAATATGAGTCTAACCTGAAACATGCCAAGGATAATTACTACTCCCTAGGGAACAAAGCTGGAGCACTCCTAGCTCACAGAGTTAAAGCTCAGCGTGCCAAGACCAAAATTACCTCCCTTAACCACACCACCTCGAAACAACTCCTAAACAACCTCCAAGAGATTGCTGATGCCTTTAGCGACTACTACTCCTCTGTCTACAATCTCCATAAAGACCACTCCACCCCACGACCCACAGAAAAAACTATCAAAGAATTTCTAGACTCCATTGAGCTGCCATCTCTGAATTCCTCTCAAAGAGATTCGGCCTCTCAACCATTTTCCAAACAGGAAATCCTTCAAGTGATTAAATCCTTGCCCTCTCACAAATCTTCAGGTGAAGATGGCTTTACAAACAAATTTTACAAGCACTTTGCTAATATACTATAACCTCATTTGACTAGCCTCTTTGGTCATGCTGCATTCTCTGGTTCCTTGCCAATTGACTTACTGCGCTCAGTGATTACTACTATTCCTAAACCAGGGAAGGACCCCCTATCTACAGCCAACTATAGGCTAATATCCTTATTGAATACGGATATTAAGTTACTAGCCAAGGTGATTGGCCGCAGATTACAAGCTTTCCTCCCTCTCTACTGCACCCAGACCTGGTTGGTTTTATACCAGGGAGGCAAAAACTGGATGACACTAGAAGAGTCATTGATCTCAATTACCACACCACCCGCACAAAAACACCTTCTCTGCTGCTCTCTCTCTTGTACATTGGGGATGCCTCCAAAACGCCCTCTCTAAGTTTGGCATTACCGGATAGTTCCAGTCTGTAATTCTCTCTCTGTATTCCAACCCATCAGCTAGAGTGCTCTCAGGAGGGGCCCTGTCCACACCTTTTACCATAACCAATGGCACACGACAGGGCTGCCCCCTATCTCCACTCATCTTTGCCCTAATAATGGAGCCTTTTGCCACTAAAATCAGACGTGACCCACGTATCTCAGGTATCACAAGGTCTGGCATGGAACATAAACTTAGCCTCTTTGTGGACGACATTATACAGTACTCTTAATTACAAACCCGTCCCAATCACTAGCAGCAATTCAGGAGGTATTACATGAATTTAACTTAGTGCCCTATTATAAACTCAGTGCCACCAAATCACTGATCTTACCACTCCATATTTCCCAACCACTAATCTCCCAGCTGCAGAAAACCTTCCTGTTTGTATGGATGGTCCAGTCCATTCCCTATTTAGGCATCCAGCTAACTGCCTCTAATAGCCAACTATTCGACCTAAACTACAAGGCCTTCCTTTTGTTTTTTTTCTAACCACTTCAGTGAACATTTTCCGAGAAACATATTTCAACTTTACAGTTCAATTTCATCCCGGCTTGTTTTCACATCATTGTGGCGCTTTTTCCTTTTTTTTTGGTTTGTTACCCCCATAGGTTTTTTACTAAAGCGTACATCGTATTACATTTAATGGGGCCAACCATTAATACACATAAAAAAAGATATATATATAAACCCCCAGTGTACCCCCCTTCCCCCCTCCAAAACACTCTCCCCTCCCTTGCCCCTCCACCCCTCTCCTTTGCTCCTACTGGTTCTAGTCTACACTTTTCTCCGCTTCTTAAACTTCGTCCAACTGCCTAGCTGCTTTGGGGCCACACCTCATTTTTGTTCTAAATTCCCATCACCTCACCAATCCTGCAGCGTGGGTCTCCTTTTTACTTGTCAGTATCTAGGAATAAGGCTTTTAGCTGCATTCAAAAGTTGTGGTAATAATGTTCTCAAATATGTCCTAGTTGGCATTCTAATCCCATGAAATAAACACCCCCAAGCATCATTCGGGACTCCAATATTGGTTATTTCACTGGTGATTTGCCTAATCTCCCCCCCAATATTTTTTAATTTCTGGGCAATGCCACCAGATATGCGCCATTGTCCCGATCTCTTTACATCCCCGCCAACAATATTGCGATGTTTCACTCTGGTACTTATGTGCTCTGTCTGGGGTAATATACCATCTTGCCAAGCACTTATAATTTAGCTCAAGCATCTTATAATTGACCGTTGTTGCATGTACCTGCTTCAGTAACCTCCCAAGCTCTGGTTCTTTTGAGCTGTATATCTAATTCCGACTCCCACTTCTTAATAAATGGCGGTGTTTCTAATCCCTTCAATTCTATTAAAACTCTAATATAGATCTTAGAAATCCCCTTCTTCCCTGTTTTTTCCACACACAGTTTCTCCAGGGGGCGTACATTTTTATCTGATCTAACGGGTTGAGGGAGAGTTTCAATAAAATGGTTTAATTGGCTGTACCGCCATCAATCTATAACTATAAGCTCCCCTTTATTGTTTAATACCTGGTATGTACAAATTTTACCTGTTCCATCACATTTTTTTAATTGTGCATCCTCTTGTAGGATCCATTTCCCAAACAATACCTCCATCCCTGGTGCAAAATATTCTGTGTCCTTCAATGGGATTAAGGACGAATTATACTGTGCAATTGTGCAAATTATCCCAAACTTTTAATGCATGTCTGGTGATATCATGTGTATCTGTGCTGATTTTTCTAAATTGTGATGGAATCCATATTATTTTTCCCATTTTTACTTTACAAATCGTGCTGTCCATTTTCACCCAACGCTTTCCCTTATTGTTTTTTGCCCATTCTACTATTCGTGATAATATAATTGCCTCATAATAACTACTAATATCTGGAGCCCCCCACCCCCCCTTCTCCTTTTCTTTTTCTAATTGTGCAAAACTAATACGTGGTTTTTTCCCTCTCCAAATAAACTTTAAGACTAGTGTATGCAATGTTTTAAAATAAGCCAGTGGAAGTGGAATTGGGAGCATTTGCATCTTATACAAAATTTTGGGTAGGATTGCCATCTTGAGTATATTAATTCTACCCCCGCATGATGTCCTCTTGTAATTCTGTTCAACTCCTCTTTGATCTCGTTGAGGAGTGGCACAAAATTAGACTGGTATAGTGACCCTCTTGATGTAGTTATCTTGACTCCTAGGTACTTAAGTTCTTTTTTTCTCTCACACGAATGGGAAATCCTTTTGAAAAGAGAATTCCCCTTTTTTACCTTTATTGATTTCTAGTGTTTCTGATTTAGCCGGGTTTATCTTAAAGTTAGATATTTCTCCGTACTCTTTTAAGGTTGTAAGCAAATTTGGGAGGGTAATCCTCGGGCGGGTTATATAAAATAAAATATCATCCGCGAAAGCTGCCAATTTATGGACCTCTTCCCCAACTTTTATTCCCCTGATATCCAGGTTCTGCCTTATCTTTGTTAAGAGGGGTTCAAGCGCTAGCACAAATAGTAGGGGGGAAAGTGGGCACCCCTGTCTTGTGCCATTGAACATTTCAAACGGCTCCGAGAGTGTTCCGTTTACCTTAACCCTCGCTGTAGGTCGTACGTATAATGCCTTTATCCATCTGGACATATTCGGCCCGAGTCCTATCTCCTCCAGCATGCTCTACATGAAGCCCCAGTCCACCCTGTCAAAAGCTTTTTCAGCATCAATTGACAAGAGTAGTCCTGCGGCTCCACTATCTTTAATTCTCTGCATTACCAAGAATGTTCTGATGCCATTGTCCCTCCCTTCCCTACCTGGGATGAACCCAACCTGATCTGGGTGTACCACATCATTCATTATGTTTTTCTGTCTCCCCGCCAATACTTTTGTGAATAATTTCGTGTCCGTATTTAGGAGTGATATGGGCCTGTAGCTGGAGCAGAGTGTGCCATCTTTACCTTCTTTCGGGATGATTGTAATAATGGCCTCCAACGCCTCTTTCCTCATGTCCCATTTTACCCCAATCCCGTTCATATAAGAGCACAATTTAGGGATTAATAGGTCCTGGAATTTTTTATAATATAGTATGTTCAAACCATCGGGCCCAGGGCTTTTACCAACCGGTGTTTCTTTTACTGTTTTCTTTATCTCATCTTCTGTTATAGGGGCCTCTAAATAGCTACATTTATCTTCTGCTATTTTGGTTAATCCTATATCTTTTAGGAAAGCTTTTATTTTCTCCCGTTTTTTTTTTTTTAGCCTCTTCTGGTGTGTTCTTCTTATTAATTGAGTATAGCGCCCATAGTAGTCTTGGAAGGTTTTAGCAATTCCTCTGGTTCTATATCACATATCCCCTACAGTTGTCTTTTTTCTCAATACAGTTGGCAGTTTTCTTTTTTTTTTAATACCTTTGCAAGGAACTTCCCCGGTTTATTCCTCCCTAGATACCTTTCTTTATTAAATTGTATGTCGCTCATGTCTCTTTTTCTACTAGGTCTCTCATGGCCTCTCTTTTGCGGTAGAGTTTTAATAACACCTCCCCCTCCCCGGTTGACTTATGCAGCTGCTCTAAATCATACATTTCTTTTGTTAAGGCTATTTTATCTTGCTTAGATCTTTTTTTTTCGACCCAGCTTTAAAAAAAATACCCTTATATAGGCTTTATGGGCCTCCCAGACAGTGGCTTCTGATATCTCCGCTGATTCATTCATCTTTACCCCACATTGGTACCTACTATCATGCCACAGCTCTAGACCAAATTTATTATCAGTGGAATCCCACCCCAGAACAAATATGGTCCATCATAGAAACCTCCCTCTATCTGCAAAATGGACTAGTTAACTCACTCCTTCTAACCACAAGAGGTTTACCCCCTCTTCTAGCACCATTTCCCTCCATCACTACATCCTTGGAGGCTTGGAAGGACCTCTCCTCAGGACACTTATCTTCTCTCCCTAACCACAAACTCCCAATCACTCTAAGCCCTGGACACCCAGATACATGACCTACCAATGCACCACTGGCAGTCACATGGCATCCCAGCACTATCAGACCTTATGACAGACAAGACCCCAAAACCTTTCAACACCCTGTACATGGAATACAACCTCCCAGCAAAAGACATTTATACTTACATGAGAATAGTCAGCTTCCTTAACACCTCTAAACTCCAACCAATGACCAATATCCCTGAACCCATATACAAATTCTTAACATGCCCATCTTACCCCAAAAGAGGTATTACATCCTTCTACAAGATTCTAAGCAACTATCAACCATAAACGCAGGTCACTTCCTTAACAAAATGGATGAAGGAACTTCTTAACATGCCAGCATGCATTTAGAGCAACCTACAAAGGCTCCCACTGCTCTAATCACTGGCATACTTACCAATAAACTCTTCACCCATGGCACTTAACCTCATACAAGCTCTCAAAAATGTATCCTAATTCATCCCCTGATTGTTGGAGAAACTGTGGCAGCATTGGTTCTCTAGCCCATACTCTCTGGTTCTGTAAATCCCTCACATCCTTCTGGAAATAAATATTTGTTATGATATGCTCTATCACAGGCCAAATTACACCCCCAACCTAGCCTTAGCGCTACTACACATAGGCACAGAGAAATTCTCTCCAAATGCCAGATCTATAGTGATACACCTGTTACTAGCGGCTAAGCTAAACATTATCAGATTATGAAAAACCACAGATGCCCCTACACTATTTACAAAAATCTCTGACCTTAACTTCCAGTGTGAGATGGAAAAGCTAATAGCTAGGAAAAACATGCAAATGGATAAATTTACTTCCAACTGGTCCTCTTGGCTTGCACACCCGAAATGTATGGTACAAAAGTAGATTTTGCAAATTTATCCAATGCTCTTATGATTTTTTTTAAGCTGGGATTTCTATCATTATCTAACCCCCTTTTCCCATCTTCCCCCCATCCCCTTTCCCTTATTCCATTTAAAACAATGTTGACTAGTCTTGTGATACATCTTTAAGTTAATTTGCCTAAGATTTCTGAACCTTAATGTACTATTATCTCTTTAAGACAGACCAACCTATGTTCTGTATAACCTCATTGAAGCATTATCCTTTTTTTCTGTATTTGTTAAAACTTAAAAACAATTGACATATCAAAATTACCTTTCCTTTTCAATCTGCAGGACTATATTATCTGTAAAATGCAATGCAATATTGCAACCTGGAGATATTCTGTACACAGATCATGTATGGAATGCCCCCGGAAATGTAACTTCCTGCTTGTGTGATTGGCTTACTGATTTTCCCAGAAATCTGCACTAAGACCCCTTTCACACTGAGGCGTTTTTCAGGTGCTAAAGGGCTAAAAAAAGCGCCTGTAAAGCGCCTAAAAAATGCCTCCCCTGCAGCCCCAGTGTGAAAGACCGAATGCTTTCACACTGGAGCGGACATTAGAAAAAGTCCTGCAAGCAGCATCTTTGGAGCGGTTTAGGAGCAGGGCACCGCTGCTGATGCGCCTGCAAAGCGATTAGGCAGCGACGCTTTTCGGGTGCATTTAACTCTTTCTTCAGCCACTAGCGGGGGTTAAAAGCACCTCGCTAGCGGCCGAAAAGCGCCCCTAAAAAGACGGTAAAGAGCTGCTAAAATTAGTGGCACTTTACCACTAACGCGGCCCGCTGGCAGTGTGAAAGGGGTCTTAGATACAAGTCAGATTTTGAGCATCATCTGCAACAAACATTTATTTTTGGTGATATACTCCCAAAGAAAAATTATGACTAAAGAGATTCAAACCATGCAACTTTCCTCAATAGAACCCTGCAAGTGCAACAGCTGAATGATAATTATAAATCCACTCCTATTCACATTAACTTTGCACCTTAACACCTACAAATAAACACCCATTTCTTCAGAATAAAAAGGTAGGAATCTGCAACAACATTTGTTAATATTTTTGCAATGTACATAGATCACCTAGAGGAGAATGCTTTTTTTTTCTCAACAAAAGTAGAGTTACTCTTTAAGGCAATGAACTTTAACACACCATTAGGTTTGTTCTTGCAACAGAGCAGACAGGTGTGAAGCCAACCTTAATATGATCCTGTACTTCATACGAAACATTAAAAAGTAGTAGGCCTACTAACAGACACCACAAAGTGCCAACAGTTACCGTTATTCCCCATTAATGCTTCATCTGTATCCTTCTCCAGTTTAGTTTCAATTTCCTACTGATGGTTCCTGCCAATATGACAGGGCCTTGTTAACTGCCTTTTTGTGGAATCAGACTGCCTAAGAGGCTAAAAAGGACAAATTCATTTAAGACAAATGACAATAAGTGGAGCTTAGACATGAAATCTTGGAAAGTCATATAAGAATAAAAAGAAATTAAATACTAAGGGGCACATAAGAGGCATTTTGACTTATAACAGCAGACATCTTGTGGTATTTGCTCTTGGACAGAGGCGTTTACAAGTTTATAATGGAGTGCATATTCACTTTAAATTAACAAAAAAAAAAAATAGTGTCACAATGTTTTTATACAGTCTAAGGTTTCTGCTGTGAAATGTGCCTGAAGCTCTGCCTCTGCAATGGAGTTTGCCTGCAGGGCTTCCTGTGAAATTTTCCAGGACACTTCCTGAATAAATGTTTCAAATATCATTTTGAGGGAAAACTAAAAGGCCCTATAGACCTATAATTTCCTTACAATTTTTATGTGAACATAAGTTCTTGTTAGTATCACTCAATCTTATACTTTTTATAATACCCTATTGAATACTGTTTACAGAAATGTGCTTTTATAATGTATTTATTTACATGAATGACCTGATCTCAAGTCATCTGCTTGCTGTTTCTGTGCTCACTTTGGAGTTTCGTGAAAAATTAAGACTCATAATACTTATCTAGTAAACACACTCTAAAAAAGTCTAAAGTAACAGATAATGAATTGAAAAAAAGCATCAATCGATGTCTAAAGGTCATCTTTCTTCTTTCATTGGCAGGTGGGGAGTCAGTTGATCTATCCTATTTTAAATACTTGTCAATGGTAACAATTAGGTACGATGAAATTGGTAATCAGAGAAGAAATGTGCAATATTTACCAAACCAAGCATCAGTGGTCTGTCCGTTGCTTGACAGAAATTTTATTACCTTTTAAATAACTCAGGCATTCAGTTATTAATAGCTAAATTTAGATAACCAGAACTTGGTGTGTGACGTTAAGTCGATACAATTTACAGAAGGCAAAGCAACATTTCCTCATGACAACACAGAGAAAATTGCATTCCTTTGGACTCTGGTGATTTCTGTTTACAGAGCTGTGAACACATCAAATAACACGGGTCATATAGCGTCTATATTCTTTAATTATAAGATAACATTGCAAACACAAGGGACTCTTATCGATATACCACTACCCATTCTCACAGCTTTCCAGAATTTTGTTTTCACTTGTACTAATAAAATGAATCAAACTTTCTGAAAAGTAAAACACAAATCTAAAAATGCTTAGGAGTCTAATTACAGAGAAGATATTTCACATACAAAAAACAGAGAATTGGGGTTTCTTTTTGCTTTACTGGATTTAAAATGTACTTTTAAATGTAATTTCTGTACCATTAGTCATGATTTTAACACATTTTAAACATATTTGTTTTATGGCCTTGATGCTTAGTTTTAGAAGGTTTGAGTGAACTTCAAAGAATTTCGGATGTTAAACCCTTACCCCTTTGAAATCAATGGAAGTTAAAAATGCCCATTTTCAGGATTAAAGGGTGAGGGGTTGTAAAAAAAAAATTGGTGTGAGGGAGTGGGCACTGCCCCAGGGGATCATGTTCCAATGCAAAAAATGTTTTTAAAAAATCAATGTGGCTAGGAGCAGTGATTTTTTTAAGCACTGACATTTACAATGGAAAAATTATTTTTAAATTGCTGTCAAATGACATCTTCATAGCTTCTTTTTTTTTTAGGAAAAAAAATGACAAATGTATCTTTGTAAATGTCACTAACACATCCTACAGCAAAAGTGAAAAAAATAAATTACATGGAGCACACTAAAAATGCATACCAGACCCTTTGTGTCTGGTATAAAGTTTAGGGGTACCTCATGCAAAAGAAAAAAACAAAAAGAAAAATGCATGTGGTCCCCCTAAAAATCCATCCAGACCCTTAATCCAAGCATGCAGCCTGGATGGCCAGGAAACATGGGATTTACCCTTTGCCACACCTCCTGACTCATACCATTCCACATGCCCTCAACATGGGTGGATTACTTCCCAGAAGTACCCCGCTGGCAAAGCATCTTGTGCCCATGTTCATGAGGGCAAGGACCTCTTCCCCACTACCCTGGCCTGGTGGCCCTTGGGATCAGCGAGTGGGGGCTTATCTTAATCTTGAAGCCCTTCCTTAATAAAATGGTGGTACCACCCCTCACATGAATGAGTTTTCAGTATATAGTAAAAAAAAAAATATGTCACCTAGAAATAAAGGCACCCAATCCCAATGTTAAACAAATCTGAATGACAGTTTGAGGTGCTATGATCAGCTTTATAGAGGAAGGGGCAGAGATAGAGGTGACATCATTGTCTAATTATGGCCATGTGGCCAAATAAAGGGAAATGATGTAACCTGCTCCATTCATCGCCCTTTTACTTACCCAGCTATGTAAGTGAAAGGACCAGGTTATCTCACTGGTTAGGAAGGATGCAATGGGAGCAAGCGCCTGTTGCTTCCTTAGCAACCAATTTCTCATGGACAGCCAGAGGCTGTCATGCTCGTCCATGCTGAATATCCTAAACTTAGGTTCAGAACCCTGAGCTCATTCCTATTATTTAAAATTACTAGAAGTGTTTTTTTTAAGTGTATAATTGATGAAAAAAAGTTTGTCGTGGTGCCGATTGTGGAAGTCTTTTAATTTTTTTTACAGGCTGAAATCCTCATGGCAAGGGGCTAATGAGTCATCTACCATAATGATATTGGCTCACAATTCCATTAGAATTTGAGTTTTATGGAAAAAAAAAGAATTGGAAGATGCTTTTAGAAAAACCATTAAATAAAAGAGAAATTGTAAAATATGTTGGTGCCCGATGGTGATAACTTCTGAAATCTGGAGAACCTAGATTGACTGCAGTTTAAGTACCTAATAGGAAATTAACCTTATGCTAAGTCAAAAATATTCACTACTAAACCACCAAGTTGTCTAATAGAGATGAGATAAACTAGCACATTTCGGTTCACAGGAGGTTCTGTGAACCCAGCAGGAAGCTCTTGAACCTCAAATACAATGCTGAGCTCTATGAATGTTTATGGGAGCTAAATCTTGCTATTTTTTGGGCCTCGTTCAAAGCTAATTTGAAACTTTTGCTAAAATTTAACATTAGTAGTTGAGCCACCTAAAAAAAAAATGTAAAAGACCCTTTAAGGTGAGAGAGTTTTTCAACGTACTTTAAGCTACAATAAAAATACCCAAAGGCTTTAATCACTTGCCGACCAGCTCACCCAGATATACTGTGGCAGGTTGGCAGTGCTGCACGAATCGCCCAGGCCGGCGGCGATGCACTATCGCTCCCGCTACATGCTGTGGGAGCATGTCTGCAGGTCGGGCGGACTCGATGTCTGCTGACGACCCACGATCGCCTAGTACAGAGGCAGAAAGGGGATCTGCCAGTGTAAACAAGGTGGATCCCCATTCTGACAGGAGACATGTCAGAGATCTTCTGTTCCCAGTGATCGGTAACAGTGATCTCTGTCATGTCCCGGTGAGCCCACCCCCCTACAGTTAGAACACACCTAGGGAACACACTTAACTCCTTGATTGCCCCCTAGTGTTAACCCCTTCCCTGCCAGTGTCATTTTTACAATGATCAGTGCATTTTTATAGCACTGGTCAATGTAAAAATGTCACTGGTCCCCAAAAGTGTCATTTGGGGTCAGATTTGTCTGCTGAAATGTTGCAGTGCTGCTAAAAAATACAGATCACTGCCATTACTAGTAAAAACAATGAAAAATAAATACAAGTCCCTAAATCTACCCCATAGTTTGTAGACACAATAACTTTTGCGCAAACCAATCAATATATGCCTATTGCAATTTTTTTTTTTTACCAAAAATATGTAGAAGAATATATATCAGCCTAAACTGATGAATAAATGTGTTTTTTTTTTTATATTTTTTGGATATGTATTATAGCAAAACGTAAAAAAAAAAAAAGTTTTTTTTTTTCGAAATTGTCACTCTTTGTTTATAGCGCAAATAATGAAAAATGCAGAGGTGATCAAATACCATCAAAAGAAATCTCTATTTGTGGGAAAGGGATGTCAACTTTTTTTGGGTACAGCATTACATGACCAGGCAATTGTCAGTTAAAGTGATGCAGTGCCATATCACAAAAAATGGCCTATTAATTAAGGGGGCAAATCCTTCCGGGGCTGAAGTGGTTAAATAACATGCTTGGAGTGCCCTAAATTTGACCATGAGAATACATAATAGTATGAGTTAACCCTTTAAAAGTGACAATGAAAAAAATGGCATGCAGTTTACCTCAAAAATTCACTCCAGACATGCATACAATCTGTATGGCCAGGATAAAGAGGGCAAAAAGCCTGCAGCCCATACCATACCATGCCAACATTCCTTTTAACTTTGAAAGGGTGCCTTACAATAAGGGGCAGCTAAGATTCCCCCTTTACAAGGCATCTTATCACTAGGTTGAGCAGACAAGGGCCTCATCTCTATACCCTTTTACCCAAAAGCGGGGAGGGGCAAGTAGAGAAATTAGGGTGGCTATGGAGATCATAGGAAGTTTGGTAATTGGGCGGAGAACTTGGTGAGAATAGTGTATTTGTTGGGGTGGAACAGGTGATTGGTAATGTGGGAGAACTGCTGGTGGTGGTGCTGGTGGGAGTGTGGATATAGCTGGGGGATGAGGGGTGGGTATTCTGGGTATTCTGTAAAATCAGATGAGGAAGTTGGTGTTGGTAATAATGGGCATGTGGATTAAGCATGGTGGGGGAATAAATAAGTCAATGTAGTTCATGACCCAGGTTCTCATCTCAATCTGGAAATGCTCTGAAACTTGGTTAACAAGTCTCTCAAGGCTTGAAAGGAACAAAAGCACCTCACTATCATGAATATTTCTGGAGAGATCCGCCATTAAATCTACCAGTTTCTAATATCTCTGGGCTTGCCTCTGACAAGCTGTGATACCTTTCTCCTGTGTGGAACTTCTACCAAAGGTGCTGCAGGAAGAGTGCTATCTTACTCTTCTGGGACAGTTAAAATGCATGAAGAGGTGGAAGGTCCTGGCTGTCATCAGTGGAAGGTCCTGGCTATTCACAGGGGCTCTGGGTTCTGAAATTAGAAAGATGCTATTCAAACTTTCAGATTATGACTTACTGACACATTTCTAGGACAGAGAGTAAACAATCCAGGTCCTTTGCGTGGACAAATCTTGCTGGAGCGCTTGTTGCCTGGCCGCTTTTGAATTCCCTCAATTGCCTCCAATAGTGTGCATATGTGAGACTCTTCCACTTTTGTTTAATTTGTCTGATTGGCTCGGGTTTAATTTTCAGTACCAAAAGCAGTAACCCCGAATCAAGCTCGGGATTACACCGCATTATCCAGGTACAGGTAATTAACTTGTCCCTAGGATCCTGCAATGTCCTCCCACTATATCCTCTGACCGGATCCTCCCCCCAATGTATCACAATTCCAGGCTTCGTTCCCTGCAAACGTCGCAATGCATGGGGGTGGAGCCCGGCAGAAAATTAAAAAAAGTACAAAAAACATAACACACACAATACATTGTAATCTGTAGGTTACATTACTGTATCAAATCATTTCACCTCAGTTTTGTCCCTAGTGCTTTGTCCAGTGCCTTGCCTGCACTTTTACCATTCTTTCTGCCACTCTTTCTGCCTGGAAACTTGAGATTGTCCATGGCATCCAAAAAGCGTCCCTCTACATCAAAAGAGGTTTTAGACCAGCTAGAAAACAGTGATAGTGAATAAGAATCACTTGCAGAATTGAGCGATAGTGATTTATGGGGAAATTCATCATCAGACACTAAAAGTGATGACAGCAATGATTCTGGTGCTCTATTGATTGTGTTATGGATCATGAAGCATTGAGCTCAGTCGCAAAATCATTGCTATCATTGTTTTCTAGCTGTCTAAAACTGCTTTTGACGTAGAGGGATGCTTTCCATTGTCCTGATTGTGACGTCAGACTTTTTGCAGTCCCATGTTTCAAAATTTTTCATACCCAGGATGTTTACTAAACCAATATGCAGTGTCTAGTATTACAGTGAATAGTAATATTGCACCCTTGTTTGGACACATTTCAGTGTTTTTGATTTGATTACATTATTGAATAAAATGAATTATTATTATATTATTATTTTTTATAATTATAGTTATGTATTATATTATAATTTATGATTTTGTTTTTCAAACTTTATCCTACCTGGGATGTCTACTAGACTCTTGTTTGGACAGATTATTCCTAAGAATTACAGTCCTACAAAATAAAACAACAAATTTCCATGCAAAACAATGTACCACTTTGACATTCAAAAAGCAGACATAATCATAACGCCAGGAAGGTTAAAATAATTCTAAAATTTGTCTGTATAAAGTGATTTATTTAAAAAAATCCAAACAGGCATTGACTTCTCCTGGCTCATACATCTCAGTAGTGACACAAATGAGCATGCCAAGACCAGAAAAACTACAACTTGCCTTCCCTCAGTTTTTTTTTTTTTTTAAGTGCTATAGTAAATACCAATGTTCGCAAGTCTGGAAATGTTGTTTGAAATGCGGGATGAGTTAAACACCCCCCCGGTTTGGTTCGCATCAGAACATGTGAACAGACAAAAAAAAAAATCAAAAGTGTTAATTTTAAAGGCTTATATGCAAGTTATTGCCATAAAAAGCATTTGGGGACTGGGGTACTGCCCCAGAAGACATGTATCAATGCAAAAAAAAACTTTTTAAAACGGCCGTTTTTTCAGCAGTGATTTTAATATTGCTTAAAGTGAAACAATAAAAATTAAATATTCCTTTAAATATCGTGCCTGGGGGGGGGTGCCCTTAGTCTGCCTGTAAAGTAGCGCCTCTTTTCCATATTTATAACAGTACCGCAGCAAAATTAAATTTCTAAAGGAAAAATGTCATTTAAAATTGCTTGCGGCTGTAATGTATTATCGGATCCTGGCAATATACACAAAAAAATCATTCTGGTATGGATATTAAGGGGAACTCCATGCCAAAATGTAAGAAAAAAATGGCGTGGGGGTCCCCCCAAATTCCATACCACACCCTTATCCAAGCATGCAATCTGGCAGGCCGCAGGAAAAGGGTGGGGGTGAGAGAGCGCCCCCCCTCCTGAACCATACCAGGCCACCTACCCCTTAACATGGGGAGGGTGCTTTGAGGTCCCCCAAAGCACCTTGTCCCCATGTTGATGGGGACAAGGGCTTCATCCCCACAACCCTTGCCCAGTGGTTGTGGGGGTCTGTGGACGAGGAGCCCCCAGATCCCGCCCACCTATGTGAATGGGTAGGGGTACATTGTACCCCTACCCATTCACCAAAAAAGTAAAGAAAGGACAGCAGACAGTTTTTGACAATTCCTTTATTAAGAAAAATAAATAAAAGTGTCTCGCAATGTAAATCCATCATCAATCATGGCGCCGACGGTCCTGCAGCCTTTTCGCGGTGACAGCTGTTACTGTATATAGCCATAGTCACATGACATCAGAAGGGGCGGGGTCACCCGGTTACATCATCGGATGGCCCCACCCTTGGTTATATAACAGCTGTCACCACAAATAGGCTGCAGTCGATGGGACGCTTCCCATGGAGGCAGAGTTTTTCCGGGTTTTTTTATCGCCGTAATTGAAGATGGATGGACATCGTAGGACACTTTTTTATTTTTTAATAAAGTAAATTGTCAAAAACTGACTGCTGTCATTTTTACTTTTTTGACACTGTACCCCTACCCATTCACATAGGGGGAGCCTGGGTCTGGGGACCCCCTTGTTAAAGGTGGCTTCCAGATTATGATAAGCCCCCACCTGCAGACCCCCACAACCACCGGGCAAGGGTTGTGAGGATGAGGTCCTTGTCCCCATCAACATGGGGACAAGGTGCTTTGGGGGGAACCCCAAAGCACCCTCCCCATGTTGAGGTCATGTGGATTGGTACGGTTCAGAAGGGGGGCCCTCTCTTGCCCCCCTTTTCCTGCAGCCTGCCAGGTTGCATGCTTGGATAAGGGCCTGGTATGGATTTTGGGGGGACCCCCATGCCATCTTCTTTTTTTTAAATTGGTGCGGGGTTCCCCTTAAAATTCATACCAGACCTAAAGGGTCTGATATGGATTTGGGGGACCCCCACACCATTTTTATTTCATTTTGGTGCAGGGTTCCCCTTAACCACTAATACACTGTGTTATATAAACTACACTGCCTGCATTGACTGAATATAGAGCCTACACCAAATATATAGGCTACACTGAATGCAGAGTATATATATATATCAAATACACTGCCACTGACTAATCTAAGTAACCTGCTTGCTTAATCTAACTCAAGCTATCTCTCTGTCTACGCCAACAACACTATATGCGGCCACTATGTAAGCAGTCTTATATAGTTTGGGGCTTAGTCCCCCTGAGCCATGATTGACGAAAGGCACCCTGCCTTTGGCCAATTATGTCTCCTTCAGCAGAGTGCGCTGTGATTGGCCAAAGCATGCAGGTCAGGTGCATGCTTTGGCCAGTCATAATACAGCAATGCACTGCGATCTCGGCAAATGGACAAACACCCGATGTTCGAGTCTAGCTTACGTTCAATTCGAACATCGAGCACATCCCTAGCGGGAACCTATTTTTGCGAAAACCTGATTATAAACAGGCTAACATTTACTGTAGAAAACAAAACACTCCTGCGCACAAGTGAGTACCAGACAGACTAGATCTTGTGATTAATAATGTCTCTGGCCTTGCTGCCCTCAAGGATAGGGGTATCCTAACAGTCAATGGGAAAAGAGAGAAAACAAGGGCGCACCAACCTTGTGCATTATCCTTTAGATAAATATTTTATTGAAAAGTAAAATGGAAAAATACTCACAAATGTGTAAACGATAAATCATAATACAAGTAGTCTCCAAATGATATTGTTCGAGGTGGTAACAGACTCCCAATCATAGCAAAGGGAAATTACAGGAGTTACTGCCGTCTGACTCATTTCGAAGGATGACCTTCTTCCTCAGAGCCCTGTCATGTGTCATATGTATACCAGTGCAGATTTGCGACTGTCTTCGGTGCGCAACAGTGGATGTGCAGGATATGATGCTCCAGTCTGCACTTCCAGTCGCCTGAAACGCAAACAACATGGCGTGCGTTCCAGGCACTGAAACACAAGGATAGCTGCAGAAGAGAGGCCCTGCAGTTTCAGATGGGGTTTGGAGCTGCTGGCTGCTGGTGTGGTAGGTGGCGATCTGTGTCCCTTCTGGTAGTGGTATGTGACAGGGATTAGCGATGTAGTGATAAGTTTTGCATGCAATATGAAGTGGGCAACTATGGTGAGCATCTGGCTCCTTTTAATTTAAATTTTAACAATATTACTAATATCCCTGATTTCATCTTTATTAACACCACCTTTTAAATCAGCGGTACCTTGTCATCATGTGTGTTGTTGTGAATTTGACTGTATTCCGCGTACCGTTTGGTGCAGTTGATAGCAGTGGGGACTAGTTTATAGATACGTTGCCTATGAAATTAATTATTTTGTATTATATTTATTATATATATATTTAATTGATTAATTTTTTACTATAATTTCTTCTCAATTGATGAATTTTATTCGTATGAGGGTTTGTCACCATTATTATTATTACTATTCACTGGTGGCTATTCCACCTTGATTATGAGTTACCTACCAATATGGAGGGGGTCATGTGATCCTGGTGGGAGGTGCCTTTTGGGTGTATGCTGGTGCACATGTGTATATATAAGAGAAGCTGAAGGATGCAACACTGCAGAGCTCTGAGGAAGAAGGTCATCCTTTGAAACGCATCAACTGGCAGTGACTCCTGTAATCTCCTCTGCTACGATCGGGAGTCTGTTACCACCTAGAATAATTGCTATCATTTGGAGACTACTTGTATTATGAGTTTCGTTTACAAGTTTGTGAGTAGTTTTCCATTTTACTTTTAAATAAAATATTTATCTGAAGGATAATGCACAAGGTCGGTGCACCCATGTTTTGTCTCATATTCTCATATATATATATATATATGTATATATATATATATATATATATATATATATATATATATATATACAGATACTGAGAGATAGAAAACATAAAGGGATTTTCCGTTTTTTAGCAATATGTGCCAATAACACTGCCCTGCGTATATTATCACCTGTCTGTCTATTTGGCATGAAGCCTACTTGATCTCTATGTATTAATTTTCTTATAATGCTATCTAAGTGTTTTGCTATTATTTTTGCTAATAATTTATTTTCAAGGTTTAACAGAGAGATAGGCTGATAATTCACACAGGAAGTATCATCAGAAAGGGGTTTTGGGATCATACAAACAATTGCCATTAATGTTTCTTGCCGAAAAGAATGTCCTTCTAGAAGTTTGTTAAAAGTTTCAGTGAGAACGGGAGAGAGTATTTCTGAGAATGTTTTATAGTATAAAGCCGAATAGCCGTCTGGGCCTGGTCTTTTGTTAAGTTTTAGGTCTTTTATGGCGTTAGCAACCTCAACTATAGTTATAGGCTCATCCAAATTGCTTTTTTGATTCTGAGACAACTCAGGTAAGGTTATTTTTGAGAAGAAGGATTCAGCCTCTGTAGGATTAAATTCTTTTTGCCCCGTACACACGGTCGGACTTTGTTCGGACATTCTGACAACAAATCCTCAAACTTGTTTTGCCTACACACGGTCGCACAAAGTTGTCGGAATTTCCGATTGCCAAGAACGCGGTGACGTCAAGCACGTACGACAAGACTAGAAAAGGCTAGTTCAGAACCAAGCGAGGCACCCTTTGGGCTCCTTTTGCTAATCTCGTGTTAGTAAAAGTTTGGTGAGAGACGATTCGCGCTTTTTCAGACTCGTGGCTTTCAGATCGTTTTCTGCCGTTCAGTTTGTGCTTGTGGGTTTGTATCTGCTCTTCAGTGCCTGCAGTCAGTTCGTATTGGAGTTTTCTGTGCGATCTTGTCCGCTCGTTGCTGTTTTTCAGGTCGCTCTTCACAGGCCTTGCTGTTCTTCAGTGCGTTCTGTTACTTCGTTCTGAGCAGCCGACCGTTTTCTAGCCATGTTGCGTATGCGTACTCCTCGTAGAGTTCGTGCTGTGCGGGGGCTTGGTGTTGGGGTCCTGACCTTGACACAAGTCCAGTCCATGAACAGGGTGGGGAGGAGTTCATGGACCAAGAATTGGTTGCTTCAGCGTGACCAGTTCTGTCATATGCCTTTGCTCCGTGAGATCCGTGAGAATAATCCTGATGATTTCAGGAACATTCTCCGGATGACGGACCCCGTGTTTCACCGTTTGTTGGCTTCGCTGACCCCCTATATCAGCAGGCAGGATACCTGCATGAGGCAAGCCCTCACCCCGGAACAGAGGGTTTTTAATTACCGGCTGGCCAGAGCCCAAAGAGTGGTGGAGAACACATTTGGAATCCTGGCCAGCCGGTTCCGATTATTTCTGACACCCATCCATATGGCGGAGTATAAACTGAACCATATAATACTTGCCTGCTGTGTTCTCCATAATTTTCTATGAAAACATTCAGCCAACTATGCTGGCTCAGTTGGGCCTGAGGCCGGAATCCCAAATACATCAACAATGATGGCACTTGAAAGCGGCCGTCCTGGCTTGCCCTCCCTGAATGCCCGTGATGTCCGGTTACGATACCTGGAGTTCTTTGCGGGTAGGGGGGCTATCAATATGCCAGACAATATGTGACACCTTTTTCAAATAAAAAACAACCCAAAGAAATTCTTGGTGGACATTTACTGCTTGTGTTTGTTTTAGCTGACCCTGACAGAAATGTGTTGAGTGCAGAAAATGTCGTGATTGGGTAACCTTATAAAAAACAGTGTTGGCTGGTACTTCCTAAATGCAAAAACACATTTCACTACAAGTGCACTTGCAACTGCACTGAACCTGCACTTGTAGTGCAAAGAGGATTTGCCCTTAGGAAATAACCCCCATTTGTGCATAAAACAACAATTACATCACCCCAAAAGTGTTGTAGTGTTGAGACAATAATCCACACATTCTTGAGTAAGGCACTTTTTTATACCTGCACAATCACATGCGCATTTACCAAAGGTTTTTAAAACAAAACAACATGTTTGTTGTATAACAATGTTTGCAGTAGCATTATGAAAAATCGAAATATCCATTTCAGATAAAACAGGCCTGTGTAAAACCAACAAGAAAGCCAAAAAACTTGAACTTACAAAGTTCACATTAGGTAAAACCTGAAGGCTATATCAGACATCAGTATTTAGGAACTGGGTTTGATATAGCGTTCAGATGGGGGGAAATCACCCCTGGAAAAGCCAAATTTGGAAGATGCACACCAATTTACGAATGTCAACATGTGCTATCTGCCATCATGGGGGATCAAGGGACGTGTTTTGGGGGAGCAAGCCCTTCCTCAACGCTACTTTATAATTGAGGAAGGGGTTGCACCCCCAAAACGCGTCCATTGATCTCCCGTGATGGCAGATAGCACATGTTGGCACACTGTGTGCATCCTCCAAATTTGGCTTTTCTAAACATTGTAAAAATTTTTGTAAGATAATACAGGTGATTTTGTGGGGTTTAAATTCGCCTCAAAACATCAATGATGTTATTATTTTTTTTTAATAACATCACTAATTTGTTGCTGGATGTTTTGCAATTGGAGATTGCACCCCATGATCTCCCCTATCAGTATCTGGGCACTTTCAGATGTAAAGCATTCTGGATCCCGATCACCTAAAAAGAGATAAAGAACAAAAAAAACAGGTCTCAAAAATCTGCCAACATCCATCTCTTTTACCTGAGCCTGTGGTTGCAGACACTCACCTGTTGTGGTGCCAATCTCCACCACATCTTCTTCTTCCTCCTGCTCTTCTTCTTGGGTAGGTATTTCCCCTTCTTCCAGAGGGGGGGGGTCTCTGGTCTCCTGGGATGAGGGGTGTCCGAGTCTTTTCTCCCCTATGTAAAACAAAAATGGTATACTTAGCACACAGATATTTGATGACAGAACTAGAAATAGGAAACATTGCTTGGAAGTGGGGTACAATTTTCTATTTTAGCCGAGTTCAAAGATGTCTTTTTTTTATTGTCCTTTGTCAAGCTGAAATACTTTACCTGTTTGGTACAAGCTTCACACATGTAACCCCCCCTATAGTATACACTGGAGCATCAGTGTGCCCCCCCTAATAAAAATGGTGTTCTTGTGTCCCACACTAGTGCTCCAGTGTCCAGATGTGAAAACAGCTGCTCAGTGTCCTCTCCTTACACACAATCCAGTTTGCATTTCATTCTAGTAACAAACCCATCTACATAAACAAATATTTGGCATCCAAGTAGGCCCAAAAAAAATGTGTGAAAATGCATATGGCCTAAACAATGGTGTTCTAGAGGCCGAAAGAAAAATGTTTGATATGAACGAATAATGGGCCTATGAACATTAAAGTTGACCTTTTTAAACGTTACAATTACTAAAAGCATATGGAGCAGAACGAACGGAATAAAGACAGAAAGAATATGAACACAGCACAACTACTTACTTTTTTGCAGCACTCTCCGGATCTTTCGGTACTGCTCCGGCTCTCTCAACTTCAGGTCCGACCACCGCTTCCTGAGCTGATCTTTAGACCTTCGTACCCCGAAATTCCGCTCAAGACTCCTGACCACTTTACCAATGATTTTGGCCTTTTGGATGTTGGGGTTGGGGTAAGGCCCATATTTTCCGTCATAGTCGGACGTCTTCATGATGTCTACCATCTCCAACATCTCCCCAAACGACATATTTGTGGCCTTAAAACGTCTCCTTCTGGATCGGGATATGCCTAGATCCGGGCTTTCCTCCTCCTCCTCCTCGTTGCTAGAATTAGCATGCACCTGTTGTAACTCCGCCATCATGCTCTTCCCCCACTGCGCCGAATGAAAAGGGGCGGGGAATAGACTAGAAAGAACGTCAGGGGCGGGCGGAGCTACACGCATGCGCAGTGTGTATAAAGCGTAACACGCATGCCTATTACGTACGATCTGTGAGCGGAGGAAGGAGCATTGGACGCGCCGAACGTAAGAACGAAGGTAAGAGACAAACTTGGGCCTATACTGCTTCTAGATTGAGGCCTATATTGTAACAAGATTAGGAGAGTTTGGACTGACATTAAGCTTTGTCTTGTGTTGTGTCTTGCAGTGAACATGGATATCTTAAGATATGAGAGATACTGACTTCATGTCACTATTCATTGATATGCTAAGTGAGCTGCCCTGTCTGTGGGAGATTACCCACCCCCATTTCAAGAACCAAGCAAAGAGGAAGGCAGCACTGGAGCAATTGTGTGAAATTGTGAAGCAGGTGATCCCCACGGCAGACATCACTTATTTAAAGATATTAATTGGTTGCCTGAGGAGCACATATCTGAGGGAGTGCAATAAAGTCCTGGATTCACAGAGATCCGGAGCAGCAGATGACAACTATGTCCCCAGGATGTTGTACTACGACAGGCTGCACTTTCTGGCAGGCCAGACTGAACCCAGGCCATCCCTCTCAAGTCTTCCTTCCACGCTTCCTTCCCCCCTGGCTGAGGCTTCTGACGCCCAACCTGGGCCTTCCAGGCCATATGTGGAGGAGCCCAGATTGAGCCAGGTATAGCATTCCTCTAAATATTTCTGCTTGTCCAATCAATGATGTTAACTAGATGTTAGTTGGGAGTACTAATTTAGGATTGTGATTGATGATGCCAAAACTAAAACCATGTCCCTTTTTCATACGCAGGGAAGTCTCAGCCAGGAGGTGGCCGGGCCGAGCCGGCTGGCTGATATCAAGGTCCCTTCACCCCCCCTGGAAACAGAAAGTGGCAGTAGGAGGAGTACCCTAGAGGAGGCGGCTATCAGATTTTTTTGGAGAGCTACAGAGGTCCTGGGAGCACCACACACCAGGCAGGAGAACATTGCTGCATTCATTGCCTATAAAATGCCGAGGATGGAGGAGGGCCAACAAGCCATGTGTGAGGCCCTCATATCAGAGGCTCTGGCGAAAGGTGTGAGGGGCCAAATTACACCTCACACACAGCTTTGGGATGGTCCTCCTCCTCCTCCTGCAGGTCCTGCTCCTCCAGGTCCTCCCAGTCCTCCTCCAGGTCCTCCCAGTCCTCCTCCTTCTCCAGGTCCTACTCCTCCTCCTGCCACATCTCCAACTGCACAGCCACAGCCCGGAAGGAAGTGTGAAAGGAAGACCAGAGAGTGATTGCCCTGGATCCAGTCTGGTCGGCCAAAAGATGCAGCCTCTTGTGGTACCACAGCCTGGGGACACTGATGTCATCTGCTGCTATCCGGATCTCTGTGAATCCCGGACCAGACTGCCCTCCCTTACATATGGACTCCTCAGGCCACCAATTTTGAGGTTTAAGAATTGATGTCTGCCGTGGGGGTCACAGGCTTCACTAATTTCTCCTGTTGATCCAGTGTTGCCTTCCTCTTTGTTTGGTTCTGATACCTTAATAAAGGATTTTTGTTTTGAATTATACTCCCCTATGTGTTTTCCTTCAAAAATGATGGTTTGTTTGTGAGGATTCAGGTACATTTCTAATATACAATGTGAAATGAACAAGGGACACCAACACCAAACAATCTCCTGGAGATTAAATAATAAAAGATATCAATGGTGTTGGGGTAACTTGACACACAAAACACACACAAAAATATTCTGGAGTAAAAATAAAAATAACATTGAACAAAGATCAGCCTTGGAAAAAATCCAAACATTAAAGAAAAAAAAAGGCTTAAAAACAAAAAAAAACCCTAAAAAATATAAAACTGTCAGATGTGACAACTAATAACAATATATTGAGAGAATTCCACTAAAAAAACACAAATAAAACTTTGTGAGAAGTGTGTGTGAATATGAGCAGCAAAACAACTAAATTCTTGTCACATTATAAAGAAGAAGAGAGTGCGCTGTATTAAACCATTTTTTACATTGCAGCGTGACGAAAGTGCTGTATCCATTGCGAACGCTAAGTTTACCAGAACGAGCTGTCCCGTGTCGGAATTTCTTCTGAGCATGCGTGGCACTTTGTGCGTCGGAACAGGCCACACATGGTCGGAATTGACGCGATCGGATTTTGTTGTCGGAAAATTTTATCTCCTGCTGTCCAACTTTGTGTGTCGGAAAATCCGATGGAAAATGTCCGATGGTGCCCACACACGGTCGGAATTTCCGACAACACGCTCCGATCGGACAATGTCCATCGGAAAATCCGACCGTGTGTACGGGGCATTTGTCTTGTATAAAGTTGCGAGGTGTGAGTGAAATTTTTGGACTATTTTAACTGGATTACAAGTATAAACATTTTTTGATAATTTCAAACGTATTGGTTTGAAAGATTTGTTAGTTGAATTTAATTGCCCGTGCCAAATATATGCCTGGTTTGTTTGTATTCATGTAGAAATTGTGTTTGGAGCGTTTGAGGGATTTATCAACTGACTCAGTGAGAAATAGATCGTATTCCAATCTAGATTTTTCCAGATGAGATTTTGTACTCTGAGATGGATTATCTTGGAATGATATGTAGGCTGCATTAAAATTGAGTTCTAGTTTTTTTGCTAGATTTTTGCATTCCCGTTTAAATAGTGCCATTTGTCTTTGTATTGTACCACGCAAGACAGGCTTATGAGCTTCCCACAGTGTTATTGGGGAAATGTCTGTTGTATTATTAATTGTTATGTATTCCTTTAAAGCTTGTTCAATGGCCATCTGATGTAGTGGGTGTTTGAGCATTATGTCCGGTAAGTACCACGTTGGGTCATGCGCTTTTGGTATGGCTGAGGCTATAGTAGTGTATACTGCATTATGGTCAGACCACGGAATCGGAATTATATCTGATGCAATAATTTCTGGTATCATTCCTATTGTTAGAAAAATATGATCTATTCTGGTGAAGGTTTGATGAGGGTGCGAGAAATAAGTGAATTTCTTTTTCATTGGGTTACTTTCTCTCCACGAATCTACCAGATTGTATTTGGAAAGAAGTTGAGGAAAAGGTAATCTAGAGGTTATTTTAGATGGTGTAAAAGGTAATTTATCTAGAAATGGGAGGAGGACCTGGTTCGAATCCCCGCACATTATCACTGTTCCTATTTTGTGTGTATTAATCACTTGTAATATATGTGAGAGGAATGGTGTAGGTTGTTTGTTAGGAGCGTAGTAGGAATCACTGTGATTGCTGTATCCATTATATAACCCATGAGTATCAGGTATCTACCTTATGGGTCTTTAATTTCTGATGATAAGGTGAATGGTGTGGATCGGTGAAATGCAATTAGAGTACCCCTTTGTTTGGTACAGGCAGAAGCCGTGTAAATTTGTTGATAAAAAGGAGAAATATATTTTGAAGTAGAATCTTTGGTGAAGTGTGTTTCTTGGAGGCATACTATGTGAGCCTTCTTGTTATGGAAAGTACTGAAGGCTTTGGTCCTTTTTTGAGGGACATTTATTCCCTGAACATTCAGGGAAAGTATATTCAGTGGTGCCACGGTAACAGATCAAATAGTTTTGACTTACTTTTTGTTATGCAGAGCTGACTGCGCAGATCAACCTGTGTGGACCGAAGAGATGAAAAGATAGGAAAAAAAAACAGTGAATTCTGGAGTAAAGAGTAAACAAAAAACATATGAGATTAGATGATGCATTGTATAAATTATTTTTTGCAAGTAATCACAATTTACCCGTGAAAGAAAATAAATATCTCTCTCAGGGGAATAAGTGCCTTTGTCACACTCCCACATAATATGGTTGGGAGAATGAGGAGGGCTAATGGGGGTACACGGATCTTCTGCTTACAGGAGAGAAGTGCTATGTCAAAAGACATCAAAATGATGATTCATTAATTGGAGTGCAGAATATAGTTTTTGTTGAAATTATTTATTCCAGGGTGGTTGTATATGGTTAGTTTTGCCCTAGGCTAAATAATTCAGTTAGAAAGGTACTGTTAATAACTTTGGTATTGATGAAGATGGTTTGAATTATTTTGGGATTTTAACCCTTTTAGAGTAAACAATTACATATTTTATTTATATGTAACTGTTTAGATATGTTAACTCATAAAATTGAGGTTGTATTGCTCCAGATTAGAATAAACAAAAACATAGTTCTAGGAACTAGTTAGGTAATAATATATTTGTTTTAAGAAAAGAAAGAAAAAGCTTCCATTACTTCTGGATTATTGAACATATTTGTCCTAAAAAGTAATACATCTATTGTTATTACCTGAAAATATATAACTGAACAAGAATTTCCTTGTTTCACTTATATATTCTAAGGCTATATGAATCAGAAGTAATAAGAAATATAACCGGAATGTAACATGATCCCACACAGTGTGTGACTATCAGAATGCAGTTACATTCAGTTATAAATACAGTTTTATTTATAGAGAACCATCTCTTAATATAATAAATGAAGAGATATCAGGAAATAGGATGTCAGTCCATTGAATCTTCTTGGTCCATGGATGATGTGGCATAACGGCCTCTTTTGTGAGAATGATGATTCCCATTTTGTTCTGATATTTTCTGGGTGCTGCCTGAAGGTGAAGATGATGCCATTCTTCTGCGTGTGGGAGAGTTGCTGCTTGTGGGTTCTGTCAGATTTAATTTTAAAAGGGTTTGTTGTAGTTCATCTGCTGATCTGCTTCTGTAAATTGTACAGGTAATTGTATTGGTAGTTAAATCTGACTGAAAAGGGGAAACCCCATTGATACATAATGTTGTGGCGTTGCAGTTCCAGTAGTTGGGGTTTCATGGATCGTCTTTTAGTAATAGTAAGTTGGGATAGGTCAGCAAAAATTTGATAATTGTGTCCTTGAAAATTAAGTTCCTTTTTTTCTCTTGCAGCAATTAGTATTTGTTCTTTCGTTCTTTAATAATGAAATTTTGTGATTATATCACGTGGGGGTCCATCTTTCTTTTTGGCTGTGAGGGCTCTGTGTACTCTGTCCAGTTCTAAACGTTCAATAGGGATATCTGGCTTTAGTTCTTGTAATAGAGCAGTAAGAGTAGATTGCAGGTCTGTCACAGTTTCAGGTATTCCCCTTATGCGCAAGTTTGAACGTCTGGCTCTATTTTCGTAATCTTCAAGCTTAGTTTGAAGTATTAAATTCTCTTCTTTTAATTGTTCCAATTCTGTTATATTTTCTTGGGTTGTAATTTCAATTTCATCCAATTTTATTTCTAAGGCTGCGGTGCGGTTTCCCAGCTCTCTTATTTCTTTGGTTAGGCTTTTTGTTATTTGGTCTGAGGTTTGTTTTAAAGCCTTATGAAGCATCTTTTCAAATTGTAATAATATTTGTTCTGTATCTGACTCAAATGGAGAGTCTTGCTGTGACATTTTCTGTCTGTGAGAGCGCCCTGATGCTGTATATTGTGAGGTGACTGGAGCTGCTTTAGTTGCAGTGAGTGCCTGTGAGCTCTTTGTGAGGTGATTTTTATTTCTGCCACGGCTTCCTCCCAGTACCATTTTTCCTGCCCAAACTTTCACAGTTTGTTCCCTGGGGCAAAAAGGTTCAAATGGATACCTTTTGAGCCTGCAGGCTCCGCTTTGTCCTTCTCTTCTCTCCTCAGTGGTGTGGAGCTCTAACAATGCAAGTTTGCCCTGCTAGACTCCGCACATGCACCTCCCTGGTGTATTGTTTCTAATATACTTCAAGCAGGCAAGTTATTCAGTTAGCTGCAGTGTATTTGACATATATACACAGACAGTCTCATATATATATATATATATATATATATATATATATATATATATATATATATATATATAGATATATATATATATATATATATATATATATATATATATATATATATATTGTGACATTGGGGCTTGTTCAGCTCAAGTGTATAGATGCGTTTTGGTGCAGTGAGTCCACATCAGATAGGCATTTATAGTAAAGGGCCTGGTAGCCCATGTTTATTAAAGGGAAAAACGAAACAAAAGTCCATCCAGGAATCCCACGCAGGGGTCCAAGCTTCAATTAAATACACAAAATCCAAATGAAAATGCTAGCCCACCTGGCTACTCTTCAGCAGTAATGCTGCTATAGGTACAGGCCCCATCAAACGAGCTGCTTGTATGCACACAGTCTTAGGCTCCTTGGCCGCACACAGCTTTGGGCTCCTTGGATGCACACAGCTTCAAGCCCTTCAATGCACACAGCATCTATTCTCACACAGAGACACTTACTAGCAGCCACTGCTCCACCTTCCTTCACTCTCATTCTGCTCTCACCAGCCCCTCATTATATGGGCTGTGTGCATCTGGGCACACACCCTGCTGTCTGTCCACAAGACCCGGGCACAGGGTTGGAGATCCCGTTCCACCCAAGATTCTGAAGGATCTCTAAATTACAGAGCCCCATAGGGAACTAGCAAAACCTGGAGAAAACTGCCAGAGCAGTTTTCTCTGTTTCAAATTTACGCTCTGTAGCTCTGCACTCAGTCAATATGCAGACTCTGTGTCCACTTTAACCCCATTTTCATAGGGACAGAGCCTTGCTCTGCCACATACCCCCCTCTTGTTTCGATCTGGAGGGAGAAATACCTGCACCCACTATATCAGTTGGGACACCTCTGTGCTGGCCATCAGCCACGTAGGCCCAACCCTTTTTTCGGGTATGTTTCCAGGTATGTCCCTTCTTGGATCTTAACAGGGTCCTATAATTCCGTATACTCTGCCTTCCCTCTCTTGTCTTGGGGTTCCTGAGCATACTCTGCTCTCTCTGGTACCCACGGCAACCACATCACTTTTAACAGCACCAAACATTAGCAGATCATACATTGGGCATAGCAGGTGTTATGTCCACCACATTATTTAGTATTGCGATTGCATTCTCATACCAACTATCCCAGTATATTGTGGTCCCATCACCTACTCTAGAAGGCCCCACAGGAACCTGAGATTCACTAGCCAAAACATCACCTGTGTCATTTCTATACATATCCCCTTGGGTTTACACATCATCTGACAAGGCAGGCTGTAATACATGCTTTTGCCCTACCTGCTCTGGGGGCGCTACTGACACACACAGCTCTGCACTTTCAGCTTTTGCAGGCTAAATTAACCCCTTAACAACTGGGTTACACTTAGGGTTGTGGGGCTGCGCCCACACACTCTCACTGTGTGACTCAGTCTTCCTTTGTTTCACCAGAGTAACACCACAGCCACCCTGGAAAACCTCTGTCTCCAACACATGGAAACCCCATGAGACTTCCATGGACAAGCCTGCGCTTCTGGTTGTCATGGGGGATATCCTACTCCCATCATTGGTAGTGAACACATTTCCAACATTTTCAGACATGACATTAAAGGGAACACATTTTTCCTTGTCAAAAGAAGTTTATTGAATATACAATGTTATAAAGATACATAAAGTAAGTTTACAAGGATCTATAAAGTAAGCTCATTGTTTTACAGTAGGGTTCATATAGGTAAATATCATGAAAATTCAAATATTAAACATTGGGTTCACGTAAACCTAAATTAAAGATATATATCATTTCCTTAGTTACTTTTGTAGGTATTTAAATGATTTATACCTACTATACATATTGTTTACAAGTAGAGTGTATATAGGTTAAATAAATTCTGATAATGAGCTTTAATCATAAGGTGGAGAAAAGGAAAGAGAAAGAAGAAAAAGGGTTGAAAGGTAGAGGTATGGTCCACAAGGTTGTCCCGCTCGTCAGTTTATTATTCTTTTTAGTTCTCTTTGAAGCCTTAGAATGAGTGTCTCTGTAAGTCATTTAATATGTTACCATGGCAACAGGACAGAGTCATTGAAGTTTGACAGGAACTGTTGTTTTATCCAAGGATGCCAAAGTTTTTCAAATTTTGGAATTTGATTTTGATCGATGGCTACCATCTTAGCATGGGACATTGTATTATTCATTCTGTGAATTGTTTCTGCTAGTACCAATGTAGGAGATTTCCATGCATTGGCCACGGTTTTGCAGCCGTTATTAGTTGGATCATAAGTTTGAATTGAGAGAGTGTTAACCATTCCGGTTTTAGATTAAGTAAAGTTAAATATGGATCTGGTTGTATTATTTTTTTAAATATTTTAGATGCAATCACGAAGACTTCCTTCCAGAAGGTTTGGATTACTGGGCACATCCACCATATGTGTAAATATGTGCCTATTTCTGGGCATCCTCGAAAACAAAGAGCAGAGGTATTTGGTGAATATTTTGCCACTCTAGCGGGTACAAGGTACCAGCGAGTTAGGACTTTATAATTTGTCTCCAGTGCTAAGATGTTGGGTGAAGATGACTTAGATGTGAGCCATATGTTAGACCAGTCCGTGTCTTCTAAAGTTCGTCCCAGGTCCTCCTCCCACCTCTGAACGTAAGAGGGTCTATTAAGATTTGCTACTCCATATAATTGATTATAAAGTGATGAAATTTTACCTTTAGCAAATGGATCTTTTATACAGATTGATTCAAAAATGGATAATTGGGATAATGGTGTATCCCCCTTTAGGAATGGTGTATAGAAATTTTTGATTTGGAGATATCTAAATATCTCAGAGTTTGGTAGATCATATTTTTCTCTAAGCGATGGGAATGAAAGGAATGATTTAGATGCTATGAAGTCATTTAGTGTCTGAATGCCTGATGTTGTCCAAGCTTTAAAAGAATTTGGGTAGATCCATGCCGGATAAAAGGCCGGATTTCTGATAAAAGAAAGGAGAGGATTGTGTGGAGATTGTAACTGATATTTGGTTTTTAGTTTATCCCAGAGAGATAAGAAGTGTTTAGTTATGGGATTATGAATTTTAAAGCGGTCTTTAGGATCAAGCCATAATAAATTTGATATTAATAGAGGGTCATTTTCTGAAGCCTCTATAAATACCCATAATGGGATTTCCTGTTTTGCATGGTATTTGGACAGACTGGCCAAATGTGCTGCTCTGTAGTAGTTAGTAAAATTAGGGTATCCCAGGCCTCCTTTATTTTTGGGAAGATGTAGTGTGTGTATAGGTATACGTGGTTTAGAAGAGCCCCATATAAACGAAGTTGCTCTTTTTTGTACTATTCTCAAAAAATAGGAAGGAATTGGAATAGGGAGGACTCTGAATAGATAAAGCAATTTGGGTAGAATAGTCATTTTGATTGCATTAATCTTCCCTATCCAGGATAAAGGAAGTTGCGACCATTGTTTTATTAGATTTGTGATCTGTCTTAATACAGGAGGATAATTGGTTGAGAATAAGTCAGAATGAGATGCTGTTAAATGAATTCCAAGATATGGGATTGATTTTTCTGCCCATGTGAATGGGAGTGCAGCCCTAGCCGGGATCAATTCCATGTTTGTGAGTGAAATATTAAGCACTAGGCATTTCTTAGGATTAATCATAAGGCCGGATAGGGTTGCAAATCCATCAAGAGCTGGTATTAAGTTAGGACCAGAGACCTGTGGTGATGATAGAAAAAGTAATATATCGTCTGCAAATATACATAATTTGTGTGTAATACCTCCTACTTCAATGCCAGTTAGGGATGAGCTTCGTGTTCGAGTCGAACCCATGTTCGACTCGAACATCGGCTGTTCGGTCGTTCGCCGAATTGCGAACGATATGGGCCGTTCGCGCCAAATTCGTGTGGCGCGTCACGGCCCATAATTCACTGCGGCATCGCAGTGCATTGCTGGCTGATGATTGGCCAAGCATGCACTATGACCCGCATGCTTGGCCAATCACAGCGCCGTCAGTAGAGAGAGCTGTAATTGGCCAAAGCCAGGGTGGCTTTGGCCAATTATGGCTCAGGGGATTTAGTACACACCCCACACTATATAAGGCCGCCTGCACGGCGGCCCTGTGTAGTGTGTGTTCCGGTGTGCTGAGAGATAGAGAGAGAGAGAGACAGTGTCATTTGATTTGAGTTAGATAGATTAGGCAGAACAGTCAGTCAGTTAGCTGCACTTACAGTGTATTGTGTATATATATGCATCCCAGGTGTTGCATATATATATATACACTGTATTCAGTTTAGCTAGATCCGTTCCTGTTATCTTCTATCTAGACTATTTACATTTAGTGCAGTGTGTCCTGCTCACAGTGTTCAGCTAGATCCGTTCCTGCTATTTACATTCAGTAAAGTGCGTCCTGCTCACAGTGTTTAGCTAGATCCGTTCCTGCTATTTACATTCAGTGCAGTGTGTCCTGCTCACAGTGTTCAGCTAGATCCGTTCCTGCTATTTACATTCAGTACAGTGCGTCCTGCTCACAGTGTTCAGCTAGATCCGTTCCTGCTATTTACATTCAGTGCAGTGTGTCCTGCTCACAGTGTTCAGCTAGATCCGTTCCTGCTATTTACATTCAGTACAGTGCGTCCTGCTCACAGTGTTCAGCTAGATCCGTTCCTGCTATTTACATTCAGTGCAGTGTGTCCTGCTCACAGTGTTCAGCTAGATCCGTTCCTGCTATTTACATTCAGTGCAGTGCGTCCTGCTCACAGTGTTCAGCTAGATCCGTTCCTGCTATTTACATTCAGTACAGTGCGTCCTGCTCACAGTGTTCAGCTAGATCCGTTCCTGCTATTTACATTCAGTGCAGTGTGTCCTGCTCACAGTGTTCAGCTAGATCCGTTCCTGCTATTTACATTCAGTACAGTGCGTCCTGCTCACAGTGTTCAGCTAGATCCGTTCCTGCTATTTACATTCAGTGCAGTGCGTCCTGCTCACAGTGTTCAGCTAGATCCGTTCCTGCTATTTACATTCAGTGCAGTGCGTCCTGCTCACAGTGTTCAGCTAGATCCGTTCCTGGTATTTACATTTAGTGCAGTGCGTCCTGCTCACAGTGTTCAGCTAGATCCGTTCCTGCTATTTACATTCAGTGCAGTGCGTCCTGCTCACAGTGTTCAGCTAGATCCGTTCCTGGTATTTACATTTAGTGCAGTGCGTCCTGCTCACAGTGTTCAGCTAGATCCGTTCCTGCTATTTACATTCAGTGCAGTGCGTCCTGCTCACAGTGTTCAGCTAGATCCGTTCCTGGTATTAACATTTAGTGCAGTGCGTCCTGCTCACAGTGTTCAGCTAGATCCGTTCCTGCTATTTACATTCAGTGCAGTGCGTCCTGCTCACAGTGTTCAGCTAGATCCGTTCCTGGTATTTACATTTAGTGCAGTGCGTACTGCTCACAGTGTTCAGCTAGATCCGTTCCTGCTATTTACATTCAGTGCAGTGCGTCCTGCTCACAGTGTTCAGCTAGATCCGTTCCTGGTATTTACATTTAGTGCAGTGCGTCCTGCTCACAGTGTTCAGCTACATCCGTTCCTGCTATTTACATTCAGTGCAGTGCGTCCTGCTCACAGTGTTCAGCTAGATCCGTTCCTGCTATATACATTTAGTGCAGTACGTCCTGCTCACAGTGTTCAGCTAGATCCGTTCCTGTTATCTTCCTACTGACAGGCAGGCTTGTCTGGTTACAGTATATAAAGCTACCTGAAGAAAATTACAGGTGTTCTTTTTGATCCTATTAGTACCACGGTCAGGCAGCTAGACTATTTACATTTAGTACAGTGTGTCCTGCTCACAGTGTTCAGCTAGATCCGTTCCTGTTATCTTCCTACTGACAGGCAGGCTTGTCTGGTTACAGTATATAAAGCTACCTGAAGAAAATTACAGGTGTTCTTTTTGATCCTATTAGTACCACGGTCAGGCAGCTAGACTATTTACATTTAGTACAGTGTGTCCTGCTCACAGTGTTCAGCTAGATCCGTTCCTGTTATCTTCCTACTGACAGGCAGGCTTGTCTGGTTACAGTATATAAAGCTACCTGAAGAAAATTACAGGTGTTCTTTTTGATCCTATTAGTACCACGGTCAGGCAGCTAGACTATTTACATTTAGTACAGTGCGTCCTGCTCACAGTGTTCAGCTAGATCCGTTCCTGTTATCTTCCTACTGACAGGCAGGCTTGTCTGGTTACAGTATATAAAGCTACCTGAAGAAAATTACAGGTGTTCTTTTTGATCCTATTAGTACCACGGTCAGGCAGCTAGACTATTTACATTTAGTACAGTGTGTCCTGCTCACAGTGTTCAGCTAGATCCGTTCTTGCTATTTACATTCAGTGCAGTGCGTCCTGCTCACAGTGTTCAGCTAGATCCGTTCCTGCTATATACATTTAGTGCAGTACGTCCTGCTCACAGTGTTCAGCTAGATCCGTTCCTGTTATCTTCCTACTGACAGGCAGGCTTGTCTGGTTACAGTATATAAAGCTACCTGAAGAAAATTACAGGTGTTCTATCCCAGCTTAGTGCAGCTACAGGCCATTAGTATGTCTGGAAGGCCAAGAAGGAGAGGCAGACAGTCACAAGCCAATAAGAGAGGGCAAGCAGGCTCTGTGTCTAGTGCTGGTCGTGGAGACGGTGCATCCTCATCAGCACGTGGCCATGGGACACGCTTGGCCTTTTTTTCGGCAGCTGGCCGTGTTGAGCCGCAACATGCGGAAGACTTGGTCGAGTGGATGACCAAGCCGTCCTCATCCTCCTCATCCTCTCTCACCCATGCCCAGGGTGCTTTGTCTGGCAAAGCAGCGGCCTCTTCCCTCAGCTCAATGTCATCAGTGACTCCTTCCCTAGCTCCACCATGTCCTCATGAGGATTCCCTCGAACTGTTTGACCACAGTGTTGGGTACATGCTCCAGGAGGATGCCCAGCGTTTGGAAGGCTCTGATGATGATACTGAGCTCAATGAAAGCAGTAACATGAGCACGGACAGAGGGGGTGCCCAAGAAGGACAGCAATCTGGCAGTCATGCTCCCCCTGCTGCAGCATACTGCCAGGTTTGCTCCAGTGATGAGGAGGGAGGGGATGATGAGGTCACTGACTCAACGTGGGTGCCTGATAGGAGAGAGGAGGAGGAGGAGGAGGAGGAGGAGGTGGCACATCACCAACTAGGCAGGATGCCCTCCAGCTGGCCGTGTTGAGCCGCAACATGCGGAAGACTTGGTCGAGTGGATGACCAAGCCGTCCTCATCCTCCTCATCCTCTCTCACCCATGCCCAGGGTGCTTTGTCTGGCAAAGCAGCGGCCTCTTCCCTCAGCTCAATGTCATCAGTGACTCCTTCCCTAGCTCCACCATGTCCTCATGAGGATTCCCTCGAACTGTTTGACCACAGTGTTGGGTACATGCTCCAGGAGGATGCCCAGCGTTTGGAAGGCTCTGATGATGATACTGAGCTCAATGAAAGCAGTAACATGAGCACGGACAGAGGGGGTGCCCAAGAAGGACAGCAATCTGGCAGTCATGCTCCCCCTGCTGCAGCATACTGCCAGGTTTGCTCCAGTGATGAGGAGGGAGGGGATGATGAGGTCACTGACTCAACGTGGGTGCCTGATAGGAGAGAGGAGGAGGAGGAGGAGGAGGAGGAGGTGGCACATCACCAACTAGGCAGGATGCCCTCCAGGGGCCAGCCTAAGGGCAGCACATTGACTGCATCACACCCCAAAGCTCCACATGTGCAGGGCGCTGCAGTCTCTGCGCGTTATTCAAAAAGTTCTTTGGTGTGGGCCTTTTTTGAGACGAGTGCATCAGATCGCACCGCTGCTATTTGCAACATATGTCTCAAGCGTATCTCGCGTGGCCAAAACATCTCCCGCTTGGGTACCACATGCTTGACCAGACATATGTTGACCTGCCATGCAGTTCGTTGGCAAGCGTATCTAAAAGACCCACACCAAAGAACAAAGACGATCTCTCCTTGCTCCTCATCAGCTGAGATTTCCAACCCCACTAGACCTTCAGTCCTCTCTGAGACCTGCAGTGAGAGGAATGAAGGTGTAGAATTAGGTGTGTCACAGCCAAGTACTTGTGGGCAATCTGCTTTTGGTACACCGACGTCAGATTGTACCAGGCAAATTTCCCTGCCCCAGCTGCTGCAGCGCCGAAAGAAGTTTGCTCCCAGCCATCCACATGCCCAGCGGTTGAATGCTAGCTTGGCAAAATTGCTAGCACTTCAACTGCTGCCTTTTCAGTTGGTAGACTCTGCCCCCTTCCGTGAGTTTGTGGAATGTGCGGTTCCTCAGGGGCAGGTACCCAAACGCCACTTTTTCTCACGGAAGGCGATTCCGGCTCTCTACCGGCATGTGGAAGGCAATGTCCATGCCTCGCTGGACAGGGCGGTCAGCGGTAAGGTGCATATTACCGCTGACTCATGGTCCAGCAGGCATGGACAGGGACGTTACTTAAGTTTCACGGCGCATTGGGTGACTCTGCTGGCAGCTGGGAAGGATGCAGGACAAGGTGCAGTAGGAGGTTGTTCCGCCACCACGCCTCCAAAATGCTGATTGTGACACACCTCTCTCCTCCACCCCCTCCTCTTCTTCTTCCTCCATGGCCTCTTCCTCGGAACCAGCGGTGCTCCGTAGGCGTTCAAGGGGCTACGCAAGTACGCAGGCCAAAAGATGCCATGCGGTGCTTGAGCTGGTGTGCTTGGGGGACAGGAGCCACACTGGGGCAGAGGTTCTGTCAGCTCTGCAGGGGCAGGTTCAGAGGTGGTTGACGCCACGCCAACTTAAGGCAGGAATGGTGGTTTGCGACAATGGCACCAACCTCCTCTCTGCCCTCCGACAGGGACAACTGACCCATGTGACCCATGTGCCCTGTTTGGCTCACGTCCTTAACTTGGTGGTGCAGCGGTTCTTGGGCAGGTACCCGGGCTTACAGGATGTCCTGAGGCAGGCCAGGAAAGTCTCTGTGCATTTCCGCCGGTCATATAATGCCAGTGCTCGGCTGACGGACCTCCAAAAGGAGTTTAACCTGCCCAAGAACCGCCTAATCTGTGACATGCCCACCAGGTGGAACTCGACGTTGGCCATGCTGCAGCGGCTGCACACGCAGCAGAGGGCCATCAATGAGTACCTGTGCGACTATGGCACCAGGACAGGGTCAGGGGACCTTGGTTTTTTTTCCCCACGCCAGTGGGCCATGATCAGGGATGCATGCACTGTCCTGTCACCATTCGAGGAGGCCACGAGGATGGTTAGCACTGACAGTGCATGCATCAGTGACACTGTCCCCCTTGTCCACCTGTTGGAGCACACGCTGCGTGGAATAATGGACAGGGCACTTGAGGCAGAACAGAGGCAGGAAGAGGAGGACTTCCTTAGCTCTCAAGGCCCCCTTTATCCAGACAGTGTTCCTGCGTGCCCGCCGATCACACAGGAAGAGGACGAGGAGGAGGAGGAGGAGGAGGAGGAAGATTGTGTCAGTATGGAGGTGGAGCCTGGCACTCAGCATCAGCAGTCTTTAAGGGATCAGTCCCAAGGAACACATGGACTTGTACGTGGCTGGGAGGAGGTGGCTGCGGACGTTGTTGTCCTTAGTGACCCAGAGGACTCCGGACCGAATGCCTCAGCAAACCTACGCTGCATGGCCTCCCTGATCCTGCAAAGCCTGCGTAAGGATCCTCGTATTCGTGGTATCAAGGAGAAGGACCAATACTGGCTGGCAACCCTCCTTGATCCACGTTACAAGGGTAAGGTTGCGGACCTTATCTTGCCATCGCAGAGGGAGCAGAGGATGAAACATCTTCGGGAGGCCTTGCAGAAAGGTCTGTGCAACGCGTTCCCAGAGACTGGGAGGTTACAAACTCCTGTTTCTGGACAACGTGTTGCTGAGGCTTCGGTCAGTCAAAGAAGGAGCGGTGGAGAAGGTGGCCGTCTGACCGATGCGTTCAGACAATTTTTTGGTCCGCAGCCCCAAGGTATGATCGGTTCCAGCAACCATCGCCAGCGTCTGTTTTACATGGTGCAGGAATACCTAGGGGCAAGATCAGACTTGGACACCTTTCCCACCGAAAATCCTCTGGGTTACTGGGTCTTGAGGATGGATCACTGGCCAGAGCTTGCACAGTATGCAATTGAGCTACTGGCCTGTCCTGCATCCAGCGTTCTTTCGGAACGCACATTCAGTGCTGCTGGAGGCGTGGTAACCGATCACAGGGTGCGTCTGTCCACCGACTCGGTCGATCGGCTGACCTTCATAAAAATGAATCAGTCTTGGATCACCACCAGCTACCAAGCACCTGATGCAGATGTAACCGAATAATTTTTTTTGAAATCTCAGATCCCTTCAAAGACTGCCTATGCTGATGCTGAGTGACTACCCCTGAGTAATTATCCTCTTCCTCCTCAATCATCACGCTGATAGCTTGTAAGAACATTTTTGGTTCTGGGCGCCACCACCAGTGCCTAAGGCACAATTTTTCAGCCCCTGTTTAACAGGGGCGTGTAATTACAATTTTTGATGTAATACTTTGCAGCAGGGCTCGTTCCTGCATTCCAACTAGAGTGTCTGTGAGGGGTTGCAGTGTTGTGGCACCAGCACCAGTGCCTAAGACCCAATTTTTCAGCCCCTGTCTAACAGGGGCGTGTAATTACAATTTTTGATGCAATACTTTGCAGCAGGGCTTGTTCCTGCGTTTCAACTAGAGTGTCTGTGAGGGGTTGCAGTGTTGTGGCACCAGCACCAGTGCCTAAGACCCAATTTTTCTGCCCCTGTCTAACAGGGGCGTGTAATTACAATTTTTGATGCAATACTTTGCAGCAGGGCTCGTTCCTGCGTTCCAACTAGAGTGTCTGTGAGGGGTTGCAGTGTTGTGGCACCAGCACCAGTGCCTAAGGCCCAATTTTTCTGCCCCTGTCTAACAGGGGCGTGTAATTACAATTTTTGATGCAATACTTTGCAGCAGGGCTCGTTCCTGCGTTCCAACTAGAGTGTCTGTGAGGGGTTGCAGTGTTGTGGCACCAGCACCAGTGCCTAAGGCCTAATTTTTCAGCTCCTGTTCAACAGGGGCATGTAATTACAATTCTTGATCTAATATTTCACAGCAGGGCCCTGTGAGGGCTTACAGTGTTTTGGCCACAGCAACACCTAAGGCCCAAATTTCTGCTGAGTATATAGGGCAGGACCCTACTTTCAAACATCTAACTTACAAACGACTCCTACTTGCAAACGGAAGGAGACAACAGGAAGTGAGATGAAATCTACCCCTAAGGAAGGGAAATTCTCTCCTGTAAGAGTTAATATGGGAAAACAATTTCTCCTTTCCACTGATGCTTTCCAATCCTTGTTCCACAAAAAAACCCAAATTTTCAAAAAACATTTTTCATTGGGACAAAAAAGTGAGGTGAAATCTTCTGAAGAGGAGGAAAGACGCAAAACAAATGTCACAGGGGTGATAACCCTTCCCTATGTTTTCCAAAAAGCTTAGAAAAGATTTTTTGGCTGGAGCTAAACACATTAAAAATGTTCAAAATTACAAACAGATTCTACTTAACAACAAACCTACAGTCCCTGTCTTGTTTGCACCGCCTGAATACTGCTGTTCAGAGTATATAGGGACCTTTCCTTATTTTAATTTGGGTGCGGGGTTCCCCTTAATATCCATACAAGACCCAAAGGGCCTGGTAATGGACTGGGGGGTACCCATGCCGTTTGTCTCACTGATTTTCATCCATATTGCCATGACCCGACATGACATTAAACCCGCAAGCAGTTTTAAATGAGATTTTTTCCTTTAAAAATGACATTTGGTGCAGGGACTGTTCTAAACATGGGAAACACGCGTCACTTTACAGGCATACTATAGACACCCCCCAGGTACGATATTTAAAGGAATATTTCACTTTTTTTTTTTTACTTTAAGCATCATTAAAATCACTGCTCCCGAAAAAACGGCCGTTTTTAAAAGTTTTTTTTGCATTGATACATGTCCCCTGGGGTAGGACCCGGGTCCCCAAACCCTTTTTAGGACAATACCATGCAAATTAGCCTTTAAAATGAGCACTTTTGATTTCGAACGTTCGAGTCCCATAGACGTCAATGGGGTTCTAACGTTCGTGCGAACTTGCGGTCCGTTCGCGGGTTCTGGTGCGAACCGAACCGGGGGGTGTTCGGCTCATCCCTAATGCCAGTTATAGTTTGGTTTGTTCTGATGTATTGGGCCATGGGTTCGAGTATAAGGGCAAATAATAAGGGAGATAATGGGCAACCCTGTCGGGTACCTCTTTCGATATTAAAGGCTTCAGATTTGTATCCAGCATATTTTATATAGGCTTTGGGTTTATTATATAATGCTTTGATCCATGTTAAAAAGTGGGGTCCAAAACCCCATTTTTGTAATGAATATTGCATATATTGCCAGGATACTGTGTCAAATGCCCTCTTAATATCGAGAGATAGAAAACATAAAGGGATTTTCCGTTTTTTAGCAATATGTGCCAATAACACTGCCCTGCGTATATTATCGCCTGCCTGTCTATTTGGCATGAAGCCTACTTGATCTCTATGTATTAATTTTCCTATAATGCTATTGAGGCGTTTTGCTATTATTTTTGCTAATAATTTAATATCGAGGTTTAACAGAGAGATAGGCCGATAATTCACACAGGAAGTATCATCAGAAAGGGGTTTTGGGATCATACAAACAATTGCCATTAGTGTTTCTTGCCGAAAAGAATGTCCATCTAGAAGTTTGTTAAAAGTTTCAGTGAGAATGGGAGAGAGTATTTCTGAGAATGTTTTATAGTATAAAGCCGAGTAGCCGTCTGGGCCTGGTCTTTTGTTAAGTTTTAGGTCTTTTATGGCGTTAGCAACTTCATCTATAGTTATAGGCTCATCCAAACTGCTTTTTTGATTCTGAGATAACTCGGGTAAGGTTATTTTTGAGAAGAAGGATTCAGCCTCTGTAGGATTAAATTCATTGTTTGTCTTGTATAAAGTTGCGAGATGTGAGTGAAATTTATGGACTATTTTAACTGGATTACAAGTGTAAACATTTTTTGATAATTTCAAACGTATTGGTTTGAAAGATTTGTTAGTTGAATTTAATGCCCGAGCCAAATATGTACCTGGTTTGTTTGTATTCATGTAGAAATTGTGTTTGGAGCGTTTCAGGGATTTATCAACTGACTCAGTGAGAAATAGATCGTATTCCAATCTAGATTTTTCCAGATGAGATTTTGTACTCTGAGATGGATTATCTTGAAATGATATGTAGGCTGCATTAAAATTGAGTTCTAGTTTTTTTGCTAGATTTTTGCGTTCCCGTTTAAATAGTGCCATTTGTCTTTGTATTGTACCACGCAAAACAGGCTTATGAGCTTCCCACAGTGTTATTGGGGAGATGTCTGTTGTATTTTTAATTGATATGTATTCCTTTAAAGCTTGTTCAATGGCCATCTGATGTAGTGGGTGTTTGAGCATTATATCCGGTAAGTACCACGTTGGGTCATGCGCTTTTGGTATGGCTGAGGCTATAGTAGTGTATACTGCATTATGGTCAGACCACGGAATCGGAATTATATCTGATGCAATAATTTCTGGTATCATTCCTACTGTTAGAAAAATATGATCTATTCTGGTGAAAGTTTGATGAGGGTGCGAGAAATAAGTGAATTTCTTTTTCATTGGGTTACTTTCTCTCCATGAATCTACCAGATTGTATTTGGAAAGAAGTTGAGAAAAAGGTAATCTAGAGGTTATTTTGGATGGTGTAAAAGGTGATTTATCTAGAAATGGGAGGAGGACCTGGTTCGAATCCCCACACATTATCACTGTTCCTATTTTGTGTGTATTAATCACTTGTAATATATGTGAGAGGAATGGTGTAGGTTGTTTGTTAGGAGCGTAGTAGGAAATCACTGTGATTGCTGTATCCATTATATAACCCATGAGTATCAGGTATCTACCTTCTGGGTCTTTAATTTCTGATGATAAGGTGAATGGTGTGGATCGGTGAAATGCAATTAGAGTTCCCCTTTGCTTGGTACAGGCAGAAGCCGTGTAAATTTGTTGATAAAAAGGAGAAATATATTTTGGAGTAGAATCTTTGGTGAAGTGTGTTTCTTGGAGGCAAACTATGTGAGCCTTCTTGTTATGGAAAGTACGGAAGGCTTTGGTCCTTTTCTGAGGGACATTTATTCCCTGAACATTCAGGGAAAGTATATTCAGTGGTGCCATGGCAATAGATCAAATAGTTTTGACTTACTTTTTGTTATGCAGAGCTGACTGCGCAGATCAACCTGTGTGGACTGAAGAGATGAATAGATAGAAAAGAAACCAGTGAATTCTGGAGTAAAGAGTAAACAAAAAACATATGAGATTAGATGATACATTGTATAAATTATTTTTTGCAAGTAATCACAATTTACCCGTGAAAGAGAATAAATATCTCTCTCAGGGGAATAAGTGCCTTCGTCACACTCCCACATAATATGGTTGGGAGAATGAGGAGGGCTAATGGGGGTACACGGATCTTCCGCTTACAGGAGAGAAGTGCTATGTCAAAAGACATCAAAATGATGTTTCATTAATTGGAGTGCAGAATATAGTTTTTGTTGAAATTATTCATTCCAGGGTGGTTGTATATGGTTAGTCTTGCCCTAGGCTAAATAATTCAGTTAGAAAGGTACTGTTAATAACTTTGGTATTGATGAAGATAGTTTGAATTATTTTGGGATTTTAACCCTTTTAGAGTAAACAATTACATATTTTATTCATATGTAACTGTTTAGATATGTTAACTCATAAAATTGAGGTTGTATTGCTTCAGATTAAAATAAACAAAAACATAATTCTAGGAACTATTACTAGGTAATAATATATTTGTTTTAAGAAAAGAAAGAAAAAGCTTCCATTACTTCTGGATTATTGAACATATTTGTCCTAAAAAGTAATAAATCTATTGTTATTACCTGATAATATATAACTGAACATGAATTTCCTTATTTCACTTATATATTCTAAGGCTATATGAATCAGAAGTAATAAGAAATATAACTGGAATGTAATGATCCCACACAGTGTGTGACTATCAGAATGCAGTTACATTCAGTTATAAATACAGGTTTTTTATAGAGAACCATCTCTTAGTATAATAAATGAAGAGATATCAGGAATTAGGATGTCAGTCCATTGAATCTTCTTGGTCCATGGATGATGTGGCATAACGGCCTCTTTTGTGAGAATGATGATTCCCATTTTGTTCTGAAATTTTCTGGGTGCTACCTGAAGGTGAAGATGACGCCATTCTTCTGCGTGTGGGAGAGTTGCTGCTTGTGGGTTCTGTCAGATTTAATTTTAAAAGGGTTTGTTGTAGTTCATCTGCTGATCTGCTTCTGTAAATTGTACCTTGGTAGTTAAATCTGACTGAAAAGGGGAAGCCCCATTGATACATAATGTTGTGGCGTTGCAGTTCCATTAGTTGGGGTTTCATGGATCGTTTTTTAGTAATAGTAAGTTGGGATAGGTCAGCAAAAATTTGATAATTGTGTCCTTGAAAATTAAGTTCCTTTTTTCCTCTTGCAGCAATTAGTATTTGTTCTTTCGTTCTGTAATAATGAAATTTTGTGATTATATCACGTGGGGGTCCATCTTTCTTTTTGGCTGTGAGGGCTCTGTGTACTCTGTCCAGTTCTAAACGTTCAATAGGGATATCTGGCTTTAGTTCTTGTAATAGAGCAGTAATAGTAGATTGCAGGTCTGTCACGGTTTCAGGTATTCCCCTTATGCGCAAGTTTGAACGTCTGGCTCTATTTTCGTAATCTTCGAGCTTAGTTTGAAGTATTAAATTCTCTTCTTTTAATTGTTCCAATTCTGTTATATTTTCTTGGGTTGTAATTTCAATTTCATCCATTTTTATTTCTAAGGCTGCGGTGCGGTTTCCCAGCTCTCTTATTTCTTTGGTTAGGCTTTTTGTTATTTGGTCTGAGGTTTGTTTTAAAGCCTTATGAAGCATCTTTTCAAATTGTAATAATATTACTGGGGATTCTGAGGAGGCTTGTGGAGAAGTTTGTGAGAGGATTTGTTCTGTATCTGACTCAAATGGAGAGTCTTGCTGTGACATTTTCTGTCTGTGAGAGCGCCCTGATGCTGTATCTTGTGAGGTGACTGGAGCTGCTTCAGCTGCAGTGAGTGCCTGTGAGCTCTTTGTGAGGTGATTTTTATTTCTGCCACGGTTTCCTCCCAGTACCATATTTCCTGCCCAAACTTTCACAGTTTGTTCCCTGGGGCAAAAAGGTTCAAATGGATACCTTTTGAGCCTGCAGGCTCCGCTTTGTCCTTCTCTTCTCTCCTCAGCGGTGTGGAGCTCTAACAATGCATGTCTGCTCTGCTAGGCTCCGCCTCCTGCCCCCTCGGGAACACATTTTTCAATGTCATTATCACCAATACCATCACATTTGTCAGCATAACCATCAGAATTTTCATTACGTGTAGACATAACTGCTACTTTTGTGGATTGTCTATCACCCACCATAGCCTGTAAGCCTCTCCTCACAGCACCCTCTATCTTTAAAGGGGAACTCTTTCCTCCTTGGGCAGCTCTATAGCTGACCTGGGAAACTCTCTGCTTCATCACTGCGAGCTCCTCTGAAGTTTCCCTGGGCAACTCTGCAGCACCTGTCACTAGGGAACATGGCACAAGAACAGTTTTGGTCACCCCTAGTTTAACCTTTCCAGCAATCTGCTGGATTATAGCAGGAATATGCATAGTCCCCATGTCCATTTGAGTCTTTAACTTTGCTGTCAGCTGGGCTTCACCATGTTCCTCCCCACTGCTCCGGGTAGCACACTGCAGCAAGTCTATGTCCATTTGCACTACGGATCTGCCCGCTGGACACACTCCCTTATCACTAGGTTCAGTCCCACAAACTGAAACAGTCTTACCATTTTCAGTGGCTGGCATCATACCCTTCACTTGAGTGCACTGTCTCTCAGCTGCATCCGTACCAGCTACATCCTCTGTGTGGCCACAGGACGACACTGCAGCCTTTCCAGACTCCTCGGCATTGTTCCAGAACCTTGGGCAAGTAAAAATTCCATGCCCCACTTGACCACATTCCAAGCACGGTACTGGAAGCTAAACTTTACTTTCTTGGAATCTCCTTGATGACTGGCTCTCTGTTGCTATGGGATACCACTGGTTATGACCATCAGCAGACAGACTCCATGGATCCCCGACATCCTTGTTGGCCTGGATGTTGCTTCCACAGATGACCATATTCCTCTTTTCCACACGCTGTTGTCCACCTGGCTTCCTCTTGCCAGGGGCGACCTCTTTCACTTCCCTTTTAACTGGGGATGACATGATTAATTTACCCCAGGTCACAGAGACTTCACACTTGGACAAATTCTCTAACGTGGCTGGGGCATGTGGTGAAATACCCTCTAGCCATAGAACCCTTTCCCTTGCTTCAGCAAGAATTGCTTTCTTTTTCTCTTTTGACTGCCCCATCCTTGCTGTCTTACACACAGCAACTTGCAACACACTTCACAGCAGAGAGGAAAAAACAAAAATGTGATTCTCCTTTCACAGGTACACAACCTGCATGCAACACAGTCCATCAAACTTCTGTGCAATGCTGTTCGCCTGGCTATCACACACAGCTAGCAGTAGTTCCTGATGCGACTCACCATGGAACAAGGACCCAGATTCCACCGTCTACATGCCCGCATTCTGCACCACTTGTGACATTGGGGATTGTTCAGTTCAAGTGGATAGATGTGTTTTGGTGCAGTGAGTCCACATCAGATAAGCATTTATAGTTAAGGGCCTTGTAGCCCATGTTTATTAAAGGGAAAAATGAGGGGGCGTGGTTTGGAGCCGCTCTAAGATGGACGTGTTGTTCTGAAGCTCCCGTCCATGAGGTCTAGCTTCTTCAGCGAAACAGCACCCTATAACACCCTGCTATGGTGAGAACAGCCCGCAGTACCTCAGCATCAAGATCCCGGTCCCCACGGAACCAAGATCACACGCGAGAAGGGCACATTCCTGAGATCTTCCGTTCAAGGCCCAGAGGCGCCATGCAGGCCGCTCATCCAGCCGCCTCAAGTAAGACACAACCCCAGAGCGCCAGCCCCCTCCGCTCCGGAACTCTGAATCAGTCAGACGCGGGGCCGGAGCAGAGACCTCCACCCGCAGTCAATCTGGAAGATCTTCATAACGTAGCTGCTGACATTAAAAGCACACTGATGGCAGCTATTTCAGATATGAGATCTGACCTGCAATCTATCTCTCTCAGAGTGGAGGAGGTAGAAATAACCCAGACCCGCCATGAGGCTTCCCTTTGCCACGTGCAGCAGCTTACAGAATCTCATGCGGTGCACCTAAGAGATATCAATCGTCACATGGAGGACCTCGACAATCGCGGGAGACGCCGCAACCTCCGCCTGAGGGGATTACCTGAATCGATTGACGCACAACAACTAGCCCAAACGGTTTCCACCATCATCAACGAGCTATTAGAAAGACCCCAAGATGCTCCGGTGGCCTTTGAGCGCATACATAGAGCTTTAAGGCCGAGAGGGAGAGACACAGATCCCCCAAGGGACATTGTATGCTGCCTTATGGACTTCTCCCTTAAAGAAGATATTTTGAGGGCTTCCAGGTCTCGCAATCAATTAATTTATCAGGGATCAAACATCAAAATATACCAAGATCTCTCCAATATCACCCTGCAAAGGAGGCGTGAGTTAAGACCCCTGTTGGACACTCTAAGGGCCAGATCGATTGTATATAGATGGAAATTCCCTTTTGGCCTCTCAGCAACACACCAAGGCCGCACTGCACTTCTTAGAGTCTCAGAAGACTTAGAACATTTCTGCTCTACTCTGGACATCCCCGTAGTGGCATTACCGGACTGGCATAGTGACTTTCGTCTCCCACAGATGCACAGGGCAACTTCTATGGATGGCATCGCAGAAGCAGGCAACTTTCATCTCGGACGTCGCCGACACCATCAAGCACCTCCTCTCTCGCCATTACGAGACCCAAACAGGCCACGAAATGGTAGCCCCACGGCCTCCCCAGCTCATCGCAGGGCCCGGATCACCTAAAGAAATGTAAACACCGTCACCCTCTTATCTCCTGACTCAGGTTGTTAAGTTAAAATTGCCTTGTTGAGCATTTTTCTTCGTTGCATGATTACAGATACCTGTAAAGAATAAGACAACCCGTTCCTGAATTTTCTGACATTCTGCATTGAACCCAGACAGTCTATCTAACCTGCCGACAGAGAAAAAATTTCACTCATATTATCATCATCATTCACGTTAATACACCAAGAAGGAAAAAATGACATTACCCCAGCTGAGGATATCGACAAAAAAAAGATACCATTGCTTCCTTTAGATTTTCAACACATTTTTTATTTACCTATTATTTTTCTTAAGAAGCAAAATCTACTGTCTGAGTCCAGATACTCTCCCAACCAGATCCGGTTGACCCACAAACTAATACCTCCTTAAGCCGAACTTACAAATCGGAACATTTTCAACGTACATCAGAACTTATCGCTATCCTGCACACATAACCGTCGCAGAAGAGGAAATAAAGAGAGCTGTATTGAAAGCATTCAAAGGACACAAGCAGTAACTATATATGTGTCAATAACTCATTCTCTCCCCCACTATACCCCCCCTTCTACCCCATTACTTTCCCCCTCATCTTGGGGATCCCTCCCTACTCTCTCTCCTTCCAGAAACACCTAATTGCTCTTTCTACTCACCTCTGCCTCTCCTCACTCAGCCCTAACGTTATCGATATGATACTGATTACGTTGAACCACTTTCACGAAGTTGATTTTGTCTTCTAATGAGATGTGTTCCTTTTTTTTTTTTTTTTTTTTCTCCGCCATGACTTATTCTCTACTCACGGTTTTTATTACTCTTATTATTTAAACCTTAGGACCAACGGATTGCTCATGACTGTCTGGAAACCGACAGGGACGTGCTCAGGTAAGCGAACCACATCCACAAAACATGCGCATACACACACATACTACCCAGTGGAAAAAAATGATCATTCCACTCAGAATTTAATGTATGTCCCCTACCCGACTTCATAGGGGACTAAAAGCAGGGTTAGAGAGAAGAGGAGGAAAACAAAAAAAAAAAACCCTCATAACACCACAGAGCACGTCCCCCTCGGCACCAGAGAAAGAATATAGAGGACTTACCTCTACTTTTACAGGTATGATTATAATTGTTATTCAATTACTAGATTCAACTTATTAAGGTTAAAGTTAACTACTAGATTATGGTTTAACCTGGGTCAGGACGATTACCGTTTCACAAAACACCCTCTGTGCTCTTTTGTTCTTCCAATCGGGAATTATAGTAATGATTCAGATAACCGAGTGTTATGCAACATTTCACACAAGTTACAAGCTGGCCTACAGATCTTTACACAGCCACATAGCATCCCCATAAAGAACTGATTAGTTTTTCTAGAAATGCCTCCTCCACCGAGGCAAAATAGAAACATATGACTCAAGACACCCTCCACAATATACAGACCCACCACTTCCTTACTACAAACATATAGCTCAAAACCATAGTCAGACAAGACTTTATCACTTAGTCGGGCACACAATTAAGTTCTCGAATCATAATTAGCAGAACCCCGATCTATTAACCAAGAATTTCCACTATCAGCCTTTTATGACCTCCTTGGGACACAGGACTTCCACCATCGGTTGAACGTCACCTTCCACTCCCGCAAACAGCGGAATCAAGTAGACTCCGCTGATCCATACCGGTACACCACAAATTTGATAAGTGGGTTTGCAGGCAATCCCACACAACCGGTTATCCCTTCGTATTTTTCCTTGCCTCACCCTCTTGCACATCCTCCTCTTCCCTATCCCACCTCTCCCCTCCTCCTCCTACTCACATCTTTCCTTCTCCTCAAATCACCCTCTCAACCCAGTGCCCTTACCAACTATCTCCCAATCTCTGACTTCTCTTTGGAGAACCACATATCCGAGTGCTCATGCTCTATACAGACTACAATGGCATCTCGCCAGGCATTGCCCACACCCACTTCGTTGAAAGTAATCTCTCTCAACGCAAAAGGTTTAAATATCCCTGAAAAGCGATCGCAGCTGCTCGCGTACATGCGTAGTGCGAAAGCAGACGTGATCTATATACAGGAGACTCACTTCAGTAGCACACATATTCCTAAACTGACGAACCATTTCTTCCCACATTGCTATCACGCTACTTCACCTAATTCAAAAACGAAAGGGGTCTCTATACTTCTTTCCAAAAAAGTCCCCCTGCAAATATCAGACACCTTGTCAGACGAACAGGGTAGGTACATCTTCCTTAAAGGCACTTACAAACAAAAGCCAATTACCCTAGCAAACATCTACAGCCCCAATACTTCCCAAGTCCCCTTCTTCCGTACAGTGACAAGAGAACTTACATACTTCCAGGAAGGCCTCTTGATCTTAGGGGGAGATTTTAATGTCCACTTGGATCCATTAATAGACACTTCTACAGGAAAATCCCATCTACCGTACAGAGCCCTAAAGCAGATCAAAAACTGCCTGCAGGAATTATCACTACATGACACTTGGCGTACCCTCCACCCAAAAGTCAAAGACTACACCTTCTTCTCGACCCCACACAATAAATATTCTCGCATTGACTATTTGTTTCTTTCACAACAGGACCTTCCAACACTAACGACAGCTACCATAGATCCCATGACGTTCTCAGACCATCACCCTATTTCTTTATCACTCACTTTCCCGGACACCCCCAGCAGATCTTACATTTGGAAACTAGACCACACACTTCTAACGGATGAACTCCAGGTAGAAGAAATTCGCTCATGCCTAAAGAATTATTTCTTAGAAAACAACACCCCAGATACAACCCCCCTGACACAATGGGAGGCGCACAAATGTGTCATAAGGGGGAAATTGATCTCCCTCTCAGCTTCTATTAAAAAAGCCAAGAAAGCTAATCTATCCAACCTATTCACAAAACTGAAAAAACTTGAGACTGCACATAAACAAACTCTAGCACAACAAACTCTTACGGAACTTACAGAGGTCAGCACACTTATCAAAGAAGAACTACACTCTACTCTCAAGAAAAAATTCATTCTCTCGCACAAATTATTCTACGAGTTTGGTAACAAGAGCGGTCGACTCCTTGCACGTGCCCTACGCAAACAAAAAGCCAATAATACGATCCACCAAATACAATCCAATACCGGTACAACCCTCACACATAACGACGACATAGCACAGGAATTCACAAAATATTACTCCTCTCTCTACGATTTACGCGTATCCGAACCCACCTCCACACCAGCTTCACTGAGAGCCCAAAACATCAATTCATTTCTCGCTCAATACGCTCCCCAGAAAATAGCTCCGGAGATAGCGACAACTCTGGACGCCCCAATCTCACACACGGAATGGACACAGGCAATCAGTCAACTCAAACCTGGCAAAAGCCCAGGCCCAGATGGCCTCCCAGCGGTTTATTACAAGACATTTACTGACACCCTCCAAAATCCTTTCCTTAGGACCTTCAACTCTCTTTCCCCCACAAATCCCCTCTCAGGCGGTATGCTAGAAGCCCATATAACAGTCATCCCCAAAGAAGGAAAAGACCCCTCCCTCACTAGCAATTACAGACCCATTTCATTGTTAAACGTAGACATAAAAATATTTTCAAAAATAATAGCCAACAGACTACTTACCCTTCTGCCCTCACTCATATCCCACGACCAAGTAGGTTTTATCCCTGGCCGTGAAGCCAGGGACAACACAAACAAAGCAATTAACCTACACTATTTAATTACCCATACCAAACAAAAAGGCTTTTTCCTGTCGCTTGATGCCGAGAAGGCGTTCGACAGAGTATCTTGGGATTACATGTCAGCAGTCTTACAAGCCATAGGACTTGGCCCCCATTTGATTGGACTGATTATGGCACTATACACCAATCCCTCTGCTAAAGTGAGGGTCAATGGTACTCTGTCGGACGCCTTCCCCATCCGTAACAGAACAAGACAGGGGTGTCCACTGTCACCCATATTGTTTGTACTAACCCTCGAACCCTTTCTAAGGAAACTTACACTTAACCCAGACATAAAAGGTATCCAATCTTCTAGAAAGGAATACAAATACGCGGCATACGCAGATGATATACTACTGTTCCTAACTCAACCACTAACCACTTTACCAATATTACTAGCTGAATTTAAGCTCTTCCAAACCCTATCTAATCTGAAGATCAATTTCTCCAAATCATTCGCACTTAACATATCCCTAACCCAGAATCTAGTAAACCAATGTAAAAATAACTTCCCGTTCCAATGGAAACAAGACTCAATATCATATTTAGGTATTCAGATCCCGACCGCACTCTCTGACTTATACGCCAAAAACTTTCTTCCCTTACTAAACAGGCTATCCTCTGATCTTGAAACATGGAACAAGCCGACATTTTCATGGTTCGGCAGAGCAGCTATCCTGAAGATGAATGCACTTCCCCGAATATTATACCTCTTACAGACGATCCCGATACAGATCCCCCCCCTGTTCTTCAAAACATACAGGCAGATCAGCTCCAATTTCTTATGGGGCAAAAATAGACATAGAGTTAGTCACACCATACTCTCTCGTCCGAAAAATCTGGGAGGAATAGGCCTTCCAAACATCCTCAATTACCATGCAGCCACCCATCTAACCAGGATAGTTGACTGGAACGCTCATACCCAACAAAAAGATTGGGTCTCCCTAGAAGCTTCCTTCACGAAACTAGACTTGAACTCTCTCCCTTGGATTTTCCCCAAACATATTCCACAAGACATTCAAGTCCACCCGACGATTGGCCCAACCTTGCGCTGTTTTCATGCGATATGTAAGACTACCCCGATTTCCTCCACCCCCAGTCCATTGACACCTATTAAACTGAACCCAGACTTCCCACCGGGTATGCACCACCAATTTCTTTCTGACAATCTACCACAGGGACAAATTAGAGCCCACCAATTCCTCCAACAAGGCAAACTACTTCCTGCAACGCAAATCGCAACACGCTTTGAACGGGCACCTATCCCAAGTTGGACGTTCACAATGCTAGCCCATTATCTCCAAATCCTGGACAAAACAGGTCAATGCTCTAGACAGCTCACTCCTTTTGAAACATTATGTACTAAAACAACACAACAAACACATCTTATCTCTCAAATACACAACCTCCTCTACGCTGACCACAAAGCTAATGATACTCAATACTGCAGGAAATGGGAAAAGGATCTAGACTTACAAATCTCGGAAGAAAGCTGGGAGCGTATATTTTCGAACATACACAAAGGCTCAATTAATGTCTCTACTCAAGAGAATGGGTTCAAAATCCAATCAAGATGGTACCATACCCCAACAATGCTACATAAATTTAAAGCTGGCATCCCTGAAACATGTTGGAGGTGCCATCAAGAGAGGGGCACGCTACTACATATTTGGTGGTCTTGCCCCCCACTACAAGCCTTTTGGTCAGAGGTCTGCAGAATTATTGAACAGATTACCACTTATAACCCAGATTTCACCCCTGCCCAATTTCTCCTACACCTTTCCTCCTTACCACACATTACTTACCACAAATCACTGATGATGCACTTGATCAATGCAGCAAGACAATGCATCCCAGTACACTGGAAATCAAACAAGATACCCACTTTGAAAGAATGGTTCGTCAGAATAAACAAAGTAGCAGAGATGGAAAAATTAATACATATAGCAAGAGACACACCGACAAAATTTAGCAACAAATGGGCATGCTGGCTTCACTTCCAGTCTTTACCGGAATACGAGACCATTCTGAATTCCCCTGTATAAGAGTCGAGAAAGACAGATACATTGCTCACACACAACCAACATACATATATCTTAATCCCCCACCCTGATGAAAAGGTAACCCCCTTTGAAAGCACCCCAGGACCTAGAATATATATTGAACATATCGCACCTACAAAGAGAAGTCAGAGATTCCCCCCCCCCGCCCTCCCCATCCTTCAGGCCCACCCCTATCCCTTCCTACCCCCTTGCCTTCTTTCATTCCTCCTATTCTTTCTTCTTCACCCTCTCCCTTTCCCTTTCCCTCGCCCGAAATATTAAACATCCTGACGAGTAACTAGGATGCCCATGTCGTATACCAATTATCTACCCAACTTATGAAATACTACCAAGAGACAAAAGGTCTTACCAAACACGAATATTGACTGGCCCCTTACACATTAAATGATAAATGCATCACCCCGTTGATAGAGCTTTCCCATAAAAGGCAAATCAACTTTTTAATACACACAAAATCTATCACGGATTGTAGAGCATTCCTCAAAAGGAATTTCAGTTTTAGGGCCGAATTGACCTACCCAAAGACACCTGTGGGGCACACATCCCCCTATTACATGGTTAATTAAGTTTATTTTCCTGTAACACGGCTGAGAATACTCCGAAATGAAAAGAAAATTGTTTACTTTAACATTACCATGTTTGCTGTTTACTGTTTACTGTAACACAATTGCTGTAAAGATTTTATGATCTTCAATAAAATTCTTTGAAACAAAAAAAAAAGGGAAAAATGAAACAAAAGTCCATCCAGGAATCCCACGCAGGGATTCAAGCTTCAATGAAATACACAAAATCCAAATGAAAATGCTAGCCCACCTGGCTACTCTTCAGCAGTAATGCTGCTATAGGTACCGGCCCCTCAAACGAGCTGCTTGTATGCACACAGTCTTAGGCTCCTTGGCCGCACACAGCTTTGGGCTCCTTGGACGCACACAGCTTCAAGCCCTTCAACGCACACAGCTTTGGGCTCCTTGGACGCACACAGCTTCAAGCCCTTCAATGCACACAGCATCTATTCTCACACAGAGACACTTACTAGCAGCCACTGCTCCACCTCCCTTCACTCTCATTCTGCTCTCACCTGCCCCTCATTATATGGGCTGTGCGCACCTGGGCACACACCCTGCTGGCTGTCCACAAGACCCGGACACAGGGTTGGAGATCCCGTCCCACCCAAGATTCTGAAGGATCTCCAAATTACAGAGCCCCATAGGGAACTAGCAAAACCTGGAGAAAACTGCCAGAGCAGTTTTCTCTGTTTCAAATTTACGCTCTGTCAATATGCAGACTCTGTGTCCACTTTAACCCCATTTTCATAGGGACAGAGCCTTGCTCTGCCACAATATATATATATATATATATATATATATATATATATATATCCACTGTATCCAGTTTAGCTATATCTGACTGCAGGCTGTTCCTGGTGTACTTTTTCTAACATATTTCAGGCGGTGTACATAGTACACAGTGCTGTGCACCCATAGTGCAGATGCTACTACTTTTCTGCTGGTGAACACAATACAGTACACCTATAGTTGTTATTACACTTCTGTTGGTGTACACAGTACCGTGCACCCCTAGTACAGTTGGTATTACTTTTCTGGTGGTGTACACAATAGACATGTGCATTCGTTTTCATCCGAATGCATTTTCTTCCGAATTTCAGGATTTTCAGGTAGTTTGTTAAAACGATAACGAAAGTGCAGAATCCGAAAAACGAAAAGATCCGACATAAACAAATGCTTTATTTTCATTTTCGTTGCTACAACAGTTCGATATAGATATATAGAACAATCTGTGTCCATCAAACCTGAGGTTGAATGTGCCTAACCTTAACTCTATTAGTCCAAGATTATTCTACATAGAGAGAAAAGATTTGACATAGAGAGAAAAGATTCGACGTAGGGGAGAAAAGATTCGATGTAGGGGAGAAAAGATAAATAAAAATAATGATGATGATGAATGTTATTGGCTGATTGTAACCAAAGAGGAGGAGCAGTAAAATAGCTAGAACTAAGTACACACGTACTTTGGCTTATGGTGTCTGTTGAAAGTTCTAAGAAGACTCGACGGAGCAGGTAAACTATACGGCATTGTACAGTTTAGCTGCTCCATCAAATCTTTGAACATTTGACAGACACCATAAGCCTTCAATGACAGATTCGATCTTAATTTGGATTTTCGGACGAATGCAATTTTTAACGAAAAACGAAATAAATAAAAACGAATTTCGGGAGTAACTAAATAAATGTATTTTTTGGATGAAAAAGAAATTCCGAAACAAAATATTTCAGTGTGAACATGTCTAGTACACAATACAGTACACCCATAGTTGTTATTACACTTTTGTTGGTGCACGGCACACAGTACCGTGCACCCCTAGTGCAGTTGCTACTACCTTGTGGTGTACACAGTACACAGTACACAATACATACAGTGCACCCATAGTTGCTATTAGACTCCTGGTGGTGTACACAATACAGTTCATCCCTAGCGCAGTTGCTACTACTTTTCTGGAGGTGTACACAATACTGTACACCCATAGTTGTTATTACACTTCTGTTAGTGTACACTGTACTGTGCACCCGTAGTGCAGTTGCTAGTGCTACTACTTTTCTGGTGGTGTACACAGTACACAATACATACAGTTCACCCATAGTCGTTTTTAAACTTCTGTTGGTGTACACAGTATCGTGCACCCCTATTGCAGTTGCTACTACTTTCCTGGTGGTGTACACAATACATACAGTGCACCCATAGTTGTTATTACACTTCTGTTGGTGTACACAGTACCGTGCACCCCTAGTGCAGTTGCTACTACTTTTCTGGTGGTGTACACAGTACACAATACATACAGTGCACCCATAGTTGTTATTACACTTCTGTTAGTGTACACAGTACCGTGCACCCCTAGTGCAGTTGCTACTACTTTTCTGGTGGTGTATACACTACACAATACATACAGTGCACCCATAGTTGTTATTACACATCTGTTGGTGTACACAGTACCGTGCACCCCTAGTGCAGTTGCTACTACTTTTCTGGTGGTGTACACAGTGGTGGTGTGCAGTTGCTACTACTTTTCTGGTGGTGTACACAGTACACAATACATACAATGCACCCATAGTTGTTGTTAAACTTCTCTTGGTGTACACAGTACCGTGCACCCCTAGTGCAGTTGCTACTACTTTCCTGGTGGTGTACACAATACATACAGTGCACCCATAGTTGTTATTACACTTCTGTTGGTGTACACAGTACCGTGCACCCCTAGTGCAGTTGCTACTACTTTTCTGGTGGTGTACACAGTACACAATACATACAGTGCACCCACAGTTGCTATTAGACTTCTGGTGGTGTACACAATACCGTTCACCCCTAGTGCAGTTGCTACTACTTTCTGGTGGTGTACACAATACAGTACACCCATAGTTGTTATTACACTTCTGTTAGTGCACACTGTACCATGCACCCCTAGTGCAGTTGCTTTTACTTTTTTGGTGGTGTACACAATATAGTACACCCATAGTTGTTATTACACTTCTGTTAGTGTACACTGTACTGTGCACCCCTAGTGCAGTTGCTACTACTTTTCTGGTGGTGTACACAATACAATACTCTAAGAGTTGTTATTACACTTATGTTGGTGCACACAGTACCGTGCACCCCAGTGCAGTTGCTACAACTTTTTGCTGGTGGTGTACACAGTACACAATACATACAGTACACCCATAGTTGTTATTACACTTCTGTTGGTGTACACAGTACCGTGCACCTGTAGTGCAGTTGCTAGTGCTACTACTTTTCTGGTGGTGTACACAGTACACAATACATACAGTTCACCTATAGTTGTTATTAAACTTCTGTTGGTGTACACAGTACTGTGCACCCCTAGTGAAGTTGCTACTACTTTCCTGGTGGTGTACACAATACATACAGTGCACCCATAATTGTTGTTAAACTTCTGTTGGTGTACACAGTACTGTGCACACCTAGTGCAGTTGCTACTACTTTCCTGGTGGTGTACACAGTACACAATACAGTGTAGTGTGGTTTTGCTAAACAAAATTCACAGCATGTCTGGAAGGTCACCAAGGAGAGGCAGAGGCTCACAGGCCACTAAAAGAGGACAAGCAGGTTCTGTGTCTACAGTCGACAGTGCTGGTCGTGGACACAGTGCATCCTCCGCATGTGGCGGCGTGGCACGCTTGTCCTTTTTTTCTGCAGCTGGCCGTGTTATTGAGCCACAACATGCAGAAGAGTTGGTGGAATGGATAACAAAGCCCCCCTCATCCACTTCATCCTCTGTCACCCAGGCTCAGAGTAGTTTGCCTGCCAATGCAGCGGCCAAAATGGCCTATTCCATCGGCTCCATGCCAACAGTCACTTCTTCCCTAGCCCCACCATCATGCACAGAGTCCCCTGAACTATTCGACCACAGTGTCAGGTACATGCTGCAGGAGGATGCACAGCGATTTGAAGGCTCCGATGATGGTACCCAGGTTAAGGAAGGGAGTAACGTGAGCCTAGAGAGAGGGGGTGCCCAAGAAGGTCAAGAAACTGGCAGTCATGTTCCCCGAGCTACAGCATACTGCCAAGTTTGCTCCAGTGACGAGGAGGGAGGGGATGATGAGGTCACTGACTCTATTTGGGTGCCTGATAGAAGAGGAGGAGGAGGAGGCACATCTCCAATGAGGCAGGATGCCCTCCAGGGAGCAGCTTATGTGCAGCAACCCTATTGTATCACAACACAGAGCTAAGCAGGTGCAGGGCGCTGCTGATTCCCCACATATTTTGAAAAGTTCTTTGGTGTGGGCCTTTTTTGACAGGTGTGCAGCAGATTGCACCGTTGCTGTTTGCAATATACGTCTGAAGCATATCAAGTGTGGCCAAAATAGCAGCCGCTTGTGCACCACATGCTTGACCAGACATATGACAACCTCCCATGCAGTCCTTTGGCAACAGCACTTAAAAGACCCACATCAAAGAACAAGGCAGACCTCTCCTTGCTCCTCATCAGCTGGGATCTCCAACCCCACTATACCTCCAGTCCTCTCAGAAACCTTCACTGAGAGAAATGAAGGTATAGAAATAAGTGTCCCAAGTACTTGCAGCCAATCTGCTAGTGGTACACCAACATTGGATTTTAGCAGGCAAATTTCCCTACCCCAGTTGCTAAATCGTCGAAAGAAATTTGTTTCCAGCCATCCACATGCTCAGCGTCTGAATGCTAGCTTGACCAAATTGCTAGCACTGCAACTTCTGCCTTTTCAGCTGGTAGACTCTGCCCCGTTTTGTGAATTTGTGGAATGTGCGGTACCTCAGTGGCATGTTCCCAAATGCCATTTCTTTTCTTGGAAGGCCATTCCGGCTCCCTACCAGCATGTGGAAGGCAATGTCTTGGCCTCGTTGGACAGGGCGGTCAGCAGTAAGGTGCATATTACTGCTGACTCATGGTCCAGCAGGCATGGACAGGGATGTTACCTTTCTTTCATGGCACACTGGGTAACTCTGGTGGCAGCTGGGAAGGATGCAGGACAGGGTTCAGTATTGTTGGAGCTTGTTCCGCCACCATGCCTCCAAAATGCTAGTGGTGATTCTGCCACAGCTTTCTTCTCCACCCCCTCCTCTTCTTCTTCCTCTATGGCCTCTTCCTCTGCAAATTTCTCCTCTGGTGCTCTGTAGGCATTCAAGGGGCTAGGCAAGCACTCAGACAAAACGATGCCATGCATGCTTGAGTTGGTCTGCTTAGGGCACAGGAGCCACACTGGGGCAGAGAATCTGTCAGCTCTGCAGGGGCAGGCTGAAAGGGGGTTGATGCCACGCCAGCTTCAGCCAGGAATGGTTGTATGCGGCAATGGAACCAACCTCCTCTCCGCCCTCCGACGGGGACACTTGACCCATGTTCCCTGTTTGGCTCATATCCAGAATTTGGTGGTGCAGCGGTTCTTGAGCAGGTACCCTGGCTTACAGGATCTCCTGAGGCAGGCCAGGAAAGTCTGTGGTCATTTCCACTGGTCACATAATGCCAGTGCCCAGCTGGTTGACATTCAAAGAGAATGCAACCTGCTCAAGAACCACCTAATTTGTGACAGGTGGAACTCAACGTTGACAATGCTGCAGCGGCTGCACATGCAGCAGAGGGTCATCAATGAGTACCTGTGTGAGTCTGGCACCAGGACAGGGTCAGGGGAGCTTGGTCTTTTTTCGCCACGCCAGTGGCTACTGATCAAGGATGCATGCACTGTCCTGCCACCATTTGAGGAGGCCACAAAGATGGTGAGCAGTGACAGTGCATTCATCAGTGATACTGTCCCTCTTGTCTTCCTGTTGGAGCACACACTTGGACACACGTGGAATAATGGACAGGACACTTGAGGCAGAACAGCGGGAGGAAGAGGAGGACTTCCTTACCTCTCAAAGCCCCCTTTATCCAGATACTAGTTTTCCTGCAGGCCCGCCGATCACACAGGAAGAAGAAGAGGAGGAAGAGGAGGTGGATTGTGTCAGCATGGAGGTGGAGGATAACACTCAGCATCAGCAGCAGTCTTCAAAGGATCATTTGCAGTCCCCAGAAACCCATGATGTTGTACATGGCTGGGAGGAGATGGTTGAGGATCATGTAATCCTTAGTGACACAGAGGACTCAGGATCGAATGCCTCTGCAAACTTACGCTGCATGGCCTCCCTGATCCTGCAAAACCTGCAAAAGGACCCTAGGATTCGTGGTATCAAGGAGAGGGATCATTACTGGCTGGCAACCCTTCTTGATCCACGTTACAAGGGTAAGATTGCAGAACTTATTCAGCCTTTGCAGAGGGAGCATGAAACATCTTCGGGAGGCCTTGCAGAAAGGTTTGTGCAATGCGTTTCCAGAGCCTGGGAGCTTACAATTTCCTGGTGCTGGACAACGTGTTGCTGAGGCTTCATTCAGTCACAGAAAGAGAAGCGGAGAAGGTGGCCGGCTGACTGATGACAATTCTTCAGTCCTCATCGCCCAGGTCTGATTCCAGCAACCATTGCCAGCATCTGAATTACATGATGCAGGAATATCTAGGGGAAAGATCAGACTTGGAGATATTTCCACCAGAACATCCACTGGGTTACTGGGTCTTGAGGGTGGACCACTGGCCAGAGCTTGCTCAATATGAAATTGAGCTACTGGCCTGTCCTGCATCCAGCGTTCTTTATGAATGCACATTCAGTGCTGCTGGAGGCTTTGTAACCGATCACAGAGTGCGCCTGTCCACAGATTCTGTTGATCGGTTCACATTCATAAAAATGAATCAGTCTTGGATCACCAGCTACCAAGCACTTGATGCTGATGTAACTGATTGATTTTTCTTTGGATGTGGGATCCCTTGAAGACTGCATATGCTGAGTGGCTATCCTATTATGCTGAGTGACTATCCTATTCCTCTTCCATTTTCACGATGATAGCTTCTAGGAATATTTTCGGTTCAGGGCACCACCACCACTGCCTAAGGCCCAGTTTTTCTGCCCCTGTTTAACAAGGGCGTGTAATTACAATTTTTGATCTAATATTTCACAGCAGGGCTTGTTCCTGCGCTTAACAAAAGTATCTGTGAGGCTTTACAGTGTTGTGCAACCACCACCGCCACCACCATCACTGCCTAAAGGCCCAATTTTTATGCCCCTGTTTAACAGGGGCACGTAATTACAATTTTTGATCTAATATTTCACAGCAGGGCCTGTTCCTGCACTCAACAAAAGTATCTGTGAGGCTTTACAGTGTTGTGCCACCACCACCACCGCCTAAGGCCCAATTTTTATGCCCCTGTTTAACAGGGGCACGTAATTACATTTCTTGAAATAATATTTCACAGCAGGGCCTGTTCCAGCGCCCATCAAGAGTAACTGTGAGGGCTTACAGTGTTCTGGTACCACCAACAACTAAGGCCCAATTTTCTGCAGAGTATATAGGGCAGGCCGTATAGTATATACAGGCGGTCCCCTATTTTCAAACATCCAACTTACAAATGACTCCTACTTAAAAAGAGAGGAAGACAACAGGAAGTGAGAGGAAATCTACCCCTAGGAAGGGAAATTCTCTCCTGTAAGAGTTAATATGGGAAAAAAGGTGTCTCCACTGATGCTTTATCACCAATCCTTGTTTCCATATTAACCCAAAATTTTCTAAATCCATTTGTCATTAGGACAGAAAGTGAGGTGAAATCTTCTGAACAGGGGCACAGACAGCAAAAAAAATATTACAGGGGTGATGATAACCCTTCCCTATGTTATCCAAAAAGCTTAAAAATAAATTGTTTGGCTGAAGCTACACATACAAAATGTACCTGTTCCAAATTACAAACAGATTCAACTTAAGAACAAACCTACAGTCCCTATCTTGTTTGTAACTCGGGGACCGCCTGTATACTGCTGCTGTTCAGAGTATATAGGGCCTGGGGGCCCCACGCCTTTTTTTTTTAATTTGGGTGCGGGGTTCCCCTTAATATCCATACCAGACCCAAAGGGCCTGGTAATGGGCTGGGGGGGCAACATTACATTACAGCCGCAAGCAGTTTTAAATGACTTTTATTCCTTTAGAAATGTCATTTTGCTGCAGGGACTGTTCTAAACATGGGAAAAATGCACCACTTTACAGGCATACTATAGACACCCCCCAGGCATGATATTTAAAGGAATATTACACTTTTATTGTTTTACTTTAAGCATTCTTAAAATCACTGCTCCTGAAAAAAACGTCCATTTTTAAAACTTTTTTTGCATTGATACATGTCCCCTGGGGCAGGACCCGGGTCCACAAACACTTTTTATGACAATAATTTGCATTTTAGCCTTTAAAATTAGCACTTTTGATTTTTCACGTTCAAGTCCCATAGACTTTAACAGAGTTCGCACAAATTTTTTGTCTGTTCGCATGTTCTGCCGCGAACCAAACCGGGGGGTGTTGGGCTCATCCCTATTAGGGACTTTGGGTTGTAAGCTCCTTGAAGGCAGGACCTGATGTGAATGTACAATATATATGTAAAGTGTTGAGTAACTTGACAGTGCTATAAAAGTACCAGAACCAATAATGATGAATGTTTTATATGAGTTTTTTTCAATCTGGTACTTTTTAGAAAGGTTTCACATAATGGAAACAAAAAAGCTGACATTACAAATAAGAACACATTCATCATGTTCTAATTTGGTGGGTTGCACAAGAACACTGGGGGGAACTAGAGCCATTATAATAGATGGGAAATACTGGACATGTGTTTTGGATGCTGACGACGAATGTGTTTATCAGCAATTTGGGGGAAGCAGCTCTCACAAATTTGAGTTTTCCTGCTTTCTACCCTCCACATGCCCAAGGACTTACAACTTGTATTTTTTTTTTTTAGCCTAGACACTTTCAAATTTCCTGTAGTGCACGGCACAGGCACATATTCTTATATAACTGTATAACTGCTTTCTTTCTGTTCATGTAATGGACTTGGATGTTTGGTCTGTAGTGTGTGAATTGATGCACATAGCCAAGGGCTAACACAGGTACAGCCACTTTAGGCATTCATGGAGAACCAGATTGAATGGCACTGGTGAACGTGTCCTTTATTTTGCGTGTGTAGGCGTACTCACAATCTAACCTATGTTATATAAGACTGCACTAACGGAGTTTGCTTTTGCCTGAAAAGAGGCCAGATTCTTTGCTGTCAGCACTTGCATATTTTTCCCCATTTTTTTTTTTTGGGGGGGGGGGTGATGTTATGCATAATGACCAACGCCCCACTAAGGCTGTTTTGATGTTTGTTTTGTGCGTTTGCTGTAATTGTTGTGCATTTGTTTCTCAAAAGTGGGTTTTTCAGAAAAACGTGTAAATGATAAGCTGCAATGTCCTACATGTGACACAAACACACACAAAGTAAATGGAAAAAATAAGTGACTCACGCTGAACAAATTAGTATGTGTGTGGCTGAAGAGTGCCACAACCTGAAAAGCAAATTGTGACTGCTATATATAAATATATGTGATATAACACACTATGCAAAGGTAAGGGGAATACACACACCCCCTTATTGAGTACATGTACAATCCGTGCAAAAATATATCACAATTAGTGCATGATATTTAAAAAATATAACCATGTATAATCAATACAAAATAAATAATAAAGGAATAATACGTGTATTCCTAAAATTATGAGAATACACGCACCCCCTTAGTAAATACATATACAATCAAATGCACAAATATATCATAATTAGTGCATAATATTTAACATGAAGTCCGTGTAAAATATATACAAAAAATTGGAATGTGAAATAGTGAAAAAATAGTCCATATAAAGAAACCCCAAAAGGTGATTGACAATCTTGAGTGATCAATTGTGTAGAATCATAATTGTGTGGGTCCACCACCAAAAATAAAGAGCCTGGCCGCTTACCAGAACCCCATGACCCCCCGTTACAGAGGGTCTGAATGGGCTGTGAGATCCTCCTAGTCCGGAACTCCCAGGAGCAGAGGTGGAAGCTGGAAAAGGACGTCAGGGACTATAGTGGAAATTGTATGGGTCCACGGTAAAGGACTCAGCCCTCAGCAAAATGTTGTCATCATAAAAAGAAAAGAGGGGGGACTCCCATAGTGTAAAATCCAATGGCATTTATTTGGAATAAAAATAGTAAACACTCACATGTAAATTCAGAATTAACATCCTCAGTAAAAGAACCGTCTGTGGCACCGGCCGGATGACCACAGATAGCCCGTCCTGCTGGATATACAGCGACAGTAGGAGATGACACAATGATGCCGCTCAGCCCTACGCTGCGTTTCGCAAAAAAATGCGTCTTCCAGGGGCACGGTTTTTCCATTTAGTGGGCATGGCTTCAATTATGTGTGTATTTTACTATCTAATCATGCGTTTATAAGCATCTGCTGATCCTTTTCTTGTTATTGTTACTAACAAATGTCAATTGTTCTACTCTTATAACTCCTAACTTTGCTTAATTATGTAGACAGAAATGCAGCTATAATCAGAAATGTATATGTGTGGGGACTGGGGGGTTGGTGCTATGCTGAAGTTTGTTGGAAGTTTTATTTTTTTGATTCCCCATTATGTTTTTGAGAATCTTGCACCTAACAAATTAATGGGGATGGGTGGGGTGGTAAAGAGTTGTTAAACCTTAAAATTTGTTGCCTGGTCAATATTAGCCTTTTGTTCCCTGCTGTCCACTATGAAAATTAAGTTGTAAGCTCCTATGAGCAGGGCCCTTCTAAGCCTATTGTAATGTAGCACCATAAACACGGTTTCTTCTTGCACAGATAAATGAATGTACACAATTGTGTTGCTGCTGTCCAAATAAATGTAGAATATTGAACAATTTATGTATTTGTTGACAGTTAATCGTTTAAGGGTACCGGTCTTATACTCATTACCCCAAATTCACAAGAATACTATAGATCCTCTGGCACGTCTGATCATCTCAGGAATTAGAGTATACGCTGAACCCGCAAGTAGGTTTACAGTATTGATTTATTTTTAATGCCACATGTAACCAGTTTTCCCTTTTATATTAAAGACACTCCAGATCTTCTATGCACCCCAGAGGAAGTTACTCTACCTGAGGAAGCTACCCTTGTTGTGATCAATGTGGAGGCGCTTTATTCAAGCATTCCACATGATCTTGGGTTGCATACATTCAGTTTGTTCTTACAAACATTGGACAAGTCTCATTGGCCCCTTAACCAGTTTATTTTGCATCTACTTGAGCACATTCTCAATAGTAATGTGTTCCTATATGCTGATTCCCACTACTTTCAGGTTCAGGGTGTGGCTATTAGGGATAAGCCAAATGATCCCCTGTTCGCTTCGCACCAGAACTTTTGAACATCGCAAAAGTTTGGAACCAAATAACAAACCCCATTGAAGTCTATGGGACCCGAACTGGCAAAATCAAAAGTGCCCATTTTGAAAGCTTATATGCAAGTAATTGGGCATACAATGGTTATTGGGATCCAGGTACTGCTCTGGGGGACATATTGATGCTGAAAGTGAAAGCATAAAAATTAAAAATTTGTTGGGTGTGGCCGGCCGCAGAGAGAGATGGAAGTGTGAGAGCTGAGCTCCTCTTCCCACAGACAGACAGCAGCACACAGCAATTTTCCAGAGGGGGTTTTCACCCCAAAAACAAAGCGATCTGCACACCATCAGTGACCATGGCCAGGAAAAGAACTCAGGAAGTCCCAGAAATTGACGGATTTTGTTACATGGCAGACACATGGAGGTAGGCAAGATGATGTCGGCCGTACATCCACCCCGGCCTATAACACACACTCCATCCCAGCTAAGTCTGCATCTATCAGCAAAAATAGTGGGTCCCAAGGCAGCCAGCAATCCTACCCTAATACCCCTCAGTCTGCAAGCCCAGCTAAAGCCAAATTCCGGATGGATGGCTCTCGATGCAGCCCCACAGCTAGTCCCTGCACTAATTCTGGGGAGGACACTAGAGAGCTGCCTGACAGCATTACGGTGTTCCCAATGAATATTCAGCCAGTTATTGACACAGTACTAAAGGACATGGTACTGTGCCTAAGGAGCTCAATCCAAACTGATATGATGTCCTGCATACAAAAGTTCAATAAGGAGATACAGGCTGTAGAATCCAGAGTGGGGCACATTGGAAACAAGATGGGGGAGTTTGCAGCCACTGTAAACGATTTAGTAGATGCCCATGATGAAAAAGAGGAGGTAATAGAATGGCTCAAATCTAAAATGGCTGACATGGAGGACATAAATAGAAGGAATTACTTAAAAATCAGAGGGATCCCAGAGTCTATATAGCAAGGAGACCTGCGTGAGTATACCACTACTCTGTTTAAAGAAATCCTTCCTGAACTCACGGATCTAGATGTGATCATAGACAGGATCCATCGCCTGCCTAAACCTTCATACCTCCCCGACCAGATCCCTAGGGATGTAATACTACGGTTACATTTTTACCACGCAAAAGAAAAATGAATGTTTGTAATGCAGACCAAGGAGCATATTCCCCCACAGATTCAAAATCTGCAATTTTTTGCAGATTTATCGCAATACACCCTCCAGAAAAGAAGGAGCCTCACCACAATCACCAAAGCCCTCAGGAATCATAAGATCAAGTATAGATGGGGCTTTCCCACAAAAATCACGATTACCAAAGAGGGCCATAACTTCCCCATAGACTCACTGGAAAAAGGTCTATCTCTGCTCAAAGAATGGCAGATACTTCAAGAGCCTGTCAGCAGGCCTGACTCCCCTAGGAGTATTCCTCATGTGGATCCTGAATGGCAAAAGGTCACGGCTAAGAATGCTAAAAGACACTGACCACCTGGAAAGCAAATAAGTATTCTCTTCAGTTCTATGGGGAGAGTAGCCTCTCTTGGCTCACAAACTCACCTCCTTGAAACCACTTGAGCAGCAAAATGCTGCATTTGGGTATGAAATACCCATGCCTGGATCACAATGTTCACTTGAAAATCTTTAAAATGTTATTCAAAGTTCAAGTTTTTATGTTCATAGTCAGTTTTGTTTTCCTTTATACTATATTTTTCCAACACTGTCAGAACTTACAGATTCCTTTACAGCTCTCAGATGGAGCCACTACTGTTTCTCCCAGATCAACACCTCCAAAGAGACCTTGCCAGCATAGCCAGGCTGATAATAGAACTGGAAAGATGCCTGCACTTCAAAATGTGAGTACAACACTTCTCTGGTCTGCACTAGCACTTAGCAAAACAACCTATACCGGTTTTGACCACTTGAGGGAGCTCTCCACTAACAAAATAACTTATATGTACACAGAATTTCAAACAACTAAACCTTCTTTGTCCACATGGGGGTGACATTTCTTTCTATAAATACCAAAGGACTTAATCACCCTGTCAAGCGTAAGTCATTATGGAAGGAAGCCCAACAATTCAAAAGTGATGTCCTATGTGCACAGGAAACGCACTTCAATAGTTCATCCCCCCAAAATGCACAAATAAGCAGTTCCCCCATATTTTTATTGCAAACACAGATTTAAAAAAAAAAAAGGAGTTCTTATTGCAATAAGGGACATTGTTTCATTCCATCAACATGAATGAAGTGATTGCAGACCCACAAGGACGATACATAATACTAATTTGCGATATTAACTCCTCAATGTACACTATTGTGAATCTTTACGCCCCAAACTCTAACCAAATATGCTTTATTAACAAAACCTTTTCAAAGATACGGCCCACCAAAAAGGAGCTCTGGTGATATGTGGGGGCTTCAACCTTATCCCAGACTCACACCTTGATTCCACCTCCACCCCCACCAGATCAACCCAAATGCTTCAAAATACTATACATCAGCAAAACTTATTTGACGCCTGGAGATGCCTTCATGCAGGGGAAAAAGACTTCACCTTTTTTTCTTCACAACACAGGTCATACTCACAAATTGATCTCTTCTTAGTAGATCAATGGACCTGGACCAGAACTGTAGCAGCATACATAAATGATATTAGATGGTCAGACCACGTGTCTGTAGTGCTGACAATAAGTGACTCTTTCTCCTCGAACCCTGTTTCAATCTGGAGAGCTAACCCGCTTCTTTTACAGGAAAAGCCTACCAAAACATTTATTGCAATATTTTAGCAAAAGCGTAGATTCTGTGGATGATAAGTGTACACTGTGGAATGCCCATAAGGCATTCATGAGGGGTATTTTTATTAAACTGGGGGCAAGGAGGATGAGGCAGGACCAACAGCAATAACAGGATCTCACAAACAAAATTCACAACTTAGAAATCAGTAATAAACTAAAATTAAAAATTCCTTTTAATATAGTGCCTGGGGAGTCCTCATAGTCTACCTATAAAGCCAAAAAAATGACATTTTCCCTGCAAGCTTTCTTTATTTTTTAAGCAACGGCTTAGTCTGTATGATGAGGCCACAATGTATTGCACTGGGAACAAAATTAGATATTTTTTGGATAAATTCTGGTGTCTCTTCCACAGACTTTGGATAGAAGTAACAGGTGCAGAAAAATTGGTCTTTGGGTGTCGGTAGCGCCTTCACACCATAATCCTATTGAGGTACTCTTGATGAAAGTAAGAATTGGCCTTGCTATCAAAAATTGCAATGATATGCACCTGTCAAACAGGTGCGGAAAAATAGGTCTTTGGGTATTGATTGTGCCCATGAAACCTACATTAAAAAATTCTTCCAGATTAAATCAACATCCACAACGCTAGGCAGCCTAGAAGACCTGCAGAAATTCCACATCCCAAAAACACTTAATCAGCGACATTGGCTTCAAGGGCTTCATAGCTTCTGGTAATCCAGGACTGATTCATTTTGATAAAGCTGGTTGTTAAGGAACGGTGCCAAGAAGCCATCCGCTGCGTCCTTAACAACTGATGAGTCATAGCTGTGAATGTCTTTCCACGCTGACAGCTGAATGAAAAAAAAAATGTCAGTAAAAAAAAATAAAGAAAAAAATTGCATGGGTGTAGTAGTGGTGGGGTGATTATTATTAATTAATTATTATATTGAAAGTTATTTCAGCAGCAACTCGGTTCTTTAAGAGAGATGACATTTATTAAGACTTCAGAAAAGCCAACAGAGGTACAGACAAGGTAGATGACAAGATACTCATGCAATTTTCAGACACCTTCAGAATACCTAGTTTCTCCTGTCACATTTTAGCCAAAAAGAACCCTCCCTCTTATACACCTTTTTTTCCTATGGGTGACAAGGACAAGCAATTTGATTGGCCAGATTTATCAGGCCTTTGATCTGCTTGTTCCCTTCTGAGTGACAGATAATGACCCTAAGCCATGGACAGCTGCAATCATAGAATGTCCTAATTTGCATAATCTTACTACTAATTAGGTTGACCTTCCAGGGCCAAGGTGGTCTTTTCTTAACATTAACATAGCACAGAGTCATTATCTGTCCCTTTGATATGTAGAGTAAACCTGGTTTGGTCAGTCTCTTTTTTAACCACTTGCCACCCGCCCCCTGCCAAATGACGGAGGGTCAGTGCGGCTCTCGTTCTGGGTGGAAGTCATATGAGGGCGCATCCAAATGGCAATTTCCACGTGCCAGCAATCAGTGCCCTCCAGTGCCCATTAGTGATGCCAGTCAGTGCTGGCTTTCAGTGCCCATCAATGCAATCTACCAGTGCTGCCCATCAATGCCCATTAGTGCTGCCTATCAGTGCTGTCCATCAGTGCCACCCATCAATACCCAACAGGGCCCAGGAATGCCACCTATCAGTGCCCACCAATGCTGCTTATCAGTGCCCACCAGTGCCAGCATTTAGTGCCCACCAGTGCCACCCATCAGTGCTGTTAATCAGTGCCACATATCAGTTCCTATAAGTGCGACATATTAGTGCCTCATCATCAGTGCCATCTCATCAGTGTCCATAAGTGCCACCTCATCAGTGCCCATCAGTAAAGCCTCATCAGCACACATCAGTGAAGGAGAAAAATTACTTATTTACAAAATTTAGGAAAAACTTTTTTCCTGTCTTTATTTTTGTAAAAAATAAAAAAAAACAGCAGATACCACCAAAAGAAGACTCTATTTGTGTGAAGAAAATTATAAATATTTCACATGGTTACATATTATTTTGACCACGACATTGTCATTCAAAATGTGACAGCACTGAAAGCTGAAGGAAGGGCGTGAGTGTGCCCTGTATTGAGGTGGTTAATCAACAAGTACCCTTTGAAATGCCTAATTAGATAAATGTCACAGTACTACTTACAGTGAGCCCACAGGCGAGCAGGTCACACAGGATCCCCCAGGGCGTGGAGTCTAAGGGCAAGCCGGTATGCTGCCAGGGACCCCCTCACAAGGGTTTGGTCTTACTGTAGCTGTGTGCTGACCCCAGGCCATGACCCCCGGGTTCACCCTACTCGCTGGGGAAGTACCAGGAGACACTGTCAGACAAGGATGGATGGATGAAGCAAAAGGAGAGACGGATAGCGAGCCAAGGTCAGGGCAGGCTGCAGACAACGTAATCAGAACAAGCCGAGTCGGTACACAAGAGATCAGTTCATGAGAGGTCAGGTTTAAGGCAGGTTACACGAAGGGAGCTCCGAAACAAATGTTGCTCAAGCAACCAGTAGCTGGTTTGAAAGGGATTTAAATAGGGAAGCACATGAGGGGCTAGACAGGAAGTAGCAGGAAGGAATAAAATATTAGGCAACAGGTGTGGCCGGTGACACCCATAGCTGCAGAGTGCACACAACAGAACACAAGCTAGTGGAACAACAGGTGCCAGCCGACCTACAACAGTAAAGGTGAGACACAGATCAGCTCCGCAGCTGATCTGACAGTACCCCCCCCTCTTACGAGGTCCCCCTACAGGTCTGGGGGCTGGCTTGGAGGGAAATTTCCGATATAATCTGGTCACCAAACGTGGGGCTGAGACATCAGGAACCCAAGACCTCTCCTCCGGACCATAGCCCTTCCAATCAATGAGATAGAGTAGCCTCCCCCGGGAGTACTTGGAGTCAATATTTTTTTAATTGCGAACTGGTCCGAGGTATCAGACACAGGAGCGGGGTGAGAAGGGCGAGAGAAGAGATTGAGGACCAGTGGCCTGAGCAGGGAGACATGGAAGGCATTGGGTATCCTGAGATGAGAGGGCAGACGGAGCTTGAAAGCAACTGTATTGATCTGACGGAGAATGGGAAATGGACCAATGAAGCGAGGGGCAAATTTCATTGAGGGCAGTCAGATGTGATTGGTAGAGAGTCAAACTTTATCGCCAGGCAGGAACTTAGGAGCCGGACGGCGATGACGATCTGCTGCCGTTTTATGCCTGGAAGCAGCTAGATGAAGATTCCCAGAGACTTCTTTCCAGATTGAGTTGAAGGACCTTTGGGTCTCAGCTGCTGCTGGTACAAGAGGAGAAATGGGAACAGGAAAGGGAACAGATGGATGCTGCCCATAAACAGTGAAGAAGGGAGATTTTCAAGAACTGGCATTGGAGTGATTGTTTAAGGCAAACTCTGCCCAGGGCAAAAGGTCCACCCAGTCATCTTGGTGGGCTGAGATGAAGGCACGGAGAAAACATTGTACATTTTTATTGACACGTTCCGTTTGCCCATTGGACTGGGGATGAAAGGCAGCTGAAAAATCCAATTTAATCCCAAAGGAGCTGGCCAAGGCCCTACAAAACCGAGCAGTAAATTGAACTCCTCTGTCAGAGACAATATGAGAAGGCATCCCATGAAGACGAAAAATCTCCTTAATTAAAGTTGTGGCAAGACTGGGAGCAGAAGGTAGACCTGGGAGAGGAATCAAGTGACACATTTTGGAGAACCGATCCACCACTACCCAGATGACTGTAGAACCTGTTGAGATAGGCAGATCTGAGATAAAATCCATGGAAATACAATGCCAAGGTATATCGGGCACTGGTGCATTGACACCCTTGCGGGTGAGAGATGTAATAGGGGCCACCAAGGTGGAGTAGTTACGAATTAATTGACAATAGTAATTGGTGAAGCTCAAAAAGCGTTGGGTGGCTTTAAGATCAGAGGGCTGGGGCCACTCGGAGATGGCCCGAAGTTTGGATGGGTCCATGAGGAGACCCTGAGATGAGATTATGTAGCCAAGAAATGGAACTTGTGTTTGTTCAAATAGACATTTCTCCAATTTTGCATATAGACAATTGTCCCGTAGATGCCGTACCACAACTTTCACATGAAGACGATAGGTAAGTAAGTCTGGTGAGAAAATAAGAATGTCATCCAGATATACAATAACACAGACATACAGAAGGTCGCAGAAGCTCTCATTAACGAAATTTTGGAAGACCGCTGGGGCATTGCATAAGCCAAAGGGCATCACAAGATACTCATAATGTCCGTCCCTGGTGTTAAAGGTTGTCATCCATTCATCTTCCCGGATTCTTATTAAATTATAGGCCCCTCTAAGATCCATTTTAGTATAAACATGAGAACCTCGCAATCTGTCAAAGAGTTCTGAAATTAAAGGAAGAGGGTATTGGTTCTTCACGGTGATGGCATTAAGACCCCTGTAGTCGATGCAAAGGACGGAGTGAACCATCATTTCCATCAAAGAAGAACCCGGCTCCGGCAGGTGAGTTAGAATTCCTGATGAAACCCTTTTGCAGGTTTTCCCGAATGTATTCAGACATGGCTTGTGTCTCTGGGATAGATAGAGGGTAGACTCGGCCTTGTGGAGGAGAGGTCCCAGGTAACAGATCAATGGAGCAGTCAAAGTCTCTGTGAGGGGGAAGGCGATCAGCAGACTTTTTGCAGAAAACATCTCGGAAGGACTGATATTGGGCAGGCAACATGGGAGTTGTGGAGGTCTCAGCCAGAGGAATGGAAGGAGGAGGTAGCACCTTGGAAATACATCATTGCTGACACAGAGAACCCCAAGCCAATACTTGTCCAGAATTCCAGTCAAGATGTGGGGAGTGTTTCTGCAACCATGGAAGGCCCAGGATGATAGGACTGGAGGATTTAGGCAGGATTAGGAAAGAGATCTCCTCACCATGCAAAACCCCAATGCGTAACTCAAAAGGAGGGGTTTTAAACCGGATGGGACTCATAGGCAAGAAGGAGCTATCTACTGCGGTCACGGAGAGGGGTATAGCCAAGGAAACAAAGGCAATGCCCAACTCGGAAGCTAAAGATTGTTCATTGAAATTTCCGGCAGCACCAGAGTCTACGTATGCAAAGAGTTGATAGGCATTTTGAGCCCAGGGGAGAGCCACAGGAAGGGTGAAACGAGGGAAGCGAACAAAATTAACGGATCGGTCTAGATCACCTCCCTCCGATTGAGCTAGACCCTGGAGTTTCCCGGTCGGACTGGACAGGAGTTCAAAAGGTGTCCTTTATCGCCACAGTAAATGCACAAGCCCAATCCCATGCATCGGGCACTGTCACGGAACGTCCCACACTCCACTTGGGTGCTTCCGTCAGTATACCGCTTCCAAAGTTCTGGAACACGAGTCCAATGGATCTGGCAATATGAACCCCCAAGAACTAGACAACACCAGTCTTGGAGTACATCAGGACTAACTCTTTATTTGAGATCTCACACAAATTTATACAGCAGGATGACTCGAAGCTAACCTAATTAACATGAGCTAATTTACTAAAAAATTTACCCAGACCAGATGACTCAGAGACATGACCTGTAGGACACAGGCTTGTGGGCACCGAGCTTCACACAGTAGTATAGACACAATAGCAGGAGCTAATTACAATTAACAATACAAATAACAATCTCCCCCCCTCCTCAGCCTACTCATCAACAGTTCGTCTCCTAGCCAGTCTTGGAGGCTAACGTGATCAGCTCACTCAATTAACAGGTTGAGTTCAGAATCAAACAAACCAATAATAGTCTCTACATACATCCTGGGAGATATTGTGGACAAATATTACTGTCCCATTTTAAGTAGTCCAAGATATATTTTCTCACTCACCCTGTGCCAGGATAGCACAGGGTGACTTAGACATAAGAGGTATATGGGGAGCTGAAACAAGGACATCCCCTACTTTCCAAGGGATTCTGAGTTCCACAGGCCCTCCCGTCACATCTCTCCCCTTTCGGCAGAAGACTAACACAGGAGAAGACCCCAGACGGGTTGACTCCGAAGTTAGTAAGTAGTTCCAGTCCTCTAATGCCTGTACCCACACAGTACCCCAATAAATTGTTCCAAACAAAGCATTACTCACCAAGCCAACCTCTGCCTCTCTCAGAGAACATCTGCCGCTGGGGAGAGGCCTGGATTGGCCCTTCTCCCTGAAGTCCTTTCTGCCGCTGGAGAGAACACAGGGTGACTGGGCTCACTCTGTCATGCTGTTGGGGATCTGGGCCAACTGCCCAGCATCCCTGGGGTATACAGGTGGAGACTGAAGTACCATCCACCTTCACAGGAAATCCATCCTCTGTTAGTTGAGGGCAGAGTCCAGCAGTCCTCGGCCCTGTTGCCAGCCTTTCTGCTGGAAACCCCACACCATCTGCTCCGGTTAACTGTTGGGGAGGGAGGCCGACTGCCCCGCCTCCCTGGAACTCTGTAGTTGTTGCCGGTGCTGGGCAGAGGTTGGTAACACTCTTCCCTGTTGCCAGTACTTCTGCTGGGGACTCCGCATCCTCCGCTCCGGCTAACCATTGAGGCAGGAGGCTGGCTTCCTCCACTCCCAAACTGTGTAGCTGCCATTGGGGAGGTGAGCTGGCTGCTTCCTTTTCCATTCCCTCATCTGGTTGCTTGGATGACATGTCTAAGGTACCGTCTCCCAGGTGCACTGATCTTTGCTGGGGAGGGAGGGCCGCTTCCTCCACCCTGGCCAACTGTTGGGGAGGGACAACACACACCTCCTCTCCCTTCTCCCCCTGTATCTGCTGCCGGGAAGTGATTGCCACCTTCTCACCCTGGGCCTCGGAAACTGCCACAGGTGTGGGGCAGAGGTCTTGGACTCTCTGTTCAGTTACAAGATCTTCAGCTGGAGAAGTTTGTTGTAACTCCACAGATACTGCTGTTGATGCTGGGCAGAGCACAGTGAAGTTTGACCCTAATACCAACTCTTCTGCTGGAGGCTCATCAGGTTGTTCTTCCTCAGCAGAAAAGTAAATTAAATCCCTTATCTCTATAACTGGTGTCTGGGGATAGAGGTTCACCATCTCCTGTCCATGGAACCCAGAAGATGTTATCAGTGCTGGACAGAGGTTAGCAGAGCTCTGCCCTGCGGTCAGCACTTTAGGTTTGGGGACGGCAATCTTCAGAATTTCCACTGCCGATTCTCTGGCATGCTGCTGAACGTGTTCTAGCAGTTTCCTGTATGCCCTTTCCAGATGCTGTTCCTTCCTTAGCAAATGGTCCAGATCAGGTTTGAGCTCTGAGACCCCTGCAAGACCGAGCATAACCTCTCTATATTCTCGCAGGTCCTCAAGATCAGGCTCCCCTTCATCCTCAAATATAAAATGATCTGCGAGGCTCTCCCACAGCAATCCATGGCCTCCAAAGTCATATCCCTCCGGAGAGCATTCTGTTGTCTCCCCTAAATATCCCTCCTTTGCGTGCCATTGCAGAGCCCAATAATGATTGTCCAGCTCTATCTCCTGCTGGACCAGCCTGTCCAACTCAGTCACCCATTGCTCCTGGGGCCACTCTCCCAGGAATGCCATCCGCAATGTTCGTTGGTCACTGGCCCGTTGCTCTTGGGTTGGAAAGCACTTGCCCTGTTTTATACCAGCGAGCTGGAGGGCTCCAATCCAGAGCTCCACCCGAATTTGCTGCCTAAACTCCAGGTATTCATCCTCAGACACAGTCCTGGTGTATGTTGAAAGGATGATCCGCAGCAGCCCTGGAAACTCTGATGCCAGGTCCATATCTCCGCTGGGGTGACTGAAGTCTGCTATCCTGATCTTGGATCCAGGTGGAGGTTTAGATTTTCCAGACTGCCGGAAGCTTCCTGCTACTTGCCACCAATGTCACAAAACATCCCACAGTCCGCTTGAGTGCTTCCGTCAGTATACCGCTTCCTAAGTTCTGGAACACAAGTCCAATGGATCTGGCTATAGGAACCCCCAAGAACTAGACAACACCAGTCTTGGAGTACATCAGGACTAACTCTTTATTTGAGATCTCACACAAATTTATACAGCAGGATGACTGAAAGCTAACCTAATTAACAAGAGCTAATTTACTAAAAAATGTACCCAGACCAGATGACTCAGAGACATGACCTGTAGGACACAGACTTGTGGGCACCGAGCTTCACACAGTAGTATAAACAAAATAGCAGGAGCTAATTACAATTAACAATACAAACAACAATCTCCCCCCCTCCTCAGCCTAGTCATCAACAGTTCATCTCCTAGCCAGTCCTGGAGGCTAATGTGATCAGCTCACTCAATTAACAGGTTGAGTTCAGAATCAAACAAACCAATAATAGTCTCTACATACATCCTAGAGATATTGTGGACAAATATTACTGTCCCATTTTAAGTAGTCCAAGATATATTTTCTCACTCACCCTGTGCCAGGATAGCACAGGGTGACTTAGACATAAGAGGTATATGGGGAGCTGAAACAAGGACATCCCCTACTTTCCAAGGGATTCTGAGTTCCACGGGCCCTCCCGTCACAGACACGTTCCTGAGGAGTGAGGCGGGTTGGCCCAAGCTGCATAGGTTCTTCCAACGTGTGAGAGGTTGAAGACAGAGAGGATTCCACAGGTCTTTGGACTACCTGTGTTGGACGGCCAGCAGGGGGATGACTGGTCCTGGATTTCTCCAGGGGCCGCTCCTGGAAGTGTATGCCTATTTGAATGCTTAATGCAATTAAGTCCCCCCCTCACGAGGGTTTGGGCTGAGCTGCGTGTTGACCCCAGGTCACGACCCCCGGGTTCACCCTACTCGCTAGGGAGGTACCAGGAGACACTGTCAGACAAGGATGGATGAATAAAGCAAAAGGAGAGCCAGATAGCGAGCCAAGGTGAGGATGGGCTTCAGACAACGTAATCAGAACAAGCCGAGTCGGTACACAAGAGATCAGTTCACAAGAGGTCAGGTTTAAGGCAGGTTACACGAAGGGAGCTCCGAAACAAATGTTGCTCAAGCAACCAGTAGCTGGTTTGAAAGGGATTTAAATAGGGAAGCACATGAGGGGCTGGACAGAAAGTAGCAGGAAGGAATAAAATATTAGGCAACAGGTGTGGCCTGTGACACCAATAGCTGCAGAGTGCACAGAGCAGAACACAAACTAGTGGAACAACAGGTGCCAGCCGGCCTACAGCAGTAAATTTGAGACACAGATCAGCTCCACAGCTGATCTGTGACAATAAATAGTCTATTCCCAAATACCAATGTGGCCTTGCACAACATTAACCCCTTCCCGACCAGCCACCGCAGTTATACTGCAGCAGGTTGGCTCCCCTGCACGAGCTGTTGTAGCTATACATCGGCTCTTTAGGACGCTGTAGCAGGCACGCACCCGCTCCCATAGTGTGAGCCGATGTGTGTGTGCCTGGTGGGCGTAATGCCTTCCGGGCACCCGTGATCGCTCGTGACAGAGCGAGAACCGGGATCAACAAATTCCGGTTCTGTCAGGGGAGACGAGAGAGATTGTGTGTTCCTTACAAGTAGGAACAACAATCTATCTCCTCCTCTAGTCAGCCACATTCCCCCCCACAGTTAGAACACACATAGGGAACACATTTAACCCCTTGATCGCCCCCTAGTGTTAACCCCTTCCCTGCCACTGACATTTACACAGTAATCCATGGCTATTTATAGCTCTGATCGCTGTATAAATGTCAGTGGTCCCAAAAAAGTGTCAAAAGTGTCAGATTTGTCCACCGCAATGTCTCAGTCCTGATAAAAATCACAGATCGCTGCCATTACTAGTAAAACAAAATAAATAATAATAAAAATGCCATAAATCTATCCCCTATTTTGCAGATGCTCAAACTTTTCCGCAAAACAATCAATATACGCTTATTGTGATTTTTTTTTTTTTTACCAAAAATATGTAGAAGAATATATATCGGCCTAAACAGATGAACACATTTTTTTTAAGTTTTTGGGATATTTATTAAAGCAAAAAGTACAAAATATTTTGTGTTTTTTCAAAATTGTCACTTTTTTTTGTGTATAGCGCAAAAAATAAAAACCGCAGAGGTGATCAAATACCACCAAAAGAAATCTCTATTTGTGCGGAAAAAAGGACATACATTTTGTTTGGGTAAAACATCGAACAACTGTGCAATTGTCAGTTAAAGCAACGCAGTGCTGTATCGCAAAAATTGGCCTGGTCATTAACCACTTCAATACCAGGCACTTAGACACCTTCCTGCCCAAGCCAATTTTCAGCTTTCAGCGCTGTCGCAATTTGAATGACAATTGCGCGGTCATACAACACTGTACCCAAACAAATTTTTTATCATTTTGTTCCCACAAATAGAGATTTCTTTTGGTGGTATTTGATTACCTCTGCAGTTTTTATTTTTAACGCAACAAATAAAAAAAAAGACAGAGAATTTAGAAAAAAAACAAGTTTTTCTTTGTTTCTGTTAACATTTTTTTGTAAATAAGTACGTTTTCTTCTTCAATGACGGGCACTGATATGGCGGCACTGATGGGCACTCATAGGTGGCACTGATGGGCACTCGTAGGTGGCACTGATGGGTACTCATAGGTGGCACTGATGGGTATGTATGGGTGGCACTGATGGGTACTTATGGGTGGAACTGATAGGTGGGCACTGATAGGTGGCACTAATGGACACTGATGGGTGGCACTGATGACACTGATGGGTGGCATTGCTGGGCATCACTGATGTTTCATAATGGTGCCAGTCATTACCTATTTGTGGGCACTGATTGGCACAGATTGGGCATAATTTGCACATGTGGATAGCCATGGGGTACATACCTGGCCATCCACATGTTGCCCCCTTCCCTGGTGGTCCTGGCGGCTTCCCTGGTGGTCTAGTGCGGGCATCTGAGGGGGGCTGCACTGATAAACAATCAGCACAGACCCCCCTGTCAGAAGAGCCGCCGATCGGCTCTCCTCTACTCGCGTCTGTCAGACGCAAGTGAGGAAAAGCCGATCAATGGCTTTTTCTGTTGAAATCAGGATCAGCCGTGATTGAACACGGCTGATCACGTGGTAAAGAGCCTCCGTCGGAGGCTCTTTACCAAGATCGGTGTAGCAGTGTGTCAGACTGACACACCGCACCACTGATTGCCGCGATGAGCGCCCCCAGGGGCACGCGGCGGCTGTTATCCTGAAGGACATCATATGACACCCAGTCAGGATAACTGAACCACCGCCCGGCCGTCATTTTGCTATAGGCCGGGCGGGAAGTGGTTAAGGGGGAAAATCTTCCGGGGCTGAAGTGGTTAGCCCTGCCACTTCAGCCCTATAAGATTTTACCCCCTTCCTGACCAGAGCACTTTTTACAATTTGGCACTGCGTCGCTTCAAAATTGCGCAGTACCTAAACAAAATTTGAGTCCTTTTTTTCCCACAAATAGAGCTTTCTTTTGGTGGTATTTGATCACCTCTTCGGTTTTTATTTCTTGTGCTATAAACAAAAAAGAGCAACACATTTTGAAAAAAAAACAATATTTTTTTATTTTTTTGCTATAATAAGTATCCCCAAAAAAGTTTTTAAAAAACAAATTTCTTCATTAGTTTAGGTCAAGATAAATTCTTCTACATATTTTTAGTTAAAAAATTGCAATTAGTGTATATTGATTGGTTTGCGCAAAAGTTATAGCTTCTACAAACTATGGGAAAGATTTATGGCATTTTTATGGCATTTTTTAATGTCAATCGCTGTGATCTGCGATTTTTATCAGTACTGTGACATTATGATGGACAGATCGGACACTTTTTGGGACCATTGATATTTATACAGCGATCAGTACTATAAATATGCACTGATTACTATGTAAATGCCACTGATATGGAAGGGGTTGACACTAGGAGATGATCAAGGGGTTAAATGTGCATTCCCTAGATGTGTTCTAACTGTATGGGGAAAGGACTGACTGGGAGAGGAGACATATCGTTGTTTCTATTAGTAGGAACAAACAATATGTCTCCTCTCACCTAACAGAACAGGGATTTGTGTGTTTACACACACAAATCCCTGTGCTAGCGCTCGTGCATGCGATCGTGCCCGCCGGCCATGAGCATCAGGCCCCGCCCTCTGGCAGCTCTTAATGTGGAAGATGTACCCGTACAGGGTTTTGCCCAGCAGTGCCATTCTGCCGACGTATATCGGCGTGAGCTGGTTGGCAAGCAGTTAACACCTTTTTGATGTGTAAAATGGATTTGTCTACTGTATGTCCTAGAATGTCTGTATGTGTATAACATGTATACAACACGTGTATACATATATTATAATGTATACAATACACACACACACACATACACACACATACATATATATATATTATACAGTGAATGTATTTTATTGGGATTTTATGTGATAGACCAACACAAAGTGGCACATAATTGTGAAGTGGAAAGAAAATGATAAATGATTTTCCACATCTTTTACAAATAAATATCTGAAAAGTGTGGCGTGCATTTGTATTAAGCCCCCCCGAGTCAATACTTTGTAGAACCAGCTTTTCGCTGCAAATACAATTGCAAGTCATTTTGGGTATGTCTCTACCAGCTTTGCACATCTAGAGAGAGACATTTTTGCCCATTCATCTTTGCAACATAGTTCAAGCTCTGTCAGATTGGATCAAAAGCGTATGTGAACAGCAATTTTTAAGTCCTGCCACAGATTCTCAATTGGATTTATGTGTGGACCTAGACTGGGCCATTCTAACACATTAACATGCTTTGATCTTAGTCATTCCATTAGGGTTGTTCCAATACCGATACTAGTATCAGTATTGGTGCCGATATCGAACATTTGTCCAAGTATTTATACCATGCTCCTCCGCCCCCTCTGTCCTCGATCTGTCAGGATGGAGAGCAGAGGAAGGAGCCAGTAAATCTGTCATTTACCAGCTCCTTCCTTTTAGGAATGCACAGAGTCAGTGATCACTGACTCTGTTCTATCATAACTGTCACTGAGCATCGTAAAATGTGTTTATGATGCTTCAGTTTATGAATATAGAGGAGCATCCAGGGGCGGACTGATAACTCATGGGGCCCCCGGGCAATAGGAGATTATGGGGCCCCCCAGGCAATCAGAGATTATGGGGCCACACAGTATACACACACACAGTATACAATCACACAGTATACACATACATGTACACACAGTATACACAGACAGATGAAAAAAAAAAACGGATTTATAAATACTTTCCCTGGTTTTACTGAGGCTGGCAACCCTTATGGGGCCCCCTAGTGGCCCAGGGCCCTCGGGCAGTGCCCGAGTGGCTTAATGGTCAGTCCGCCCCTGGGAGCATCTGTCTCCTGTCCATTCATCTTCAGTGCAGCTGAGGCTGCAGAGAAAGGGACTGGGGAATCTCTGTCCTAATGGAATGGTTTAGTCCCTTTCCCTATCTCAAAAGTGATGTCAGTGGTCTGTTAAAATCCCTGATATCTCACCAAAGCCACCCCCCAACAGGGCAAATAAAAAAAAAACTAAGAACTATAATAAATAAATATTGAAAAGGTAGAATTGCAAAAATAATAAAAAATAAAAAACACACTGACACTGTCCACCCCCCCCCCCCCAAAAAAAAAATGAAGCAAAGAAAGAAAAAAAATAACAAAAAAAAAACAATTGTAAAAAAAAAAAAAAAAACTATGACACAGTCCATGCATCATCAGTGCTGCATATTAGTGCCACTGTCACATGACCTAAAAAAAAATATTGGTAATCGGTATCATCGAGTACTTGAAAAAAAGTATCAGCACAGTACTCGGTCTTAAAAAAAGTGGTATTGGGACAACCCTACATTCCATTGTAGCTCTGGCTGTATGTTTAAGGTAGTTGTCCTGCTGGAAGGTGAACCTCAGCCCCAGTATCAAGTCTTTTGCAGACACTTATGCCCTGTACACATGGAAAATGTGTGATAGGACCTTGTTGTCGGAAATTCCGACCATGTGTAGACTCCATCATACATTTTCCATAGGAATTTCCGACACACAAAGTTTGAGAGCAGGCTATAAAATTTTCCGACAACAAAATCCGTTGTCGGAAATTCCGATCGTGTGTACACAAATCTGACACACAAAGTGCCACGCATGCTCAGAATAAATAAAGAGATGAAAGCTATTGGCTACTGACCCGTTTATAGTCCCGACGTACGTGTTTTACGTCACCACGTTCAGAACGATCGGATTTTCCAACAACTTTGTCTGACCGTGTGTATGCAAGACAAGTTTGAGCCAACATCCATCTGAAAAAATCCATGGATTTTGTTGTCGGAATGTCCGACCGTGTGTATAGGGCATAACAGGTTTTCTTCTAAGCTTGCCCTGTATTTGGCTCCATCCATCTTCCCATCAACTCTGATCAACTTCCCTGTCCCCTGTTGAAGAAAAGCATTCCCACATCATGATGCTGCCTAAAAAAAAGGTAATAATACTGCGGTATCCAAATGAAACATAAATAAATAAAGAACCAAGCTGCAACTACAATGTGAGACACACACACTATATACAGTATAAGAAAAAAAGCTGCGCTATATATCAATAAATGTGACCTGAAAAATATTCAATGAGCGTGTATCTACTACAACAGAGGATTCCCCACATAGTGAGTCTGGTGACATCTAGCCATTCAAGTTTTAAAGACCCATGGCTGGGGATAAGATCCACAAGCACTCACAATCTCCTTAAACAAGAGATCTAAAAAGCTGGTAAGCGGCATTGAGATCACTGGTGAAGGAACTTTCCCTATCGCACTTTATAACATCTCCCATGGTGTTGTGGACGTATGTCACTAACATTTGGAAGGCTAAGATATCATCACTGGGAAAATCACTAAGAACTGCACATTCAGTGGGATTTCTATCTAACAGCCCATTGGACGGGACTCTATTATAGATATATTATTTATATATTTTGCATTTTATTCATTTTTATGTTTATTTAGCACATTTCATGTGTGATTATTCATTAATGAGTTGTCCCCATCTATTTTATTAGATTAATATTTTTCAGGTCACTTTTATTGATATATAGCGCAGATTTTCTTCTTATCATGATGCTACCACCACCATGTTTCACGGTGAAGATGGTTTGTTCAGGGTGATGTGCAGTGTTAGTTTTCCGCCACACATAGTATTTTGCTTTTTGGGCCAAAAAAGTTTATGTTTGGTCTCATCTGACCAGAGCACCTTCTTCCACATGTTTGCTGTGTCCCCCACATGGCTTCTCGCAAACTGAAAACGGGACTTCTTATGGTTTTCTTTCAACAATGACTTTCTTCTTGCCACATTTCCATAAAGGCCAGGTTTGTGGAGTGCACGACTAATAGTTGTCTTGTGGACAGCTTCTCCCACCTGAGCTGTGGATCTCTGCAGTTCCTCAAGAGTTACTATGGGCCTCCTGGCTGCTTCTCTGATTAATATCTGATTAATCTCCTTGCCTGGCCTGTTAGTTTAGGTGGACAGCAATGTCTTGGTAGGTTTGCAGTTGTGCTATACTCTTTCCATTTTCGGATTATGGATTAAACAGTGCTGGAATACTGTTCAAAGCTTGGAATACTTTTTTTATAACCTAATCCTGCTTTAAACTTCTCCACAACTTAAAGGGGATGAAAAATCTTGTTTTTTCTTAATTAACAAACATGTCATACTTACCTTCACTGTGCAGTTCAATTTGCACAGTGGCCCCGAACCTTCTCCTCTGGGGTCCCTTGGCAGCACTTGTGGTTCCTCCCCACATCAAATGTCCACATTGGAGAAGCGATCTCCTTGGTGGACATCCATGCTGGCGTGCTCCCGAGTCCCGCATCTGTGTCCATTCACACAGAATGCAGGACTCTGCCCCACCCCCCAGCTCCGCATCATTGGATTTGATTGACAGCAGCGTCCAGGTAAGTAAAATGGGGAGGCTGGGGGGCTGCAGCACTAAAAAATATTTTTTTTTACCTTAACGCATAGAATGCTTTAAGGTGAAAAACCATGTGGTTTACAACCCCTTTAATCCCTGAACTGTCTGGTGTGTTCCTTGGCCTTCGTGATGCTGTTTGTTCACTAAGGTTCTCCAACAAACCTCTGAGGGTTTCACAGAACAGCTGTATTTATACTGAGATTAAAATACACACAGGTGGACTCTATTTACTAATTAGGTGGCTTCTGAAGGCAATTGGTTCCATTAGATTTTAGTTAGGGGTATCAGGGTAGAGGGGGCCGAATACAAATGCACACCACACTTTTCAGATATTTATTTGTAAAAAAAATTGAAAACCATTTATCATTTTTCTTCCACTTCACAATTATGTGCCACTTTGTGTTGGTCTATCACATAAATCCCAATAAAATACATTCACGTTTTTGGTTGTAACATGACAAAATGTGGAAAATCTCAAGGGGTATGAATACTTTTTCAAGAGACTGTATGTATTACTCATACTTGAAGGACTGCAGGGAAAGCTGGACATTTCTGTAATAGTTCTACTACAATACTGTGATTTTCTGGGTTGTGTTCTGTAGGTTGTTTGCTCAGCACTGCCACCATTCATTGAATGTCACATCATAGAAAGTCATGTATTTTTTTCAATGAATACAAAGCATTCTATGATTGGGTAAGGTCAGGATTGTGACACAAGTCTTCCTATGAATGGTATTGTAGTGGTGCCAAGCAAACACATGCCCCTCTCCATTGAAATGAATGGAAAACTCTTCAAAAGTGCCTGCAAAGCTCTTCAAACGTAGCTGAAAAGCTCTCCAAAAGCACTCAGTGTTTTACTGGCAGTTTAGAAGCGCCTCAGTGTGAAAGGGGCCTAAATGTGCATGGCTTGAACAGTCCTTATAAGTGAAGGGTATTTTGGAGGGAGGCCACTGAGGGCTACTGTCCTGTGTATACAGGAGACCCATTTCCATGACCACAAAACACCCAAATGTACACAAAGGTATACCCTCATATATTTTATGCAAATGTACAGGAAAAAAAAGAGGGGTCATGGTTGCAATAAAAAGCTCAGTCACCTTCAAACTTCCCAACCTGTGGGAAAGTGAGTCTAATGGGAGTGGTTTCATAATTATCAGTCAGTTGTACACCTGGCAGGGAACTGATGAGAAAATCTGCTGGGCCTGCATCCCCTTAGACATGTTCCTATTGGGAGTATCTCACCAAAAATTACATTTTTGTTCCAGGGGATGCCTGAAATCTGACTTGTATCTTAGGGGGTTATTTACAAAAGGCAAATCCACTTTGCACTACATGTGCAAACTACAAGTGCAAAGTGTACTTGAAATTGCACTGAAAGTGCACTTGGAAGTGCAGTCACTGTAGACCTGGGGGGGACATACAAGGAAATTTAAAAAACAGCATTTTAGCTTGCACATGATTGGATGATAAAATCAGCAGAGCTTCCCCTCATTTCAGATCTACCCCTCATATTTACAGCGACTGCACTTCCAAGTGCACTTTCAGTGCAATGCGTAAATAACCCCCTTAGTGTAGACTTCTGGGAAAATCAGTGAGCCAATCACACAAGCAGGAAATTATGTTTCTGAGGGGTGTTTAGTACACATTTTGTGTACAGAACAACTCCAGGTAGCCATATTGCATTGCATTTTCAGAAAATTACAGCGGCTGCAGATTGAAAAGGAAAGGTAATTTTTAATAACATTAAATTACAATATGACTTGTGTCACAATTATATACACTATATTTTTTCTTTATTTGCTATTTTTTGCCCCCACAAAATTGGAGTTGCCCTTTAAGACAAAACTGTCCATTTAACCTTTTTTCTGTGAATCAGAATTATATGATACCTGTAGATGCATTAACCCCCAGGAGAAAGACTTTACTCATTTCTCTTCAGCTCATAAGTCTTACTCCCGAATAAATATGTGTCTGCTTGACTTATCATTACTGCATAAAATATAATTTGCAGCAATTCATTCCATCACGTGGCCAGTCTCTGTGACATTAAAGGGTGAACATAGTATGACCCCCTCTACTCTATGGCACAATAACATTTTTCTTTTGCCACTTAGATCCATGCAGGAAATGCTTGCACCACAACTATGGGGCTTCTTTCAGCTGAATCCTAGTTCGGATACCAATGTATTTAATGTTTTGTGTGCCCATAAGGCATTTTGTTTTATTTCAGTTGGCATCAAGGGAGAGGTGACAGAGGATCCAGGATGTAAACTCACTGCTACCACAAATCAAAACCTTAGAGGATTGGTATAAACATTTCCCTCCCAAAAGATTGGAGATTAGTTACTAAAGTGCCGACAAGATCTTTGGCTACTTTTAATGTCAGAACAGGAATAATCCTTACAAAGGGTTAAAGCCAAATACTATATCCATTGCAACAAGGCCGGTAAGCTTCTGGCTTCCATGTTGAAAACTAGACAATTAAAAACCCAACTTTCTTCCATCACAGACCATATAACTGATACACTAGTCTAGCATCCCAAAGACATCACCAATGCATTTAAAAAATACTACTCATACTTTTTTAAGTTTCTGGACACCATCAAGCTTCTTGTAGTTGACCCTACCAACCTGTCTAAGCTAAACGAACCTATCACTTCCCAAGAGATTCAGAAAGTAATACGTTCCCTTGCCAACAATAAATCCCCTGGGGCAGATGGGTTTTCTGCCATATAGTATAAGCCATTTGGAGAAATATGAATCCCTCATCTAACAGCAGTGTTCAGTGCAGCAGTGTCGTCCATCTCCTTTCCCTTGGAAATGCTACAAGCCGCTATAATCACTTTACCTAAACCTGGGAAAGAGCCAGACCATTGAAAATAATTTAGACCTATTTCTTTTCTAAATACTGATTTGAAAATGTATACAAAAATTCTTACCAATAGATTAGGTGACATTTCTCCCTCACTTATCAAAGCAGACCAAGTAGGCTTTGTGAAGGGGAGACAGGCTCCTGAAGATACAATGAGAATGTTTAACCTAGGCTGGCAGAAAACTGCAAGGCACCTTAGGTCTTTTTAACCCTAGATGCTGAAAAAAGCATTTGATAAGGTACATTGGCGTTTCCTGCAAGCTGTGTTATGCAAGTTCGGTCTTCTTGGGTTTATGAATTCAGCCATATCTGCCCTGTATTCCCACCCATCTGCGAGGACGTATACTTATAATATAATATCTGACCCTTTCCCCATCACTAATGGGACCCGGAAGGGATGCCCCTTATCCCCTATCATTTTTACCATGATAATGGAGCCCCTAACAGAAGCCATAAGATCTAACCCCTTAATATTTGGCATTGATGTGGCTAACCACCCGCATAAAATTGGACTGTTTGCCAACTATTTCATTCTGACTCTGACATGTCCGGCTACCTCTTTACCGGCATTACAGAACAAAATTTCTCATTTTAGTGCAGTCTCATATTACAAGGTCAACGTGAAAAAATTGTCGGCACTTCCAATAGCAATCACTAAATCTCAATTAACTACCCTATAATCCCAATTTCTCTATACATGGAAATCATGCTCCCTATCTTACTTGGGAATCACTTTAAGAACCCCTTCCTCCAAAACATTACTAACTCCTTCCTCCTGAAGTTACTTACCGACATTAAGTGGGAGATGGCACTAATAGAAACTTATGAGATTTCATGGATGGGCAAAATAGCAGCCTTCAAAACGTTACTACTGCCTAGGTTGCTGTATCTCTTTTGGACAATCCCAATCCAGGTTCCTTTAACTTTCTTCAAAACCCTAAATATAGAATTGAGAGAATTCTGATATCTGGCAAGAAAAACCAGCATGATTTCCATTTAATACACTGATAAAACACAAATCCATGGGAAGGGTTGGTTTACCAGTGATTCAGGCATATTATAGAGCAGCCATTCTGGATCAATTAAAAGCGTGGTTTCACCCTTCCCCAGAAAAATTGTGGTTAAATATTGAAAAGTCAGTTTTTAGTAACAAAGATCTACCATCTTTTTAACTCGCTAAAGCCAGTAGGAAGTTAAACCGGGTTCCTGAGTTACCGTCTATCCAAGTATCTCTGGATGTGTGGTCATATGTACTTCACCAGGACTCTTTGAATCACCCTTTAAAAACTATTACTATGCCACTCACGGTATATCAATATTTAATCCCAATGTTAAACATTACCCCTTAGCTTTCACAAGGCTGTCGGACCCTGAACGACCTCCTGCCTGACCATAAGTCAAAAGGGAGCCTATCTTTGATGTAAATATTATTGTTTAATATACTGCATTCCCTACCTACTCTGCAAATGAACTCTACTTTATGGAATTATATGCAGTCCTCATTTAACAAGAAATGAGGTATTTCATGGTTTTAAAGCTTCTTGTGTTTCTCTAAAAGAAGAATGTAAATCGGTTTTCATGCTTGTCTGAGAAAAAGAAATGGTTAAACAATTCCCCATTGATATGTGATACACTGCAATTAAACATAATTTCACAATGTCTCACTGCACTGATCACTGTTATACCACCCTTAAAATTTTACATCTATTTAATATTCTTTGGGATTGTAAATGTATCAGAAACTTATGGAACGCAGTTTCTGTGTTAATCTCTAAAGTAATTGGCATTTTAGCGAAACCTACCCCACAGTTAGTGTTACTGAATTTATCTTTAAATAAAAATCCTTGTCAATATAGAACCATTGTGGCACATAATCTTATAGCAGCTTGATAGATGATCACCAAAAAAATGGAAAACCACCCATGCCCCCACAATTTCTGAAGTGATACATATAGTTAATAGTCACTTTCATTATGAAAGCATTATTGCCCTTAATTCTAATAATCTAATACCATTTAACCATAAGTGGTCTACCTGGTCCTATCTGAACATTTGACAGGATTGGTTAATAGACTGATAATGGTTCAACTAACTATATGGTGCACAGATTTATGTTTGTATGTTTTATTCTCTACCCAATTTTATTTTCTTCCCCACTTAGTTCTGTTTAGTTTGTTTTTTCCTTTTCTTATTAATGCCACATACAGTGCTTATGCACATAACCAAATGATTCTTTACTATCCGTAGTAATGGGCTCTGAGATTGATACTTGATGGGCAATTGATTATCACATGTGTTTTTTCATTGTCTTATTATGTCTTGACCATTACTGTGTGGATCACATGATTATATCACATTGTAAACAATAGAAATTCACAGGACTTTGAGCCCGGGTTCACACCTATGCGAATTAGATGTGCGTTTCTGCACATCTAATTCGCATAGCAGGAGAATGTGACTGGCTCCCTATGGAGCCGGTTCACATATCTCTGGGGCGGCTGCGGAGCGCACTGCACAAAAACGCTGTGCGACTTTGGCTCCGTTTCAGGGCCGAATTCAGGCATAGAATCGGCCCTGGTTCATCTCTGAAATGGGGAAAAAGGATGCACAGCGCTCGATATAGTGTGAACCCGGGCTAAAGGTGGCAAAAACAACTATTACACATACATATATAAATTGTTTAAAAATTATATTTTATTACAGTACACATAAAACATCTGTTACGCATGAGTATCTTACAGTATGTGATGTTTTTTTAATCTTTATTGTTTTATGTAAACTGTAATAAAATATAATTTTTAAACAATTTTTATGGTAATGTGTAATAATTGTTTTGGCACCTTTAAAGTCCAGTAAATTTCTATTGTTTACAATTACATATTTGGGTTGTGGTGCCCTTTGGCCATTCACTGTCTAATTTTCAGAATTATCATATCACTGTTTTTCTTGTGTTTTGTTACCTTTCAAAACCTTTCAATAAAATATTTTGGAACACTAAACAGTGACAACATATTGCTTGCAATTGTGAGGGCTACTTGGTCAGTACTAGCTTGGTCAGTATAGTTACCTAATTTCTGGTTAGTTTACAGATGACAGCAACAGCTCAATCTATGTTTAACCCTTTCACTGCCAAGTCCGTACGCCATACGGACCTACAGAGTGCCTGCAGGTGGCCAAGTCTGTATGGCGTACGGACCTCATTTCTCTCTCTCCTATAAGCTTATGGTCACTTCAATTCTATATCTCTGATCAGCGAATTACAACCCACTGATCAGAGTTATTAACCCTAAGTTTGACCGCACCCCCCCACCTGAAAGAGTCATGAAAAAGCCCCCCTGTGTTTTGCAATCTAATATACGAACTGCACCTTTAAGAGTTATCATCTAGCTGATTAAGTAAAAATATATTGTTGTGTAAGATGGGTCTTGTTTTGAAAATGAAGCCAGACATGGGGAAGTGACGTTTGTGTCTCGAGTTATATCTGTCTGGGTGACATGATACAATGTGACATGATGGGTTTGCTTAGATAAAGAGTTCATAACTGTGATTGGTTGATTGTATGTGTAACGAGCCCCTGCTCACTCGGTTCCACTCTCCCGACACTCCTCTGCAGCTATAGAATCAGATTGCAGATCGCAACATCTGATGGTTCCGGCATCCAATGCTCCGGGACTAGAACTACAGCTATGTGCCGTTCTAATCCAGTTGTGTAGCTCAGCACAAACACCAGGCAGGCTGTATGTAAGTTCAACTAGGAATCCCTTTTATTAAAAAATACAGGCTCTTTTATACTCTAAAAGTGGAGGTGCATACCTCTGGCTCATATTACTCTGAACATACACCTGTGACCAGAAACCTAATTAACATAGGCTAATTAACTAATCCCTTTAGACAGCCTAGATGACTCAGACATGACCTTTAGGCCAGACTGGCCATCTTGTAACTCAGAAAACCCAATCAACATTATCACAATAGCAGAGTTAATTAACACAAACAACAATGGGGATTTAATGACTCTTAGATCCCATACTAGAGACTTATTTACAATACACATTCTAGCAGGCAATAGACAGACAGGTGGCTGGAATTGACCTCAATATCTCCTAACAGTATTTGTCCCAGCATTATGAATCAGCCACTATTTCTAATATGGCAAATCCAGGGTCCCCAGAGTCTGTGTGTCCTGGGGGACCAGGACCCGAATCCACAGTAATACCACCTCAAGGGTCCCCAGGCATACAGCTCACAAAGAGCACCATTCCCCCAAATGCCAGGGCCCATGATCGATCGGCAAGAGGCTAGCATTCAGTCCCCTCCAAAAGTCTCTCTCCCGGCTAGTTCTGTCACAGTATGTTAAAAAGGAAATGTGTCATTTGAATATGTACCCCTTATTGGTGGACGATGGTCTGTAACACCTACGTTTCACTATTATTTAACACCATGTCTGGGATAATAAACGAAACAGTGTATAAGCACCATTTTGTGTGAATTATTCATATACGCTGTCTCCTATGCATAGAGATATATTTGGGTAGGAAGCATTAATTACATAATAAGATAATAGTCATGATTAGTCACCTGCCACTCCACCTCCCGCCGCTCCCTTTCATCTTAAAGCGGGGGTCCACCTATCTATGTTTTTTTTTTTTTTTTGAGTTCATTCACAAACTTTTCTTCTCAGCATTACATACTCACATATTGTGTGTAATATGTCCGCCTGTGTCAGATTTCGTCGGAAAGAATAACTTATATTATTCACTGCAGGCGGTTTCCATCTTCATTGTGGGCATTTGAAGCCCACAAGCATTTATTTCCTGGATGTGGTGAATGCTGTGCTCCCAGCATTCACCGCTCATTCCCGCACATGCTCAGTGGCATCCTGGGAAGCCTGAGACTAGCTCCCAGGAGTCTGGGAGAGGCTAGAAACACGCCTACTCCCACGGGAGGAGAACCAGGAAGTGCAAAGAAGAATAGAAAAATAAAAGGTAATTACGGCGATTTAAATTTTTTTAAACGGCATGTCAGCATCTAGGCAAGGAAGAGAATACATACAGATATTGTTCAAAATTTGGGTGGAACCCCGCTTTAAACTGCCCCCTCTCGTCTCCTATCCCCTTCACCCCCCTCTTCCCCCCCAGAACTGATCCCCCTGTCCACCCTATCCCCAAAGCCACCATCATTAGCCGGCATCCCTACTCTGCCGCTCCAACCCGCTTCAGGTGCTGCATGAGGCATGGGGGGATCCAGATGTGTTCCCCCTGCTGGTCATATGACCCCCTCAACTGCCCCCGCACCCCCCGATCCATGGCCGCTCTGAGCAGCATCCCTCCTTCCCCTCCTGCAGCTTCTCCCTACACTGATCTCTGGCAATCTGTCAGGCTGGGAAGCGCGGTGGGGGGCGGTGCGGGTGGGGATGAAGTTGGGGCTTAGTAAACATGTGTTTACTAAGCTCCCCCTGTAGTACAGTAGATATAGGCAGCGATCGCTTCTATGTCCACCTACAGCTGATACATAGTAACCGCGACTGTTACAATGTATCAGACTGTCATTTTCTGAATGAATTAAGAATCTTTATACAGATTTCTCATTCATTTAAGTAAACTGCTACAGAGAAGACTACAGACTATCTTCAGTCCCTTTCTCCCTTTCTCTGTCTCACCAAAGACCCCCCCCAAACATAATAATAATAATAAAAAAAAGTAAAAAATAACTGTAAAAATAAAAGTTAAATTTTAATTTTTTATTTTTAAAACACAAACATAGCAAGACTCCCCAGGTCCATCCGCACTCACCCCTCCACAGTGACGGTCCCTCCCCCACACTTACCCCTCCATGGCTTCCACAGCTTCTCCTCCCGGCCAACCCTATCCATCCTGATTGGCCAGGAGAAGAAGCTGGAAGACAATAGCAAATAGTAATTCGCTATTGTCACAAGTGGGTGGGTTCGGAATGCAATGCTCTGCATCTTGAGCCCAACCTTTTTCAAGCCAATTAGAGCCTCAGGCTCTAATCATGTGGCTTTAAAAAAAAACTCATACAAACGTATGAGTCCGGCACCCTGCAGGAGGGTGGAGCCCCAGTGCCCCCAATGGACTGGCTGCTCCTGGTAAGACCCGCTTCACATGGAGCAGACTCTTTCAAGCATATTTGCCTGCTCAGTGGGTGACCTGTCTGTTGATCCCTGCTGAGCAGGCCGATGACAGGTCAGCGTCCGCTCCGCTGATGCAGAGGGGACACAGCTCACTATTCTCTATGGGGTGGTCGGATGGAAACAGACCGCCTGGACTTGATCCGATGCAGGCGGGTCTAAACGGCACATGTCCATTTACATCAGCCTCTCCATAGAGAACAATGGGTGGTCTGATTGGGCCTGCTTAAAAAACGGACAGGCAGATCCGATTGGTGTGCTTGTGTGAAAGGGGTCTAAGGCCTTGTTCACACAGAGAATAAACAGTGTGCCTTTACAGGGCTGCACAGGTGTTCCTTGCATCTCTGTGCAGGCAGTCCCATTGATTTAATTTGGGATGTAGCACCTGCATGAACAGAGCCGTTGCTCCAAATTTTACATCCATGTAGGTCTGCATGCATGTCCCTGAGCTCCCACTGTCTGCGTGTGGGGTCATGTACCCACACCCACACAGAAGTCAGATTGGGAACAGCAACTATGCCTGTGCAGCCGTTGCATCCCAATTTACATAAATGGGACTGCCTGTACGGGGATGCATGGAACACCTGTGCATTCCTCCGTGTGTAAACATGGCCCTCTGTGGGAGTACACTTTAGTATGCCATATGTGAAAAAAGTTTTAGTAGCAATTTAGCAGGAATTTTATGTTATTTTGTGTTTATGTGCACTGTTATTGATTTTAGTGTATTTTTAGCGAAAATATTGTTTTGATAAACATTTGTGCAAATATCGTGCTACCTAAAAAGTATTCTACTGGCCATGTGCTTTCAGAAAATGTATGGTTCAGGGGGTCTCTTACAAATTCTGAAAGCTGTAAGTGAAAAAGGAAAACCTCCAGACTTTCTAAAACTTTTGCGTACCTTCGATTTTCACTATTTCTCAAAAAGGTGCAATTTAAAATTTACAAATATTTGTTATTTAACTCAATACAGGTTACGCTTTTATATTTAGTATGAATTTAGGAATTTATCAGGAATGTAGTAAAATTAGCTGTGTTTGTATCTGCTAATAATGATTTTAGTGTATTTCTTAGCGAAAAGATTGCTTTGGTAAACATTGACGCAAATATCCTGGGGCCTTGAAAATCAATAGCACCTTATTTTTATTCTACTGGTCCTATGCTTTCAGAAAATATATGCTTTTGGGATCTTTCAAAAATTCTGAATACTGTAAGGGAAAAATGAAAACCTTCAGATTTTTAGAGAAATTTGGATATTTACACTTTTGCCTCTGTTCAATTTTCACCATTTCGTAAAAATTTTACACCATTTTGTAAAATTGACTGTGTATTTATCTGCTAATAATAGTTTTAGTGTATCTTTTTCAAATATATTGGTTTGATAAACATTTGAGCAAATACCGCGGGATTCTACTGCTCATGTGCTTTCAGAAAATATATGGTTTGGGGGGTCTTTTACAAACGCTGAACTCTATAAGTAAAAAATAAAAAAACAAAGGGAAAATTGCAAAAATGGTCTGGCCACCTTAGTGTACAAAATGGAGCACAGGGCCTGGCAGCAAAAGGGTTAATGGTTGATTTTAGTAAAAAAAAAAAAATACTTTTTTTCTGGCATTTTTAGCAGTGACATGTGTTTTCATCAACAGGCACTATGAGTGCTTTGATCAAAAGGAGCAGTAGCCTAAAAATACTTTTATTTTTTAATATCAGAAAAATAGTTTTAATTTGACTGGAGACAGGCCCTGAAGTTTTATAGCAGATCCAGTTCTAAATGCAAAGACAGAAGCCACAGGAGGTGTATTTCTAAAAAAATAGAAATTATTTTTCCTGTTGGTAAAATGAAAACAAGTGTTCTTTTCTTACATTAAAGTATTTTGGGGCTACTACTTCTATTAATTATTGAAACATACACATCACTGCAAAAAAAGCTATTTTTTTTTAATATAACTCACTTTACCCTCACTATTTTTCCTTTCTACCATTATTATTAAAAGTGAAAGTAGAAGAAAATCCCATATTTTGGGTTGTCTCCAGAAAAGTAATAAAGGGGAAATCTTCCAATGGGGACACTAGTTTTGGAAACCTGGGGGTCCCCAAAGGATTCCCTTAAATTTTAGGATATCCTTCACTTCCTGTTTAACAATGGGACAGGAAGTGAAGGGAAATCTCTACAATGGGACACAGATGGCAGAAAAAAAACTGGATAGGGGCATGACCTCAAGAAAGAGATTCACACCAGACTTCCCAAGAATATTGCTGAACTGAAACAGTTCTGTAAAGAGGAATGGTCAAGAATTACTCCTGACCGTTGTGCACATCTGATCTGCAACTACAGGAAACGTTTGGAAAAGTTATTGCTGCCAAAGGAGGTTCAACCAGTTATTAAATCCAAGGGTTCACATACTTTTTTCACCTGCACTGTGAATGTTTACATAGTGTGTTCAATAAAAACATGGCAACATTTAATTCTTTGTGTGTTATTAGTTTAAGCAGACTGTGATTGTCTATTGTTGTGACTTAGATGAAGATCAGATCACATTTTATGACCAATTTGTGCAGAAATCCATATCATTCCAAAAGGGTTCACATACTTTCTTTTGCAACTGTATATATATATATATATATATATATATATATATATATATATATATATATATATATATATATATATATATATTCTCAATATTTTGTCAAATGTGATATCTTTCTATTTCCAACTTGACATCATAGCATTTAAGTAATAGGTCTACAGCTCAGATAACTGCTCTTTGAATTCTTATTCCTTACATTTTTTTTACTTTTAAATGTATTTTTGAACCATCATCAAATCAAAATTCATACTTTTACAAAATGAAGTATTTGACGATAAATGCATAAGTGCATTCAGTTCTAAAGTAGCTTAGCATTGAAAAGGCGAGTACCACTTTATATTTAACTCAAGGACCTGCTCAGCTAAAAACAATTTAGTGCAAACTCAGGAGGGTAATTTAACAGCAGGTGCTAAATTGAGATATGCCATAGACAGGAAAGAAAATATATAATGAATATAATATAAACAAGAAAATGGCAACATATTATCATTACATAGCATCCACTGAGACCATTTTACCAACTTGCATGAAAGGACATATTTTAGGAAGCATAATATAAAAACAATAGCACTGCATTGTGACTCAATTCTTTTGTATAATACAACTTTTCATTTGTTATTGCTAGGACATTTTCAGCACAGTATACCTAAAACTGCTATAGTGATAAAAAAAAAAATCAAAACTATATGTATAATAAAATAGATATTGTTATACTTAGCATGTATTTTCCACACATAATAGCTTCTTTGAATTTTATCTTTAATACTTAGAAGCAGACTTGGTGTAAGTTAAGCATTTAAATTCAGTCTTTATATACTCTTTTTATGACATGAGCTACATTACATTTCCTAAATATTTATAGATAGAGATTAGTGAATTGATCCCCAGGATGTTAAAACTGACCCATCAAGTTGATATGAGGATTCCAAAAAAAAATAGGTAACAGCTGGGTACGTGAGTCGAATGCTGATGGTTACCAGTAAGGATGAGCATGGGTTTGGTCCCAAGGTAAGTTAGGACCAAACCTGGAAGCAGCAGCACCCATTTGACCACAACTAGGGCATTCCCCACCCCACAGCTGCACATAGCAGAGATGCTTATGACAGGTAGCCACTGTAGCACATAGTCATATTAGGACAATGTCAGTAGGTTAATGTCATTAACCATTTCAGCCCTGGAAGGATTTACCCCCTTCCTCACCAGAGCACTATTTACAATTTGGCACTGCATCGCTTTAACTGCTAATTGCACAGTCATGAAATACTTTACCCAAACAAAATTTGCGTCCTTTTTTTCTCACAAATAGAGCTTTCTTTTGATGGTATTTGATCACCTCTGTGGTTTTTATTTTTTGCACTATAAATGGAAAAAGACTGAAAATTTAGAAAAAAATGATATTTTCTACTTTTTGTTATAAAAAAAATCCAATAAACTCAATTTTAGTCATACATTTAGGCAAAAACGTATTCGGCCACATGTCTTTGGTAAAAAAAAAATGTCAATAAGCGTATCTTTATTGGTTTGTGCAAAAGTTATAGCGTCTACAAACTAGGGTACATTTTCTGAAATTTACACAGCTTTTAGTTTATGACTGCCTATCTCATTTCTTGAGGTGCTAAAATGGCAGGGCAGTACACAACTCCCCCAACTGACCCCATTTTGGAAAGTAGACACCCCAAGGAAATTGCTGAGAGGCATGTTGAGCCCATTGAATATTACATTTTTTTGTCCCAAATGGTTGAATAATAATAAAAAAAAAAACAAAAAGTTGTCACTAAATGATATATTGCTCACATATGCCATGGTTATATGTGGAATTGTGCCCCAAAATACATTTAGCTGCTTCTCCTGAGTATGGGGATACCACATGTGTGGGACTTTATGGGAGCCTAGCGGTGTACGGGGCCCCGAAAACCAAGCACCGCCTTCAGGATTTCTAAGGGCGTAAATTTTTGATTTCACTCCTCACTACCTGTCACAGTTTTGAAGGCCATAAAATGGCAAGATGGCACAACCCCCCCCCCCCCCCCCCCAATGACTTCATTTTGGAAAGTAGACACCCCATGCTATTTTCTGAGAGACATGTTGAGTCCATGGAATATTTTATATTTTGCCACAAGTTGCAGGAAATTGACAAACTTTTATTTTTGCACAAAGTTGACACTAAATGATATATTGCTCACACATGCCATGGGCATATGTGGAATTACACCACAAAATACATTCTGCTGCTTCTCCTGAGTACGGTGATACCACATGTGTGGGACTTTTTGGGAGCCTAGCTGCATACGGGGCCCCAAAAACAATCACCTCCTTCAGAATTTCTATGGAATATTTTATATTGTGACACAAGTTGCGGGAAAAAGACAATTTTTTTTTTTTTTGCACAAAGTTGTCACTAAATGATATATTGCTCAAACATGCCATGGGAATATGTGAAATTACACCCCAAAATACATTCTGTTGCTTCCCCTGAGTATGGGGATACCACATATGTGAGACTTTTTGGGAGCCTAGCCACGTATGGGACCCCAAAAGCACCGCCTTCAGGCTTTCTAAGGGTGTAAATTTTTGATTTCACTCCTCACTACCTATCAAAGTTTTGAAGGCCATAAAATACCAAGATAGCACAACCCCCACACAAATGACCCCATTTTGGAAAGTAGACACCGCAAGCTATTTGCTGAGAGGCATGGTGGGTATTTTGCAGCTCTCATTTGTTTTTGAAAATGAAGAAAGCAAAAAAAAGGTTTTTTTTTTCTTTTTTCAATTTTCAAAACTTTGTGACAAAAAGTGAGGTCTGCAAAATACTCAAATACTCACCATACCTCTCAGCAAATAGCTAGGGGTGTATACTTTCAAAATGGGGTCATTTGGGGGGGTTGTGCCATCTGGGCATTCCATGGCCTCCGAAACTGTGATAGGCAGTGAAGAGTGAAATCAAAAATTTACACCCTTAGAAAGCCTGAAGGCGGTGCTTTTGGGGTCCCATATGTGGCTAGGCTCCCAAAAAGTCTCACATATGTGGTATCCCCATACTCAGGGGAAGCAACAGAATGTATTTTGGGGTGTAATTTCACATATTCCCATGGCATGTTTGAGCAATATATCATTTAGTGACAACTTTGTGCAAACAAAAAAAAATTGTCTTTTTCCCGCAACTTGTGTCACAATATAAAATATTCCATGGACTCGACATGCCTCTCAGCAAAAAGTTTGGGGTGTCTACTTTCCAAAATGGGGTCATTTGGGGGGGTTTGAACTGTCCTGGCATTTTATGCACAACATTTAGAAGCTTATGTAACACGTCACCCACTCTTCTAACCACTTGAAGACAAAGCCCTTTCTGACACTTTTTGTTTACATGAAAAAATTATTATTTTTTGCAAAAAAAATTACTTTGAACTCCCAAACATTATATATTTTTTCAAAGCAAAGGCCCTACAGATTAAAATGGTGGGTGTTTCATTTTTTTTTCACACAGTATTTGCACAGCGATTTTTCAAACGCATTTTTTGGGGAAAAAACACACTTTTTTAAATGTTAATGCACTAAAACACACTATATTGCCCAAATGTTTGATGAGATAAAAAAGATGACCTTAGGCCGAGTACATGGTTACCAAACATGACATGTTTTAAAATTGCACACAAACGTGCAGTGGCGACAAACTAAATACATTTTTAAAAGCATTTAAAAGCCTTTACAGGTTACTACTTTAGATTTACAGAGGAGATCTACTGCTAAAATTACTGCCCTCAATCTGACCTTTGCGGTGATACCTCACATGCATGGTGCAATTGCTGTTTACATTTGACGCCAGACCGACGCTGCATTCGCCTTTGTGCGAGAGCAGGGGGGCAGGGGCGCTTTTTTTTTTTTAATTATTATTTTTTGTTTTTTTATATTATTTTTAAACTGTTCCTTTCATTTTTTTTATATCATTAAGTGTTCTTGCATAGCAAGACCACTTACTGTTATCTCACATATATATTATTAGTGGGAATGCTTTAGCAGTCCCACTATTGTTATTCGTTTTTTCATTAGTGGGAATGCTTTAGCAGTCCCACTATTGTTATTCAATTTTATTTATTTTTAATTAGTGGGAATGCTTTAGCAGTCCCACTATTGTTATTCGATTTTATTTATTTTTAAACTTAATTGTAATTTTAATTTTATTCCGTACGTTTTTTGGTTCTGCGTAACTTCTGCATACTTTCAGCTATTAAAACCATTCAACTATCAAAATGTTCGTCTCTTTTAGCTGATGTGTGCTCTTTTTCAACTTTTTATCTACCATTTATACTTTTTAAAATATTAAGCTTTTTATCACTTTTTTTTAACATTAAAGTCAATGGGAGCATGCTTGAAATCCTTAAATTCTTCTTCCGCTCCCAAAAGTTTCAGCTCCTTCATACTTTCACCTAGAGACACCAAACAAACTTTAAAATGTTCACAAAATATTCAGCTATTTGGCTATATCTTTTCAGTTTGATATCTTTTACCGTTATTGAGAAAAAGCTTTTTGTTTAGAGGTCATTTCAGGAAATTTTAGCCATTAATCAGAGTGTACTGTGTTTGTTTTGTTACCATAGTTACCAAAGCTTCTGTTATACACAGGGGGGGGAGGTGGCTGGAGCATCTCAGCTCTGAATACAGAGCCCGGGGGAGGGGACAGACACACGATGTACTGATTATAATAGAGGAATATGATGGGGCAGTTTTGATAGGGCAATTCTGATGGGGCAGTTTTGATGGGGCAATTATGATGGGGCAGTTTTGATGGTGGCAATATGATGGGCAGTTTTGATAGGACAATTCTGATGGGGCAGTTTTGATGGTGGCAATATGATGGGGCAGTTTTGATGGTGGCAATATGATGGGGCAGTTTTGATGGGACAATTCTGATGGGGCAGTTTTGATGGTGGCAATATGATGGGCAGTTTTGATAGGGCAATTCTGATGGGGCAGTTTTGATGGTGGCAATATGATGGGGCAGTTTTGATGGGGACAATTTTAATGGAGCAGTTTTAAAGGTGGCAATATGATGGGGCAGTTTTGATGGGGGCAGTTTTGATGGGGGCAATATGATGGGGCAGTTTTAATGGGGACAATTTTGATGGGGCAATTCTGATGGGGCAGTTTTGATGGCAGTATGATGGGGCAGTTTTGATGGCGGCCATTTTAGCAATTTAGCTATTCAGCATTCCCATGCATTTTCCCCAGGAAATGCATTTTCTAGTTCCAAACGTTTTTTGGTTCTGCGTAACTTCTGCATACTTTCAGCTATTAAAACCATTCAACTATTAAAATGTTCATCTCTTTTAGCTGAGGTGTGCTCTTTTTCAACTTTTTTTCTACCATTTATACTTTTTAAAATATTAAGCTTTTTAACACTTTTTTTAACATTGAAGTCAATGGGAGCATGCTTGAAATCCTTAAATTCTTCTCCCGCTCCCAAAAGTTTCAGCTCCTTCATACTTTCACCTAGAGACACCAAACAAACTTTAAAATGTTCACAAAATATTCAACTATCTGGCTATATCTTTTCAGTTTGATATCTTTTACAGTTTTTGAGAAAAAGCTTTTTGTTTAGAGGTCATTTCAGGAAATTTTAGCCATTAATTATTTTTGAAAAAAATATATATATATTTTCGAAAAAAAATTCATTTTTGAAAATAAAAAATTACTTTTGAAAAAAACAGTTTTGATGTGGACAATTTTGATGGGGCAATTCTAATGGGGCAGTTTTGATGGCAATATGATGGGGGCAGTTTTGATGGTGGCAATATGATGGGGCAGTTTTGATGGTGGTAATATGATGGGGCAATCATGATGGGGCAGTTTTGATGGTGGCCATATGATGTGGCAGTTTTGATGGGGCAATTCTGATGGTGGCAAAATGATGGGACAATTTTGATGGAGCAATTCTGATGGGGCAGTTTTGATGGTGGCAATATGATGGGGCAGTTTTAATGCGGACAATTTTGATGGGGCAGTTTTGATGGCGGCCGTTTTAGCAATTTAGCTATTCAGCATTCCCACGCATTTTCCCCAGGAAATGCATTTTCTAGTTAGTGGGAATGCTTTAGCAGTCCCACTATTGTTATTCGATTTTATTTATTTTTAATCTTCTTAATTTTAATTTTAATTTTATTCTGTATGTTTTTCGGTAATGCGTAACTTCTGCATACTTTCAGCTATTAAAACCATTCAACTATCAAAATGTTCGTCTCTTTTAGCTGAGGTGTGCTCTTTTTCAACTTTTTTTCTACTATTTATACTTTTTAAAATATTAAGCTTTTTATCACTTTTTTTTAACATTGAAGTCAATGGGAGCATGCTTGAAATCCTTAAATTTTTCTTCCGCTCCCAAAAGTTTCGGCTCCTTCATACTTTCACCTAGAGACACCAAACAAACTTTAAAATGTTCACAAAATATTCAGCTATCTGGCTATATCTTTTCAGTTTGTTATCTTTTACAGTTTTTGAGAAAAAGCTTTTTGTTTAGAGGTCATTTCAAGAAATTTTAGCCATTAATCAGAGTGTACTGTGTGTGTTTTGTTGCCATGGTTACCAAAGCTTCTGTTATACACAGGGGGGGAGGTGGCTGGAGCATCTCAGCTCTGATTAGAGCCCAGGGGAGGGGACAAAAGCTGGAAAATCAGAACATGATTTCTAAACTGCCGCCACTCCCTCATTTTCAAGCCCACCTACATAAATCTTATATCAAAACGTTCAGCTATCCCTGCTGCCACTAAACATGTCCACGGCTAAGCCATAGTCCTGATAGTTTTCACAATATGACCATTTGTTTGCAACTCACGCCGTCCATTGACATTCATTGAAACTACACTCTAGCCCCCTCCAAATTTGAAGGGCAATTTCTAAACTGCGACTGTGCCTTCATTTTTAATATTTCAGAGACATACTATACATCAAAATCTAGGTCTGGGTCTTGTGATTCTCACAATATAAAGATCTTCGCTGTAGGATGTATAGTTTTTAAAATACGGCCATTTGTTTAGAGGTCATTTCAGGAAATTTTAGCCATTAATCAGAGTGTACTGTTAGTGTTTGTTTTGTTGCCATGGTTACCAAAGCTTCTGTTATACACAGGGGGGAAGGTGGCTGGAGCATCTCAGCTTTGATTACAGAGCCCGGGGGAGGGGGACAGACACACCATGTACTGATTTATAATAGAGGAATATGATGGGGCAGTTTTGATGGGGTAATTCTGATGGGGCAGTTTTGATGAAGCAGTATTTGGGAAGCATAAACAGGGCATGAGCGTTGCTAGGAAACAGTGGTTGTAAACACAAGGTGCTGAGACACTCCAAATGCATGTGACTTCATCTGCTAGACTTGATAATGCTTGTAGACTCCTCCCACAGTTTTCACACTACAGAGACAAATAATATACCGAAACGAGCGGATTGTTCCCGATTGGTGTGTTATTACTTTGTGGAATGTTTTGCCGAATGGTCCACGAAATGACGTTTTTGCGGCGAAATTGGTCCCATAGGAATGAATGGCGAAATGTTCAAAACTAGAGTGGGAAGTGACAAAAGCTGACAACCCCATGATCAGCCAAAACATTATGACCACCCCATGATCAGCCAAAACATTATGACCGCCCCATGTAAAAAAAAAAAATATTTTTGAAAAAAAAAAAAATTTTTGAAAAAAGTAAAAAAATAATTTTTGAAAAAAAAAAATCATTTTTGAAAAAAAAAAAAATATATTTTTGAAAAAAAATAAATATTTTTGAAAAAAAAAATATTTTTGAAAAAAAAATTTCTTTAAAAAAAAAAAATATTTTTGAAAATAAAATATATTTGAAAAAAAAAATATTTTTGAAAAAAAAAAATTATTTTTGAAAAAAAAATTACTTTAAAAAAAATAATAATTTCGAAAAAAAAATTATTTTTGAAATAAAAAAATTCATTTTTGAAAAAAAAAATTACCTTTGAAAAAAAAAATTACTTTTGAAAAAAAAAATCATTTTTGAAGAAAAAAAAATCATTTTTGATTAAAAAAAAATTCATTTTTGAAAAAAAAAATTACTTTTGAAAAAAATGTTCAGCTCTTTCAGCGAATGATGGAACTTTTTTACTACTATTTATACTTTTTAAAATATTAAGCTTTTTAACACTTTTCACAGTTACTCAAGCCACTCCACCCCACTCAGTTACTCCGCCCACTCCAGTTGTAGAGGCAAGAACACTTTCACAATTTCCCCAGAAATTGTACCTTTTCTAGTTAGTGGGAATGCTTTAGCAGTCCCACTATTGTTATTCGATTTTATTTATTATTTTTAATTTTATTCCGTACGTTTTTCGGTAATGCGTAACTTCTGCATACTTTCAGCTATTAAAACCATTCAACTATCAAAATGTTCGTCTCTTTTAGCTGAGGTGTGCTCTTTTTCAACTTTTTTTCTACCATTTATACTTTTTAAAATATTAAGCTTTTTATCACTTTTTTTAACATTGAAGTCAATGGGAGCATGCTTGAAATCCTTAAATTTTTCTTCTGCTCCCAAAAGTTTCAGCTCCTTCATACTTTCACCTAGAGACACCAAACAAACTTTAAAATGTTCACAAAATATTCAGCTATCTGGCTATATCTTTTCAGTTTGATATCTTTTACAGTTTTTGAGAAAAAGCTTTATGTTTAGAGGTCATTTCAGGAAATTTTAGCCATTAATCAGAGTGTACTGTGTGTGTTTTGTTGCCATGGTTACCAAAGCTTCTGTTATACACAGAGGGGGGGAGGTGGCTGGAGCATCTCAGCTTTAATTACAGAGCCCGGGGGAGGGGACAGACACACCATGTACTGATTATAATAGAGGAATATGATGGGGCAGTTTTGATGGTGGCAATTCTGATGGGGCAGTTTTGATGGCGGTCATTTTAGCAATTTAGCTATTCAGCAATTATTTTTGAAAAAATATATATATTTTTGAAAAAAAAAAAATACTTCTGAAAAAAAAAAAAATTTAAAAAAAAAAAAAAAAATTATTTTTGAAAAAAAAAAGATTATTTTTGAAAAAAAAAATTATTTTTGAAAAAAAAAAAAAATTATTTTTGAAAAAAAAAAATATTTTTTTAAAAAAAAAATTATTTTTGAAAAAAAAAATATTTTTGAAAAAAAAAATATTAAAAAAAAAAAAAAATCATTTTTGAAAAAAAAAAAATTTTGAAAAAAAAAATTTTTGAAAAAAAAAAAAAATTTTGAAAAAAAAAATATTTTTGAAAAAAAAATTATTTTTGAAAAAAAAAAATATTTTTGAAAAAAAAAAATATTTTTTGATGGGGCAGTTTTGATGGTGGCAATATGATGGTGCAGTTTTGATGAGGCAATTCTGATGGGGCAGTTTTGATGGTGGCAATATGATGGGACAGTTTTGATGGCAATATGATGGGGGCAATTTTGCTGGGGGCCGTTTTAGCAATTCAGCATTCCCACGCATTTTCCCCAGGAAATGCATTTTCTAGTTCTTATTATTATTATAGCCAAATTTATCACCCTAACTCCTCCCACAGTTTTTACACTACATAGACAAGTAATATACTGAAACGTGCGGATTGTTCCCGAATGGTGTGCTATTATTTTGTGGAACGTTTCGCCGAATGGTTCACGAAATATCGTTGTTTTTGCGGCGAAATTGGTCCCATAGGAATGAATGGGGAAACTAGAGTGGGAGGTGAAAAAAGCTGAAAAATCAGAACATGCCGCCATTCTAAACTGCCGCCACTCCCTCATTTTCAAGCCCACCTACACAAATCTTATATCAAAACATTCAGCTATCCCTGGTGCCACTAAACATGTCCACGGCTAAGCCATAGTCCTGATAGTTTTCACAATATGACCATTTGTTTGCAACTCACACCGTCCATTGACATTCATTGAAACTACACTCTAGCCTCTTCAAATTTGAAGGGCAATTTCTAAACTACGACCGTGCCTTCAATTTTAATATTTCAGAGACCTACTATACATCAAAATCTAGGTCTGGGTCTTGTGATTCTCACAATATAAAGATCTTCGCTGTAGGATTTATAGTTTTTAAAATACGGCCATTTGAATTACTGCATAGTTACTACATCTATCATGTTCCTGTGTACTGTGTATGGAGCAGTATTTGTGAAGCATAAACAGGGCATGAGCGTTGCTAGGAAACAGTGGTTGTAAACACAAGATGCTGAGACACCCCGAATGCATGTGACTTAATCTGCTAGACTTGATAATGCTTGTAGACTCCTCCCACAGTTTTTACACTACAGAGACAAGTAATATACCGAAACGTGCGGATTGTTCCCGATTGGTGTGCTATTACTTTGTGGAACGTTTCGCCGAATGGTCCACGAAATATCGTCGTTTTTGCGGCGAAATTGGTCCCATAGGAATGAATTGCGAAATGTTCAAAACTAGAGTGGGAGGTGACGAAAGCTGACAACCCCATGATCAGCCAAAACATTATGACCACCCCATGATCAGCCAAAAAATTATGACCACCCCATGTAAAAAAAAAATTATTTTTGAAAAAAAAAAATCATTTTGAAAAAAATAAAAATTAATTTTTGAAAAAAAAAATATTTTTGAAAAAAAAAATATTTTTGAAAAAAAAATTATTTTTGAAAAAAATATATATTTTTGAAGAAAAAAAATTACTTTTGAAAAAAAAATTTAAAAAAAATCATTTTTGAAAAAAACAAAATTCATTTTTGAAAAAAAAATTCATTTTTGAAAAAAAAATCATTAAAGAAAATCATTTTTGAAAAAACAAAAAAACAAAATCATTTTTGAAAAAAAAAACAAAATCATTTTTGAAAAAAAAAAAATCACAAAGCTCTGAGGGGAATTATAGCTCCCCTCACACAGCTCTAAGGACAATTATAGCATTATAGCTCCTCCCACACAGCTTGGAGGGAAGTTATAGCTCCTCCAATACAGCTTTGAGGGGAATTATAGCTCCTCCCACACAGCTCAAAGGGGAATTATAGCATTATAGCTTAGCATTATAGCTCCTCCCACACAGCTCTGAGGAGAATGATAGCTCCTCCCACACAACTCTGAGGGGAATTACAGCTTAGCATTATAGCTCCTCCCACACAGCTCTGAGGAGAATTAGAGCTCCTCCCACACAACTCTGAGAGGAATTATAGTTTCTCCCACACCGCTGTGAGGGGAATTATAGCTCCTTTTAAACAGCTCTGAGGGGAATTATAGCTTCTCCCACACAACTCTGATGGGAAATGTAGCTTCTCCCACACAGCTCTGAGGGGAATTATAGCTTCTCCCACACAGCTCTAAGGGGAATTATAGCTCCTCCCACACAACACTAAGGGGAATTGTATCTCCTCCCACACAGCTCTGAGGGGAATTATAGCATTATTGCTCCTCCCACACAGCTCAGAGGGGAGTTATAGCTCCTCCCACACAGCTCTGAGGCGAATTATAGCTCCTCCTCCAACACAACTCTGAGGGGAATTATAGCTCTTCGAACAAAGCTCTGTGGGGAATTATAGCTCCTTCCACAAATATCATCATGCCATCTAAAGGAAAGAGATTTAAAGCTGCAAAGATACGCTGGACTAAACTGGATCCGGAGCCCCACAGCAGCATAGTGGATATGGAGGTTTGTGACAGTGAATGTGCCCAGGAGGTACATAGTGAACCTGTGGTGTCATTTTCATGTTCAACTCAGTGTCAAGTTCAAGAGCACAGTGACAGTGTGATGGGCACTTCTAAAAACCATGGCATGCAAGAACCATGTGTACCAAGTGCGATTTCTGTGCAGGCATCATTTCATCAGGGTCATCATGGCTATGGAAGGTTAAGGAACAAACAGTGTACATGCATGGCTCTGACATTTTTGGCATGCCACAGTGAGCTTGATGATGTGAGAAAGGGTGATCTTGATCAAATACTGAAGAAGGGCAACAGCTTGAATGGCTCAACAATAAAACAGCTAAAACAAAGAAATGTCTATCTGCATCAGCACTTGACAATGGAAGAAGTGCCCCTCAGAGTCAACACTGACAAATATGAGTATAACGTTGTTAAATCTCCAGTGTTATCGGGATGTATGAGAGACACGGTAGACGGTGACAACCAAGGTTGGTTTGTTGACCTCTCCACAAGACTTCAGTGCCTCAATGCAGATGTTACACATGCACTTTTTATAGTAGTGCCATATTGCATTGCATTGTTCAGAGACAAGTCTGGGAGATATGGACTGTTTGATTCTCATAGTCGAAATAAGGATGGACTTCCTGCCACTGGAAAAGGAAAAGCTGTTATGATCACTTTTACACATTTGAGTGATATGGGGGCAAGGATTTATAAGTTGTATGAATTGCTCCTTACAGACACCAGAGGCCCTATTGATGGACTGCAGTATGACTTCATGCCAGTCTCATTTCATCGTGCAAGACGTCTGTCAGATGGTTTGCTGTCCCCACTGGTGCAATCTGACAAACCACATAATGCAAAGCATGTGGAGAACAAAGTGACACAGATGACCAAAGATGCAACACACACTGGATTCCCAGCCAGCAAGCATTCTCCACGGTCACTTGATGCAAAATCCTCACAGGGCATATGGAAGGACAGTAAGGCATTGTCTAAATTAAATGCACAGAGACGACAAAAACTGAAGACAAGACACAGAAATGAAAGAAGGCGTGATTTCAAGGCTACAAAGATGTCTGTCACCAATAAGAAGAGGACATACATCACCAGCCGATACAGAGCAGATGCTGATTTTAAGTTGAAGCAGAAGCAATATATCATTCGCAAATATGCAACAGATGCCAATTTCAACGTGAAGCAGAAGCAATACATCACCAGAAAATATGCGACAAATGCCGATTTCAATTTGAAGCAGAAGCAATACATCACCAGAAAATATCATAATGATCCTGCTTTCAGAAAACGTCACTTGCAACATTGCATGAGTTACATGAAAATGAAGCGTCACACTCAAGCAGATTTTCGCATAACCCATAAGATGCAATGTGCCTTCAAAATAAGAATGAAATACAGACGATGGACTCGTGTCATGCGGGAATGCAGTCAACCAGTGGACAACAGCCTAATGCAGACAGCTATATCCACTTTCCATGAATGCATTAAAGCTGGGCCAACATTTGTGTGCACGATGTGTCATCGCACCCTTTTCCCTAACCAAGTGAAACATTGCATTCACAGCAATTACAAGAAGAATCTACACATTGTTGCTGCCTGTTTGACAGGGAAATATGTCCATGTGTGCAACAATCACTGTCAAGGACCTGAACAATGCACCGTACCAGATGAAAGGACCAAAGAATGGATTTGTCACAACTGTGATTCACATTTAAAAGCAGGACACAAATCATCCATCGCTGTGGCTAACAACATGGAGCTGGCGCCCATTCCCCCAGAGCTCTGCGATTTGAATGTGCTGGAAAGACAACTTTTGGCCAAAATACTGCCATTTGCCAAGATCATCACACTTCCCAAAGGTCGACAGGCAGCTATACATGGCGCTGTAGTGTGTGTGCCATCCGAGGTGGAAACCACGGTCAATACTCTACCAAGATTGCACAGCACATCCCAGTTACACAGAGTGAAGCTGAAAAGACGTCTGACTTACAAAGGCCACCAGCTGTTTCATAATGTCAACATGGGAAATGTAGTAGCAGGTCTGTCAAAACTCATTGACACACACCCCGACTACAGTGACATTTCAATTAGAGTGGATGAGACAATCGCTGATGATGATGATGATAATGATGATGATGATGGGATGGAACTCGACAGTTGTGACAAAACTGAAATGATGGAGATACTTGAACGCATCGAAAATTGTGATCCATCAGAGGTACAGTTTGCATGTTTACCAGCTGCTTCTGAGCAACAGGAAGGCCATGACCAACAACCTCCTAATGCAGAGGATGAGAAGGATACACTAAGACCTGGAATTGGCCTAGACAGATGTTTGCAGCCATCTGACCTTGGAGAGGAAGCACTGACACACGGTGATGGAATATTCAGCATTGCACCTGCACAAGGAAACACACCTGTCAGCTTCTTTAAAGTTCCTAGGCTTGAGGCAATGGCTTTCCCTGTTCAGTTCCCTACTGGACAGAATACATTGGACCAGGCAAGACAAGTCAAACTGTCCCCGAGCATGTATTTCAATGCAAGGCTTTTTTGTGTTGATACTCGTTTTGCAAGAGACACAAGTTACCTCTTCTTTGCGCAGTTTGTCACAGAAACACAAATGGCCAAAAGCAGCATGTCCATCCAGTTAAGGAAAGGAAAACCCAATACCAGGGATGGACGGAAAATATCCAACAAGCTGCTACAGGACAAGTGTGAGGTTGAGAGGTTGGTGCGAAACCGAAATGCCACAAGGTTCATGCAACCACTGAGAGGGAGTCCAGCTTACTGGGATAAAAATCTGAAGAATTTGCTAGCCATGGTCAGACAATTGGGTAAGCCAACATTTTTTCTTACCTTCTCTGCTGCAGAATTCAGATGGCCAGAGGTAATAACGGCAATAAAGGCACAACAAGGTCAAAAGGTGGATTTTGCGGGGCTAGACTGGGTTGAAAAGTGTGACATTCTTCGAGGCAACCCAGTGACCACCATGCGCATGTTTGACAAATGGGTTGATGCTCTGATGCGAGAGCTGCTGTTGGGTCCTGCACAGCCAATTGGTGAAGTTATTGATTACTTTTACCGGGTTGAATTTCAGGCGAGAGGGAGCCCTCATATACATTGTCTCTGTTGGGTAGCAGGAGCTCCTATATTTGGACAAGACAGTGATGACAAGGTGTGTGCCTTTATAGATCGTAACATCTCATGCCAGCTGCCTGATGAAGCCAAACAGGCCTTACTTCACAGATTTGTAACAGAACTTCAAATGCACAGCAGATCTCATTCAAAATCATGCAAGAAAGGTAACAGAATATGCAGATTTGGATTTCCAAAGCCACCTATTAGAAAAACGAGGATAACTTACCCGATGCCAGAAGAACAAGGAGATTATGCAATGAAACCACAAGCAGCCAAAAACAAACTGAAACCAGTCTGGGATTTGCTTAATAACCCAAAAGTGCAGCTTGAAGACATGTCACAGCTACTGGCACAGTGTGATATGACTTTGAATCAGTACAACTCGTACATTCAGGCATTGACCTCCTCAAGCGTGATTCTAATGAAGCGTGATGTCAAGGACTGCTGGGTGAACAACTACAATCCACATTTGCTGACGGCCTGGAATGCCAACATGGACATCCAGTACATTCTTGATGAGTATGGTTGCATCATGTACATGTTGTCCTACATATCCAAGCCAGAACGGGAGCTGAGTGACTATCTCAAAACAATAGTCAAAGAAATGAGCCCAGAAACAGTGACAGAACGAGAAGAAATGAAAGAGGTTCTTCAGGCTTATTCAAAACACAGAGAGGTCAGCGCCCAGGAGTCTGTGGCCCGTACGTGCAGCCTGAAAATGAAGTCTTGCTCACGCGAGGTTGTTTTTCTGCCAACTGGTGACAACGCTCTGAAAATGAGTCTCCCGCTCAGTGCATTGCAGAACAAACCAGCCGATTCTCTTAATGTGTGGATGACGAGTTTTGTCGACAAATACAGAGCCAGACCCGAAACACCAGAGTTGGAGTCCATGTGTCTGGCAGACTTTGCATCCCATTACAGGGTTGTCTATGGCAAGCAGAAGGAAGACAGCAAGCGTGTCAGCCTATTGAATGAAATGGGAATGATTCAAAAACGCACGAGAGGGAAGCCTGCAATCATCAGGTACGCACGCTTTCAGAGAAGAAGGACCCCGAGAACTACTACGGCAGACTGCTTAAACTCTACCTCCCCCACCTTTCAGAGTCATCACTGAAAACTGTAGGGTCCCAACACACCAGGATTTTTACAAAGGCGCCTGTGTGAGCTTACCAGGAGAAGAAGCAATCCGAGCAGTGTCTGCAATTGTTACCAGCAACCAAAAGAAGTTCGAACAACACAACAAAATTGTGGAACAAGTCTTGGATGACTTTGTAAAAAACGGCCCTGTTGAAGATGCTTGGAACACCTTTGCCCCAGAAGCTGAGTTGGATAGGTTGGAATGTATAGAGGAACGCAAAGAAGGGGAGCCACTTCATGAGAATGAACAAGATGATGTTCCGGAGTATACAAACAAACAAACAGGTGGAATTGCGCTTACTGTGAAGGCCCCACAAATGTGCCCTGATTTCCTTCGGAAAATGTACAGAAACCTTAACCGGACACAAGCTCAGACATTCTATTCAGTTTGTGACTGGTGCACTAACCGTGTGCGTGGCCTAAATCCTGACCCATTCTATTACTTTGTCACTGGTGGTGCAGGGACAGGCAAATCACACCTGATAAAGTGCATCTATGCTGAGGCGACAAAGATACTCTGTAAACTTACCAGACTACGTGAGGAAGCAGACATATCCATGCCCAGCATTTTACTAACTGCATTTACAGGAACAGCAGCTTTTAACATTTCAGGCAACACTTTGCATTCTCTGCTGAAGTTGCCAAGAAGCTTGAAGCCACCCTACCAAGGACTTGGAAATCTAATAGATGAAGTGAGGGCACAGCTGTCAAATGCGGAGATCATTGTTATTGACGAGGTGTCAATGATTTCAAAGCCCCTGTTTGCCTACATCAACTGGAGATTACAGCAAATCAAAGGCAGTAAGAAACCTTTTGGTGGTATGTCAGTACTAGCAGGAGGAGACTTTTACCAGGTCCCCCCGCTGGGAAAAAGTAAGCCACTCTGCGTGTTTGAGGAAAATACCAATGACCTCTGGAAAGACAACTTTCAGATGATCACGCTGACAGAGATCATGCGACAGAAGGATGACATTTCATTTGCTGAGCTTTTGAATAGAATCAGAGTCAAGCAGAAGACTGTCACCTTAAGCAATGATGACAAAGCTCTGCTTGCTCAGGCTTTTACAGATCCCACCCACTGCCCTAATGACGTGCTACACATATTTGCCACCAACAAAGAGGTTCACAAACATAATGCTGCAACTGTGTCTGTTCTCCATTCAAACATCACCAACATAGATGCCGACGATTACAGAAAAGACCCTAAGACAGGAGTGATGCTGAGGCAACACCAACCTTTCAAAGGACACAAAGACAATCTGATTGACACACTGCAAGCAGCTGAAGGTGCCCGTATCATGATCACAAGAAACATTGATGTAGAAGACGGACTTGTTAACGGGACATTTGGCAAGATTGCAAGAATAATCATCCAGACTGAGAATGGTACTACTATGGTAAACAAGCTTGGGCTTATGCTGGACAATCCAAATGCAGGACAGAGATACCGTAACAAGTCGTCTTGTGATGCTGACAACTTGGTGTACATAGAAAGGGTAGAGGAAAACCTGAGACAGAAAGGAGTTGTTCGCAGGCAGTTCCCCCTGAAGTTGGCTTTTGCATGTACGATTCATAAGTGTCAGGGGATGTCTATACAGTCAGCAGTGGTCTCATTGAAACGGGTCTTCCAACCGGGAATGGCCTATGTTGCTCTGAGTAGAACAACTACACTGCAAGGACTGTACATAACCGACTTTGATGAGAAGAAGATCTTTGCTGATCCTGAAATCACAGCCTCCCTGGATTCAATGAAGAATGCATCACTGGAAAGTGTTATGCCCCTCTTAAAGTTTCTACAGACAACAGACAAACAGCAAACATTAACAATTATCCATCACAACACGGAAGGATTACCAGCTCACATTGAAGATATCAAATCTCACCATGAGTTGACACTTGGAGATGTTTTATGTTTCACTGAAACTCATCTCTCAGGCTCTTCTGTTGCTGAAAGTCTCCAGCTGGAGGGCTACAACCTGTTCAAATGCAACAGACACCTCTTGTACACGAACCTTCCTGACATTGCAAGTAAAAGTGGTGGAGGTGTCGCCTTGTATGTCAGAAACCATTTCAAGGCCTTTGAAAAGCAGTATCATCACAATGTGACTGACTTGGAGTTCTTGGTTGTCAAACTGGAGTCCCCTGTACAAGCTTTGATCGCTGTTGTTTACAGGCCACTGGATTACAGTATTGGCCAATTCCTTACTAACCTGCTGGGCCTCTTGGAATCTTTGGAAATAATGGATTGCCAACCTATAATACTCTGTGGAGATTTCAATGAAGATTTTCTGTGCAGAGAAAAGAAGCCAATATCTGACCTTCTTCACTCAAGAGAATATACCCAACTGGTCTGGGCAGCCACCACAGAAAAAAACACACTGTTGGATCACATTTACATCTCCAGGGTGCAGCACTGTCTCCAGTCAGGAGTACTGCACAGTTATTACAGCTATCATGATCCTGTGTATTGTGTTTTGAACAGTGGTTGTGAACACGCTTAGAGCCTGCATAAACAGGGCATGAGTGATGCCAGGAAACAGTGGTTGTGAGACAGTGGTCATCAAACAGATAATAAAGTGGCAATGAGGGTCAGTTTATGTTATGTGAGTTTTATGTCAGTTTTAGTTATGTGGGACCATTTACAATTAGCTAAAAATCATTCTCTATATTTCATGTTAGGTGTACTTGTTAGACACTGAACTCACTTATTCCCCCCCATCCATCACAGACATCTGTCCTCATCACACTCACCCTCTCCTTCCTGTGCTATAGCCTGCTTGCTGATTAGTAAGACAGATAAAGAAACAGCAAGGAGCAAAACTGCAGAGAAACTGAAAATTTGTAAGGGTTTAAAGTATATGCTTTAATGAATTGCCTTGTATCCAAAAAGTTCAAAAAGTTGACTGTTCAAAATGTTAATACAATGTATAACGGAAATATACTGCCAGTTCGCTTGTGATGCAATATATTGAAATTATATGTACACTGTGTAAACTGTTTTTGACACACTTGATTTTGGGACGCGAGTCCGTCAGGTGCTATGCTTTGGCTGGGGTGGAATAAATCCTGGTAACTCTTAAGTCTGTGTCCGACAAAGTCATTTACCGATATTTCTACCTTCTACATCATTAGCACTTGTGCACTTTTTAAATTTGATCAATCAATTGGTTAGCGTAATGTTTACTATCTTTACTCACTACAAACACTCCACACAGTTACTCTGCCCATCTGTCCAGTTCAACCTTTCCACAGTTACTCCAACCACACAACAGTTACTCCAGCCACTCCCCCCAGTTACTCCGCCCACTCCAGTTGTAGAGGCAAGAACACTTTTCACAATTTCCCCAGAAATTGTAGCTTTTCTAGTTTTTATTGTTATTTCAGGGAATGTAAATATCCCCTATGATAGCAATAGGTAGTGACAGGTACTCTTTTTTGAAAAAAATTGGGGTCTATCAGACCCTAGATCTCTCCTCTGCCCTCAAAGCATCTGACCACACCAAGATCTGTGTGAAAAAATGCTTTCCCAATTTCCCAATGGCGCAGTTTACATCCGGCGAAATCTAAGTCATAAAATGCTCATAGCTTCCAGTTTCTTAGGCCATAGAGATGATTGGAGCCATTCTGGTCTCTGATCAGCTCTATGGTCAGCTGGCCGAATCACCGGCTGCATTCTCAGGTTCCCTGTTGGGACAGGAGAGCCAGAGAAAAAAATGGAAGACTGTGGGGGGGCATTCCCTCCCACTGCTTGTAAAAGCAGTCTAGAGGCTAATTAGCCACTAGGATTGCTTTTACATGAAATCCGACCGCTGGCTGAAAAGAATGATACCAAGATGATACCTAAACCTGCAGGCATCATTCTGGTATAACCACTCAAAGTCCAGCAACATACCAGTACGTTGCTGGTCCTTATTGGGCATATATTGTAAACTTTTTTTTTATGCAGCCTGTGGGCTGAACGAAAAAAAGAGATTGATCGGTGGGTATGCCCACCATTAGGATACCTCCCTTCATCCACCCACTTCTAATGATGGGCATACATGCACCATTTATATATGCCAAAGCATGGGGGCATCCACCCCAAAAGGTAGGAGCAAATCGCTCCTCTGCCCCTGCTGCCCCCATGCTTCGGCATATATGTTCTTTTTTTAACTGTAGTGGTGAAATCACCTCCAACAGCGCTGGAGTCACGGCTTTATGTATTGTGGGAGCAAACGCTGTTGCTGTCAAGATGAAAAATCCGCTCTGCCAAAAAATGGTTAACAATAAAACACAGTAAACAGTAAAGTATAAAAAACTGTTGCATACCTGAAAAGCAAACCTGATAAAACATAATAACAATAAAACATTGCAGAATAGAATACAGTAAAAAAAGAGCAGAACAATAGAGAGAGAGAACAATAAAACAACAACTATTTTTGTTTTTTTTATTTTATATTTTTTTTTTCTTTTTTTTCTTTTATATTTTTTTTTTGTTTTTTTACACTTTTTTTGTAACTGTAACTTTTGTAACTTTAAGCGGTTCCAGTGTATGATAGCGTTCAAAACATTCACCAATGCAAAGACCAGGATTGTCAGGACAGGAGGGACAATAATAGCGGGTGTCACGCCTATATCCGCACTTGCTGCAGACACTACATCTTTTTTGCGGGGTTCGTTGGGTAGGGTTACTCGGGAGGACATAAAGAAAATGCCTCTCATGCAGCCGGCTTACTGCATTTGGTTGGGGAAGGTGAGGTGGAGTACCGTCTGGAAACAGAAGGGCTCTGACGATCTCTTCCTTGAATTTAAGGAAGGATCCAGTCCGTCCTGAAGCACTGTATAGCACATGAGCATTCAGCAAAGCCAATTGAAATAAATAAACAGACACTTTCTTGTAACCCACGCAAGCACAGGGAGAACATGCAAACTCCAGGCAGGTAGTGTCGTGGTTGGGATTCAAACCAGCGACCCTTATTACTGCTAGGTGAGAGTGCTAACCACTACACCACTGTGTCGCCGTAGTAATTTGGACCGTCGTGTCTGCATGAAGGGAGGTAAGAACGAAAACATTCTTATTATCCCTCCACTTCATAGTGAGCAAGATATTACACTTGAAGCAGGCTCTCTCCCCTAGCCTAAGATGGGAATCTACAAACCACTGGGGAAAGCCCCGGCAATTAGGTCGCATGGTGCCACATGCTTCAATCTGCTGATCAAACAAGTGACTAAAAAGTGGCACGCTTGTGTAATATTTGTCCACGTACAATGATACCCCTTTCCGAATAAGGGCGACACCAAGTCCCACACAATCTTGCCAGCACTTCCTAAGTAGTCAGGGCAGTTTGTCGGCTCTACGTGGCTATCTTTTCCCTCGTAAACCATAAAAGAACCTGTGGCTCTGTCACAGAGCTTATACATCTTGACCCCGTATCTGCACGCTTGCTGGGAAGGTACTGTTTGAATGACAAGCGGCCAGAAAACTTAATCAGGGACTCATCAACGCAGACAACTTGATGGGGAGTAAACAAGTCTGCAAAACGTTGGTTGAAGTGGTTTATGGGGAGCCGATCATATCCAGGGTCTCCACGAGATTGTCATTGAAGTGCATGAACCGCAAGATCTGCTCATATCGTGCCCTGGTCATGGAGGCAGAGAACAAGGGCATATGGTGAATTGGGTCAGTGGACCAATATGACTGCAACTCACTCTTTTTAGTTATGCCCATGTTGAGGGAAAGGCCCAGAAAGAGTTTAAATTCGCAAACCGTAATTGGTCTCCAATCTCTGGCAAGGGAGGACTGGGGAATAGTGGTGATGTGTTGACCAGCGTACAAATTGCTTTGGTCCACAATAGATCTATAAAGATCTTCTGTGAAAAACAGCGAAAAGAAATCAAGTGACGTAAAATCAACTGTTTCCACCTGAATGCCGGGTTGGCCAGTGAATGGGGGAAGTACGGGTGCTGCAGAAGTGGTGGGTTCCCAATCAGGATTGGCGAATGCAGCAGGAAGGGCACTATGGGCATGATGGGCCTGTGTTCATCTTCTTGGTGGCAGCGGGACACAACTTGTGCTTGCCACCTCACCAGCTTGAACTGCACTTATGGGACTCGCCACACCACCACGTGATACTGCAGTGCTGGATTGACTACGACCAGGGTGTACCAGGCCGCTGGTGCTTGCCAGTTCACCAGAAGGAATAGCGGTGCTAGTACTGCTCTGCTCCATACGAGGGACCTGCGGTTCTTGCACATCAACGACAGAAGGAGTTCGGGGTCTGGTACGCCTGACCTTGGCAGGGACCACAACTCCGTCATCAGAGCTATCTGTCATGGAGCCACTGTCCTCTACAGGATCATATTCTGAGCCTGAATCTGACAGATGAGTGATTTCCTCTTCACTATCTGTCATGCTCAGAAACATGTAGGCCTCTTCACTAGTGTACCTTCGATTTGCCATTTTGGGCTCTAAATTTAGTGGTACACTAGTGAGACTCACAGGTAAAAAAGCTCCTGACTGTTAGCGACTGTATCAAAACGCTACCAAAAAAAACTGTTAGGGACAGTAGGGATCAGGCCTGACTCTGCGAACGCTGCAGTTATGTGTGTTTAGTGTTTTGTAAGTGACAGTGATCAATCGATACTGCACTTGGGTGGGCTGGGCTGGGCTGGACCGAGGGACAAAACGCAGGTATCTGGGCTGCTCCCGCTAACACTGTGTTTTTGGGAACCTTAAACTGCTGGGGACGCTAGTATAGATCAGATCAGATATTGATCCGTTCAGATACTATACCACTAAGGGAGGTGTATGCTGCGTGCGTGGGTGTTAGCGGTACTTGCACTAACCTGACGCTGCCTGGGGCAACGCAGATCCTATCTGACCCTAAAACACAAGTTGTATCACCCGCCGGGTGATCAGGGGGTTAAACCTTTATTAGGTAATAAACGGCGGGTGCCCTGACACTATAACAAATAAACTAACTAACCAGCGTCATCCGTAACAGTTATACGGTTATCACTGGTGAAAGGTTTAACTAGGGGGCAATCAGGGGGTTAAAACCTTTACTAGGTAGTATATGGGGGTAGCTGATGCTATAAAACGCTGATGGTGAACTTAAATACTTATCTCCCTAACTAGCGTCACCTGTGACATTAATACAGTGATCAGAAAAACGATCGCTTAGTGACACTGGCGACGGGGGGGTGATCACGGGGTTAAACCTTTATTAGGGGTGGTTAGGGGGGTACCCTAGACCTAAAGGAGCCTACCACTAACTGCCCTACCACTTATAATGGTCACAAATGACACCAATGCAGTAATCAGTAAAAAAAAAAAAAAAATAGTATTTGTGTCATTGTGACAGGGGGTGCAGGGGGGTGATCGGGGGGGTGATTGGGGGGTGAAAAGTGTGCATAGAGTGTTCTACTGTTAGTGTAGTGTTTTGCAGACTTACTTGATGTCTTCTCTCCTCGGAGCCAGAACGAAAAGACCGACACGAGGAGAGATGACATCACTTCCTCTGCCGCTGTTTACATTACAGCAGCAGAGGAAGATTGTCATTCGTTGGGAGCGATCGCGAGGGGGTGGCCACAAATGAGTGGCCTCCACCTCAGCACGGTTCGCTCCCCTAACGATGCCGGCCTCCGCCCGTGGGAGGCAAATCACGTATCAGATACGTGATTTTGCCTGCCCATGCCATTCTGCTGCAGTATATGTGCGTTAGGCAGTCGGTAAGTGGTTAATTATTATTCATAATGTCCTCAGTTTAATGATGTCACAAGGATTTCCACCCCTTGCTAGATTTGGCTGTAGGCCATGTAATGCCAGACCTAAGTTCAGACTAAAATGTTTGCTTGTCCCTATTGGCCAGACTGTTGTAATCTGGTGGAAGGTTCATGCAAAACATACACACACAACCAAATATTGGAATTTTTTAAATTACAATTCAGATATTTGTTTGGGCTCACTGATCTTTAATATTAGCTAGTTCACCTTTAATGATATTTGTTTTTCATTTTGTATGCATTGCATCTTTGTCTATACATTAAAATGCTGTCCTCCATTCTTAAGGATGCTTATTTTTGATGCTAGTTGTGGGCTCCCCTTCTCTACCCTTCATAGATTGCAGGATGGACCAACCGTTGGATGTGCAGCCCAACACCTCATGTACAAAGAACTTGGCTACAAGAACTCAGCTTGCCTAATCACACATGAGCGAGAACACAGTATTGTATACTTTATGCTGCATACAGCTTATACAGCACACACAGCTGCTGTATTGATTAGTAAAGGAAATAGTTCATCTGGGATAGCTTTTTCCAAATGAACTATTTAAAGTTCACTGAAACCTGAAGTTAGGCTTTAAAAATATTCTATATAGATATTTCCTTTAGCACATTACAGAAATACAATAAACCTTGAGTAAAACACATTCTGTTTTAGAATGACATAAGGTGAGTAACAAAATGGAACAAATATACAAACAAAGTGAAGCCTGTCCCAGAGGGTGTCTGGTGTTGAAATGTGTTTTCTAATACTGTGTCTAGACTTCAGATGATTTACCTATCTTTAAACTGCAAAAAAAAAAGTATGTTGCAACTGAAGGAAAAAAACTTAACAACAATACAGTGATTTGACACCTTTTTATAGGGAATCAGAACATATAAAAAAACCTTTACATACAAAATACTGTGTAGCTAAAGGAACAGACTGCTAATAACATTTACAAGAAATCATGACCAACTAGCTTTGGAATCTAAAGCTGGCCCCACATGTTACCATCTGACTGCAAAACCTCTGTAAATTTTCTTTAAATTTAAGTTAGCCATAGAGGGATTGAAAGAGAGTCTAGCTGAATGTTGATCCATTTATCGCCATTCCCTTCAAAAGGTGTCGATCTAATGATTCACTCCTCTCGAACAGGACTGCTAGAAACATTTTGGCTGCAATACTGATCAGTGCATTCTGACAGCCGAGAAGTGCTTCCTGTAGAATACAGTAGCAGAGCAGGGTGGTTAACATTGCATTCTAAGGGCTTATCTAAATGATCGGTTACATGCATTTTTTTTTAGATCACTTCGCTCATATTGATTGTTGGTTATTGGTAAACTTAAATAAAATTGTACAATAACACTGTAACACGTGTGGCCTTCTTCAGTAATGCCATTTGTCTGGTGTAATAGTGAGTTGGTAAAAAGTGGTCAAGTAACTATGATCTATTCACTCTGAAGCAGAGTGAAAAACAGGTTTTGTCTTGAATTCTTCCTAAAAAATAGCAGTGCTTAGGCACTCACAGGTGTATCTACAGTGTGAGATTTAAGGCACTGATTCCTCTGATTGCTAGTATCATGAGAACCAGAGCAAAATTTTGTCATGGTCATAGTGTATCATCTGCAGGCAGAGTAAGTTTGCCATCTCTTTCAAGTGCTGGGTGTGCTATACAGACAAAACATGCAGAGGAAGTGGTGGAGTGGCTTAACATGCCTTCATTGTCATTCTTCTCTGTCACCCAGGTTCAAACTAGCTTGCACTCTACTGCAGTTGCCAAAACATCATATCATAAATCTTATTCACATCCATAGCTACCCCCACTTTTGCCACCAACAACTGGCTTGGAGGAATTAGCTGAATTATGTGGGCACAGCATGAGCCACTTGCTGCAAGAAGATGTGCATCATTTAATGGTCTCTGAGGTTAAGGAAGAGAATACACCAGGCAGTAGGACACGAGGCAGGGAGAACCAATTGGCAGTGATGTTCCTGCAGCCACAGCATACTGCCAAGTTGACTCAGTGATGAGGAGGGGTCCTCGGGGTCATTAAGGATCGCACTGGAACTTCAGCCACATACTACTCCCAAGGTTTCTGGGGACTGAAAACCATCTCTTGAGGTTTGACTCCAAAACTACCATAATACTCCTCCCTCTCTTCTTGTGTGTTGTGTGGCGTCACAAGAATGGTGTCTGCATAAAGCGGGCCTTGAGTGGAAAGGAAGTCCTCCTCTTCCTCTCTCTGCTCTGCCTTGGGTGCCCTGTCCAAAAAGCCACACAGAGTATGCTCCAGCAGGAACACAAGAGGGATTGTGTCACTGATGCATGCATTGTCATGGCTCACCATCCTTGTCGCCTCCTCATATGGTGACTATACAGTGCATGCATCTTTTATTAGCAGCCATTGGCGTGGGAAAAAAATGCAGATTTGCCCTGAGCCTGTCCTTGTGCCATACTCACACAGGTACTCATTGACAGCCCTCTGCTGCATGTGCACCTGTTGCAGCATTGTCAATGTTGAGTTCTACCATAAAAATCAGGCCATTAAATCAGGCAGTTTACAGGCAGGTGGAATTCCTGCTGAATTTCAGCCAACTGAACACTGGCTCTGTATGATCGCCTGAAATGGCTACAGACTCTTTTGGCCTACTTTAGAAAATCTTGCAAACCTGGGTACCTATTTAAGAAACACTGCACTACCAAATTGAGGACATGTGCCAGGCATTAGGGATGGGCGAACGGTTCGGCCCGAGCATAAGTTCAGGCCTAGGGATGAGCCGAACACCCCCCTGTTCGGTTCGCACCAGAACATGCGAACAGGCAAAAAATTGGTTCGAACATGGGAATTGGTTCTATGGAACACGAACATGAATAATCAAAAGTGCTAATTTTAAAGTCTTATATGCAAGTTATTGTCATAAAAAGTGCTTGGGGACCTAGGTCCTGCCCCAGGGGACATGGATCAATGCAAAAATAAGTTTTAAAAACGGCCGTTTTTTCAGGAGCAGTGATTTTAATAATGCTTAAAGTGAAACAATAAAAGTTTAATATTCCTTTAAATTTCATACCTGGGGGGTGTCTATAGTAAGCCTGTAAAGGGGCGCATGTTTCCCATGTTTAGAACAGTCTGAAAGCAAAATTTCAAATGGAAAAAAGTCATTTAAAACTACTCACGGCTATTAATGAATTGCTGGTCCGACAATACACATAGAAGTTCATTGATAAAAACGGCATGGGAATTCCCTGAACCAAAATTAAAAAAAAAAAAGACATGGGGGGGTCCCCCTAAATTCCATACCAGGCCCTTTCAGGTCTGGTATGGATATTAAGGTGAACCCCGGCCAAAATTAAAAAAAAAAAATGGCGTGGGGTCTCCCCAAAAATCCATACCAGACCCTTATCCGAGCACGTAACCTGGCAAGCCGCAGGAAAAGAGGGAGGACAAGGGAGCGCCCCCCCTCCTGAACCATACCAGGCCACATGCCCTCAACATTGGGAGGGTGCTTTGGGGTAGCCCCCAAAACACCTTGTCCCCATGTTGATGGGGACAAGGGCCCTTGCCAGGTGGTTGTGGGGGTCTGCGGGCGGGGGTCTTATTGGAATCTGGAAGGCCCCTTTAACAAGGGGACCCCCAGATCCCGGCCCTCCCCCCTGTGTGAAATGGTAAGGGGGTACTTGTACCCCTACCATTTCACAAAAAAAGTGTCAAAAATGTTAAAAATGACAAGAGACAGTTTTTGACAATTACTTCCCTGTTTGCCCCCCTCTGATGTCACGGGGAATGCCACAGGGAAGCCCCCGTGCGTCAGAGGGGGCGGGGTCACCGGGTGGCCCCTCCCTCCATTATTTAAGAACCATCAAAAGAGGAGAAGCATCACACAGCGGGAGCCTCCCATCATGGGTCAGATGTTGTCTCTGACGTCCAAACTCGGGCAATAGGGGATGAGTATAGATTAAGTATGGCTGTGAGGATGTTCCCTGTCAGTCCGAACTTGAACATGACTTTTTCCATTTATTTTCAATGTACTATACCAAACACCTTCTCTGCATTCAGTGAAAGAAAAAGAGAAGGCGTTTGACTGTGTTCCACCCACTGGATAAAGTCAATGAGGCATCTAGTGCCATATGACGCTTGTCTGCCAGGTACAAATCTGACTTGGTCAGGATGTATTATTTGGGGGATGATCCGGGATAGGCGTTGCGCTAGTAGTTTTGCATATAATTTGGTATCAGTGTTCAAGAGTGAAATCGGGCGGTAGTTGGCCGGTTTGTCAGGGGGCATGCCCGGTTTGGGTAAAGTGACTAATAAGGCTTCCAGGGCTTCCTTGGGAATTCGGCCAGTAGAGGTGTACTTGTTAAAAGTATTACATAGGTATGGGGTGATCAAGTCAGAGAAGTGTTTATAGTACTCATTTGGGAAGCCATCAGGACCCGGGGCCTTGTGAAGGGGCAATTGTTTAATAGCTGCAAGAATTGCTGCAGGAGAAAAGGGTGTAAAGATGGATTCTAGTTGTACAGTGGATATAGAAGGGAGGTGAATGGATGGGAGAAACGCATCTATGTCCTCAATTTTAGGATTATTTGTTTGTTCTGAGTCCTTAAGATTGTAGTAAAATGCACTGAATTTGTTCGCTATATCTAAAGGATTATTTAGCCGTTTTCCTTGGGAATTGGTCAGGAACTGTATTTTGTTGGTGGCACAATGTTTTTTCATTTGTTTAGCCAAGAATGCACCTGATTTGTTGGCCGAGGAGTAATATTGGAGCCTAAGGCGTTTTTTATAATAGTCAAATTTTTTGTGTAGGTGTTTGCTGACTGGTACCTGATATTTTTGAGGTCTAGGGATAGTGTGTTGGATGGTGTTTGTTTATTGACATGTTCTAGTGCCCTAATTTGTTGTAACAATTTTTCAGGGGCAGCTGCGTGTTGTTTTTTAGCTTGAGCACCAAATTTTATTAAGATGCCACGTGAGAAAGCTTTATGCGCATGCCAAATAATAGAACATCAACAGATTGCAGGTTATTATCAAAGTAGGTCTCAATCTCGGATCAAATCTCTCCTTCAATCGCTGGGTTAGTGAGCAAAGATGTGTTTAGTCTCCAAATACTGTGTTGTGTAGATTTTCTGCAATTGAATAATGTGATGGATATTGGCGCGTGGTCAGACCAGGTGATTGTGCCTATGCGCGCTTCAGTGATCGATTGAAGGAGAAATTTGTCTGTTAGAAACATGTCGATCCGAGAGTTAGACTGTTGGGAATTGGAGTAAAAGGTATAGTCTCGCTCCATATCGTGTGTACACCTCCAGGGGTCATAGAGGTCTTCATTGTGCAGAAAAGAGGACAGGGCAGAGGGTCTATGTTTAGTTGGGTTGGTTGTGTCTAGAGAGTTGTCAATGATTTTGTTGAAGTCCCCACACAGTATAACTGGGTTAGATCTATATGGTGCCAGTTTAGAGATCAGGGTATTGTAGAATTTCTTTTGGCCAGTGTTAGGCGCGTAGAGATTCACTAGGGTGAGGGGTTGGTTTTCTATGGTCGCGGAGAGGATCAGATATCTACCATCTTCGTCAGCCTCACAATGGTCACATGGTACACTTCCCCTATGAGTCGGTCTACAACATATGATGATCTGATGACTTCGTAGATCGGTACTGATGACAGGTTCAAGTTTCAGCTGTTTTGCTAGCTATGATCCTCTGTACTGATGGATCATGGCTTTCCGGTAAGGAGTAACCCCTTCTATTCCTGGTGGTGGATTGCATTTCACGGAGTGAACACCATTTATTTACACAGATTTCTCCTTTTCACACGGGTGGTCACACACAGATGCCGCCATATATTGAGACTATAATTCAGTTCATTGATTATATGGACTATTTTTTTGCATGGGTGGTTAACACTGGATACATACATTGAGAACATCATATATTGACTGTTTTTAGTCTATTTAGCATTTGAAATTGGTCTCATCTATTATTGTGTTACGGATTTTTACACATCTATTCTCATTTATTTAGGTTAGTGCGATTCTTTTTTTTTTAATTTTAAGTGATATATGGGTGTCATATAATCAGAGTTGCTGCTCTTTCACTATAATTATTTATCTGATGTATTATCACAATTTGTAGGTACTTTGTTTATGATTTAGCGCAGTTTTTGCCATTTCTTTTTTTTCCTCACAATGGTGTAGCTGAAAGGAGACGGATGAGCTAATTGCGACCATTACCCCTCTTTTTTTGGTGGGGGCACTGGCGAAGAAGCAGTGCGGGTATCTTTTGTGCGTGCATTTTGGGGGGTTGTTTTTGGTAAAATGCGTTTCTTGTACGCAAAATACATCAGCGTGGGGGAGTTCAGGCCTTTGACATTTAGTGGTGTGATTTTGACGGGCATGACATTGGAAAGTACCCTGAGATGGTGACGAAGGAAGCGAGACATCACCCACACTGTACCTCTTCCCACCCACGTATGGGGGAAATATCTGAGTTTGAAAATACACAAAGCAGGTCTATTATAGGTAGATCTCTACTGTATATACCGTTGGGGGCTAAATGAGCCTGTTCAAGCATCAGATTGTGGTAGCAGGTAATTCAATCGATAAGAAAAGTAGGTGTTCAATAAACCAAAATACAAAAAAAAACAAATAAAAGAAAAAAAAAACGAGGAAGATATATTTAACAACTATAACAACAATAGCAGTGTACGTGGCACACTATAACCCGGGGGAGTGGATTTGGTTTTGTGACTGCACCCTGATGGGATCCTTTTAGTGTGGAGGACCCAAGGCCTTCTGATTGTTGAAGGTATCGCCGTGCTCATGCAGCCGGTTCCGGGATGGCGGAGGATGCAAGTGGGAGCCCTGTTCTCTGTCTCAGTGGCAGCAAGAGGAAGAAATCCCCAATTGGTCAGTTTTTTGTACTCATTTTTGGAAGTAAGAATGGGGATTATTTGTTGCTGGTATGTTGCCAGGAGTTTGGTCAGAAAACCCCACTTATATGTAATTTTCTTTTCCTGTAATAGTGAAGTTATAGGGGTGAATGCCCCTAGTGGCTTTGGAGAGGTCACTAAACATGAGTACATTTGTGTAAGGTGCTGGTAGTGGTTTAGTGGACTTGGCCACTTGTAGTATTTGTTCCTTAACGTGGAAGTAATGCACTCTCGCTAGAATGTCCCTTGGGATATCAGGGGGAGGTGTGCTGGTTTGGCTATCATGTGCGCCCTGTCGATTGTGATGTCCCGCGCATTCAAGCGGGGTAGCAGTCGTGAGAACAGTTGTTGCAGATAAGGAGTGATTTCATTTGGTTTAACAGATTCGGGGACACCTCTGAATTTTATATTGTTCCTCCTGGAACGGTCTTCTAAATCCGCTAATTTCAATTTTATGCAGTGAATTTTAGACGCATGGTGGTCATGTGCATCCAGTAATTCATTATGTGCTCTGACATGATCCTGCATGTTTTCCTCAAGAACTACTGTTCTCCCTTCAAGACAGTTTACCCTGTCATGTATCTGAGAGACAGAAAGTTGTAATTCCCTATGCAGATCTTTTTGTAGTGTGAGGAGCATGGATTTTAGCATAGATTCTGTCACAGGGTTGTCTGATGCAGGGATGGCCGCTAGAGCTGGGATGTGTGCTGTGTCAATATCTCTGTCAGCCCACTGATGCTTCTTATACTGTGGTTCTTTGCTGGGGGAGATGACTGGGGAAGAAGCCAGTCTCTTACCTCTGTCTGCAGTGAGTTGTGAGGAGGAGACATCTGGCAATGGCAGGGTATCCATGTTCTCCCTGTCATTATAATTAGGTGGCTGTGTTGGGTGATCCTCCTGCGGAGAGGCTGTTTGCTCTGCCTCAGTGTGTACAGAGTGGGGTGCCTCTGAGATATTCTTCCTGGCGCCATCTTGGGCCTCATTCATGGCTGCGTGTGTATAATAGTCTGTGAGGCGGAGCAGTGCTGAAGGCTTGTTCGGGCGCCTAGACTTGCCCGGGATGGTCCTGCTATCTTCTCCTCTCCGTGTGACCGGATCGGAGGTTGGATTGTAGCCTGAAGTTGCTCTGGATCCTGTTAGCGGTGCGGAGTTCTGGATTCAAGCCTCCATTGCGGTCCTCTGCAGGCCACTCCCCAATGCCGTATAGTTTTGCGTGCGTTACTGCGAGTTTAGCACCATATAGTTTTGCGTGCGTTACTGCCAGTTTAAAGCCATATCATTTTGTGTGCGTTACTGCCAGTTTAACGCCATAGCGTTTCGTGTGCGTTACTGCCAGTTTAACGCCAAATAGTTTTGCGTGCGTTACTGCCAGTTTAACGCCATATCGTTTTGCGTGCCTTACTGCCTGTTTAACGCCATATAGTTTTGCATGCATTACTGCCTTTTCAATGCCATATCATTTTGCGTGCGTTACTGCCAGTTTAACGCCATATCGTTTTGCGTGCGTTACTGCCAGTTTAACGCCATATAGTTTTGTGTGCATTACTGCCAGTTTAACGTCATATGGTTTTGTGTGCATTACTGCCAGTTTAACGCCATATAGTTTTGCATGCTTTACTGCCAGCTTAACGCCATATCATTTTGCATGCATTACTGCTTGTTTAACGCCATATAGTTTTGCATGCGTTACTGCCAGTTTAACACCAAATCGTTTTGCATGCGTTACTAACAGTTTAACGCCATATAGTTCTACAAGTTGAATGCCATATAGTTTTGTGCGTTACTGCCAGTTTAACGCCATTTACTTCTGTGTGTGTTACTGCTAGTTTAATGCCATATAGTTCTGTGCATCACTGTACATTTAGCGCATTATATTGCAGTGTATTATATTGTATCTGTGAAGTGTGTCTGTGTAGTGTGAGTACTCAAATTAAAGGGCACCAAACACCTCTTTACATTGATTAAAGTGCATCTACATACAGATTTCAACTTCTCCTTTACATTTGCTTATAAGCACAGCCCCCCCCCCAATAATGTCTGGGCGGACAAGGAGAGGCAGACATTCCCTTGGCACTGTAAGGGGGCCAACTACAAATGTGTCCACAAGCAAAGGTGGACGTGGTGGTCAGTCCTCAGGAAAGGCATCATTTCCTCTGTTTAGTGAGTTTGCCCGTGCTATCCAGCCACAGCATGCAGAGGAGGTGGTGGAATGGCTTAATAAACCTTCCTCATCCTCCTCATCCTCTGTCACACAAGCAGAGACAAGTGTGCAGTCCCCTGCAGTTGCCAGATTGGATAAACCTGCCTCCTTGTCCACATCTATTCCTGCCATAGTCCTAACATCAGCCATTGAGGAGTCAGCTGAGTTATTCGACCACAGCGTCAGCCACTTGTTCCTTGATGATGCCCAACCATTACTAGATTCAGATGCTGGTTCTGAGGTTAAGGATGACAGGAACATGAGCCTAGAGAGAGGGAGGAACACTGGTAGAAAAATTGGCATTCATGTTCCCCAAGCTGCAGTGTATTGCCAAGTTGTCTCCAGTGGTAATGATGAAGATGGAGATGATGATGATGAGGTCACTTATGCGACTTGGGTGCCAGATAGAGCAGAGGAGGAAACTGAAGGTGAGGCGGCACAACCCCAAGGAGGTCGACATCAAGAAAGAGTAGAGAGCAGCCACTCTATTCCATCACATTCTGTAGCTGTTATCTCCCAGCCCACTCCCCACAGCTCAGCTGTCTGGGCCTTTTTCAGCACATCTACAGCAGATCACACTGTTGCTATCTGCAAACCGTGTCACAGGAACATCAAACGTGGAAAAAACACCAAATATTTGGGTAACACAGGCCTAACAAGGCCTTTAACATCCAACCACACAGCCGTTGGCACACAAAAGGGGCACAAATCTGTTCCTCCTCCTTCTTACCCACTTCAGTCTGCCCCTGCAATACCGAGTCATTATCTTCCACTGACAGGGATAATGGTATAGCACAGGGTGTCCAAGGTCCTAGCAGCTTATCTACCAGCAGCACACCACCAGCTGTAGACTGTAGCCAGCAAATTTCTCTGCCCCATCTTCTGCAGCGGGAAAAAATTCAGTCCCTGCCACCCACATGCCCAGTGCCTGAATGCAAGCTTGTCAAAGCCATTGGCTCTACAACTTCTGCCTTTCAGCCTGGTAGATTATGCCCCTTCCGTGAATTCGCACAATGTGCTGTACCACAATGGCAGGTTCCTAGTCGATACTACTTTTCAAGTAAAGCCGTTCCATTTCTCTACCATCACGTGGAGGGGAATGTTCTGGCATTGTTGAGCAAGGCAGTCAGCCGTAAAATCCACCTTACTGCTGACACGTGGTCCAGCAAGCATGGGCAGGGACAATATATTTTGTTCACAGCACACTAGATAACGCTGCTTGCAACTTGAAAGGATGCAGGACAGGGCTCAGTGCTGCAGCTTGTTGTGCCTACACGTCTCCATACAGCTGGTGGTGATGATGCCAGACCTGTAAACTCTACCTCCTCCTCCTCTTCTGCCATCGCCATACCCTCCTCTGCAGAATTGTCCTATGAACATCAGGTACCCCCTAAGCATTCAAAGGGCTTTTCCCAGAGTCAGGCTAAAAGGTGCCATGTAGTGCTTCAGCTGGTGTGTTTAGGGGACAGGAACCACACCGGAGCAGAGATTCTTGCAGCTCTGCAAGGACAGGCCCAGAGCCAGGAATGGTGGTGTCCGATAATGGCTCGAACCTCCTGTCCACCCCCAGACAGGGAAAATTGACACGTTCCATGCCTGGCACATGTCCTCAATTTGGTGGTGCAGAAATTCCTAAGTATCTACCCAGGGTTGCAAGATGTACTAAAGCAGGCCAGAAGAGTCTGTAACCATTTCAGGCGGTCATACACAGCCAGTGCTTGGTTAGCTAAAATTCAGCGGGAATTCCACCTGCCTGTAACCCGCCTGATTTGTGACATGCCCTTGAGGTGGAACTCAACTTTGGGAATGCTGCAGCGGCTATATATGCAGCAGAGGGCCGTCAAAGAGTACTTGTGTCAGTAAGGCACGACGACAGGCTCAGGCCGCCTCAGATTTTTTTCCCCATGCCAATGGCTGATCATTAAGGATGCATGCACTGTATTTTCACCATTTTAGGAGGCCACAAGGATGGTGAGCAGCGACAGTGCATGCATCAGTGACACAATCCCTGTTGTGTTCCTGCTGGAGCAGACTCTGCGTGGCATTATGGACAGAGCAATGGAGAAAGAGTAGCAGGAGAAAGAGGAGGACTTCTTTTCCTCTCAAGGCCCACTTTATGCAGACACCATCATTCCTATGTCACAGAATACACAGGAGGAGAGAGGGGAGGAGGATGAGGAGGAGGATTCTGGCACTTTCATAGGCTTTGAAGAAGAGGAAGACATGCGTCAATCTGTAAGCGATGGCTTTCCAACTCCGGGACCCTTGGGAGTAGTATGTGGCTGGGAGGAGGAAGTTCTAGATACTGTCATCCTGAGTGACCCCCAGGAGTCTGATTCTCAAGCCTCTGCAAATTTGAGGCGCATGGGCAACCGCATGTTTCAAAGCCTGCGAAAGGACCCAAGAATACGTGGCATAAAGGAGAAGGATGATTACTGGTTGGCAATGCTCCTTGACCACCGTTATAAGGGGAATGTCTCTGAACTCATCCCGTCCCCACAGAGAGTGCAGAGTAGGGATGAGCTTCGAGTTCGAGTCGAACTCATGTTCGACTCGAACATTGGCTGTTCCCAAGTTTGCCGAACAGCGAACAATTTGGGGTGTTCGCGGCAAATTCGAATGCCGCGGAAAACCCTTTAAAAGTCTATGGGAGAAATCAAAAGTGCTAATTTTAAAGGCTTATGTGCAAGTTATTGTCATAAAAAGTGTTTGGGGACCTGGGTCCTGCCCCAGGGGACATGGATCAATGCAAAAAAAAGTTTTAAAAACGGCTGTTTTTTCAGGAGCAGTGATTTTAATAATGCTTAAAGTCAAACAATAAAAGTGTAATATCCCTTTAAATTTCGTAGCTGGGGGGTGTCTATAGTATGCCTGTAAAGGGGCGCATGTTTCCTGGGTTTAGAACAGTCTGACAGCAAAATGACATTTCAAAGGAAAAAACCCATTTAAAACTACTCGTGGCTATTGCATTACCGTCCGACAATACACATAGAAGTTCATTGATAAAAACGGCATGGGAATTCCCCACAGGGGAACCCCGAACCAAAATTTTAAAGAAAAGTGACGTGGGGGTCCCCCTAAATTCCATACCAGGCCCTTCAGGTCTGGTATGGATATTAAGGGGAACCCCGGCCAAAATTAAAAAAAAAAATGACATGGGTGTCCCCCTAAATTCCATACCAGACCTCTGGTATGGATTTTAAGGAGAACCCCGCGCCAAAAAAAAAAACGGCGTGGGGTCCCCCAAAAAATCCATACCAGACCCTTATCTGAGCACGCAACCTGGCAGGCTGCAGGAAAAGAGGGGGGGACGAGAGTGCAGCCCCCCCCTCCTGAACCGTACCAGGCCACATGCCCTCCACATTGGGAGGGTGCTTTGGGGTAGCCCCCCAAAACACCTTGTCCCCATGTTGATGAGGACAAGGGCCTCATCCCCACAACCCTGGCCAGTGGTTGTGGGGGTTTGCGGGCGGGGGGCTTATCGGAATCTGGAAGCCCCCTTTAACAAGGGGACCCCCAGATCCCGACCACCCTGTGTGAAATGGTAAGGGGGTACTTACCCCTACCATTTCACTAAAAAACTGTCAAAAATGTTAAAAATTACAAGAGACAGTTTTTGACAATTCCTTTATTTAAATGCTTCTTCTTTCTTCTATCTTCCTTCATCTTCTTCTTCTTCTGGTTCTTCTCGTTCTTCCTCCAGCGTTCTCGTCCAGTATCTCCTCCGCGGCGTCTTCTATCTTCTTCTCCTCGGGCCGTTCCGCACCCATGGCATGGGGGGAGGCTCCCGCTCTTCTCTTCATCTTTTTCATCTTCTTCTCTTCTTCTTCTTTTCTTCTCTTCTTGTCTTCTTCATTTTCTTCTCCGGGCCGCTCCACATCCATGCTGGCATGGAGGGAGGCTCCCGCTGTGTGACGGCGTCTCCTCGTCTGACGGTTCTTAAATAACGGGAGGTGGGGCCACCCGGTGGCCCCGCCCCCCTCTGACGCACGGGACATGACGGGACTTCCCTGTGGCATTCCCCGTGACGTCACAGGGAAGTCCCGTCAAGGCCCTGTGCGTCAGAGGGGGGCGGGGTCACCGGGTGGCCCCGCCCCCCGTTATTTAAGAACCGTCAGACGAGGAGACGCCGTCACACAGCGGGAGCCTCCCTCCATGCCAGCATGGATGCGGAGTGGCCGGAGAAGAAAATGAAGAGGAGAAGAAGAGAAGAAAAGAAGAAGAGAAGAAGATGAAGAAGAAGATGAAGAGAAGAGTGGGAGCCTCCCCCATGCTGTGGGTGCCGAGCGGCCCGAGGAGAAGAAGATAGAAGACGCCGCGGAGGAGATGCTGGACGAGAACGCCGGAGGAAGAACCAGAAGAACCAGATAAAGAAGAAGATGAAGGAAGATAGAAGAAAGAAGCATTTAAATAAAAGAATTGTCAAAAACTGTCTCTTGTCATTTTTAACATTTTTGACAGTTTTTTAGTGAAATGGTAGGGGTAAGTACCCCCTTACCATTTCACACAGGGGGGAGGGCCGGGATCTGGGGGTCCACTTGTTAAAGGGGGCTTCCAGATTCCGATAAGCCCCCCGCCCGCAGACCCCCACAACCACCGGCCAGGGTTGTGGGGTTGAGGCCCTTGTCCTCATCAACATGGGGACAAGGTGTTTTGGGGGGCTACCCCAAAGCACCCTCCCAATGTTGAGGGCATGTGGCCTGGTACGGTTCAGGAGGGGGGGCGCTCTCTCGTCCCCCCTCTTTTCCTGCGGCCTGCCAGGTTGCGTGCTCGGATAAGGGTCTGGTATGGAATTTAGGGGGACCCCCACGTAATTTTTGTTTTTTAATTTTGGCCGGGGTTCCCCTTAATATCCATACCAGACCTGAAGGGCCTGGTATGGAATTTAGGGGGACCCCCACGTCATTTTTTTTTTAAATTTTGGTTCGGGGTTCCCCTGTGGGGAATTCCCATGCCATTTTTATGAATGAACTTCTATGTGTATTGTCGGACCGGCAATGCAATAGCCGCGAGTAGTTTTAAATGGGTTTTTTCCTTCGAAATGTCATTTTGCTGTCAGACTGTTCTAAACACAGGAAACATGCGCCCCTTTACAGGCATACTATAGACACCCCCCAGCTACGAAATTTAAAGGGATATTACACTTTTATTGTTTGACTTTAAGCATTATTAAAATCACTGCTCCTGAAAAAACGGCAATTTTTAAAACTTTTTTTGCATTGATCCATGTCCCCTGGGGCAGGACCCAGGTCCCCAAACACTTTTTATGACAATAACTTGCATATAAGCCTTTAAAATTAGCACTTTTGATTATTCATGTTCGTGTCCCATAGACTTTAACGGTGTTTGCGTGTTCGAACAAACTTTTTTCCTGTTCGCATGTTCTGGTGCGAACCGAACGGGGGGTGTTCAGCTCATCCCTAGTGCAGAGGATAAAATCTCTTGAGGACACATTAAAGAGGATTTTATTGAACATTTTTCCTGACTCTAGTAGGTTACAGTGTGGTGGAAAACGTCGTTTTGAGTCTTCCGTTGGTCAAGAAAGGAGCGTTGGAGAAGGCATCTGCCTAAGTGAGGCATTTCGGAATTTTTTTAGTCCTCGCCACCCAGGGCTGTCAGTTTCCACATCCCATTGGCAGCGTCTGCATCACATGGTGGATGATTACCAAACAGAGATGGCCAAAACAGAGATGGAGAGCTTTCCAGCTGACGATCCACTGGCTTACTGGGTCATAAGAATAGACCACTGGCCAGAACTTGCCCAGTATGCTATTGAGTTGTTGGGCTGCCCTGCACCCAGTGTGCTTTCAGAACGGGCATTCAGTGCTGCAGGAGGTTTCGTTACAGATCATAGAACAGGTCTGTCCACAGACTCCGTGGACCGTGACTTTTATAAAAATGAATCAGTCCTGGATTACAAGCTATAAAGCCCCTGATGCCGATGTCACTGATTAAGTCTTTTTGGGATGTGGAATCTCTGCAGGAGTTCAAGGCTGCCTAGCTTTGAGGGTGTCCAATCATTTCATTTGGAAGAATGTTTTTGGTATAGGTTTCACGGGCACAATTAACACACAAAGACCAATTTTTCTGCACCTGTCTGACAGGTGCATATAATTGCAATTGTTTACCGCAAGGCAAATTCTTGCTTATATCAAGAGTACCTCTATAGGGTTATGGTGGGAAGGCACCCCCGACACCCAAAGACCAATTTTTCTACACCTGTTTTACAGGTACATATCATTGCAATTGTTTACAGCAAGGCAAATTCTTGCTTTCATGAAGATTTTTTCTATAGGGTTATGGTGGGAAGGCGCCACGACACCCAAAGACCAATTTTAACACATCCGTTACTTCTATCCAAAGTCAAAGTGACACCAGAATGTATCCAAAAAATCTCTAATCTTGTTCCCAGTGCACTACATTGTGGCCTCATCATACACACTGGCTCCCCAGCTGAAAATAAAGGCAGCTTGCAGGAAAAATGTCATTTTTTTGGCTTTATAAATTAAATTATTGCTGCAGCAGATGTTAGACATGGCACAGATCTGCCACTTTACAGTTAGATTAAGGGGACCCCCCAGGTACTATGTTGGAAGGAATTTTTCATTTTTAGGCTTTCACTTTAAAAATCAAAAAATCACTGCTCATTTAAAAATGACCCTTTTCACAAACTTTTTTTCATTGATACATGTCCCCCAGGGCAGGACCCGGACCCCTATAACCATTGTATGCCTAATTACTTTTCAGCCTTCAAAATGAGCACTTTTGATATTTGATGTACGGGTCCCATTAACTTTAATGGGGTTCATTATTCAGGTCCGAACTTTCACTGTGTTCCAAAGTTCTTGTCCGAACTGAACAGGGGTCCATTCGGCCCATCCCTACCAGGCATGGCACAGGTCGACTTTATCTGTCGAAGAGCGGACAGAAATTTAGTGCCATTATCGCACATCACCATTCCTGGTTCAAGCTGCCATGGTGTGAACCACCTCTGGGCCTGCCCCTGCAGAGCTGAAATAATCTCTGTTCCCATATGGCTCTTGTCCCCTAGACAGACCAGCTGAAGCACTGCATGGCATCTTTTAGCCTGACTCATTGAATGGCCCCTTGAATGCTTAGGGGTACTAATGGTTCATATGACAATCCAGCAGAGGAGGGCATGGAGGAGGAGAGGGTGGAGCTGACCGATCTTGCATTATTTCTACCAGCTGTATGGAGATGTGGTGACAAAACAAGCTCCAGCGCTGAGCCCTGTCCTGTATCAATCCTAGTTGCAAGCAGAGTTATCCAGTGTGCTGGGAACAAAATCGTAGATCTTGCTGTTCACAGTCTTGCTCAGCGATGCCTTACATGCAAAGAAACAATGACTGGGAACCTGCCATTGTGGTATAGCACATTCTGCAAATTCAGGGAAGGGGGCAGAATCCACCAGACTGAATGGCAGGAGTTGTAAAGCCTGCAGCTTTGACAAGCTGGAATTTAGATGCTGGGCATGTGGGTGGCAGGGAGTGTAATTTTTTTCGCTGCAGCAGCCTGCTGAAATTTGCCTGCTATTCTGTACAGCTGGTGGTGTGCTGCTGGCAGATGTGTTGCAAGGACCTGTGACACCCTTTGCTATACCATCATCCCTGTCAGTGGAGGCTGCTGAGAGGTCATGAGATATAGTGGGGTAGACATGAAAAGTGAGGAGTAAGGAGGAGAAGAATTCTGTCCCTTTTGTGTTGCTTTCGGGTGCTCCCGCCAATGAGTTGAGTGGTGGGAGGTAAATGCCTTTGCAAGCATGTGGTACCCAAATGGCTGGTGTTTTTGCCACACTTGGTCTGCTTGAGGCAGGGATTGCAAATCGCAACAGTGAGATCAGCTGCAAATGTGCTAAAAAAGGCCCACACGGCTGAGCTGTGGGAGAAAAGGTGGGAGATAACAGCTTCACAATCTGATGGAATAGGGTGGCTGCTCTCTACTGTTCCATGATGGCTGCCTCTGGAGGACATCCTGCCTCATTTGGGTTGTGCCTCCCCCTCACTTTCCTCCTCTGCTATATACGGCACCCAAGTCGGGTCAGTGACCTCATCATCATCATCATCATCCCCTCTCAATCCTCATCAGCACTGGAGCCTCTCTGTAGGCTCAAGTTATTTCCTTCCTCAACCTCAGGACAAACATTAGAATCAAGTAATGCCTGTGCATCATCATGAAGCAAGTGGTGGATGGTTTAGTCAGCCAGTCCACCACCTCCACTGCATGTTGCGGCTGGCTAGCATGGGCAAGATCACTAAACCGAGAAAAACGTGCCCTGACTGAGGATGGACCACGTCCACCTTTGCCTGTGGACACAGATGCTGCTGGCTCATAGTAGCATTTCCAGACATGATGGGGGGCTTATTACCCAAATTTAATAGCTACTGAGAAAATGCACTTTATTCAATTAAGCGGTGTTTGGTGCTCTGAAAATTGAAGACTGCCCCTGACAGAAATTTAAAAACAGATACAAAAATAAAAAAGGGGGAACAGTGTCACAGTCAGGAAAAATTAAAAATGACAATTTTAAAAAAGGTAGTAGGCACGGGACGAACCCCCCCCCCAAAAAAAAAATGCAACAACCTGAAAAAAGAGTATACAGCTTTGTATACAGCACTCAATGTTATGTAATGCTGTGTTGAACACTGCACTACACTAATGCTACACTGACACCACACTATACTCACACGATACTGACACACTACACTATACTCACACTACACTATACTAACACTACACTATACTCACACTACACTAATGCCCCGTACACACGATCGCACATTCCGACAACAAATTCCATGTTTTTTTTCCGACGGATGTTGTCACACAAAGTTGGTCGGAAATTGCGATCGTCAAGAACGCAGTGACGTACAACACGTACGACGAGCCGAGAAAAATGAACTTCAATAGCCAGTGCGGCTCTCCTGCTTGATTCCGAGCATGCGTGGAACTTTGTGCGTCGAAATTATGTACACATGGTCGGAATTTCCGACAACGGATTATGTTGTTGGAAAATTTGAGAACCAGCTCTCAAATTTTGTGTGACAGAAATTCCGATGGAAAATGTCCGACAGAGCCTACACACGGTCGGAATTTCTGACAAAAAAATCCCATTGAACATTTTCCATTGGAAAATCCGACCGTGTGTACGGGGCATAACACTACACTGACACTCTACACTCAGAGTCACAATAACACACTAACTTGCAAATAGGGATGGGCCAAACAAACCCCTGTTCGGTTCGGACCAGAACTTCCGAACACCGCGAACATTCGGACCTGAACACCGAACCCCATTAAAGTCAATGGGACCTGAACATTAAATATCAAAAGTGCCCATTTTGAAGGCTTAAATGCAAGTAATTAGGCATACAGTGGTTATAGGGGTCCGGGTCCTGCCCTGGGGGACATGGATCAATAAAAAAAAAGTTTGTGAAAAACGTCATTTTTAAATGAGCAGTGATTTTTTTATTTTAAAGTGAAAGCCTAAAAAATGAAAAATTCCTTCCAATATAGTGCCAGGGGGTTCCGCTTAGTCTGACTGTAAGGTGGCAGATCTGTACCATGTCTAGAATCTGCTGCAGCAATAATTGCATTTATAAAGCCAAAAAAATGTCATTTTTCCTGCAAGCTGCCTTTATCTTGCTCAGCAACAGCTGGGGAGCCAGTGTGTATGATGAGGCCACAATGTAGTGCACTGGGAACAAGATTAGAGATTTTTTGGATACATTCTGGTGTCACTTTGACTTTGGATAGAAGTAATGGGTGTGTTAAAATTGGTTTTTGGATGTTGGTGGCGCCTTCCCACTGTAACCCTCTAGAGATTATCTTGATGAAAGCAAGAATGTGGGTGGCAGGGACTGTATTTTTTTTTCTGCTGCAGAAGATGGGGCAGAGAACTTTGCCAGCTATAGTGTACAGCTGGTGGTGTGCTGCTGGTAGATGAGCTGCTAGGACCTTGGACACCATGTGCTATACCATCATCCCCGTCAGTGGAGGCTGCTGAAAGGTAATGACTCAATATCCCAGGGGCAGACTGAAGTGGGTAAGGAGGAGCAGGAACAGATTTGTGCCCCTTTTGTGTGGCTTTTAGGTGCTCTTGCCAATGGGCTGAGAGGTTGGATTTTAAATGCCTTGCTACACATGTGGTACCCAAGTGGTTGGTGATTTTGCCACATTTGAAGTGCCTGTGACATAGTTTGCAGATAGCAACAGTGCGATCTGCTGCAGATGAAAAAGGCCCAGACAGCTGAGCTGTGGGGAGTGGGCCGGGAGAGAACAGCTGCAGAATGTGATGGAATAGGGTGAATGCTCTCTACTTTTTCTTGATGCTGACCTCCTTGGGGTTGTGCTGCCCCACCTTCAGTTTCCTCCTCTGCTCTATCTGGCACCCAAGTCGCATCAGTGACCTCATCATTATCATCTTCATCTCCTCCATCTTCATCATTATCACTGGAGACAACTTGGAAATACGCTGCGGCTTGGGGAACATGAATGCCAATTTGTCTACCAGTATTCCTCCCTCTCTCTAGGCTCATGTTCCTGTCATCCTCAACCTCAGAACCAGCAGCTGAATCCAGTTATGGCTGGGCATCATCAAGGAGCAAGTGGCTGACGCTGTGGTAAAAAATAACTCAGCTGACTCCTCAATGGCTGATGTTAGGGCTATGGCACGAATACATGTGGACAAGGAGGCAGGTTTATCCAATCTGGCAACTGCAGGGGACTGCACACTTGTGTCTTCTTGTGTTACAGAGGATGAGGAGGATGAGGAAGGTTTAGTAAGCCAGTCCACCACCTCCTCTGCATGCTGTGGCTGGATAGCACAGGCAAACTCACTAAACATAGGAAATGATGCCCTGCCTGAGGACCCGGACCCCTGATTGGCTGAAGCTTTCACTGCTTCAGCCAATCAGGGCTTGCAATGCACTGTTCAATGCCTGCCACAATGCATTGAGGTCGTTTCGGGAGCTGAACAAATGGTCAAATGTCCCGCTTGTTCGGCTGTTCTCCGAAAGTCTGAACAACAAAAGTTCGGCCCTAACTTATGCTCGGGCCGTACTGTTCGCCGATCCCTAATTGCAAACAGAGCCCTGTTCTATCTATCTCCATTCCAATAACACACTGCAAAAGGTTCCTGTGGGAAGGAACTTTTTATAGTGTGTGATGGGTGTGTGAGCACTGACTTTGTCCAATCATGGCTCTGACTGTGCTCTGTGCCATGGTTGGGCAAAGCCTTTCTCCTGACGAGCGGTCAGGTGCATTACTTCATCCAGTTAGGGCCCTATAATGCACTGTGCATTGTGGGGAGCTCAGCGGGCATGCTGCATGGAAAAAACAGCGGGGTAATGGTGGCCATTCAGAACTCAATATCCTGCAAAATACATGATCAAGTTCTTGACCCTAGTGGCCGCTATGTTATCCTAATCTGCACTGTTGAGAATGTCAAGTACACCCTAGTTTCTTGTATATATGCTCCATAGGCGTGCGCAGCCTTTTGCATTAGGGTGTGCACCCCAAAGCTCAAACACATGTGTGTGTGTATATATATATATATATATATATATATATATATATATATATACACTGTATTACCAGAAGTATTGGGACGCCTGCCTTTACACGCACATGATCTTTAATGGCATCCCAGTCTTATGCCCCGTACACACGGTCGGACTTTGTTCGGACATTCCGACAACAAAATCCTAGGATTTTTTCCGATGGATGTTGGCTCAAACTTGCTTTGCCTACACACGGTCGCACAAAGTTGTCGGAATTTCCGATCGACAACCACGCGGTCACGTACACCACATACAACGAGACTAGAAAAGGCCGGTTCAGAACCAAGCGCGGCACCCTTTGGGCTCCTTTTTGCTAATCTCGTGTTAGTAAAAGTTTGGTGAGAGACGATTGGCGCTTTTTTAGACTCGTGGCTTTCAGATCGTTTTCTGCCGTTCAGTTTGTGCTTGTGGGTTTGTATCTGCTCTTCAGTGTGTGCAAGCAAGTTCCGCGTGACTTAGTCATTGTATTCTTGTTCGTTCGTTACTGGTTTTCAGGTCACTCTTCACAGGCCTTGCTGTTCTTCAGTGCGTTCTGTTACTTCGTTCTGAGCAGCCGACCGTTTTCTAGCCATGTTTCGTATGCGTACTTCTCGAAGAGTTCGTGCTGTGCGGGGGCTTGGTGTTGGGGTCCTGACCTTGACACAAGTCCAGTCCATGAACAGGGTGGGGAGGAGTTCATGGACCAAGAATTGGTTGCTTCAGCGTGACCAGTTCTGTCATATGCCTTTGCTCCGTGAGATCCGTGAGAATAATCCTGATGATTTCAGGAACTTTCTCAGGATGACGGGCCCCGTGTTTCACCGTTTGTTGGCTTCGCTGACCCCCTATATTAGCAGGCAGGATACCAGCATGAGGCAAGCCATCACTCCGGAGCAGAGGTTGGTCGCTACCTTGCGGTATTTGGCCACAGGGAGAAGTCTGCAGGACTTAAAGTTCTCGACAGGCATCTCCCCCCAGGCTCTGGGGATCATTATTCCAGAGACCTGTTCTGCCATCGTACAGGTCCTACAGAAGGAGTATATATAGGTAAGATTTTTATGCTTTAATATCACATTTTATTGTATTGAATGTTTGCTAATATATTGTATTTCTTCCCTCATTCCCTAATTACCATGATTGTATTATGCTGTGAATGTCCCCTTTGTCCTCATGCATGCTGGATTTTTATGTAATTATTATTTTAGGTCCTTCATACATATTTCCCCTTCAATAACCTCTCCAGCATGGTGTCTCCTGCCCTATATTCACCTCATGTAGTCACTTAACAATGTATTTTATCAGCTCCATAGTAGTGCTTTACCCCAAACACCCCCTAAAATGTTTGGAAATGTTATTTTAGCTTTAAATTCAGGCAGAGTGCCAGAGGCTTTTTTTGTGGTGTCCCCAAATTTTTTGTAACCCTCCCTCCCCCAACTGCTAAGTCAGCTGATCCCAATTCTCTATCCTCAATCATCTATCTGCTGACTTTGCCAAACCCATACACACTATACTCTTCTCTTTACTGGTCAGATTTATGGATGAATTCCCCAAAGCATGTAGTGCAAGGGCCCGCCTGTATACTTTCCAATGGTACTGTTTAAAGTTTTTGTATCCTATTATTATCTTGATAGGTAATAGCAGAATGTTCAAATGTGCTCAAATGTGTACAGTGTGTATTTATATCTTTGTATTATGACACTTCTTACCTGTCCAGTGGTCTGCCAATAGTGTAACTAAGGAGGGGCTGTTCCAAGTAATACCCTGTATTTAGGCATTCATCTCTCAATGAAGTGAAGAGGGTTACCTGTCCAAGAGTTCCCCCCCCCTATAATGTTAGAAATGGCCCATGAGAGGGGGGGAGGGGGAATATGATAGGTGTACCTTATACTTTGTTGTTGTTAAATTCCCCTTAGTAAATGCTATCTGGAGGTTGCCCCATAATTTGTGTATAATCTGCTTGCCATATATCTTTGAAAAAATAGTAATGTTTATTGTTTTTTCCTCAACAGTTTCCTTCAACGCCACAGGAATGGCAGACTGTGGCCTCCCACTTTGCCCGGCAGTGGGACTTTCCTAACTGCGGAGGGGCAATTGATGGGAAACACGTCCACATCGTCTCACCACCCAACTCGGGGTCGTACTATTATAATTACAAGGGGTTTAATAGTATAGTGATGTTGGCGGTGGTGTCGGCTAATTACGAGTTCTTGTATGTGGACGTGGGGAAGAATGGCCGGATGTCCGATGGTGGAGTGATCGCCCAGACGGAGTTCTACAGGCGTCTCCAGAATGGCAGCTTGGACTTGCCACCTCCAGAGGACAATGTTGAATGTCTCCCATTTATGTTCGTTGCTGATGAAGCATTTGCGCTGGGGGACCACCTGATGCGGCCATTCCCGATGAGGACCCTCACCCCGGAACAGAGGGTTTTTAATTACCGGCTGGCCAGAGCCCGAAGAGTGGTGGAGAACACATTTGGAATCCTGGCCAGCCGGTTCCGATTATTTCTGACACCCATCCATATGGCGGAGTATAAACTGAACCATATAATACTTGCCTGCTGTGTTCTCCATAATTTTTTAAGAAAACATTCAGCCAACTATGCTGGCTCAGTTGGGCCTGAGGCCGGAAACCCAAATCCATCAACACTGACGGCGCTTGAAAGTGGCCGTCCTGGCTTGCCCTCCCTGAATGCCCGTGATGTCCGGTTACACTACCTGGAGTTCTTTGTGGGTAGGGGGGCTATCAATATGCCAGACAATCTGTGACACCTTTTTCAGATAAAAAACAACCAAAAGAAATTCTTGGTGGACATTTACTGCTTGTGTTTGTTTTAGCTGACCCTGACAGAAATGTGTTGAGTGCAGAAAATGTCGTGATTGGGTAACCTTATAAAAAACAGTGTTGGCTGGTACTTCCTAAATGCAAAAACACATTTCACTACAAGTGCACTTGCAACTGCACTGAACCTGCACTTGTAGTGCAAAGTGTATTTGCCCTTAGGAAATAACCCCCATTTTTCAATAAAACAGCAATTACATCACCCCAAAAGTGTTGTAGTGTTGAGACAATAATCCACACATTCTTGAGTAAGGCACTTTTTTATACCTGCACAATCACATGTGCATTTACGAAAGGTTTTTAAAACAAACCAACATGTTTGTTGTATAACAATGTTTGCAGTAGCATTATCAAAAATCGAAATATCCATTTCAGATAAAACAGGCCTGTGTAAAACCAACAAGAATGCCAAAAAACTTGAACTTACAAAGTTCACATATGGTAAAACCTGAAGGCTATATCAGACATCAGTATTTAGGAACTGGGTTTGACATAGCGTTCAGATGGGGGGAAATCACCCCTGGAAAAGCCAAATTTGGAAGATGCACACCAATTTACGAATGTCAACATGTGCTATCTGCCATCAGGGGGGATCAAGGGACGTGTTTTGGGGGAGCAAGCCCTTCCTCAATGCTACTTTATAATTGAGGAAGGGGTTGCACCCCCGAAACGCGTCCATTGATCTCCCGTGATGGCAGATAGCACATGTTGGCACACTGTGTGCATCCTCCAAATTTGGCTTTTCTAAACATAGAAAAAATTTTGGTAAGATTGGACCACGATAAAACAGGTGATTTTGTGGGGTTTAAATTCGCCCCAAAACATCAATGATGTTATTATTTTTTTTAATAACATCACTGATTTGTTGCTGGATGTTTTGCAATTGGAGATTACACCCCATGATCTCCCCGATCAGTATCTGGGCACTTTCAGATGTGAAACGTTCTGGATCCCTCACATCACGATCACCTAAAAGGAGATAAAGAACAAAAAAAAGGTCTCAAAAATCTGCCACCATCCATCTCTTTTACCTGAGCCTGTGGTCGCAGACACTCACCTGTTGTGGTGCCAATCTCCACCACATCTTCTTCTTCCTCCTGCTCAGCTTCTTGGGTTGGTATTTCCCCTTCTTCCAGAGGTGGGGGGTCTCTGGTCTCCTGGGATGAGGGGTGTCCGAGTCTTTTCTCCCCTATGTAAAACAAAAATGGTATAATTAACACACAGATATTTGATGGCAGAACTAGAAATAGGAAACATTGCTTGGAAGTGGGGTACAATTGTCTATTTTAGCCGAGTTCCAAGATGTATATTTTTTATTGCCCTTTGTCAAGCTTCAATACTTTACCTGTTTGGTACAAGCTTCACAGATGTAGCCCCCCTATAGTATACACTGGAGCACCTGTGTGGCCCCCTAATAAAAATGGTGTTCTTGTGTCCCACACTAGTGCTCCAGTGTCCAGATGTGAAAACAGCTGCTCAGTGTCCTCTCCTTACACACAATCTAGTTGGCATTTCATTCTAGTAACAAACCCATCTACACAAACAAATATTTGGCATCCAAGTAGGCCCCCAAAAATGTGTGAAAATGCATATGGCCTAAACAATGGTGTTCTAGAGGCCGAAAGAAAAATGTTTGATACGAACGAATAATGGGCCCATGAACATTAAAGTTGACCTTTTTAAACGTTACAATTAATAAAAGCATATGGAGCAGAACGAACGTAATAAAGACAGAAAGAATAGGAACACAGCACAACTACTTACTTTTTTGCAGCACTTTCCGGATCTTTCGGTACTGCTCTGGCTCTCTCAACTTCAGGTCCGACCACCGCTTCCTGAGCTGATCTTTAGATCTTCGTACCCCGAAATTCCTCTCAAGACTCCTGACCACTTTCGCCATGATTTTGGCCTTTCGGATATTGGGGTTGGGGTAAGGCCCATATTTTCCGTCATAGTCAGACTTCTTCATGATGTCGACCATCTCCAACATCTCCCCAAACGACATATTTGTGGCCTTAAAACGTCTCCTTCTGGATCGGGACGGGCCTGGATCCGGGCTTTCCTCCTCCTCCTCCTCGTTGCTAGAATTAGCACGCACCTGCTGTAACTCCGCCATCATGCTCCTCCCCCACTGCACCGAATGAAAAGGGGCGGGGAATAGACTAGAAAGAACGTCAGGGGTGGGCGGAGTTACACGCATGCGCAGTGTGTATAAAGCGTAACACGCGTGAGTATTACGTACGATCTGTGAGCGGAGGAAGGAGCATTGGACGCGCCGATCGTAAGAACGAAGGTAAGAGACAAACTTGTGCCTATACTGCTTCTAGATTGAGGCCTATATTGTAACAAGATTAGGAGAGTTTTGTCTGACATTAGGCTTTGTCTTGTGTTGTGTCTTGCAGTGAACATGGATATCTTAATGAAAGATACTGACTTTATGTCAGTATTCATAGATATGCTAAGTGAGCTGCCCTGTCTGTGGGAGATTACCCACCCCCATTTCAAGAACCAAGCAAAGAGGAAGGCAGCACTGGAGCAATTGTGTGAAATTGTGAAGCAGGTGATCCCCACGGCAGACATCACCTATTTAAAGATCTTCATTGGTGGCCTGAGGAGCACATATCTGAGGGAGCGCAAGAAAGTCCTGGATTCACAGAGATCCGGAGCAGCAGATGACATCTATGTCCCCAGGATGTTGTACTACGACAGGCTGCACTTTCTGGCAGGCCAGACTGAACCCAGGCCATCCCTCTCCAGTCTTCCTTCCACGCTTCCTTCCCCCCTGGCTGAGGCTTCTGACGCCCAACCTGGGCCTTCCAGGCCATATGTGGAGGAGCCCAGATTGAGCCAGGTATAGCATTCCTAGAATATTTCTGCTTGTCCAATCAATGATGTTAACTAGATGTTAGTTGGGAGTACTAATTTAGAAATGTGATTGATGATGCAAAAACTAAAACCATGTCCCTTTTTCATACACAGGGAAGTCTCAGCCAGGAGGTGGCTGGGCCGAGCCGGCTGGCTGATATCAAGGTCCCTCCACCCCCCTGAAAACAGAAAGTGGCAGTAGGACGAGTACCCTAGAGGATTCGGCTATAGCATTCTTTTGGAGGGCTACAGAGGTCCTGGGAGCACCCCACACCATGCAGGAGAACATTGCTGCCTTCATAGCCTATAAAGTGCAGAGGATGGAGGAGGGCCAAAAAGCCATGTGTGAGGCCCTCATATCAGAGGCTCTGGAGAAAGGTATGAGGAGCCAAATTACACCTCACACACATCTTTGGGATGGTCCTCCTCCTCCTCCTGCAGGTCCTCCTCCTCCTCCTCCCTCTCCTCCAGGTCCCCCCAGTCCTCCTCCAGGTCCCCCCAGTCCTCCTCCTCCTCCAGGTCCTACTCCTCCTCCTGCCACATCTCCAACTGCACAGCCACAGCCCGGAAGGAAGCGTGGAAGGAAGACCAGACAGTGATTGCCCTGGGTTCAGTCTGGTCGGCCAAAAGATGCAGCCTCTTGTGGTACCACAGCCTGGGGACACAGATGTCATCTGCTGCTATCCGAGTCTCTGTGAATCCCGGACCAGACTGCCCTCCCTTAGATATGGACTCCTCAGGCCACCAATTTTGATGTTGAAGAATTGATGTCTGCCGTGGGGGTCCCAGGCTTCACTAATTTCTCATGTTGATCCAGTGTTGCCTTCCTCTTTGTTTGGATCTGATCTCTTAATAAAGGATTTTTGTTTTGAATTATACTCTCCTATGTGTTTTACTTCAAAAACTACAGTTGGTTTGTGAGGATTCAGGAACATTTCAAATATACAATGTGAAATGAACAAGGGACACCAACACCAAACAATCTCCTTGAGATTAAATAATAAAAGATATCAATGGTGTTGGGGTAACTTGACACACAAAACACACACAAAAATATTCTGGAGTAAAAATAAAAATAACATTGAACAAAGATCAGCCTTGGAAAAAATCCAAACATTAAAGAAAATAAAAGGCTTAAAATCCAAAAAAAAAAAAAAAAATTAAAAATATAAAACTGTCAGATGTGACAACTAATAACAATATATTGAGGGAATCCCACTAAAAAAACACAAATAAAAGTTTGTGAGAAGTGTGTGTGAATATGAGCAGCAAAACTACTTAATTCTTGTCACATTATAAAGAAGAAGAAAGTGCGCTGTATTAAACCATTTTTAACATTGCAGCGTGACGAAAGTGCTGTATCCATTGCGAACGCTAAGTTTACCAGAACGAGCTGTCCCGTGTCGGAATTTCTTCTGAGCATGCGTGGCACTTTGTGCATCGGAACATTCCACACACACGATCGGAATTGACGCGATCGGATTTTGTTGTCGGAAAAATTTATCTCCTGCTCTCCAACTTTGTGTGTCGGAAAATCCGATGGAAAATGTCCGATGGCGCCCACACATGGTCGGAATTTCCGACAACACGCTCCGATCGGACATTGTCCATCGGAAAATCCGACCGTGTGTACGGGGCATTAGTCCGTAGGGTTCAATGTTGAGTTGGCTCACCCTTTGCAGCTATAACAGCTTCAACTCTTCTGGGAAGGCTGTCCACAAGGTTTAGGAGTGTGTCTATGGGAATGTTTGACCATTCTTCCAGAAGAGCATTTGTGAGGCCAGGCACTGATGTTGGAGGAGAAGGCCTGGCTCGCAGTCTCCACTTTAATGTGAAGGCCAGTCAAGTTCCTCCACCCCAAACTCACTTATCCATGTCTTTATGGACCTTGCCTCGTGCACTGGTCCAAATCATTTGGTTGAGGGGGGATTATGGTGTGGGGTTGTTTTTCAGGGGTTGGGCTTGACCCCTTAGTTCCAGTGAAGTGATCTCTTAAGACATCAGCATATCAAGACATTTTGGATAATTTTATGCTCGCAATGTTGTGGGAACAGTTTGGGGATGGCCCCTTCCTGTTCTAACATGACTGCACACCAGTGCACAAAGTAAGGTCCATAAAGGCATGGACTGAGCAAGGGTGGTGGAAAATTAACTTCAAGCGCAAAAATTCACATTATAATAGTAACTAAAACATATAAAATTAAGTGTAACAATCTAAACAATAAAAATTCCAAAGTGCTATAATGGTGTGAACCTCCCAACTAAAAAGTTGTTGCACTTGAAGTTAATTTGTATTGCAATTATCTGTAGAGGGTTTTCCACCATCCCTGCTAAGTTAAAAAAAATGTCTTATTCTTATTTTGATGTGTATTACATGTGAAATCACATATCACTGGAATTATTGCACTATAGGAGGGGTTTCCACCATACCTGCTAAGTTTCATTTTTTATTTATTTTTTTAGTTTGATATGTATTATATGTGAAATTACATATCACTGGTATTGTGGTAATATTGACATTTATTGAGATTTCCATACATTAGAGGGTTCCACAATTATTGTTAGGTTATTGATTAGTAAGTTAGTGCTGCACTTTTTTTGTGGTGTGGGAACACATAACAGTGCTTAGCCGCAGGCCTTTTACTGACACTTTTTACATTTACCTCCAGTAGTTTATTGTAAATAGTAGTGTGGTGATTACCTATTATACTAAAGATCGGCATGTGGCATTAATAAACATCGACATATTTCAGTTGTGCCCCACCAGGCCAGCCCCCATAGACAATGTGCCTAGCTGCTGAGTTCAACTGCCCATCCCTGCACTCAGTGCACTGATGGACACTGATTGGAAGAATTGATAGGCAGCGCTGATAGCCAGCACTGATTGGCACTGATAGGTGACACTGGCAGCACTCATGGGCACTGATAGGCAGCACTTATTGGCAGCACTGATGGGCACTGATAGGTGGTACTGGTTAGCAGCACTGATTGGCAGCACTGATAGGCACTGCATGGTGGCACTGAAATGTGGCACTGATTGGCACTAATTGGCAGCACTGATTGGCACTGATAGGTGGCACTGATGGGCATTGATAGGCAGCACTGATGGGCACTGATAGGCTGCACTGATAGGATGCACTGATGGGCACTGATTGTCATTGATAGATGACACGGCTAGGCAACACTGGCAGCACTGATGGGCACTGATAGGCAACACTGATGGTCACTGATAGGTGGCACTGATTGGAAGCACTGATAGGCAGCACTGATAGGCAGCACTGATTGGTGGCATTGGTTGGCACTAATAGGCTTCACTGATTGGCAGCACAGGTGGGCACTGATAGGCAGCACTGATGGGCACTGATTTATGGCATTGGTTGGCACTGGTAGGTGGCACTGATAGGCAGCGATGATGGCCACTCATTGGCAGCACTGATGGGCACTGATTGGCACTGATAGGCAAAACTGATGGGTACTGATTGGAAGCACTGTTGGGCACTGATTGGCACGGATAGGTAGAATTGGTTGGCACTGACAGGTATCACGGATTGTCTCTGACAGGTGGCATTGGTTGGCACTGACAGGTGGCACTGATGGGCACTGACAAGTGGCACTGATGGGCACTGACAGGTGGCACTGGTGGGCACTGATTGGCACTGACAGGTGGCACTGATGAGCAATAATTGGCACTGACAGGTGGCACTGGTGGGCACTGACATGTGGCACTGATGGGCACTGATTGACACTGACGGTGACACTGGTGGGCACTTATTGGCACTGACATGTGGTACTGATGGGCACTGACAGGTGTCATTGGTTGGCACTAATAGGTGGCACTGATAGGCAGCACTGACGGGCACTCATTGGCAGCACTGATGGGCACTGATAGGCAAAACTGATAGGTACTGATAGGCAGCACTAATGGACAGCACTGATGGGCACTGATAGGCAGCACTGATAGGTGGCGGCACTGATTGGAAGCACTGATTTGCACTGATAGGTGGTATTAGTTGGCACTGACTGGCAGCACTGATTAGCACTGACAGGTGGCACGGATTGTCTGATAGGTGGCATTGGTTGGCATTGACATGTGAAACTGATGGTCACTGACAGGTGGCACTGGTGGGCACTGACAGGTGACACTGGTGGGCACTGATTGGCATTGACAGGTGGCACTGATGAGCAATGATTGGCAGTGACAGGTGGCACTGGTGGGCACTGACATGTGGCACTGGTGGGCACTGATTGGCACTGACATGTGGCACTGATGGGCACTGACAGGTGGTACTGATAGTTGGTAGTGGTTGGCAATGATAGGTGGCACTGATCTAGCAGAGGGGAAGTTTCCCATTGAGCAGTCAGGGAGGCATGCAAGAGCCGCTCAGTGCGTGAAACTGTAATGTAATGCCACTGCTTGCAGAGTGGAGCTGTCAGGACTCGGAGCTGATGTCGGGGGTGGGTGGGATCGAACAGCTAGCCTATCAAACACAAGCCCATGGGATAGGGGCTGGGCGGGCTGCTCCGTTTATATGGCTCCGCCCTCTTTCTTAAGCAGCCCAATCATTGGCTAGTGTTTAAAAGGTGATATAAAGGGGGCGGAGCCACATACATGGATCAGCCCGCCCAGCCCTCAACATGAGCGTGTTTGATAAGCTAGCTGTTTGGTCCTGCCCACCCCGACATCAGCCCCAAGTTTTGACAGCTCCTATCTGCAAGCAGTGACATTACATTACAGTTTAAAGCACTGAGCGGCTCTTACATGCCTCCCTGACTGCTCAATAGGAAACTTTATCACAGGTAGCTCCCTATACAGTCTCTTGCAGCATCTTACAGCAGATCTCCGGACACACATAAGGGTATGCCCAGGCACACCCGGCACACCCTGTGCGCACACCTATGATATGCTCCCAACTCTCTACAAATGTATTTCCTCAACAAGCTTCTCAGGAAAATTTGTAAAATACATCAAGGTTCTCTCATAGTATATGGGGACTTCAACATTGCACCTGATTACCATATAGACGTCTCCAACCCGGCTACAAGGCATACATCTCCTATGCGTAAATTCCTTCATGCAAATGACCTATATGATGTGTGGAGATACCACCTCACTACGGAAAGAGACTACACCTTCTTCCCTGTGCCCCACAACACTTACTCCAGCATCAATTACTTTTTGTTGGATTTGATCGTAGCCGTATTAGTGCAATTGTGACAGAGAAAATTGAGTACTGTCCGTGATACTTTTTTTATTTGCACTAACCTACAATTTTTCAGGACAAGCTTTCGGGGTATGTCCCCTTCTTCCAGGTCCAAGCAGTACTGATTCACAAATTTTTAAGCAGAAGGTTAAATTCTTAATGTTAAATTTTTAAGCAGAGCTGTATATGATCTGCGCAATAATCAGGCCATAACCATCAAACCAGCAGATAAAGGGGGAGCAGTCGTTGTTATGGATACAGACAAATATATACAAGAGGGCCAAAGGCAGCTGGCAAATACTGCTTACTACAAAAAACTGGATTATGATCCGACCCAGGATTTTACTAAGCAATTAAAAGGTCTCATTGCGACAATACCAAGCCACCTACATTCAGAACTCATCAATGCGATTCCAGATAATCCAGAAATTGGAGACTTCTATATGCTGCCCAAGATTCACAAGCCAGGAAATCCAGGCAGACCCATTATAACAGGTATGAATACACTTACCGAACATATCTCAGGCCTTGTAGAAAACATGTTAAAACCTTTAATCATGAACACTGCGAGTTTCCTGCAAGACACCACTGGTTTTCTGAACAAGCTTAACAATATACAACAACTACCACCAAATACACTTCTAGTCACTATGGATGTAGAATCTCTGTACATACCTCACAAGGATGGGTTGGCATGTCACAGATTCTTATCATCCTCACCAAACCACAAATACACTGCTGAGGATGTGACACAGCTCATCAAATTCATTCTTACACACAACTACTTCACTTTCAATAATGACATCTATCTCCAGTGTATGGGTACTGCTATGGAAAGCAAAATGGCACCCCAATATGCAAACTTATTTATGGCTGACCTGGAGGACAAATTCCTGAACAGCATACAACAAAAGCCATACAGATATTATCGCTATATTGATGATATCTTCATGATATGGACTGAAGGTGAAGAAAATCTAAACCAATTCATCTCATTGATCAACACTTTTCACCCAACTATCAAACTAAAAATGCACTATTCGAACACACATGTCAACTTCCTGGACACTACAGTATACATCAGGGATGACAAACTTCACAGGTCGTTATACAGAAAACCGACTGACTGATGCTGCTATCTCCATAGTTCCATTTTTCACCCCCAACACACTAAATGGGCCATCATACACAGCCAGGCCATCAGATACCACCAAATTTGTTCAGACCCAGAAGACAGAGATAAACATCTCAGAACACTGGCAGACTCCTTCTTTTCTAAATCAAAATTAAGTTTACTGGAAAAAGAACACATCTGGATAAACACACATACAATCAGAAGAAATATATAGCTGAGATTACAGGCACAATTTCTTTTTGTTCTGGTAACTTATACATTCACTATTATGTATTAGGTAAGGCTTCTGTGGGCCTACGGGCCACGTTTAATATGATGTAGCAGGTCATTAAGTTATAAAACGGAGATAAATAGCCTGGATCCTATATGCATCTATGATCCATTGGCAAGTCAATATTGTTGTGTAACCAGAAAATAAAGAGAAATTAAATAAGAAATTTATAAACAGTTATACCCGTAATGGGTACATACTACCTAATGTTAACCAACTTCTCAAGATATATGGTGTGTCCACCCCTACCATGCTATTCTTGCAGCTCACTTCAAAACTATAGTGTGTCACGTAATTTGACTCACCCACGTTCCCTGTGCTCACTTTACATTTGTAGGAGTCTGTCTTTCACTAATTGAGTTGGGCCCAGTCCCAGAGTATCTAACCAATAATGCCACATTGAATAAAACTTTTTCAGGGAATTACAATGTTGATAGGTAATCTTTTCACGTATAAGCAAACTATTTACCAATCTCACCCACTGTTTGCCTGTTGGTACCCTTGAGGTGATCCATAGTCTTGCAATTGCTTTACGAGCTATATATAGTAAGCGTAATACAGCAGTGTGACCATTAGGCGAGAGTGAAGGTATCTCCAGGGCACCCAGTAGGCACACCACTGGATCCTGTGGAATCGGGAATTGGAATACCTGTGAGATAGTATTGAGAACATAGCTCCAGTACCTAAAAAGTTTTGGGCACTTCTACATCATGTGTAGTAGATCACCATCATGGGTGCCACATTTTAGACATAAGAGAGTATCTCTGAGTCCCCATTTGCGCAAATGAACCGGGGTTCTGTATACTCTATGTAGTAGATAGAGGTGGAATAATCTCTGCGATGTCTATACCGAAACTAATGGAGCAGAGGTTAGGCATAACTCTCAAGTCACTAAGGGTGATAGTCCAATGACTTCTGACACAGTATACACAATATTAGTTGAAAAATAAAAATTAATAAAAATAGGAGTAATGGTGAAAAAAAACTCACATAAAAAAACTAAGACAGATATCACAAGAAATTGTTATAATTAATTGTAAATCTACATAAGTGAAAAAAGAAGAAGATCAGTGAGAGATTACCAAAAACCAATCACTAGAATAAACACAAATATAACAAAGTAGTGCAAAAAAAATAGTCCCAATATCAATTGGTGCAAAAACCAACAAAAGAGTCCATATACATTGTGAAAGTGATGCTCCAAAAGAAATGTGGTAAAGGCAAATCCAAAATCCAGGGTAGTTCACACCCAAGTGAGAATTGAGGCTCCTTACCGACTATAGATGACCACCGTACAGGTAGTCTGACCAGGCATTTGGGAAATTCAGGTCTCCCACTAACTTATACCGATATCCACGGTGGAAGCTGAGATTGTGGTACTGGGAACAGCGCAGACCAGAGCAGGGGAACCGACCTGCCTCCTTTGACTGCCAGGGGAAATCCCAGTGGCATTGTGTGAGGGTTGGACTTTGGACGTATAAACATCTTGAAAAAAACGCTTAAAGACTTCCATAATATCTTTGGTAGAGTGGTGTAATGTCCCTTGCATGTCAGACACTGCTCCTATATGTGAGGATGGTTGCTGAGATTTAACCAGCAGTGCTAGAATGTGTGCTGTATTTTCCCCTACTTCAAAATGAGTCTGCTGTAAGAAAAATCGTTTATTCTCTGCTAACTGTAACAAAAGATCCTTAAGCATGGATTGGGCAGTTAACCAGGATCTTTTGGTGTCATCGGTAGGGTCAGCAATATGTCTTGCTTCTGACCACTGCGCCGTATCTAAAACTGAATTCTCCCATTCTTTAGTAGATGTTTTAATGTGGGATATCACTATAATAAATTGACCACGTAAGAATGCTTTTACCATCTCCCAAACTATATCTATAGTAGTTGAGTCTATATTCTGTTTGAAAAAGTTTATGAGAAGTTCTAGAATTAGGTCAGGGTTTGGGATAAGTGACAACCACAGGGGATTAAGTTTCCATAGTGTGTTGCCTTTAGCCGCCCCCACCCGGATGTCTACCGAGAATGGGGAATGGTTAGATATTTGTCTGGGGTGGTATTGCAAGGACTCTAACAACGGTAAGAAAAGGTCATTCCCTAACCCCAAGTCAATTCTAGACAGACCTCCTATCGAGGCTGACTGGCATAAATATACCCTAGCATCTGGATTGCGTTTCCTCCAAACATCAACTAGGCCCATCTATAATATGAGATGAGCAAACGGGGTAAGCCCCTGACGTCCCTGCGTCCCATCTCCTGTCTGAGCATGTAACTTATCCCTTCCGTGATCGACATAAGTATTAAAGTCTCCCACAAGGACAAAAAGTCTGCCAGAGTCTTCATTAGGCCAGCAGAAAATGGTGGGGGAATGTAAAGTCCCGCCAATATACACTTTATCCCATATAATATACACAAGAGAAAAAAATATCGACCATCTGGGTCAATTTTAACCTCAATGGCAGAAAACTGTACGCACCTTTTTACTAGGAGACTCACCACCCTCGAATACACTGAGTAAGTAGCATGATATTGATGACAAAACTGTTGTATAGCAAATTGAGGTGTAGTGGTCAGGGGGAAGTGAGTCTCCTGCAAACAAATGACATCTGTGTTCAAACGCCTGATCGTGCAAAGCACTGCCAAGTGATTGACAGCGTTACTCAGGCCCCGGACATTCCAGGACAAGATTCTAGTTATCTTGGACATTGTGGTAAAACAACCATATCAAGAAGGATGATTTAAAATAATATATCCTGAATAAGGGACAATGAAATAAGATAGATCAATGAGGAAGTCCCGATTGTGAGGTATGAGGGAGGAAAGCAGCCCAAAAGAAAACTATCACATGACATTTCAGAAAAGCAGCATGATATTGAAAGGAGCCAAGAGTCAGCCAGGTACATGGCAAAGTCTTCTTGCTGTGAAAAGAGTAGTATTATAAAAGAGTTCACGGTAGGGTGGACAACAAAACTAAAAAACAATATGTAACCAGCCAACATGGCCAAACTGATTTGCCAAAGGGCTGTTGGAGTTCTGGACCAGACCACATTGGGGGCAACAGTGGAAGCGCACTGTAGTGTCTTAATAACTTCTCTGCAGCAAGAACAATAGACCCTGTTAGTCATGGTAGTCTGTGGATCAGCAGCCTTCTCCGCCTTGGAAACAGGTCCTGGAAAACAATAGGGAGCCTATTGGTGTGGTACTTTACCCATCAGGAGAAGCGGGGCGTCGTTGCGATTTTCCTTGATCAATCTTTCATTCCGATCCAGCCATTGCGCCGCCGCAGATGGTAAATCGAAGAAGTGCACTGAGCCCAGTGCTTCCACCTTAAGACGGGCTGGATACAGCATGGCATATTTTAAATCAAGTGCCCTGAAGCGTTTCTTAACATCCATGAATTTCGTGTGCTGCTTCTGCAGCTCAGCAGAAAAGTCTGGAAAAAAAGAAATTTTGGCATTGTCAATTTTTAAGGTTTATGGTTTGATCCTAGCATTGTGCAATATTGCATCTCTGTCCTTGTAGTGAAGGAGCTTGAATAGAAAGGGTCTTGGAGGGGCTCCCAGCAGCAAGGGCCTCGCTGGCACCTTATGTGCACGCTCCACAGAAAACACAGGGGTGAACACATCTCTGCCAAACGCAGAGATCAACTATTTTTCAATAATGTCCACTGGGTTCTTTCCTTCTATTCTTTCAGGAAGCCCGATCATTCTGACATTGTTTCTCCTTATTCTATTTTCCAATTCTTTTAAGCGTGAGGAATGCTGTGTAAGGAAATGGTTATTGTAAGTGAGGTCACTCTGCATAGACGCCATATCGTCTTCAATGGAACTCACTATACCCTTCTAACGCAGAAGTTCTCTCTCTTAGCTTTTGTGTATCTTGCTTTAGAAAGGAGATTTCCACTTTGACCCCCTTTATCTCAGTTGTGAGCATAGATAATGAGGCATTGCATGTATTCACCGCCGTGAATATATCTCTGAGTGAAGACTCATAGTCAGTGGGGGAGCTGGTGGGGATATGAGGCCTAGTGAAGCCACCATTTGGAGTACTCACTGCGTCCCAAGCAGGCCCTGATCCACCGACATCCTCAATCGGCACTGTATCATCCGCCTAAGAGGAGCCACTGGATAATTCCTCTGGGAAGTTGGATATTGTACCGGAGTCTGCGGAAAGAGATCTAGCAAACAGTTTTTCTGCGGCCTCCTAATGGATCTCCTTAGCAGATCGTTGTGCCAGCGTGCCATTTTGGGCCATGCTGTCCGCGGTCCGGGCCGCGTTCTGTCTTCTGGCGGCAGACATTGGAACGAATATCCAGCCGCTCAGGGTCGGGTGATGTTCTGGGCACCTTCCGACAGCTGATGGGGTAAGTATAGAAAAACAAATAACCGAGTGCCTCTAGTCACCACATACAACCCAGCACTTGAAGGAATAAAAAAGATAATCAAAGATTTACAGCCCATTATAACAGAGGATGAAACCCTGAAAGGAATATTCCAACAACCCCCATCATTGGCTTTCAGACAACCACCCAACCTCAGACACAAACTAATCAGCAGGAAACTTCACTCTGATTATGAAGTCACAAATAATGGAAGCAAACCCTGCAATAAAAAATGCTGCAAACTATGTAACCAGCTCAATCTATCCAAAAGTGTTACACACACAAATGGGACCTTCAATATCATGGGATCTTAAAACTGTACCTCCAGTAATGTTGTGTACCTCATCCAATGCAAAAGGTGCAGCAAAGGATCTTATGTTGGTGAAACAGGACAGAAGTTGCAAGCGAGGATGAATTTGCACAGACATACCATCAAAGAACATAAAGAAGACAGTTTATGCACACCTGTGGGACATCACTTCTCACAACCGGACCACACTATAGAAGACCTCAATGTTTTAGTTCTTAAAGGGAATTTCAGAACTATCCAGGAAAGGAAAACGTTTGAACTAAGAATGGTACTTCTTTTTGACATGAAAAATAATGGCCTGAATTTAGATATTGGTTTCCTTACACATTATACTAAAGTTTTACGACCCCCTCTGTGACTAGTACCCCCCCCTCCATTCTATAGCTCTCCCCTTGTCTTATCTCACTAACTCTGCTGCTATCTTTATTACCATTGATTTGTATGTGTTTGTTTTTCTCTTTTTTGTTTTTTTTGGGCTTTAAGTTCTTGTTCAAATATTTTATTGATAAAGATCAAATTACAGAGAAAAACATGTTGTTTTTAGGACATAAGGCATACAAGGAAGAACACATCCAGTGAAATGAGCGGACAACTAAAATTATGATCATAACAACATGGATAAATGGTCAGATATTTATGGTAAAAACAATGTTGTAACAAAGTTCAAGTGACAGGCGTTTCCGAAAATAGATCACAATTAGGAGTAACTTGAGACGTGCGTTACACAATCATACTGGGATAATATAGTCTACCAGTAGAATGAGGGAGGTGGATCTTGTAAGAATAAGAAAGCCGGTAGAAACATATGAATAGGCCGCTACAGTGTAGGGACCTACCAGTTTACCTAGGACTGACACAGTATATGAGGGGACTATGGTGCTCAACTGAGCTGAAAAGGACATGTGATTTAAAAGGCAGAAATGTAGATGGGGAACATGGGTAGAAGAAAGAGAGGAAGCATAATTTGGGGAAGAAGGAAAAAAAGGGAAAGGGGGGTAGTGGGGAAAGGGTGGGAGGGGGGAGGTAGGCCCCTCAGGGGAAGGCAGAGGGGGAAAAGAAAGAGGTGTCCCGTAGTGAGACTGGAACCCAAAACAGGCATTGTCAGGAAGTATAGGGTGGGTACTTAATAGTACCCAGGGGAGCAATAGTGCAGGGTCAATGTTAGTGGGCAAGAAGTTCATCACCCATGGGTCCCAGAGTTTCTACTATTTGTCCACTTTATCCAAAAGAATAGCTTATTTTTTAACATGTATCATTGCCTGTGTGACCCTATTACAAGTAGCAAGGACACTAAGGGAAGAGTTTTACATGCTCTCGCTATGGTCTGTTTAGCTGCAGTGGGGACCCGGAGCAGTAGTTTGAATTTACAATAACTTAAAACTTGTAGTTTCTTATTCAAACGTGCCATAGAGGGATCAGGAGCAATGGGAGATTCAAAAAGCTTAGTAAAAATGTCAAAAATATCTGACCAGGGGGGGCGCATGCGCGGCGTGAAGCAAGAAGGAAGTAGAGGCAAGGAGCTCCGTGAACAGCAGAGACTGTCGGCGCTTCCTCTGGGCTATACAGACACCTTTTCCCTGCAATTTTCGCGCGCACCCTTATGGATCGATCAGTGCATGCCTGGATCCTATCTGCTTCGGGTGACGGAGCAGAACAACATGTCCCAAGATGGCGCCCGGCCGGAAGAGACACAGCTAACATGGCTGCAGAGGCTTCCCCAACACACTCCATGGGAGACTGTGAGTATGCTGTACAGCTCACAAAAGCTGACTTGGACGAACGCCTCACTGTCATGTATGACAAGATAGCACAAAAGTTTCAATCAGAGCTGCATAAATCCACTAACACTCTGTCCCTGGAGATTGCAGCATTAGGCATCAGGACTGACTTATTAGAAACCAAACCTGATGAGCTCAGCCTAGCCTACACTGATCTTAGGGAAGACCGTGAATCCCTCTCTGAGTCTGTGATACAGCTCCAAGCCCACCTGAAAGACCTGGATAACCGAAACAAACGTAACAATCTCAGGATGTGTGGGGTCCCAGAAACCGTAATGCTTCCTGCGGTACAAAAACTGTTCTGTTCTTTGCTTACTGATTCTCCCATGTCTGCTTTTACCTGTGACGGGATTCATAGAGCCCTGCATCCTAAACTCCCTCCTGAAAAAACCCTGGGGGATATTGTTCTATGCCTTAATGAGTTCCTGATTAAGGAAGAAATCCTCAGGGCTTCTTGCAACACTCCGAACATCAAATATGAGGGCATTTCTATCCAAATATACACTGACATATCTCCCACCACCTTGGATAAATGCAGGAAGATGAAGGAGGTTACTTCTGTTCTTCAGTCTGCCAGGATACGGTATCACTGGGGATTTCCATTCAAGCTGCAGGTTTCCCACAATGGCACGACATATACAGTCACCACGATTCCAGAAGCTGGGCCTCCTTGATGCATCCCTAGGTTACCTTCTACTCCATGTCCATCTCCCATCTGGGCAACTCCTTCTTCAAGATGGGATTGTCAGAGTCAAAGCTAACACTTCCTTCTCTCCCTCCCTTGTTTTAACTTTTTTTAAGGTTACGGATGACCGAATATAGCCGGCATGCTCATTGGCTACTGAACATTCTCCGAGCAGTGCTGAAGGCAGGTCGCATCTGTTTGACTGTCCCCCTACTCTAATTCAGTCCCTACCTGTTGGTTCTAATGCAGATCAGGAGTTCCTGTCCCAAAGAACCCCTTCAGGTACCTGGAAAATTTAGATTTTTGAACACTTTTTCCTACAGTAATGCCCAGTACACACGGTCGGACATTGATCGGACATTCCGACAACAAAATCCTCTGATTTTTTCCTACGGATGTTGGCTCAAACTTGTTTTGCCTACACACGGTCGCACAAAGTTGTCGGAATTTCCGATCGCCAAGAACGCGGTGACGTCAAGCACGTACGACGAGACTAGAAAAGGCCGGTTCAGAACCAAGCGCAGCACCCTTTGGGCTCCTTTTGCTAATCTCGTGTTAGTAAAAGTTTGGTGAGAGACGATTCGCGCTTTTTCAGACTCGTGGCTTTCAGATCGTTTTCTGCCGTTCAGTTTGTGCTTGTGGGTTTGTATCTGCTCTTCAGTGCGTGCAAGCAAGTTCCGCGTGACTTTAGTCACTGTATTCTTGTTCGTTCGTTACTGGTTTTCAGGTCGCTCTTCACAGGCCTTGCTGTTCTTCAGTGCGTTCTGTTACTTCGTTCTGAGCAGCCGACCGTTTTATAGCCATGTTTAGTATGCGTACTCCTCGTAGAGTTTGTGCTGTGCGGGGGCTTGGTGTTGGGGTCCTGACCTTGACACAAGTCCAGTCCATGAACAGGGTGGGGAGGAGTTCATGGACCAAGAATTGGTTGCTTCAGCGTGACCAGTTCTGTCATATGCCTTTGCTCCGTGAGATCCGTGAGAATAATCCTGATGATTTCAGGAACTTTCTCAGGATGACGGACCCCGTGTTTCACCGTTTGTTGGCTTCGCTGACCCCCTATATCAGCAGGCAGGATACCTGCATGAGGCAAGCTATCACTCCGGAGCAGAGGTTGGTCGCTACCTTGCGGTATTTGGCCACAGGGAGAAGCCTGCAGGACCTCAAGTTCTCGACAGGCATCTCCCCCCAGGCTCTGGGGATCATTATCCCAGAGACCTGTTCTGCCATCATCCAGGTCCTGCAGGAGTATATGAAGGTAAGATTTTTATCCTTTTATATCACATTTTATTGTATTGAATGTTTGATAATGTATTGTATTTCTTTCCTCATTCCCTAATTACCATGATTGTAATATGCTGTGAATGTCCCCTTTGTTCTCATGCATGCTGGATTTTTATGTAATTATTATTTGATGTCCTTCATACATATTTGCCCTTCAATAACCTCTCCAGCATGGTGTCTCCTGCCCTATATTCACCTCATGTAGTCACTTAACAATGTATTTTATCAGCTCCATAGTAGTGCTTTACCCCAAACACCCCCTAAAATGTTTGGAAATGTTATTTTGGATTTAAATTCAGGCAGAGGGCCAGAGGCTTTTTTTTGTGGTGTCCCCAAATTTTTGGTAACCCTCCCTCCCCCCAACTGCTAAGTCAGCTGATCCCAATTCTCTATCCTCAATCATCTATCTGCTGACTTTGCCAAACCCATACACACTATACCCATCTCTTTACTGGTCAGATTTATGGATGAATTCCCGAAAGGCATGTAGTGCAAGGGCCTGCCTGTATACTTTCCAATGGTACTGTTTAAAGTTTTTGTATCCTATTATTATCTTGATAGGTAATAGCAGAATGTCCAAATGTGCTCAAATGTGTACAGTGTTTATTTATATCTTTGTATTATGACACTTCTTACCTGTCCAGTGGGCTGCCAATAGTGTAACAAAGGAGGGGCTGTTCCAAGTAATACCCTGTATTTAGGCATTCATCTCTCAATGAAGTGAAGAGGGTTACCTGTCCAAGAGTCCCCCCCTATAATGTTAGAAATGGCCCATGAGAGGGGGGGGGGAATATGATAGGTGTACCTTATACTTTGTTGTTGTTAAATTCCCCTTAATAAATGCTATCTGGAGGTTGACCCATAATGTTTGTGTCTAATCTGCTTGCCAGGTTTCTGTGAAAAAATAGTAATGTTTTTTTTTTTTCCTCAACAGTTTCCTTCCACGCCACAGGAATGGCAGACTGTGGCCTCCCACTTTGCCCGGCAGTGGGACTTTCCTAACTGCGGAGGGGCAATTGATGGGAAACACGTCCACATCGTCCCACCACCCAAATCGGGGTCGTACTATTATAACTACAAGGGGTTTAATAGTATAGTGATGTTGGCGGTGGTGTCGGCTAATTACGAGTTCTTGTATGTGGACGTGGGGAAGAATGGCCGGATGTCCGATGGTGGAGTCATCACCCAGACGGAGTTCTACAGGCGTCTCCAGAATGGCAGTTTGGACTTGCCACCTCCAGAGGACAATGTTGAAGGTCTCCCATTTGTATTCGTTGCTGATGAAGCATTTGCGCTGGGGGACCACCTGATGCGGCCATTCCCGATGAGGACCCTCACCCCGGAACAGAGGGTTTTTAATTACCGGCTGGCCAGAGCCCGAAGAGTGGTGGAGAACACATTTGGAATCCTGGCCAGCCGGTTCCGATTATTTCTGACACCCATCCATATGGCGGAGTATAAACTGAACCATATTATACTGGCGTGCTGTGTTCTCCATAATTTTTTAAGAAAACATTCAGCCAACTATGCTGGCTCAGTTGGGCCTGAGGCCGGAATCCCAAATACTTCCACAATGACGGCACTTGAAAGCGGCCGTCCTGGCTTGCCCTCCCTGAATGCCCGTGATGTCCGGTTACGATACCTGGAGTTCTTTGCCGGTAGGGGGGCTATCAATATGCCAGACAATATGTGACACCTTTTTCAAATAAAAAACAACCAAAAGCAATTCTTGGTGTACATTTACTGCTTGTTTTTGTTTTAGCTGACCCTGACAGAAATGTGTTGAGTGCAGAAAATGTCGTGATTGGGTAACCTTATAAAAAACAGTGTTGGCTGGTACTTCCTAAATGCAAAAACACATTTCACTTCAAGTGCACTTGCAACTGCACTGAACCTGCACTTGTAGTGCAAAGTGTATTTGCCCTTAGGAAATAACCCCCATTTGTGCATAAAACAACAATTACATCACCCCAAAAGTGTTGTTGTAGTGTTGAGACAATAATCCACACATTCTTGAGTAAGGCACTTTTTTATACCTGCACAATCAAAATGTGCATTTACCAAAGGTTTTTAAAACAAACCAACATATTTGTAGTATAAAATGTTTGCAGTAGCATTATGAATAATCAAAATATCCATTTCAGATAAAACAGGCCTGTGTAAAACCAACAAGAAAGCCAAAAAACTAGAACTTACAAAGTTCACATATGGTAAAACCTGAAGGCTATATCAGACATCAGTATTTAGGAACTGGGTTTGATATAGCGTTCAGATGGGGGGAACTCACCCCTGGAAAAGCCAAATTTGGAAGATGCACACCAATTTACGAATGTCAACATGTGCTATCTGCCATCAGGGGGGATCAAGGGATGTGTTTTGGGGGAGCAAGCCCTTCCTCAACGCTACTTTATAATTGAGGAAGGGGTTGCCCCCCCAAAACGCGTCCATTGATCTCCCGTGATGGCAGATAGCACATGTTGGCACACTGTGTGCATCCTCCAAATTTGGCTTTTCAAAACATTGTAAAAATTGAAATTACTGAAAACCGGTCATTTTGTGGGGTTTAAATACACCCCAAAACATCAATGATGTTATTATTTTTTGTAATAACATCACGTATTTGTTGCTGGATGTTTTGCAATTGGAGATTACACCCCATGATCTCCCCTATCAGTATCTGGGCACTTTCAGAAGTAAAGCGTTCTGGATCCACAACATCACGATCACCTAAAAAGAGATAAAGAACAAAAAAAAAAGGTCTCAAAAATCTGCCACCAGCCATCTCTTTTACCTGAGTCTGTGGTCGCAGACACTCACCTCTTGTGGTGCCAATCTCCACTACATCTGCTTCTTCCTCCTGCTCAGCATCTTGGGTTTGGGGTAGTTCCCCTTCTTCCAGAGGGGGGGTCTGTGTTCTCCTGGGATGAGGAGTGTCCGAGTCTTTTCTCCCCTATGTAAAACAAAAATGGTATACTTAGCACACAGATATTTGATGGCAGAACTATAGAAATAGGAAACATTGCTTGGAAGTGGGGTACAATTGTCTATTTTAGCCGAGTTCAAAGATGTCTTTTTTTTATTGCCCTTTGTCAAGCTGCAATACTTTACCTGTTTGGTACAAGCTTCACACATGTAACCCCCCCTATAGTATACACTGGAGCACCTGTGTGCCCCCCCTAATAAAAATGGTGTTCTTGTGTCCCACACTAGTGCTCCAGTGTCCAGATGTGAAAACAGCTGCTCAGTGTCCTCTCCTTACACACAATCTAGTTTGCATTTCATTCTAGTAACAAACCCATCTACCTAAACAAATATTTGGCATCCAAGTAGGCCCCAAAAAAATGTGGGAAAATGCATATGGCCTAAACAATGGTGTTCTAGAGGCCGAACGAAAAATGTTTGATACGAACGAATAATGGGCCCATGAACATTAAAGTTGACCTTTTTAAACGTTACAATTAATAAAAGCATATGGAGCAGAACGAATGGAATAAAGCCAGAAAGAATAGAAACACAGCACAACTACTTACTTTTTTGCAGCACTCTCCGGATCTTTCGGTACTGCTCCGGCTCTCTCAACTTCAGGTCCGACCACCGCTTCCTGAGCTGATCTTTTGGTCTTCGGACCCCGAAATTCCGCTCGAGACTCCTGACCACTTTCGCCATGATCTTGGCCTTTAGGATGTTCGGGTTGGGGTAAGGCCCATATTTGCCATCATAGTCGGACTTCTTCATGATGTCGACCATCTCCAACATCTCCCCAAACGACATATTTGTGGCCTTAAAACGTCTCCTTCTGGATCGGGACGTGCCTCCTCCTCCTCGTTGCTACAATTAGCACGCACCTGGTGTGACTCCGCCATCATGCTCTTCCCCCACTGCGCCGAACGAAAAGGGGCGGGGAATAGAATAGAAAGAATGTCAGGGGCTGGCGGAGTTACACACATGCGCAGTGTCTATAAAGCGTAACACGCGTGCGTATTACGTACGATCTATGAGCGGAGGAAGGAGCATTGGACGCGCCGATCGTAAGAACGAAGGTAAGAGACAAACTTGGGCCTATACTGCTTCTAGATTGAGGACTATATTGTAACAAGATTAGGAGAGTTTGGTGTGACATTAGGCTTTGTCTTGTGTTGTGTCTTGCAGTGAACATGGATATCTTAATGAGAGATACTGACTTCATGTCACTATTCATTGATATGCTAAGGGAGCTGCCCTGTCTGTGGGAGATTACCCACCCCCATTTCAAAAACCAAGCAAAGAGGAAGGCAGCACTGGAGCAATTGTGTGATATTGTGAAGCAGGTGATCCCCACGGCAGACATCACTTATTTAAAGATCTTAATTGGTTGCCTGAGGAGCACATATCTGAGGGAGCGCAAGAAAGTCCTGAATTCACAGAGATCCGGAGCAGCAGGTGACATCTATGTCCCCAGGATGTTGTACTACGACAGGCTGCACTTTCTGGCAGGCCAGACTGAACCCAGGCCATCCCTCTCAAGTCTTCCTTCCACGCTTCCTTCCCCCCCGGCTGAGGCTTCTGATGCCCAACCTGGGCCTTCCAGGCCATATGTGGAGGAGCCCAGATTGAGCCAGGTATAGCATTCCTCTAAATATTTCTGCTTGTACTATCAATGATGTTACCTAGATGTTAGTTGGGAGTACTAATTTATGATTGTGATTGATGATGCAAAAACTAAAACCATGTCCCTTTTTCATACACAGGGAAGTCTCAGCCAGGAGGTGGCTGATCTGCAGGTCCCTCCACCCACCCTGAAAACAGAAAGTGGCAGCAGGGTTAGTAGCCTAGAGGAGGCGGCTATCAGATTTTTTTGGAGGGCTACAGAGGTCCTGGGAGCACCACACACCATGCAGGAGAACCTTGCGGCATTCATTGCCTATAAAATGCAGAGGATGGAGGAGGGCCAACAAGCCAGGTGTCAGGCCCTCATATCAGAGGCTCTGGAGAAAGGTGTGAGGGGACAACTTACAGCTCACACACAGCTTTGGGATGGTCCTCCTCCTCCTCCCTCTCCTCCAGGTCCTCCCAGTCCTCCTCCAGGTCCTCCCAGTCCTCCTCCTCCTCCAGGTCCTACTCCTCCTCCTGCCACATCTCCTACTGCACAGCCACAGCCCGGAAGGAAGTGTGAAAGGAAGACCAGAGAGTGAGGACCCTGGATCCAGTCTGGTCGGCCAAAAGATGCAGCCTCTTGTGGTACCACAGCCTGGGGACACTGATGTCATCTGCTGCTATCCGAGTCTCTGTGAATCCCGGACCAGACTGCCCTCCCTTATATATGGACTCCTCAGGCCACCAATTTTGAGGTTTAAGAATTGATGTCTGCCGTGGGGGTCCCAGGCTTCACTAATTTCTCCTGTTGATCCAGTGTTGCCTTCCTCTTTGTTTGGTTCTGATCCCTTAATAAAGGATTTTTGTTTTGAATTATACTCTCCTATGTGTTTTACTTCCAAAATGATGGTTTGTTTGTGAGGATTCAGGTACATTGCAAATATACAATGTGAAATGAACAAGGGACACCAACAACAAAAAATCTCCTGGAGATTAAATAATAAAAGATATCAATGGTGTTGGGGTAACTTGCCACACAAAACACACACAAAAATATTCTGGAGTAAAAATAAAAATAACATTGAACAAAGATCAGCCTTGGAAAAAATCCAAACATTAAAGAAAAAAAAAGGCTTAAAAACCAAAAAAAAAAATATAAAAAAAATATAAAACTGTCAGATGTGACAACTAATAACAATATATTGAGGGAATCCCACTAAAAAAACATAAATCAAACTTTGTGAGAAGTGTGTGTGAATATGAGCAGCAAAACGACTTAATTCTTGTCACATTATAAAGAAGAAGAGAGTGCGCTGTATTAAACCATTTTTTACATTGCAGCGTGACGAAAGTGCTTTATCCATTACGAACGCTAAGTTTACCAGAACGAGCTGTCCCGTGTCGGAATTTCTTCTGAGCATGCGTGGCACTTTGTGCGTCGGAACAGGCCACACACGGTCGGAATTGACGCGATCGGATTTTGTTGTCGGAAAATGTTATCTCCTGCTGTCCAACTTTGTGTGTCGGAAAATCCGATGGAAAATGTCCGATGGCGCCCACACACGGTCGGAGTTTCCGACAACCCGCTCCGATCGGACATTGTCCATCGGAAAATGTGTACGGGGCATAACACTTTATTAGAGTAATGGACCTTTTGGTCTGAATTAAAAATGTTCTTTTGGTCAGGGTGAGTGCTTTTCCCCTGACTTCACTAGCCTACCTTTTGCCAATTTTTTTTGCTGTTTTTTCTGGTTTATGGTCTTGTTATTATTTCCTTATTTTTTTCATTATTTGGTCCTGTTTGCTCTGCATTATAAATATACTACATTTTTGGATGTTCTACCTGTTAAGCTCACTTGATGGCGCTGGTCTTCTACTTACCACTTATTCTCTCAGTATGTTTTTTCTAAAATGTATTGTCAGTTGTTCTATGGGCCTACTCCTCGACCTGGACTCATTTTTACCCCCTGGCTGTATCCTAGTTTGTAATGGGTCTTGAGGTGATTTCCCATAACCTTAAAGGATTTAATTCCCAGCACAAATGGGAAAAAGCATTTAGATCCTATAAAACTTTGGGAGCAGACATACTCCTGCTTCAAGAAACGCATTTCTCCACTCACAGTAACCCGTTCTTCCTGGACAAGTCCTTTAAACATTGTTACTTTACCACATACAAATCCAGATCGAGAGGGGTGGCCATATTGATCAATAACTCGGTCATGTTTGATATACAACAGACTTATAAAGACCCAGATAGTCAATTTTTAATAATTAGAGGATCACTTCAGGGTAAAATGATCACCCTAGCCTCTGTGTATGCGCCAAATGGTTCCCAAGCTTCCTTCTTCAAGTCATTTTTCCAAGTTTTTGACAGATACCACTCACCTCACCTCCTGATAGGGGCGATTTTAATTTAGTGGCCCATTCAAAGTTAGATAGAAGCCGTATAGGCTATGTAAATAATGTTTTACCGAAAACTCTCCAATACTCCCTTAGGTTGCACCAACTAATAGACACATGGAGGGCCCATAATGTGGGCATTTGAGGATACACATTTTACTCCCACCCTCATGATAGTTATCCCTGACTGGATTACATATTTTGCTCCTCTATTCTAGTTACAAACTCCACGTCTGCGAATATACACGTATGCCCTTGGTCTGACCACCACATAGTATCCTGTAACCTCTCATGCATAGGACTCCCTAGTGCCACTGGGGCCTGGCGCCTCAATGACTCACAGACCTTACTACAGTAAGCCAATAATCCGATTGCCTCACTGAATACTTTCACCAAAATTACATAGATGAGATTTCCCCCACAACTTTATGGTTGACCCATAAGTCCGTAATGAGAAGCCATCTGATAGAAAAAGCCACAACCAGAAAACACCAAAAACAAAAAGATAATAGCTCATTTACATTTGATCTTGACAAACTTTATCATAGATACAGCCAAACCCCTTCCCAGGAATTGCTGAATCAAATCAACAGTAAGAGAAGTACCCTCGACACCTTACTCTCAGAGAAAACTGAAAAATTTCTCCGCTGGTCCAAGGCCCGATTCCTCTTGCACAGCAATTTGGCGTCGGCTATGGTTGCCAGAAAGTTGAAACAATCCACCCTACCTATGCATTCATACAAATTACGGAATGGAAACAGTAACCTTACCACTCACATAAAATATATTTTTACAATTTTTTCTTCCTACTACCAAACACTTCTGTCTATCCCACCACCCCTGCCTTGCCCCACCCCTCAGACATGGTTAGATGCCCTTCAGCTACCTGAACTCACTGAAGAACAGCTACAGATTCTTAACGCTCCTTGCACAGAGGAAGAAAATGCCTCTATTATTTCCTCCCTAAATTCATCCAAAACTCCTGGCCCTGATGGCTATACAATGCCATATTATAAAAAAAATTTGCTGGTTTACTAATTCCCAAGTTGGTCAAATTATATAATCATATCCTGGGTGGGGATTCATTCCCCGCAGACATGTTACTGGTAAATATGTCCTTAATTCCAAACTCTGGAAAGGATCATACCCTTCCTCAGATCTTAAACCCCATTTTGGTCATTAATAATGACTTGACAATTTTTGGCTGTCTACCAGTGGATCATCTGGCATAGGTTATCACTTTCCTGGTTTCCCCACATCAAATGAGCTTCATTCCAACTAGAGAAATCACATATAACATACAGCTAGCAACTAATGTTATACAGCTCGCTGACATTGACTCCCGTAAGGTTTTACTTCTTGGCTTAGATATTAATAAAGCCTTTAACAGTATCCTCTGGCCCTACTTAGACTCCATTTTATCCAAATATGGCTTTATTGAGGAGTTTATCCAAGGATTTAAGGCTCTCTATCACAATCCACGGTCATGCAACACTTGCTCAATTTTTTCCCCACAAATAGAGCTTTCTTTTGGTGGCATTTGATCACCTCTGCTGTTTTCTATTTTTTGGGATATTGAGAAAACCAATCGATATACGATTATTGCAATTTTTTTTCCTCAGTTTAGGCCGATATGTATTCTTCTACATATTTTTATTAAAAAAATGCAATAAGCGTATATCGATTGGTTTACTCAAAGGTTATAGCGCCTACAAAATAGGTTATTGATTTATGGCAAAAGTGTATAAAAGGACCGCGCTAAACACAAACCATACTCAAAATAATTGAGAATTAATATATAAAGTGATCAGAAATGCTAAACTCATATGGCAGTATGATGTGAAAAAAATGAAAAATAAAAATAAAAATTGCGTAATGAACCACATAAAGATAATAAATTAAGACAAAAGATATAAAAATTAATTGATGAAAAATTGTTATATAAAGATAAAAAAATAAAAAACACACAGTCCGTGAAAATGAAGTGACTTCCGTTATTAACAGTCCTTAATAGATTTTCTTCCACCCAGAGTGACTGAAGACTATAATAACATCTTTGTGAAAAAAATCCACCACCTATAAAGGTATATGATTACCAGAGGTAAGCTGTAATAAAGCCTTATGCCAGAGATCCACTCATTAGGGACATCACCATCTGTCTCTGCACGGAGGGGAGATCACCCAGGAATCATCAGCAGTGATTGGCTCGGTAATGGAGACCCAAGAAGATAAGAAATACATCTACCATAGTGTGAATCCGTTTGACCAGTTTATTAAAGGATAAAGTAGCACACTTACCAAAAGAAGCAGTTAAAATAGCATATACAAAATCAGCCGGCCGGCCTGCAAACACCCGTTCGTTATGGAGTGGAAACGATGACGTCAGCGCGTCTGCCTTCCGACGTACGTTTCGTCCTATTGGACGTTGTCATAGGAACGGGCGACGCACTGACTCATCGCTCTATAAATACACTTGTACCGCCATACCTCGTTATGACGCTCTAGTGGCCACATCCTGCCAGGAAGACAGGAAGTACCTAGAGTAAACCAAGCCTCCCTTTGAACCAGGAAATGACGCTCATGAACCTCTCTGAAGCCAACAGGAAGCAGCTACACGCCAAGCCTCCCTGTGATACCAGGAAGTGACGCTTGTCAGCCTATCGGATGTTAGCAAATACTGCCAAACATAGGCTAAACCTTTATATACAGAGGACACAAAACTAAAAAATTGGGCAAACTACCAAGGCCTCCCAAAATAATCCCACTTGGGGAACGGACATCTGACAAGAACAACTTGTTAGGAGTCATCCTATCAGAATCTGTCCATAAAAAATTAAAAAATTAAAAGAAATAATTAAAAAAATATTAAAGAAACGCCATCTAGTGGAGGTCAATCAGTTAACACTATCTAGAAATTCCTTGACAATCTGTTTTAAACGGTGGGTGATTTTTGCTATAATGACCTTAGAGTCATGTAGCAATCCCTAGAACTTATGGATCATCTCATTCTTTCATTATTATAGATGTTTCTTGCGTGCAGAAACCTAAAAAACTTATAAAACAAATAAACTAAATAAACTAAAATAGCCATAAACCCATACGTGCCCCAAAAAGAAGGGGGGGGGGAGGTCTATTAGGCCTACTCAACCACCCTATAAGAAAGATGGAATTATAAACTAATTAAGGAAGGCCTTTACTAGGGATGGAGCGTATCAGATATTGAGTGAATTCAAGTGGGTATCCCACCTGGTATGTCCAATAGGACATTACCACTCATTACAAAAAAACAGGCTTCTATGTGGCAATTCAGCCACCATTCCAGGGAAATGGGGATATTCAGAGGAAGCTTTATAAAGGATAGGGCATATCAAATAGTCGTTGGACCTATATGGATGTCCTAACCGGTAGGTTCTATAAAAAGTATGGAAGTCATTATAAAAAACCTAGATAATGTAAGGTACGAAACTAATGTGTCCCTAATTTAGGGCCATACATCATCCCAACATAATGACCACAACTGTTAAAATCAATAAACAATATGTGGCCAGAAAGGGGGACAAACACAGTAAGGGCTGGTGGACATTTAGCTAGTGGCAATAAAGTAAGGCCACCAAAGGGTCATAACGGGTTTACATTGGGCAGCAAGATCAAAAAAAAACTTATAAGAAATAATAATCCTAGATTATCATAATCAATAAATACATATCCATATACATATACTCTCATAGTCCTATAGGTGTGTTATAAACAAAGAAATTCATGAATTGTCAAGAAAAGCGTTTAGGTCTACCTCAACGTTGAGCCCAAACGGAGTATAACACCTAAGCCTGTATATCCAGGCCATCTCAAGCCTAGAGATCCCCCTTAATAGGGAACCACCTCTCCAGGGTGTGGTATATCTATCAATCCCCAGAAAGATTGTCTTCCTAGGGTCCCGATTATGGGTTTCGAGGTAATGTCTGGAGACTGGATGTTTAGGAAAACCTGCCAGGATGTTGGTTACGTGTTCGTTGAGCCTTACGGAGAGAGGGCGTTTTGTCCTCCCTACGTATTGCAATCCACAAGGGCATTGCAATAAATAAACCACACGCTCAGTAGAACATGTGATAAAAGTTTTAATTTCAAATTCGGCCAACGTACTGGTGGAAATGAACTTGTGTGTCCTCCTGTGTGTACATCCACTCAAAGAGCATATTCTGCATTTTTTACATTGGTAAAAACCAGTCATATACTCAAAAAAACCCCTCTTGATTGGGGGAGGATCAAGGATATTGGGGGCCACTCTCCCTCTGAGTGAGGGGGCGCCTTTGTATACCATTTGTGGTTTTGCTGGGAGAATGGTACCCAATACAGGATCATTACGAAGGACATGCCAATATTTGTTGATCAGCCTCGCTACATTTCTATGCTGCAAAGAATAGGTAGTTATAAACGGTACAGATGGTATCCTGTCCACATTGGGAACCTTATCACTAAGTAGAGTGCGCCTGTCAATGGTAGCGACCTCATCCAATGTGGTTCTAAGGGACACCTCAGGGTAGCCTTTCTCAAGAAAACGTTCAATCAAGACATTAGCCTGAGTCAAAAATTCCTCATGATCTGAACAATTTCGTTTCAGGCGTATGAGCTGGCTTTTCGGTACTGACCTTAACCAGGCTTCATGGTGGCAACTGTCTGTAGGTATGTAAGAATTACGATCAGTATTCTTAGAATAGGTTGCTGTAGAAAGTTGTCCATCTTTAATGCTTATCTTAAGATCCAGGAAGTTGATCTCAGTCTGACTTGCCTCATAAGCGAATCTTATGCCACGATTATTATCATTTAGCATATTCATGAAGATGTCTAGATCATGGCGATCGCCATCCCATAGGAGGAGGACGTCATCTATATATCTAGCCCACAAAGCCACCTGTGGCTTCTGATGGGCATAGATGACATCCTCCTCCCATAGGGCCATAAAGAGGTTAGCCAGGCTCGGGGCGTATTTAGCCCCCATGGCGACGCCTCTATCCTGTCTATAGAATTGACCTCCAAACCAAAAGTAGTTCCGGGTAGCTACAAAATGAAGTAACTGCATGATGAAACAAATCTGTTCATGAAATAATGTAGAGTCGCGCCTTAAATAATACTCTACAGCGAATAACCCTAGATTGTGTGGTATCACTGTATATAATGAGGCGACGTCAGCTGTCACTAGCCAACACCCTGATTTAGGGGTAACATTAGAAAGTAGGTTGATCACATGACGAGAATCTCTTAAATATGACGGCATTTTGGAAACCAAGGGTTGTAAAAAGAAATCAATATACCTGCCCACCCGGGATGAGATAGAATCAATGCCACTAACAATAGGGCGTCCCGGGGGGCAGGTGGGATGCTTGTGGATTTTTGGCAAATAATAAATAACTGGGGTGCGTGGGGCCTTAGGGACTAAATACGATCTCTCCTTGCCATTCAAGATACCCTGCTCAAAGCCATATTGAACAATTGCTTCGAGTTCCCTTTTATATTGTGTCTTGGGGTCTGATCTAAGGGGGGTGTATGTGTCGCGATCACCCAAAATCTTCGACATCTCCGCAAGATAGTCCTTCTTGTCTAACACAATAATACCACCCCCTTTATCGGCGGGTCTAATTATTAAATTCTTATTTTCACATAGGGAGTTCAGACCTGATTTCAACTCCCTATTGAAATGTACTTTTTTTAGGGGTAATTGTTCCAAATCCCTGAGGAGGAGATCTCTAAATACCCTCAAGGAGGGGGCCATAGCACCCGGGGGATTGAATAAAGATGCATTAGCTAATCCAGAATGACGGTATTCAATGGAGTGGGACACAGTATTTATAATGGGGTTGGAGGTCATATACCTTTTAATGTTAACCCTTCGTACAAATTTATGTATGTCTATATAAGTCTGGAATTTATCCAGTCCACGGGGAGGTGCAAACTTGAGGCCCTTGTTGAGTAAGGTTTTTTCAGAATCGCTCAACGTAACAGAACTTAAATTAAATATCCCATCAGAGGTTACGATTTTTTCTTTTTTTGCTCGCAGTCGCCGCCCCCCTCTAGATCCTCTCTTTGGTCTGCCGACCTTTTGATGCCCTGACCTGGTCTTTGAAAACCCCACCGTTGGTGACCCATATCGGAGGAGCCTGGAATGCCCCCCTCGTCATTGGATCCCCTCACCATGGGCGTGGGCTGTAGAACACCTCCATCCAGATCCTCTCTTATGCTGGAATGTGGAGCGGGTCCTTCCAGGTCACTTAGGGGATAGAAACAATTGGAGGTACTGATATTATAGTCGGGATAGCCTCTACCATTGTTTGGAGGTCTAGGTACTTGAGAACCCCGCCCTCGTCTTTCGTGATGATCATATCTAAAGCCTTGATTAGGTTCATAATTACGATCAGGATATGACCCAAAATCAAAGGCCCGGGGGGTAGGTGGGTAATCCGCATAGGCATTATATTGGTCATATGGTCTGTCCCCAAAGTGTGGGGCCAACCAAGAGCCACCATTGGCCTGATCACCCCCTCTGCCACGTCCCCCCTGGTAGGGAACATTCATCCCACGAGGTCGTCGTGGGGGGGCATACGGATGATTAGATGTGGCCCTTTTCCCTCCACCTCCACCACCCCGTCTCGCGGGGGATTGTTGGAAACCCTGTCTAGGTCTCCCCTGGGGGCCAATATGGCCTCCAGGGTATTGTCTAGCATTACCAGACTGTGGTGGAGGAGGGGCAGTATATGGCCCAGAGGAAGGTATTCCACCTATATGGGCCGGGACTGTCTCCATGTTGACAGGATCAGTGGGGGCCTGCTCTGCTAGCAACTTTTTCTGCCATTCGAACACCACTGCCCCTTGATAGTCCAATAAATCTCTATTGAACTTCTTCCTCTTTTTGACTCTCTGGTCTCTCTCTTCCTTCTCTAAGAGGGTCAGGAGAGAGAGGGATCTTTCCTTATATTCATTACTTTCCCTGAGGGGACTCATTTTATCCTTGATACCCTTAATCTCTTCATCCAGTCTAATAAGTTTGGCTTTCTTACGGTCAATAAGAAATTTCAAAAAATCGATCCCTGCTTTATTAAAATAGCTGAACCAATCTTCAAGTTGCACATCGTCCTTCTGTGGGCTAACCTCCCACCTGAGACTTCTTGGAACCATACCTCCCTTCACGTAAGTCTCTAGGTAGGCTATGTCCCATTGAGTGTGAATCTCAGAGACAGTAAGATTTTTGAGCCTCAAAAACAAGCCACTGAGGTCACCCTCATCTTGTTTGTATATCTCAAACACACCCTCTGTGTCAACCACCCTAGTGGCTCTATATTCGAACACATCCATGGAAATAACTAATCCTCCACTGGAGTGCCCAATACAAAATAGTTGTTCTATATGGGTGGCAGCAGTAATAAACCAAATGTGCAAATATCAAAAAATACTATAAAATTACTGCGCTTCCCTCTAACTACAAGCTGCAGTTCTAATTCTTAGGTTTAGAATAAATAGATAAAGTGTATAAAAGGACCGCGTTAAACACAAACCATACTCAAAATAATTGAGAATTAATATATAAAGTGATCAGAAATGCTAAACTCATATGGCAGTATGATGTGAAAAAAATGAAAAATAAAAATAAAAATTGCGTAATGAACCACATAAAGATAATAAATTAAGACAAAAGATATAAAAATTAATTGATGAAAAATTGTTATATAAAGATAAAAAAATAAAAAACACACAGTCCGTGAAAATGAAGTGACTTCCGTTATTAACAGTCCTTAATAGATTTTCTTCCACCCAGAGTGACTGAAGACTATAATAACATCTTTGTGAAAAAAATCCACCACCTATAAAGGTATATGATTACCAGAGGTAAGCTGTAATAAAGCCTTATGCCAGAGATCCACTCATTAGGGACATCACCATCTGTCTCTGCACGGAGGGGAGATCACCCAGGAATCATCAGCAGTGATTGGCTCGGTAATGGAGACCCAAGAAGATAAGAAATACATCTACCATAGTGTGAATCCGTTTGACCAGTTTATTAAAGGATAAAGTAGCACACTTACCAAAAGAAGCAGTTAAAATAGCATATACAAAATCAGCCGGCCGGCCTGCAAACACCCGTTCGTTATGGAGTGGAAACGATGACGTCAGCGCGTCTGCCTTCCGACGTACGTTTCGTCCTATTGGACGTTGTCATAGGAACGGGCGACGCACTGACTCATCGCTCTATAAATACACTTGTACCGCCATACCTCGTTATGACGCTCTAGTGGCCACATCCTGCCAGGAAGACAGGAAGTACCTAGAGTAAACCAAGCCTCCCTTTGAACCAGGAAATGACGCTCATGAACCTCTCTGAAGCCAACAGGAAGCAGCTACACGCCAAGCCTCCCTGTGATACCAGGAAGTGACGCTTGTCAGCCTATCGGATGTTAGCAAATACTGCCAAACATAGGCTAAACCTTTATATACAGAGGACACAAAACTAAAAAATTGGGCAAACTACCAAGGCCTCCCAAAATAATCCCACTTGGGGAACGGACATCTGACAAGAACAACTTGTTAGGAGTCATCCTATCAGAATCTGTCCATAAAAAATTAAAAAATTAAAAGAAATAATTAAAAAAATATTAAAGAAACGCCATCTAGTGGAGGTCAATCAGTTAACACTATCTAGAAATTCCTTGACAATCTGTTTTAAACGGTGGGTGATTTTTGCTATAATGACCTTAGAGTCATGTAGCAATCCCTAGAACTTATGGATCATCTCATTCTTTCATTATTATAGATGTTTCTTGCGTGCAGAAACCTAAAAAACTTATAAAACAAATAAACTAAATAAACTAAAATAGCCATAAACCCATACGTGCCCCAAAAAGAAGGGGGGGGGAAGGTCTATTAGGCCTACTCAACCACCCTATAAGAAAGATGGAATTATAAACTAATTAAGGAAGGCCTTTACTAGGGATGGAGCGTATCAGATATTGAGTGAATTCAAGTGGGTATCCCACCTGGTATGTCCAATAGGACATTACCACTCATTACAAAAAAACAGGCTTCTATGTGGCAATTCAGCCACCATTCCAGGGAAATGGGGATATTCAGAGGAAGCTTTATAAAGGATAGGGCATATCAAATAGTCGTTGGACCTATATGGATGTCCTAACCGGTAGGTTCTATAAAAAGTATGGAAGTCATTATAAAAAACCTAGATAATGTAAGGTACGAAACTAATGTGTCCCCAATTTAGGGCCATACATCATCCCAACATAATGACCACAACTGTTAAAATCAATAAACAATATGTGGCCAGAAAGGGGGACAAACCCAGTAAGGGCTGGTGGACATTTAGCTAGTGGCAATAGAGTAAGGCCACCAAAGGGTCAAAATATGGCTTTATTGAGGAGTTTATCCAAGGATTTAAGGCTCTCTATCACAATCCACGGTCATGCAACACTTGCTCAATTTTTTCCCCACAAATAGAGCTTTCTTTTGGTGGCATTTGATCACCTCTGCTGTTTTCTATTTTTTGGGATATTGAGAAAACCAATCGATATACGATTATTGCAATTTTTTTTCCTCAGTTTAGGCCGATATGTATTATTCTACATATTTTTATTAAAAAAATGCAATAAGCGTATATCGATTGGTTTACTCAAAGGTTATAGCGCCTACAAAATAGGTTATTGATTTATGGCATCTTTATTTTATTTTTTTACTAGTAATTGTGGCAATCTGCGATTTTTATCATAACGGTTACATTGTGGCGGACAGATCGGAAACTTTTGACACTATTTTGGGACCATTGACATTTATACAGCGATCAATGCTATAAATATGCACTGTTTACTGTATAAATGTCACTGGCAAGGAAGGCGTTAATACTAGGGGGCGATCAAGGGGTTAAATGTGTTACCTAGGGAGTGATTCTAACTGTGTTCCTATATACTAGGAACACACAATCTGTCTCTTCTCCCCTGACAGGATGTGGATTTGTCTGTTTACACACACAGATCCCCATTCCTGTTATGTCACGAGCGATCGCAGATGTCGTGCAGGCATCGTGGCCGCTGGGCACACCCATCGGCTCCTCAGTGATGCGGCAGGCACGTGCATGCCCCCTATACTGCCAGGAAGCCGAGGACGTCATATGATGCCCGCCCAGGATGGGAGATCCCATCTGCGGATGTCATATTACAATAGGCCAGTATTGTAGTGGTTAAGCTCCCTGGGATACTTTGCTTTAGGACGTGGCACTAGGCAGGGCTGTCCTCACTCCCCCTATTTTTCGCCTTGGCGATTGAACCATTCCCGCTCAATTACCTCCAACCCTAATATGAAAGGATACACTAAAAATGGCCAAGAATTTAAACTGACCCTGTATGCAGATGAAATCCTCCTGTTCCTCTCGGACCCTCTAATTTCCCTCCACAACCTCCTCTCCACCTTAGCCACCTTCAACCAACTTACGGGACTGGGAGTAAATCCATCCAAATGTGTAGCTTTACCTAAAAACCTCTCTCAACCCTTATCAAACAATATCAAAGATAAATATCAATTTGCATGGAGCTCTTTTAAATTGATGTACACACATAATTATCCCCAAGCCTTTGCCAATGTTAGACTATTACTTACCCAGTGGTCCTCTTACCATATCTTTTCTGGGAAGAATTCAAGCAGTAAAAATGTTGATCCTCCCTACACTAATATTTCTCTTTAGAGCCTTACCCCTTTATGTCCCTCACTCCAGGATAAAAGCTGTACATTGATTTGTTCAAATGTATCTGGCAGAACAAGAAGCCTCAAATGGGCCGACTGTTGATGTATAGGACCAAATCTAGAGGTGGCCTTGCCTGCCCTGATCTATGGAAATACTTCTTGGCCTCACGCCTCATACAATTAGCATAATGGCACACCGCTTCCTCCATTCCATGGTTACAGTTTGAGAGGATCTCAGTTGTCCCCTTCTACCTTCCGGGTCTCCTTTGGTCATGCTCCATTTCCCCTAAAGATGTTGCACAACTTTATGGCATAGTGGGTCAGTCTCTTTCCCTTTATAAGGTAAAATTTTAATTGCTCTCTAGTCCCTTATGTTTAGCCTCCTTCTTGGGTGACCCCTGGTTCCCTCCAGCCTTCGGCACAGATAAATAGTTTTCTAGTTGAATCTCACAGGGCCTAGTGACCTTGGACTCTCTGCTGTAAGGTTCATCTTTTTGATCATTTGAACATCTCCAACAGAATTATGCCCTCCACAGCTCTGGATTTTATAAACACCTACAAATCCAACATTTTTTTTCTAATATGTTAACTCTGATTTGGCTAGAACACCATTTGAGAACCTTTGTGGAGAGTAGGGATGTTCGAGTCAAACCCATGTTTGACTCAAAAATCAGCTGTTCGATCGTTCGTCGAATTCCAAACGTTATGGGCCGTTCGCGCCAAATTCGTGTGGCGCGTCACGGCCCATAATTCACTGCGGCATCGCAGTGCATTGCTGGCTAATGATTGGCCAAGCATGCACTATGACCCGCATGTTTGGCCAATCACAGCGTCGTCGGTAGAGAGAGCTGTAATTGGCCAAAGCCAGGGTGGCTTTGGCCAATTATGGCTCAGGGGATTTAGAACACGCCCCACACTATATAAGGCCACCTGCACAGCGGCCCTGTGTAGTGTGTTCCGGCGTGCTTAGATAAAGAGAGAGAGACAGTGTCATTTCATTTGAGTTAGCTAGATTAGGCAGGACAGTCAGCTGCACTTACAGTGTATTGTGTATTTATATGCATCCCAGGTGTTGCGAATATATATATACACTGTATTCAGTTTAGCTAGATCCATTCCTCTTATCTTCCTACTGACAGGCAGGCTTGTCTTGTTACAGTATTTACAGCTACCTGAAAAAAATTGCTGGTGTTCTTTTGATCCTATTAGTACCACAGTCAGGCAGCTAGACTATTTACAGTTAGTGTAGTGCGTCCTGCTCACAGTGTTCAGCTAAAACTACAAGTTAGTGTAGTGAGACCTCTGCACCGTGTTCATCTAAAGCTACAAGTTAGTGTAATGCGTCCTGCTCACAGTGTTCAGCTAAAACTACAAGTTAGTGTAGTGAGACCTCTGCACCGTGTTCATCTAAAGCTACAAGTTAGTGCAGTGCATCCTGCTCACAGTGTTCAGCTAAAACTACAAGTTAGTGTAGTGAGACCTCAGCACAGTGTTCATCTAAAGCTACAAGTTAGTGTAGTGCGTCCTGCTCACAGTGTTCAGCTAAAACTACAAGTTAGTGTAGTGAGACCTCTGCACAGTGTTCAGCTAAAGCTACAAGTTAGTGTAGTGCGTCCTACTCACAGTGTTCAGCTAAAACTACAAGTTAGTGTAGCGAGACCTCTGCACGGTGTTCAAGTTAGTGTAGTGAGACCTCTGCACAGTGTTCATCTAAAGCTACAAGTTAGTGTAGTGCGTCCTGCTCACAGTGTTCAGCTAAAACTAAAAGTTAGTGTAGTGAGACCTCTGCACAGTGTTCATCTAAAGCTACAAGTTAGTGTAGTGCGTCCTGCTCACAGTGTTCAGCTAAAACTACAAGTTAGTGTAGTGAGACCTCTGCACAGTGTTCATCTAAAGCTACAAGTTAGTATAGTGCGTCCTGCTCACAGTGTTCAGCTAAAACTACAAGTTAGTGTAGTGAGACCTCTGCACAGTGTTCATCTAAAGCTACAAGTTAGTGTAGTGCGTCCTGCTCACAGTGTTCAGCTAAAACTACAAGTTAGTGTAGTGAGAGCTCTGCACAGTGTTCATCTAAAGCTACAAGTTAGTGTAGTGCGTCCTGCTCACAGTGTTCAGCTAAAACTACAAGTTAGTGTAGTGAGACCTCTGCACAGTGTTCATCTAAAGCTACAAGTTAGTGTAGTGCGTCCTACTCACAGTGTTCAGCTAAAACTACAAGTTAGTGTAGTGAGACCTCTGCACAGTGTTCATCTAAAGCTACAAGTTAGTGTAGTGCGTCCTGCTCACAGTGTTAAGCTAAAACTAAAAGTTAGTGTAGTGAGACCTCTACACAGTGTTCATCTAAAGCTACAAGTTAGTGTAATGCGTCCTGCTCACAGTGTTCAGCTAAAACTACAAGTTAGTGTAGTGAGACCTCTGCACAGTGTTCATCTAAAGCTACAAGTTAGTATAGTGCATCCTGCTCACAGTGTTCAGCTAAAACTACAAGTTAGTGTAGTGAGACCTCTGCACAGTGTTCATCTAAAGCTACAAGTTAGTGTAGTGCGTCCTGCTAACAGTGTTCAGCTAAACCTACAAGTTAGTGTGGTGCGTCCTCCTCACAGTGTTCAGCTAAACCTACAACTTATTTTTTTGCGAGCTCTGCACAGTGTTCAGCTAAAGCTACCTGTAGAAGGTTGTTGGTGTTTTCCTGATCCTATCACTACCGCAGGCAGCTAAATAAGCTGCAAGTTATTTATTTGCGAGCTCTGCACAGTGTTCAGCTAAAGCTACCTGTAGAAGGTTGGTGGTGTTTTCCTGATCCTATCACTATCGCAGGCAGCTAAATAAGCTGCAAGTTATTTCTTTGCGAACTCTGCACAGTGTTCAGCTAAAGCTATCTGTAGAAGGTTGGTGGTGTTTTCCTGATCCTATCACTACCGCAGGCAACTAAAAAAGCTACAAGTTAGTTTTTTGCAAGCTCTGCACAGTGTTCAGCTAAAGCTACCTGTAGAAGGTTGGTGGTGTTCTCATACTACAGGCAGGCAGTTGATTTTGCTAGCTGCAGTATCAGTATATATATATATATATATATATATCCCAGCTTAGTGCAGCTACAGGCCATTAGTATGTCTGGAAGGCCAACAAAAAGAGGCAGACAGTCACAAGCCAAAAAAGAGGGCAAGCAGGCTCTGTGTCTAGTGCTGGTCGTGGAGACGGTGCATCCTCATCAGCACGTGGCCGTGGGACACGTTTGGCCTTTTTTTCGGCAGCTGGCCGTGTTGAGCTGCAACATGAGGAAGACTTGGTCGAGTGGATGACCAAGTCGTCCTCATCCTCCTCATCCTCTCTCACCCATGCTCAGGGTACATTGTCTGGCAAAGCAGCGGCCTCTTCCCTCGGCTCAATGTCATCAGTGACTCCTTCCCTAGCCCCACCATGTCCTCCTGAGGAGTCCCTCGAACTGTTTGACCACAATGTTGGGTACATGCTCCAGGAGGATGCCCAGCGTTTGGAAGGCTCTGATGATGATACTGAGCTAGATGAAGGCAGTAACGTGAGCACGGACATAGGGGGTGCCCAAGAAGGACAGCAATCTGGCAGTCATGCTCCCCCTGCTGCAGCATACTGTCAGGTTTGCTCCAGTGATGAGGAGGGAGGGGATGATGAGGTCACTGACTCAACGTGGGTGCCTGATAGGAGAGAGAAGGAGGAGGAGGAGGAGGCGGCACATCACCAACGAGGCAGGATGCCCTCCAGGGGCCAGCCTAAGGGCAGCACACTGACTGCATCACACCCCAAAGCTCCACATGTGCAGGGCGCTGCAGTCTCTGCACGTTATTCAAAAAGTTCATTGGTGTGGGCCTTTTTTGAGACGAGTGCATCAGATCACACCGCTGCTATTTGCAACATATGTCTCAAGCGTATCTCGCGTGACCAAAACATCTCCCACTTGGGTACCACATGCTTGACCAGACATATGTTCACCTGCCATGCAGTTTGTTGGCAAGCATATCTAAAAGACCCACACCAAAGAACAAAGACGATCTCTCCCTGCCCCAGCTGCTGCACAGCCAAAAGAAGTTTGCTCCCAGCCATCCACATGCCCAGCGCTTGAATGCTAGCTTTGCAAAATTGCTAGCACTTCAACTGCTACCTTTTCAGTTGGTAGACTCTGCCCCCTTCCATGAGTTTGTGGAATGTGCGGTTCCTCAGTGGCAGGTACCCAAACGCCACATTTTCTCACGGAAGGCGATTCCGTCTCTCTACCGGCATGTGGAAGGCAATGTCCATGCCTCGCTGGACAGGGCGGTTAGCGGTAAGGTGCATATTACCGCTGACTCATGGCCAACAGGCATGGACAGGGACGTTACCTAAGATTCACGGCGCATTGGGTGACTCTGCCTGCAGCTGGGAAGGATGCAGGACAAAGTGCAGTAGTGTTGGAGGCTGTTCCGCCACCACGCCTCCAAAATGCCACTACTAATGATTGTGACACACCTCTCTCCTCCACCCCCTCCTCTTGTTCTTCCTCCATGGCCTCTTCCTGTGCTTTGTCCTCGGATCCAGCAGGTATCAGTAGGCATTCAAGGGGCTACGCAAGTATGCAGGCCAAAAGATGCCATGCAGTGCTTGAGCTGGTGTGCTTGGGGGACAGGAGCCACACTGGGGCAGAGGTTCTGTCAGCTCTGCAGGGGCAGGTTCAGAGGTGGTTGACACCACGCCAACTTAAGGCAGGAATTGTAGTTTGCGACAATGGCACCAACCTCCTCTCCGCCCTCCAACAGGGACAACTGACCCATGTGCCCTGTTTGGCTCATGTCCTTAACTTGGTGGTGCAGCAGTTCTTGGACAGGTATCCGGGCTTACAGGATGTCCTGAGGCAGGCCAGGAAAGTCCGTGTCATATAATGCCTGTGCTCGGCTGGCAGACCTCCAAAAGGAATTTAACCTGCCCAAGAACCGCCTAATCTGTGACATGCCCACCAGGTGGAACTCAATGTTGGCCATGCTGCAGCGGCTGCACATGCAGCAGAGGGCCATCATTGAGTACCTGTGCAACTATGGCACCAGGACAGGGTCAGGGGAGCTTGTTTTTTTTCCCCACGCCAGTAGGCCATGATCAGGGATGCATGCACTGTCCTGTCACCATTTGAGGAGGCCACAAGGATGGTGAGCAGTGACAGCGCATGCATCAGTGACACTGTCCCCCTTGTCCACCTGTTGGAGCACACACTGCGTGGAATAATGGACAGGGCACTTGAGGCAGAACAGAGGCGGACTTCCTTAGCTCTCAAGGCCCCCTTTATCCAGACAGTGTTCCTGCATGCCCGCCGATCACACAGGAAGAGGACGAGCAGGAGGAGGATTGTGTCAGTATGGAGGTGGAGCCTGGCACTCAGCATCAGCAGCAGTCTTTAAGGGATCATTTACAGTCCCAAGAAACACGTGGACTTGTACGTGGCTGGGAGGAGGTGGCTGCGGATCATGTCGTCCTTAGTGACCCAGAGGACTCCGGACCGAATGCCTCAGCAAACCTACGCTGCATGGCCTCCCTGATGCTTCAAAGCCTGCGGAAGGATCCTCGTATTCGTGGTATCAAGGAGAAGGAACAATACTGGCTGGCAACCCTCCGTGATCCACGTTACAAGGATAAGGTTGCGGACCTTATCTTGCCATCGCAGAGGGAGCAGAAGATGAAACATCTTCGGGAGGCCTTGCAGAAAGGTCTGTGCAATGCGTTCCCAGAGACTGGGAGGTTACAAACTCCTGTTTCTGGACAACATGTTGCTGAGGCTTCGGTCAGTCAAAGAAGGAGCGGTGGAGAAGGTGGCCGTCTGACCGATGCGTTCAGACAATTTTTTAGTCCGCAGCCCCAAGGTATGATCAGTTCCAGCAACCATCACCAGCGTCTATTTTACATGGTGCAGGAATACCTAGGGGCAAGATCTGACTTGGACACCTTTCTCACCGAAAATCCTCTGGTTTACTGGGTCTTGAGGATGGATCACTGGCCAGAGCTTGCACAGTATGCAATTGAGCTACTGGCCTGTCCTGCATCCAGCATTCTTTCGGAACGCACATTGAGTGCTGCTGGAGGCTTTGTAACTTAACACAGGGTGTGTCTGTCCACCGACTCGGTCGATCGATTGACCTTCATAAAAATGAATCAGTCTTGGATCACCACCAGCTACCAAGCACCTGATGCTGTTGTAACCAAATATTTTTTTTTGAAATGTCAGATCCCTTCAAAGACTGCCTATGCTGATGCTGAGTGACTATCCTGTTATACTGAGTAATTATCCTCTTCCTCCTCAGTTATCATGATGATAGTTTTTTAAGAACATTTTCGGTTCTGGGCGCCGCCAGTCCTGCCTCCAGTGCCTAAGGCCCAATTTTCAGCCCCTGTTTAACAGGGGTGTGTAATTACAATTTTTGATGCAATTCTTTGCAGCAGGGCTAGTTCCTGCGCTCCAACTAGAGTATCTGTGAGGGGTTGCAGTGTTGTGGCACCAGCACCAGTGCCTAAGGCCCAATTTTTCAGCCCCTGTTTAACAGGGGTATGTAATTACAATTTTTGATGGAATTCTTTGCAGCAGGGCTAGTTCCTGCACTCCAACTAGAGCATCTGTGAGGGGTTCCAGTGTTTTGGCAACACCATCACCACCAAAGACCCAATTTTTCTGCCCCTGTTTAACAGGTGCATGTAATTACAATTCTTGATCTAATATTTCACAGCAGGGCCCGTTTCTGCGCCCACCAAGAGTAACTAGGAGGACTAATGCCCCGTACATACGGTCGGACTTTGTTCGGACATTCCGACAACAAAATCCTCTGATTTTTTCCGACGGATGTTGGCTCAAACTTGTTTTGCATACACACGGTCGCACAAAGTTGTCGGAATTTCCGATCGACAACCACGCGGTCACGTACACCATGTACGACGAGACTAGAAAAGGCCGGTTCAGAACCAAGCGCGGCACCCTTTGGGCTCCTTTTGCTAATCTCGTGTTAGTAAAAGTTTGGTGAGAGACGATTCGCGCTTTTTCAGACTCGTGGCTTTCAGATCGTTTTCTGACGTTCAGTTTGTGCTTGTGGGTTTGTATCTGCTCTTCAGTGCGTGCAGTCAGTTCGTATTGGAGTTTTCTGTGCGATCTTGTCCGCTCTTTGCTGTTTTTCAGGTCGCTCTTCACAGGCCTTGCTGTTCTTCAGTGCGTTCTGTTACTTCGTTCTGAGCAGCCGACCGTTTTCTAGCCATGTTGCGTATGCGTACTCGTAGAGTTCGTGCTGTGCGGGGGCTTGGTGTTGGGGTCCTGACCATGAACAGGGTGGGTAGGAGTTCATGGACCAAGAATTGGTTGCTTCAGCGTGACCAGTTCTGTCATATGCCTTTGCTCCGTGAGATCCGTGAGAATAATCCTGATGATTTCAGGAACTTTCTCCGGATGACGGACCCCGTGTTTCACCGTTTGTTGGCTTCGCTGACCCCCTATATCAGCAGGCAGGATACCTGCATGAGGCAAGCCATCACTCCGCAGCAGAGGTTGGTCGCTACCTTGCGGTATTTGGCCACAGGGAGAAGCCTGCAGGACCTCAAGTTCTCGACAGGCATCTCCCCCCAGGCTCTGGGGATCATTATCCCAGAGACCTGTTCTGCCATCATACAGGTCCTGCAGAAGGAGTATATGAAGGTAAGATTTTTATCCTTTTATATCACATTTTATGGTATTGAATGTTTGCTAATATATTGTATTTCTTTCCTCATTCCCTAATTACCATGATTGTAATATGCTGTGAATGTCCCCTTTGTCCTCATGCATGCTGGATTTTTATATAATTATTATTTTAGGTCCTTCATACATATTTGCCCTTCAATAACCTCCCCAGCATGGTGTCTCCTAGCCCTATATTCACCTCATGTAGTCACTTAACAATGTATTTTATCAGCTCCATAGTAGTGCTTTACCCCAAACACCCCCTAAAATGTTTGGAAATGTTATTTTTGCTTTAAATTCAGGCAGAGGGCCAGAGGCTTTTTTTGTGGTGTCCCCAAATTTTTTGTAACCCTCCCTCCCCTAACTGCTAAGTCATCTGATCCCAATTTTCTATCTCTCCTCAATCATCTATCTGCTGACTTTGCCAAACCCATACACACTATACCCATCTCTTTAGTGCTCAGATTTATGGATGAATTGCCCAAAGCATGTAGTGCAAGGGCCTGCCTGTATACTTTCCAATGGTACTGTTTAAAGTTCTTGTATCCTATTATGATCTTGATAGGTAATAGCAGAATGTCCAAATGTGCTCAAATGTGTACAGTGTGTATTTATATCTTTGTATTATGACATTTCTTACCTGTCCAGTGGGCTGCCAATAGTGTAACTAAGGAGGGGCTGTTCCAAGTAATACCCTGTATTTAGGCATTCGTCTCTCAATGAAGTGAAGAGGGTTACCTGTCCAAGAGCTCCCCCCCTATAATGTTAGAAATGGCCCATGGGAGGGGGGGGAGGGGGAATATGATAGGTGTACCTTATACTTTGTTGTTGTTAAATTCCCCTTAATAAATGCTATCTGGAGCTTGACCCATAATGTTTGTGTCTAATCTGCTTGCCAGGTTTCTGTGAAAAAATAGTAATGTTATTTTTTTTTCCTCAACAGTTTCCTTCAACACCACAGGAATGGCAGACTGTGGCCTCCCACTTTGCCCAGCGATGGGACTTTCCTAACTGTGGAGGTAATTGATGGGAAACACGTCCACATCGTCCCACCACCCAACTCGGGGTCGTACTATTATAATTACAAGGGGTTTAATAGTATAGTGATGTTGCCGGTGGTGTCGGCTAATTACAACTTCTTGTATGTGGACGTGGGAAAGAATGGCCGGATGTCCGATGGTGGAGTGATTGCCCAGACGGAGTTCTACAGGCGTCTCCGGAATGGCAGCTTGGACTTGCCACCTCCAGAGGACAATGTTGAAGGTCTCCCATTTGTGTTCGTTGCTGATGAAGCGTTTGCGCTGGGGGACCACCTGATGCGGCCATTCCCGATGAGGACCCTCACCCCAGAACAGAGGGTTTTTAATTACCGGCTGGCCAGAGCCCGAAGAGTGGTGGAGAACACATTTGGAATCCTGGCCAGCCGGTTCCGATTATTTCTGACACCCATCCATATGGCGGAGTATAAACTGAACCATATAATACTGGCGTGCTGTGTTCTCCATAATTTTTTAAGAAAACATTCAGCCAACTATGCTGGCTCAGTTGGGCCTGAGGCCGGAATCCCAAATACATCAACAATGACGGCGCTTGAAAGTGGCCGTCCTGGCTTGCCCTCCCTGAATGCCCGTGATGTCCGGTTACGATACCTGGAGTTCTTTGCGGGTAGGGGGGCTATCAATATGCCAGACAATCTGTGACACCTTTTTCAAATAAAAAACAACCAAAAGAAATTCTTGGTGGACATTTACTGCTTGTGTTTGTTTTAGCTGACCCTGACAGAAATGTGTTGAGTGCAGAAAATGTCGTGATTGGGTAACCTTATAAAGAATAGTGTTGGCTGGTACTTCCTAAATGCCAAAACACATTTCACTACAAGTGCACTTGCAACTGCACTGAACCTGCACTTGTAGTGCAAAGTGTATTTGCCCTTAGGAAATAACCCCCATTTTTGCATAAAACAGCTATTACATCACCCCAAAAGTGTTGTAGTGTTGAGACAATAATTCACACATTCTTGAGTAAGGCACTTTTTTATACCTGCACAATCACATGTGCATTTACGAAAGGTTTTTAAAACAAACCAACATGTTTGTTGTATAACAATTTTTGGGGGGGCATTGTCAAAAATCGAAATATCCATTTCAGATAAAACAGGCCTGTGTAAAACCAACAAGAAAGCCAAAAAACTTGAACTTACAAAGTTCACATTAGGTAAAACCTGAAGGCTATATCAGACATCAGTATTTAGGAACTGTGTTTGATATAGCGTTCAGATGGGGGGAAATCACCCCTGGAAAAGCCAAATTTGGAAGATGCACACCAATTTACGAATGTCAACATGTGCTATCTGCCATCAGGGGGGATCAAGGGACGTGTTTTGGGGGAGCAAGCCCTTCCTCAATGCTACTTTATAATTGAGTAAGGGGTTGCACCCCCAAAACGCGTCCATTGATCTCCCGTGATGGCAGATAGCACATGTTGGCACACTGTGTGCATCCTCCAAATTTGGCTTTTCTAAACATTGTAAAAATTTTAGTAAGATAAAACAGATGATTTTGTGGGGTTTAAATTCGCCCCAAAACATCAATGATGTTATTATTTTTTTTAATAACATCACTGATTTGTTGCTGGATGTTTTGCAATTGGCGATTACACCCCATGATCTCCCCGATCAGTATCTGGGCACTTTCAGATGTAAAGCGTTCTGGATCACGATCACCTAAAAAGAGATAAAGAACAAAAAAAACAGGTCTCAAAAATCTGCCAACATCCATCTCTTTTACCTGAGCCTGTGGTTGCAGACACTCACCTGTTGTGGTGCCAATCTCCACCACATCTTCTTCTTCCTCCTGCTCAGCATCTTGGGTTTGGGGTAGTTCCCCTTCTTCCAGAGGGGGGGGGGTCTCTGGTCTCCTGGGATGAGGGGTGTCCTCCGAGTCTTTTCTCCCTTATGTAAAACAAAAATGGTATAATTAGCACACAGATATTTGATGGCAGAACTAGAAATAGGAAACATTGCTTGGAAGTGGGGTACAATTGTCTATTTTAGCCGAGTTCCAAGATGTATATTTTTTATTGTCCTTTGTCAAGCTGCAATACTTTACCTGTTTAGTACAAGCTTCACAGATGTAGCCCCCCTATAGTATACACTGGAGCACCTGTGTGCCCCCCTTAATAAAAATGATGTTCTTGTGTCCCACACTAGTGCTCCAGTGTCCAGATGTGAAAACAGCTGCTCAGTGTCCTCTCCTTACACACAATCTAGTTGGCATTTCATTCTAGTAACAAACCCATCAACACAAACAAATATTTGGCATCCAAGTAGGCCCCCAAAAATGTGTGAAAATGCATATGGCCTAAACAATGGTGTTCTAGAGGCCGAAAGAAAAATGTTTGATACGAACGAATAATGGGCCCATGAACATTAAAGTTGACCTTTTTAAACGTTACAATTACTAAAAGCATATGGAGCAGAACAAACGGAATAAAGACAGAAAGAATAGGTACACAGCACAACTACTTACTTTTTTGCAGCACTCTCCGGATCTTTTGGTACTGCTCTGGCTCTCTCAACTTCAGGTCCGACCACCGCTTCCTGAGCTGATCTTTAGATCTTCGTACCCCGAAATTCCTCTCCAGACTCCGGACCACTTTACCAATGATTTTGGCCTTTCTGATGTTGGGGTGGGGGTAAGGCCCATATTTTCCATCATAGTCGGACTTCTTCATGATGTCGACCATCTCCAACATCTCCCCAAACGACATATTTGTGGCCTTAAAACGTCTCCTTCTGGATCGGGACGTGCCTGGATCCGAGCTTTCCTCCTCCTTGTTGTTAGAATTATTATCACGCACCTGTTGTAACTCCGCCATCATGCTCTTCCCCCACTGCGCCGAACGAAAAGGGGCGGGGAATACACTAGAAGGAACGTCAGGGGCGGGCAGAGTTACACGCATGCGCAGTGTGTATAAAGCGTAACACGTGTGTGTATTGGGCCTATACTGCTTCTAGATTGAGGCCTATATTGTAACAAGATTAGGAGAGTTTTGTCTGACATTAGGCTTTGTCTTGTGTTGTGTCTTGCAGTGAACATGGATATCTTAATGAGAGATACTGACTTCATGTCACTATTCATTGATATGCTAAGTGAGCTGCCCTGTCTGTGGGAGATTACCCACCCCCATTTCAAGAACCAAGCAAAGAGGAAGGCAGCACTGGAGCAATTGTGTGAAATTGTGAAGCAGGTGATCCCCACGGCAGACATCACTTATTTAAAGATATTAATTGGTTGCCTGAGGAGCACATATCTGAGGGAGCGCAAGAAAGTCCTGGATTCACAGAGATCCGGAGCAGCAGATGACATCTATGTCCCCAGGATGTTGTACTACGACAGGCTGCACTTTCTGGCAGGCCAGACTGAACCCAGGCCATCCCTCTCCAGTCTTCCTTCCACGCTTCCTTCCCCCCCGGCTGAGGCTTCTGATGCCCAACCTGGGCCATCCAGGCCATATGTGGAGGAGCCCAGATTGAGCCAGGTATAGCATTCCTCTAAATACTTCTGCTTGTCCAATCAATGATGTTAACTAGATGTTAGTTGGGAGTACTAATTTAGAAATGTGATTGATGATGCAAAACATTACAACCATGTCCCTTTTTCATACACAGGGAAGTCTCAGCCAGGAGGTGGCCGGGCTGAGCCGGCTGGCTGATATCAAGGTCCCTCCACCACACCTGAAAACAGAAAGTGGCAGTAGGATGAGTGCCCTAGAGGAGGCGGCTATCAGATTCTTTTGGAGGGCTACAGAGGTCCTGGGAGCACCACACACCAGGCAGGAGAACATTGCTGCATTCATTGCATATAAAATGCAGAGGATGGAGGAGGGCCAAAAAGCCATGTGTCAGGCCCTCATATCAGAGGCTCTGGAGAAAGGTGTGAGGGGCCAAATTACACCTCACACACAGCTTTGGGATGGTCCTCCTCCTCCTCCTCCCTCTCCTCCAGGTCCTCCCAGTCCTCCTCCAGGTCCTCCCAGTCATCCTCCTCCTCCTCCTCCAGGTCCTACTCCTCCTCCTGCCACTTCTCCAACTGCACAGCCACAGCCCGGAAGGAAGCATGAAAGGAAGACTAGACAGTGATTGCCCTGGATCCAGTCTGGTCGGCCAAAAGATGCAGCCTCTTGTGGTACCACAGCCTGGGGACACAGATGTCATCTGCTGCTATCCGAGTCTCTGTGAATCCCGGACCAGACTGCCCTCCCTTACATATGGACTCCTCAGGCCACCAATTTTGATGTTTAAGAATTGATGTCTGCCGTGGGGGTCCCAGGCTTCACTAATTTCTCATGTTGATCCAGTGTTGCCTTCCTCTTTGTTTGGTTCTGATACCTTAATAAAGGATTTTTGTTTTGAATTATACTCTCCTATGTGTTTTACTTCAAAAATGACAGTTTGTTTGTGAGGATTCAGGTACATTTCAAATATACAATGTGAAATGAACAAGGGACACCAACAACAAAAAATCTCCTGGAGATTAAATAATAAAAGATATCAATGGTGTTGGGGTAACTTGACACACAAAACACACACAAAAATATTCTGGAGTAAAAATAAAAATAACATTGAACAAAGATCAGCCTTGGAAAAAATCCAAACATTAAAGAAAAAAAAAGGCTTAAAATCCAAAAAAAAAAACATAAGAAATATAAAACTGTCAGATGTAACAACTAATAACAATATATTGAGGGAATCCCACTAAAAAAACACAAAGAAAAGTTTGTGAGAAGTGTGTGTGAATATGAGCATCAAAACTACTTAATTCTTGTCACATTATAAAGAAGAAGAGAGTGCGCTGTATTAAACCATTTTGAACATTGCAGCGTGACGAAAGTGCTGTATCCATTGCGAACGCGAAGTTTACCAGAACGAGCTGTCCCGTGTCGGAATTTCTTCTGAGCATGCGTGACACTTTGTGCGTCGGAACAGGCCACACACGGTCGGAATTGACGCGATCGGTTTTTGTTGTCGGAAAATTTTATCTCCTGCTGTCCAACTTTGTGTGTCGGAAAATCCGATGGAAAATGTCCGATGGAGCCCACACACGGTCGGAATTTCCGACAACACGCTCCGATCGGACATTGTCCATCGGAAAATCCGACAATGTGTACGGGGCATTACAGTGTTGTGGCACCAACACCACCACCACCACCAAAGGCTCAATTTTTCTGCCCCTGTTCAACAGGGGCATGTAATTACATTTCTTGATCTAATATTTCACAGCAGGGCCCTGTGAGGGCTTACAGTGTTGTGGTCACAACAACACCTAAGGCCCAAATTTCTGCTAAGTATATAGAGCAGGCCCCTACTTTCAAACATCCAACTTACAAACGACTCCTACTTGCAAACAGAAGGAGACAACAGGAAGTGAAATATACCCCTAGGAAGGGAAATTCTCTCCTGTAAGAGTTAATATGGGAAAAACTTTTCTCCTTTCCACTGATGCTTTATCACCAATCCTTGTTTTACAAAAACCCCCAAATTTTCAAAAAATATTTGTCATTGGGACAAAAAGTGAGGTGAAATCTTCTGAAGAGGAGCACAGACAGCAAAACAATGTCACAGGGGTGATAACCCTTCGCTAGGTTTTCCAAAAAGCTTAAAATAGATTTTTTGGCTGGAGCTAAACACGTTAAAAATGTACCAGTTCAAAATTACAATTAATGGTAAGCGGTAGTATTTCTCAAGGGTGGAGGAGATTTCCATATTGCACTTGTCACTTCGGTGTGAACCTTCACTACTCATCACTCTGGACTTACACCTCACTATTGGATTTCCTGATGCTTACTTATATAGACTGTGTTTACTTATGGATTGATTCCTACGGATTTTTGTCAATTTGATTTTTATTATGCTACAGATTTTTACTTTATTTTTATTCTCACTTGCACATCTGGTGCACAATCACGATATGTGTTGTTAAATACACCTCATTTCAATCTTTGGATATTCACATGCATTATTATCAATTTTTGATATGGGCTGTTTGTTATTTGCGTTCAATTTTTGCTTTTATTTTGCAGTATTCATTGATTAGTGTGACTTGTTGCTCTATTTATATATTTTTTGCATTGATACATGTCCCCTGGGGCATGACCCAGGTCCCCAAACCCTTTTTAGGACAATACCATGCAAATTAGCCTTTAAAATGAGCACTTTTTATTTTGAATGTTTAAGTCCCATAGACGTCAATGGGGTTCTAAAGTTTGTGCAAATTTTCGGTCCGTTTGCAGGTTCTGGTGAGAACCGAACCAGGGGGTGTTCGGCTCATCCCTAGTGGGGACACTCATAGTTTAGTGTTAGGACCACAGATACAAGGGTGCCGTGACGTGGCTCTGTGGCTCACGCATGCATTTGCAAATGCGTGCAGACTAAACCCCTTTTTTAACCCTTACTGTTAGATTGGTCAATTTGGTTGTCTGCAAGCTCGTGGTAAGTAGGCTTTGGCTTTTTCCTGGGCATTCCCCAGATTTTGTTGGTACCTGTTTTAGCCTCCCAAAGCTGCTTACTGCGATAGCCAGCTATAAATGAGAGTGGTGGCAAGCTTTTGTTATCACGTGTGTGTTTGTATTGGTCCAGCAGCGCACCAACACCTTTGCAGCCATTGTGCTATTGCTGGGTGTTTGGTGTGCTCCTGTACCTTTAAGGAGGGGTGGGCTCCCCTTCAGTCCACCTGCTCTCATTTATCCATTAAAATTCATGTGCCTCCACTGTGGGGACACTCATAGTTTAGTGTTAGGACCACAGATACAAGGGTGCTATGACGTGGCTCTGTGGCTCATGCATGCGTTTGCAAATGCATGCAGACTAAACCCCTTTTTTAATGCTTACTGTTAGATAGGTCAATTTGGTTGTCTGCAAGCTGGTGGTAAGTAGGCTTTGGATTTTTCCTGGGCATTCCCCAGACTTTGTTGGTACCATGACAGGGGGGTGTGGCTACCGCCGAGCAGTATGGAAGCCTGATCAGACAGCTCCTGAACCGAACGGAAAATGATCTTTATCACCGCTAACACAGAGCTACAGGGTGGCCACAAATGATCCCCACACGTCGGGGTACCAGCCAGGATTGTCCAGGAAGAGAAACGAGTACAGACAGCCAAAGAAATTAACAGATTTCTTCACACTGCCGCTCGGAGGACAAATCCAAGATGACGCCCGCAGCTCCTCACACAACACCACTGCATACACTGATCTACCTGATGCAGATGGAGAAGAAATATCCCCCTCAGCTGATGCCCTGACTTCCCCCTTAAGTCCACAATCACCCTCAGTTAGTAACAGTCCTTCTAAAGCGCGGATGCACTTGGATTCTGGACCGCAGCACCCTGAGGTAAGCCCTGCTCTGGACACTCTCCTCACACAGCAGGCCCAGCCATCCCCTATAGCAGCATTTCCTACATCTAACATGATGGTCCTTGATACAACTATGAAGGACATGCTTATGTCGCTTCATAGCTCGCTGCATACTGACATTTCCACCATGTTCAGAAAATGTAAAGATGAAATGTCTTTTATTGACCAGAAAGTTGATCATATTGAACAACGTATGAATGTTATGACTGAAACAGTTAATGATCTGGTCGATGCACACGACCATACCCGAGATGAACAACACTGTGTCAGAGCCATGATGGCGGACCTCGAAGACAGGTCCAGATGCAACAACATCAAAATAAGGGGCAAACCTGAAGCAATTTTACCACATGATCTCAACACCTATGCCAGGAAGATAATAGCAACACTACTGCCTGATCTGTCCCCAATGGAAACTATCATCGACCGCATCCACCGCTAGGGATGAGCCGAACACCCCCCCAGTTCGGTTCACATCAGAACATGCGAACAGGCAAAAAAAGTTGTTCGAACACGCGAACACCGTTAAAGTCTATGGGACATGAACATGAATAATCAAAAGTGCTAATTTTAAAGGCTTATATGCAAGTTATTGTCATAAAAAGTGTTTGGGGACCTGGGTCCTGCCTCAGGGGACATGTATCAATGCAAAAAGAAGTTTTAAAAACAGTTGTTTTTTTCAGGAGCAGTGATTTTAATAATGCTTAAAGTGAAACAATAAAAGTGTAATATTCCTTTAAATTTCGTACCTGGGGGGTGTCTATAGTATGCCTGTAAAGGAGCGCATGTTTCCCGTGTTTAGAACAGTCTGACAGCAAAATGACATTTCAAAGGAAAAAAAGTAATTTAAAACTACTCGCAGCTATAATGAATTGTCCCTCCGACAATACACATAAAAGTTCATTGATAAAAACGGCATGGGATTTTCCCATAGGGGAACCCCAAACCAAAATTTAAAAAAAATGTGTGGGGGTCCCCCTAAATTCCATACCAGGCTCTTCAAGTCTGGTATGGATATTAAGGGGAACCCCGCTCCAAAATTTAAAAAAAAATGGCGTGGTCACCGGGTGGCCCTGCCCTCCATTATAAAAGAAATGTCAGAAGAAGCGAAGCATCACATGGCTGAAGACTCCCACTGAGGTGAATTTTCAAAGCCTCTAGACCAGGGGTCTTCAAACTATGGCCCTCCAGTTGTTCAGAAACTACAATTCCCACCATGCCTAGTCATGTCTGTGAATGTCAGAGTTTTACAACTCCTCATGGGATGTGTAGTTCCACAACAGCTGGAGGGCCGTAGTTTGAGGATCCCTGCTCTAGACCTTTGAAGAAAAATGGAGTCTTAATAGCTATTAAAAACTCAGTTGTATTTACCCTGCACAATAGCTTAGCAGACAAAGAAGGAAGGTACCTAGCATTTGATTGCACCCTAAATAGCATAAGATATACCATAGTAAATATCTACGCCCGACTCTAACCAACTCAGATTCCTAAAGAAGCTGATGAAAAAGATAAATATTTTCCGACATGGCCACCACATTCTATGTGGAGATTTCAACATACTACCAGACAACACCATTGACACTTCCTCACGCAACAGCAGACTCTTATCTCCCATGGGGACCTTCATAAGGGCTAATGACATATATGATGTTTGGAGGTGACATCACCTCACCGAACGGATTACTCCTTTTTCTCACATCCCATTCCCCACAACTCGTACACACGGATTGACTTTTTTTTTGGTTGATAATGGCTTTTACCCAAAATATCTGATTCACATATATGCACTATCACATGGTCGGACCACGCACCAGTCACCATAACAACAGAGGACACACCTAACAAGACTCGCATGATGATCTGGAGAGCCAATCCCCAGATCCTGCACTCGCCAGAACACACAGCTTATATCCAGAAAAATCTAGAAGAATTCTTCAAATTAAATGAAGGGACTGTATCTAACATTACCACTACGTGGAATGCCCACAAGGCATTCATAAGGGGGATCATTATGCAAGTGAGCGCAAGAGAGAGGAGGAGGAGATCACAGCATCTAGAAACACTCACCTCTAGTATTAAAAAGCTAGAAACACAGTAACCAAACTTCTCCAGACCCTAAATTAAAAACTGAACTAAACTGTCTTAGACAAAAAATGAGAAAGCATTTACTTGATACATTTGTAAAGGCACAAACTCGCTTTGAAGCTATACATTACTCCACAAGCAATAAGGCAGGGAAAGCCATGGCCAACAGATTAAGAGGACATTATACCAAATCCAAGATCACACATCTTTACCATCCTACCACATAAAAAAACTACTAGAACCACATGGTATTGCTGACGCATTCAGCCTCTATTATAGTACATTGCACAACCTGAAAAATGACCCTTCTACAACACAGCCTTCCAGACACGAAATAGACTCATTCCTACAAGAAATTGACCTCCCCAAATTAACACAAGAACAACTCACTACATTAAATGCTCCATTCACAACTCAAGAAATTTTGACAATCATAGCAGCCCTCCCAGCCAACAAATCACCTGGCCAGATGGCCTCACGGACGAGTATTACAAACAGTTCGGATACGTACTATCACCCTTTTTATCAAGGGTCTGCAATGACACTGCCTCTTCTCTCTCCCACAGGAAATGTTAAATGCATTGATCATCATATTACCGAAGCCAGGGAAAGAACCCACTTCTCCAAAAAAATTTCGGCCCATATCACTCCTCAATCTAGATACAAAAATATGAGCAAAACTTATAGCCTCAAGATTACTAAACTTAATGCCGACGTTGATTAATAGAGATCAATCAGGGTTTACGAAAGGTAGACAGACATTCGATGCTACGTGTAGAATTATAAACTTGATCCACATAGCTGAGACATCACAGACTCCTTCTCTGCTCCTCTCTTTGGATGCAGTGAAGGTGTTCGACAGGGTCCACTGGTCCTATTTCAAGGCAACCCTCTGTAAGTTTGGATTTCAGGGATACATTCTGTCAGCCATACTAGCATTATATTCAACCCCTATTGCCCAAGTCTACACTTCTGAAATGCTATCCAAACCATTCAAAATTACTAACAGTACCCGACAAGGATGCCCTCTTTCGCCACTTATCTTTAATCTCATGATGAAACCTTTCATAGAACATATAAGAACAAACCTGGCAATCACTGGATTCAAAATAGAATCTACTGAATACAAAATTTAGTTTGCTGACGATGTGATAATTATGATCACCAACCCCCTATCTTCCCTGGCTTCGGAACGTCAACTGTTTCACAGGTTTGGTACCATATCATATATCATATTATAAGGTAAACAAAAACAAATCCTACATACTAAACCTAGGATTAGACGCAGGGACTAGTATTCTACTTAGAAACAACTTTACTTATCCCTAGGCAGACAAGGGGATTACATATCTAGGTATCACCTTTACTAAATCAACAAAAAGTCTATTCACTGCTAACTATACAGAAGCCAAACAAATTCTTCTAAGAGAAACAACCAACCTTTACAAACATGAATTCTCCTGGTCAGGACATCTGGCAGCATTTAAAATGCTAGTCCTACCCAAATTACTGTACATATTCAGAACAGTACCATTACCACTTTCTCACACCTACATACACTCACTCTTATCCATAATAAGTCAACACGTCTGGCAAGGGAAGAAACCCAGAAGCAGTCATGCCAAACTCATCAAACATAGATCTGTAGGGGGAATGGGCTACATTGATCTAAAAGACTGCTACCTAGCTACTATACTCTCCCAGTTAAAAGACCGGTTGTCCACCAAACCTACCACACTCTGGGGTGAAATAGAAAATAACCTGACACCAGAAAATAATCTTACAGATTGGTTATTCAGCACTACCTCCAGACAACCATATTTAAACCACCCTACACGGCATAAAATAGTCACGCCTGCCGACCAAGACCATCCAAATTCCCTTGACAGTACTTCCATTTCTTTCTCCAGACTTGGCCATACCTCCAGACTTGACAACACACATAGCAGCACTCAGACCCAAAATATCAGGTAAATCCTTCTCCCAAATGCAGAGAGAATATAATGCACCCACAAAGGACTATTTTACTTACTACAGGCTTCAACAATGTCTAGCAGCTCATCCCACTTTGGAAAATACACTTCCAATTAAAACATGGAATTTACTTTTCACAGACAGCTCAAACTCCAAAGGGACTTCTCTCTTCTGCTCTACACAAGAAAAGACTATATTTCACAAATTTAAACCCATTACTGATTGGGAACATGATTTACAGACCCAGTTTACTGACCAACAATGGCATTCAGCTATAAACTCAATATACAAAGCTACTAACTGTACCTCCCTATGGGAACTAACACAAAAAACTATGATGAGATGGTACCTGACACCTCAACGGTTGGCAAAATTCCAACCACTTTCAACTTCCCTTTGTTGGAGAGAGTGCTCCCACACAGGTACCCTCTTACACATTATGTGGTCATGCCCACTGGTAAGGAATTTATGGTCAGAGATCGAAAATATTCTGCAAAATATACTACAGTATCCCATCATCCTAACACCTCAACTTAGCATCCTGAATCTAACCATAGAAATGATTCCTCCCAAGCTCAGACTCATCACTACTCACATATTACTAGCAACCAAACTCCTCATTACTAGGAGATGGAAAACAACAGAAGTACCATGCAGTGCAGAAGTTATAGCGTTAGTACACAATCACTACACTTACGAGTCACTACTATCATGAGGTAAACCCTCATACCTCAAGCTACATGAGTTGTGCCTCCCCTGGACCCATTGGTATGAAAAAAAAATCGACCTTAAATCAATAGTCCTGTATTATAGGAAAACAATACCAGGTGCTCTGTCTTTTGCTCTCCTTCTTTCTCTTTCTCCTATCCCTCTCCCCTCTTTCCCATCCTCCATTCCCCACCCCCCTTCCCCCCTTTCCTACCTTCCCCCTCCCCCTCCTCCTATCCCCCTACTACCATATCCTACCTTTCCTCCCTTCACCTACTCAAGATTAATGGTAGTATATATCCTCCCTTGGTTTATGCTGTTATGATGTTACTGATGAAGTTATATAGTTCTAAACCTGTATCCACATATCCTGTTTCGGGTATACCAATGTTACCACAAGTATGGTTATGCAATTTATTGGTAATGAATATTGACATTTATGTTCAGCATTGCAGATTTGTACCGTAAAAATGTTTTCAATAAAAATATTTGAAAAAAAAAAAATTATCATGACATACAATCATAAAGCGATCAATTTTCTTAATATCTCGATCGTCAAAAATTCTGATGGTACGATAGGTTCTTCTCTATTTAGAAAACCATCTGCCAGCAATACAAAATTGCATGCAGCAAGTTCCCGTCCTAGACCCCTAGTTCTAAGTATCCCGTACAGTCAATATCTTAGACTATGAAGGAATTGTAGTCGTGAGGAGGACTTTGAATTTGAGGCTGGAGCTCTACGGTCCCACCTATTGGATAGGGGCTATAGTTGCTCCTGCCTAAAGAAGGCCTATAATACAACCAGATCAAGGAACAGGTTGGAACTGATACATGCCCAAAAAATCCCCAAAGAGGAACAAAAGGAACGACTAATCACAAGATTTGCTGGTGAACACCAGAAGGTTTGTCATATAATTCAAAAGTATTGGCATCTCTTGGCCACTGATGATGTGATTGCAAAGTATGTCAATCCATATCCTCAGATTACTTATAGGCAGTCAAGATCCTTAAAGGATCAATTGATACATAGTCACTTGATGCCTAAACAGGGTGGATCTAGTCGGAGGGGAACTGCTCCATGTGGCAGATGTGAATTCTGCAGATTCTTAATGAATTCTGCTGAGTTGGCTCTGCCAAATGGAAAGATCTATAAACCCTATTTTTTTGCGAATTGCCAAACAATTGGTGTGGTTTACTACATGGTATGTGATTGTCAAGCATTCTATGTAGGAAAAACCAAAAGAACATTTTTCCACAGAATCAGAGATCATGTTTCTCTTGTTCAAAAAAAGAAAATGGAGACTCCCATTAGCTGTCATATGGGACTTTATCATTCCTTTCAGGTTTCCAAAATGAAATTTTTTGTGACTTAACATTTACCGACTCATGACAGAGGTGGTGACCTGGACAGGACTCTCCTTCAGCGTGAAACAAGATGGATTCATTCCCTGGCAGCCACTGTCCATCCAGGCTTGAATGAATCCATCAGCTATAACCCATTCCTCTAGATAGAATTTGCCATGCTCTTCTAATATTGAGAACATTGGATTGGTTTATATCATTCTTTTTATAGTTTGATGTTTAATGTATTCCCAATTATATAATTGGCTATTTATGTATTTTTGTAACTTCGATTGCTGATTTGCATAGCATGCTTATGTCATCTTTGGTCAATGTAATGGTTTGTTAAAGTTCTTTATAGTCAAAATTTATGGTCTCTTGTTATATTCTTGTTCTGTATTGGTAGACAATACCTTGAATGTTTAGTTTTAAATATCATATTGTTTTTGAATCCTTTATCATGGGGATTTTGTCGGATTTGGTGGCCATAGGGACGCTCAGGGCTTCATTTCTGGTTTAATCCTTCTGGCTTCCACTGGGTGGCGCAGTCACCACCTGGCTGTAGTTGGGTTGCCTTTTATTAGGCCCTTTCTATCTGTGAATTATCATCTCTTCCTGGATAGAGCGTCTCTTTTCTCGGCCTGTCTATGTGTCTTTATAGGCTTGGGTGTTATACACATCCTCGCATCCTTTTCCGCAGTGCTTGCCCTATTTGTTGCTGACACTTCTGGTTTTGTTGATGTTTATACATCACATCCGGTCTGTCGCCATTTTTAGGGCATCACTTCCGGTAGGCGTCCTTGCCGGAATGACGTCACGTCACTCGGTCACGCTAGGTTTATTATCTTTCCGACTAAGGGGACATTATTTGACTACAATTTAGAAATGAGTTCATCTTGTTTTTCTCGTCATCCTTATCCAGTCCTGTTGTGGAACTTATGATCAATTGTCAAACCTGTAATTACAGCAAAACATTGCTAGCACTGAGTAACAACCATTTATACTTAGCCAGATTTTGGTTTGGATTTAAATGGTGATTGTTTTGCTATCTTATTATCTAATTCTGCTCATCACCTTACCCTCCAGTTATCGGACCACTTACTGGTGGCTGTATCTTGGATATACCCCCCTCTACGGCTTCACCGGATGATCCGTCTGTTGATTTCCCCATGATCATGGGGCCTCAATTTATATGTAAATAGTTGAATATACAGGTAAATAGTATGACCAACGGTGACCTGCTTGCGATGCTATTTTCATTTGAATGTATCTCAATTTGTCACAATTGTATCTATTCATATACTGTTATGCCCCGTACACACGGTCGGATTTTCCGATGGAAAATGTCCGATCGGAGCATGTTGTCGGAAATTCCGACCGTGTGTGGGCTCCATCGGACATTTTCCATCAGATTTTCCGACACACAAAGTTGGAGAGCAGGAGATAAAATTTTCTGACAACAAAATCCGTTGTTGGAAATTCCGATCGTGTGTACACAAATCCGACGGACAAAGTGCCACACATGCTCAGAATAAATAAAGAGATGAAAGCTATTGGCCACTGCCCCGTTTATAGTCCCGACGTACGTGTTTTACGTCACTGCGTTCAGATTGATCGGATTTTCCGACAACTTTGTGTGACCGTGTGTATGCAAGACAAGTTTGAGCCAACATCCGTCGGAAAAAATCCATGGATTTTGTTGTTGGAATGCCCGAACAAAGTCTGACCGTGTGTACGCCCTATAATTGTTATTATTGTTGATTGTTCTGTCTTTTCAACAAAACTCTGCTTATTTTTGGTGCTTATTGTGCCTGATGTCAAATATATCTCCTGAGAAAGCCAATATCAAGACGAAACATGTAGAGATAAAATCAGCTAGCATATGTATTAGTACTGTATTATCAGCATTTACTCTTTGTATGGTTTTTTTATCGTTTGAATAAATTTCTACTTTAATAAAATAATTTTATTCTAATTTGGCACCCTAAAAATCCCACTTACTCCTTCCCATTTTTCAATAATGATTGTACCTGTTAACATGGGGTGTTAAATTGAGAGGTATCTGCGCATTGGAGATCTCCTTGCAAATTGTATCAATCTTATTTTTGATGTGATTGTCAATCTCCTGGGCAGTGAGGGGGTTAGTGGACGGAGGCAGTGGAGGACAGAGTAGAGAGTTAAAGGTAGAGAAGAGTTGATGGGGAATGGATGAGAAGGTGTTAATCAGGTTGGGGCCTGATTCTGTGTGTAGTGGGGGAGCGAGCTTGTCTAGGGAGGATGATGAAGTAGCTAGGTTGGGCAGGACAGGGGTGAGATTTTTTCATAGAGGTGGTCAGTAGCAGTATAGAGAAGAGAAAGGTTGAAGTGGGAAAGATTTCTACTGATAACTGTTAGGTGGTTGGAGGGAGAGGAGGTGGAAGACAGGGAGAAAAAGAAACTAATAAGGTGGTGATCAGAGCGAGTGGGAAAGGATTGTTGGAGAGTTTCACAGAATGCATAGATATCAGAATACAATGTCAAGGGTGTTGCCATTGGAGTGAGTAGGAGCCTGTATCCATTGCTTCAGGTTAAGAGAGGGGGTTAGACTGAGAAGTTTAGAAGAAGTAGTATTAGCATTAACAGGGATGTTGAAGCCACTGAAAATAATTGTGGGGTAGCCAGGCAGAGAAGTCATCAGGGAGGGTTGATACCAATCCAGGGGGCTGGTAGGTGACAGCAATTCTTAGAGAAAAGGGATAAAATAGACAAATACAATGTGCCTCAAAAGAGGAGAGTGTCAGAAAGGGAAATGGGTAAAGTACCTAATAGGTGCTGCATGGGCTAGACTCTCTTCCATCCACTGATTCTGAAGGAGTGGGTCCAGAGAGGGTCACCATGGGAGAGAAAAGCATTAGAAGCAGTGTTGAATTCATGAAGTCAGGTGTCAGTAATGGCAAGTAGGTTAATGGGATTTGTGATAAAGAGGTCGTGGAGGGAGGTGAGATTGTGACAGACAGAGCGGGCATTCCAGAGGGTGCAGGAGAAGGGGAGGCTGGTTTTGGGAAGAAGAGGAATGAAAGCTAAGTTTTTTGGATTTTGGCTGCTGCCAGAGGGTGTAGGGTGATGAGAGTGTTGGGCACAGTCAAATAATGAAGGCCCAGGGTTTGGGGATATGTCACCAGAGGTTAGGAGAAGCAGAAGGGCGAGGGAGGTAATGTGGGAGTGCAATTTATATGAAGAGACATGTCCCAGAGACCTGGAAGACCTGGAATTAGCAGGAGTTGGTAAATGCAGTAATAGGGAGAGGATAGAAGGGAGGGTGATATATGTAAGCTGAGGGGTGAAGAGGGGTGAAATAAAGAGTTTAGGCAGAGAGAACACAACTGCCAGAAGGAGTGGTAGAGAGTATGTGTTACAGAGTAGAAGGAGAACTGAATAGAGAGACAGGGTTACCTGCTTGGTGCTTTTCAGTGCAGTTTGTTATGTATGTTCACTTTGTTCAAGTGCAGAACTTGAAGTGCATATCACTTGTATAAAGAATCACTTAGAGAAAGAATCACTAAAGGAAAGAACCACAGTAATGTTTCCCCCAGCAAAATGCCCCCAGCATAGATAATACATAATAATAATATATACAGTGCAATGCTAAATAATCAAGAAGTGTTAATGGTAAGTGAAAAAGTGGTATGTAAAAGTCCAAAGTATAATGAAACTCAATAGTCCCAATTTGGTAATTATTTCACACCCATCTTCCCCTTCACCAATGTAAATGAATCCACCATATAGAAACCACACAACTGTGCACCTCTACCACATGCTAAATAAACATGCTTACCAGATTGTTTTGACTGTGTTTTATAGAAGTCAAAACACGCCTGTATATGTCTAGGATTCCACCCAGCACAATACATCTATCCTTCTGTACAGGTCTCCTGTTATTCCAAATACCAAAGCTGTCAGGTTTTCTACAGCAAGGAAACCAGACACGTAGCTGCACAAAGGAACTGCAACCAAACCAGCAAAGTATATACAAGTGAGATTTATTAATAGGGAACACAGCAAACAGTAAACACAGCAAACAGTGAACATGAACAATCCCAACAAACAGAAACAAACCCCACTGACAAGAACTGTTGAATCGAACAATTAACTATATACAAAACCCATATAAGGGGCAAGGGTACAGGGAATGCAAGGTTGCAAGGAAGGGGGGATCTAAACAGGGTATTCGAAAAGGAGCAAGGCAGAGGGAGGCAGGAACAAGGCAGAGGGGTACAAGCTGGATCAGGCTAGGCATCAGGAACAGGCAGCAAGGAAGGGACCAGAATCATGACGCGCTGGGGGAAGGGAGGAGCAGCCTTAAGTAGCCCCCCGGAGATGAACACTAATATCACTAATTAGTAGAGCCTGCTGGCTCCTGGGAGACACCTGATGGTGGACACTAGAACTGCATCCAATGGATATGGGAGCCACAGTGCCACCAGCAGGTGAGTCCTTTCCTGACAATACCCCCCCCCCCCAAGGAGCAGCCTCCGGACGCTCCTAACAGAAATAGCTGAACCAGTCCATAAAAGACATTCTTCCATTATGTAAGTCAAGAAAAGTTCCTTGTAGTCTGAAGTGGTGCCGGGTTCCAAGCAAGATGCCCTACTGCCAAGATCCATCACTAGGCAAAGTGTCCCACCACCCAAATCAATTGATTGGTTGGGTATCCCTCTGGCCAGATTCCCAGAGATGTATAGCATTTGACACTCCAAGTCCCTTAAAAACAGCAGCTACCCCAATGCTGGGGTTCCATGGGTTATATGCAAACTTAGCCCTGGGGTCATGTGACACTACCCGAATCCAGACACTGAAGTGTCTTGTCATAACTAAGTAGCTTGCCTGGTTTCCAGGACTTTCTCTGCACATCAAAAGCCACCTAGGTCTCTTCGAGGCACTGGTTACCCGACCCAGGTCCCCTAGTACACTCGGAGCTGTGGCAATAGCCTCCAGATCATAGAAAAAAGGCACAGATCATACTTTGCCATTCTCTGGGAGCTTACCATGACCAGGACCATGAAGGCAAATGCAGCTACCAGTTACCAAAGGTAAGTCTGGACCACCAGGCTTTGGCGCCATAGGAGCAACATACTGCCAGAGGGACTCGACCGAGGCAATCATCAAATTAATCTGAGGCCAAGCAGCTAACCCATATAAGGCACAATAGGATTCTGAGTTTTCAGACCCATTAGCAGGTGGACAATCAGAGGCAGGCAGGTTGTTGAGTACAGGATGTCTAAAGGCAGACTGGGCAACAGGGACCGGATCATCAGGCTGGGCATCAGGGACCGAATCATCAGGCTGGGCTTCGAGTAGAGGCACATCAAACTGGACAGTGGGCAAAGATTCACAGCTTGTTGTAATTTTGGATGCACTTCACTGTTTGATGTCCAGGTGGACACATTTGTGATTATCTGTACAAATATTTGTATATAATGTTTTACAATTCTATTCACTAAATGCTTTACTATTTTGTATAAATCACACAATAGTAGATGATTGTAGCGGCCCCTATTCCTACACTTTCTACACATTAATAGGAGCAAATACTCCTTTCAGGGGAGTAGCAGTATTTATATATTTTTTTAATTTAATAATTAAAATTTTTTTAAGGTGGTGCAGAATTTTACAATCATATTCACATGGAGGAGGACTGGACACCATCAGAAGGCAGCAACATGGAGGACTGGACACCATTGACAGGCGGCGACATGGAGGAGGACAGGACACCATCAGCAGGCGACAACAGCATGGAGGAGGATGGGATCGCATCGGCAGCAGTCATCAGCATGGAGGACTGAATATCATCGACAGTAGTCAGCAGCACATCAGGCTGGGTAGCTGGCATCGGATCAGCAGACTGGGCAGCGGTTACTGGATCAGTGGGCACAGGGTCAGCAGGCAACATGGATAGTGGCAGAGTTCTAATGCCACGTACACATGGTCGGACTTTGACCGGACTTGTCCGACGGACCAAATCCAGTGGACAATCCGATCATGTGTGGGCTTCACCGGACTTTCAGCGGACTTTTCCAGCTGCAAATCAGATGGACTTTAGATCTGGAACTTGTTTCAAAGCTTTACGTCGTAACTCCGCCGGACCCAGAAATCCGCTCGTCTGTATGCTAGTTTGGTGGACAAAAAAAACGATGCATGCTCAGAAGCAAATACTAAATGGAAGCACTCGGTCTAGTAAAACTAGTGCTCGTATTGTAGGTAGTACATTCCTCACGCTGCAAATTCTGTGATCGTTGAATGCAGCGCAATAATTGTCTTCTTTAATAATGCTATAAGAATGAAGATGTTTTGCTGTTCCTATTCACACAGAGTTCTCCCAAACTGATTTCTGGATTATTTCTCTTGATCTCATGAATGATATTGTGTTTCTTTTAAAAGCCATATCTCCATACTAATGTTTACACAATTTTTTTTTGGAGTCATCTTTTATTTTTGATTTCATCAAGATTTTGTGTTATGATTATTGGCAAAATTATTGTATCTTTATCTCCATATTTTGTGTTTTTGGTTTGTAAAGTTACCACAAAGAACCATTTAGTATTTTGTTGATTTTTTGTAGTTCTTAAATTTACCACAAATATATATATATATTTTTTTATTTTTTTTGGTAAAGTCACCACAAAGAACCATTACTTTTGGAGATGTTTCATTTTTGTTTGTATATAAAGTTCACACAAAAAACCTTTTTTGGTTATCTATTTTTTTTATTTATTTTGGTAAAGTTACCACAAGAACATAATATTTTTGTTAAGTGTTTTTGCAACCTCAAGGAGGTTGTTGTCCCTTGTTAACCACTTCAGCCCCGGAAGGATTTACCCCCTTCCTGACCAGAGCACTTTTTACAATTTGGCACTGCGTCGCTTTAACTGCTAATTGCGCGGTCATGCAATGCTGTACCCAAACAAAATTTGCATCCTTTTCTTCCCACAAATAGAGATTTCTTTTGATGGTATTTGATCACCTCTGCGGTTTTTATTTTTTGCGCTATAAAAGGAAAAAGACTGAAAATTTTGAAAAAAAATGATATTTTCTACTTTTTGTTATAAAAAAAATCCAATAAACTCAATTTTAGTCATATATTTAGGCCAAAATGTATTCGGCCACATGTCTTTGGTAAAAAAAAATGTCAATAAGCATATATTTATTGGTTTGCGCAAAAGTTATAGCGTCTACAAACTAGGGTACATTTTCTGGAATTTACACAGCTTTTAGTTTATGACTGCCTATGTCATTTCTTGAGATGCTAAAATAGCAGGGCAGTACAAACCCCCCCCCAAATGACCCCATTTTGGAAAGTAGACACCCCAAGGAAATTGCTGAGAGGCATGTTGAGCCCATTGAATATTATTTTTTTTTGTCCCAAGTGATTGAATAGTGACAAAAAAAAAAAATTACAAAAAGTTGTCACTAAATGATATATTGCTCACACAGGCCGTGGGCATATGTGGAATTGCACCCCAAAATACATTCAGCTGCTTCTCCTGAGTACGGAGATACCACATGCGTGGGACTTTTTGGGAGCCTAGCCGCGTACGGGGCCGCAAAAACCAATCACCACCTTCAGGATTTCTAAGGGCGTAAATTTTTGATTTCACTCCTCACTACCTATCACAGTTTTGAAGGCCATAAAATGCACAGATGGCACAACCCCCCCCAAATGACCCCATTTTGGAAAGTAGACACCCCAAGCTATTTGCTGAGAGGCATGTTGAGTCCATGGAATATTTTATATTTTGACACAAGTTGCGGGAAAGTGACAATTTTTTTTTTTTTTTTTTTGCACAAAGTTGTCACTAAATGATATATTGCTCACACAGACCATGGGCATATGTGGAATTGCACCCCAAAATACATTTAGCTGCTTCTCCTTATCACATGTGTGGGACTTTTTGGGATCCTAGCTGCGTACGGGGCCCCGAAAATCAATCACCGCCTTCAGGATTTCTAAGGGCGTAAATTTTTGATTTCACTCTTCACTGCCTATCACAGTTTCAGAGGCCATGGAATGCCCAGGTGGCACAAACCCCCCCAAATGACCCCATTTTGGAAAGTAGACACCCCAAGCTATTTGCTGAGAGGCATGATGAGTATTTTGCAGCTCTCATTTGTTTTTGAAAATGAAGAAAGTCAAGAAAAAAAATGTTTTTTTTCTTTTTTCAATTTTCAAAACTTTATGACAAAAAAGTGAGGTCTGCAAAATACTCACTATACCTCTCAGCAAATAGCTTGGGGTGTCTACTTTCCAAAATAAGGTCATTTGGGGGGGTTTTGTGCCGAGAAACAAAAGAGAGAGGCGCCTCTGGGTGTAGACTTAAAACAGTTTATTTCATAAAAATAGTAGCGGTCACACTCACATTTGTGAAGTCATCAAAAGGCATGTACAGTGAGCAGACCATAGAGCAGCATCCATTATGGGGAGTAAGTCAGATCAGTCTATCCTCCTTATACCTGGCTGGGGGCTCTGCCCGGGGGTGGAGGGGAGCACCGCTGAGATTTGAAAGCCGGCCGCAGCGGTGACAGGACCCAGAAACGAGGCTAGAAGTGCAGGAGGAGAAAACAACAGCTGGCGAGGAGGAGTGACGTCACTGAAAGAGCGACGCGTTGCGGGGCGTACGAGCTGCGGTGACGTGACAGCCGCACCCCTTCATCAGGCTATAGGTGGATGGGGATGGATGCCATAAAAACAGAAGGTGGAGGGAGGGGCCAGGACAAAAGGTTTAATGATAGGTCAGAATGAACGGAAAGGGAGAGGAAAGAAACCGGAACTACGAGCCGAAGTGTCAGCAGTGGAGTATAAAGACAAGCAATGAAATACAAAAAAGACCGGTCGAGAAAACGAATGTGTGCACAATTAAAATGAGGATAAATTACAAGAAGGACACTATGGGATGATATGAAAAATGGAACCATAAATACATATAATGGGGAAAGAAAAAGAAGAAAAAAAGAGGAAAAAAAAAAGGGGGGGAAAGATAAAAAAATAATAATAATGAAATGAAGGGGGGAGGGGGGGAAAGGGGGGATATTGTGGCATGTGTCTCCACCACACACATGAAAGGCTTCATCCCAACACGATCGTATAAAGAATTTGTTAAAAAAGGGAAATAAAAAATATATATATAAAAATATATATAAAAAATATATATATGTATATGTGTGCGTGCAGGCGTAAAAACGCACAAGCACATATAAATCTAAATATAAATGCAATAACATAGTCCAATACGGGACCTTATAGACATACAGATCATATGTAAGAGTGGGAAAAGGGAGGGGGGAGGGTAATGATAAAAACCACTGTTAAAAACAATAATAATTAAATGAAGGCAAAAAAAAGAGGAGATTATTTTTACAGAATGGTGGAAATCTCGATACTTTCATTGATTCCTCCTGGCAACAAAGCATCTAAAGTGTATATCGAGAATGTTTCGCGGGCACAGATCTTCTTAAACCTTTCAGCAGGGGAAAAGGATTTGGGAATCTGTTCGATCACCCATACCTTGAGACCTACTGTGGAGCTCTCATGGGCCACTGTAAAGTGTCTCGGAACACTATGCGGATCTGTGCCACCTTCAATAAGCAAGGCTTATTGAAGGTGGCACAGATCTGCATAGTGTTCCGGTTAACTGTAACCGGTTCCAGGTTTGGGTCTCTCAAAATGCGATGGCATCTTGGGAGACCCTGTAAAAATGTGCCTAGTCTGTGCAATGCTGTACGCTATGCTAATACTCAACTAGTGTATGGTAGCGTTCAAAATATTCACTAATGCAAAGACCAGGATTGTCAGGACAGGAGGGAAAATAATAGCGGGTGTCACGCCTATATCCGCGCTTGCTGCAGACACAACATCTTTTTTAGGGGGGTTCGTTGGGTAGGGGTACTCGGGAGGACATAAAAATGCCTCTCATGCAGCCGACTGCATTTGATTGGGGATGTGAATGGGGGAAGTACGGGTGCTGCAGAAGTGGTGGGTTCCCAATTAGGATTGGCGAATGCAGCAGGAAGGGAATTATGGGCACAACGGGCCTGTGTTTGTCTTCTTCTTGGTGGCAGCGGGACACTGCTTGTGCTTGCCACCTCACCAGCTTGAACTGCACTTATGGGACTCGCCACGTCACCAAGTGTTACTGCAGTGCTGGTTTGACTACGACCGGGGTACTAGGCCGCTGGTGCTTGCCAGTTCACCAAAACGCTACCAAAAAAACTGTTAGCAATCGCAGGGATCAGGCCTGACTCTGCGAACGCTGCAGTTATGCGTTTAGTGTTTTGTAAGTGACAGTGATCGATCGATACTGCACTTGGGTGGGCTAGGCTGGGCGGAGGGGCAAAATTCAGGTGCTAGCAGGTATCTTGGCTGATCCCACTAACACTGCACTTTTGGGAACCCTAAACTGCTGGGGACACTAGTATAGATCTGATCGGATCAGATATTGATCCGTTCAGATACTATGCCACTAAGGGAGGTGTACGGTGCGTGCGTGGGTGTTAGCACTACTAGCACTAACCTGACGCTGCCTGGGGCTCTTGCTTGCCAGTTCACCAAAATGCTACCAAAAAAACTGTTAGCGATCGCAGGGACCACGCCTGACTCAGCAAATGCTGCAGTTATGTGTGTTTAGTGTTTTGTAAGTGACAGTGATTGATCGATACTGCACTTGGGTGGGCTGGGCTGGGTCGGGCGGAGGGGCAAAATTCAGGTGCTAGCAGGTATCTGGGCTGATCCCGCTAACACTGCATTTTTGGGAACCCTAAACTGCTGGGGACACTAGTATAGATCTGATCGGATCAGATATTGATCCGTTCGGATACTATGCCACTAAGGGAGGTGTACGGTGCATGCGTGGGTGTTAGCGCTACTAGCACTAACCTGATGCTGCCTGGGGCTGGTGCTTGCCAGTTCACCAAAATGCTACCAAAAAAACTGTTAGTGATCGCAGGGATCACGCCTGACTCTGCGAACGCTGCAGTTATGTGTGTTTAGTGTTTTGTAAGTGACAGTGATCGATCGATACTGCACTTGGGTGGGCTGGGCTGGGCTGGGCAGAGGGGCAAAACGCAGGTGCTAGCAGGTATCTGGGCTAATCCCGCTAACACTGCGTTTTTGGGAACCCTAAAGTGCTGGGGACGCTAGTATAGATCTGATCGGATCAGATATTGATCCATTCAGATACTATACCACTAAGGGAGGTGTATGCTGTGTGCGTGGGTGTTAGCGCTACTGGCGCTAACCTGACGCTGCCTGGGGTGACTCAGACCCTATCTGACCCTAAAACCTAACTTATATCACCGCCGGGCGATCAGGGGGCTAAACCTTTATTCGGTAATAAACGGCAGGTGCCTTGACACTATAAAAAATAAACTAACTAACCAGCATCACCCGTAACAGTTATACGGTGATCACTGGTGAAAGGGTTAACTAGGGGGCAATCAAGGGGTTGAAACCTTTATCAGGTAGTATATGGGGGTCCCTGACGCTATAAAAAGCTGACGGCGAACCTATATATTTACCTCCCTAACTAGCGTCACCAGTGACACTAATACAGCGATCAGAAAAATGATCGCTTAGTGACACTGGTGTCGGGGGGTGATCAAGGGGTTAAAACTTTATTAGGGGGTTAGGGGGGTACCCTAGACCTAAAGGGGGCTAACACTAACTGCCCTACCACACTAACTGTCACAAACTGACACCAGTGCAGTAATCAGAAAGAAAAAAAAAACTGCTTGGTGTCAGTGTGACAGGGGGGGTGATTGGGGGTGATCAGGGGGTGATCGGGGGGTGATGGGGGGTGCAATGTATGCCAGGCGTGTTCTACTGTGTGTGTTGTGATGTGCAACTCACTCAGATGTCTTCTCTCTTCGGTGCCGGAACGGAAAATACCAAGCCGAGAGATGACATAATTTCCTCTGCTGCTGTTTACTATACAGCAGCAGAGGAAGAATCTCATTGGCTGGGAGCGATCGCGAGAGGGGGGCCACGAATGGATGGTCTCCCCCTCACTTCTGATCGCTCCCAGACAGAAGCCGACCACATCGGGCACTGGGGGGGTCCTATCGGACCCCCCGCCCGTGGGAGGCAGATCACGTACCAGGTACATGATTTTGCCTGCCCGTGCCATTCTGCAGCAGTATACTGTATCTGCGTTAGGCGGTCGGCAACTGGTTAATTTGACATTATCTCTAAATAAATGATGTTAATTAAAACACATAAAGTCTTTTCATAAACTAAAATATCCATTTATTTATGGTAAAGAAAATAAAGAGGAAGTCAACGCTGGCAAAAGTCTGTGGAAAAGAAAATTGGGATCTTGAGGAGTCCATATAAGAGGGAGCACAATCTGGTCCAGGAATCCCAGAGATCAAGAGCAGCAGCAGATGACATAGATGTCCCCAGACTGTGGTACTACAACAGCCTGCGTCTTCTGTCAGACCAGACTGAACCCAGGTCATCACTTTCTTCTCTTCCCTGCAGCCTTCCCTCCACGGTGCCCTGCACCCTTCCCTGCAGCCTTCCTTGTAGGCTGTGGCTCTGGTGGTTGAGTTGTGGCAGGAGGAGAAGGAGGAGGAGGGGCTGCCTCATTTATTTGGGTGTTGGCAGTTAGTTCGCCATTCAGCCCCTTGTGTATATTATCAGCAAAAAGTTTTTCACAAATGAGGCATTGGTCCCACTCCATTTGAAGCAGCCTGCTGGCTAAATAACACCCATAGGCCTCTTCAGCGTCGGGGGGCTCTTCAGAAAATTTGTTGCCTCATTAGGCGCATTGATGCCTCCTGTGTCACCGTTCCCTTCCTGGCCCTTTTTGTAGGAAGGCGGAGGGGAGCCATTTGTGATTGTGTCAGGCTCCTACTGGGCCTGGCCACCTCCTGCCAGACACTGGGCCCGGCCTCCTCCTGGATGACACTGGACCCGGCCTCTTCCTGGATGACACAGGGTCCTGCCTCCTCCTGGTTGTCCCTGGGCCCGGCCTCCTCCTGCCTGCCACTTACCCCACTTTCCTCCTGGCTGACCTCATCCTGTGTATAAAAAAGGGACATAGTTTTATATTTTTGTCTTTGGTTCATCAATGACACACAATTTTCTTCTCATGACTTGCAAATGAAATATTAATACATATATTAATAAGAGTATAGAAATCTGACACCATCATTTTTTAAAGCAGGTGAAAAACATTTTTGGCCACTACTGTCAATTGATATGTATACATCATTTTGAGGATACAATTCTTAATCAATTATAACATCTAGTTAACATCATTAAAATATTAGGACACTAAATATTTATAAAATTAATTTACCTCACTCCAGATGGTCACATCCGGTTCTTCCAGGATGGAAGACCCAGCTTGGTCCTCATCAGCCTCTGCTGGGGTGGAGGGAATGGTGCATGGAAGGGTGCATGGAAGGGTGGAAGGAAGGGTGGAGGGAAGGGTTGAAAGTGATGCCCTGGCTTCAGTCTGGTCACCAAGAAAACATAGTTTATTGTAGTACCACAGCCTGGGTACATATACATCATCTGCTGATGCTCCTGATCTCAGGGAATTCTGGATCTTGTTATGCTCCCTCTTATACATATTTCCCAAGATCCCAATTTTCTGGAACAAAATCTCCATGGTTGCTTCTGGGATGAACGTCTGGACAAATGTCAGAAGTCTCTCCAGTGTTGACTTCCTTACGGGTTTTAGGTAATATTAAGGGTGTTTCACCTCCCACAGATTCCTCATCTCCCTGTATTTGACAAAAACATTAATGTTTCAGCTAAACCCTCATCATCTTATCCCAAAATAGGCCTCATTAATCTGTAAAGCCATATAGGTTGTTTGCTACAAAGTTAACCCGCCCCTGATGTTCTTTTTTACTGAATATTCTCCGCCCCTTCTCTCTACAGTGCGTAGTGGGAGGAACAGTGGTGGAGACACATCAGGTGTGTACTACCTCAGGTAGCAACGAAAGCCCGGAGCCCGGAACGTCCCGATCTGGGAAGCAGAGATTTAAGGCCTCCAATATGGCCTTTAAAGAGATGGTGGAGACGGTGGCAATTTTGAGAAAAAAATGACTATGATGGGAAGTATGGACCGTACGCCCGGACTAATTTCCATTGCATCTTACTTTTGGGGTACGGCGCTCGAAAGATCAGATTCGGAAAGGATGGTCCGACCTCAAACTCCAGGAGCCGGATCAGTACAGACGGATCCGTAAAGTGCTTAAAAAAAGTAAGTACTTGTCGTGTGTTCATATTCTGTTTACTACCTTGTATACTGCTCCATCTACTTTTCTTTAATGTACGAGTTTAGATCGTTTAAAACGATCTTACTAAACATTGTTACATATATACACACACCTATATCTTTATATATCTAGATATATAGATATGTATATTATATGTGTGTATATATATATATATATACACAATATACACATATATATAGATTTATCTATATAGATATATCTATATATATCTATATCTATATATATATATATATATATATATATAGATATATATATATATAGATATATATATATATATATATATATATATATATATATATATATATATATCTAGATATATCTAGATATTTCAAACTTAATTTTTATTATGTCTTCAACTAGGAACTCTGCCCAAACAGACAATTTGTACACCACTTCACTACAATGTTTAAGATTACTATTCCTGGACTCAAATATCTGTGTGCTAAGTATATCTTTTGTTTCATTCACATGGGGAGAAAAGACTCAGACAAGATGAACCCAGTGACCCCCGACCGCAACACCCGAATTGGGAAATCAGCCCAAGCCCCACAGAGGAAGTTGAGAAAGGAGAGGTGGGCGACATGGGCACCCCACCAGGTGAGTGTCTGACACACCATCTTACGGTAATCTATGTATGGCTGCATATTTTTCAATACATTTTTAACATCTATTTTAGGTGATCTGTTTGTGCAAGAATCAAGCACCAGCTCCACCCCCGAGGATGTTTACGAAGTACGCGACATGGGCACCCCACCAGGTGAGTGTCTGACACACCAGCTTATGGTAAGGTAATCTATGTATGGCTGCATATTTCTAAACATCTTTTTTTACTTCAATTTTAGGTCTGGTTGAACCTTTTAGCACAGACAGTGCACAACGCCTAATCAGATAATGGCCTGAAATGGGGATATTGATTTAATGCATAATCGGCTGGATCATATGCAGCAGGAAATGAAGAACATGATTTATGTTTTGGGGAGAATAAATGCCCTTTTTCACCCAAAAAAAACATTGATCATGTTCTTCATTTCCTTGTTTGCTGACCCCATTTTGGGCCTTTTCTTTTTTCTTTTTAAAAATATAGAGGCCTGTTTGTAAAAAAACAAGAAACAAAAAAAAAACTAGAGGCCTGTTTGTAAAAAAAAAAAAATATTGAGGCCTGTTTGATTTTTAAAAAAATATAAATAAAAAATATAGAGGCCTGTTTGTAAAAAAAACAAAAAAAACTAGAGGCCTGTTTGTAAAAAATAAAATAAAATAAAAATATTGAGGCCTGTTTGTTTTTTTAAAATAAAAAGACAAAAAAAAATATATAGAGGCCTGTTTGTAAAATATAAAAATAAAAATTTTAAGATTGAGGCCTGTTTGTTAAAACCCAAAAATATAAAATAATGTAAAAAATAATGTAAAAAAATAAAACATAATTCTATTGTTAAAAACTTCTAAATATATATATATTTTTGACAATCAACATTTTTTACAAGTGCACAAGTGAATGTGCACAGATTAATAAAAAAATCTGTAAAGTAATGAACAAGATGTGTGGTTTCTTCTTTCAATGTTCAATATCAGTTTGTTAAGTTATTAGTTGTTTACAGTGGCAATGGTGCTTAATTACTAAAGGAAAATACACTTGGCACTACAAGTGCTCTAGGATAACCTAGGAGAAAGCCAAAAAGAAAGGCAAGCAATAAATATAATTCAAGATTTGATCTGATTAAGATTTTTTATTGTAAAAAATTAAATATTCTGTGGCATTGCAATGGCCCCCCTACCCATAAAATAATCTACATATTGATCCCGAACTTGACGGGCACTTTGGGGGGACAAGCCAGTATGGACAGTATCCAGGCCTGTCAGAGGATTGTCACTAATAAGTCCGGCCTCAGGCCCAACTGGTAAAATATAATTGGTGGAATGTTTTTTCAAAAAAAAAAAGTTGTGCAGGATGCAGCACGCTAGTATAATGTAATCCAGTTTGTATTCCGCCATGTTTATAGATGTCTGAAACAGGCGGAACCGGCTGGCCAGAATCCCAAAAGCATTCTCCACAACTCTTCTTGCTCTGGCCAGCCGGAAATTAAAACAACCTCCTCTCTGGGGTGAGGGTCCTTTGGGGGAATGGCCTCATGAGGTGCTTGCTAAGACCAAAGGCTTCATCTGCTATGAAGACAAAGGGGAGTCCTTCCACGTTATCCGCATCAGGTGGCAATCCCAGGCCACCACTCTGGAGACGCTGGTAGAACTCTGTCTGGGCAAATACTCCTCCATCCGACATCTGGCCATTCTTCCCCACGTCCACATACAGAAAGTCATATTGTGCCAATACCACCGCCATTAAGAGAATACTATGGAACCCCTTATAATTAAAATAGTATGACCCCAAATGGGATGGTGGCACGATGTGGACGTGCTTCCCATCTATAGCCCCTCCACAGTTGGGAAAGTCCCAACGGGTGGCAAAATGGGATGCCACAGTCGTCCATTCCTGTGGCATTGAAGGAAACTGGGGAATCAAACAAGAAAACAAAAATCAGTAATTTGGAAAAGAACATTGCAAGAACATTACACTTAAAACATTATTGCCCAGCATCAGTATAACATTAATAATTAAAATATTATTTAATAAATAATATCTAAAGGCTCACTTATCAGATTGCTCACCCCCTCTGATGGCATATTGTAAAATTTTAGGGGGGGAATGAAATTATAAATCAAGTTTAATGACCCACAGGGTTTGATTTACTAAAGGCTACAAAACTGTGCACTTTGAAAAGTGCAATTGTTGCACTCTGCAAGTGCAGTTGCTCCAGAGCTTAGTAAATGAGGTAAGGTAAAGGCTTCATGTTGCAAGGAGTACACAATCACATACAAGGGCAATTAATCCCAAAACTTTGTGGCTTGCACATGATTGGATGATGGAAATCAGCAGAGCTTCTGCTCATTTACTAAAGCCCTGGAGCAAATGCACGTGCAGAGTGCAAATGCATTTTGCAAAGTGCAACATATATTTGCTTTTTGCTAATCAACACCACAGAACATTATACCAAATTATTAGGGTTGGAGATTGTAAATCGAGTTAATGACACACACACACTATTTGGATGGATTTTAGGGGAGGGGATTGTAAATCAAGTTAATGACACACACACTATTTGGATGGATTTTAGGGGGGGGGATTGTAAATCGAGTTAATGACACACACACTATTTGGATGGATTTTAGGGGAAAATAACTACAATGCAGCTGACAAAATACATTCAAAGTGAGTAGACTAGGTGGATATGGGCCCAGCATTGCATGCTGGGGAGGTTAGTGAAGGCAAATATGCATGCAGGACAAAAAAAGAGCTTTAAAAGATTACAGCATGCATGAGGACAAAAAGGGGACATTCACACTATATTGCAATGATAGTAAGTAGTGTTTGAGTAAAGAAATAGATTACATTATCAAACATTAAATAGAGCCTGAGGGGAGATGCCTGTCGATAACTTAAGGTCCTGCAGGCTTCTCCCCGTCGCCAAGTAACGCAACGTGGTGACTAGCCTCTGCTCCGGAGTGATGGCTTGCCTCATGCAGGTATCCTGCCTGCTGATATAAGGGGTGAGCAAAGCCAACAAACGGTCAAAAACGGGGTCCCTGAAATCCTCAGGATTATTCTCACGGATCTCACGGAGCAATGGCATGTGACAGAATTGGTCACACTGGAGCAACCAATTCTTCGTCCATGAACTCCTCCTCGCCCTGTTCATGGACTGGTCTTGGGCTGAAGAATGAACTACAGCACCAAGCACATACAATACACGAGCTCTATGATGAGTACGTACACATAACATGGCTTCAAAACGGTCGGCTGGTCAGAACACACTTAACAGAATGCACTGAAGAACAGCAAGGCCTGTGAAGAGCAACCTGAAAATCAGCAATGAGCGGACAATAAAACACTGATTGCTCAATGCGAACTGACCACATGCACTGAAAAGCAGATACAAATCTCACAAGCACAGACTAAACAAACAACAGTTAAAATGAACTGAAAAATACGAGTCTCACAAGCGCGATTCGTCTCTCACCAAACTTCTACTAACACGAGATAAATACGAGATAAACACGAGATTAGCAGAAGGAGCCCAAAGGGTGTCATACGGGCTATTCAACTTCAGTTTTATAGCCTCGTCGGACTTGGTGTACGTCACCACGTACTAGGCTGTCCGACTTTTGTGTGATCGTATGTAGGCCGTTCGTTAGAAAGTCCACCGCAAGTCCGCCAAAAGTCTGTTGAAAGTCATAAGAGAAGGAGAAAAGTTTTGTGTCTTTTTCTTTGGCTTAGCTACTGCAGTCCTACACGTAGTTGCATTGTGCTGACCAGAGTGTATTGCTGATAGAGAGGTAGTAACAGTAATGGGGAGAATAGAGGGAAGAGTAGCAGAAGTAAAGGAAGAGGCCTGAGACGTTGTTATGGGTAACGGCCCTGCAGGGGGAGCCTTCAATGGATTGCATACAGAGTATGTGTGGTTACTGGTGGCAGGATACTGATCTACAGAAGGTAAAGAACACTCAGTAGCAGCTGTGGTTGCTAAGGGTAACAGAGGAAGAGATTCTTGATTTTTAGCAGCAGATGTGACCTTATGTGACTCATCTTGCACTGGGGATATGATTTCTGACCATGCTTGTAGCAGAGGTTGAACTAAAGTCAGTTTGTCTCTCCCTTGCTCACATTGCTCAATTAATGAGTGCACCACAGCAATACAATCCAACAACACCTGTGAATAGGCTGAATACTGCTGAACAAAAGAACCAGCACAATGTTCCAGCAACCATCCCAAAAATTCATGCATGGTAAATGGGGGAGTGAAAACATCATGGTCCTGAGAGATAACCAGAAATAATAACTCAGACCTGGATCAAAGGTTGTACTTTGCTAAGGGAGAATCTTCCCTCAACAGCTAAAGCATGTGCTGTCAGCATGCTTCCCAACAATTCATCCATAGTGAGATCCTGCCATATGAAGCAACAATAATTTTTATCTTTTTCTACTGTGAGCTGCATATGACAGATTACCTTTGCTCTAAGCATCCTGACAAGGCAGAGCAAAAAGCTCAAAGCAACTGGCTCTCAGTTCCCAAGTGCAGCAGATCTGGTCATTGGTGGGTGTCACAATTATATCAGATTTTCTACAGCAAGGAGACCAGATATGCAGCTGCACAAGGGAACTGAGACCAAACCAGAAAAGTATATACAAGTGAGATTTATTAACAGGGAACACAGCAAACTGTAAACACAGCAAACAGTGAACATGAACAATCCCAACAAACATAAACAAACCCCACTGACAAGAACTGCTGAACCTAACAACTAACTATATACAAAACCCATCTAAGGGACAAGGGTACATGCAATGCAAGGTTGCAAGGAAGGGAGGCAAGAACAAGGCAGAGGGGTACAGGCTGGATCAGGCTAGTCATCAGGAACCTTCAGCACAGAAGGGACCAGAATCTTGACACCCCGGGGAAGGGAGGAGCAGCCTTAAGTAGCCCCCCCACAGCTGAACACTAATATCACTAATTAATACAGCCTGCTGGCTTTTGGGAGACACCTGCTGGTGGACACTGGAACTGCGTCCAATGGATCTGGGAGCCACAGTGCCACCAGCAGGTAAGTCCTTTCCTGACAAAAGTTTTGCTGTATCCCTGTAAAGAATCAGGGAAGCCACATAATGTAAAACCGTAAACTTCCAATTTTATTAAAATGGTTAAAATATTCACAATAGTGAAATACAACAATATCACATATATGATAACAAATCTGGTCTCAGTATTCAGGTGGACCACTTCCAGGTATCAATATGCATGATAACCTCACAAATATAGGCCCCTATGCCATTTATCATATATAACATCTTTCGAGGCATGGAGGCTACATCTGGTCATCATGCTATATATGCAGGAAAGTAACAGGAGGGAACAGGAAATGAGACATGAACCACCATGTATCCAAACCTCAATCTCTACCAAGCCTCAATAAACAGCCGATGCTGGAATTGAGTCTCAATATAAAAAAACAAACAATAAAATGTAAAAAGTATGTAATCTAAAACATAACAACTGAAAGGGGAATCTCACAATTAGAGACTCACTGGACATTTGATTTAAAAGCATCTATTTGGTATGAACATTGAGTGGGATGTTGATGAGTTTATTAACCAGTTCAACATATGACATCCTGCGGGCGCGATCTATCATCAACTGTGTCTAGTGGACACAGCTGATGATTGATCAGTGTACCGGCCTGCTGCCGATACCATGTGATCGCTGTGACAGTTGCATGACAACACAATGAAAGATATGCTCTCCTCCCTCATGACAAACCTAACCTCCCTAATTCATAAGTTTTCTATTGACATGAACACTATGGGAGATAGAGTGCAATATATGGAAACCAAAATGGAGGAATGCACTGACACAGTGAATGACTTAGTAGATGCACATACAGAACAAAAAGATGACTTTATATGAATCAAAACAAAGTTGGAAGACCTTGAGGACTTCTCTCGCCGCAATAATATTAAATTACGCTGTATTTCTGAGTTTATTCCACCCACAGAGCTTCACAAATATGCTAGGACCATGTTTTCTACACTACTGCCAGAATTATCTCCAATAGAGATTACTATTGAAAGTATTCACAGAATACCTAAACCCCACCACTAGAAGAAGCTATCCCCAGAGATGTACTCCAGAGGATCCATTTCTATCAGGCCAAAGAACAAATCTTATAAAAGGCAAGGGAAGTATCCACCCTCCCAGCACCGTACTCAAATATCCAACTGTTTGCAGATCTCTCATAATTTCTTACAAATGAGAGGGCAACTGAAAATGGTGACAAAAGCCCTAACTAACCATAAGATAGCCTACAGGCGGCGCCATTCAGCAACTATACTGGCCACTTACAACAGAGTCCCACACACAATTTCTACCATTGAAAGAGGAATAAAACTTCTCCACTCATGGGGTATCATCCCGGAACTCCCACGCAACCTACCTGATACAAACAGAAAACCCAACCCTTTTCACTTTGGGCATAACCGTGGGAACATCAAGACCAAATACAAGTGAAGGTCCTTGCCCTCCCATCTTTAGGCAACAGCCTAAAGTCTGGTCAGGCTTTACGCTCAACCAACCAGTTTTTGAACTTCCCCCCAAGTTCCGTCAGCACCTCTCAAGCGTTATACACTGCTGATGTGATTATTTGTTATATTTTAAGCTGTATTTTTGATTTTTTTAGTTTTGTTGTAATCCTCTTAGCACTCCCCTTTTCAAAACCTTAATCTGGAAGCTAAGCGTCTATAGAGCAATATTTACCTTGTTTTATACCTTTTATTAGAACCTTGACGAACTAATGTTCTTGCAGTTCCACTCGGAGCATCCAAGCACATATGTCCTCCATCAATAACAACCACACTCCTAAGGAAACATCCATCGATCTATTCCAATCGTAAGTCAACCATATCCAATCTACACATCACCACCCACTAACATGTCCTTCAACATACTATCCCTAAATGTGAAGGGTCTGAATCATCCGGCAAAACAAGCCTTCATGTGGAAATCAGCATTATCGCTTAACTGTGATATCCTTTGGGTCCAAGAGACACATTTTTTTCAAGATGCATCTCCCTGTTGCCAACATAGGCAGCTACCAAATATGTCTCAAGCCTGCTATTCTAGGAAACAAAGAGGCGTTTTAATAGCCATAAGGAGCACTATTTCCTTTCACCTCCATAAATGCATTACAGATCCAGAAGGGTGTTATATCATCCTACTTTGCATTATTAACAATGTACAATATACTTTAGTCTCTATCTATGCACCAAACCAACGCCAGATGCAGTTCCTCAAAAAGACTTTGAACACAGCAAAAAAGTCCAACAAGGTAATCTGCTGATCTGTGGAGAATTCAATTTGGTCCCAGATAACATAATAGATTTGACTGTGGGATCTAAGAGACATGCATCCCCTTTAAACAAATGTATTGCTTCGAATTATTTGTTTGACATGTGGAGATGTTGTCACGTGAGCGAACGTGATTATACTTACCTGTTGCCACGCCACAACACCTACTCAAGAATTGATCTCTTCCTCTCTGATAAATGGTTACTTCAAAATGTATCGGCTTCGGTTATCCACACCACCACCTGGTCAGATCATGCCCCTATTAGCATCACCATTGCCGCTAAATCATCTCAGCCCAATTACTACCTATGGAGGGTTAACAATTACCTTCTCAACACTCCCTGCTATTCCGTCCCCCTCAAACATCAACTGGAAGAATTCTTCTTAATTAACTCCAAATCAGTACCTGACCCACTGGTGATAAGGAACACCCATAAGACCATTATTAGAGGAGTATTTATTCAAATGGAGGCTAGAGGAAAGAAAAAGAGAACTCATTGGTTAAATGAACTTACAGCTGACATAGCAGCCTCTGAATATATGAAAAAAACAATCCCTCCCCTCTACTCCAATCCAAAATCTTTTCACTATGCCATGAATTATGCTCTCTACTCCTTGTGTGATTCGAAAAGGCGTACAAAATTAAAGCGAATACATATACAACAGGGAACAAGGCGTGTAAAGCAATGTCCTTATGTATCAAAGGTCATAGAACCAAAGCTAAAACCCCATTCTTATTCCATCCTCACATTAACGAAAAATAACTTAAACCTAACTCCATCGCTAATGCATTTAGTGCATATTATAAAGATCTCTACAATATTAAGGACGATAAAAGCACTCATCAACCATCTCAGGAGGAAATTTTAGCCTTCCTGGAGTAAACTAACCTCCCCTCTATATCACCACAACAACTTTCATATCTGAATGCCCCCTTCACTATCCCTGGAATATTGCAAGCAATCAACAACCTTCCAAATTCCAAATCCCCAGGGCTGGATGTCTTCACTGGAAAATACTATAAAAAATGTCAACATATCCGCTGATGAAGTCCCCTCCTACTGGACGTAACACGTACGATTGGGAGGAGTCACATCTGACATCACCTGCGGCCATCTTGGTTGTAAACCATCGCTCATGTGTATATGCCTGTGATACTAGCACTCGGTTTTGGAGTGCAACCCTTGTAAGTAGGAATTTTATTTTTTATACTGCTATTAAATGATTGCATACAGAGAGCACTAGATTGTTCCTTCTTCTCTTTTGAATGATTATATACTGTGAGAGATCAATGGCTTCACTTATATATTACCATCACTCCAGGAGTGGGTACCAGGCTTTGTGACCTGTATCAGCTCGAATATATGAGGTGAGAGGCTTGGACTACCTGTGGTGGAGGGACCTCAATTATTGCTGCATTGTTTTGTCTGCCTGATTCACCTGGAGAACTGTTGCTTTGGACTTTTTTCTAGTGCTTTCACTGTTATCACATGATTTAGGCAACATGGACTATTAGTTTTAATATTGCGCTGCACTGTTTGATTCTTTTTCAACATATCCAAGCCTCTATGCTATTTAAGATCTATAATTCAGCTGCCTACTCTTCGACTTTCCCCTCTGAAATGCTAAGTGCATTAGTTGTAACCCTCCCAAAGCCAGGAAAAGAACCTTCCTCACTAAAAAATGTCCAATCTATATCCTTGCTCAACATAGATTTAAACATATATGCAAAACTTATAACAAATAGATTAGTTGACATTAGGGATGAGCCGAACACCCCCCTGTTTGGTTCGCACCAGAACATGCGAACAGGCAAAAAATTTGTTCGAACACGCAAACACCGTTAAAGTCTATGGGACATGAACATGAATAATCAAAAGTGCTAATTTTAAAGGCTTATATGCAAGTTATTGTCATAAAAAGTGTTTGGGGACCTGGGGGGTCCTGCCTCAGGGGACATGGATCAATGCAAAAAAAAGTTTTAAAAACAGCCGTTTTTTTCAGGAGCAATGATTTTAATAATGCTTAAAGTGAAACATTAAAAGTGTAATATTCCTTTAAATTTCGTACCTGGGGGGTGTCTATAGTATGCCTGTAAAGGGGTGCATGTTTCCCATGTTTAGAACAGTCTGACAGCAAAATGACATTTCAAAAGGAAAAAAAGTCATTTAAAACTACTTGCGGCTATTAATGCATTGCCAGTCCGACAATACACATAGAAGTTCATTGATAAAAACGGCATGGGAATTCCCCACAGGGGTACCCTGAACCAAAAAAAAAAAAAAAATGACGTGGGGGTCCCCCTAAATTCCATACTAGGCCCTTCAGGTCCGGTATAGATATTAAGGGGAACCCCAGCCAAAATTTAAAAAAAATGACATGGGGTCCCCCTAAATTCAATACCAGGCCCTTCAGGTCTGGTATGGATATTAAGGGGAACCCCGGCCAAATTTTTTAAAAAAATGATGCGGGGGTCCCCCTAAATTCCATACTAGGCCCTTCAGGTCTGGTATGGATATTAAGGGGAACCCCACGCCAAAAAAAAAAATGGCGTGGGGTCCCCCCAAAAATCCATACCAGACCCTTATCCGAGCACGCAACCTGGCAGGCCACAGGAAAAGAGGGGGGGATGAGAGCGTGGCCCCCCTCCTGAACCGTACCAGGCCACATGCCCTCAACATTGGGAGGGTGCTTTGGGGTAGCCCCCCAAAACACCTTGTCCCCATGTTGATGAGGACAAGGGCCTCATCCCCACAACCCTGGCCGGTGGTTGTGGCAGTCTGCGGGCGGGGGGCTTATCGGAATCTGGAAGCCCCCTTTAACAAGGGGACCCCCAGATGCCGGCCCCCCCTGTGAGAAATGGTAAGGGGGTACTTACCCCTACCATTTCACTAAAAAACTGTCAAAAATGTTAAAAATGACAAGAGACAGTTTTTGACAATTCCTTTATTTAAATGCTTCTTCTTTCTTCTATCTTCCTTCATCTTCTGGTTCTTCTGGTTCTTCCTCCGGCATTCTCATCCAGCATCTCCTTCGCGGCGTCTTCTATTTTCTTCTCCTCGGGCCGCTCCGCACCCATGGCATAGGGGGAGGCTCCCGCTCTTCTCTTCATCTTCTTCTTCATCTTCTTCTCGTCTTCCTTCTTCACTTTTTCTCTTCTTCTCTTTTTCATTTTCTTCTCCGGGCCGCTCCGCATCCATGCTGGCATGGAGGGAGGCTCCCGCAGTGTGACGGCGTCTCCTCGTCTGACGGTTCTTAAATAACGGGGGGCGGGGCCACCCGGTGACCCCGCCCCCCTTTGACGCATGGGACATGACGGGACTTCCCTGTGGCATTCCCCGTGACGTCACAGGGAAGTCCCGTCAAGTCACCGTGCGTCAGAGGGGGGCGTGTCACCGGGTGGCCCCGCCCCCCATTATTTAAGAACCGTCAGATGAGGAGACGCCGTCACACAGCGGGAGCCTCCCTCCATGCCAGCATGGGTGCGGAGCGGCTCGGAGAAGAAAATGAAGAAGAGAAGAAGAGAAGAAAAGAAGAAGAGAAGAGCGGGAGCCTCCCCCCATGCCATGGGTGCGGAGAGGCCAGAGGAGAAGAAGATAGAAGATGCCGCAGAGGAGATGCTGGACGAGAACGCCGGAGGAAGAGCCAGAAGAAGAAGATGAAGGATGATAGAAGAAAGAAGAAGCATTTAAATAAAGGAATTGTCAAAAACTGTCTCTTGTCATTTTTAACATTTTTGACAGTTTTTTAGTGAAATGGTAGGGGTAAGTACCCCCTTACCATTTCACACGGGGGGGGCCGGGATCTGGGGGTCCCCTTGTTAAAGGGGGCTTCCTGATTCTGATAAGCCCCCCGCCCGCAGACCCCCACAACCACCAGCCAGGGTTGTGGGGATGAGGCCCTTGTCCTCATCAACATGGGGACAAGATGTTTTGGGGGGCTACCCCAAAGCACCCTCCCAATGTTGAGGGCATATGGCCTGGTGCGGTTCAGGAGGGGGGGGGCGCACTCTCGTCCCCCCTCTTTTCCTGCGGCCTGCCAGGTTGCGTGCTCGGATATGGGTCTGGTATGGATTTTTGGGGGGACCCCACGTCGTATTTTTTTGGGGGGGCGGGGTTCCCCTTAAAATCCATACCAGACCTGAAGGGTCTGGTACGGAATTTAGGGGGAACCCCACGTCATTTTTTTAAAAAATTTTGTCTGGGGTTCCCCTTAATATCCAAACCAGACCTGAAGGGCCTGGTATGGAATTTAGGGGGACTCCCACGTCAGTTTTTTTTAAAATTTTGGTTCGGGGTTCCCCTGTGGGGAATTCCCATGCCGTTTTTATCAATGAACTTCTATGTGTATTGTCGGCAATGCAATAGCCGCGGGTAGTTTTAAATGGGTTTTTTCCTTTGAAATGTCATTTTGCTGTCAGACTGTTCTAAACACGGGAAACATGCGCCCCTTTACAGGCATACTATAGACACCCCCAGGTACGAAATTTAAAGGGATATTACACTTTTATTGTTTGACTTTAAGCATTTCTTAAAATCACTGCTCCTGAAAAAACGGCCGTTTTTAAAACTTTTTTTTGCATTGATCCATGTCCCCTGGGGCAGGACCCAGGTCCCCAAACACTTTTTATGACAATAGCTTGCCTATAAGCCTTTAAAATTAGCACTTTTGATTATTCATGTTCGTGTCCCATAGACATTAACGGTGTTCGTGTGTTCAAACAAACTTTTTTCCTGTTCGCATGTTTCGGTGCGAACCGAACAGGGGGGTGTTCGGCTCATCCCTAATGAAGACATGAAGAGAAGAAGATAAAGAGAAGAAGATGAAGAAAAGAAGATGAAGAGAAGAAGATGAAGAGAAGGGCGGGAGCCTCCCTTCATGCCATGGATGCGGAGCGGCCAGAGGAGAAGAAAGGAAGAAGACACCACGGAGGAGATGCTGGACGAGAAAACCGGAAGAAGAACCAGAAGTACCAGAAGAACCAAAAGAACCAGAAGAACCAGAAGAAGAAGAAGATGAAGGAAGATAGAAGATAGAAGAAAGAAGAAGCATTTAAATAAAGGAATTGTCAAAAACTGTCTCTTGTCATTTTTAACATTTTTGACAGTTTTTTTGTGAAATCGTAGGGGTACTTTGTACCCCCTTACCATTTCACACAGGGGGGAGGGCCGGGATCTGGGGGTCCCCTTGTTAAAGGGGGCTTCCAGATTCCGATAAGCCCCCTACCCGCAGACCCCCACAACCACTGGCCAGGGTTGTGGGGATGAGGCTCTTGTCCTCATCAACCTGGGGACAAGATGTTTTGGGGGCTACCCCAAAGCACCCTCCAATGTTGAGGGCATGTGGCCTGGTACGGTTCAGGAGGGGGGGCGCTCTCTCATCCCCCCTCTTTTCCTGCAGCCTGCCAGGTTGCGTGCTCAAATAAGGGTCTGGTATGGATTTTTGGGGGGACCCCACAGCGTTTTTTTTTTAATTTTGGTGCGGGGTTCCCCTTAATATCCATATCAGACCTGAAGGGGCTGGTATGGAATTTAGGGGGACCCCCACATCATTTTTTTTTTAAATTTTGGTTTAGGGTTCCCCTGTGGGGAATTCCAATGCCGTTTTTATCAATGAACTTTTATGTGTATTGTCGGACCGGCAATGCATTAATAGCCACGAATAGTTTTAAATGACTTTTTTCCCTTTGAAATGTCATTTTGCTGTCAGACTGTTCTAAACACGGGAAACATGCACCCCTTTACAGGCATACTATAGACACCCCCCAGGTACGAAATTTAAAGGGATATTACACTGTTGTTGTTTCACTTTAAGCATTATTAAAATCACTGCTCCCGAAAAAACGGCTGTTTTTAAAACTTTTTTTGCATTGATACATGTCCCCTGGGGCAGGACCCAGGTCCCCAAACACTTTTTATGACAATACCATGCATATAAGCCTTTAAAATTAGCACTTTTGATTCCTCCCATAGACTTTTAAAGGGTGTTCCGCGGCATTCGAATTTGCCGCGAACACCCCAAATTGTTCGCTGTTCGGCGTACTTGCGAACAGCCCATGTTCGAGTCGAACATGAGTTTGACTCGAACTCGAAGCTCATCCCTGGTTGACATACTACCAGCCCTTATTCACAAGGACAAATTGGGATTTACAAAGGTCGCCAAGCCTCAGATGCTACGAGAAGAGTAATTAATGCTATCCATTATGTAAAATAATCAAGGACACCTTCTATTTTCCTGTCTCTAGACGCAGAAAAAGCATTTGATAGGGTGAACTAGGGCTACCTCTCATCAGTATTGTCCAAATTCGGGATTCAATGACAAATTTACAATGCCATATAGGCCTTTAATTCTGTCCTATCGGCTCAAGTATTTACAGCAGATACCCTCTCATTTCCATTCCAGATCTCGAATGGAACAAGATAAGGTTGTCCTTTTTCCCCCCCTTATCTTCAATCTCATTATGGAACCCCTAACTGAAAGCATCAGATCCAAAAAAAAATCTCAGGGATATCCATCGCAGACCGAGAGCATAAAATCAGCTTATTTGCTGACAACGTTATACTTATGGTCACCGACCCAGTTACCTCCTTACCAGAGATTCAAAAGATGCTAGCCTGGTTTAGCAATATTTCTTACTGCAAAGTAAACAAAACAAAATCATGTATTTTGAACTTGGGTGTGAACACTGCCACTAGCGAATGTCTTCAACAACAATTCCCTTATACTTGGGAAGATGAAAGTATAACCTACCTAGGTGTGCAATTAACTAACTTAACTAAATCATTATTTCAACACATTTTCCTTTCTGCAAAAAACTCCAAAAGGACCTCAACTGGCTGGCATCATTTGAATTTTCATGGATGGGATACTTAGCAGCCTTTAAAATGCTCCATTTTCCCCAAATCCTTTATCTGTTTAGAACCCTTCCAATCCCAATTCCATCTAGCTACTTTAAATCACTTCAAACTATACTTTATAAATTCATATGGCAAAGTAAAAGATCTAGATGTGCTTATGCAAAACTAATTAAACAATGCCAGGTGGGTAGAACTGGCTATGTAGATTTTCATGATTATTACTTAGCCTCTGTGCTTACACAAACAAAGAAATAGTTTATGTCTTACCCCGCCACATTATGGGGGAAAATAGAAGCTTCCTATTATTTTCTATCACACTTGGAGCTAAAATTCCTTCTTATGTCTCCCCAACAATTTTAGCGACAATCAAAGCCTGAGAGTTATAAAAAGTAGCTCATCATACCCTCTCAAATCCACTCTCCAAATTCCCTTAGAGGCATTGAATAATTTAATGCACTCAACATCCTATGTAGAGTGGAAAGTGAAAGGAATAATGTACATAAATTATCTGCTCAGTAAGGAAAAAATCAAATCATTCCCCACCTTCCAAATATAATTTCACTTACCAAACTTATACCTTTTTCTTTACATCTGCACCCAACATTTTATTACCAGACTTCCAACATGGTCCTGCTAGATTCCCCAATTGGCTTGGATCTTTTTTAGAGCCCCCACACCACATCAAATAGAGATCTCACTTTTTTATAATCTCCTTCAACAAAAGAGTATCTTTATCAAAACAACCCCATTACTTAGATGGGAATCAGATCTAGGATGTACCTATACTGTGAATGAATGGGCTAAAGCCTGCAACTCCACATACAAAGCCACCTGCTGTTCCACCCTCTGGGAATTATCAATCAAACTGACAAGACGTTGGTACCTTACCCCTGACAGATTGTCCAAATATGACATAAAACTAGATGATAAATGCTGGAGGCTGTGTGGACAGAGGGGAGATATGCTCCATATATTTTGGAAATGCCCCAAATTAACACATTATTGGAAAGCAATATTCCACTTACTCTCTGAAATTACCCAAACTATAATCCCCCTGAGGCCTACACTAGCACTATTAGCTCTCTACACGGAACACTACCCGAAAATGTTTAGACATATCATGTGGTGAACACAACCCATGTACACTTCTGCTATGAACAAATACTAGCATTAAGAAACCAATACAAGGATCACACCTATAGACTGTGGCACTCATGGATGAACTGGATTAGCTCCCCAGGAATTATCAAAGCTCTTAGTTCCTAACCTCGCTATCTAGGAACTCTATTCGTTTTTGTTCATTGGTTTAATGTTTAATATTTTAGTTACCTTGAAAAATATAGATTTATATGATTAAGGTATACATTTTATACGGGATGGGGTTGTTTCAAACCCGGACACAGTATTGCACCCAAAGGGGTGACCGGGATGGTAGTCAATCCTCTTACCTCCATCCTACACTGCAAACCTAATAAACCGCATGACAAAAGCATTATTCATCTTGATGTCGTTATACTACATATGTAGATATATCTAGATGGCTAACATTACTCAACAGATACTGTTGTCTGTTTGTCTGTATGTTTACTTGTCTGCTTACTTCTGTTATATATGAAAAATATTAATAAAAATCTATTGAACGAAAAAAAAATCATAAAGAAAGAAAAAAAATGTAATACAAAAGAAAAAAACATTGAAAAAAAATAACAATTATTAAAAATGTTTTTGTTTTATTTTACTGTCACCAGTCAATGTCCCTGATTACTGCTGCAGCAGTCATATGATGACACTGTACTGCATTGATGACCGTATGTAAAAAAACAAAAAACCAATTGTGAAAATATTTTTTTTCAATTCTTAATTTTCAAAAAAATTATGAAAAAAATGCCATGCCTCTTACTTAATACCTTGTACTGTCCTGACATTTTTGGGCCTCAAGAAATTAGATATATCAGTACATCAGGATTGATCGATTTTCAGATATATACAGTACCATAGTTTGTGAACTCTAAATCTTTCCTGCATACTAAATAATAAACACTAATTTGGGTTATTTTCATCAAAGAAATGTAACAGAATGTGTTTTGGTCTAAACTTATTGAAGAACAATTATTTATTTTAAATTTTATAAGAGAAACAAAATAAAAACACGTTTTCTTTCCAAAATTTTTGGTCTTTTTTGGTTTATTTAGCAAAAAATAAAAGAACACAGTGGTGATTAAATACCACCAAAAGAAATACCTAGTTGTATGAACAAAATGATAAAAATTTAGTTTGTGTACAGTATTGCTTGACTGCGCAATTGTCATTCAAAGTGCAACAGTGCTGTAAGCTGAAAATTGGCCTGAGCAGGAAGGGGGTAAAAGTACTAAAGTAGTTAATAACGTGTGACCTCCCATTCTCTGCTTGATTCCAAATTTTGTTTGATGCATATTTACATTGGATAATGTATTATTCCTACTTGGGGTTTTGGGATAATATGTATGTTCCTTCCTCTGATTCTTTAGTTTTTATGTATATGTGCGAGCTGTGTTGTTTTATCACCTCCAGAAATTAATATGGGGAAATCTGAATGCTTTTTTTTAATTTAATTTTCCTTTTTTATTTATTTTTATATATATATATATATATATATATATATATATATATATATATATACCAAATTTTTTGTTATTGATTAAGACATCCAAAGTCCAGTAACTTTTAGACAATTGATTTTTCAGTTTTGTTATGATTTATGGCTATTATTGCTTGCTTCATATTGAGGCTTGTTTTCAGCAGTTTATTGAGGCTTGGTTCAGTGCTGGTTTTTGCCTTGCTTCCTTTTTCCAGTATAGTTGAGATCGAGGCTTGTATCTGTGGTGATTTATGTCTCATTTTGGGTTTCCTCCTGTTACTTTGCTATCTATCTATCTATCTATCTATCTATCTATCTATCTATCTATCTATCTATCTATCTATCTATCTATATATCTATATATATCTATATATATAGATCTATATATATATAGATCTATATATATATTATATATATATATATATATATATATATATATATATATATATATATATATATATATATATATATATAGCATGATGACTGGATGAGGTCTCTATGCCCCGGAAGACATCATATATGCCAAAATACATAGGAAAGAAACATCATCGCACATTCTGATACGCGGAAGTGGTCTGTCTGAACGCTGAGACTGGCTCTGTTACCATACATGCGCTATTGTTGTATTTTACTATTGTGAGTATCTTAACCATCTTAACAAAGTTGGCAGTTTATGGTTTTTCTCTATGTGGCTTCCCTGATTGTCTTTTCATGGATACTGTGAATCTTTGGTATTTGGAATAACGGGAGACCTGTACAGGAGGATGGATGGATTGTGCTGGGTGGAATTCTACACACATATACATACTGTGTATATATATATATATATATATATATATATATATATATAATTGTATTTTAATGTTCTATGTACTGTGGGAGACCAGATATAGTAAATGCAGAGTCCTGGGTTTAGTACCTCTTTAAAGTCCACAGCAGAAAGAGCAAAATGTTAATTCACCTTTACAGAAAGGATGTAAAGCTGAACTAATACTATATTTAGGGAGGCCTGCCCCCTTCCAATCCAAGTTGGGGATTGGTCAGGGCTTCATAAGATACCCCAGCAGCTCCATCTCTCATCTCCTCCTCTCCTTCCAGCACTTTCTAGAAGGAAGAGGGAGGTGACCGAGAAGTGATGCTGCCTGTGAATCATCATCTGCGACCCTAAACATCTCCCAGCCCAGAATGAAAACAAACAGACCTAGCAACAAGCTAGGCCTGCCTAAATTTACCTACTGTACACTGCCAGAGAAAAAACTTCAATCTAGCACCTCACTATCTAGAGGGTGCAACATCCGTTTAGTACTTCTGTGATTCTAATTACTCAGCACCATCACAGTAAATTAAACTAAACTCTCACTCTAATGCAAACACAGTGTTGGAGCTCTGGGTGAAGGGAGCTGACCGAGCTGTGTTAATAAGAGATTGACTTCAAGAACTTCATCTTCAGTTGTGAAGCTTGAACAGAATTGCTCCACAGTATGAAACTACAATTATTGTTGCAAATAAATTGAAGGATAACCCTGCACTACCACTTATATGTGTTTAGTGTGTATACAAAGCAATCAATAATTATGTGATAGCTGCTTCAAGCACCTGATAGTGTTCCCACAACTATATAGTGCACACATAAAAATAAAATGATGCTGCACTGCTATTGTCCATAAATAACTATAAAGTGCATAATAGTATATAAAATCCTGGTACAAACAATAACATGTGTTACAACATATACAAAATATGTATTCCAACTTAATAGCTTCATTTCACAATGTTATGCTTACTAAAATTATAGATATGCTTAATAAATTAAGAAAAGTCCATGTTGATATTAATTAATCTAGTCTCTAGTGTCTTTTTTATGAGTAAATGCAACCATGGAGGGGACTTTGAGGCACCGATAACCATCAACAAATAAGGTGGGGACAGAAAGTATTCAGACCCCCTTAAATTTTTCACTCTTTGTTATATTGCAACCATTTGCTAAAATCATTTAAGTTCATTTTTTTTTCATAATTAATGTACACACAGCACCCCATATTGACAGAAAAACACAGAATTGTTGATATTTTTGCAGATTTATTAAAAAAGAAAAACTGAAATATCACATGGTCCTAAGTATTCAGACCCTTTGCTGTGACACTCATATATTTAACTGAGGTGCTGTCCATTTCTTCCTTGATCATCCTTGAGATGGTTCTACACCTTCATTTGAGTCCAGCTGTGTTTAATTATACTGATTGGACCTTCATTGGATTAGGAAAGCCACACACCTGTCTATATAAGACCTTACAGCTCACAGCTTCATGAGAATCATGAAGTCAAAGGAACTGCCTGAAGAGCTCAGAGACAGAATTGTGGCAAGGCACAGATCTGGCCAAGGTTACAAAAAATTTCTGCTGCACCTAAGGTTCCTAAGAGCACAGTGGTCTCCATAATCCTTAAATGGAAGAAGTTTGGAATGACCAAACAGAAGGAGGGAACTGATGCGCAAAACCAAAGTGAACTGAAACAATTATAAATAAAGAGATCAAAGAAGCCGCCAAACATAAAAAAGTGTTCCCACACAGAAAAAACAATATGATTATAAAAAATATGTGACGCTAACTAAAGTGTATAAAAATATCATAAATAATGTGATTAAACATAAAAATAATGACAATTCTTCAGTGTGACATCAATAAACTAACAAAATCAAAGTGATAAAAGGATCCAATAAGAGTGCATAAGTCCAATGATACTCTAAAAGTGCATAAAGATGAAAGAAATCACAAAAAAAAAAAAAAAATCACATAAAGTAAAAAAAGTCGCATATAATGACTAAAATCGCATAAAGTGCAAAAAAAAATCCAATAAGAGTGCATAAGTCCAATAATACTCTAAAGGTGCATAAGAGTGAAAGAAATCACAAAACACACAAAAAAATGAAAAAAATCTAATAACGTTAAAAAAGTCGCACATAGTGAAAAAAAATTGCGCAAAGTGCAAAATAATGAAAAAACACTATAAAAATAGACAAAAGTACATAATCCAATAGGTGCAGTAAGGTTCCAACGTGGATGAAGTAAATCTTCATATAACAGTTCGTGCAAAGAACAAAAAGTGCATGTGCAGAAAATGATCGGCTTCAGATTCTTCCAATCATCAGCAATCTGTGGTGCGCCACATGTTTCCCCCAGTCTCTCACCTCTATTAAAGACCCCTACGGGTCAAGTTGAGCCTGCAGTCTGAAAGCAGATGAGAACCAGCGGTTGATCGATCCCCGACACCTGACTCCTCCCTGACGTGTTGCATCACTGCTCACGTGTCCCTTTGATGAAGTCACGTGTGCAGTGATGCAACACGTCAGAGAGGAGTAAGGTGTCATCACATCCGGTCGCGGATGAGACTGGAAGTACTGTGCTCTGTGCTGTTTATCCTGATTTTAAATGTAAGTTACTACATTGTGGTTAACAAAATTGTGTTGAATACTACACGATGGGGATACTCCTTTTTATTGCATGCCTCCACCTTACCTGCCGAGTTTGAAGCCTTCCACCAGAGACCCGCCAAGTGCTGTGAATCGAGGGAATTGAATTGAGGGAATCGATCAACCGCTGGTTCTCATGTTCTTATCCAAAGGAGTGGCTTCACAACAACTCCGTGACTGTTCTTGAATGGCCCAGCCAGAGCCCTGTCTCTCTGGAAAAACTTAAAAATGGCTGTCTACCAACGTTTACCATCCAACCTGACAGAACTGGAGAGGATCTGCAAGGAGGAATGGCAGAGGATCCCCAAATCCAAGTGTGAAAAACTTGTTGCGTCTTTCCCAAAAAGACTCATGGCTGTATTAGATAAAAAGGGTGGTTCTACTAAATACTGAGCAAAGGGTCTGAATACTTAGGACCATAGGATATTTCAGTTTTTCTTTTTTAATAAATCTGAAAAAATATCAACAATTCTGTGTTTTTCTGTCAATATGGGGTGCTGTGTGTACATTAATGAGGAAAAAAAAATGAACATAAATGATTTTAGCAAATGGCTGCAATATAACAAAGAGTGAAAAATTTAAGGAGGTCTGAATACTTTCCGCCCCCACTGTGTGTGTGTGTATATATATATATATATATATATATATATATATATATCGCATGTTTTGATGTTTTAACTTCTATAAAATGCAGTTGAAACAATCTGGTAAGCATGTTTATTTAGCACATGGTGGAGCTGCATAGGGGTGTGGTTCCTATATGGTAGATTTATCTATTTTGGACAAGAGGAAGATCGATGTGAAAAAAAATATTAATTTGGGACTATTGAGTTTTAATATACTTTGAACTTTTACATATCATTTTTTCACTTACAATGGAGAAAATCTGCTGAGAGAACACAGGCAATACTGGAAACTAGTACTTTGCCCTTTGTCGGCTTTTCTGAGCAAGCTCCGACAGCTCAGTTCTTCGGAGACAACTGTATAACTGTTCAGATAATGCACAGTTTTTGCCTTTCCCTCCTTAACATAATTAACCCAATGCTTCAGAGATGGCTACATTTAGGTACAGTGCCTTGCAAAAGTATTCATCCCCTTGGCATTTTTCGTGTTTTGTTGCCTCACAACCTGGAATTAACATGGATTATTTGAGGATTTGCATCATTTGATTTACAGAACATGCCCACAACTTGGAAGATGATTTTTTTTATTACTGCGAAGCAAACAAATAGAACAAAATAAGAGAAAAAGTCAATGTGCATAACTATTCACCCCCCTAAAGTCAATACTTTATAGAGCCACCTTTTGCAGCTATCACAGCTCCAAGTCGGTTTGGATAAGTCTCTATGAGCTTGCCACATCTTACCACTGGGATTTTTGCCCATTCCCCTTTGCAAAACTGCTCCAGCTCCTTCAAGTTGGATGGTTTGTGTTTGTGAATAGCAATCTTTAAGTCTGACCACAGATTTTCTATTGGATTGAGGTCTGGGCTTTGACTAGGCCATTCCAACATATTTACAGGTTTCCCATTAAACCACTCAAGTGTTGCTTTAGCAGTGTGTTTGGAGTCATTGTCTTGCTGGAAGGTAAACCTCCATCCTAGCCTCAAATCACACACAGAGTGGTACAGGTTTTGCTCAAAAATATTCCCAACTCTATAAAGCGTACGGCTTATTGTCGTCCTATGTACAGATACTCCAGTCTCTGCTGTGGAACTCTGCATCTCCTCCAGGGTTACCTTAGGTCTCTGTGCTGCCTCTCTGATTAATGCCCTCCTTGCCCGCTCCGTGAGTTCTGGTGTGCGGCAGTCTCTTGGCAGGTTTGCTGCTGTGCCATGTTCTTAGGGAGGAGCCTGTGATGATTGTTGTTGGCTGCACCATTGAATTCAGGTAAGTATGCATCTGGGGAGGAGTAGATAGGTTTAAATCGTGTGACCACTGGCTAGGCAAAATGGCTACTTTCTGTAAAAGTATAGTTATCCTTTAATTTATAATTCCAGGCATCGGTATGTTATTCATGGTAACATCGGTCTAACTTGGACCAATGTAACTATGTATAACCTACCAATGCCTGGAATTATTCTTTAAAAACTCCAATTTGCTTTTATTGCAGCTTTTTTTGCCACATTCTTAATATAGGCACATTATACATAGTTCTTGTCTTAAACATTCATTCATCACTAGATTATGTCACTGTACAAAACAGCAATATTGCTTTGACATCATTTTAAGTGTGTGTGTAGCTTAAATGACTTTCATGGTCTGAATAAGCAAGTAATGTTTGTTAATGGAAATCATTTAATTATGTATAGTACAATAACTGTAGAAATGAAATGTCAATGTATATTGACAATTCTAACTCTGAATACATAATGTTTCCATATATCCATAATCCCAGAGTACAGTATATCCATTTTTTTGTTTAGTTGACTTTAGAGAGTCAAGGTCACATCATAATGAATACAGTGTCTCTAGATGTAATACACAGTTCTCCTCTCACATAAAGCATTAGCCGTTTTACACCAGTTAGAATAGTAGAGCAATGCAATTTCCTGATGATTAACAAAAGTGTAGTTTCTACTGTATATTCATATACCATAAAATCACAAGCAATATGAACAATTGAATTGCAGTGTTAAGATTTTTAACTTAAAACTGGTGCACACAGAATCTGGTGCAACTCTGTATAGTAACCAATCAACTTATAACTTTAGCTTGTTCAATTAAGCTTTGACAATAAAACTTAGAAGCTGATGGCTCTGTGTGCAACTGCATTAGATTCTGTGTACACTAGTTTTAATCGATTTCTCCAAAGTGTAAAGGGCAAGGATGATCTATGAGATTTCAATAACCCCCAGCAACCATTTCAATTTGCTGTTTGATCAGATGCGTTCCACCTAACTGCAGTGGTGCTCTGCACTTTATCAGATAACACAGACCTAAAATGTACCTGGTGCTTTGTAGCTTTTTGCTAGGCAATGAATTATCATATACAGTAATTTTTGTCATATACTGAGCTACAGGTTTGGGTCAACCATGAGTTCAACCTAAACTTCACCAAATGAACAATCTAAATGGCAAGGCCAATTTGTCCTCTTATCCACCTGAACCTCTGGCTGTTGCTGGAACTCATTTGTTTAGTGGCAGTATTAATACATAGTTACATAGTAGGTGAGGTTGAAAAAAGACACAAGTCCATCAAGTCCAACCTATGTGTGTGATTATATGTCAGTATTACATTGTATATCCCTGTATGTTGCGGTCGTTCAGGTGCTTATCTAATAGTTTTTTGAAACTAGGGATGAGCCCGATGTTCAAGTCGAACATAAGTTCAACTCAAACATCGGGTGTTCGCCGAACAATATGCGGTGTTTGCGGCAAAATGGAAAGCTGCCGGAACACCAATAAAATCTATGGGACACTAACAGGAAAAATCAAAAACGCTAATTTTAAAGGCTTATATGCATGTTATTATCATAAAAAGTGTTTGGGGACCTGGGTCCTGCCCCAGGGGACATGTATCAATGCAATTTTTTTTTTTTTAAACAGGCGTTTTTTCGGAACCAGTGATTTTTTTCAATGCTTAAAGTGAAACAATAAAAATGAAATATTCCTTTAAATATTGTGCCTGGGGGGTGTATATAGCATGCCTGCTAAGTGGCGCATTTTTCCCATGTTTAGAACAGTACCACAGCAAATTGACATTTCTAAAGGAAAAATTGTCATTTAAAACTGAATGAATTATCGGGTCCCGGCAATATAGATAAAACTCATTGAAAAAAAGAGCATGGGATCCCCCCCCAGTCCATTACCAGGCCCTTTGGGTCTGGTATGAATATTAAGGGGAACCCAGAACCAAAATTAAAAAATTGCGTGGGGGTTCCCCTAAAATCCATACCAGGCCCTTTGGGTGAAAATTAAAGGGAATCCTGCACCAAATTTAAAAAAGAATGGCATAGGGGTCCCCCCCAAATCCATACCAGGCCCTTATCTGAGCACGCAACCTGTCAGGCCACAGGAAAAGAGGGGGGACAAGAGAGCGCCCCCCCTCCTGAACCGTATCAGGCCACATGCCCTCAACAAATGGGAGGGTGCTTTGGGGTGGCCCCCAAAGTACCTTGTCCCCATGTTGATGGGGACAAGGGCCTCATCCCCACAACCCTTGACTGGTGGTTGTGGGGGTCTGTGGGCGGGGGGCTTATCGAAATCTGGAAGCCCCCTTTAACAGCCTGTGTGAATTGGTACCGGGGTACAAATAACCCTACCATTTAACAAAAAAAGTGTCAAAATGGTAAAAAAGGCAAGAGACAGCTTGGGACAAATCCTTTATTAAAAAATAAAAAAATAAAAATGTCCCACAATGCAAGTTCACACCGCCTAGCAGATTGAAAAAAAAATAAGCCACAACCGATCTGACCTCCATGGGATGCTACCCGCCGAGTGATTCAGTAGCTCAGGATTGAGCCTGTCACATACAGGAAGTGGCTTCTTATGGTGACACACAGACAAGAGGAGGAGCCAGGAGCGTCAACCGCGGACCCCGGAAGAGGAGTATTGGGGCTGCCCTGTGCAAAACCATTGCACAGAACAGCTAAATATAACATGGTTGTTATTAAAAAATAAATAGTTTTACAATCACGTTCATTTAAAGTTTTTGTTTGAGTTGATTAATAGTTTCTATCTTTTGTTAACCAAGCAAGAAAGCCTTATTGCAATTTTCTTTCAAGATCAAATCCATATTATTTTGATCCATTGTCACAAGGTCTTAAAATGGTGCGGGGCCCAAAGCCTGCTGTCTACTCTGCCTATTTGGTAATCCAGCACTGTTACAGGCTGCAGTGTTATAAAATAATAGATGCACATTTTTTAACCTGCAAAATCATGTGCATTTATTATTTGGTTACAAAAAGTAAACTTAGTTTTTAAGCCCTATTAAAAGGCTTTCTCCACACTAAATTTTTATTTTTATTTTTTGCATTGGTACATGTATCCCACCACTGTGCCCAAATACTCTTGCATTTTTTACCAAAAAGCTTGCAAACTGGCCTTGAAAAATTCCAGAGCTGTGAGCTGTGAGCTCCCTAATGCCGACTGGACTACCAGCACAGAACGGGCTCCTAATAACTGCCAAATAGCCCAACAGGCACACAGCACATCCCCGGGCACTCCGCCGCCACAATGTCCCTCAAAAGAAGCCAGGACAGAGGCCCGAAGCGCCTAGAATACTTCTCCTTCCAGCCCCGCCGGGCACAGGGAGCAATGGTGCAGCACTCCGCTGCCTATACAGACACCCCTGACGGCCATCCACAAGAAATTCAGGGTGGATCATCATCCTCATTTCCCCAAGACTCCTCACCAGCCACCCCGGTCTCCCAAAGTCCAGCCAAGTCCAGGATGTGGATGAATCCTAACCACCAGGCCTCAAACACAGTGGGTACAGGCCTCCATAATGAAAATACTATCTCCTCACTGCAATCCTCTATAGCTCAATTCCTGACCTCAGGGCAACCGGTGCTAGACACCACTATGAAGGACATGCTGTTATCCCTACAAACCTCCTTGATGACTAATCTGTCATCACTGATTGATACATTTTCCCTGGAAATGAAGCATATGTATAATAGAATGCTATACATGGAAAACAAAATGGAGGAATGTACAGAAACAGTAAATGATCTTGTTGATACATATACTGAACAAAAGGATGACTCTCTGTGGATTAAAGCAAAGCTGGCAGACCTCAAGGACCGTTCCAGATGCAATAACATTAGAACAAAAAAATCCCAGAATCCATCCCACCTAAAGAACTGCACAACTACGCTAGGGCCATGTTCTCTAGCATGCTCCCAGAGCGCTCTCCAATTGAGCTTACTATAGACCATATTCATAGAATACCTAAACCTCACCACATGTAAGCAGACATACCCAGAGATGTTTTATTGAGGATTCATTTTTATCAAGCGAAAGAACAAAAACTATCAAAAGCAAGGGAACTGTCCCCTCTTCTGGCTCCATACTCAGATATCCAACTATATGCCGATTTATCACAGTACACGCTGAAAATGAGGAGGCAACTAAAAAAGATCACTAAGGACATGAATAACCACAAAATAATATACAAGTGGCGCCACCCAGCCACCATTTTGGCCACCCACAACGGCATCCATCACACCATATCCACTCTGGACGGCGGTCTGAAACTTCTCCATGCCTGGGGAATCATACCAGAGCCTCAACATAACCAACCTGATCCCCACGGGAAACCCAATCCCTTTCAGTTTTGTCAGAATCAGAGGCACGGTAAGGATAGACATAAATGAATTACCTTGCCCAGAAACCAACTACATTGAGCATCAGTTCTAAGTCCGGTCTGGCCATATGCTCAGATAACCATCTGCTGAACTTTTCCCCCAAGTTTGATCAGCTGCTCCCAGAGCTTTATACTGCTGATTTACCTGTGTGTCTTACCTGCAGTTGTTACTTTTGCTGGTTTACGTTTCTGCTGGTTAACCATACCCTCATCTCTCTGAACTCTAACCGATTTAGTAATTGCAAAGTTGCAGCTCAATACCGAACGCATTTTATACCTTTCTTAGAATCTTGCTAGTACCAAGTTTGCAGCACCGCTAAGAAAACCAGACAATGAACCGTACTACACATCTTCATTCAGATCCCAAAGGACTAGCCTTCTGATCTCCAGCAACTGTAAGTTCGTTATAATCCTATCCCACTCCAACATCACACATCAACATGGATATGAACATTTGGTCCCTGAGTGCAAAGGGTTTGAACCACCCTGCCAAACGTGCCTCTCTATGGAAAACAGTACTTTCCCAAAAGTGTGACGTTATATGCATCCAAGAGACTCACTTTGCTCAAAATGCATCCCCACAGTGTAGCCACAGACAATTCCCATATGTATTCCGAACCAGCTATACCAAAAAACAAAGAAGAGTCATGATAGCCATTCCGAATACTGTATCCTTCCAATTACAGAACTGCGTCATGGATCCAGAAGGGAGGTACATATTTCTAATATGCACAATTAATAATGTCCCATACACCTTGGTCTCCATCTACGCCCCAAACCACTGCCAGAAGTACTTCCTCAAAAAGACTCTTCGGTCGGCAAGGAAAATCCAACAAGGTTACATGTTGACCTGTGGTGACTTTAACCTGGTTCCTAATATCGACATTGACTCCACTGCAGGGTCCAAATGTCATGCTTCTCCTTTGGATAAGTTTACTGCTACTAATAAATTGTATGATGTATGGAGATGTTGTCACGCGAGTGAATGTGATTTCACTTTCCTTTCGCCGCGCCACAACACCTTCTCGCGAATTGACTTATTTTTGACTGATAAATGGCTATTACAGAAAATATCGAGCTCCACCATTCACACCGCCACCTGGTCAGATCATGCTCCTATTAGCATCTCAATATCCGCTACTTCCCCACAACCCAACTCCTATATTTGGAGGGTAAATAATTACCTCCTCAACACTCCATGCTATTCCACTCCATTTAAACAACAACTAGAAGAATTCTTCCTACTCAACAAAGCATCAGTTTCTGACCCGCTGGTGGTGTGGAATGCTCATAAAGCCGTAATTAGAGGTGTATTTCTTCAAATGGGAGGTAGGGCAAGGAAAAAAAAAGAACTCAAAAACTAGATGAACTCACAGCTGACATATCAGGCGCTGAATCCTGGAACAAAACTAATCCATCTCCTATACTCCAAGCTAAAATCTTCCAACTACGTAATGACTTAAGATCCCTACTCCTTAAGTCATATGTTAAAAACTATAAAAAACTCAAAGCATTCACCTACACTACAGAGAAAAAAGCAGGCAAAGTCATGTCCCTACGGGTACAAGGTCATAGAACGAAAACTAAAATCCCATTTCTATACCACCCTCACTCCAACGAAAAACTACTTAAACCTCACTCCATTGCCAACGCCTTTAGTGCATACTACAAAGATCTTTACAACCTTAACCTACAACCTTAAAGATGATTCACTCACACATCAACCGTCCCCGGAAGAAATCCAAGCATTCCTAGACAACACGAATCTTCCTTATATAACCCCACAACAGCTTTCATCACTAAATAAACCTTTCACAATATCCAAAATACTACGAGTAATTAACAAACTTCCTAATTCCAAATCCCCGGGACCGGATGGCTTCACTGGGGAATACTACAAACTTTTCTAATCCATATTAGCCCCTACTCTATGCCAAACCTTCAAATCAGCCACTGCATCCGCTTCATTCCCTGCTGAAATGCTAAGTGCCATGGTTGTGACGCTACCCAAACCTGATAAAGAACCCACGTCATGGAAAAATTTCCATCCTACCTCCTTACTTAATCTAGATTTAGAAATACATGCCAAACTTATAGCCAACAGACTTGAAGACATATTACCATCCCTTATCAACAAAGACTAATTAGGTTTCACAAAGGGGCATCAAGCTTCAGACGCCACTAGAAGAATGATCGATATTATTAACCATGTAGAAACCAATAAAACACCTTTGATTTTTCTAACTCTAGATGCTGAAAAGGCATTTGATAGGGTACACTGGGGATACATTTCATCAGTACTACACAAATTTGGGCTACAATGCCAAATCCACAATGCAATAATGGCCCTATACTCTTCCCCCTCAGCCACAGTGTTCTCAGCAGAGAACCTTTCTGTACAATTCCAAATCTCCAACAGTACGAGACAGGGGTGCCCACTCTCCCCCCTAATATTTAATCTTTTTATGGAACCCCTAGCTGAAAATATCAGATCTAACTAAAAAATTAAAGGAATATCCCTTGCTGATGAGGAAATAAAATAAGTCTCTTTGCAGATGACGTTATCCTCATGATCACTGACCCTGACTGCTCCCTGTCCGAGATCCAGAAGATGCTTGCCTGGTTTAGTAACATTTCTTATTACAAAGTGAATGAGACTAAATCTTATATTCTAAATTTAAAAGTGAACGACTCCACTAGTGAACGTCTTAAACAACACTTTCCTTATGCATGGGCGGAACAAATTTTTATGTATCTGGAGATACAATTAACTGCCTCCATGAGAACATTAGCAGCATTCAAAAACTTCCACCTCCCATAAATACTCTATTTTTTTAGAACTCTCCCAATCCCAATACCCATTAAATACTTCAAATCACTACAAAACATTTCTATATAAATACATTTGGCAGGGTAAAAGACCTCATCGACGTGGTGGGGGAAAATCGAAGCCGCTACATCCTTAGGAAATAGTCTCCCCTCATCGCTATTTTCTACAACTCTAGGAGCAAAAATTCCCTCTGGAATCTCCCCAACAATGGTAGCGACACTTAAAACATGGAATAGGTTTGTGTCTGGAAGCCTGACCCACCCTCTCAAATCGGAGATACAAATCCCTTTAGAAACACTGCAGAACTTAATGCAATATACATCTTACTCACAATGGAAACAAAGGGGTATTACATACATATCAGACCTGCTCCACAGACACAAAATCAAACCATTCCCCACATTACGGAAAGAGTTTTATCTCCTAAACTCTGACATATTCCTATACATACCAAACACTGTATTGTCTCGCTCGAAAGTTGGTCATGCAAAATCCCCCAAGAGGCCTGGACATATTTTAGAAACCCTGCACCGCACCAAAAAGGGATATCATTGTTTTACAACCTGCTACAGAACAAAAACATTTTTCCAAATCCACTCCACTACCTAAATGGGAATCAGATTTGGGACAATCATACACAGTGGATAACTGGGAAAAAGCATGCAAATCCACATACAAAGCCACTTGCTGCTCAACCCTGTGGGAACTGGCTGTTAAACTGACACACCGTTGGTATCTCACTCCCGATAGAATAGCCAAAATAAACGTGAACCTTGATGACTCCTGCTGGAGGTCAGAAAGGAGACATGTTACACATTTTCTGGAACTGCCCTAAACTGACACAATATCGGTCCTCAATATTCCGCTTACTTTCTGATATAACACAACTCACAATACCCATGAAACCCTACCTAGCACTGTTATCCCTAGAAATAGAGTATTACCCTAACCCAATGAGAAATATAATACTTCATGTACTTTTATCTGCAAGACTCAGTACTACTAGAAAATGGAAAGACCCAGAACCACCCACAGTAAGCGAAGTGGTGCAAACAACCCACATTCACTTTTCGCATGAAACCATACTAGCACTACGACACAAAAGTAAATCACAATATCATAAAATGTGGCAACCATGGGTTAGCTGGACTAGTTCCCTAGGACATTTTGAATCCATTAGTCCTCAACACTGATAGATAGCTCTTACACAGTTTCTCATTAACAGTTCCATGTTAAGTAAAGTTCATAATGGTTGAGTTGTATTGGAAAACACTCCCATAGTGTATGACCCCAGAGGAGAGGGGGGTGTGCCTACACGGGCACAGCATAGCGCCAGTCAGGGTGCGCTGGTGGGCATATACCTCCTCCTCCTCCCTCAATACATCTTTACGATCAGATGCTCACCACTAACATCCAACACCTATGGAAATTGAGTTTTGTTTTTCTACTTACTAATGTACTATAACTATGATTGTATCTGTATGAAACGTAAAACAAGAAATGACTATCGTCCACTGTGTTTGTTTGTATGTCATATGCATACCTCTAACATGATTTTTGCATAACTTTGTATTGTACGAAATCGTTCAATAAAAATGTATTGAGTAAAAAAAAAGAGCCTTCTTATTTCTTCATGCATGTGTTAACACACACCCTTGTGCTCCCCCATTAAGTGCGTGTTTACCTGAGAGTATGTGACCTCACACTTGAGCTTGGTCAAAAACAGTTCCAATAGTGCTTATATCATTAAAACTCTGTGCTTTTATTTATAAAAGGTAAACAACTTACACTTGCTGGATGCGCTAGTGCACCTACTATATACAGCTTAAGTTTCTTCATGCATAGAAATGTCAATACATTGCAAGCAGAGTGTGGGGAAGAAGTCCACACTAAGTAGTGGACGAAAAACATCAGTGAGTTTGCTCCAGCAAACCTCTGCCTCCACCTGCACCCGATGCCGTTCTCCACGAATCATCCCACTGGCTTCCCATAGCTGTTCCAGCCACCTCGCTCAGTGAGGGAGTGTGAGGGAGCTGCCGCAGGATTTGCCATGAGCATGGCTCCCCCCAGCCATCCCTTGATGATTGCCCCAGCCCTCGCTACCCTTCACAAGCCGATCAGCCAAGGGGGAGAGAATCAGGCGATCCACGACTCATCTCGTTCATGTAAACCGAGGCTCACACTGAAGTGCTCAAGGCTCCCACACCGCCGCCACTTTCTGCCTGTGACTCACCGGAACATCAAGCCAAGAGGAATACCTGCTGCAGTAAATACAAAGGATAGATGACAAAACTGTCTCTAGGTACCTGCAGGCATACCCTTGGCTGGGAGGTGAGTCCAGCACATCACCAGTGAACATCCAGAGATTCTCACTGAGAGGGCCCTGCATCTCGCAGTGTGACACCCCACCCACACAACCGTGAGTAGCACCATACAACACTTCTCTAACGGAGACCCATACTACCAAGGGAGTCATGAGAATTGATCGTATAGAGATCCAGTGGGGGTACAACGGGTCAGAATAGTGATTATTACTGCCCCCCCTCTTCCCCTCAAGTACTGACATTTCTATGCATGAAAGAACTGCATCTATAGTTCTCTTGGTTTGCAGACTTCCAGTGGAGGAACATTGTTTACATATGATAACATGTTTTGCACTAGCCCTCCTTGGCAGATCATAGGTAAATAGAGAGAATGGAAGTCCACAGTGTTTGTGTATAGCTGTTACTCACTCTCACCTGATCTCAAGTGTTCTCTTACCATAATATATTGCCTATTATTGCCGGTCATACATATGTTGAGTGCTTATGGACCCGTGTGTGTGTGTTTTTAGCAACAATGTTGTCCTAATTTTTATTTCATGTGCAGTCTGCATTCTTGTTTTTGTCTCCATTTTTGATAACAATAAAGCATATTTATATACTATAGGTTGGGACTGCAGTTTGCCTTATTTCCTTTCCCCCCTCAGAACTCTTACGGGTCCTTCCCCATTTTTTCGCTCATTGGTTATGTGTGTTTAGGAGTTAAAGGGAAAGGTACCACCTTTGATGGTGAGTCGGTACCTCCTACTGTGTTGGCTGATACACTTACCCAACACTTGGATCCTATGGTACAAATCCTTTTCTTACCCTAAGACTTAAAGTATCATATATGGTAATTATGTCATCAATGTCTATGGACTTTGCTTTGTGCAGTGGTCCAAATCATTTGGTGGAGGGGGTATTATGGTGTGGGTTGTTTTTCAGGAGTTTGGCTTTGCCCCTTAGTTCCAGTGAAGGGAACTCTCAAGGCGTCAGCATACAAAGACATTGTGGACAATTTTATGCTCCCAACTTTGTGGAAACTGTTTGGAAATTGCCCCTTCCTGTTCCAACATGACTGCGCACCAGTGAACAAACAAGGTCCATATCTTCATGGATGAATGAGTTTAGGGTGGTGGAACTTGATGGCCCTGTACAGAGTCCTGACCTTAACCTGATAGAACACCTTTGGGATGAATTATAGCCGAGACTGTGAGCCAGGCCTTCTTGTCCACATCAGTGCCTGACCTCACATATGTGCTTCTGGAAGAATGATCAAACATTCCCATAGACACACCCCTAAACCTTGTGGACGGCCTTCCCAAAAGAGTTGAAGCTATTATAGCTGTAAAGGGCAGGCCAACTCTATATTGAACTCTATGGACTAAGACTGGGATGCCATTAAAGTTCATAGTTACATAGTTACATAGTCTGGATAATTAAAATCCCCCATTATGATAACACTTCCCACCCTTGTTGCTAATCCAAATTGTGATAGGAGATCTGTCTCCACTTCCTCCCTCAGGTTAGGGGGCCTATAGCATACCTCCAATATTATTTTCCCCTTAGCTTCATCCCTTTGGAGCTCTACCCATAAGGATTCCACCTCCTCCCTAGCTCCCTTATGTCTCTTATGTCTGGTATGTCTCCTATTGGGGAGACATACCACCTTGGTCCATCAGGGTTTTTTTCCAAAAATCAAATTTCTGATTTTGGATCGGGTACACCCCAGTCCGAGGGGAGGAGACTGGAACAAGGATCTCCTCCAGCTCGAATTGAGGTGGATTTACAACTTGCAGGCTACCAAACCCCCTGGACTCAATGACGCAACATGCTTCAAGCCATTCCTGGAGGGTTTTGACTCCGGGGGCATGGAGAAATAGGGTTTCCTCTAGGCCTTTTCTTGTTCATATTCTTTCTGCATATTTCTTTATAGTCATTCTAATGCCCCGTACACACGGTCGGATTTTCCGATGGAAAATGTCCGATCGGAGCGTGTTGTCGGAAATTCCGACCGTGTGTGGGCTCCATCGGACATTTTCCATCGGATTTTCCGACACACAAAGTTGGACAGCAGGAGATAAAATTTTCCGACAACAAAATCCGATCGCGTCAATTCCGACCGTGCGTGGCCTGTTCCGACACACAAAGTGCCACGCATGCTCAGAAGAAATTCCGACACGGACAGCTCGTTCTGGTAAACTTAGCGTTCGTAATGGATAAAGCACTTTCGTCACGCTGCAATGTAAAAAATGGTTTAATACAGCGCACTCTCTTCTTCTTTATAATGTGACAAGAATTAAGTTGTTTTGATGCTCATATTCACACACACTTCTCACAAACTTTTTTTGTTACTATTTATCGGGATTCCCTCAATATATTTTGATTTCTCACATCTGACAAAATATTTTTTATTTTATTTTTTTACTTTAATGTAGAATCTTTTTTTGTGTTTCTCTTTTTATTTTTTTTATTTTTTTGGTGATTTTGATTTGTATTCCCGAAAATGTTTGTGTGTTTTTTGTGACAAGTTCCCACAACACCATTGATATGTTGTTCTATTTAATCTGTAGGAGGAGATTGTTTGGTGTTGTTGTCCCTTGTTAATTTCACATTGTACTTTAGAAATGTACCTGAATACTCACCAACAAACTGTCCTTTTTGGATGAAAACACACACAGGAGAGTAGAATTTACCTAAAAATATTTTATTAAGGGGTCACAACTATAAACAAAGAGGGAGGCAACGCTGGAGAAACTGCAGAAGTGGGCGAAGCCTTGGACCCCCAGGGCAGACATCAATTATTTAAAAGCAAAATTGGTGGCCTGAGGAGTCCATATCTAAGGGAGTGCAGTCTGGTCCAGAAGTCCCAGAGATCTGGAAAGCAGCAGATGACATCTGTGTCCCCAGGCTGTGGTCATACGAGAGACTGCATCTTCTGTCAGACCAGACTGAACCCAGGGCCATCACTCTCAGGTCTTCTTTCCACGCTTCCTTACAGGCTTTGGCTGTGGTGGTGGAGTTGTGGCAGCAGGAGGAGGAGGAGGAGGAGGAGGAGGATCGTCCCTCTCCATGACATCCGTCTTGGGTGTCAGTTCCCCACTCTCCCCCTTACGAAGGACTTTATAAATCAGGTCCTCAGAAATCTTGCATTGGCCCTCCTGCATGCCCAGCAATTTGGTGGCAGCCATGCAGGAAAAGGCCTCTGCAGGACTGGGGAAGGCTCTGAGGGACGCCGAAGCCTCCTGGATCAGCCTGTACGCTGAATCCTGCACAGGACTGGGAGTGGCCTTCCTGGCCCTTTTATATGGCAGGCGGAGGGGAGGGACCTGAGACTCAGTCAGGCTGCGACTGGTCCAAGGCTTCTCTTGGCTGACACTTAGCCCCGCCTCCTCCTGGCTGCCACTAATCCCCGCCTCCTCCTGACTGCCACATTCCACAGTCTCCTCCTGGCTGAGGTCTTCCTGTGTATGAAAAAGGGACATAGTTTTAGTATTGTTTTCATCAATCACACACAATTTTCACCTCCTGACTGCTGCAAATTCAATGTTAACAAATATAACAGACTATCCTTCTGAGCCCAGCATTTTGCATTCTTGTCCCAATTATTTTTGCCCACTACTGTCTATTGATATGTAAAACACTTTTTTGAATCAGCAATTAGTGACCAATAATAACATCTAGTAAACATCATTTATTTATTGGCCAGAAATCTGTAGAAGAATGCTATACCTGACTCCAGCTGGGCTCCTCCACTTCTTCCTGGCTGGAAGGCCCAGGTTGGACATCAGAAGCCTCAGCTGGTATGGAAGGAAGAGTGGAAGGAAGAGTGGAGAGGGATTCCCTGACTTCAGTGTGGTCTGACAGAAATCGCAGTCTCTCATAGTACCACAGCCTGGGGACATAAACGTCATCTGCTGCAGCTCCGGACCTCTGGGAATCTGTGACCTTCTTGAGCTCCCTAAGATAAGTGCTCCTCAGGCCACCAATTTTGGCTTTTAAATAAGGGATGGTTGCTGTGGGGACCACCGGCGTCACCAACTCCAGCAGTTTCTCCAGCGCTGCCTGCCTCTTCTGTTTATGGTTATAGTGGGGGTGTCTCACTTGCCACAGACAGGGCAGCTCTCTGTACTTTTCAATAAATAGGGGCAGGAAATTGTGGTCGTTGAACCCATCCATTTTCTCTGCAAGACACAACACAAGACAAACCCTAATGTCAGGCCAAACTCCCCTAATCTTGTTACAATATAGGCTTCCATTTTGAAGCAGTATAGGCCCAAGTTTAGATCCTACCTTCGTTAGCACGATCGGCGTCTCCGATGCTCCTTCCTCCGCTCACAGATCGTACGTAAGACGCGCGCGTTACGATTTATACACACTGCGCATGCGTATAACTCCGCCCGCCCCTGACGTTCTTTCTATTCTATTCCCCGCCCCTTTTTGTTCGGCGCAGTGGAGGAAGAGCACATGGCGGAGAGACAGCAGGATAGTGCTAATTACAGCAACGAGGAGGAGGAGGAGGAGGAAAGGCTGGAGCCTGAAACGTCCCGATCCAGAAGGAGATTAAAGGACTCAAATATGTCCTTTGGGGAGATGTTGGAAATGGTGGACATCCTGAAGAAGGCCGACTATGATGGAAAGTATGGGCCTTACCCCAACCACAATGTCCGAAAGGCCAAGATCATGGCGAAAGTGGTCAGGAGTCTGCAACGGAAATTCGGGGTACGACGATCGAAAGATGAGCTCAGGAAGCGGTGGTCAGACCTGAAATTATGAGAACATAAGCAGTACAGAAAGATCTGGAGAGTGCTGCAAAAAAGTAAGTAGTTGTGCTGTGTTCCTATTGTTCTTGTGTTTATTACGTTCGTGCTGCTCCATGTGCTTTTAGGAACTGTTGTACAGTTTAAAATGGCAACTTTCATGTTCATGGGCACATTATTCGTTCGGATCACACATTTCTTTTTTGGGACTATAAAATACCATTGTTTAGCCCATATGCATTTGGCCACCATTTTGAGGCCCTATACTTGTCTTCAAATAATTGGGTTGTGTAGATGGCTTTGTTACTAGAATGAAATGAAAACTAGATTCTGTGTAAGGAGAGGACACTGAGCAGCTGTTTTCACATCTGGACACTGGAGCACTAGTGTGGGACACAAGAACACCATTTTTATTAGGGGGGACACACAGGTGCTTCAGTGTATACTATAGGGGGGTCTCCATCTGTGAAGCTTGTACAAAACAGGTAAAGTATTACAGGTTGACAAAGGACACTAAAAAAGCTACATCTTGGAACTCGGCTAAAATAGATCATTGTACCCCACTTCCAAGCAATGTTTCATCTTTAGAGTTCTGCCATCAAATATCTGTGTGCTAATTATACCATTTTTGTTTTACATAGGGGAGAAAAGACTCTGAGGACACCCCTCATCCGAGGAGACCAGAGCCCCCCCCCCCTCTGGAAGAAGGGAAAATCCCCCCAACACAAGATGAGCAGGAGGAAGAAGACGTGGTGGAACTAGTCACCACAACAGGTGAGTGTCTGCGACCACAGGCTCAGATAAGAGATGGATGGCGGCATTTTTTTTAGACCTAATTTATTTTGGGTTTCCTCTCTTTTTAGGTGATCGTGAGGTTGTGGATGAAGATCCTTTCACATCCGAAAGTGCCCAGATCCTGATCGGGGAGATCATGGGGTGTAATTTACAATTGGAAAACATCAAGCAAAACATCAATGATGTTATTCCAAAATATAAAAACATCATTGATGTTTTGGGGCAAGTTTAAAGCCCCTCCAAATCACTTTCTTCTTTTGTCTGCTACAATGTGCAAAATGTTTTTGTGATTTTTCCCAAAGCCAAATTTGGAAGATGCACACAGTGTGCCAACATGTGCTATCTGCCATCACGGGAGATCAATGGACGCGTTTTGGGGGTGCAACCCCTTCCTCAATAATAAAGTAGCGGTGAGGAAGGGCTTTCTCCCCCAAAACACGTCCCTTGATCCCCCTGATGGCAGATAGCACATGTTGACATTGGGAAATTTGTGTGCATCTTCCAAATTTGGCTTTTCCAGGGGTGATTTCCCCCATCTGAACGCAATATCAAACACAGTTCCTAAATACTCATGTCTGATATTGCCTTCAAGTTCTACCAAATGTGAACTTTGTAAGATCAAGATTTGTGTCTTTCTTGTGGGTTTTACACAGGCCTGTTTTCTATAAAATGCACATTTTGATTTTGGATAATGACACCACAAAATATGTTATACAACAAACATGTCGGTTTGTCAGAAAAACCTTTGGTAAATGCACATGTGATTGTGCTGGTATTAAAAAGATTGTTCATCAAGAATGTGTGGATTATTGTCTCAATGCTACAACACTTTTGGGGTGATGTAATTGTTGTTTGAAGTGAAAATGGGGGTAATTTCCTAAGGGCAAATCCACTTTGCACTACAAGTGCAGTTTCAGTGCAGTTGCAAGTGCACTTGTAGTGAAAAGTGTCTTTGCATTTAGTAAATAACAGCCAACAGTGCTTTGTATAAGGTTACACAATCACGACATTTTCTGGACTCCACACATTTCTGTCAGGGTCAGCTCAAACAAACACAAGCAGTAAATGTCCACAAAGAAGAGCCTGGGGGGAGATGCCTGTCGAGAACTTGAGGTCCTGCAGGCTTCTCCCTGTGGCCAAATACTGCAAGGTAGCGACCAACCTCTGCTCCGGAGTGATGGCTTGCCTCATGCAGGTATCCTGCCTGCTGATATAGGGGGTCAGCGAAGCCAACAAACGGTGAAATACGGGGTCCGTCATCCTGAGAAAGTTCCTGAAATCATCAGGATTATTCTCACGGATCTCACGGAGCAAAGGCATATGACAGAACTGGTCACGCTGAAGCAACCAATTCTTGGTCCATGAACTCCTCCCCACCCTGTTCATCGACTGGACTTGTGTCAAGGTCAGGACCCCAACACCAAGCCCCCGCACAGTACGAACTGTACGAGGAGTACGCCTACGAAACATGGCTAGAAAACAGTCGGCTGCTCAAAACGAAGTAACAGAACGCACTGAAGAACAGCAAGGCCTGTGAAGAGCGACCTGAAAAACAGCAACGAGCGGACAAGATCGCACAGAAAACTCCGATACGAACTGACTGCACGCACTGAAGAGCAAATACAAACCCACAAGCACAAACTGAACGGCAGAAAACGATCTGAAAGCCACAAGTCTGAAAAAGCGCGAATCGTCTCTCACCAAACTTTTACTAACACGAGATTAGCAAAAGGAGCCCAAAGGGTGCTGCGCTTGGTTCTGAACCGGCCTTTTCTAGTCTCGTCGTACGTGCTTGACATCACCGCGTTCTTGGCGATCGGAAATTCCAACAACTTTGTGCGACCGTGTGTAGGCAAAACAAGTTTGAGACAACATCCGTAGGAAAAAATCCGAGGATTTTGTTGTCGGAATGTCCGATCAATGTCCGACCGTGTGTACGGGGCATTAGTCTGACCCTGGTCCCTTTGTTCGCTTTCTTCTCTTATCTCCAATACTGGTTCCCGCTGCCTTATCCATACACCATGCAATATACTGACACAAGTTTGTTTGACCCCCTGGGGTCTGTATTTATTTTGATGCTTCTACATATATTTATTGCTGTGGGATAATAACTTCTCAGCAGAACTGGGACCTTCTATTGGAACATAGGTGGTTCTTTATAGTGTTCATATCATTCTTATCTCATGATTGATCTCTCTGTGCAACGACTTCACGGTTGTCTCTACTGCTGATGTTTTACCTGAGCTTGAATTATATTTGGCTTTATTTGCATATTGTCATGTATGCATCTCATTTATGCATGTAATGTAGCCATTATTTGATTTTCGGATTGCCCCTTTTTCTTTTCCTCTCCCTCTGCGGCATACATACTGTGACATGTTTTTTCTATGGGCACTGCTTCTCTGTGTGCAGACCCGGCACGGCAAAGATGTTCCCTTTTGGAACATCATGGGGGGAGCTGCCAATCTGAAGGCTCCTCCATCCCGGCCCTGGATCAGCCTCCCGACTGTCTCCAGGGAAGGTTTTCCGTGCCGGTGGGAGTGCGCCGTGACGTTCGCTGCTGCTTGCGTTCTAGCCTGACTGGCGCGCATGCGCGGTGCATCATCGGGGCTGGCGCTGGTGCAGCCAACGCTCAGGGGGCCCATTGACTGGATGGGACTGACACACGCCCCCATCGAGCTGGCCGTCGGATGGGACAGATTTGGGACACACCCCTTCTCCAGCTGATTCCTTTTGTGAATAAGCTGGTGTCTTTTACTTGTGGATATAAATAAGTCGGCTCATTCAGCCTGACTCTCAGGTTGGAGGGGGTTGCTGAGTTGATGCCTTGTTACCTGACTGTAAGTAAATAAGTCAAGTCTCTAATGTTCTGGGCTATATCCAGCCTACATCTAAGTCTACCTGAGGTGTTTGCCTGGCTTTCCCTCTTCATTCTCGGTACCTTATCTGTCCTAATTAGGCTCAATCTTGCCTGTTTTAATTAAATTTCCCCATTGTTTTACAGCCTATTGGTTCCAGGCCCGGACTCTCAGTCTGTCTTCCCCTTACCTGACAAGCTGAAGGCCATACTTTTGAACCTTGTTAACAGGTATGTTTCTCTTTCTGGTTTTCACATATGAAGTCCACCCTCATGCATCCTTTAGGATTAGACACCATTAACACAACCATTGCTACCTTTTCCTCAACACCCCATTTTTCCCATCCGCTACATGGTTGTGTCTCTGTCCTTAGGTCCACAGCCGCACGGACCCCAGCCTGCACACAGACGCTGCACCCAGCTTTGGGGTGCGGCGACCCTCAGCGCCATTTGGGATACCCCCTCTCTTTCTCCCTGGCACACCAACTATCCGCGACACTATCCAAGGAGAGATACTCTCTAGTCAATTATCAAGTGTACACTTCCTGGGAGACTTCCGTGAAGTTGTTTTTATACCATGGATACCTATGTAGCATTTGTATTTTGGAAGTACCGGTAAGTGTGGCTCATACTTAGATTTGTTTTTTTGTTTTGTTCTCTTGAGGGGCCTTTATTATATTTGTATGTGATGTTAATTATCCCTTTGACTTTGTAATCCCCCAGATGTTAACTCCCACTCTGTGAACCCTGATGAAGGATTCCCTGAAACGCGTCGGTTCAGTGAGACTTATCAGCGTTTATATATGGTCCTTTTTCCACTACACTTCCATTTGTATCCATAACTATATGCACTTTGCTTCAAGGGTATTTTTTGTATATATTATTTTTTGTTTTGATTTGTACATATTTTGTTATCTTTTTTGGTTATGTAATAAAAGTATACATTTTACCTATACTCTATTGATTTGTATGGTAGTGCCTTCAAAATCCCGCCATAGGGGAATTCATGTTCTCTTTTAGATATATGGAATGTGGCACACCCTCCTAATCTACTCTCTGTCAGATTCTCTCTTTTCTATATATTTTGGTAGCAAATACCAGTCCCCGCCCTTTTTCTGACAGTAAGTAGTATACTACACTTTGCACACAACCATTGAGCCTACATGCCCATATGGTTGTGCATCTCGTACATAACAATAGATTGTTTATTCTAGTAGACACCTTGTGTATTTAGTTAATTATTATACATTTCTCTGTTTGTTGCTCTTTAAAAATCTTTCAGACCATGGCTAACTACACAGGGAGTAACTGGGACAACCTCATGTCCGGCTACTTGGATGAGTACGGTAAGAATGAGCGTATTGAATCTGAAATTAGCGGCTTATTCTTGAAACTTACAAAAACTCTCGAGAAGAAGTCGTCTCTGTTCTGGCACATTAGGTCCTTTCAGGATTATATCAAAGACAATATGAACCCATTGGGACTCTGGGTCCAAATTTTCCCCAATCTTGAGGGGTTGGACACTGAGTTCAAAAATGCATGGGAAAAAGTCCTACGTACGTATTCCAAGGATGTGATGGAACTTCTTATTATGGAATACCAAAAGCGGTCAAGTATTCTGGATGGTGACATACAGGCCACCTGCCTGAAACTCCAACCGTTGCAGACACATAAAATATACATGGATAGGGAATCTAAACTTAAGAAACATCTTGAGGACTTTAATAAGGATATTCTCATGAAAAAGGAAAATAAACTCAGTAGGGATCGATGTGCCTCTGATGAAAATAGAGCCTATAAATGGAATCAATCACGGTCTAAAAATAATCATAATAAAATTTAGGAACCGAAGGGACCATTATTCTGCCATGTTTAATTCTTCCTTGAGTGTATCCTCTGTTTCTTCACAGGTTTCCTCTAAAACCAAAAAGGCACCCCGTTCCAATCAAGGTGACAACAGACCTCAGGGATCTAGGACCCATAACATCAATACAACAGATGGTCCCCATGGTATGCCCTCGGCTTCAGTTAGGGCACCCCTTGGGGTAGGAAGCTCTCTAGTTTCCACCCCCATGGCATCCTTGCAGGCAATACAAACTCACCTCCAGTCACGAGGTCCAGAACCACCCAACAGGGTGGGGATAGACAGGAGACGGTCCCTTTAGCAGAGACTCTGTTAAACAGACTCACCAACAGAACCTAGACTTTAGCGGGGAGGAGCGTACCATTGGGGATGTCGACAGACCTGATTTGTCCTTCAACATCGTCAACCTTTCTTCCCACATTTTGACTGACAGTGAAGCCTGTATACTCCAAAAAGGCCTTGGATTCTGCCCAAATGAAAACATGGACAGGTTTGAAGTTGTTAAAGACCTAGAAATGTTTGCACGCAAACTTATGTTAAAGAATATGTATCAAAAACCCCAGGGATCTATTGACCTAACACCCCAAGAAAGGGGGTGACACACACCCCCATCGAGTTGGCCACCAGTCAGCCGATGGTGGTTCGGATGGGACAGATTTGGGACACACCCCTTCTCCAGCTGATTCCTTTTGTGAATCAGCTTGTGTCTTGTCCTTGTGGATATAAATAAGTTGGCTCATTCAACCTGACTCTCAGGTTGGAGGGGGTTGCTGAGTCGATGCCTTGTTACCTGGCTGGCCAAGTAAGTCAAGTCTCTAATGTTCTGGGCTATATCCAGCCTACATCTATGTCTACCTGAGGTGTTTGCCTGGCTTTCCCTCTTCATTCTCGGTACCTTATCTGCCCTACAGATTACAGTACTGTATGAAATGATTTCACATCCCGTTTGTCCCCAGTGCTTTGGCCCATGCCCTGCATGCAGTTTTTTATTACATATACTGTTCTTTCTGCCTGGAAACTGGAGATTGTCCATAGCAACCAAAAAGTGTCCCTTTACGTCAAAAGTGGCTTTAGACCAGCTAGAAAATAGCTATAGTAAATTAGAACACTTGCAGAATTGAGCGATAGTGAATCGTGGGGAAAATTATTTTATTATTTTTTTTATTTTATTTTTTAATTATTTATTTTTATTTATTATATTAAAATTTATGTTTTTGTGTTTCAAACTTTATCATACCCGGGATATCTACTAGACTCTTGTTTGGACAGATTTAAGTGTGTTATTGTTAAGAATTACAGGCCTACAATATAAAACGCCAAATTTCCATGCAAAATAATTGTACCGCTTTCAGCACCTAAAATCCGAAATAATCATACCGCCAGGGAGGTTAAATTTCCCCATCGTTTTACAGCCTATTGGTTCCAGGCCCGGACTCTCAGACTGTCTTCCCCTTACCTGACAAGTTGAAGGCCATACCTTTTGAACCTTGTTAACAGGTATGTTTCTCTTTCTGGTTTTAACATATGAAGTCCACCCTCATGCATCCTTGAAGATTAGACACCATTAACACAACCGTTGTTACCTTTTCCTCAACACCCCATTTTTCCCATCCGCTACATGGTTGTGTCTCTGTCCTTAGGTCCACAGCCGCACGGACTCCAGCCTGCACACAGAAGCTGCACCCAGCTTTGGGGTGCAGCGACCCTCAGCGCCATTTGTGGTACCCCCCCTCTCTTTCTCCCTGGCACACCAACTATCCACAACATTATCCAAGGAGAGATACTCTCTAGTCAATTATTAAGTGTACACTGCCTGGGAGACTTCCGTGAAGTTGTTTTTATACCATGGATACCTATGTAGCATTTGTATATTGGAAGTAAGTGCGGCTCATACTTAGATTTGTTTTTTTGTTTTGTTCTCTTGGAGTGCCTTTATTATATTTGTATGTGATGTTAATTATCCCTTTGACTTTGCAATCCCCCAGATGTTAACTCTCACTCTGTGAACCCTGATGAAGGATTCCCTGAAACGCGTCGGTTCAGTGAGACTTATCAGCGTTTATATATGGTCCTTTTTCCACTACACTTCCATTTGTATCCATAACTATATGCACTTTGCTTCAAGGGTATTTTTTTGTATATATTTTTTGTTTTGATTTGTACATATTTTGTTATTTTTTTTGGTTATGTAATAAAAGTATACATTTTACCTATACTCTATTGATTTGTATGGTAGTGCCTTCAAAATCCCGCCATAGGGGAATTCATGTTCTCTTTTAGCTCCCTTAGTGATGTCATCTCTCACATTCACTTGTACATTATTCTTGATATATAGGCATACCCCTCCCCATTTTTTACCCTCTCTATCCTTGCAGTAAAGGGTATAGCCTTGAATATTTGTCAGCAATCATGAGAGCTGTTGAACCAGGTCTCTGAAATTCCAACAAAATCCAAAGCCTCCTCGTACAACAGTATCTCTAGTTCACCCATCTTGTCCGCCATGCTCCTGGCTAGGGATGAGCTTCGAGTTCGAGTCGAACTCATGTTCGACTCGAACATTGGCTGTTCGCAAGTTCGCCGAACAGCGAACAATTTGGGGTGTTCGCGGCAAATTCGAATGCCGCGGAACACCCTTTAAAAGTCTATGGGAGAAATCAAAAGTGCTAATTTTAAAGGCTAATATGCAAGTTATTGTCATAAAAAGTGTTTGGGGACCCGGGTCCTCCCCCAGGGGACATGGATCAATGCAAAATTTTTTTTTAAAAACGGCCGTTTTTTCAGAAGCAGTGATTTTAATAATGCTTAAAGTCAAACAATAAAAGTGTAATATCCCTTTAAATTTCATACCTGGCGGGTGTCTATAGTATGCCTGTAAAGGGGCGCATGTTTCCTGTGTTTAGAACAGTCTGACAGCAAAATGACATTTTGAAGGAAAAAACTCATTTAAAACTACCGCGGCTATTGCATTGCCGACAATACACATAGAAGTTCATTGATAAAAACGGCATGGAAATTCCCCAAAGGGGAACCCCGAACCAAAATAAAAAAAAAAAAAAGACGTAGGAGTCCCCCTAAATTCCATACCAGGCCCTTCAGGTCTGATATGGATATTAAGGGGAACCCCGGCCAAAATTAAAAAAAAAAAATGATGTGGGGTTCCCCCTAAATTCCATACCAGACCCTTCAGGTCTGGTATGGATTTTAAGGGGAACCCCGCGCCCAAAAAAAACGACGTGGGGTCCCCCCAAAAATCCATACCAGACCCTTATCCGAGCACACAACCTGGCAGGCCGCAGGTTGTTCGCATGTTCTGGTGCGAACCGAACAGGGGGGTGTTCGGCTCATCCCTACTCCTGGCATTGGTGAACATGCCACATAGTTTAGACTGGTCGCATATTGTCCTTGTATTGGGTATTCTGAGATTGCAACTAGGACTTGCTACTATACTTACATTGGGTTTTTGTGCTTTGGTCAACCTACCACTAATGCCCCCAATACTACCCTCTGGAATATGTTCCATGCTGACTATCTCTACCTCTGGACCCTCACCCCATCACCTAGTTTAAAAACCCCTCTAACTTTTTCTCCATCTTCATTCCCAGCTGAACTGCACCCTCCTCATTTAGGTGCAGTCCGTCCCTTTTATAGTACTGGTTATCGACTGAGAAGTCAGCCCAGTCCTCCAGCAACCCAAAACCCTCCTTACTACACCAGCTCTTCAGCCACCTGTTTACTTCCCTAATGTCCCTCTGCCTTTCTGGTGTGGCTCGATGTATTCCTGAGAATACTACCTTGGAGGTCCTTTTCCTCAATTTAGCTCCTAAATCCCTAAAATTGTTCTTTAGGACACTCCATCTGCCTCTGACTTTATCATTGGTGCCAACGTGCACCATGACAGCTGGGAATTCCCCAGCCCCTCCCAGTAATCTGTCCACCAGATCCGTGATGTGCCGAACCCAAGCGCCCGGTAGACAACATACTGTTTGGCACTTCAGGTCTTTGTTACAGATTGCCCTCTCTGTCCTTCTAAGAATTGAGTCCCCTACCACCATAATCTGTATTTCCTTTCCCTTCGCTTCCCCCCCACTCTCACTGGAGTTCTTCCCCTGGCAGCTAGGAGAGTTCCTCAGCTCCAGCAGTGCTGGTCCCTGACTGGTTTCACCAATGTCACTCAATGGAGCATACTTATTGGGATGCTCCAGCCCTGGATCGGCCTCCCTGGCACTTCCCCCTCTACCCTTCCTGACTGTCACCCATCTACTCTTTGCTAGTACCTGCACCTCTGTGCTGGCCCCTGCCACCACCTGCCGTGTATGTTCCTGGCTCTCCTTTAGTATGGAGGGACTTTTCAGTGCTGACAGTTGCTTCCCCAGATTCAGAACCTGGACTTCCAGGGAAACAATGTGCTTACATTTTGCACAGCAGTATTCGCCCTCGATCGGATGATCAAGGAACACATACATGCCGCAAGATGTACAGAGTCACCTCTCCACACCCGCCGGGCATCGTACCTATTAAATTTAATGAGGATTGGGGATTATACCCTGTCCAAATTACCTAACAACTAGCTTCCTGACACTAATACTCAAGACAATACACAGGTACTCAACAAGACAGTACACAGGTACTCACAAACCTACGTGCACTTGCAGAACACTCGCAGAACACTAGCAGAACTACGTGCACTCGCAGAACTATGTGCACTCGCAGACCTACATGCACTTGCAGAACAGTCGTAGACCTACGTGCACTCGCAGACCTACGTGCACTCACAGACCAATGTGCAGTCGCAGACCACTCGCAGAACTACGTGCACTCACAGAACTACGTGCACTCGCAGAACACTCGCAGAACTACATGCACTCACAGACCTACGTGCACTCGCAGACCAACGTGCACTCACAGACCACTCGCAGACCTATGTGCACTCGCAGAACTACATGCATTCGCAGAACACTCGCAGACCTACGTACACTCGCAGACATATGTTCACTCGCAGACCTACGTGCACTTGCAGAACACTCGCAGAACTACGTGCACTCGCAGACCTACATGCACTCTCAGATCTACATGCACTCGCAGACCACTCACAGAATTACGTGCACTCGCAGACCTACGTGTACTCGCAGAACTACGTGCACTCGCAGACCTACGTGCACTCGCAGACCTACGTGCACTCGCAGACCACTCGCAGACCTACGTGCACTCGCAGACCTACGTGCACTCGCAGACCTACATGCACTCGCAGACCTACATGCACTCGCAGACCACTCACAGAATTACGTGCACTCACAGACCTACGTGCACTCGCAGAACCAACGTGCACTCGCAGACCACTCGCAGACCTACATGCACTCACAGACCAATGTGCAGTCGCAGACCACTCGCAGAACTACATGCACTCGCAGAACTACGTGCACTCACAGAACACTTGCAGAACTACGTGCACTCACAGACCTACGTGCACTCACAGACCAACGTGCACTCACAGACCACTCGCAGACCTATGTGCACTCGCAGAACTACGTGCATTCGCAGAACACTCGCAGACCTACGTACACTCGCAGACCTACGTACACTCACAGACCTATGTTCACTCGCAGACCTACGTGCACTCGCAGAACACTCGCAGAACTACGTGCACTCGCAGACCTACATGCACTCACAGACCTACATGCACTCGCAGACCACTCACAGAATTACGTGCACTCGCAGACCTACGTGCACTCGCAGAACTATGTGCACTCGCAGACCTACGTGCACTCGCAGACCTACGTGCACTCGCAGACCATTCGCAGACCTACGTGCACTCGCAGAACTACGTGCACTCGCAGACCTATGTGCACTCGCAGACCTACATGCACTCGCAGACCTACATGCACTCGCAGACCACTCACAGAACTACGTGCCCTCGCAGACCTACGTGCACTCGCAGACCACTCGCAGACCTACGTGCACTCGCAGAACACTCACAGACCTACATGCACTCGCAGACCTATGTGCACTCGCAGAACACTCACAGACCTACGTGCACTCGCAGACCTACGTGCACTCGCAGAACACTCACAGAACACTTGCAAAACTACGTGCACTTGCAGAACACTCGCAGACCTACATGCACTCGCAGAACTACGTGCACTCACAGACCTACGTGCACTCGCAGAACACTTGCAGATCTACATGCACTCGCAGACACTCGCAGAACTACGTGCACTCGCAGAACTACGTGCACTCGCAGACCTACGTGCACTCGTAATACACAAGTATACAGTACACAATACACAAGTACTAATGATCCACACACACAACTCAGACAACACTCAGGTACTCACACTACACAGGTACCATGACCCCTGTTATAACCTCCTGTTTTAAACTCTGGTTTTAACTCACCACTTAGACCAGTTCCACTAACTCTGGTTTTAACTCACCACTTAGACCAGTTCCACTAACTCTGGTTTTTAACTCACCACTTAGACCAGTTCCACTAACTTTGGTTTTAACTCACCACTTAGACCAGTTGTACTAATGCTGCGTACACACGACCGTACTTTATGGCATACTTGGTCCTGTGGACTGGAGTCCGTCGGACAATTCAATCGTGTGTGTGCTCCAGCTGACTTTTTTTCCTCAAAAGTTCGATGGACCTAGAAATTAAACATGTTTCAAATCTTTTCGATGGACACGAGTCCGGTCGAAAAGTCTGCTCATCTGTATGCTAGTCCGGCGGACAAAAACCGACGCTAGGGCAGCTATTGGCTACTGGCTATGAACTTCCTTGTTTTAGTCCAGTCATACGTCATCACGTACAAATCCGTCGGACTTTGTTTGATCGTGTGTAGGCAAGTCCGTTTATTCGGAAAGTCCGTCGTAAAGTCCGTCGAAAAGTCCGCCGGACAAAGTCTGCTGTAAAATCCGGTCATGTGTACACGGCATAACTCTGGTTTTTAACTCACCACTTAGACCAGTTTCACTTGGACAGAGTTCCAACAGACTCAAAATGAGCAGGCTCAATATGAGTTCTACACAGGGTTATATAGGCCTCAAGCACCTGTGAGCATCTAATCACTCCCCTTAATTAGTACATGCGTGTAAAGGCAGGTGTCCCAATACTTTTGGTAATATAGTGTGTGTGTATATATATATATATATATATATATATATATATACTTTTTTTAAACTAATGAATGTAAGGTGATTTCGTATCAGCATTCAGAGTTGGGTGCTGATGTGATTGTCAGTGAGAGAAGGCTGCTTTAACTGATTAAAATAACTTTTTAAAAGTGTCCATGTAATGGTCATGTGTCCTATCATTTCTGCCCACAGCCCACCTTATGATGGCTCCATAACACTACTGTGTCCTGTATTAACCTAAGGGGCTGGCAGAAGAAACCATAAAACACAGAGGGGACAAGACACTCAACACAACAGCTTTGGATTTTAAACACAGTGAAGGTCGGTGATATAAGAAAGTATTAATGTTTTTTTCCATTTCTTTTCTTTTTTCCAGCAAAATAATCATTTTAATTGCATTTTGGTTTCCAGCTGCAGCTGCTATTTCTTACAGGGTATGACACCTGACATATAGAATGTTATGTGTTCAATAATTTTTATTATGTGGCACTGTTGTGTCATGTAGCTTCAACAATCCTGATAGCACTATATTTAAAGAAAGAAATTCTTAATATTTTAAACATATTTTATTGGCCCTTCAGAAGACAATCATATGCTTATTAAAAACAAAGATGTTCAGAAGCATTCAGTGCTACAGGCCACCTTACAGCTAATACTGTACTGTGTGTATACAGTATATCACAAAAGTGAGTACACCCCTCACATATTTGTAAATATTTTATTATATCTTTTCATGTGACAACATGAAGTACTCCCTTTTGTTGCTAGTAGTTTAGACATTAATGGCTGTGTGTTGAGTTATTTTGAGGGGACAGCAAATTTGCACTGTTATACAAGCTGTACACTCACTACTTTACATTGTAGCAAAGTGTAATTTCTCAGTGCTTTCGCATGAAAATATTTACCAAAATGTGAGGGGTGTACTTACTTTTGTGAGATACTGTATATATACACACATATGAATGTGTTTTTAAGCTTTGTGGGGCAAACCCTAATGCCATAGGCTGTACACACCTATGCTTATTGCATTTTATAAATGTATTGCAGCAATGAAATTGAAAAATTGGAAAATAGGGTCAGCAAATCCACAAATGCCTTAAAGTGGTCCTAAAGGCTGGAGAAGGCCTTGGATTAAGAAGGTGTAGTCATGCCCCCCTAGGGGTTGCTGAATGTTGTGGTTCACCTTTCACCCAGCCCAGCATCCATCTCTCAGGCCCTCAGTGACACAGAACAGTCCATGAACTTTGTTTTTGTTTTGTTTTTATTATGAGGGGATTGAACTTGGATGGGAAAGGGAAGTTATGGGATGCCCAGAAAATTCAGTGTAACTTGCTTGGGACTACTATATACAATCATGTATATACACTCCAGTACAAACACTTGCTTAAGACCTTGTTTCTTACACTCCTCCAGCACTTCCCTTGCTGCATAATGTTACTACTTCAGCACTTCCCTTGCTGCAGACTGTTACTCCTCCAGACCGCATGTTTAGGCCCGACACTAACTTAGCCAGGCCTCAATGGATTGCCTTTTTCCCCTATGGTGTAGAAATATTTCCGGTGCTACCCATACTCTATTCAGCTACCAATCCCAGATAGCTCTCTTCAGGCCCTGCCAGCCAGCCTGGCTGCATGACCTCTTCCCACTGCCCTTCCCACAGTCCTCTCTTCTGGTTCTGCATCCATCTCAAACTGAAAACTCCCAGTTCTCTCAGGCATACTTCCCCAGTCCTCCCGACTGTGCCTCACTCACCAGCCCTCCAGGCTGCGACCAGTTGTCCTCCCTGGAGGCTCTTAGCAGTGTTCTCTCCTGCTGTCCTCTCCTTGCTCTCTCGTGTTCCTCTCCTTCAGGATCTCGTCTCTCCTCCTAGATGCACCAGAGCCCCGGCCCAGGGTCCCCCCCAGACTGGGAAGCTCCCCGTGGGCCCCGACAGCCTCCGCACTCTCTCACTCCAGCTCTTCCACCCGACAACTCATCCTCAGCTGGGCTGACTCTAGGTATTTGAGGAGACCTGCCCCCTGCCAATTCAAGTTGGGGATTTGTAAAGACTTCTCAAGACACCACAGGCAACTCCATCTCTCCTCTCCTCCTTTCTTTATAGCACCTTTTAGAAAGAAGAGGGAGGTGACAGTGATGCTACCTGTGAGTTACCCAGCCCTGCCCTGAGCCACTCCCAGCCTAGAATGAAAACTAACATCAGCCATCAGCTAGGCCTGCTTAAATTTCCTTACTCTATCAGAAAAATCCTCACTCTAGCACCTACCCAACTAGAGGGTGCTACAAAGGCCTTTTAATTTTACTTCAAGGTCCACTTTCATGTTTAACTAACTTCAAAAAAAGGTTATGTTGTAGCCCTGCCCATTTTAAATGTAGAAATAAACATATATGCAAAATAACTATACAGTCCTTTTAAAATTAAAGTTGTATTGTACAGTCTACATATGCATTTTAGATTATTTACACTTTTTATAAAGTGGCAGATTTCAGAGTAGAGGTTTTTATGATTCATTTGCATACACTTGACCTCAGTTGTAATAATGTTAAATAATCATCTGTAATTTTAATAAATATTTAATTCAATGAAATACACTCATTGTTAGTGGGGGTAGCACATCTTTATATAATGAGTTTAAAATTTTATTCATGGAATAATCACTCAGATAAATTACTGATTTGCTAATGGCATCATGGGAAGGATTATTAATCTACCCCTTTCAAACATCATTAGACTTGCTTTAGTGCATCAGCTAATTAAAGGTACGCACTTAAGTATAGCGGCCAATGTGGCATAACCATTTGACTGTGATAATTAGATCTACCAGTACAATGTTTGGAATGTGGCAGCTTTGCTGCACCTTTATTGGATTATTCTATCCCGCAATCATCTTTTAATTATAATAAGTGGGCTGGTTAAAATGACTTTTGTACAAGGGTCTTTGAAAACACAGCATCCTAATACAGCAAGGAAAGCAATTGCTGGTCTATCTCTCTGGGTGACTTTGGATTCAGCCAAAGTAACAAGTATCAAATATTTCCTTTTTTTGTATACTGTAGATAAAGTGCAAACTATGCATTCTTGTATGCCATAAAAACAGTATACCAATAGTGGTATCTTTTAAAAGGCAAAACTAAAAATTAAGAAATGCTAATTTGTAGTAAGCTAATACACTGCTTTAAATGAGCTCTTTTGTCAAACACAGCAGTTGGTTTAAAACAAATATAATATGCATCAGATTTTTCTATGTACACATTACACTCAATATCTAAAAGTGAACCTCCACCTATCCTCCAAATTACTTGCTTAAATACCTTGAGACAGCACAATAGACCACAGTAAAGTTATAGTGTTCCTGATCAGTGCCACACCAGTTACAGTATCCCTGATCACTGACACAGTAGTTACAGAATCCTGGATCACCACCACGCAGGCTACAGTGTCTCTGATAACCTTTACCGCAGTCACAGTGTCCATGGTCATCACCACACCAGACCCAGTGTCCCTGATCACTGCCACATCACTAATATTGTCCCTTATCACTGTCACCAACTCATAGTGAAACCCCCACACCACTCAAAATGTCAGTGATCATGGCCACACCAGTCATATTGCCACACCATTGCCACACCAGTCATATTGTCCCTGATTATCGTCACATCAGTAATATTGTCCCTGATCACCATCTCACCGGTTACAGTGTACCTGATCACCACCACACCACTTATATTGTCCCTGATTATCACGCCACACAAGTTAAAGTGTCCCTGATCACTACTACACTAGTCATATTATCCATAATCACCATCACACCAGTTACACTGTACGTATTTACCACCACACCAGTTCTAGTGTCCCTGATTACTTACACACTAGTTATGATGTTCCTGATCACCACCACACCAGTGCAGCATTGTCTCTGCTTTCTGCCTATATCAATCCTGGCCCAGTTATTGATTACATTTCTGTCCGCTGCCTGGACCAATTCTTTGCCTGCTTGCTGACCATGTCTAGCCTTCACTTACACATCTGCTCATCCAGCTAACTATGTTCCTGTGAGACACCAGTCCCAGCCATCCCCTGCAGACAACTGCACTCCTGGAACCACAGGAACTCTTTTGTTCTTTGTTTCTTCAGCCTCTTGTAGTGAACATGGCATTCCTGGGGGCAACAACATACCAGTTGGCTTGGCTTGCTTTACTTAGTTTCAATAGGTTTTTATTGTTTTTTCACAAAGAAAAACATAAGAAAAACATAAGAACAGGGTACATAGGTTTCCGAGTATCTACAAAGGTGGGCCAAAGGCCTGCACTTGGAGAGTAGGGATGAGCTTCGAGTTCGAGTTGAACTCATGTTCGACTCGAACATTGGCTGTTTGCAAGTTCGCTGAACAGCGAACAATTTGGGGTGTTTGCGGCAAATTCGAATGCAGCGGAACACCTTTTAAAAGTCTATGGGAGAAATCAAAAGTGCTAATTTTAAAGTCTTATATGCAAGTTATTGTCATAAAAAGTGTTTGGGGACCTAGGTCATGCCCCATGGGACATGGATCAATGCAAAAAAAAGTTTTAAAAACGGCAGTTTTTTTAGGAGCAGTGATTTTAATAATGCTTAAAGTCAAACAATAAAAGTGTAATATCCCTTTTGTAGCTGTGGGGTGTCTATAGTATGCCTGTAAAGGGGCGCATGTTTCCTGTGTTTAGAACAGTCTGACAGCAAAATGACATTTCGAAGGAAAAAACCCATTTAAAACTACTCGCGGCTATTGCATTGCCGGTCCGACAATACACATAGAAGTTCATTGACAAAAACGGCATGGGAATTCCCCACAGGAGAACCCCGAACCAAAATTTAAAAAAAAAATGACGTGGGGGTCCCCCTAAATTCCATACCAGGCCCTTCAGGTCTGGTATGGATATTAAAGGGGAACCCCGGCCAAAATTTAAAAAAAAATGACGTGGGGTTCCCCCTAAATTCCATACCAGACCCTTCAGGTCTGGTATGATTTTAAGGGGAACCCCGCGCCAAAAAAAAAAAAAAAGGCATGGGGTCCCCCCAAAAATCCATACCAGACCCTTATCCGAGCAAGCAACCTGGCAGGCTGCAGGAAAAGAGGGGGGGACGAGAGTGCACCCCCCTCCTGAACTGTACCAGGCCACATGCCCTCAACATTGGGAGGGTGTTTTGGGGTAGCCCCCCAAAACACCTTGTCCCCATGTTGATGAGGACAAGGGCCTCATCCCCACAACCCTGGCCAGTGGTTGTGGGGGTCTGCGGGCGGGGGGCTTATCGGAATCTGGAAGCCCACTTTAACAAGGGGACCCCCAGATCCCGGCCCCCCCCTGTGTGAAATGGTAAGGGGGTACTTACCCCTACCATTTCACTAAAAAACTGTCAAAAATGTTAAAAATGACAAGAGACAGTTTTTGACAATTCCTTTATTTAAATGCTTCTTCTTTCTTCTATCTTCCTTCATCTTCTGGTTCTTTTTATTATTATTATTATTATTATTATTATACAGGATTTATATAGCGCCAACAGTTTACGTAGCGCTTTACAACTTGAGGGTAGACAGTACAAATACAATACACTTTGATACAGTAGGAATCAGAGGGCCCTGCTCCTTAGAGCTTACAATCTAAGAGGGAAGGTCAAAAGATACAGAAGGTAATAACTGTGGGTGATGTGCTGATTGAGAAGATAAATGTACAGTTGTTAGGTGGGGGCCAGATAGGCTTCTCTGAAGAGATGAGTTTTCAGGGATCGTCTGAAAGTGGATAAAGTAGGAGAAAATCGGACTGATTAGGGTAGAGCATTCCAGAGGATGGGGGAGGCTCTGGAGAAGTCCTGAAGGCGAGCATGGGATGAGGTGACAAGGGAGTTTGAGAGCAGGAGGTCTTGGGAGGAGCGAAGAGAACGATTAGGTTGGTATTTTGTGACTAGGTTAGAGATGTAGCTGGGGGCCAGGTTGTGGATGGCTTTGTAAGTTATAGTTAGTATCTTGAATTTAATTCGGTGATTGAGTGGCAGCCAATGGAGGGATTGGCAGAGGGGTGTAGCAGACGCTGAGCGGTTTGTGTGGTGGATGAGCCTGGCAGCAGCTTTCATGATGGACTGAAGTGGGGATAGCCTATTTAGAGGTAAACCAATGAGGAGGGAGTTGCAGTAGTCGAGGCGGGAGATGACCAGGGAGTGGATTAGAAGCTTTGTGGTGACATTGGTTAGAAAGGGGCGTACCTTGGAGATGTTGCGGAGATTGAGGCGGCAAGCTTTGGATAGTGATAGAATGTGGGGTCGAAAGGTTAGTTCAGAGTCCAGGATTACACCTAGGACCCTGGCGTGGGGAGATGGGTTGATAGTTGAGCCGTTGATATTGACAGGGAAAGCAGGGGAAGTGACACCTGAGGGAGGAAATATCATGAGCTCGGTTTTGGATAGGTTGAGTTTGAGGTAGTGATGTGACATCCAGGCTGATATGTCTGCTAGTAAGTTGGTAATGCGTGAGGAGACAGATGGAGAGAGCTGGGGGGTGGAGAGATAGATTTGGGTGTCATCAGCGTAGAGATGATATTGAAAGCCATGGGAGGCAATCAACTGACCCAAGGAGGTGGTGTAGATTGAGAAAAGGAGAGGTCCAAGAACAGAACCTTGGGGGACCCCAACGGAAAAAGGAAGAGGAAAGGAGGAAGTAGAGTTGTAAGTGACACTGAAGGAGCGGTGTGATAGGTAGGATGAGAACCATCGAAGAGTACAGTCACGGAGACCAAATGAGTGGAGTTTTTTGAGGAGGAGGGGGTGGTCCACTGTGTCAAAGGCAGCAGAGAGATCCAGGAGAAGTAGTACAGAATAGTGTCCATTGGCTTTAGCCATTAGTAGGTCATTTGAGAGTTTAAAGAGAGCAGTTTCCGTGGAGTGTTGAGGGCGAAAACCGGACTGGAGGGGATCTAGAAGTTTATTCATGGTCAGATGGTCGCTTAGTCGGATGTAGACCAGTCTTTCAAGAAGTTTGGAGGAGAAAGAGAGTAGGGATGAGCCAAACACCCCCCGGTTCGGTTCGCACCAGAACCTGCGAACGGACCGAAAGTTCGCACGAACGTTAGAACCCCATTGACGTCTATGGGACTCGAACGTTCGAAATCAAAAGTGCTCATTTTAAAGGCTAATTTGCATGGTATTGTCCTAAAAAGGGTTTGGGGACCCGGGTCCTACCCCAGGGGACATGTATCAATGCAAAAAAAACTTTTAAAAACGGCCGTTTTTTCGGGAGCAGTGATTTTAATGATGCTTAAAGTAAAAAAAAAAAAGTGAAATATTCCTTTAAATATCGTACCTGAGGGGTGTCTATAGTATGCCTGTAAAGTGACGCGTGTTTCCCGTGTTTAGAACAGTCCCTGCACCAAATGTCATTTTTAAAGGAAAAATCTCATTTAAAACTGCTTGCGGGTTTAATGTAATGTCGGGTCCTGGCAATATGGATGAAAATCAGTGAGACAAACGGCATGGGTACCCCCCAGTCCATTACCAGGCCCTTTGGGTCTTGTATGGATATTAAGGGAAACCCCGCACCCAAATTAAAATAAGGAAAGGTGTGGGGCCACCAGGCCCTATATACTCTGAACAGCAGTATACAGGCGGTGCAAACAAGACAGGGACTGTAGGTTTGTTGTTAAGTAGAATCTCTTTGTAATTTTGAACGGGTACATTTTTAACGTGTTTAGCTCCAGCCAAAAAATCTTTTTTAAGCTTTTTGGAAAACATAGGGAAGGGTTATCACCCCTGTGACATTTGTTTTGCTGTCTTTCCTCCTCTTCAGAAGATTTCACCTCACTTTTTGTCCCAATGAAAAATGTTTTTTGAAAATTTGGGTTTTTTTGTGGAACAAGGATTGGAAAGCATCAGTGGAAAGGAGAAATGTTTTTCCCATATTAACTCTTACAGGAGAGAATTTCCCTTTCTAGGGGTAGATTTCATCTCACTTCCTGTTGTCTCCTTCTGTTTGCAAGTAGGAGTCGTTTGTAAGTTAGTTGTTTGAAAGTAGGGTCCTGCCCTATATACTCAGCCGAAATTTGGGCCTTAGCTGTTGCTGTGGCCACAACACTGTAGGCCCTCACAGGGCCCTGCTGTGAAATATTAGATCAAGAATTGTAATTACATGCCCCTGTTGAACAGGAGCTGAAAAATTAGGCCTTAGGCACTGGTGCTGGTGCCACAACACTGCAACCCCTCACAGACACTCTAGTTGGAACGCAGGAACGAGCCCTGCTGCAAAGTATTCCATCAAAAATTGTAATTACACGCCCCTGTTAAACAAGGGCTGAAAAATTGGGCCTTAGGCACTGGTGCTGGTGCCACAACACTGCAACCCCTCACAGACACTCTAGTTGGAACGCAGGAACGAGCCCTGACGCAAAGTATTGCATCAAAAATTGTAATAACACGCCCCTGTTAAACAGGGGCAGAAAAAATGGGCCTTAGGCACTGGTGCAGGTGCCACAACACTGCAACCCCTCACAGACACTCTAGTTGGAATGCTCTGGGCCATGCCCACCACATAACCACGCCCATATCCCCTATATTAGGACGCCAGGGACAGCCAAGGGCAGCATTTCACAACTGGCTTTCAATAAGAGAGGAACTCCGGGACCAGAGCTCCCTGTCACCTATAAATGGGAATTTTACCTGCACAGGCTATACAACAAAACTTAAGGTATGTTGACTGGGAACTTTTCTACTTGGTGGTTATTTTGGGAGACAGAGTTCCCTAATAACTACCAATATTCCTATTTTTTGATTCCTTTAAATTTAAATTCTTATTTAAGTGCCATCCATGTCTTTCAGCCTATTTGCTATTTATGGCTGACGAATATCGGTCTTTTTCTAAAGCATACCAGGACGTCCCGTAGAGGATAATAAGCGGTTCAGACAAATTGGTGACTAGGTTCCCTGCCAGCACTGCGAAAGCATTTTTTGTAGCTACATGTTCCAATGTAAGTCGCATTTGTTATTTTTCAACAAAAATGTGGTTTTTCTAGATACAGGCGATATGTATGTATGTATATCACCAGTAATTATGTTGTTTTCTGAAATTTTAGAATGTGATGCAATCCTTCCCTGAGGAAGACTTTGCTTTGATATTAAAGTTGAAACGCGTTGGAAATCTGCTATCGGACGCCATCGTATCAACTTGGATGGTGTTTGTATTTAGCAGTAGGATGCATCACTTGTTTTCATGTATCTGATGCCTTTTTCTTAAAAACACTCAGTTAAAATATGTATTTGTATGTTTCACTTGTATTCTATTTGCTTTTGTACTAATAAAAATTGACGTTTAACCTAATAATTTTCTGATCACTACATTGCCCTAAAAATCCCAACTAGAGGTACAATATTTGTTTTCTTGAAATAATAGGGGATGATGGCAATGACACACCCAATCCTCTGAGTCATATACTTGTGTTTACGAAAAATTAGGCCTTAGGCACTGGTGCTGGTGCCACAACACTGCAACCCCTCACAGACACTCTAGTTGGAACGCAGGAACGAGCCCTGCTGCAAAGTATTGCATCAAAAATTGTAATTACACGTCCCTGTTAAACAAGGGCTGAAAAATTGGGCCTTAGGCACTGGTGCTGGTGCCACAACACTGCAACCCCTCACAGACACTCTAGTTGGAACGCAGGAACGAGCCCTGCTGCAAAGTATTGCATCAAAAATTGTAATTACACGCCCCTGTTAAACAGGGGCAGAAAAATTGGGCCTTAGGCACTGGTGCTGGTGCCACAACACTGCAACCCCTCACAGACACTCTAGTTGGAACGCAGGAACGAGCCCTGCTGCAAAGTATTGCATCAAAAATTGTAATTACACGCCCCTGTTAAACAGGGGCAGAAAAAATGGGCCTTAGGCACTGGTGCTGGTGCCACAACACTGCAACCCCTCACAGACACTCTAGTTGGAATGCAGGAACGAGCCCTGCTGCAAAGTATTACATCAAAAATTGTAATTACACGCCCCTGTTAAACAGGGGCTGAAAAATTGTGCCTTAGGCACTGGTGGTGGCGCCCAGAACCAAAAATGTTCTTACAAGCTATCAGCGTGATGATTGAGGAGGAAGAGGATAATTACTCAGGGATAGTCACTCAGCATCAGCATAGGCAGTCTTTGAAGGGATCTGAGATTTCAAAAAAAATTATTCGGTTACATCAGCATCAGGTGCTTGGTAGCTGGTGGTGATCCAAGAGTGATTCATTTTTATGGATGGTCAGTCGATCGACCGAGTCAGTGGACAGACGCACCCTGTGATCGGTTACCACGCCTCCAGCAGCACTGAATGTGCGTTCCGAAAGAACGCTGGATGCAGGACAGGCCAGTAGCTCAATTGCATACTGTGCAAGCTCTGGCCAGTGATCCATCCTCAAGACCCAGTAACCCAGAGGATTTTCAGTGGGAAAGGTGTCCAAGTCTGATCTTGCCCCTAGGTATTCCTGTACCATGTAAAACAGACGCTGGCGATGGTTGCTGGAACCGATCATACCTTGGGGCTGCGGACCAAAAAATTGTCTGAACGCATCGGTCAGATGGCCACCTTCTCCACCGCTCCTTCTTTGACTGACCGAAGCCTCAGCAACACGTTGTCCAGAAACAGGAGTTTGTAACCTCCCAGTCTCTGGGAACGCGTTGCACAGACCTTTCTGCAAGGCCTCCAGGAGATGTTTCATCCTCTGCTCCCTCTGCGATGGCAAGATAAGATAAGGTCCGCAACCTTACCCTTGTAACGTGGATCAAGGAGGGTTGCCAGCCAGTATTGGTCCTTCTCCTTGATACCACGAATATGAGTGTCAGGGAAATGGCCGTGTTGTGGGCAATTCCGCCAGTAACCGTCATGGTGGCAGGCGACTCTAGTGAGCACGCCCTGATCTTGTAGGCACACCCCTCTGGCCTATTTAAACCTGCCACTGACACTTGCAGTTTGCTGGATTATCAAACAGCTCCTGTGTTCCTGTGCCTTGTAAACTCTGAAGACCTCTGCTTGACCTCTGCCCGGCTTGACCAGTGTTCCTGTTTATCTCCTCGCTCTGACCCCGGCTTGGCTGACTACTCTCCGATCTTGTTCCTGTACTTCTCTCGGACTGTCTTTTGGTATCTGATCTGATCCCTGGCCTGGCTGCGGACCCTGTTTCTGGTTTACCCTGCTGTTACCGTTCAAGACTTCTCTCCGCACGGCTGCCACAACGCACTCTAGCTACTTACAGCCAACCAGCCAGCTTGCAGCATTCCTGGCAACCCGTGCACCTCTGTGCATCGCATTCCCTGTACCCAAATCCAGGGACGTGCTGCACTCAGCCGCAAGGGGCGCCCTCTCAGCAACCCGGCCTCACACTACAGACTTGACAGTATAATCCAGCCATGACTGAGGCCGGCGGAGGTGCGTCCCCATTAGAGACTTTGTGCCAACAAGCCATCACTCTGACCCAAGCAGTTCAGAAATTACAGGAAGGTTATCTGCAACTAACGGATAAGTTGCAACACCTGTCAGAGTCACCTGCTCATGAACAAACCTCTGCGGCTCCCTTGATGATGTTCCCGCCTCCAGAACCCCGAGTTCCCATTCCGGAGCGATTCTTCGGAGACCGTAAAAAGTTCAGATCATTCAAGACTGCCTGTCTATTGTACCTAGCCCTGCAACCCCGGACTTTTGCTTTAGAGACTGTTAAAGTCGGGTTCCTCATCTCTTTGCTGTCCGATGAACCTCAGGCCTGGGCCCATAACTTATGGGAACAAAAGAGTCCAGTCATTTGCACGGTGGATGCATTCCTGGCAGCTATGGCACAGCTTTACGAAGATCCCCAGCGTACTGCCACCGCTGAAGCCGCTCTGCACTCTCTGCAGCAGGGTGGGCGACCAGTAGAGGACTATACCCTGGACTTCCGGCGGTGGTCCGCAGACACAGCCTGGAATGAGGCAGCTTTACTACACCAGTTCCGACTAGGACTCTCCGAATCCCTCAAGGACGAGTTGGCCAGGATCGAGATTCCCACTACACTTGAGGGTCTCATCCAATTATCCATCCAACTGGATCGACGTTTGCGGGAGAGACAGTCCGAACGATCACGAACCTGCAGACCCGCCAGTACACCCACCTTTGGATCAGTTCCCAAGCAGATTGGCCTGTTACGTTCCGCACTAACTCCTGATGAAAGACGTCGTCGTATCCTAGCCAATCTTTGCCTCTATTGTGGAGGAAATGGACATTTTCTATGCAACTGTCCCAGGAAGTTCAAGAAGCCACCTACCTACTCTCCAGCATATTTCCAGGTTTCTGGGACTTCCCCCTCACAACTCGTTCTTCCCATTTCACTGCAGTTGGGAGAAGAAGAGGTCCGGCTCCAGGCTATAATCGACTCTGGAGCATGCAGTTGCTTCATGGACTTGAACCTGGCAAGGAACCTTAGGTTGCCCCTCCTCCACAAGAAACGGGGTCTGGAAGTCCGTTTAGCAGATGGCACCCTACCTAACTCTGGCCTTGTTACTCAAGAGACTTCTCCTCTCCTTATTACCTCTCCCGATGGCCATCGGGAATTCATACGTTTTGACGTTTTGAGTTCACCTATGTCTCCAATTATCTTGGGTATCCCTTGGCTCCAAGCCCATAACCCCCAGATCGATTGGATTAAGAAGGAAGTCCTGTTCACTTCCCCCTATTGCCAACAACATTGCCTCATCCCTGAATCCAGAGATACCACCAGTTGTCTGACAGTCCAGTCGGTATCCTCCACCAACCAGGATGTACCCCAGGCGTACCATGAATTCCTGGACGTTTTTGATAAGAAAAAGGCAGAGGTTCTACCACCACATCGGCCATATGATTGTCCTATCGAGCTGCTTCCAGGGGCCGAAGTTCCATTTGGACGTATATTCCCCCTCTCTGAAGTGGAATTGGGGACACTACGACAGTACATAGATGAAAATTTGGCAAAGGGCTTCATTCGTCCATCTTCTTCTCCTGCCGGTGCCGGCATTTTCTTTGTCGAAAAAAAAGATAAGACTCTAAGACCATGTGTGGACTATAGGGAATTAAATAAAATCACCATAAAGAACCGATATCCACTCCCACTGGTCCCCGAACTCTTCCAGAGACTTCGTTCAGCTCAAGTGTTCACCAAACTCGACCTCCGTGGTGCCTACAACCTCGTTCGCATCCGTGAGGGCGATGAGTGGAAGACGGCATTCAGAACGAGGTTTGGGCACTTTGAGTATTTGGTGATGCCGTTTGGGCTCTGTAATGCCCCGGCTACTTTCCAGCACTTCATAAACAACATCTTCCGGGAATATCTTGACTACTTCATCATCATCTATCTGGATGACATCCTTATCTTCTCAACCACCTTGGAGCTCCATCGGACTCACGTAAAGACAGTATTACTCACACTAAGAAAACACGGACTTTACGCGAAAGCAGAAAAGTGTGACTTTGAAAAGAAATCCATACAATTCCTAGGGCTCATCATCTCTACCGGTGGTGTAGCTATGGATCCACAGAAAGTGCAGGCAATCCTAGACTGGCCAACTCCGTCAGACAAGAAGGGTGTACAAAGGTTTGTAGGGTTTGCAAACTTCTATAGAAGGTTTATAAGGAACTTTTCTTCCATCATCTCGCCCATAACCCAAGTAACCCGCCTACATGTTCGCTTCCTGTGGTCCTCCGAAGCCCAATCTGCCTTTGAGAAACTGAAGTCTTTGTTTACTTCTGCACCAATTCTTCGACACCCCGATCCTGCCCTGCCCTATATTTTAGAGGTCGATGCCTCAGAGGTAGCTACAGGAGCAGTACTTTCACAGCGCCTGGGACCCAAGTCGCTGCTGCACCCTGTGGTCTTCTCCTCCCGGAAAATGAGCCAACCCGAGAGGAATTACGACGTAGGTGATCGTGAGCTTCTGGCCATTAAGACAGCCTTAGAAGAGTGGAGATACCTTCTTGAGGGAGCCACGCACCCAATAATGATATTCACCGATCACAGAAACCTCGAGTACCTCCGCACTGCCAAACGCCTGAGACCCCGTCAAGCTCGCTGGGCTCTGTTCTTTTCACGATTCAACTTTCACATCACCTACCGCCCTGGCTCCAAGAACGGCAAGGCCGATGCTTTATCCCGAATGTTTCCTGATACCCCAGAAGAAACAACATCCAGTACAATCTTGTCTCCACAAAACTTCCTTGTGATTCAACCTGATCTAAGGTCTTCTCTTGAACAGGCCTCCCGCCAATGCCAGGAACCAGAGACTTCCTCTTTAAGAAGCCAGGGGGGGTATCTCTGGTATCAGGACAAGATCTTTGTCCCACAACAAGCAAGAATCCAGGTCTTACAAACTTTACATGATCATCAACTTGCTGGCCACTTCGGTGTACGGAAAACTATAGATCTTGTTCAGCGATCCTTTTGGTGGCCTACCTTGAAAATTGATTGCAAAAAGTATGTAAGCTCCTGCACTACCTGCCAGCGAAACAAGGGGTCCAACATTAAGTCTTGGGGTCTGCTACGTCCTTTGCCGGTACCAGAACAACCATGGAGGAATATATCTATGGACTTCATAGTAGAGCTGCCACCCTCTGAAAGATTCACAACGATTCTAGTTGTTGTAGACCGTCTGTCCAAGATGTCACACTTCGTGCCTATGATAGGTACTCCTTCAGCTGCAGGCACAGCAAAGGCCTTCATAAGAGAGATAGTCAGACTTCACGGCCTTCCTGACAGCATTGTGTCTGATAGAGGGGTCCAATTTACTTCCCGATTTTGGAAAGAGCTCTGCAAAGTTTTGTCTATTGAAGTTTGCCTATCCTCTGCCTATCATCCCCAGAGCAACGGTCAGACTGAAAGGACTAATCAGACCTTAGAACAATATTTACGCTGTTTTTGCTCCACTTCCCAGGATGACTGGTACTTGATACTCCCCTGTGCGGAATTCGCATACAATAACTCAGTACACTCAACCACCGATCAATCACCGTTTTGGGCCAACTATGGGTTCCATCCTTCATTTCTACCTAATGTCATTCCAGAGACCTCAGTTCCAGCAGTTCAAGACAGGATAAAATCCATTCAGACTAACTTTCAAACTCTCCGATTAACCATGCAAAAGGCCCAAGAGGACTACAAGGAACAATATGACAAAAAGAGGGGGGAGAGTCCTAGCTTTAAGGTTGGAGATGAGGTTTGGCTCTCCTCGGCAAATCTTAAACTTCCTTGTCCCTCCCGGAAATTGGGACCAAGATTTATTGGCCCATTCAAGATTAGACGGGAGATCAATCCAGTAGCCTTTGAACTGTCACTCCCGAGTTCTTATAAAGTGCACCCTGTGTTTCATGTCTCCTTACTTAAAGCTGTTATCTCTAGTCCTTTTTCAGGAAGGAAAGAAGATCCTCTACCTCCAGTTTCTGTGGGAGATGAAACAGAGTATGAAGTTGAGGCCATCCTGGACTGCCGCCGGAGAGGTAGGATCATTCAATTTCTTATAAAGTGGAAGGGTTACCCAGCAGAAGAAAGTTCTTGGGAACCTGCAGCCAATATACAGGCTCCTAGACTTTTGCAGAGATTCCGAGTTCGTTACCCCGAAAGATGGGCCAGGTTGGGCATCCGGAGGTTGCCCCTTGGGGGGGGGCAATGTCAGGGAAATGGCCGTGTTGTGGGCAATTCCGCCAGTAACTGTCATGGTGGCAGGCGAGTCTAGTGAGCACGCCCTGATCTTGTAGGCACACCCCTCTGGCCTATTTAAACCTGCCACTGACACTTGCAGTTTGCTGGATTATCAAACAGCTCCTGTGTTCCTGTGCCTTGTAAACTCTGAAGACCTCTGCTTGACCTCTGCCCGGCTTGACCAGTGTTCCTGTTTATCTCCTCGCTCTGACCCCGGCTTGGCTGACTACTCTCCGATCTTCTGCCCTCTGTGTATGACCCGGCTTGTTCCTGTACTTCTCTCGGACTGTCTTTTGGTATCTGATCCCTGGCCTGGCTGCGGACCCTGTTCCTGGTTTACCCTGCTGTTACCGTTCAAGACTTCTCTCCGCACGGCTGCCACAACGCACTCTAGCTACTTACAGCCAACCAGTCAGCTTGCAGCATTCCTGGCAACCCGTGCACCTCTGTGCATCGCATTTCCTGTACCCAAATCCAGGGACGTGCTGCACTCAGCCGCAAGGGGCGCCCTCTCAGCAACCCGGCCTCACACTACAGACTTGACAATGAGGATCCTTACGCAGGCTTTGCAGGATCAGGGAGGCCATGCAGAGTAGGTTTGCTGAGGCATTCGGTCCGGAGTCCTCTGGGTCACTAAGGACGACATGGTCCGCGGCCACCTCCTCCCAGCCACGTACAAGTCCATGTGTTTCTTGGGACTGATCCCTTAAAGACTGCTGCTGATGCTGAGTGCCAGGCTCCACCTCCATACTGACACTGATACTTCCTCCTCCTCCTCCTCCTCCTCCTCCTCCTCTTCCTGTGTGATCGGCGGGCACGCAGGAACACTGTCTGGATAAAGGGGGCCTTGAGAGCTAAGGAAGTCCTCCTCTTCCTGCCTCTGTTCTGCCTCAAGTGCCCTGTCCATTATTCCACGCAGCGTGTGCTCCAACAGTTGGACAAGGGGGGCAGTGTCACTGATGCATGCACTGTCACTGCTCACCATCCTCGTGGCCTCCTCAAATGGTGACAGGACAGTGCATGCATCCCTGATCATGGCCCACTGGCGTGGGGAAAAAAAAACAAGCTCCCCTGACCCTGTCCTGGTGCCATAGTCGCACAGGTACTCATTGATGGCCCTCTGCTGCGTGTGCAGCCGCTGCAGCATGGCCAACGTTGAGTTCCACCTGGTGGGCATGTCACAGATTAGGCGGCTCTTGGGCAGGTTAAACTCCTTTTGGAGGTCCGTCAGCCGAGCACTGGCATTATATGACCGGTGGAAATGCACACAGACTTTCCTGGCCTGCCTCAGGACATCCTGTAAGCCCGGGTACCTGCCCAAGAACCGCTGCACCACCAAGTTAGGGATGTGAGCCAAGCAGGGCACATGGGTCATTTGTCCCTGTTGGAGGGCAGAGAGGAGGTTGGTGCCATTGTCGCAAACCACCATTCCTGCCTTAAGTTGGCGTGGCGTCAACCACCTCTGAACCTGCCCCTGCAGAGCTGACAGAACCTCTGCCCCAGTGTGGCTCCTGTCCCCCAAGCACACCAGCTCAAGCACCGCATGGCATCTTTTGGCCTGCGTACTTGCGTAGCCCCTTGAACGACTACGGAGCACCGCTGGTTCCGAGGAAGAGGCCATGGAGGAAGAAGAAGAGGAGGGGGTGGAGGAGAGAGGTGTGTCACAATCATTAGAATTTTGGAGGCGTGGTGGAACAACCTCCAACACTACTGCATCTTGTCCTGCATCCTTCCCAGCTGCCAGCAGAGTCACCCAATGCGCCGTGAAACTTAGGCAATGTCCCTGTCCGTGCCTGCTGGACCATGAGTCAGCGGTAATATGCACCTTACCGCTGACCGCCCTGTCCAGCGAGGCATGGACATTGCCTTCCACATGCTGGTAGAGAGCTGGAATCGCCTTCCGTGAGAAAAAGTTTGGGTACCTGCCACTGAGGAACTGTACATTCCACAAACTCACGGAAGGGGGCAGAGTCTACCAACTGAAAAGGCAGCAGTTGAAGTGCTAGCAATTTTGCCAAGCTAGCATTCAACCGCTGGGCATGTGGATGGCTGGGAGCAAACTTCTTTTGGCGGTGCAGCAGCTGGGGCAGGGAAATTTGCCTGGTACAATCTGACGTCAGTGTACCAAAAGCAGATTGCCCACAAGTACTTGGCTGTGACACACCTAATTCTACACCTTCATTCCTCTCAGTGCAGGTCTCAGAGAGGACTGAAGGTCTAGTGGGGTTGGAAATCTCAGCTGATGAGGAGCAAGGAGAGGTCCTCTTTGTTCCTTGGTGTGGGTCTTTTAGATACGCTTGCCAACGAACTGCATGGCAGGTCAACATATGTCTGGTCAAGCATGTGGTACCCAAGCGGGAGATGTTTTGGCCACGTGAGATACGCTTGAGACATATGTTGCAAATAGCAGCGGTGCGATCTGATGCACTCGTCTCAAAAAAGGCCCACACCAAAGAACTTTTTGAATAACGCGCAGAGAGTGCAGCGCCCTGCACATGTGGAGCTTTGGGGTGTGATGCAGTCAATGTGCTGCCCTTAGGCTGGCCCCTGGAGGGCATCCTGCTTCATTGGTGATGTGCCGCCTCCTCCTCCTCTCTCCGATCAGGCACCCACGTTGAGTCAGTGACCTCATCATCCCCTCCCTCCTCATCACTGGAGCAAACCTGGCAGTATGCTGCAGCAGGGGGAACATGACTGCCAGATTGCTGTCCTTCTTGGGCACCCCCTCTGTCCGTGCTCATGTTACTGCCTTCATCAAGCTCAGTATCATCTTCAGAGCCTTCCAAACGCTGGGCATCCTCCTGGAGCATGTACCCAACACTGTGGTCAAACAGTTCGAGGGACTCCTCAGGAGGACATGGTGGAGCTAGGGAAGGAGTCACTGATGACATTGAGCCGAGGGAAGAGGCCGCTGCTGTGCCAGACAAAGTACCCTGGGCATGGGTGAGAGAGGATGAGGAGGATGAGGACGGCTTGGTCATCCACTCGACCAAGTCTTCCGCATGTTGCGGCTCAACATGGCCAGCTGCTGAAAAAAAGGCCAAGCGTGTCCCATGGCCACGTGCTGATGAGGATGCACCATCTCCACGACCAGCACTAGACACAGAGCCTGCTTGCCCTCTCTTATTGGCTTGTGACTGTCTGCCTCTCCTTCTTGGCCTTCCAGACATACTAATGGCCTGTAGCTGCACTAAATATATATATATATATGTACTGATACTGCAGCTAGCAAAATCAACTGCCTGCCTGTAGTATGAGAACACCACCAACCTTCTACAGGTAGCTTTAGCTGAACACTGTGAGCAGGACGCACCCCACTAACTTGTAGGTTTAGCTGAACACTGTGAGCAGGACGCACTGCACTAACTGTAAATAGTCTAGCTGCCTGACTGTGGTACTAATAGGATCAAAAGAACACCAGCAATTTTCTTCAGGTAGCTGTATTTACTGAAACAAGACAAGCCTGCCTGTCAGTAAGAAGATAACAGAAACGGATCTAGCTGAACACTGTGAGCAGGACGCACCCCACTAGCTTGTAGGTTTAGCTGAACACTGTGAGGTGAACTCACCCCACTAACTTGTAGGTTTAGCTGAACACTGTGAGCAGGACGCACCCCACTAACTTGTAGGTTTAGCAGAACACTGTGAGCAGGACGCACTGCACTAACTGTAAATAGTCTAGCTGCCTGACTGTGGTACTAATAGGATCAAAAGAACACCAGCAATTTTCTTCAGGTAGCTGTATTTACTGTAACAAGACAAGCCTGCCTGTCAGTAAGAAGATAACAGAAACGGATCTAGCTGAACACTGTGAGCAGGACGCACCCCACTAGCTTGTAGGTTTAGCTGAACACTGTGAGGTGGATGCACTCCACTAACTTGTAGGTTTAGCAGAACACTGTGAGCAGGACGCACTGCACTAAATGTAAATAGTCTAGCTGCCTGACTGTGGTACTAATAGGATCAAAAGAACACCAGTAATATTCTTCAGGTAGCTTTATATACTGTAACAAGACAAGCCTGCCTGTCAGTAGGAAGATAACAGGAACGGATCTAGCTGAACACTGTGAGCAGGACGCACTGCACTAAATGTAAATAGTCTAGCTGCCTGACTGTGGTACTAATAGGATCAAAAGAACATCAGTAATTTTCTTCAGGTAGCTTTATATACTGTAACAAGACAAGGCTGCCTGTCAGTAGGAAGATAACAGGAATGGATCTAGCTGAACACTGTGAGCAGGACGCACTGCACTAAATGTAAATAGTCTAGCTGCCTGACTGTGGTACTTATAGGATCAAAAGAACACCAGTAATTTTCTTCAGGTAGCTTTATATACTGTAACAAGACAAGCCTGCCTGTCAGTAGGAAGATAACAGGAACGGATCTAGCTGAACACTGTGAGCAGGACGCACTGCACTAAATGTAAATAGTCTAGCTGCCTGACTGTGGTACTAATAGGATCAAAAGAACACCAGTAATTTTCTTCAAAATACTGTAACAAGACAAGCCTGCCTGTCAGTAGGAAGATAACAGGAACGGATCTAGCTGAACACTGTGAGCAGGACGCACTGCACTAAATGTAAATAGTCTAGCTGCCTGACTGTGGTACTAATAGGATCAAAAGAACACCAGTAATTTTCTTCAGGTAGCTTTATATACTGTAACAAGACAAGCCTGCCTGTCAGTAGGAAGATAACAGGAACGGATCTAGCTGAACAATGTGAGCAGGACGCACTGCACTAAATGTAAATAGTCTAGCTGCCTGACTGTGGTACTAATAGGATCAAAAGAACACCAGTAATTTTCTTCAGGTAGCTTTATATACTGTAACAAGACAAGCCTGCCTGTCAGTAGGAAGATAACAGGAACGGATCTAGCTGAACACTGTGAGCAGGACGCACTGCACTAAATGTAAATAGTCTAGCTGCCTGACTGTGGTACTAATAGGATCAAAAGAAAACCAGTAATTTTCTTCAAAATACTGTAACAAGACAAGCCTGCCTGTCAGTAGGAATATAACAGGAACGGATCTAGCTGAACACTGTGAGCAGGACGCACTGCACTAAATGTAAATAGTCGAGAAGATAACAGGAACGGATCTAGCTAAACTGAATACAGTGTATATATATATATATATGCAACACCTGGGATGCATATATATACACAATACACTTTAAGTGCAGCTAACTGACTGACTGTCCTGCCTAATCTAGCTAACTCAAATGAAATGACACTGTCTCTCTCTCTCTCTATTTCTCAGCACACCGGAACACACTGCACAGGGCCGCCGTGCAGGCGGCCTTATATAGTGTGGGGCGTGTACTAAATCCCCTGAGCCATAATTGGCCAAAGCCTCCTTGGCTTTGGCCAATTACGGCTCTCTGTTAAGGCGGCGCTGTGATTGGCCAAGCATGTGGGTCATAGTGCATGCTTGGCCAATCATCAGCAAGCAATGCACTGCGATGCCGCAGTGAATTATGGGCCGTGACGTGCCACGCGAATTTGGCGCGAACGGCCCATATCGTTCGCAATTCGGCGAACGACCGAACAGCCGATGTTCGAGTCGAACATGGGTTCGACTCGAACACGAAGCTCATCCCTAAAAGAGAGTAAGGAGGTTGGACGCAAGTTGTTGAGATTGGTGGGATCCAGTGAGGGCTTTTTTAGAATGGGGATGACTAGCGCATGTTTTAGAGAGTTTGGGAAGATGCCACAGGAGAGGGAGAGGTTGAAAATGTGAGTTAGAGAGTGTAGAATGGAGTCAGAGGGTGAGCGTAGCATTTGCGAGGGAACAGGATCCAGGGGGCAAGTGGTTAGATGGGTGCTAGATAAAAGTTTAGCAACCTCAGTAATAGTAACAGGGTTGAATGAGGGAAGTAATGATTGTATCTGTGGACATGGGGTCTTGCATGGGGGAGGTTTTTGCACATTGGTGATCTCCTCATGAATTGTATCAATCTTAGTTTTGAAGTGATTGGCAATCTCCTGGGCAGTGAGTGTGTTGGTGGGTGGAGGCAGTGGAGGACAGAGTAGAGTATTGAAGGTAGAGAAGAGTTGACGTGGACTGGATGAGAAGGTGTTAATGAGTGTGATAAAGTAGGTCTGTTTGGCAGTGTGAAGGCAGGAGTAGTATTTTAGGAGGGCAGATTTATATTGTGTGAAGTCTTCCTGGGTCTTAGTCTTATGCCACAGGCGCTCAAGAGCGCGGCTACGTTTTCTGAGACTTCTGGTGTCATCTGTTTGCCAGGGTTGTAGCGGTCGGGGCCTAATTCTGCGTGTAGTGAGGGGGGCAAGCTTGTCAAGTGAGGAAGACAGTGAGCTGTTGTAGATGAAAGTAGCTTGGTTGGGGCAGGACAGAGGTGAGATTTTGTCATAGAGGTGATCAGTAGCAGAGTAGAGAAGAGAAGGGTTGAGGTGGCGAAGGTTTCTACGGGTAACTGTTAGGCGGTTGGAGGGAGAAGAGGTGGAAGACAAGGAGAGAGCAAAACTAATAAGGTGGTGATCAGAGAGTGGGAGTGGATTGTTGGAAAGATTGCACGGAGTGTACAGATAGGAGAAGGCAAGGTCAAGGGTGTTGCCGTTGGAGTGGGTAGGAGCCTGTATCCATTGCTTCAGGTCAAGCAATGAGGTGAGACTGAGAAGTTTAGAAGTAATAGTAGTGTTAGTGTTAACAGGGATGTTGAAGTCCCCAAGAATGATTGTGGGGATTTCAGCAGAGAGAAAGTAGGGTAGCCAGGCAGAGAAGTCATCAAGAAAGGCTGATACTGGTCCAGGGGGCCAGGAGATGACAGCAATTCTTAGAGAAATGGGAGAGAATAGACGAATGCAATGTGCCTCAAAAGAGGAGAGTGTCAGAGAGGGAGGTGGGTGAAGTACCTGATAGGTGCTGCATGGGGCTAGAAGGATTCCCACTCCACCTCCCTTCCGTCCACTTGGTCTGAGGGAGTGAGTCCAGAGAAGGCCCCCATGGGAGAGGGAAGCAGGAGAAATAGTGTCCGATTCATGAAGCCAGGTTTCAGTAATGGCAAGTAGGTTAAAGGAATTTGTGATAAAGAGGTCGTGAAGGGCGGTGAGGGTCGTGAACGTGCATTTTACAGGGCACAGGAAAAGGGGGGGCTGGTTTTGGAAAGAGGAATAGAGACCAAGTTCTGTGGATTACGGCTCCTGCCAGAGGGTGTAGGGGGATGGGAGCGATGGGCAAAGACAGATGATGGTGGCCCAGGGTTTGGGGATATGTCACCAGAGATTAGGAGAAGCAGGAGGGCGAAGGAGGTAATATGGGATTGTGATTTATGTGAAGGGGCATGTCTCAGAGTACTGGAGGTTTTATCAGTGTATGGATGTAGAATGAGCAAGAGTTGGTAAGAGCAGTAGTAGGGAGAAGACAGAAGGCAGAGTGATATGTATAAGCAGGCGGGTGGAGAGGGGGGGTGAAGGTAAGAGAGTTTGAGGAGAGAGGACAGGAGTGTCAGAAGCAGTGGTAGAGAGTGCATGTTACAGAGTGGAAGGAGAGCTTATTAGAGAGACGGGTCACCTGCAGTCTGTTAGGTGCTTTCCAGTGCAGATTTCTGTATTTGTTTGCTTCGTGCAATCGCTGAAGTGCAGAGATTGAAGTGCATATCACTTGTAGAAAGAATCACTTAGAGAAAGAAGCCCCTGCAATGTGCTCACCCCTTAAGGATGCTCAAATATATACTGTTATAAGGGTGGGGTTGAAGTTCGTTAATTAATCCTGAGTAACTATAAGAATGCCTAACAATCAAAGTGGACTTTTTGCTTCTAAAGTCAGGAAAGCAAAAGGCCAGAGGCCAAGATAAGATCAACACATAAAACTTAGGTAAGACAGTCTGGGGCAACAAATAATGTCATGGTTGTGCACACAGGGCAATAGATAGAGAAGGCCACATACCAACACATACACACAGAGACAGCAAGCAGATCCCAATTTCAGTTAACGGTGGAAGATGTGGTTTAGCTGACACATACCAACACATACACACAGAGACAGCAAGCAGATCCCAATTTCAGTTAACGGTGGAAGAGGTGGTTTAGCTGACACATACCAACACATACACACAGAGACAGCAAGCAGATCCCAATTTCAGTTAATGGTGGAAGATGTGGTTTAGCTGACACATACCAACACATACACACAGAGACAGCAAGCAGATCCCAATTTCAGTTAACGGTGGAAGATGTGGTTTAGCTGACACATACCAACACATACACACAGAGAAAGCAAGCAGATCTCAATTTCAGTTAACTGTGGAAGATGTGGTTTAGCTGACACATACCAACACATACATACAGAGACAGCAAGCAGATCCCAATTTCAGTTAACGGTGGAAGATGTGGTTTAGCTGACACATACCTGTAAAGAGACAGAGAAGGAATGATCAGATGAGGCAGAACTTAATAATGCAGAGATTGAAGTGCAAATCACTTGTAGAAAGAATCACTTAGAGAAAGGTTCTGGTTCTTCCTCCGGCGTTCTCGTCCAGCATCACCTCCGCGGCGTCTTCTATCTTCTTCTCCTCAGGCCGCTCCACACCCATGGCATGGGGGGAGGCTCTCGCTCTTCTCTTCATCTTCTTCTTCTCTTCTTCCTTCTTCTCTTCTTCTTCTCTTCTTCTCTTCTTCATTTTCTTCTCTGGGCCGCTCCGCATCCATGCTGGCATGGAGGGAGGCTCCCGCTGTGTGACGGCGTCTCCTTGTCTGACGGTTCTTAAATAACGGGGGGCGGGGCCACCCGGTGACCCCGCCCCCTCTGACGCACGGGACATGACGGGACTTCCCTGTGGCATTCCCCGTGACATCACAGGGAAGTCCCATTAAGTCACTGTGCATCAGAGGGAGCGGGGTCACCGGGTGGCCCCGCCTCCCGTTATTTAAGAACCATCAGACGAGGAGATGCCGTCACACAGCGGGAGCCTCCCTCCATGCCAGCATGGGTGCAGAGCGGCCCGGAGAAGAAAATGAAGAAGAGAAGAAGAGAAGAAGGAAGAAGAGAAGAGGATGAAGAAGAAGATGAAGAGAAGAGCGGGAGCCTCCCCCCATGCCATGGGTTCAGAGCGGCCCGAGGAGAAGAAGATAGAAGACTCCGCGGAGGAGATGCTGGACGAGAACGCCGGAGGAAGAGCCAGAAGAACCAGAAGAAGAAGAAGATGATGGAAGATAGAAGAAAGAAGAAGCATTTAAATAAAGGAATTGTCAAAAACTGTCTCTTGTCATTTTTAACATTTTTGACAGTTTTTTAGTGAAATGGTAGGGGTAAGTACCCCCTTACCATTTCACACAGGGGGGGCGGGATCTGGGGGTCCCCTTGTTAAAGGGGGCTTCCAGATTCCGATAAGCCCCCGCCTGCAGACCCCCACAACCACCTGCCAGGGTTGTGGGGATGAGGCCCTTGTCCTCATCAACATGGGGACAAGGTGTTTTGGGGGGCTACCCCAAAGCACCCTCCCAATGTTATGGGCATGTGGCCTGGTACGGTTCAGGAGGGGGGGCGCACTCTCGTCCCCCCTCTTTTCCTGTGGCCTGCCAGGTTGTGTGCTCGGATAAGGGTCTGGTATGGATTTTTGGGGGGACCCCACGCCGTTTTTTTTTTTTTTTTTGGCGCGGGGTTCCCCTTAAAATTCATACCAGACCCTTCAGGTCTGGTATGGAATTTAGGGGGAACCCCACGTCATTTTTAAAAAAAAATTTGGCCGGGGTTCCCCTTAATATCCATACCAGACCTGAAGGGCCTGGTATGGAATTTAGAGGGACTCCCACGTCATTTTTTTTTTAAATTTTGGTTCGGGGTTTCCCTGTGGGGAATTCCCATGCAGTTTTTATCAATGAACTTCTATGTGTATTGTCGGCAATGCAATAGCCGCGGGTAGTTTTAAATGGGTTTTTTCCTTCCAAATGTAATTTTGCTGTCAGACTGTTCTAAACACGGGAAACATGCGCCCCTTTACAGGCATACTATAGACACCCCCCAGCTACAAAATTTAAAGGGATATTACACTTTTATTGTTTGACTTTAAGCATTATTAAAATCACTGCTCCTGAAAAAACGGCAGTTTTTAAAACTTTTTTTTGCATTGATCCATATCCCCTGGGGCAGAACCCGGGTCCCCAAACACTTTTTATGACAATAACTTGCATATAAGCCTTTAAAATTAGCACTTTTGATTATTCATGTTCGTGTCCCATAGACTTTAACAGTGTTCGCGTGTTCGAGCGAACTTTTTTCCTGTTCACATGTTCTGGTGCGAACCGAACAGGGGGGTGTTCGGCTCATCCCTATTACTCATATAAGTGGGAAAAATCATCTCTCAAATACCTGGGGATTTACCTAACAAACAACATAGACTCACTCTACTCTGCCAATTATAAACCCCTTCTCGCCAATATTACTAAAGATCTCAATAGATGGTCGTCAAAGTCATTTTCATGGTTTGGCAGAGCCTCAATCTTGAAGATGACGGTACTACGCAGACTACTCTATCTTTTCAACGCACTCCCCATTAAAATACTTAATAACTTCTTCAGTAACCTTCTAAAACTACAGAGACACTTTTTATGGGCTAGGAAGAAACCCAGAATACATTTCAGAACACTAACATTACCCAAAGAGGAGGTATAGGTTTACCAGACTTCAAGAAATATCATCAAGCCTCCCATATCACAAGAATAATAGATTGGCACTGCCATGGATACAATAAGGACTGGGTCTCCCTAGAACAAAATCTAGCTCCTCACCATTTACTCTTCTATCCATGGTCTTCACATTCTAAAAATTTCAGGAGTTTAAACTACCCTATCATCGCAAATACACTCAATGTTTGGCACACAATAGCCAAAACACACAAAATAGCTTCAATACCGGGCCCACTAACACCTATCACTAACAATCCTAACTTCATCCCAGGTTTACACATTAAAAAAACACCTGCTTGCTACACATTGTATAAGTACCTTAAAGTTAAATCATTTGAAACTTTACAATCAGATTGGGGCAAATCACTTCCCAGCCTGTGGTTCTACATGCAATTGAAGGACTTCCTGGTAAAAAGTAAAAGTAGATCACAATACTGCCTCCCGATGACACAACTAGAACGCCTTTGTCTCAAAGGATCTCATGTACCAAATACCACGTCTCTAGCGTATTCTTGGTTAACCAAAAATACACCGACAAACAGTACTCACAAAGAAAAATGGGAAAGAGACCTGGAAATTACAATCACTGAGAAACAATGGGAAAAGGCATGCACTGTGACACACAAATGCTCACTAAGCTACAAATACCAGGAGATTTCCTATAAAATACTCACCCAATGGTATATTACACCACAGAAGGCTGGGAGATGGTCCGCCATAACGCCAAACACATGTTGACGCTGTAAAAACCACATAGGTACCTTATTTCATATTTGGTGGGAATGCCCCTTTATCCTATCCTACTGGGAAGAAATCAGGAAATGGGTTACACACATCACTGAAACTAAACTTGAACTGAATGCTGCCATTTGTCTAAATAATGAAGAAACTCCTGTGCTGTCAGAAATACCTATGCTAAGGGGCACTGCTGCAACACCTAAATGGCTGATCCAAACAGACAAAAGTGGTGTGAATAAAGTAAGTGGTGATTGCGCTGTGATAAGTGGGGAAGGAAGGAGGAGGGAGGGGAAGGGGCTAGCTCAAATGTATAGAGAGGTGAATGAAAAATGAAAAAATTATACAAAATATAAAGGTATAATGAGCATGAGGGCTAGTATCATACTAGCACATAAAAAATATTATGTAAATACTGAAACAGAAGAAAAAAAAAAAGGGCTAGTACCATACTAGCACATATGTGGTAACTCAGCAAATACTTATCAAAAGAAAAATCTCAGTGCAAAAGGGCTAGTATCATACTAGCACATATGTGGTAACTCAGCAAATACTTATCAAAAGATAAAACTCAGTGCAAAAGGGCTAGTATCATACTAGCACATATGTAGTAACTCAGCAAATAATTAATGGTGACTCCAAGTAAATAACTAAATGGTGAACAGTCCCACCGCCATGTAGTACAAAGTGCTCAAACAATGAGTCATCAGTTCCAAAAGGCAAAATGGAAAAATTATACAAAATATAAAAGTGTGATGAAATGTAATAAAGTGCAGTCTAATGAGCACTAAATCCGAATAAACTGAAGAAACAAAATAGTCTAAAGCACATAAAAAGCTATGAAATGAGTGACAAATACAGTGTGGGTCCAAAAAAAAATTGAACAAAATAAAATATATAAATCAAACAAAGTCCATGTGCATGAGGGCTAGTATCATACTAGCACATAAAAATATTGTAAATACTGACACAAAAGAAAAGAAAAAATCTCAGTGCAAAGGGGCTAGTATCATACTAGCACATATGTGGTAACTCAGCAAATACTTATTAGTGACTTCAAGAAAAATAAATAAATGGTGAACAGTCCCACCACCTTGTAGTACAAAGTGCTCAAACAATGAGTCATCAGTTCCAAAAAGGCAAGTCCACAAGCCACAGGAAAGGGAAACAAAGTCTTCAGTGGGGACACCTCTGTGCTCGCAAGAAGCTCACCTTTCTGCTGCAAGACAACAGCTTGTAATCCAGTAACAAATCACCAGCAAGCAAGGGTCCCATCCAGTAGTTCAGGCGATTCGGGTGGTGGGTGTGCAGGATGGTATATAAAAAACATAAGCAGGCAGTATATGTTAATATTGGAAGAGAGTGCACATAGCGTGATCCCGTATATAAATCAGTTTATTAGGTTAAAAACAACATGGTACACTTACATTTAGCAGAAGGCTATAGTAAAAAACATCCACGAGCGCCGAGCTCATATCCTATCATCAGTCTGTGACAGTTCCCGTGCTCCAAACCTCACGCGTATCGTCACGTCACATGATGATCCTCTGATGAAGTCATGTGACATGACGATACGCGTGAGGTTTGGAGCACGCGAACTGTCACAGACTGATGATAGGATATGAGCTCGGCGCTCGTGGATGTTTTTTACTATAGCCTTCTGCTAAATGTAAGTGTACCATGTTGTTTTTAACCTAATAAACTGATTTATATACGGGATCACGCTATGTGCACTCTCTTCCAATAGTCTACATATATGCATCCCATTGTGACGAGCATTGAGGAAATGGGGACGGTTTGAAGACACCCTTTTTGAGGTATATGAACTCGGCGTTCGTTGGATTGACGCCCACACTCATTTTACAAAAGTGAGTGCACCCCCCTTCTGTGTCCGTCCCTTTTTTCAACTTTGGCTGACACAGAGTTATACTATATACTGTCTGCTTATGTTTTTTATATACCATCCTGCACACCCACCACCCGAATCGCCTGAACTACTGGATGGGACCCTTGCTTGCCGGTGATTTGTTACTGGATTACAAGCTGTTGTCTTGCAGCAGTAAGGTGAGCTGCTTGCGAGCACAGAGGTGTCCCCACTGAAGACTTTGTTTCCCTTTCCTGTGGCTTGTGGACTTGCCTTTTTGGAACTGATGACTCATTGTTTGAGCACTTTGTACTACAAGGTGGTGGGACTGTTCACCATTTATTTATTTTTCTTGAAGTCACTAATAAGTATTTGCTGAGTTACCACATATGTGCTAGTATGATACTAGCCCCTTTGCACTGAGATTTTTTCTTTTCTTTTGTGTCAGTATTTACAATATTTTTATGTTCTAGTATGATACTAGCCCTCATGCACATGGACTTTGTTTGATTTATATATTTTATTTTGTTCAATTTTTTTTTGGACCCACACTGTATTTGTCACTCATTTCATAGCTTTTTATACGCTTTAGACTATTTTGTTTCTTCAGTTTATTCGGATTTAGCGCTCATTAGACTGCACTTTATTACATTTCATCACACTTTTATATTTTGTATAATTTTTCCATTTTGCCTTTTGGAACTGATGACTCATTGTTTGAGCACTTTGTACTACAAGGCGGTGGGACTGTTCACCATTTAGTTATTTACTTGGAGTCACCATTAATTATTTGCTGAGTTACTACATATGTACTAGTATGATACTAGCCCTTTTGCACTGAGTTTTATCTTTTGATAAGTATTTGCTGAGTTACCACATATGTGCTAGTATGATACTAGCCCTTTTGCACTGAGATTTTTCTTTTGATAAGTATTTGCTGAGTTACCACATATGTGCTAGTATGGTACTAGCCCTTTTGCACTGAGATTTTTCATTTCTTCTGTTTCAGTATTTATATTATATTTTTTATGTGCTAGTATGATACTAGCCCTCATGCTCATTATACCTTTATATTTTGTATAATTTTTTCATTTTTCATTCACCTCTCTATACATTTGAGCTAGCCCCTTCCCCTCCCTCCTCCTTCCTTCCCCACTTATCACAGCGCAATCACCACTGCCATTTGTCTGATTAACCTAATCCCCTGCACCTTAAGCAAATAAAAAAAATCGCTTACCAGACACTTGCTGCTAGCAGCTAAAACACTCATCCCCCTATATTGGAGTACAAGAGTACCAAAGATCAAGGAATGGATAGACAGGATACACTACATATACAAAATGGAAGACTTAGCAGCCATGAAAAGAGAAAACAGTGATAACTTTATTGAAACATGGCAACCATGGTTACTGTTCACTTATTCAGCCGAATATAAATTAATTATGGAATAACTTCTCAAGAATGACAATACTCTGCTCTACACATTTATCATATGATGGAAAAATGTATTCACCGTTTGCATCTGAGTACTTATATATGTTATCTTTATGCATCTATGGAAATATGATAAACCAAATCTTTAATCCTGCTCCCACCCTGATTACAACCCCCCCATCCTCTCTTCCCCCTCCCTCCTACCTTCCTCTTTCATTCTCATAATCCCTCCCTAACCCCTCCTTCTCAAATCATAAAGTATTATATGTTAATTTGCCTCTAGATTTAAATTTCATAAATACATTTAAAACTTTTCAATGTTCTATTAAAAACTAAGATACCTGTATGATGACAATTTGTTAACAGAAAGTCATATGTATATCTCATATATGCTACTGTCTAGTGTAAGATTTCTTAAACTGAAATAAAAACCTTTGATTGAGAGATCAGGAGGGCCAAACCAGGAGAAATCTGTAATGGAATGGCAGTCATTTTGGAGATTATGTAAAAAATGTAAGACCAAAATTTGGCTAGTGACTTGCAGGACCACAGAAGGTAGTATAATCATTGGCGGTGCGTCCATAAGGGCACACAGGTGCCGCCCCCTCTCTCCAGCCACCCCCTCTATGACCAATGGATAGATTCATGTGTAACATTAATCTATCCATGGCCACCACTGCCACCCCCTATTCAGGCGCCCGTCCCCTTTTTGGGTGCCGGGTCGCCTGAATTACAGCGGCAGGGGGTGTTTTTTAAGCACCTGATTAGTTATAGGCTTGAATAGGCTGAACTGTGAGTGCCATGCTTGGTACTTGCAGTCCAACCAAGTGTGTTAGAAAAGCGAATGAATATTCGCTTTCCTAACACTGAACAGCCTCTCCACCAATTAGGTGCTCGGTCTGTTATGCGTCACCTGATTGGCTGAAATGACAGGCTCTGTGATTGGATGCCTATCAGGGGGAGAGGATGGGAGGAGAGGACATGAGGAGATGCATGGAGAACACCGTTCGCCGCCGTCACCCGCTGCCCCAATGAGACAAGTTAAGTAACAGGCATACAATGAGCAGGCACGGTGGAGATCACAGTAGCAGCATTCAATAGCACAGTGGCAGCATTTGATGGCACAGTGGTGGTATTCGATAGGCACAGTGGCAGCATTTGATGGCACAGTGGCAGCATTTAATGGGCACAGTGGCAGCATTTGATGGCACAGTTGCGGCATTTGATGGGCACAGTGACAGCATTCAATGGGCACAGTGGCAGCATTTGATGGCACAGTGGCAGCATTTGATGGGCACAGTGGCAGCATTTGGAGTCACACTGGCAGCATTCAATGGGAATAGTGGCAGCATTTGATGGCACAGTGGCATCGTTTGATGGGCACAGTGGAGGCATTTGAGGCACAGTGGCAGCATTTAATGGGCACAGTGGCTGCATTTGATGGGCACAGTGGCAACAATTGATGGGACAGTGGCGACATTCCATAGGCACAGTGGCAGTGTTTGATGGGCACAGTGGCTGCTTTTGATGGGCACAGTGGCTCCAATTGTTATGCACAGTGGCGGCATTTGTTGGGCACAGTGGCTGAAATGGATGGGCACAGTGGCTGCGTTTGATAGCAACAGTGAGGCTGCAATTGATTTTTTTTCAAAATTTTTCAGTTTGTTTGCGCCCCCTCAAAAATTTTGAACACCAGCCACCACAGAATATAATGAATCTACTTGTCTGCAGTTTCTCCCACATAAGTTAGATGTTTGAGAGTAAAATGTGGATATACAATGGGTCGTTAGGTACCACCTTAATGTTATCTTGTGCATCAGTTCGCATACATTAGTATTCCTAGTATAAGTGTAGGTAGCAGACAGTACATGTTTCCATCGTGTTTCCATTGAGTAGGGTGGTTCCCACTAGGGATGAGCTTTGTGTTCGAGTCGAACGCATGTTCGACTCGAACATTCTGTGTTCGGTCGTTTGCCAAATTACGAACGTTATGGACCGTTCGCGACAAATTCGAGTGGCGCGTCACGGCCCATAATTCACTGCGGCATCGCAGTGCATTGCTGGTTGATGATTGGCCAAGCATGCTGTTATGGACATACTACTTCCAGACCTGCAACAGGGCTCGGGCGCATCCCCACCAACAGGTCCCCAGTAGCGAACAGACGTGCACCAATGTACATGCGCCGATCATGTAGATCGTGCACATGCGCACAGTAATGGGGCTTTGGAGCCCAGTGGCCTTTAAGAGGGGCTCCCACCATTCAGCTCTTGCTGTCTGATCTGCATCTTCACCTGTGACCTGTTCCTGTAACCTGCATCTGATTAGCTTCCGACCTGGCTCCCTGACTGCGCTGCTGTCTCCAATCCTGAACCTTGGCTTTCCTTAACCCTAATCCTATTAACCTGCTTGCCTGATCTCCTGCTACCAGAACCAGCCTGAACTTGACCATTCCTTGCCTGCCGATTGATCCGCTGTATATGACCCAGCTTGTCTGACCTTGCTTCTGCCTGCTGTGTGCACCCACATGCGCTTGTTGCTTCTTGGTGCACCTGCAGCCTGCTGACCTGCATCCAGCTTACCTACACCCTGCTGACCTGCATCCAGCTCACCTGCACCCTGCTGACCTGCATTCAGCTCACCTGCAGCCTGCTGACCTGCATCCAGCTTACCTGCAGCCTGCTGACCTGCATCCAGCTTACCTGCAGCCTGCTGACCTGCATCCAGCTTACATGCACCCTGCACTCCAGCCAGTTCCAGTGCCTCCCAATGGTTATCATCTCCAGTTCCAGAGAATCCACCAGGCACTCTTACCCCACTGTGCTCCTACGGTCACTGTCCTCAACTCCAGTGACCCAGGAACCAGGGCTGTACAAGAGGTCTCCCTCTGCATGTCAGGCTCACATACGAGGTACGTGTCAGTATCAGACAGCCATGCCTGAGCCTGCAAGAGGGATCTCCACTACTGATGAAATCTGCCAATTGCTCTCTGTCCTCACTCAAGAGGTGAAATCCCTCCAGAACAGCTATGAACACCTTGAGAGACAAGTGCAGTCCCAGACGATTACTACAAACCTTCCTTCCGACGGGTTGTCATCAGAGGCTTCCTCTGCACTCCCTCTAATGATGTTATCTCCAGAACCGAGGGTCCCAATTCCGGAGAAGTTTTCCGGGGATCGAAGCAAGTTTCAGACTTTCCGCAATGCATGCGAGCTGTACTTTTCCTTACTACCTTTAACCTTTTTGAAGGAAAACACCAAGGTGGGGTTTGTTGCCTCACTTCTGCTAGGAGAACCACAAGCCTGGGCTCATCACCTGCTGGAAGAACACCATGTTTCTCTGGACTCTTTGTCATCCTTCTTCAATGCAATGTCACTCTTATATGATGACCCCCCAATGAACTTCCACTGCCGAAGCTGCTCTTAGCATGCTCCAGCAAGGCCGCAGAGTGGTCGAAGACTATATAACAGACTTTAGGCACTGGAGCACAGATACCAAATGGAATCATGCAGCTTTACGGCACCAGTTTTGCCTAGGCTTGTCAGAAGAATTAAAGGATGAATTGGCTGAGGTTGGTGTACCAAATTCTTTGGAGTCCTTGATTACTCTAACTATTCAGATAGACCGTCGTCTTCGGGAACGCATGATGGAGAAGGTGACCCAGCAGTCTCAACCAACTTGGATGTTACCCCAAGTGCCTACAACCTCTAGTCCTGTTCCCTTTGGACTGGTCCCAGTTAATCCTGCACCAACTAAACTAACACCGGATTTTCATAAATCTGGGCAGGTCAGACTAATGAGACACGCATTGTCCGCGGAGGAAAGTCTACGTCGGCAACAGCTCAACCTTTGTCTGTACTGCGGGGGAGCTGGCCATTATGTACATTCATGTCCTGCCAAGTATCATAGATCTTCAGCCATCCCATCTCCCTTTCACCCAGTTTCCTCTACTCACCTGGCTATTCCCATCACCCTTCAGTTTTCTGGAAAAACTGTGTCTGTTACTGCAATAATAGACTCTGGTGCATGCAGTTGTTTTATTGATTTGAACTTTACCAACCAACAACGCATTCCACTCCAAGCACAGGGCTCAAGGACTTTCCATTTTCTTGGCAGATGGATACCACATTAAATCTGGCCAGGTGACTCAGGAGACTCCCCAACTGCCTGTAGTTACGGTCTTGAACCAAAAGGAACTGCTTAAGTTTGATGCAATTGCTTCCCCTCTGTTCCCGGTTATGTTGGGTCTACCGTGGCTTCAGGATCACAACCCGCAAATTGACTGGGGCTCTGGAGAAATCAAGTTTCAATCCCTCTACTGTCAAAGACACTGTCTGCCCTTACCTCCCAACATATCTGGCCCTCTTCTGTGCCTGGAAGCTGACTCAGAATTACACTCAGCGGTACCTGAACAGTACCACAAGTTCTTAGACGTTTTTAGTAAATGAGGGGCAGAGATACTTCCTCCTCATCGTTCCTACGATTTCCCGATTGAGTTGCTGCCTGGAGCTGAAATCCCCTTCGGGCGGATTTTCCCTCTGTCTGAGCGGGAGTTGGAGGTTTTGAAGGAATATGTTGATGAAAACCTTAAGAGGGGGTTCATCCGGCCATCCACCTCTCCGGCTGGGGCAGGAATCTTTTTTGTGGAGAAGAAGGACCATTCATTGCATCCTTGTGTGGACTACCGGGAACAAGGTCACGGTCAAGAACCGGTATCCCTTACCCCTGATGCCTGAGCTTTTTCAAAGACTAAGAACTACTGTTGTGTTCAAACTCGATCTTCGTGGGGCCTACAATTTGCTTCGCGTTTGTGCAGGGGACGAGTGGAAAACAGCCTTCCGTACCAGGTTTTGCCACTACGAATACCTAGTGATGCCCTTTGGTCTGTGTAATGCCCCAGCTACCTTCCAGCACCTGATAAATGATATCTTCAGACTATCTAGACATCTTCATCATAGCCTACTTAGATGATATCCTGATCTTTTCCTCATCCTTGGATCAGCACCGGAAACACATCAAGATGGTACTCTACCGACTCCGTCAGCATGGGCTATACGCCAAACCAGAAAAGTGTGAGTTCGAGCTGCAGAGTATCTAATTCCTGGGCCTGGTAATTTCCACAGAAGGGTTCAAGATGGACCCACAAAAGGTCACAGCTGTCCTGGACTGGCCTGTACCCTCAGACAAGAAGGGGGTGAAACGTTTTGTTGGATTTGCCAATTTTTACAGAAGGTTTATTAAAGGATTTTCTGCAATTATCTCCCCGATCACCCAGCTAACAAGACAAAACGTCTGATTCCAGTGGAATCCCAAGTCTCGATCACCTTTTCTACCCTAAAGGGACTTTTTACCTTTGCCCCCATCTTGAGCCATCTGGATCCCTCTCTTCCTTACCTACTCCAGGTTGATGCCTCAGAATCAGCTGTGGGGGCAGTAATTTCTCAGCGCCAAGGACTCAAGGATCTCATGCACCCCATAGCTTTCTTCTCCCGGAAGCTTTCGCCTGCCGAGAAGAATTATGATGTAGGTTGTTAAGCCGCCCCCCGGGTTGGACCTATGGGTGTATGGATAGAACTCTCTGATTGATCGGGTAATCAAGACACACACATGGGATGGTGAATCGAAATTACAATGGTTTACTGGGTTTGCATATATCTTATACACTTACAGAGAGAGAAAAACCTGCCTCTTATTATCAACCAATGAGATTGAAGCATAGACTTTATGAAAAAATAAGCATAAAACGTCATAAATCGCATATTCTGCCTATAGATATCCCTCAGGCTATATCTAAATATAAGTTTATATATATATATATGTGACCACGTATGCTAGGCAATCTGCCAATGTTCCAGACACCCAACTTCTAACATGTTATAACTTTGTTATTCATTGTCTATATTAAAATGTCAGGCTAACCACACGTACATCCTGTTCAAGTACATAGCTCGCAAATAATCTTTGCACTTCTAATTTTCTGCATAAGAAAGCAAAATACATTTCTTCTTGTATAACATATCTTAAAGCAGCACTCTAACATCCTTACATAGGTGACCGTGAACTTCTGGCCATTAAAGCCGCACTCAAAGAATGGCGATACCTGCTAGAGGGAGCTGCACATCCCATACTAATCTACACGGATCATAAAAATCTGGAATATTTGGGGCGTGGCCTGACCTCGGGAGAAGATGGCAGCTTAATTCTTTTGCTCCCGCTGACAGAGAGGACAATCTGACTACAACGGAGGTTGCCTACCCACCTGAACACCTGGAAAACATGGGGACTTCTTCCTGCAGCTCCTCCGCATCCAGATCCAGGTCCCCCCGCGACCTGAACGGCAGGATAAGCCAAAATATCCCAGAAATGTTCAGGTCCTATTCTGGAAACATGGCGCCCACACGAGGCTCTCCTCAGACAGCAGGCCTAGCGGCAGAGACCATATCATCCCCAGATAATGGAGCGGTAATTCTCACACCGCACTCACAACCCAGCCTCCAGGATCTACACTCCGTGGCACTAGATATAAAAAACACCCTCACGGCGGCTCTGACAGCCGCAATCACGGATCTCAAGATTGACATACAAGCGATTGCAGGCAGGGTCCAAGAAGTAGAGAAGATGACTACAACCCACTCCACTGTGCTCCGCCGTACGTGTCAGGTCCTAGATACCCACACCCTACAGCTACGGGACCTAAATCGACACATGGAGGATTTGGACGACCGCGGCAGGTGCCATAATCTGCGGGCGCGAGGCCTGCTGGAATCAATCGAAGCAGACCAGCTACAGGCAGAAGTATCCTGCTTCTTTAACAGCCTCCTGGATAGACACCCCACTACTCCCATAGGTATGAAACGCATCCACCGCACCCTACGTCCACGGGGAAGAGATGCGGACCCACCTAGGGATGTAATTTGCCATATCATAGACTACCAACTGAAAGAAGAGCTCCTGCGTAAGGCCCGCATCGCTACAAAGCTATCACATAATGGCGCGGACATACGCCTTTTTCAAGACCTCTCTACAATAACATTGCAACGTCGCAGAGAATTACGCCCCCTGTTGGAAGTGCTATGTGCCAAGGGAATTCCATACAGGTGTAAATTCCCCTTCTGCCTGTCAGCCTCATCTCAGGGACGCTCCGCACTACTCAGAGTGCCAGAGGATCTGCGCTATTTCTGCGACACCCTGGACATACCTTTCACAGAGGTCCCTGAGTGGTACGCGGAATTCCGTACTCCGGCTCCCAGAAAACTCCCGCCTGACAACGAACCAATGGACACTCAACCGCACCGCTACAGGAGGCAACGATCCCCATCCGAAGCCAGACTCCGTCTACAAGCTCCAGGCACGGATAGCGGCCCCAGCCCACTGAACACCCCGCAGACCAGGAGAGCACGCCGAGACCGCTGATCAGCAACACCAGACCGCGCAATACTCGGAGAATCTGTTTTCCCAATGCCCTTCGTTTCACTTGTTTCATTAGGTTGTATTCATGGTTTTCCCTGGTTCGTGACATGCTTCGTTTATCCTATATGCTATCAACAAGTCACCCCTCAGCCCTAGGCTTTTATGACTGCCTTTCCCTCTCTACACCAGACACCACAACAAAGATGGTAAGAGCGATACAACTCTGAGCGCTGATGACATACTAGAACATAAACTGCGGATCAACAATCTCTTCACCACAGGAGGTAATTAAAAAACCTGACAAGGAATGACATTTCTGCTTACATTGCACTGGTCATCTCTGACGAACTTGAGCACACTGTCCACGTATCCTTCCTTGTCCTGAAACCTTACCCCCCCTCGCTTTAGACTGGGGGTAGGGGAGGCGGTTATATACTCTTATCTATATGCCCTGTTATTGCTTTCTTGATGTGTCCAAACTTTTGTTTACTTTCGTTTTTCTTTTCTTATTACTATCACTGCGCTAAACATGAATGTACAATGATGGTGGGGGTGATGATCCGTGGGATTGCATAAACAGGTATTACACAATATACTACCACAAATGTGCAAACCGCAACTGACGTTCCTATCTAACATGTCCGCTCAAGGCGCTATGGGCATGATCCGCCTCTACACGGTTAATGCCCAACACACAGCTCGCTATTTGCGAGATTATTCATCGCACTGCCCACTTAATTCAACCACTAACCCGGCTACCCCACTTCCTGCTTATCAGTAAGGGAGGCTTGACTCCTACGGATCATCACCACCTATAATACTATGTTGCGTATTTCAGTGTACATAATTATTGGCTGGGGTCCTCTTCTTGAAATTCAGAATCGCTGACCGATCGGTGATTACCCAATTTATCATACACCCACATGCGCTGCTCTAGGTGCTACACAGTGCCCGCATTCTCCGATACCCTACTGAAACGTTAATGGGATTACATCCTTCTGTTATAACTGGATCATCCCCCGTTTCTCTAGTGCATTATAAACAAGGCCCAATTATACCGGAGAACCTCACCCCAGGACAATACTCTCCATAGGTGACTGAAGGGCTCCCTGGCCACACCACTCCAGTTTAACCCCACCTAATTAGGGTGTCTCTCTTTTTTCTACTGAGAGCATCCCCTCTTGACTAGAGTGACCCCTCAGTCGCCTCTCTTACTTTGAGCAGCGACTCTTTAACAAACCATAGCACATGTTTAATGCTCCGAAAAGCAGACTTAACAAATTGACGCCCCCACTGCAGATCTGAGACACATGAGACAGCAACATCTGCCAGCTCCTAATATCCCCATGGTAACTTAAAAGACTGATCTCCAACCAGCCTATAAATCTACCGGACGAAACTAACTACCTATGTGTAGCCCCAGGCACACTTGATATGTAGACCTTGTTCCCACATACCTCAAAGATCCGGTTCCTACCTATCCAATTATTACTCGGTCCATCAGCACACCTTGTCACAGACACCGTTCACATCCTATTAACCCATGGCAAGATAGGACGTAGGGCCCTGACTTAATCACCCCGCGAAAAGGGTAGTAACTACTTCAGCCCATAAAGGATAAACCAAGGTTGACAGCATGACATGTATGGGATATCACTGTATTGAGTTTTGTATAGCATAAGTTTATTAGTCACTAGTCATTCTTAAGGATTGTTTATGATTCTCTATTACATCCTGTTACCAAACACTCTGTATTGCCTACAAGACAATATTTAGTTGAACACTTGCCTAGACGGCACCCTGAATATAGTGTCACACATCAGGGGTACACTGAATAAACACACAGATTGCCCTCTTACTCCGAATTACAGTCTCTTCCCTACACGTAATTTACTGTCCTCCCAATTAACACTATCCATTCAGATCCCTATGATATATACTCCACTCACCTAATCATACAATCCCCAGGTTGCACCTCAGCAATAGTTTATTATTATTACCATTTTCAACCTCCTCCTCAAGCTCACATCTCCTCCCTGTTTAGCGGGTAGCTATTCTTCTCCGAACCTCACCTCTTCCTACCGATTTCAGCCGCTCCTCACCTCAGTGGCGCTCTCAACCACAACTTCTGATATATACCAGACTTCACCGCCCGCCACTGACTCACTCCGGTCATACCTAACTACAGGTATATACTTTCTACGGATAAGCGAGCAGGATCTCGCTAATCTCCGTAAACGATCACACACTCACACGAGCTCTCCGAACATCTCCACACACAGACGCACCAGACTGAAATACAAACGTATCGTATTCCTCGACCCCCATCCCCGCTCTCAAACCCCTAAGCATCATTAACACCACCCTAAACAAGACACGGAATCTCTGCTATTTCATTCCAGTTTCCTTTCTCAATCTCTCCTCCTCCTCCTCCGACGAATACTCATATAACTACAAAAACCTCCTATCCTCCTTTACCAGCACCTCTAAACTTTAACCACTCCATCAATATGCCGCAAACACCACATACCAAAAACAAAACAATCAAAGTAATATCCCTATATATACGGGGACTTAACATCCCCGAAAAACGCTCTCAATTACTACTTTCCTTACAAAAAAACAAAGCGGACATTGTCTTTCTTCAAGAGACCCATTTTAGAAAAGGCTCCACCCCAAAACTCTCCAACTACCGCTTTCCAACCTTCATCCACGCAACTAGTAACTCCACAAAATCCAAAGGAGTCTCTATCCTATTCGCTAAAAATTGCCCGTTTCATGTTAAAGAAACTTGCATAGACACAGAAGCGCGATACCTTTTTGTCAAAGGCACGCTACATGAAAAACGAATAACCCTGGCCAACATATATGCACCTAACACGAAACAAGTCTCCTTTTTCAGGTCCACCTTACAAAAACTCACTTTGTTCCAAGAAGGCCTTCTTATCCTAGGAGGAGACTTCAACGTTCCTCTGAATCCCTTACATGATACCTCGACCGGCTCCTCAACCCTACCATATAGCGCGTTACGTGCAATTAAATCCCAACTAAAAGAACTGTCATTACATGACTCTTGGTGTACACTTCACCCGAACAAGAAAGATTTCACATTTTATTTGACGCCCCATAACCGATACTCTAGACTAGATTATTTATTCCTTTCTCAAAGGGACCTACCGATGCTAATTACAGCCACAATTGACCCCATGTATCTTTCGGATCACCACCCAATATCCATGACATTGGTATTCTCAAACACTAATCCCCGACCCCAAATTTGGCGTCTAGACCCCTCGCTTCTCACGGATACCGCCACAATGGCTACCATATAAGAAAACCCTCTCACTTTACTTTAAGGAAAATTACTCTCCTGATATCTCACCTATGATGCGATGGGAAGCACATAAAAGCACCATACGGGGAGAACTAATAGCACTCTCGGCCAAACGTAGGAAGGAAAGACAGGAACACATAAATACACTGACTTCCCGTATACAATCACTGGAAAGAGCACACAAAACCTCCCAAGCATTGACATCCCTCCCAGAACTGCTCCAAGCTAGGACTGACCTCTTAGAGGCTCTAAACAAGCAAACAAAATGAAATTATATACTCTCCCAAAAAATATTCTATGAGTACGGCAATAAGTCAGGCAAAATCTTAGCAAGAGCTCTCCGAGCCAAAAAAGCAAACACAACGATCCACTCGATAATAGACGCTACAGGGAAAAAAATAGTATCCAACGACCAAATAGCCGGGCAATTTGTACACTATTACTCTCAGCTGTACAACCTACACACCCCCAACCCACAGAGGGCAGACAACCACAGAACCAAAGCTATCCACGACTTCCTCACAAAATATAGTCCCATGCACATATCTACTGCAGAATCTAACGATCTGGAACAACCCATATCCCCAGCTGAACTGGATGTGGTTCTAAAACAATTGAAGACCGGCAAGAGTCCCGGTCCTGACGGTCTGACGACCGGATATTACAAAACTTACACTGACACCCTCAAACCACATTTCCTGACTGCATTCAATTCCCTATCCTCAGACAATCCCCCACCTAGAGACCTACTGACAGCACACATAACTGTAATACCTAAGCCCAATAAAGATGCATCTAAGGTGTCGAACTACCGCCCAATATCATTACTGAATGTTGATCTCAAAATATACGCCAAGATATTAGCGAATCGTCTTTTGCCCCTCCTGCCTAACCTCATCTCACTAGACCAGGTGGGTTTTATACCTGGCAGAGAGGATAGAGACAATACAACCAAGGCGATCAATATTCACAAATGGTTAACTTTCACCCAACAGCAAGGTTTCTTCTTGTCTCTGGATGCGGAGAAGGCATTCGACAGGATGGCGTGGGACTATATGTCGGCAGTACTTAAAATGATCGGTATACAAGACCGTATGTTGCAATTTATAATGGCCCTCTATGCCTCTCTTACCGCACAGGTCCGTGTTAATGGCCACTTGTCGAATGCCTTCTCCATGTCAAACGGGACACGTCAGGGATGCCCGCTTTCACAGTTAATATTTATCCTTACCTTAGAACCACTCCTTCAACGCTTACGATCTAATCCAGACATCAAAGGAGTCTCCGTCTCAGAGACTACATATAAGCTATCTGCTTTCGCAGATGACATCCTCTTGTTCCTGACTGATCCCCACATTACATTGCAAAATCTACTTAAGGACCTTGACACATTTAACTTCCTAACCAACTTACAAATCAACTTCACAAAATCCGAAGCCCTAAATATTTTCTTAAAGAAGGAGACCCTAGAATCCTGTCAATCTAACTTCCCCTTCAAGTGTACCCGAGATGCGATTACCTACCTAGGGATCCGCTTACCGATCCACCTATCTGACCTTTATCTCAAAAACTATATACCGATCCTCCAACAAATTCAAAAAGACCTTAAGTTCTGGTCAATGGGACTCTTTTCCTGGTTTGGGAGGGCATCGATAATTAAAATGAACATTCTCCCAAGAATACTATATGTCTTGCAAACAGTCCCCATAAGATTACCGCAAGCCTTCTTTGCATCGTATCGCAGGGCATGCAGCGAATTTATATGGGGAAAAAACCGCCCTAGGCTTAGTTTTGACAGACTTTCTTTACCCAAACTAAAAGGAGGCATAGCTCTCCCAGACATTGCCAAATATCACAGGGCATGCCAACTGTCCAGAATAGTTGACTGGAATGTCCACTCCCACAATAAAGCCTGGACGCAAATTGAAAATGAATTCTCAACGATCCCAGTTAAACAATTTCCAACGTATTACCACTGACATTACCACCTATCAGATTAAAATCACCCCTGCCCAAATGTTGCTACATCACTCCTCCATCCCAAAAAAGACTACCACCGCTCTCTTGCCCTACACATGATAAACGCGGCAAAAATGTGCATCCCGATTCTCTGGAAGTCCTCCAAGCCCCCTACTATAGCTGACTGGCTCAAACGAATAACTAAAGTAGCCGAAATGGAGGAACTGATTCACCAAGCCAAAGATACGCCCTCCAAATTCAGAACTATTTGGTCGTGCTGCCAACATTTCCAAACGACAGCCGAATATGTGGATCTATTGTCCTAAGTTCTTACACGGTCATTTGAGACCTTGTTGGAGGAGGACCCGCTATAGTCTATTTTACACTTCTAACTCATTTACTCTCTCCCCCCCTTATATTTCACCCTACTCCTTGCCCTCCCCCTCCTATAGGGGACTCTACTTGATGATAACAACGACATAATCATTTTCCCATACCCGCTCTACACCTTCCTCTTCTACCTACTATTTCTAAATTTCTAATCCCCATCCCCCTCGATACAGAAATTCCATCCTTCCTGCCCAACTAATCATAGGATTGCTAGTGGTCCGGAGACCGCAATCCTATCACACATTAACATACCCAGAGGCAATATACAATAAACAGTAACACTACACACACAGATATCTCCAGGACCACACACTAATAAATAATAATTGAGCGCACGATTGAGCGAACCCACACATATCCTTGCTCATACCTGAAGGCCTCTTATCATTACCTACACCATTCAAAAGGTGCCTTCCTGAGACACACGATAACTCACAATCTCTCTGATTGATTTAATAACACAATGCGTTAGGTCACAGCACGAAACATATGAAGACCTATCAAGGTTCCCACAACAAAACATACTCACTGAATCGATTCTGGGCATAGACACTCCTGTTTGAACGTTTACTACTTGAGTATAAGTATTTACGGTTATATCATACTTCTGTTCATTAATAGAAAAGTTGAACTTGCTGTATAGTATTGAATAGATGTTCATTGTACCGCAAATTCTACACCAAAACACTATACTACTTCTTATGTATCTTCATTAAGTTACGCTAATGTATAACATGACTTTTATTGACAATAAACATGATTCTGGAAAAAAAAAAAGATAGTGAGATTTTCTTGTATATGCTACGCCTTTGAACCTCGATCGTGCCCTGAAGAAGCCTCATGGCGAAACGCGTAGACGCACAAGCGCTCACTGTACAAAATTATTTTTGCATATTTTTAACTTTTTTGAACATTGTAATGTATTATGAACCTTATTCAATAAATATTATAATCACTAAAAAAAATCTGGAATATTTACGAACTGCCAAACGTTTGAAGCCGCTCCAAGCACGGCGGGCGTTATTATTTTCCAGATTTTCTTTTCACATCACCTACCGGCCAGGATCAAAGAACATCAAGCCTGGCGCTCTCTCTCGGATATATGATGACCCCAAAGAAACTTCAGTCCCGGACACCATTTTATCTGAGGGTAACTTTCTACTTTTCCAGACAGACCTGATGTCCGGTCTAAAACAAGCCTCAGAGGGGGTGTCTGGTCCACCAGGATCAACCCTGATACCCAAGGATGGGATACTTTGGAAGGACAGCAAAATTTTTGTGCCAGAAAGGTGCTGGACAGAAGTACTGAGCCTGTGTCACGACCACCCACTGGCCAGACATTTTCGGGTTCACAAGACTCTTGAACAAATCCAGCGCATGTTTTGGTGGACGAAGCTTGAGAAAGATTGTAAGGACTATGTCCAGTCATGTGTCATCTGTACCCAAAGCAAGTCTGCCAGGACCAAGTCCTGGGGTCTCCTCAGACCACTACCAATTCCTGACAGACCCTGGAGCATGATTGCCATGGACTTTGTAGTGGAATTACCCCCTTCTGAAGGACATACAGCTATCTTTGTAGTGGTCGACCGTTTGTCCAAAATGGCCCACTTCATACACCTAAAGTATACGCCGTCTGCTTTGGAAACCGCTCGGGTGTTCGTCAGGGAGATCGTAAGGCTGCATGGGGTACCAGCCAACATTGTATCTGACAGGTGAGTCCAGTTCACCTCCCGCTTCTGGAGATCACTATGCCAAATCCTGAAAATTGAACTTTCCATGTCATCTGCTTTCTACCCCCAGACTAATGGACAAACTGAGAGGACGAACCAAACCCTGGAACAGTACATCCGTTGTTTTACCTCATTTGTCCAAGACGATTGGGTAGCACTTTTGCCTTTAGCGGAATTTGCTTTCAACAATGCCAGCCATTCAGCCACAGTTCAGTCACCATTCTTTGCAAACTATGGGTTCCATCTTGTCTTCCTGCTTAACATTATCCCAGAATCTCCAGTTCCAGCAGTACAAAGTACTGTCGAGTTCCTGAGTCGCAACAACAAGTTGTTGCAAGAAGCTATGGCCAAAGTGCAGGCAACCAACAAGAGGCTTTATTTTTTTTTGTTTCAATATTTTTATTGAAGAAATAGCAGGTTACAAATAATTCGACCTTGAATTACACTGCATATACACTTGTAATACATCGTTACAAACAAAAGCAGGAACATGAACCAAAAGGTTATATTTATAACTCTCTAAGACACGTATATATGTGGCACAAAGTTTAGGACTGAAACTAAGGCATAAGGCCTGGAGTTATTCTTAGGGACCGGGTGTTAAACCTGTGCCACACGCACCCCCAGCGGGAACTAACTGTGCGCGGGCGAGGTTGGAGATGCATTAGGATCATGCCTTTAACTAGCCGGTCTCTCCGGTATAGTCCTCTAAGGTGTATGTCCTGTTGTTGCTGTGGATAGTCGATGTGAATCCTGTTTACTAAGATCTGTCCATGTGGATAGTGAATGCATGTGGAGATGTAACGAATAAGATAAAAATAAAAAGGGTGGTAGGGAAGGAATGAGAGGGTGGGGAATTCGAAACCGAGTGTGGTGCTGGTACGTGAGGTAGTATGTACCATCTCGTCCCCCCAGGCCAAGCTATGCAGATTTCAACATGATGTTGTTGTAGTCTGTCGTTTCTTTAAAATGTAACCAGCAAGCCCATGTTGTATAAAATTTAGTCGGCGTATCCCTAGCTTGGTGTATTATATCTTCCATCTCAGCTATTTTCCCTATTCTACGGAGCCATTCAGAAATGGTGGGAGGAGAAGTAGTCCGCCAATGCGTGGGAATGCAGAGTTTTGCCGCATTTATGAGATGTATAGTAAGAGTTTTTTTATAGGTCGATGGTGGTATAGATGTATGGTGTAAGAGATATTGGGCCGGCGAGAAGTCAGGGGTATAGGTTGTGATCTGTGAGATAAGTCTGTGAACTTCTGTCCAGTATGGTTTGATTAGGGGACAGTCCCACCAAATGTGCAGTAGAGAGCCGTGGGCGGTGTTGCATCTCCAACAAAGCGGAGATAACTGGGGGAGGAATTTGTGGATTCTGTCTGGAGTTCTATACCATCTAGAGTATAGTTTGTATCCATTCTCTTGTGCGGTTACATTTATAGATCCTTTATGAATATGAGTATATATGTTATGCCAGTCTTCTTGTGTAAGGTTTATGGATAATTCTCTCTCCCATTTTCGGCGTGTTATTTCTTCCATGGACGGTGTGTCGGGGAACAGCAGAGAGTACATGTCTGAGATGATGTGCCTCTGAGGGCTGTGACTTGAGCATAGGGCTTCGAACGGGGTATGGTCTCTATACCATTGGGATTGTGGACAGGGTGAGGAGGCAATGTTCATTTTTGTACAGACTGTGCGAAAAATTTGTAACGTGGGGCCTGTTAGGGGATGTGATTTGTTTTCGTGCGGTGTTTTGGGTGAGCTTATCCATGGTAAGTGGTGAATAGGCAGGGAGGAAAAGTTTCCCTCTATATCAATCCACGCTTTAGTCCCTGAATGTAAGTGCCAGTCTATGATTCTAGCTAAGTGGCACGACCAGTAATATTTTTGTATGTCAGGGAGGCCGATTCCTCCTTTCAGTTTAGGGATTACCAATTTTCTCCAATGTATACGGGAATGTTTGTCAGCCCAAAGAAATTGTAGGCAAAGCCTTTTATATGTATCAAAGAATGTCTGTGGTAATTTAATCGGGATTGTTTGAAGTAGATAGAGGAGTCTGGGGAGGATGTTCATTTTTATAATTGCTGCTCTTCCAAACCATGAGAAGGTGCCTCTGTTCCAGTTTTGGACGTCCTTCCTTATTGTTTGCAGAATGGGAGCATCATTTTTAAGATAGAGGTCACTTAGGTTGCTGGGAAGCTGAATCCCTAAGTATGTAATGGCTTGTGCATCCCATCCAAACGGAAAGTTGGCTTTACAGAGGGTCACTGTGGAATCTGGTAGGGAAATGTTAAGGGCTTTAGATTTGGAGAAATTTATTTGGAGATTGGATATTTTCTTGAAGAGGGAAAAGTCTTTTAATAAATTGGGAAGTGTGGTGATGGGGTCTGTTAGGAATAGGAGAATGTCATCAGCGTACACTGCAATTTTGTATTGTTTGTTGGCTATTTCAACTCCTTTGATGTTTTGATTCGCCTTAATCCTGCGGAGTATTGGTTCCATTGTGAGTATAAATATGAGGGGGGATAATGGACACCCCTGCCTGGTTCCGTTCGACATGGAGAAGGCATCCGACAGAACACTGTTAACCCTGATTTTTGCAGTTGGGGACGAATAGAGGGTTAAAATGTATTGAAGCATGCGCTCTTTAAACCCCAATTTGCGTAAGACTTCTGTCATGTAGTCCCAGGCCACCCTGTCGAATGCCTTCTCCGCGTCGAGGGAAAGGAAGAAACCCTGGGTTTTGGAGGATGATAATCAGTGGTGAATATTAATAGCTTTCAGGGTATTATCCCTGGCCTCTCGCCCGGGGATGAATCCTACTTGATCTAGGGAAATCAGCGAGAGGAGTAGGGGAAGTATACGATTTGCCAAAATTTTTGCGTAGAGTTTCATATCTACGTTGATAAGCGAAATAGGTCTGTAATTGGAAACTTTGGTAGTGTCTTTACCCGGTTTTGGTATCATCACAATGTGGGCTTCGAGAAGGTCCTTACACTTGTCAGGTTGGGTATAGAGTGAGTTGAGGGTGTTTAGTAATTGTGGTATGAGTGTATCAGTGAAGGTCTTGTAGTAGCTGACAGGTAGACCATCAGGGCCAGGGCTTTTGCCTGGTTTTAGTTGTTTAAGGGCAGCTATGAGTTCCTCCTTCGTGAAAGGTTTGTCTAACTCATCGGCTTCTGCAGTAGTGATGGGATGTGGGCCAAATTGCGATAGGAAGTCCTCTATCAGTTTTTTCCTGTCATCAGTTGGGTCAGTCGTTGGGTGAGTCTTTAAATTATATCATTTGGAATAAAATTGTTGAAACTGGTTTGCTATACCAATTGAAGATTCTATTTTGTGCCCTTGTGGGTCTAGGATATTGTGGATAGTGGAGTTTGCTCTTTTGGATTGGAGGGCTCTGGCGAGCATTTTACCAGATTTGTTCCCAAATTCGTAAAAAAGTTTTTGTGATAGGGCAAATTTACGTCTGGTTGATTTCCCTATTTCCTCTAGGAGATCCTCTCTGGCTTTCAATAGCTCTTGGAGGTTTTGATCTGTTAACGATTGCTTGTGCTTTCCTTCTAGAGATCGAACTCTGTTAGATAGTTTGTTTAGAAGTGCTTGCCTGGCTTTGCGTTGTTGCGAAGTTATTGAAATTAATTCTCCCCTAATGACGCATTTATGAGCCGCCCATAGGGTCACCGAGTTGGTGTCGGGGGAAGCGTTTTCTTGAAAGTAATGGGACAAGCAATCGTTAAGTCTCTTCTGATGTGCAAGATCCGTGAGGATAGAGTTATCTAATTGCCAGTTCGGATGTCTCGGGTAGGAGGCTGGGAATGTAATGGTGATGGAAATAGGATGATGGTCCGATATTACCATTGGGTCGATTGTAGCGGTCAGAAGTGAATCTAGGTCGTATTGAGACAGGAAGAGGTAGTCTATCCTTGTGTACCTATTGTGAGGTGATAAGTAGAATGTATAGTCTTTAGTATTTGGGTGCAGTGTGCGCCATGCGTCGTGTAGAGATAGGTTGGCCAGTTGCGTTTTTATTGCACGGAGTGCACGATAGGTAATAGAGGATGCACCTGAAGATGCGTCCATGGAGGGGTTGAGGGTTAAGTTGAAGTCACCCCCAACAACCAGCAGACCCTTTGAAAATGTGGAGAGGTGTTGCAGGGTGTCGCGAAAAAAGGGGACCTGTTGCTTATTGGGGGCATATAGGTTAGCCAATGTAACAGGCTTATTGTGTAATTTGCCTTTCAGAAAGATGTATCGCGCGTTGCTGTTAATCATTGTGTCGTGTATCTGAATGGGACAATTTTTGGAAAATAGGATGGAAACTCCCTTAGATTTGGCATCTTTATTTGTGGCATGGTATACTGTTGGGTAAGATGAGTTAAAAAGTTTGGGAATGGCGTCCGATCTGAAGTGTGTTTCTTGGAGAAAAACTATATCTGCTTTAGCTTTTCATAGTAGTAGAAGTAATTGCGATCTTTTTTCGGGGGTATTGAGTCCCCTTATGTTTAAGGACTATAGCTTGACCTGGGGGGTGTCACCTCTTCTAGTGAGTGGCATTTCGCTATCAGGTACTTACACTGCATGTATGTGTAAGTGGTGTAGGTGTTGCGTAAGGGAGCGAGGGGGATGGGGTGGGCGCGGAGAGGATAAGGGAAAGGGGGTATATTAGGAGGGTGATACTCCTAAACCGTAAACCGAGCAGGCCTGGAATCAAATCCAATACCTGTGTTAATATGTTCGGTAAGGTACAGAGTGGGGGCAAAGAGAACCTGTCTAAGAGAGGTCCTCACGTGTCCAAACTACTGTGTGGGGGTTGAGAAAGTCTACACGGGAAAGATGAGAAGTGAAGTAGGAATGTGGTATACCGCTACTGTCTAAGCCAGAGACGGGATGAATATACGTTTTTGGGAAGCGTTGTGTGCATTTGTGCCATTTCTATTTTGGTTTTCCTTATGTTCCTGTCTTTGGTGTTGGATATGTGAATGAAATAAATGGGTATATTTATATATTGGTACGTCGGGCGGACCTTTAGGTCAGGGAGGAAATCGCAATACTCCATATGTGCCCAGTTTTGTTAACCGCTGTATGCGTATTCATGTATGGCCGGACTAGTCACGGAGATCTGGTGCAATGGAGTTCAAACATTGAGGTCTTGCAGAAAGAAAATCAACAATTGGTAAAACAATATAACAAACATATTTTGGTATGTATATTAAGAACATAAACTGAACATGAGAATGTCCTGAGGTTTCTGATTTCTGTCTCAAGTGGGACCAAGAGTAGGAACTCCGGGATCTGAAGTTTCTCTATTTTGCGTATGGGACGAAGGGGTGTTTTCTATAGAACAGGGTATAAGATTTTACCTTGTTGTTTGTGGAGAATGGGGTCATAGTTGATCATGGGAGAGGTATGTTATGCGTACCTATAGCTTGTGTGATCTATCTTCATCTGCTGGGTAAGTTATTAGGTACTCCCTGCTAGTTAGTGTTATGTTTGTGAAACAGGGTCAGATTTAAGAAAGAAATAAAATGAGCTAGCCTTGGTCTCCACCACCGCCATTAGCATCCCCAGGTATGTGAATCATAGATAGAATGGGAGGGGTAGTAGATATGTGATGTGCCATATGAGGCGCATTAGTCAGAGATAAGTAGGCTTATGTCTGAGAGGTTCGTGAATAAGTAGAGACATTGGTGGCAAGTTTAAAGGGTGAATGGCAGTGGGGAAGCCCCGGCCAGCTCATATCAACACACCCTGCATACATAGTCCATTCTTATTACGTATGGCAGTGAGTTAGTTGCATTAGGACATTTAAATTTGATGTATGTGGATAACATGAGTAACATACCACTTGTATTATCTAGAGGCTGATTAAATAGTTGAGCAAAGCAAGCAACAGTTCCAAAGTACAACCTGTTATATTGATCGTTATGAAAGTGATGGGGCAAATAATACATTCCCTTTTAGGGTAAGATAGTCTCATATTTGGAGACTCATTGTCTCAGATAACAGGTGTAAAATGAGCAGAGACTTTTGAGTGGTAGGAAATTTGAGTCCTCAAAAGCGATCGAATGTTGCTTACCTAATCAGATCTAGAGGTCGCAAAAGTGAACGGCGGGAACTGTCCAACTGTGGAATGCGTGAGCTTAAACGTTCCTAAAAGAAAAAAGAGAAAAACAAAAAGGAAAACAGAAACACCTGGTAACTTTTCTTTGCATGCGGTGAGCCTCTGTTCAGATAGGTGGGGAGCGATCGTGAGTCGGTCCCAAATCTCTTCTGGCTCGTCTTGATCGTGGAGAGTCGGTTGGACTGATGTCATTGCGGTTCCCTCTGGAGGATGTGTGCAATCTGTTGCCCGACGGTGATCTGCGTCTGCAATATCTGGCCTCCTGCGTTTCCATAGATTCTTCATGCCGTTGATCTCTCTTAGGTGGGGGGAGGCGGAATTCGGCGTACCAGTTTGGAACTTCCATCATAGGGATGCCCATGGCATCGCAGAAGGGCGGCAGGTCTACGGGTACTCTGAGTAGTGCTGTGCGGCCGTGGTAGGTAGCGGAGAAACCAAAGGGGAACTTCCACCTGTATGGTATGGCTTGGCACGAAGTGCGTCTAGGAGTGGGTTCAGGTCCCTTCTGTTCTGCAAGGTAATGCCAGAAAGATCTTGGTATATGTGTATCTCTGAGCCACCATAGTTGGGTTGGATCCTAGTTCTCTCTTTGCGGAGTATGTCTTCCTTCAACCTGTAGTCCACCAGGCAGCACACTACATCTCTGGGGGGGTCAGATTCTTTACCTTTGGGTCTAAGTGCACGGTGGATTCTCTCCATCTCTATGTTGGTCTGTGCTGGCCGGTCTAATATGTTGTTGAATAGGGATGTAATGGCGGCAGGAAGCTGGTCATTTTCAACGGATTCAGGCATTCCTCTGACACGGAGGTTGTGTCTTCTGCCCCTATTGTCCAAATCTTCCACATGTCTCTGTAGGTCTCTCAATTGAGTGGTATGTGCATCAATTTTGTGAGTCACTTTGCGGAGGACAGTGTGGTGCTGGGCGGTAGTTTTTTCTACATCTTGAACTCTGTCAGCAATGGCGCGAATATCAATGTGCAGGTCGGCTATGGCAGCTGACAGAGTATCTTTAATGTCAGCCGCCACTGTTCTTAGGTCTAGGAGGCTTGGGTGTTGCTGTGTGAGCGTGCTGTGGGCTCCGGAGTCTGAGGCGATGAGGCTGGGAGTCGCTCCAGGCATTCCAGGCAGTGGCGGTGTTGAGAGCTGTGAGGGAGTGTGGCGGGACGACACCATGTTAGATCTCTGGGAGCGGAACAGTTCGGGGATACTCTGGCTTGTACCGTTCTGTTGGTGTCCTCTTGGTGAATGGGAGCGGGAGTCGGAGGATGTCCGTGAGGCTGTCCCCATCTTTCAGTGTTCGGCAGTGTGTTTAGGCGCTTGGCTGGAGCGGAGAGGCTGTGAAGTAGCGGGAGCTAGTCTCTCAAGCGTCCATCTTCCCGAGCAGCCAGGCCACGCCCCCAACAAGAGGCTTTATGATAGGAAGAGAAGAGGTGGATTACGTCTCCAACCAGGTGATCAGGTGTGGTTATCTACCACCAACCTCATGATGGCATGCCCTTCAAAGAAGTTGGCACCCACATTCATTGGCCCTTTCCCAGCTAAAAGGAAATTGAATGAGGTCTCCTATGAACTTACCTTGCCTGAGTTGCTCAAAGTGCACCCAGTGTTTCACGTGTCTCTGCTTAAACCCACAGTACCTGACCCCTTCCCAGACAGAGGATTGGGGTCACCCGAACCCGTTATTATTAATAAGGATGAGGAATATGAGGTGGAGGCTGTCGTAGACTACAGGAGGAGAGGTAACCAACTTCAATATTTTATCAAGTGGAAGGGGTATGGACCAGAGGAGAACTCATGGGAACCTAAGAAAAATGTGCATGCTCAAGAACTGATCCAGGCCTTCTTCCGCAGACATCCTCAGAAAAGAGCTCCTTTGGGCACCTGGAGGTTGTCCTTAAGGGGGAGCAATGTCATGGACATACTACTTCCAGACCTGCAACAGGGCTCAGGTGCATCCCCGCCAACAGGTCCCCAGTAGCGAACAGACATGCGCCAATGCGCCCATGCAAGCGCGCTGATCACGGAGATCGTGCACGCGCGCACACTAATGCGGCTTTGGTGCCCAGTGGCCTTTAAGAGGGGCGCCCACCATTCAGCTCTTGCTGTCTGATCTACAGCTTCACCTGTGACCTGTTCCTGTAACCCTCCGACCTGGCTCCCTGACTACGCTGCTGTCTCCAATCCTGAACCTTGGCTTTCCTTAACCCTGATCCTGTTTACCTGCCTGCCTGATCCCCTGCTACCAGAACCAGCCTGAACTTGACCATTCCTTGCCTGCCGATTGATCCACTGTGTATGACCCGGCTTGTCTGACCTTGCTTCTGCCTGCTGTGCGCACCCACATGCGCTTGTTGCTTCTTGGCGCACCTGCAACCTGCTGACCTGCATCCAGCTTACCTACACCCTGCTGACCTGCATCCAGCTCACCTGCACCCTGCTGACCTGCTGACCTGCATCCAGCTCACCTGCAGCCTGCTGACCTGCATCCAGCTTACCTGCACCCTGCTGACCTGCATTCAGCTTATCTGCACCCTGCTGACCTGCATCAAGCTTACCTGCACCCTGCACTCCAGCCGGTTTCAGTGCCTCCCAGTGGTCATCATCTCCAGTTCCAGAGAATCCACCAGGTACTCTTACTCCACTGTGCTCCTACGGTCACTGTCCTCTACTCCAGTGATCCAGGAACCAGGGCTGTACGAGAGGTCTTCCTCTGCACGTCAGGCTTACATAAGAGGTACGCGTCACATGCACTATGACACGCATGCTTGGCCAATCACAGCACTGTGTGTACAGAGAGCCATAATTGGCCAAAGCCAAGGAGGCTTTGGCCAATTATGGCTCAGGGGGCTTAGTATACTCCCTACACTATATAAGGTGTGTAGTGTAGTGTGTTGCGGTGGAGACTGGAGAAAGATAGACAGAGAGACAGTGTCATTTGATTTAAATTAAATAGAGTAGGCAGGTCGAGTCAGCTGCACTTACAGTGTATTGTGTATATATATGCATCCCAGGTGTTATACATATATATATACACTGTATTCAGTTTAGCTGGATTCGTTCCTGTTATTCTCTTCCTGATACACTGACAGGCAGGCAGGTGTTTTACAGTATTTCCAGTTGCACCTATAGTATAGCTACCTGAAGCCAGGTGCTTGTGTAGGCTCTTGACGTATTTCCAGTTACTGTACTGTGTACCCTGCACAGTCACACCTACAGTATAGCTACCTGAAGCCAGGTGCTTGTGTAGGCTCTTGACGTATTTCCAGTTACTGTACTGTGTACCCTGCACAGTTGCACCTACAGTATAGCTACCTGAAGCCAGGTGCTTGTGTAGGCTCTTGACGTATTTCCAGTTACTGTACTATGTACTCTGCACAGTCGCACCTACAGTATAGCTACCTGAAGCTAGGTGCTTGTGTAGGCTCTTGACATATTTCCAGTTACTGTACTGTGTACCCTGCACAGTCACACCTACAGTATAGCTACCTGAATCCAGGTGCTTGTGTAGGCTCTTAATGTATTTCCAGTTACTGTACTGTGTACTCTGCACAGTTGCACCTACAGTATAGCTATCTGAAGCCAGGTGCTTGTGAAGGCTCTTGACGTATTTCCAGATACTGTACTGTGTACCCTGCACACTTGCACCTACAGTATAGCTACCGGAAGCCAGGTGCTTGTGTAGGCTCTTGACATATTTCCAGTTACTGTACTGTGCACCCTGCACAGTTGTACCTACAGTATAGCTACCTGAAGCCAGGTGCTTGTGTAGGCTCTTGACATATTTCCAGTTACTCTACTGTGCACCCTGCACAGTTGTACCTACAGTATAGCTACCTGAAGCCAGGTGCTTGTGTAGGCTCTTGACGTATTTCCAGTTACTGTACTGTGTACCCTGCACAATTGCCCCTACAGTATAGCTACCTGAAGCCAGGTGCAGGTGTTCTCATACTAATAATACTACAGGCAGGCAGTTGATTCTGCTAGCTGCAGTATAATTGTTATATATATACATCCCAGTTTTGTGCAGCTACATCTCACTGCAGGCCAATAGTATGTCTGGAAGGCCAACAAGGAAAGGCAGACAGTCACAAGCCAATAAAAGAGGGCAAGCAGGCTCTGTGTCTAGAGGCAACAGTGCTGGTAGTGGACACGGTGCATCCTCATCAGCACGTGGCCGTGGGACATGCTTGGCCTTGTTGAGCTGGCCATGTTGAGCCGCAACATGCCGAAGACTTGGTCAAGTGGATGACCAAGTCATCCTCATCCTCCTCATCCTCTCTCACCCAGGCTCAGGGTACTTTGTCTGGCAAAGCAGCTGCCAACGCGGCCTCTTCCCTCGGCTCAATGTCATCAGTGACTCCTTCCCTAGCCCTACCATGTCCTCCTGAGGAGTCCCCCGAACTGTTTGACCACAGTGTTGGGTACATGCTCCAGGAGGATTCCCAACGTTTTGAAGGCTCCGATGATGGTACTCAGCTAGAGGAAGGCAGTAACGTGAGCCCAGACAGAGGGGGTGCCCAAGAAGGACAGCAATCTGGCAGTCATGTTCCCCCAGCTGCAGCTTACTGCCAGGTTTGCTCCAGTGATGAGGAGGAAGGGGATGATGAGGTCACTGACTCCACATGGTTGCCTGATAGGAGAGAGGAGGAGGAGGAGGATGAGGCACATCACCAATGAGGCAGGATGCCCTCCAGGGGCCAGCCTAAGGGCAGCACACTGACTGCATCACACCGCGGAGCTCTGCATGTGCAGGGCGCTACTGTCTCTGCGCGTTATTCCAAAAGTTCTTTGGAGTGGGCCTTTTTTGAGACGAGTGCATCAGATCGCACCACTGCTATTTGCAACATATGTCTCAAGCGTATCTCGCGTGGCCAAAACATTTCCCGTTTGGGCACCACATGCTTGACCAGACATATGTTGACCTGCCATACAGTTCATTGGCAAGCGTACCTAAAAGACCCACACCAAAGAACAAAGAGGACCTCTCCTTGCTCCTCATAAGCTGGGATCTCCAACCCCACTATACCTTCAGTCCTCTCTGAGACCTGCACTGAGAGGAATGAAGGTGTAGAATTAGGTGTGTCACAGCCAAGTACTTGCGGGCAATTTGCTATCAGTACACCAACAGCAGATTGTACCGGGCAAATTTCCCTGCCCCAGCTGCTGCACCGCAGAAAGAAGTTCGCTCCTAGCCATCCCCATGCCCAGTGGTTGAATGCTAGCTTGGCAAAATTGCTAGCACTTCAACTGCTACCTTTTCAGTTGGTAGAATCTGCCCCTTTCCGTGAGTTTGTGGAATGTGCGGTTCCTCAGTGGCAGGTTCCCAAATGCCACGTTTTCTAACGGAAGGCGATTCTGGCTCTCTAACGGCATGTGGAAGGCAATGTCTTGGCCTCGCTGGACAGGGCAGTCAGTGGTAAGGTTCATATTACCGCTGACTCATGGTCCAGCAGGCATGGACAGGGACGTTACCTAAGTTTCACGGCACATTGGGTGACTCTGCTGGCAGCTGGGAAGGATGCAGGACAAGGTGCAGTAGTGTTGGAGGTTGTTCCGCCACCACGCCTCCAAAATGCCACTACTGGTGATTCTGACACACCTCTCTCCTCCACCCTCTCCCCTTCTTCTTCCTCCATGGCCTCTTCCTGTGCTGTGTCCTCAGAACCAGCTTTGCTTCGTAGGCGTTCAAGGGGCTACACAAGTACACAGGCCAAAAGATGCCATGCGATGCTTGAGCTGGTGTGCTTGGAGGACAGGAGTCACACTGGGGCAGAGATTCTGTCAGCTCTGCAGGGGCAGGTTCAGAGGTGGTTGACACCACACCAACTTAAGCCAGGAATGGTGGTTTGCGACAATTGCACCAACCTCCTCTCCACCCTTCGACGGGGACAAATGACCCATGTACCCTGTTTGGCTCACGTCCTTAACTTAGTGGTGCAGCAGTTCTTGGGCAGGTACCTGGGCTTACAGGATGTCCTGAGGCAGGCCAGGAAAGTCTGTGTGCATTTCCGCCGGTCATATAATGCTAGTGCTCGGCTGGCTGACCTCCAAAAGGAATTTAACCTGCCCAAGAACCGCCTAATCTGTGACATGCCCACCAGGTGGAACTCAACTTTGGCCATGCTGCAGCGTCTGCACACACATCAGAGGGCCATCAATGAGTACCTATGTGACTATGACACCAGGACAGAGTCAGGGGAGCTTGTTTTTTTTCCCCACGCCAGTGAGCCATGATCAGGGATGCATGCACTGTCCTGTCACCATTTGATGAGGCCACGAGGATGGTGAGCAGTGACAGTGCATGCATCAGTGACACTGTCCCCCTTGTCCACCTGTTGGAGCACACGCTGTGTGGAATAATGGACAGGGCACTTGAGGCAGAACAGAGGCAGGAAGAGGAGGACTTCCTTAGCTCTCAAGGCTCCCTTTATCCAGACAATGTTCTTGTGTGCCCGCCGATCACACAGGAAGAGGAGGAGGAGGTGGCTGCGAATAATGTCGTCCTTAGTGACCCAGAGGACTCCGGACCGAATGCCTCAGCAAACCTATGCTGCATGGCCTCCCTGATCCTGCAAAGCCTGTGGAAGGATCCTCGTATTTGTGGTATCAAGGAGAGGGATCGTTACTGGCTGGCAACCCTCTTTGATCCACGTTACAAGCGTAAGGTTGCAGACCTTGTCTTGCCATCGCAGAGGGAGCAGAGGATGAAACATCTTCAGGAGGCCTTACAGAAAGGTCTGTGCAACGCGTTCCCAGAGACTGTGAATAAATAAGTGCAGCACTAAGGTTGCAAAAAAGCAAATTTGCATAAATTATATAAATGTGACCTAAACATAAATATATCAAATAAACAGAGATTCATACATGGTGAAATGTGAATCAACCAAAGAAAAAGTGAAATTTCTGAAAAAATACAGGTATGGTGAAAAATGTGCTAGTATGGTGACTTTACCATAAATCAGGGGAGAGATAGAAATTATGGTGTTAATATTAAACAGAAACACATCAAATAAACAAGGATTAACACATAATGAATGTGAAACTCAGAAAAAATAAGAATCATTTCTGAAAAATGTGCTAGTATAATAATGTGCTAGTATAACTGCACAACAAACAAAGTTAAAAAAACAGAAATGGTGAATTGTAAAGTCCAAAGAAATCCAATTAGATGTGCAGTCCCGTTAGACATATAGGGGATTCCAATCACCGGTATGAACTGTGAAGGAAAAAACAGAAGTACCACCACCATAAACAGGGGGAGGCTTACCAGATCCTATTGACTTGGCTGGGCTTACACCACCCAAGTCTGCAGAGCTTTTTAGGTTGAACACATCTGTTGGAAACAACTGGTCCTAGATCTGTATCAATCAATCGACCTTGGACTGTCACTGAATAGTGACTTGAAGGCTCCAATCATCGTGAGGAGGGTGGAAGGTAAATGCCAGGAGGGATATATCATGCAATGAAAAGATGGGCTAACATAGCGTGATACCATATAAAAAAGGCAATTTATTAAAAATAGAATAAAACACTCACATTTGGAAGAGTAAAAACAGCATTATATAACAAAGAGCGATGCAAACAGGAGTTCAACCCTACGCGTTTCGACTTCAGGTCATCATCTGGGGTGTGGACCCCCTGCAACAGCATCGCTTTTAAAGTAAAAATGACCCCAGAACTTACTAAACGCCGGAAATGGCTCCACATGACATCACTTCCGGTTCCTGTGTCGCAATCCCGGAAGGAAATGGATACCTAGATATTCCAGGTCAACATTATGTGTGTGTCTCCATAGTATATGATGTACATAACATAAAATAAAAGGCGGATAAAGTAGAGTGCACAGCCCTGCAATTACAAAATGTCCTTATGTCGAACCAACACTTCCTTGTAATGAAAATGAGGCTTGGTTTGGTGATATCTGTCATACAATGTGACCAAGCCTCATTATGAAAACGAGGCTTGGAATTGTGTAATGGCTATCAAATAGGCTACCATAAACTATATATATATTCAGCGTAAAAAAATGCAAGTAAATAGCAGCCAACACACCTCTAGACCCAAGTGTGAAGAAATATATGCAAAAAGTGTAGCGCTATAAACCCCCCAAAAATTCGCTAGACACTGTGAAAGTTTTGTAACAAATGACTAACATCAAAAACTATGATGTACTTTCAAAGGTACAATAATTGTGTACATATTGATATCGAAGTAGAAACAATAAAGGTACTTACATACTAAAAATAGTGTACTATATACATAATGAAATACATATAATAAAATAAAGAATGGTGATGGAAAATGAATGAATAAAGTCCAGAAAGTCCAACTGAAATTGACACCACTCAAAATTCGAGAAGTAAAGTCCACCAGTGTTGATTGGGATAAAAAAAATGTGAAAAAGCCACCACCAAGGATCTTAGGGGGCTTACCAGGAAAAAAATAATGAAAGGGGCCAATGTCCACCTAGGCGTTAGGGATAAGCAACTAACTGGACCAAAACAGGTAAGTGGGAGTGTAGCAACAGCAAAGGTGAACAGAAGAGCTGTTAATGATTCAAAAGCCGTCACCAAGAGGCTTACCAGAGGTAATTGACTTGAAAAGACTTACGTCATCCAAGTCAATAAAACTTAGTGACCACCTGGCCAAGTTGATGGATCTTCCTCAAATATCATCAATGACTTCCGAATAGGAATGGCAATTCAACCTCCACAGTTATCCATACGTTATAGAAGTTTAGATTCCAAAAATGCCACAAACGAATATCATAAACCATGCGAGAAATGGATAGAAAACTCACATAGCATAATACCGTAAAACTGGTTTATTTAAAAATGACAAAAATAGACTCACATGTAAGAAGATCATCGAAAGCAAGAAGTTAAAAATAGCGGTAATTATGAGGGGTCCACCCAACATGTTTCTGCTAAAAAAACGTCATCTGGGGTGTGGAACCCCCCCACTTCACCGCTTTATAAAACAATAATGACCCCTCTTGGAAAGTGTCATAATACCGAAAGTGCATCAAAATTGAATCACTTCTGGTTAAATAAACTTCAAATTTTACTTTAAACCCTATACAGGCATAAATCCCCAAACTATCAACCTAAAATATGGATATAGTAGTATTAAATCAGTATAACCAACTAAAAATTATAAGAATTGGCGGTAAATGTTAATATGTTAAAAAAGGGACCAAGCCTCGCTTTCACAATAGAACATGAGAGGCTACCTGTGTTGTGTACAGCCAAGCCTCATTATGCAATCCAAACATGACATCATGACGCCGTGTAAACCACACGGCGTCACGGCGTTCTGCACAAAGAAACCAAGCCTCAGTCTGAGGTCGGTCTCCTGGTAAGCTGACGTTGGGACATGTTCAGCGCGCCAATGACAGTAGGTGGAGCTGAATCCTAACAGCGCCATGCATCGTGACATCACTGGTCACAACGGCGGCACGGCAGTGTCCTAGTACTACATAGGGAGCAAACCAAACATCAATTAGGAGAATGGTCACATGGCTTCCTTAGTGGTAAACAATACAACCCACTGGAACCGTCCACCAGAGTTTATAAGCAAAAACAAATTGAACAACTGATGTTTGGATCACAGTGATAAATTATGGTCACAAACCACAGTCCCCAAAAGAGATCATAGTGTAGTTTAATTAAAACGTGAGCCATATTAAATGAGCAATAAACTCATGTATGGGAAGATGCAAATCACGACCTATGACAACTGGGGGTCCTAACAAAATAACACCATCAAAAGAGGGTCATCATTGCATATTAATAAATAACATTTTGAGTGGTGTCAATTTCATTTGGACTTCCTGGACTTTATTTATTAATTTTCCATCACCATTCTTTATTTTATTATATGTATTTAATTATGTATATAGTACACTATTTTTAGTTTGTAAGCACCTTTATTGTTTCTACTTTGATATCAATATGTACACAATTATTGTACCTTTGAAAGTACATCATAGTTTTTGATGTTAGTCGTTTGTTACACAACTTTCACAGTGTCTAGCAAATTTTTTTGGGTTCATAGCACTACACTTTTTGCATATATATCAAATAGGCTAGACAAGCCTCGCTACGAAAATGAGGCCTGATTAGCTGGTGTCCATTTAATATGGGAAACCAAGCCTCATCCTGAAAACGAGGTTTGGAGTTAAGAATATGTGTAATGGCCGTCAAATATGCTAGACAAGCCTCGCTATAAAAACAAGGCTTAGTTAGCTGGTGTCCAATATGGGATATGGGAAACCAAGCCTCATCATGAAAACGAGGCTTGGTACAGTAACCTCTGTGTAGGGATGAGCTTCGAGTTCGAGTCGAACTCATATTCGACTCGAACATTGGCTGTTCGCAAGTTCGCCGAACAGTGAACAATTTGGGGTGTTCGCGGCAAATTCGAATGCCGCGGAACACCCTTTATAAGTCTATGGGAGAAATTAAAAGTGCTAATTTTAAAGGCTTATATGCAAGTTATTGTCATAAAAAGTGTTTGGGGACCCGGGTCCTGCCCCAGGGGACATGGATCAATGCAAAAAAAAGTTTTAAAAAACGGCCGTTTTTTCAGGAGCAGTGATTTTAATAATGCTTAAAGTCAAACAATAAAAGTGTAATATCCCTTTAAATTTTGTAGCTGGGGGGTGTCTATAGTATGCCTGTAAAGGGGCGCATGTTTCCCGTGTTTAGAACAGTCTGACAGCAAAATGACATTTCGAAGGAAAAAACCCATTTACAACTATTCGTGGCTATTGCATTGCCGACAATACACATAGAAGTTCATTGATAAAAACGGCATGGGAATTCCCCACAGGGGAACCCCGAACCAAAATTTAAAAAAAAATGATATGGAAGTCCCAATAAAATTCCATACTAGGCCCTTCAGGTCTGGTATGGATATTATGGGGAACCCCGGCCAAAATGAAAAAAAAAATGATGTGGGGTTCCCCCTAAATTCCATACCAGACCCTTATCCGAGCACGCAACCTGGCAGGCCGCAGGAAAAGAGGGGGGGACGAGAGTGCGCCCCCCCTCCTGAACCGTACCAGGCCACATGCCCTCAACATTGGGAGGGTGCTTTGGGGTAGCCCCCCAAAACACCTTGTCCCTATATTGATGAGGACAAGGGCCTCATCCCCACAACCCTGGCCGGTGGTTGTGGGGGTCTGCGGGCGGGGGGCTTATCAGAATCTGGAAGCCCCCTTTAACAAGGGACCCCCAGATCCCGGCCAGCCTCCCCTGTGTGAAATGGTAAGGGGGTACTTACCCCTACCATTTCACTAAAAAACTGTCAAAAATGTTAAAAATGACAAGAGACAGTTTTTGACAATTCCTTTATTTAAATGCTTCTTCTTTCTTCTATCTTCCTTCATCTTCTGGTTCTTCCTCCGGCATTCTCATCCAGCATCTCCTCCGCGGCGTCTTCTATCTTCTTCTCCTCAGGCCGCTCCGCACCCATGGCATGGGGGGGGGGCTCCCGCTCTTCTCTTCATCTTCTTCTTCTCTTCTTCCTTCTTCTCTTCTTCATTTTCTTCTCCGGGCCACTCCGCATCCATGCTGGCATGGAGGGAGGCTCCCGCTGTGGGACGGCGTCTCCTCGTCTGACGGTTCTTAAATAATAATAATCACCCAGTGACCCCGCCCCACTCTGACGCACGGGACCTGACGGGACTTCCCTGTGGGGAAGTCCCGTCAAGTCACCGTGCGTCAGAGGGGGGGGGTCACCGGGTGGCCCCACCCCCGTTATTTAAGAACCGTCAGACGAGAAGACGCCGTCACACAGCAGGAGCCTCCCTCCATGCCAGCATGGGTGCGGAGCAGCCCGGAGAAGAAAATGAAGAAGAGAAGACCGGGAGCCTCCCCCCATGCCGTGGGTGCGGAGCGGCCCGAGGAGAAGAAGATAGAAGATGCCGCGGAGGAGATGCTGGACGAGAACACCGGAGGAAGAACCAGAAGAGCCAGAAGAACCAGAAGAAGAAGATGAAGGAAGATAGAAGAAAGAAGAAGCATTTAAATAAAGAAATTGTCAAAAAGTGTCTCTTGTCATTTTTAACATTTTTGACAGTTATTTAGTGAAATGGTAGGGGTAAGTACCCCCTTACCATTTCACACGAGGGGGCCTGGATCTGGGGGTCCCCTTGTTAAAGGGGGCTTCCAGATTCCGATAAGCCCCCCGCCCGCAGACCCCCACAACCACTGGCCAGGGTTGTGGGGATGAGGCCCTTGTCCTCATCAACATGGGGACAAGGTGTTTTGGGGGGCTACCCCAAAGCACCCTTCCAATTTTGAGGGCATGGGGCCTGGTACGGTTCAGGAGGGGGGGCGCACTCTCGTCCCCCCCTCTTTTCCTGCGGCCTGCCAGGTTGCGTGCTCGGATAAGGATCTGTTATGGATTTTTGGGGGGACCCCACAACGTTTCAGACCTGAAGGGCCTGGTATGGAATTTAGGGGGACCCCCACGTCATTTTTTTTTAAATTTTGGTTCGGGGTTCCCCTGCTGTTTTTATCAATGAACTTCTATGTGTATTGTCGGCAATGCAATAGCCGCGAGTAATTTTCTAATGGGTTTTTTCCTTCAAAATGTCATTTTGCTGACAGACTGTTATAAACACGGGAAACATGTGCCCCTTTACAGGCATACTATAGACACCCCCCAGGTACGAAATTTAAAGGGATATTACACTTTTATTGTTTGTTTTTAAGCATTTTTAAATTCACTGCTCCTGAAAAAACGGCCGTTTTTAAAACTTTTTTTTGCATTGATCCATGTCCCCTGGGGCAGGACCCAGGTCCCCAAACACTTTTTATGACAATAACTTGCATATAAGCCTTTAAAATTAGCACTTTTGATTATTCATGTTTGTGTCCCATAGACTTTAACGGTGTTCGCGTGTTCGAACAAACTTTTTTCCTGTTCGCATGTTCTGATGCGAACCGAACAGGGGGGTGTTAGGCTCATCCCTACCTCTGTGTGACTCGGTGAGATAAACATCATAGCATAGTAACCAAGCCTCGCCGTATACACAGAGGGGCCGATCAAATGCCGTCCCGAGCCAATCAGCAGAGAGTAAATCACAATAACATAAAAAATGTCCACCCGCCTCACAGAATGAAGTAAGTGCACATGAATAAATTATTGATACTAAAGCCAGCTTAAAGGATCAAGGTGTTCTATTGGATGTAAGTCCAACAGGGGCTGCAGCAAGGTCTGAGGTCAGCGGTCAGAAATCAAATAAGATACATACCGATAACTAAATATAAACCAAATATAGACAAAAAAGACCCTACTCCAAGAGTTAAATGAAAAACTTAAAAATAACATTGTTAACAACAATAGAGAGTGGGTTAGAAATAGCCCATATACACAAATGAATAATAAAATAAATTTGTATGTTGAAAAATTTGTAAAAAAGGAGGGGTGGGGGCTTCCAGGTGATCTCAGAGCAAAAGTAGGCAATTAAGCTCTATTTAAAAAAGAGTTAATGTCCCACTCTACGTTCATTCCTTGTGGATGGTTTGTCTGTAATTCATAGATCCAGAAGGTTTCTAGTCTGGATAGCCTCAATTTCATTACAAGGAAGTGCTGGTTCGACATAAGGACATTTTGCAATTGCAGGGCTGTGCACTCTACTTTATCTGCCTTTTATTTTATGTTATGTACATCATATACTATGGAGACACGCACATAATGTTGATCTGGAATATCTAGGTATCCATTTCCTTCCGGGATCGCGACACAGGAACCGGAAGTGATGTCATCTGGAGCCATTTCCAGGGTTTAGCAGGTTCTGGGGTCACTTTTACTTTATAAACGATGCTGTTGCAGGGGGTCCACACCCCAGATGATGACCGTGGAGTCAAAACGCGTCGGGTGGACCTCCTGTTTGCATCACTCTTTGTTATATACATGCTTTTTTTACTCTTCCAAATGTGAGTGTTTTATTCTATTTTTAATGAATTGCCTTTTTTATACGGTATCACGCTATGTTAGCCCATCTTTTCATTGCATGACATATCCCTCCTGGCATTTACCTTCCACAATCCTCACGATGCTTGGAGCCTTCAAGTCACTATTCAGTGACAGTCCAAAGTCGATTGATTGATACAGATCTAGGACCAGTTGTTTCCAACAGATGTGTTCAACCTAATAAGCTCTGCAGACTTGGGTGGTGTAAGCCCCGCCAAGTCAATAAGATCTGGTAAGCCTCCCCCTGTTTATGGTGGTGGTACTTCTGTTTTTTCCTTCACAGTTCATACCGGTGATTGGAATTCCCCATATGTCTAACGGGACTGCACATCTAATTGGATTTCTTTGGACTTTACAATTCACCATTTCTGAGTAAAAAGCATAAAAATAAATGATGCAGCGCTAATCCACACTAAACGACCATGTGTAGGAAGGTGAATATAAAATCCCAGTAGCAAATGTTAATATCGTAAGAAAAAATCAGAAATGAGTAAAACCAAAATGGGTGACAACAAGTGGCAAAATACAAAGCCTAATAATAATCAAAATAATAAGTGAATGTAGGTCATAGGAGACTCTACGTAATAATATACACCTAACAATAAAGTGATAAAACCATCAGGTAAAACATATATAAATAAAGAGGAATGGTATACAATTTGTGCAAATGACGCTGAAGAAAGTGACACTGTGGAAAAATGTGCAATAAGCAATGACAGTCGTATGGGTCTAAACCCCTTATCAATAGGTGACAAATGTGCAAGAAACACCCATCCAAGTGGGTGGGGAATAATAAATAATAAATGTCCCAAACATTAAGGTGCAAACAGTGCTATACACAGAAAGTCCTTAAAAACTGAAATATGTGACAGCAACGGTTTAGCATTCGGCTGTTGTAATAAACCTGCTCAGCGTGGGTAACATTATAAGTGTCTTCGTGTGCAAACACACAGGTGGGTAATGACCTCTTACCTTAAGGTAATAGGGCATGCGCATATGGTCAATAAGCCTTTGGGGTGTCCACCTAGGGGCTCCAGTGCGTCCCTCACGGTCCTGGATCTGGGATGTAATCCCTCAGGTGTGATGCGGGGGGGGAGTATATAAAAGAGCAGGAAGAGTCCCAATAGTGTGATAACGTTTAAACCAATCACTTTTATTAATAATAGAACACAGGGTACTCACATCAAAATTTTAAAACAGCGCTTTGAATCCGACGAGCGGCGAGCTCGTAAACCTCTGGCAGTCTCTGTAGCCTGTCTCGTCCCTACGCGTGACGTCACACCTCACGTGAATTCATCAGGGGATGCATACAGGCTAAAACCATGTCTTTAAATAGTCTAGTATAGGCGGCAATGGGCGGCCATTTTCCCGAAGTCCAGTGTAATATATTACGGTGGCCATTTTCTTGGGGCCGCGCGGTGCAATGTAAGTCTATGGTGTGCTACAGTGTGTACTGTCAGCTGATTTCTGGAGCCAATAGACAGCAGCAATCCAGTGTGAGCATCTCACACCGTCAGCAGAGGAGGACAAGAGTGAATATAGCAAACATCAAACCGCTGTAACAGAGGTTTGGGGAGGCAAAAAAAGATTTATAAAATATGAAAGGATATAGGGAAATGACTAGAAACGGACTATATCTACAGTGAATCTGATGCATTCACCAGACTAGATGGCATATAAAAAACGCGCGCCAGCGCTTCATACAAACCTCTATAGGGGGGCAGGTAAATGATGTAAAAATGAAAAAATATGTATAATAATGGGAAACTAAAAAAGGGGGGAAGAGAGAAGCGATAAAGACTGGCAGCAGGCTTCAATAATAAATTTAAACATATGTCTGGAACAAACTAGAACACACATTAGATAATGCAACGTGAATAAATATCAAAGACGTAGTACACAGTAGAATAATAATGCATTAAAGTAAGATGAGACATAGAGAAAGACCAGCAATCCTATAAAAACAGCTAATGGTACGATACTATTAGAAATAAGGGTGCAGTTCCTGCCCATGTAAGTGATAAATATTAAAAAAGGTGCCCCAAAAGAAACTGGTCCATCACTTGGCGATTTTAAAAAACGCCAAGGTGTAGAGTAAGATATGAGCTATACGAGACAATCAGAGAGAGAAATATTCGGAAAATTAGGGAATAAAAGAAATAAAAAATAAAAATAAAAAAAGAGAAATAAAAAAAGAATATATACATAGAGAATGTAAATCTATATATGTATATATAAAAATATATACAAAAGGATTACGTTATATGGCGGAAATGGGAACTCTTTACAAGATGTAAAAGAAATTAGGATTAAAATGTTAATATAGAGGATTTAAAAACTTTTGGTTAAAAAGAACTCGTTCAGGCATAAAATGGAGGGGATGTAGAGACTAAAAACAGAATTTAAAATCTAAAAGTCACTCAGGAAACAATTGAGGTCAAACTCAATATTAAGGCCGCGGGGCCAGAAAGTGTCTAGGGTGAAAATCCATTTTGGTTCAAGTTTACTTAGGGTTCTCAGTGCCTGGTATATGGAGTAATGCCCCAAAAAGTGAGATGGGTGGGATCTTTATTATGGCATGTCAGAAAATGTTTGGACACGCAGTGTTTGTCATATCCATTAATAATGTTTTTGACATGTTCCTTAATGCGAACTTTCAGGGGTCTTTTTGTTCGGCCTACGTACTGAAGGCCACAACTACATTCAAGTACGCATACAGCCCCTTCGGTATTACAACAAATAAAGTCTTTAATAACGTGGCTCTCTACTGTACTGGTTGAGGTGAACTGAAACACCTTTTGATTCAGTTTTTAAGGACTTTCTGTGTATAGCACTGTTTGCACCTTAATGTTTGGGACATTTATTATTTATTATTCCCCACCCACTTGGATGGGTGTTTCTTGCACATTTGTCACCTATTGATAAGGGGTTTAGACCCATACGACTGTCATTGCTTATTACACATTTTTTCACAGTGTCACTTTCTTCAGAGTCATTTGCACAAATTGTATACCATTCCTCTTTATTTATATATGTTTTACCTGATGGTTTTATCACGTTATTGTTAGGTGTATATTATTACGTAGAGTCTCCTATGACCTACATTCACTTATTATTTTGATTATTATTAGGCTTTGTATTTTGCCACTTGTCACCCATTTTGGTTTTACTCATTTCTGATTTTTTCTTACGATATTAACATTTGCTACTGGGATTTTATATTCACCTTCCTACACATGGTCGTTTAGTGTGGATTAGCGCTGCATCATTTATTTTTATGCTTTTTACTCTGAAGGTTAGGTGTGTACCTGAATCGGTGCTAGCAGCTTTTCCCGTTTTAGCCGTCCTCCATATATGATAGCGCGGGAATAATCTTATTCCTTTTAGTCTAGTTTTACCTACCTCCCATTCCTGCGGCAATCATGGATGTATTCTCCTATATGGAAAAAAGGCAGGTTAATTTAGAAGAAGTGTTTAACATCTCAAATAAAAAAACTAACAGCAATTTAGACCTTGAAAGCGTAATGCGTAGATTGGGACATAATATGGAAAAGAAAGTGAGCTTGTGGTGGGATATCTGCACCTTTGAGACATACCTTAAAGAAAATATTGTCCCTAGAAGGTTAAGGTGGGATATCCCCCCAAATGATGGTCTCACTGACCAGGACTCAAATGAGGAATGGTATAAATTCTTTAACGATAAGGGCCTAGAGCGTATAGGCTTTCTGCTAGATAGGAAAAGGAGGAAAAACAAAATAATTGACCAAAACATCGCGGACCTTAAAGAGGAATTGGAACAACATAAGGACACGACCGAATTTAAGACTCTAATGACCCAATTAAATAAAGATCTTGCTAAAAAAGATAAAGAAGTTCAACAGAGTAAAAGTAAGAAACATATGAGAGATACTAATGATTTCTCCAGTGGTCAAGTTTTTAAATGGCAAAGCCTTTTGGGGAAAACTGAAACCCTTTCCACATACTCCACACCAGAAAAAACAGTGAGAATGCATCCTCAACCTCTAAATGAACAACCCAGGCTGGCTACGGAAAACCTAAGACCCCAAGACCCTAGAGAAGAATATAGGGCCATGACCCCTAGACAGAGAGAGAATGATGGGAGGAATACCGAATACCAGGGCTATACCCCATATCGAAATGAGAGGAGACCCCAATATAACAACCGGACACCACGAAATGGAGGGAGGAAACCTTATTATGGGAAGAATAATAGATGAGCCCAAAATCGGAACAATTGGTATAGACCTCCATATGAGGAACGGGAGTATAGAGGCCCACCTTATGAATACAGAGACCAAAGGAGACCTATCCAAGACTACAGAGATAACAGAGACCAGGAATACTACAGACCAAGGGATAGAAGCCCTATGCAGGAATATAGATATGACAATGGGAGAGGCCCGCTGCAGAGAAACTATGGGTCAGATGAACGGAGTCCAGTCCCCACTTATAACTACTATGCTCCCCTGATGAACAGGGATGAAGAAAGATCAGCCAGGCCCTACCCTCCACCATATGGGGACCAAGAAACTAATAGGCCTTTTTTAGACTGGAGCAGAGAAAACCATCCGGTGAGAAATCTAGAGGAGATGCGTGGCCCCAGAAAAAGCCCAGAAAGAAGAGAGGACGAAGATCCGGCAAGAGACAACAAAAGAAAGAGAGAATAAGAGGTGAGGATTTTTAACATCAGTGGCCAACCACTGACACATGAAGAAGTTGGGGTACTTGATAAAGGGTTGAAATATGCACCCACAAAAAACCTCAATAAATTTCAGACCTACATTGGGATCCAGAAATTTATACAGAAGCTGAACATACAAAAACATATGTTAGGCAATCCCCCGATACCTAAACTTGTAGAGTCTGAAAAAGATGGAATTTTACACAGTTCACTCAGGAACAAATCTCTTTTTAATCCCCCAACATATTGATGTTTTTAAAAAAATTGTTTTAGATGAGGTAAAAGATGTTAAGATTAAAAAAAAAGAAGAACCTGACTATATTAAAAGTGGGATCCGAAAACTAACCAAGAGGCGGGATATTGTTATCCGACCTGCGGACAAGGGAGGAGGTATTGTGATCCTCTCAAAAGAACAGTACCACAATACAATGACCCTGATGCTGGAGGATAGCAACACATACACAAAGCTACTTAAGAACCCTGTATTTAGGCACTTGAGCAGGTTGTACATTTAGGGGCAAAGAAATCCATACTTAATAAAAAAGAGGCGAGATTCCTTATACCGGACTCCTGCCGTATGCCTATTATCTATTTATTACCCAAGATCCACAAGAATCGAACAGATCCACCACCTAGGTCGATAGTCAATGGCATTGAGTCACTGACATCTAGGATGGGCCAATATATTGATGTCTTCCTACAGCCAGCGGTTCAGAAAACAGAAGCGTACTTAAAGGATAGCAAGGAGATGCTACAAATCATAGAAAACATTCCGGGAGGAGATAGACCATGGGTTATGGCCACCGCCCATGTGTCATCTCTGTATACGATCATCCCCCACCACCGGGCATGTGAAGTGGCGAAATGGGGCCTAAGGAAGTTTACCAAACTCCCATGTACACAGAGAAAGTTCTTGATTAAATGTTTAGAATTCAGCTTGAAAAACAACTATTTCTGGTACAATAAGTCATACTATCATCAACAGACCGGGGTTGCCATGGGAGCAAGATTCGCCCCAAGCATAGCTGGCCTCTTCATGGCACAGTGGGAAGAATACAATGTCTTCAGTGAGAGACCAAGACAGTTTGCTATATATAAAAGATATATAGATGACATTTTTATACTGTGGGAAGGAGAAGCAAGTGAGCTAAGTGAGTTTCTAGAACAACTTAATAACAATGATAGAAATATTGTACTCACGTGGGATGTCAGCCCAGAGAAAATTAACTTCCTGGATTTGGAGATCTCACTAGACAACTCCATCTTTAGCACTAAAACGCACTTTAAAGGAGTTGATAGGAACAGCTACCTCCCAATTGAAAGTTGTCACCACAAAAACTGGATTTTTAACATCCCAAAAGGCCAACTAATGCGGATAAAAAGAAATTGCACCAAAATAGAAACCTACTTCGAACAAGCCGAAAAAATGGGTGAGAGGTTCATGGCAAAGGGCTACGATCGCCAATTTATCAAAACCCGGATTGCTGAAGTCTCTAAACTCGATAGGAATGTATTAATTAAAGAAAAGACTATCCAAAAAAATCCAATTGAAGGGACACCACTGATCCTGGATTTCAACGTACAATATAGGAAAATTGAAAAGATAATTAAGCGACACTGGCATATCCTATTGGGAGATAGCCAATTACAAGGTATCCTTCCAAAAAATTTGAAGTTCATATACAAAAGGGCACCCACAATTAGAGACCTAGTAGTGAAGAATGTTGTGGATCCGCCAAAGAAAATGTTTTCTTTTTTCACTGGGAATGGATTTTTTCCATGTAAACGTTGCTATGCGTGCTAGAGGACTAAACGCCCAAATCAAAAGGTGTTTCAGTTCACCTCAACCAGTACAGGAGAGAGCCACGTTATTAAAGACTTTATTTGTTGTAATACCGAAGGGGCTGTATACGTACTTGAATGTAGTTGTGCCCTTCAGTACGTAGGCCGAACAAAAAGACCCCTGAAAGTTTGCATTAAGGAACATGTCAAAAACATTATTAATGGATATGACAAACACTGCGTGTCCAAACATTTTCTGACATGCCATAATAAAGATCCCACCCATCTCACTTTTTGGGGCATTACTCCATATACCAGGCACTGGCGGGGTGGTCATAAGGTGAGAACTCTAAGTAAACTTGAATCAAAATGGATTTTCACCCTAGACACTTTCTGGCCCCGCGGCCTTAGTATTGAGTTTGACCTCAATTGTTTCCTGAGTGACTTTTAGATTTTAAATTCTGTTTTTAGTCTCTACATCCCCTCCATTTTATGCCTGAACGAGTTCTTTTTAACCAAAAGTTTTTAAATCCTCTATATTAACATTTTAATCCTAATTGCTTTTACATCTTGAATAGGGTTCCCATTTCCGCCCTATAACGTAATCCTTTTGTATATATTTTTTATATATACATATATAGATTTACATTCTCTATGTAATATTTCACAGCAGGACCCATTCCATCGCCCACCAAGAGTAACTGTGAGGACTTACAGTGTTGTGGCACCAGCAGCACCACCACCAAAGGCCCAAATTTTCTGCCCCTGTTCAACAGGTGCATGTAATTACAATTCTTGATCTAATATTTCACAGCAGGTCCCATTTCTGCGCCCACCAAGAGTTACTGTGAGGACTTACAGTGTTGTGGCACCAGCACCACCACCACCACCACCAAAGGCCCAATTTTTCTGCCCCTGTTCAAAAGGTGCATGTAATTACAATTCTTGATCTAATATTTCACAGCAGGGCCTGTTCCAGCGCCCACCAAGAGTAACTGTGAGGACTTACAGTGTTGTGGCACCAGCATCACCAAAGGCCCAATTTTTCTGCCCCTGTTCAGCAGGGGCATGTAATTACAATTCTTGATCTAATATTTCACAGCAGGGCCCTGTTGAGGCAATATATAGGCCTGGGGGCCCCACGCCTTTCCTTTTTTTAATTTGGGTGTGGGGTTCCCCTTAATATCCATACAAGACCCAAAGGGCCTGGTAATGGACTGGGGGGTACCCATTCCATTTGTCTCACTGATTTTCATCCATATTACCGGGACCCGACATTCCATTAAAGCCGTAAGCAGTTTTAAATGACTTTTATTCTTTTGAAAATGTCATTTTGTGCAGGGACTGGTCTAAGCACAGGAAACACGTGCCACTTTATAGGCATACTATAGACCCCAACCAGGTACGATATTTAAAGGAATATTTAACTTTTTTTTTCACTTTAAGCATCATTAAAATCACTGCTCCCGAAAAAACGTCAGTTTTTAAAACTTTTTTTGCATTGATACATGTCCCCTGGGGCAGGACCCAGGTCCCCAAACCCTTTTTAGGACAATACCATGCAAATTAGCCTTTAAAATTAGCACTTTTGATTTTGAACGTTCGAGTCCCATAGACTTCAATGGGGTTCTAACGTTCGTGCAAATTTTCGGTCCGTTCGCAGGTTCTGGTGCAAACTGAACCAGGGGGGTGTTCGGCTCATCCCTAGTTCCCACATAATCTTCCCAAGCTAAAAAAAGGTGGAAGAATTAGCAAAGCTATTTTTATCCCCTAAGGAAGCATAGATAAGAGAGATTCCCCCTTTCACTACACCAGGTTTTTTTTAAAAATGTTTACAATGAAACCTAGGGAGCATGCATTGCGGGTTTGGGCAGCATCTCAATAGGGGGGCAATTTGTAAGAACTGTAAGTATAATATTCTTTGTCAGATAAATTGAATTCGCTCTGGAGAGTAGTGAAAGATTTAAGTGTAACCGAAGAGTATAGGGCCTGCACCCATATGGTACCCTTGGTCTGCCACTCCTTAATATTCGGTATGGCTAATTGATATATCGCTAAGGGAATTGTTATAGTAGACTGTGCATCACTAAATCTCATAGAGATCAGAACCTTCCAAGTCTGGAGAGAAGCTAACATGATGGGGTACAATAAGGATGGGGTCCAGCTTAGAAGTAAGAAGTAGTCCAGAGTAGGAAAGTGAGCAGATTTTTGCCTAGGACTGATTCTGATTCTTTTTGGACCACAAGGATGGATAGGGGTGGTCAACCATCCCTTTAGTTGAGCTAGTATTGCGTTGTATTATGTCCTTGTTCCCTACCGGCCATCCAGCCTCCACACCACCAGGAACCTCTATGTGGCCTGGTATCTCTATTATCCCTTGATACAATTATAACGGTGAGCTACACCATGTGTTGATATCTTGCCTAATCACTCACTAATTAGGGCGCTGGTCACCTCCTCCCCTTTTTTTTTCCCTATTCCCCGTGTCCTGGCTTTCCCCAGTTTGCTCCTTCCCCCTTTTTCCTCCCCCCACCTATCTCCTTCCATTTTTCCCTTCCCTCCTCCCTTCTTCCGTCCCCCTCCCTTCTGGCCCCCCTCTCCCTTCCCTTTCCATGGTTTCCCTCCCCCTCCTTCTTTCCCCTTACCCCCTTCCCCTGTCCCCCCCCTTTCCTCCCCCTCCTTGCCTTCCCCATCTCAATTCCCCCCCCCTTTCTTCCCCTGCTTTCCCCTCTCATTCCCTTCCCATCCCTTCCTCCTTCCTTCCCCCTGTTTACCCTTGCCCCCACATTCTCTCCTTTCCAAACCCCCCCCCCCCCATTATGTGAATTGTCAATTTGCTTTGATCTTTCAACTAGCCAACTCATTAGGCCTCTCACCTTTTTTATGCTTTTTATTTAGAGAATTCCGCACAATCCCCCTTGTCCGCCGCAGGGGGAATTTATTTGGGCGGCTTGATGCCGCACATGATCACCTAGTTATAGGGTAAGCTAGTTCCTTATATTATATTTTTTGGGGTATTTTCTCTTTCTTACATGCTGTATTATGATCATTGTATTCATTATGCTTGTGTTTTATTGTATTATCTGTTTTGTAGATTGGTCCTCCTGAGGAAGCGGTAATACCGCAAAACTAGTTGAGTCCCAGACCATTCTATATTTTGTAACAATAGATATCCCTTGGGGAAATCCCGAGCCTCTGTTTTTCAATTTTAATAAGTATACTATGTATTTTCCTTTTTGTAATAAACCTTTTTTACATAATTTGTATATTGTTGTCAATCAGTACCGAGATAGTCCAGCTACTCTTAGGGTGGGAATGTTATGTAGTCAACATCAGCCACTGTCCCCTTGTTCCCACCCCCTCCAGTTTCTCTATATTAATTTGGATGATGGTACGTTTTTAAGACTAGTTATCTTTGACTACATGAGGCCATACTCAAAATCTGAGCTAGTATTGAGGCTAAGTAATAATCCCGTAAGAACACATGTCCTAGTCTTCCAGCCCATCTATGCTTAGTAAGTTTACCGAATGCACAGCGAGACATTCTATTCTTCCAAAGGAACTTACTTATAGTAGTTTGCAATTCATGAAAGTAAGGTTTAGTAACCAGAATGGTAATGGGAGGGTTCTAAATAAGCATAGCAACTGATGTAAAACCATCTTCTCCTTTATCTAACTCAATGCAGGGCTCTTACACCCCCTTCCTGCCCAGGCCATTTTTTAGCTTTCAGCGCTGTCACATTTTGAATGGCTATTGCGTGGTCATGCTACACTGTAACCATGTGACATTTTTATCATTTTCTTCACACAAATAGAGCTTTCTTTTGGTGATATTTAATCACTCCTGGGTTTTTTATTTTTTCCTAAAAAAAAAAGACCACAAATTTTGGAAAAAAAAGTTTTTCTTAGTTCCTGTCAGTAAATTTTGTATAATAAGTAATTTTTCTCCTTCACTGATGGGCGCTGGTGAGGCAGCACTGATGGGCACTGATGGGCATTGATGAGGTGACACTTTTGGGCACTGATGAGGCGGTACTTATGGGCACTGATTAGGTGGAACTGATGAGGAGGCACAAATATGACGCACTTATGGGCACTGATAGGTGGCACTGATAGGCAGCACTGATGAGCACTGATAGGCAGCACTGATGGGTGGCACTGGTGGGCACAGATAGGCAGCACTTGTGGGCACAGATAGGTGGCATGGATAGATGGCACTGATGGGTGGCACTGATGCGTGGCATTGATGGGTAGCATTGATTGGCAGCAGAGATGGATGAAAAACAAATAGTATATGAAAGAATATGTAAGATAAAGGATACAGAAGAATGTGTTAGATCCAGGCATCAAGCCTTATTGATAAAGGAATTGATGTCTAGATCGACATTCATGCCAGACGGAAAAACTGTTTGGAGCTCATGGATCCAGAAGGTCTCTAAGTGAGAGACCCCTCTGGTCATGGCACCTCCCCTCCAAGGGGGAACATATCTGTCAATCACCACAAACCGTGTCCCCTCAATTACACAGTGTGTTTAGTGTTCCCACTCTTAATAAGAGTAATGTGTTCAGCAACTCTAACTGAAAAGGAGCAGATGGTACGGCCCAGGTATTGTTTCCCACAATGACAAGTAATCAAATACACGACATAACTAGTAGTGCATGTACAAAACTGTTTGATGGAATATTGTTTGTGGGTAACAGAGGATGTAAAAGTAACGTTTTTTTGTCCTATCCCAGAGTTGTGCTGGCATACACTTTCTGCATGAGTAGAAACCTTCCATCTCGTGAAAGAGAGGGTGGCGTATGGGGGGGTTGATGATGTTAGGAGCTATTTTACTTTGCAGGGTGGGAGCTCCTCTGAAAATAACTTTTGCTTGGTCTGGCAGGGCAGTGTTCAGAATCCGGTCATTTTTAAGAATGCCCCAATGTTTAGAGAGTATGGCTCTGACCTGCTTGTGCTGAATAGAAAATGAAGTCAGCATGGACCACTTGATAGTATCCCCCTGTTCCACCTTGGATTTCTCTCCTAATAAAGATTCCCTGTTTGTGTCCAAAGCGTGTTGGAATTCCCGATCAACTAAGTAAGTATCCTAATCTTTGTCAACAAACCTAGTTCTCAATATATCATACTGTGCTTTAAAGGTGGCAATGTCGGAGCAATTTCGACGTAGCCTGAGAAATTAACTCCGCGGAACAGAGTCCAGCCAGGATCGGTGGTGGCAGCTATCTATTGGAATGAAGCCATTGCGATCTGTTGGTTTGAAATGCATCTGAAACTGGAACTGTCCATTGGTCATTTTAATCTCCAGGTCCAGGAAATTGATCTTGTCTTTACTAGCAACATACGACAGAGATATACCTTTGTCGTTGCTGTTCAAATGTTGGAAGAACACTTCCAATGATTCAGCACTACCCTTCCATAGGAGGAGGATGTCGTCCATTTAGCCATGAAAAGATTGGCAAGGCTAGATTAGCAAGCTTGTTTGACTCAATTGAACATACGTTTCATTGGGTTCAAGCGTTCCAGTAAGCCTTCCTATTGTCGGTGGTGGTGTTTCTTCTATTCAAGATGTCACGTGCACACTGATCTATTTATGAAGTCTCATTTACATTGAGGACTGTCACTATCCTATATGAGTCACATACTCACTGAGGACTTTACTTTTTTAGATGTACTTTTTTGTTTCCCCCTTTTCTTTGAGTTTGTCTATTTGAGGATGTAATCGTCTTCTATGGTCATTTTATTTGTCATATTAGCGCTACATTTATTTTATCCTCTATATTCAAATATGCGCAGATGACATGGAATTTTGACAAGTTTCGTGGGAAACCCGCTTCATCAGGAAATGTGTCTGCGGATAAAATACAATGCAATGAGATATACATGATTTAATTTGATTTAAAGGAGGGTATGGAATATCATACCAAGGTGTAAAAAACGGGGAAGGGAAATTTTTGTGAACAAATGTAGAGGGCAGCTTACCCATGTTGAGGCGCATAACGTGTTGAGGCCAAACCCTGTAGAGTCTCCCATGGCAACTGGGGAGGGCACAAATATGGCCACAGAAAGACAAACATCTACATAGGTAAAAGGGGTATATATGAAATATATACATGGATGTCAATAGTCAAAAGCATAAAGATAGATAGAGATAACACCATTAAAAATCAAGTGGAGAAAATCAGAAAAGGAAGTCCATACCAATCAGCCGAATCAAAAACAGAAAGGGTGATGTAAACAAAAAAGTAGTAAACAAAAAAATATAAAAATATAATGGTGATAGAACCAGAAGCAAATCGTGACTGAATGGTGATAGTGGAGGATATTAACAGTAGATGAATAACCAAGAAGTAGAGAAGTAATGAGGGGCAGGTGCAAGGGGTTACTTGTGTGCAGACCAGGGGTGGAGATACCAATAGTGGTTGCAATGGTGAATGATAGGTAGAACCCAGGACAAGAAGAGGACAAGGTGAATGTAAGTAAAGGAAGTGAGGACTAAGACCAATATATACCTGTATCAGGTGTAATGAATGAGAAACGGGAACACCGGATGAAAATTTCAATTGATTAACCAATGCATGGATGGTAATTCGAAATAGATTAGTAGGTAAATGCTTGAATACAGGCTATTTGCCTGTAGATGCCAGAAGTCAGTACCCCAGATCCAAAATCTATGAAGTAAACTCAGATAAATATGGTAAATATGATAGCAATACTGCCCCAACCACACTCAACACTGTAATGAGGGCGATGGGCAGGATGCAAGACTATAATGGGGAAGAAAACTCACTTGGCTGGATCTGATCACACGAACCATTCGGGTCCCATGCTGGCCTGTGAAAACTGCGGATGGGGACCGAAGCCGCAGAATATGTGTCCTCCAACCCCGTGATGTCATGGCAACGCTGATCTCGGCGTGAGGCGGCGTCACGGGTCCCGCAGGGAGTGCTCGCGATGTTGAATCGCGCGCGCCTGTGCACATCGCCTCAAGGAGCCGGGAGGATGCGCTGCCCGCGCATAGCGCGGGCGAGTGAGCACTGCCCAGCAGGCCACAAGGACCCGTTGTGAGGCATGTACAAATGGCGAGTGGGGCTCCTCCCGAGAAGGGAAGGAAAAGAGGGGAAAGGAAAAAGGAGAAGAAATAAAGAGGGGAAAGGGAGAAAAAGAGAGGGGGGAGAAGAAGAGGGGGGAGAGAAAGTGGAGAAACAAGGGGAAGGGGGAAAGAAATAAAGAATTGGGGGGTGTATATGACCCACCTGGCCACCAGGGAATCTACCAGTCGCTGCAGTTAGACAGGGCCGGGAAGCCACAAACTGACGAGAGCGCCCCACAGGGGAAAGATAAGAGCCCAACACATATGTATACAACTGTGCATGATACAATAAGAAAAAAATAGCACAATAAATGTAAATATGTCAAACAAAAAAACACTTACAAAATAGATATATGTAATGATAACAGATACAATTGATATAATTAAGAGAATGATACCTCAATCAAAGGCCTTTAGGTAAAGTAAACATGAATGCAAGTTCTACAGAAATCAGTTGTGGACTACAGGACAGGATGCATGGATAAACAAAATACATAAATGAGCAAAAACAGGAACAAAATAAACAGCAGCGCCATTGATTGACAAAGAGGGAGATAATACAGGACTGGGGGTTGGTGATCATGGATTGAGGAAAGGTTTAAAAGAATTAACTTCATTCAAGCCTGGTGGGATAGTGGCATTAAGCCTTTCTATCCAAAGGGCTTCTCTTTGTAATAAAATGTTTTCGCGGTCACCCCCTCTAACATCAGGGGGTACCACTTCCAGAGCAAGGAATTCAACATCTTTGGGATTGTATTTATGGTATAGGCCTATGTGACATCCAACAGTAGTAAGTTTGCCGTTGGTAGAATAATATATATGATCACCGATTCTCTGTCTGAACTCCCTGATTGTCTTACCCACATAAAACGCTTGACAGGTACAAAGCATAAGATAAACAATGCCAGTAGTGCCACAATGGGCAAACATGTGTGGGTTAAACATTTCACCATGGGGGCGCATGCGCGGCATGCAGGATGGTGGACGTGTAAGAGGAGAGCTCCGGTCCCCATCTCCTTACCTGCTGCTCCTACGAAGCTAATGGATCCTCTCTAACCCCAGGAGCGATACAGCAGACTACCTGACCCTCCCTGGCACTGCATGGGTAAGATCGGCTTCCAAAAAATGATATACAGAGGCTTTATCCCGCCGCTACCGTCGCGGCCTTCCCACAGCATGAAGCGCTTCCTATGTAGGCCGCAATCCCTGGCCTCAAGTGAACAGTCAGGCCCGCCGAACACTGCTGATTCCCGCGTGATGCCCAGAAACAGGGCCCGGGACGACAACAGATCCCAACTATCCCAACACTCTCTCCCACCTGACCATCCCACAGATGTCGTGACAGTAGCTGTACTTGATTCAAAATGAAACTCATTACTGCACGATTTGATCCACAGCATCGCTAAAGAGGTGGGTAAAATAGCACACGAGCTGCGGGGTGAAATTGACCAATTAGGAGAACGCACTAACACATTGGAGAATAAATTTGATGAACTGATTCAATATGTGCATGTTCTCGAGGAAGACAATTCCTGCTTGAAACATACAATCTCCCAACTCCAGCTACAGCAGGAAGATTTAGAGAACCGCGAAAGACGTCAGAACTTGAGGATTAGGGGAATTCCTGAGGCGGTGAGTGACAAGAAGCTATGTTCCTATCTTTTGGGCCTGTTTGTTACTTTGGCCCCACATATTCCTGACATAGACTGGCGCATGGACAGGACACACAGATCCCTGGCCCCAAAACCTCCTCCCAATGCTAACCCCAGGGATGTTATTGTCCGTTTCCACTATTACTAGAGCAAAGAAGCCCTCACATCTGCAACACGCAACAAGTCACGTATTGACTTTAAACAACACAAGATCCAGATATTCAGTGACCTATCCCCAATTACTTTGGCCAAATGGCGCAGTTTCCGACCTGTCACTACACATCTACAAAACCATCAGGTTCCTTACCGCTGGGGATTCCCCTTTCACTTATCCGTTTCTAAAGATGGAGTCCAATATTCCCTGAGAGATCTCTACGAAAGTGAAGCTTTCATCTGCAACTTGGGCCTTCCACCTCTTCCTGAAGAAGATTTCCCACCCCAAGCTCCGAACCCTAAACCACTCACCACACCAGCAAAGATCTGGACTCCAGTCCAACAAAAATCCCAGAAGGCCTTTTCTACACCACAGCGAGCCAATTCACACAGATTTCCAACCTGAGGAGACTACTCCCCATCAATCTGTATTATCTTTTTTCCATGACCAGATAATATGTGTCATGGCTACCTCAGTGACCTCACTGTAACTAGGTCACTTTCACTCATACAGAGAGATATATCTCTTCATGCTGGCTCCACTTATTACCTTTTATAATATACCGAGAGCTATTTTTCTTGTGTCCGTTTTTGAAGCAGAGACGGGAACCCCCCCCCCCCGCTAATTCCTGCAGGCTAACATGCCCCTCACTATGACCCATGGCTTCTGCCTTGGGTAGCCTGGAATTTTTTTTTTTTCAGGCTTTTCAAAAAATATTTTTTCATTTTTTTATTTATTTTTTTTATCTTTTTTTTTCCTGGTTTTTTTTTTGGTATTTTTTGATGTTTCAATTTGCAGGTCATTTTCTTTTTCCCTTTTTGACCTTTATATGTTTTTTTCAATGCTATATTTACAATACTGTATCAACTCCAATATCCGTATGTCTTTATATGTTCTATTCTAGGGATGCTCATTTATATGTTTACAGTATATATACAACATTAGCAGTTTTCTTTCTGACCAAATATGGCTCTTAAGGTTTATTCATGTAATGTTAAAGGATTGAACTCCATAGGTAAACGATGGCAGGCTTTGAAGGAATTTAGATCATCCAGAGCAGAGGTGATTATGATTCAGGAGACTCATTTTAAATCTGGGGGCTCCTTTAAATTCGCTTCCAGATACTTTCCCGAAGCTTATATGGCCTCCGACCCTTCTGGAAAGGCAGGAGTGGCAATTCTTATTAAACGCTCATGCCCAATTCGGATACTCTGCTCCTACTTAGACCCCCAAGGCCGGTTCATACTCCTGAATTGTAGTCACCTAAATACTAATTTTTCTTTGGTTAACATATTCGCTCCAAATGTAGGACAAATCGGTTTTCTTACAAAGGTTTTTGAAAAATTACAACCCTTTTCACAGCCTTTAATGATTTTAGGAGGCAACTTCAATGTGTGCATGTCCCCGACCAAGGATAGAAAAGCCTTATTCCAAACCACTCTACAATCTGCTTCCCAGAAATTATCTACCTCTTTTCGTAAATGAATCAGATCCCACAATCTTTTCGACACTTGGAGAATAAAACACCCAACCCAAAAGAGTTACACATTCTATCCTCACCCTCACAAGTCGTATTCGAGATTAGATCATTTTCTTGTTACTGGCCCTTTACTCCCTTATATAGTCTTTTCTAAGATAAATCCTATTACCTGGTCGGATCACGCACCCATTGAACTCGATATCCTGTTGACGATGTCTTTTACTAAAACTTGCCACTGGCGTCTTAATGAATCTCTGCTTAAAAACCCATTATCTCAAACCCAATTACAACAGAAGCTATGTGAATTCTTCCAAATTAACGATGGTTCGGTCTCAGAGATTTCTACCCTGTGGGAGGCCCACAAGGCCTTTTTTAGAGGTGAATGTATATCTACAGGCTCCCGCTTGAAGAAGGATTCTGTAAAACTCAAAAATGACCTACTTACTCAACTACAGACAGCTGAAGGGCACTTGTTGGCCTCCCCCACAGTGGAAACATTGAGAATTGTCACCTCAATCCGTGATCGGATCAAATCGTTTGACTTGAACAAAATTTCTAAATCTATGTTATGGGCCAATCAAAAATGTTATGATTTTGCAAACAAACCACACAGAATGCTGGTTAACAAATTAAAACCACGGCCTTTTTTATCTATTCCTGACCATTTGATGCAACCTGATGGTACCCCCACATATTGCCCTAAAGCTATGTCAAAAGTCTTTGGAGATTTTTATAGCCGGTTATATAACTGCTTAAGCCCTGATTCTCACCCTCAATTCTCACAACCTAAGTTTGATGAATTCATAGCTTCTCTATCGTTACCGAAACTTTCCACTGATCATATATCCTCTCTCAACTCCCCAATCACCATAGAGGAAATAGGAGAAGTGATTAAAAATCTACCAGCCCACAAATCCCCGGGTCCTGACGGCCTCCCTTACATCTATTATAAAACATTTTCACAGACTTTAATCCCCTATTTACGATCCCTATACTCCTCTCTCCTTGGAGGTACCATCCCACATTCACAGTTCCTACATGCTAACATAACAGTAATTCCTAAACAGGGTAAAAATCCCGCATTGCCAGACAACTACCGCCCTATCGCTTTATTAAATTCGGAGTATAAAATCTTTACCAAAATATTATCCAATAGATTATCCCCCCTATTACCAGCCTTGATTCATAGGGATCAGGTGGGATTCGTCCCCACAAGACATGCTGGAGACAACACAAGAAGAACCATAGACCTGATAGACTTAATAACCAAAACCAAATGTCCCACCATAGTTTTGAGCTTAGATGCTCAAAAAGCATTTGATTGTTTAAGTTGGCCTTTCATGTTTGCAGTTCTGGCCAAATTTGGCTTTTCAGGTCCCTTTATACAGGCTCTACGAACCTTATACTCTCACCCCACATCTCAAGTCCAGATGTCTTCCTACTTGTCACAACGGTTTACCCTTAGTAATGGCACTAGACAAGGGTGTCCTCTATCACCCTTATTATTCATACTGAGTCTTGAACCTTTAGCAGCAGCCATCAGATCCCATCCTGATATCAGGGGAGTACCATTGAGGAAACAGGACTACAAACTCTCCCTATTCACAGACGACATCTTACTAACCATCACCAAACCCGATACCTCCCTACCTTTTCTACATGATATTCTATCCACTTTTGGAACCTTATCAGGCTTCCAAATTAACCAGACCAAAACAGAAGCCCTCCCTATCAATATACCCTCAGACATGCTTAGCTCTTTATAAAGCAGATTTAAATATAGGTGGTGCCAGAACTCATTAAAATATTTAGGAATTCATCTTAATCCCTGGTATCACTCCCCTTATCAAGCCAACTTCCCTCCTTTGTTTGCAGAAGTCTTTAGACTCCTGCAACTCTGGACCTCCATCCCACTCTCTCTCCTTGGCAGAATCAATGTCCTAAAAATGTCGGTATTACCCAAATTATTGTACTTATTTGAAACATTACCAATTTAAGTCCCCCTGTCGCAGCTGAGAAACCTCCAGAGAAAATGAATTAATTTTATTTGGAACAATGCATCTCATAGAATTGCTCAATCAGTAGTCTTGTCCCCTAGAACTAAAGGTGGGTTGGCTGCCCCTGATCTCATTAAGTACTATTACGCTTCCCATCTCAGGGTGCTGACCACCTGGACCTCTAGGAAAGCCCCAAGTAGATGGGCTGAAATTGAGATGGGGATTACTGCTCCAGTACACCCTTGCTACATGTTATGGCCATCCTCAAGCAAATTCATGCCCCAACTGAGGTCTCTCTGTTTGTCTCTGATGCTTTTTACCCTATCCATTTGGAAGAGATGTTCAGATACATTTTCTCTTTCCTCACCATGTTCCCCTCTCCAGAATGTTCTTTTTAATCCAGACATTCCAGATGGATTATCTTATTTGCGAACACTCTCATGGACTCAGGCAGGTATATTTCAGCTGCGACACCTGGTTCATTCGATTACACGTAAATTCCTATCATTTTCAGACCTCCAAAAAAAACATGATCTCCCAGCCTCTATTGAATACTTCTATTTACAAATTAAACATTTTTTCCAAACCAACTCCCTTCACTATCCTTAGAAAAACCTACAGACTTTGAAATACTATGTGCAAATGGCCCATATGAAACAAAACTAATTTTGTCTATATATAAAATGCTCTATGCAGTACCCCCCCAACTGACTCCACACATAATTACATGGCAAAATGGTCTAGAATGGTAAATCGACCAATCTCATTGTTGGATTGGGGGAAAATTTGGGACTCATCTTCCAAAGTTTCAAGATGTGTAGCACAAAAAGAAACCGCTATTAAGATACTATTTTTTTGGTACAGAACTCCTGAATTGTTGCATGCCCAAAACCCTTCCCTTTCTAACCCGTGGTGGAGATGTGGTCAATCTGTAGGTACCCATCTTCACATCTTCTGGGATTGCCATATCTCAGGCACATTTTGGACTCAGATTCAAAAATTATTGCAAACACTCTTCTCTATAACTATTCCATTGAACCCCATACACTTCCTTCTGGGCCTCCCTTTTCCGGGCGTCCCTAAATCACTACAATTTATAAAAGAACCGCGCTAAAATTTAAGCATTTCAAATGATGTAATATGGTCAATATAATATATTGAATTCTGAACTCAAATATCAACACAATATATAGTGAAAAATTAAATAATCAAAAAAATGTGCTATAAAACTAAATGCAAATAAATATGAAGAGTGACAAAAAAGATAAAGTCCATGACATAAAGAGTGACTTCTGATATCAACAGTCCTTATTACGATTAGTTCCACCAATAGTGATTGAAAATTTTAGTGAGTAAAATCATCTTGTGAGAAGAATCCACCACCTATGCAGATATATGTTTACCAGAGGTAAGCTGTAATGAAGCTTATGCCAGAAATCCACTCAGTGGGGACACCACCAATTGTCTCAGCATAGAGGGAGGATCACCCGGGACTTACCGACAACAAGGCCAAATACCTCAGCAATGGGAACCCAGGGGAATAAAAACACATCTTCCATAGTGTGAATCCACTTAATCAGTTTATTGAAAACAGTAAAAGTAGCGCACTTACCAAAAAGAACGAATAAAACAGCATATAATATAAATCAGCCGGCCGGCCTGGTAAGTGCGCTACAATTCGGGTGTCTCTCGTAAATGATGTTTCAAAATGTGGTGATCAGTGAGGAGGTGCCAGTGCTTTGAGATAATCTGTCTGAATTGTTTAGGATGGGCTGAATATTGGGTAACAATTTTAACTGTATTAGTATTGGAATTGCGTATCCCAGGATAGAGTAAAGAAGTTCTGGTGCGGCCACATGCCTTGTTAAAGGCTTTTCTAAGGTTGATCCACGAATAGCCCCTCAAAAGAAGCCTTTCACATAGGAGAGCTGATTGTGTATAGAAGTCTTCAGTCTTCATCCTGTGCGCAGTTACGATGCATGGCAAGTACTGTGCGTATGGGATAATGCGCACAAGAGGTTTTGGATGAGCACTGGTGGCGTGCAACAAAGTGTTGCCAGCTGTAGGTTTGCGATATAAGTTGGTCCCCAAAGTCCCATCAGAATTATTGACAATCAAGAGATCAAGAAAAGGGATCTGTGTATTGTCCCAACCAACCGTGAAACGCAAGTTCATGGTATTAACATTGATGACCTTAATGAATTGGTGCAATAAGGATAATGGGCCGGTCCAGACCACAAATAAATCATCGATGAATTGGAACCGACAGAGTATTGATTCTAAAAAGATTGAAAATCGGTCATCCGAAAAAATATATCTCTCCCAAGCTCCGAGAAACAAGTTTGCGTACGATGGAGCACATGACATGCCCATTGCCACACCCTGTATTTGTAAATAGTGTTGGTCTTCAAAGATAAAAAAGTTTTGTGTGAGGATAAATGTTAGCAATTGTAAAATGAACTCATTAAGGGGCCAAGATGTGTCCTCTTGTTCCATGAGGAAAGATCTAGCCGTCGCGATGCCCTTCTTGTGGGGGATGCTCGAGTATAAAGACTCTACATTAATGGCCACGAGAAGGGCATCGCGAGGGATCTGGATCCCCTCAATATGTCTAAGTAATCAGATGTATCTTGGATGTATGATGGTAAACCCGAGACATGGGGGAGCGAAAAGCTACAAACTTGCTAGTATTGTCCGTAAGGGACCCAATGCCTGAGACAATGGGTCTTCCCGGGGGTTGGGAGAGATTTTTATGTGTTTTCGGTAGTGTGTAGAATGTGGGAGTACGTGGGTGTTGGGGGACCAAATAATTCAGGGTATCTTTGTCAATCAGGCCCTGCCAAAAGGCCCCCGTACAAAGTTCTCTAAATTCGTTGACAAAGCCTGTGATGTTGGTAGGTGAAATAGGCTTGTACCAGGTCAGATTATCTAGCACCTCATGGCACATAGTTTGACATTGGGTATGTGACATTATCACTACGTTGCCACCTTTGTCCGATGGTTTGATGATAATGTCACGACGTGTTTGTAGGTGTCGAAGGGCTCGCTGTTGGTTAGAAGTCAAATTAGGTGAATATTCCTGCCACTGATGATTCTTAAGGTCTCTGATGGATTGATGTAAAAAAGCCCAGATAGCTGGGCATGTCATCAGGTCGGGGAACTTACATGACTTAGGTTTAAATTTAATGGAAGCTTTGGAGGGTATTTTTAAAAAAGAGGTAGGTGCGACCGCAGTATCCAAAGCGGTAGCAGCTATCTCCATTTGTACATTAGACGTATCACTGGTATTGCTCTCATCATAGAGGAGCATTAAGTCGCGTAGTGGTGTGCTGGCAAATATTTTCATTTTGACTTGAACCAGTATCCAGCTGGTTGTTGCTGCAGCACCCACATTTCATGAGCTCATCCAGGAAAGTGTGCGATGGGAATATGAAGTATTTATGCTCCTCTATGACGCACTACGCGACTTAATGCTCCTTTATGATGCCATTTGTACATGCCTCGCAACAGGTCCTTGTTGGACCCAATCTGGCCATTGCACATGCGCGCGCGGGACTCACTTGCGCGTTCGCACCGCTATGGCCTGCTGGGTGGTGCTCACTCGCCCGCGCTGTGTGCAGGCACCGCATCATCCCGGCTCCTTGAGGTGATGTGTGCAGGCATGCGCACGATTCAATATGGCGAGCGCTCCCTGCGGGACCCTTGACCTTGTGATGCCACCTCACGCCGAGATCAGCGTTGCCATGACGTCACGGGATTGGAGGACACATATACTGTGATTCGGTCCGCAGTTTTCACAGGCCAGCGTGGGACCCGGATGGTCCGTGTAATCAGATCCAGCCAAGTGAGTTTTCTTCCCCATTATATCCTTGCATCCTGCCCACCGCCCTCATTACAGTGTTGAGTATGGTTGGGGCAGTATTGCTATCATATTTACCATATTTATCTGAGTTTACTTCATAGATTTTGGATCTGGGGTACTGACTTCTGGCATCTACAGGCATATAGCCTGTATTCAAGCATTTACCCACTAATCTCTTTCGAATTACCATCCATGCATTGGTTAATCAATTGAAATTTTCATCCAGTGTCCCCGTTTCTCATTCATTACACCTAGTACAGGTATATATTGGTCTTAGACCTCACTTCCTTTACTTACATTCACCTTGTCCTCTTCTTGTCCTGGGTTCTACCTATCATTCACTGTTGCAACCACTATTGGTATCTCCACCCCTGGTCTGCACACAAGTAACCCCTTGCACCTGCCCCTCATTACTTCTCTACTTCTTGGTTATTCATCTACTATTAATATCCTTCACTATCACCATTCAGTCACGATTTGCTTCTGGTTCTATCACCATTGTATTTTTATATTTTTTGTTTACTACTTTTTTGTTTACATCACCCTTTCTGTTTTTGAATCGGCTGATTGGTATGGACTTCCTTTTCTGATTTTCTCCACTTGATTTTTAATGGTGTTATCCCTATCTATCTTTATGCTTTTGACTATTGACATCCATGTATATATTTCATATATACCCCTTTTACCTATGTAGACGGTTGTCTTTCTGCAGCCATATTTGTGCCCTCCCCAGTCGCCACAGGAGACTCTACCGGGTTTGGCTTCAACACGTTATGCGCCTCAATATGGGTAAGCTGCTCTCTACATTTGTTCACAAAAATTTCCCTTCCCCGTTTTTTGCACTTTGGTATTATATTCTACACCCTCCTTTAAATCAAATTAAACCATCTATATCTCATTGCATTGTATTTTATTCGCAGACACATTTCCTGATGAAGCGGGTTTCCCGCGATTCTAGACGAAATTCTATGTCATCTGTGCATATTTTAATATAGTTTGTATTATTATTATGTCTTGATTTTTGTATCAATGAAATTTGCTTTTTACATACACCTCTCTACTCTAACTGTATATCCCTTTCTACTTGTACCAAGATAGTCCGCTTGTACTTTATCCTGGTGAGCTTGGAGTTGGGGTCCCTGCTCCCAAAAAAATTCTTGTCTTAAATTAATTTGGATGGTGGTACAATTCTACTTAACCCACTTAGTTATGTGAGGCCAACAAACCTTTCTTTCACTTTCTGTCCCAATGACAAATGTTTTTTGAAAATTTGGGGTTTTTAGTGAAACAAGGATTGGTAATAAAGCATCAGTGAAGAGGAGACACGTTTTTCCCATATTAACTCTTACAGGAGAGAATTTCCCTTCCTAGGGGTAGATTTCATCTCACTTCCTGTTGTCTAATTCCGTTTGCAAGAAAGAGTTGTTTGTAAGTTGGATGTTTGAAAGTAGGGGCCTGCCCTATATACTCTGCAGAAATTGGGGCCTTAGGTGTTGGTGTTGCCACAACACTGTAAGCCCTCACAGTTACTCTTGGTGGGCGCAGGAACTGGCCGTGCTGTGAAATATTAGATCAAGAATTGTAATTGCATGCCATTGTTGAACAGTGGTAGAAAAAGTGTTTGGTGGTGGTGGTGTTGCCACAACACTGTAAGCCCTCACAGTTACTCTTGGTGGGTGCAGGAATGAGCCCTGCTGTGAAATATTAGATCAAGAATTGTAATTACCTGTCCCCGTTGAACAGGGGCAGAAAAATTGGGCCTAAGCTACTGCTACCACAACACTGCAACCCCTCACAGATGCTATAGTTGGAGCGCAGGAATGAGCCTTGCTGCAAAGTATTGCATCAAAAATTGTAATTATATGCCCCTGTTAAACTGGGGCTGAAAAATTGCGCCTTGGGCACTGGTGCTGGTGCCACAACACTGCAACCCCTCACAGATACAATAGTTGGAGCGCAGGAATGATTCCTGCTGCAAAGTATTGCATCAAAAATTGTAATTATATGCCCCTGTTAAAAGGGCTAAAAAATTGGGCCTTGGGCACTGGTGCCACAACACTGCAACCCCTCACAGATACTCTAGTTGGAGCACAGGAATGAGCCCGGCTGCAAAGTATTGCATCAAAAATTGTAATTACACGCCCCTGTTAAACAGGGGCTGCAAAATTGGGCCTTGGCCACTGGTGGTGGTGCCCAGAACCAAAAATGTTCTTACAAGCTATCAGCATGAAAATTGAGGAGGAAGAGGATTGTCACTCAGCATAACAGGATTGTCACTCAGCATCAGCATAGGCAGTTGAAGGGATCTCACATAAAAAAAAATCAATCGGTTACATCAGCATCAGGTGCTTGGTAGCTGGTGATCCAAGACTGATTCATTTTTATGAAGTTCAGCCGATCGACCGATTCGGTGGACAGGCACACCCTGTGATCGATTACAAAGCCTCCAGAAGGACTGAATGTGCTTTCCGAAAGAATGCTGGATGCAGGACAGGCCAGTAGCTCAATTGCATACTGTGCAAGCTCTGGCCAGTGATCCATCCTCAAGACCCAGTAACCCAGAGAATTTCGGTGGGAAAGGTGTCCAAGTCTGATCTTGCCCCTAGGTAATCCTGCAACATGTGAATCAGACGCTGGCGATGGTTGCTGGAACCGATCAGACCTTGAGGCTGTGGACTAAAAAATTGTCTGAACGCATCGGTCAGACGGCCACCTTCTCCACCGCTCCTTCTGTGACTGACTGAAGCCTCAGCAACACGTTGTCCAGAAGGACCAGGAAATTGTAACCTCCCAGGCTCTGGAAACACATTGCACAAACCTTTCTGCAAGACCTCCCGAAGATGTTTCATCCTCTGTTCCCTCTGCAACGGCACGATACGGTCCACAACCTTACCCTTGTAACGTGGATCAAGGAGGGTTGCCAGCCAGTAATCATCCCTCTTCTTGATGCAACGAATATGAAGATCCTTCCACAGGCTTTGCAGGATCAGGGAGGCCATCCAGTGTAGGTTTGCTGAGGTATTCAGTCCAGAGTCCTCTGGGTCACTGAGGATGACATGATCCGCAGCCACCTCCTCCCAGCCACGTACAAGTCCATGGGTTTCTTCGGACTGTAAATGATCCCTTGAAGACTGCTGCTGATGCTGAGTGCCAGGCTTCACCTCCATGCTGACACAATCCTCCTCCTCCTCGTCCTCTTCCTGTGTGATCGGCAGGCACACAAGAACACTGTCTGGATAAAGGGGGCCTTAAGAGGTAAGGAAGTCCTCCTCTTCCTCCCTCTGTTCTGCCTCAAGTGCCCTGTCCATTATTCCACACAGTGTGTGCTCCAACAGGTGGACAAGAGGGACAGTGCCACTGATGCATGCATGCACTGTCACTTTTCACCATCCTCGTGGCCTCATCAAATGGTGACAGGACAGTGCATCCATCCCTGATCATAGCCCACTGGTGTGGGGAAAAAAAACAAGGTTCCCTGACCCTGTCCTGGTGCCATAGTCGCATAGGTACTCATTGATGGCCCTCTCCTGCGTGTGCAGCCGCTGCAGCATGGCCAACGTTGAGTTCCACCTGGTGGGAATGTCATAGATTAGGTTGTTCTTGAGCAGGTTAAATTCCTTTTGGAGGTCAGCCAGCCGAGCACTGGCATTATATGACCTGCAGAAATGCACACAGACTTTCCTGTCCTGCCTCAGGACATCCTGTACTCCAGGGTACCTGCCCAAGAACTGCTGCACCACCAAGTTAAGGACGTTTGCCAAACAGGGCACATGGGTCAGTTGTCCCTGTCGGAGGGTGGAGAGGAGGTTGGTGCCATTGTCGCAAACCACCATACCTGGCTTAAGCTGGCATGACGTCAACCACCACTAAACCTGCCCCTGCAGAGCTGACAGAATTTCTGCCCCAGTGTGGCTCCTGTCCCCCAAGCACACCAGCTCAAGCACCGCATGGCATCTTTTTGCCTGCGTGTTTGTGTAGCCCCTTGAACGCCTACGGAGCACCGCTGGTTCCGAGGACAAATCAGCACATGGAAAGAGGCCATGGAGGAAGAAGGAGAGAAGGGGGTGGAGGAGAGAGGTGTGGCAGAATCACCACTAGTAGAATTTTGGAGGCGTGGTGGCGGAACAACGTCCAATACTACTGTACCCTGTCCTGCATCCTTCTCAGCTGCCAGAAGAGTCACCCAGTGCGCGGTGAAAGATAGGTAACGTCCCTGTCCATGCCTGCTGGACCATGAGTCAGCGGTAATATTCACCTTACCACTGACCGCCCTGTCCAGTGAGGCCAAGACATTGCCTTTCACATGCCGGTAGAGAGCCGGAATCGCCTTCAGTGAGAAAAAGTGGCATTTGGGAACCAGCCACTGAGGAAGCGCACATTCCACCAACTCAAGGAACGGGGCAGAGTCTACCAACTGAAAAGGCAGCACTTGAAGTGCTAGCAATTTAGCCAAGCTAGGATTCAACCGCTGGGCATGTGGATGGCTGGGAGCGAACTTCTTTTGGCGGTGCAGCAGTTGGGACAGGGAAATTTGCCTGGTACAATCTGACGTCGGTTTACCGATAGCAGATTGCCCGCAAGTACTTGGCTGTGACACACCTAATTCTACACCTTCATTCCTCTCAGTGCAGGTTTCAGAGAGGACTGAAAGTATGGTGGGGTTGGAGATCCCAGCTGATGAGGAGCAAGGAGAGGTCCGCTTTGTTCTTTGGTGTGGGTCTTTTAGGTATGCTTGTTAACGAACTGCATGGCAGGTCGACATATGTCTGGTCAAGCATGTGGTGCCCAAGCGGGTGATGTTTTGGCCACATGAGATACACTTGAGACATATGTTGCAAATAGCAGCGGTGGGATCTGAAGCACTCGTCTCAAAAAAGGCCCACACCAAAGAACGTTTGGAATAACGTGCAGAGACAGCAGCGCCCTGCACATGTGGAAATGTGTACACTTTTTGATTTCGCTGCAGTCCTTAGAGACATCATCACTTTCCATTCACAGTGGCACTATTGTTTATTATTTATTTTGGATTGATCACATTCCTTTTATTCACTTAGCGCGAGGGATCACCATTATTATATATATATATATATATATATATATATATATATATAAATATATATATACTGATACTGCAGCTAGCAGAATCAACTGTCTGCCTGTAGTATTATTAGTATCAGAACACCAGCAATTGTCTTCAGGTAGCTTTAGGTGCACACTGTGCAGAGGACACAGTACACTAACTGTAAATACTTCAGCTGCCTGCCTGTGGTACTAATAGGATCAGAAGAACACCACCAATTTTCTTCAGGTAGCTTTAAGTCCTCATGCACATGGACGTTTTAAAAAACGAGCTGTAAAGCTAGGTTCGACGCCTGGAAAAACCGGCGTTAAAAACGCGATTTTTACCGCGTTTTGCATTAGCGTTTTTGTGCGTTTTTCCGCGTTAGCGCTAAGTAGCGTTTTTCAATGAAAAACACATCTCTCAGCTATATACACTCCCAAATTTCCCACAATGCCACAGAAACCAAAGAAAATATGTTAATGAGCATGTGTCGGTGCCATTTTGGTAGGAGAGAGAGAGAGGAGAGAGTGTTTCAGAGTGTTTCAGAGTTTTCAGTATATTTCAGTATTTTTCAGTATTTTTCTGAGAAATATGGATCCTGTCATGCAAAAGATCGATGAGGCAATCCCTCTGATTGTGTTGCGGAGGCAGAGGAGAATGAGACAGGAGGAGGAGAGAAGCAGCAGACGTCGATTTTGGGAGCATCCAATGGTATCCAATCGGTTTTCTACGGGGTACTTTGGCAATATTTATTCCCAACTGCGCTCATATCCAACAAAGTTCTTCAACTTTACAAGAATGTCAGTGCCGCTCTTTGATGACCTGTTGGAGAGGCTCAGGCCAAGGCTCACAAGGATGGACACTGTGATGCGTAGCTCTGTGTCACCGGAGGAACGGATGCTAGTGACACTCAGGTAAGTGAATACACATATGGGAGGAGGGGCTAGGGTTACGGTTAGGGGGTTAGGGGTTAGGGTTAGGGGTTAGGGGTTAGGGTTAGGGGTTAGGAGTTAGGGTTAGGGGTTAGGGTTTAGGGTTAGGGATTAGGGTTAGGGGTTAGGGTTAGGGGTTAGGAGTTAGGGTTAGGAGTTAGGGTTAGGGGTTAGGGTTAGGAGTTAGGGTTAGGGGTTAGGGTTAGGGGTTAGGATTAGGGGTTAGGGTTAGGGTTAGGGGTTAGGGTTAGGGGTTAGGGTTAGGGTTTAGGGTTAGGGGTTAGGGTTAGGGGTTAGGGTTAGGGTTAGGATTTAGGGTTAGGAGTTAGGGTTAGGGTTAGGAGTTAGGGTTAGGGGTTAGGGTTAGGGGTTAGGGTTAGGAGTTAGGGTTAGGGTTAGGGGTTAGGGTTTAGGGTTTAGGGTTAGGAGTTAGGGTTAGGGGTTAGGAGTTAGGGGTTAGGGTTAGGGGTTAGGGTTAGGAGTTAGGGGTTAGGGGTTAGGGTTAGGGGTTAGGATTAGGGGTTAGGGTTAGGGTTAGGAGTTAGGAGTTAGGGTTAGGGGTTAGGGTTTAGGGTTAGGGGTTAGGGTTAGGGTTAGGGTTTAGGGTTAGGGGTTAGGGTTAGGGGTTAGGGTTAGGGGTTAGGAGTTAGGGTTAGGAGTTAGGGTTAGGGGTTAGGGTTAGGGGTTAGGGTTAGGGGTTAGGGTTAGGAGTTAGGAGTTAGGGTTAGGGGTTAGGGTTAGGGGTTAGGAGTTAGGGTTAGGAGTTAGGGTTAGGGGTTAGGGTTAGGAGTTAGGGTTAGGGGTTAGGGGTTAGTGTTAGGAGTTAGGAGTTAGGGTTAGGGGTTAGGGTTAGGGGTTAGGGTTAGGGGTTAGGGTTAGGAGTTAGGAGTTAGGAGTTAGGGTTAGGGGTTAGGGTTTAGGGTTAGGGGTTAGGGTTAGGAGTTAGGGTTAGGGGTTAGGAGTTAGGGTTAGGGGTTAGGGTTAGGGGTTAGGGTTAAGAGATAGGGTTAGGTTTAAGGGTAGGGTTAGGACTTATGTTTATGCTTTACTCTTTCAATAACTAAATTTATTATGTTATCTTAGGTTCCTTGCCACGGGACAAAGTTATGCCTCCTTGCATCACTACTTCCTCCTTGGCCTCTCAACGGTCTCAAAAATAATAAAGGAAACATGTGTGGCAATATGGGAGGAATTGCATAACGTTGTAATGCCAGAGCCAACCGAAGACATCTGGGAATCAGTTGTGGACACTTTTTGGGAAAAAACTCAGTTCCCAAATTGTATAGGAGCCCTTGATGGGAAACACATCAGGGTGAAGAAGCCTCCCCACTCTGGATCTTCATATTTTAATTACAAAAAATATTTTTCGGTGGTCCTCCTGGCATTGTCCGATGCACACCTCAAATTTCTGTTTGTAGATGTGGGAGCATATGGAAGCCAAGGTGATGCCCGCATATTCCGCGAGTCGGCCTTCGGACGTCGTCTACATGAGGGACGACTCAATATTCCTGAAAGCAGGCCTCTACCCTGCACTGAAGAACCCAGCTTGCCATTAGTCATGGTGGCAGATGAGGCCTTTGGACTGGCTGAAAATCTAATGAGGCCATACAGTGGCACTGGTCTCAGCCGACAACAAAAAATTTTCAATTATCGGCTCAGCTGTGCACGCCGTGTTGTTGAATGTGCATTTGGGGTGTGCACGGCCAAATGGCGAGTTTTGCTGACAAGTATGCAATTGGATGTTGACAACGCCATTCAAGTCATCCTGGCATGCTGCGTTCTGCACAATTTTCTGCGGGACAGTGACAGAAATAATGTTGAACAGGAGCCCATTAGACAACTTCAGAGGGTTCAATTTATGGACTTGCGTTCAACTGCACGTGTCATGAGCATTCGAAACCAATTTGCAGAATTTTTTGAAACACCTGATGGATTGAAGTTTGTTAATTTTTTGGTCCATTTGTCAACGATTGTTCTACAAGTCAATTTGACTCTGCCTTTGGGGTAAGCCTAGGCTAAACCCAAAAAAGAGCAAGCTTACGCTTGTCCGAAGGCAGAGTACGATAGAGTCCTTTGCACTCTGCCTTCAGGGCAAGCAGAGTGCAAAGGAGTGCTGTTGTGCATCATATAAAAGACTTTTCAAAAAAAATAAAAAATTAAATAAAGGATTGGGATCACAACTGGTATTTCAAGAAAAAAAAGATTTTATTTTGTGATTACAACTGGTGATAGGTGGTGGTGGATGGTTGATTGCATTGGGGATGTGGGGATTGGGGACGGGGTAACGGTTGGGCCTGGCGATCACTCCCAAAATCTTGCTGGTAGCGGGGTAGAGGGTATGAGGGCTGAAAATGGGAGGTGGAAGGTGGACAATCAGCATACGCTTGCAGGCTATGGTATGAGGTCTGGGACGGCATAGGTGGTGATTGGCGTGGAGGAGAGGGCTGATAGTGAGAGTGGGGTGCTAGCACTGCTGAGGTCCCAGGGGCCATTGGGGGATCATGAGAAACATTATATGGATCGCATGGAGGTGGCCCGCCACTCAATTTTGCATGTCTGTTTTGCATTGCAATACCGTACATGCGATCCATACAAAGTTTCTCTTGGTCTCCCCCAATGTCCTCCAGGATGTGGTAAAGGCTGCGGCAGAAGCAGGCGCGTGGGTTATTGGTGTCTAAAAAGACATCAATACTGCGCCTCTCCTGCCGCACTTCCTGCAGCAGTGCTAGCACCCTGTCATCAGCCTCGGGATTATAGCCGCCCCTCGCCTGACGTCCACGCCCACGGCCACGAACACCGCCACGACCGCGCTGCTCTCCACTTTGTAAACTGGCAGGAGATGGTGTTTCCACAGCCCTCGATTCCTGCAAAAGAACAAAAATGTTTACATTGACATGTACATGGACAGAAAGACAATGAGATAGAAAGGCAGACCGAAGCAGTTACCTCATCTGTGCCCTCAACAACTCCCTCGCTGATCGGTCGTGGAGATCCAGAGGTGGTCATTGGACTGTTTGGTCTCTGAAGCTCTGTATCTTCCTCATCCACCTCTCCCAGTCTAAAATTTGAAGTTGTCCTGCAAACAATACAAATTGTATAAACGTAACTACTTTAGCCCCGACCATTTTTTTTATTAGTAATGGGGGAGATCAGCGATTTTTAGCATGACTGCGACAATACGGCCGACACATTTGACAATTTGGACACATTTTTGGAAAAATTGACATTTTTACAGCGATCAGTGCGATTAAAATTGCAATGATTGCAAATTTTTTTTTATTAGTAATGGGGGAGATGAGCGATTTTTAGCATGACTGCGACAATACGGCCGACACATTTGACAATTTGGACACATTTTTGGAAAAATTTACATTTTTACAGCGATCAGTGCGATTAAAATTGCAATGATTGCAAATTTTTTTTATTAGTAATGGGGGAGATGAGCGATTTTTAGCATGACTGCGACAATACGGCCGACACATTTGACAATTTGGACACATTTTTGGAAAAATTTACATTTTTACAGCGATCAGTGCGATTAAAATTGCAATGATTGCAAATTTTTTTTATTAGTAATGGGGGAGATCAGCGATTTTTAGCATGACTGCGACAATACGGCTGACACATTTGACAATTTGGACACATTTTTGGAAAAATTGACATTTTTACAGCGATCAGTGCGATTAAAATTGCAATGACATACTATAAAAATTACACTGGCATTGACCTCTTCCTCTCCCTAAGACGATCGCCAGTGTGCCCGCGGACATTGAGTCCGCAGGACCCGCTGTCAGACTCATGGACCTCAAAATGGGAAAGCGCGCCGCCAAGGCGGCAACTTATAAGGGACGTACAGGTACGCCCATTTGTGCTGCCGTGCCATTCTGCCGACGAATATGTACATGTGGCATTCGGAAAGTGGTTACAATAGCCATGGAACATACTGCCTGAAAAGCAATGTACATAGGCAAATATATGCAAAAAACTTACGGTCTGGTATGGCTCTGCATATTTTGCCTGAGGAATTGGAGATTGGTGTGGTAAACATGCTTTTTTTTGGTTGGCGCTGGTGCTCCGCTACGTGCCGCCTTGTCTTCGTCCGTGAGGTCCCTCCTGACACGGTCACGTAGGGACTTCCAGCGCCGCTGCATAATTTTACCTAAAATAACATGGAAAACAAAGGGTTAAATATGCAATCTTCATTTACATTACACACAAACAGATCATGCATTCAAGGAAAATAGACTTACTTATCTCCTTTCTTTCAGAATTTCTGATTTGTTCCCAGCCAGGGGTAATCGCAGCACATATGTCCTCCCAGGCTTTCACTTTGCGGATGTGGTCTCCATGCAGTGGATGTGCCACATCCCACAATTCTGGATGGGCCTGTACCGCATTGATTAATTTGACTTAAGAGACTGCACTAGCACTAGCCATCTTGGTGCCAATATCACCACAGTCACACGGCTGTGCAAAGGACTCTTGGGTAATCTAATGTCCAGACAGGAAATTGTTTTTAAAGAGATTACAGTGTCCAATCATCTCTTTTTAACCAAAAAACGCCGGAGTTAAAAAACGCGAACAAAATACTTAGGTATTAAAATAACTAATGACCCAGAGAGCTACTTAGACAATAACCTAGCCCCACTATTAAAGAAATTCAAGGATAAGATTGAAATATGGAAGGACCTCCCGTTATCAGTAGCGGGGAGGTGCAATTTAATTAAAATGCTATGGCTCCCCTAGCTGCTGTACATAATGCAGAACTCCCCAATATGGATAAGCAGGAAATGGTTTGATAAAATAGAAACAATATTTAGAGCCCTTATATGGAAAGGAGGAACCCCTAGGATAAGATTGCAGACCCTACAATTGCCCACGCGGGAAGGGGGGATGGCTGTTCCGCACCCACGTAGCTATTTCCTGGCTGCCCAGCTGCAGTATATAGGGGGAAACAGCAAGGAGAAGTTGATTATTATGGGAGCTCCCCATAAGACCGTGATAGAGACGTTGGAAGCAGACTCCTTTATATATAACACCCCTACGGTCAAATTAATAAAAAAAGCGTGGAGAACTGTTAAAACTCTGTTGGGAATAAATGGTTGGATTAAACATACCCCCCTATGGAATAATAAGAATCTTCAAGAACTAAATGAAATAGGAACAATTAAAACATGGGAAAAGAATGGAATAGTGAAACTAGTTCAGCTTTATAACCAGGCCTTACTAAAACCCTTTGCTACGTTGAAAGTAGAATTTGGTATACCAGATAACTCACTATATAACTATATACAAATTAAACACGCCCTTAACTCGCAGTTTGGGGGACACGGCCCCTCCTGGAGTGAATCTGCCGTACTCCAGAAATTAGAAGACCGGGAGGGCCATGGGGGGACCATAGCTGAAATATATCCACATATCTGTAAAAATAGTATAGAGACCCCGGAAAAACTTAAAAGTAGAGGTAAATGGGAGAGGGAATTGGGAGTAATCTCAGATGAATTAACGTGCGGTCCTTCTAGGTATGATACCCTCCCTATACTTAGTAGACCACCACTGCGCCTCTGGAAATCAACCTAGATTATGACTATCCTCAGTTGGTACTTTCTACCTATAGCTGCCACTTTAAGTGAATGTAAACCGTATAACAAATAATTTCAAATCTTGTGACGTGCTAGTGGTGTCCTACACCCACGTGAAGAATCCAAAATTTGTGGCGCTATCCTAAATACACTTGTGTTGACACTGTATCCAGTGTAAAAAACTAATCTAGTGTACCCATTATTTCAGGTGTAAAATGAAAAATCAAAAATCAAAAATCAAAAATGAATACTACATAAATCAATTAAATGCATCAAATAACTACCATACCAACAGTGACTTAGTGCTGATAAAAACAAATTATATATGTGACACCTTCCTTAAAAGATATGAGTAACCTAATATAAATAACTAGCACCTTGCATATTAACAATGTGACTGATAAATAAAGTCCGTGGAAGATACACACATATGTGTGGAAAAAAAGTCTGTGATAGTGGTTAGGTAAAAAGCAACAATTGTGCCACAGCAAGTCCTTAGTGTATCTTGATGTTAGATGGAACCTTCCACCACACCTCTGTGTTCAGTGCTCCCTCTCCCAATAGACAGTCTCTCACCAGCTCTCTCTGCCTCCACTCTCGTATGAGGCTATAAAGCATAGGAGTATCCAGGCTACCAGGCTAGGGGTGAAGTTACATCCATCCAGGGATTTGCTCCATATAAGAATGAAAAAAACTCCCAATAGTGTGATAACGTAACAACTTTTAATAATACACACTTCAAATAGCACTTCAAAGGATGCACTCACATTGTGTAAAATCTATAAAAGCACAGCACAAATCCACAGCAATCTGCACACAGCAAAATCAACACAGCGATCTGGACAAGCCTCCCTGGGGGGTATGCGGTCACGGCGGACCCTGTCACGGCTGGCGTGTAAGAAGACTCTCTCACCCTCTCCTCGCTTGCTCGTCCACCGGACCCACCGTCTCCCCTGTTAGGCAAACCACCACGACCGCTTCCTCCTGTCACTTGGTATGTAATGTTTAACCTCCGCTCGGCCACGCCCCCGACATGTTTCGCTACGTCTGTAGCTTATTCATGGGATAGGCCGCTCAAATCATCAATCTCCTTTTATGTACTCCCCTCCTCTCCATTAAAGCAGAGAGATCACAGTGCGCATGCGCATCCTGTGTGTCTCGCGCCTGCGCAGTTCGAGTGTCCCCGTGAGCGCAAACCCCCGCTACTCATATAGGCCGGTCTGTAGTGTGTAATACACCTCAAACAGATTGTCGGCAGCTCTCTACTGGATCATCCATATTACTGGCTATCTTACAGAGTAGTGGGTGATTTTATAGCATTCTAACGTTCTGACATGTTTTTCCAACACACTTTATGTGTTCTAAAATTCATTAAAATATGCAATGTTATTACAACAAATATATTATAACTTCTCCAAGCGCTATCTAATCAGGTTATTAATAACACACCTACTTAATATTTAAAATTATATATCCGCAAAGGTAAATGAACTACAAATGCATGCAGAGTGGTATAATAACATGAATGGGAAAACTAAGACTTAAATAAAGTAATGATATTAGATATCATGAACCGTCTTGCCACGTACGACTGGCATAGCTAATATATAGTATAAGACGAATAAAAAATATTATTAAATAAAAAAATAAAAAATTATGGCTGGGCTGAGCTTGACATATCAAAACTGAAAGCAGAAACTCCATGGTTCAGTCTTGAATCATTCTAAATCCATAAATTAAAATATTCATAAATACTGCTATTGGTCATTCGTGCGATTATATTCTTTGCACTACTGTTACCTCAAAAAGCAGATTCATGCGTGGACCACTAAAAATCTTATATGAGACAATATTAGGCTAAAAGTGGATCCTGTATTTCAATTAAATTGGGGGATTCTTGAAATCATTCCCATATCATAACTGAACGAGATTGTTTAGTTAAAAGTCATTAATGAAGCAATTGAGATCTAATTCAATGTTGAGCCCCCTCGGGGTGAGACTTTTAAAAAGGAATATCCATTCCGTTTCTCTGCGTGACAAGTCTCTCACTCTATTTGAGCCCCTCCATGAGGGGTATACCACATCAATGCCACAAAATTGCAGCAGAGATGGGTCCTGTTGATGTTTTTCCTTAAAGTGCATGGATACGCTGTGGTACTTGTAACCGTTTTTTATGTTGGTCAAATGCTCATTGATCCGAACCTTCAGTTGCCTTTTAGTTCTACCAACATAATATAGACCACAGGGGCACCACATGAGGTAGACAACATGTGTTGTGGTACACGTACTAAATTCTTTGATCTCAAACCTCTCTCCTTCTCTGTTGGTGACACTGGTGATGCCTCTATTACTAACCTTCACTGTTTTGCAGCAGACACACCTCCTACAGCAAAAGAAACCTCTAAAATTAAAAGATAAGGACCTTGGATTTGGTGGATCCAAAATCTTTTTAACTATTTTGTCTCCTATACTTGGGGCCCTCCTATAAATAAATTTCGGTTGGGTTGGTAAAATTTCTCCCAAGTGTTTGTCCTTGCAGAGGATATACCAATATTTTCTAAAGATGTGCTCAATTTCCTTATACTGGCAGTGGAATCCAGAAATAAAGCTTATTTGATGTTGGGTGTCCTCTTTTACCACTTCCTTTTCCTTTAAACATCGTTCTCTAGGAATATCTGCTATTTCTTGTGTAATTTTGGTTAGTGTATCTTCCTTGTAACCCTTCTGAATAAACTTCTTCTTCAAGATCTCCGATTGAGTTAAGAAGTCTTCCTTCAGAGTGCAATTCCGACGGATCCGCAATAGTTGGCCCTTTGGGATATTTTTTATCCAGGATGGATGATGTCCACTGGCCACAGACAAATAGCTATTGCGGTCCGTCGGTTTGAAATACACCTTGGTTTTCAACGTGCCACCTACTTTCTCTATGACAACATCTAAAAAGTTTACTGTAGTCTCGCTAATTTGGTAATCCAATTTAATATTATTTGTATTCCTATTTAATTGCTCCAGGAATATTTCCAAGGATTCCTTGGACCCCTCCCATATTAACAAGATATCATCGATAAATCTTCGATAGAAGATCAACTGAGGCCTATTAATATTAAACACCCGTCTATCCTCCCATTCAGACATGAACAGGTTGGCGAGGCTGGGGGCATATTTAGCCCCCATTGCCACGCCAACCTGTTGGGAGTAGAACTGTCCATCAAACCAGAAGTAACTGTGGGACATGCAGAAGTCTAATGCATGTCCCACAAATTTCTTCTGTGCAAAAGGGATATCATCCCGCCTACTAAGTGCCCAATTCAGGGCCAACGCAGCATCCTCATGCTGTATGTTGGTATAAAGAGACGCTACGTCTGCTGTTACCAAGTAGGATGTTAATGTGGGGTCAAGTTTCACCGGTTCCAGCAGCCGTAGCAAGTCAGCAGTATCCTTTAGGTATGCTTTTGTTGTCTTCACACTAGGCTGAAGAAACTTGTCTAAATATTCGCCCAACCTCGCAGTAACTGATCCGATTCCATTTACTATGGGACGTGGAGGTGGGCACTGGGTGTTTTTGTGCACTTTAGGTAGCGTGTATATCACTGGTATGCGACTTGCACTTGGAACCAGATACCTTTTCTCTCTGGGGTTTAAGGCCTTCAGTCCGAATCCCCATTCCACCAGTGTAGTCAATTGTGCACTATATGATTCTGTAGGGTCAGATTTCAATTTCATGTAAGTGTTATGATCGCTCAATAACTCCACCAGTTGATCATGGTAAAATTGCTTGTCCATGACTACCACCCCTCCCCCCTTGTCGGCTGGGCGGATGATGATATTTTTCCTATTTTCCAAGGAATCAATCCCCTCCTTAATGTAATGGGGGTTTATCCCTTTCTTGACCGGGAGTACCTCAATATCTTTCAATACCAGGTTTTTAAACACCTCTACATAATGGTTATTCTGGATTTGGGGATTGAAGATAGATCTGTTTTTTAGGCCACTATCTATATTAGCTGGGGCTGTCGACGCCCTCATTCCTGCTTCCACCGGATGATTCAAAAAATGTTTCTTTATATTTATTGAACGGATGAATTTATGTGTATCGATGTACACCTGGAATTTATTCATTCTCTTTTTCGGTGCACATTTAAGACCTAGGTTTAAGATGTTCATTTCCCTATGATCCAATGTGACTCCGCTGAAATTATAAATTCCAGTGTTCACATGTCCCTCGGGCGTTTTTTTGGGTTGCTTTGATCTACCAGCCCTGCATCCCCTCCTTCTCTTGGTGGGGGCCCGAGGGACATGTGAACACTGGAATTTATAATTTAAGCGGAGTCACATTGGATCATAGGGAAATGAACATCTTAAACCTAGGTCTTAAATGTGCACCGAAAAAGAGAATGAATAAATTCCAGGTGTACATCGATACACATAAATTCATCCGTTCAATAAATATAAAGAAACATTTTTTGAATCATCCGGTGGAAGCAGGAATGAGGGCGTCGACAGCCCCAGCTAATATAGATAGTGGCCTAAAAAACAGATCTATCTTCAATCCCCAAATCCAGAATAACCATTATGTAGAGGTGTTTAAAAACCTGGTATTGAAAGATATTGAGGTACTCCCGGTCAAGAAAGGGATAAACCCCCATTACATTAAGGAGGGGATTGATTCCTTGGAAAATAGGAAAAATATCATCATCCGCCCAGCCGACAAGGGGGGAGGGGTGGTAGTCATGGACAAGCAATTTTACCATGATCAACTGGTGGAGTTATTGAGCGATCATAACACTTACATGAAATTGAAATCTGACCCTACAGAATCATATAGTGCACAATTGACTACACTGGTGGAATGGGGATTCGGACTGAAGGCCTTAAACCCCAGAGAGAAAAGGTATCTGGTTCCAAGTGCAAGTCGCATACCAGTGATATACACGCTACCTAAAGTGCACAAAAACACCCAGTGCCCACCTCCACGTCCCATAGTAGTAAGAGGTTGGGCGAATATTTAGACAAGTTTCTTCAGCCTAGTGTGAAGACAACAAAAGCATACCTAAAGGATACTGCTGACTTGCTACGGCTGCTGGAACCGGTGAAACTTGACCCCACATTAACATCCTACTTGGTAACAGCAGACGTAGCGTCTCTTTATACCAACATACAGCATGAGGATGCTGCGTTGGCCCTGAATTGGGCACTTAGTAGGCGGGATGATATCCCTTTTGCACAGAAGAAATTTGTGGGACATGCATTAGACTTCTGCATGTCCCACAGTTACTTCTGGTTTGATGGACAGTTCTACTCCCAACAGGTTGGCGTGGCAATGGGGGCTAAATATGCCCCCAGCCTCGCCAACCTGTTCATGTCTGAATGGGAGGATAGACGGGTGTTTAATATTAATAGGCCTCAGTTGATCTTCTATCGAAGATTTATCGATGATATCTTGTTAATATGGGAGGGGTCCAAGGAATCCTTGGAAATATTCCTGGAGCAATTAAATAGGAATACAAATAATATTAAATTGGATTACCAAATTAGCGAGACTACAGTAAACTTTTTAGATGTTGTCATAGAGAAAGTAGGTGGCACGTTGAAAACCAAGGTGTATTTCAAACCGACGGACCGCAATAGCTATTTGTCTGTGGCCAGTGGACATCATCCATCCTGGATAAAAAATATCCCAAAGGGCCAACTATTGCGGATCCGTCGGAATTGCACTCTGAAGGAAGACTTCTTAACTCAATCGGAGATCTTGAAGAAGAAGTTTATTCAGAAGGGTTACAAGGAAGATACACTAACCAAAATTACACAAGAAATAGCAGATATTCCTAGAGAACGATGTTTAAAGGAAAAGGAAGTGGTAAAAGAGGACACCCAACATCAAATAAGCTTTATTTCTGGATTCCACTGCCAGTATAAGGAAATTGAGCACATCTTTAGAAAATATTGGTATATCCTCTGCAAGGACAAACACTTGGGAGAAATTTTACCAACCCAACCGAAATTTATTTATAGGAGGGCCCCAAGTATAGGAGACAAAATAGTTAAAAAGATTTTGGATCCACCAAATCCAAGGTCCTTATCTTTTAATTTTAGAGGTTTCTTTTGCTGTAGGAGGTGTGTCTGCTGCAAAACAGTGAAGGTTAGTAATAGAGGCATCACCAGTGTCACCAACAGAGAAGGAGAGAGGTTTGAGATCAAAGAATTTAGTACGTGTACCACAACACATGTTGTCTACCTCATGTGGTGCCCCTGTGGTCTATATTATGTTGGTAGAACTAAAAGGCAACTGAAGGTTCGGATCAATGAGCATTTGACCAACATAAAAAACGGTTACAAGTACCACAGCGTATCCATGCACTTTAAGGAAAAACATCAACAGGACCCATCTCTGCTGCAATTTTGTGGCATTGATGTGGTATACCCCTCATGGAGGGGCTCAAATAGAGTGAGAGACTTGTCACGCAGAGAAACGGAATGGATATTCCTTTTTAAAAGTCTCACCCCGAGGGGGCTCAACATTGAATTAGATCTCAATTGCTTCATTAATGACTTTTAACTAAACAATCTCGTTCAGTTATGATATGGGAATGATTTCAAGAATCCCCCAATTTAATTGAAATACAGGATCCACTTTTAGCCTAATATTGTCTCATATAAGATTTTTAGTGGTCCACGCATGAATCTGCTTTTTGAGGTAACAGTAGTGCAAAGAATATAATCGCACGAATGACCAATAGCAGTATTTATGAATATTTTAATTTATGGATTTAGAATGATTCAAGACTGAACCATGGAGTTTCTGCTTTCAGTTTTGATATGTCAAGCTCAGCCCAGCCATAATTTTTTATTTTTTTATTTAATAATATTTTTTATTCGTCTTATACTATATATTAGCTATGCCAGTCGTACGTGGCAAGACGGTTCATGATATCTAATATCATTACTTTATTTAAGTCTTAGTTTTCCCATTCATGTTATTATACCACTCTGCATGCATTTGTAGTTCATTTACCTTTGCGGATATATAATTTTAAATATTAAGTAGGTGTGTTATTAATAACCTGATTAGATAGCGCTTGGAGAAGTTATAATATATTTGTTGTAATAACATTGCATATTTTAATGAATTTTAGAACACATAAAGTGTGTTGGAAAAACATGTCAGAACGTTAGAATGCTATAAAATCACCCACTACTCTGTAAGATAGCCAGTAATATGGATGATCCAGTAGAGAGCTGCCGACAATCTGTTTGAGGTGTATTACACACTACAGACCGGCCTATATGAGTAGCGGGGGTTTGCGCTCACGGGGACACTCGAACTGCGCAGGCGCGAGACACACAGGATGCGCATGCGCACTGTGATCTCTCTGCTTTAATGGAGAGGAGGGGAGTACATAAAAGGAGATTGATGCTTTGAGCGGCCTATCCCATGAATAAGCTACAGACGTAGCGAAACATGTCGGGGGCGTGGCCGAGCGGAGGTTAAACACTACATACCAAGTGACAGGAGGAAGCGATCGTGGTGGTTTGCCTAACAGGGGAGACGGTGGGTCCGGTGGACGAGCAAGCGAGGAGAGGGTGAGAGAGTCTTCTTACACGCCAGCCGTGACAGGGTCCGCCGTGACCGCATACCCCCCAGGGAGGCTTGTCCAGATCGCTGTGTTGATTTTGCTGTGTGCAGATTGCTGTGGATTTGTGCTGTGCTTTTATAGATTTTACACAATGTGAGTGCATCCTTTGAAGTGCTATTTGAAGTGTGTATTATTAAAAGTTGTTACGTTATCACACTATTGGGAGTTTTTTTCATTCTTATATGGAGCAAATCCCTGGATGGATGTAACTTCACCCCTAGCCTGGTAGCCTGGATACTCCTATGCTTTATAGCCTCATACGAGAGTGGAGGCAGAGAGAGCTGGTGAGAGACTGTCTATTGGGAGAGGGAGCACTGAACACAGAGGTGTGGTGGAAGGTTCCATCTAACATCAAGATACACTAAGGACTTGCTGTGGCACAATTGTTGCTTTTTACCTAACCACTATCACAGACTTTTTTCCACACATATGTGTGTATCTTCCACGGACTTTATTTATCAGTCACATTGTTAATATGCAAGGTGCTAGTTATTTATATTAGGTTACTCATATCTTTTAAGGAAGGTGTCACATATATAATTTGTTTTTATCAGCACTAAGTCACTGTTGGTATGGTAGTTATTTGATGCATTTAATTGATTTATGTAGTATTCATTTTTGATTTTTGATTTTTGATTTTTCATTTTACACCTGAAATAATGGGTACACTAGATTAGTTTTTTACACTGGATACAGTGTCAACACAAGTGTATTTAGGATAGCGCCACAAATTTTGGATTCTTCACGTGGGTGTAGGACACCACTAGCACGTCACAAGATTTGAAATTATTTGTTATACAGTAATCTCAGATGGGCAATGGAGAGAGATATTAGCGGGAGGTCATCGAGTATCGATTTCCCCTGCCCAAAGGATATCGCATCTAATGGTAATCCACAGGACGTACTACACCCCTAAAAGGTTATTTGAGTTTGGGAGGGGAACGGATGCCAACTGCCCTAGATGCCAGCAGGAAGGGGACCTGTTGCATATGTTATGGAAATGCCCGAAATTATTCCGGTACTGGTCAGAGATCCTAGAAACAATTAATAAAGTATTTTCCCTAAAACTTAAAATGGAACCGAAATTATGTATCCTGGGGGTAGGGGAGGATGTGACCATTGGAACCTGCAAAACTATAATAGTTCAGAGGTGTCTATTCCAGGCAAGAAAACTTATAGCTCAAAGATGGCAGGCAAGAACCCCCCCACAAATAGAGGAATGGTGTAAAACAGTGACTGAAACAATGTGGAAGGAAAAAACAGTATATATAAAAAGGAGGAACCTAAAAGCATTTAAAAAACTTTGGAGACCCTGGCTGGAGGAAATGGGATACATACTATAGTAAATAAAGAGATAACGCCCTCGCGAAATAGGAAGGTTAATATGCACGGATGTAGGGGGGGGAGGGTGAGGGAGGGGGTGGGAGGGGGAGGGGGGAGGGAGCAAAGGAAAGGGGTAAGGTGGATAAAACAACAAAGCACTTTGTTCTTCTTTGATAGGGGTTTTTTATGTACACCCAAAGTCGAGGATTGAATTGTAATGCATTATTGTATTGATATTATGCACTGAGATGTACTTCTGTTTAAACATTAGTAAAAACGATTGAATTTAAAAAAAAAAAAACGCGAAAAAACGCAGCGGTCGCGTTTTTGCGCGTTTTTGCGCGTATTCCGCGTTTCGCGTTTTTACAGCTCTAGCGCCGCTCCTCGGAATGCACTGGTCCTGGGTTTTTTTTACAGCTTAAAAACGCCTAGGCTATTTGCAGCACAAAAACGTCTAGGTGGGCATGAATCCATAGACTAACATAGACAGGCGTTTTTAAGCTGTAAAAAACGCTAAAAAACGCGGCTGTAAAAACGTTCGTGTGCATGAGGACTAAGTGCACACTGTGCATAGGACACAGTACACTAACTGTAAATACTGTAGCTGCCTGCCTGCGGTATTAATAGGATCCGAACAACAGCAATTGTGTTCAGGTAGCTTTAGGTGCACACTGTGCAGAGGACGCACTACACTAACTGTAAATACTGCAGCAGCTTGCCTGTGGTACTAATAGGATCAGAACAACAGCAATTTTCTTCAGGTAGCTTTAGGTGCACACTGTGCAGAGGATGCACTACACTAACTGTAAATACTGCAGCTGCCTGCCTGTGGTACTAATGGGATTAGAAAAACACCACCAATTGTCTTCAGGTAGCTTTAGGTGCACACTGTTCAGAGGACACAGTACACTAACTGTAAATACTGCAGCTGCCTGCCTGTGGTACTAATAGGATTAGAAGAACACCACCAATTTTCTTCAGGTAGCTTTAGGTGTACACTGTGCAGAGGACACAGTACACTAACTTTAAATACTGCAGATGCCTGTCTGTGGTATTAATAGGATCAGAACAACAGCAATTGTCTTCAGGTAGCTTTAGGTGCACACTGTGCAGAGGACACAGTACACTAACTGTAAATACTGCAGCTGCCTGCCTGTGGTATTAATAGGATCAAAACAACAGCAATTGTCTTCAGGTAGCTTTAGGTGCACACTGTGCAGAGGATGCACTACACTAACTGTAAATACTACAGCTGCCTGCCAGTGGTACTAATAGGATTAGAAGAACACCACCAATTTTGTTCAGGTAGCTTTAGGTGTACACTGTGCAGAGGACACAGTACACTAACTTTAAATACTGCAGCTTCCTGTCTGTGGTATTAATAGGATAAGAACAACAGCAATTGTCTTCAGGTAGCTTTAGGTGCAGACTGTGCAGAGGACGCACTACACTAACTGTAAATACTGCAGCTGCTTGCCTGTGGTACTAATAGGATCAGAACAACAGCAATTGTCCTCAGGTAGCTTTAGGTGCACAGTGTGCAGAGGACACAGTACACTAACTGTAAATACTGCAGCTTCCTGTCTGTTGTATTAATAGGATCAGAACAACAGCAATTGTCTTCAATTAGCTTTAGGTGCAGACTGTGCAGAGGACGCGCTACACTCACTGTAAATACTGCAGCTGCTTGCTTGTGGTATTAATAGGATCAAAACAACCGCAATTGTCTTCAGGTAGCTTTAGGTGCACACTGTGCAGAGGACACAGTACACTAACTGTAAATACTGCAGCTGCTTGCCTGTGGTACTAATAGGATAAGAACAACAGCAATTGTCTTCAGGTAGCTTTAGGTGCCCACTGTACAGAGGACGCGCTACACTCACTCTAAATACTGCAGCTGCCTCCCTGTGGTATTATTAGGGTCAAAACAACAGCAATTGTCTTCAGGTAGCTTTAGGTGCACACTGTGCAGAGGATGCACTACACTAATTGTAAATACTGCAGCTGCCTGCCTGAGGTACTAATAGGATCAGAAGAACACCACCAATTTTCTTCAGGTAGCTTTAGGTGCACACTGTGCAGAGGACGCACTAAAGCTGTAAATACTGAAGCTGCCTGCCTGTGGTATTAATAGGATCAGAACAACAGCAATTGTCGTCAATTAAATTTAGGTGCACATTGTGCAGAGGACGCACTATACTAACTGTAAATACTGCAGCTGCCTGCCTGTGGTACTAATGGGATTAGAAAAACACCACCAATTGTCTTCAGGTAGCTTTAGGTGCACACTGTTCAGAGGACACAGTACACTAACTGTAAATACTGCAGCTGCCTGCCTGTGGTACTAATAGGATTAGAAGAACACCACCAATTTTCTTCAGGTAGCTTTAGGTGTACACTGTGCAGAGGACACAGTACACTAACTTTAAATACTGCAGATGCCTGTCTGTGGTATTAATAGGATCAGAACAACAGCAATTGTCTTCAGGTAGCTTTAGGTGCACACTGTGCAGAGGACACAGTACACTAACTGTAAATACTGCAGCTGCCTGCCTGTGGTATTAATAGAATCAAAACAACAGCAATTGTCTTCAGGTAGCTTTAGGTGCACACTGTGCAGAGGATGCACTACACTAACTGTAAATACTGCAGCTGCCTGCCTGTGGTACTAATAGGATTAGAAGAACACCACCAATTTTGTTCAGGTAGCTTTAGGTGTACACTGTGCAGAGGACACAGTACACTAACTTTAAATGCTGCAGCTTCCTGTCTGTGGTATTAATAGGATCAGAACAACAGCAATTGTCTTCAGGTAGCTTTAGGTGCAGACTGTGCAGAGGACGCACTACACTAACTGTAAATACTGCAGCTGCTTGCCTGTGGTACTAATAGGATCAGAACAACAGCAATTGTCCTCAGGTAGCTTTAGGTGCACACTGTGCAGAGGACGCACTACACTAACTGTAAATACTGCAGCTGCTTGCCTGTGGTACTAATAGGATCAGAACAACAGCAATTGTCCTCAGGTAGCTTTAGGTGCACACTGTGCAGAGGACACAGTACACTAACTGTAAATACTGCAGCTTCCTGTCTGTTGTATTAATAGGATCAGAACAACAGCAATTGTCTTCAATTAGCTTTAGGTGCAGACTGTGCAGAGGACGCGCTACACTCACTGTAAATACTGCAGCTGCTTGCTTGTGGTATTAATAGGATCAAAACAACCGCAATTGTCTTCAGGTAGCTTTAGGTGCACACTGTGCAGAGGACACAGTACACTAACTGTAAATACTGCAGCTGCTTGCCTGTGGTACTAATAGGATAAGAACAACAGCAATTGTCTTCAGGTAGCTTTAGGTGCCCACTGTACAGAGGACGCGCTACACTCACTCTAAATACTGCAGCTGCCTCCCTGTGGTATTATTAGGGTCAAAACAACAGCAATTGTCTTCAGGTAGCTTTAGGTGCACACTGTGCAGAGGATGCACTACACTAATTGTAAATACTGCAGCTGCCTGCCTGAGGTACTAATAGGATCAGAAGAACACCACCAATTTTCTTCAGGTAGCTTTAGGTGCACACTGTGCAGAGGACGCACTAAAGCTGTAAATACTGAAGCTGCCTGCCTGTGGTATTAATAGGATCAGAACAACAGCAATTGTCGTCAATTAAATTTAGGTGCACATTGTGCAGAGGACGCACTATACTAACTGTAAATACTGCAGCTGCCTGCCTGTGGTACTAATGGGATTAGAAAAACACCACCAATTGTCTTCAGGTAGCTTTAGGTGCACACTGTTCAGAGGACACAGTACACTAACTGTAAATACTGCAGCTGCCTGCCTGTGGTACTAATAGGATTAGAAGAACACCACCAATTTTCTTCAGGTAGCTTTAGGTGTACACTGTGCAGAGGACACAGTACACTAACTTTAAATACTGCAGATGCCTGTCTGTGGTATTAATAGGATCAGAACAACAGCAATTGTCTTCAGGTAGCTTTAGGTGCACACTGTGCAGAGGACACAGTACACTAACTGTAAATACTGCAGCTGCCTGCCTGTGGTATTAATAGGATCAAAACAACAGCAATTGTCTTCAGGTAGCTTTAGGTGCACACTGTGCAGAGGATGCACTACACTAACTGTAAATACTGCAGCTGCCTGCCTGTGGTACTAATAGGATTAGAAGAACACCACCAATTTTGTTCAGGTAGCTTTAGGTGTACACTGTGCAGAGGACACAGTACACTAACTTTAAATGCTGCAGCTTCCTGTCTGTGTTATTAATAGGATCAGAACAACAGCAATTGTCTTCAGGTAGCTTTAGGTGCAGACTGTGCAGAGGACGCACTACACTAACTGTAAATACTGCAGCTGCTTGCCTGTGGTACTAATAGGATCAGAACAACAGCAATTGTCCTCAGGTAGCTTTAGGTGCACACTGTGCAGAGGACGCACTACACTAACTGTAAATACTGCAGCTGCTTGCCTGTGGTACTAATAGGATCAGAACAACAGCAATTGTCCTCAGGTAGCTTTAGGTGCACACTGTGCAGAGGACACAGTACACTAACTGTAAATACTGCAGCTTCCTGTCTGTTGTATTAATAGGATCAGAACAACAGCAATTGTCTTCAATTAGCTTTAGGTGCAGACTGTGCAGAGGACGCGCTACACTCACTGTAAATACTGCAGCTGCTTGCTTGTGGTATTAATAGGATCAAAACAACCGCAATTGTCTTCAGGTAGCTTTAGGTGCACACTGTGCAGAGGACACAGTACACTAACTGTAAATACTGCAGCTGCTTGCCTGTGGTACTAATAGGATAAGAACAACAGCAATTGTCTTCAGGTAGCTTTAGGTGCCCACTGTACAGAGGACGCGCTACACTCACTCTAAATACTGCAGCTGCCTCCCTGTGGTATTATTAGGGTCAAAACAACAGCAATTGTCTTCAGGTAGCTTTAGGTGCACACTGTGCAGAGGATGCACTACACTAATTGTAAATACTGCAGCTGCCTGCCTGAGGTACTAATAGGATCAGAAGAACACCACCAATTTTCTTCAGGTAGCTTTAGGTGCACACTGTGCAGAGGACGCACTAAAGCTGTAAATACTGAAGCTGCCTGCCTGTGGTATTAATAGGATCAGAACAACAGCAATTGTCGTCAATTAAATTTAGGTGCACATTGTGCAGAGGACGCACTATACTAACTGTAAATACTGCAGCTGCCTGCCTGTGGTACTAATGGGATTAGAAAAACACCACCAATTGTCTTCAGGTAGCTTTAGGTGCACACTGTTCAGAGGACACAGTACACTAACTGTAAATACTGCAGCTGCCTGCCTGTGGTACTAATAGGATTAGAAGAACACCACCAATTTTCTTCAGGTAGCTTTAGGTGTACACTGTGCAGAGGACACAGTACACTAACTTTAAATACTGCAGATGCCTGTCTGTGGTATTAATAGGATCAGAACAACAGCAATTGTCTTCAGGTAGCTTTAGGTGCACACTGTGCAGAGGACACAGTACACTAACTGTAAATACTGCAGCTGCCTGCCTGTGGTATTAATAGGATCAAAACAACAGCAATTGTCTTCAGGTAGCTTTAGGTGCACACTGTGCAGAGGATGCACTACACTAACTGTAAATACTGCAGCTGCCTGCCTGTGGTAAATAGGATTAGAAGAACACCACCAATTTTGTTCAGGTAGCTTTAGGTGTACACTGTGCAGAGGACACAGTACACTAACTTTAAATGCTGCAGCTTCCTGTCTGTGGTATTAATAGGATCAGAACAACAGCAATTGTCTTCAGGTAGCTTTAGGTGCAGACTGTGCAGAGGACGCACTACACTAACTGTAAATACTGCAGCTGCTTGCCTGTGGTACTAATAGGATCAGAACAACAGCAATTGTCCTCAGGTAGCTTTAGGTGCACACTGTGCAGAGGACACAGTACACTAACTGTAAATACTGCAGCTTCCTGTCTGTTGTATTAATAGGATCAGAACAACAGCAATTGTCTTCAATTAGCTTTAGGTGCAGACTGTGCAGAGGACGCGCTACACTCACTGTAAATACTGCAGCTGCTTGCTTGTGGTATTAATAGGATCAAAACAACCGCAATTGTCTTCAGGTAGCTTTAGGTGCACACTGTGCAGAGGACACAGTACACTAACTGTAAATACTGCAGCTGCTTGCCTGTGGTACTAATAGGATAAGAACAACAGCAATTGTCTTCAGGTAGCTTTAGGTGCCCACTGTGCAGAGGACGCGCTACACTCACTCTAAATACTGCAGCTGCCTCCCTGTGGTATTATTAGGGTCAAACAACAGCAATTGTCTTCAGGTAGCTTTAGGTGCACACTGTGCAGAGGATGCACTACACTAATTGTAAATACTGCAGCTGCCTGCCTGAGGTACTAATAGGATCAGAAGAACACCACCAATTTTCTTCAGGTAGCTTTAGGTGCACACTGTGCAGAGGACGCACTAAAGCTGTAAATACTGAAGCTGCCTGCCTGTGGTATTAATAGGATCAGAACAACAGCAATTGTCGTCAAGTAAATTTAGGTGCACATTGTGCAGAGGACGCACTATACTAACTGTAAATACTGCAGCTGCCTGCCTTTGGTACTAATAGGATCAGAAGAACACCAGCAATTTTCTTCAGGTAGCTGTAAATACTGTAAAAACACCTGCCTGCCTGTCAGTAGGAAGAGAATAACAGGAACAGATATAGCTAAACTGAATACAGTGTATATATATATATATATATATATATATATATATATATATATATATATATATATATATATATAAAAATAACACCTAGGATGCATATATAAGTGCAGCTAACTGACTCGCCTGCCTACTCTATCTAACTTAAATCAAATGACACTGTCTCTCTGTCTATCTCTCCGCCACTGCAACATACTACACAAGGCCGCCACGCAGGCGGCCTTATATAGTGTGGGGCATGTACTAAACCCCCTGAGCCATAATTGGCCAAAGCCACCCTGGCTTTGGCCAATTACAGCTCTCTGTACAGACGGCGCTGTGATTGGCCAAGCATGCGGGTCATAGTGCATGCTTGGCCAATCATCAGCCAGCAATGCATTGCGATGCCGCAGTGAATTATGGGCCGTGATGCGCCACTCAAATTTGGCGCGAATGGCCCATAATGTTAACAATTCGACGAACGGTCGAACATGCAATGTTCAAGACGAACATGGGTTCTACTCGAACTCCAAGCTCATCCCTAGTTATAATCTGTTGAAAAGTAGGTGAAGTCTTTCTCCATAGTGTGAAGACAGCGCCACATGTCATAAAGGTCGTAGACATGCAAAAACAACTGAAGGGAGGCTATGCCTCTTTTTTGTGGTGTTTTATGCCGTGTACACACAAGCGGAATTTCTGACAGAAAGAGTCCGATGGGTGCTTTTCATCGTATATTCCGACCATGTGTATGCCCCATCGGACTTTTTCTTTGAAAATTCAGACAGACTTAGAGAACATGTTCTATATTTTCCGGCGGAACAAATTACTATCGGAAAAAACACTCGTCTGTATGCTGTTTTGACGCACCAGAAACGACACATGCTCTGAAGCAAGTACGAGACTATTATACTACTATAGCTATTAGCTACTGGCTATTGAACTTCTGTTTTCTAGTCCCATCATACGTGTTGTACGTCACCGCGCTCTGGATGGTCAGAATTTGGTGTGACCATGTGTATGCAAGACAGCTTGAGCAGAATTCCGTCAGAACTCCGTCGTAAATACCTTTAGAGTTTATTCCGACGACAAAACCCATCGTGTGTACAGGGCATTAGAGTCTAGCTGGGGGTCAGGGAGTATATTGAAGTCTCTGCAGAGTAATAAAGAGCTTTTCTTTATTTTCTCTACTCATTAGCCCATGCAGAAAACAAAGCTGGTAGCTGTTTGGAGCATATATTCTGACTGTTGTGTATCTGGTATAGTTTATGTTGCAAATTAGTATAAGGTATCTGCCTGCTTTGTCTGCTACCTCATAAATTGGGTGGAAAGGGAGAGTATCTCTTATTGCCACCAGTACTTTTTTTTGCTGGTATTGAGGCAAAAAACATGTGCAGGAAATTGGGGTGTTGGCAATTAGGAGCAGAGAGTTGGTGGAAATGGGTCTCCTGCATGCACAGAATATCATTATTGTGGTGTAGAGCCTCTTCCCAGAGAGCCGTGCATTTGGTGGGATGATTAAGTCCCCTAGCATTTATAAAAAGTATAGTAATTGGCATGGTGCGAAGAGGTGTATAAGCTGGGAGCTGTAACAAGAGCACTTACTTGTGTCCTGTGGTAAGGAAAGGATACTATTGCCATGGTACAGCGATGCAATAGGTGGGCCAGTCCAATAGGAACTAGTTTTGCGTGTTGACTCCAATTATGCAATGGCTTCTCTGACTAGCGCCCTAACGGAATTCACAATAGTGCCGGGGAAAAAAATCCTCCAAAAACCAAATTGACTATAGCTCCCAGACAACAGATAGCACCCAAACCCTCACTCTTGCTAGGACCTGGATTATTGCACGTGAAACTAATGTTTAGCGCATGAAATGATCACCTAAAAGGTACTGAAATATGTGGTATATTGTTAAACATAATCTGCCTTTAAACTGTGTTAAAAAGTGTTATATACACTGAAATATCTTTAAAAGTCTGAGAAGAGATAAATTCCCTGGTTCTTTACAACTAGGTGCCAGCACAACTGAGCATGCTCAGACCTGCAAACAACTCTCATTTTAACTCTCATGCCTTTTTTACCAAGTGTTATAGTAAATACCAAAATGAGCGCTGGTTTAAAAAGTGTTTTTTGAGAGTGAAATTGAGAGTTATGTATCTCGAATGCAAGTTTCAGCCATTGATTCTAATGATACAATTGTAACTTCCTCAATTAAATACTTTTCATGTTGAGATGAAATGTATATTTCTCTCAAAGAAATTGTCCTTGCAACAATGTTGCTTCTTATTCATCTATGTTGTTTTTAAGAATGCTAGAATGTGGAATGTTTTCATGTTTTGGAAACATATATTTTTTTCTGCATCTCTCGCTTGTTGCAGTCCATCTCACACAAATCTTTACCCAAACTTACACAGGTGTGTTTACAAACCACAAACAATACCATTGCTGATGCAAATTTAAAATGAGTCACAATTTTGTGTGTTTTTTATTATTTCCAAATGATCATAATTTGAGCCCAAAAAATGTGATATGTGTACCAACATCAGAAATCAAAATGTCATTCCCAAAGGGGGTAACATCACTATTCTACACTCTCACACCAAGAACCACCAAATATCACTGAATAAATAAAAAAGAATAACTCCTGACTAATGTAATTCCACCACCTATATGTCCAAAGCAATGCAGTATTTATGTGTAGGAGGGTTTCACACATGGCAGAACAGTGGTTAACAGGTTAGCACTTCTGCCTAGCAGTGCTGGGGTTTCTGGTTCGAATCCCAAACATGTTTTATGTTCTCCTTATGAAGTTAAAACATAACTCCTGACTCAGGTTCTTACATAAATTATGTCTAAATGTAGTATTTATGTGTAGAAGGGTTCCACCATCATTGCAAATCATGTCATATTTTTTAGTGGGCAAGGACTATATTCAGCCTTAACATTTCGCCACTGGCACTAATTGCAGCCTCTTACCAAGCTAAAACCCACAAAATGACAGCTATTTATCCTTCAGCATACTAACAGTAATCAGCCATACTCACCCTTCGAAACAGATGGCATGTGCAAGTTGTTCAGTGTCTCTCTGGCCTTCCGCAGTACATCTGCATTGATTAACTCCTTGCACCCCTGGGACTTTTATTTATTTCAGGTACTTATATAGAGCCGTCAATTTACGCAGCGCTTTACATACACATTGTACATTCACATCAGTCCCTACCCTCAAGGAGCTTACAATCTAAGGTCCCTAACACACATTCATACATACTAGGGACAATTTAGACAGGATCCAATTAACCTACCAGCATGTCTTTGGAGTGTGGGAGGAAACCGGAGTACCCGGAGGAAACCCACGCAGGCACAGGGAGAACATGCAAACTCCAGGCAGGTAGTGTTGTGGTTGGGATTCGAACCAGTGACCCTTCTTACTGCTAGGCGAGAGTGCTACCCACTGCACCACTGTGCCGCCCACCCACTGCACCACCATCCAAGAAGAAACATCTGCCAAGTTGAGAACCGATTACCTAGCTCATCGATCGAACTCTGATCAACCCTCGGACATTAATTGCAAGTATTCTTCCTTCCCAATTCTACCTTATTGCTTTGTGGCTGTATATTGTCTTTATCTTTTGAAACATCTTTTTTCTGTAAATATTTTATTTGCATCAACCTTGACCTTAACATAATAAACCCTTATGTTGAAAAGTGTTAACCTTGTCTCTAAAGCTCTTAATGCAAGCTATAAACGAACCTGCCTCTTGAAGGGCGCTACTGTTATAGAGTAAGACTCTGAGCAGACCTGTCTGTAGTGGCAGTGTGTGTGGCAGACGCTTATTCTCAAATTATAATTGGTATTGCAAAATTACGAGTCTCCCCCGGCTCGGTCTTTTAAATGGGGGTGGTGGCAGTTAAAGGGTTAATTGTGTAATTAGCCCAGTGACAATCACTCTCAGGCTGCTCGCACCTAGATTGTGGTCCCGCAAGCTGGAAAATCTTTGTGCTGGGCGCAGCTGAGAGTGGCATTGTTACGTAAGTGACAGCGTGGTGTGAGGTTGGCTGGTCCTTTGTCGCGAGTTAGCGAGGAGGGCAGGGATCTGACACCCGCGTTCGTCACCAATATGGACCAATATGTGACGAACGCGGGTGTCAGATCCCTGCCCTCCTCGCTAACTCGCGACAAAGGACCGGCCAACCTCACACCACGCTGTCACTTACGTAACAATGCCACTCTCAGCTGCGCCCAGCACAAAGATTTTCCAGCTTGCGGGACCACAATCTAGGTGCGAGCAGCCTGAGAGTGATTGTCACTGGGCTAATTACACAATTAACCCTTTAACTGCCACCACCCCCGTTTAAAAGACCGAGCTGGGGGAGACTCGTAATTTCAGCAATACCAATTATAATTTTAGAATAAGCGTCTGCCACACACACTGTCACCACAGACAGGTCTGCTCAGAGTCTTACTCTACAACAGTAGCGCCCTTTAAGAGGCAGGTTCGTTTATAGCCTGCACAGTTTGACACCACAGAGATGCAGCCTAAAAATATATAGCAGCACAGTGGCTAACAGTTTAGCACTTCTGGTTTGAATCACAATCCCGCTACCTGGCTAGAGGTTTCTATGTTCTTCCGCTGTTGTGCTGTAAAAGTATATTTTTCACCAGTGATGACATTTTTGATGAGTTTCACACAATGGAAACCCAATAAATTACATTATAAATCAAGCAAGTGTGGGTTTGCACCAAATCTACAACTGTGGTGTTTTGGCCCAGATATGGATGTATAATTCTGGTGTGATCCTGCACACATATTTTAATATTGTATGCTTATGATGAATGACGAATGTGCTTTGTCACCAATTTGTGTGAAGCAGCCCTCACAAAGTTGTAATTTCCTGTTTTGGACCCTCCACATGCCCAACAACATACACGTTTGATTTGGAGATTTTTGGAATCACTGATCATGGCTAGAGCCTTAGACATTTGTTATTTTGAGGTTTACCCTGCACAGATATCTATGCTGATGCATTCTTTCATTTATAAAGAGTGTGTATCTCAATCTTGGGCAGGTGGAAGATCTTGCAACTCACTCACTTCCTCAAGTCCCTCCCGGATGCGGATGGCTTCCGCAGACAACCGACACCTTTTGAGGAATTGTGCCTAGGAGATGAACCTATACGGAAATCCCTTTCATATTCTTATAATATCTTACTTACTATCACATCCCAATCAGACCCCCCATTTCTGAGGAAATGGGAGAGAGATCTTAATACCACATTCACCGAAGACCAAAAGACTTGTATACTTCTTTTTGCACATAAATCCTCGCTCTGTAGCAAGTACCAGGAAATCACCTATAAGATCCTGACACGCTGGTACAGGACTCCCTCAGAACTGGCGTCTATATTCCCGGGACATAGTCCACTGTGTTGGAGATGTGGCACACAGACTGGTACACTGCTTCACATATTCTGGGAGTGCCCGGCCCTGGCAGCTTTCTGGGGACCGGTATTGCAAATTATTCACAAGCTCACGGATGTTGCTCTCCAGGATAACCCGGCAGCAATACTCCTAAATCTAACTCCCATGTCCTGTAGGCGATATCGTAAATCCCTCCTGAAACACCTCCTGAGTGCGGCCAGGGCATGTGTCCCCGGTGCCTGGAGACAGCAGTCCCCACCGGCAGTCTCACAATGGTTTGCCAGGGTTTGCGATATTCAACGTATGGAACAGCTCACAGCTGCCTTTCGGGAGAGGGAGGAGGAACACAACACCCGATGGACATATTGGAACATGTTCCGATTTTCGGATGCCTATAAGTCATACTTCTGAATGCTTTGTCTTAAGACAATTTGGAGTAGTGGGTCCTCGACCCCATTGGAGCCCCACATCCCCTTCCCCTCTTTCCTCAGACCTCCCCTGTTCCTCCCTCACTCCTTTCTTTTCTCTATTGACACCATTGGTGTCTCCCACCCTATTTTCATATAAATGAGAATAAAAAAAAATCCCTGGATTGCAATATCTGCTGATACCATTCCATTTATTCCAATACTGAAATTATAACCTATATAGAGTATAAGGCTTGGGAGTTGCCCCCTGAAATGGGGTTCTCCCCATTGGCCCTGTTCACTGACTACGTATACGTTTTTTTTTGGGCCGGGGGTCTTCTCTGCCGCGCTGCTTGTATGTGGTGGCGGTGGGGGTGATTCCGGACCACGGATCTTTATTGGAAATGGGACAGTAGAACTTGGAGTGCTGTCTCATTAATGCAAACTTTGTTATACAATTGTTGTTGATGCCTAATGTTGGAATTAGTTGAATGATAAGTTTGATTTTCTTTCTCTCTGTACATTCAGCAATCCTTAAATAAAAAGATAGAGAGTGTGTATTCCTAATGAACAGGTGTGAGCACTTGAGGCCTACATGAAGAGACAGAATCAATGCGGTTGGTGTGTCCTTTACTGGGTGAGTGAGCAATCCTAGCTAGGTTATTTAAAGGCCTGCATTTGTGGCAGGTGTTTGACCTGTTGTTTGATGGTTGCTTCTAAATCTCACATGTTAGACTTACAACTGCTATGTAATGGTTTATATGAAAAGGAAGGTTCCTGCTAATTCATTCCTGCTGTGTGCCAATGTAGTTTGTGCACTGTCTTTTTGGCTTTTGTATTCATTTTGTCTGTTTTTGCTTATGATAATCTTGCCATTTAACTTTTTAGGGGTTTGGGGCAAGGACTTCTGATCACCATAAAGGTTTGTCATGGTTGTTATTAGCTTGATTTGTATCCCTGCTTTTCTAATGTGATTTGTTGTGTCTAATTTTTAGTGTCCTACCCTTATAGATTGTAAGCTCTTTTGAGCAGGGCCCTTCTAACTATATTGTCAAATGCTGGAGCATCATTTCCATGCCTTTTTTTTTTGGCCCAGGTAACGTACATACTCATTTATAAGCCAAGTTTTTCAGCACATTTTTTACGCTGAAAAAGCCCCCCTCGGCTTATACTCGAGTGAGGGTCCCACTTACCTGTTCTCCGGTGCAGTGCCAGTGTTCTCCAGTCTCTCCCGCTCATCTGTGGGCACCTGCAGCCTTTGTGGGTGGTCCGATGACTGCTGATATCACCGCTTTTCTTTTCTCATGCACGCTGGCAGCCTCTGTGTTATCTGTGCCATAATGGGCAAGAACCTGCCCGCTTCTGTGTGCTTGTACCTGGGGCGCACTGCATCCTTTTCAGATGAATGCAGCCGCTCTTCTTCTCCCACTCTTCTTCAGGGCTGTGACCAACTACGTAGCCTTTACAGCCTTACCCGTGCTTGGTCATTCCCCCTTTCTCTGCCCAAGCATTGCTGAATACAAGTACCGGTATATCTCTGGTCTTGGATATACAGTACGTTACTTAGGCTTATACTCGAGTCATTAAGTTTTCCCATTTTTTTTGTGGTAAAATTAGGTGCCTCTGCTTATATTCGGATTGGCTTATACTCGAATATATACGGTACATCAATGTAACAAATGTTTATACTAACCTTGAAATAAAAAAGTTGATTGTTTTTTGCTTTATGTTTGACTTTTGCAGACTCAAAATACATATTTTATAAGTGCAAACTAGTCATACACCTTCAAATCTATAATAAATCTAGTTGCATATAAAAATATTTGGTTGTGCACATATGCTTGTTCTTGATTAGAAAGTGTAATGGGGGGAGGGGGAAGAACCCCCCCAAGAAAAAAAAACAAAAAAATCCCTGCTCCAAAGCTGAATTTCAGGGCTCTACTAATTTTGTGGACTAGGTAAGCCATGAAAAATGTCAAGTAAATGTGCATTCTCTCTAAGCACCAAATTAATAAAAACATGCCACAAAAACAATAGTATAAATAAAATTTAGCATGGGTTCCCCACCAAAATCCATACCAGGCCCAGATTTTAAGGGGAACTCAATGCCAAATTTTCCCCAAAAATTGGCATGGGGCCCCCCAAAATCCATACCAGATGGCCGCATGTCCTCAACATGGGGGGTGCTTTGGGGGGCCTCTTCCCGACAACCCTGGCCAGTGGATGTCGGGGTCTGCATGCAGGGGGCTTATCAGAATCTGAAAGCCCTCTTTAACAAGGGGGGCCCCAGATCCTACCCCTCCCTATGTGAATGGGTATTGGGTACATGGTACCTCTACCCATTCACCCCAAAAAGAAGTGAAATGTAAAAAAGCAAGAGCAGGTTTTTGACAAGTCCTTTATTTAAAATAGCTCTGAGCTGTCTTCTCCCCGAGCTGTCTTCTCCTTCCGCTGTCTCTCCCACCACTGACTTCTCCTGCCGCTATCTCTCCAGCTGCCGTCTTCTCCTGCCGCTGTCTCTCCTGCCACTGTCTCTTCTGCCTCCATCTTCTCCTGCCGCTGTCTCTCCCGTGCCATTTCTCCCGCTGCCGTCTCTCCCGACGCCATCTTCTCACGTCTCTCCCGATGCCATCTTCTCATGTCGCGTCTTCTCCTTCTGCTGTGTTCTTCCTCACCGCCGGTTACTCGCTAAAAAAACAAAAAACAAAAAAAAAAAACAAGGGGCGGGCTCTCTGGGTGATATCATCAGATCACCACAACCCATGGCTAGATAAGAGATGCCAGGCAATATCTGGGGGCACCCTTGTTAAAGGGGGCTTCCGGATTCCGATAAGCCCCCTGCCCACAAACCCCGACAACCACAGGCAAGGATTGTCAGGAAGAGGCCCTTGTCCCCATCAACATGGGGACAAGGTGCTTTGGGGTGGGCGGGTGCAAGGGTGCAGAGCCCTCCCGCCCCAAAGCACACCCCCCCCATGTTGAGGGAATGCGGCCTGGTATAGTCAGGAGGGGGCGTTCGCTCACCCCTTCCCTTTCCTGTCCTACAGGCTGCATGCTTGGATAAGGGTCTGATATGGATTTTGGGGGGACCCCACCCCATTTTTTTTAAATTAAATTTTGGCATGGGGGTCCCCTCTAAATCCATACTAGACCTGAATGGCCTGGTATGGACCTGAGGGGGACCCCTACACTGTTTTTTTCCCCTTTTTTTTGCTGGCAATTTTTTTTTTTATTTTACATTCAGCTGTCAGGGGGGAATCCCCCTGACAGCTGATGACTCATCGGTTGCTAAAGACAGTGCGTACGGCTTCCCGGCCCCTTGCTTAGCAACCAGCTATACACTGTGTGGGTCCTCCTCAAAGTCCAGACCAGACCCTTATCCAAGCATGCAGCCTGGCAGGTCAGGAAATGGAAAGGATGAGCGAGCGCCCCCCTCCTGAACCAAACCAGGCCACATGCCCTCAACATGGGGGAGGGGTGCTTTAGGGCAGGGGGGCTCTGCCCCCACACCCCAAAGCACCTTGTTCCCATGTTGATAAAGACAAGGGCCTCTTCCCGACAACCCTGGCTGGTGGTTGTCAGGGTCTGCAAGTGAGGGGCTTATCAGAATCTGGAATCCCAGATCCCACCCCCCCATATGAATGAGTGTGGGGTACATTGTACCCCTACCCATTCACCCATAAAAGTAGTGTAGTGTGGCAAAAGACAATAGCCAGTTTTTGACAAGTCCTTTATTAAAAATGTCTTCTTCTTCTTTCCCCGCTTCTTCCTCCGGTCTTCTTCTTCTTCTTCCTCCACCACCCTTGCTACCACCGACCCACTGAAGATACAAAAACAACCCTCCTCCTACGCTGCAGTCCACCGATCTGTCCGCTTCCATGGCACATGGCATTTTATATATAACTATGGGGTGTGGTCACCGGATTGCGGGTCTCTGAATGACGTCATCCACCCCATTGCAGCATTGGAGTAGGTTCTTTTTTTTTAATTTTAAGTGGGTCAGTGGTGGGAGCGGTGGCAGAGGAAGAAGAAGACCGGAGGACGAAGCAGGGGAAGAAGAAGCCAGAGGAAGGCTGGAGGAAGAAGCGGGGGAAGATGAGGACGGGCAGATGGAGGAGAAGACCGGATGAAGAAGCAGGGAAAGCTTCTTCAAAACTGTCTTTTGTGGTTTTTACTTTTTGAAAATTTTTTTGGTGAATGGGTAAGGGTACGATGTATCCCATACTCATTCACATGGGGTGGCCGGGATCTGGGGGCCCCCTTGTTAAAGAGGGCTTCCAGATTCTGATTAGCTCCCCACCCGCAGACCCCAAAACCACCGACCAGGGTTGTCTGCAAGAGGCAGAGGCCCTTGTCCTCATCAACATGAGGATAAGCAAAAGCACCCACCCCATGTTGAAGTCACGTGGCCTGGCACGGTTTTGGGGGGGCTCGTTAGTCCCCCCTTTCCTGACCTCTATTTTTTTTAAATTTGGCGCAGGGTTCCCCTTATTATCTATACCAGACCTGAAGGGCCTGGTATGGATTTCGGGGGGGACCCCCATGCATTGTTTTTTAAATTTTGGTTCAGGGTTCCCCTTAATATTCATACCAGACCCAAAGGGCCTGGTATTGGACTGGGGGGGACCCATGCCGTTTTTTGAATGAGTTTTATCTATATTGCTGAGACCCGACAATTCATTACAGCTGCGATCAGTCATTTGTTCCAACATTTGATTAATCTGGGTCTCTACCTGTTCAATGGCACTTTGGCGATTTGACCCATTTAGGATGGGACTGCAGAGATGCATCAGACTCATCACCACACCTCTGGTCTTGATGCTGCGGCCTTTCTCTCGGGGGTTCCTGTGGTTCCCTTTGATTTTGGGGAATTAGGGCAGCTACACCAACCCTGGGGTTACTGACTTGTTCCTGATTGGAACAAATGACACACCTGAATAACGGCCAATCTGCAAACCCGTCTTTTATCAGGGACTACTCCCGTGACCAACCCAGGGTCACAGAATGCATAAAACCCCATACAGTCCTCCAACAGGGGACAACCCTTTGTGCGATGACAGGAGACATGCACCATACCCCTGACATGCCCCTTAACATGGGGGATCAATGTTAGATTGTTAATTCTGCTCCTGTTTTTCAGTATTCTTCTAACCCCTCTAATGTAGCTGAGCTGCTGGGAGTCATTGTAAATGACCAATCAGGCTGGATGCCTAGTACTCAGTGTGCTTCCGTCTCGAGTAGGCCCCGCAGGTCATCCCGCAGGAATCATAAGCGCAAAGAAGCTGTGACATGCTGTGAGATAAATACCAACTGTAAGTTATTGGAAAGCCCACAGATCCTCAGCCATGCTAATTTCATATATGAGTTGACTGAATCTGATGGAAAATATTTCACTACAGTAAAGGTACATGAGTGATCACCCCATTTCAGGTTTAATTGACACGGGATCCCAAGCCACCATTCTGTCGCAGGAACAATTTAATGAAGTAATAAATTCAATGCCCAACAAACCAAAACTTAGGATCTTTGATTACTCAATAATCGGGGTGGGGGGAGAGCCGCTGCAAGTCATGGGTACTGCCTGTCTTAAACTCAAATTAGGTAATAAGGAATTAGGCACCCTATTATTATTACAAATCTCCCAAACCATCACATGATAATTGGAATGGATCTCCTAAAGAGGCTCAACACAATTGTTGACTGTGTGAATCAAATAATGTGGTCATAAGTCAACTCCCCGATTAAATATGAGAGACTTAAAACTCCCCATTCCAGGCGACACTGCCACCTGGTGGAAGAAAGGCCTGGTTCCCTAGAAATACACTTCAGGAATAGTCAGTTCCCTGATGTAATGGTTATCCAACCTGACAATCATGGCCTGGGAGTAGGAGATGAGGTCCATATTTTTAAAATACCCCGTGATAAAATAAAAGAGATCTACCACCAGGATAATGTACTGACCATATCCTTCCATCAGGAAAATAAAACTGAGAAAGGGGGAAATCACGCCCAGTTCCTGACAGAAGTGGAAAGGGTTAGCATTAACCTATTTATCCCTATCTAGATAAATGGTCTTAATAGGTCAAAATATGCCAAAATTGATTTAAAGCAAGAGCATAGCTTTGTGAGCCATGGGCTTCTGAAATGGCTTTCCGAAATGGAAAGGTTCCATTTCGCCACTCCTCATCGACATTGGATGTCAAATGCCCTTGATGACTCTGAGGACCATAACTCAAATTCTAGATGCCTTTTAAATATCACTATAGGTAATAAGGCAACCACTCACGTGTTAATAGTGCTGGATAATCCCCAATCCCAAATGTACCTTCGGCAACGACTTAATGCATAGTTTTGCCACCCAAATTGACCTGATAAATGACTGCTTATGGAGTCGACTAAAGGGGGACCCAGAGGAATATCAGGATATGACCTCAGCCCTGAAATTCCAGCAACAGATGCCTTATGCTGTTGAAATTCAGGTAGCTCAAGAAATTATCATCCCCAGGAACATGAAAAATTTCCTACTTCCTATAAATGTAAAAAAGGGACAAAAACTGAAGGGGTCAGATTTATTAGTATACCTGTCTCAGAGAATACAGGAGGAGGGAATAAAAATTACTCACACACCTTTGATCAATACACATCAGTCTATAATATCCATCTACGTCCACAACCTCTCAAATCAGGACCTTAACCTAACCAAGGGCACCCTTATCGGCTTTGCAGTAGAGACAGGGTATTATACGTTTGGAGTCACCAACCAAGTGATTGCACTCATACCAGATGAATATTTATCTGAGGAGAAATGAAATGAACAATCTTTCAATTCTTTACCCGAGGGTTTGTTCACCATAAAGTCCATTTACCCCTTTGATTCTAAGGATGGTACCTGTAGAATTGAAGAGACGTCTTTCGTCTTTAATCAACCACTCCAAAAACAAGAGTACCCCGAGGGACCTGACTGGGAGAGAAGTACACATTGCATACCCAATGACCTGACCACCAGGCTTGAAGAGGCCTATGAGATAGGGCAACCTGAAAGCTTTTGTGGATTCAAAGAGATAGTCGAGGAGATAATAGCCCTAGCTGATGCACACACCAATGATCTTGAGCGACAATTGCTCCACGAGCTTCTCTTTGAATTCCAGGAAATCTTTGCTCAGGATTCTTATGATTGTGGGAGTACTGAACTCCACATCACCAAATCCAGACCGACCCTCAGGCCCCACCAGTATTTGTAAAGCAGTATAGACTTCTGCTAGCCTCCTATGAGTCTCTCGCCAAGATCATTAGGAAGTTACACGAACGAGGTATAATTAGGCCCATTCACAGCTCGTACAATCAAACCATCCTGGGGATTTTGAAACCCAACGGACAGTGGCGCTTGTGCGCTGATCTCCGACAACTCAACAAGCGTCTCTACATGTCAAGATGGCCTGTACCCTACATAGACCAGTGCCTTGCCCAACTCCAAGGGTCCCGGGTATAAACTAACCTTCAGTTTTGGGAATCAACAGTACTGCTGGGTGCGTATGCCTTTCGGCTATATTAATTCTGGCCATGAATTTGCTGTCTTCATGGCTATAGCCACAAGCCACAAGGCTGTGCAGATGCCTTCGAGCGAGGAACATTGGCATAAGTCGATGACATCCTTATCAAAAGTACTTATATGACCAAGCACCTTACAGAACTCTGACATATCTTGGGCCAGTTAAGGACGGCCAGAGTGAAGTTATCCATTCAGAAAGTCCAGTGGTGTTGCACCCAGGTAAAATTCTTAGCCATGAAGTTACCTCAGAAGGTTTAAATGCCCAGAAGAAAAAGGTTGAGGCAGTACTCAACTGTAAGGTCCCTACTAATCTTAAAGAATTAAGATCATTTCTAGGAATGGTTAACTATTCCCGTAATTTCATCGATAATTTTGCAGAGATGAGCAAACCGGTACTTCATCTGCTGAAGAAAGATGCTGAATGGTCATGGGGCAAAGAACAAGCCGACACTGTGAAGGAACTGAAGGTACAACTCACCCAGGCCCCCTGCCTTGAATATCCAGAAGGAGGTAAACCTTTTTTTTTCTTGAGATAGGGTACACGCAGGTGAGTATGAGTTCCGTTCTTTACCAAAAACAAGAGAATGTCAGTAAGATTATCGCCTACACCAGTAAAACATTGTCCCCAGTGGAGTTTAAGTTTTCTAACTGTGAAAAAGCTTTATTGTCCACTGTCTGGGCATTACAGAATTTCCGCAGTTATATTCAAGGTGAAAGAATTATTGTTGAGACTGCACACCAGCCTTTACAGAATTTAGAGTGAACGTATCAGGGATGGAAATGTGTCTAATAGCCGCATCACTGCTTGGACTTTGTCCTTGCAAGGGTGGTCCCTGGAAATTCAATACAAACAGAACAAGAAAAGTGCAGTGGCCCAGGGCCTTGCTGAACTGCATGATTGTTCCGCCCCCGACACTGACTTTTTAGAAGAACAACTGTTGTCTCCCTACAAGGTTTATGACGATGAATACTGTAAACAGTTGCCGTGTGTATATGTAGATTACTGTGCCTATCATCATAAGGACAAAGAACAGCTCCAACTAGTGGCTGGTATTGGGATTATATGGACCCAACGTGTAGCCCCAATCTCTGTGGGATACAAGCTTGGGCCAAGAAGCAGCCAAGTTGCTGAACTCACTGCAATCCTGAAAGCCATTGAGATGGCCATGGATTACCGCCTTAAAGAATTTGTCAACATCACTGATTCAAATTATGTCAGGAATAGTTTTGTTGAGTATCTTCACCGATGGAAAAGGAACAACATGGTAAAAAGTAACCATAAACCTGTCAAACATGGTAAGTTGTTTTGTCAAATCGACCAATTGGTAAGTGTCATGAACAGGTCTGACCAGAACCGTGTGATCTGTGACAGAGGACACCAAAACGTATATAAGTGAAAATATAATAATTTATTAAAGTAAGTGAATAATATAGTACAACAACCTCCAATATGACACAGTGCAATAACCAACCAACAGACAGAGACCCACAAATAACAACAGACAGATAAGTACAATAAATGGGAAATACCCGGATCATAAACAATAGCCAGGCCAGGGTCATACACAGCAGATCAGCAGATGGACAGGGGATGTTCCAGAGACATAAACGTAAGCCAGGCCAAGGTCATACACAGGGAGATCAGCAGATGGGGTAAGGAACACAGGACATGGAGAGGATGGATGGATCAGACTGCAGGCAGGGATGCAAGGTAACAGGTGGGACAGGATAGGGATCGGGACAGGGAGACAGGATCAGATACACGGGTCACAGGTTCAGGGCACAGGAACAGGTTCAGAATCAGGATCAGATCACAAGCTAGCAGGTCAGGGCGCAAGGAAGAACCAAGGCGCACATGTGAGTGCTTGCCGGGTATTTATAGGCCTGTGATTGGCCTCAAGTGACACATGATTGTAGCAGGTACTGTCTGCTCCACACTGCCAGGATCCATCCGGTGGTGGATGCCAGTACTGTGGCCCAAAGATGACATAACATCAGCAGGGAAAAGCTCTCCTGACAGTTCCAAACTGCCAGGAGACACCGGCTGGTGGACCTCACTACTGCATGCTAAATTACAGATATTACCAGCGGATGGAACATTTCCTGACAGTAAGGGAACACGAGATCACGCTATTTTAAAAAAACCAAGGGCCACTCCAAAGTCCTAGGTGAAGAAAAGGAAGGGAATGATCTGGATGATTCCATAGCCAAAGAAGGGGTCCTAACAGGTGAGTTGCTAGGTATAGATCATTTCTTAGGTTCAGTACAGTTAGAAGCTGTTACTAGACAACAAGCTAGGATGACTGATGATTCAAATGTATTGCAATGGTGTCATTAAAACCCCAGTGAAGATTTAATCACAGCCCAAAAAGAAGACCCAATAATTGGCTTATTTTATAACCATTTAGAACGCCCGGACCAGAATCCCCTTAGTCAAGAAAACTATACTGGCAAGGAAGACGTACGTATTGGTAAGGAAAAAAAAAAATAGGGGTGAGTGGCGCTACCTAAGCCACGGTACCCAATTTGGGTTTCTAAATCCGTGCTCGTGTCTACAACCCAGTACAAGCCAATAGGCCAAAAAATTATAAGTGAAAAATAGGTAAATCAACCTGTGCAAATTAATAAGCCATGCTAGTGTATACAGGCCAATACAAGTCTCTTGTATATATTATGACTGGACCATCCAAATCAATGTGCAAAAAAAGTATATATAATAAAATAAATGAAATATATCCCCCACCTATTGCATAGATAGGAAACTGAATAATATAAATCCCCACTACATGTGGTATAGTGACCAGTCTATATAGGCCACTAACTATGACAATACGTGCAAATAATGCCCACCACGTAAAAATAACAAGTGTATCACATAAGTCCACAGTCCATGTTAGAACACACTCCCATCCATTATAAATTAAACGGATAGGAAATAAACTTGAAAAAAGTGCATTAGGTGTTGAAAAAATTCTAAAAATAAAATACAAAATATAATAAAAAAAGTGTAATAAAAAATGTGAATTTCTGAGGTATTAGATAAAGTTCCAACAAAAGCAAAGTTCTTGTGAATAGTGACTTTCGTGAAAAAGCAGCTGATATCCAGTGACTTGCGGTGCTCCCCCTCAAGGGTCCCCACTCACCAGCTTCTTATACCCCTGCAGGGCTAATAAGCATGTAGTGCCAGGCAGTAGAATGGTGCCTTGGACTCCAGTAGAGCTGTCCCCTGGTGCTTCCACTCCAGATATGATGTCAGTGATCTAAGTCATCCTCATGGGAAAGAAACAGGGCTCCCATAGTGTGATACGTTTTAAATTACTTTATTAACAAAACAGCAGGCTAAAAATCCAGGCTCCTTATAGTAAAGGGGCCAGATAATCACACTAGATATGGGAGATTGTTCACGGTGGGAGCTAGTGGATCCAAAACCATCAGCTGGGCGGCGTGCGCCTCAGCTGCGTTCCACACACTCTCCGACTTCCGCGTGTGATGTAAGTGCGTAGCTCCGCCTAAGGAAGACATACGTAATCCAAATCCCAGTTTACGCTGCATCAGGGATCCGCACCTCAAATGGGGGTATCCAACAATAGGTGGTCCCACTTAAATTCAGAGGTTTAATGCTACAGCATGCCCATGATGCTGTCAGGGCTGGGCTCAGTCCTTCCTTCTCTGAGCTGGCAGCTTAGCTGTCAGCTAATTGCCAGCTCCTATCTCTCCACAGTTACTCAGCTGTTGCTGATATCCTGCTCATCAGTCCTGCCTACTTAAGCCATCCAGTCCAGAGGAGCTCTGCCTTCACCTTAGTCAACATCACAGAGACGCTCTCCTGCATTCCTGTTAAAAGACTTGTTTGGCTGACATCCCTTCTGGCTCCAGATCCTGCTTGCTGGCTCCCTGGCGTTTGGCTTGTCTGACTATCTGTTCCAGTTCCTGAACTATGGCTATGTTTTGACTACGTTTGTTCTATTTACTTTTTTTATTAAACAAGTGTGATTTAACTGTACTTCTGTCTCGGTCTAATTTCATGGTTTCTGACAGACACCCCCACGTCCAGGCACCGCAGAGAAAAGATCACCTATGAGAACCTCCAGAATTACGCCAACTGGCCTCATAAGCTGCGTGATGCGAAGGCATACTGTCAAGGCTGCTTAATATGTCCTCAATTTCAACCAGCTTTGCCCACCCATAGAGCACCCTTTCAGAAAAGGGGGATCTGCATGCCTTGGTGAGACCTTCAAATGGATTTCATCAGACCTGTAACTAAATCTTCACGAGGGAATCAATATATGTTAACCGTGACATGTTTATTTACCAAGTATGTTGAGTATATTCCAGCACCAAATAACAGCTCTGACATGTGCCACTCTATTGATCAATCATATCTTTTCATGCTTCGGCCCACCCCACAGAATAGAGTCTGAAATGGGTACACATTTCACTAGTGAAGTAATGACTAAACTGTGGATATTGGGCATAAAAAGGAAATTACACATTGCCTATCGGCCCGCCTATAGTGGAAATTTGTCAAGGAAACAGGCAAGGACTGGGATGTAAAGCTTCCCTTAGTCCTGATGGCCTTAAGGGTAACCCCAAATATGGTCACAAAAATGTCACCCTTTGAACTCATGACCGGAAGGCAGATGGTCCTGCCCCAACACCTCTTGTACAGCAGTACTGACCATAATTTGGTCAATGTCACCACAACTCACCAATACATAGAAAATTCATGGAAACACTTACAAAATGCATTCTCCTTCACCCAGAGAAATATTGAAAGAGCCGCAACTAGCACTAAGACATACTATGATCGTAAGACCACCAAGAAGGATTATGAAATTGGGACAAGGTATATCTCTACAATTTTGCGAGGAACCAGGTAAAGGAATGGAAATTCCTTCCATCCTGGAACGGTCCATTTAACATTGCTGTTAGGATCTCCCCCATGGCATATAAATCGCATATTTCATGGAATAGTGAAATCAGTGAAATTATGTGCTTGCCATCCCAAGTCCCAATTTCAGTTGTTGGAGGACTAACCTTCCTACCCCTCTTTGGTGATTGAAAGGTCATAATTGGCGACCTCTAAGTTCAAGGTCAATTTAAAAGGTTACCTCACCAGAATATCAATATCTTTCTATATCTATGTGATACTCAAACTGTCTATTCCCTTGCAGTATGCATGAGCCTAATGAGGTCCCTGCCGCCTTCCAAACCAGTGATTGGAAGTGGTAATGACCGGGCACTAAACAAAGAGTCCTTTTCAAGTCAGGTCAGTCTCATTGCCTGACCAGGACCTTCCTCTGAAATCTTCATTCCCCAAAATGCACATGGAGTCATCTGAGACGACTGACAGAAAAGGCCCCGGATCCCTACAAAGTTGCCACCTATCAGTAGAGGCTACATACACACTTCTGATCATCACCATGTTATGGAGTGAATTCCATGCACGTTTCCCTTACATACCTAGGATGCAAAGGGGGATTTTTTCATAGCCAGGATACATAAAAAAAATTCATAATTCATAAAACACTCAGCTAAGGCGTCGTCATACCAGAGGAGCGCCCCCCCCCCTAGAAAAGGTTGAATTAATCATCTTCTCCAAGTGGAGGGTGGATGTCAACACACAAACCTTATGTTGAAACATAGGGCCCCTTTTCATGAAAACAAAAGATATTTACCTGTTTGGTTCTCCTCTTGAAACCACTTAAGTCAAGAATAGAGAAAAACTGGTTCTTCAGACAATCAACTCATTGTTGCGAAGCAGAAATCAAAAATATTTACCTGTCCTTGTTGGGTAGATAAAAGGATAGATCCAACATTGCCATAAAAAGTTACACAGATACGTAACTGGATTGTTCTCACAGAGAAATCACCCTTATCTAACGGAACCCAGGAACCTAGGAATTGTGTATACAACTAAACTCTATCTAAATATTCATTGAGTCTGTCCAAAGTTCACTTCAAAAGACTTTTAGGAAGACATATGAAACTTGTGCATTCAGCATTGTTTTAAAATACCTATATTTGATTATAAGTCACTCAAATTATATATTATATTCCAGGACATAGATACAATTATGATTTTAGTGTCTACTGACCCAATGATAATTCTGTCGTATGGTAAAAACATAAAACTTAGATGTAAGAACAAATTAGAAGTAAGAATTGTTTTAAAATACTAATCAGTGTTATGAAAGACATATGAATTGTGACTATAACTGTATAAAAAATATATCTCTAGCATGTGTTTTCCTAGATAAACAAGTATTCACAGGATATACCAGAATTATAGATTTATCCATATATATAACCATTTTATGTGATATTGATTCATCAAAATTTTACTGAGCATATTTTATATTGGACCGGTTACCAGAGTATTTAAATAATATAAACAGTATCTCACAAAAGTGAGTACACCCCTTACATTTTTGTAAATATTTTATTGCATGTTTTTATGTGACAACACTGAAGAAATGACACTTTGCTGCAATATAAAGTAGTGAGTGTACAGCTTGCATAACAATGTATATTTGCTGTCCCCTCAAAATAACTCAACACACAGCCATTAATGTCTAAACCGCTGGCAACAAAAGTGAGTACACCCCTAAGTGAAAATGTCTAAATTGGGCCCAATTAGCCATTTTCCCTCCCCGGCGTGTTAAATTTGGTGTTATCACTCTCTCTCATACTGGTCACTGGAAGTTCAACATGGCACCTCATGGCAAAGAACTCTCTGAGGATCTGAAAAAAAGAATTGTTGCTCTACATAAAGATGACCTATGCTATAGGAAGATTGCCAAGACCCTGAAACAGAGCTGTAGCACAGTGGCCAAGACCATACAGCAGTTTAACAGAACAAGTCCCACTCAGAACAGACCTCGCCATGGTCGACCAAAGAAGTTGAGTGCATGTGCTCAGCGTCATATCCAGAGGTTGTCTTTGGGAAATAGATGTATGAGTGCTGCCAGCATTGCTGCAGCGGTTGAAGGGGTGGGGGGTCAGCCTGTCAGTGCTCAGACCATACCCCGCACACTGCATCAAATTGGTCTGCATGCTGTCATCCCAGAAGGAAGACTCTTCTAAAGAGGATGCACAACAAAGCCAGCAAACAGTTTGCTGAAGACAAGCAGACTAAGGACATGGATTACTGGAACCATGTCCTGTGATCTGATAAGACCAAGATAAACTTATTTGGTTGAGATGGTGTCAAGTGTGTATGGTGGCAACCAGGTGACCAGGTGAGAGTACAAAGACAAGTGTGTCTTGCCTACAGTCAAGCATGGTGGTGAAAGTGTCATGGTCTGGGGCTGCATGAGTGCTGCTGGCACTGGGGAACTACAGTTCATTGAGGGAACCATGAATGCCAACATGTATTGTGACATACTGAAGCAGAGCAGGATCCCCTCCCTTCAGAAACTGGGCCGCACATACTACTCCCTTCAAATTGATAATATCTATCGGTTGACTCAGCTAGACATACTCTGTATTCCTTCTGGCCGGAGAAATTCAGAGGATTGTTTTCCCGTGCGACAAGAGATATTGGGGGTTATTTACTAAAGGAAAATCAACTTTGCACTGCAAGTGCACTTGAAAGTGCACTGAAAATGCACTTGGAAGTGCAGTCGCTGTAGATCCGAGGGCAACATGCAAGGAAAATAAAAAACAGCATTTTAGCTTGTACATGATTGGATGATAAAATCAGCAGAGCTTCCACTCATTTCAGATCTACCCCTTAGATTTAAAGCGACTGCACTTCCAAGTGGATTTGCCTTTCGTAAATAACCCCCATTGTGTTTTTGAACTTAAGGCGTGATTACCGCAAATCTTTTTAACATAGTCATTTGGGCGACCCTTGGGTTATTTGTCAAATATTAAGGTAAATAGTTTCATTGCCATGTTTATGTCTTTGGTAGGGTGTATGAAATATTAATCACCAAAAAATCCGGTTCTATAAGAAGTTGTATAATTATACTTGTAATATATTAAAAATTATTTACTTATTAATTGTATTGGGAGATATTTATACCTTGGTAAGAATTCCCCATAGAATAACAAACTCAGGAAATTATTGTTGTATGTTACTGATTGTCTGAACAAAGTTCACATTTTTACTGTAAGGTTGGAGGCACTGAGCAAAACACTAAGATTTTATGTAATTCGAATTCCCCATATGTATTATTAAGATTCCATACCACACTCACAACAGCTATATACTCTGAACGGCATTATATATACTATACGGACTGCACTATATACACTGAACTGTATTATATATACTACACTAACTGCACCATGTACTCTGAACTGTAATATATATACTACACTGACTGCACTATATACTCTGAACTGTATTATATATACTACATTAACTGCACTCTATACTCTGAACTGTTTTATATATATATATATATATATATATATATATATATACTACACTGACTGACTGCACACTATACTACACAACCTGCCTAATCTCCATTCATTCACAAAATCCGGCCGCCGTGTAAGCAGTAGCCTTATATAGTGTGGGGCATGGACTTAGCCCCTGAGCCTTGACAGGCAGGGTGCCTTTGGCCAATCATAGCTCTCACAGCAGATAGTGCTGTGATTAGCCAAAGCATGCAGGTCAGGTGCATACTTTGACCAATCAGCAGCCGTCAATGCACTGCGATCTCACAGTGCATTATGGGGAGCTCCAGAGCGGGTGATCTTCCCACGAGTGCCCCATTTGTTTGTTTGTTCTCTGATCAAATGAACATCCAGACCACCCCTAGTCCTAATATTGAAAGTCAGCAGCTACAGAATGTGTAGCTGCTGACTTTTAATTTTTTTTTGGGGGGGGACAGAACTCCTTTTTAATTGAGTATGGTAGAATATCACTGCACTGTACCTGTACTGTGTGTGCTTCAGCAGTATGACATCCATCTTAGCCAAGTCCTGGAATCTTCTGCCTGCTTCTGTCCCTGCCCACTGTTCTGCCCACCCCCTATCAGACTTGTTCCACGGAGCTCAGAAAGTTCTCCAAAACCCCTCAGTTCTGTGTATAAGTTGTGAGCAGCTAAAAGACACAAAAACCAGCCGGGGCGGCATCAGTATAACTCCTTTGCATGTCACAGTATGGAGCAGTAGAAGCCAGAAGCTCAGAGTACGCCCCTCTCCCTCCTTTGTCCTGACACTGGCTGGGAGGAAGGAATCCTCAGCTGAGCTTCCTCCTCCTGTGTAGTGAAGTTGCACACCCAAACATCAGTATTGTTTCCTTGTTCTGCAGGCACAGGAGTGCAGCGCTGCCCTGGCAGGGAGTAGGGGAGAGAGGGGCTCAGAGTTTCTGGCTTCTCCTGCTCCATACTGTGACATGCATAATAATTGTACTGATTCGGCCCCCCAGGGCCATCTTTAAGGCAGGGCAAAAGGGGCAGCTGTCCTGAGTCCTGTCATTGTTGTGGGGCCAAAAGTATCTACCTCATACTTGATAAGTATCCCGGTTTAAATTCCCTTGTCCCTTGAAACTTTAGTCCCGTGATGTGTCTCGTATCTGAGTGTGAAGTGCTGCTACTAATGCTGCCTAGCTATGCCCCATTGTTGTGTACAGATGACTCACCTGCAGACCCTGTGTTTACATGTAAATAACCTACATTGATGTGTAAATGCCAATAGCATTCATATGTAAATAGAAGCAGCATTCATACGTATATCATGGCCCACTGAGGTCATATTCACCATCACCTATACTGAATGCTGCCCACTGGGGAGATAAAGGGGAATGCATGAAAGTCCTGCCTGCAACTGTGGTCAATCAGCCTAATATCAGCCTGATCTGAAAAGGTAAGCAAACTGGTGGTGGTGGTGGTTGTGTTGGAGGGTAGTGTGGGATGTGCAGAGGTAGCCAGAGAAGGAATTACAGTTTGAGTACACAGGTGAGCAAGGAGGGGATGTATAGAGGTAAGGAAGGTGGGTGCAAAGATGATCAGAGGAGGCAGGTAGAGTTAAAGGGGTGGAGGGTTGGAGTGGAGAGGATGGGGGAGGTTTTGGGTGCAAAGATTAGCAGGGATTTTAGGATGCAAAGGTGTACTGACAGGGAGGATAAAGATGTAGGTCGCGAGGCGCATGCGCGGACTCCAAGATGGCCACGTAAGCCGGGAGCTCCTCACTACCCCAGCCAGCCAGCCACCCTAGCGCCGTTTCACAACCAGCCGCGACCCCGTGCACAGCGGGATCTGTTTGGGGAACACAGCGGCTCCCCACCAATGCCAGGCACAGCAGCGAAAAAGGACCTGGGACCCCGTTTTGAGGCAGAAAGTTTGCAGGTCGAATCCAAGATGACGGCCGCGCCTCAGACACGAGATGCAGCGCCAGGGGGATAACAAGACAACAGGCAAGTGATCGCTCCTGCTACTCTCCCATATCCACCTCCAGTGATCTCCACATCCCCCCTCTCAACATCACCCTCAAGCTACAATTCAGGCAATCTGGATGAGCACTCCCTGGCAACCCCCTTGCTATCTCCTATGGGACATAACCCTAACCTCCAGCACACTAATAGGGCGTACACACGGTCGGACTTTGTTCGGACATTCCGACAACAAAATCCTAGGATTTTTTCCGACGGATGTTGGCTCAAACTTGTCTTGCATACACACGGTCACACAAAGTTGTCGGAAAATCCAATCATTCTGAACACGGTGACGTAAAACACATACGTCGGGACTATAAACGGGGCAGTGGCCAATAGCTTTGATCTCTTTATTTATTCTGAGCATGCGTGGCACTTTGTCCGTCGGATTTGTGTACACACGATCGGAATTTCCGACAACGGATTTTGTTGTCGGAAAATTTTATCTCCTGCTCTCCAACTTTGTGTGTCGGAAAATCCGATGGAAAATGTCCGATGGAGCCCACACACGGTCGGAATTTCCGACAACACGCTCCGATCGGACATTTTCCATCGGAAAATCCGACCGTGTGTACGGGGCATAACAGCACAATGGGAGGCCCAGATACAGACATGCCCCAGAATGCAGGGAATCTCTTTATAAAGTTATCTGACCTGTTGGAAAGGGGTTTAGCTACCACAGCCCACAAAATAACAAATGACATTCGCTCTGATTTCCAGAACCTGGGCACCAGAATAGAAGCGATCGAACAAAAGCTTGACTATACAGTCTCAAGAACCAATCAAAACTCTGATCACATTCAGATTGTTCAGGAACAGTTGGATGCAGCCTTAAATAGGATCAATGATTTGGAAAACTGATCGAGAAGGGAGAACTTCAGGGTCAGAGGTATCCCAGAATCATGCAGGGATGTCCCTACAGCAGTGCAAGATCTAATCAAATCCCTTATTCCTGATATCTCTAAACACAAGCTGGAGTTAGACAGAGCCCACAGATCGCTGGGACCCCCCAGGAAGGATGGGTCTCCCAGGGATATAGTGGTGAAGCCGCACCACTAGGGAGTGAAGGAGAACATCATGAAGCTCTCCCGCCAGCAACCTCACATCTCGTTCCAAGGCCACGATGTTCAAATATTTGCGGACATTTCGCCTATGACGATACAAAAACGCAGAGCCCTCAAACCCCTATTAGTAATCCTGACACAAAAGGAAATTAGATACTGATGGGCTTTTCCTTTTGCTTTAAAGTTCACCTTCAAAGGCAAGACCCACTCATTTACCAATCTGTCTGAAGGAGAACGGATCCTCCTTTCTCTGAAGCTTATATCTCAGGACTCAGAGATGGACACATCAAATATACAATCCGGATCCTACAAGAGACCTACTCCGACCATCCCTATTTCACCGCTATGGAAAACCACCAAAAGCAGACGCTTGAGGGAACCGATGCCCACCTGGCTCAGACGAATACCTCCAGGTTTTACCTAGCCATGTTCTTCAGGGTCTAACCCAAATCCCTAATAATCCTCCATGACCCTCTTAATGAGATGGGGACCCATCAGACCCCCCCCCCATAGGTTTAAGATGTACGAACTTTGAACCCATCAGGGTTACCGGACTTCCACCTCCTTATATACATCTTCTGATGCCGACACTTCAGATCTGATGGGTCCCACCGAACCATAAGATTGCATCTATTTGCCTTGCGATATAAAGTAAAAAATTGGGGCGATTGGCGCTGTTCTACTAAATCCACTCTGATGTACAAAAACATATATGAGTGTAAAAAAATATATAAAATATTTGTTATATAGGAATGATAAAATATCAAGCGTGTGGGAAAAACATAAATAGTGTATGTGTAAAAAATATATATCCACAATAAAGTGCAATGTGTGTTATCACATAAATAATAAAAATTAAAAGTGATCCAAACAAAATTGTCCCAAGACAAGGTGAATAAATGTATATAAAAAACAATGATAAAAATACCAAAAAAATACTTAAAAAATCCTTAGTGATAAAATCCTGTGCTAATGTGTACATCAATGGTAATAAAACATATTAATAGAAATGTTAATAAAAAACATATATTCATGTGTATATAATAGTGTTTAAACCAATAAATGATCAGTCCATGAAAACAAGTGTCCCCAAAAGAAAAAATATAATAAATGTCCCCAAAAGAAAAAATCCATAGGAGATTCTTCTTAAAATGCAATAATGAGTCTCTTCAATCACATAACAATATTCTTGATGGAATAGGTACTCCCAGCCTTCCAAAGAACCCCCCTTTTGTGCCCTCACTCACCGGAAGAATTCACCCCTGCAGGGGTATTGAGCCTGTAAACCGTATCCCGCAGCAGTGGTCTGTGGTGACAGTCCTCCGTCCTACTCTCCTCTCCTGGTATCCAGATCACCTCCAGTCACTCCCCGACATGAATCGAGGAGCGCTGTGTGTCATTATCACTCCGGTAATCACAGCTGTATCCCAGCTTGGACAGAACTCCCGCTCAGGTACCTCTATTTGCCTTGCAAACTCTCCTGTTGGATCTTCGGTCCATATTTAAGCGAGTTGAAAAATTGTGGCTCCCCCTTTCTTCAAAGGGTTCGTCTGGACCTCTCACGATCAACTTGACAACAAGCAACAAGGATCGAGCTCTTGGGCCTTCCCCCCTCTGAGACTTCTTCATCACCGGCTGGTAGACTGGAAGACCAGGAACTGGACACGTTAGAACCCTGCGACGATGATTTTCCCAAAGTTTATCGGGGGAAATGCAGAGGACTTTTTATAGGTTCTCTACCTCGTACCCCGACCATCCGAAAGATAAGAATATCTCCCAACTAGTAGATTGAGATACAGATCTTCTAATAATCCTCCCCATCCTCCCTCCCACCCTTACCCCATTCCCCTTCTTTTACCTCCCCTCCCCACCTCAACCTCCACCCCTCTCCTTCCCATGCCTTACCAAGGCTTGATAGGCCTACTATGAGAATATCCTTGACGGCTGGCTTTGATTCACACAGTTCACAATGTTAGAGTGTTTAATTGGTTTTCTTCATGAGGTTATGTGAAGTGTTTTATACAAGTTAACCAATTGGGTAGGCACTGACTTGGGTAGCAGTCATGCGCCTCCATCCATCTCACGATAATGGGATCTCCATGGTCGAGAGATGGACCATTAGCCCCTTTAGAGGGCTACTATTGTCTATTGTTGTGCGTCATTGGGAGGATCTTTTCACCCTCCCGATGCCGCAGGTCCTTTTTGGGACACTTTACATGACAATACTCGCATTTTCTTTTTCTCTGTATCTCTTTTCTTTTAGTCTTCTTCTCTAACCCTGTCTTCTTTTGTGCCAGTCCACAGGATATACAGATATGCTTCTCTCCTCCAGGCTCCAGGTCCTGCTTTATGATTCGAATAACAACTCTCCACCATATTTCAGAGGAGGTAAGAAATACTGACTCTCACAAGCTCTCCCCATGCAACCAATATGTAAAGTAACACCGTGCCCCTGACGTCCTTTAAAATAGCATCTCACAATGCCCAAGGGTTAAATTCAGCGGTAAAAAGGCGTAAATTATTTCAGTCTTATCATGCGCAAAAAATGGCGGTAGTCTTGATCCAGGAAACACATTTCTCTTCAAGATATAACCCGACATTTTTACATGCTCAATTTCCCACATTCTTCCCAGTGAACGCGGTCGATAAGACCAGAGGAGTGGCAATACTATTTGCGAAAAATTGTAAATTCAAGCCCAATCTGGTGCACAGAGACCCAGAAGGTAGATTTATTTTGGTAAAAGGTAAAATAGATAAAAGCCTATATTTGTTCATTTCTTATTACTCACCCAACAAGGGTCAGTCAAAATTCTTCCAAGCAATGCTTCAAACTTTAAGCCCACTATTAGAAGAAACGGTAATATTCGGAGGAGACTCTAATGTCGACTTCGACCCAGGTCTAGATAAATCCAAACCTCTAAAAGCACAATCAATCCGCCCCACAAAAACAAGTTCCAAGATCGCGAAACCTCTTAATCAACAAGGCCTAGCCGATATCTGGAGAGAATATAATCCCACAAAGAGGGATTATACACATTATTCAAACCCTCACAAAACGTACTCCAGGATCGACCACATATTCCTGTCAGTGATACATATCCCCTAAGTAGTTAAGGCCTATATTAAGGACACAGCCCTATCAGATCCTGCCAGGTGGTCGTCACCCTAAGGGGCGGATCCCACAAACCACCCACTACCCAGTGGAGACTCAACGACACTATCCTTTTTTTTTTTTTAAATCAGAAAATTCTTTATTGAGCCACAAAAGACAAATTACATAGTAGACAGTCAAGCATTGAATATGGCACATTATATGGTACGAACACGGATCATTCAGTTCTGTCTTGACCATGTATAGTCAGTGAAAAATAAAAGTTTTTGTTGTTACAGCAGTGGCATCTAATAGATTTTACAATTATATACCAACAAACCACATTGCGTAAGAGAACAAAGATTCTCCCACCCAATGTAGCTACCAGATGACAAACTGGTCATCTAACCATAGACCTTGTTCCTGGCCTGCCCAACTAGGTTTAGTTTCCCGGTTACACATCATAAGTAGACCATTTACCGCCTCAATTAAACAAGCTGTATACACTTAAACTTGAAATATTCTGTGCATGATTAATTGTGGGGGGGCCAATCCTGGGGAGTCCAACCAGGGTTGCCATATAGAGTTAAATTTTCGAGAGGCATTTCTATGCTGATATGTTAGGTGTTCTCTGATAAGGATATAATTTACTTGCTCTATCCATTGTTTTTTGGTGGGGACATTGACAGATAACCAGAATCTGGCTATCAACTTACGGGCCAGATATAATAATCTGATAATTGCTATGTTGTTAGGAGGGGGATATATTTCTTCATCAATTGCTCCTAGTATACATATCAGAGGATCCAAGGGGACCCTAATTTGGAATACTGACGAAATTGTGTCGGTAATATCGCCCCAGTAGCGGTGTAGTTTGGGGCAGCGCCACATCAGATGGATCAGTGATCCCTCCTCTCCACATCGTTTAGGGCATAAGGGGGAATCCCTCCTGCCCCATCTATGTAGTTGTATTGGCGTACGATAAGCTCTGTGTAGCAAGAATAGATGCGAAAGTCTATGTGTTTGTGATACAGAAGTTAGTGGCCCTGACTGAAGGCATGTGTCCCAGACATCCTCACCCACCTCTCCCAGATCCTCTATCCATTTACGTTTGCATGGTAAATTAGCAGTGTCTTGCAAAGCCAAAAGTAATTGCGAGTAAATGTGAGATATAAGACCCTTTTTATCCTGACCATAGAAAATGTCATTAATCAGAGGATGGGTAGCAAGCACTAAAGCAGCTGACCGGCCTTGAATCTGAAGGGCATGTCGTAACTGAAGATATCGGTAGAATTGGTGTCTAGGGAGCCCAAATTCCGACTGCAATTCCAGAAAGGATTTTAAAATATTTTGATGAAATAGTTGAGAAATATTATGAATTCCGGCATTCCTCCACATCTGGAAACCCTCTAGTTTATATACTTCTGTTAGGTTCGGATTGTTCCATAGGGGAGTCTCTGTCAGGAAGCCCATAATCTGTAGTTTAGATTTAACCGTAGACCATAATTTTTTGAGAAGAACTATGGTGGGGGCTGATTGTGGCAGGTGTGATAATCCCGCCTCCAAAATTGCCAGCACCGTTGTATTTAATGTTCCAGTTCGCAGCATGCTTTCGACCGAGTCAGAGTCGTTCAACAAACCAAGACCACACAAGTGTTGCAATTGAGAGGCATAAAAATATAATTTAGGGTTGGGAACAGCAGCTCCACCCCGATCTTTACCATACTGCAAGGTGGAAAGGCTTATTCTAGCTACTTTTTTCCTCCATATTAAAGATCTAAACAATGTCTCAATACGATTAAACCATTTTCGAGGTATCCATTGTGGAGAATTGTGCATGATGTATAGAAGCTGAGGACCCCAGACCATCTTAATCAAATTTATTCTACCAATTACTGATAGGGGAAGCTTACACCAAGTATTGCATGTCATTTGAAGTTTTTTGAAAAGAGGTAGTAAGTTATCTTCTAAGTATTTTTGTGGGTTAACTGTCACCTGAATACCTAGATATTTAAATGAGGAAACCACTTTAAGTGATCTTGCACTAGCCGGCAGATCAATCGTTGGCTCATCTACTGGAAGAATTACGGATTTACTCCAATTAATGGAGAATCCCGATAGTGTACCAAAATGTTGTATTATCTGCATTACATTTGTGAGTGAAGCCTCCACATCCCCCAGGTAAAGTAGAGTGTCGTCCGCATAAAGAGAGATCTTATCAGTAATTGGGCCTCTAACAAAGCCCATAATTGACTGTGATGATCTTACCATCTCTGCCAATGGTTCAAGGGCCAATGCGAATAGCAGGGGTGAGAGTGGGCACCCCTGCCTCGTACCTCTAAAAAGAGGAAATGAGTCCAAAAGATCCCCATTTACGCGGATCCTGGCTGTGGGGGCCGAGTACAGCAGTTTGACCCATTGGATGAAGTTAGTTCCTAAGCCGAAACGCTTCAAGGTTTCCCATAGGTATGGCCATTCGACACTGTCGAAAGCCTTGGCAGCATCCAATGATAGTATTGCCCTTTTGCCAGGGTTGTCGACAGGGATCTGGAGATTAAGAAAAAGTCTTCTTATATTAAGGGCTGTGGATCTTGAAGGGATAAACCCCGATTGGTCCCTATGTATCACTTTGTGTATGACTTTAGCAAGTCTTGTGGCTAGTACCCTTGCTAGCAATTTAACATCTGTTGTTAATAAAGATATAGGCCTATACGAGTCAGGTAGGTGGGCCTCTTTGCCCGGTTTAAGGAGAAGAACGATTATTGCTTCATTCATGGATTGGGGTAAACTTCCAATGTTTTTGGCTTCCTCAAATACTTCCTTTAGGTGTGTTATCAGAATTTCAGAGTAGCGTTTATAGACCTCTGCCGGCAAGCCATCCGATCCCGGAGACTTACCAGGAGAGGAAAGCGCCAACGCCTCCAATAGCTCCTCATCCCCAAGAGGAGCGTTCAGTAGTGCCACGTCCTGGGGTGGGATCTGCGGTAACTGGCATTGGTCTAAAAAAGAATTAATTTCCGACTGGGAAGGATTGACTTTCGTGGAGTACACATCAGCATAGAAATCTCTGAACGTGGATAATATTTCAGTGTGGGAAGAAACCAGAGTGCCCAATGGGCCCATGATTGAGTCTATATGGGACGACCCCTTTTGGGATCGTATCATCATAGCAAGCATATGCCCCGTGGTTTCTCCCTCCTCAAAATATTTTTGTTGAAGAAAAAACCTCTTCTTCTCAGCAGTGGTTAATATTAGATGGTTGGCCGCATGCTGCGCCTCAAGAAAAGACCTCTCAGTGCTCTCCGAGGGGAATTCAATAAAGGCAGCTTCAGTCCTCTTAACCTCCTTCAACACAGTTTGTTCCCAGTTCTTGGTCTCGGTCTTGATGGTATTAATAGACTTGATAAATTGGCCTCTCAAAAATGCTTTTAATGTGTCCCAGAAAATACTTGGTCTAGATGAAGGCTTGTTAAACCTAATAAAGGAATCTAAGGTATCAAAAATGGGATCAGGTGTAGGAAACAGTGACAACCAAAAGGGGTTGAGTTTCCAGTAGTTCCTCTTTAGAACACCCGATGTGGAAATCTCTATGCACAGGGGGGAATGATCAGAGATAGTTCGTACTTCATATTTTGTAGAAGTTACCAATGGGAGCATCAAATCATTACCCAGACCGAGATCAATCCTGGAGAGAACTTTATGCGTAGCAGAAAAACATGAATAACTTTTTATTTGTGCGTGACTCATCCTCCATACATCTCTCAATCCTAGTTCCGCAATAAGGCGGGCAAAGGACGTCTGACCTCCCCTCACCCCACCCAAAGGAATCTTTGCGGTCATTTTATCCAGCTCCGCATCTAAGTAATTGTTAAAATCCCCAACAATAATTGCTGGGATTCCCGGATGCTGTGAGAGGAAGGAGGCCAGCGTCTTAACGACCTCTGTCGAAAAGGGAGGCGGGATGTAGATATTCCCAATAATGCACTGTAACCCATCTAATGAACATACCAGGAAAACATATCGACCGTGAGGGTCAACAACCGACAATGTATACGTAAAACTCATGTTTTTGCCTATCAAAATGCTGACGCCCCTGGCATAGGAAGAGAAGGCAGAGTGAAACTGAGCAGCAAATAATTTTGTTGAGAATGGGGATTCTTGATTAGGTAACATATGCGTCTCCTGGAGACATACTACTGAAGATTCCATGCGTTGAAGCATATGCAATACAGCTAGGCGTTTCACTCTGTCTCCCAGACCCCTAACATTCCAGCTAGTAAGCGTTATCTGTTTAGCCATAAAGCATTAGAATGTAAATATATGAGAGTAAGACATATAGGACACATAGAGAATGCTCCTGAGAGCCTTCAGTGTTATATTGAACAAAACTAAAGAGATTGGACATTTGGAATAGTTTCCTTGGGGTAGGTAGATTTCGTTGGAGCAGTACCAGGACCATTAGGGTAACTGTGTCCCTAGGGACAAAACTGAAAAATAAAACAACATAAAAAAACAGAAACTGTAGCGTCCACGTAGGACCCATAACCGGGGGGCTAATTTCAATAGCCGGCTTTGAAGAGCCAAAAGGCAACAGGCCTTGAGTTACTGGCATAGACTTAACTATCAACAGTAAGTTGTCCATGCGATCTCCTCCGCCTTAAAGCAAATATTGTCATCTTGTGACTAGAATTATTATGGACGGATAGTAATTGCACCAACATTGCATTATTCAAAGATATTTTCCCTTTTGTTTCTCAGGTAATCAGGAAGTGTATTGAACTTCAGGTATTTCTGCGTCTTCTGCCTAAATCTTCTCGTAAGGATTTTTCCTCTCTGTCCAGCCATTGTGCTGCCATCGCAGGTCTCTCAAAAAAGTGTACCTCATCTCTGGCTACTACACGGAGACGAGCCGGATAAAGCATAGAATATTGTAAGTCCAGAGAGCGGAGTCTCTTTTTAATATCATTGAACTGGGCCCTCTGCTTTTGTACATCCGCCGAGAAGTCTGGAAACAGTGATATTTTGGAGTTTTCGATCACCAGTGCGTCTCCCAGAGTGCGAGCTTTTGAAAGAATTATGTCTCTGTCTCTGTAATGAAGCATTTTGAAAAGGAAAGCTCTAGGAGGATTACCTGGGGGCAAGGGCCTAGACGGAACCCTATGTGCCCGCTCCACTGCAAACATAGGGGAGAACGAGTCTTTCCCAAATTTATCAAGCAGCCATTTTTCAATAAAATCAACTGGGTTTCTGCCCTCCATTTTTTCAGGGATACCAATAGCTCTGACATTATTTCTGCGTAATCTGTTCTCTAAATCGTCGATTTTCGTGGCATGTTTGGCTACCATTATTTGTTGAGCATGCGAGTCCCTTTGCATGGGGGCCCAGTCATCCTCTATGGTACTAATACGTCCCTCAATGGCAGAGGTCCGATCCCTCAATTTTTGCATATCCTGACGCAGGAAAGACATCTCTGACTTCATCCCCTTAACCTCTGATGCGAGTGCCGTGATGGAAAGATTACATGACGTGACCGCTGAGAAGATATCCCTCAGTGTAGGTTCCTGTTCAGGCGAGCTCGCGGTTTGGGCCTTGTGTGATCTATGGGGCATAGGTAAGTTACTCACAGTGTCCCAGGGCAGCAAAGCAGCGTGCGGATCTTCCAGGGGAACAGTGTCATCTGCCTCCGATTGCGACCCGCTGCGGCTCTCCGCTCCATTGCCGTTCGTTTCTGGTAAGTCCCATATTTCAGATTGCGGGAAAAGCTTCTGCACGGCCTCCCTGTGTTTCGCTGCGGCTGACTTGGATGCCGCGCCGCCATCTTGGGCCTCGTGGTCCGGAGCGGAGCGGGCCGTGGAGCCGCGTCTGGGGGGTTTAGCAGTCATGCTGTGATGTCTCCGTAAACGGGCGATCGTAGCTGGTGTACCGGGGGGTAGTCTGGTGCGAGAACTGGTCTGTCAGCAAAGATTTGCAGGATTTCTGTACGGATTTTCGGCGGAGCTCACAAGATGTGCGACTGACTACATCCGCTGCCAAGCCACGCCCCCCCAACGACACTATCCTTAATGACCCTATTTCAGTAATAGAGATTGAGAGGGAATTAAAAGATTACTTTTTGCGAAACGATGTGGAGGGAATATCAGCAGAGACTCTTTGGGCCGCTCATAAAGCTACCATAAGGGGAAAGCTCATTCAAATGTCGTCTCAAAGAAAGAAACAACAGATAGCGGAGATAGAGAAACTAGAGAGGGATTTCAAGGCCCTGTGTAAACAACACAAAAGGGATCCGTCTAAGGTCCAAATAGCTTTAAACCTAGCTCACACAGTAAAGGCAGAAAAACACTTGAAATGGAATAATGCGAAATTCTACTTTCAGAGAGACAAGATGAGTACTCTATTAGCAAGAAAGCTCTCTCCCAAATTCACTAACTTCACAATACCAAACCTTAGACTACAGGACCCTTAATCCCCCAAAAATTCTGCAAGCATTTCAGTCTTTTTACTCTAAACTATATCAGAAAAATGACTCCATGTCAGACTCATCCTTGAAATCATTCCTAGTCGATCTTGACATACCCAATCTACATAAAGATCATGTGGACCTCATGGAAGCACCCTTTTCCATGGATGAAACAATAGAGGTAATTAAAAATTTAAAAGGGGGTTCAGCTCCAGGCCCCGATGGATTCTCCAATCAATACTACAAAACTTTTTTGAAAACCTTAGCACCCCATATTACAAAATTCTTCAACTCCAAAAGGGCAGGGGCACCCCTAGAGTCACAACTAAATATGGTGTTTATTTCTGTCATACCCAAACCCGACAAGGATCCATCTTTAGTCGAGAACTACAGACCAATTTTGCTGATTAACAACGACTTGAAAATACTTACTAAAATCCTAGCTAACAGAATTAATTCATTCATCAACCAATATATAAACAAAGACCAAGTGGGCTTTATACCGGGAAGACAGGGCCTGGATCAAGTTAGAAGGGCGGTCGATATTGTCTCATTATTACAAATGGGTTGGGATGGAGGCCCAAAGCAGGAAGGTTTATTGCTATCGTTGGACCTTCAAAAGGCCTTCGATTCCTTGTCTTGGTCATTCCTATTCACAGTCCTGGGACGTTGGGGATTCGGGGAAAAGTTCATAAGTACCCTGAAAGCTTTATACTCCACCCCTAGTGCCAAGGTCAAACTACACGGATTCTATTCGGATCCCATTCAAATAACCAGGGGTACCAGACAGGGGTGTCCCCTATCTCCTGTGATTTTTGCATTAGCTATAGAGGTTCTAGCAATTGCGATCAGATCTAACCAAAATATTAAGGGTGTAAAATGCGGAGCGCACACCCACAAATGCGCCCTTTTCGCGGACGACATCCTTCTATTTGTCACATCCCCAACTACCTCACTTCCCAATATTTGCAATCTCTTAAAAAAATTTGGATCCTTGTCGGTGTTGTAATATGTTGGCCAATTTATGTATAATATTGTATTGGAGTGCCATGCTGACCAGAAATCCAGTTGCATTGTCCAACTAAATTTTAACATATCAAGGGGACAGCGCAAAACCCTTTGATTGCGCCAGTCTCATGCAAGTCTACCTAGGTATGTGAGGTATGGGCTGTTAACCTAATTGAACATTTCAAAGGGTACATTGTTTAAAGGACCATAGAAGAAATATTTATTGATGGTAATTAGACCTGAGGGGGTAACAATGGGATCAGGAAGTGTTTTGGGTTGGCCTAGCGGAGGCTCCCTCCTGTGGGGCTAATTTATCAGGGGGGCTTGTTGATATGCAGGAATGTAGGTATTCCAAGGGCTCAAAAGGGTGTTCTGTTTAATCTAATTACATATATCTAAAGGGGACTTGTTGATGTTGATATGCGGGAGTGCAAATTGGGGCGGTTTATGACTGCAACTGTTCACGGCTGGGGGTTGTTGTCTGTTTGAAAGACTCCTAAATTGAAATGGCCAATCAAATTGCTCAGCCATTCAATATTTAGTGAATATAACACGGCATTCAGTCTATAGGTTTGGGGGAGTGAGGCTTGTCTGTGTATGGGAGAGGCTTGTCTGTGTATGCACAGAGACCTATGAACATGGGGTTCTGAATTATATCTCCTCTGTCGGATTTCTTTGTCATCTGTGGACTTTGGACTTTGTTCTGTGTTGGAAGTCAATAAAGTGCATCTCTCTGGAAGAATTGGGTTGCTGCGGAAGAGTACTTACATCATCATCATTATAATAATACCTAAATATTAATTATCTATACACCCAATATTAATTAATATACTCGATCACTACATTGGTATTCGATACATATTTTCGATCACTACACTGGTGCCGTGACCCGGATGTGAAAGAGTACTTACTAATTAATTGTCATACCCACTCTACATCATATCACCCAGTATATATTAATATATTCGATCACTACAGTCGGGTTTAAGGGTCAACATGGACAAATCCCAGGCACTAAATATTTCCCTACAAGAGGCAGAAGTAGATAGGCTCAAGCCTTCCTTCAAATTTAAATGGAGCGACTCTTCAATCCGATATCTAGGAATAAACCTTACCCCCAAGTTTGAGCGATTTTTTCAAGCTAATTTCCCTCCCATGTTCCGCACATTAGAATCTGACATTCTAGCCTGGTCCAAGTACAATATATCCTGGCTAGGTAGAATACATTCTATCAAAATGACGTTACTGCCCAAGCTCCTCTATTTGTTTAGGTCACTCCCGATAGCCATTAGAAAACATCATCTCAAATCCCTCCAAGGGAAAATTATAAAATTCCTTTGGGGTAAAAAAGGATATAGGCTAGCTCGCAATATTCTTTTTAGTCCCAAAACCAGGGGGGTTTGGGTCTCCCAGATCTTTATAGCTACTACCAAGCTACAAGACTGGCACAACTCTCAATGGTATACTTCAGAGTTGAGAAACCCAATTGGATTAATATAGAGAGACAAGCTGTCCCGACGCACACCATAGACTATCCCCTCGGGTACCCCATGAAATCAAGGCCTTCCATATTAGCTCCGGCATTGTCCCAATCCTTTAAATTATGGGACACCGTGAAATGCTTACCAGCACTGACCTCACCCACCCATCCTCTTGACCACATCTTTCATAACCCCCAATTTGTACCGGGCATGGATTTCAAGTCCTTCAAATGGTGGCTGGACAAGGGGATGTACCGTATTGGCCATTTCCTTTCTCCCTCGGGTCCTATTACGCTGAAGCACTGTATAGATAAACTTGAACTTCCAGGTTCAGAGAGATTTAGATTTGTCCAGATCTCCCACTTTCTCTCCTCACTAATGAAGGGACAGGCGCTCCCTTTGGAATTTACACATTATGAGCGTTGGTGTGGCCAAGCCTTAGACATAAAGGGGGTATATCTCTCATTTACGCATCTCTTGTGGAACCCTCCAAAAAATTTGCATACATGGAAGCGTGGGAGAGGGATCTACAGGAGACCTGGAGCCTGGAGGAATGGCATCGGAGAGGATCCAGAGCCTATAAAGGTATCTTAAATATTTCATTAATAGAAGCTAATCTAAAAGTGTTGTTGAGATGGTATCTAGTACCCACCAGACTAGCGACTATGTTTTCCTCCGCTTCCCCGTTATGCTTCAGAGGTTGTCAAGCTCAGGGCTCCATGATTCATATATGGTGGGATTGTCCGAGATTAAGAGGTTTCTGGAACAAAATATTCGCTATGATTCGAAAAGTCTCAGGTCTTCCTATTACTAAATCTTCCCAAGTGGCATTACTCAATGCACCAATTCTTAAGACAACGAAACACTCTCAAAAGTTGATATCCTTTATGTTGTTAGGAGCTAAAACCACCATAGCTAAGGCCTGGAAGCAACCCACAGTGTCATTCCAGGCAGCCAAAAGAAAGATTTTGTGGATTATGTCTCAAGAAAAAACTGTCAGCTCTATGACGGACACCACTAAATCATTCAAGGCAACATGGGAGCCCTGGGCTAGGCATTTAGGCATTTCCCTCATCCCTGGTATTCAACCGCAATAGTCAAGCTGAATTCAAAATCGAAAAAAAAAAAAAAAAAGGAAAACACCCTGGACTGGGCACAACTTTACTCAACCATCCTAGCGTTCTATTTCTCTCTTCTTTTCTCCTTCTCTGTCCTTTCTTTCTGTTATTATAATGATTTGATGTCACATTCGCAGTGTTTCAGTAATATTTAACTCACTAGTTTGCAATATAGTAGAATTTCTTAAGTCGCCATCAGACTTTGAATAGTGAGTTTGAGTCATGGATTCAAAACGGACTATTGCCAGATAGATGGGAGCTGCTGGAGGGGCCTGATTGCTTTTCTAGTAGTCCCTATCTTTACCTCAGGGAATGTGGCAGGTCCCTGGGAGCGGGGCCAGTAGGGGTCCCGGGCAGAGGCGGCTCTTTAATTAGGCAAATTAGGCAATTGCCTTAGGCCCCGCCCCGTTAAGGGCCTCGCGGGCCGCGGCTGCCTAATTTGCCTGACATTCTGACAAGATGGATGGGACATTCTGACAAGCCGGCAGTGTGGGGTGAGCGAGCCGAGCGCTGCACGACTGACGCCGCCAGCGCCGCCGCCTGTGAGTGAGCTGATGACTCTGAGCCAGGCTCCGCAGGCGGCTCTCGGCTCAGTCGGCTCAGTCGGCTCAGGCTGCAGTATCCTCCAATAGCATGCTCCACCGCCGCGGCACCGTCCTTTTAGCCTGTCCCCCCTAGTGCATGGCGGCGGGAGTTTTTCACAGCACAGAACAGACTTGGCCCTCTGGTGCCTGTGCTGTGCAGAGACTACAACTCCTAGATTGCACTGCAGCCTGCAGGGAGCTTGAAGAAACATCACTCACCTGTCCAGTGTCCAGCTTCTCATGCTACCTTTAGAAGGATAGGGGACCGAGGAGCAGGTATAGTGTATTGTACACTCACATGTCACATCTCTACTAAATGCTGTCTGTACATTACCCTGTCTTCTATGGTCTCATGGTCATGGTCTTTACCCTGTCTATCCCCACTCCCCAGTACCCTGTCTGTCCCCAGCACCCTGTCTGTCTCACGGTCTGTCCCCAGCACCCTGTCTGTCTCACGGTCTGTCCCCAGCACCCTGTCTGTCCCCAGCACCCTGTCTGTCTCACGGTCTGTCCCCAGCACCCTGTCTGTCTCACGGTCTGTCCCCAGCACCCTGTCTGTCTCACGGTCTGTCCCCAGCCCCCAGTCTGTCTCACGGTCTGTCCCCAGCCCCCTGTCTGTCTCACGGTCTGTCCCCAGCCCCCAGTCTGTCTCACGGTCTGTCCCCAGCACCCTGTCTGTCTCACGGTCTATCCCCAGCACCCTGTCTGTCTCACGGTCTGTCCCCAGTACCCTGTCTGTCTCACGGTCTGTCCCCAGCACCCTGTCTGTCTCACGGTCTGTCCCCAGCCCCCAGTCTGCCTCACGGTCTGTCCCCAGCACCCTGTCTGTCTCACGGTCTGTCCCCAGCACCCTGTCTGTCTCACGGTCTGTCCCCAGCACCCCGTCTGTCTCACGGTCTGTCCCCAGCCCCCAGTCTGTCTCACGGTCTGTCCCCAGCACCCCGTCTGTCTCACGGTCTGTCCCCAGCACCCCGTCTGTCTCACGGTCTGTCCCCAGCACCCCGTCTGTCTCACGGTCTGTCCCCAGTACCCTGTCTGTCTCACGGTCTGTCCCCAGCACCCTGTCTGTCTCACGGTCTGTCCCCAGCACCCCGTCTGTCTCACGGTCTGTCCCCAGTACCCTGTCTGTCTCCCGGTCTGTCCCCAGCACCCTGTTTGTCTCCAGGTCTGTCCCCAGCCCCCTGTCTGTCTCCTGGTCTGTCCCCAGCCCCCTGTCTGTCTCCCGGTCTGTCCCCAGTACCCTGTCTGTCTCCCGGTCTGTCCCCAGTACCCTGTCTGTCTCCCGGTCTGTCCCCAGTACCCTGCCTGTCTCCCAGTCTGTCCCCAGTACCCTGTCTGTCTCACGGTCTGTCCCCAGCACCCTGTTTGTCTCACGGTCTGTCCCCAGTACCTTGTCTGTCTCCCGGTCTGTCCCCAGCACCCTGTTTGTCTCACGGTCTGTCCCCAGCACCCCGTCTGTCTCACGGTCTGTCCCCAGCACCCCGTCTGTCTCGCGGTCTGTCCCCAGCCCCCTGTCTGTCTCCCGATCTGTCCCCAGCCCCCTGTCTGTCTCCTGGTCTGTCCCCAGCCCCCTGTCTGTCTCCCGGTCTGTCCCCAGTACCCTGTCTGTCTCCCGGTCTGTCTCCAGTACCCTGTCTGTCTCCCGGTCTGTCCCCAGTACCCTGCCTGTCTCCCGGTCTGTCCCCAGTACCCTGTCTGTCTCACGGTCTGTCCCCAGCACCCTGTCTGTCTCACGGTCTGTCCCCAGCACCCTGTTTGTCTCACGGTCTGTCCCCAGTACCCTGTCTGTCTCCCGGTCTGTCCCCAGCAACCTGTTTGTCTCACGGTCTGTCCCCAGCACCCCGTCTGTCTCACGGTCTGTCCCCAGCACCCCGTCTGTCTCACGGTCTGTCCCCAGCACCCCCTCTGTCTCACAGTCTGTCCCCAGCACCCCGTCTGTCTCATGGTCTGTCCCCAACACCCCGTCTGTCTCACGGTCTGTCCCCAGCACCCCGTCTGTCTCACGGTCTGTCCCCAGCACCCCGTCTGTCTCACGGTCTGTCCCCAGTACCCCGTCTATCTCACGGTCTGTCCCCAGCACCCCGTCTGTCTCATGGTCTGTCCCCAGCACCCTGTCTGTCTCACGGTCTGTCCCCAGCACCCCGTCTGTCTCACGGTCTGTCCCCAGCACCCCGTCTGTCTCGCGGTCTGTCCCCAGCCCCCTGTCTGTCTCCCGATCTGTCCCCAGCCCCCTGTCTGTCTCCTGGTCTGTCCCCAGCCCCCTGTCTGTCTCCCGGTCTGTCCCCAGTACCCTGTCTGTCTCACGGTCTGTCCCCAGCACCCTGTTTGTCTCACGGTCTGTCCCCAGTACCTTGTCTGTCTCCCGGTCTGTCCCCAGCACCCTGTTTGTCTCACGGTCTGTCCCCAGCACCCCGTCTGTCTCACGGTCTGTCCCCAGCACCCCGTCTGTCTCGCGGTCTGTCCCCAGCCCCCTGTCTGTCTCCCGATCTGTCCCCAGCCCCCTGTCTGTCTCCTGGTCTGTCCCCAGCCCCCTGTCTGTCTCCCGGTCTGTCCCCAGTACCCTGTCTGTCTCCCGGTCTGTCTCCAGTACCCTGTCTGTCTCCCGGTCTGTCCCCAGTACCCTGCCTGTCTCCCGGTCTGTCCCCAGTACCCTGTCTGTCTCACGGTCTGTCCCCAGCACCCTGTCTGTCTCACGGTCTGTCCCCAGCACCCTGTTTGTCTCACGGTCTGTCCCCAGTACCCTGTCTGTCTCCCGGTCTGTCCCCAGCAACCTGTTTGTCTCACGGTCTGTCCCCAGCACCCCGTCTGTCTCACGGTCTGTCCCCAGCACCCCGTCTGTCTCACGGTCTGTCCCCAGCACCCCCTCTGTCTCACAGTCTGTCCCCAGCACCCCGTCTGTCTCATGGTCTGTCCCCAACACCCCGTCTGTCTCACGGTCTGTCCCCAGTACCCTGTCTGTCTCCCGGTCTGTCCCCAGCACCCTGTTTGTCTCCAGGTCTGTCCCCAGCCCCCTGTCTGTCTCCTGGTCTGTCCCCAGCCCCCTGTCTGTCTCCCGGTCTGTCCCCAGTACCCTGTCTGTCTCCCGGTCTGTCCCCAGTACCCTGTCTGTCTCCCGGTCTGTCCCCAGTACCCTGCCTGTCTCCCAGTCTGTCCCCAGTACCCTGTCTGTCTCACGGTCTGTCCCCAGCACCCTGTTTGTCTCACGGTCTGTCCCCAGTACCTTGTCTGTCTCCCGGTCTGTCCCCAGCACCCTGTTTGTCTCACGGTCTGTCCCCAGCACCCCGTCTGTCTCACGGTCTGTCCCCAGCACCCCGTCTGTCTCGCGGTCTGTCCCCAGCCCCCTGTCTGTCTCCCGATCTGTCCCCAGCCCCCTGTCTGTCTCCTGGTCTGTCCCCAGCCCCCTGTCTGTCTCCCGGTCTGTCCCCAGTACCCTGTCTGTCTCCCGGTCTGTCTCCAGTACCCTGTCTGTCTCCCGGTCTGTCCCCAGTACCCTGCCTGTCTCCCGGTCTGTCCCCAGTACCCTGTCTGTCTCACGGTCTGTCCCCAGCACCCTGTCTGTCTCACGGTCTGTCCCCAGCACCCTGTTTGTCTCACGGTCTGTCCCCAGTACCCTGTCTGTCTCCCGGTCTGTCCCCAGCAACCTGTTTGTCTCACGGTCTGTCCCCAGCACCCCGTCTGTCTCACGGTCTGTCCCCAGCCCCCTGTCTGTCTCCCGGTCTGTCTCCAGCCCCCTGTCTGTCTCCTGGTCTGTCCCCAGCCCCCTTTCTGTCTCCCGGTCTGTCCCCAGTACCCTGTCTGTCTCCCGGTCTGTCCCCAGTACCCTGTCTGTCTCCCGGTCTGTCCCCAGCACCCTGTTTGTCTCACGGTCTGTCCCCAGCACCCTGTCTGTCTCACGGTCTGTCCCCAGCACCCCGTCTGTCACACGGTCTGTCCCCAGCACCCCGTCTGTCTCATGGTCTGTCCCTAGCACCCCGTCTGTCTCACGGTCTGTCCCCAACACCCCGTCTGTCTCACGGTCTGTCACCAGCACCCCGTCTGTCTCACGGTCTGTCCCCAGCACCCCGTCTGTCTCACGGTCTGTCCCCAGCACCCCGTCTGTCTCACAGTCTGTCCCCAGCACCCTATCTGTCTCACGGTCTGTCCCCAGCACCCCGTCTGTCTCACGGTCTGTCCCCAGCACCCCGTCTGTCTCACTGTCTGTCCCCAGCACCCCGTCTGTCTCACGGTCTGTCCCCAACACCCCGTCTGTCTCACGGTCTGTCCCCAGCACCCCGTCTGTCTCACAGTCTGTCCCCAGCACCCCGTCTGTCTCACGGTCTGTCCCCAGCACCCCGTCTGTCTCACAGTCTGTCCCCAGCACCCCATCTGTCTCACGGTCTGTCCCCAGCACCCCGTCTGTCTCACGGTCTGTCCCCAGCACCCCGTCTGTCTCACTGTCTGTCCCCAGCACCCCGTCTGTCTCACGGTCTGTCCCCAGCACCCCGTTTGTCTCACAGACTGTCCCCAGCACCCCGTCTGTCTCACGGTCTGTCCCCAGCACCCCGTCTGTCTCACGGTCTGTCCCCAGCACCCCGTCTGTCTCACGGTCTGTCCCCAGCACCCTGTCTGTCTCACGGTCTGTCCCCAGCACCCCGTCTGTCTCACGGTCTGTCCCCAGCCCCCAGTCTGTCTCACGGTCTGTCCCCAGCCCCCAGTCTGTCTCACAGTCTGTCCCCAGCCCCCAGTCTGTCTCATGGTCTGTCCCCAGCCCCCAGTCTGTCTCATGGTCTGTCCCCAGCCCCCAGTCTGTCTCACGGTCTGTCCCCAGTACCCTGTCTGTCTCACGGTCTGTCCCCAATACCCTGTCGGACTCACGCTCTGTCCCCAGTACCCTGTCTGTCTAACGGTCTGTCCCCAGCACCCTGTCTGTCTCACGGTCTGTCCCCAGTGCCCTGTCTGTCTCATGGTCTGTACCCTGTCTCAGTGCTGTGTCTTGGCCTAGGCCAACAAGGCCCAGGCCTAGGGCGACACTTTGCAGGGGCAGCAAAAAAGCCGCCCGCACAAAAAAAGTCCCCCCCTGACCCATCATCCCGGGTCCCAGCTCCCGCGGCCGCCTCCTGCACAAATACAGCCCAGGCAGGCGGGCGGGCAGCCGGCTTGCTGTATGTAGCGCCGCACTTGTAAATATTATGGGCATGCTTGGCAGGGGGGACTGGTGCCACCATAAGCGGTCGGTGAATCTCCAGACCGGCTGCACGTAATTTGTCCCTTGGCAACATTTTATGGGCACAGTGGTGGCATTTGAGGGGCATAGTGTGGCTGCATTTGATTGGGCACAGTGAGGCTGCATTTGATTGGGCACAGTAAAATCACTTTTGTTTTGTTTTAAGTTGTAAAATGATTTCTTTTTGTTTTATACTTTGTTGACAAATTTATTTCACATTTAAGAGACAGCACCAAGGATAATGAGCAAGTATGTGTGTGTGTGTGTGTGTGTGTGTGTGTATATGAGAGATATCCTATGTTTAATGATATTTGAATAAAGAATAATTGGTCAGACAAAATTATAGAAACTGTGAGTTTGTAGGATTTAAGGCTGTTAATATATGCATTCATATAGTTAATTTTTATCACCTATATTATTTTTCCCATTATGGGAGTTAGTGGGGCCTCATGTCTAAGTTTTGCCTAAGGCCTCACAAAGTCTAGAGCCGCCTCTGGTCCCGGGAGATCCTTAACATTTTCCCTGGAGATGGGGGGGCTCCTGACACAGTGTGATCCCGTTAGCGGTGTTAGGAATGTCAACCCACACAGGGAACATAAGACTCAGCCTTCCCTACTGTTACAATAGCAAATATAAGTTGGTTTTGAATGTCGATTTAATAGCTTTGTACTTTTCTAATATCAATCCCTTATTTGCACGGGATTTGTCAGTATACCTTTGGATTTAATTTCAATGTACTGCACTGCTCTTTAATAAAGCTTTACTTTTAGAGAAAAAAAAAAAAAAAAGACGTAGGTCGCATGCAGTGAAGCCCAATTATTTGAAAATCACGCGGTTGCACAGCACATGTCAGCAGATGTGTGAGGGAGTCATTAACAATTAATGGCACTGCTCTGTATCTGCTAAAGGGCAGCACATTTCTGTGGCGCCAGGAAAGCGATTTTGCATGCATTCCCAACACACACAAATGTGAACGCAGGCTAAATGTTTCAGTTACATTGGTGGTCAGTATAAATCTTTTCATTACATTGGGGCTTGGTGTAGAATCCTTTTATTCATACTAGTGGCCAGTGTGAAGGTTCCCCTTACATTAGTGGTCAGTGTAAATCCCTCCTTACATTGGTGGTTACTGTGAATGCTCCTATTACATTAGTGGTCAGTGTAAATCCCCTTTACATTGGTTGTCATTGTAAATCTTCTCATTACATTGGGGCTTGGTGCACAATCCTTTTATTCACACTAGTGGCCAGTGTGAAAGTCCCCCTCCTTACATCGGTGGTTACTGTGAATGCTTCTATTATATTAGTGGTCAGTGTAAACCCCTATAACATTGGTGGCCAGTGTTTAAACTCTTCTTTATATTGGTAGTCAGTAAAAAAATCAGCATTGACATTGATAACACCCTCCCCTCTCCCCAGCACTGCCACTGATCCCTATGAGTTTTCTGTCTATTGATGGGTCTCCTCACCACCCCAGTCCATGGTGTGCAGGCAGGTGGAGAATGAAATTGCATGGGGGGGGCAAGAAAATGTTTGCCCAGGGTCCAATCAATATTAAAGATGGCCCTGCCACCCCCGATTGCTTTTTGTGTCTTTCAGCCGCTCACAACCTACAGCACAGAACTGAGGGGGATTTGGAGCACTTCCTAAACACAGTGGAACAAGTCTGATAGGTGGGTGGGCAGGGACAGAAGCCGTCTCTCTCTGGCTCTCTCCTCCTTGGGCTGACAGGACAAGTGATACCGCTGTCAATACTCCTGTCAGTGGCGGTGCCCCCTCTCAATGTAGCCCCCGGGCAGATGTCCCCAGAAGTAATGACCCAGAGCCAGAAGTAATGACCTAGATGTCTATGGTACCATTTAAAAAAATCAAAAGCATTCAAAAACATTAATCTTACTGTTTTGAATGTCTTTACGAGCAAGGGAGGGATCTGGGGTCTTATAGACCCATATCTCTCCATTAAGAGTACCTTTCACATGCCTATTGCTGTCACAAGTATGTTTACAAAAAACTAAAGCAACAGTGTAAAAATAAAAAATAAATTATTTTCTCTTATTTTAAGAGGGAAGGACTGTGTCTCTCTATCTCCCCCCAATGATCCTAACATTACAAACATGGCAGGAGTCCCTGATTAGCTTTACAACTGAGGGTTGTCCCTATAAGCCTTTAAACATTGAAGAGGACTTTTACTGATGCAAGTTCAAACTGTCTAGAGCAGGGGTCTCCAACCTCAGACCACGGCCCACTACCAGCCATAGCATCTCATGCCGCGGATGCTATGAGAGCCTGGCGCATTACAGAGGTGGGCAAGAGAGCCCAGCGCATCACAGAAGTGGGCGGGTGAGAGAGCCCTGGTGGATCACAGAGACAGGCGAATGAGAGAAGCTGGCAAGCAGAGATGGCATCATCTCCCTGTACCCACCCCGCATCACAGCTCTTCTTCTCCCACAGCGCTGGTGTCGGAGGTGCGGTGGGGAACAGAGAGATGACATCATCTCTCACCGCCGGCCCTACGACACCACTCTCCTGCCCCCACTCAAGAATGACCACTGCACAGAGGCCTTCCTCTGTGCTAAATGAATCAGTGCCACCAATGCAATGACAATCCACATCTGGTGGCACTGGCAGGCAGCGTGGCACTCATTTGGTGGCAGGCAGCATGGCAAGTGGCATTCATCTGGTGGCAGGCAGTGTGGCAAGTGGCATTCATCTAGTGGCAGGCAGTGTGGCAAGTGGCATTCATCTGGTGGCAGGCAGCGTGGCAAGTGACATTCCTTATCTGGTGACAGGGTGCATGGCAAGTGGCATTCCTCATCTGGTGACAGGCAGCATGGCATTCCTCATCTGGTGGCAAGTGACATTCCTTATCTGGTGGCAGCCAGCATAGCAAGTGACATTTCTCATCTGGTGGCAGGGGACATGGCAAGTGACTTTCCTCATCTGGTGGCAGACAGCATGGCAAGTGACAAGCTGCATCTGGTGGCAGGTGACATGGCAGGTGACACGCTCAGGGCTCCCACGGGTTCGGCATTATGGTGAGCTGAACTATTTCATTTTATATTACAATATAATAATAGAAATAAGCAAAACAGCAAAAAATCACTTACCCCCGCGTGCACCCCCAACCCCCCCCCCCCCCCCCGCCGGCCTTGGCACAAATTTGTTTCTTTCACGCAGCCGGTCCCCGGTGCACAAAAGGTTGGGGACCGTTGATCTAGAGGATTCACTCCTCCTTTCTAGCTTGACTGCTCCCCTCTTTTCTATCTCCAGCAGCCTGGCATCTTTTGGAGTGGGATATGTTTCATCAGGGAGCCAAGTGTTATTAACTGGTATAATTAAACCAAGGCTATGTTTTCTCATGTTCCTCCTATGGTCACACAATGCCTTGCAATCCAGGTCTTTGTTGGGAATCTTGTACTCAATCAATTCAGCATGTCTCTTGTTCTTAAGCATCTGTATCAGCAATATGTAGCATTCATAAGACTCCTGAGGAAGCCCTTTTGGGTGAAATATGTAGAGCAGAAGCTGCTGCACTGCTGCACAAATTGCATTTCATGTGATGAAATTGTATTACCTTTTAACTTGTTATGAAATAATAATTTGGACTATATTTAACTTTATGTGAAATACCTGTGGTTTTTGGCACCTTAAAAGTCCCATTTTCTGCTTCTACAATTGTTCTTCTATTATGGGATGTGGTTCCACTTTGACCCTCCATTGCCCAGCTGTCTAAAAATGTCTATTTGTATATTTGTTGCTAGTTGTTTGATACTATTCATATGAACAAAAAGGTGAATATATCATTGGTTAGTGGCTGCTCCGTTCCTAATTTAATTGAAAACCACATGCATCTCCCATGGGATGTTGTTGCAGCAAATAGGACTCAAACAAGATAGTTTTTTATGTAGAAAAATTTAAAATTTTTACTATACAACAAGATTAAATGTCTCGAATCTATACTATCATTCCCACCTCACATATCTCCTGAGGAAGACTGCAAAGAGTCAAAATATGTTGGGACATTTTGGTGGTTATTTAGCTATTAGACTTTGTACATAAAATCTCCACTCTTTGTTAGGAAAGTATGATAGAATAGTCAAATACCAGACCAGGAATTTGATTATGATAAACTTGTGTTATGATAAAACATGAATTTGACCCAGAACCCTGCCTGTTTCTATGCTGATTCAGCCTGCAAGCATCAGCTAGAATTTTCCCATATAACATGGGCAGAAATACAACCATTGTATTGACATGAAAGATGCAAAGCTGTATGTGGTGTTACTGAATAGTATTTTCATTAACAACATAATAAAATATATACTTTATGAATGTAGGAATTGGCCAGGTTCAGAACAGTGTGTAAGCACATAAATAGAAAATAGAAAGAGGCAAGGGAAGTTTTATCTTGAAATAAACATTAGAGTGTGTTATCTGGGATACAATAGCCACAAATAGTGTACAGTACTTGGGTAGTATGTAAGCAGCTTGATTAGGTCAAAAGAAATAGAATACAAGACAGAGAGAGAGAAAATGCAGTATTTACACCCAGCCGCAGCAGCAGCACTCCCCCAACCTCCCAGGGCTCTTCCTTGGACCCCAGCGTGTCCTACCGGGACCCCAACTCCCCCACCCACCCAGACCCCTGCTGCCTAGACCCCTGCCGCCTAATGTCCCCCCCAGAATTCTATCCTTAGCGGCTCAGGCCTGGTCCGGCGGCCATCTTGGTACTCCCAGGGCGGCCGCAGCTCCCTGAAGACCCCCGGAGCCTTCCCGGGCTCACAGCGGCACTCTGCAGGGACCCACCAGCCACCGGCTGCACCTCCACAGCCGCGATCTGGTCACCTCGTCCCTAACTGCTAGACTCGGGGGGACAGACCGCAGCTGCGGCCTAGCCCCAGCCACCTCCTTAGCTCACCCCTCTCTCTCCGCGGGCAGTGCCCGTCGCCCCTGAATACCTGAATACCACCGCTGGCTCACCTCTAGGGCACAGGGCATACTGAGAGAAGGACAATCCACGGCTCAAACCTTGCACCGGCATTCTTCTTGAAACCTCCAGACGCAGCCCAGTACCAGGAAGCAGTAGCCTAGATCAACCTCAGGGCCCTCTCCTTGGTCTGACCCCCACCCCTCTACCCATCACCGACCAACCGGGGTCAGGTAAGTACACAGGGCCACCCTCTAGCAATTGATTCAGGGAGTCCGATCGCCTCTGGGGTCAGGAAGGAATTTTTTCCTCTGCTGTAGCAATTGGCCAGCTCAGCCAGGGGTTTTCACCTTCCTCTGGATCAACAGGAGGGCGGTTAGGCCCGTGTGGCCCCCCACCACCACCACCAAGCCCCATTGTGCCATCATCAACGCCACCTGAAGCAGCAGCTTTCTTCAGACCATCATCTTCTCAGCAACAGAAGCAAAGGCACCCTTCAGGACCACCATCTACTTAGCAACTCCACCATCGATACATCAGTATCATCACCACATCATCCTACCTTCAGTAATTTTCTCGCCATGTGCAACTTCAAGTACTCAGCGGACGCTCTCCACAGGCTAAGAAATACCACCTCAACATTAACAACTTCCGTTCATAAAATACTACAGAAAGAACAACTACTAAGGACCAACCTACAATCAACCATCAAATCTAGGAAGACAACAATTCAACCACAACAATTAGCATGTGCTCTGATCAACACCAGATCTGCAGTCAAGCACAGACTGGAAGTACACGACTTCATCACCCAAAACAACATAGATTGCCTCTTCATTACCGGAAGCTGGCTAACACCCGACTGCAACGCCATCCTAACCGAATTAGTACCTGAGAACTACAGGATCCTAACGGAGCACAGAACAGGAAAAAAAGGAGGAGGCCTAGCAGTGATCTTCAAATCTCACCTCGCACTCACCAAACCAACTGTACAGAACTCAGTGCCTTTCATGGAGACACTCACCCTACATCTACAAACAACACCCCAAGATACTATCCACATACTTCTATGTTACAGACCACCAGGACCGAAGACAAACCTCCTGACACCCTTCACAGAATTCATGTCAACTCACACCCTGAAGACCAAAAACTTTTTGGCACTTGGAGATTTCAACCTCTGGGCAAACTCCACCCAAGACCCTATCGCCACCGCCTGCATCAACCAACTGAAAGAATTAGGTCTGCAGCAACTGATAAATGCTGCCACACATGGTTCAGGACACATCCTAGACCTCAACTTCAAACAAAATATGGACGTCAACATATTCGACAATCTACCGCTACCATGGACGGATCACCACGCTATCAAATTTAATATCGCTACCAACACCACCCTCCAAAAACAGAAACAGGCAATTACAACACACTGGACAAGATCTCAGAGGAAACTACACTTCGAACTCTTCAAAACCACATTATCAAACAAAATAGCAATGTTAAACCACTCAACGGAACAAACGCTCAACTCCTTAAACAAGGCATTACTACAAACTGCGGACTCTGTGGCTCCAAAACGTAGAACACACATCCACAAAACAACCTCTGGATGGTTTAATGGCACTCTTACTTTATTAAAGCAGGAACGCAGACGAGCTGAAAGAGCCTTGAGAAGAAAACCCACAAAGGAAAACCACACAAACTACAAAGCACTCACGGAGAAATATCACAAAGCAATCTTCAAAGCAAAAAAGGAACATTTCTCAAACACCATCTCATCAGCCTTAAACCGCCCTAGGGAACTCTTCAAAATAGTCACCAAGACAATGAACACTACCTGTCTACAGCCTCCAGGAAACGAAACCCAAGAATTCTGCAATGAATTATCGGATTTCTTTATCGATAAATCGACAACATCCGGAAAACAATCCAACAGAAAAAAACAACCAATCTCATTCAACCAAAGCAAAAAGAAAAAATCAATACGATCATCACAAAAGTCCCAAAATTCTCACTGTTCCCAATCACCACTGACACCACCAAAAACATCATCAGAAGCCTCAGAGACAGCACATCACCAAACGACATCATTCCCACAAAACTCCTGAAAGAATGTTCCGACATCTTGGCTCCCACTATAACCAGGGCCGTCTTTACCGCGGGGCAAAAGGGGCATCTGCCCAGGGCCCTGTCATTGTTGGGGGCCCTGCACTGCCCGTCCTCTAAACCCTGCACTGCCCACCGGAGTTCGGCCACCTCCGGTGCTGGTCGCATGCTGGCTGCTCGCTACTGTCACTTGGAAATACACAAGCACGGCTTGTGTTTTTCCAAGTGACAGCGCTCCTCTTCCGGCGGCTGTTCTCATCCCTCGGGTACACACACGATCTATCAGAGCAGAGGAGGAAGGGGGCGGGGACTCTGCACAGGGGAAGCTGCTTCTGGGACTGGCAGGCTCCACGGACATCGGAGGACAACATGCTGTGAGTACACAGAGTTTTCCTCTGTACTGGAATGGGGGGGGGGGCTTTGTGGGAGGACAGCCTTGTACTTAGGGGGAGTGGAGCTCTGTATTGAAATCTGGGTGGGAGGAGAGCCGTGCACCACTGCACCCACCTCACTCTGCACCCACCTCACTCTGCACCCACCTCACTCTGCACTCTGCACCCACCTCACTCTGCACCCACCTCACTCTGCACCCACCTCACTCTGTACTCTGCACCCACCTCACTCTGCACCCACCTCACTCTGCACTCTGCACCCACCTCACTCTGCACCCACCTCACTCTGCACTCTGCACCCACCTCACTCTGCACCCACCTCACTCTGCACTCTGCACCCACCTCACTCTGCACCCACCTCACTCTGCACTCTGCACCCACCTCACTCTGCACCCACCTCACTCTGCACTCTGCACCCACCTCACTCTGCACTCTGCACCCACCTCACTCTGCACTCTGCACCCACCTCACTCTGCACCCACCTCACTCTGCACTCTGCACCCACCTCACTCTGCACCCACCTCACTCTGCACTCTGCACCCACCTCACTCTGCACCCACCTCACTCTGCACCCACCTCACTCTGCACTCACCTCACTCTGCACTCTGCACTCTGCACCCACCTCACTCTGCACTCTGCACCCACCTCACTCTGCACTCTGCACCCACCTCACCCCTGTACTCTGTAGACACCTCACTCTGCACCAACCTCACCCCTGCACTCTGCACCCACCTCAGTCCTGCACTTTGCACCCACCTCAGTCTTGCATTCTGCACCCACCTCACTCCTGCATTCTGCACCCACCTCAGTCCTGCACTCTGCACCCACCTCAGTTCTGCACTCTGCACCCACCTCAGTCCTGCACTCTGCACCCACCTCACCCCTGCACTCTGCACCCACCTCACCCCTGCACTCTGCACCCACCTCACCCCTGCACTCTGCACCCACCTCACCCCCAGAACTATGCACCCACCACACTCCTGCACTCTGCACCCACCACACCCCTACACTCTGCACCCACCTCACCCCTGTACTCTGCACCCACCTCACCCCTGCACCCACCTCAGCCTTGCACTCTGCACCCACCTCAGCCCTGAACTCTGCACCCACCTCAGCCCTGCACTCTGCACCCACCTCAGTCCTGCACTCTGCACCCACCTCAGTCCTGCACTCTGCACCCACCTCACCCCTGCACCCACCTCACCCCTGCACTCACCTCACTCTGCACCCACCTCAGCCTTGCACTCTGCACCCACCTCAGCCCTGAACTCTGCACCCACCTCAGTCCTGCACTCTGCACCCACCTCAGTCCTGCACTCTGCACCCACCTCAGTCCTGCACTCTGCACCCACCTCACCCCTGCACCCACCTTACTCCTGCACTCTGCATCCACCTCACCCCTGTACTCTGTAGACACCTCACTCTGCACCCACCTCACCCCTGCACTCTGCACCCACCTCAGTCCTGCACTTTGCACCCACCTCAGTCCTGCATTCTGCACCTACCTCAGTCCTGCACTCTGCACCCACCTCAGTCCTGCACTCTGCACCCACCTCAGTTCTGCAGTCTGCACCCACCTCAGTCCTGCACTCTGCACCCACCTCAGTCCTGCACTCTGCATCCACCTCACCCCTGCACTCTGCACCCACCTCACCCCTGCACTCTGCACCCACCTCACCCCCGAACTATGCACCCACCACACTCCTGCACTCTGCACCCACCACACCCCTACACTCTGCACCCACCTCACCCCTGTACTCTGCACCCACCTCACCCCTGCACTCACCTCACTCTGCACCCACCTCAGCCTTGCACTCTGCACCCACCTCAGCCCTGAACTCTGCACCCACCTCAGTCCTGCACTCTGCACCCACCTCAGTCCTGCACTCTGCACCCACCTCAGTCCTGCACTCACCTCACCCCTGCACTCTGCACCCACCTCACCCCTGCAATCTGCACCCACCTCACCCCTGCAATCTGCACCCACCTCACCCCTGCACCCACCTCAGTCCTGCACTCTGCACCCACCTCAGCCCTGCACTCTGTACCCACCTCAGCCCTGCACTCACCTCACCCCTGCACTCTGCACTCACCTCACCCCTGCACTCTGCACTCACCTCACCCCTGCACTCTGCACTCACCTCACCCCTGCACTCTGCACTCACCTCACCCCTGCACTCTGCACTCACCTCACCCCTGCACTCTGCACCCACCTCACCCCTGCACTCTGCACCCACCTCACCCCTGCACTCTGCACAAAGCGCACCCCCAACCCTGCACTCTGTACATAGTGCACCCCTCAATGCTAGTGCAGTTTGGCCACACCCGCAATTTGCACTGAGAGGTTATGATGTGTAGTAACCCCTAGCAACTAATCAGTGAGCAATAATGATTTTTAGTAACCTCTAGAATCCAATTAGTGAGCAGTAATGATGTTCTGTAACCTCTAGCAACTAATCTGTGAGCTGTAATGATGTCTTGTAATCTCTGGCAGCCAATCACAATCGTTGCCTGATCTGCTGCAGTAAACTTATTTTGAGTCTAGCTGGGGGGGGCCCAATAAAATCTTTGCCCAGGGCCCAATCAATATTAAAGACGGCCCTGACTATAACACACCTCATCAACCAGTCATTCAAAGAAAGGACTGTTCCAACCGCCCTCAAACATGGCATCGTCAAACCCCTCCTAAAGAAACCCAACCTCGAAAAAGACCATAATCAGCAACTAGAAAAATGCCTCACTTTGATAGACGACTGGATGGCCACTAGCTCTCCTAAACTCAACGGATCAAAAACAGAGCTTCTTCTTCTACATGCAAATCAAAATTCCAAAACTAAGACCCCATGGACACCACCCACCATCTTCGGACAGACCATCTCTCCAAGCACCAAAGCCAAGAGTCTCTGAGTCATTTTTGACTCAGAAATGTCTATGGATGCACAAATAGGATCAGTAGTCAGCCAATCTCACCATCTCCTCCGCCTGCTACATAGACTCATCCCCTTCGTCCCAGAAGAGGACAAAGCAGCAGTAGTTGGAACGATCATCAATTCCAGACTTGACTACGCAAACTCCCTCTACATAGGACTACCCCAATATCAGCTTGCGTGCTTGCAACTCATCCAAAACACGGCGGCAAGACTGTTAACAGGAAAAAAAACCTGGGAATCCATCTCCCCTTCCCTGAGGAGCCTACATTGGCTATCCGTAAAGAACCAAATCAATTTCAAGACCCTCTGCCTCACCCACAAATGTATACAAGGAAACACTCCTCAATACCTATGCGACAAAATAAAGCACTATACACCCAATCATAGTCTTCGATCTTCAAACCAAAACCTCCTCCTTATTCCAAAAACCCGCTACAAAACAAAAGGAGAACGAAGATTCGCAGTCCAAGGACCACGGCTATGGAACGCTCTACCTACCCACATCCGCATGGAAGAAAACCATCAGGCCTTCAGGAAGAAAGTCAAGACCTACCTCTTCTAAGGAGCTGGACAACACAGGAGAGATCTAGTGCCTTGAGGCGATTCAGTTTGCATGTGCAGCGCTATACAAATCATTCATTCATTCATTCATTTATATTATGAAATACAGATTACAGTGTATTATCTGAAAAAAAGTAGCCACAAATGATGTATAGCCTGGATAGTATGGAAACAGCTTCTTTAGTCTACAATTTAGAAGGGAGGAACAAGGCAGATTTTATGTTGAAATATACATTAGAGTGTAATATCTGATAAAATAGCCACAAATATAATTAAGTGACTGGACAATATGTAAGCAGCTTGATTAGGTAACAATATCACAGGAAGAGATAAAGAAGGTTTTTATCTTGAAGTAAGAATTAAAATGTGTTATCTAGGTACACCAGAACAGTAAATAAGTAGCTTGGTTAGAACTCAATTAGGGATGAGTGAATCTGCTCAGGTTTGTTTCACCAAGGTGTCTGCAAATTGTATTTGAATTGTGACGATCCCAAACTTAGCTATGACTCTCACAGGAATCTATGGGGTAGGGGGCAAATCTTTTTTTTTTATAGTCAAACTACTATCAGAAAAATTATTGGTAGCTAAGCGCTGCCAGGGAAACATGCACTAATGGTAAAGAAAAGAAAAGGTAGATGTGATAATCCACCACTACGATGATTCTCTCCTGCAGACACACTCATGGCAAATTACAGTTCCTCCCCGGCTGCTGTATACAGTATCTGGTGACATCAATGAAAAAAACATTCTGTCAATGGTGACAACTGAGATCCCTTGGCTGCTGTGTTTACGAAAATATTGCATGTGAAATGTTCATTTAGGTGAGGTATTTTTACGTTAGAGTATATTGTACTGATGCACAGCTTCACATGCAGATTTAAGACCTACTCCAAGCATGTAATTTAAAGTATTTTTGTAATTTTAATGTTGCCCTCTCTGCAGTGATGTATCCAGACCATGAAGCAGAACAGCTGCTGAAATGATGAGTTCTGTGCCTTACGCAAGAGCTTCCACTGCTCAGACTTGGTCAACATACACTGCGAGGGGCAGGAGATACCCAGGTCACAGCCAATCATTACACACAGTGGGTTTCAACAGGTATCTCTCCCATGCCTCTCTTTACTGTGTCACCCATAGTGCAGTCCAGATAGCACCTGGCCTCTCCGCTGCACACGCAACCTGGTAGCAGCAAAACCTGGTGGTGGCAGACTTTGGCAACCTACAGGGTGCAGAACAAATGCAGGCAACTCTCTCTCTCATATACCCACTCCACAGCTCATCAAGGAATCTGCTTCTTCAGTCTTTGAATCTTCCCACCCACCACTCAGAGACACAATCCTGGATGGTGGACCTGGAGCTTAAAGCCAATCTGCATGCTCTGCCAACTAGGCAAGACCTGGATGCATTCCCTACATGGCTAAGTCTGGAATTGGTGGTTCAAAGGATTGAGAGAGCCCTGCAAAAATAGATAGCAGATGTCAAACAAGAGTTCTTGAACCTGGATTCCAGGGAGGTCATCCTGGAAGAATCAAGGGACACTATAAACTCTTGTTTAACTGTCTTACAGGAATCTTGTGTCTGACAACACTTTACCCTCATTCTCCTCCACCAGGAAGATGCGGAAAACCACAGTGAGAGTTAGAAAAAGTGGATCAAGTGCCTCCAGGAAGCCACTGCTGGAGTGGACCTCAAAATCACAGCCGAGGCAATTTGCAACACCATCTTGGAAAAACCCCCTGAGGCTGAACTCAAGTTAGACGGAGTGCACTGGGTCCCTTTGCTGAGAAGAGGTACCTCCGCTTCACTTTTGTATGTGCTATGCTTGCGTTCATTTTTTTGATGGACTGCCTGACACCCCGCCTAAGTGCCTCCGCCAAAAGGTGCCTCCTGCAACTCCAAACCCTTCAAGCGGACCAATAGCTAATTTATAGCCCTTTATCATAAAAACCAAAGGAATCACTTTATTGAACAGAAATACAGGTTTTTTTACACTTCCAAAACATGAGCAGTCCCCACATGAACAATAAAAACTAATATTACACATTGAGATAAAACATCCCGGTAACAAGGTAAAGTTGACACCAGACTAATAACATCAGGTGGATTAGCAAACAGACAAAAACAATAGGGTACTTAATTAACAATTGAAGAAATACACTTACCAGGAAACACATAACACCTTAATAAATAAATTACACATATCAGCAAGAGACCTCTGCATCGGGTTGTTTTGAGCTGATCATCTTCTGCTTAGACTCTCTGAGTCTAGGAGGGAGTTGAAGCATTCAATGCTGGTTTGAGCACAGAGGCCCCAAATCCGTATCCGCGTCCTCCAGAATCTGTGTGTTTTGTGGAGACATGGACTTTAATCCAAAGTAAAATGCCTCCAAAGGTCCCCCAGGCACACATCTCCAAAAGAATAGAGCCCCCTCAAATGCCAGGGCCCATAGTCAGTAGACAAGAGGCTAGGCTGCAGTCCCCTCCAAAAGTCCCTGTCTCGGTTGGGTCTGTCACAATGTTTTTACCATCAGAGCCTGGCAGAAGGGCCCCTTTGAATGTTGACAGTGTGCACATCTAGATTTTACCAGACCTTTCTCCTTACACCTTATGTAGTACCCTTTATTGGAAGTGATCCAGGTGACTGCAGCAACCTAGAGATAGGGATACCCTTTCCACCGCCTAATCGTTAGGCCAAACAGGCATTTCCTCTTGCAAACCCCATCTCAGCTACCAAACCTGTTGCCTGGACTTTTTTCCAGTCATAATTCCTGACTGTCTGGAATGGTCTGAAGATGTTGAAGTTCCATATACTAACATACCTCTTTCACCTTGAACTCACCTGGCCAGACTATAAAGTGTCTCCACCTCACACCAGCCTCACAGACCAGCAGACCCTGAACTTTGAAACCTTTGAGTGCTGTGACTATGTGCTACTTTCAGAGCTTCCTTTATGACAGCAAGGTGTCATTATGTCATTATAGCTGCAACCATTTTTTATGCCCTTATATTTAGTTGCATTTGTTGTTTGTTTGTTTTTCTTTACACCCCCCTCCATTGCTTTAGGCCTTAGCTGTTTAGAGGCCAGTGACCCGTCACATATTGTGCAATCTTCCCCCCATTGTGGCCTCCATTATTTTCCAGCACTGCCTTAACCCTCTTGGGCATGGAGTTCACCAGAGCTTCACAGGTTACCACTGGAGTCCTCTTCCACACCTCTATGATGATATCACGGAGCTGGTGGATGTTAGAGAAGTTGAGCTCCTCCACCTTCTGTTTGAGGCCTGGAGACATGCTTGGCCAGTTCATCACCTTTACCCTCAGCTTCTTTAGCAAGTCAGTGGTCATCTTGGAGGTGTGTTTGGGGTCCTTATCTTTGGAATGGTTGGAATACTGCCCTGTGGCCCAGTCTCCAAAAGCAGGGGATCATGCTCTGCTTCAGTATGTCACAGAACATGTTGGCATTCATGGTTCCCTCAATGAACTGTAGCTCCCCAGTGCTGGCAGCTCTCATGCAGCCCCAGACCATGACACTCCCACCACCACGCTTGACTGTAGGCAAGGCACACTTGTCTTTGTACTCCTCACCTTGTTGCTGCAACACACGCTTGACACCATCTGCACCAAATAAGTTTATCTTGGTCTCATCAGACCACAGGACATGGTTCCAGTAATCCATGTCCTTAGTCTGCTTGTCTTCAGCAAACTGTTTGCGTCTTTCTTGTGCATCATCTTTAGAAGAGGCTTCCTTCTGAAACGACAGCCATGCAGACCAATTTGTTGCAGTTTTCGGCGTATGGTCTGATCACTGACAGGCTGACAGCACTCATATGTCCATTTCCCAAAGATAACCTCTGGATATAATACTGAGCACGTGCACTCAACCTCTTTGGTCAACCATGGCGAGGCCTATTCTGAGTGGAACCTGTCCTGTTAAACCACTGTATGGTCTTGGCCACTGCACTGCAGCTCAGTTTCAGTGTCTTGGCAATCTTCTTATAGCCTAGGCCATCTTTATGTAGAGCAACAATTCTTTTTTTCAGATCCTCAGAAAGTTCTTTGCCATGAGGTGCCATGTAGAACTTCCAGTGACCAGTATGAGAGAGTGAGATCGATAACACCAAATTTAACATGACTGCTCCCCATTTACACCCGAGACCTTGTAACACTAAGTCACATAACACCGGGGAGGGAAAGTGGCTAATTGGGCCCAATTTGAACATTTTCACTTAGGGGTATTCTCACTTTTGTTGCCAGGAGTTTAGATATTATTGGCTGTGTGTTGAGTTATTTTGAGGAGATAGCAAATTTACAATGTTATACAAGCTGTACCCTCACTACTTTACATTGTAGCAAAGTGTAATTTTTTCAGTGTTGTCACATGATAAAGATATAATAAAATATTTCAAAAAATGTGAGGGGTGTACTCACTTTTGTGAGATATTATATATATATATATATATATATATATATATATATATATATATACATATACACACATACACACACACACACACACACATAAAGAAATTACACACACATATATACATACAAAAATATAAAATCAATTTTAAAAATGATAATAAGGATTAAACATGAAAAATGAATTAAAAGATCTCAATAACTAGATACATGTAAAAAAAAAACATAAAAATGATTAATCCAGTATGTATGAGAAATCAAATTATTTAAAGACCTTATTCAAAAGCTTAAGAACTGCACAACACAAAACTAGGAGGTATATATATATATATATATATATATATATATGTATACATATATATATATATATATATATATATATATATATATATATATATATATATATATATATATATACACAGTAGATATATATCTATATATATATATATATATATATATATATATATATATATATATATATATATATATATATATATATATATATATATATACGCAGCGCTTTACAATATAAAAAGGGAGACAATACAGTTATAATACAATAAAATACAAGAGGATTAAGAGGGCCCTGCTCAGAACAGCTTACAATCTAATAGGGTGGGGCAGGTGGTACAAAAGATTGTAACTGTGGGGAATGAGCTGTTGGAAGTGGTAGGAGATTAGTTGGAGACATGGTAGGCTTTCCTGAAGAGATGAGTTTTCAGGGATTGCCTGAAGGTAGCAAGAGTAGGGGATAGCCGGATAGATGGAGGCAGCGAGTTCCAGAGGATGGGAGAGGCTCTGGAGAAATCCTGAAGACGAGCATGGGAGGAGGGAGAGATGAGAGAGCTTGAAAGCAGGAGGTCTTGAGAAGAGAGGAGAGGTCGATTTGGGTGATATTTGGAGACAAGATTAGTGATGTAGCTCGGGGCAGAGTTGTGAATGGCTTTGTATGTTGTGGTTAGTATTTTGATCTTAATTTGCTGGGTGATTGGGAGCCAGTGTAGGGATTGGAGTAGAGGGTTGGCAGACACTGAGCGGTTGGTAAGGTGGATAAGTCTGGCAGCAGCATTCATGATAGACTGAAGAGGGGATAGCATATGGAGAGGTAGGCCACTGAGTTGCAATAGTCAAGGCGACAGATAACAAGGGAGTGAATGAATATATATATATATATATATATATATATATATATATATATATATATATATATATACCTGAACTGGCCTTCAATATAAGTACTAATATAATATTGGTCTCAGTAAGAAATTATTTATACCTATGTGGGTTGAGCGACCTAGATGTTAATAATTAGTAGACAGGCACATGCGTTCATCAGGATAACACTAGTGCCTGTATACATGATGCTAGAAAACTTGCATGTATGTACTTGTACATTGTCCATGAATGGACTAGTGGTGTGTACGTGTGTACACTGGGTGCCCCTTGGACTACTGGGAACAGATGAGCTTGTTTTTTACTTCTCTCTTGTGAGTGATTTTAATTACCTTGCCATTAAATATTGATCTTAATACTGCACTTAGGTGGCGCTTACTGTTTTTTTTCTCATCAGCCGGGCCTACCTGGGGGCCACGACCTGGTTCTAGCTTGCTGCAAGTCCACTCCACCATCTGGGGCTCTGGTGAAGAAGCAGGCTGGGTCTTAGACTCTGCGCCCTGTGGAACCCTGAGTGGGTGATCTACAAGAGCTCACTACCACATACTCCTGACAGTTTGCTCAGGCCATGAGCTCCTCGGAAACACCACATCCTCTTCTGGATCAACCTCAGTGTTTGGCGCAGAGAGTTGACATCCAGCAGGCCTATCAAGAACAGATTATGCAGTGTCTGCAGGAACTTTACTCCCATTTAGATCAGCTGCAGGTTGTGCTCACTTCCTCACCCTTCGTTCCTGCTCCTGGTTCAGCCCCTGCTGCTCCAGATCCTGCAGTCCCTTCAGCGGAGAGCAGTCCTTCAAAAACTTCAGCTGCCTCCACCGCTGCACTTCTCTGGTGATCCTAAAGCTTGTCAGAGTTTCATCAATCAGTACTCGATCCACTTCCAGCTAGCAGGCAATTATTTTCCTACTGATCATTCCAAGGTGGCGTACACGATTTCACTCCTTTCGGAGGAGGCTCTGGCTTGGGCCTCGCCACTGTGGGAATGTCAAGATTCTACTGTTTCCAGTCTCCTTGCCATCCTACAAGATTTCTGTAACACGTTTGATGTGCCTGCCAGGGTCTCATCTGCTTCTGGAGCTCTTCTTTGACTTTGTCAAGAAAACATGACTGTTGGTCAATATGCAGTTCCGTTTTGCACTTTGGCTTCAGAACTGGCATGGAATAATGAGGTTTTTACTGCAACCTTTTGGCAGGGTCTAGGAGATCGTATTAAGGATGAACTAGCCAGCAGAACTATACCCACCACCCTGGATGGCCTAATCGCCCTTAGCATCTAAATCGATGTCCGCTTCCAGGAGCGAGATTGCCCCCAGTGGGTCACTTCGCTCCTGCTGTCCAGAGCACTCCAGAACAACCCATCTCTCCAACTGTGTCAGCTTCTGAAGAATGCAATTAGGCCAGACATGCCTCCCTCCACAAGAGCGGTCACATTGACTGAGACTCAGCCTATGTCTTTACTGCAGAGCTAATGGTCATATAATAAAGTCCTGTCTGTCCAGGAAACACTCGGGTCTAGGCCACTTAAAGGGAGGTCATCTAGACCAGAACCTGAACTCTGCCACTTACCCTCGATTTATCATACTTGTCTCCATTCATTGGGCCCTGAAATTGTATCAAGTTTCTGCATATTTGGACTCTGGGGCAGCCGGGAATTTCATTAAGCAGTCCTTGGCCACTCATTTAGGCATTCCTTTCATTCCCTTGGCAATGCTGCTATCAGTATCTGCAGTGGATGACTCTACCTTGTCCTTCGGACTACTACGGTTTTGATTGCAATAAGTTTTATTGAAATTTTTTCAGATTAGTAACAAAGAAATTGTAAAACAAAGAGATAGTAAAACAGTTACAGACATTACCATCTTGAGTTTTTCATAACAAATACTTGATAGACATAGATAGGTATATTCCCATATCTGTCATTTACTTTCACACCTGTAGCTTCGTGTTAAGATTACTTTCCAGGAGTTACCTCTCCTCCACTCCCACACCCCACATGGGAACTAACTGTGTTTGGAGGAAGGAGAGGCTCCCCCTGTCCACGTTTCATATAACCAGTTTATTTATTAATTGTGTTTTGGTTACCGATAATGATTACATGCTAGCTACAGTTGGACAATGTCTAATATAGATGAAGATTATAGAATTGTATTAATTAACTTAATTAACAGTAACTTGATATGCCCATAAGCAACCTATGTAGTGAGCTTCATCATAATTGTTATCTTGTGATTTTTCCCTTTACTGTTTTTTAAAGAATCCGAGACCCATGTTTTGTGGATACCATGTTGACCAAGGAACCCACATATTAGATATTTTATTCTGATTTCCAAGACTCCATGCGAATTGTATTTCATACATCCTATGCGTATTTATTAGCTGAAGGGTTTCTGTTATAGTTGGAGGATTGGTATCCTTCCAATGGCGTACTATGGTGAGTCTAGCTGCGATAAGTATGTGGGATACTAGTGGCCTAAGAGGAGTTGGAATAGAGTCAATTTCCAATGAAAGAAATGCCATACCTGGAGCAAATGCAGCTTTTGTACCTGTGATTTGTTCTATTATTTGAAAAATAATCCTCCAAAATCTCTGAATACGTGGGCACGACCATAGCACATGAAGCAGTGATCCTGTTCTCCCACAGTTCCTCCAACACTCTGGAGAGACTCCTGGAACAAATTTAGAAATGCGGTAAGGGGTGAGGTACCACCTCAATAGAAATTTGTGATGCAGTTCCCATAGGTTGGCACTTCTAGTGGATACGTATGTGATTTTAAGTGCTTTTTTCCATTGGTCATCAGTATAAATCTTTTTAAAATCCTTTTCCCATGTTACTATGTTGGTAGTTTTACTAAAGGAGTTTTTATTCTGTAGATATTTGTAGAATAAAGCCGTTCCCTTTAGTTTAGTGCATTTGTGTGTAAAAAAGGTGACAATTTGCCAGGAAAGTTGAGTGATAAGTTCATTACTTTTTTTTTTTCTTAGTAAGTGGGATATCTGAGTATATTTATAATAGTCAGAAGCTGGAATATCATATTCAATCTGTAATGTTCTAAATGTTTTAATCGTGGGTCCTATTAGGAGATCTTCTAGGTATAGTTCACCTCTGGAGATCCATTTAGTTAATGATAAGTCTGGTATTAAGAGTCCCAAAGCAGTAATTGGGAATTTTAGAGGAGTTTGGGGTCCCTCAGGGGTTATATGTTTGAGGAGATAATGCCAGGCTTCTATAGAAGCCTGGATAGTTGGGGAATGTGCAAGAGGGGTAGATGTGTGATATTCAGTAGTTATCAGATAATTGTACAAATTCCCTCCTTTAATTTGAATATTTTCTAATTCTAACCATAGGGAGATATCTTGGTTGGGGAACCAACCCTTCACCTGTGCTAGAATAGTGGCCGCGTGATAATCTTTAATTATTGTATGGCCTATCCCTCCAGCATGTTTGGACTTAGTAATTTTGTTAAATGCACATCTTGCTTTTTTCCCAGCCCATAGGTATCTATCTATTTCAGATTGTGCTTGCTGAAAGAAGGATTTGGGTACCGGAATAGGTAGGGTTCTGAACAGGTATAAGAACTGAGGTAAAACCTGCATTTTGAACGCAGCCAGACGCCCAGTCCATGAAAGTTCAAATCGCTTTAGTTTATCTAGTTTGGGTCTCAGAGACTTCAAAAATGGAATATAATTTTCTTTAAATAGTTCGGATATTGTGTGTGTGAGTGTGATACCTAGATAAGATATGCCATTTTCTTTCCACATATACGGGAATTTTTGTTTGATATTTTGTTTCACCTTGTCAGATAAGCCTAGTCCTAATAGAAATGACTTGGTTTCGTTTACTTTATAATACGATATTGCATTAAATATTTGTAAGGTTTGTTGGACCGAAGCCAGGGAAGACATTACATCCCTGAGTATCAAGATGACATCATCTGCGAACAGACTGATGGTGTGCATTCTGTCTCCTATTGTTATCCCTTTAATTTGGGGGTGTTGGCGAATATATGTTGCTAGTGGTTCCATCAATAGGTTAAAAATTAATGGAGACAAAGGGCACCCTTGGCGAGTGCCGTTGGTTATACTAAACGGAGTGGATAATGTTCCAGATATGTAAACTTGTGCTGATGGCTTTGTGTATAAAGCCATAATAGCCTGGTACATCTGACCACTGAAACCAAATTTGCCTAGTACCTGTTCTAGGTACTTCCAGTGAATTCTATCGAACGCCTTCTCTGCGTCCAAAGAGAGGAGCAGAGAAGGCGTTTCCTTTTTGCTAGCTAGATGGATGAGGTTAATCAGGCGTCTAGTCGCATCTGCTGTTTGGCGACCCGTTGTAAAACCAGATTGATCTGGATGAATCAATGAGGGGAGGAGATTTACTAATCTGCCAGCTATTACTTTAGCGTAAATTTTCAGATCGTTATTGAGTAACGATATCGGACGGAAATTTTGAGGAGTATCAGGGTCTTTCCCCGGCTTCGGTAACGCCACGATCATTGCCCTCAACATTTCAGGTGGAAAAGAGGAAGAGGAAGCAGCTTGATTAAATATTTCAGTGAGTCTGGGAGTTAGAATGTCTCTGAATGTTTGAAAATATTCACTCGTGAAACCATCTGGACCAGGAGATTTATTACTGGGGAGTGAATCAATCGCTTTTGTTATTTCTTGTGTCGTGAATGGAGAGTTCATCACTATGTTTTGGGTGTCAGTGAGTTGGGGAAGTTGAACTTTTTTAAGAAATTCAGAAATTGTGTGGGTTTGTGTTTGAATCGTGTTAGGATCTGTGTTCAGGTTATAGAGAGAACCATAGTAAGTGCTGAACGCATCTGCAATATCTTGTGGATGTTGTAGTTTGGTGTGAGTTACAGGATGTAAGATGTAGGGAAGTTTGGTTTTGTATCTGTGTCCCCGTAGTTTGTCTGCTAATAGTTTCCCTGCTTTATTGCCATTTGCGTAATATGTCATTTTCAATCTCCTAGAGGACTTTTCAAAATCCTCCAGTAGTATCATTCGAAGTTCTAGTCTTAATTTGGTCAGTTTATCTGATAAGTCAGGAGAGAAATTTGCTTTGTTCTGAGATTCTAGTGTGTGGATTTGTTCAGAGACATTCGATATACGCTGCTCCCTCTTTCTCTTAGCCCCGGCTCCAAGTTTAATAAGGAGACCTCTCATAAACGCTTTGTGTGCGTTCCATATTATAAAGGGGTCAGAGACTGAGTTTACATTAAGCTAAAAAAATTCGGCCAGATCTTTCTGCAATATTGTTTTGGAGGGATCATCTCGGAACAGCCGCGGGTTGGATCTCCAAATGTAAGTGGAGTTGATTTTAACTGTGTCATCCACCAGCAGCGACACCGAAGCATGATCCGACCAAGTGATATTATTAATTGTAGATGATTTGATTTTGGTTATTAATGCCTTATCTACTAAAAAAAGATCAAGTCGGGTGTAAATTTTGTGACTGGCTGAAAAAAAAGAAAAGTCTTTTTCTGTGGCATGAAGACATCTCCAAGCATCGTACATGTCGTAGTTCCTCAGCAGCGGTTGTAGTGTTTGAGTTTTCTTGTTAGATGATGAACTAGAGTCTATTGTGGGGTCCGGTGGTAAGTTAAAATCTCCGCACAAGAGTAAGCGACCTTTTTGCAAACGTGAGACCTGTTTCATAAGCCTATGAAGAAAGCGGGACTGACGTGTGTTTGGTGCATATACATTTACTACCGTGTAGGTAGTGTTGTTGATGTCGCAGATTAATATGTGATATCTACCTTGCACATCTTTTATCTCCGAGTGTAAGTTGAATGCTACTGTGTCCTTAATTGCCGTGAGTACTCCCTTCTTTTTTGCATCAGCACTTGCAAAAAAAACATGTGGGAATTTGGGATGGGAGCAGACGGGATGTGCCTGTTTTTTGAAGTGTGTCTCTTGTACACAAAGGATATCAGCCTTCTTTTGGATGGCTTCCAGCCACATGGACCTGCGTTTCGCCGGATGATTAAGGCCTCTTGCATTTATTGTTAAAAAGGTAATGGTCATAGTGTAGAGTTTAGTGTGGGCGCATTAGATGTCATGTGTTGGTAACACTTACATAGGTTGCTGAGGTCATCAACTTTGGTCCATATGTGATGTGGAGATGAATCCTTGTGACCGTGGAGTTCTTGGAGATTCGTTTGCTCAAGTAGTTGAATTCTTATTGGTTGTTGCGGCTGCGGACATATACAATGGTTAATACAAAAAAGAACAGTGTAGAAAGAGATAAAAAAATGAAAACATAAAGGGGTTTCAAACTCAACCCTGAGTAGGTCTGTATGACCTGATTGTGACGTGTGGTCACATAACTTGTAAGTGGGGGGTAAAAAATGAAACAGTTCAGCTTAGCGTTTTTTCCTCTGCTTGGGAAATAGTAGAGTATGGTCTTCACTGACCTCGGACAGATCATGTGTGCTTGCGGGAGTTTTTGGAAGTAACCAGGTTCCAGTTATCTGTAGACTGCTCAGGGCTACGGGAAGTTTGGGTTTTTGGAGAGTCTTCTGCAATAATCTGCCATCTTTGAAGGAGCTGCATTCCCTTGTTAAGAGTGTCGACAACATGCTCCTTTCCATCTTTAGTGATAATTAATTTGGTAGGGAACCCCCATTTGTATGCGATCTTGTGATTCCTTAGTGCTTTAGAGATTGTGTTTAGGTTCCTACGTTTCTGCAGGGTGAATTGCGATAGGTCAGCGAAAAATTGTAGATCTTTATATTGTGTTGGAAAAAGATCTTTGCTGCGGGAAGCCGCCATCAGTCGTTCTTTTGTTTGGTAAAAGTGTAACCGGAGTATAACATCTCTTGGTATGTTATCCGGTAAATGTGATGGTTTGGGTAGGCGGTGGATCCTGTCTACAGTAATATCCAATTCCGTCAAATCTGGTAGTATAGCCTGAAATAGTTGGGCTGTGTAGGTGCGCAGGTCAGATTGCAAAACTGACTCGGGAATCCCTCTTATTTTAAAGTTATTTCTCCTAGAGCGGTCCTCAATGTCTGCTAATTTTGCTTTAAGGGCATCCAATTCATCTGTGTTGTTATCGTTTGCATCCACTAGATCATTGATAGTGGTGGCGAACTCCCCCATTTTGTGTTCAATATGATCTACCCTGGATACTGTTTCTTTAAGTTCCACACCAAATCTGTGAACACAGGATAGCATGTCAGCATGTAGTGAACTCCGGAGTGAGACTAACATATCCTTTAGTGTGGTGTCCAGTACAGGTTGATTAGTGGTGGGAAAGAGATCAATTGAGTCAGGGAGATCTCTTGTATCTTCTCCTGAGTCTGGGCCTGGTGTTAAGTCCCGGCTAGAATCCGAGGCATCCAGCCTCAATCTTACTTTTTCCGGACTGCCTGAGTTAGGGGTATGTATAGGGGAGTGTATACTCCTTTGTGGTGCATTCCTTTTTTGTGGATTGCCCTTGCCCGCTTCATATAGTGGGGTACTAGACATACCTCGCGCCGCTGTCCCGCCGCCGCCATCTTGCTTAGGCCCGAGCGGGTAGTATTCTGTTAGTTTTTGCAGCCTCCGGTTCTCCTTGTTGCGCCGCGGCATGATCGATCGGTGCCCTGAGCTGTGCTGCCGGTCCGTAGGTGGTTGTATGTGGGTTTGGGTCAGTGGAGCAGGCGATGTGGGCCGTTGTGATCCCGAGCGCTGTGGAGCTCCTCTACTGAGCGTCCATCTCCTTCCGCGGCAAGCTCCGCCCCCCTGACTACTACGGTTTTGAACCACCTCCATAACTATTCATGCCGGTGTCCTTCATTGTGAGGAAGTCTCCTTACTGATCCTTCCTATGTCATCTAGTCCCATCATTCTTGGGCTTCCATGGTTGCAGAAATACTCGCCCTATCTGGATTGGAACTCTGGCCAAGTGTTATCTTGGGGGTCAAATACAAAAAAAGGAAAAACTGCGCTGGTAGGTAACACTAACCCTAAACTAATATTATAAGCAGCAACTCTGTATGCAACACAGACACCAACAAAAATGAGTAAAAATAATAATCGTGCTAACTAGCGAAAAATCATATATGCATGATATAAATGTAAGATGAATAAATTGAAATTAAAATAAAATGCCAAGGTGCATCAATCATAAACAATATTGAGTAATAATATGTGCAAAAAGTTCATAAACAGGTGATCTATCAAGATGCTCTATTGGTGAACAAATACATCTTCCATCACCACAACCATTGTGAATCCACCACCAGCTGAAGAAACCACTTACCAGCTCATGTAGACCCCTTGTTATAGGGGGTCAAGTACCGCCTGTGGCTTAACACCCAGCCTGGGCCTTCCTCCTCATCTCAAGACTGTTCCATGCTTCCGGTGTCCTTCGGTAAGGGAACGATGGAGTTTGGCACCCAAAAAAGACCAAAAAGGCGCCACATAGTACAAAAAATCCTTTTGGTTTATTAAATAAAAATGTAGCACTCATACATTACTAGTAGAGTAGCGCCTATTGTTTGGTGTGTCGGCCATACACAACCCAAACACCCGTTAAAAATTAGATCATCCTGGGGCACCTTGGGGGTCTCAGTGCCATTAGACTTGTCTCCCTTAGGTACGTCCACCTCTCTGTGTACCTGTGGCTGAGGTCGTTACCTCTCCCTTGCTCCCTCAGCATTATCAGGCCTTCCAAGATGTTTTTTGTAAAAAAGCTGCTGACAGTTTGCCTCCTCATCGTCCCTATGATTGTGCAATTGACATCCAACCTGGGAGTACACCACCCTGAGGTCGAGTCTACCCTCTCTCCGTTCCTGAGACTCAAGCCTTGTCCAATTATGTCCAGGAAAATCCACAAAAAGGATTTATCTGTAAATCCTATTCTTCTGCTGGGGCTGGCTTCTTCTTCATGGAGAAAAAGGATGGTACACTTCGGCCCTGCATTGATTATAGAGGTCTCAATGTCATGTGAAAACCTTGCAAAAAGATCTGAACAAATTAATGGGGTGGGCAATCACATGGCAAATGAGGTTCAATGTAGAAAAATGTAAAATAATGCATTTGGGTGGCAAAAATATGAATGCAATCTATACACTTGGGGGAGAACCTCTGGGGGAATCTAGGATGGAAAAGGACCTGGGGGTCCTAGTAGATGATAGGCTCAGCAATGGCATGCAATAAAGAGGGGATCAACTGTAGAGATAAAACGATAATTCTCCCACTCTACAAGACTCTGGTCCGGCCACACCTGGAGTATGCTGTCCAGTTCTGGGCACCAGTCTTCAGGTAGGATGTACTGGAAATGGAGCGAGTACAAAGAAGGGCAACAAAGCTAATAAGGGGTCTGGAGGATCTTAGTTATGAGGAAAGGTTGCGAGCACTGAACTTATTTTCTCTGGAGAAGAGACGCTTGAGAGGGGATACGATTTCAATATACAAATACCATACTGGTGACCCCACAATAGGGATAAAACTTTTTCGCAGAAGAGAGTTTAACAAGACTCGCGGCCACTCATTAAAATTAAAAGAAAAGAGGTTTAACCTTAAACTACGTAGAGGGTTCTTTACTGTAAGAGCTGCAAGGATGTGGAATTCCCTTCCACAGGCGGTGGTCTCAGCGGGGAGCATTAATAGCTTCAAGAAACTATTAGATAAGCACCTGAATGACCGCAACATACAGGGATATATAATGTAATACTGACACATAATCACACACATAGGTTGGACTTGATGGACTTGTGTCTTTTTTCAACCTCACCTACTATGTAACTATGTAACTATATATCACCATTAATAATCGGTACCCGCTACCCTTGATTTCTGAACTTTTTGACAGATTACGAGATGCTCAATTTTTTCTAAGTTAGACCTCCATGGAGCATACAATCTAATTAGGATTTGAGAGGGAGATGAATGGAAAATCACTTTTAACACCAGAGATGGGCACTATGAATGTCTTGTAACTCCCTTTGGCTTGTGTAACACCCCAGCTGTCTTCCAGAACCTTGTTAATGACATTTTATTCTGATCTCCTATATGTTTGTGTCATTGTGTATCTGGATGACATACTCATCTTTTCTCCAGATTTGAACACTCATCATAAGCATGTTTGTATGGTTCTTCTACATCTTCCGGACCACCACCTGTATGCAAAGTTGGAGAAGTGCCTCTTCGAGCAAACTCAAGTTCCTTTCCTAGGCTACATAGTCACGGCTAAAGGGCTGCTCTTGGATCCTGCCAAACTTCAGGCCATCTCCAACTGGCCTCAGCCTTCTGTTTTAAAAGCTATGCAGCGGGGGGCGTGGCCGGCAGCTGGAAGATATGGTCACACTGTAGACTATCTCCATCTCCACAGGATCTACAAAGTGACTTTCAGCGACCGGGGACAATATAATCTTCACCCCAGCACCTCGTACTTTACCGGGAAGCGGCGGAGACATGCAGGGAAAGAGAAAAGTCCATGAAGGGCCTCATGAACCTTTTCAGAACAGTGGGCGCCAGAGCATTTGAAGATGGCGCCGGGGCTGCGGCTTCAGCTCACAGACAAGTAGGGCAGCTGCTTCCACAAGGAATACATATCAGATCAGTTACTGGGCCACAAAGGTTTAGAAGAGAAATCACCCTCCTCTGCTTTTAGCAGCCCAGTGAAGCAGAAAAGAAAAATAATTGCAAAGGGCGAGATAGTAAGTGACTCTTCAGCTGAAAATGATATCCCTCAAGAAATCAATGGTTTCAGTGAGAAGCTTGATGCATTACTAACTGTAGGCCAGCCCATAATGGATTCCACATTCAAAGACATGTGTGTAACCCTCAGAGGTGCTTTACAACATGACATGGCCTGCTTTATGAAACAGACCACCAAAGAGATCACATCAATAGGCAGGGTGGACCACATTGAAAATAAGCTAGGGGACTATTCACAGGCCCATAATGAGGTGGTAGATGGCCAACCTGAAAGACTGCTCCCGCTGGAACAATGTGAAATTCAGAGGCATTCCAGAAACGTTGCCACCAGTGGATGTCCACCCATTCCTTTAAGAAATGATTGCTGAACTGCTTCTATCAACAAAATCTCATGAGCTTGTTTTTGACAGAACGCACTGACAACCAAAGTCAAGATCCATTTTTTTCACGTTAAGGATCAGCTTATGTTTTTCTCACGCCAGCGCAACACATTGACAGAGCCCTATTCAGGGATCTCCCTCTATATAGACCTTTCACAAGCAGCCATCAAGGCCTGCAAAAACAAGATCACCATCACAAAAATTCTGAGAAATAACAAAATCCCCTACAAGTGGAAATTTACAACTAAACTATCCATTGATAGAAATAACAGGAATTATCTTGTATCCTCTTTAGATGAGGGTCTAAACCTCATAAAGTCCTGGGGCCTTCTACCCCAAGAAGAAGACGACATTTAAGACCCTCCCTCCGATATATGGGACTCCAGAGGAAGGCAAGTGAACTCTAACTGACTTACAGTATGCCCTCTGACTCACTTTAAACAGGGCACAGGAACCCATGCTCCATAAGTGTCCTTTTTTCCCTTACCCTTTAAATGGGTACTAGAAAGTATTGGCATTACTAACTCCAACACACTTCACAAAAAGATCCTGTCCGGTTAAACTCTCAGCCCTCACCTGACATATGTATGGGAATTGCCTGTACCCAAATACTACTCCCTAACAAGTCTGTATGGATTGGCAACAAGCTGCTAGTTTTTTTTGTTCACGTTGTTTTGTTATTTACTTTTTTCCCCCTACATTTACCAGTGCAATAATCACCTTGGAATGACGTTGGTTACCTACACGCTGACTGACTTTACTATCACCTATGGTATTTAGGCTCTTGTCGCTTAATGCTAAAGGGCTTAACAGCCCCTATAAATGCAAGGCGCTATGGAAAGAGGCTCTCAACCACCATTGTGACATTCTGTGTGTACAAGAAACACTGTTTTCAGAAGTACTGTATTTATTGGCGTATAACACTCACTTTTTCACCATGAAAATAGGGTGCAAATAGCGTGTGCATGTTATACGCCAATACTTCAATTTTAGCTGCCTCAGAGGGGACAGGGAGGGGGGCGGGATGAGCGCCGTCAGAATACATACAGTGAGAATCTCCTGTTTACTTGGCGACCTCTGTAATAGAAAGTCCCATCTCCTGGGCTGCCATTGGACCACTGTTCTGTCTATCATAGGAGATTCTCACTGTATGTAATCTGTCGGCGCTCGTCCCGCCCCCCTCCCTGTCCCCTCTAGGCTGCAGATGGGCATCAATCAGGCTGCACTGATGGCAGTGGTGAGGCTGCTGCAATGATGGCAGTGGTGAGGCTGCTGCATTGATGGCAGTGGTGAGGCTGCTGCATTGATGGCAATGGTGAGGCTGCTGCATTGATGGCAACAGCAAGGTTGCTGCATTGATGGCAATGGTGGGGCTGCATTGATGTAGTCTAATGAGGCTGCATTGATGGCACTTGTGAGGCTGCAGATGGGCACTGATCAGGCTGCATTGATGGCAATGGTGAGGCTGCAGATGGGCACTGACCCTTATTTTGCTTCAAAGTTCCTTATTAAAAAATTAATTTTTTTCCTGAAACTTCCCTCTTAAAATGAATGTGCGTGTTATACGCCTGTGCGTGTTATACGCCGATAAATATGGTAAATCCCCTAAAATGCACACATAAGAACTTTTCCCATATTTTTCAGGATAACTACAAGACAAAGAAAAGGGGGGTTTTGGTGGCATTTAAAGACACAACTTCCTTCAAACTACATGCTTTCATACTGGATAAAGGAGGCAGATTTATCATACTAGTGGCGGACATTAATAGTATCACTTATACATTGCTAGTTATCTACACTTCCAACACTGGCCAAAGCATGCGCGATCCAGAACGGACAACTTTAAACCACTTGCCGATCGGCTCCTGTACATATACGTCAGCAGTTTAAAAATGAATGCCAAAACCAAGGTATCCATGTTTTGAGTCGGCGATCCTGTTTACGATAATGGTAGTCTCTGCAGCAGATTCACCGTCATACTATAGCAGGGCGGAAGCGACGTCATACGTCCTAAAGGTCCATTTTTCTGTTGTCATTTTTTCAAATGACAATTTTTTTTTTTTGCATTTAAGTCCAAATATTAGATCTGAGGGTTTTTTGACCCCAGATCTCATATTTAAGAGGACCTGTCTTTTTTTCTATTACAAGGGATGTTTACATTCCTTGTAATAGGAATAAAAGTGACCCATTAAAAAAAAAAAACAGTGAAAAAATAAATAAAATCAAATAAATAAATAAGAAAAACATTTTTTAAAGTGCCCCATCCCAACGAGCTTGCGCGCAGAAGCGAACGCATATGTGAGTAGCGCCCGCATATGAAAACGGTGGTCAAACCACACATGTGAGGTATCACCGCAATCGTTAGAGTGAGAGCAATAATTCTAGCCCTAGACCTCCTCTGTAACTCAAAACATGTAACCTGTAGAATTTTTTAAACGTTGCCTATGGAGATTTTTAAGGGTAAATGTTTGATGCCATTCCATGAGTAGGCGCAATTTTGAAGCATATCTTTCACATTATAAAAAAAATTGGGCTAACTTTACTGTTGTCTTATTCTTTGAATTCAAAATTGAATTTTTTCCAAAAAAAAGTGAGCTTGCAAGACCGCTGCGCAAATACAGTGTGACAAAAAGTATTGCAATGACCGCCAATTTTTTCTCTAGGGTGTTAGGGGGAAAAATGTATAATGTTTGGGGGTTCTAAGTAATTTTCTAGCAAAAAAACTTGTTTTTAACTTGTAAACACCAAGTCTAAAAAAGAGGCCTGGTCTTTAAGTGGTTAAAATGCGGGGACTTCAACATCCCTATAGACCCAGAAATAGACACCACAGCAATAAACTCCAAAAGAAAGACAGGTCTTAAAAACTTTCTACTCCAGGAAGAGCTCCATGATCCGTAGCGTTGTTTACACACATCCAATAGAAACTATACCTTTTTCTCAATTCCCCATAAGACTTATTCGAGAATTGATCTTTTTATTACTGGTAGATGGCTTTTGCAGAGGGTGGTAAAAGCTCAAGTATACAATATTTTGTGGCCTGACCACGCACCAATCTCTATTGAGATCTCAGACGGTCACCCAGGTAAAAACATGTAATTGTGGAGGAATAACACCTATGTTTTGTCTAACCCGGGTTATGTAAAAGAATTGAAGACACAACTGGAGGAATTATTTTCCTTTAATTCAAGCTCCTCCAGTGGTATCTTTCATTACCTTTGCCAGAGGAATTTAATTCAACTGGTCTCTAGCTGCTTGCCGACCGGCTCACGCCAATATACATCGGCAGAGGGGCACGTACAGGCATACTAATGTACCTGTACGTTGCCCTTTAAGAAGCGGTTTGCGGGTGCGTGCGTGCCCGCCACAAGCTCCGTGAGTGTGATTGCGGGTCCCGCAGACTCGATGTCCGTGGGGAAGAATGGGGAAATGCTGATGTAAACAACCATTTCCCCGTTCTGCCTAGTGACACTGATCACAGCTCCCTGTAATCGGGAGGGGTGATCAGTGTCATGTCACACATAGCCCCTCCCCTCCACAGTTAGAATCGCTCCCTAGGACACATTTAACCCCTACAGTGCTCCCTAGTGGTTAACCCCTTCACTGTCAGTCACATTTACACAGTAATCAATGCATTTTAAATCGCACTGATCGCTGTATAAATGTGAATGGTCCCAAAATTGCTCCAAAAGTGTCCGATCTGTCTGCCATAATGTTGAAGTCATGAAAAAAATCGCTGATCGCCACCATTACTAGTAAAAAAAAAAATTATTAATAAAAATGCCATTAAACTATCCCCTACTTTGTAGACTTTTGCGCAAACGAATCAATAAACGCTTATTGTGATTTTTTTTACCAAAAATATGTAGAAGAATATGTATCGGCCTAAACTGTGGAAAAAAAAACTTTTATACATTTTTTGGTGGTATTTATTATAGCAAAAAGTAAAAAATAATCATTTTTTTTCAAAATTGTCGCTATTTTTTTGTTTATAGCACAAAAAATAAAAACTGCAGAGGTGATCAAATGCCACCAAAAGAAAGCTCTATTTGTGGGGAAAAAAGGAGGTCAATTTTTTTTGGGAGCCACGTCGCACTACCGCGCAATTGTCAGTTAAAGCGACGCAATGCCGAATCGCAAAAACTGCTCTGGTCTTTTGCCAGCCAAATGGTCTGGGGCTTGAGTGGCTAGAGAACAAAAAAGGAAAAACATGCAGATTACATCATTACTTGCTGATATTGCCCACCTGGAGAACTTGCATAAGAACACTCCCCATCAATCAACCTTGTCTAAACTTAATAATGTAGAGAGGAGCTCAAAACAGCACTGATTGCAGACCATGAGAAATGTATTAAGGGGTTAAATATGGTCCTGTACTCACAAAAAAATAAAGCAGGAAAGAGATTGGCCTCTCAGCTTAAGAAAAAACTAACTAAAACAAGGTAGCCCAATTACAGCACCACAGCACAGGTAAAATTGCTATTAATCCATCAGATATTGCTTAATCTTTTTGTGAGTATTATGCCTCATTGTACAACCTGAAGGAGGACAAAACCACCCCCCCAACCCAAAAAGGAAGACATATCAGCTTTTCTAGAAAAATTTAACTTACCAGCCTTAGATACAGCTAAACTAGCTCACATTACCCGCCCTATAGAAGAACAAGAAGTAACTAAGGTTATATCCGCTCTCCCACTAAATAAATCATCTGTGATAGATGGCCTCTCCTCTTAATATTACAAGGCCCTTACCCCGAACCCTAAGCCCTTTTTTGGTACAGAACACTGCTGTATCCCTGCAGCAAATGCCAAAAGAAAAAAAGCTGGAAGCAGTTATAGTAATTCTGCCCAAACCCGGAAAATAACCTACCCACCCTCAGAATTTCAGGCCAATCTCACTCCTGAACTTTCATTTAAAAATATATGCCAAAATACTAGCAAATAGTCCTATTAGACCTTACCCCCTTTCTCCTTAGGCCCAGAACAAGTGGGCTTTGTGAAGGGGAGACAAGCTTCTGATGGAACAAGGAGAATGATTGACCTGATTCATTATGCTGGAACCTGTCGGGTGCCTTCTCTTCTCCTTGCATTGGATGCAGAGAAGGCATTCATCAGGGTACACTGGGGGTACCTATCGCAAGTACTAGAGAAATTTGGATTCTCAGGGGCAATATTTTTAGCGATCATTTCTTTATATAATAACCCATCTGCAAGAGTGTTCGTATCGGGTACCCTGTCTGGGCCCTTTGATCTTTCAAATGGGACAAGACAGGGCTGTCCCTTGTCCCCCATTATTTTTACATTAGCTATTGAACCCTTTGCAGAAGCCATCAGACCGGATCATACCTCATACAAGGTCTAAAGATTGGTACCTATGAGCACAAAATAGGGCTTTTCGCTGATTATATTATCTTGTCCATTTCAAACCCCTTAAGCTCCCTTCCCAGAATTCAACAATTAATTGCAGAATTAGAAAAATGTCCTACTATAAGATCAAGTAAATGCCAGACCCTTTCCATGGTACAGCCTCCAGACCAAGTCCCTTCACATGGGGGGATAAATTGATAACATACTTGGGAATTCAATTATCCTTCCCCGCCAAAACTCTATATGAATATAGAACAAAATAGGGGTGGTTCTAAGTTGGTCTAGAGCAGTGGTTCTCAACCTGGGGGTCGGGACCCCCTCAGGGGTCAAATGATGATTTGCCAGGGGTCATCAAATCCTAGGCTGTTTCTGAAGCCCGCACCCCTCTCCCAGACTTTTTGTGGCCACCCAGCAGGGCTGTCCCTGGAGCCTGTGGCCGCCCAGCTGGGTTGTTCCTGGAGCCCGCTGCTGCTCACTCAGCTTCTTCGCAGCCACCCATTCAGTTCACGGCATGGCTGGGGGGCAGAGACTAGAGGTCAGCTGACTGGTGAGGAATGTAAAGTGGGAGGGGCTGGAGGAGACCCTAACTTCTAATTTCGACATAGGTGTCACTGCTGCGAGACACCACAAAGTCAGAGACACAGTGAAGCCGGAGACGCAGTAAGTAACACTACCTGTGATTGTAGTTGTCATTAAAAGTCCCCACTACAGTTCTAAGATCAGCAGATGACCTTGATCAAGAGCACCCAAGTTGGCTGATCAGAACTCCCCCCAGCATTGCCACTCATCCCAACTCCCACCAGCACTGCCACTCATCCCATTCTCCCCCCACCCCCCACCAAGGAATAAGCGAAGGAATGAAAATAGGGAATACATGGAAGGGAGAGGAAAAGAGGGGGAAGAACAAATAAAAAGGGAGAGAAAGAATAAGAGAAAGAACAAGAGATTAGGATAGAGAGAGATAAAAGGGAACGAAAGGAGAACAAAGACAAAGAGTGGTACATCCTAAAATGTACCATAAGGGGTTTAATACTGTACGAGTGGAAGGCACTCAGGGAGCGCTAAATGTCCATGGTATAGGGGCGCAAATTACTTGTCATGCCTTGGGTGCTGACAATCCATGCTACAAAAATAATTTTACTGTTAGGGGTCCTCACAACTTGTGAAATTTTATCAAGGGGTCACGGCACTAGAAAGGTTGAGAACTACTGGTCTAGAGAGTAGGGTAAACCCAAATCCCCAATATGTCTAGGCAAATGGAAAATTGTTCCTCTTGAGGGACTTTAAAAGGAGAACCTACTCGGGAGTAATAAAGAATATGAGGGGTGTATGTTTTGAAATGAAATTAGGTGTTTATTAAGGTATAGACCTAAGAAGGTCTGTAGTACACGGGGTAAATGTAACAGGATTACACAACAAAAAAAGGGGGGGTTACAGGATGCGTAATACAGACAGAGAAATTGCAACACAATATACATAGATACACAATCATTAAACTCCGGTGCATATGGAATACACATATGGGGAGTACCCGACGCGTTTCGAGATACACTCTTCTTCAGGGGTATCTGATTGGAATCAGCATAAACAGAGGTATGTCTATAATTTAAAAAGACAGTTATGAGCAAAATGTAAAACATTACATATTCATCATCAACATGAGAAAAAGTGTAGAAATGTATAATATTGTGTAACAGTAATTACTAACCATGTAGTATTGCTTGGGAGAGTGTGTATATTAATGCATCCATTAAAAACCATTCAGGCGGAGAGGGGGGAAGGGGAGGGGACATGTCGCCACATGCACACCAAAGTATGTGCTCGCTCCTGGTCCAGGTCGGGCGGGCCGTGTGTACCTTTTCCCAGTGGGGGCACCAGGGGGGGCTATTTCCCAATAGAGGGCGTCAAAAGCACCAATGGGTATGGTGGTCCTGGGGTAGGCACCAATCTGTATGAGAAAACAGGGGGGTATGAGGAAGTCAGAGCTGAACTAAGTATATGCCTGGGAGGGTGTTGAGGTCATAGGCATAATGCATGTCCTGTGTGATACCTGGTTGTATGCAAGTAGATAAAAAGGAAAGTACCTGGAGTGGGTGGTGGAAGCTGTGCAGTAGAGGTCCTGTATAAATGTATATGGGGGGCAGGCACCAGCAGGTCAAGTAGTTGCCCAATGCGGCATAAACCAAACCCCAGCAAGATGAACCCCGGTATTATGGGGGTCAGGTGCTGCAGATGTGAGTAAAGAGGTTATCCAAGGGTACCATGGGGTAGTTGCCTGGCCGGGAACCCAAACCGGAAGGGGTTTGGGGTTGTTTAAAAGTATCCAGACTAAAAAGAGAATAGGGGTAAGGTCCAGCCAGTGAGTCTATGTCTGGGGTTGCCCAGGAGGGCTGCCACAGAACCATGTGTGGAGAGAGGTTTACATGAGACAAGTCCTGGGATCGAGATGGTGTACACTGCAGGCGTGCAGGTGTGGAGGGGAGCCTATATATATGAATATAGAGTCAAATGACTCTATATGAATATAGAGTCAAAAAAATGGGCAGAGGTTAGCTCCAAAATACTTCAACATAGTATGGTACCAACATCCCTATGTTATAAGAAATAGATAGGTAGAGGATATGGGACTTTAAAGGTACATTTGGTGTAAAGAATATAAGAATAATATACTCAATTCTAAAAGGTTAAATTATTTATTACAGAAAAATTGATAAAAAGTAGGGAATACAGTATAGATCACAGTCATATGTACATACACATTTGCCTATCATTGACAGCGAAAAAAACTGTAATCACATACAAATGAATATTACGTCCACACAATTCGACATGTTTCGCCAGTGTGGCTTCATCAGGAAAGGGACGTAACAATTTATTCAATGAATATAAAGGAGTACAAATTTCTCAGCTTAAGATGTGTATGAAAGAGAAGAGAAAAATAGTGTTAGTATACATCGTTTTTACATATTATAAACCAACACACACATGGCTATGAATCGCAAAAAATGAATCGCAAAGAAAAAAAAAAATGAAAAAACCTCCCGTACCTAGTAAAGGACATGAGAGTGTATGTCCAAATGGAGATTCTTCAGGTCAGCCTAACATCCCCATACCCTACTCCAGTCCAGTACAAGCGTAACCAGATCTCCTGTAGGGAGGGAAGTAGCTTATTATTCAAAATCTCATAGTAATGCCTGTAACATATAACATATATTTTTTATATTATTCTTGAGTTATAAAGGAGGGGAGCACACATTCAAAGCAGGCACTAGAAACATGAAGCATGAAGTACGCTTCATGAGTATGCTTCATGTTTCTGGGGCCTGCTTTGAATGTGTGCTCCCCTCCTTTACAACTAATGAATAATATAAAAAATATATGTTATATGTTACAGGCATTAGTATGAGGTTTTGAATAATAAGCTACATCCCTCCCTACGGGAAATCTGGCTATGCTTGGCCTGGAGTAGGGTATGGGGATGTTAAGCTGTGGGGATGAGGCCATTTTCCCCATCAGCATGGGGCAAGGTGCTTTGGGGGCTACCCCAAAGCACCCTCCCCATTTGAGGGCATGTGGCCTGCTATGGTTCAGGAGGGGGGGCACTCTCTTGTCTCCCCCTCTTTCCTGTGGCCTGCCAGGTTGCGTGCTCGGAAAAGGGTCTGGTATGGATTTTGGGGGGCCCCACGCCATTTTTTTAAAATTTGGCACAGGGTTCCCCTTAAAATTGGGCCTGGTATGGATTTTAGGGGGACCCCCACACAATTGTTTTTTTTTAATTTTGGTTTGGGGTTTCCCTTAATATTCATACCAGACCCAAAGGGCCTGGTAATGGACGGGGGGGATCCTATGCTCTTTTTCTCAATGAGTTATATCTATATTGCCGAGACCCGAAAATTCATTACAAACGCGATCAGTTTTGAATTTTTCCTTTAGAAATGTTATTTTGCTGTGGTACTGTTCTAAACACGGGAAAAAAGCGCCACTTTACAGGCATACTATAGACACCTTTGGCAACCAAGCAAATTCCGCCCTTCTTGGGTTTCCATCACTGCGCTTATAGAACAATTAATATGATGAAGCTGCCACTTTAAACAAAAAATTAGTGAAATACTATATTCATTTGCAATAGTGTCAAAGAAAACTAATTTAAGAGGCTCTATAGTGACACTTCAAATGTGATGCTGTGAATGTCTGTTTGCACAGACTTACAACTAGGGATGAGCCGGTTCTCACCAGAACCTGTGAACGGACTGAAAGTTTGCACGAACTTTAGAACCCCACTAAAGTCTATGGGACTCAAACGTTCGAAATCAAAAGTGCTAATTTTAAAGGCTAATATGCATGGTATTGTCCTAAAAAGGGTTTGGGGACCTGGGTCCTGCCCCAGGGGACATGTATCAATGCAAAAAAAAAGTTTTAAAAATGGCCGTTTTTTCAGGAGCAGTGATTTTAATGATGCTTAAAGTGAAAAAAAAGTGAAATATTCCTTTAAATATCATACCTGGGGGTGTCTATAGTATGTCTGTAAAGTGGCATGTGTTTCCCATGATTAGAACAGTCCCTGCACAAAATGATATTTTTAAAAGGTATAAAAGTCATTTAAAACCGCTTGCGGCTTTAATGTAATGTCGGGTCCTGGCAATATGGATGAAAATCAGTGAGACAAACGGCATGGGTACCCCCCCAGTCCATTACCAGGCCCTTTGGGTCTAGTATGGATATTAAGGGGAACCCCACACCCAAATTAAAAAAGGAAAGGCATGGGGCCCCCAGGGCCTATATACTCTGAACAGCAGTATACAGGCGGTGCAAATAAGACAGGGACTGTAGGTTTGTTGTTAAGTAGAATCTGTTTGTAATTTTGAACTGGTACATTTTTAAAGTGTAGCTACAGCCGAAAAATCTATTTTTAAGCTTTTTGGAAAACATAGGGAAGGGTTATCACCCCTGTAACATTCGTTTTGCTGTCTGTGCACCTCTTCAGAAGATTTCCCCTCACTTTCTGTCCCAATGACAAATGTTTTTTGAAAATTTGGGGTTTTTAGTGAAACAAGGATTGGTGATAAAGCATTAGTGGAGAGGAGACACGTTTTTCCCATATTAACTCTTACAGGAGAGAATTTCCCTTCCTAGGGGTAGATTTCATCTCACTTCCTGTTGTCTCCTTCCGTTTGCAAGTAGGAGTCGTTTGTAAGTTGATGTTTGAAAGTAGGGGCCTGCCCTATATACTCTGCAGAAATTGGGGCCTTAAGTGTTGGTGTTGCCACAACACTCTAAGCCCTCACAGTTACTCTTGGTGGGCGCAGGAACGGGCCCTGCTGTGAAATATTAGATCAAGAATTGTAATTACATGCCATTGTTGAACAGAGGCAGAAATATTGGGCCTTTGGTGCTGGTGCTGGTGCCACAACACTGTAAGTCCTCACAGTTACTCTTGGTGGGCGCTGGAACGGGCCCTGCTGTGTAATATTATATCAAGAATTGTAATTACAAGCACCTGTTGAACAGGGGCAGAAAAATTGGGCCTTTGGTGGTGGTGGTGTTGCCACAACCCTCTAAGCCCTCACAGTTACTCTTGGTGGGCGCAGGAACGGGCCCTGCTGTGAAATATTAGATCAAGAATTGTAATTACATGCCATTGTTGAACAGAGGCAGAAGTATTGGGCCTTTGGTGCTGGTGCCACAACACTGTAAGTCCTCACAGTTACTCTTCGTGGGCGCTGGAACGGGCCCTGCTGTATAATATTATATCAAGAATTGTAATTACAAGCACCTGTTGAACAGGGGCAGAAAAATTGGGCCTTTGGTGGTGGTGGTGTTGCCACAACACTGTAAGCCCTCACAGTTACTCTTGGTAGGTACACACGCGGGTTCACTACACGGCGTAACGGCGTAATGGCGTACGAACGTTCGCTCGTCAGCGTCACGCCCCCTTTCTGGCCTATATAAGGACTGACTTGTGCCCTGTTTAATTGCTGGTTTGTCTTTCAGCTTCCAGTGTTCCGTTCCTGTTCCTGCTTCTTGTGTTTACCTGTTTGACCCAGATTTGCCTGACCTACCTTGTCTCTCTCCAGCATTTTGACCTCGGCTTGTTTAAAGGACTTCCCCACGATCTGCTTCCAGTGTTTGACCCTCTGCCTGTCTCCGGATTCTCCTGCCTTCTCGTGTATGACCCCGGCTTGTTTAAACGGACTTCTCTGCTGACATCTCCAATCCCCTACCTCTGGCTTGCCTTCAGGATTCCTCTACTTACCATCTGCTGTGTTTGACCCTCGGCCTGTTTCAAGGACTTCCTCATCTACCAGTCTCCAGTATTAGTTATCGGTCTGCATCATAGACTCTCCACTACTGGGTTCTCTGTGCCTGATCTCCTGCACTTCTCCCAGCTCCCATTGTGTTTGCGGGTTAGAACCCCAGCCGGGTCTTCTTCTCCAGCTCCGGGTCAGGGCCACCGTTGCTCTCATCTCTGCGTGACTGAAGTCCTCCTCTCAAGAGCTTCCTGCCTGCAGGCGACCTGTGCCTCTCTGTGCCCTACACCCTCTGTACCACTACCAGGGGTGTGGTGCGCTTAGCCGCAAGGGAAGCCACTCCCAGCATCTCGGCCTCGGTGAGTACCCGTGATAGTACAAACCAGCCAGATGTCTGAGGCCGACAGAGTGGTTTCCCCTCTCGAAGCTCTATGCCAGCAGGTAACGACCCTTACGCAAGCAGTCCAGAGGCTACAAGATGGCTATTTCCAACTAGAAGGTCGTCTCTAGCACCTAATCTTATCTCCCGGGGATGCAACTTCCACATCCCCCAGTGGGGCCAGCTCTTCACAAGATCACTCCAGCGCAGCTCCTGCAGTTGTTATGACTCTCCCAGAACCTAGGGTGCCCACACCCGAACGATTTTCCGGAAATCGGAAGAGGTTTAGAGCATTTAAAAACGCCTGCTTGTTATACCTGGCTCTCCAACCTAAGACTTTCAGCTCTGAGACAGTAAAAGTAGGGTTCATTATTTCCTTGTTGTCCGAAGAACCCCAAGCTTGGGCTCACAACCTCCTGGAGCAGAAAAGTCCCTTACTAAACTCAGTGGAAACCTTCTTTGAATCCATGGGAAGATTATATGATGATCCCCAACGCATAGCCACGGCCGAGTCCATCTTACATACCTTAGTCCAGGGAAAAAAACCGGTGGAGGACTATACGGTCGAATTTCGGAAATGGTCAGGGGACACTGGATGGAATGAGGCGGCTCTCAAATACCAGTACCGCCAGGGACTCTCAGAGACTCTCAAAGATGAATTGGCACGTGTTGATTCTCCTTCCACCCTGGAGGAGTTGATCCAGCTAGCCATAAAACTAGACCGACGTCTACGGGAACGACGTTCTGAACGTCTTCAATCTCCTCGGCCTACATGGATGCTACCCAGGGTCCCCACAGGTCATCCTCTTCCTGCAGTCCCTTCCTCCTCTACCTTGGAGAGCGAGCCAATGCAACTGGGACTGATCCGGGCTCCACTTACACCTGATGAGAAACAACGCCGGCGGGAGGCCAATGTCTGCCTATACTGTGGAGGGTCAGGCCACTTTTTGCGCAACTGTCCTATAAGACCCAGTAAGTCCCAATTACAAACAGCTATGAACTTTCAAGTCAATGGTTCAAGTTCAACTCATCTTGTCCTTCCTGTCTCCCTACAGGTGGCAGGCGAGGAGATCCGGCTACCAGCCATTATTGATTCTGGCGCCTGCAGCTGCTTCCTGGATACATCCCTAGCTCGAAGTTTACGCATCCCTCTGCAAAATAAAAGACAAAGGCTCCAAATCCACCTGGCCAATGGATCATCCCCCTGTTCCGGGCCTGTTACCCAAGAAACTAAACCCATTCTCACCATCACAGATTCGGGACATCAAGAATTTCTGTGCTTTGACATCATCTGCTCCCCCATGTTCCCTATCATCCTGGGACTTCCATGGCTGCAAGCTCATGACCCACATATCAATTGGAGTGAGAAGAAGATCTCCTTCTCTTCGGCTTACTGCTCCCAGCACTGCTTCACCTCTGGTCCTGTCTGCACAGCTTCCTGTCTAACTGTCCAGCCAGTTCCTGATCACCTTCAGCACGTCCCTGCAGCCTACCATGAATTCATGGACATTTTTGATAAAAGGAGAGCTGACAGTTTGCCTCCTCACCGACCATACGACTGTCCCATTGATCTCTTACCTGGCTCCGAGATTCCTTTTGGTCGTATATTCCCTCTATCAGAAAAGGAGTTGGAGGCTCTGCGGTCCTACATCAATGAAAACCTTGAAAAGGGATTCATTCGTCCTTCCTCTTCTCCGGCTGGAGCAGGGATTTTCTTCGTTGAAAAAAAAGATGGTACTTTAAGGCCTTGTGTGGACTACAGGGAAATCAACAAGATCACCATCAAGAACCGTTATCCACTTCCCCTCATCCCAGAACTGTTCCAACGGTTTCGAACCGCACGAGTTTTCTCTAAACTTGACCTAAGGGGCGCCTACAACTTGGTGCGGATACGCCCAGGGGATGAGTGGAAATGGCTTTTAGGTCTAGGTTCGGACATTTTGAATATCTAGTGATGCCATTCAGTCTGTGCAATGCCCCAGCTACATTCCAACACCTAGTAAATGATATTTTTCGTGAATACTTAGATGACTTTGTGATTGTTTACCTTGACGATATTCTGATTTTCTCTACAACCATTGAGCAGCACCAAGTCCATGTGAAGAAGGTACTCACGATCCTCAGGAAGCACGGACTTTACCTAAAGGGAGAGAAATGCGAATTTGAAAAAACAGTAGTCCAATTCCTAGGGTTCATTATCTCCACTGAAGGGGTCTCAATGGATCATCAGAAAGTGAAGTCTATCCAAGAATGGCCAGCCCCTACAGACAAAAAGGGGGTCCAACGATTTGTGGGCTTTGCCAACTTTTATCGCAGGTTCATAAAAGGATTTTCATCGATCATTTCTCCCATAACCCAACTGACTCGCCAGCAAAGTCGATTCCAGTGGTCCTCAGAAACTCAGGAAGCATTTGATAAACTGAAGAATCTATTTACTTCTGCCCCGGTACTACTGCATCCAGACCCCGCTTTTCCCTATGTGTTGGAAGTAGACGCCTCAGAATCCGCTTTAGGAGCAATTCTATCCCAAAGACGAGGCCAGAAGGCCCTTCTTCATCCTGTGGCATTTGCCTCCCGGAAACTGTCCCCGCCGGAAAGGAACTATGACGTGGGGGAGCGTGAACTACTGGCCATCAAATTTGCTCTTGAGGAGTGGAGATATCTTTTGGAGGGCGCTTCTCACCCCATTATGATCTTCACAGATCACAAGAACCTGGAGTACCTTAGAACAGCAAAACGCCTCAGACCCCGGCAAGCCCGCTGGGCTTTGTTCTTCTCCAGGTTCAACTTTCACATTTCCTATCGGCCTGGTTCCAAGAATGGGAAAGCGGACGCCCTATCTCGAATGTTCCCAGAAACCTCTCAAACAGCAGAACCTGGTACTATTCTATCCTCACAGAATTTTCTTTGTTCAATCCAGCCAGATCTAAGAACTGCCATTGAACAGGCCTCCAGCCAATGCTTAAACCCTGAAGTACCCACACTGAGGAAACAGGATGGTTTACTATGGGCCCAAAACAAAATATTTGTTCCAGCGCAAGTAAGACCCTTGGTACTAAAAACATTTCATGATAACAAATTTGCAGGACATTTCGGGGTACAAAAGACCTCGGAACTAATACATCGTTCCTTCTGGTGGCCAGGGTGGAGTCAGGACTGTAAGAACTACGTAAACTCTTGTATTATTTGCCAACGCAGCAAGGGATCCAATGCAAAAGCCTGGGGTCTATTAAGACCATTACCCATTCCAGAGCAACCCTGGAAGGAAGTGGCTATGGACTTTATCGTTGACCTACCACCTGCTGAAGGATTCTCCACCATTCTGGTAGTAGTCGACCGCCTTTCAAAAATGGCCCACTTCTTACCCATGAAGGGCACACCCTCTGCCTCAGATACCGCGGATATATTCATCAAGGAAGTGGTTAGGCTACATGGAGTACCCGTTAGCATTGTGTCAGACAGAGGAGTCCAGTTCACCTCAAAATTTTGGAGAGACCTTTGTAAATCCCTGGAAATCAAGGTATGCCTATCCTCAGCATATCATCCTCAAAGTAATGGCCAAACAGAGAGGACGAACCAAACGCTGGAACAATATCTGCGCTGTTTCTGCTCATGCTCTCAAGACAACTGGGTTTCACTCCTCCCCTGCGCAGAATTTGCCTATAATAATTCCATACATACAGCAACCAATCAAACTCCTTTCTGGGCTAATTATGGATTTCACCCCTCTTTTTTGCCTAATTCTTTTTCAGAAGTATCAGTTCCTGCGGTGCAAGACCGAATAAATTCCATTCAAGCCAATTTTCAAATAATTCAGGAAACCATGAAGAAGGCTCAGGACAGCTACAAGAAATACTATGACAGGGGGAGGAGGAGCAACCCAATTTTTAAGATTGGGGATGAAGTCTGGCTATCTGCAACAAACCTCAAACTTTCTTGTCCTTCACGCAAATTAGGCCCAAAATTTATTGGTCCCTTCAAGATAAAGAGAGTAGTGAACCCCGTGGCCTTTGAGCTCTCTTTACCCAGCTCTTACAGAATTCATCCTGTCTTTCATACTTCCCTTTTGAAACCAGTAACTCCCAGTTCTTTTCCAGGAAGGGAGGAGTTGCCACCTCCTCCAATTAATATTGAAGGCGAAGATGAATTCAAGGTTGAGGCTATAATGGACTGTAGAAGGAGGGGGGGTCATATCCAGTACCTGGTCAAGTGGAAGGGGTACCCCCCAGAAGATAATTCTTGGGAACCCTCCTCCAATATACACGCCCCACGGTTAATACAAACATTCCACAAGAAATATCCGGGAGTACTGGCCAGATTGGGCACCCGGAGGTTGCCCTTTGGGGGGGGCACTGTCAGAAAAGAGCTTGTCAACATCGGAAGGTTCCTGTGCGTTTGCGCGGCGGAGCCGCGCTCCGGCGCATGCGCGTTAGCAAAGTAACGGCACACGCGGGTTCACTGCACGGCGTAACGGCGTAACGGCGTAATGGCGTACGAACGTTCGCTCGTCAGCGTCACGCCCCCTTTCTGGCCTATATAAGGACTGACTTGTGCCCTGTTTAATTGCTGGTTTGTCTTTCAGCTTCCAGTGTTCCGTTCCTGATTCCTGCTTCTTGTGTTTACCTGTTTGACCCAGATTTGCCTGACCTACCTTGTCTCTCTCCAGCATTTTGACCTCGGCTTGTTTAAAGGACTTCCCCACGATCTGCTTCCAGTGTTTGACCCTCTGCCTGTCTCCGGATTCTCCTGCCTTCTCGTGTATGACCCCGGCTTGTTTAAACGGACTTCTCTGCTGACATCTCCAATCCCCTACCTCTGGCTTGCCTTCAGGATTCCTCTACTTACCATCTGCTGTGTTTGACCCTCGGCCTGTTTCAAGGACTTCCTCATCTACCAGTCTCCAGTATTAGTTATCGGTCTGCATCATAGACTCTCCACTACTGGGTTCTCTGTGCCTGATCTCCTGCACTTCTCCCAGCTCCCATTGTGTTTGCGGGTTAGAACCCCGGCCGGGTCTTCTTCTCCAGCTCCGGGTCAGGGCCACCGTTGCTCTCATCTCTGCGTGACTGAAGTCCTCCTCTCAAGAGCTTCCTGCCTGCAGGCGACCCGTGCCTCTCTGTGCCCTACACCCTCTGTACCACTACCAGGGGTGTGGTGCGCTTAGCCGCAAGGGAAGCCACTCCCAGCATCTCGGCCTCGGTGAGTACCCGTGATAGCTTGTCTTGCACCTGATCCCTCTGTCCTTCATTGGACCCTCAGCCAGTTCCCGAAGCTCAGCTACCCTTCATACAGCTCCTCAGATTCTTCAGGAACTCACACCTGCTGGTGGACGGTGCCTCCGCGTGCCACCTGTTCCCTGTAACACCTCCGGGGGACAGGGTGCGCTTGGTCACAAGGGCGAGCCGCTCTCGGCATCTCAGCCTCAGTAAGTACTATCCGTGACACAGGGGCTGAAAAATTGGGCCTTAGGCACTGGTGCTGGTGCCACAACACTGCAACCCCTCACAGATTCTCTTGTTGAGTGCAGGAACAAGCCCTGCTGCAAAGTATTGCATCAAAAATTGTAATTATACGCCCCTGTTAAAAAGGGGCTGAAAAATTGGGCCTTAGGCGCTGGTGCCACAACACTGCAACCCCTTACAGATACTCTAGTTGGGCGCAACAACGAACCCTTCTGCAAAATATTGCATCAAAAATTGTAATTACATGCCCCAGTTAAACAGGGGCTGAAAAATTGGGCCTTGGCCACTGGTGGCAGCGCCCAGAACCAAAAATTTTCTTACAAGCTAACAGCATGATCATTGAGGAGGAAGAGGATAATCACTCAGCATAACAGGATAGTCACTCAGCATCAGTATAGGCAAGAGATCTGACATTTCAAAAAAAATTATTCGGTTACATCAGCATCAGGTGCCTGGTAGCTCGTGGTGATCCAAGACTGATTCATTTTTATGAAGGTCAGTCGATTGACTGAGTTGGTGGACAGGCGCATCCTGTGATCGGTTACAAAGCCTCCAGCAGCACTGAATGTGCGTTCAAAAAGAACGCTGGATGCAGGACAGGATCCATCCTCAAGACCCAGTAACCCAGATGATTTTCAGTGGGAAAGGTTTCCAAGTCAGATCTTGCCCCAAGGTATTCCTGCACCATGTAAAACAGAAGCTGGCGATGGTTGCTGGAACTGATCATACCTTGGGGTTGCGAACTAAAAAATTGTCTGAACGCATCAGTCAGACGGCCACCTTCTCCTTCTTTGACTGACCAAAGCCTCAGCAACACGTTGTCCAGGAACAGGAGTTTGTAACCTCCCAGTCTCTGGGAATGCGTTGCACAGACCTTTCTGCAAGGCCTTCCGAAGATGTTTCATCCTCTGCTAACTCTGCAATGGCAAGATAAGGTCCACAACCTTACCCTTATAACGTGGATCAAGGAGGGTTGCCAGCCAGTATTGATCCTTCTCCTTGATACCACGAATACGAGGATCCTTCTGCAGGCTTTGCAGGATCAGGGAGGCCATGCAGCATAGGTTTGCTGACGCATTCGGTCTGGAGTCCTCTGGGTCACTAAGGACGACATGATCCGCAGCCACCTCCTCCCAGCCACGTACAATTCCATGGGTTTCTTGGAAAAGTAAATGATCCATTGAAGACTGCTGCTGATGCTGAGTGCCAGGCTCCACCTCCATGCTGACACAATTCTCCTCCTCCTCCTCTTCCTGTGTGATCGGTGGGCATGCAGGAACACTGTCTGGATAAAGGGGGCCTTGAGAGGTAAGGAAGTCCTCCTCTTCCTCCTTCTGTTCTGTCTCAAGTGCCCTGTCCATTATTCCATGCGGCGTGTGCTCCAACAGGTGGACAAGAGGTACAGTGTCACTGATGCATGCACTGTCACTTCTCACCATCCTCGTGGCCTCCTCAAATGGTGACAGGACAGTGCATGCATCCCTGATCATAGCCCACTGGCGTGGGGAAAAAAAACAAGGTCCCCTGACCCTGTCCTGATGCCCTAGTCGCATAGGTACTCATTGATGGCCCTCTGCTGCGTGTGCAGCCGCTGCAGCATGGCCAACGTTGAGTTCCACCTGGTGGGCATGTCAAAGAATAGGCGGTTCTTGGGCAGGTTAAATTCCTTTTGGAGGTCAGCCAGCTGAGCACTGGCATTATATGACCTGCGGAAATACACACTTTCCTGGCATGCCTCAGAACATCCTGTAAGCCCGGGTACCTGCCCAAGAACCGCTGCACCACCAAGTTAAGGACGTGAGCCAAACAGGGCACATGGGTCAGTTGTCCCGGTCGGAGGGTGGAGAGGAAGTTGGTGCCATTGTCGCAAACCACCATACCTGCCTTTTTTTTTAAAATCTTTTTTTATTTGAAAAAATATTTACCATTACAAAGACAAAAAAATTTACCAGTAGAAAAAGGAGGGTATCAACATCCCTCTATACATTACAACACATCTTCCACTTCTTAAAACAATACATCTGTGAACAAATAAAATTACAATTTTCTACCCATTACCCTCAATAACCCCTCCCTCCCCCCCACCCACTAAAACCCCCCTAGCCCAAGGTCCTTAACCCCATTCCCCTCCATGCTTCCCCACTTATCACACATACCCATCCTCCCTCTCCCCTACCCCCATCCACTCTAACCACCTCTTGGTCCAGCCATGGTTTCCAAATTTTTTCCAATTTTTTATAGTTACCCCTTTTCTTATAAATATACTTTTCTTTACTTATCACCTCCCTTACCCCTTTCACCCAATTTTCTATCGTCGGTGGGTCCTTTCTCTGCCAATACCGGGCAATAAGTATTTTTCCCTGAAACAAGCATCTGAGCTTTGCGGTCTGCAAGTCCTTCTGGCTCTCCTTGCCCTCTACCAGGCCCAATAAACATGCCCTGACCTCAACCCTCAGCCTAGTCCCAAACACAAAATTTATTTTATCCACAATCCCTTTCCAGTATCTATAAAGCTTATGGCAGCGCCAGAACATGTGTAAAAAGTCACCATTCTCCTCCCCACATCTTTGACATTTTGCATCGGACTTCTTGCCAAACCTGAACAACTTCAGTGGTGTATAGTATGACCTATAAGAAAAGTAGAGGTGCGAAACCACTTGTGAGGGGGAGAGGGTGATCCTAGAACCTAGTGACAGAACATATTTCCACTGGTCGCCCGATAGTGGGCCGACATCTGCCTCCCATTTAATCCTATTTTTGTTTTCCACTTTGCCCTCTTGAGCCGTGCCATTCAAACTACCATAAATAACAGAGATTAAACCTTTCATAGATACGGCATTAACCAGTTTTTTCAAAGATGGCATTTCACACCATATTGGTGTTTTCCCACCAAATTGTGCCTCTAAGGCATGCCTATTTTGCAGGAATCTATAAAATGACCTATTAGAGATCGCGTAATCTACTACCAGTTCTTGAAATGATTTTAACTCCTGTGCCTTATATAGCTGATTCAAACAGTGAATACCCCTACGGTTCCATTCTTCAATACGTCCCATTTTCTTAAGCTCTCTAAGATTATTATTGTCCCATAGTGGGGTGAACTCCGAAAATCCAGTATAATCCAATATTTTTTTAACGTTCACCCATACTTTAACCAACAACTGAGTGGTAGGACATCTGGTTTCAAATGAGTCGGCCTCCATCGCCTCTACAATTGTGTCATGTTTAGTGTCATTCAATAAGATATTACATCCTGCCCCAAGACCTCCACCCCTATTACTGCCCCCCACGTGCTGTACTCAAGATGCTAAAAAGTAACAGCAAGGGTCTGGCACATCCATACCACCCTGTCCTCCCGGTCGCCGCAACGTTTGCAATCCGATCCTTGCCATCCCATTTTTCCAAATATGCTCTCTAAACACACTTTCCAGTCTTTTAAACCAATGCTTGGAGATCCATACTGGAGAGTTGTGAAGAATATATAAAATTTGGGGCAACCAGACCATCTTGATCAAACTGCATCGCCCGGGGACTGAGAGGGGCAAACGCCCCCACACCTGACACATCTGCTTCAGTTTTTTCAAGAGTGGAACTAAATTTCCATCTATAAATTGTCCTGGGTTTTTTGTTATATTAATGCCCAGTAGGGATGAGCCGAACACCCCCCTGTTCGGTTCGCACCAGAACATGCGAACAGGAAAAAAATTTGTTCGAACACGCGAACACCGTTAAAGTCTATGGGACACGAACATGAATAATCAAAAGTGCTAATTTTAAAGGCTAATATGCAAGTTATTGTCAATAAAAGTGTTTGGGGACCTGGGTCCTGCCCCAGGGGACATGAATCAATGCAAAAAAAGTTTGAAAAACGGCCGTTTTTTCAGGAGCAGTGATTTTAATAATGCTTAAAGTCAAACAATAAAAGTGTAATATCCCTTTAAATTTCATACCTGGGGGGTGTCTATAGTATGCCTGTAAAGGGGCGCATGTTTCCCGTGTTTAGAACAGTCTGACAGCAAAATGACATTTTGAAGGAAAAAACCCATTTAAAACTACCGCGGCTATTGCATTGCCGACAATACACATAGAAGTTCATTGATAAAAACGGCATGGGAATTCCCCACAGGGCAACCCCGAACCAAAATTAAAAAAAAAAAATGATGTGGGAGTCCCCCTAAATTCCATACAAGGCCCTTCAGGTCTGGTATGGATATTAAGGGGAACCCCAGCCAAAATTTAAAAAAAAAATTGACGTGGGGTTCCCCCTAAATTCCATACCAGACCCTTCAGGTCTGGTATGGATTTTAAGGGGAACCCCGTGCCAAAAAAAAAAAAAAAACGGCGTGGGGTCCCCCTAAAAATCCATACCAGACCCTTATCCGAGCACGCAACCTGGCAGGCCGCAGGAAAAGAGGGGGGGACGAGAGTGCGCCCCCCCCTCCTGAACCGTACCAGGCCACATGCCCTCAACATTGGGAGGGTGCTTTGGGGTAGCCCCCCGAAACACCTTGTCCCCATGTTGATGAAGACAAGGGCCTCATCCCCACAACCCTGGCCGGTGGTTGTGGGGGTCTGCGGGCGGGGGGCTTATCGGAATCTGGAAGCCCCCTTTAACAAGGGGACCCCCAGATCCCGCCCCCCCCCTGTGTGAAATGGTAAGGGGGTACTTACCCCTACCATTTCACTAAAAAACTGTCAAAAATGTTAAAAATGACAAGAGACAGTTTTTGACAATTCCTTTATTTAAATGCTTCTTCTTTCTTCCTTCATCTTCTTCTTCTTCTGGTTCTTCTGGCTCTTCTGGTTCTTCCTCCGGCGTTCTCGTCCAGCATCTCCTCCGCGGCGTCTTCTATCTTCTTCTCCTCGGGCCGCTCCGCACCCATGGCATGGGGGGGGAGGCTCCCGCTCTTCTCTTCATCTTCTTCTCTTCTTCATCTTCTTCTTCATCTTCTTCTTCTTCTTCTCTTCTTCCTTCTTCTCTTCTTCATTTCTTCTCCGGGCCGCTCCGCAGCCATGCTGGCATGGTGGGAGGCTCCCGCTGTGTGACAGCGTCTCTTCGTCTGACGGTTCTTAAATAACGGGGGGCAGGGCCACCCGGTGACCCCGCCCCCCTCTGACGCACGGGACATGACGGGACTTCCCTGTGGCATTCCCCGTGACGTCACAGGGAAGTCCCGTCAAGTCACCGTGAGTCAGAGGGGGGCGGGGTCACCGGGTGGCCCCACCCCCTGTTATTTAAGAACCGTCAGACGAAGAGACGCCATCACACAGCGGGAGCCTCCCTCTATGCCAGCATGGCTGCGGAGCGGCCCGGAGAAGAAATGAAGAAGAGAAGAAGGAAGAAGAGAAGAAGAAGAAGATGAAGAAGAAGATGAAGAAGAGAAGAAGATGAAGAGAAGAGCGGGAGCCTCCCCCCTCCATGCCATGGGTACGGAGCGGCCCGAGGAGAAGAAGATAGAAGATGCCGCGGAGGAGATGCTGGACGAGAACGCCGGAGGAAGAACCAAAAGAGCCAGAAGAACCAGAAGAAGATGAAGGAGAAAGAAGAAGCATTTAAATAAAGGAATTGTCAAAAACTGTCTCTTGTCATTTTTAACATTTTTGACAGTTTTTTAGTGAAATGGTAGGGGTAAGTACCCCCTTACCATTTCACACAGGGGGGGGCCGGGATCTGGGGGTCCCCTTGTTAAAGGGGGCTTCCAGATTCCGATAAGCCCCCCGCCCGCAGACCCCCACAACCACCGGCCAGGGTTGTGGGAATGAGGCCCTTGTCTTCATCAACATGGGGACAAGGTGTTTTGGGGGGCTACCCCAAAGCACCCTCCCAATGTTGAGGGCATGTGGCCTGGTATGGTTCAGGAGGGGGGGGCCGCACTCTCGTCCCCCCCTCTTTTCCTGCGGCCTGCCAGGTTGCGTGCTCGGATAAGGGTCTGGTATGGATTTTTAGGGGGACCCCACGCCGTTTTTTTTTTTTTTTTGGCGCGGGGTTCCCCTTAAAATCCATACCAGACCTGAAGGGTCTGGTATAGAATTTAGGGGGAACCCCACGTCAATTTTTTTTTAAATTTTGGCCGGGGTTCCCCTTAATATCAATACCAGACCTGAAGGGCCTTGTATGGAATTTAGGGGGACCCCCACATCATTTTTTTTTTTTTTTTTTGGTTCGGGGTTGCCCTGTGGGGAATTCCCATGCCGTTTTTATCAATGAACGTCTATGTGTATTGTCGGCAATGCAATAGCCGCGGGTAGTTTTAAATTAGTTTTTTCCTTCCAAATGTCATTTTGCTGTCAGACTGTTCTAAACACAGGAAACATGCGCCCCTTTACAGGCATACTATAGACACCCCCCAGGTACGAAATTTAAAGGGATATTACACTTTTATTGTTTGACTTTAAGCATTAATAAAATCACTGTTCCTGAAAAAACGTCCGTTTTTAAAACTTTTTTTTGCATTGATCCATGTCCCCTGGGGCAGGACCCAGGTCCCCAAACACTTTTTATGACAATAACTTGCATATAAGCCTTTAAAATTAGCACTTTTGATTTCTCCCATAGACTTTTAAAGGGTGTTCCGCGGCATTCGAATTTGCCGCGAACACCCCAAATTGTTCGCTGTTCGGCGAACTTGCGAACAGCCAATGTTCGAGTAGAACATGAGTTCGACTCGAACTCGAAGCTCATCCCTAATGCCCAGATATTTTATTTGGCTTGCTACTTTAATTTGGGGTAGTTGACTTGGAAGGGGTACTGAGAGAGGGTCTATTGGCAAAATTACTGATTTTTCCCAGTTGATCGACAGCCCAGAGAAACGGCCAAATTCCTCAATTATCCCCATGGCTGTCTGCAGAGAACCCTGTGTATCCGCCAGGAACAACAGAATATCATCCGCATACATTGCCACTTTCTCCTCCCCTTTCTTCCTTTTAAAACCCTGTATCCCTTGCGCCATCCTTAAAGCTGTAGCCAGCGGTTCCATTGCTAGGGTGAAGAGCAGGGGCGACATAGAGCACCCCTGTCTCATTCCCCTACGCAACTGAAACCACTCTGAGCTCTGACCATTAACTCTCACCTTGGCCCTTGGGTTTTTATATAACAGGCTCAACCACCGGGCGAACCCCGGGCCGAACCAAAATTCAGCCAGCACCTTCCACATATAATGCCATTCCAGGCAATCAAATGCCTTGGATGCATCTAGTGAAAGGATCGCTCTGTTACCGCTGTTTTCTATGGGTTGTTGCATGTTTAAATATACTCGTCTTATGTTCGTGCTTGCAGATCTGTCCGGGATAAACCCGGTTTGGTCAGTATGTATTATTTTGGAAATTATTTTATTCAGTCTTGTCGCCAACACTTTTGTCAGAATCTTCACGTCTGAATACAATAACGAAATGGGCCTATATGATGACATATCTAAAGGGTTCTTCCCCTCTTTCAACAGGATTATTATAACTGCTTCTGTCGTGGAGACAGGCAGTGTCTCATTCTCCCTCGCTCCATTAAATACCTCCAGAAGTAGGGGGAGTAAAACCTCCCCATATTTTTTGAAAATCTCAATGGGTAGGCCATCAGGGCCCGGTGCCTTCAGATTTGCCATATTCCCCACTACCCTCCGTAATTCATCAAGTGACAGTGGGGCATCTAGCAAGTTCCGGTCCTCCTCTACTAATGGAGTTAATTTTAAATTTTCAAAAAAACTCCACATTTCCCCCTCCACGTTTCTTTGTGACGAACTATATACATTTTTAAAATATTTTCTAAATTCTACAAGAATTTCAGAAGTGGCTATTTTAATTAGCCCATCTCTCCCCTCAATTGCGGGTACCATACTGGAGGGGCCATTCGCCTTGATGATCAGAGACAGAGCTCTCCCGACTCGCTCTCCTTCGCCAAAAAAGCTCTGTCTCTGAAACAATCTCTTTTTTTCTTGTTTCTCCAGGAGTATTCTACTATACTCATCCCACCTTTCCACCCATTCTTCATAATTAAGTGAGGTTGGCGTCTCTACATACTGCATTTCCGCCGTTTTTACTCTTTCTTTAGCCTCTAGTTCTTCTACTTGTGATAATTTTTTAGAATATGAAATATTCTGGATTAAGATTCCCCGGAGATAAGCCTTCAGGGAATTCCACACTACCCCTAGAGAAGCTGAACCTAAGTTAGAGTTAATGAACTGTGTCAGATCTTTTGTTATTTTCTCTGTGTTGTCCACAAGCTCGAGCCAAAAGGGATTTATTTTCCAGTCCCCTCTACTGCAATACCTCTTTATTTACCAGAAAGATTTACCATCTTTATGACAGCAATTACCGGTGCATGATCTGAAATCACTCTCAGATCATAAACAATCTCTTCCACTGCATCCAGTGCTTCCTCATTACCGAGTACCAGATCTATTCTGGATAAGGTGGCAAATGTCCTGGAGTGGCATGAATATTGTCTCTCCTCAGGGTGCCTCCTCCGCCAGATATCTACTAGCCCAACCTCCTCACAAAATTGTGCTAGAGGGCTCTTAGGGGTGACACCGGAGCTAATTCTGGATGGAAACCTGTCCAAAGCATTGTTCAACATCATATTAAAATCACCAACCACTAAGACCGGGATCCCCGGGGCATCTGTCATGAGGTTCATCAGTTCCTCCAGTATTTCCATACTGAATGGAGGTGGTATATAAACATTAGCTAGCACATATTTATTGTTATCTATCAAGCATGAGAGAAAAACGTACCGTCCATATTCATATATCTTACTCCGGCTGCAAGAGAAGACCAGGCCTGGACCTATTAGGACACTCACCCCTCTCGAATATGGGGTGTAGGTAGAGTGAAACTGCCTCTGATAGAATTTGTGATCTAATGCCCCAACAGTGTCCTTAACTAGGTGCGTCTCCTGCAAGCAGAGTATCTCAACCTTCCCTTTATTGGCCACAGAAAAAATTGCCTGTCTTTTGGCTCTGTCCTTTATCCCCCTGTAGTTCCATGAACATATTCTAACCTGTTTTATTAAATCTAGCGGTTTACAGCGGCCTTTTTCAACCATATTTTCCCAACCTTAATATCCTTATACCTCCCTGAACTCCACCTAAATTGTGCCTCTCCCAATCGTGAGTCTTACTTATTACATAGTCACATAGTTACATAGTTACATAGTAGGTGAGGTTGAAAAAAGACACAAGTCCATCAAGTCCAACCTATGTGTGTGATTATGTGTCAGTATTACATTACATATCCCTATATATTGCGGTCATTCAGGTGATTATCTAATAGTTTCTTGAAGCTAACAATGCTCCCCGCTGAGACCACCGCCTGTGGAAGGGAATTCCACATCCTTGCCGCTCTTACAGTAAAGAACCCTCTACATAGTTTAAGGTTAAACCTCTTTTCTTCTAATTGTAATGAGTGGCCACGAGTCTTATTAAACTCTCTTCTGCGAAAAAGTTTTATCCCTATTGTGGGGTCACCAGTACAGTATTTGTAGATTGAAATCATATCCCCTCTCAAGCGTCTCTTCTCCAGAGAGAATAAGTTCAGTGCTCGCAACCTTTCCTCATAACTAAGATCCTCCAGACCCTTTATTAGCTTTGTTGCCCTTCTTTGTACTCGCTCCATTTCCAGTACGTCCCTCCTGAGGACTGGTGCCCAGAACTGGACAGCATAACCTTCCTTTTGCAAATCCATACACTATATCAAGCTGAACCAAAACCACATCACTCAAATTCAACCGTCTGTGCTTACACAAACCCATACCCGCCCTACCCTTTTACCTCCACCTCCACACAACCTTCCCTCCCCTCCCACCCCACCCATCCTGATGATTTTAAGTTGTTCCGCTAAGTCAGTGATTGATAGTTTACAGTTGTTAACTGCCATGAGAATATCTTTCAGAGACGGCTCCCTTTCTTCCGCTAACATTGACACCTCACCTCCTGCCACCTAACCCGCACCCAGATCAGGTTCCCCCTCCAGGGCTCCTCTTGCTTCCGGTACTGCTGCTGCCGTACCCGCCACAAACATTGTGTCATTAACCTGGCTTCTCCTCCCAGGGTGGCTAACATGTTGTTGCACACCTCCAGTATTGCTGGCCTTTCTTGGAGTCTGATTTGGGGTGTGTGCAAAGCGCTCCAGTTTGGCAGCTACCTGGTTCGTTTTCTCTTTGGAGCCACGTTGAACCGAAGCCCCCGTCCCCTCCTGTGCTGTCCCCTCCTCCGTCCCCTTCTTCCTGGTCATACTGGCGGGACCACACCGCCCAAGCTGTTTACCACAGGGGTACTTACTTCCACACTATACCGAGTCTATGCACCTCCCTCTTGCATTTAAGATGGCAAATGTTTTTACCTTGTCCTGGATATCCACAGATCCACACTATAGCATGCTTTAGGTGAGTATGTGAGTCACTCACCCCTCTGGCGCAGAGAGCAGTGTGTTATATCTCGTCCTCCAGCTGAGCTCAGTGTGCCGCTCTATCCACTGTAAGCGCTTCTCCCTCTCTCACCAGGATCAGCGCTGGCGTCACTGGAGCTTCCTCTGAAAGGGATTTTATCTTTTAAATCGAGTGCCCCAGCCCCTGCCTCCGCTTGAGTCCACTCTGTGCCGCGGTGTCGCCTTCAGGATGATCCGGGCATCTCCAGGAGTCTCTTGGTCCACCCTATGTCTCTGCAGCCAGCATGGGAGCGGGGACTAGGTCCGGCAACAGCGTCCTCCCTCACCTCAGCATCCGGTCATGCCCCTTACCTGGTCTTTACCACCATACCTGCCTTAAGCTGGCATGGCGTCAACCACCTCTGAACCTGCCCCTGCATAGCTGACAGAATCTCTGTCCCAGTGTGGCTCCTGTCCCCCAAGCACACCAGCTCAAGCACCGAATGGCATCTTTTTTGCCTGCGTGCTTGCGTAGCCCCTTGAACGCCAATGGAGCACCGCTGGATCCGAGGACAAATCATCACAGCAAGAGGCCATGGGGGAAGAAGAAGAGGAGGGGGTGGAGGAGAGAGGTGTGGCAGAATCACAACTAGTAGAATTTTGGAGGCGTGGTGGCGGAACAACCTCCAACACTACTGCACCCTGTCCTATATCCTTCCCACCTGCCAGAAGAGTCACCCAGTGTGCGGTGAAAGATAGGTAACATCCCTGTCCATGCCTGCTGATCGGTGAGTCAGCGGTAATATGCACCTTACCACTGACCACCCTGCCAAGCGAGGCCAAGACATTGCCTTCCACATGCCGGTAGAGAGACGGAATCGCCTTCCATGAGAAAAAGTGGTGATAGGGAACCTGCCACTGAGGAACCGCACATTCCACAAACTCATGGAAGGGGGCAGAGTCTACCAACTGAAAAAACAGCAGTTGAAGTGCTAGCAATTTAGCCAAGCTAGCAACTGCTGGGCATGTGGATGGCTGGGAGCGAACTTCTTTCGGCGGTGCAGCAGCTGGGGCAGGGAAATTTGCCTGGTACAATCTGACGTCGGTGTACCGATAGCAGATTGCCCCCAAGTACTTGGCTGTGACACACCTAATTCTACACCTTCATTCCTGTCAGTGCAGGTCTCAGAGAGGACTGAAGGTATAGTGGGGTTGGAGAGCCCAGCTGATGAGGAGATAGGAGAGGTCCTCTTTGTTCTTTGATGTGGGTCTTTTAGGTACGCTTGCCAACGAACTGCATGGCAGGTCGACATATGTCTGGTCAAGCATGTGGTGCCCAAGCAGGTGATGTTTTGGGCACGCGAGATACACTTGAGAAATATGTTGCAAATAGCAGTGGTGGGATCAGGTGCACTCGTATCAAAAAAGGTCCACACCAAAGAAATTTTGGAATAACGCACAGAGACAGCAGCGCCCTGCACATGTGGAGCTCTGCGGTGTGATGCAGTTGGTGTGCTGCTTTTAAGCTGGCCCCTGGAGGGCATCCTGCTTTGTTGGTGATGTGCCTCCTCCTCTCCTCTCTCCTATCAGACACCCATGTGGAGTCAGTGACCTCATCATCCCCTCCCTCCTCATCACTGGAGCAAAGCTGGCAGTATGCTGCAGCTGGGGGGACATGACTGCCAGATTGCTGTCCTTCTTGGGCACCCCCTCTCTCTGGGCTCACATTACTGCCTTCCTCTAGTTGGGTACCATCATCGGAGCCTTCAAAACGCTGGGCATCCTCCTGGAGCATGTACCCAACACTGTGGTCAAACAGTTCGGGGGACTCCTCAGGAGGACATGGTGGGGCTAGGGAAGGAGTGACTGATGCCATTGAGCCGAGGGAAGAGGCCGCGTTGGCAGCTGCTTTGCCAGACAAAGTACCCTGAGCCTGGGTGAGAGATAGGGATGAGCCGAACACCCCCCCCCCCTGTTCAGTTTGCACCAGAACTTGCGAACAGGCAAAAAACTTGCTCGAACAAGTGAACACTGTTAAAGTCTATGGGACACGAACATGAATAATCAAAAGTGCTCATTTTAAAGGCATATATGCAAGTTATTGTCAGAAAAAGTGTGGGGACCTGGGTAATGCCCCAGGGGACAAGGATCAATGCAAAAAAAGTTTTAAAAATGGCTGTTTTTTCGGGAGCAGTGATTTTAATAATGCTTAAAGTGAAACAATAAAAGTGTAATAATTCTTTAAATTTCATACCTGGGGGGTGTCTATAGTATGCCTGTAAAGGGGCGCATGTTTCCCATGTTTAGAACAGTCTGACAGCAAAATGACATTTCAAAGGAAAAAAGTTATTTAAAACTACTCGCAGCTATTAATGAATTGCAGGTCCGACAATACACATAAAAGTTTATTGATAAAAACGGCATGTGAATTCCCCACAGGGGAACCCCAAACCAAAATTTAAAAAAAAATGACGTGGGGTTCCCTCAAATTCCATACCAGGCCCTTCAGGTCTGGTATGGGTATTAAGGGGAACCCCTGCAAAAATGTAAAAAAAAAATGCCGTGGGGTCCCCCCAAAATCTATACCAGACCTGGATTTTCAGAGGAACCCCGCACCAAAATTTTAAAAAAAATTGGTGTTGGGTCCCCCCAAAAATCCATACCAGACCCTTATCTGAGCACACAACCTGGCAGGCCACAGGAAAAGAGGGGGAGCGAGAGAGCGCCCCCCCTCCTGAACCGTACCAGGCCACATGCCCTCAACTTTGGGAGGGTGCTTTGGGGTAGCCCCCAAAACACCTTGTCCCCATGTTGATGGGTACAAGAGCCTCATCCCCACAACCCTTGTCCGGTGGTTGTGGGGGTCTGCGGGCAGGGGGCTTATCGGAATCTGGAAGCCCCCTTTAACAAGGGGACCCCCAGATCCCGGCCCTCCCCCATGTGTGAAATGGTAAGGGGGTACAAGAGTACCCCTACCATTTCACAAAAAAAACTGTCAAAAATGTTAAAAATGACAAGAGACAGTTTTTGACAATTCCTTTATTTAAATGCTTATTTATCGGCGTATAACACGCGCCGGCGTATAACACGCACCCAAGTTAAGGAGGGAATTTTACGGAAAAAAACTTTTAGGAGTAAAGTTTAAGGAAGAAAAACTTACATTAAAATGCCCATCAATGCAGTGTTATCGGTGTCCATCTGCAGCCTTGTCAGTGTCAGTGCAGCCTTGCCCCAGTGTCCATTGCAGCCTTGTCAGTGCAACTTTGCCCCAGTGCAGCCATGTCAGTGCAGCCTTGTCAGTGCAGCCTTGTCAGTGCAGCAATGTCAGTGCAGCCATGTAAGTGCAGCTTTTCTCCAGTGCAGCCTTGCCCCAGTGCAGCTTTGCCCCCATGCAGCCTTGCCCCAGTGCAGCCTTGTCCCCAGTGCAGCTTTGCCCCCATGCAGCCTTGCCCCAGTGCAGCTTTGTCCCCAGTGCAGCTTTGCCCCCATGCAGCCTTGCCCCAGTGCAGCCTTGCCCCCCCGTACAGCCTTGCCCCCCCCGTGCAGCTTTGTGGGATCGCTGCGATCCCTGCCGTCACACACAGCCCTGTGTAAATTTAAATATGGCGCCGAGACTGCAGGGACTCGGCGGAGCGCTGATACACATAGCCGAGAGTCCTCGGGTTTCCTCGGCGCCGCTTACAGTCCTGCCCAGTTCCGCCCTATGGGCGGGACTGTAAGCGGCGCCGAGGAAACCCGAGGACTCTCGGCTATGTGTAGCTCCGCTCCGCCGAGTCCCTGCAGTCTTGGCGCCGTATTTGAATTTCCACACGGCTGTGTATGTCGGCGGCGATCGCGGCAATTGCCGCGATCGCTCCGATCACACACAATTGGGGGGGGGGTCGGCCTATAACACGCACCCACGATTTTCCCCTGATTTTCAGGGGAAAAAAGTGTGTGTTATATGCCGATAAATACGGTATATAACTTAAATCTAATGACACTGTCTCTCTATCTCTCTCTCAACGCCGGAACACACTACACAGGGCCAACCTGCAGGCGGCCTTTTATAGTGTGGGGCTGTACAAAACCCCCTGAGTAGGGATGAGCTTCGAGTTCGAGTCGAACTCATGTTCTACTCGAACATTGGCTGTTCGCAAGTTCGCCGAACAGCGAACAATTTGGGGTGTTCGCGGCAAATTCGAATGCCGCGGAACACCCTTTAAAAGTCTATGGGAGAAATCAAAAGTGCTAATTTTAAAGGCTTATATGCAAGTTATTGTCATAAAAAGTGTTTGGGGACCCGGGTCCTGCCCCAGGGGACATGGATCAATGCAAAAAAAAGTTTTAAAAACGGACGTTTTTTCAGGAGCAGTGATTTTATTAATGCTTAAAGTCAAACAATAAAAGTGTAATATCCCTTTAAATTTCGTACCTGGGGGGTGTCTATAGTATGCCTGTAAAGGGGCGCATGTTTCCCGTGTTTAGAACAGTCTGACAGCAAAATGACATTTGGAAGGAAAAAACTCATTTAAAACTACCCGCGGCTATTGCATTGCCGACAATACACATAGAAGTTCATTGATAAAAACGGCATGGGAATTCCCCACAGGGGAACCCCGAACCAAAATAAAAAAAAAAAAAATGATGTGGGGGTCCCCCTAAATTCCATACAAGGCCCTTCAGGTCTGGTATGGATATTAAGGGGAACCCCAGCCAAAATTTAAAAAAAAAATTGACGTGGGGTTCCCCCTAAATTCCATACCAGACCCTTCAGGTCTGGTATGGATTTTAAGGGGAACCCCGCGCCAAAAAAAAAAAAAAAAACGGCGTGGGGTCCCCCTAAAAATCCATACCAGACCCTTATCCGAGCACGCAACCTGGCAGGCCGCAGGAAAAGAGGGGGGGACGAGAGTGCCGCCCCCCCCCCCCTCCTGAACCGTACCAGGCCACATGCCCTCAACATTGGGAGGGTGCTTTGGGGTAGCCCCCCAAAACACCTTGTCCCCATGTTGATGAGGACAAGGGCCTCATCCTCACAACCGTGGCCGGTGGTTGTGAGGGTCTGCGGGCGGGGGGCTTATCGGAATCTGGAAGCCCCCTTTAACAAGGGGACCCCCAGATCCCGGCCCCCCCCCTGTGTGAAATGGTAAGGGGGTACTTACCCCTACCATTTCACTAAAAAACTGTCAAAAATGTTAAAAATGACAAGAGACAGTTTTTGACAATTCCTTTATTTAAATGCTTCTTCTTTCTTCTTTCTTCCTTCATCATCTTCTTCTTCTGGTTCTTCTGGCTCTTCTGGTTCTTCCTCCGGCGTTCTCGTCCAGCATCTTCTCCGCGGCGTCTTCTATCTTCTTCTCCTCGGGCCGCTCCGCACCCATGGCATGAGGGGAGGCTCCCGCTCTTCTCTTCATCTTCTTCTCTTCTTCATCTTCTTCTTCTTCTTCTTCTTCTTCTTCCTTCTTCTCTTCTTCTCTTCTTCATTTCTTCTCCGGGCCGCTCCGCAATCCATGCTGTGGCATGGAGGGAGGCTCCCGCTGTGTGACGGCGTCTCTTCGTCTGACGGTTCTTAAATAACGGGGGGCGGGGCCATCCGGTGACCCCGCCCCCCTCTGACGCACGGTGACTTGAGGGACTTCCCTGTGACGTCACGGGGAATGCCACAGGGAAGTCCCGTCATGTCACCGTGCGTCAGAGGGGGGCGGGGTCATCGGGTGGCCCCGCCCCCCGTTATTTAAGAACCGTCAGACGAAGAGACGCCGTCACACAGCGGGAGCCTCCCTCCATGCCACAGCATGGATTGCGGAGCGGCCCGGAGAAGACAGGAAGAAGAGAAGAAGAGAAGAAGGAAGAAGAAGAAGAAGAAGAAGAAGATGAAGAAGAGAAGAAGATGAAGAGAAGAGCGGGAGCCTCCCACCCCATGCCATGGGTGCGGAGCGGCCCGAGGAGAAGAAGATAGAAGACGCCGCGGAGAAGATGCTGGACGAGAACGCCGGAGGAAGAACCAGAAGAGCCAGAAGAACCAGAAGAAGAAGAAGATGAAGGAAGAAAGAAGAAAGAAGAAGCATTTAAATAAAGGAATTGTCAAAAACTGTCTCTTGTCATTTTTAACATTTTTGACAGTTTTTTAGTGAAATGGTAGGGGTAAGTACCCCCTTACCATTTCACACAGGGGGGGGGCCGGGATCTGGGGGTCCCCTTGTTAAAGGGGGCTTCCAGATTCCGATAAGCCCCCCGCCCGCAGACCCTCACAACCACCGGCCACGGTTGTGAGGATGAGGCCCTTGTCCTCATCAACATGGGGACAAGGTGTTTTGGGGGGCTACCCCAAAGCACCCTCCCAATGTTGAGGGCATGTGGCCTGGTACGGTTCAGGAGGGGGGGGGGGCCGCACTCTCGTCCCCCCCTCTTTTCCTGCGGCCTGCCAGGTTGCGTGCTCGGATAAGGGTCTGGTATGGATTTTTAGGGGGACCCCACGCCGTTTTTTTTTTTTTTTTTTGGCGCGGGGTTCCCCTTAAAATCCATACCAGACCTGAAGGGTCTGGTATGGAATTTAGGGGGAACCCCACGTCAATTTTTTTTTTAAATTTTGGCTGGGGTTCCCCTTAATATCCATACCAGACCTGAAGGGCCTTGTATGGAATTTAGGGGGACCCCCACATCATTTTTTTTTTTTTATTTTGGTTCGGGGTTCCCCTGTGGGGAATTCCCATGCCGTTTTTATCAATGAACTTCTATGTGTATTGTCGGCAATGCAATAGCCGCGGTAGTTTTAAATGTGTTTTTTCCTTCAAAATGTCACTTTGCTGTCAGACTGTTCTAAACACGGGAAACATGCGCCCTTTTACAGGCATACTATAGACACCCCCCAGGTATGAAATTTAAAGGGATATTACACTTTTATTGTTTGACTTTAAGCATTATTAAAATCACTGCTCCTGAAAAAACGGCCGTTTTTAAAACTTTTTTTTGCATTGATTCATGTCCCCTGGGGGAGGACCCGGGTCCCCAAACACTTTTTATGACAATAACTTGCATATTAGCCTTTAAAATTAACACTTTTGATTATTCATGTTCGTGTCCCATAGACTTTAACGGCGTTCGCGTGTTCGAACGAATTTTTTTCCTGTTCGCATGTTCTGGTGCGAACCGAACAGGGGGGTGTTCGGCTCATCCCTACCCCTGAGCCATAATTAGCCGAAGCCACCCTGGCTTTGGCCAATTACGTCTCTCTGTACAGACAGCGCTGTGATTGGCCAAGCGTGCGGGTTATAGTGCATGCTTGGCCAATCATCAGCCAGCAATGCACTGCGATGCTGCAGTGAATTATGGGCCGTGACGCGCCACTCAAATTTGACGCAAATTGCCTGTATCGTTCATAATTCGACGAGCGGTTGAACATACAATGTTCAAGTCGAACATGGGTTTGACTCGAACTCGAAGCTCATCCCTACTTACAACATAAAAAATTGCAATAATATCACATAAATCACCCTGTACCAATAGTGAAAAAAAAACTTATTTATATATACAGTACCTAACCGCGAGATTGTGTTTCCAGCGCGATACTATCGTGCTGGTTCTCGGCGACAGGGTACGGTGCATGTCGCGCTGGCTCACTCATCGGGAAAGGAAAACTTTTTTTTCCTTTCGCAATGAGTGACAGGCAGTGCGACAGCTGTCTGGTATGAATCCTGAGGGGGAACGCCATGCCAAATTTTAAATGAAAAACAACTGCATGGGTTCCCCCCCAGGGGCATACCAGGCCCTTACGTCTGGTATGGATTGTAAGGGCAACCCCCTACGCTGAAAAATCGGCGTGGGGGTCCCCCCAAAATCCATACCAGACCCTTACCCGAGCACGCAGCCCGGCCAGCCAGGAAAGGGGGTGGGGACGAGCGAGCGCCCCCCTCCTGAACCGTACCAGGCTACATGGGGGATGGGTGCCTTGGGGAAGGGGGGCGCCCTGAGGGCCCCCCACCCCAAAGCACCTTGTCCCCATTTTGATGAGGACAAGGGCCTCTTCCCGACAACCCTGGCTGTTGGTTGTCAGGGTCTGCGGGCGGAGGGCTTATCGGAATCTGGGAGACCTAGATCCTGGCCCCCCACCCTATGTGAATGAGTATGGGTTACATGGTACCCCTACCCATTCACCTAGGAAAAAGTGTCAATAAAAAAAAAAACACAGTACACAGGTTTTAAGAGTAATTTATTAGGCAGCTCCGGGGTCTTCTTCCAACTTCAGGGGGGTCCTCTTCCGACTTCTCCTGGTGTTCCGCCTCTTCTCCCGGGCCTCTCCGCTATCTTCTTCCAGCTCTTTTGCCAGCGGGGGCCTGGTCTGCTGCAGCTTTGTCGCCGCTGTCTCGTCGCTTTGACGCTTCTTCTCTTCTTCCGATGTTGACACGATGCTCTCTCTGGCTGGAATGCCTTGTGCGAGCTGTGGAGCCATTTATATAGGCGGTGACCCCGCCCCCTTGTGACGTCACGGTCACAGCATGCGCAGGGACTCTGGCGTCATAAGGGGGCGTGACCCCAGAGTCCCTGCGCATGCTGGGACAGTGGCATCACAAGGGGGCGGGGTCACTGCCTATATAAATGGCTTCGCAGCTCGCAGAAAGCATTCCAGACGGAGAGAGCATTGTGTCAACATCAGAAGAAGAGAAGAAGAGAAGAAGCGACGAGACAGCGGTGACAAGACAGCGGCAGCAGACCGGGCCCCGCTGGCAAAAGAGCTGGAAGAAGATAGCGGAGGGGCCCGGGAGAAGAGGTGGAACACCAGGAGAAGTCGGAAGAAGACCCCCCCAAAGTCGGAAGAAGCCCCCCGGAGCTGCCTAATAAATTACTCTTAAAACCTGTGTACTGTGTTTTTTTTTATTGACACTTTCCCTAGACGAATGGGTAGGGGTACCATGTACCCCATACTCATTCACATAGGGTGGGGGGCCGGGATCTGGGGGCCCATTTATTAAAGGGGGCTCCCAGATTCCGATAAGCCCTCCGCCCGCAGACCCCGACAACCAACGGCCAGGGTTGTCGGGAAGAGGACCTTGTCCTCATCATCATGGGGACAAGGTGCTTTGGGGTGGGGGGGCCCGCAGGGTGCCCCCTTCCCCCAAGGCACCCACCCGCCATGTTGAGGGCATGCGGCCTGGTACGGCTCAGGAGGGGGGGCGCTCGCTCGTCCCCACCCCCTTTCCTGGCCGGCCAGGCTGCGTGCTCGGAAAAAGGTCTGGTATGGATTTTGGGGGGACCCCCACGCCAATTTTTTGGCGTAGGGGGTTCCCCTTACAATCCATACAAGACCTAAGGGTCTGGTATGCCCCTGGGGGGAACCCACACCATTTTTTTTCATTTAAAATTTGGTGCGGCGTTCCCCCTCAGGATTCATAACAGACAGCTGTCAGCACTGCCTGTCACTCATCGCGAAAGGTAAAAAAAGTTTTCCTTTCCCGATGAGTGAGCCATCTCGGCGCTGGCTCCCGCGACGGGGCTCGCAGGTGTCAAATCTTGCCGATAAATGCGGTGAGATTGACACAATATCGCGGTCACCTACTGTATGTGCAAAAGACAAAGTCCATGAAACTTGATGAGAATGTTGATTCTGTGCAGGATTCCTTAAATAATCCACCACCCCCAGGTGGCAGTGATTCCTCCCCCGTCAGATGAAACACTCACCAACTAGATATGCCTCACACTCTCGTGTTCAGAAGACAAGCGCGATAAACCTCCCAGGAAGGTTTTAACCAATATTCCAAATTCCATCTGTGTTATTACACAATCATTCCACATGTAAATAAAAAATTGCACTAATAGTGTGATAACGTAAAAATAAATTTAATAACCACTGTGTACACGTCAATCATTGCACTCACATGAATCTCTTTAAAAATGAGCAGTAAAACCACAGCAATGTCACATCAAAACTTCCAGTGTATGCCCAAAACCAGTGCAATATGGTCACAGTGGACCCAAGGTGTGCGGATGAACTCTCACCACCTCTCACTTACCTTCGCTCCTCGAGCTTGGATCTCTTTTTCCTGACTCAGCACATCCTACGTCACACGCTACCTCAGATGGTTGCCGTACAGCCACGCCCTGATATGTTTGTCACATCGACTTAATCATAGGATTGGCTGTACGGCACATCAACCCCCCCTCTTATACTCCTCCCACCAGCTACGAACGGAAGGAGCGGGCCTTATATCTACACTCACCAGGTGTCCCCATCACCACAATACATCTCGTAATGGGTTGATCATACACCATATATATATGGCTATACACAAGGTTAATATTATATAATCCACATCGCATAAGCATTTGTCAGCTATGACACACAGAAAAAGTATAGATTAAAAATGAAAAATTAAAAACTAAAGCTAAAATTATATTATGGAGAATGGCTGATTAAAACAAATAAAATAATTAAATCTATCTAATCATCAAATCCATTTCAGGTATCAAATATTGAACTGGGTGGTTGGTTAGACATCCCCATACACAGCACTTATCTGTCCCAAAAACCTCTATTCATTCAGGATATTATCATAATGCAAAAAGCAGTGGTATGGTACACTATTCTGTAATTTTTAATAATTTCCTATAAAAAGAGGAGCAAATTGTGGTACAATCGGGTGAGCATATAAAATTGCCACTCTTCTTCACCATATATTGTACATGGTGTGTACCAACAATACAATATTAATATATACACCCTGCACAGAAAAAGGATAAGTTATGGGTCACACTTGACAACACTAAAAATTGTTTATAAAGCAATTGAGGTCTACCTCAATATTGAGGCCCCTAGGGGAAAGATATATACATAGGGTCTCCCTCTGTGACAGATTCTCACCCGATTAGAACCCCTCCATGATGGATGCACGCAATCTATCCCACAGAAATGTACCAAGGAGGGGTCCTGATTGTGTTTATCTCTAAAATGTAATGATACACTGTGGTATTTGAATTCATTTTTGATATTGATCAGATGTTCAGCAATATGGACCTTTAGTAGTCTTTTTGTTCTCCCCACATAAAGTAATCCGCAGGGGCACCAGAGCAGATACACAACATGTGAGGAATTACAAGTAATGAATTCCTTTATCTCAATGGTTTCTTGATCAGCATTGGTGACTCTCAACATACTTCTGTTAGTTATCTTTACCGTTCTACAGCATATATATTTTTTGCATGGGTAGAACCCTTTAAGATCGATTCCTAATGTTTGGTGGCCTGGTGGATCCAGAATTTTTCTTACCAACTGATCCCCAAAATTGGGAGCTCATCTATATATGAATTTGGGTTGTTTCGGTAGGATCTCCCCCAAATGTCTGTACCTACTCAAAATGTGCCAGTGTTTCCTGAAGATGGTTTCAATTTCTCTATACTGAAAGTGAAAGTTTGTTATAAATCCCCATTGATGTTGATTGGTCGATCCCAATGTTTCCTTTTTTTCAAAGCATTGGTCTCTTGGGATGTTAGCTACCTGGGTAGTTTCCTTCAGAGTCTCTTCTCGATATCCATTCTGTATAAATGTATCCTTCAATATGTTAGCCTGTACATGGTAATCATCCTGTTGGGTACAATTGCATCGTACTCTAAGCATTTGTCCCTTAGGGATGTTCTTAATCCAGGCAGGGTGATGTCCACTTCTGATCGATAAGTAGCTATTTCGATCTGTGAGTTTAAAATAAACCCTAGTGCTTAACCCATTCAGTTTCTTTTCAATGGTCACATCAAGAAAGTTGTCAATTCTGTCACTGATTTGATAATCCAATCTGATGTTATTGGAGTTGTTGTTCAGAACTCCCAAAAAGTCCACCACAGATTCCCTTGATCCTTCCCAAATGAATAGGAGATCATCTATGAATCTGCGGTAGAACCTTAATTGGCGTCTCTGTCTGCTGAAAACATGCCTGTCCTCCCAATCTGCTATAAACAGGTTGACTAGGCTGGGTGCAAATTTTGCCCCCATAGCCATGCCAACCTGCTGTGAAAAGAAAAAAAAACTCTATACCGAAAATAATTGTGTGAGATGCAAAAGTCTAAAACATGTCCAAAAAACTGTTTTTGCATGTGTGGGATATCATCCCTCCTACTCAACGCCCAATTTAATGCCAGTAGGGCATCCTCGTGTTGTATAATGGTGTACAACGAGGTCACATCAGCAGTCACTAGATAAATTTCAGAATCAGGGTTAATTACTACTGTCTCCAATCGCTGTAAGAGGTCTGATGTATCCTTTAGATAGGCCCTTGTGATTTTTACACTTGGTTGGAGGAATCTATCCAAGTACTCTCCCAATCTCGCGGTTATTCATCCGATTCCATTGACAATTGGTCGTGCTGGTGGTAATTGTATGTTTTTGTGGATTTTTGGTAATGTATAAATCCTGCATGCGGAAGGAACAAGGTATCATTTTTCTTTAGAATTTAAAGCATTGGTGTAATAACCTCATTCAACCAATGAATTCAGCTGTGCTTTATAAATCTCTGTTGGGTCAGATCCCAATCTCTTATATGTATTCCGGTCCCCCAGCAGTTCCATCAGTTGGTTATGGTAAAAAGATTTATCCATAACAACTACCCCTCCCCCCTTATCCGCTGGTCGAATAATAATGTTTTTCCTATCCTCTAAAGATCTCACTCCTTCTCTAATGTAATCTGGGTTGACTCTCTTTTTTAAAGGGAGTTCTTCAATATCTTTCAAGACCAAATGCTTAAATACTTCAATAAAGTGTTTATTGGACATCTGAGGATTAAATATCGATTTGTTTTTCAAACCACTATCTATTCTTTCTGGCACCTTGTTGGCTCTAATTACAGACTCAATGGGATGACTTAAAAAGTATTTCTTCATATTCAAAGTTCTGATAAATTTATGCGTGTCAATGTATACTTCAAATTTATTCATAGTTTTCCTTGGTGCACATTTAAGGCCTAAATTAAGTATGTTAAGCTCTTTTTCATTTAATTCAACCTCACTGAGATTGTACACACCAGTATTTAAGTGTCCCTCATCCTTTTTCTTGGGTTGTTTGTATTACCCTGCCCTGCATCCCCTTCTTTGCCTTTGGAAGGGTATCGGGTCTCTGTCTGTGTATTGAGGCAGTCCATTTCTGTCCCCCCCTTGCGATTCATTGGGTAGACATTCCTCCTTGGAGTCACCCCCTCCCCCCCCTGTCCTAAAAAAGGCTTCTGTTGGTAATTTCCATTATATTCATCCTCAGCCAAAGGTTGATATCTGTTATGCACTGGTAAATCATTTCCTGGCTCAGGAGTGTAATATGGGGGGGGGGGGGGGGGGGCAATGATGCCATTGTTGATACTTCTGTCAGGGGTTATAATTTTTTGAATCACCGCCTCTATATGATTGGACTGGTCGTGGTTATTGATGGTTATAATTATATTGTGGATAACCACCCCTTCCTTAACGTGATGTCCTGGTGATTGGTAATTACTACCATAATGGTTACCCCCAATAGGTTGAGTCCCACCACTTTGTAATTGATTAGGTGCTATTAATTCTCTTCCATTTGATGATCTTCTACTTCCCATATTTTTTCCCTTGGTAATTTTTTGAGATGATGTTGGTCACCCTTTGTTCTTTATTCCCATTAGTGGTTTCAACATTTCCAGCACCTCAACTCTGCCAAAGGTACACCTTATTGGTTTTAAAATCATTGGAATCCCTATTATATTTTTTTACCCTCTTTCTTTGGGTGTCCCGATCTATTTTTTCCAAGTTCCTTTTCATATTGCTGTTAAATTCTTTAATCTGATTGGAGTCATTGATCGGTTCTAGTTTGCTCTGGATTGTGTTTATTTTCTCATTAAGTCTACTTAATTAAATGTGTCTCCTTTTTAAGACAAGGGTTTGTATTACCATCCAGAGGGGAAACTTCCCACCTCATGTTCCTTAAAATAAGACTTTCTTTTTGGTAGTGTTCAAAAGTAAAAACATCCCACCATGTCTTGACCTGTTTTTGTAGCAGATTTTCTAAAGTTTTTAACATCCCTGGGTAGTCTTCCTCACACTCCATCATTTCCTGACTAGTGGAGAAGACACACTCTGGGTTCATTTGTCTGTTAGACAAATAATTGATAACCTCCATAGCTGCAAGTGGTTAAATAAATAAATGTGAAGAAAACTATGATAACCAAGAAAATTCTGCCCTTCTTGGGTTCCCTCCACTCCGCTTATAGAACAATTAATATGATGAAGCTGCCACATTAAACAAAAAATTCGGCAGACAAGCGTTATAAACCTCCCAGGAAGGTTTACCGAATATTCCAAATTCCATCCGTGTTATTACACGATTATTCCACATGTAAATAAAAAATTGCACTAATAGTGTGATACGTAAAAATAAATTTATTAACCACTGTGTACACTTCAGTCATTGCACTCACATGAATCTCTTTAAAAACAAGCAGTAAAACCACAGCAATGTCACATCAAAACTTCTAGTGTATGCCCAAAAGCAGTGCAATATGGTCACGGCGGACCCAAGGTGTGCGGATGAATTCTCACCACTTCACATTACCCTTCGCTCCTCGAGCTTGGATCTCCGCTTCTTGACTCGGCTCAGCACATCCTACATCACGCATTACCTCAGATGGTTGTCATACAGCCACGCCCCGACATGTTTCGTCACATCAACTTAATCATGGGATTGGCTGTATGGCACGGCAACCCCTCCTCTTATACTCCTCCCACCAGCTACAAACGGAAGGAGCGGGTCTTATATCTACGCTCACCAGGTGTCCCATTGACCAAAATACATCTTGTAATGGGCTGATCATACACCATACAGGAAAAATAACCACATAATACAAAAAGCAAGGTCATCATTCCTCCTATATAGTGTGGTAAGGTATTAAGCTATACACAAGGTTAATATTATTTAACCCACATCGCATATGCATTTGTCAGCTATGACACACAGAAAAAACTTATAAATTAAAAGTTAAAAATTAAAAACTAAAGCTAAAATTATATTATGGAGAATGTTTTATGATGTAAGTCTGTGCAAACAGACATTCACGGCATCACATTTGAAGTGTCACTCTAGCGCAGTTTATATTAGTTTTCTTTGACACTATTGCAAATTAATACTATAGAAACCCTCCACGCACAATATTTAAAGGAATGTTTCATTTTTATTGTTTCACTTTAAGCACTTTAAGCATTAAAAAAATCACTGCTCCCGAAAAAAACGGCATTTTTTTTTTTTTTTTAATTTGCATTGATACATGTCCCCTGGGGCAGGACCAGGGTCCCCAAACACTTTTTATAACTTTCATATAAGCCTTTAAAATAAGCACTTTTGATTATTCATGTTCGTGTCTCATAGACTTTAACAGTGTTTGTGTGTTCTGCCAAATTTTTTGCCTGTTTGCATGTTCTGCTGCGAACCAAACAAGAGGGTGTTCGGCTCATCCCTACATCCCTACCCTGCTGTTTTAATTATTGAAATAACTGGGATATTCAAGCCTCTAAACCCAGAACTGGCTCTTCACAATATAGGAATAGAAGCATTCCAAGTAACAAGTAGAACGGTAATTGCCCACATATTGTTTGAAGCTAGGATTTCCCTCACCAGCCATTGGGAATCTCCAGTATTGCCCAAGCTGGAGGAAGCAATCTCCCGTAAATGTACAGTGTCAGTATGAAAAACTTCTAGCACTCAAAAATCATAAAGCCCAACTGTTTCAAAAACTCTAGAATTCATAGTTCACCCTAAGGCTTCCCTAGACCTTAATTTGTATTTTAGCTTAATAATTACCAAGGTGTTAGAACCCAACACTGATTGTTGAAAACCAAGTTTAATACTGGTATATTTTCCCCTTTCTGTTTGTGATCTAAGAATAGTTACCCTAATAGACTTCTAGCTTATCCAGTAAAGTATCTGCTCTGCAACATGAAACAATCTTCCTGGTCACAGTCAGTTCCCAATAGGGGTGATGAGAAGACTTATAGACCAGCACTTCCCTCAATTAACCACTTCAGCCCCAGAAGATTTGGATACTCAATGAACTGAGCACTTTTTACAATTTGGCACTGCGCTGCTTTAACTAGTAATTACGCAGTCATGCAATGCTGTACCCAAAACTAAATTTACATAATTTTTTCCCACAAAAAGAGCTTTCTTTTGATGATATTTGATTGCCTCTGTGATTTTTATTTTTTGCGATAAAAATGGAAAAAGACTGAAAATTTTGAAAAAAAATGATATTTTCTAATTTTGTTATAAAAAGAATTTATTAAACTTAATTTTAGTCATACATTTAGGCCAAAATGTATTCAGTCACATGTCTTTGGTAAAAAAAATGTCAATAAGCGTATATGTATTGGTTTGCAAAAAAGTTATAGCATCTACAAACTAGGGTACATTTTCTGCTGGAATTTATGCAGCTTTTAGTTTATGACTACCTATCTCATTTCTTGAGATGCTAAAATGGCAGGGCAGTACAACCCCCCCAAATGACCCCATTTTGGAAAGTAGACACCCCAAGGAAATTGCTGATTGGCATGTTGAGTCCATTGAATTTTTATTTTTTTGTCACAAGTGATTGAAAAATGACAAAAAAAATTACACAAAGTTGTCACTAAATGATATATTGCTCAAATAGCTTGAAGTGTCTTATTTCCAAAATGGGGTAAATTGGGGGAGTTTTGTGCTATCTTGTCATTTCATGGCCTCCGAAACTGTGATAGGTAGCGAGGAAGTGAAATCACCATTTTACGCTCTTAGAAAGCCTGAAGGCGGTGATTGGTTTTTGGGGTCCTGTACACGGCTAAGCTCCCAAAAAGTCATACACATGTGGTATCCCCATACTAAGGAGAAGCAGCAGAATGTATGTTGGGGTGTAATTTCAAATATGTTAATGGCATGTTTGAGCAATAGATCATTTAGTGACAACTTTGTGCAAAAAAAAATTCATTTTCCCGCAACTTGTGGCAAAATATAAAATATTCCATGGACTCAACATGTCTCTCATCAAATAGCTTGGGGTGTCTACTTTCCAAAATGGGGTCATTTGGGGGGGTTGTGCTATCTTGGCATTTTATGGCCTTCAAAACTGTGATAGGTAGTAAGGAGTGAAATCAAAAATTTACACCCTTAGAAATCCCGAAGGCGGTTATTGGTTTTCGGGGTCCTGTACGCAGCTAGGCTACCACAAAAATTGTCTCACACATGAGGTATCCCCGTACTCAGGAGAAGCAGCAGAATGTATTTTGGGGTGTAATTCCACATATAATCATGCCATGTTTGAACAATATATCATTTAGTGACAACTTTGTGCAAGAAAAAAAAAAGTGTAATTTTCCAGAAACTTGTGGCAAAATATAAAATATTCCATGGACTCAACATGCCTATTATCAAATAGCTTGGGGTGTATATTTTCCAAAAAGGGGTAATTTGGGGGGGTTTTGAACTGTCCTGACATTTTATGTACAACATTTAGAAGCTTATGTCACACATTACCCACTCTTCTAACCGCTTGAAGACAAAGCCCTTTCTGACACTTTTTGTTTACATGAAAAAATATTTTTTTGCAAGAAAATTACTTTGAACCCCAAACATTATATATTTTTTTAAAGGAAAGGCCCTACAGATTAAAATGGTGGGTATTGCAATTTTTTTTTTCACACAGTATTTGCGCAACAATTTTTCAAACGCAATTTTTTGGGAAAAAACACACTTTTTAAAAAAAAATGTAATGCACTAAAACACACTATTGCCAAATGTTTGATGAAATAAAAAAGATGATCTTATGCCGAGTACATGGATACCAAACACGACATGCTTTAAAATTGCACACAAACTTGCAGCAGCGACAAACTGCATACATTTTTAAAAGTCTTTAAAAGCCTTTACAAGTTACAATTTTAGATTTAAAGAGGAAGTCTACTGCTAAAATTACTGCCCTCGATCTGACCTTCACAGTGATACCTCACATGCATGGTGCAATTTCTGTTCACATATGACACCAGACCGGCCCTTGCGTTCGCCTTTGCGAGTGAACATGGGGGACAAGGGTGTTTTTTTTTTAATTATTTATTTTGCTTTTTTTTTATGTTTTTAAACTATTCCTTTCATATTTTTTTTTAATCATTTTTATTGTTATCTCAAGGAATGTAAATATCCCCTATGATAGCAATAGGTAGTGACAGGTACTCTTACTTGAAAAAAATGGGGACTATTAGACCCTGGATCTCTCCTCTGCCCTCAAAGCATCTGAGCACACCAAGATCGGTGTGATAAAATGCTTTGTCAATTTCCCAATGGCGCTGTTTATATCCGCAAAACCTAAGTCATGAAATGCTCATGGCTTCCGGTTTCTTAGGCCATAGAGATGATTGGAGCCATTCTGGTCTCTGATCAGCTCTATGGTCAGCTGGCGGAACCACAGGCTGCATTCTCGGGTTCCCTGTTGGGACAGGAGAGCCAGAGAAAACCATGGAAGACGGTGGGGGGGACATTCCCTCCCACTGCTTATAAAAGCAGTTTAGAGGCTAATTAGCTGCTAGGATTGCTTTTACATGAAAGCCAACTGCTGGCTTAAAAGAATGATACAAAGATGATACCTAAACCTGCAGGCATCCTTCTGGTATAACCACTCAAAGTCCCACAACATACCAGTACGCTGCTGGTCCTTGTTGGGAATTCATTGTAATGTTCTTTTTTCATGCAGCCTGTGGGCTGAAGGAAAAAAAGAGATTGATTAGTGGGTATCCCCACCATTAGAATACCGCCCTTCACCCACCCACTTCTAATAATGGGCATACATGCACCATTTTTTCTTTAACTGTGGTGGTGAAATCACCTCCTACAGCTCTGGAGTTGCTGATATACGTATCGTGGGAGCAAACGCTGTTGCTGTCAAGATAAATAAACCCATGCTGCAGCTGAATGACATACCTGCTAAGCAAATGATGATTAACAGTAAAACAAAGTAACATTACAGTATAACAGTAGGACTTAACCATACCTGTAAAGCAAAAACAATAAAACATAGTAAAAATAAAACATTGCAATCTGTGCCTAAAAAAATATATGCCGAAGCATGGGGGCAATCCGCCCCTAATGTTAGGAGCAAATTGCTCCTCCACCCCTGCCCCCATGCTTCGGCATATATGCTCTTTTTTTTAACTGTGGTGGTGAAATCACCTCCGACAGCGCTGGAGTCACGGCTTTATGTATCGTGGGAGCAAGCGATGTTGCTGTCAAGATAAATAAATACAACCACAACTATTTTTGGCTTTTTTATTTTTTATTTTTTTGTGTTTTTGTGTGTTTTTTTTTCCACTTTTTTCACTTTTATAAAAACTGTAAAAAAACTGTAAACTGAGCGTTGCAGATTAGGGTCTCTCAAAATGTGATGGCCATCACACCTTTCAAGAACCTGTGTATGTGTGCCTAGGCTTGTGTGGTGCTCTACCCTATGCTAATACTGAACTAATGTGTGGTAGCGTTCGAAACAGTCACCAATGCAAAGACCAGGTTGGTCAGGACAGGATGGACAATAAAAGCTGATGTCACACCTATATCTGCGCTTTTTATAGACACAAGATTTTCTTTGGGGGTTTCTTTGGGTAGGGGTACCAGAGAGGACATGCGGAAAATGCCTCTCATGCAGCCGGCTTACTGCATTTGGATTGGGAAGGTAGGGGCCACAGCATCGTCTTGAAACAGAAGGGCTGTGATGATCTTTTCCTGGAATTTAAGGAAGGATCCAGTTCATCTTGATGCTTTGTATAGCATAAAACCATTTAACAGACTGTGGGTTGGAAGCTAAACAGTGGGGACCTTGAGTGGAGAGTGAACAAGTCTTGCTTTTTGACTGCTGGTGATTGCTGGGTTGCATTTTTAGGTTCTTTTTGGGGCTTTTCCTTGTAGCTTTTTAACACCTTTTTCTCACACTTTTTAAACAGCTTTTTTTTTTTTTTTGCTTCCTTCAGCCTACTAATTAAGGGGAGTGGTTAATTGGTCACAGGTGCTTGAGGCCTAAATAACCTTCTGTAGAACTCATTGTGAGCCTGCTCATCTTTGAGTCTGCTGGAACTCTGTCAAAGTGGAACTGGTCTAAGTGTTGAGTTAAAAACCAGAGTGGAACTGGTCTAAGTGGTGAGTTAAAAACCAGAGTGGAACTGGTCTAAGTGGTGAGTTAAAAACCAGAGTTCAAAACAGGAGGTTATAACAGGGGTCATAGTATCTGTGTAGTGTGAGTACCTGAGTGTTGTCTGAGTAGTGTGTGTGGATCGTTAGTACTTGTGTAATGTGTACTGTGTAATTGTGTATTGTGAGTGCGCGTAGGTTTGCGAGTGCACGTAGTTCTGCGAGTGGTCTGCAAGTGCACATAGTTCTGCGAGTGCGTATAGTTCTGCGAGTACCTGTGTATTGTCTTGTTGAGTACCTGTGTATTGTCTTGTTGAGTATTAGTGTTAGGAAGCTAATTGTTAGGTAATTTGGACAGGGTATAATCCCCAATCCTCATTAAATTTAATAGGTACGATGCCCGGCGGGTGTGGAAAGGAGACTCGTTGTACATCCTGCTGTGCAAAATGTAAGCGCATTGTTTCCCTGGAAGCCCAGGTTCTGAATCTGGGGAAGCAACTGTCAGCACTGAGAAGTCCCTCCATACGAATGGAGAGCCAGGAACATACACGGCAGGTGCCAGCAGGGGCCAGCACAGAGGCGGGTGGAGACAAAGAGGTGCAGGCATTAGCAAAGAGTAGATGGGTGACAGTCAGGAAGGGTAGAGGGGGAAGTGTCAGGGAGGCGGAACCAGGGCTGGAGCATCCCAATAAGTACGCTTCATTGAGTGACATTGGTGAAACCAGTCAGGGACCAGCACTGCTAGAGCTGAGGGACTCTCCTAGCTGCCGGGGGAAGAACTCCTCCAGTGAGAGTGGGGGGGAAGCAAAGGGAAAGGAAAGACAGATTCTGGTGGTAGGGGACTCAATTCTTAGAAGGACAGAGAGGCCAATCTGTAACAAAGACCTGAAGCACCGAACAGTATTTTGTCTACCGGGCGTTCAGGTTCGGCACATCAAGGATCTGGTGGACAGATTACTGGGAGGAGCTGGGGAAGACCCAGCTGTCATGGTGCACGTTGACACCAATGACAAAGTCAGAGGAAGATGCTGTGTCCTAAAAAATGATTTTAGGGACTTAGGAGCTAAATTGAGGAAAAGGACCTCCAAGGTAGTATTCTCAGGAATACTACCTGTACACTGAGCCACACCAGAAAGGCAGAGGGAGATTAGAGAAGTAAATAAGTGGCTGAAGAGCTTGTGTAGTAAAAAGGGGTTGGGGTTCCTGGAGGACTGGGCCGACTTCTCAGTCGATAACCAGTACTATAGAAGGGACAGACTGCACATAAATGAGGAGGATGCAGATCAGCTGGGAATGAAGATGGCCAAAAAGTTAGAGGGGTTTTTAAACTAGGAGATGGGGGGAGGGCTCATAAGTAGATATAGTCAGCGCGGAACATATTCCAGAGGGTAGTATTGGGGGCATTAGTGGTAGGTTCACCAAAGCACGAGGTAAGTATAGTAGCAAATCCTAGTTGCAATCTCGGAACACCCAATAAGAGGATAATATGCGACCGGTCTAAACTACGTGGCATGTTCACCAATGCCAGGAGCCTGGCGGACAAGATGGGTGAACTAGAGATACTGTTGCACGAGGAGGATTTTGATTTTGTGGGAATTTCAGAGACCTGGTTCAACAGCTCTCATGATTGGCTGGCAAACATTCAAGGGTATACCCTTTATCGCAAGGATATAGAGTGTAAAAAAGGGGGAGGGGTATGCCTATATATCAAGAATAATGTACAAGTGAATGTGAGAGATGACATCACTAAGGGAGCTAGGGAGGAGGTGGAATCCTTATGGGTAGAGCTCCAAAGGGATGAAGCTAAGGGGAAAATAATACTGGGAGTATGCTATAGGCCCCCAAACCTGAAGGAAGAAGGGTAGACAGATCTCCTATTACAATCTGGATTAACAGCAAGGATGGGAAGTGTTATCATATTGGTGGATTTTAACTATCCAGACATAGACTGGGCGGAGGGAACCATGCATTCATCTAAGGCTCGTCAGTTCCTGAATTTCTTGCAGGACAATTTTATGGGTCAAATGGAAGATGCACCAACTAGAAATAAAGCGTTACTGGAGCTACTGATTACCAACAATACAGACCTGATCACGGATGTGGAAATATGGGGCAATTTAAGTAACAGTGATCACAGGTCAATTGGCTTCAGTATAAATCACACAAATAGGAAACATAAGGGAAATACAAAGACACTGAATTTCAAAAGAGCCAACTTCCCTAAACTACAAACCTTGCTAGAAGGCATAAATTGGGATAAAATCTTAGGAACAAAGAATACAGAGGAGAGATGGGTTTGCGTTAAGAGCATATTAAAAAAGGGCATTAACCAATGCATCCCATTGGGTAATACATTTAAAAGAGCGAACAAAAGTCCTGGATGGCTTAACTCCAATGTAAAAATGCATATAAAAGCAAAGGAGAAGGCCTTAACAAAATACAAGGTTGAGGGATCATCATCAGCATTCAGACTTTATAAAGAATGCAACAAGAAATATAAGGGTGCAATAAGGACTGCTAAGATAGAACATGAAAGACACATAGCAGAGGAGAGCAAAAAAAATTCTCAAGAAATTCTTTAAGTATGTAAACAGTAAAAAAGGAGGACAGACCATATTGGCCCCATAAAGAATGAGAAAGGACATCTGGTTATAAAGGATGGGGAGATGGCGAAGGTATTGAATTTATTCTTCTCCTCAGTCTTCACGAGGGAATCAGGGGGCTTTAGTAACCAAAACTGCAGTGTTTATCCTCATGACACATTGCAGGAAGCACCTCTATGGTTAACAGAGGACAGAATTAAAATCAGACTTGGGAAACTTAACATTAATAAATCACCGGGACCAGATGGCTTGCACCCGAGGGTACTTAGGGAACTCAGTCAAGTAATTTCCAGACCATTGTTCCTAATTTTTACTGACAGTCTACTGACTGGAATGATACCAGCTGATTGGAGAAAAGCCAATGTAGCACCAATATTTAAAAAGGACCCAAAATACATCCCTGGGAATCACAGACCAGTTAGCCTAACATCAATAGTATGTAAACTCTTGGAGGGGGTGATAAGGGACTATATACAAGATTTGAGTAATGAGAACGGTATCATTAGCAGTAATCAGCATGGATTCATGAAGAATCATTCTTGCCAAACCAATCTATTAACCTTCTATGAGGAGGTGAGTTGCCATCTAGATAAAGGAAGGTCCATAGACGTGGTGTATCTGACACAGTTCCCCATAAATGTTTACTGTACAAAATAAAGTTCATTGGCATGGACCACAGGGTGAGTACATGGATTGAAAACTGGCTACAAGGGCGAGTTCAGAGGGTGGTGATAAATGGGGAGTACTCGAAATAGTCAGGGGTGGGTAGTGGGGTCCCCAGGGTTCTGTACTGGGACAATCCTATTTAATTTGTTCATAAATGACCTGGAGGATGGGGTAAACAGTTCAATCTCTGTATTTGTGGACAATACTAAGCAAAGCAGGGCAATAACTTCTCTGCAGGATGTGGAAACCTTGCAAAAAGATCTGAACAAATTAATGGGGTGGGCAACTACATGGCAAATGAGGTCCAATGTAGAAAAATGTAAAATAATGTATTTGGGTGGCAAAAATATGAATGCAATGTATACACTGGGGGGAGGAGAACCTCTGGTTGAACTTGGGATGGGAAAGGACCTGGGGGTCCTAGTAGATGATAGGCTCAGCAATGGCATACAATGCCAAGCTGCTGCTAACAAAGCAAACAGAATATTGACATGCATTAAAAAGGGGATCAACTCCAGAGATAAAACGATAATTCTCCCGCTCTACAAGACTCTGGTCCGGCCGCACCTAGAGTATGCTGTCCACTTCTGGGCACCAGTCTTCAGGAAGTATGTACTGGAAATGGAGCGAGTACAAAGAAGGGTAACAAAGCTAATAAAGGGTCTGGAGGATATTAGTTATGAGGAAAGGTTGCGAGCACTGAACGTATTCTCTTTGGAGAAGAGATGCTTGAGAGGGGGATATGATTTCAATATACAAATACCATACTGGTGACCCCACAATAGGGATAAAACTTTTTTGCAGAAAGGAGTTTAACAAGACTCGTGGCCACTCATTAAAATTAGAAGAAAAGAGGTCTAACCTTAAACTATGTAGAGAGTTCTTTACTGTTATAGGGCGTACACACGGTCAGACTTTGTTCGGACATTCCGACAACAAAATCCATGGATTTTTTCCGACGGATGTTGGCTCAAACTTGTCTTGCATACACACGGTCACACAAAGTTGTCGGAAAAACCAATCGTTCTGAACGCGGTGACGTAAAACACGTATGTCGGGACTATAAATGGGGCAGTGGCCAATAGCTTTTATCTCTTTATTTATTCTGAGCATGCGTGGCACTTTGTCCGTCGGATTTGTGTACACACGATCGGAATTTCCGACAACGGATTTTGTTGTCGGAAAACTTTATCTCCTGCTCTCCAACTTTGTGTGTCGGAAAATCCGATGGAAAATGTCCGATGGAGCCCACACATGGTCGGAATTTCCGACAACACGCTCCGATCGGACATTTTCCATCGAAAAATGCGACCGTGTGTACGGGGCATAAGAGTGGCAAGGATGTGGAATTCCCTTCCACAGGCGATGGTCTCAGCGGGGGGCATTGATAGTTTCAAGAAACTATTAGATAAGCACCTGAACGACTGCAACATACAGGGATATACAATGTAATACTGACATATAATCACACACATAGGTTGGACTTGATGGACTTTTTTCAACCTCACCTACAATGTAACTATGTAACTATGTAGCAGAGCCAATTGAAATAAATATACAGACACTTTTTTGTACCAGCGTCTGGCCTTACGGGCAATTAGATACAACACCAACAACTGGTCGGTGAGGTCCACCACTCCCATATTAAGGTTATATTCTTGGACACAGAGGGGTTTCTCCACAACACCAGTCACAGTAGGAATTTGGATTCATGCAGACTTCATGTCTGCATGAAAGAAGGACAGAACGAAAACATTCCTATTATCCCTGCACTTCACAGCGAGCAAACTTTTACATCTCAAGCAGGCTCTCTCCCCCAGCCTAAGACAGAAATCTACAAGCCGCTGGGGAAAGCCCCGGCGATTAGATCGCACGGTGCCACATGCACCAATTTGTAATGTGTAATAATTGTCCACATACAAGTGGTACCCCTTTCCGAATAAGGGTGACACCAATCCCACACAATCTTACCAGCGCTCCCTATGTAGTCTGGGTAGTTCTCCGGCTCTACGTAACTATCTCTTCCCTCGTAAACTATAAAACTATATATATAGTCTGTCACAGGGCTTATACAGCTTGACCCCATATCTAGTACACTTGCTGGGAAGATACTGTTTGAATGACAAGCGGCCAGAAAACTTAATGAGGGACTCAGTAATGCAGACAACTTGTTGGGGAGTAAACAAAGCTGCAAAGCATTGGTTAAAGTGGGGACAAATTTTGTAGAGCAGATCAAATTCAGCGTCACCCCGACGATGACAGAGTTCATTATCGTTGAAATGCATGAACCGCAAGCTCAGCTCGTATCGTGTCCTGGAGGCAGATAACACAGGCATATGGTGAATTGGGTCAGTGGACCAATATGACCGCAACTCACTCTTTTTAGTTATGCCCATGAGGAGGGTTAAGCCCAGGAAGGTCTTAAGTTCAGAAACCATAATTGGTTTCCAATCTCTGGCAAGGGTCAGCTGGGGATTAGTGGCTATGAATTGACCAGCATATAAATTGCTTTGGTCCACAATAGATCTATAGAGGTCTTCTGTGAAAAACAGCGAAGAAAAATCAAGTGACATAAAATCAACTATGGGCTTGATGGGCCTGTCTTTGTCTTCTTCTTGGTGGCAGCGGGACTCTACTCGCCACCTCGCCAGCTTGAACTGCACTCATGGGACATCACCATGTGATACTGCAGTGCTGGATGTATGACCAGGATGTACTAGGCCGCTGGTGCTTGCCAATTCACCAGAAGGATGAGCGGCGCTAGTACTGTCTCTCTGCTCCATATGAGGGACCTCCGGTTCTTGCACCTCAATGACAGCAGAAGAAGAATGGGGTCTGGTACGCCTGACCTTGGCAGGGACCACAACTCCGTCATCAGAGGTATCTGTCAGGATGCCGCTGCTGTCTACAGGTTTGTATTCTGAGCCTGAATCGAACAGATGAGCGACTTCCTCTTCACTATCTGTCATGCTCAGAAACGTGTAGGCCTCTTCACTACTGTACCTTCGATTTGCCATTTTGGTCTGTAAATTTACTGGTACAGTAGTGAGACCCACAAGAAAAAAGCACCTGACTGTCAGCGACTGATTCAAACGCTACCAAAAAAACGGTTAGTGCTCGCAGGGATCAGGCCTGACTCTGCAAAAGCTGCAGTTATGTGTGTTGTGTTTTGTAAGTGACAGTGATCGATTGATACTGCACTTGGATGGGCTGGGCTGGGCAGAGGGGCTAAACGCAGGTGCTAGCAGGTATCTGGGCTGATCCCGCTAACACAGTGTTTTTGGGAACCCTAAACTGCTGGGGACGCTAATATAGTTCTGATCAGATCAGCTATCAATCAGTTCAGACACTATACTACTAAGGGAGGCGTATGGTGTGTGTTTGGGTGTTAGCGCTACTGGCACTAATCTGAAGCTGCCTGGGGTGATGCAGACCCTATCTGACGCTAAATCCTAACTTTGATCACCCTCCGGGTGATCAGGGGGTTAAACCTTTATTGGGTAAAATACGGCGGGTGCCCTGACGCTATAAAAAATAAACTAGTAAACAGCATCACCCGTGACACTTATACAGTGATCACTGGTGAAAGGGGGTAATCAAGGGGTTAAACCTTTATTGGGGGGCGTTAGGGGGGTCCCTAGACCTATCTGAGCCTAAGACTAATTACCCTAATGCTGATTTTTGTCACTAATGACACCAGTACAGCGATCAAAAAAAATCTGAATGCTGTACTGGGTGACATATTGACAAGGGGTAAAGGGGTTAACTGGGGGGGGGGGGTGATTGGGGGGTGAAATATGTCAGTCAGTGTTTATAGTTACACGACAGTGGAAGGATCTCATTCGCCAGGACCGATCACCAGGTCCAGGCCAGATTTCATTGGCCTGGGCCTGAAGATTGATCGGTTCTTGATCAAATCCGATCATTGCGGTCGCTGTAACATGACGGCGATTCACCTGCCCATGCCATTCTGCCGTAGTACAACTGCGGTGGCTGGTCGGGAACAGGTTAAGATCATTTCTTATTTATTTTTATATGGGGTGGTGTTTGTGTTGGTCATGTGTGTATGTCTAAATGATTACTTCTGCCAAAGTATATTGCTTCCTGCTTCAGTGTGTGTGTGTGTGTGTATATAGATATATCTATAGATGTAGGTTCTTGTGTCCACCAGCAGAGAGAAGTTGGGTAGATGCCACACTCCCAATTCTGGAGGCATAAAAATGGTCTAGCACAGGGGTCTTCAAACTATGGGCCTCCAGTTGTTCAGGAACTACAATTCCCATCATGCCTAGTCATGTCTGTGAATGTCAGAGTTTTACAATGCCTCATGGAATGTGTAGTTCCACAACAGCTACAGAGCCATAGTTTGAAGATTCCTGATCACTCTAGCATGTATTGAAAAAAGGTGGTTTTTCATGTGCCTTGTATAATGTCCAAGAAATATCATTTGGAAAATACAAGTGGGTCATGGCACATCTACATTCCAAATTTGGCACTTAAGATGGTCATGCACTATGCAATATGATTGGCCAATCTCTGTACAACTCGATATTTAGGCAAAATTGGTAATAGGAAGACGCACTTGAACAATTCATTCAAATTATAGGAAATCAGACAGGCTCTTGCACTAAATCTAATTCATTTAAGCTCAAAACTGATTGCAGTGTATGGTCACCTTTAAAGATCAAGATCTGAAAATATCAATTTATTGGGTTTAGAAACACTTCTCTGTTCTTTGTAATGTATTGAAAGATTTGGGTAAAAACAGAAAAAAAACACATTTCAAAGATATATTAGAAGTGATAGGAATGCGATTAGCATCAAAAGGGTTAATTAACTGAGAACACCTACTAATTGCCTAACAAGACACATCCAATGAAATGAAATTAACCAATTGGATTGGGTGTGCGCCATTATCAAAGAGAAAACCGCAGTTACCCTATCGACAGTTGCAGTTTAGCTATAAAGGAGATTTCTGTGCTAAGTGAAAAAAGTGCAGCTGCTTGTGTAAGCCTAAATACAAAAAAATTCAAAAACATATATCCCTGAAAAACAAGCGCGCAACCATTAATTAATCAGTGAAGATGATTAAACACAACCATACAAACTCATATAAAGATATATATGGTATTGTGCAAAAGTGATACAATAAAGTAAAAAAATGCTACCAAAAAATGCCCATGTGAACAGTGGTGTGCACCATCAACCTGTTACAAGGACCTAAAGTAAAAGTACTCTGATATATACAAAATCCATGAAGATGAGTGTATCTAAGTGATCAAAAATATATAAGCAAAGTCCATAAAAATGACATTGTGAGTATAGAGAAACTCAGTAATCAGGAGAAATGGGAATGAGATGTTCTTGCAGCCCAAAAACTTTTGATATTACTGCCGCTTACCAGATCAGTTGGACCTCAAATTATAGAGATCATGGGAGCCTGTTGCATCAGCCTGCCGGCATCGAAATCCTCCACCTGTCTTTCAATCCAGGGATCGTGATTACAATCACCCTCAACGACCGAAGCTAACTCCTCTCTTGGAATCCACACACAGGTACAGTTATAATCACCCTTGATTCAGATGAGGGTGATCAAAGTTTTACCAAAGTTTTTTTAAATTGCTGTCAGCTGCTGTGAAGTTTTTTGGAATAAAAACCCCCTTTTTGAAGTTTATCTGCACTATGGAGCTTTTTTTTTTATCTCCCTTGAGTGTTAACCGCTGAGATCATCCATGAGAAGTGATCTGAATCAAGGGTGATTATAACTGTTCCTGTGTTTGGATTCCAAAAGGAGAGAGGAGTTAGCTTTGGTTGTTGAGGGTGATTGTAATCACAATCCCTGGACTGAAAGACAGGTGGAGGATTTCGATGCCGGCAGGCTGATGCAACAGGCTCCCATGATCTCTCTAAATTGAGGTCCAACTGATCTGGTAAGCGGCAGTAATATCACAAGTTTTTGGGCTGCAAGAACATCTCACTCCCATCTCTCCGGATTACTGAGTTTCTCCATACTCACATTGTCATTTTTATGGACTTTGCTTATATATTTTTGATCACTTAGATACACTCACCTTAATGGATTTTGTATATATCAGAGTACTTTTGCTTTAGGTCCTTGTAACAGGTTGATGGTGCACGCCACTGTTCACATGGGCGTTTTTTGGTAGCCTTTTTTTACTTTATTGTATCACTTTTGCACAGTACTATATATATCTTTATATGAGTTTGTATGGTTGTGTTTAATCATCTTCACTGATTAATTAATGGTTGCGTGCTTGTTTTTCAGAGACAGTTGCAGTTTACAGTTTGTGGTTATTTATTATCGCTATTTGTGCTAAAATAGAAAAGAATAGAATAGAAAATCAAAAGAATATAGTAGAAAATAATAGTATTTTGTGAGCTGTACTATGGTGACGTGAATAGTGATCAACAAAGGCACTGTGAAAATTTTGCTGAAAAAAGAAAAAATTCTAATATGGTCGCACAACTCTTCATATAGCCCATACAAAATCAAAAACACACATGGATTGTGGATTACGGATTGTAACTGCCGAAAGGGCACATGTGAGTGTACACCTGGCGAGGGGAACATTGGTATTTTTTATGTGAATCCATTTATAAACGACCTCTTCAATGACAAGTTCCTCTCTGTGATCTCAATACATGCCATTATGGTGCTTAAATTAAACATATATGTGCATTGTACAAGGGCTACCTGACCGAAATAACAATCCAATATTTGAATCATTATGAATTCAAGTGGATTCAAATTTGAAAACAAAATTGAAATGTGTACATCATATTCCTCCTGTCAGAGATTACCAGTGCAACCAAACCACTATCACAGGCATGTACCAGTGTACAAAAACATCTGTACGACTAGTGTCCCATCAGCATCCGTCCCAGTGTACCAGTGCACACCAAAACCTCTGTCACAGTGTACCATTGCACAAAAACATTTGTAATACTAGTGTCCTATTAACATCTGATGTTAAAGCTGAAAACTTTCTTATATGTGAAAATCGATAAAAATGTAGAATTAAAAAAAAATAATTTTATTTGAAAAAGTTGAATTTGAAAATACTTTGAATTCAGTCAAATTTCTTAAATTTAGTCTAATTTTCCAATTTGGTCAAATTCAGAAAATTTGAATCAAATTAGAAAACGAATAAACTAAATATAACAAAACAAATTCAGAGAATGGATTAAACTAATTAATCTAATCTAACAAAACAAAATTAGCTAAATAATGAATCAAATCAAAACATATCTAGTAGTATGAGAGCAGACTAGTTTTAAAAAGCATATTGCTCACCTTCTTTCCATTTGCTATGTTTTTTTGTTTAGGGATCCAAGGCTATTAACATTTCTGGAAACCATATTTATGTTTACAGGTGTTAAAAAGAGAGGTAAGGTTTGAGATTTATATAGAGTATAAGTCCCTACTCAGAAGGGTATTCCCCACAGAAATCATGCAGCTGTAGAATGTGGTCACTTATAGAGAGCCAGGGATGACCATAATTGTGACCATTATAATGAATATCATGCGAACCATCAATGAAAAAACTTTTAAAAGAAATAAAGATAAGCAATGTATGACTGCAAACTATAACTTACAAGAATACCAAGTACACACCTCTCTTTTCTTTTCAGAGGAGGGCAAAAATGTTTCTTTGTTACTCCACATTGTCAGAGAAAAGACTATAATAGAGATATAATTACTACTTTCTGATAAGGACTAAAATAGCATCATACAGCAGTATACATGGTTTGTGTAAGGATGACATCAATAGTAAAGGTCCACGTGGAAGCTGGTTGAGGAGTGTGTCATAGTAGGAGGAGCCCATCAGGAATGGAGCATGTGTATTCACATATATTTACGTCAAGTGAAGATAAGCATGAAGGCAATTAATGTCAGGGATCTTGTAGTCGCTCACTCCCCCTTGACCCAGGAAGCAGATTGGCAGAGTCTACTGGGGATCAGAAAGCTTAGTGTCCACCATAGTGGGTAGTCACAAGATAAAAAAAAAAACATAAATAGGCAATATATATGTTTATCTGTCCTGGGACTTGGTGTATCAGGTAGAAGTGCATGAGGTTGCTGATTGGAACATCTGATGCAGGTCAGCACTGGATGTTCTTTGTGAGGGATGTAGGTAGTGCGTTAGCCTTTGGTGACATAGGCCAGAGACCAATTGGGATGAAAGAGTCACCGTACTAGTTAGGTGCTCAGGTGGTGTGGTTTAAGAATTTAGAGGCTTTGGGGTTGATTTACTAAAGGAAAATAGGCTGTTCAATTTGCCAGGGAATGTACCTCAGAGCTTATTGAATGTGGTGAAGATTCACTTTACAATTTTAGCATGGTTCTGTGTAGAGCCAGCTTCATCCTCTGATGATGGAGCCACTGAAGTATCAACATAGACTGGGTCTTGTGTGGTGATCCTCTTGATCTGGTTCTAGGACTTGTTGCCATGTGTGTACTTCCTCCATGAACAGTGAAAAGTTATGGTTGTTGGCCAGAAATGTGTCCATCTGGGAATAGCAGATAACCCCGATGATCAGTTATTTTAAATGGTGAGTTTTTATCCTCCCTATCACTCTGGCAGTGCACAAGCTCTCCTTTTTTGCTGCCATTACAATAGGCACTGGAACCAAAAGTTAGCACGTTGGGGTTGATTTAAGTGCAAAATCTGGTGCAACTCTGCATAGAAACCATTCAGCTTCCAGGTTTGTATCTTTTTTTTAATCAAAGCTTAATTGAACAAGCTGAAGTTAGAAGCTGATTGACTACCATACACAGCTGCATAAAGTAGTTTAGAATTACAAATTAAAAAAAACAGTTTCTCATTTTTTGTTGTTTACCCTTTTAAAAATTGTAATGTTTAAAAACATCAGTTTGTGCTACAAAACTCCAATATTTTCCGTGTCTAAACAGACATGGACATGCACAATTTACTGTGAGCTTTTATTCTTTATAGGGTCAAGTTTTTGTTTATGAAAATGCTATATTTTCATTTCTGCAAAGATCTTAATTTGACAACTTATGACGATCTTGCCTACTGACCATAAGATAATTAATTCCTTTGAGTTCTGAGTGCTCTGCAATTCTGTTTGCAAGTTCATGCCCTGCTCAGCCTGCTGTAGTGTTTTTTTCACATTAACAAATATCCATGATTGGCCTTGAAGGTTGGCATCTGTTTCTGTGCTGTCATCTTAATAGAGACGTTTATTGCTTATAGAAAATCAAGACAGATTTACAACCCAATTCCAGCTTTATCCATATGTTAAACTACAGCAGGAATGGACAAAAATAACTAACAAATTATCCCATAGGATTTTTTTAACGCATATGTCAGAGAATGTTTGTCAAAGTTTCAACCAGTTGGGGGCAAGGGATTAGAATTTTAAAGATTTTGCTCTTATATTTATTAGGATTTGCTTTTAAAAGCTTTTTCATAGCTTATTCCTTTTTATTTTGTCTAGATGCAACTGGATATGTCACTACTATCACTTGGTTGAACTGTTTACATTTGTTGCTAGGAATAAAAAAAATATAGACTATTGGAACCTGTCCCTTGGTCATTTTCAGTCTGTCTGCTGACTACTCACTTACTGTAGCTTTTTTCAAGTATTGTGCTATGAGGTCAAACAAGCAAGTAAACAATCTGCTTTCACAATGGGGTACAATGCACCCCATTACCATTTCACATAGGACGGAGGCTGGGATCTGGAGGTCCCCTTGTTAAAGGGGCTTCCATGTTCCGATAAGCCCCCTGCCCGCATACCCCTACAACCACTGGGCAAGGGTTGTGGAGATGAGGCCCTTGTCCCCATCAACATGTTCCCTAGACATTTTTAACACACTGGTAGTAGACACTTTTGGTAGTAGAGAAAATCAGGGAAGCTTGAGATACGGTTGCTATTCTATTTAAGATCAGGTTCTGTGGTGCTTACTTTTCCCAGAGATGGAGGATCCTGGTGAAAAGTTGTGGCACAGATTCTGGAGACAAGGCACACATTGGAGCCTGATGTGCTCTCTCCTGCACTACTACCCTTCTGTTCCCTCTCTCCACTTTACCTGGAGGATAAAGATACCGAAGATGTCAGATCACACATTTTGCCTGAGCAGCAAGAGGGCTAAGCACTCCTTGGTTTTCTATCTTGCACTGTGCATTGAATGTTGCTTAAGTCCAGTTGAATTTTTCAGTAGTCATGCACCAACTTAGCAAACTTGTTCCCTGCTTTTTGAGATGGTGGTGGTCTGATCTTTCCCATGGTGATGGTCTCAGAGGGGTCAGAGGTCTCCCAACCAAAATGGAGCTGTCAGTTGCCCTGAACCTGAGTAAACTCCCTGTTGCTGGTTATGCCCCCACCTTCTTAGTATTTAAAATGCTAAACTCCAGATAGCACTAAAAGACAAAAATACATGCAGTTCTGTAATGATAAATGTTTGTATTTAGCATTTCAAATATTTGTATTTATCTCTGATAAAAATAAACCCATGCAAGAGTTGCCTATAAATCCACTGTCTGCTACAAAAAACATGTTTATGCATTAATGTTTTGAAAAACTGCAGTAGGACTCCAATACATCCAACTTACCATTGCATGTTACTGGCTAGCTTTCCTTTCATGTGTACAATTAGTTAATATCCAGAATGAATCCATGTAAAAAAAAAAAAAACATTTCTGTGTTTGTCTTGTGTGGTCTGTGTATACAGCATTATACACAGTTTAACAACCATGGCTGCAGGCACATTTGCAATGAAAACATTTTAAGCCTTCAAACAGGATGAAAAATCTTACATTGAAGATTTTCCAGCACATTTTTGGTGTTTGAACTTACAACTGGGTTTAGTTTATCATTGGAAAGATGCTTCAAAAGAGATTAATTCTATGTTAACAGTTATACTTTGGCCTGAAGTGATGAAGCACACTTTTATAATTAAAAATGATAAAACTTGACGTCTTTCAGTTATGCACTCGATTTAGATTTAATTTAACAGAACACTAGTTCTAGATAAAACGGTATGACAATATCTTGAAAAATATTACTCTAAAGCATAAAATGAGCCAAATGTTAAAATATCTTAATTGTGCTATAAAGCCCATGGAGAGATGATAATATTCTGAGTATTCCCTATATATCAGTTTGTATTGAGGAAACAATCTCCTGTTTTAAAATAAAGAGATGAGTCTTGCTGAATCTTAAAAATAAGGGTTTCAGGAGGGAACCTCTGTAAAATATTCTCAATGCCATGATTAATTACCTGTCAAGGTACTACTACTGTGAGCCCACAGGCGAGCAGGTGACACGGGATCCCCCAGGGCGTTGAGGCTAAGGGCAGCCGGTATTCTGCCAGGGACCCCCTCATGAGGGGTTTGGGCTTAGCTGCGTGCTGACCCCAGGTCACGACCCACGGGTTCACCCTGCTCGCTAGGGGAGTACCAGAAGACACTGTCAGACATGGGTGGATGGATGGATGAAGCAAAGGAGAGCCGGATAGCAAGCCAAGGTCAGGGCGGGCAGCAGACAATGTAATCAGGAGAATAAGCCGAGTCGGTACATAAGAGATCAGTTCACAAAAGGTCAGGTTAAAGCAGGTTACACGAAGGCAGCTCAGAAACAAGTGTTGCTCAAGCAACCAGAAACTGGTCTGAGTGGAATTTAAATAGAGAAGCACATGGGAGGCTGGACAGGAAGTAGCAGGAAGGAAGCATATAAAAGACAACAGGAGAAGCCAGCGACACCCATAACTGCAGAGTGTAGCAAGAGCTGAACACAAGTTGTGGAACAACAGGAACCAGCTGACCTACAGCAGTAACAGGTAAGACACAGATCAGCACTGCAGCCGATCTGTGACAGTACCCCCCCCCCCCACATACGAGGTCCCCCTACACATCTGGGGGCTGGCTTGGATGGAAATTTCCAATGGAATCTGGTCACCAAGTGTGGGGCTGAGACATCGATAGCAGGAACCCAAGACCTCTCCTCCAGACCATAGCCCTTCTAATCAATCAGATAGAGTAGCTTCCCTCAGGAGTATTTGGAGTCCAATATTTCTTTAATATCATACTGATCTGTGGTATCAGCCACAGGAGTGGGGTGAAAAGAAAGGCGAGAGAAGTGAATGAGGACAAGTGGCCTGAGCAGGGAGACATGGAAGGCATTGGGGATCCTGAGATGAGAGGGCAGACGGAGCTTAAAAGCAACTGGATTGATCTGACGGAGAATGGGAAATGGACCAATGAAGCGACTGGAAAATTTTATTGAGGGCACCCGGAGTCAGATGTGCTTGGTTGAGAGCCAAACTCTGTCGCCAGGCAGACGATCTGCTGCCATTTTATGCCTGGAAGCAGCTAGATGAAGATTCTCAGAGACTTCTTCCAGATTGAGTATTAGGACATTTGAGTTTCAGCTGCTGCTGGTACAAGAGGAGAAATGGGAACAGGAAAGGGAACAGATGGATGCTGCCCATAAACAGTGAAGAAGGGAGATTTTCAAGAACTGGCATTGGAGTGATTGTTTAAGGCAAACTCTGCCCAGGGCAAAAGGTCCACCCAGTCATCTTGGTGGGCTGAGATGAAGGCATGGAGAAAACATTCTGCATTTTGATTAACACGTTCCGTTTGCCCATTGGACTGGGGATGAAAAGGCAGATGAAAAATCCAATTTAATCCCAAAGGAGCTAACCAAGGCTCTCCAAAGCAGTAAATTGAACTCCTCTGTCAGAGATGATATGTGAAGGCATCCCATGAAGACGAAAGATCTCCTTAATGAAAGTTGTGGCAAGACTGGGAGCAGAAGGTAGACCTGGGAGAGGAATCAAGTGACACATTTTGGAGAACCGATCCACCACTACCCAGATGACTGTAGAACCTGTTGAGGGGGGCAGATTCAAGATAAAATCCATGGAAATACAATGCCAAGGTATATTGGGAACTGGTAAGGGCAGAAGCAACCCAGCTGGGGCGGACGTGGAAGATTTGGATAGTACACAAACCGTACAAGCTTGAACGTACTCCTTGACAGCTTTACAAAGAGAAGGCCACCAGTAATGATGCTGAAGAAGGTCACAAGTACGAGGTATGCCAGAATGTCCAGAGAACTTGGAAGCATGTGCCCAAGCAAGGAGTTTGGGACTAAATGCGGGAACTACAAAAGTTTTATCTGGAGGAGGATGCGTAGACCGGAGCTGAGTAGTGGCTAGAATATAATGCAGAGGGATGATGGGACCAGGATCAAGGTGATTCTTAGAATCGTTGACATCAAACGACCTGGACAAGGCATCGGCACAAAGGTTTTTGGCACCAGGACGAAAGGTAATGTTGAAATTGAAGCGGGTGAAGAAGAGGGTCCAGCGAGCTTGGCATGGGTTCAAGCTTTTCGCAGATTGTAAATACTCCAAAAATTTTTATGATCAGTATAGATGGTAATAAAATGGGGAGAACCCTCTAGTAGATGTCACCATTCTTGAAGAGCTAGTTTAGTAGCCAGTAGCTCATGATCCCCAATTGTATAGTTCCTCTCCGCATCCGAGAACTTCTTGGAAAAGAATCTGCAAGGCTGAGACTTGCCCTTCTGAGCTTGGAGTAGGACAGCACTGACTCCTACTGAAGAGGCATCAACCTCCAGAGAAAAGGGTTTCGTAATGTCCGGACGTAGGAGAATTTGGGCGGAGAGGAAGGCTGCCTTGAGTTTGTGTAAAGCATTAATGGCTTCAGGGGACCAGATCCGGGCATTGACACAATTGCGGGTGAGAGATGTAATAGGAGCTACCAAGGTGGAGTAATTACGAATAGACATGTGCATTCGTTTTCGTCCGAATGCATTTTCGTCCGAATGTCAGGTATTTTTGTTATCGTTTTAACAAACGATAACAAAAGTGCAGAATCCTAAAAACAAAAGATCCGATATAAACAAATGCTTTATAGGGGGGGCGTGGCCTGACGAAATACAGGAAGGACGTGTGGACGCTGAGCTCCATCCAGACAATCAGAATCCACTGCCATCCTTGCCCCATTCTTCCTCGAGGATACACTATCCATCTAACAAAAGTGTCTGGGCCCCCTCCATCACAGCTCCGGCCGGGTCTCGACTGTGATTTAGCCACGTCTGGCTTCTTAGGGCCTACTGCCTGTCCCAAGCTACGGATGCTCGCCGCCATATTGGGGCCTACGGCTCACCCGGAGCCTGCCACTCTCCATCCCTGTGGACCGGGGGACTAACAGAAGTTCCTATCTGGACCCTCCAGCCGAGGCACCGCCGGGGGGTGTGGAGTGCCCGCACAGTGGAAGAGAATTGGCTGGGATCCCCTTCCTTCACCTCCGGTTCCCCCACGGCATACCGCCATCTTGCGGCCTACCGATCGGACATCTCCAGCCCTATAGACACTGTAAGTAACAAGGAGATCACTTAATCCTCCCTCCGTTGCTGCCCCTAATAGTGACTGACCTCCAGCGACCCGAACCCTATGCCCTAGAGTGTCGTCCTCGGCCTACAAAGAGCGGAACTCGCCTGACCGGCCCCAGCCATTAGGAAAGTCCGCGGCTTCTGCCTAGTCTTGGAGGCCGGCGGCCATCTTGGTACTCCAAGTACCCCTTCAGTCTATTTCCTTCAATCCACTAATTACACAGCTCCCGCTCCTGCAAACATCATATTTACTAGATCTCTTAGCTCTCTCTGATACTTAATGTGATCGATAGCGGACATGTAAGAGGAGAGCCCTGGTCCCCGTCTCCCTACTAGATGCTCCTACAAAGCTAACAGATCTTCATTAACCACAGGAGCGATACAACAACAGACTGCCTGATCCTCCCTGACACTGCATGGGGAAGATTGGCTTCCAGAAGGCAATATATAGAGGCTTTATCCCACCGACGCCGTCGCGGCCTCCCAACAACATGGAGCGCTTTCTATATAAACAACGATCCCCGGCCTCAAACGAACAGCTGGGATCCTCGGACACTGCTGATTCCCACGTACTGCCAGAGGGTTCGACTCAGGATGATAATAGATCCCAACTATCTCAACACTCTCTCCCACCCGACCACCCCACAGATGTTGTGACAGTAGCTGTTCTGGATACAAAATTCAACTCATTACTACACGACCTGACCCGCAGCATCGCTAAAGAGGTGGGTAAAATAGCACACGAGTTACGTGGTGAAATTGACCAACTGGGAGAATGCACCAACACATTGGAGAATAAATTTGATGAACTGACCCAATATGTACATGTTCTCGAAGAGGACAACTCCTGCTTGAAACATACAGTCTCCCAACTCCAGCTTCAACAGGAAGACTTGGAAAACCGTGAAAGATGTCAGAACCTGAGGATTAGGGGAATCCCTGAGGCGGTGAGTGACAAGGAGCTTCGTTACTTTTAGGCCTGTTTGTCACTTTGGCACCACACATTCCGGACATAGACTGGCGCATGGACAGGGCGCACAGATCCCTGGCCCCAAAACCTCCTCCTAATGCTAATCCAAGGGATGTTATTATCCGTTTCCACTTTTACGAGAGCAAAGAAGCCCTCACATCTGCAACACGTAACAAGTCACGCATTGACTATAAACAACACAAGATTCAGGTATTCAACGACCTTTCCCCAATCACTCTGGCCAAAAGGCGCAGTTTCCGTCCCTACACATCTACAAAATCATCAGGTTCCTTACCGGTGGGGATTTCCCTTTCGCTTATCTGTTTCTAAAGATGGCGTTCAACATTCCCTGAGAGACCTCTACGAAAGTGAAGCCAATAACCACAGATATCCAACCTGAAGTGACTTACTTCCTTTCAATTTTGTCTTTTTTCCTCTTTTTTTTTCCATGACCAGATAATATATGTCATGGCTACCTCAGTGACCTCACTGTAACTAGGTCCCTCTCATTAGAGGGCACACCTCTTAATATTGGCTCCACTTGTTGCCTTTTTGGAAGTCGTTTTCTTCCTTTAATATTTTTCCCTTTTTCTTTTATTAGCTTTTCTAAGATTTTTTTTTTTTTATTCTGCTCGCTTATTATAATATACCAAGTACCATTTTCCTCCTGTCTGTTTGTTTTTTCTTTTTTATAAAAAGCAGAGACGAGGACCTCCCCACCTCCCCCTCCTCCGCTAGTTCCTGCAGGCTAACATGCCCCCCACGACGACCCAAGGCTTTTGCCTGGGCAGCCTGAAATTTTTTTCTCAGGCTTTTCAAAAAAAATTTTTTTTTTGCCTTTTTCTTTTTTTTAGGTTTTTTTTTTTTCTTTTCATTCAACTTTTTCCCTGTTTTCTTTTGGTTTCTTTGATGTTACAATTTGCAGTTCTTTTTTTTTCTATTTGACCTTCATTTGTTTTCTCAATGCTATATCTACAATATTGTACCAACTTCAATATATGTATGTCTTCACATGTTCTATTCTAAGGATGCTCATTTATATGTTTACAGTTTATATACAACACTAGCGTTCCTCTCTATGACCAAATATGGCCCTTAAGGTTTATTCATGTAATGTTAAAGGATTAAATTCCATCGGTAAATGATGGCAGGCTTTGAAAGAATTTAGATCATCCAGAGCAGAGGTGATTATGATTCAGGAAACTCATTTTAAATCTGGGGGCTCTTTCAAATTCGCTCCCAGACGCTTTCCTGTAGCGTATATGGCCACTGACCCCTCTGGAAAAGCGGGAGTGGCAATTCTTATTAAACGCTCATGCCCAATTAGGATACTCTCCTCCTACTCAGATCCCCAAGGTCGGTTCATATTCCTGAAGTGTAGTCACCTAAATACTCCCTTTTCTTTGGTAAATATATATGCATCAAATGTAGGACCAATCGGTTTTCTTACAAAGGTTTTTGAAAAATTACAACACTTCTCCCAGCCTTTTATGATTATAGGAGGCGACTTCAATGTGTGCATGTCTCCGATCAAGGATAGGAAAACCTTATTCCAAACCACTCCACAATCTGCCTCCAAGAAATTATCAACCTCTTTTTGCAAATTAGTTAGATCCCATAATCTTTTTGACACTTGGAGGATAAAACACCCAATCCAAAAAAATTATACATTCTATTCTCACCCTCACAAGTCATATTCTAGACTAGATTATTTTCTTGTTACTGGCCCTTTACTCCCCTATGTAGTTTCTTCTGAGATAAATCCTATTACCTGGTCCGATCATGCACCTATGGAACTTAATTTCCTGCTGACGAAATCGTTTACTAAAACCTGCCACTGGCGTCTTAATGAATCGTTGCTTAAAAACCCTTTATCTCAAATCCAACTACAGCAGAAACTAACTGAATTTTTCCAGATTAACGATGGTTCGGTTTCGGAGATTTCCACCTTGTGGGAGGCCCACAAAGCTTTTTTTAGAGGTAAATGTATAGCTATGGGCTCTCGCCTAAAAAAGGATTCTGTACAACTCAAAAATGACCTAATTACTCAACTGCAGACAGCTGAAAGACACTTGCTGGCCTCCCCCACGGTGGAAAAATTGAGAATTGTCACCTCAATCTGGGATCAGATCAAATCTTTTGACCTGAACCAAATTTCCAAATCTATGTTATGATCCAAGCAAAAATTTTACGATTTTGCAAGCAAACCACACAGAATGCTGGTTAACAAATTAAAACCACGGCCCTATCTATCGATCCCTGATCATTTGATACAATCTGATGGTACCCCCACATATTGCCCGAAAGCTATGTCAAAAGTCTTTGGAGATTTTTATAGTCGGTTATATAACTGCTTAGGTCCTGATTCACACCCTCAATTCTCACAATCTGAGTTTGATGAATTCATAGATTCCCTACCACTACCAAAACTCTCCGCCGACCATATAACCTCTCTCAATTCCCCGATCACCGTGGAGGAAATAGGAGAAGTGATTAAAAATCTACCAGCCCACAAATATCCAGGTCCTGACGGTCTCCCTTACATTTATTATAAAACGTTTTCACAAACTTTAATCCCCTACCTACGATCCCTATATTCCTCTCTCTTCAGAGGATCCATTCCGCATTCACAGTTCTTACATGCAAACATAACAAATTTTCTCTTTCCTTACCTTGCTCCCCTCTCCAGAATATCCTCTTTAACCCAGACATACCAGATGGACTATCCTATCTGCGAACACTCTCATGGACTCATGCAGGCATATTTCAACTGCGACACCTGGTTCACCCGGTCACACGTAAGCTTCTATCATTTTCAGATCTCAAAGAAAAACATGATTTACCAACCTCTATAGAATACTTTTATTTACAAATTAAACATTTTTTCCAATCCAACTCCCCTTCATTATCCTTAGAAAAACCCACAGACTTTGAAATATTGTGTGCAAATGGCCCATATGAACCAAAACTAATTTCATCTATATATAAAATACTCCATACGGTACCCCCTCTAACTAACTCCACACATAAATACATGACAAAATGGTCCAGAATGTTAAATAGACCAATCTCACTGTTGGATTGGGGTGAAAATTTGGGAGTCAGCTTTCAAAGTTTCAAGGTGTGTGGCACAAAAGGAGACCGCTATTAAGATGTTATTTCTTTGGTACAGAACTCCTGAGTTGTTACATGCCCAAAACCCTTCTCTTTCTGGTTTGTGCTGGAGGTGTGGGTAGTCCGTAGGTACTCATCTTCACATCTTTTGGGACTGCCATATCTTAAGTACGTATTGGACTGAGATACAAAATTTATTACAAACACTTTTCGCCACATCTATCCCAATAAACCCCATACACTTTCTTTTGGGTCTACCTTTTCCGGGCATCCCTAAATCATTACAGAAACTCTGGTCTTTCATACTTTTGGCAGCAAAAAGAGCCATCCCTAGACTTTGGCTATCTACCTCCTCTCCCACTTTACACCATGTTCTTTCCATAGTCACAGATATGCGCAGAATGGAACACCTAACCGCAAAAATTGAAGGTAAACTTCCTCAATTTGAATAAATTTGGAAACATTGGGACGATTCAATATTCTCTCTTGATCCTCACAACCCCACATCTTCTTGATTCCCTACTCTTTGAGCATCCTTTTGTTTGAAGGAGAAGACCTCTCATACAACGCTGGTTCAGGAGCCACTGGAGTGGGGACAGTGGTCTCGTGAGCACAGTGGGGTAGGAGTGCCTGATGCGGTAGAAGTCTCTGATGCTGGAGCAGAGTAGAGATCCTTCTAGGGATGGCTGGACTGCAGGTGAGATGGTCAGCGGAGAGCAGCAGGCTGCAGCACTGGAGGTGCAGATGAAGGGATCACTGGAGCTGAAGCTGAAGGTGCAACAGCACAGAAGCAAACGGCAGGCACAAGCAGGGTCAGACAGTCCGGGTCAGCAGGCAAACAAGGCAGGTAACAACGGCAGGCAAAAGCACAGTCAGTAGGCAGGCAGGAGTCGGCAACGGTATAGGCAGAGATGACAGCAGGGTCAGGCACGCCGGGTTGGATTGGAGAGAGCGGAATAGTCAGACAAGCCAGGTCAAATGGTAACAGAACAATCAGATGCAGGGTAACAGGTTCACAGGAGCTGAAGACGAAACAGCAGCGCGCCCATGCAGCAGGAGGACTCTTATGCGTTCCTTGGCGCCAAACGGCGCTAACGCGCACACGCACCCATCGCGCGCGCGCACACAAGCGCCGTGCACCCGCGAGCCACGCTGATGCACAGCAACAGCTGGAGATTGCTGCCTCGTCTGGACAGGGGCGCGCTGGCGCATGCACGCATGCAAATGTCCTGGTCTGGTGCTGACAGATCCCTGACAGATACATTATGTTTCTTCATTTATATAATCTTCTTTTTTTTTTCTTTTTTTTGTCTGAAACATGGATACTGTATAGAACTTCGGGAAGAAGCTGACATCTATCTATACAGATATCCCCATCAAGCTTATTTAAACTGTTTGTACTTAGCTTTTGATTATTTCAATGTTAAATTGTCATAATCTTTATATCTTATGTTATGCTGCTTTATAACTGTTGAAAAATGAAAAAAACAAAAAAAAAAAATGCTTTATTTTCATTTTCGTTGCTACAACAGTTCGATATAGATAGGAGATTCGATATTATAATGACAATAACAATCTGTGTCCATCAAACCTGTGGTCGAAAGTGCCTAACCTTAACTCTATTAGTCCAAGATTATTCTACATAGAGAGAAAAGATTCAACGTAGGGGAGAAAGATTAGACGTAGGGGAGAAAGATTAGACGTAGGGGAGAAAGATTCGACGAAGGGGAGAAAGATTCGACGTAGGGGAGAAAAGATTCGACGTAGGGGAGAAAAGATAAATAAAAATAATGATGATGATAAATGTTATTGGCTGATTGTAACCAAAGAGGAGGAGCAGGAGGAGTACTTTGGCTTATGGTGTCTGTTGAAAGTTCTAAGAAGATTCGACGGAGCAGGTAAACTATACGGCGTCGTACAGTTTAGCTGCTCCGTCGAATCTTCTTTGAACATTCGACAGACACCATAAGCCTTCAATGACAGATTCGACCTTAATTTGGATTTTCAGACGAATGCAATTTTTAACGAAAAACAAAATAAATAAAAACGAATTTTGGGAGTAACTAAATAAATTTATTTTTCAGACGAAAACGAAATTCCGAAAGGAAATATTTCAGTGTGCACATGTCTCATTACGAATGAATTGGCAAAAGTAATTGGTGAAGCCCAAAAAGTGTTGAGTGGCTTTAAGACCAGAGGGCTGGGGCCCCTCAGAGATGGCTCAAAGTTTGGCTGGGTCCATGAGGAGGCCCTGATACGAGATTATGTAGCCCAGGAATGGAACTTGTGTTTGTTCAAATAGACACTTCTCCAATTTAGCATATAGACAATTGTCCCATAGTTGCTGAAGCACAACTTTCACATGAAGACGATGAGTGAGTAAGTCTGGTGAGAAAATAAGAATATCATCCAGATATACAATAACACAGACATACAGAAGGTCACAGAAGATCTCATTAACCAGGTTTTGGAAGACAGCTGGTGCACTGCACAAGCCAAAGGGCATCACAAGATTTTCATAATGTCTGTCCCTGGTGTTAAAGGCGGTCTTCCACTCGTCTCCTTTGCTGATTCTTATTAAATTGTAGGCCCCTCTAAGATCCAATTTGGTAAAAACACTAGAACCCCATAGTCTGTCAAAGAGTTCGGAAATTAAAGGATGAGGGTATCGGTTCTTCATGGTGATGGCATTAAGGCCCCTGTAGTCGATGCATGAACGGAGTGAACCATCTTTTTTCCCTACAAACAAAAACCAGACTCCGGCAGGTGAGTTGGATTTCCTGATGAAACCCTTTTGCAGGTTTTCCTGAATGTATTCAGACATGGCTTGTGTCTCTGGGATAGATAGAGGGTAGACTCAGCCTCGGGGAGGAGAGGTCCCTGGAAACAGATCAATAGAGCAGTCATAGTCTCTGCGAGGAGGAAGGTGATCAGCGGACTCTTTGCAGAAAACATCTCGGAAGCACTGATAGATAGATATACTTAATTGTCATTGTATACTTACATCAAAATTTGTCCGGGTACTCTCTCTTTACAGCAGCAATAAAACATTTCTATACAAAAACCACACATACATACTGCTAGAACATGCCCACATATCTATTTAAATATATCAAAATATAAAATGTTATTTAAAAATAAATAAATAAAAGAATATTAGAATTCTACATAAAATTCCTAAAACACTGTACCTGATGGGATTATGGACAATATGGCCCTAGGGGAAAAACTATGCTTTAAGCAATTAGTGTACTTTTTAAGTGTTCTATATCTTTTCCCTGATGGCAATGGGACAAACACACTGTAACCTGGGTGGGTTAGATCAATACTAATAGCTTTTGCCCACTTTTTTTTCCAAAATGAACGTTTATTGTTCATACAAGTTGAAATACACGTTGAAATACACAATCTCGATACATAAGAAAGGTGTTGAGGGATTAGGTTAACATCTTAATACAGAGTAGATGTGCGTATTCGTCTGTTGTCTGATAGTGTTGCCAACAAGACCAGATTTTCCTGAAATTAGTGGGTGTGTCTTTGGATTGGTGTATTTATTCCTCCATCCCTGCTATTTTTGCTATACGTTTGAGCCAAGCAGCGGTGGTAGGAGACTTGGAGGATTTCCAAAGGGTTGGGATGCACATTTTTGCAGCATTCAATAAATGTAGCGCAAGGGGACGCTGATAGTGTCTTTTTGGGATAGAGGAGTGGTGTAAAAGCATTTGTGCTGGGGAAAATTCTATCTGGTAGGTGGTGATGTTGGTGGTGATGCATTGGACTTCCCTCCAGAAAGGTTGGATAGATGGGCATGACCACCATATATGTAATAGAGAACCTTCTCCATCAGAGCATCTCCAACAGTTAGAAGGTATGGCGGGGAAAATTTTGTGTAGTCTTGCCGGGGTTTTGTACCACTTAGAGAGGATTTTAAAGCCATTTTCTTGTGCGGACACATTAATTGATCCCTTATGACTATAGGTGTAGATATTTTCCCATTCTTCCTCCGATAGGTCAATTGACAACTCTCTTTCCCAACTGCGGGTTGCTATATTAGATTTAGGGTTATGATCAGAGAATAGGAGAGAGTATATTTCTGAGATCACATGTCTTTGTGGTTCTGTTTTGGTACACAGTTGTTCAAAAGGTGTGAGTTGTCTGGCGTATTCGGAGCATTTGTGGGGATGGTCGAGAAAGTGTCTGATTTGGAGATATGTTCACCGCGGGAAGAGTCGGTCAGTCGTTTGTGTAGGTAAATTGGGGAGAGATAGAAAGGTGTCTCCAGAGAAGAAGTGTTCTGCGCGTATGTCGGTATGGGGCCAAATATCTTTAAGGTATGTGTCGGACAGGCCAGTTGGAAATTCCGGGTTGTTTCGGATGGGCGTCATCAGACCTTGTGGGGAGGAGATGTGGTGAGTTCGGCACGCTTTCTGAAAGGTTTGGAGAGTGCAACCTATTAAGGGGTGTTGTGTGCAGGCCGGAGGGATATTGTTTGGGCTGATCCAGGGTAGCTGTCGAACTGGGATCTGGGAGAATTTGTTTTCAATTGTAATCCAGGCTTTTGTATGGGAGTTGACATTCCAGTCCACTATATTCCAGTCCACTATTCTCGTCAGTTGACAAGCCCAGTGGTATTTAGCAATGTCTGGTAGACCAATGCCTCCTTTTAGTTTGGGTAGGGTCATTCAATCAAAGCTGAGTAAGTGAATGGATATTCATGGATGCCTTCTTTGCTTGGAGAGCTCTTGCCAGGAGTTTACTGGACTTGTTTCCATATTCGTAGAAAGTTTTTTGGGAAAGTATATAGTTTCTTTTTATTTGTTTGTTTAGTGTCTCTAATAATTCATTTCTAGCTTGGATCAGATCTGGAAGAGTCTCTACTGCTTGAGAGTTTTTATGAGTGTGTTCTAATTCTTGAATACGTGCTGTCAGTTTTGCAATAAAAGCATTTCTTTCTTTTCTGCATTTGACTGAGATTGCTATAAGTTTGCCACGTATGGTACTTTTGTGCACCTCCCATCTCAGCATAGGTGATATGTCTGGGGATTTGTTTTCTTGGAAGTATAGTTCAAGGCGTTTGTCTATACTAGAAGCAATAGAAGTGTCTGTGAGAAGAGAGGGGTCTAGGCCCCAAATTGGGGATCTGGGAGGGTTGTCTGTAAGTTCTAAAGTCATGGAAATGGGATGGTGGTCCGAAAGATACATGGGGTCAATAGAGGCCGTGATAAGAAATGGTAAATCTCTTTGTGAGAGGAAAAGATAATCCAATCTTGAGTGTTGGTTATGTGGGGTTAAATAGAAGGTGTAATCCTTCACGTCTGGGTAGAGCGTGCTCCATGAATCGTGTAATGATAATTCCTGTATCTGTGTTTTAATTGCTCTTAGTGCCTTATACGGCATGGTAGAGGTGCCCATTGATGTATCATGTAAAGGTTTAAGGGGGACATTGAAATCCCCTCTGAGAACAAGAAGGCCTTCTTGGAATGTGGAGAGTTTTTGCAATGTGGATCTGAAGAACGATACTTGGCCAGTATTGGGGGCATATATATTGGTGAGGGTGACATGCTTGCCAGATACAATGCCTTTCACAAAGATGAACCGTGCTTCCTCGTCGATGTAGGTATCATTCATTTGAAATTGGCAATGTTTGGCAATGAGGATAGATACCCCTTTGGTTTTTGCGGTGTGATTAGTTGCATGAAAAGCTGTTGGGAATCGCTGGTTTGAGAGTTTTGGAATGGAGTTTGTTTTAAAGTGTGCCTCTTGGAGGAAAACGATGTCGGTTTTGTTTCTGTGTAGGGAGAATAGAACTTGAGAACGTTTTTCTGGGAGATTAAGAAATAATTTTGGTTTTAGATTTGTTTTGTTTGTTTGTTGGTCGTGACATTTTATGGAGGCGGTTCTGATCTCGATTCTCCGGGAAAAGAAAAAGAACAGGTATAGATACTTGTTGTGGTTGAATATGGGGACTGCGAAGGAAGAAGATTAGGGTTAGGAGGTAGAAGGATGGGTAGTGTCATTGGAGGATGTGTTAGCAACGGGAAAAGGAGGGATAAGAAGGGAGATGGTGGTGGAAAGGATCCTGTAGGTGTTTCGCTTGGGGGGAATCCGTGAAAGTGAAAGTTGGAGGGGCTTTTGTCTATAGGTGGTCGTTTTCGGAGACTAGCAAGAGCCTGCTCGCCAATCCAAGGATACTGTGTATCTGTATCCAGGTATAACCGAAGTAGGTCAGTGGTGGTTGGTGAAGAAAGAGGTATAGTTCAGGAGTATCAATGTATATAGACAGCCACTGAGTGGGGTGGGACTAGAAACGGCGGAGAGTGGAGAGGTCTAAGAGGTAATTACTACCCGCCGAACAGAGAGAAAGGTGAGGAAATGTGGGAAGAGGAGGTCAGAGAGGTATACCGATTGCGTTATGGAGTATTATTAAGGCAAGTGGACGAATGGTCGTGTGGTGGGATATATTAGTTCAAGAGAGTGTTTAAATGAAAAGTGATGGTAGTCTCCATGAGGGATAGTATGAAGATAATGAAAAGGAGGAGTAGTCTGTGTTCTCTTGTAGTGTGTGTGTTTGAGGTGTAAGGGTGATGTTGAGATCCTCCAGAGAGTTTAAACTAGCGGAGCGAAATGTCGTTATAAACGTATGACATTTAATAACAGAATGTGCCTATAAGTATTGAGGTACCAATTAGGAAAAACTACGGAAAATAAACAGTGCATAAACAGACAGAACTATATCCCCTAGGATTGATATGAGGTGTGCCTTCCTAGCCTGCAGTGCTTGCTGCAGTACAAACCCGGGTTAAGGAGAGATTGAACCAGGATTTGTTGCGTGGAGCTTTGTCGGAGCCTCTATGGATCGTGTATGATAATTAAGTCGAGGTATATCTAATGTTTACGCAAGCAATGAAGGACACATATGCCGTGGAGACTGTAGGGTTGAGCTTTTATGGTCTAAATACTCAACGTCTGTGTGCGGGCCATTGATCTATCCATGTCAAAGAACACGAAAGGTTGTCTGGGCAAGAACCAACGTAAGACATGTATAGATGCGGGAGCTCATTCAATGTGTTCCCTGTAAATTGTGACTGAATCAGAATGTGGTGTGTCCACGTAATGCAAGTGTCTAGTTATGGAGTTTTATTAGGTATGCCTCTCTTTTGAGGAAAGATTCGGCAGCACTAGGACCTTTGTCATTCCTATATGAATAACATATTAATCTGATAGGAGAGTAAGGTCTTGTTCTTGTATGAAGTAGCGCAATATAGTGATCGGTGGACAAGAGGTGTCGTGTATACAAGAGATGTGTTAGTGTTAACGTCCAGGCTCAGGTCATATTGCATACACCACTTGTAAGGAAGCATGATATCTAGATTACCCCCTGAAACAGAGATTGTCTCAGTGTTCAATTAGCGGTGAGGTGATGATCCATTGCGGCCACTCCGCCACACTCCCTACTGTTGGAAGTGTAAGTGGTGAGTGAGTTAGTGGCAGAGTAGGGAGGTTGACCACATATGGTACGAGTCTAGCATAATGTGATACTCACGGGCATGCTATCCAGCGGATGATAAGGTACCCTGGTTAAGTAGACCTATCTAAGCATACCGTTTGGTTCTACAGGCGGGGAGAGATACCTATATAGATAGAGTTGGACAGATTTAAGTTGCCGAACGGACCATCACCCCAACCACATACAATTAATATTAGCTAGAAGGGTATCATTGAGCAGAACTCAAAAAGGATTCTTAAATGGGTGAGGGGGGTTACCAGCCAGCACATCAGTTTTCTGCTGCAATCATCAATAACAGATCTTAGGAGCAGCGCGTCTGAAGTCTTCCGGCATACAACGGTTGTCGTCCATAGAGTACTGGGTTATTACACTCACACGAGAGTCATGTGTGAACCTTACGAAAGAGCATAGAGTCTGACATTAGACAAGCTGCACGTAGCCCGTTAGAGTGGGAGAGTGTTCAGCAACATATGTATAGCAGGGTAATGTGGCAGAGGGTAGAAAAAGCAGGCTGTAGGGAGGAAGGAGGGAGGAACAGAGGGGACAAAAGAGAAAGCTAGGGAGAACTTAGCTGGAGGTGGGGAGCAGTGCATTGTCGCTTAACGGTCGTGTCGTGCTCTCCTGGGTTGTGGTGCTTTCGACGGGCTAGATCCGTGATTCTGGCCTGGGGCCAAGTGATGATTCCGGGTTTCGGATGGTGATCGTTGCCTCCTGAGACAATGTTCTTGGGTTCCCATGGGTTCGCTGCGAGGAGGGGCATTTTTATTAGCGGGGGGCCGATATTCAGCGTACCAGTTGGGTACTTCCATATAGGGAATTTCCAGAGTCTCACAGAAGTGGCGTAGATCTTCTGGCATTCGGAGGAGTGCAGAACGTCCCTGAATGGAGGCTGACAAGCCGAAGGGAAACTTCCATCGATATGGAATTCCTTTGGTACGTAGAACTTCCAGTAGAGGGCGCAGTTCTCTTCGGCGCTGTAGTGTGATGTTTGAAAGGTCCTGGAAGAGACGGATGTCTGTGCCGTTGTGTGTCAGCGGGGCATTATTACGGGCATTCCGTAGGATCTCTTCCTTTAGTTGGTAGTCAATCACACAACAGACCACATCTCGAGGAGGATCCGAATCTCTTCCTCTTGGGTGAAGGGCCCGATGTATGTGTTCCATACTAATTGGTGTAGTGGTGGGTTTTCCCAGCAGGGTATTAAACAAGCCTGTCACTTCTGTTTGTAGGTGATCTGCATCATTTAATTCCTGTAGTCCTCGTATGCGGAGGTTATGGCGCCTACCGCGGTTGTCCAAGTCCTCCATGTGACGATTAAGATCACGTAGCTGCGGAGGGCGTGGCCTGACCTGGCATGAAGAAGGTCGCTTGATTCCCGAGCTCCTGCCGCCACAGGAAAAAGCAACTGACTATCAAAGGTATTTCAACTGAAAACCTCACCAGAACATGGGGACAGCTTCACGGACCTCGTCCGCCTCCCGTTCTCGCTCGCCCAGGGCTCACTCGGGATCCCAAGGACAAAACATCCCGGAGATGTTCCGACATAGCAGGGGCAATATGGCGTCCTCTCAGCAGGGACCCTCCCGCTCCCAAGCACAGCCGCCACCACTGCTCGATCCACCTCAGTCAACCTCCCCTCATATTCTCCAGCATGCAGGTGGAATATGCCTAGAGGCTGGCCGCCAAACACCCATATATTTACACGATCTCCGCTCCATTGCGGATGAAATTAAAGACACCCTAGCCGCAGCCATCTCAGAGCTGAGGCTCGACCTACGCGACCTCACTGACAGGGTGAACAAGATGGAGACGGCGACAGATCGACATGACACAACCCTCCTCTCTACTACCTCTTCCATTGACGCCCATACACTGCAAATGAGGGACATGCAGAGGCACATCGAAGACCTCGACAATCGAGGAAGGCGACATAACCTCCGGATCCGCGGGATGCCAGAATCGATAGAGGGCGACCAAATCACCCCGGCTGTCACGGCTCTTTTTAACAATCTCCTCCATAGGCCTCCTCAAACCCCCATCCTCATGGAAAGAATTCATCGAGCCCTGCGCCCCAGAGGCAGAGAAAATGACCCCCCGCGTGACATCATATGCTGTCTGGTTGATTTCAAATTAAAAGAGGAAATAATTCGTCAAGCCAGAGGGAAACAACAAATTCTCCACGACAGTACACCCATTCAAATATACCAGGATTTATCTGGCATTACGCTGCAGCATAGGAGAGATCTCAAACCCCTACTAGACGCCCTGAGGGAGAGGAACATCCCTTATAAATGGAAGTTTCCTTTTTGCCTATCGGCCTCATCACAGGGCCGCACTGCCCTCCTAAAGGTGCCCGAAGACCTGCCTCACTTTTGTGACATGCTCGGCATTCCACAGATACCAGTGCCTAACTGGTACGCGACATTCCGCCCGCTGCCTTCCAGCAACGGCACAGCGCGGGAAGTACCCATGGAGACCCAGGCCTCCAGATTTCGCAGGAGACGCTCCCCTTCTGCACAGAGATATCAGTCTGATCCCCGCAGATACAGGGATCCAGCTTCTCCAGAATCCCCCCGTTCCAGAAGAGCCCGCAGGGACCGCTGATCTGGGTATGCTATGCACCTATTAGTTATCACAGTTGGCCCCGTTTGGGCCCCGTTGAAAGGCTCACTGCTTAGGCCACCCTGGCTCACCACCACTTTATCTACAGATGCCATAAACTGAATGAATTTTTAATTTTATTTTCCTTTTGAACTTTTACTTTTTACTCTGAGACATCGGCACGAAGGAACGATCACCACGATAAGGACTTTCCTCATAACCCTCCAGCGTTACCCAAGATGGCTAATCGCACTCCCTCTACCTTCACGACGTGACAGAATATGTCACCTCAGCGCACTTTCACTGTTCTAGGCTCTACCACCTGACCCGAACAGGACACCAAACCTCACATTCTGCCCGGCAACAAACCTCCGATCCGCTACTACAACTACCAGAATCCCTGTCGGCTGATATCCACGCCCCCCGCTGGGATGACGAAGGTCAAGGCACTGCTCCGCACTTCCCGTTCCAACGTCACACGCTACCCGACGCAGCACATCAACCTGGAGGACGACGCGGACTGTACCGACAGCGGGCTCCACTTCCGCACTTCACATCGCAAGTTAAGGATTCTTGCTGCTAGAACTCATTGCAGACAGCCAGCGAATCCGGACCTACCATCCACAACGGAGCTGCCACCGCCGCAATTTACCTCTGGACTGCAGAACAAGTCCGGGCCCCGCTCGACACGGTCAACCTACGATCCAACAGGACTTGATACACGGACCGCCGGAACAGGTACCTGTTAGGAGTAGCTCTCACAGCCCGAAAGTGACACTATCTATCCTTAAGGTCCTTCTCCATCTAAAACTCAATATGGCTTTAAAGTTTTTTCTCATAATTGTTGTTTTCATTAGCCTTGACAGGCTGACTTCCTGAATTGCTTACTATTATTGTCTCCTTACATTGGCCATTCTGATGCTAGGCCCACGTAGACACCCCCCTCGTTAGACTGAGCCTCATATCCTGCTTATCCTCCTTCACCTCTATATTAATGTTAACAGATTACTTTCTCCCTGGTTGAGACACCTGCTTTCCGCCCAGGCACAGATACTCACCACATTTAGCCCCCCTTGATTATTCAGTGCCAAACACACACTCTGGCGGGGGCGGAAGGATGGTCTCTCAAGATACTACTACACTACTCGAACATACTATACCATACATAGTCCCTGCAACCAGGTTACAGACAGAACTACCCCACATCGCATATTCAACACCCACCTTCATCAATATTGCTACCGTCCTGTGGCGGCGGACGATAGAATCCACTACTTTTCTTTTTAGTTTCATTTTTGATCTCCACTTGCACCCTCTTCACTGCCTCGTGTTAGACCAACCCCCACACAGAAACGGGCCGGAGCGTTGTACCTTGACTAGGGACACGTATACCGACCACGTTCTGTACCCTACCGATAACCACCTCTTCCGAGGTCTGTGGACACCCCTATCCACACCTCATCGGTTCCCACCAGTGACTGACGTGCCCTATCCACAATACACACACTTGCCGGAGGCATTTAATACTCCACACCCACTGGATCTTACATCCTAACTACCTGATGGCGGACACTAACACCACCAGCCCGCTGAATGCGGACACACAACTTCCAATGAACTCTATCAAATTTTGCTCCCTAAACATTAGAGGTCTAAACACACCTGAAAAACGGTCTAAACTCCTGTACTGTCTGCGCCAATCAAAGGCCCAGATAGTACTTTTACAAGAAACACACTTTCGTACGGACGCGGTGCCTAAACTAAAGGACAACCATTTCCCCACAGCGTATCACTCCTCCAACAATGAAGCGAAATCTAAGGGCGTATCCATTCTGATCTCCAAGAATTGCCCCCTTCTAGTAACTGAAGTACAAAGAGACCCACAGGGCAGATACCTTTTTATTAAGGGTTCCATCCATGGTAAACAACTCACGATCGCCAACATATATGCCCCCAACACCAAACAAGTAACCTTCTTCCGCTCCACATTCCACCACCTCACCAGTTTCCAAACTGGCACACTGATCGTCGGCGGCGACTTCAATATCGCCCTCAACCCCTCCATGGATACCTCCAACGGTACCTCATCTTTGACGTACAGAGCCCTCAAAGCCATTAAATTACAACTTAACAAATTACTACTTCATGATACATGGCGCACATTGCACCCTAAAGTAAAGGATTTCACCTTTTTCTCAGCCCCACACGGAAAATATACTAGAATAGATCACTTTTTCCTATCACAGACAGATCTGACTAATCTCACCAAAGCTACCATTGATCCATCCGTACTCTCCGACCACAACCCCATATCAATGACCCTTCTACTGCCTACTACCCCTCCCAAGAACCACATATGGCGGCTGGACAGCTCCTTATTGACGGACCCCATTAACACTCAACGAATAACTGATTGTCTCTCTAACTTTTTCAATGAAAACTCCTCAGACACTGTTGCACCATCAGTAATATGGGCCGCACATAAATGCGTCGTGAGGGGTGAACTACTCTCCATAGCAGCACGACGGAACAAATGCAAAAAAGAGCGCATTAAAGAACTGACTACACGCATCCACAAACTGGAACAGGCACACAAGGCGTCTCTAGCGACATCCTCTTTTGCGGACCTCACAACAGCAAGGGAGGAACTCCTAGAAACGCTCAACAGCACTTTAAAACGCAAATTCGCACTGACGCAAAAGCTTTACTACGAATTCAGCAATAAAGCAGGCAAACTTCTGGCGAGAGCCCTCCAATCCAAGAAGGCAGCCCAAACGATCCACAAAATACACCGACCTTCGGGTGATATAGCAGTTACTAACGAGGAGATATCGGACCAATTCGTACATTACTTCACCAAACTGTACAACCTCACAAAGACTCACACTCCCGACAACAATGCCTCCCATAAGACGGCCATCACAGAATTTTTAGCCCAATACAGCCCGACCCCTCTCTCTTTAGATGACTCGCAAAGCTTAGACCGACCTCTCTCCACTGAAGAGATCCTCCTCGCACTAAAACAAATGAAAACAGGCAAGAGCCCTGGCCCCGACGGTCTATCGGTTTGTTATTATAAAACATTCCCAGCTATACTGATCCCCCACCTCACTAAAGCCTTCAACAATCTGACACCCGACTCAGCGGCCCACAACGATATTCTGGAAGCACACATCACTCTTATACCCAAACCTGGCAAAGACCCCACGCTAGTCTCAAACTATCGCCCTATCTCATTATTAAACGTAGACCTAAAACTATACGCCAAAACCCTAGCGAATCGTCTCCTCCCTCTCATCCCAAACCTTGTCTCGCTAGACCAGGTGGGCTTTGTCCCAGGCAGGGAAGCTCGGGACAATACCACCAAGGCATTGAACGTTCACCACTGGCTCTCCAAAACCGCAGCCCCGGGGTTTTTTCTTTCCCTTGATGCAGAGAAGGCGTTCGACAGGGTGGCCTGGGATTATATGGAAGCCTCGCTACAGGCGATAGGCCTACCACCACGCATGCTACAGATGATCATGGCCCTATACTCATCTCCTACGGCAAGAATCAGAATTAACGGTAGCCTGTCGGACGCCTTCTCTGTATCTAATGGAACACGGCAGGGCTGCCCCCTATCCCCACTAATTTTCATCTTGACCTTAGAACCCCTGCTCCGCAAAATCAGAGAAAACCCCTCCATTAAAGGTGTAGAAATCAATCGCAAGCAATACAAAATAGCCGCATACGCTGACGATATGTTACTATTCCTAACTGACCCCATCACCACCATCCCTAACCTGCTGGCAGACTTCTCGCACTTCCAATCTATATCCAGTCTGAAAATTAATTTTGAAAAATCTAAAGCCCTCAATATTACACTGCCACATGCCACTGTATCTCAATGCAAACTCAACTTCCCATTCGGCTGGGAAAGACATACCATATCCTATTTAGGAATCAAGATCCCTGCAAACTTAAATGAACTTTATGCCAGTAATTTTCCGCCGACGCTTATGTCCATACAAGGGGATTTACAGAAGTGGCATCTGGGATCCTTTTCTTGGCTGGGTAGAGTCGCCATAATTAAAATGAACGTCCTACCCAGACTCCTCTACCTTCTACAGGCAATTCCCATTAAATTACCACCCGCTTTCTTCAAGTCATACAAACATATGTGCAGACTCTTCATTTGGGCTGCCAAAACCCCACGTCTCAGCTGGGAACGGCTGACACTGCCTAAACCTTTGGGAGGCCTGGGCCTTCCAAATATCCAAAAATATCATTGGGCCTGCCACCTCACTAGGGTGGTAGACTGGCACGTACACCGTCCTACCAAAGACTGGACAACTTTAGAAGACTCCTTTGCTAATTTACCGATAGTGAATTCACCATGGATCAACCTTGCTTCCATACCCAAAGACTATACGACACACCCACTCATTGGAGCCACTCTTTCCATTGTCAAGACAGCTAGTAAAACACTTGCTATCACCCCTTCCGCTGGTCCCATGACGCCCCTAGAAAACAATCCAGAATTCCCACCCGGTCTCACACCAAAAGACCCAACTCTAAATGCACGCACCACACATGCCAGAGCACAAAGATTCTTTCATAATGGCCTACTCCTCCCATATCACAAACTATCGACCGCACTCCCAGAATACAACATTCCCTTTTATAAATATCTCCAACTAAGACACTTCTTCTCCTCCTCTAACTGTACCACGCACTGGCACGAAGATTTTTCACCCTTTGAAAACCTATGCACCAGCAAGGAACCTCAGGGTCATCTGATTTCCTTCATCTACTCTCTCTTACACTCGGGCTACAAAGTTAAGGAAGATAGACTGGTGCAACAGTGGGAGTCAGACCTTACTTTGGATCTCACTCCCACTGAATGGGAACGCGTCTTCACTCTCCTACATAAAGGCTCGATAAACGTCTCAACACAGGAGAATAGATACAAACTCTTCTCAAAATGGTATAGGACTCCTGACAAAGTACATCATTTCCACCCAACCGTACCCCCAACTTGCTGGAGATGCAACGCTGCACGCGGTACACTTCTACACATATGGTGGGAATGTCCCATCATCCAACCCTTCTGGTCAGAGATTCACCAACTGATTTCCCAAATAACTACCTACACGCCAGCCTTCTCCCCCGCACTATATCTTTTACACCACACACCACTTCCCACCGGTCTCTATAAAAAATCGCTCACAATACACCTTATTAATGCTGCCAACCTCTGCATCCCACCCCTGTGGAGATCTACCACTCCCCCAACAGTAAACGACTGGATCCGTCGAGTAGACAGAATCGCAGAAATGGAAAACCTTATCAGTCAGGCTCAGGACAACCCGTCCAAATTCAACACCACGTGGGCGTGCTGGCTCCACTACAAACACTCCAAGACCCAAAATGCACCCCCTGCATCCTCATTACCCACACAGTGAAAACTTGAAACCAGACCACGAGATTCTTATACTTGCCCTATCCCGGATCCTCCTGGCTACACACACACAGCACACAACTCGATGCCCCCCTTCCACATACGGGCTACTACACCCTCTCTCAGCAACCATCGTGGGATTGCACCCACTCTTTCTCTACATCCTCTGGTCACGTCCCGACTCGGTCACTGGGTCCCTCTCCTACCCTCACCCCCCCCCCAACCCTTTCTGCTACTAATGCACCCCTATAATGATGCTCCCCCACAAACCTAACTACGTTTACCTTTCACACCGCTGGAAGTGAGACTCCAAATTACCTACATCCAGTCGCCCGCCCATCCACAGAAAGTTCCCTTATAGGGGTGGATGGTTCTTGGGCCTAACACTGCGGTGTACTTCCCCCTTAACACCCAAACATACATCTATTCGTTACGGACTTCCTAATCTTACAACTCATATGCTTCTATTGACTATATACATACTATACCTGTACCTGATTGCAATTCATATGATGAAACACTTGTAACTGTTATTGCACTGTTAGGCCTATCGGCCTCAAATCTGTTTCTACCTTTTTTCATTCAATTGTAAAGGAATGCAAAATGTATGTTGAATATACCCTGTATTCTTGAAAAACGTAATAAACTTTTTTGAAGAAGATCACGTAGCTGCATGGTGTGTGTCTATAACTTGGCATGAGCGACGGAGTACGGAGGAGTGGGTAGCCGTAACTTTTTCTACCTCATGTACTCTGCCAACGATCGATTGAATGTCAATCTTAAGGTCTGAGATCGCGGCTGTAAGAGCTGCCGTGAGGGTGTTCTTGATGTCTGTCGCCACAGAGTGGAGATCATGGAGGCTGGGTTGAGGTTGTGACGAGAGGACTATCCCGACATTATCCGTAGGCATCTGTGAGTCAGGACCAGGTAGCGGTCCCTGTTAAATGAGGTAGGCCATGGGACGACGCCATGTTGCTGGCCTGTGTCCGGAACATTTCTGGAATGTTCTGGCTTACCTGTCCAGTTAGATCACGGGGAGATCTGGAAGCGGGAGGCAAAGGAGCTTCGGGATGATGTCCCCATGGCATACGGGATTGTTGGTGAGTTAGAAACCTCCATTTTAGTCAGATGAATCTCTCTGTCAGCGGGGGCTTACAAGTTATGCTGCCATTCTCCGTCGAGGTCCTTTGCCCGCTTTTTTAATCGGCTGGCATATGCTGTGTCCAATTTCGGTAGCTCTGTTTCTATGATCTGCTGTGCTGTTTTCACCACACGAGAGAAGCACTTCTTATCCTCGGCCCTGAAGCTGGCATACCACACTACAGCACAGTGGAGAAAAATGCTCTCAATGGTACAATGATAGAAACTGACCAGAAGCCTTAAGGGCAATCCAGCCTGCTTCAGTCTCCGAAGGAAAAACAGTCTCTGTTGCGCTTTTTTCACTAGAAAAAAAGTATTTTAAGACCATGACAACTCCCTTGTAATATGCACTCCCAAAAATGTAATAGTGTCCACCCTTTCCACCTCCTCACCACCTATATAAACTGGGCAATGATTGATCTTTCCTGATCCTATAATCCACTATTATTTCTTTAGTTTTTGCCGTATTGAGTATTAAATCATTTTCTCTTCACCACTCAACCAAATGTTAAATTTCCTGCCTATAAGCTGTCTCATCATTATCTTGTATGAGTCCCACTAAAGTGGTGTCATCAGCAAACTTAACTACAGTGTTAGACGCATGTTTGCGAGCACAGTCGTGCGTAAACAAGACTTAACACACATCTCTGTGGTACCCCTGTATTCAAAATAATAGCGTTAGACATCTGACAACATACAACATATTGACAACATATTTTGAAGGCAACATGGGCGTAGTGGAGTGTTCAGCCAGAGGAATGGAAGGAGGTAGTAGTACCTTGGAAATACATTGTTGCTGACACTGAGGACCCCAAGCCAATACTTGTCCAGAGTTCCAATCAAGATGCGGGGAGTGTTTCTGCCACCATGGAAGGCCCAGGATGATGGGACTGGAGGATTTAGGCAGAATTAGGAAAGAGATTTCCTCACCATGCAAAACCCTAATGCATAACACAATAGGAGGGGTTTTAAACTGGATGCAGCTAATTGGCAAGAAGGAGCCATCTACTGTGGTCACGGAGAGGGGTATAGCCAAAGCAACAAAGGAAATGCCCAACTTGGAAGCCAAAGATTGTTCAATGAAATTCCCGGCAGCTCCAGATTCCACGCATGCAGATAGTTGATAGGCATTTTGAGCCCAGTGGATACCCACGGGAAGGGTGAAATGAGAGGAGCAGACAGAATTAAAGGATCGGTCTAGATCACCTCCCTCCGAGTGACCTAGTCCCTGGAGTTTCCCGGATGAACTGGACAGGAGTTAAAAAGATGTCCTTTATCGCCACAATAAAGGCACAAGCCCAATTCCATGCACTGGCCACGTTCCTCTGGAGTGAGGCGAGTTCACCCAAGCTGCATAGGTTCTTCCAACGTGTGAGAGGTTGAAGATGGAGAGGACTCCACAGGTCTTTGGTCTACCTGTGCTGGACGGCCAGCAGGGGGATGATTGAATCTGGATCTCTCCAGGGCCAGGTTCTGGAAGCGAATGTCTATTTGAATGCTCAATGCAATTAAATCATCCAATGTGGTAGGAATGGTGCGTCCAGTGAGTTCATCCTTTACATGCTCAGATAGACCTTGCCAAAATGTAGCAGTAAGATTATTATTCCATTTGAGTTCAGCGGCGACCGTACAGAATTAAACCGCGTATTGGTCGACTGTCATTCCTTGCTAAAGAAGATAAAAGAGGGCCCCAGCAGCAGAAGACACTCTGCTGGGCTCATCCGTTTTCCGGAATGCATCCAAAAAGGCCTGGAGGTTGGAGGTGATAGAAACGTGTAATTCCCAGTGGGGAGACCCAAGCTAGAGCATCACCAGAAAGGATAGAGATGATATATGCGACTTTGGTGAGATCAGTTGGAAAATGGTGGCTGGAAAGTTCAAAGTGGATAGAACACTGATTAATAAAGCCCCGACAAGCCTTAGGGTTGCCAGAAAAATGATGTGGCTGCGGCAAAGGCAGCAGGGATTGCCAGGTGTAGCAGGTAACACGGGAGCAGCTGAAGTTGCAGCGAGTTGCAGACGATCCAGATGGGAGGCAAGATCCTGTAGAACCAACATTATTTGCCCTTGATTTGCTTGCTGGGAGTTAGGTCTCTGAACTAGATGTTGCATTTGATCCTCGGTCAGTGGCTGACTCTCAGAGGAGCTCATGGCAAACTGTCAAGGTACTACTACTGTGAGCCCACAGGCGAGCAGGTTACACGAGATCCCCCAGGGCGTGGAGTCTAAGGGCCAGCTGGTATTCTGCCAGGGACCCCCTCACAAGAGTTTGGGCTTAGCTGCGTGCTGACCCCATCTCACGACCCCCGGGTTCACCCTGCCCACGGATGGATGGATAAATGGATGGATGGATGGATGGATGGATGGATGGATGAAGCAAAAGAGAGCCGGATAGCGAGCCAAGGTCAGGGTGGGCAGCAGACAACGTAATCAGGAGAACTAGTCGAGTCGGTACACAAGAGATCAGTTCACGAGAGGTCAGGTTAAAGCAGGTTACATGAAGGGAGCTCAGAAACAAGTGTTGCTCAAGCAACCAGAAACTGGTCTGAGTGGAATTTAAATAGAGAAGCACATGGGAGGCTGGACAGGAAGTAGAAAGAAGGAAGTATATAAAAGACAACAGGAGAAGCCGGCAACACCCATAACTGTAGAGTGTAGCAAAAGCTGAACACAAGCTGTGGAAAAACAGGAACCAGCCGACCTACAGCAGTAACAAGTAAGACACAGATCAGCACCATAGCCGATCTGTGACATTACCATATATATCTATATAGATATATCTACATATAGATATATCTATATGTAGATATATCTACATATAGATATATCTATATATCTCTCTCTCTCTATAAATAGATATATCTATATCTACATACTATATCAACAATACATTAGTCATCTTAATGCGATCCACAGCTACATACAAGACCTTTCTAGGAACTTTTCCATCATCAAGGATTTGGAGGGGCTCATCCGCTGAAACTGGAAAGGTAGAGACATTTACAGCGACCTCTACCTCGCTGGGGGTAACTATCTTCACAGCCTGGTGCTCAACTGGAGCGCTGTCAGATGTACGTCTCACATTTATCCCTTCTGCCACAGCGTCAGTGAGCTGCTGCAGGTCATAAGTCACATTGCCATTTTTGCACTCACTATTTTCCAGCGTTTGGGCTGTGGATAACACAACTGCCATGCATGCGCCCTTAACTGGTCCTTCTGACTGAAGGGGACCAATCTCTGCTGGAGCCAATGTGCCCTTGGCCACTGGCCGTCCTGCAATCCCTCCGTTGGGCATAGCAGGTGTTATGTCCACATCTTTGTTACACATCATAGCTTTGTAACTCATAGTCACTTTGTTTAGTGTTGCGAATGCTTCCTTGCACGATGCTTCCCAGTCCGTGGTGCTTCCCTGACAGGCATTCTGCAGCGCTGCATCATCTGTTCCAAGAGGCACCAAAGGAACCCGGGACTCATTGCCTAATACTGTATATTTGTCATCTCTATATGCATCACATTGTACAAGCACAGGTTTACTAATGTCACATTGGGACAATGTTTTGTCACACAAGGCAGGGTGCAATACACCATTTTAACCAGTTTGTTCTGGTGGTGCTATCATCACACCCAGCTTTACACTACCAGCTTTAACAGGGTGAATAATTGTTGACCAATCTAGTCACATACCAGGCAGATGGTCTGCACCCACACACTCTCACTGTGTGGTGCAGTCCCCACTTCCCCCAGAGAAGTGCCAGAGCGGTCCTGGACAACCTCCAGTTCCAACACAGGGAGATCCCTGGAGATTTCCATAGACAACCATGTGGCTCTGCCTCTGGTGGTCACAGGAGACATCCTACTCCCATCCTTTTTAGTAAACACATTACCAACATTATTCTCAAATATGACATTTCCAGAAATACATTTCTCAACCGTTAGAGGATCATCATAACACTTAGACGTATCTGTAGCTATTGTGGGTGGCCTCTTACCCACTTGAGCAGCTTTACAGCTGACCCGGGAAACCCTCCGCTCCAACACTGTGGGCTCCTGGGAGATTTCCCTGGACAACCCGCAGCACCTGTCTCTGTCACGAGGAAACATGGTATACAGATTTCTTTGGTCACCTCTAGTACAGCTCTTCCAGCACTCTGCTGGATTCCACCAGGTACATAAAGAGTCCCCATGTCCTTTTTAGTCTTTAGTCCTGCTGCCAGTTGGGCTTTACCCCGTGCCTCCGCACTACTTCGGGTAGCACACTGCAGCAAGTTCACCTGTACTGTGGATCTCCCTGCTGGACACACTTGCGCTTCATTAGGTTCATTGGGTTCTGTCCCATAAACTGCAACAGTCTTACCAATTCCTGTAGCCAGTGTCACAGCCTTCATTTGAGTGCGTTGTCTCTCATATGTGGTGTCTCCACAGGCTGACTCTTCCATGTGGTCATGGAGTAACACTGCAGCCTTTCTGGACCCACCGACACCCCCTGCAGGTAACACAGGATCCCTGTCGCTAGGGGTAACAGCAGACCAGCATGCCAAAGATGGTTGGCTACACATCATGGATGTTGCAGACTGTTGTGCCCTTCTTTCTGGGCTGACCACTTCACATAAGCGGCCATAATACACATCTTTACATTTATGCTCATTGGTACCCCCTACAGGCCACACAGACTTCTTGCCACTGTTGCCAGGAGTGACAACTGATATGCTTGCAGAAAACCCAGGGCTGGTACACTGATGCACACTCATGCTCTCCTGAGCCATTGCTTGACTGGTGCTTTGTTGTCCCAGTGATGCCTCTCCCATTGCTATGGGTGATGACCTCCCTTTGCTGGAGCGTTGCTGGCATTCCCATTCACACCAGAATATTTCCCCAAGCAGAATCTCAGCTTTATACTGGTCATAATCATCTCGGCTTGGACCCATCTGTTGGTAGGATACCCAGATCCGATTCAGAAAAAAGTGTTGCAGCAACTCTGGCCACTGGTCTCTAGGCCATGCCCTCCATGTTGCAACTCTTTCAAACTCCATTAGGAAGCTTCCTCTGCAGGCAGCATTGGCCGTATAAAGTTAGATGCCACTATGTCAACTTCCCACTCTGCAGCCAGGGACAAAGGATGCAGAAAAACAGCCGGCACTTTCCTTTTAACTTGATTTAACATGAACTTCTTGTGTTTTGACCACCTCATCCTTGCAGTCACACCCACAGCAGCTTGTTATACAGTTCACAGCAGAAGATAAAAAAAATTCTCACAGGTGCACTACCTGCATGCAATGCTCATTGCCTGACTGCCATTCACCACACACAGCCACTGACAGTTCCTTGACAAACTCACTGCTGGAACAGAGACCCGGATTTTCACCATCTGTGTGCCGCATTCGACAACCACTTGTAATATGGGGGATGTCTAGCTCAGTGGGATTCAGTGAGTTCACAGCCAACGGAAACTACAGTTTAAGGGAGTGGTAGCCCACTTTTATTAAAAATAACAAAAATGAAAGTTCATACACACATGGATTGCCCCCACAAGGGTTCTTCTCCAGAAGAAATACACTAAGTGAAACATTCCACCTGGCTCTTAAGGCTCACTCAGCCTTAGGCGTAGTACCTTGCTGCACGGGCCCACTCCTGGCCTCTAGGATGCATTTGTCTGACACTCCAGGATTTCACACTCCTCCAAGACTCACGGTCCCTTCTGGTCCCCAGGACTCTCTCCCCCAGTTGTCTCAGCTATGGTCTCCCCGACTCTCTCAGTTGGCCCAACTCTCTCAGTCCACTGACCTGGAACCTCTCCCACATGGAATGCCATCTCAAGGATATTGCCTAGGTTCTTAAATGGTAGCATACCTCCCTCCTGGCTGCAGCTACACTATCTCTCCAGATCTGCCTTTTAATGAGTGTGTGCACCTGGACACACACACAACCTGCAGAACTTCTGGAAAGCCCAGACACAAGGCTGAAGATTCCATGCCTCCTAGTGCTCTTTGAAGGCTTCAAGTTTCCAGTCCCAACCCAGACTTACAAAATCCAGAGAAGACTTAAAGCATAGTTTTCTCTGCTCACCAATCTTCAGCTGGAACTTCTCAAACTGCCTCTTTGAGTGTCCTGTGTGCATTTTACACTCTTTTTCACAGAGACAGGGGCTCCAACCCTCACAATATCTAAATGTATATCTATATATCTAGATATATATCTAGATATTTGGGATGAGCCGAACACCCGCCCTTCATTTTAAAGGCTTATATGCAAGTTATTGCCATAAAAAGTATTTGGGGACCCGGGTACTTCCCCAGGGGACATGTATCAATGCAAAAATACATTTTTAAAAAGGACAATTTTTCAGGAGCAGTGAGTTTAATAATGCTTAAAGTGAGACAATAAAAATAACATATTCCTTTAAATATCATGCCTAGGGGGCCCCCTTAGTCTGCATGTAAAGTAGTGCCTCTTTCCCATATTTATAACAGTACCGCAGCAAAATGACATTTCTAAAGGAAAAAATGTCATCTAAAATTGCTCGCGGCTGAATTGTATTGTCGGATCCCAGCAATATACATAAAAAATAATATGAAACATGAAAAAAATGGCGTGGGTCCCCCCAGTCCATTATCAGGCCCTTTGGGTCTGGTATGGATATTAAAGGGAACTCCATGGCAAAATTTAAAAAACAAATGGCGTGCCCCCCCCCAAAATCCATACCAGGTCTTTGAGGTCTGGTATTGATTTTAAGGGGAACCCCACGCCAAATAAAAAAAATGGCGTGGCCCCCCAAAATCCACCCCAGACCCTTATCCAAGCATGCAACCTGGCAGGCCGCAGGAAAATGGGGGGGGCGAGAGAGCATCCCCATGCAGCTCTTTTTTGTTCAAGTATCATCATATTGTGCTCCTTTAAAACAACCACACCATCGTTTTCCAGAACAGCCTTTATTTCTCCTAATGTTACCTGTGCATTTTTCTTTGTATCCTGAACAATTCCTGTGGCAGCTGTGGCTGAAATCTTTCTTGATCTACCTGACCTTGGCTTGGTATCAAGAGATCCCCAAATTTTCCACTTTTATTACATGATTGAACAGTACTGACTGGCATATTCAAGGCTTTGGATATCTTTTTATATCCTTTTCCATCTTTGTAAAGTTTGATTTACCTTGTTACTCAGGTCTTTTGACTATTCTTTTCTGCTCCTCTTGGCTTAGTATCTAGCCTGCTTAGTGCATCCATGTGAGAGCTAACAAACTCATTGACTATTTATACACAGACACTAATTGCCATTTAAAAAGACACAAATGTGGGAAGTTAACCTTTAATAGCCATTTTAACCTGTGTGTGCCACCTTCTGTGTCTATACCAAGGCGAAACAAAATGAACACCTGACTCGACTTACATTCAACTCGAACCGTGGGCTCATCCCTAATATAGAAATAGATATAGATAGCTTTTTTTAGAATAGGTGCAGGTATTCCTCTCTTCTGAGTCACCCCTTGTCTCTGACCCCCTAGTTTTGAAGTCAAGATTCCTTGACAAAGGTTATAAGGAGGATCAGTTGAGTGAACATATTCAACAGGTTTCCCCGGTAGATCGTGACTCCTTATTAGGAGATTTGAAGAAAAATGAGAAGAGTAAAAGTGCCCACTTTATTTACAACTTTCTCCTCTCAGTATTATAAATTAAAATGCTGATCAATAAACACTGGTTCATTGTTAAGAATGATAGGACTTTGAGTTCTATGTTGTTGGATAAACCCATTGTCTTTTTTAAGAGGGTATCATTTTTCATGAATAAAAATTGCTCTGAATGTTGTTGTGCCACCTAAAAAGTTAAGCTTTTTGAAGAACTACAATTATTTTTCCCTGCAAAAAATGCATGGTATGCAAAGTTGTGGGTCTTAATGAAGTGAAGCCACATCTTTTGTCTCAAAAACCACTGGGTGTACTTACCTGATTCTCTATTTTATTACATGTTCTACACAAAATGAAGTTTATTTATGGCATTGCCCTTGTGGGCTGCTATATTTCAGAAGGACCTCCTGAAACCTTGAAACTAGGATAGATGAGTAACTTGAGACTGTTAGAGTGAATCCCCTGCTGGCTACCTTTTTCTTAAAGTGGATGTAAACCCAATGTCACCCTTTCTAAACTACTGCCATATGGGTTATCTATAAGGATATACATGCATCCTGCATGTATCTTTACCTCTCAAATGTCTCCCCTCTGTCTGTTATTAGACCCGAAAAGCTGCATATTCTGTGGGTGGGTCTGTTGTCTGGTGCTCGATGGGTGGAGTCGTGATGTCAGTAGACTCCCTGCCCACCTCTACACTCCTTGTCAATATGCATTTTCGCCTGTGTATTTCTAACACTGAACTTCTGCTGAACTTCTGCTATGATCTCTAACATCCAGTGAAAAGACAGGAAAGTAACCACATGACTTCAGCATGCCAAATCATACTGAGGTGTGGAACAGCCAATCCTTGCAGAGCTGCTGAAGAAAGGAGTGGGGGAGGGAATTAAAAAATAATGCCTGTGTCTTAGTTCCAATAGTTTTTTATTGAGTTTTTGTAAATAAATGACATAGAATAAAGTATAATACATCCACTGAAAGTTGTCACAATTTTGTAACTTCCAAAGTACAACTTTGAAGCAAGTACAGTTATAAGTATACATCATATTACAGCTTGAGGAATTAGATATATCCGTGATGCTACTCATACCCCTAGACACCCCTCTGGGAACTAACTGTGTCCAGTAGGGGGTAGGTTTCACAGCCCAACTATATCCTATTAGTTCTAGTTTTCATTCAACACATATGAAAATTCCATACTTGCATGTTGTATCTCTAGCTATGACAACTTTTAAGTAGAATCGCAAAAGAACTAGTAACAGAACTTTTTAACTTGTATCCGCAGTTAGAGAAATTATGTCTATTGACCAACCATAATGTACTGGCTTTTTGTATATATATCAGTGTACCGTAGATTATTGAGGTATTTAATTAAAAGAATATTTGGATAATTAAATTATTTAATTATTTATCGTTCCCATAGAAGTTAAGACCTAAGTTGTGTGGATACCATGTAATCCAGGAATTCCATACAGTAGAAGCCTGGTTAAAATTCCCCCTACTACAGGCAAATTGTATTTCATATGTACTGTGTGTATTCATTATTCTTAGGGTTTCCGCTATTAAGGGTGAGTTAGTCTCCTTCCAATGTCTTACTATAGTGAGTCTAGCTGCTAATAGTAAGTGAGATACTACTGTTCTCATTGGTGCAGGTATTAAATCTATTCCTAAAGACAGAAGTGCCATACCCGGGGTATATGTAGCTTTAGTGCCTGAGATTTGTTCTATTGTATTGAACACAAGGGTCCAATACCTTTTAAGGCGTGGGCAAGACCACAGTATGTGAATCAATGTACCTCTATGACCGCAGTTTCTCCAACATTCAGGAGAAGCTGCATTTGCAAATTTGGAAATCCTATGTGGGGTGAGATACCATCGCAATAGTATTTTAAAGTACAATTCCCAAAGGTTGGCACTTCTTGTGGAATTATATGTAACCCTGAATGCTTTTGTCCATTGTTCTTCTGTGTAGGTCCTCTCCAAGTCCCTTTCCCACGCTGTAATATTAGTAGTTTTGCAGAAGGAATGTTTATCTTGTAGGTACTTATAGAGTAATGATGTTCCTTTTTGGGTATATTTGGTGCTTGTGTAGAAGAGAGCTAATTTCCAAGGTAGTTGGTTGGTTATATTGCAACTCTTTTTATCTAAGAGGTGGGATATCTGGATGATTTCAGTGTTGGCCCTATAAAGAGGTCCTCCAAAAGGAGTGTTTTATTTGTACACCAATTAGTTAGTGATAAATCAGGTATAACATGTTCTAATGCCGTGATCGGGAATTTTAAGGGAATTTGTGGGTCTCCTTGAGTTGTATTTGTAAGTAAATATTTCCAGGAATCCACAGACGCCTGTATGGTAGGTGCATCTATGGAATTTTTTGTATAGTGATGTGGGCTGGAAATCAGGTAGTTATATAGGTTCCCCCCTTTGATTTGTGCACTTTCTAGATCCGACCATAATGTGGTGGTGTTTTGCTGGAACCAGACCTTTACTTGTGTAAGTATGGTAGCTGCATAATAATCTTTTATAGATACGTGTCCTATCCCTCCCATTTGTTTAATTTTAATAAGTTTGTTGAAAGCACAACATGCTTTTTTACCTGCCCACAGATACTTGTCGACTATGAGTTGGGCTTGTTGGAAGAAAGAATGTGGAACAGGTATTGGTAGGGTCCTAAATAGATATAAAAATTGTGGTAGAATTTGCATTTTGAATGCTGCTAGTCTGCCTGACCATGATAGTTCGAATTTTTGCAATTTATCAAGTTTATGTTTCAGGGAATCTAAGAATGGGGTGTAGTTTTCTTTGACTAATTCTGAATTTTTAGGTGTAAGAGTAATCCCTAGGTATGCAATGCCTTTTTCTTTCCATCTATATGGAAACCTAGTGGTAATGCTTTGTTTCACTTTTTCTGTAAGACCCAGACCTAGAAGGTAGGATTTGGTGTCATTTACTTTATAGTAAGATATAGCATTAAATAAGTGTAGAGCATCGTGAACCGAAGCCAGGGAGGACGGTACATCTGTGAGAATCAAAATAATATCGTCCGCAAATAGACTTATGGTGTGCATTTTGTTCCCGCTTGTCAGTCCTTTTATTTTGGGGTGTTGACGGATATATGCTGCCAGGGGTTCCATTAAGAGATTGAAAATTAGTGGGGATAGTGGGCATCCTTGGCGCGTCCCGTTTGTAATTTTAAAAGGGGTTGAGAGCATACCAGATATGTAAACCTGTGCTGACGGTGTTGTGTAAAGTGCCATAATAGCTTGAAATATTTGACCCTTGAAACCAAACTTAGTCAAAGCGTGTTCTAGGTATGTCCAGTGGATCCTATCGAACGCCTTCTCTACATCCAAAGCAAGGAGCAGAGAAGGCATTCCAGTTTTATTGGCAGAATATATAAGATTGATCAAGCGTCTGGTTGCATCCGCCGTTTGGCGCCCTTTGGTGAAACCAGATTGGTCAGGGTGAATTAATGATGGTAGAAGATCAACTATTCTATTGGCTATTAGTTTGGCATATAATTTTAAATCATTGTTAAGCAATGATATTGGGCGGAAATTTTGAGGGGTGTCCGGATCCTTCCCTGGCTTCGGCTACGCCACAATCATCGCTTTCAACATCTCAGAGGGGAATGAGGAGGTGGAGGCAGCTTGGTTAAATATTTCAGTGAGTCTGGGTGACAGTATTTCTTTAAACGTTTGGAAATATTCTCCTGTAAATCCGTCAGGTCCAGGGGATTTATTTTTTGGTAATGAATCTATCCCTTGAGACACTTCTCGTGTCGTGAAAGGGGAATTCAATGTTTCAATTTGAGTTTCTGTAAGGTGAGGTAAATTTATTTTGCTGAGAAATTTGGAAATAGAATCGGATGATGGTTGAGTTATTTGAGGATCTTTACTCAGGTTATACAAAGACCCGTAGTAAGTGCTAAAGGCGTCTGCTATTGCTTGGGGGTGGTATAATTTTTCCTGAGTTTCTGGGTGAATAATGCAGGGAATTTTAGTTTTATGTCTAATGCCTCGTAACCGGGTTGCTAATAATTTCCCTGCTTTATTTCCAGTGGCATAATATGTCATTTTTAACCTCCTGGAAGATTTTTCAAAATCATCCAACAGTATAAGCCGTAAGTCATGTCTCAGCTTGGTTATTTCTTCGGTTATCCTATTATTGAAATTGGCTTTGTTTTGTTCTTCTAAAGTTTGGATTTGTTTGGAAATATCCATTATGCGCTGCCCCCTCCTCCTCTTAGCCCTAGCTCCAAGTTTTATTAGAAGACCCCTCATAAACGCCTTATGCGTGTTCCAGGTAACAAAAGGGTCAGTAACTGAGCCTACATTGTGATCAAAAAATTCTTTCAGATCCCTTTGTAAAGCAGACCTGGAGGGATCATCCTGAAATAGGTGTGGATTAGCTCTCCATATAAAGGTGGCACTACTAGCGGAGTTGTCATCCACCAACAGTGAGACCGACGCGTGATCCGACCAGGTAATGCTATTGATTTGTGATGCTTTGATTTTAGTTAACAACCACCTATCTGTCAGAAAATGATCTAGTCTAGAATACATTTTGTGGCTAGCAGAAAAGAAGGAGTAGTCCCGTTCTGAAGCATGAAGACATCTCCATGCGTCGTATACATCATATGATTTCAATAGTGGTTGAAGTGTTTGGGATTTTCTTTTAGTGATTGAACTAGAGTCCATGCTGGAATCCGGTGGTAAGTTAAAGTCCCCGCATAGAATCAGGTGACCCTTCTGTATTCGAAGCGCTTTTTTCAGTAATTTATGAAGAAACCGGGTCTGGTGAGTATTAGGGGCGTATCCGTTTACCACTGTGTAAGTGGTATTATTGATATCACATATTAAAATGAGGTATCTGCCTTGTGCATCTTGTATTTCTTCATGAAGGTGAAAAGCTACCGTGTCTTTTATTGCTGTAAGGACTCCTCTTCTTTTGGTATTAGAATTTGCAAAAAATATATGCGGGAATTTAGGATGAGAGCATGTAGGTTGAGCCTGCTTTTTGAAATGTGTCTCCTGTACACAAAATATGTCCCCTTTATGTTGAATCACTTCAGCCCACATGGATCTGCGTTTGGCTGGATGATTCAGGCCTCTGGCATTGACTGTGAGAAAAGTTATAGGCATCTATTGAGAGTAGGATTGGTTGCGTAGTGAGGTATGTGTATGTAACACTTACATTTGGTGGTTAGTTTGTCAGGGTGTATCTTGATGCGACTGAAGATTGGAAGGATGAGGGTGCGGTAGTTCTGCTGTATGGCTTGGTCAATCTTGAGGGATGTATCCAGATTCTGCGGCTGCGGATATAACTGATAAGAAACTAAAATGAAAAAAAATGGTAAAACGGAACAAGGAACAATGAATAGGTCCTTACGACCTGGGTGTGACAATAAGTCACTCATATTGTAATCTGGGGTTATCAGTTCAGCTTAACAGATAGTACTTCTGTTTCAGGGAACAGTTATATGTAACCTGTCTTGGTTTTCCTTTGATTAGGAGTGTTTGCGGGCATTCTTGGTTGTGACTAGGTTCCAATCTTCAGCTAAATGATCAGGGCTTTTGGCGTGGCGGTCACTATGCATATCCTCTGGGATAATATGCCATTTTTGGAGTAAGATCAATCCTTTGGCGAGGTTGTCCACCACATGTTCTCTGCCTTCCCTTGTTATGATCAATTTTGTAGGGAACCCCCATTTATATGCAATTTTATGGTTCCTCAAGGATTTTGATATTGTATTGAGGTTCCTCCTTTTCTGTAGAGTGAATTGGGATAAGTCTGCAAAAAATTGTAGGTCTTTGTACTGTGGTGGAAAGAGGTCTTTGCTGCGTGCAGCCGACATCAGGCGTTCTTTCCTTTGGAAGAAATGTAACCTGAGTTTAACATCTCTGGGTATGTTGTCTGGTAGATGGGATGGCTTAGGTAAGCGGTGGATCCTGTCCACTGTTATGTCCAGGTCTGATAACTCAGGGATTATAGCCTGAAATAATTGCGCTGTATAGGTGCGGAGATCAGATTGTTGAATTGATTCGGGGACCCCCCTTATTTTCATATTATTCCTCCTAGAGCGGTCTTCAATGTCAGCCATTTTAGCTTTAATTGCGTCCAGCTCATCAGTGTTGCTGTCATGGGCATCCACAAGATCATTAATGGTGGTCGCAAACTCCCCCATTTTATGTTCTATGTGATCTACTCTGGCTGTAGTATCTCTCAGTTCCACTCCAAATTTGTGGACACATGATAGCATGTCAGCATGTAATGAGCTTCTAAGAGACACTAACATGTCCTTAAGGGTGGTATCCAGGACAGGTTGATTGCTAGTGGGGAATAGATCAATTGAGTCAGGGAGGTCTCTGGTGTCCTCCCCTGAGTCTAGGCCTTGTGTTATGTCCTGGCTTGCATCGGAGGCATCCAGCCTAACCCTTGCTTTTTCTGGGCTCCCCGAGGTAGGAGTGTGAATCGGAGACTGTGTGCTCCTTTGTGGGGCATTTCTTTTTTGTGGATTACTTTTCCCTTGGCTGTATTGAGGGGTACTAGACATACCTCGTTCTTTCTGACCGCCGCCATCTTGCTTACGGGTCTCTTTATTCCTCCGCGGCATGTTCATTCGGTTCACTGGAACGAGCTGCGGGTCCGCTGGTATATGTTGTGCCTTTCTGCCTTGTATAACAGGTGCTGTGTGCCGTTTATTTCCCTGAATGCAGAGGAGCTCAGCTAGTGAACGTCCATCTCCTTCTGCTGCAAGCTCCGCCCCCATGCCTGTGTCTTAGGCTGTCACTCACAGCAAGGGGGAGTATTTGACAAAGTTTTTCTCATATTGTCAAGATTTATCTCACTGAACAATAAAAGAGGATTGCTCAGAGATGGATTAACTCTGTGTGGCAAGTTTAGGCTCAAATGATAGGAAATCTTATACTCTACAGTATGATATAAAAAAAAAAATCCGGGTTTACATCCACTTTAATATTATAAAAGAGTGCTTGTGACCGCCATAATTAGGAGTTCTAATGCAGTGAAATCCACATCTTTTGTCTCAAAAACCACTGGGTGAACTTACCTGATTCGGGATTTTATTACATGTTCTACAGGAAATGTAGATTATTTATTGCTGTGCCCTTGTTGGCTGCTATATTTCAGATGGACCTCCCAAAATCTTAAAACTACGAAGAGGAATAACTTGAAACTGTTGGAGTAATTCCCTTACTGGCTACCTTCTGTTTATTATTAGAAAAGAGTGCTTGTGACCTCTATAATTAGGGTTCTTTGGATTCGGTAAGAGGCATATTTTTAATTGTCGTGGAGGTGAAATATTGCCCCCAGTGATAATTCATGGGTGTTGAAGAACATAAGATTATGTTTGTTTTTTTTGCATGTAGTTTGTTTGTATTGCATTTACTATTGCATGAGAATTATATTTACTATTCTTAAAGGGATAACACTACACATTTATTTATGTTACATAGTTACATAGTCATGTCAAAACACAAGTCCATCCAGTTCAACCCATAAAAAATAAAAAAATAAAAAAGTCATACAAACCCATAAACCCAAACCTATACCCACAGATGATCCAGAGGAAGACGAAAAACCCCAACAAATCATGATCCAATTTGCTACAGCAGGGGAAAAAACTTCTTCCTGATCCTCCGAGAGGGAATCGAATATTCCTTGGTTCAACTTTACCTATAAATGCTAGTACCCAGTTATATTATGTACTAGTATTGTTATGTATTAGTAAAGATTCCAGGCTTTATCTGAAGCAATCTACTGAGCTGGCCAGAACCACCTCTGGAGGGAGTCTATTTCTCATTTTCACAACTCTTATGCCCTGTACACACGGTCGGATTTTCCAAAGGAAAAAGTGAGATCGGATTGTGTTGTCGGAAATTCCGAACGTGTGTGGGCTCCATCAGACTTTTTCCGTCGGAATTTCGAACACACAAAGTTTGAGTGTAGGATATAAAATTTTCCGACAACAAAATCCGATCATTTAAATTTCGATCGTGTGTACACAAATCCGATGCACAAAATGTCACACATGCTCAGAATAAATTAAGAGACGAAAGCTATTGGCTGCTGCCCCGTTTATAGTCCCGACGTACGTGTTTTACGTCACCGCGTTCAGAACGATCGGCTTTTCCAACAACTTTGTGCGACCGTGTGTATGCAAGACAAGTTTGAGCCAACATCCGTCAGAAAAAATCCATGGATTTTGTTGTTGGAATGTCCAATCAATGTCCGATCGTGTGTACAGGGCTGTGACAGACCTAGCCGGGACAGAGGCTGTTGGAGAGGACTGAATGCAAGCCTGTTGCCTTTTGATTATGGGCCCTAGCATTTGGGGGAATGGTGCTCTCTGTGAGTTGTATGCCTTGGGACCCTGGGGTTGGTGTTACTTTGGATTCAGCTCCATGTCCCCCCAAAACACACAGACTCTGGGAACCCTTTATATGCCATATTAGAATGATAAGACTGAATTATACTGTTGGGACACATCCTGTGAGGAGATGCTGGTGTCAGCAATTCCAACTACCTGTGTTAATGTTAATTGAATGAGCTGATCAAATTGTCCTCTATACAATGTAGGAGACGGGACGACTCCTATTGGAACTGCTGCTATTGTGATAAGGTGTCCTGTGATAATTAACTCAGTCTGGGCAAAAGGTCATGTCTCAATCACCTAGGCTGTATAAAGGATTAGTTAATTAGCTCATGTTAATTAGGTTAATTAGGTTACATTTGTATTGTTAGAGTAATATTTTCTCCTGTATATAAGACTGTATTCTGGTTCTGAATAAAGTGAGTTCATGGTAGCAACAAGCAAGTGTCGCCTTGTTTTGTGCTCAGAGAGGTTGGAATATCTGATATCTGTATACAGACTGGGAGGAAGTGGTATATGATGGAAGCACTCAAGCGGAGTGTGGGACGTTCCGTGACAAGGGCATTAACGTGAAGAAACCTTTCCATATTTGGAGATGAAATCTCTTTTCCTCTAGACATAAAGCGTTCCCCCTTGTCCTCTGTTATGACCTTAAAGTGAATAACTCAACACCAAGTTCATCATATGGACCCCCTATGTGTTTGCACATGTTGATCATATCCCCCTTATGCCCTGTACACATGACCGGTTTTGCCATCGGAATAAACTCTGAAGGTTTTTTATACGGAATTCCAACGGAATTCCACTCAAGCTGTCTTGCATACATACAGTCACACCAAATTCCGACCGTCAAGAACGCAGTGACGTACAACACGTACGATGGGACAATACATACGATGTCTCATACTTGCTTCAGAGCATGCATCATTTTTGGTACATCGGAACAGCATACAGACTAGCGGTTTTCCCAATAGGAATTTGTTCCGTCGGAAAAATATAGAACATTCTCTATCTAAGCCCATCTGAATTTTTGGTGTAAAAACTCCAATGGGCCATAAACACGGTCAGAATATACGATGAAAAGCTCCCATTGGACTTTCTCTATCGGAAATTTGATCGTATGTACGGGGCATTAATCCCCTCTTCTCAAGAGAGAATTAATTCAGTTCCTCTAATATTTCCTCATAGCTGAGCTCCTCCATGCCTCTTATCAGTTTGGTTGTCCTTCTCTGCACTTTCTCCAGTTCCCCGATATCCTTTTTGAGAACTGGTGCCCAAAACTAAAATGCATATTCAAGATGAGGTCTTACTAATGATTTTTACAGGGGCAAAATGATACCTCTCTCTCTGGAGTCCATACCTCTCTTAATACAAGAAAGCACTTTGCTCGCTTTGGAAACTGCAGCTTGGCATTGCACAATATTATTAAGCTTATGATCTACCAAAACCCCCAGAGCCTTCTCCACTATGGATTCCCCCCAGTTGTACTCCCCCTAGTATGTATGATGCATGCATATTCTTAGCCCCCATAACTTTACATTTATCAACATTAAACCTCATTTGCACATAGTTACCACATAGTTGCACAATTAAAGCGTGCATTGAGATCAGCTTGTTGGAGACATCCTGTAAGGATGTTATTCCACTGCATAGCTTGGTGTCATCTGCAAAGACTGAAATGTTACTTTTTATCCCAGACCCTATATCATTTATAAAGGTATTAAAAAGTAAGGGTCCCAATACTAAACCTTGGGGTACACCACTAATAACCTTAGAACATTCAGAGTAAGAATCATTAACCACTACTCTCTAGATTATGTCTTTTAGCCAGTTTTCTATCCGTTTACAAACTGATCTTTCCAAGCCTGTAGACTTTACCTTACACATTAGCCATGTGTGGGGAACTGTGTCAAACGCTTTTGCAAAATCTAAGTTTACTACATCCAAAGCCACCCCTCTGTCCGAGAGTTTACTTACTTCCTCCTAAAAAGAAATAAGGTTTGTTTGACAACTTCTGTCTTTCATGAATCAATTCTGTCTGTTGCTTAACCACTTGCCGCCCACCATATAGCGACACACAGCATCACATGCAGCATGGCGATCGGAGGTGCTGTGTGTCAATCTGACACACCGCAACTCCGATTGTGGTATGGAGCCTCTGACAGAGACTTCTTACCACATGATCAGCTGTGACCAATCACACCCAGTTCACATTGACAGGGAGAGCTGATTGGCGGCTCTCCCTGTCAGAGGGGGGCCTGCGCTGATAATCAGCACATTGATTATCAGTGCAGCCCCCATCAGAGGTGCCCATCTCCTGCCAGCCTGTCCCCCACAAAGAACGCCTGTCAGTGCCCATAAAAGTGCCAGTTCCCACAACAGTGCCAATCAGTGCCCCATCAGTAATGCCTGTCTGTGCCTTTCAGATGCCACTTGGTAAAGCCTGTCCGTAGCTCCTTAGGTGGCACTGTATAGGCAGCACTGATATCAGTGCCCATCAATGCCACCTATCAGTGCCCATCAGTGACCATCAGTGCCGCCTATCAGTGCCATCAGTACCGTCTATCAGTGCCGTCAGTGCCGCCTATCAGTGCCCATCAGTTTTTTTCAAAATTGTTGGTCTATTTTTGTTTATAGCACAAAAAATAAAAGCCACAGAGGTGATCAAATACCATCAAAAGAAAGCTCTAGTTGTGGTAAGAAAATTAAAAAAATTTTGTTTGGGTACAATGTTGCATGACCACGCAATTGTCATTCTGTGCGACAGCACTAAAAGCTAAAAATTGTCCGGGCAGGAAGGGGGGAAAGTGCCTGGTATTGAAGTGGTTAAAATATTTTTTTCCAGCAAGAACTCATCTATGTGGTCTTTCATTAAACTTTCCAGTATCTTCCCAACTATGGAAGTTAAACTAACAGGTCTTTAGTTACTTGGTAAAGTCTTTGATTCCTTTTTAAATATAGAAACCGCATTGGCCCTATGCAAATCTGGTGGTACTATTCCAGTCATTACCGAGTCCCTAAAAATTAGAAACAATGGCTTTGAAATTCTTTTAGTATCCGTGGGTGGATACCATCTGGTTCAGGCGCTTTACCCACCTTTAATCTGTTTAAATATTTCTGGACCATATTACTTTTGAGGCATTGTTGATCATTTGGGGCTGTGTCAATACCATCTCCATTATGGACTTGAGCTCCCCCATGCTCCTTTATATACACAGAGCTGAAGAAAGTTTTTAATTTGCCTTCTCTTTGTCCCCAATCACCCACTCCAGATTATTTTGTAAAGGGCCTACATGCTCAGACCTAACGTTTTTACTACTAATAAATTTGAAGAATTTTTGGGGGTTTGTCCTACAATCTTTTGCAATCTGTCGTTTGATTTGAATTTTTGCGTCCTTGATTAACTTTTTACATATCCGGTTATTATATTTGTAACATTTAAACAGTGATAGTGTTCCTTCATTTTTATATTTTTTAAAGGTTCTTCTCTTATTATTTATAATTTTTTTAACTTTGGATGTGAGCCACATAGGTTTTATCTTTAGCCTTTTAAACGTATTGCCCGTGGGAATATAGTTTGCATACAATCTTTTTGAAGAATTCCCATTTCTGTTCTGTGTTCATCGATGAAAATATTCCCTGCCATTCTAAGTCTTGGAGAGCAGCCCTCATCCTTGCAAAATGTGCTCTCCTAAAGTTAAATGTTTTTATATTTCCCATATGTTCTCTAAATTTGTCTGACATTTCTGAATCAAATGCCATCACAGATAACAAACATCTTGAAGAGGTGAGAAAAAGAATTAGCTTTCAACCACCATATATTAGTCAGACTGTTTATATTCCATTTTTGTAGCAAAACAAGTGTGTTCAGTTGAAAGAAATAGGATGTTAGAGAGTTTGCATGGGATAATATACAGCGAAAGTTGTAAAAATTGAATGTGACGATGATTTGGTCAGTAGAATGTAAGTATCCACCAGCTGAAACATGCTCCTAAAACTTTATCAAATCTACTCTAAAGGAACAACAGCATGAATTGAAGAGCATGAATATTTAAGAACAGGTAGGGAAAAACAGAATGGAAAACTAAATTTAAGGTCTAGATGAGCAGTGGTACAACACAATGGAGTTGATTTATTAAAATTTGAGAGTACAAAATCTGATGCAGCTATGCATGGTAACCAATCAGCTTCTAAATTGAATTTGTTCAACTAAGGTTTGACAAAAAAAATGGAAACTGATTGGTTTCTATGCAGAGCTGCACCGGTTTTAATAAATCTTCCTCAATGTGTGAACCTTTTACAGCCCATTGTAAAATTGTTGAATAATGATTCATCATGATACTTAAAAGCAGAGCTGGTAATACTATCTAGAAGAGCAAGATAATGTTTGGAGAGCAGATGCTTGTTATTTTCCTCTACTAAGTCACTGCAGGTGATCTTTCCTTCACTAAAGTAACAGGACCAAACAATAATTCTTCTCCCACTCCATTACTCCCATCATAAATTTAGGGTGAAGGACTTCTATTTCTAGCAAGTAGTAGTAGAAGGTTGCAAATACGTGGACTTGTTTTATAATGCTGAAGATGTTTGTCAGCTTACCAACCCACTTCTTCAGTTCTAATTAAGTGCCTAGAACATACTCCAGCATTCAAAGCCACATACGTAACTCACATTAATATAATCCTGGGAAGACACAACAACCTCTCAACAAATAGGTGGCCTTAAATAAGAAGGCAAACTCTGCAGGTAAATTTTCCCATGCCCTAAAACAATGTGGACCTTAAGGAGAGAAGACATTCTTTCTGGGACAGTGAGGTGCACAGTTTGTACAGAGAAGGCAGCTGGTTCACATCAAATTTGCATTAAACTAGAACAACCATCACTAAATAAGGATGGGGGCTTTCAACACCATATGTCAACCAAACATGTAATGCCATTTTAACACTTTTACCCCAAGAATGTGCATAGCTCCCAACTGTCCCTCATTTCAAGGGACTGTCTCTAATTTGGAGCAATGTCCCTCTATCCCTCTTTGCTCCTCATTTGTCCCTCATTTTCGTCTGATCTATATAGTTATATATAAAATACCCTTTTTATCTCTCAAAAAGTGTTTCCTAGTGCTAAACCTTTCATCCAAATTCTAAATAGCTGCATTTGTCAATTGTAAAAGTGAATATAAAGGAATATTAGTGGTAAAAAAAATCTCAAAATGTTGAGCGATATGAATGTGGCAATAATTCACACCTTCAAACACATAGATCTAAGCATTTACACAAACTTTCACACCTCTCATCTTATTCTTGGATAGGCAACATATGCCTTCGGAATTGAATAGGTCATTTTAAATGTCCATAGTCATTCCAGACTAAGGACATTAATGTTTTAACATCTATTTAACAAGCAGTAAATGAGCGATAAAACATTGTAATTGTATTAAGTGAAGTAATTATTCCTAAAAGATCATCAAACATCACAACACGATTCTGAAGTCAGATTTCAGTTGCTTTCTTTCTTTTTTTTAATCATATTATTTTTATTGAAAATATTTTTTACAATTTACAACAAGACAAAAACATACAGAACAATAAAAAAAACACATCATTATCGATTAAACATTCAGTTTCCAAATTAAATTGATCAGGCGTTGTTATTCAGCATACCAATAAGGTATATATTTCTTTTTTTTCCCTTCTCTTTCCCTTTCCTCTTATATAGCACTGACAGCGTTATATGTCATGCAAGTATATCTAGTTCAGCGATTACATCTCAACAGTGTATATATACATTCATACAAAGGCAAACATCTATTCCTCTATTGACTTTCTACAGCATCAATGGTATATTCAACAGATTACACAGACAGATTGGAGTCTAGCCATTGAAACCAAATTTTCCTAAATTTTTCGGGGGGAAATTCCTATGTTTATATGTCAATTCCTCCCTTCTTAAATTATAATTAATCGCATCGATCCATTGAGCGATTGCTGGCGGGATTTTTGACATCCATTTCTGTAATACAAGTTTGTAGGTTATATACATAGACCACAACCACATTTTGTGGGTTTCAAATGGGAGTATATTTTCCGGTATAATCCCTAATAAAGCTATTTTTGGATCAGAATGGACATGTGTAAAGCATAAGGTATATAAGATATCAAATATATTCTCCCAATATCAATGCAATTTAGGTCATCGCCACATCATATGAATTAGTGTTTCCCTATTGATAGTACATCTTGAACAATTTGGTGTGGTTAGTCTACCCCAAGAATATAACATTAGAGGAGTATAATGAGATCTATGAATAATAAATATCTGGGTAAACCACTGTGAGGAGGATAGGGAGACTCTGGTCAAATTCTTCAGAGCTTGCTCCCACTTCTCCTCACTAGGAGCATCCAAGTCCCTGTGCCACCTCGCGAGACTACTATCCTGTGTATTTATGTTAGCTGTTTGTATAGAAGAACATATATCACCAATAATTCCCTGTTTAGAGCATCTTGTGGACACTGCCATAGTCAAACAAGGGGAAGGATTGTATTTGAACAAAAAAGTCACTGCCTGGCTCTTTAGAGCATGCCATAGCTGCAAGTATTGATAGAATATTTTATTACAAAAATTATATTTCTCTGTTTATTAAATGGTTGTAAATCCTCATTGTCGGAATGCTGATGAAGAAGCGTAATGTCAGCCCTTTTCCATAAACCAAAGTTTTCAAATTTCACTACCTCAGGGTTATTCCATATAGGGGTTATCCACTACCATGAGTTATTCCATATAGGCATATACCGAGTATATTCCTCATGGGAAGTACATTTTTGGACAATAGTTAAAACTTTATGAATTAAATCAAATGTAGATAAACACTCTTTACTATAATAATAATGAGCTACTATTAGCTGTACCAATGGCTCCAACGAAAATTGAGAGAATATAATTTGTTGTATAGGGTCCTTGAAATCTACAACATTCCAGCCATTTAATTGCTGAAGTTGTTATGCCAGGTTATACAACTTGGTATTGGGAACAGCTAAACCACTTCCGTCTTTAGGCAGCTGTAGGACTTCCAATCTAGTTTGAGGATGGTTATATCTCCAGATAAGAAAAGGTTGGATACACCCAGGTGGGACTTTAAATTCGAAAAACACTAACAAAATATGTAAAAAAAATATTATTTCATTAATGCAAAAAAGAAAAACTAAGCTAAAAAATCATCACATGATGATTGCTAAAACATATACTAAAATATAACACCAATACACATAACACAATATCTTGCAAATAGAATGTAAAAGTATGTATACAAAGTGATTTCCTTCCTGCACCAGAAAATACTTTCCGGTATCCAACATCCGGGATAAGCTTATCGGTATCCAACGCGTTTCAGGTTCAAAGTCCTTTCATCGGGGTAATTATATAGGAGGATTTATATTCTGATAAGTAACAGAAAAGTAGTTTATAATGTAAGACATCACTCTGACAGGCATAATGAGCATAGTGCATCTAAATTTAAAGGGAAAGAGGAGGGAGGAGGGGGGATGGGCCAGAAGGAGGAGAGGAGAGCAACCTACCGAGATATGGTGAATGGCACCGTAATCAAGCACATACAATATTGAAGCAAGTGTAGAATTAGCGTTGTCAGTGGATGGCATATGTGGAGGTTTTGGTTCAACCTACAGACTTGAAGTATTGTAGCCCACAGGAAAGGGTCATATCCCTGGTCCCACAAGTAGAAGGATATACAGCTAGGAGTGACAGCTAAAGGGGAAATAAGAAAGGGGGAGGTGGTAAAAACTGAATTGCCATAACCTTCCACAAATCTAATGTCAGTGTCAATAGTACTGATATATAGTCTTAAAAGTCCAGTGCCCATAAGATAAATGGACATTGCATAGTATCTTAGTCATAAGTAAAGCAACTGCTGGTTACCTTTAATGCTCAAATAGTGGTTTTGTAGTACAAATCGAATAAAGATTCTGGTCAGAGTCCTGCAACAGTGGTGAAACTGAATTGAAGTGGTCATTACTGTTCCTAAGGCTGCAAGCAAAAAGAAAACCCTAATAGCATGATATGACAAGCATCTCTCCTGCTAACTACATTATACACCACACACAAAGGATCTCCATAAGTGGGATGTCTGGCTTTACAGGGGTAAGTGACATGGTAAATACCTATATAGAGGGGGTCTGTAGGGCACACTATTCACGCTGGCAAAGTCTGCACAAACTGCAGTGAAAACAAATCTTAGAAATGGCGCCAAATGCCCGAGGATATGCACCACAATCTCGCACTAATCGCACACTAATCACGCATGTGCGAGGACTCGGTAACCGACTGGCTACTAGTGGAGAGCATGGCACACCCACCCCTAGTAGTGGGGCATGGCCATGCGTTCCACAGCCAGGTAGCACTTCCCCATAGCCTACTATAGTGTCAATAGAGAGGAAGGACCAGTAAACAGTGACACCAATCACTGGAGCATAGACAGTAGAGCTAGATTGGAAAAACACCCCCCATAAAATCCTATGATGGAATACAGCTGTTAAACGGCCACATCATAAACTCCATTATGTATATTGCCATCTAGTGTTCATGAAAGATACTGCACCATTCATCATGACCAAATGAAAAGAGGTAGGTTAACATAATATGGGGGCACAATGCTGGAAGGATTGCAAACTCCAATAGGAGAGAGAAACATAGAGCAGAAAACTATATCAGTAGTATAAAAACAGACATGTATAACTGAAAAAAATAAAAATACAGTGTTTATTTAAAACAATCATTCACAGAAAGGATATGTACAAATGGCAAGACTTTCACCAATAGATATCACAGATTGACTTGTACTGGAGCACTACAGAACATGAAATTCACCTTGGTCATAGACAATTGTGCATGGCAGACAATATTGTTGTCTCTCTGCTGATGTTCATTACAATCAATCAATGAGGGATTGAATCTACTCATTGCTGTTAAGATCACTAACCAAGTCCCTCCCATAATCCCGATGTAAACCCATCCAAAAATGGACGATAACCGACTGAGTCATTGAGACCGGGTGGATGAGTGGTATGTAGAGACACTATCCACCTGGTCTCCCTTTGGAGGAGAATCTTATCCCAGTCTCCACCCCTAGCACTGGGGTGGATCCGATCAAGTATCAGAAATTTAATGTCCGGGAAACTACCCTGGTGGACATCCCGTACATGTCTCCCCAGGGGTAGATCCGGGTTGCAGGTCTTCATACTGAGGATATGCCTATAGGCCCTCTTGTGGAATTCCAAATTGGTCTTTCCTATGTAGAAGCAACCACAAGGGCAGCTGAGTAGATATACCACTTCAGCTGTCCTGCAGTTGGCATATTGTAACGGTTTATATTTTTGTCCATTAGGTAAATGTATATTGGAGCATGTGCATGTACTGGCAATAATTGCACCCCCCACATTTTAACGTTCCCTTTCATTTGCACGGATCTCTTCTAAATTCTCCCGTGTATTCACTCTTCACTAGATGATCTTTGAGTGACCTCGTTCTCCTATATGTGATTTGAGGTGTTTCTGATACAAAAGGGCTCAGTAATTTTTCAATTACAGTGGTGTAGTGGGTAGCACTCTCGCCTAGCAGTAAGAAGTGTCGCAGGTTCAAATCCCAACCACGACACTACCTGCCTGGAGTTTGCATATTCTCCCTGTGCCTGCATGGGTTTCCTCCGGGTACTCCGGTTTCCTCCCACACTCCAAAGACATGCTGGTAGGTTAATTGGATCCTGTCTAAATTGTCCCTAGTATGTATGAATGTGAGTTAGGGACCTTAGATTGTAAGCTCCTTGAGGGTAGGGACTGATGTGAATGTACAATGTATAATTAAAGTGCTGTGTAAATTGATGGCGCTATATAAGTACCTAAAATAAATAAATATATCTGTAAGATGTGCCAATATTTTTTTTAGGATCTTTTTAATCTTATTATGCTTTGTCATGTACCTCGTAATAATCCTAATTTGATTTACTTCCGTACCCTGTTGGCCTCTACCTCCCTTCTTCCTCCCAAAGAGGAGATCCTGCCTTGTTTGGTCCTTTGCGTGCTTGAATGCCTTTTTAAGACATGTTGTAGAATAACCTCTCTAATGCCCCGTACACACGGTCGGATTTTCTGATGGAAAATGTCCGATCGGAGCGTGTTGTCGGAAATTCCGACCGTGTGTGGGCTCCATCAGACATTTTCATTCGGATTTTCCGACACACAAAGTTGGAGAGCAGGAGATAAAATTTTCCGAAAACAAAATCTGATCGCGTCAATTCTGACCGTGTGTGGCCTGTTCCGATGCACAAAGTTCCACGCATGCTCAGAAGAAATTCCAAGACGGAACAGCTCGTTCTGGTAAACTTAGCGTTCGCAATGGATACAACACTTTCGTCACGCTGCAATGTTAAAAATGGTTTAATACAGCGCACTCTCTTCTTCTTTATAATGTGACAAGAATGAAGTAGTTTTGCTGCTCATATTCACACACACTCACAAAGTTTTATTTTTGTTTTTTTATTGGGATTCCCTGAATATATTGTTATTAGTTGTCACATCTGACAGAATTTTTTTATTTTTATTTTTTTGGGGGGATTTTAAGCCTTTTTTTTTATTTAATGTTTGGATTTTTTCCAAGGCTGATCTTTGTTCAATGTTATTTTTATTTTTACTCCAGAATATTTTTGTGTTTTTTTGTGTGTGAAGTTACCCCAACACCATTGATATCTTTTATTATTTAATCTCCAGGAGATTGTTTGTTGTTGGTGTCCCTTGTTCATTTCACATTGTATATTTGAAATGTACCTGAATCCTCACAAACCAACTGTCCTTTTTGAAGTAAAACACATAGGAGAGTATAATTCAAAACAAAAATCCTTTATTAAGGGCTCAGAACCAAACAAAGAGGAAGGCAACACTGGATCAACAGGAGAAATTAGCGAAGCCTGGGACCCCCATGGCAAACATCAATTCTTGAACATCAAAATTGATGGCCTGAGGAGTCCATATGTAAGGGAGGGCAGTCTGGTCCAGAATTCACAGAGATCCGGATAGCAGCAGATGACATGTGTGTCCCCAGGCTGTGGTACCACAAGAGGCTGCATTTTTTGGCCGACCAGACTGGATCCAGGGTCCTCACTTTCTGGTCTTCCTTTCACGCTTCCTTCCGGGCTGTGGCTGTGCAGTTGGAGATGTGGCAGGAGGAGGAGTAGGACCTGGAGGAGGACTGTGAGGACCTGGAGGAGAGGGAGGACGAGGAGGAGGACCTGCAGGAGGAGGAGGAGGACCATCGCAAAGGTGTGTCTGAGCTGTCATTTGGCCCCTCATACCTTTGTTAAGAGCCTCCAATATGAGCGCCTCACACAAGACTTGTTGGCCCTCCTCCATCCTCTGCATTTTATATGCAATGACGGCAGCAATGTCCTCCTCCATGGTCTGTCGTGCTCCCAGGACCTCTGTAGCCCTCCAAAAGAGTCCTCCGGTAGCCTCCTCTAGGGCACTCCTCCTACTGCCACTTTCTTTTTTCAGGGGGGGTGGAGGGACCTGCAGATCAGCCAGCCGGCTCGGCCCGGCCACCTCCTGGCTGAGACTTCCCTGTGTATGAAAAAGGGACATTGTTGTAATGTTTTGCATCATCAATCACAATCCTAAATTAGTACTCCCAACTAACATCTAGTTAACATCATTGATTGGACAAGCAGAAATATTTAGAGGAATGCTATACCTGGCTCAATCTGGGCTCCTCCATGTGTGGCCTGGAAGGCCCAGGTTGGGCGTCAGAAGCCTCAGCCGGGGGGGAAGGAAGCGTGGAAGGAAGACTGGAGAGGGATGACCTGGGTTCAGTCTGGCCTGCCAGAAAATGCAGCCTGTCGTAGTACAACATCCTGGGGACATAGATGTCATCTGCTGCTCCGGATCTCTGTGAATCCAGGACTTTCTTGCGCTCCCTTAGATATGTGCTCCTCAGGCCACCAATGAAGATCTTTAATAAGGTGATGTCTGCCGTGGGGATCACCTGCTTCACAATTTTACACAATTGCACCAGTGCTGCCTTCCTCTTTGCTTGGTTCTTGAAATGGGGGTGTTTAATCTCCCACAGACAGGGCAGCTCACTTAAGATATCTATGAATACTGACATGAAGTCATTGTCTTTCAGTAAGATATCCATGTTCACTGCAAGACACAACACAAGACAAAGCCTAATGTCAGACAAAACTCTCCTAATCTTGTTACAATATAGGCTTCAATGTAGAAGCAGTATAGGCACAAGTTTGTCTCTTACCTTCGTTCTTACGATCGGCACGTCCAATGCTCCTTCCTCCGCTCACAGATCGTACGTAATATGCACGCGTGTTACGCTTTATACACATTGCGCATGCGTGTAACTCCGCTCGCCCCTGACATTCTTTCTATTCTATTCCCCGCCCCTTTTCGTTCAGCGCAGTGGGGGAAGAGCACATGGCGGAGTCACAGCAGGTGCGTGCTAATTATAGCAACGAGGAGGAGGAAAGCCCGGATCCGGACACGTCCCGATCCAGAAGGAGACGTTTTAAGGCCACAAATATGTCCTTTGGGGAGATGTTGGAGATGGTCGACATCATGAAGAAGTCCGACTATGATGGAAAGTATGGGCCTTACCCCAACCCCAATATCCGAAAGGCCAAGATCATGGCGAAAGTGGTCAGGGGTCTGCACCGGAATTTTGGGGTAAGAAGATCGAAAGATCAGCTCAGGAAGCGGTGGTTGGACCTGAAATTGAGAGATATATCAAAGCCACAAAGTCTCTGCGCTTAGGACAAATGACAAAAGGAGGGAGGAAAGAACAGGGGGGGGGGTGAAGAGAGAGAGAAGGAAAAGAGAAAAAGAATGAGAAAGGGGGGAGGAAACCAGAGGGAAGGTGCAGGGGGTGAGTGCCCCAATGAGAGAGAAAAGATGAGGGGAAAGGAAGGAAAGAACTAGCCAAAAGAGAGAGTATAAGGTATGCTGCCTCCCCTAGTTGAGCCCTCAAAGAGGACTAACATTTCTTGGGCTGCAGTTCCTCTGAGCTCCACAAGATGGTGATCTGACTTCTAGTGAAACAGGAAGTCTCTATGGAAGACAGGAAGTGATGTCAGGTACAGACAGGAAGTTTACAGGTGAGAGGTGAGTCGGGAGGAAGTAGAGAAGAGACATTGCTGGAAGAAGCAGCAGAGGAGGATTTGTCTGGCGATCCCCTTCTTGGACGTGGTATGAAGTGGTAACCTGGAACTCCTGGGAGAGAGGACATTACATCTCAGTAACCACGGGATACCGGCCAAGTGGACGGGATTGGGATCTTGAAGTGTCTGTCACCCCTGCAGGGGTACTGGGAGCCGGTGAGTGGGGAGCCAAAAGGGGAGCACAGAAGTCACGGATTTTCACCTGTGTGGGCACAACAGTCACCAAGCTCTTGGAACTTTTTTCTTGCTATTTATATTTGGGATGCACCACCTTTGAACAGACTTTTTTATATATATTTTTTGGTGTTTTTTAGTTTCTGGTTTATATATGGTTTTTCAATATACGTTTTGGATTTGATTGCATTTGTCATTTACGTTTGTACACGTACACGCTGGAATCATCACATCAGCTGCATATTAAACATAGCAGCAGCACCTAGTGGTCACTTTTTGCCACTACCTACATGTGGTATACATGTTTATGCAACATAATAGGGTTTTTACACCACATGATAATTTGACTCAAACTTTCAAACAATGGTACAGGGTTTGTTAATTATGAGTTATTGCAGTCTTCACCCTTTGTGCATGATATATATTTTATAATAATTCTTATTACTCACTGTTAACAATCATCATCATCACTATACAATTCAAAAGGGAGCGCCATACCCCCACATACAACTCTGAAATTGAGAGAGCCAGAGCAGTACCGAAAGATCCGGAGAGTGCTGCAAAAAAGTAAGTAGTTGTGCTGTGTTCCTATTCTTTCTGTCTTTATTGCGTTCGTGCTGCTCCATATGCTTTTATTAATTGTAACGTTTAAAAGGGCAACTTTAATGTTCATGGGCCCATTATTCGTTCGTATCAAACATTTTTCTTTCGGCCTCTAAAACCCCATTGTTTAGGCCATATGCATTTTACCACATTTTTTTTTGGCCTACTTGGATGCCAAATAGTTGTTTGTTACTAGAATGAAATGCAAACTAGATTGTGTGTAAGGAGAGGACACTGAGCAGCTGTTTTCACATCTGGACACTGGAGCACTAGTGTGGGACACCAGAACAACATTTTAATTAGGGGGCCACACAGGTGCTCCAGTGTATACTATAGGGGGGGCTACATCTGTGAAGCTTGTACTAAACAGGTAAAGTATTGCAGCTTGACAAAGGGCAATAAAAAAACTACATCTTGGAACTCGGCTAAAATAGACAACTGTACCCCACTTCCAAGCAATGTTTTCTATTTCTAGTTCTGCCATAAAATATCTGTGTGCTAATTATACCATTTTTGTTTGACATAGGGGAGAAAAGACTCGGAGGACACCCCTCATCCGAGGAGACCACAGACCCCCCACCTATGGAAGAAGGTGAAATACCCCCAAACGAAGAAGAGCAGGAGGCAGAAGAATATGTGGTGGAGATTGGCACCACAACAGGTGAGTGTCTGCGACCACAGGCTCAGGTAAAAGAGATGGATGGTGGCAGATTTTTGATACCTGTTTTTGTTTTGTTTCTCTCTTTTTAGGTGATCGTGCTCCAGAACGTTTCACATCAGAAAGTGCCCAGATCCTGATCGGGGAGATCATGGGGTGTAATGTAGAACTGCAAAACATACAGCAAAAAATCAATGATGTTATTAAAAAAAATAATAACATCATTGATGTTTTGGGGCGAATTTAAAACCCCACAAAATCACTTTTTGTATTGTGGTCCAATCTTTTAAAACTTTTTGCAATGTTTTTAAAAGCCAAATTTGGAGGATGCACACAGTGTGTCAACATGTGCTATCTGCCATCACGGGAGAACAATGGACGCGTTTTGGGGGTGCAACCCCTTCCTCAATTATAAAGTAGCGTTGAGGAAGGGCTTGCTCCCCCAAAACACGTCCCTTGATCCCCCCTGATGGCAGATAGCACATGTTGACATTCGTAAATTTGTGTGCATCTTCCAAATTTGGCTTATCCAGGGGTGATTTCCCCCATCTGAAGGCTATATCAAACCCAGTTCCTAAATACTGATGTCTGATATAGCCTTCAGGTTTTACCTAATGTGAACTTTGTAAGTTCAAGTTTTTTGTCTTTCTTGTTGGTTTTAACCAGGCCTGTTTTATCTGAAATGGACATTTCGATATTTGATAATGCTACTGCAAAAATTATTATACAACAAACATGTTGGTTTGTTTTAAAAACCTTTTCTAAATGCACATGTGATTGTGCAGGTATAAAAAAGTTGCTTACTCAAGAATGTGTGGATTATTGTCTCAACACTACAATACAACACTTTTGGGGTGATGTAATTGCTGTTTTCAGCAAAAATGGGTGTTATTTCCTAAGGGCAAATCCTCTTTGACTACAAGTGCAGTTTCAGTGCAGTTGCAAGTGCACTTGTAGTGAAATGTGTTTTTGCATTTAGGAAATAACAGCCAACAGTGCTTTGTATAAGGTTACACAATCACAACATTTTCTGGAATCAACACATTTCTGTCAGGGTCAGGTAAAACAAACACAAGCAGTAAATGTCCACCAAGAATTTCTTTTTTTTTTAATTATAAAAAGGCTTCACATATTGTCTGGCATATTGATAGCCCCCCTACCCGCAAAGAACTCCAGGTAGCGTAACCGGACATCACGGGCACTCAGGGAGGGCAAGCCAGGACGGCCACTTTCAAGCGCCGTCAGTGTGGTTTGATGTAGGATTCCGGCCTCAGGCCCAACTGAGCCAGCATAGTTGGCCGAATGTTTCCTTAAAAAGTTATGGAGAACACAGCACACCAGTATAATATGGTTCAGTTTATACTCCGCCATATGGATGGGTGTCAGAAATAGTCAGAACCGGCTGGCCAGGATTCCAAATGTGCTCTCCACCACTCTTCGGGCTCCGGCCAGCCGGTAATTAAAAACCCTCTGTTCCGGGGTGAGGGTCCTCATTGGGAATGGCCGCATCAGGTGGTCCCCCAGCGCAAACGCTTCATCAGCAACGAACACAAATGGCAGTCCTTCCACATTGTCCTCTGGAGCTGGCAAGTCCAAGCTGCCATTCTAGAGACGCCTGTAGAACTCTGTCTGGGCGATGACTCCACCATCGGACATCCGGCCATTCTTCCCCACGTCCACATAGAAGAAGTCGTAATTAGCCGACACCACCGCCAACATCACTATACTATTAAACCCCTAATTATAATAGTACGACCCCAAGTTGGGTGGTGGGACGATGTGGACGTGTTTCCCATCAATTGCCCCTCCGCAGTTAGGAAAGTCCCACCGCTCGGCAAAGTGGGAGGCCACAGTCTGCCATTCCTGTGGCGTGGAAGGTAACTGTTGAGGAAAAAACAATAAACATTACTATTTTTACTCTGAAACATGGCAAGCAGATTAGACACAAACATTATGGGTCAACCTCCAGATAGCATTTATTAAGGGGAATTTAACAAGGCCAAAGTATAAGGTACACCTATCATATTCCCCCTCCCCCCCTCTCCTGGGCCATTTCTAACATTATAGGGGGTGTGTGTAAATCTTGGACAGGTAACCCTCTTCACTTCATTGAGAGATGAATGCCTAAATAACGGGTATTACTTTGGCCAGCCCCTCCTTAGTTACACTATTGGCAGACCACTGGACAGGTAAGAAGTGTCATAATACAAAGATATAAATACACACTGTACACATTTGAGGACATTTGGACATTCTGCTATTACCTGTCAAGATAATAATAGGATACAAAAACTTTAAACAGTACCATTGGAAAGTATACAGGCAGGCCCTTGCATTGCATGCTTTGGGGAATTCATCCATACATCTGACCATTAAAGAGGTGGGTATAGTGTGTATGGGTTTGGCAAAGTCAGCAGATAGATGATTGAGGATAGAGAATTGGGATCAGCTGACTTAGCAGTTGGGGAGGGAGAGTTACTAAAAATTATTTGGGGACACCACAAAAAAAACCTCTGGCACTTCCTGAATTTAAATCAAAAATAACTTTTCCAAACATTTTAGGGGGTGTTTGGGGTAAAGCACTACTATGAAGCTGATAAAATACATTGTTAAGTGACTACATGAGGTGAATATAGGGCCAGGAGACACCATGCTAGGGAGGTTGGTGAAGGGCAAATATGTATGAAGGACATAAAATAATAATTACATAAAAATCCAGCATGCATGAGGACAAAGGGGACATTCACAGCATATTACAAGCATGGTAATTAGGGAATGAGGAAAGAAATACAATATATTAGCAAACATTAAATACAATAAAAGGTGATATAAAAGGATAAAAAATCTTACCTTCATATACTCCTTCTGCAGGACCTGTATGATGGCAGAACAGGTCTCTGGGATAATGATCCCCAGAGCCTGGGGGGAGATGCCTGTCGAGAACTTCAAGTCCTGCAGGCTTCTCCCTGTGGCCAAATACCGCATGGTAGCAACCAACCTCTGCTCCGGAGTGTTGGCTTGCCTCATGCAGGTATCCTGCCTGCTGATATAGGGGGTCAGCGAAGCCAACAGACGGTGAAACACGGGGTCCGTCATCCTGAGAAAGTTCGAAAGGCATATGAGAGAACTGGTCACGCTGAAGCAACCAATTCTTGGTCCATGAACTCCTCCCCACCCTGTTCATGGACTGGACTTGTGTCAAGGTCAGGACCCCAACACCAAGCCCCCGCACAGCACGAACTTTACGAGGAGTACGCATACAAAACATGGCTAGAAAACGGTCGGCTGCTCAGAACGAAGTAACAGAACCCACTGAAGAACAGCAAGGCCTGTGAAGAGCGACCTGAAAAACAGCAACGAATGAACAAGAATACAATGACTACCTAAAGTCACGCGGAACTTGCTTACACGCACTGAAGAGCAGATACAAACCCACAAGCACAAACTGAATGGCAGAAAACGATCTGAAAGCCACGAGTCTGAAAAAGCGCGAATCGTCTCTCTCCAAACTTTCACTAACACGAGATTAACAAAAGGAGCCCAATGGTGCCGCGCTTGGTTCTGAACCGGCCTTTTCTAGTCTCATCGTACGTGGTGTACGTGACCGCGTGGTTGGCGATCGTAAATTCCGACAACTTTGTGCGACCGTGTGTAGACAAAAAAAGTTTGAGCCAACATCCGTCTGAAAAAGTCCTAGGATTTTGTTGTCGGAATGTCCGAACAAAGTCCGACCATGTGTACGCCCTATAAGAGTCATAGTTTCAAATTGTTTGCCTCAAGCTGAAATGTTGCCTCATCTGAACAATTTCTGCAAATGCGCGGGTATTGACTGTAGGGTATGGCTTGTATAAAGGGTCAGGGGTTGGAGCTTTCAGCATGCAGGATTGTATTCCCTGCTGTGTCCTTTTATACAGTGTACTTGTCAGTCTGTCATCCATACCCTTCAAAACGGTCACATCTAAAAATGCAATCCTACAAGGGTTTGATTGTATCATGAATTTCAAATTGAAATTATTATTTCTTTTTTTAACTTTCAAGTTTTATTGAAAGAAGTAAAGAAAGGATGCACAATATGCAGGTCACAGATACAACTGCATACATTTTTGGTACAGCTTAACATGTCTTGTAATAAACTGGAAATATTATCTGATATTGCACAATTGTAGTGGAGGTCATAAGAGATCAAATCTTCTTTAATCACTGATAAGCTATCTTATTTAAAGGTAAAAGACTTCAGATTTGCCTCTGTCATCAACTGAACAATACAAAAAAAAAACATTGTTAACCTTATTCTAATTTGGTTTCTTATCGTCCTCTGCCGTTATTATTGTAGGGGTAGGGAAGGAGGGAAAGACAAAAAGAAAGGCAGGAGTATAGGTACATTGTTAGCTTTCAGATCCACTCAAACATAGTGAGTTAAATATTTGGTCCTGTGAAATCATGCATTTGTTTGGTCTTTATGAGTAGGTATGAGCCCGATGTTCGAGTTGAATTTAAATGTCATTCATCGAACAGCGAACAATATGCAGTGTTCGCGGCAAATTCAAAAGCTGCCAGAACACTGTTAAAATCTATGGGACACTAACATGAAAAATCAAAAGTGCTAATTTTAAATTCTTATATGCAGGTTATTGTCATAAAAAGTGTTTGGGGACCCGGGTCCTGCCCCAGGGGACATGTATCAATGCTAATTTTTTTTTTTTAAACGGCCATTTTTTTGGGAGCAGTGATTTTTTTAATGCTTAAAGTGAAACAATTAAAATGAAATTTTCCTTTAAATATTGTGCCTGTGGGTGTCTATAGTATGCCTGTAAAGTGGCACATTTTTCCCGTGTTCAGAACAGTACCACAGCAAAATGATGTTTCTAAAGGAAAAATTGTCCTTTAAAACTGATCGTGGCTGTAATGAATTGTCGGGTCTCGGGAATATAGATAAAACTCATTGAAAAAAAGAGCATAGGATTCCCCCTCCCAGTCCATTACCAGGCCCTTTGGGTCTGGTATGAATATTAACCACTTAAGCCCTGGACCATTTGGCTGGCAAAAGACCAGAGCACTCTTTGCGATTCGGCACTGCATCGCTTTAACTGACAATTGCGCGGTTGTGCAACGTTGCTCCCAAACAAAATTGACATCCTTTTTTCCCCACAAATAGAGCTTTCTTTTGGTGGTGATTGATCACCTCTGCGGTTTTAATTTTTTTGCGCTATAAACAAAAAAAAAGCGTCAATTTTGATAAGAACGCATTATTTTTTTACTTTTTGCTATTATAAATATCCCCAAAAAATGTATAAAAAAAAATTTTTTTCCTCAGTTTAGGCCGATATGTATTCTTCTACATATTTTTGGTAAAAAAATCGCGATAAGCGTTTATTGATTGGTTTGTCCAAAAGTTATAGCGTCAACAAAATAGGGGATAATTTTTATGGCATTTTTATTAATATTTTTTTTTTTACTAGTAATGGCGGCGATCAACAATTTTTATCATGACTGTGACATTATGGCGGACAGATTGGACACCTTTGGCGCTATTTTGGGACCATTCACATTTATACATCAGTGCGATTAAAAATGCATTGATTACTGTATAAATGTGACTGGCAGTGAAGGGGTTAACCACTAGGTGGTGCTGTAGGGGGTTAAGTATGTCCTAGGGAGTGATTCTAGCTGAGGGGGGCTATGTGTGACACAACACTGATCACCGCTCCCGATTACAGGGAGCTGTGATCAGTGTCAGTGTCACTAGGCAGAACGGGGAAATGCTTGTCTACATCAGCATTTCCCCATTCTTCCTCTCCGTGAGACGATCGCAGGTATCCCCGCAGACATCGAGTCAGCGGGACCCGCGATCACACTCACGGAACTTGCGGCAGGCGCGCGCCCTCAAACCGCTTCTTAAAGGGCAACGTACAGGTACGTTAATATGCCTGTATGTGCCCTTCTGCTGATGTATATTGGCATGAGCCGGACAGCAAGTGGTTAAAGGGAACCCCGAACTAAAATTGAAAAAAATTGCATGGGGTCCCCTAAAATCCATACCAGGTCCTTCGGGTCAAATGCCAGTTTTTGAGATCCTTTTCGCAATTCTTAAGAAGGGGGTAGTTCTGTTCAAAGATGGTTTGTGGTTGTGGGGTCAACCAGATTCCAAGGTATTTAATTGCCCGAGGGTCCCATCTAAAGAGTGAGTTGGTCTTAGTCAGAGGAAGTATTCTGTGCGGTAGTGGGACATTTAGCACCTCAGATTTTGTATAGTTTATCTTCAGATTTGAGATATAACCATAATGGGTAAATTCCTTTAGCAAATTGGGGAGAGGTATTGTCGAGTTTGTTAAGAAGAACAAGAGATTGTCTGCATATGCTGCTAACTTGAACTCCCTGTCCTGACCCTTTATCATTCTGATAAAAGGTTCTAAGGACAAGATGAATAGCAGGGGTGATAAAGGACATCCCTGTCTATTTCCATTCATTATGTGTACCTTTTTGGACAGTGTGCCATTGATTTTTAAGTTCGCTGAGGGGTTTTGGTACAGTGCAGAGATTCTGGCTAGCATGTGTAGGCCTAGCCCCACATGTCTGCATACTGCCATCATGAAATCCCAGGCAACACGGTCGAAGGCCTTCTCTGCATCCATAGAGAGGAGAAAGACTTTGATGTCCCACGCTCTCACTGCGTAAATTAGGAAGGGACCTTTAGTCACGTTATCTTTGGCTTCTCTACCAGGCATGAAGTCCTCCTGTTCCAGGCCAATGAGCTCTGGAAGAAGCGGTCCTAATCGTAGAGCTAGGATTAAGTTTGACGTCTAGGTTTAGGAAGGATATGGGGCGGTAACTGGCACAGTCCATGGGGTCTTTATTTTTGGAAACACCGCAATGTATGCTGATAGGAAGTCTGGTGTTACCTCCCTGGGTTTAGACATGGAATTCAAAGCCACAGTAAGCGGATCCGCGATAATGTTTATGAAGGTTTTGCAGTAGATGGTGGAATAGCCATCTGGCCCTGGGCTCTTCCCTGATTTCAATTGTTTGATAGCTTGTCTGATCTCTAGTGATGAGATTGATGATTCTAGTAGGGAGATGTCAAAGTCTTGTAGGGTCGGGAGTCTGCTCTTGTTTAAGTAGTCTTGGATAATTTGTGTTCTGTCTCCCTTCATACCCTGTTGTCTGTGTTATTGTGGTAGGTTATATAGCTTAGTGTAAAATTTGTGAAAGCGTTTAGCTATCTGCTCGGCCGTCACATCAATATTACCATTCTCTCTTTTGATACCGGAAATATTATTGTCATAGGTTTGGTCTCTCAAGGCCCTGGCCAGAAATCTGCCTGTCTTATTCCCCGACTCGTAATAAAGCTTTTTTTAAAAAAAAACAGCATTTGTTTAGTTCTGGAGTATGTGTTGTAAGTCCTTTCTGGAGTCTAGCAGTTTCTTTGCCAATTGTACTGAGAGTGACTGCTTGTGGAGGGTTTCTAAAGTGCTGATTTGTGCTATCAAGCTTTGGATTTTTCCCTTTTTTTTCTTTTTTTAGAACCCATCCTGATCAGTTTCCCCCTGATTGTACATTTATGTGCCTCCTAGACTACTAGTGGGTCCGCATATGGCGTGAAGTTATGTCTAAAGAATTTTGTCAGGGAAGAGGTGATTGTGGGAAGAAGTGATGGGTCCGTCAGCAATGAGGCATTAAGTCTCCATGTTGGTTGTCTATGTGGGGGGGTCATGAGGTCCAGTGTTAGGGAGATGAGGGAGTGATCTGAAATCGATTGAATACCTAAATGAGCCCCTTTCACTGAAGTGAGGTTTCTTTGTGAGATAAACAAGTAGTCTAGACGCGCGTAACTGGAGTGTTAATTATTCAAAAAATGGGGACGAACAACACTGTGTATAACACTAGATGACTGTGCGTTAAGGCTAAACAAGTACGGTCCCCTCCCAGATGACCCCTCCCCCAGGTGGAGAACCATCTGATGGACACTAAACCAAACATAGGGTCACCCAAACATACCCTGGAAGCTCGACGTGGCAGGATGGATACAGTCCACTGCCAAGGGGATAGCCACCCTACACTATCAATAGTATGGCTGTAGGGGGCTTGATAGGAAAGCCTGATAAAAACTGTAAAAAATAAACATATGTACTGTAAGGCTATAAAAAGCTGAACTATAATAAAGAAAAAAATGGGGGACAATGCCTCATTACATACCAAACTATACAGATATGGTGTCATATATCCGGGACGCTGTAGAGATGGTTAGTATGTGATTAGACCGTATACGGCGAATATGCTGGTGGATTGAAAACAATAGTAGCTGGGTTAAAGGAAGAGGAGAGAAAATAGACAAGGAGTGAGGATACTGGATGAAAATTGAAAGTCAAAAATGGGGATATGCCAACAGATTTAGTGAGGAAAAAAAAAAAAGAAACCTCAATGTGAGAGGTTAAGGGCTTACCCTTCAAACTGGAATCAAGTAGGAGCAATGAAAAACTTATGCAAACTTAGGCAGGAGACAAGGGTAAGTGGAAGTGATATTCACACAACTATGGTGCGTAAACCTAATGAGTGGGAAAGAAACAGATCCCAATGAATAAAGGCGGCAGCCGTTTGATGCAAGCAAACAGGGGCATGGCCGAGTGGTAGGCCTACCCAGGAGGAGGGGATGAGACAGCAACCATAGGAAGGATGGTGAAGTAGGCTGGTCTACAGAGCGGAGGACAGGGGGGCGGAGAAAGGCCAGGGGGTGGGCTGGCTGTGGAAAGCAGTCAGCCCCTGGGTGTCCATACAGCCAAAGGCTGTGACTGGGTGGGCCGACACAGGGAAGTGGACAATAAGCACCGAAGGAGACCAGAGGTGGATGAAAGGATGGGAGGGGGATGGCGGGGGTGGAAGGAGATAGGGAGGGGAATGGACAGGGAACAGCCAGGCAATGCTCCAGAAGCCAGGCAGTTCATCCAATCAGCCAGTCATCTAGCGACAATATACACAGTGATGTGAATGAAGCTGTAACAATATATTATTAAATTCCAATAAAAATACCAGAAAATGACAAAAAAAAGGAAAGAGGGACGTATACAAAGGGATTGAAAATACAAAATATATATAAGGTCATAATCATTTAAAAATATATGACAGAGAATACAGAGCAATGCGTTAATATAATAAATGACAATAGGAAAAAGCATAAACTATAAACTGAGAAGAAGCGAAGACCAAGTGGGATGATGTTACAAAGTACATAAATAGCAGGGAACTAGCATATGTGTTAGACCCCAAGATGGTAGGGGGGTCAGCAAAGCAGTGATTGTCATAATCAAGAGATGGGGGAGCATGATAAAAAAATGGGGGTGAGCCAAACGTACGAGTCAAACCCACTGGAAACCAAACAAGACAAACTAATCAAACCCACTGGAAACCAGACAAGACAAACTACAAATAAAGTCTATGAAAGACATGCATAAAGAATAATGGACTTATAAGAAACTTTATAGGAAGTATTTGAAGCTTATATATTCGTTCAGACCAGGGTACTTGATAGCATCCAAGCAGTGTATCTACTTAGTTTCAAACTGTAATAGGGTAACGTCGATACCACCGCCTCGAGCATGTAAGGGTATATGCTCAAGCGCTGTGAATCGCACAACATTAGGATCAAAATCATATTGGGTAGCAATATGCATATTAAGGGCGGTGGTGGTAAGTCGTTTAAAGAGTGGCTTAATATGGTACTTAATACGCTTAAAAAATAAGCGCTTCATCTTACCGACGTAAAAGCATCCGCAAACACAGATGGCTAGATAGACCACTCCAATGGTTTTACATGTAACTCGATGTTTCACAGAGTGAGTCTTGCCATTAGGGAGAATGACATCTCTAGAGTTGATAATCAAAGAACAAATGTCGCAGTGTCCACAGGAGAAAGTGCCAGTATTGGCAAAGTTCATTGGGTTTTTTCGCATATGATGACTGGTAACCAGACGGTCCCTTAAAGAGGGAGCCCGTCGGTAAGTAATCTCAGGATAAGATTTTACATACTTACTAATGGTGGTGTCTACGGTCAATAGAGGCCAAATTTTCTTAAGAATGGCTCTAGTTTGCATATGCTGTTTGGAAAACTGAGTTATAATGACTGGTCAGATTTGTGAGGTTTTTTGAGTGGATAAGGTCTCGTCTGTTGAGTTTGATTACTCTGTTAAATGCCCTTTTAAGTAAGGATCAACTGTATCCTCTTTGATAGAGTCTATCATGTAAATCTTTGGATGCCTGATAAAAATCATGATCCAAAGTGAAGTTTCTCCTAAGTCGGAGAAACTGGCTATGGGGATGCTATCCAAGAGAGGTTGTGGGTGTGCACTTGTGGCGTGTAGTAATGTATTGCTCGCGGAGGGCTTACGGTATAAGGATGAATGTAAGATCCCTTCAGACTCTAAATAGATAAAGCAATTTGGGTAGAATAGTCATTTTGATTGCATTAATCTTCCCTATCCAGGATAAAGGAAGTTGCGACCATTGTTTTATTAGATTTGTGATCTGTCTTAATACAGGAGGATAATTGGTTGAGAATAAGTCAGAATGAGATGCTGTTAAATGAATTCCAAGATATGGGATTGATTTTTCTGCCCATGTGAATGGGAGTGCAGCCCTAGCCGGGATCAATTCCATGTTTGTGAGCGAAATATTAAGCACTAGGCATTTCTTAGGATTAATCATAAGGCCGGATAGGGCTGCAAATCCATCAAGAGCTGGTATTAAGTTAGGACCAGAGACCTGTGGTGATGATAGAAAAAGTAATATATCGTCTGCAAATATACATAATTTGTGTGTAATACCTCCTACTTCAATGCCAGTTATAGTTTGGTTTGTTCTGATGTATTGGGCCATGGGTTCGAGTATAAGGGCAAATAACAATGGAGATAATGGGTAACCCTGTCGGGTACCTCTTTCGATATTAAAGGCTTCAGATTTGTATCCAGCATATTTTATATAGGCTTTGGGTTTATTATATAATGCTTTGATCCATGTAAAAAAGTGGGGTCCAAAACCCCATTTTTGTAATGAATATTGCATATATTGCCAGGATACTGTATCAAATGCCCTCTTAATATCGAGAGATAGAAAACATAAAGGGATTTTCCGTTTTTTAGCAATATGTGCCAATAACACTGCCCTGCGTATATTATCGCCTGCCTGTCTATTTGGCATGAAGCCTACTTGATCTCTATGTATTAATTTTCCTATAATGCTATTGAGGCGTTTTGCTATTATTTTTGCTAATAATTTAATATCGAGGTTTAACAGAGAAATAGGCCGATAATTCAAACAGGAGGTATCATCAGAAAGGGGTTTTGGGATCATACAAACAATTGCCATTAGTGTTTCTTGCCGAAAAGAATGTCCATCTAGAAGTTTGTTAAAAGTTTCAGTGAGAATGGGAGAGAGTATTTCTGAGAATGTTTTATAGTATAAAGCCGAGTAGCCGTCTGGGCCTGGTCTTTTGTTAAGTTTTAGGTCTTTTATGGCGTTAGCAACTTCATCTATAGTTATAGGCTCATCCAAACTGCTTTTTTGATTCTGAGATAACTCAGGTAAGGTTATTTTTGAGAAGAAGGATTCAGCCTCTGTAGGATTAAATTCATTGTTTGTCTTGTATAAAGTTGCGAGATGTGAGTGAAATTTATGAACTATTTTAACTGGATTACAAGTGTAAACATTTTTTGATAATTTCAAACGTATTGGTTTGAAAGATTTGTTAGTTGAATTTAATGCCCGAGCCAAATATGTACCTGGTTTGTTTGTATTCATGTAGAAATTGTGTTTGGAGCGTTTGAGGGATTTATCAACTGACTCAGTGAGAAATAGATCGTATTCCAATCTAGATTTTTCCAGATGAGATTTTGTACTCTGAGATGGATTATCTTGAAATGATATGTAGGCTGCATTAAAATTGAGTTCTAGTTTTTTTGCTAGATTTTTGCGTTCCCGTTTAAATAGTGCCATTTGTCTTTGTATTGTACCACGCAAGACAGGCTTATGAGCTTCCCACAGTGTTATTGGGGAGATGTCTGTTGTATTATTAATTGATATGTATTCCTTTAAAGCTTGTTCAATGGCCATCTGATGTAGTGGGTGTTTGAGCATCATGTCCGGTAAGTACCACGTTGGGTCATGCGCTTTTGGTATGGCTGAGGCTATAGTAGTGTATACTGCATTATGGTCAGACCACGGAATCGGAATTATATCTGATGCAATAATTTCTGGTATCATTCCTACTGTTAGAAAAATATGATCTATTCTGGTGAAGGTTTGATGAGGGTGCGAGAAATAAGTGAATTTCTTTTTCATTGGGTTACTTTCTCTCCACGAATCTACCAGATTGTATTTGGAAAGAAGTTGAGAAAAAGGTAATCTAGAGGTTATTTTGGATGGTGTAAAAGGTGATTTATCTAGAAATGGGAGGAGGACCTGGTTCGAATCCCCACACATTATCACTGTTCCTATTTTGTGTGTATTAATCACTTGTAATATATGTGAGAGGAATGGTGTAGGTTGTTTGTTAGGAGCGTAGTAGGAAATCACCGTGATTGCTGTATCCATTATATAACCCATGAGTATCAGGTATTTACCTTCTGGGTCTTTAATTTCTGATGATAAGGTGAATGGTGTGGATCGGTGAAATGCAATTAGAGTTCCCCTTTGCTTGGTACAGGCAGAAGCCATGTAAATTTGTTGATAAAAAGGAGAAATATATTTTGGAGTAGAATCTTTGGTGAAGTGTGTTTCTTGGAGGCATACTATGTGAGCCTTCTTGTTATGGAAAGTACGGAAGGCTTTGGTCCTTTTTTGAGGGACATTTATTCCCTGAACATTCAGGGAAAGTATATTCAGTGGTGCCATGGCAACAGATCAAATAGTTTTGACTTACTTTTTGTTATGCAGAGCTGACTGCGCAGATCAACCTGTGTGGACTGAAGAGATGAATAGATAGAAAAGAAACCAGTGAATTCTGGAGTAAAGAGTAAACAAAAAACATATGAGATTAGATGATACATTGTATAAATTATTTTTTGCAAGTAATCACAATTTACCCATGAAAGAGAATAAATATCTCTCTCAGGGGAATAAGTGCCTTTGTCACACTCCCACATAATATGGTTGGGAGAATGAGGAGGGCTAATGGGGGTACACGGATCTTCCGCTTACAGGAGAGAAGTGCTATGTCAAAAGACATCAAAATGATGTTTCATTAATTGGAGTGCAGAATATAGTTTTTGTTGAAATTATTTATTCCAGGGTGGTTTTATATGGTTAGTCTTGCCCTAGGCTAAATAATTCAGTTAGAAAGGTACTGTTAATAACTTTGGTATTGATGAAGATAGTTTGAATTATTTTGGGATTTTAACCCTTTTAGAGTAAACAATTACATATTTTATTCATATGTAACTGTTTAGATATGTTAACTCATAAAATTGAGGTTGTATTACTTCAGATTAGAATAAACAAAAACATAATTCTAGGAACTAGTTAGGTAATAATATATTTGTTTTAAGAAAAGAAAGAAAAAGCTTCCATTACTTCTGGATTATTGAACATATTTGTCCTAAAAAGTAATAAATCTATTGTTATTACCTGATAATATATAACTGAACAAGAATTTCCTTATTTCACTTATATATTCTAAGGCTATATGAATCAGAAGTAATAAGAAATATAACTAGAATGTAACATGATCCCACACAGTGTGTGACTATCAGAATGCAGTTACAATCAGTTATAAATACAGTTTTTTTTTATAGAGAACCATCTCTTAGTATAATAAATGAAGAGATATCAGGAATTAGGATGTCAGTCCATTGAATCTTCTTGGTCCATGGATGATGTGGCATAACGGCCTCTTTTGTGAGAATGATGATTCCCATTTTGTTCTGAAATTTTCTGAGTGCTGCCTGAAGGTGAAGATGATGCCATTCTTCTGCGTGTGGGAGAGTTGCTGCTTGTGGGTTCTGTCAGATTTAATTTTAAAAGGGTTTGTTGTAGTTCATCTGCTGATCTGCTTCTGTAAATTGTACCTTGGTAGTCAAATCTGACTGAAAAGGGGAAGCCCCATTGATACATAATGTTGTGGCGTTGCAGTTCCATTAGTTGGGGTTTCATGGATCGTCTTTTAGTAATAGTAAGTTGGGATAGGTCAGCAAAAATTTGATAATTGTGTCCTTGAAAATTAAGTTCCTTTTTTTCTCTTGCAGCGATTAGTATTTGTTCTTTCGTTCTGTAATAATGAAATTTTGTGATTATATCACGTGGGGGTCCATCTTTCTTTTTGGCTGTGAGAGCTCTGTGTACTCTGACCAGTTCTAAACGTTCAATAGGGATATCTGGCTTTAGTTCTTGTAATAGAGCAGTAATAGTAGATTGCAGGTCTGTCACTGTTTCAGGTATTCCCCTTATGCGCAAGTTTGAACGTCTGGCTCTATTTTCGTAATCTTCGAGCTTAGTTTGAAGTATTAAATTCTCTTCTTTTAATTGTTCCAATTCTGTTATATTTACTTGGGTTGTAATTTCAAATTCATCCATTTTTATTTCTAGGGCTGCGGTGCGGTTTCCCAGCTCTCTTATTTCTTTGGTTAGGCTTTTTGTTATTTGGTCTGAGGTTTGTTTTAAAGCCTTATGAAGCATCTTTTCAAATTGTAATAATATTACTGGGGATGCTGAGGAGGCTTGTGGAGAAGTTTGTGAGAGGATTTGTTCAGTATCTGACTCAAATGGAGAGTCTTGCTGTGACATTTTCTGTCTGTGAGAGCGCCCTGATGCTGTATGTTGTGAGGTGACTGGAGCTGCTTTAGTTGCAGTGAGTGCCTGTGAGATTTTTGTGAGGTGATTTTTATTTCTGCCACGGTTTCCTCCCAGTACCATATTTCCTGCCCAAACTTTCACAGTTTGTTCCCTGGGGCAAAAAGGTTCAAATGGATACCTTTTGAGCCTGCAGGCTCCGCTTTGTCCTTCTCTTCTCTCCTCAGCGGTGTGGAGCTCTAACAATGCATGTCTGCTCTGCTAGGCTCCGCCCATCTCCCCCACAGGTGTATATCTTTAATCAATTGAAATCTGTCAAGATCAACAGAAGGGCAAAATGTAAGTCCAAGTTTAAGTACAAAAATCTGTTCCTCTATTTAAGGTAGTGAGGAACGATTAAAGACTTCTAATCCTGGGGTTCCCTGGTTTGCAGGGGTATTGTGGGACTCAGTGCTTGATCCGGATTTTTCCAAAAAAAAAATTGGTGCCATTTTGGGGTCAATTGATTGAGTGCTGGTGGGGAAAAGTGAGGACAGGGTAGGTTCGCTTACCCTATGAACAATAGTGGAAGATGAAGAAGAAGAAACAGGGGTAGTGACCCCAGAGATAGGATGTGGCTGTGAGTGAAGCATAGAGGGTATGGAAGAATGTCTACCAGATATGGTGAAAAGGGTAGATGAGTGCACGTTATTGAGGTGAGTACGAACCACCAAGGGTCGCCGAGTAGAAGTGGGTCCGAAGGTGCAATTAAGAGAATCCGTGGAGGCCATGGTGCGATCCCAGTTTCTTTTTTTAGGCATTATATCCTGGGATAGCTCGCAATAAGTGGTTAAGTTGCTAGGTGAAAAAGAAACAGAAGTGTTATTAGGTGCATCTGGCACAGGCTTACCGATTCTTTAGAGTGATCTGGGACAGGTCCTGGAATAACATTATAGTTTCTCCATTAAAGATAATGTGGTCATTCATCCTTGCTTTACGTATGATTTCCTCTTTGAGGACAAAACTTTTCAGGCAGCAAATTATGTCCCTTGGAGGTGCAGTCTCGGGGGCCCCTCGGCTTTAGGGCTCTATGTGCTCTCACAAAGTTGATCTCCATGTCCTCCTGTCTTTCTAGCAAGCTATTGAAGACCTTCTGTAACACTGGGACAATCTGGTCAGTCTCCACTGATTCTGGAATCCCCCTCACTCTTAGATTACATCTTCTGTCCCTGTTATCTAAATCTTCAATATGCCTATTAATTTCTATGAAGTGCTGTGACTGTGTATAAGATATCTTTTAGTTTCATTATCTTTTATTAAGATGAGTGCACGTTATTGAGGTGAGTACAAACCACCGAGGGTCGCCGAGTAGAAGTGGGTCCGAAGGTGCAATGAAGAGAATCCGTGGAAGCCATGGTGCGATCCCAGTTTCTTTTTTTAGGCATTATATCCTGGGATAGCTCGCAATAAGTGGTTAAGTTGCTAGGTGAAAAAGAAACAGAAGTGTTATTAGGTGCATCTGGCACAGGCTTACCGATTCTTTAGAGTGATCTGGGACAGGTCCTGGAATAACATTATAGTTTCTCCATTAAAGATAATGTGGTCATTCATCCTTGCTTTACGTATGATTTCCTCTTTGAGGACAAAACTTTTCAGGCAGCAAATTATATCCCTTGGAGGTGCAGTCTCAGGGCCCCTCGGCCTTAGGGCTCTATGTGCTCTCACAAAGTTGATCTCCATGTCCTCCTGTCTTTCTAGCAAGCTATTGAAGACCTTCTGTAACACTGGGACAATCTGGTCAGTCTCCACTGATTCTGGAATCCCCCTCACTCTTATATTACATCTTCTGTCCCTGTTATCTAAATCTTCAATATGCCTATTAATTTCTATGAAGTGCTGTGACTGTGTATAAGATATCTTTTCGTTTCATTATTTTTTATTAAGATTTTCATATTAACAACAATAAATCAGTACATCCGTATACAGTTACAAGTATTAGTCCTTAGTTCTTTCTATAAATGCATCCAACACGCAATTATACATGTCACGGTGTACAATCTATATTTACTTTTAACTGATTTAAATTGAAAATTTCAAACTGTTTTCTTATAATAGCAAGTGTAGGATGGGAACTAGGAACCACCCCCCCAGACACCCCTCCTGGGAGCAAACTGTGTCCAGGGGGGTAGTCCCCCCGCCCCCCCCCCATTCATTAGTATAATCAAGTCGATAGAGCAGTTGCTTCTTGGCATTCCCATTGTACTCCATATTGTTTGTATTATAAATGCTTATGTGTATGGGTGCAGTTTAACATAGAGTTGCTGAAGATGCACAACATCAGCAGAATAAAATATATGGGTAATTGTTCAAGCTTTCACTTAACGGACAAATAAAAAATAAAATAACCAAAAAAAATAAGAAATTATAAAATAAAAAAAAAACTAAACCAAACAGTGACAACATTTTACCAGCAAATGATAGTATAGCTAATATGTCTATGCCAGATTATCAATGAGAAGTCTCTGGAAGTCTTGCGCACCATGAAGCCCATTTAATCTGTAATTTTGCCATTGAATTGGCTGAATATACCAAAAAATTTTCTTAAAGGTAGTGAGTATTCACTCTGTGTATTACGTCACTAATATTTGGTATAATATCTGATTTCCATTTCGAAGTGATAGATAAATGTGCTGCTATCAATATATGGGTAGTTATACATCTATACTTTGTGGGTATATTATCAATCCCTAAGCTAAGAAGAACTAATGCAGGAGTGGGGGAAAGGACAATTCCAATGATTTTTGCTAGTAGAGAGAAAACCGAATTCCAGAAGCTTCTCTCTGATTTACACTCCCATAGTATGTGGAATATCGTTCCCTTAATGCCACATTTTCTCCAACATAATATATCGGAGCTATTAAAGATTTGTGAGGGGTGCATGCGCGGTCGGCTCCAAGATGACTGCTTAAGTCCGGAGCTCCGCACTGCCTCAGCCACACGGCGCACTAAGCGGGGGATCCGGGGCCCCGGGGGCCGCTAAAACCACCTACACCGCGGGCGGAATAGCTGGGGCACAAGCCCATGAAGGCAGGATTGTCCAGGAGGGACCTAGAGCCGCTCTTTAGAGCCTCGGCGGGACGGGCCAAATCCAAGATGGCGGACGCCATGCTGCAGACTACACAGAACGCTGAGGAGAGACAGGGAGACAAGCTGTCTTATGCTGCAGTGACCCGCTCTTCCCATCCTGGGACCCCAGTGAGTACTTCCAAACCTGCTGCACTCATCCCAGCATTTACAGAGCCCATTACTGCACAGTCGCTGGAGGAGCTTCAGCACTTATCCATGGGGCCTACCTCTCCTAACACAGGGACAGGGCCTGTAATGGCTGACATCCCCTCTCACACACTGCTCTCTGCTCCGAACCTCTTCTCCCAATTGTCAGCCCTATTAGACAGAGGCCTGGCTCAAACTGCAGCTAAAATCACGGGAGACATCAGGGAAGACTTCCAAGTACTAGGCTCCCGGATGGAAGCCATTGAGGATAAATTTGACCATACTATTTCTAAAACCAGACAGAACTCTGCCCACATCCAGGTATTACAGGATCAGCTGGACATTGCGCTCTCTCGTATCGATGATCTTGAAAATAGAACTTCAGAATTAAGGGGCTCCCAGAATCGATAACGGACACAATATCGGTAGTTCAGGACTTTCTCAAACTAATTATCCCTGACATTCCTTCTCATAAGTTGGAGATAGACCGAGCTCACAGGACGTTGGGACCCCCTAGGAAAGATGGCCTCCCTTGGGATATAGTGGTTAAACTTCACTACTTTTCGGTGAAGGAAGAAGTGATGAAAAAATGCAGATATCAACACCCTCTCACGTGCAGAGGTCATACCATACAAGTTTTCGCTGACATCTCACCAACCACAATACAAAAAAGGAGGTCGCTGAAACCCCTGCTTACTGTACTATCTCAACATGAAATCAAATATAAATGGGCCTTCTCCTTTGCATTGAAGCTTCCGCAGCCTACAAGATGGTGAACGGCTACTTCTAGATCTTCGCCTCATCTCACAAGAATCAGCAATGGACATGACAAATTCGTCTGCGGGATCTTCCAAACGCCCCTCTCCAGCGAGTCCTCTACAGCCGGTCTGGGACAAACCCAAATGCAAACGCTCCAAAGAAGCCAGACCTCCGTGACACTGCGAGTCAAGGATTTTTCTCACTGCTAACTTTCTACCTGGACTCTCTCCTCAGTGTTCAGTCTGAGCTCAGAGAGACTCTGGGACAGATGTACCCCTGATAAAAAAAAAGGGAAGAGAACATTTTTTTTTTTTGCTCACTTTTTTTCGGGCTTTTGTTTTCAGTCTCCTTTTTCCTTTTTTTTGTTTTCTAATATCTAGTTAATTGGTTACTGGCATTTGTACCCATTGCGGCCCACAGAGGTCCTTTTCATGAGAGCTAACTACAGGGTTACAACGTTGCTGTAGGCTCTCATGGATATTGGTCAGGGCTTAATGTTATTTATTTGTTTAGCACTTGCCTCCTGGTGGTCTTAGGCATATAGTTACTAACCGTGGAGGTTTAACCCCTAATAATAGCTGTAGAAAAGCTTTCTAGGTGGGTCTGGTTCTGTTACCCCTGGGTTGGATCATGACGTATCCCCCCCCCAGGTTTTCCCGGGGGGGGGGACTGCTGGGTGGTGGGCGGTCGGGGACCCCTGATCCCTCAAATCAGAGTGATTATATTTTTATAATTTTGTTGTATAATTTAAGGTGCGCCGAGGCTGGGACAGTCATGCCGCGCCTCCCCCTACCCAAGGTTTAGGTAATTCCTTCTCCCTGGGTTAGGAGTCCGCCCTGTACGCAGGGACTGGACGTGTCTTTTTCTCCAATGTGTGATGTGCTCCGAAGCCTTCACTTCTCTCTTAAGCCCCTAGGGGGCTTGAAGCACCCATCCTCACCTTCCCCTCCTTCCCCTCTTCTTCTTTCCTCTCTAAAGAAAATTGTCTTTGCAGTTGGTCGTCTGCCTGTCGATGTCCATTTTCCACAAAAGAAGCGAAGGATTCCCTTCTCTGCACTGGATGTAGTTCTCCACAGCTCCTTAGATCAGGTAAGCGTTGGTGGATTGGTGGTAGGTCCACCCCCTCTGCTCCATGGCTGTTGATGATTTATCGTCTTCCCCACTAAGGGTGGCGACTCATAATACCCAAGGGCTAAACTCACCTTCTAAACGAAGGAAGGTCCTAGATTATATGAAGTCCCGCAACATTGATATGTGTTTCTTCAAGAAACACACTTCCCGATCTGGTACAATCCCACTTTCCTTCATGCCCAATTCCCCTTATTTTATTTAGCTAACGTGGAAGATAAAACTAGGGGGGTGGGTATCCTCATTTCAAAGAGTTATAGATTTACTTTGCAACAGGTGCTGCGGGACCCAGAGGGGAGGTATATCCTTGTGAAGGGTTCTATTGAGGGTAGACTATTTTCTCTAGTATCTTATTACGCCCCGAATGCAGGCAAACTCAAATTTTTCAGTAATCTGTTTAAGACTCTTGATCCCCTACTGGAAAGCTTCACAATCTTAGGCGGAGATTCTAATGTCGTCTTTGACCAGGGCCTAGACAGATCTAAACCTCCCCGCGCTCAAACCATTCGCCCGACTAGGAACAGCTCTAAGATAGCTAAATTGATATACTCACAAGGTCTCACGGACATTTGGAGGGAGTTAAATCCAACCAAAAAAGATTATACTCATTTCTCCCATGCTCACCAATCTTATGCCCGACTGGACCATTTGTTGGTCTCCAATAGATTAATTCCGTCAGCCCAAAAAGCACAGATTACAAACACGGTGTGGTCCGATCACTCCTAGTTGAGTGTTACAATAAACAACCAAGCCCCACAAACCAAACCCGCCTTCTGGAGACTAACAGAAACAATTAATTCCGACCCTATTAGGAAAGTAGAAATCGAAAAGGCTATCTCTGACTACTTTACACTAAACGACACTGCAGATGTCTCAGCTGAAACCTTATGGGCTGCTCATAAGGTGACCATTCGAGGGAAACTGATCCAAATATTTTCCCAAATTAAAAGGGAACACAGGGTGGACATAGACAATCTTGAAAAGACCTTCCAAAAACTGTGTTCGGAGCACAAGAGAGATCCAGCTCGGGTTTCGGTGTCCCGGCTGGATGCGGCACGCCTGGAGCTCAATTTAGCTCTTACAGTCAAGGCAGAAAAACGCATTTTATGGCAAGGAGCAAAATACTACTACCAAAAGAATAAAGCTGGGTCTCTCTTTGCCTCCCGACTCACACCGCGTACTCACTCGTACACCTTCCCTAGAATCAAAATAGCAGGCCAACAACACACGGCGAATCCTCTGAAAGTCATGGAAGCCTACCATGGATTCTATGCAGATCTTTATAGTGAACATAAGTTGAATGGGACTCAGGCTGTTACCAAATTCTTGGATAACTTGCTGATTCCCACTCTGTCGGCGGAACACAGATATAGACTCGAAGCTCCTGTATCTACTGAGGAAGTCCTAGCTGTAATAAAAAACCTAAAGAGATGTTCAGCTCCGGGTCCAGATTGTTTTTCCACACCATATTATAAAACTTTTGCGAATACATTAGCACCGTACCTAGCCAAATTTATTAACTCTAAAATCAAAGGGGACCCTCTGGACCCGCAGATGAATGCTGCATTCATCACCGTCATCCCAAAACCGGACAAGGACCCGGGTGAAGTTTCTAACTACAGACCCATATCTCTGATCAATAACGATCTTAAAATAATGACTAAAATTATGGCTGACCGCCTAGCGTCCTTTATCGGGTCTTATATAGATAAGGACCAAGTCGGGTTCATTCCCGGACGGCAGGGTCCTGACCAAATCAGAAGAACAGTTGATGTGGTCTCGATCTTGCAATCGGGCTGGGATGGCGGCGGTGATCAAAAGGGTATGTTGTTGTCTCTAGACCTACAATAGGCTTTCAACTCTGTTTCTTGGTCCTATCTGTTTTCTATTCTAGAAAGATGGGGCTTTGGCCCCCGATTCTCCGGACTACTTAAATCACTATACTCTAACCCTGAGGCTAGGATTAAATTACAAGGACAACTTTCAGAACCTATTAAAATAGCGAGAGGGACCCGCCAGGGATGCCCGCTATCACCACTTATATTTGCGATAGAAATCGAATCGCTAGCAATTGCTATCCGCACTAACCCAGACATAGCAGGGGTCAGATGTGGCCCTAAAATTCACAAATGCGGCTTATTTGCCGATGATCTCATTCTCTACCTTACGTCCCCAGTTACATCCCTCCCTGTTGTTTGTAAGCTCCTGGAGGAATTTGCCAAGACTTCAGGTTTACATGTCAACTAATCTAAATCCCAAGCACTCAATGTGTCACTCTCAGAGTCTCTGGTATCTCGGTTGAAGGACTCCTTCTGCTTCTCGTGGAGTGAGTCCTCCATACGATATCTTGGTATCAATCTCACACCTAAATTTGAACAACTATACCAGGCTAATTACCCCCCCATCTATAAAAAATTGGAATCAGATCTTAAGCAATGGTCCCTGCACCAACTATACTGGCTAGGTAAAATAAACTCTGTCAAAATGACCCTACTCCCAAGACTCTTATATATATTTCGCTCGCTCTCGATCGCCATTAGAAAGGACCATCTCCTGGCGTTCCAAAACAAGGTGGTCAAATTTATTTGGGGCAAATCTGGTCATCGACTTGCGAGACAATCCTTATATAATCTGAGAAATAAGGGGGGACTGGGCCTTCCGAATTTTTTTTGGTACTACCAAGCTGCTAGATTGGCTCAGCTATCCATTGTCTATTCTAAATCAGCCAGACCTGATTGGGTAGAAATGGAGAGGCAAGCAGTTCCATCTTTCACTATAGATTTCCTCCTCTGGTGCCCTCCACAGACTAGGCCTCCCATCCTATCTCCCTCCTTGTCACAGTCAATGAGGATTTGGGACACTCTTCGGAAGGCTCCTTCTTTGGTATCACAAAGCAAGCCCTTAGCCCATATTTTCCGTAACCCGGATTTCCATCCGGGCCTGGATATCAAAGCATTTCAGTGGTGGCTAGACAGGGGAATGTACCGGATCGGGAACTATTTTACCTCAGCTGGACCAATTTCTCTAGCCCATTGCATTAAACATTTGGACCTACCCATATTGGAGAGGTTCAGATATATGAAAATATCACACTTTCTTCATTCCATTTGAGTATCTAAACAGGAACCACCTCAATTCACCCCATATGAACTATGGTGTGGGCAGCTTTTGGAGCAGAGGGGAGGGATCTCCATAATCTACTCCTCGCTTGCAACAAGCGGTCGGAAAACAACATTCATGCTAGAGTGGGAGAGGGATATTCAAGGATCCTGGGACCTGGAACAATGGCACAAAACCTTCTTTAGATCCTTTAAAGGCATACTAAATATCACATTAATTGAAGCTAGCCTGAAGGCCATTACCAGATGGTACCTAACCCCCTCCAGGCTTTCCCTCATGTATCCCTCGGTCTCTCCACTATGCTTCTGCGGTTGCCATATGAAGGGCACCATGATGCACATTTGGTGGGAGTGTCCCAAAATCAGAAGCTTTTGGAACAAAATTTTCCACATCATTTCTAAAGTCACAGCCCTGACAGTTCCCAGGTCTCCTCTGACGGCTCTACTCAATCACCAAATTCCCGGGGCCCCGAAATACATGCAAAAATTAATATTTTTTATACTGCTTGGTGCCAAACTCACTTTGGCCAAAGCATGGAAGCTTCCTAAGGTCTCTATTATAGCGGCGAAACGAAAAATTTCATGGATAATGGTCCAAGAGAAGATGGTGAGTTCCATACTAGACACCTCAGCGCAGTTCGAGAAGACTTGGGAACCATGGACTAAATTCATAGGAGTAGGTGCTCCCTCACACTCAAGTTTATAGTACTAAGTACATCCAGGAACAGACGGGCGGATGGCTAACTCTTATTGCTCTCTCTTTCTCTCTCTTTCACCTCTTTACCTCCCCCCCCCACTTATCTCCTTATCCCCTTACGGGATGATTCGGGTTATGTCCCAATGTAACTACAACCTGTAACAGAACGTGTGTTAAGTTGGTTACGGGACATATTTTCTATGCTTTAATTTTATAATAGTTCCATTATATTCAGTAATTTCATCTGGAGTTAAACCTTGGGTGATCTATGCAACCAGTTTTGAATATTTATAACCCAGACAGTCCACACTAGAAGCCTAGAGGATATAGCTAACTCATTATCCGACTCGAGGCCTCTAGAAGCGAGATGTTGTTCTCCTCTCCTACACAGTGTGATCCCTATTGGGGTGCTGGGAGACGAGACGATATATCAGGTCACAAAATGTACAAGGGTCTGGGATGGTTTAGTAATCGTTTCTATAAACTCCTCAGGTAGCCCAATGTTTTATTGATTAGATTATTGTTAAGTAGATTTATTAATCTGTACAGTGTTTCTGTTTATCACTGGACAAGTTGAATGTGATGGTATATCCTGTTATCCTTTGGAAAAAACAATAAAATACTTTAAACATAAGATTTGTGAGATTCTCATCGGTGTTAGGTAGCTTCTATATAACAATTTAAGGGACAGGTCCCAGTGATTGGTACAATGGGAATATAAATGGTTAGCTTGAATAGCTTTGTTCCATTCATTTAAAGCAAATTTACTTTTTTTTTTCTTTTAAATAGTTTTTATTCAAGTTTTGTCAGTTTACAAAGATATACACCATGCTTATATATAACAGTAGATATCATAAACCAAAATATAAACCATAGATGCTAACAGTTTCTTATAGCTTTACAGTCTTAATACAATTCCTTGAAATGTGAGGAATAGAGCAAGGCAGAAGAGGCTGTATGCCTCTGCCAGCCACCCCATTTGGGAACTAACTGTAGCTCGACTGAAGCACAGCCTCTACACGCCTCTGTGTCAACAGCAGTATTAACCAGTTTATATCTGTTAGCATTCCTGTAACAAGAGCGTATAGTTTGAAACTAATAAAAGAAACTAATGTGTATATAATACAGGATCAATTCAGAAGCCATATGGAAAGGGAAGGACATGGGTCTTAAAGAAAAAAAAAAAAACACAGATATTTATGAGTTAAGTAAGATAAGATAAGATATCAGATGTGGTGTCAATCATTTACGATAATTGTTGTACCATTTTATCCAACTTTGCCAGCGTGGAAGAAATGTGCCATACTTTCTACTAGGGATGAGCTTCAAGTTTGAGTCGAACTCATGTTCGACTCAAACATTGGCTGTTCGTAAGTTCGCCGAACAGCGAACAATTTGGGGTGTTCGCGGCAAATTCGAATGCCGCAGAACACCCTTTAAAAGTCTATGGGAGAAATCAAAAGTGCTAATTTAAAGGCTTATATGCAAGTTATTGTCATAAAAAGTGTTTGAGGATCCGGGTCCTGCCCCAGGGGACATGGATCAATGCAAAAAAAAGTTTTAAAAACGGCCGTTTTTTCAGGAGCAGTGATTTTAATAATGCTTAAAGTCAAACAATAAAAGTGTAATATCCCTTTAAATTTCGTACCTGGGGGGTGTCTATAGTATGCCTGTAAAGGGGCGCATGTTTCCCGTGTTTAGAACAGTCTGATAGCAAAATGACATTTCGAAGGAAAAATTCCATATAAAACTACCCGCGGCTATTGCATTGCCGACAATACACATAGAAGTTCATTGATAAAAACGGCATGGGAATTCAACACAGGTAAACCCAGAACCAAAATTAAAAAACAAAAATGACGTGGGGTTCCCCCTAAATTCCATACCAGACCCTTCAGGTCTGGTATGGATTTTAAAGGGAACCCCGCGCCAAAAAAAAAACAAAAAACGGCGTGTGGTCCCCCCAAAAATCCATACCAGACCCTTATCCAAGCACGCAACCTGGCAGGCCGCAGGAAAAGAGGGGGGGAAGAGAGTGCGGCCCCCCCTCCTGAACCGTACCAGGCCACATGCCCTCAACATTGGGAGGGTGCTTTGGGGTAGCCCCCCAAAACACCTTGTCCCCATGTTGATGAGGACAAGGGCCTCATCCCCACAACCCTGGCTGGTGGTTGTGGGGGTCTGCGGGCGGGGGGCTTATCGGAATCTGGAAGCCCCATTTAATAAGGGAACCCCCAGATCCCGGTCCCCCCCTGTGTGAAATAGTAAGGGGGTACTTACCCCTACCATTTCGCTAAAAAACTGTCAAAAATGTTAAAAATGACAAGAGACAGTTTTTGACAATTTCTTTATTTAAATGCTTCTTCTTTCTTCTATCTTCCTTCATCTTCTTCTGGTTCTTCTGGCTCTTCTGGTTCTTCCTCCGGCGTTCTCGTCCAGCATCTCCTCCGTGGTGTCTTCTATTTTCTTCTCCTCGGGCCGCTCTGCACCCATGGCATGGGGGGAGGCTCCCGCTCTTCTCTTCATCTTCTTCTTCATCCTCTTCTCTTCTTCCTTCTTCTCTTCTTCATTTTCTTCTCCGGGCCGCTCCGCATCCATGCTGGCATGGAGGGAGGCTCCCGCTGTGTGACGGCGTCTCCTTGTCTGATGGTTCTTAAATAACGGGGGTCGGGGCCACCCGGTGACCCCGCCCCCTCTGATGCACGGGACATGACAGGACTTCCTTGTGGCATTCCCCGTGACAGGGAAGTCCCGTCAAGTCACCGTGCATTTAAGAACCGTCAGACGAGGAGACTCCGTCACACAGCGGGAGCCTCCCTCCATGCCAGCATGGGTGCGGAGCGGCCTGGAGAAGAAAATGAAGAAGAGAAGAGGGAAGAAGAGAAGAGGATGAAGAAGAAGATGAAGAGAAGAACGGGAGCCTCCCCCCATGCCATGGGTGCGGAGCGGCCCGAGGAGAAGAAGATAGAAGACGCCGCGGAGGAGATGCTGGACGAGAACGCCGGAGGAAGAACCAGAAGAGCCAGAAGAAGAAGAAGATGAAGGAAGATAGAAGAAAGAAGAAGCATTTAAATAAAGGAATTGTCAAAAACTGTCTCTTGTCATTTTTAACATTTTTGACAGTTTTTTAGTGAAATGGTAGGGGTAAGTACCCCCTTACCATTTCACACAGGGGGGGCTGGGATCTGGGGATCCCCTTGTTAAAGGGGGCTTCCAGATTCCGATAAGCCCCCCGCCCGCAGACCCCCACAACCACCGGCCAGGGTTGTGGGGATGAGGCCCTTGTCCTCATCAACATGGGGACAAGGAGTTTTGGGGGGCTACCCCAAAGCACCCTCCCAATATTGTGGGCATGTGGCCTGGTACGGTTCAGGAGGGGGGCCGCACTCTCGACCCCCCCTCTTTTCCTGCTGCCTGCCAGGTTGCGTGCTCGGATAAGGGTCTGGTATGGATTTTTGGGGGGACCCCACGCCGTTTTTTGTTTTTTTTTGGTGCGGGGTTCCACTTAAAATCCATACCAGACCTGGAAGGTCTGGTATGGAATTTAGGGGGAACCTCACGTCATTTGTTTTTTTAGTTTTGGCTGGGGTTCCCCTTATTATCCATACCAGACCTGAAGGGCCTGGTATGGAATTTAGGGGGACTCCCAAGTCTTTTTTTTTTTTTAATTTTGGTTCGGGGTTTCCCAGGGTTGAATTCCCATGCCGTTTTTATCAATGAACTTCTATGTGTACTGTTGGCAATGCAATAGCCACGGGTAGATTTAAATGGAATTTTTCCTTCAAAATGTCATTTTGCTGTCAGACTGTTCTAAACACGGGAAACATGCGCCCCTTTGCAGGCATACTATAGACACCCCCCAGGTACGAAATTTAAAGGGATATTACACTTTTATTGTTTGACTTTAAGCATTATTAAAATCACTGCTCCTGAAAAAACAACCGTTTTTAAAACTTTTTATTGCATTGATCCATGTCCCCTGGGGCAGGACCCGGGTCCCCAAACACTTTTTATGACAATAACTTGCATATAAGCCTTTAAAATTAGCACTTTTGATTATTCATGTTCGTGTCCCATAGACTTTAACGGGGTTCGCATGTTCGAACAAACTTTTTTCCTGTTCGCATGTTCTGGTGCGAACCGAACAGGGGGTGTTCAGCTCATCCCTACTTTCCACTAATGGATGCTAGCATCTTCTCATAAGTGTAATGCAAAAATAATGTAGTTACAGTCTCTTCTATGTCTGGAGGGTGCAGCAATCTCCATTTTCTTAGTATTACTAATTTGGCTGCTAGGAATAAGTGAATAGTAAATTGTCTATGTAGTGGTGGGATATCTTCTATACCTATGTTTAGGATAGCTAATGATGAAGGGTTCCGTATAGTTAGATTCGTTATTTGACGTAGGATTTTGAGGATGTGGGACCAATATGACATCAGGTGTGCACATTCCCATAGGATGTGATAGATAGTGCCAGGTTGCCCACAATTCCTCCAACAGGTGGAAGGTGTGGAGCAGTCGAATTTAGCTAGACGATATGGTGTTAAATACCAACGCTGTATAATCTTATGTGATAGTTCCCAGAGGTTGGTGCTGTTGGTAGCCGAGTGGATATATTGCATAGCCTTGTGCCATTGTTGTGGGGAAAAGGTGTCATTAAGATCTCTTTCCCATGCTAGCATGGAATTAGTTTTGATGAATATGTTTTTATCATGGAGATAAGTGTAGAATAACGATATACCTCCTTTACAAGGAATTTCGGCCGTGAGATATACATGAATCTGCCAAAATAACTTATAATTGACGTTATGTTTTTTGAGGTAAGTAGCAATTCTAAAATGTTGAAATCGTTCTGAAGTAGGCAGGTTATAAGTCGTTTGTAGAGTGTCAAACGAACTGACGTTAGTGCCGGAGTGTAAGTCCGAAACCCATTGTATTCCCTTCGCTATCCACCTATTCAAGGGTATGTCTGGGATCAATAAAGCCAATGTTGATATAGAGATTGACAGATATGGTAGGAGATGATCTAGATTTGGTTGTTATCAGTGTCTTTCATGAGTTTAGTGTTGCTAGAATCGGGAGAGAGAGGTCAGAGGGTTTGGATTTTAGATACATAAAAGCTAACAAATAATCATAGATGTTTCCTCCTGGTATATTAGATTGTTTAATAGAACATCAAAGCGGCTTTTGGTGATGGGGGAACCATCCTCTTAGTTGTGCTAGGATTGCAGCTAGATGGTAGTCAGCAAATATTGGGAGACCAACCCCTCCTGCTGTTTTTGTTTTACGGAGTTTGGTTAGAGCGCTTCTGGCTTTTTTGCCATCCCATAAATATCTAGAAAGTGTGGATTGTAAAGTATGAAAGTGTTGTCGTGGGACAGGGATGGGAACTGTACGAAATACATATAGTATTTGTGGCAGAATTTGCATTTTGAAGGCAGCCAGCCTGCCTGACCATGACAATGTGTGTTTGCTTAGGGATTGGAGACCTATTTGCAATGTACGTATTAACAGAAGGTAATTAGCGTGAAATAGTTGTGAAGGGTAGGAAGTTAGCTTAATCCCTAAGTAAGTTATTTCTTGTGAATCCCATACATATGGGTATCTATTTTGCAAAATTGCTCTATCAGATACTCAAAATCAAAAAAGGAGCAGCGCTGTGAGAGTTAATTACTTATAGGGTTAAACCCATGGGTGAACAAATATGAAGTGAAAATAACCTAAATTTGTGTTGATATGAAATACAAAATATACATTAGAAATTGATCACAAAAAACAGTCCTAATCTGTGACCCAAACAGATGGATGAGATGATGTGGGGAGATATGGGTAAAAGTCCCAGTTGACAGGTAGAAGTACAATTAAATTGATTGCGACCTTCACCGCACCACTGTGAGAATAATAGGAATGCGCGCTTACCAAAAGGCAAGCTTATAGGAGCTTGCGACCTTAACCCGGTCAGGGCCTTTCATGGATAGGAAACACCAACGCCCCACTTCAGCTTTAGGATAGGTACACTGTCCGTCAGATACCAGGAATTCACTCAAATAGGGAGATATTACCCTCCAGCTACAGATTGTTCTCACAGGGGGTATTCCAAAGGAAAGAAAAGGGCAACATAGCGTAATCCTGCTTGAGTATTTATTAAAAGTAGGTTTAAAATCGCACTTACATTTAGGTAGATCAATAAAAGCATAAATAGCCGGCCAGCTAGAAGCGAACACCCGTCCTACAGACGGCATATGCAGCACGTCAGCACGTCAGCACGCCCGACGCACGTTTCGTCACTCTCTGACGTCGTCTGGGGCCAAGATACTGCTACTCCAAGATCCAATATGTAAGATTATGTTTCGTTCACCTTGTAATATGATATCTTACCATAGTCATGTAATAGTTGGGAGACGTGTTGTAGGGAAGACACCGGATTAGTCAACATGAGGATCACATCGTCAGCGAAGAGACTTATGACGTGTTTGCGGTTATTGAAGAAAAAACCTTGTATATTAGGGTTTTGCCTTATGCTGGCTGCGAGGGGTTCCATTAAGAGGTTGAAAATGAGGGGGGATAATGGACAGCCCTGGCGGGTGCCATTTGTGATCTTGAAAGGCTTAGATAGCATACCAGAGGTATATACCCAGGCTGATGGTGAGGTGTATAAAGATAGTATTGCAGACAATATGTGACCTGTAAAACCAAATTTTTCCAATGTGGTTGCGAGAAATGTCCAATGCACTCTGTTGAACGTCTTCTCTGCATCCAAAGCAAGAAAAGGCGTCCCATGCTCCCTGACTATATGAATCACATCTATTAGTCTTCTGGTAGCATCAGATGTTTGCCTGCCTTTGGTAAATCCAGATTGATCTGGGTCGATTACAGTGGGGAGAATGTCAATCAGCCTCACTGCTATCATTTTAGCATAAAGCTTTAGATCAGTATTCAATAAGGATATCGGTCTAAAGTTTTGAGGAACATTCGGTGTCTTCCCTGGTTTAGGCAACGTGACTATTAATGCTTCTAACATCTCAGATGGAAAAGAAGACGAAGCAGCAGCAGCCTCAAATACTCTTAGAAGGTGCGGTCCTAAATAGTGTTTAAAAGTCTTATAATATTCCCCTGTCAAACCATCCGGTCCTGGAGATTTATTTATAGGAAGAGTGTCAATTACTGTCAGTAATTCAGATAGTGAGAAAGGGGAATTCAAGGCTTGAAGTTGAGAAGCAGAGAGTTTAGGTAAATTAATTTTTTCTAAGAACTCATTTATAGCTCTTTGTGATGGCTGGACAATATGACTATCATGATTAAGGTTGTAAAGGGACCCGTAGTATTCGCTAAATGCATTAGCAATGCCTTGGGGATCAAATACTTTTTGTTTGGAAGTAGGGCTAATGAGGAAAGTTATTTTAGCTTTGAAGCGTTGGCCTCGTAGTTTACGGGCCAATGCTTTGCCAGCTTTGTTGCTGGTCGAATAGAATAGCATTTTTAGTCGTCGTTCCTTTTGCTCAAAGTAATGAAGTAGTTCTAATCTGAGAGCGTGTCGCAGATCTGTCAGTTTTTTGCTAACCTGGCTTTTAGGTTTTTTTTTTATCTAGATCTTCTAGAGATTTGATATCTGCGTAAAGAGTATCAAGCCGCTGCTGCTTCTGTTTTTTAAGCTTTGTAGCTAATTGAATAAATATGCCTCTAATGTACGCCTTGTGGGCATTCCAAAGCACATACGGATCATTTGTGGAAGAGGAATTGATCTGGAAGTAATCAGACAAATGGTTTTCTAACGATTTCTTAGTGGTTGTTGTTTGTATTACTTGAGGGCTTGCGCACCATATGAATGCCCCATTGGTAGGAAGATTATCCCTAGCGTTAGGAGGATAGAAGCGTGGTCTGACCAAGTAACATTATTTATTTTAATTTGAGTGACTTTTTGAAGCAACCACTTGTCCATTAGGACCAGATCGATCCTCAAATAAGTGCAATGCCTATGAGAGTAAAATGTGAAGTCCCGTTCATTAGCATGTTTACAGCGCCAGCTATCGAACAGATCATGCGATCTTAGGAAGAACTTCAGAGAAGGAGATTGTTTTTAATAGGTCGAGGTAGAGTCCATGCTGGGATCAGGAGTAATATTAAAGTCTCCACAAATTATAAGGGAACCTTGTTGGATTCTTTTCAGCTTCTTCATCAATCTGTTCAGGAAATTAATTTGTTTGGTGTTGGGAACACATACGTTCACAAGAGTATAACGGGTAGAATTGATATCACAGATAATAATGAGGTATGTGCCCGCTATATCGGATATTTCAGAATGAAGTTGAAATGATATAGAGTCTTTGATAGCTACCATAACCCCTCTTTTTTTCGCATTCATATTGGAGAAAAAGTAGTGTTGAAAATTTCTATGAGAGCATTTTGGTGGTGTTGCGTGATGGAAGTGTGTCTCTTGAGTGCACAGAATATCGCATTGGGAAGAGTCAGCTTCTTTCAAAAGAGATGCTCTCTTGGCTGGGTGATTTAAACCGTGGGCATTGATGGATAGTATTTTAACTGGCATTGTGTATATAGGAAGGTATGCTGTATGACGAGGATGGATAGTACTCACGCTTGATGGATGATTTCTGTTCCAGGGTGGTTTTGCGTCTGGAGTGTCCCTCAAGGCAGACAAGTGGATTGCAGGAGTGGCAGGTTCCTTTCCATAAGAGCATATATAGGTACAGCTCTTCAGATGGTGGTTGATCCATAAAAACTATGCAAAACAAATAACAGAACAAATGAAAAGGAGAAAAAAAGAAAAGTTACAGGGTGATAGTAGAATCCACAGGGGGATTCTTGATCCATAAGCACTGTTCAATAGGTTTGAGGGGTATTGGAAGTATTTCCAAGTGTGCCTTCGCCGGGGGATTGTGGATATAAGGATTGAGTGGATCGATTAGGATTAGGAGAAATCTGGTATTGGAGCAGGTTTTTTGTCACTCTTCTTTCGTTTCACCACCTGCCAGTCTTCTTCCATGGTGGAGACCGTGGTGGTCATGCCGTTGTGAATGATTGAGAGCGCAGCCGGGTACTTCCACCTGTGAAGTATGTGATGGCTGCGTAGCGCTTTAGTAATGGTAGCTAGATTACGGCGTTTGTGGAGGGTGTGCCTAGACAAATCAGGGAGTAGCTGAAGAGAGGCATATTGAGGTGGGCGCTGATCAGGGTTGCGGAAGGAAGCCAATATGGCTTCTTTTGCTTTGTAAAAATGGAGCCTTAATAGAACATCTCTGGGTACATCATCGGGTAAAAAGGATGGTTTCGGTATTCTGTGCACCCTATCTACTGTGAGCTCCAACGCAGACATTGCAGGGAGCAGAATAATTCTTGGACATATTGTGGTAGTTGTAGCGTGGGCATGGATTCAGGAATGCCTCTTATTTTTAGATTCCTTCTGGATCTGTCTTCGAGGTCAGATAATTAGTCTTTGATCCAGGAAACTACATCTGATTGAATGGTATGAGCATCCACCATTGCATTAAAAGAGGATGCATGTGAATCCAGAGTAATCTCAATCTGATTTATCCTTTCACCTAGTAAATGCACTTCTGCCTGACACTTTTGTACTGTTTGCAGCATGTCCTGATGCAGAGATGATCTCAGGGACATTAGCATCTCCTTGAGGACAGTATCTGAGACTGGCTGCCCTGATGTAGGGAATCCCTCTATGGGATCAGGGGCTGCTGAGGCCTGTGACCGTGAGGTATTGTGAGCGCTTACCTCCATGTCATGCAGCGGCCTAGTGTCCTGGGGAGAGGATGTCCTCTGTCTGGATTTGGCAGGGCTTCTGGTGGTTGGGGTGGACGCCGCTGAGGACGATCCGCTGCGTGGATGCTCTGGATCGGTGCTGCTCAGATCGGGAGGATAGGTCGTGGATGCAGCCTGCTTTGATCGGCTGGGCGCCATTTTGGTTAGGCCGCGCTGAGGTAAAGCACCCCGGCAGCTTGCGGAGCTGCGGCGGCGGTTCTTTCCTTCTCTGCGGCATCTCTGGAGGTGGTTTGTGCTCCGATGTGGCAGATGGAGGAGGATGGCCCTTCTAAATGCTCCGATGGAGACGGATTTCCCCGGTGATGTGGCGGAGCTCAGAAGCTAAGCGGCCATCTTCGCGCTCGGACGCCACGCCCCTAGCAAATTTACTCTTAAAGTCTCTTTCCCAGTTTAACATGCCAATAGTTTTAGTTTGAATGTGCGTGTTTTGCAAATTTTTATAGAACCATGAAAGGCCTTTAGTTTTGTTGAAAGAAGTGGTTAGATATGTCCACACTTCAGGTCTATGGGTAAGAAAGAAGTTTGGGTATTTGATGTGGTAGTGATGCAGCTGAATAGTTGTGTATGTAGGTATTGCTGGACTTTGAGCTTTGAATTGTGTATATGTCATATTTTTCGAAAAGCTTTTTTCGTTTATTTTTAAGGAAGGGATAAGGTATTCGTACATGCCTAAGGTAATTACTCTCTTTTGTACGGCTTTGCTGTTATCAACGTGTGCATTGAATGTTTTCCATGCGTTGACCGTTGCGTTTATAGAAGGAAATTTGGGATAGAATAATGGTCTGTTTGTCAATGTGGCTAATAGAAGTGATGGTAGGTCTCTATGTGTCACTATTGCTCTTTCTATTTGCACCCACAATTTATCTGTTGTCTGGTGGAACCAAGATTTAGCCTGATCCAGTAGTGCTGCTACGTAGTAGTTGCGTAGATTGGGGAAACCCTTTCCACCTCTCTGTCTTTGTTTTTGTAGCGTAGATTATGAGAGTCTTGCTATTTTGCTAGCCCATACGAATTTCCCTAATAGTTTGTCAGTCGTGATAAAAAAGTGTTCAGGCAAGATGATAGGACATTCATTTTGAAAGCGGCTATTCTCCCTATCCATGAGAGTTCGTGTGAGGAGATATGTTCAAGGTCATTTTTTATTGTATTTAACAAGGAAGGGTAGTTATGGTCATACACAGAGCTAGAAGGGTAGGAAAGGTTTATCCCTAAATACTTCAAATATTTATGAGCCCACAAAAAAGGAAATTCAGATTTTAACTTTTTTAGATTAGGGTTATTAATATGTATAGGGAGAATCGAATATTAAGTTTATAATATGAGATTTTCCCAAAATCACAAAGTATTTGTTGAGTTCTGTCAAGAGATGTGGCTGGTGAGGTTAGCGTCAATACCACGTCATCAGCAAATAATCCTATCCTGTGATCTATGTCTGATACTTTAATGCCCTTGATGTGGATGTCTTGTCTGATGGCTTCCGCCAGGGGTTCCATCACCAGTGAAAAGATCAATGGCGATAGGAGACAACCCTGGCTGGTCCCATTTGTTATATTGAATTTGTCAGACATGGCATTAGAGGTACAAACTTGTGCAGTTGGGACTGTATAAAGTGCTAAGATAGATGAAAAAATGGAACCTTTAAGACCAAACTTAGTGAGTGTCGCTAATAGGTACCCCCAGTGGACCCGATCGAACGCCTTTTCGGCATCCAATGTCAGGAACACTGTGGGTACCTTACGCGTTTCTGCTATTTTGAGGAGGTTGTACATCCTACGAGTTCCATCCGGGGCTTGCCTCCCTTTTACAAAGCCTACTTCATCCGCTTTGATTAGGTAAGGGGTTACTTCCGCTAAGCGGTTAGCTAAAATTTTTGAGTATATTTTTAAATCTGTATTGAGTAGGGATATGGGTCTAAAGTTTTGTGGGGCATCTGTTTTTTTTCCCGGTTTGGGGAGGGCTACTATAACGGCTTGGAGCATTTCTTCTGGAAATGAGGTGTCAGTAGTGGCCTTTTGGAAAAGCTTATTCATATATGGCACTAAGATGCTGGAGAAGGCTTTATAATACTCTGCCGAGAAGCCGTCGGCACCTGGTGATTTGTTGTGGGGTAGGGATTGAACAGCTTGAGCAATTTCTTTATCTGATATTGCAGAATTTAGATAACTTAACTGGTCACTATCTAGAGAAGGAAGATTAATGGATTGAAGAAAAGCATTAATCCCTATGTCAGTAGGTTGTGTCATTGAGGGATCTTCTTTCAAATTGTATAGTTGTTTATAGTATCTACAGAATGCGTTTGCTATATCCTTGGGGTGATATACTGCTTGTGACGTAATAGGATCTATAATATGGGAGAGTTTAGATTTCTGCTGTTTTTTGCGAATATAGGCCACTAAAAATTTGCCAGCCTTACTTCCTTGGGTGTAATGGGTAGCTTTAAATTTTTGTAAATGTAACTGATGTTCTAAGATTAAGTAAGCTCTAACCTCTTGTCTAGTTTGAATTAACTCTGTGTTTATCTGGGAGGAAGGGATTGCTTTGTACTGTTTTTCGAGAGATGTGAGTTTAGCCAATAATGTGGTGAATGTTTTTACTCTCTTCTTTTTTCCCATGATGCTGTTTGTAAAAGTAAGCCTCTACTGAATGCTTTGTGCGCACACCACAAAGTGAAAATATTAGTGTCCGGAGTGTCATTAAAATGAAAGAATTCTTTGATCCGATCACATAATCCGTCCCTGTGTTTAGGATTGTTCAGAATAGATATGTTGTTTCGCCACAGATGTATAGGTGACGCTGCATTTTGTTCTTTAATTGAATGGGAAACAGGAGCGTGATCGGACCAAGTAATTGAATGGATTTTATCGGATAGTGCATTGTTAAGAAAAGCTAGGTCAGCTATGAATAAGTCGATTCTTAAATAAGACTTATGAGGAGCTGAGTAGTAAGTAAAATCTCTTTCTCCTGAATTGACGCATCGCCATACATCATACAAATTGGAAGAGTGTAAAAAGGACTGGAGTTCGGTACGCATAGACTTTGTGGGTATGAACAGTCTAGTTGTTTGTTAGGTACACAGTTGAAATCCTCACAATACACTACTAAGCCTTTTTTGATGTTCTTAACCTTTTTTTGAGGACATTCAAAAAAGATAATTGTCTGCAATTCGGAGCATATATATTAATGATAGTATACATGGTATTGTTTAACTCGCAAACTAGTATAATATATCTTCCTGCTTTATCACTTACTATATCTTGCAATTTAAATGCTACATTCTAGTTAATAGCGATCAAAACTCCACCTTTTTTCTTTGGGCCCGAAGCCATGAAAATATGAGGAAATTTTTTGTCCGTGCATATTGGGTGTTTCTGCTGAACAAAATGAGTTTCTTGGATGCATAACACATCTGTAATGTACCTGGTAGTTGAGCCTGACTGGTAGAAGGAGACCTCTCTTAAGCGCTGGTTCAGGAGCCGCTGGAAGTGGGAACAGTGGTCTCCTGAGCACAGTGGGTAGGAGGGCCTGATGCGGGTTCCAGCAGAAGCAGACACCGGAACTGGGATGATGTCCCTCAGGGATGGCTGAGCTGTGGATGCAGGTAACTGGTGCAGGCCGGTAGGTAGGCTGGTAGCCGGATGCGGAGACAGCAGCTGGATGCAAACAGGCAGGCTGGAAGCAGCGTTACAGGACACAGGCAAGCAAGGTCAGACAGTCCGTATTTGGCAGGAGATCAGGCAGGATATAAACAGGAGGGATGATCCAAGGGTAGTCAGACAGGCAGGAGTTCGGCAACGGGTAGCAGAGAAAACAAGGTCAGACAAGCCGGGTCGGATAGGAGACTGGAGAATGGTCAGACGTAGCCGGGTCAATATCAAACAACAAGCAGGCAGATACAGGAACTTTTAGGTGCAGAGCTGCAGACGAACAGCAGCTAACATGAGCACCTGTCACCCTTTTAAAGGCCCCTTGGCGCCAAACGGCACTAGCGCGAACGGGCGCGCGCGCGCACCCGCGAACGCGCGTACGGGCATTCGCGGGAGCGTTTCGGCGCCCCCTGGTGGGGATTTTGGCTGAATATGCTTGGAAATGATCCTTGAGGACCTACGTGCACGCAGATTCACCCGACGACTGCTGACATGCCCCTGACATTGCCCCCCCCCAACGGGCAGCCTCCGGATGCCCAGATACGCCTTTTTTTCAGGATGGGTAGAGAAGTATGCATGAATTAAACGTTTGGCATGAATATTACAGTCAGGTTCCCATGAGTTGTTCTCCGGACCATACCCTTTCCACTTAATTAAAAACTGTACTTGCCCAGACCTCTTTCTGCAGTCAAGGATGGATTCCACTTTATATTCTTCATTGCCGTCCACCAGAACTGGTTCAGGGACCCTGGTGCCCCTATCAGGAAAAGGATCATCTACAGCAGGCTTAAAGAGTGATACGTGAAATACAGGATGTATCTTAAGTGAATCAGGTAAGCATAATTCATACGATACTTCGTTAATTTTCCTTTTCACAGGAAAAGGTCCAATAAATTTTGGGGCAAGCTTCTTGGAAGGACATGACAATCTGATATTATTAGTGGACAGCCATACCTTGTCGCCAGGTTGAAGGTTTAGATCTCCCCTTCTCTTCTCATCAAAGAACCTCTTATTATCCGCTTGCGCTTTGGATACCGCCTCCTGCAAGATCCGATTATTACGACTGAAGAACTGCACTGTGTCCTGGACCGCTGGAACTGAAGATTCTGAAAGAAAATCTGGTAAAAAAGATGCATGAAACCCATAATTGGCAAAGAAAGGAGATTGACCTGTGGCAGAGTGACTGGCGTTATTGTACGCAAATTCTGCAAGTGGCAGCAAGGATACCCAATCATCTTGCACAAAAGATGTAAAACACCTAATGTATTGCTCCAGAGTTTGATTTGTCCTTTCAGTTTGCCCATTAGTTTGGGGGTGGTATGCTGAGGACAGGGCTAGTTCAATCTTCAAGTTTTCACACAGGGCTCTCCAAAAACGTGAAGTAAACTGCACCCCCCTATCAGACACTATATTTGCGGGAATCCCGTGTAACCTAACGATTTCCTTAATGAACACACGAGCCGTCTCTACAGCAGAAGGTGTTCCTTTTAGGGGCACAAAGTGGGCCATTTTGGATAGCCGGTCGACGACCACAAAGATCGCCGAACACCCCTCCGAATGTGGCAGTTCGACTATAAAGTCCATTGCTATCATCCGCCAGGGCCTATCTGGTATAGGCAATGGTCTTAGTAGACCCCACACTCTGTTCCTGGGGGTTTTGTTCTGGATGCAGACGGAGCAGGAGTTGACATATTTCTTGCAAAATTCCTTTAAGTTAGGCCACCAAAAGGTGCGCTGCACCAGCTCAAGGGTCTTACGGACCCCAAAATGTCCTGCAAGTGGGTGGTCATGCAAAAGCGTCAGCACCTTGACTCTAATGTTTTCTGGCACGAAGATTTGACTTCCCCTCCATAATAGTCCATCTCGAGGTGTTAAGGAAGACTCCTGAAGACTTGAAGGTTCTGGGGATGCTTCTCTAATCATGGATAGCAAATCTGTCTGAAGGAGAAGAAAACTGTTTGCCGGCAAAATAGTGTCAGGGACAGAAGAGTCCTTAGGATTATCAAACATGCGTGACAGTGCGTCTGGTTTTGTATTCTTGGATCCCGGCCGGTAGGTGATGTGGAAACAAAATTGTGTGAAAAATAGGGCCCAACGGGCCTGTCTGGGTTTCAGTCTTTTAGCAGATCTTAGATACTCCAGATTTTTGTGATCTGTATAAATCAGTACTGGATGGACTGCACCTTCAAGCAAGTATCTCCATTCTTCCAAGGCAGTCTTGATGGCAAGTAACTCCCGATCCCCCACATCGTAGTTCCGCTCAGCCGGCGAAAGTTTCCTAGAGAAGTACCCAACAGGATGCATCAGATCTTTGTTGCCCTGACGTTGGGAAATAATAGCACCCACAGCTACTTCGGAGGCATCAACCTCTAGAATAAAGGGCAAAGATGGGTCTGGATGGCTAAGAATCGGAGCTGACGTGAAACGCCTTTTTAATTCTTCAAAGGCCTCCTGGGCCTCCTGGTTCCAGTGGAAACGAAGATTCTGCTTGGTTAGCTGTGTAATGGGAGAGATGATGGCAGAGAACCCCCTGATAAACTTCCTGTAAAAGTTCGCAAAGCCAACAAAGCGTTGTACGCCTTTCTTGTCCATGGGTGCTGGCCATTCTAACACAGCAGACACTTTCTGAGGATCCATTTTAATACCAGTTGGGGAGATGACCAACCCCAGAAACTGAATCTCTTTTTGTTCAAATTCGCACTTCTCCGCTTTGGCGTACAATCTGTGCAAGCGGAGTCGCGCTAGGACTTTACGGACATGTTCCCTGTGTTGCTCAAGTGAACTGGAGAAGATAAGGATATCGTCCAGGTAAACAATTAAGAAGATGTCCAGGAAATCTTTAAACACATCGTTGACCAGATGCTGAAATGTGGCAGGAGCATTGCAAAGGCCGAAGGGCATGACCAAATATTCATAGTGCCCGAAACGGGTCCGGAAAGCCATCTTCCATTCATCCCCGGCCCGAATGCGGACCAGATTATAGGCCCCTCTCAGGTCTAATTTGGTGAAGATAATGGCGGTCCGTAATTTTTGAAACAGTTCTGGTATTAGGGGCAACGGATAACGGTTCTTGACCGTAACCTTGTTTAATTCCCGATAATCCACGCAAGGGCGGAGCGTAAGATCTTTCTTAGAGACAAAAAATATTCCCGCTCCTGCTGGTGAAGTGGACTGTCGAATGAAGCCTTTCTCTAGATTTTCATTGATGTAAACCTTAAGCGCCTCTTGTTCCTTTTCGGACAGCGGAAAGATGCGCCCAAAAGGGATCTCAGCTCCAGGAAGCAATTCAATTGGACAGTCATAGGGGCGATGGGGTGGTAGAGAATCTGCTCCCTTCTTGCTGAATACATCTGCAAAGTCCTGATAGACCTCTGGTACGTTTTTAAGCAGATCTGGGTCAGTGTCCATACATAGTAGGGTAGTAGCAGGATTAACAGGTTCAGGTAGGCAATGTCTTTGACAATAGGGAGACTGAAACTTGATCTCGCCCGTGGCCCAATTGACAAGAGGGTTGTGGGCTTGAAGCCAGGGCATACCCAAAATGATTGGGAAAAGAGGTGATGAGATGACGTCCAAGATTAAGATCTCTCGATGCTGGGATGAACAGATAGCAGATAGCGGAAGGGTTTCTTGAGAGACCTGCCCGGATTTTATACGGGACCCATCGGCCAGAAAAATTGAGAGTCTGTGTGTCTTGTCTTTTAGAGGAAGTTCTTGCTGTGTAGCAAAGGTGGAGTCAACAAAACAGCTACATGCCCCGGAATCAACAATGGCGTTGACTTGAATTGTTCTTCCCTGGAGCTGTAATGAGAGAGGGAGAACAAGTTGAGTGGCATTGGCTGTTAAAGCAGACAAACTGGTTGGAGCTGAAGAAAAACACTTACGGATCTTTACTGGGCAGTTGTTCACGTAGTGGCCCGTTCCGCCACAATAGAGGCAAAGGTTTAGTTGGCGCCTGCGTGCCCGTTCTTCAGGGGTCAGAGTAGTACGCATAAGTCCAAGTTGCATGGGTTCAGGGGCATCAGTTGCCTGGTTGACTGGACTTGGCCTGGCAGAAGGTAGATACCGAGAGGCAGGCAGCGGGGCTCTGGTAGTCATCCACATAGGCCGAGTTTGTTGGGCAGATAGTTCAGACCGGCGCTCACGAAGGCGTCGGTCAATCTGGATAGTGATGGCAATGAGCTCTTCTAAGGTGTCAGGCATTCCTACTCGGGCAAGCTCATCCTTAAGACCCTCAGATAACCCCATGCGGAACTGGTGGCGTAGGGCTGCATTATTCCATTGAGTATCCGCGCTCCAGCGTCGAAAGTCCATGACATAGTCCTCGGCCGGTCTACGGCCTTGCTGGAGCGCGATCAAAGCTGCCTCAGCGGTGGCGGCCCGCTGAAGATCCTCATAAAGCTGGGCCATGGCTTCAAAAAAGGCAGGTAGGGTCTGGATCTGTATGGCGTTGGATTCAAGCAAGCGGTGGGCCCAGGTCTGGGGTTCCCCCTGCAGGAGGGATACAACAAACCCCACTTTGGTGGCTTCCAAAGAAAAAGTCCGTGGCTGTAGTCCAAAGTAAAGTTGACAAGCGCTGCGGAAGGCCACAAACTTAGTTCGGTCACCGGAAAACTTGTCAGGAACAGGTACTCTTGGTTCTGGTGGGAGCATGACCACTGAGGGTGGTGCAGCAGCCTGCACTGGAGCAGCTGCGGGTGCAGCGGCCACACCACCGGAACCACTGAGGTTTAACACTTGCCCTTCCAGTCTGTTATAACTGTCTTGTAGAGTCTTTACTGCTTGGGTGAGGGCCGCCAAGTGTGTACAGATCTCCTGAATGGGAGAGGTCTCTCCTGCAGGCTCAGTCATGCTGTTCGTACTGTAATGTACCTGGTAGTTGAGCCTGACTGGTAGAAGGAGACCTCTCTTAAGCGCTGGTTCAGGAGCCGCTGGAAGTGGGAACAGTGGTCTCCTGAGCACAGTGGGTAGGAGGGCCTGATGCGGGTTCCAGCAGAAGCAGACACCGGAACTGGGATGATGTCCCTCAGGGATGGCTGAGCTGTGGATGCAGGTAACTGGTGCAGGCCGGTAGGTAGGCTGGTAGCCGGATGCGGAGACAGCAGCTGGATGCAAACAGGCAGGCTGGAAGCAGCGTTACAGGACACAGGCAAGCAAGGTCAGACAGTCCGTATTTGGCAGGAGATCAGGCAGGATATAAACAGGAGGGATGATCCAAGGGTAGTCAGACAGGCAGGAGTTCGGCAACGGGTAGCAGAGAAAACAAGGTCAGACAAGCCGGGTCGGATAGGAGACTGGAGAATGGTCAGACGTAGCCGGGTCAATATCAAACAACAAGCAGGCAGATACAGGAACTTTCAGGTGCAGAGCTGCAGACGAACAGCAGCTAACATGAGCACCTGTCACCCTTTTAAAGGCCCCTTGGCGCCAAACGGCGCTAGCGCGAACGGGCGCGCGCACGGGCGCGCGCGCGCACCCGCGAACGCGCGTACGGGCATTCGCGGGAGCGTTTCGGCGCCCCCTGGTGGGGATTTTGGCTGAATATGCTTGGAAATGATCCTTGAGGACCTACGTGCACGCAGATTCACCCGACGACTGCTGACATGCCCCTGACAACATCGCTCTTTAAAGATTTCGCTTGTTGCCACATAGCCCTCCTTTTGAAGGGGCTGATGAGACCATGAGCGTTTATTGTCACAAAGTTAAGAACCATTGGTCTGTAGGGAGAAATTCTTATATGTAGATGAGTTCAGAGTTTGAAGTGAGTAGTTGTACATGAAGGTACCTGTAATTGAAGTTATCGTGTCCTTGAGTAAGGGATGTTCGTTCAAGTGAAGTGGCTGCACAGAAGAAGTAGACTCCAGATGGTTGTAATCAGATTTGCCGTGGGCGGTTGTCAGTGGTAAAATAAAAAAGAAAAAATGAAAAACGTCAACATTCAAATAAAAAACAAAACCTAAAAAAGTGAGGAAATATTCCTCTAAGTGCGAGTAAGATTGCATAAGAGCAACTGGGGGTAAAGGCTCCTAATAGCCAGTTTCGACCCTTGATCCGGGTGAGCAAACATCAAATATATTGTTAAATTCTGATGTATGAGAATACAGTCAAGTGTCGTTGCCAGATTTCCATTCCGGGGATATATCTCTAGGAGTTTTGGTAGTGAGTATATCATCTTCTTCATATGGGAGAAGCCCCCATTTTCTTGTAAGTTGGAGACCCTCTTCCAGGGATCTAATGGCATATGTGCGACCATCTTTAGTTACAAGGAGTTTTGTGGGGAAGCCCCATGAGTATGGAAGTTTGTTATTACGTAGTAACTTTGTTAACGTTACTAGGTTTTTTCTTGCCAGCATTGTGTGCTGGGAAAGATCAGCATAAATAGCGATACCCGAGTAGGGATTGGGTAATGGAGAGTTTTGTCTTGCGAAGCGCATCAAGTCGTCTTTGACATGGAAAAAGTGTATGCGAGCTATGACGTTGCGTGGTATTTTTTCTGGTAGATATTGCGGCTTAGGTAGTCTATGGGCCCGATCTACGGTGATTTCCCCGCTTGGCGTGTCTGGGAGTAGGTCTTGAATTAATTGCTGAACATAGTTCCGAAGTTCAGAGGGGGGTACAGATTCCGCTACCCCTCGCAGTTTTATATTATTTCTGCGAGACCTGTCCTCTAAGTCTGCTATTTTGTTTTTTAGGGCTTCTCACTCCTCATCTTTTTCATTATGGGCGTCCACTAATTCGTGTGCTGTTGTAAATTCCGCCATCTTGTCCTGTACATGACTAACTCTCTCTCCGATTTCTTGAATATCGGTTTTTAATTGTGATATGCAGTCCATAAGATCCCTATGCATGGACCCCCGCAATGACACCAACATCTCTTAGTAGTGTTGCTTAGGGGTTGTCCAGACATTGGGAACTCCTGAATTTGATCAATAAACTCAGTAGTGCTGTTTTGAGATGTATAGTCCTCCTCTTTTCTTTCCCCTGCATAAGTATGGGCAGAGGAATGCTTAGGGGCTGCTATTTGTGGGCTCTGAGTGGGGGTATTGCAGGTGGATGAGCGGCTGCTATGGCCTGGAGAGAAAGACGGGGGCCTGCTTGTGTCTCTCCTATTCCCTCGGGAGTCAGGCTGCCTGGCGTGCCACTGCCTTGAGCGGCGGCGCCATCTTGGATATCCGGCGTGCTAGCCGAGGGATAAAAGTCCGTCAGTTTACTGGGTCCCCCTGGAGGTTTTCTCTTACCCATCGCTGGATCGGTGCTGTGGGGTTCTCTAGCGCTTTTGGTATGTGTCTGCCGGCTGTATTAGTCGCTGTGTGCGGACCGGTATAGCTGGCTATCACGGAGCTCTCTCCTTATTCGGCCATCTCCTTCGGCTGCTGGTCACGCCCCTCATAAGATATCTTTTCAAGGCTGTGTATAGCCTTGTCTCTGTGCTTCCCTGCTGCTTCTGCAGATGCCAGCTTCTCATTTAGCATTAGCAGGTTTGTTTTCAGGTCAGTGATCACTGCAGAAAAGGTGGATTTGATGTCTGCTGCGATCACTGACATATCGGAGTAGGTCAGGGGGAGATCCGATCTGCGGAGCCGATTGTGAGGCTTCACTGTATTCCTCCTTGTGGTGTGTCGGTGCCATCTTGGATCCTATGCCACTGCTGCGAGATGCAGACTTGTTTTAAAGAGATCTGTGATGTTCCTTGCAGGGTAGGCTGCCGATCCACAGCATGGGCAAGAGTAAGGGGTGGTGTAGAGCTTCTTGCCCAGCATCTGGGAGCTGGTGGTCAGTAGGGATGAGCTTCGAGTTCAAGTCGAACATGAGTTCGACTCGAACATTGGCTGTTTGATCGTTCGTCGAAGATCGAACATTATGGGCCATTCACGCCACATTTGAGCGCCATGTCATGGCCCATAATGCACTGCATCATCACAGTGGTTTGTTGGCTGATGATTGGCCAAGCATGCACTATGATCCGCATGCTTTGGCCAATCACAGCACTGTAAGCAAAAAGAGCCATAATTGGCCAAAGCCAGGGTGGCTCAGGGGATTAAGTACACACCCCACACTATATAAGGCCGTCTGCATGTCGGCCGTGTGTAGTATGTTCCGGCGTTCAGAGAGAGAGAGAGTGTCATTTAATTTCATTTAGATAGATTGAGCAGAGAGTTGATTCAGTTAGCTCCAGCATATTTTGTATATATATATACATTCCAGGCTTTATATATAGATATATATAGGTATATATCTATAGATATATCTATATAAATCTATAGATATATCTATATATCTATAGATATATATAGATATATCGATATATATCTATATATACTGTATCCAGTTTAGCTAAATCTCGCTGCAGACCGTTCCTGTTGTTCTCTTCCTAATATACTACAGGCAGGCAGTTCATTCAGTTAGCTGCAGTATATTCAGTACTGTATCCTGTGCAGCTAGATCTCGCTGCAGACCGTTCCTGTTGTTCTCTTCCTAATATACTACAGGCAGGCAGTTCATTCAGTTAGCTGCAGTATATTCAGTACTGTATCCTGTGCAGCTAGATCTCGCTGCAGACCGTTCCTGTTGTTCTCTTCCTAATATACTACAGGCAGGCGGTTCATTCAGTTAGCTGCAGTATATTCAGTACTGTATCATGTGCAGCTAGATCTCGCTGCAGATCGTTCCTGTTGCTCTCTTCCTAATATACTACAGGCAGGCAGTTCATTCAGTTAGCTGCAGTATATTCAGTACTGTATCCTGTGCAGCTAGATCTCGCTGCAGACTGTTCATGTTGTTCTCTTCCTAACATACTACAGGCAGGCAGTTCATTCAGTTAGCTGCAGTATATTCAGTACTGTATCCTGTGCAGCTAGATCTCGCTGCAGACTGTTCATGTTGTTCTCTTCCTAATATACTACAGGCAGGCAGTTCATTCAGTTAGCTGCAGTATATTCAGTACTGTATCCTGTGCAGCTAGATCTCGCTGCAGACCGTTCCTGTTGTTCTCTTCCTAATATACTACAGGCAGGCAGTTCATTCAGTTAGCTGCAGTATATTCAGTACTGTATCCTGTGCAGCTAGATCTCGCTGCAGACCGTTCCTGTTGTTCTCTTCCTAATATACTACAGGCAGGCGGTTCATTCAGTTAGCTGCAGTATATTCAGTACTGTATCATGTGCAGCTAGATCTCGCTGCAGATCGTTCCTGTTGCTCTCTTCCTAATATACTACAGGCAGGCAGTTCATTCAGTTAGCTGCAGTATATTCAGTACTGTATCCTGTGCAGCTAGATCTCGCTGCAGACTGTTCATGTTGTTCTCTTCCTAACATACTACAGGCAGGCAGTTCATTTAGTTAGCTGCAGTATATTCAGTACTGTATCCTGTGCAGCTAGATCTCACTGCAGACTGTTCATGTTGTTCTCTTCCTAATATACTACAGGCAGGCAGTTCATTCAGTTAGCTGCAGTATATTCAGTACTGTATCCTGTGCAGCTAGATCTCACTGCAGGCCATTCCTGTTGTTCTCTTCCTAATATACTACAGGCAGGCAGTTGATTCAGTTAGCTGCACTATATTCAGTATATATATATACATCCCAGCTTTGTGCAGCTACATCTCACTGAAGGCCATTCCTGGTGTACCTATTTGAATACATTACTAATACATTAAATACAGTATGTCTGGAAGGCCAACAAGGTGAGGCAGACGCTCACAGGCCAATAAAGAGGGCAAGCAGGCTCTGTGTCTACAGCCAATATTGCTGGTCATGGACACGGTGCATCCTCGGCATGCGGCCGTGGTTCACGCTTGTCCTTTTTTTCAGCAGCTGGCCGTGTTGAGCCACAACATGCAGAAGAGTTGGTAGAGTGGATGATCAAGCCATCCTCATCCTCCTCATTCTCTGTCACCCAGGCTCAGAGTACTTTGGCTGCCAATGCAGCTGCCAAAGTGGCCTCTTCCATCGGTTCAATGTCGTCACTCCTTCCCTAGCCCCACCATCATGCCCTGAGGAGTCCTCCTATTAATACCACAGGCAGCTACAGTATTTACAGTTAATGTAGTGTGTCCTCTGCACAGTGTGCACCTAAAGATACCTGAAGACAATTGCTGTTGTTCTGATCCTATTAATGCCACAGGCAGGCAGCTGCAGTATTTATAGTTAGTGTACTGTGTACTCTGCACAGTGTGCACCTAAAGCTGCCTGAAGAAAATTGCTGGTGTTCTTCTGATCGTATTAGTACCACAGGCAGGCAGCTGCAGTATTTACAGTTGGTGTAGTGCGTCCTCTGCACAGTGTTCACCTAAAGCTACCTGAATAAAATTGGTGGTGTTCTTCTGATCCTATTAATACCATAGGCAGGCAGCTGCAGCATTTACAGTTTGTGTAGTGTGTCCTCTGCACAGTGTGCACCTAAAGCTACCTGAAGACAATTGCTGTTGTTCTGATCCTATTAATACCACAGGCAGGCAGCTGCAGTATTTTTGGTTAGTGTTCTGTGTCCTTTGCACAGTGTGCACCTAAAGCTGCCTGAAGAAAATTGTTGATGTTCTTCTGATCCTATTAGTACCACAGGCAGGCAGCTGCAGTATTTACAGTTCGTGTAGTGCATCCTCTGCACAGTGTGCACCTAAAGCTATCTGAAGAATATTGGTGGTGTTCTTCTGATCCTATTAGTACCACAGGCAGGCAGCTGCAGTATTTACAGTTGGTGTAGTGCATCCTCTGCACAGTGTGCACCCAAAGCTACCTGAAGAAAATTGCTTGTGTTCTTCTGATCCTATTAGTACCAAAGGCAAGCAGCTGCAGTATTTACAGTTGGTGTAGTGCATCCTCTGCACAGAGTGCACCTAAAGCTACCTGAAGACAATTGCTGTTGTTCTAATCCTATTAGTACCACAGGCAGGCAGCTGCAGTATTTACAGTTAGTGTAGTGCATCCTCTGCACAGTGCACACCTAAAGCTACCTGAAGACAATTGCTGTCGTTCTGATCCTATTAATACCACAGGCAGGCAGCTGCAGTATTTACAGTTAGTGTACTGTATCCTTTGCACAGTGTGCACCTAAAGCTGCCTGAAGAAAATTGCTGGTGTTCTTCTGATCCTATTAGTACCCCAGGCAGGCATCTGCAATATTTACAGTTGGTGTAGTGCATCCTCTGCACAGTGTGCACCTAAAGCTATCTGAAGAATATTGGTGGTGTTCTTCTGATCCTATTAGTACCACAGGCAGGCAGCTGCAGTATTTACAGTTGGTGTAGTGCGTCCTCTGCACAGTGTGCACCCAAAGCTACCTGAAGAAAATTGCTTGTGTTCTTCTGATCCTATTAGTACCAAAGGCAAGCAGCTGCAGTATTTACAGTTGGTGTAGTGCATCCTCTGCACAGTGTGCACCTAAAGCTACCTAAAGACAATTGCTGTTGTTCTGATCCTATAAATACCACAGGCAGCTGCAGTATTTACAGTTGGTGTAGTGCATCCTCTGCACAGAGTGCACCTAAAGCTACCTGAAGACAATTGCTGTTGTTCTAATCCTATTAGTACCACAGGCAGGCAGCTGCAGTATTTACAGTTAGTGTAGTGCATCCTCTGCACAGTGCACACCTAAAGCTACCTGAAGACAATTGCTGTCGTTCTGATCCTATTAATACCACAGGCAGGCAGCTGCAGTATTTACAGTTAGTGTACTGCATCCTCTGCACAGTGTGCACCTAAAACTACCTGAAGACAATTGCTGTTGTTCTGATCCTATTAATACCACAGGCAGGCAGCTGCAGTATTTACAGTTAGTGTACTGTGTCCTCTGTGGGGGGGGGGAGGGGGGATTGTTTTGTTCCTGTTTTTGTTTTTGGAGGGTGGTTTTGGTGGAGTTATGGTTGCACAAGCTAAAGAGCTTTCAAGCTGTATAAATGTGAATGTTTCATGTATATTCTCTCTGTGTATTTACCTTCTTCTTTTTCTCTTTTGAACATCCAAGGTTGTTTTTTTTTTTTTTATAATTTTTTATTTTCAATAAGTTTTTCAACAAATATATATCAGCATAACAAAAAGTCATGACAGTTTGCATAGAAACAATCAAAATACAAGTAGTGCAAACATTGTAAAGAAACATGGTGAGGATATCTGTGTAGATAGAAGTCAGCTTCTTCCCGAATTGGGTCATATATAGTAAGAAAGAAATAATTCCATACAGTATCTATGTTGCTATTTCAATAACATGTTCAAAACACAAGGATGCTCAAGAGGACATGTAATTTGGAATAAAAAAGGAGCAGAAATGGAAGGTACAGAACAAAATTTTGAATCATCCCAAGGTTTCCAAATTTTTTCGAATTGGGGAATTTTACCTTCAATTTTTGCTGTTAAATGTTCCATTTTACGTATATCTGCAACAATGGAAAGGACGTGGTGTAAGGTGGGAGCGTTGGTAGAGAGCCAAAGTCTAGGGATGGCTCTTTTTGCTGCCAAAAGTACAAAAGACCCTAGTCTCTGTAGTGATTTAGGGATACCCGGGAAGGGCAGACCTAACAGGAAATGTATGGGTTTTAATTGAATAGACGTGGCAAAAAGTGATTGCAATATATTTTGTATCTCAATCCAATATGTACCTAGGACATGACAATCCCAGAAAATGTGAAGGTGTGTACCTACGGACTGCCCACATCTCCAGCACAGATCAGAAAGAGATGCATTTTGGGCATGTAGCATGGAGTTTTGTACCAAAGAAATATTATCTTAATAGCGGTCTCCTTTTGTGCCACTCATCTGGAAACTTTAAAAGCCGACTCCCAGATTTTACCCCAGTCCATTAATGAAATTGATCTGTTTAGCATTTTGGACCATTTAGTCATGTATCTATGTATGGAGTCATTTAAGGGGGGTGTTGTCTGGAGTATTTTATATATGGATGAGATTAGGTTTGGTTCGTAAGGGCCATTTGTACATAATAATTCAAAAGCAGTGGGATTTTCTAAGGATAAGGAGGGGAAGCAAGATTGGAAAAAATTTTTAATTTGTAGGTAAAAGTATTCTGTAGATTTCGGTAGGGCGTGTTTTTCTTTAAGGACTGAGAAAGGTAAAAGTTTGTGTGTTACTGGGTGAACTAAATGTTGCAGCTGAAACATCCCCGCGTGTGTCCATGAAATTGTTCGCAGGTATGATAATCCGTCCGGGATTTCTGGGTTAAAAAGGAAATTCTGGAGAGGGGAGCAAGGTAAGGAGAGATGAAATTTGTCTCTGCACCTTTTCCAGATTGATAGCGTAAAAAGCATCGGGGAGAGACACAGAGACCGCAGTTGGGGTATGAATTTCTGAGAGGAAGGCCATAATAGATAGCATGGATGTACAGGGGCAGTAATCCCCATTTCATTTTCGGCCCATCTATTTGCAGCCTTCCTTGGGGTCCATGTTGTCAATACTCTAAGATGAGAGGCATAGTAATATTTAATATAATCGGGGGAGGCTAGTCCTCCTCTAGCTCTAGGAGAAAGGACTACCGATTGAGCAATTCTATGGGATGCATTGTTCCAAACAAAGTTAAGGCACTTTCTCTGGAGATTTCTCAACTGCGACATAGGGACCGGGACCGGAAGTGTTTCAAAAAGGTACAGTAATTTGGGCAAAACCGACATTTTGAGAACGTTAATCCTACCAAGAAGGGAAATTGGGATGGAAGACCAATGTTGTAGGAGTTTAGCAATTTCTGCGAACATAGGAGGGAAATTGGCTTGATAAAGAGAGTGGTATGAAGGAGTAAGATGAAGTCCTAAATATTTTAGTGAAGTCTGGCACCATCTGTATTTAAACCTGTTTTGTAAGGAGCTGAGTATATCTGAGGGTATATTGATGGGGAGAGCTTCTGTTTTGGTCTGATTAATACAAAATCTGGATAAGGACCCAAATGTGGAGAGGGTTTCATGTAGGAAGGGTAATGAAATCTCGGGGTGTGTGATGGTTAGCAGAATGTCGTCTGCGAAAAGAGAGAGTTTGTAGTCCTGATGTCGTAGTGGGATTCCTCTGATATTAGGATGGGATCTGATAGCTGCTGCTAAAGGTTCAAGGCTTAATATAAATAATAGGGGCGACAAAGGGCATCCTTGTCTCGTACCGTTACTGAGAGTAAATCGTTGCGAGGTATAGGAGGACAGCTGGACTTGAGACGTAGGGAGGGAGTATAGGGTATGTAGGGCTCGTATAAAGGGGCCTGAGAATCCAAATCGGGTTAAGACTGCAAACATGAAGGGCCAGCTTAATCGATCGAAAGCTTTTTGAGCATCTAAGCTCAAGACTATGGTGGGACGTTTGGTTCTAGTTATTAGGTCTATCAGATCTATGGTTCTTCTTGTATTATCTCCAGCATGTCTCGAGGGAACAAATCCTACTTGGTCTCTGTGGATCAGGAACGTTAATAGTGGGGATAATCTATTGGCTAGTATCTTGGTGAAAATTTTGTAGTCTGAGTTTAATAAAGCAATTGGGCGGTAGTTGTCAGGTAGTGCAGGGTCCTTACCTGTTTTAGGGATTACCGTTATATTGGCATGTAATAATTGTGAATGTGGGATGGATCCCTTAAAAAAGGAGGAGAATAGGGATTGTAGATATGGGGTTAAAATATATGTAAAGGTTTTATAGTAGATGTAAGGGAGACCGTCAGGGCCCGGAGATTTGTGGGTTGGAAGATTTTTAATCACCTCTCCTATTTCCTCTCCAGTAATCGGAGCGTTAAGGGAGGATAGATGGTCAGCAGAGATCTTTGGTAGTGGGAGGGAATTTATAAATTTATCAAACTCTGATTGCGAGAATTGAGGGTGTGAATCAGGACCTAAACAGTTATAAAGCCGCTTATAAAAATCACTAAAGACCTTTGACATAGTTTTCGGACAGTATGTGGGGGTGCCATCAGATTGTATCAAGTGGTCGGGTATAGATAGAAGGGGCCGAGGTTTTAATTTGTTCACTAGCATCCTATGTGGTTTGTTTGCATAGTCGTAAAATTTTCGCTTAGCCCACAACATGGATTTGGAAATTTGATTCAAATCGAAAGACTTAATCCAATCTCGGATTGAGATGACATTTCTCAATTTTTCCACCGTGGGGGAGGCCAGCAGAATTATTTTCGCTGTTTGTAGTTGGGTAATAAGATCCTTTTTAAGTTGTACAGAATCTTTCTTTAGGCGTGAGCCTATAGCTATGCATTCACCTCTAAAAAAGGCTTTATGGGCCTCCCACAGGGTGGAAATCTCCGGGACAGAGCCATCATTAAGCTGGAAAAACTCAGTTAGTTTCTGCTGTAATTAAGTTTGAGATAAAGGATTTTTAAGCAGGGATTCATTGAGGCGCCAGTGGCAGGTTTTAGTAAAAGACTTCGCCAATAATACATCGAGTACAATAGGTGCATGATCCGACGAGGTAATAGGATTTATTTCAGAAGATACTACGTAGGGCAGTAGGGGGCCTGTAATAAGGAAGTAATCTAGTCTAGAATAAGACTTGTGGGGATGAGAATAAAATGTATAGTGTTTTTGGGTCGGGTGTTTTATCCTCCAATAATCAAATAGATTATGGGATCTAACTAGTTTGCGAAAGGATGTTGATAATTTCTTAGAGGAAGATTGTGAGGTGGTTTGGAATAGAGTTTTCCTGTCCCTGGTCGGGGACATGCACACATTGAAGTCGCCTCCCATGATCATGAACGGCTGGGAGAAGGGTTGTAGTTTCTCAAAAACTTTTTCAAGGAAACCGATCTGTCCTACATTTGGTGCATAAATGTTAATCAAGGAAAAAGAGGTAGATAGGTGACTACACTTCAGAAATATGAACCTACCATGGGGATCTAGGTAGGAGGAAAGTATTTTTATTGGGCTTGTGCATTTAATAAGAATTGCCACTCCCGCTTTTCCAGAGGGGTCAGAGGCAGTATATGTTATGGGAAAGTGTCTAGAAGCAAACTTAACCACTTGCCGACCGCCTAACGCAGATATACTGCGGCAGAATGGCACGGGCAGGCAGAATCACGTACCCATACGTGATCTGCCTCCCGCGGGCGGGGGGTCCGATCGGAACCCCCCCGGTGCCAGCGGCGGTCAGCTTGTGGCTGGAAGCGATGAGAGGCGAGGGGGAGACCATCCGATCGTGGCCCCCCCTCGCGATCGCTCCCAGCCAATGGGAATCCTCCTCTGCCTGTGTGTAGTTTCACACAGGCAGAGGATGTGATGTCATCTCTCCTCGGCTTTGGCAGTTTCCGTTCCAGCGCCGAGGAGAGAAGACATGTAAGTGTACAACACTACACACAACACAGTAGAACATGCCAGGCATACTTTACACCCCTGACCCCCCCGATCGCCCCCCGATCCCCCCCCAATCACCCCCCCCTGTCACAAACTGACACCAAGCAGTATTTTTTTTTTTTTTCTGATTATTGCATGGTGTCAGTTTGTGACAGTTACAGTGTTAGGGCAGTGAGTGTTACCCCCCTTTAGGTCTAGGGTACCCCCCTAACCCCCCTAATAAAGTTTTAACCCCTTGATCACCCCCTGTCACCAGTGTCACTAAGCGATCATTTTTCTGATCGCTGTATTAGTGTCGCTGGTGACGCTAGTTAGGGAGGTAAATATTTAGGTTCGCTGTCAGGGACCCCCATATACTACCTAATAAATGTTTTAACCCCTTGATTGCCCCCTAGTTAACCCTTTCACCACTGATCACCGTATAAGTGTTACGGGTGACGCTGGTTAGTTCGTTTATTTTTTATAGTGTCAGGGCACCCGCCGTTTATTACCGAATAAAGGTTTAGCCCCCTGATCGCCCGGCGGTGATATGCGTCGCCCCAGGCAGCGTCAGATTAGCGCCAGTACCGCTAACACCCACGCACGCAGCATGGGGCTCCCTTAGTGGTATAGTATCTGAACGGATCAATATCTGATCCGATCAGATCTATACTAGCGTCCCCAGCAGTTTAGGGTTTCCAAAAACGCAGTGTTATCGGGATCAGCCCAGATACCCGCTAGCACCTGCGTTTTTCCCCTCCGCCCGGCCCAGCCCAGCCCACCCAAGTGCAGTATCGATCGATCACTGTCACTTACAAAACATTTAACGCATAACTGCAGCGTTCGCAGAGTCAGGCCTGATCCCTGCGATCGCTAACAGTTTTCTTGGTAGCGTTTTGGTGAACTGGCAAGCACCAGCCCCAGGCAGCGTCAGGTTAGCGCCAGTACCGCTAACACCCACGCATGCACCGTACACCTCCCTTAGTGGTATAGTATCTGAACGGATCAATATCTGATCCGATCAGATCTATACTAGCGTCCCCAGCAGTTTAGGGTTCCCAAAAACGCAGTGTTAGCGGGATCAGCCCAGATACCTGCTAGCACCTGCGTTTTGCCCCTCCGCCCGGCCCAGCCCACCCAAGTGCAGTAGCGATCGATCACTGTCACTTACAAAACACTTAACGCATAACTGCAGCGTTCGCAGAGTCAGGCCTGATCCCTACGATCGCTAACAGTTTTTTTTGTAGCGTTTTGGTGAACTGGCAAGCACCAGCGGCCTGGTACACCCCGGTCGTAGTCAAACCAGCACTGCAGTAACACTTGGTGATGTGGCGAGTCCCATAAGTGCAGTTCAAGCTGGTGAGGTGGCAAGCACAAGTAGTGTCCCACCAATGAGAAGACAAACACAGGCCCGTCATGCCCATAGTGCCCTTCCTGCTGCATTCGCCAATCCTAATTGGGAACCCACCGCTTCTGCAGCGCCCATACCTCCCCCATTCACATCCCCAACCAAATGCAGTCAGCTGCATGAGAGGCATTTTTATGTCCTCCCGAGTATCCCTACCCAGCGAACCCCCCCAAAAGAGATGTTGTGTCTGCAGCAAGCGCGGATATAGGCGTGACACCCGCTATTATTGTCCCTCCTGTCCTGACAATCCTGGTCTTTGCATTGGTGAATGTTTTGAACGCTACCATTCACTAGTTGAGTATTAGCGTAGGGTACAGCATTGCACAGACTAGGCACACTTTCACAGGGTCTCCCAAGATGCCATCGCATTTTGAGAGACCCGAACCTGGAACCGGTTACAGTTATAAAAGTTAGTTACAAAAAAATAGCGTAAAAAAAAAAAAAAAAAAAACAAATACAAAAATATAAAATAAAAAAAATAGTTGTCGTTTTATTGTTCTCTCTCTCTCTATTCTCTCTCTATTGTTCTGCTCTTTTTTACTGTATTCTATTCTGCAATGTTTTATTGTTATTATGTTTTATCATGTTTGTTTTTCAGGTATGCAATTTTTTATATTTTACCGTTTACTGTGCTTTATTGTTAACCATTTTTTTGTCTTCAGGTACGCCATTCACGACTTTGAGTGGTTATACCAGAATGATGCCTGCAGGTTTAGGTATCATCTTGGTATCATTCTTTTCAGCCAGCGGCCGGCTTTCATGTAAAAGCAATCCTAGTGGCTAATTAGCCTCTAGTAAACTAAAGAAGGCACAATCGTGTTGGATTGTGTGAGTGATTCAGCGCAACACAAAATGAAATAGATGAATAAATGCATAAACTACACACCTTAAAAGTGAAATAACAATCCCCTAATGGGGTAGAGCAAAAATGTGCAGGTTTAGAAAACATATAACAAGTGCATCATAGTGAATGATCAATAAAAGTCACTCAGTAAAAACACAAAACATAAACTGTGACTGGAGAGTGTGCATGCGTTGCTAGGTGATCTGGTGACTGTTCGTGGTAACGGATACCCACTCGGGGCTCCCAGAACTCTCACCTCTAGGGCACAATAAAAGTGCCTGTGTGCTTACAATGAGTCTGTGGTCACTCTGGTGTAGTGATGACAATGGCGTCCTAATCCTTCTGGAGGGAGGGGGGCATCAATTCCTCCGCCTGGCAGGGTCTCTGTTCCACGGTAGAGGTGCTTATGTACTTCCAATGGGTCTGTAGTCACTCTCGTGCGGTGATGGTGATGGCGTCCTAATCCTTCTGGGGACGGGGGCCGTCACTTCCTCCGAATAGTAGGCTCCATATAGGGGTAATTGAAAAGACTCCAATAGTGTAATAAAGTTTAAGCCAGTAGATTTATTAGGGGTAAAAGATTAGCTTGTATAAATATAAACAAAAAAAGCCAAACAGCGATGGGAACAGCGTAATAGCGATACTCGCTACGTCACTTCCGGTCCGCATTAACGTATTTCCGGTAGCGTGCCTACGCGTTGCGTCATATCACGTGACTTCTTCAGGGCACCGGATTGGCTATCGCCATGCTCATTTTATACTGTTGGGACAGGAAGTGGAGAGAACTCCATTTTGTTGAAGACCAAGTAGATGGTGGTACCGCGGCCATCTTTGAGTGGGTAATGTCGTTTAAAATGTACATTAATAAAGTTATATTCAAACAAGGAAGTAAAAAAAGTGTTAAAGAAGTGAGTTTAAAAACCCGTTCCTAAAAACAATAAAATGATGACCCGAGATACTGGCATTTTAATTAATGAACATTTTAAACGACATTCTTAGATGTGTTCTTAGATAATTAGCCTCTAGACTGCTTTTACAAGCAGTGGAAGGGAATGCCCCCCCCAACGTCTTCCGTGTTTTTCTCTGGCTCTCCTGTCTCAACAGGGAACCTGAAAATGCAGCCGGTGATTCAGCCAGCTGACCATAGAGCTGATCAGAGACCAGAGTGGCTCCAAACATCTCTATGGCCTAAGAAACCGGAAGCTACGAGCATTTTATGACTATGAGATTTCGCCGGATGTAAACAGCGCCATTGGGAAATTGGGAAAGCATTTTATCACACCGATCTTGGTGTGGTCAGATGCTTTGAGGGCAGAGGAGAAATCTAGGGTCTAATAGACCCCAATTTTTTCAAAAAAGAGTACCTGTCACTACCTATTGCTATGATAGGGGATATTTACATTCCCTGAGATAACAATAAAAATGATTTAAAAAAAAAAATGAAAGAAACAGTTTAAAAATAAGATAAAAAAAAATAATAATAATAAAGAAAAAAAAAAAAAAAAAAAAAAAGCACCCCTGTCCCCCCTGCTCTCGCGCTAAGGCGAACGCAAGCGTCGGTCTGGCGTCAAATGTAAACAGCAATTGCACCATGCATGTGAGGTATCACCGCGAACGTCAGATCGAGGGCAGTAATTTTAGCAGTAGACCTCCTCTGTAAATCTAAAGTGGTAACCTGTAAAGGCTTTTAAAAATGTATTTAGTTTGTCGCCACTGCACGTTTGTGCGCAATTTTAAAGCATGTCATGTTTGGTATCCATGTACTCGGCCTAAGATCATATTTTTTATTTCATCAAACATTTGGGCAATATAGTGTGTTTTAGTGCATTAAAATTTAAAAAAGTGTGTTTTTTCCCCAAAAAATGCGTGTGAAAAAAAAAAAATGAAACACCCACCATTTTAATCTGTAGGGCATTTGCTTTAAAAAAATATATAATGTTTGGGGTTCAAAGTAATTTTCTTGCAAAAAAAATTATTTTTTTATGTAATCAAAAAGTGTCAGAAAGGGCTTTGTCTTCAAGTGGTTAGAAGAGTGAGTGATGTGTGACATAAACTTCTAAATGTTGTGCATAAAATGCCAGGACAGTTCAAAACCCCCCCAAATGACCCCACTTTGGAAAGTAGACACCCCAAGCTATTTGCTGAGAGGCATGTCGAGTCCATGGAATATTTTATATTGTGACACAAGTTGCGGGAAAGAGACAATTTTTTATTTTTTTTATTTTTTTTTGCGCAAAGTTGTCACTAAATGATATATTGCTCAAACATGCCATGGGGATATGTGAAATTACACCCCAAAATACATTCTGTTGCTTCTCCTGAGTACGGGGATACCACATGTGTGAGACTTTTTGGGAGCCTAGCCGCGTACGGGACCCCGAAAACCAAGCACCGCCTTCAGGCTTTCTAAGGCCGTAAATTTTTGATTTCTCTCTTCACTGCCTATCACAGTTTCGGAGGCCATGGAATGCCCAGGTGGCAAACCCCCCCCCCAAATGACCCCATTTTGGAAAGTAGACACCCCAAGCTATTTGATGAGAGGTATAGTGAGTATTTTGCAGACCTCACTTTTTGTCACAAAGTTTTGAAAATTGAAAAAAGAAAAAAAAATTTTTTTTTCTCGTCTTTCTTTATTTTCAAAAACAAATGAGAGCTGCAAAATACTCACCATGCCTCTCAGCAAATAGCTTGGGGTGTCTACTTTCCAAAATGGGGTTATTTGGGGGGGGGTTTGTGCCACCTGGGCATCCCATGGCCTCCGAAACTGTGATAGGCAGTGAAGAGTGAAATCAAAAATTTAAACCCTTAGAAATCCTGAAGGCGGTGATTGGTTTTCGGGGCCCCGTACGCAGCTAGGCTCCCAAAAAGTCCCACACATGTGGTATCCCCGTACTCAAGAGAAGTAGCTAAATGTATTTTGGGGTGCAATTCCACATATGCCCATGGCCTGTGTGAGCAATATATCATTTAGTGACAACTTTGTGCAAAAAAAAAAAAAAATTGTCACTTTCCCGCAACTTGTGTCAAAATATAAAACATTCCATGGACTCAACATGCCTCAAAGCAAATAGCTTGGGGTGTCTACTTTCCAAAATGGGGTCATTTGGGGGGGTTTTATGCCATCTGGGCATTTTATGGCCTTCAAAACTGTGATAGGTAGTGAGGAGTAAAATCAAAAATGTACGCCCTTAGAAATCCTGAAGGCAGTGATTGGTTTTCGGGGCCCCGTACGCGGCTAGGCTCCCAAAAAGTCCCACACATGTGTTATCCCCATACTCAAGAGAAGCAGCTAAATGTATTTTGGGGTGCAATTCCACATATGCCCATGGCCTGTGTGAGCAATATATCATTTAGTGACAACTTTTTGTATTTTTTTTTTTTGTCATTATTCAATCACTTGGGACAAAAAAAATGAATATTCAATGGGCTCAACATGCCTCTCAGCAATTTCCTTGGGGTGTCTACTTTCAAAAATGGGGTCATTTGTGGGGGTTTTGTACTTCCCTGCCATTTTAGCACCTCAAGAAACGACATAGGCAGTCATAAATTAAAGGCTGTGTAAATTCCAGAAAATGTACCCTAGTTTGTAGGCGCTATCACTTTTGCGCAAACCAATAAATATACACTTATTGACATTTTTATTACCAAAGACATGTGGTCGAATACATTTTGGCCTAAATGTATGACTAAAATTGAGTTTATTGGATTTTTTTTAGAACAAAAAGTAGAAAATATCATTTTTTTTCAAATTTTCGGTATTTTTCCGTGTATAGCGCAAAAAATAAAAACGGCAGAGGTGATCAAATACCATTAAAAGAAAGCTCTATTTGTGGGAAGAAAAGGACGCAAATTTAGTTTGGGTACAGCATTGCATGACTGCGCAATTAGCAGTTAAAGCGACGCAGTGCCGAATTGTAAAAAGTGCTCTGGTCAGGAAGGGGGTAAAACCTTCCGGGGCTGAAGTGGTTAAAGGAGCCACTGGGCTTAAAATTGGTTTCCTGAACCATAATCACCTCTGCTTTGGATTATTTAAATTCTTTTAAGGCCTGCCACCTTTTGCCTATGGAATTTAATCCCTTAACATTACAAGAATAGACTTTGAGGGCCATATTTGGTTAAACAAAAAAGTGCTAATGCAGTATAAAGACTGGGAGCATGTATCTGAGCATCCTTAAAAAGGAACATTTGAAAACAAACATTTCTTACAATTGTTATAATAATGTAAGTACAACATTGAAAAAACATATATAGGTCAAAAGGAGAAAAAAAGAAAAAAGACCTGCATATGAAAACTCCAAAGGAGGCAAAAAAAATTAGGAACTAAATTGCATAGAAAGATGAAAAATGTTAAAAAAAGAAAAAAAAAAGAAAAAATAATTTTTGAAAAGCCTGAGGAAATATTTCAGGCTGCCCAGGCAGAAGCCTTGGGTCATGAGGGGGGGCATGTTAGCCTGCAGGGATTAATAGAGGAGGGGGGGAAGGTGGGTAGATCCTCGTCTCTGTTTTTTGTAAAACCAAAAAAGAACAAACAGACAGGAGGAGCAGGGGTGTTTGGCATGTTACTATGAACATGTAGATAAATCTTAAGACAAGCTAGTGTGTGACAGAGAGGTATATATAAGCAAAGAAAGAAAAGTTAAAGGGGGACAAAAAAGAAACCCTCCAAGAAGGCATCTAACAGAGACATCAATAAGAGGTGTGACCTCTCAACAAAGTGACCCGATCACTGTGAGGTCACTAGGATATCCATGGTAACTATTTTCTGGCCATGGAAAAAAGGGCAAAAATATTGAGAAAAAAGAAAAAAATAAATAAATAATAAGTCACATCAGGTTGGATATCTGTGACGGTTGGCTCGTTGTGGGGTAGAGAAGTTCTTCTGGGATCTTCGTTGGACTGGGGTCCAAATTTTGGCTGGTGTGGTAAGTGGTTTGGGGTTTGGAGCTTGGGGTATAGAATCTTCCTCAGGCAGTGGGGGAAGACCTAGGTTGCGGATAAAGGCTTCACTTTCGTAAAGATCTCTCAGGGAATGTTGAACACCATCTTTGGAAACGGTTAGACGGAAGGGGAATCCCCAGCGGTATGGAACTTGATGGTTTTGTAGGTGGGTAGTGACAGGACGGAAACTGTGCCTTTGGGCAAAGTGATTGGAGATAGATCGTTGAATATCTGGATTTTGTGTTTATAGTCAATCCGTGACTTGTTACGCGTTGCAAGTGTGAGGGCTTCTTTGCTCTCGTAGACGTGGAAGCGGACAATAATATCTCTGGGATTGGCAGTAGGAGGAGGTTTTGGGGCCAGAGATCTATGCGCCCTGTCCATACGCCAGTCTATGTCTGGAATATGTGGGGCTAAAGTGACGAATAGGCCTAAAAGGTAGGGACGTATTTCCTTGTCGTTCACCGTCTCAGGGATTCCCCTAATCCTCAGATTCTGGCGTATTTCACGGTTTTCCAGGTCTTCCTGTAGGAGTTGAAGTTGGGAGACTGTATGTTTCAGGTTGGAGTTGTCCTCTTCGAGAACATGTACATATTGGGTCAGTTCATCAAATTTGTTCTCCAATGTGTTGGTGCGTTCACCTAATTGGTCGATTTCACCCCGTAACTCATGTGCTATTTTGCTCACTTCTTTAGCGATGCTGTGGGTTAATTCGTGTAGTAATGAGTTCAACTTTGTGTCTAGGACAGCTACTGTCACTACATTCATGGGGTGATCGGGTGGAAGAGAGTGTAGGGAGGATTGAGATCTGTTATCATCTTGGGTCATGCCTTCCGGCAGAGAATGTGGGTCAGCAGTATCCGAGGATCTCGGTTGTTCACTGGAGATCGGGGATCTCTGTTTATATAAGAAGCGCTCCATGGTATAAGGGGTCTGCGACGTTGGCGGTGGGATAAAACCTCTGTATATTGCCTTCTGGAAACCAATCTTCCCTATGCAGTGTTAGGAAGGGTCTGATGTCTTGTTATGATATCGCTCCTGCGATTAATAGGGAACTGTTAGCTTTGTAGGAGCATCTCCTAAAGAGACGGGGATCAAAGGACTCCTCTTACATGTCTGCTTCCCTGCACGCCGGTCTGGAGGTGGTCACATTAAGAATCAGGGGGTGTTGAGATGACAGCTGTAAGATTTGCAGGTGTAAGGCAGGATATAGCGTCTACAGGCAGTCAATAGGTGTTTAAACTGCAGGGAATGTGTTGTGGGGGTACTAGGAGTACCAAGATGGCCGCCGACTTCCAGGACTAGGCCGAAGCCGCGGTCTGTCCTGAAGGTTGAGGCCGGCCGGGGGGGGGTCCTCTCTCGGGCCCAGATCGGGACTCTGGAGGCTCAAAAAGGGGACTCTGGGGCCAGACACTGCAGAGCAGTAGCAGGAGAAGGCTCGGGCAACAGCCCAGGTACTCACAGAGTCCAGGATGGCCGGTGGATAGGCCCAGGAGTGGCGGCAGTCTGCGGGGGGATCCGGGATGGGGAGGGAGGGTCCCGCTCGGCTCTCTTTCACGCTGCCAGTGTCTGCTTCCTCTCGGTGATGATTCGGATGTCCCGGTCGGAAAGTCCCAGGTGGAGGATCCGATCGTCCCCCGGTTGCAGTGTAGGCGAGCGTCAGGCTCCGGACAGGCCGCAGGCCTCAATATGGTGGCGGTAGCTGAAAGTCTAGGGCAGGCAGGAGGCCTAAGGAGGCTCAGATGAGCCGGATTTCAGGCAAGATCCAGCCAGATCTGCAGCGGGGAAGGTTGGAGTCGTTCCCAGCAATGGATAGGCTTTTTCCCAAAGGAAATAAGGCAGGGATGGCGATGGATGGGATATGCTTGGACGGAGCACAGCATTCACACGTCCTCCCTCTCCAAGGTTGTTTTTATCGTGAATATTGTTGTTGAATAATTGAAAAGCCTCACCCATTTTCCTGATGAAGCCTTCCGGGCGAAACATGTTGAAATTATATGGACGTGGTTATGCTTTGAACTCTTGGTGACCACAGTTTTTTTCATTGTCAATATTAGGTTGAGGATGTATACCTTTGACTGTGAATGTAAAACTGTTCTCACATTTTACCGCATTTTTTTGTAAAACTGCTTTAATAAATATTTGATAAATTTTTTAGTAGATAGTGTTTTTTCCTATATCAGGGGTACCTTTAAAATCCCATTTCCTACATATTTTTTGATTTACTACTTTAGGGATGATGGTACATACATAAAAAATGTTTGTAAATACTGATCTCTACCCATTTAGCTTATTACAACACCGGGTGGATAATACACCCATGAAAAACTCATTCTTGGGTAGAAGAGATCAGTAATTAAGCTTACTTTTTCTGGTCGAAATTCTTGATTATTTTCTCCTTTGAGAATATATGCAGATGATATTTATAGCATTGTTGCATTTTTTCTATATGCTTCTTCATTGTGATTTTATCTCATTAGCATAATTTCTTATATTTTTTTCTCCCCTTTTCGATTTATCTAAAGTGGCAAACAGTGGTTATAGACAGCAGTCTGGCACAGTTGTGGCTAATATTCACCTGAATCCCAGCTTCCGTCTTCACATCTGGGAGAATCACGTGAGTGAGTGGTCTACAAAATGACGGACTACTATGGTCAGGCATGGGAGGGGTTTGTTTCAGAGGTACAACAGGTCCGATCCAAAGATGATGTCACTGAAGCTGAGGTAGATACCTATTTCTTGGGGTTACAACGTCTGGTCGAAAGGAAAACTCGTTTATTTTGGCACAAGGAATATTTTGAAAAATATGTGACAAACCAGATCATACCATGGGGTCTGCGTATCCAAATTTTCCCAAATATAAAAAAGGTTGAAATGTAAAAAAAGCATGGGAAGAAAACCTGCAGGCTTGTTCCCTACAAATGATGCAAATACTTGACCAATAAAAAACGGACATTGGTGAATTAGACAAAGAAATCCTGAAATCCTGAAATGGCAGGAGGATCATAGCCACTTATCTTCTCATAATTGTTTTCTTGGCAAAGACAAGATTTTGAAAGAGCATTTAATGAAATATGCCACAAATTTAATCAAAACCAAAGAAAACAAATTTATGAGAGATAAAAAAGCGTACGATCAGGATCAAGCATATAAATGGCACCAACAGGGCCATCACTCCCGTCGGAGGACCACATATAATCAGGCTCCCCAGACCCATAATGTGGATCTGATTGAATCCGATAGTACATCCATGTCCTCAGCCTCCTATGTCCCGATAGCTACACACTACAACGATTCTAGTGGAGCTTCTAGAAAGAGAAAAAACGATAGTGAAACAAGCTCCCAGGAACGCCCCAAGTCAACTCATGACAAAAGTAATGACAAGAAAACACATGTACAACGTTCGCGTGGCGGTGTAACTCCCAATACCCCAAGAAATGGCAATATACAAAACCATTCACTTGTGACGTTAACCACTCCAACAGTAAATTTAAATCCGGTCTCAACTCCGGCGGGACCCATGTCCCAACAAACGTTGGAACAACACCCAGCTACAACTGCCTTTCCCACAGATTCTCGAATGGCACCCATATTTAGATCCAATACTTTGGACTGTAGGCGCAATTCCCTACCCACACCTACTCCTGTACGAACAATGAGTCAACCGTTAAAGTAGAGGGTCCCTGTTCCATCTCGGATGGGAACCGGGACAAATTTGACATTATTAATTTGTCCTCACATCCCCTGACAGAGGATGAGACCACTTTATTAGAGCTAGGTCTCACTTTCTGTCCGGATGAGGAGGCAAACAAATTTGAACTGATCAAGGATCTGCACCTCTTTGCCAGATGCCTCATGTACAAAGTCTTATATGACAAAAACCCTAATGACGTTGAGATAACGAATTCAGAAAATGCCAATTTAGAAGGTGTTACTTTTGAAGACTTACAAGCTCTTCAGGATTTCATGGATTTGTGGGAAGAGAGCAATCCCGAGGAGGTGGGTTGGATATTCAACCCACCTGGATCGGAGACCTCCCAACCTGCAAATCAGGGGGCTGGTTTATCTAACAACCCCCTTTACTCCTATAATCCTTCTTCCATATCCTCTGTTGGAATAACCTTTGAGACACCAAAGACATATAAACCCTAATCCAAGTCTTTCCCTGTCTTACAGGGAAACTCTAACTTGTGGGCCTTTGTGATCCAAGTCACTAAAGAGATCAAATCTACCAACTGGCTAACTGGCCCTCCGGGCAATTTATCTAGTCATCTAAAAAAGACATTACAGAACTTGATGTCCAATAAAAACATCGTAATAAAACCATCTGACAAAGGTGGCAACCTCGTTCTGATGGATACAAAACAATATGAGCAAATGTGTTTTGATATCATACGTAATACCGACTGGTACAGACCAGTACCCAAATCTCACGTTAATTATTACATGAAACTTTATAAGGACATTCTGGCTAAGACGCACTACAGGGGGGTCATTGACTCTAATGCCCCGTACCCACGGTCGGATTTTCCGATGGACAATGTCCGATCGGAGCGTGTTGTCGGAAATTCTCACCGTGTGTGGGGGCGCCATCTGACATTTTCCATCGGATCTTCCGACACACAAAGTTGGACAGCAGGAGATAAAATTTTCCGACAACAAAATCCGATCGCGTCAATTCCGACCGTGTGTGGCCTGTTCGGACGCACAAAGTGCCACGCATGCTCAGAAGAAATTCCGACACGGGACAGCTCGTTTTGGTAAACTTAGCGTTCGCAATGGATATAGCACTTTCGTCACGCTGCAATGTAAAAAATGGTTTAATACAGCGCACTCTCTTCTTCTTTATAATGTGACAAGAATGAAGTAGTTTTGCTGCTCATATTCACACACACTTCTCACAAAGTTTTATTTGTGTTTTTTTAGTGGGATTCCCTCAATATATTGTTATTAGTTCTGAAAGTTTTATATTTTTTATGTGTTTTTTTTTTTGATTTTAAGTCTTTTTTTTTCTTTAATGTTTGGATTTTTTCCAAGGCTGATCTTTGTTCAATGTTATTTTTATTTTTACTCCAGAATATTTTTGTGTGTGTTTTGTGTGTCAAGTTACCCCAACACCATTGACATCTTTTATTATTTAATCTCCAGGAGATTTTTTGTTGTTGGTGTCCCTTGTTCATTTCACATTGTATATTAGAAATGTACCTGAACCCTCACAAACAAACTGTCCTTTTTGAAGTAAAACACATAGGAGAGTATAATTCAAAACAAAAATCCTTTATTAAGGGATCAGAACCAAACAAAGAGGAAGGCAACACTGGATCAACAGCAGAAATTAGTGAAGCCTGGGACCCCCACGGCAGACATCAATTCTTCAACATCAAAATTGGTGGCCTAAGGAGTCCATATCTAAGGGAGGGCAGTCTGGTCCGGGATTCACAGAGACTTGGATAGCAGCAGATGACATCTGTGTCCCCAGGCTGTGGTACCACAAGAGGCTGCATTTTTTGGCCCACCAGACTGGATCCAGGGTCCTCACTGTCTGGTCTTCCTTTCACACTTCCTTCCAGGCTGTGGCTGTGCAGTTGGAGATGTGGCAGGAGGAGGAGTAGGACCTGGAGGAGGAGTAGGACCTGCAGGAGGAGGAGGAGGACCATCCCAAAGCTGTGTGTGAGGTGTAATTTGGCCCCTCACACCTTTCGCCAGAGCCTCAGATATGAGGGCCTCACACATGGCTTTTTGGCCCTACTCCATCCGCTGCATTTTATAGGCAATGAATGCAGCAATGTTCTCCTGCCTGGTGTGGGGTGCTCCCAGGACCTCTGTAGCCCTCCAAAAGAATCTGATAGCCGCCTCCTCTAGGGCACTACTCCTATTGCCACTTTCTGTTTCCAGGGGGGGTGGAGGGACCTGCAGATCAGCCAGCCGGCTCGGCCCGGCCACCTCCTGGCTGAGACTTCCCTGTGTATGAAAAAAGGACATAGTTGTAATGTTTTGCATCATCAATCACAATCCTTAATTAGTACTCCCAACTAACATCTAGTTCACATCATTGATTGGACAAGCAGAAATATTTAGAGGAATGCTATACCTGGCTCAATCTGGGCTCCTTCACATGTGGCCTGGAAGGCCCAGGTTGGGCGTCAGAAGTCTCAGCCAGGGGGGAAGGAAGCGTTGAAGGAAGACTGGAGAGGGATGGCCTGGGTTCAGTCTGGCCTGCCAGAAAGTGCAGCCTGTCGTAGTACAACATCCAGGGGACATAGATGTCACCTGCTGCTCCAGATCTCTGCAAATCAAGGACTTTATTGCGCTCCCTCAGATATGTGCTCCTCAGGCCACCAATGAAAATCTTTAAAAAAGTGATGTCTGCCGTGGGGATCACCTGCTTCACAATTTCACACAATTGCTCCAGTGCTGCCTTCCTCTTTGCTTGGTTCTTGTAATGGGGGTGTTTAATCTCCCACAGACAGGGCAGCTCCCTTAGCATCTCTATGAAGACTGAAATGAAGTCCTTATCTTTCAGTACCATATCCATGTTCACTGCAAGACACAACACAAGACAAAGCCTAATGTCACACAAAACTCTCCTAATCTTGTTACAATATAGGCCTCAATCTAGAAGCAGTATAGGCACAAGTTTGTCTCTTACGTTCGTTCTTACGATCGCCGCGTCCAATGCTCCTTCCTCCGCTCACAGATCAAACGTAATACGCATGCATGTTACGCTTTATATACACTGCGCATGCGTGTAACTCCGCCCGCCCCTGACGTTCTTTCTAGTGTATTCCCCGCCCCTTTTCGTTCGGCGCAGTGGGGGAAGAGCATGATGGCGGACATACAGCAGGTGCGGGCTAATTGTAGCAACGAGGAGGAGGAGGAGGAAAGCCCGGATCCAGGCACGTCCCGATCCAGAAAGAGACGTTTTAAGGCCACAAATATTTCGTTTGGGGAGATGTTGGAGATGGTTGACATCATGAGGAAGTCCGACTATGACGGAAAATATGGGCCTTACCCCCACCCCAACATCAGAAAGGCCAAAATCATGGCGAAAGTGGTCAGGAGTCTAGAGCGGAATTTCGGGGTACGAAGGTCTAAAGATCAGCTCAGGAAGTGGTGGTCGGACCTGAAGTTGAGAGAGCCAGAGCAGTACCGAAAGATCCGGAGAGTGCTGCAAAAAAGTAAGTAGTTGTGCTGTGTTCCTATTCTTTCTGTCTTTATTACGTTCGTTCTGCTCCATATGCTTTTATTAGTTGTAACATTTCAAAAGGTCAACTTTAATGTTCATGGGCACATTATTCGTTTGTATCAAACATTTTTCTTTCGGCCTCTAGAACACCATTGTTTAGGCCATATGCATTTTCCCACATTTTTGGGGGCCTACTTGGATGCCAAATATTTGTTTGTGTAGATGGGTTTGTTACTAGAATGAAATGCAAACTAGATTGTGTGTAAGGAGAGGACACTGAGCAGCTGTTTTCATATCTGGACACTGGAGCACTAGTGTGGGACACAAGAACACCATTTTTATTAGGGGGGGCACACAGGTGCTCCAGTGTATACTATAGGGGGGGGCTACATCTGTGAAGCTTGTACCAAACAGGTAAAGTATTGCAGCTTGACAAAGGACAATAAAAAATATACATCTTGGAACTCGGCTAAAACAGACAATTGTACCCCACTTCCGAGCAATGTTTCCTATTTCTAGTTCTGCCATCAAATATCTGTGTGCTAAGTATACCATTTTTGTTTTACATAGGGGAGAAAAGACTCGGACACCCCTCATCCCAGGAGACCAGAGACCCCCCCCTCTGGAAGAAGGGGAAATACCAACCCAAGAAGCTGAGCAGGAGGAAGAAGAAGATGTGGTGGAGATTGGCACCACAACAGGTGAGTGTCTGCGACCACAGGCTCAGGTAAAAGAGATGGCTGGTGGCAGATTTTTGAGACCTTTTTTTTTGTTCTTTATCTCTTTTTAGGTGATCGTGATCCAGAACGCTTTACATCTGAAAGTGCCCAGATACTGATCGGGGAGATCATGGGGTGTAATCTCCAATTGCAAAACATTCAGCAACAAATCAGTGATGTTATTAAAAAAAATAATAACATCATTGATGTTTTGGGGCGAATTTAAACCCTACAAAATCACCTGTTTTATTGTATCAAAATTTTTTAAATGTTTAGAAAAGCCAAATTTGGAGGATGCACACAGTGTGCCAACATGTGCTATCTGCCATCACGGGAGATCAATGGACGCGTTTTGGGGGGCAACCCCTTCCTCAATTATAAAGTAGTGGTGAGGAAGGGCTTGCTCCCCCAAAACACGTCCCTTGATCCCCCCTGATGGCAGATAGCACATGTTGACATTCGTAAATTGGTGTGCATCTTCCAAATTTGGCTTTTCCAGGGGTGATTTCCCCCCATCTGAACGCTATATCAAACCCAGTTCCTAAATACTGATGTCTGATATAGCCTTCAGGTTTTACCTAATGTGAACTTTGTAAGTTCAAGTTTTTTGGCTTTCTTGTTGGTTTTATACAGGCCTGTTTTATCTGAAATGGATATTTTGATTTTTCATAATGCTACTGCAAACATTGTTATACAACAAACATGTTGGTTTGTTTTAAAAACCTTTGGTAAATGCACATGTGATTGTGCAGGTATAAAAAAGTGCCTTACTCAAGAATGTGTGGATTATTGTCTCAACACTACAACACTTTTGGGGTGATGTAATTGCTGTTTTATGCAAAAATGGGGGTTATTTCCTAAGGGCAAATCCTCTTTGCACTACAAGTGCAGGTTCAGTGCAGTTGCAAGTGCACTTGTAGTGAAATGTGTTTTGGCATTTAGGAAGTACCAGCCAACACTGTTTTTTATAGGGTTACCCAATCACGACATTTTCTGCACTCAACACATTTCTGTCAGGGTCAGCTAAAACAAACACAAGCAGTAAATGTCCACCAAGAATTTCTTTTGGTTGTTTTTTATTTGAAAAAGGTGTCACAGATTGTCTGGCATATTGATAGCCCCCCTACCCGCAAAGAACTCCAGGTAGCATAACCAGACATCACGGGCATTCAGGGAGGGCAAGCCAGGACAGCCACTTTCAAGCGCCGTCAGTGTTGATGGATTAGGGATTCCGGCCTCAGGCCCAACTGAGCCAGCATAGTTGGCTGAATGTTTTCTTAAAAAATTATGGAGAACACAGCAGACAAGTATTATATGGTTCAGTTTATACTCCGCCATATGGATGGGTGTCAGAAATAATCGGAACCGGCTGGCCAGGATTCCAAATGTGTTCTCCACCACTCTTCGGGCTCTGGCCAGCCGGTAATTAAAAACCCTCTGTTCCGGGGTGAGGGTCCTCATCGGGAATGGCCGCATCAGGTGGTCCCAAAACGCAAATGCTTCATCAGCAACAAACACAAATGGGAGACCTTCAACATTGTCCTCTGGAGGTGTCAAGTCCAAGCTGCCATTCTGGAGACGCCTGTAGAACTCCGTCTGGGCGATCACTCCATCATCGGACATCCGGCCATTCTTCCCCACATCCACATACAAGAACTCGTAATTAGCCAACACCACCGCCAACATCACTATACTATTAAACCCCTTATAATTATAATAGTACGACCCCGAGTTGGGTGGTGGGACAATGTGGACGTGTTTCCCATCAATTGCCCCTCCGCAGTTAGGAAAGTCCCACCGCTGGGCAAAGTGGGAGGCCACAGTCTGCCATTCCTGTGGCATTGAAGGAAACTGTTGAGGAAAAAAAAATAAACCTTACTATTTTTTCCCTGAAACATGGCAAGCAGATTAGACACAAACATTATGGGGCAACCTCCAGATAGCATTTACTAAGGGGAATTTAACAAGGCCAAAGTATAAGGTACACCTATCATATCCCCCCCCCTCATGGGCCATTTCTAACATTATAGGGGGGGGGACTCTTGGACAGGTAACCCTCTTCACTTCATTGAGAGATGAATGCCTAAATACAGGGTATTACTTGGAACAGCCCCTCCTTAGTTACACTATTGGTAGACAACTGGACAGGTAAGAAGTGTCATAATACAAAGATATAAATACACACTGTACACATTTGAGGACATTTGAACATTCTGCTATTACCTATCAAGATAATAATAGGATACAAAAACTTTAAACAGTACCATTGGAAAGTATACAGGCAGGCCCTTGCACTACATGCTTTGGGGAATTCATCCATAAATCTGAGCACTAAAGAGGTGGGTATAGTGTGTATGGGTTTGGCAAAGTCAGCAGATAGATGATTGAGGACAGAGAATTGTGATCAGCTGACTTAGCAGTTGGGGGAGGGAGGGTTACAAAAAATTTGGGGATACCACAAAAAAAAGCCTCTGGCCCTCTGCCTGAATTTAAATCAAAAATAACATTTCCAAACATTTTAGGGGGTGTTTGGGGTAAAGCACTACTATGGAGCAGATAAAATACATTGTTAAGTGACTACATGAGGTGAATATAGGGCAGGAGACACCATGCTGGAGAGGTTATTGAAGGGCAAATATGTATGAAGGACATAAAATAATAATTACAGAAAAATCCAGCATGCGTGAGGACAAAGGAGACATTCACAGCATATTACAAGCATGGTAATTAGGGAATGAGGAAAGAAATACAATATATTAGCAAACATTCAATACCATAAAATGTGATATAAAAGGATAAAAATCTTACCTTCATATACTCCTTCCGCAGGACCTGTATGATGGCAGAACAGGTCTCTGGGATAATGATCCCCAGAGCCTGGGGGGAGATGCCTGTCGAGAACTTGAGGTCCTGCAGGCTTCTCCCTGTGGCCAAATACCGCAAGGTAGCGACCAACCTCTGCTCCGGAGTGATGGCTTGCCTCATGCAGGTATCCTGCCTGCTGATATAGGGGGTCAGCGAAGCCAACAAACGGTGAAACACAGGGTCCGTCATCCTGAGAAAGTTCCTGAAATCATCAGGATTATTCTCACGGATCTCACGGAGCAAAGGCATATGACAGAACTGGTCACGCTGAAGCAACCAATTCTTGGTCCATGAACTCCTCCCCACCCTGTTCATGGACTGGACTTGTGTCAAGGTCAGGACCCCAACACCAAGCCCCTGCACAGCACGAACTCTACGAGGAGTACGCATACGCAACATGGCTAGAAAATGGTCGGCTGCTCAGAACGAAGTAACAGAACGCACTGAAGAACAGCAAGGCCTGTGAAGAGCGACCTGAAAAACAGCAACGAGCGCACAGAAAACTCCAATACGAACTGACTGCACGCACTGAAGAGCAGATACAAACCCACAAGCACAAACTGAACGTCAGAAAACGATCTGAAAGCCACGAGTCTGAAAAAGCGCGAATCGTCTCTCACCAAACTTTTACTAACACGAGATTAGCAAAAGGAGCCCAAAGGGTGCCGTGCTTGGTTCTGAACCGGCCTTTTCTAGTCTCGTTGTACGTGGTGTACGTCACCGCGTTCTTAGCGATCGGAAATTCCGACAACTTTGTGCGACCGTGTGTATGCAAAACAAGTTTGAGCCAACATCCGTCGGAAAAAATCCGAGGATTTTGTTGTCGGAATGTCCGAACAAAGTCCGACCGTGTGTACGGGGCATAACACACTAAAATTCTTGGACTCTACCAATCCGGTGACTCCAAAATTCTACGCATTGCCTAAAGTGCACAAAAACCTACAGAATCCCCCAGGCCGACCGATCATTTCGGGGTGCGTATCCCTGACAGAAAAGGCCAGCCAACTAGTGGACAAGTATCTATACCCTCATGTAAAGGGACTTTTTTCCTTTGTTAAGAATACCATTGAGCTATTGAAAACATTGGATGGATTACAGCTACCTCAGGGATGTTGGCTAGTTGCGATCGATATAGAGGCCTTGCACAACTCCATACCTCATACCAGAGGTGTGGAGGTTGTGCGAGAATTCTTGAATGAACGAGATCTTGACTCGTGGAAGTATAACGAATTTGTGATTGAAATTCTTAATTTTATACTTACACACAATATTTTTGTGTTTAAGGGTTCCCACTACCTCCAGGTACAGGGCGTGGCAATGGGGGCAAAATGTGCCCCCTCCTACGCAAACCTGTACCTGGGGGGGTGGGAACGAAACCTTTTTTTTGATGAATCCAAAGCAGAGTTTATTGGTAAGATTGTATTATGGCATCGATACATAGATGATGTTTTTATGGTGTGGGCAGGATCAAAAGAACAACTACTAGAGTTCCTGGTGGGTCTACAGATGAACACATACAATCTTAAGTTTACTTACACGTTCGACCAGTCAAAAATTACTTTCCTAGACGTAGAGATCTTTATAAACGAAACAGGAATGCTCTGTTCCACATTATATTGTAATCCGTCAGCAGGCAACAGCTTACTGCATGCCAGTAGTTCGCACCCTGAAAAACTAATCAAAAGCATCCCTTTCAGCCAATTTTAGCGACTGAAACGCAATTGCACATTGGATACAGACTTCCAAAAGGAGGCAAATTTGCTACGCGATCGCCTCCTAGCTAGAGGATATAGTAAAACATGTCTGAAAAAAGCATTTAACAGGGTAAAAAACGAGAATAGACAACTTTTACTATATAAACCCAGACGCGATAAAGTATCAACATCAACAATAGTGATTACCAAATATAATAGACAACATGCAAAGGTGCGACATATCTATAAAAAGTTCTGGTACCTATTGGCAGCTGATCAAAAAATTTCCAAGTTCATTAGACCCTATCCAGAGATCACCTTCAAACGCTCTCGCTCCTTGAGAGATACTCTAGTAAGTAGCCACTATCGCAACCAGACTATACTCAAGTCTAAATCACCAGGCACCTACCCTTGTGCCAGATGCAACTATTGTCCCTTCATTTTAGAAGGGAACAATGTCATCCTTCCCAACAATAACATCTGGACCCCCAAATATAGAACAAACTGTCAATCGGTTGGTTTCGTATACCTAATGAAATGTCATTGTGGGGCATTTTACGTGGGAAAAACTAAGCGCCCAATTTTTGTAGAATCAGGGACCATGTGTCCCTTATCTCCAAACATAGGAAGGAAACACCTATTAGCCGTCATGTGGGGCTATACCACAATTTTGATTTAAAAGTTATCGGCTTTTTCAGCCTTGAACACATCCCAGAACATGAACGAGGAGGTGATATAGACAATAAACTTCTCCAATTGTAGACGAGATAGATCTATTGTTTACAGGCTACTCGGTCCCCCGGCCTTAATGAGGGGATTAGCTATAAGCCTTTTCTATAAACATCACCCCCTTTTGATCTGGTCACTCCTGTCTTCTTGGGAGCATGTGCCCCATTGAGTGTCTTTCCTTTTCCTTTGTTTTGTTAACATTTACTGCGTTTGAATACCATGGGATCCCCAGACGTTTATGATTTCTCTCGCGACTAATTCTGGATTGTTTGTTTAGGCCAAGGTTGCCTCTATTAGAAACAATACATCTTTTGGAAAAGGGATACTAACATATATGGAGTCAGTTATAATGATGTGCATATTGATACAGCTTTCCATATGTGGATGTAAATTAGTGGTACAATGTTGTAAACAAATTATTGAAATGTGCAATCATGACCACACCCAAACCTTGGGGAAACCCCCTTTTTTTTACCCCTCCCCAGGCTCTATTTCCCCTCGTTTTTACCCCCCCCAGTTCAGTGCCATTTGATCCCCGTATGGGCGCCCAAGGGTGTGTACTAGGTTGGAAACACATCCCCCTTGGGCTTTTCTTTCTTGGGGGGGTGCCAACCCGGTATACGCCCGCCTTGAGGTCTCCTCATAGTCCTTGGCATACCGGTATAACCGTATCCTACAGCCATTATTCCAACTGTCCAAGTTCACTCTCTTGGCTCAGCACTGTCTCCAATGGAAGTCTTAGTGCTGTTTTGGGTATACCGGAAGTAGTTTTACTTCCTGTCTGTCGTTTCCGGTTCCGGGTAATCAGTCCTTGGACCAGGAACTTCCCCTTTGCGTCCGCTTGGCGCCGGTGCAGTGTGATGACACGCGCAGCATTTTGGCGCCATGGGGAGGGATATTTAAACCCCACACATTCAGATGCTTGCTAGCAGTCTGGGAGCTCATGCTAAACATGGACGTCGGCACCAGGTAAAACTAAACATTGACCGTTAGTCGGTCCAGCACTCTGTGATATGTCTAATTGTAAATGAAAGCACCACTTTTGGTGCTCTATTTCCTTTTAAACAAACCTTTTTTTTTTTTTTTCTCTAAATATAGGAAGTGATTACCTTTTGTGGCCCATTACCTTAGGGTGCCCTTTCAGCAGCGCCAATAGAAATGTGACGTAGCTTCTTACATAACGATGTGATACCTTTTCAAGGTGAGCAGGTGCTCTTGAAGATTTAAAACCGCAGCGTACATACATTTTTTGTCGCAATAAAGTTTAATATAGCTACATGCATTTTTATATACTTTTTCAGAAACTGTGGAGCAGCTCTGTATTCTCCTGCACAGGTGCTTTTTTACAATTGATATTGTGCCATTTAGTCCTCATGAGCTCCCAATACAAATACTCTTCTACTCTTCGGGGGGTTGGTGAGTGGTGTCCACTGTCTAGTTTGTCTTGTGGTCTACCTCTCTCCTCACCCGCAATATATGTGAAATTTTACTATCTATGATATCTGTTACAGATACTGTAATCATCCTTTTTGCCTGTGATGGTCTTCATCCATAAGAATATACATCCCTCCCTACTGGTGATCAGGCATCTATCTAGACTACACAGGGGGGAGTCAATTCTAGAGGGAACCCCTCCTCCCCTCTTCTCTCAGTTGACGCCTCATATCCTGCGACTTCCCCAGAACTCTATACAGAGGTATGGAGTTGACGCAGGGGTTGTGTTGGGTGGGAGTACTAAGGGAGGGGTGGGTGTGAGCCTGTGTGATGGGGGTTGGTGGTTTGGGGGGGGAAGGGGGGGTGGGATTGTTTTGTTCCTGTTTTTGTTTTTGGAGGGTGGTTTTGGTGGAGTTATGGTTGCACAAGCTAAAGAGCTTTCAAGCTGTATAAATGTGAATGTTTCATGTATATTCTCTCTGTGTATTTACCTTCTTCTTTTTCTCTTTTGAACATCCAAGGTTGTTTTTATCGTGAATATTGTTGTTGAATAATTGAAAAGCCTCGTCCATTTTCCTGATGAAGCCTTCCGGGCAAAACATGTTGAAATTATGTGGACGTGGTTATGCTTTGAACTCTTGGTGACCACAGTTTTTTTCATTGTCAATATTAGGTTGAGGATGTATACCTTTGACTGTGAATGTAAAACTGTTCTCACATTTTACCGCATTTTTTTGTAAAACTGCTTTAATAAATATTTGATATATTTTTAGTAGTTTTTCCTATATCAGGGGTACCTTTAAAATCCCATTTCCTACATATTTTTTTGGTTTACTTTTTTGAGATGAGCGCATCAGATCCCACCACTGCTATTTGCAACATATGTCTCAAGCATATCTCGCATGGCCAAAACATCACCCACTTGGGCACCACATGCTTGACCAGACATATGTCGACCTGCCATGCAGTTCGTTGGCAAGCGTACCTAAAAGACCCACACCAAAGAACAAAGCTGACCTCTCCTTGCTCCTCATCAGCTGGAATCTCCAACCCCACTATACCTTCAGTCGTCTCTGAAACCTGCACTGAGAGGAATGAAGGTGTAGAATTAGGTGTGTCACAGCTAAGTACTTGCGGGCAATCTGCTATCGGTACACCGACGTCAGATTGTACCAGGCAAATTTCCCTGCCCCAGTTGCTGCACCGCTGAAAGAAGTTCACTCCCAGCCATCCACATGCCCAGCGGTTGAATGTTAGCTTGGCTAAAGTGCTAGCACTTCAACTGCTGCCTTTTCAGTTGGTAGACTCTGCCCCCTTCCGTGAGTTTGTGGAATATGCGGCTCCTCAGTGGCAGGTTCCCAAACGCCACTTTTTCTCACGGAAGGCGATTCCGGCTCTCTACCGGCATGTGGAAGGCAATGTGTTGGCCTCGCTGAACAGGGCGGTCAGTGGTAAGGTGCATATTACCGCTGACTCATAGTCCAGCAGGCATGGACAGGGACGTCATTTATCTTTCACTGCGCATTGGGTGACTCTTCTGGCAGATGGGAAGGATGCAGGACAGGGTGCAGTAGTGTTGGAGGCTGTTCCACTACCATGCCTCCAAAATTCTACTAGTGGTGATTCTGCCACACCTCTCTCCTCCACCCCCTCCTCTTCTTCTTCCTCCATGGCCTCTTCCTGTGCTGATTTGTCCACGGAACCAGCGGTGCTCCGTAGGCGTTCAAGGGGCTACGCAAGCATGCAGGCAAAAAGATGCCATTCAGTGCTTGAGCTGGTGTGCTTGGGGGACAGGAGCCACACTGGGGCAGAGATTCTGTCAGCTCTGCAGGGGCAGGTCCCGAGGTGGTTGATGCCATGCCAGCTTAAGCCAGGTATGATGGCTTGTTTGGCTCATGTCCTTAACTTGGTGGTGCAGCGTTTCTTGGGCAGGTACTCGGGCTTACAGGATGTCCTGAAGCAGGCCAGGAAAGTCTGCGTGCATTTCCACAGGTCATATAATGCCAGTGCTCAGCTGGCAGACCTCCAAAAGGATTTTAACCTGCCCAAGAACTGCCTAATCTGTGACATGCCCACCAGGTGGAACTCAACATTGGCCATGCTGCAGCGGCTGCACACAGGGGAGGGCCATCAATGAGTTCCTATGTGACTATGGCACCAGGACAGGGTCAGGGGACCTTGTTTTTTTTTTCCCTACACCAGTGGGCTATGATCAGGGATGCATGCACTGTCCTGTCACCATTTGAGTAGGCCACGAGGATGGTGAGCAGTGACAGTGCATGCATCAGTGACACTGTCCCTCTTGTCCACCTGTTGGAGCACACGCTGTGTGGAATAATGGACAGGGCACTTGAGACAGAACAGAGGGAGGAAGAGGAGGACTTCCTTACCTCTCAAGGCCCCCTTTATCCAGACAGTGTTCCTGCGTGCCTGCCAATCACACAGGAAGAGGATGAGGAGGAGGATTGTGTTAGCATGGAGGTGGAGCCTGGCACTCAGCATGAGCAGCAGTCTTCAAGGGATCATTTACAATCTGAAGAAACCCATGGACTTGTACGTGGCTGGGAGGAGGTGGCTGCAGATCATGCCATTCTTAGTGACCCAGAGGACTCTGGACTGAATGCCTCAGCAAACCTACGCTGCATGGCCTCCCTGATCCTGTAAAACCTGCGGAAGGATCCTCATATTCGTGGTATCAAGGGGAGGGATGATTACTGCCTTGCAACCCTCCTTGATCCACGTTACAAGGGTAAGGTTGCTGACCTTTTCTTGCCATCACAGAGGGAGCAGAGGATGAAACATCTTCAGGAGGCCTTGCAGCAAGGTCTGTGCAACGCGTTTCCAGAGCCTGGGAGGTTACAAATTCCTGGTGCTGGACAATGTGTTGCTGAGGCTTCGGTCAGTCACAGCAGGAGCGGTGGATAAGGTGGCTGGCTGACAGATGCGTTCAGACAACTTTTTAGCTTGCACAGTATGCAATTGAGCTACTGGCCTGTCCTGCATCCAGCGTTCTTTTGGAACGCACATTCAGTGCTGCCGGAGGCTTTGTAACCTATCACAGGGTGCGCCTGTCCACGGAATCGGTCAATCGGCTGACCTTCATAAAAATGAATCAGTCTTGGATCACCAGCTACCAAGCACCTGATGCTGATGTAACCGATTTTTTTTTTTAATGTGAGATCCCTTCAAGACAGCCTATGCTGATGCTGTGTGACTATCCTGTTATGCTGAGTGACAATCCTCTTCCTCCTCAATTTTCATACTGATAGCTTGTAAGAACAATTTTGGTTTTGGGCACCGCCACCAGTGGCCAAGGCCCAATTTTTCAGCCCCTGTTTAACAGGGGCATGTAATTACAATTTTTGATGCAATACTTTGCAGCAGGGCTCATTCTTGTGCTCCAACTAGAGTATCTGTGAGGGGTTGCAGTGTTGTGGCACCAGCACAGGTGCTCAAGACCCAATTTTTCAGCCCCTGTTTAACAGGGGTATGTAATTAAAATTTTTTATGCAATACTTTGCAGCAGGGCTCATTCCTGCACTCTAACTATAGCATCTGTGAGGGGTTGCAGTGTTGTGGCACCAGTGCCTAAGGCCCAATTTTTCTGCCCCTGTTCAACAGGGACATGTTACAATTCTTGATCTAATATTTCACAGCAGGGCCCATTCCTGCACCCACCAAGAGTAACTGTGAGGGTTTACAGTGTTGTGGCAACACCACCACCACCACCACCAAAGGCCCAATTTTTCTGCCCCTGTTCAACAGGTGCATGTAATTACAATTCTTGATATAATATTTCACAGCAGGGCCCGTTCCAGCACCCACCAAGAGTAACTGTGAGGACTTACAGTGTTGTTGCACCAGCACCACCACCAAAGGCCCAATTTTTCTACCACTGTTCAACAAACCTACAGTCCTGTCTTGTTTGCACCGCCTGTATACTGCTGTTCAGAGTATATAGGGCCTGGGGGCCCCACGCCTTTCCTTTTTTTAATTTGGGTGCAGGGTTCCCCTTAATATCCATACAAGACCCAAAGGGCCTGGTAATGGACTGGGGGGACTACCCATGCCGTTTGTCTCACTGATTTTCATCCATATTGCCAGGACCCAACATTACATTAAAGCCGCAAGCAGTTTTAAATGACTTTTATTCCTTTAAAAATGTCATTTTTTGCAGGGACTGTTCTAAGCACGGGAAACACACGAAACTTTACAGGCATACTATAGACACCTCCCAGGTACGATATTTAAAGGAATATTTCACTTTTTTTCACTTTAAGCATCATAAAATCACTGCTCCCGAAAAAACGGCCATTTTTAAAACTTTTTTTCCATTGATACATTTCCCCTAGGGCAGGACCCGGGTCCCCAAACCCTTTTTGGGAAAATAACTTGCATATTAGACTTTAAAATTAGCACTTTTGATTTTGAACGTTCGAGTCCCATAGACTTTAATGGGGTTCTAAAGTTCGCGCAAACTTTTGGTCCGTTCGCAGGTTCTGTTGCGAACCAAACCGGGGGGTGTTCGGCTCATCCCTATTGCACAGTATGCAATTGAGCTACTGGCCTGTCCTGCATCCAGCGTACTTTCGGAACGCACATTCAGTGCTGCTGGAGGCTTTGTAACCGATCACAGAGTGTGCCTGTCCACCGACTCGGTTGATTGGCTCACCTTCATAAAAATGAATCAGTCTTGGATCACCAGCTACCAAGCACCTGATGTTTATGTAACTGACTAATTTTTTTATGAATGTGAGATCCCTTGAAGACTATGCTGATGCTGAGTGACTATCCTGTTATGCTGAGTGACTATCCTATTCCTCCTCAATGTTTATGTTGATAGCTTGTAAGAACATTTTGGTTCTGGGCACCACCACCAGTGGCTAAGGCCCAGGGACAGCACATGGGGCAAAACATATTCCCATCTCTATGCCCTGCACCTGGAGGAAAAGGGGACCATCGAAGGAAAAGACATTATGTGTCATTATGAATTCAACAGCCAGTGAGATAAGCTCATTGAAACTTCTGTCGTTCCTATGTGTCTGAGACAAGGAGTGTTTGATTAATGTTATGCCCTGTTGGTGGGGGATGAAGCTATATATAGCGCTTCAACATCCACCATCACCAACAGGGCATCAGATGGTACAAATAGACCCACAAGGTTTTGTAGCAAATGCAGTGTGTCTCGGATATAGGAGGGAAGGTTGGTTATTATTGGTCGCAATTGCTCATCTATATATCTACTAAGGTTTCGGTTACTCCTCCCCAGACAGAAACTATGGGTCTGCCCAGAGGATTATTCCCATCCTTGTGGATCTTTGGTAGACTAAAAAAATGTAGGGATACGGGTTGACTGGTACCTATAAAATCCCATGTTTGTTTGCTTATTATGTTATTCAAATAGGCACTATCCACCAAGGAATATAATTTTTTATCGAATATCTCGATAAGTGGCCTAGGAATGGGTTTATACCAGTCTTTGTTAGAAAGAATTTTCAGGGGCGTGGCTTGGCGCGCAACAGCGATAGATGCTTGATAGAAGAGCTCAGGCATTCCAACAGCCTCAGCCCATCTCTTATAGCCCAAGGCACCCGATAATGAGCAGAAGGAACATCGGGACACCCCGCACGAGATCCTGACGCTCAACAGCAGCTTATAAGGGGAGGAACATTGAGGATTTATTCAGAAATCCTCCAGCGGCACGGGAAGGCCTGTTAGGATCCAAGATGGCAATGCGGCGTGTGATGGAGGAGGATTACAGTGAGGATTCTCAATCTGCAGCTGAAGAGAATGGTAGGAGCACAGCTCATCCAGACCTCCCTCTAACATATGCTGGAATGTCAGGCTTTGCAGCCGACATTAAAGCCACCTTCTCGGCAGCAATAACGGACCTAAAATCCAGCATGCTGATCCTCACAGACAAGATGGCCACTGTAGAAAATGCAGGCAAATGCAGGGATAAGGCGATACACCGCTTGGAAAGAGTTACCCACACACAGTCCCAACATCTCATCGAGATTAACAAACACCTTGAGGACTTAGATAACAGAGGGAGAAGAAATAATATTAGGGTCAGAGGAATCCCAGAGACTGTGGAAGCTGACCAAATCACCCCAGCTTTACAGAGGGTTTTTAACAGCTTGTTAGAGAGACCAGAAGAGACGGACATTTGTGAGAGCACATAGAGCACTCAGAGCTAGAGGACCTGACAACATGCCTCCACGCGACATTACATGCTGCTTGCAGAACTTCTCCCTAAAAGAGGACATTATGCGTAAAGCATGCAGAAATGAACAGATCATTTTCAACGGCGAGACCGTCATGCTCTTTCATGATCTCTCAGAGATCACTTTAAAGAATCGCAGAGCTCTTCGACCATTATTGGACAAACTAAGAGAAAAGGACCTTCGTTACACGTAGCGCTTTCTGTTTGCACTCCTAGTGAATCACAATGGGAGACAGCACACACTGCATTCACCAGAAGATCTCCCGGATTTTTGTCAGGCACTCCAACTGGAACTAGTGGACTTACCAGAATGGTATCAAGAATTCATGCTGCCTCCTTTGGAAAGATCACCCTTTGCATCTCCGGAAAAACGTCTTCCTAAAAAGATGAAACCATCGTGCCCAGACGGCTCTCAAGCAGGAACACCAAATAATAGACCTCATTCCTCCAGGGGTTTTGAGGAGGCCTGAAGACACCCCCCGAGCCTAACATTATTCATGTATGGAAGTAAGTAAACTTAGTTTGCCTGAAACAAGGCCCTACTTGCTGACCACACAGCTTTATGTTACAAGATCCTAAAGGACACCCCGGCAGGAATTGTCCTAATAAGCATGAACTCACTTCTATCACAGCAATAAAGCACAAGGAATTAGGTCCTATTGACTCCCCTTCTCAGATGGAGATAATGCCTATTGGGACTATTACTCGTTTCCCCCATACTGACTATTGCCAATCACATAAGTCATGCTTTATGTTCTTAGTGAACGTCACAGACACGAGGATGTCAGTGGGAACAGGTGGACTTTAGATTACAGTTGATTACTATGCATATAAGTAAACTTAGCCCAAAGAAATGTCGATGATAAAAAGGGAATCAACACAAAATATTAGGTCTCCCTTGGAAATCACCTTCGGATGGCAGACAATAAGATGATACCCCCGCATGGAGGGGGGCCTTGTCTCCACTCAGAGTATAGATGCTGCCATGTAGATCATCGACATTTCTTAATATTGAGGTTAAATTATTAAATGTTAGCAGTTTCAGTTCCTTCACTGTTGCACCTTGGGTGCATAGTTGACCAATATAGCTTATATTTCGCCTATATTGGCTGTTGCCGGTCATTGCTCATCAATCAGGTGTTACATACCTAATTTAGTTAAACAGACTAATTTGAGCAAATAGGCGTCTGCCCACTACGCTCCGACACAGTGCTCCTTGACAGGAGAAGATTTCCCTGGTTGGGAGCACTAATATACTTACCTTGGACCTATTTGCCACCCAAGGAGATTACAATACCTCTCACTTACTTTCTATTTACTTCTTACTTTCTCTCCCTTATATTCCTCTATTCTTACCTCCTTTACAGGTTTTATAAGGTTTATAGACTATGGGCATAACACGACAAAGATTTTAACAGAAACTAAAGCTTTCTTTCCAGATACCGACTCGTAAGCTCTCTCTGGGTCTTCAATATGGCCTACTCCTCATTGGGATATGAGCCCACAGTGATCTCCCACAACACGAAGGGTCTGAATATCCCCGAAAAGCGCAAAACCCTCTTAAAAGAACTCAAAAAAGGTAAACCTCATTTCTTGTTCTTACAAGAAACTCATTTCAAAACTCAACAAGTTCCCAAGCTTACTGACTCCTTTTTCACACAGGCATATCACGCAACTAATGAATTCACAAAATCCAAGGGAGTGTCTATACTTATTAGTAGAGATGCTTCCTTTGAACTCTCAGACAAACTCATTGACCCAGAAGGCAGGTTTATATTTTTGAAAGGGAAATGTTGCGGCACACCTATCACTTTAGCAAACGTTTATTTTCCCAACACAGCACACCTGACCTTCTTCCGCAGAACACTCAAAAAACTCAAAGATTTTAGCTCGGGATGCCTTATCTTAGGAGGCGACTTTAATGTCCCACTGAATCCTCTTACTGATACGTCCACAGGCAAAACCTATATCACATACAAAATACTCAAACAATTAAAAACACTACTGTACTCACTACAATTAGTAGACTCCTGGAGATTCACTTATCCCGAGGACAAGGACTATACTTTCTACTCTATCCCTCACGGCAGATATTTCAGAATAGACTACATCTTTGTCTCACAAAGAGACCTAGATAAGATTTCAGGAGCTAAAATAGGGATTCAGACCCTTTTGGATCATGCCCCCATTTCTTTATCATTAAAAATCTCAGAACCACAACCAAAAATGAAAACTTGGAGACTGAATTCTGCACTGCTGACAGACCCAATCTTACTACCCCAAATAGCCACATCATTGACAGAATACTTCAAAAACAATACCACATCAGACGTTAATCCCCTATCAATATGGGAAGCACATAAATGCACGATTAGGGGAGAACTCATCAGAATTGGTTCTCAACGCAAAAAAGAAAGGGAAAAAAAATGTCATTCTGAAATAGAACTCCTAGAAAATAGAAAGGCACTCCAACAGATCTTTGACATAAGGGCTAAAAGATTTTTATTCTTCCAGAAAAATTTTTTACTATGAACATGGCAATAAAACAGGCAGGTTATTAGAGAGAGCTGTGAAAAATGCGAAAACACAACAAAACATTCCAGGCATACAAACAAAAGAAGGGAAAATAGACATTACCACCAAAAACATTGCACGACACTTTCACGATTATTACACGGCCTTATATAACTTACCTGACCCGCAGAAACCCAGCACAATTCAGGGAACAAGGAAACAAGCTATTCAACAACACTTAAAAGAATCCAAGTTACCCACTCTGTCCACTGACGATATATCTCAGCTAGAAAGACCCATAGAAGCTTTTGAACTACAACAAGCAATAAAACATCTTAAGACAGGGAAAAGTCCGGGACCAGATGGCTTCACGGCCATTTACTATAAAACATTTCAGGATACTCTGCTTGGGCCGCTGCTACGGGCTATGAATTATATGTCGGAACTCAGGGAGATCCCATCAAATTTCCTAGCGGCACATATTGTTTTGGACCGAACAGAACCTCTCGGTACTCTTGCTTCTGTCCCCCTGGCCAAATTAACCTTCGATGTAAAATGTGCACATTCAACCACAAATCACTGACACGGACACGTTCAGTAAGTTTGGTACTTCTGTCGTTTACTTCCTGGGCTCAAGATGATATACCGAGAGCCAGATATTTTGTTATCAAATCAAATATCAAATAAAACAAGTGTGTACAAACCACAAATTATACATATTCATTATTGTGACAAAATGTAAGCTTTGCTGGGTTATATCTGTATAAGGAGATAGCAGACTATCATAGCTAATTATGGTGTCTTATTTTCAGTTCCTGTTTCTCTTGCATAGGCCTGAAAATAGGTGCAATCTTCTTCTCAGCTTTGTTCTTTAACTCTTGCAGTTCTGTTCCACATGAAGGGAGAAGCTGGCAGACATCTAATTTGAGCATGATTAAGGCTAATAGCTGGTTTTAAGAAAATAAGCACTTATATCTATGCGATTATATCAGAAATAGGCATTTCACAATAACACTCATAATCACATTCCATTACAGTCCCCCCTTGAAATGCGTATTTCCTTAAAACTGTCCCTCACACTGGAGAACAACCTGTCATTTTCACCTAGCTCATTTCACTGACTGCAACTCTTTTAAGCTGTATGTAGAGAAAGGGCTGTGACTAGCTCACCACCCCCCTCGATACAGCTGGTGAAATGCCGCCAGGTGCTATCTGTCCCTATAGCCCTATGGTGTTGCATCTCGGGGAAGGGTGACTGTAACGGAGTGTAATGTGTAACTTTCATCATGGGTTTCATCAAGCCCTACATAGACATCGTCGTCATCTGGGATCTCTTGGTTCACGAATGTGGGGGTATTTTGGTCAACAGCTTTTTCTACACACTTCTTAATACAGGGGAAGACACAGCAGATTATGGCAGCTATTTTCAGGATGGCTATCCCTATCTGGGTCAGTAGTCCCTGCCACCCTCCCTTTATCCAGGTAAAATACTGGTCCCATGGGTTGGTGAGCCCTGAATACTGTTTTAGTTCTTTGGATAAGTCCTCAAGTTTCTGGATGGCTAAGGTCACCTTACCATTTGGGCCGGTGTTGTTTGGGATGTAAGTGCAGCATGTACTTGTCTCAGGGATCATCTTGCATACACCATACACATGCTGCCTCTAACTGTTCAGCCAGACCTTGGAGTGCGTCCCTGGTGTAATTGACAAATCTTTGCTGGTTGTAGTAGATGTTTTTTATCCAGTCTACATTCTTGTTTACAGTGATAATGGGAATCAGTGACTCAACCTGCTGCTACTTGGTCTCTTGCTTTGAATTCATCTGGGACCCCCCTTGGGACCCCTATGGCGTCTATGTATACATGGGGGTCAAAGCTTCCCACTGGGGCACTCCTACATTTCCTGTTTGATTTGTGTGCATCACTGGCTGCCGGCTCTGGGGTTTGTGGGAGAATATGCAGGGGCATTATGGCTTTAGCTAGTGCACATTCTCCTGTCCACTGTCCTGTCATTCTACTTCTAACTTTCATGTCCCCACAAATCCAGTACACATCTCCCAGAGACTGGACTTGATTCTGCACTAGGTCTGCAGACACCTTACTATAAGACTCGCAGTAACCCTCAGTGAAGTTCCCAGGGGGTTTTCCCACCCCATAGTACTTCCTATAACATGTATAATTGCCAGGATATATGGTAATACCTTCTGCTGGTTTAGGGGTTTTAGTGACTATGGGGTACTCCTTTTTCCAATGCTCGCATAGGGAGTGGTTTGTAGCTGTGTTTGTAAACAAACTAAGGACACAGGTCTCATGTTCTGGGGGTATATGAAGGGGGACTGTTCCTAGATGTGGTTTAGCCCCCCCACACACGTAGCAATTAGTCTTGTTATGTTTCCCTGCATTGTACCTCATCCATTCGAGCCATAAGTTGACATCTGAAAAACCGCTCTCAGCAGCCATGGTGTCCTCAAAGGTAGGGTCTGCTATGGCTACCATGTCTCCTAATGTTTGCATGTGAGGCTTTAGGGGGTTTGAATTGAATGTAGATTGGGGAACTGTCCACTCTGGGTTATTAAACATGTCTTTCAGTTGAAAAGGTTTCCTAAAGCTGGGATACCCATTTGCCCACCACAGACCCAATACATAGGTCCCATTGTCACCTGGGCTGGGATTCTCAATGGTTAGTCTAAACTCTTTTGTGAAGTATTGATCTGCATGCTTGTTGATTGTCATTCTGTCTAGGAGTGATTTCCCATTCTTGTCTTTCATATTTTGGGCGATTTCAGGCTTATACCCCCAGTTTGTGTCCCCAGTGTTCCAACCCACTGCTCCCCAGTAATCACAGTTGTCGCCCCAGTAGTCGTTGGTAACACATACATACACAGTCATGGAACCTACTGTTCCTTCATAGGATCGGATTCTGTATTCTGTACCTGGAAGTATCTTACTATAGGGGGATATAAACGTGGCAACATGTGTGTTGGATGAGTTGTACCAGAACTGAGTTATACCATTTTTCTGTTTGATGGCCACCTCTTGGGCCTGAGCAAAGATTATAACAAAAAGGATAAGCAGGATCATGGCTTGGTCTTCTCAGCCTCTTCCTCGGGCACAGGACTTGCGGTGAGAGGCGTGTATCCACGAGTTCCTTCCGGCCACTTTTACTGATGTGGTGGTTGTCAGGAGGACTTGGAAAGGACCATCATATCTGGGTTCAAGGGTGTGTTTCCTCACAAACTTCTTTATCAGGACCCAATCACCAGGGACCAACTTGTGCGATCCTGTGTCTAACTCAGGATCTGAAATAGAAGAAAATACTTGCGCATGGATACGGGTTAATTCTCGAGATAAAGTAGTCACATAATCAGTTAATACATCAGATTGCAGTTGTAACTGTTGTGAAAAATAACAACCCAGTCTGGGGGCTGAACCAAACAATATCTTATAGGGTGACAAACCATGATTTCCCCTTGGGGTGTACCTGACAATGAACAAGGCAATGGGTAGGCTGTCTGGCCAACTCATTCCTGTTTCCTGAGACATTTTTAGCATTCTAGACTTTAGTGTGCCATTTAGTCTTTCCACCTTCCCACTACTCTGAGGATGGTATGGAGTGTGGAAAGCTAGTGTGACCCCTAAGGCTGTCCATATCTCTTTGGTTACTGAGGCCATGAAAGCCGGCCCCTGATCACTCTCTATAACCTCTGGGACACCATATCTGCACACTATTTCTGTTAAAAGTCTTTTTGCTGTAGTCTTGGCTGTCATGTTGGTAACGGGATAGGCTTCCGGCCTACGTGGCAGACGCAGTCTCTTGTTTAATTCCGTGATTCCTTCAACTTCTGTGGCTCCTTTTTTGATCCACACTTCTTTTTCTTCTTTCTTCCTTTCTTATTTCTTTGTCAGCTGTCTCTTGCTCCTTAAGGTGAGTCCTGTTTACAGGAAGGTTTTGTAAAATCATAGTGGTTTGTACAGTCTCTTCAGGGGTGTCGATTGGGTCATCCAGGATAGGTGCATTCACTCTGCTGACCACTTCTCGCGTTCCATCTGCAGCTTGCTTTGCGGCAGGATCTGCCAGATAATTGCCTCGTGCTTCTTGGGAAACCAGTTTGCCGTGTGCTTTTACTTTAAGTATGGCCACCTGCGTTGGGAGCAGTAAGGCATCCATCAGGTTCTTGATAGCTGTGCTGTGTTTTACAGGAGTTCCTGCTGCTGTCAGGAATCCTCTAGTTTTCCAGATGATCCCAAAATCGCAGGCCACTCCCAGAGCATATCTTGAGTCTGTGTAGATGTTAGCTCGTTTTCCTTCTGCCAACTTGCATGCATAGTTAGGGCCTGCAACTCTGCTTCTTGTGCAGACATGGAGGGGGGTAACGCTGAGGCTTGGAGGACCGTATCTTCTGTGATAACTGCATATCCTGTATCATCTGCATATCTGGAACCATCCACAAAGATTGTCAGGTCAGGATTTTCAAGGGCAGTTTCACTGACTGTCGGCAGGTGTGATGTCTCCATCTTCATCACTTCAAAACAGTCATGGGAGGTATAGTGGTAATCATCTTCCACAGAGGTTCCGTTTCCCCCTCGAGAAGGGGAAGTAGAGTGGATGGGATGAGGGTATCACATCGGTGAATGGTGGTGATGTCAGGGAGAAGTAAGGCACACTGGAGTCTGAGGTGCCTTTGTAAAGACAGGTGTCTGGGTTGGATCTGGTTCAGGATGGCAGTGATGTCATGAGAAGCAAGAAGGATTAAGGGGTGACCCAAGACGAGGTCCGCAGTCTTGTCCAAGAGAACTTGGACTGCAAAGACGGCTCTGAGGAAGGAGGGTCCCCCCTTGGCCACTGAGTCCAGTTGGCAGGAGTGATACCCTGAGTCCGTTATTATGGGCCTGAGCCAAAACCTCTGTGGCATGTCCTTGCCTCTCTGAGACAAACAGTTTGAAAGTCTTTTAGTCCCAAAGCAAAGGCTGTTGAGAGGATCTCCTTCGGAGTTTCAAAATTGTCCACAGCTTCTGGAAAAGCATGAAAAGGGTCAGATTTCAGGGCATCATAAAGGGAATGCTTGACCTTGGGGCAAAGGGATGCCCTTGATTGCAGCAACTCTTTCTTCAGTGAGATGTCAGGAGCCTTGGGAGATGCAGAGGACTGGGAAAATCACCTTCTTTCTGGAATTTTTGCTTTTTAAGGCCTTGCAACCTTGCTCAACCAGGTAGTGGAGGAGACTTTCTGAGAATATGGAGGCGTCACCGAAGGAATCTGAACACAGCAGGAGTTCATCTACATATTGGAGAAGTACAACATCTGGGTGTAGTCTCATCCATGTGTCCAGGATGAGAGCCATTGCTTTGGCAAATTGAGTAGGGGAGTTCTGGGCCCCTTGGGGCATAACAGTCCAGGTGTAGCTCTGCTAGCAACGTGTGGGGATTGGGGACAATGGGGGTCTCCAGGATGGTAGCTTCATTCACTGCTCTGAGGTCTTGTACCATCCTGTACTTTTCTGGTTCCCCTTTTGCGGTTCGCCTCAACTTGTTTTGAGATGGATGCCGATTGTTAAGGCTTCAAGGGGTATTGTGGTTTTCTGGGTAGGGGAGCCCCAGGCTTCAGTTGTACCATGACTGGCGGCACTTTCAGATGTCCTATGTCTTCCGGCCCTGTGGACCATAGACATGTGGGGACCCGATCCAAAACTTCTTCGGGGAATTCAGGTTCGTCTTTTGGGTTCAGGGATAACAGGAGGGGGATGGAGCAGAGTGCTGATGCATCATCGATGGCCAGCAGGGAGGTGATCAGAACACCACCATCAGGTTGGAAGGAGATAGAGGCTTGGAGCCTGGACAGAACATCAGTTCCTAGTAGGTTCAGGGGGCATGTGGATGAGACCACAAATCTCGCTAATAAGTCAGGAAAGTTGCCGACTTGCAGGGGGCGGGTCAACGGGCTCTTTCTGGGCGTTCCATAAACCCCTACACATGCTATGTTAATGTCCGATAGGAATAAGGTACCGGGTAATTGCCCTGATTACGGACCGGGCTGCACCTGTGTCACATAAAAATGTGGTGGGATGTCCTTCAATGGGGAGGGTTATCTTCGCTAAAGGTCCTCCCGAATCTCCCGAAGACATCATGACCGGGGCAGGTGACACAGGCTTGCTGGAATCCTAGCGGAGAAGGTCCATGTGTTCGGGAGTGGGGTGTGGTGGTTGGTGAGGTGGGTTCTGAGATTCTTGGTGACGAGTGTGACTGGTTCTGTACGGCCCAGTTTGACTGTGGTTGGGGTTTTGGGGACTGTGGGTGAATTTCCATGGGCTTCGGTATTCCTTTCTGGAGTGGCTGGGTCTTTTGCAGTTGTAGCAAGCAGACACATGGAGTTGGTACTGGTGGGCGCAGATAGGGTGTGTCAGAGGCCATCATGAGAGCAGCTACTCTCTACTGTTCTGTGAGGATTCTGGACCTAATAACTACTAATAACAATGCCTCGAGCTCCAAGGTTGTGGGTTCTCTATACTCAAACCCTTTTATATGGACTCTTTAAGACTTGAAATAAATGCGGCAGCTAACATGTGTCTATGCGCTCTGTTGAGCACGCTAAAACCCAAATCAGTAAACTTCTTGTACACATATTGACTTCAGGCGTTTTAGAGTAGAGATGTGAACCATCTCCATATAGAATATTTTTTTATAGGGAGCCTCGGTCCAGCCGATCTCCACAACATACATATTTATTTTTCTTTCTAAACATTCTAATTAGATACTGAGTCTTTTTTTTTTTTTTAGAATACAAAACGCTCAGATGTGAGGAAAACTAGGGCATTTATTTTAAGCAAAGAAAGCACTTCCTCTTTATTGCTAATACAGCTTAAACACAATTAAAACCAAAAGAAACACCTTTTAGCTTCAATAATGCAAGGGTAAGCAATTACAACTAAATTCAGATTCTGACTGAAATATTCTGAAATAGTCAATACATCCTATACATAAATTATTTATTTAATTAAAATGCTACATTGGTTGCTACTATGCACCATCACTGGAAACATGTGGGTGGGTTTCGGTGTTGGGCGGTTGCATAGGGCGTGTTGCCACAGGGGGAGGTATCACTTAGAACAGAGGGGCGGTAGATGAAGGGCAGTGTCTACTTCCTGGGGACCAGACGCCATTATAGGGCGGTGGCTGACTACTTAGCTTCCTCTTTTCTAGTTTTCTTGTACATGTACACGATGCAACCATTTTGGTTACATCCACCCTCTTCTTTATGAATAGCGTTTGCAACTTTAAACCAAGCATCTGCTGCTCGTAGCAACCCATAATCTGACAACAGACCTTATTTACATTTCAAAAAACAGTACACCATTCATCTACTTGTAATCTCCCACCCCAATTCCACACACTTTCGCGAATTTCTTTCCCTTTTTTACAGCATCCTCTCCCTCCCGTTCTAATACCAAATCACAAGCCAAACTGCCCTCTGTGGGCCTAATTAACTTATTTCCCATTTCACACAACTCTTGAATTGAATAGGAGGAGAGGAAAGCAAGAAAGGTTGAGGTAAAACAGAAAAGAAATGAAGATATGCAGTGACAGGGTGATGTGGAGGATGAGGAAGTGAAGAGATCTCTGTTAAATCTGCAAAAGGGGAGACATAAAACAAACTAGACAATACACAGAATGTGAGTCAACAACTGGTATTCAGTGAACCATTTTAAACATCTTCTACACGTCCCAACTCAAAACCCAAACTCCTCACTCTGGCTTTCTCTGCCCCCTCGTAATCTTCTGGCTGCTGAAGTTGTAAGGGACACCTTCCCTGTCCTCTTATCCTAGCCTCAGCCTCAATAACTTCCAATTTCTTACCAACTGAAAACTTTTCTTTCAACTTACTTGGGGGACCTCTGGCACTAGAGGTTTGTAACCGCGAAGAGATCTCATAACCTGGCTCTACCTTTTGACCAAGCCCCAGGCCTCCTCATTAATGCCAAATAACAGTCCACAGACACATCTAGGACATGACATTACCAACAACAATCGATGTGACGACTGGAGTGAATTCTGGACTTAATCAGATCCTCACGGGATCCCCACGCCACCCTGGTAACCCATGCTTTACCGCACCCGTGCTTTACCGCACAATTATTTGCCCCAGGAGGAGTTTACTGTGTCCCGACGCCCTCTCTTGATATCAATCCTCAAGAGAAGTTTAACCACATCAATTCCATCCGTGAACATATAATCAATCCCTCATTCACAACAGCCGTCACACAACACGATCGATCGACAAAACAAAACACAATATACTCCAAATACAGGCGGGTCAGAAACAATTGCAGGTTCGTACTATATAAATAGGCTCGAGACAAGATATATACTTGTCTTTGCGGACCGCGGGAAGCCGATACGGAGACAGAAATTAACCAAATACGGATGCGGATCAAACAGCAGACAAATTATCAAAAAGTGTCTTACCGTTTTCTCCAGAGATGATCAGGCTCTGCTCCACCCGTATTTGGTCTTCTTTCTGTGTCCTCTAAGTACGGCTTCCTTTTGGGCCAATCTTGAGCCCCACTTCTGGGCGCCAAAATGTTTTGGACCGAACAGAACCACTCGGTACTCTTGTTTCTGTCCCCCTGGCCAAATTAACCTTCGATGTAAAATGTGCACATTCAACCACAAATCACTGACACGGACACGTTCAGTAAGTTTAGTACTTCTGTCGTTTACTTCCTGGGCTCAAGATGATATACCGAGAGCCAGATATTTCGTTATCAAATCAAATATCAAATAAAACAAGCGTGTACAAACCACAAATTATACATATTCATTATTGTGACGAAATGTAAGCTTTGCTGGGTTATATCTGTATAAGGAGATAGCAGACTATCATAGCTAATTATGGTGTCTTATTTTCAGCTCCTGTTTCTCTTGCATAGGCCTGAAAATAGGTGCAATCTTCTTCTCAGCTTTGTTCTTTAACTCTTGCAGTTCTGTTCCACATGAAGGGAGAAGCTGGCAGACATCTAATTTGAGCATGATTAAGGCTAATAGCTGGTTATAAGAAAATAAGCACTTCACAATAACACTCATCACATTCCATTACAATATAACAATTCTTCCCAAGCCAAACAAGGACCTGGCAGAATGTGCTAACTACAGGCCAATATCATTGTTGAATCTTGATGTGAAATAGACATCAAAAATAATTGCTAACAGACTGAAGCCTCTGTTTCACGACTTGATAGGAAGTGAGCAAGCAGGCTTTATGCCAGGAAGAGAAACCAGAGACAACGTTATTAAAACACTCAACTTAATACATGCTACTCAGATGCAGAAAATTGAGGGCCTTCTCCTGTCTACGGACGCGGAGAAGGCCTTTGACCGCGTGGCCTGGGACTTTATGCTGGAAACCTGCAGGTACATTGGCTTGGGAAATCATATGATGTCTTGGATCTCCATGCTCTACAAAAACCCCACTGCGCAACTTAAGATCAATGGTTCTCTTTCAAACACATTAAAAATCAACAACAGTACGAGACAGGGTTGCCCTCTCTTACCCCTTTTGTTTATTCTAACACTAGAACCATTTATCAGATGAATTGTAGCAGAAAGAGCAATACAGGGGTTTGAGATAGATGGAAGAAGATGAAGGAAGATAGAAGATAGAAGAAAGAAGAAGCATTTAAATAAAGGGATTGTCAAAAACTGTCTCTTGTCATTTTTAACATTTTTGACAGTTTTTTAGTGAAACGGTAGGGGTACTTTTGTACCTCCTTACCATTTCACACAGGGGGAAGGCCGAGATCTGGGGGTCCCCTTGTTAAAGGGGGCTTCCAGATTCCGATAAGTCCCCCACCCGCAGACCCCCACAACCACCGGCCAGGGTTGTGGGGATGAGGCCCTTGTCCTCATCAACATGGGGACAAGGTATTTTGGGGGGCTACCCCAAAGCACCCTCCCAATGTTGAGGGCATGTGGCCTGGTACGGTTCAGGAGGGGGGGCGCTCTCTCGTCCCCCCTCTTTGTGGCCTGTGGCCTGCCAGGTTGCGTGCTCAGATAAGGGTCTGGTATGGATTTTTGGGGAGACCCCACAACATTTTTTTTTAAATTTTGGCCGTGGTTCCCCTTAATATCCATACCAGACCTGAAGGGCCTGGTATGGAATTTAGGGGGACCCCCACGTCATTTTTTTTTACATTTTGGTTCGGGGTTCCCCTGTGGGGAATTCCCATGCCGTTTTTATCAATGAACTTCTATGTGTATTGTCGGACCGGCAATGCAATAGCCACGAGTAGTTTTAAATGACTTTTTTTCCTTTGAAATGTCATTTTGCTGTCAGACTGTTCTAAACACGGGAAACATGCGCCCCTTTACAGGCATACTATAGACACTCCCCAGCTACGAAATTTAAAGCAATATTACACTTTTATTGTTTCACTTCAAGCATTATTAAAATCACTGCTCCTGAAAAAACGGCCGTTTTTAAAACTTTTTTTGCATTGATCCATGTCCCCTGGGTCAGGACCCAGGTCCCCAAACACTTTTTATGACAATAACTTGCATATAAGCTTTTAAATTTAGAACTTTTCATTTCTCCCATAGACTTTTAAAGGGTGTTCCGCGGCATTCAAATTTGCAGCGAACACCCCAAATTGTTCGCTGTTCGGCGAACTGGCGAACAGCCGATGTTCGAGTCAAACATGAGTTCGACTGGAACTCGAAGCTCATCCCTAATTATGAGGCAGAAATTTTTTGCAGGAGCCATTGGTTTGTAATTAAAAGGTCAATGCGGGAATAGGAGTTGTGGCAGGTGGAAAAGAAGGTTAAGTCGCATTCCTCAGGGTGCTGGCATTGGCATATATCATATAATAAAAGTCCTGTAAAAGAAGGCCTAGGCTTGGTTTTCCCCATTTGGAAGGGTTTGAGGAAACTAATTCTGGAGTGATATTGAAGTTGACACACTAGATTATAGATCCTTGGTGGACTGTAGTGATCCTCCTGTGTAGCTTCCTCAAAAAGCAGATTTGAAGGGTGTTGGGGGCATAGAGGTTGACAATGGTGTAGGAAGAGCCATTGAGTTTGCAGAGACATATAAGGTAGTGACCATTCTCGTCAGTGATGCGCAAAGTGAGCTGAAAGGAAACTATGCTTGACAGCCAAGAAGACGCCTTTTTTTATTGGTAGGAGCGCTTGCTGTGAAAACATGTGGAAAGTTCTTGTTGGAGTAAAGTTAGCCCATTTTTTTATATTGTGAAAGATAATGTTACGCCGAGTAAATTGATAGCCAACATGTCATGCTTCAAAATTGTGCCCGCTCGTGGAATGGCAACAAACTTTTATCCTTAAAAACTCCATAGGCTATTCAGGGAACTGGTATGGAGGAGGGGTAAGGCAAGGATCAGCCTACAGAGCCTACAATTGCCAGCCAAGGAGGGGGGAATGGCACTCCCCCACCCAAGATGTTACTTTTTGGTGGCACAACTGCAGCACATAAGAGGTGGAAATGCCGATCGGGGCCTCTTGACTCTGGAAGCGCCACATAAGATAGTGGTGGAGGCATTAGAGGCAGACTCCCTCCCCGGTAGTAGCCCCACAACCAGGATGTTAATAAAGGTTTGGAAGGCAACAAAAAAATTAATGGGATATGATGGGTTTACAGAGTATGCTCCTTTGTGGCGCAATAGAAACCTACAGGAGGTGGTGGCTATGGGGGAGTTTAAAGAATGGGAAAGATGGGGTATAAACAGACTATCCCAGTTATATAAAGGGAATGTATTGAAGTCTTTTGGGGAACTTCAATCTGAAAATGGGATTCCAAGACAAACATTTTTTAGATATTTACAAATGAGATATGCTTTGAGTGCTCAGTTTAGGACACGTCCCTTGGTATGGAACAATACACCACTGCTTCAGAAAGTGGTCGGATCAGAAAATGTAAAGGGCTTTATTTCAGAAATTTATGCGCAACTGTGTAGTAAAAGCACTGTAAGATCAGAACATCTTGGATGCAGGGAAGGATGGGAGGAGGATATTGGGAAATTAACAGACACACAGTGGAGGAAAATCCTGGAGATGGGTCAGACGGTATCGGTCTCTCCTTCACAGAGAGTTTCCCACTTAATGCTGATACATAGAGCATACTACACCCCCAAAAAATTATTTAGATTTGGCCTAAGAACGGATGCTAAGTGCCCTAGATGCGGTGAGGAGGGTGATTTGATACATATGGTCTGGAGATGTCCCAAGCTAGTCCGGTACTGGATGGGGGTAGTAGAAGCTATTAGCGGCACGTTTGGGACATCCTTGGAAATAGACGTCAGACTATGCATCCTCGGATACAGAGTATGGGGAGAGGAGGAGGTAACGCTAAAAACGGCGGTCCTGAGGTGTTTGTATCAAGCCCGGAAGTTGATCATGCAAAGATGGCAAGCAGTTTCGCCCCCGATGGTGGAGGAGTGGGAAAAATCTATAAACGAGACAATATGGAATGAAAGAGCCCTATACATCAGAAGGGGGAAGCTTAGGGAATTTGATAAGATGTGGAACCCCTGGTTGACAAAAGTAGGATGTAATGATTAGTTGATACTGTGTGTGATCCCGACGGGTGGGGGAGGGGGTGCGAAGGGTTGGGTGGGAGGGTCAGGTAAAAAGATGTATTTTTATGGAAATAACAGGTTAATTAATGAGAGTAGGCTGGAGGAGCAGGGTAGTTACTCTGAAGGCTTGGTATGTCTTACTGACGGCTCTCTCCTCCACTACTCTCATATCCCCATTGTGTGATGTCAAAATCTGTTTGTTGGACAGTATGTAAATTTTAAGAAATGTTAATAAAGAATATTTAAAGTAAAAAAAAAAAAAACTCCATAGGCGATGTTTAAAAATGTCTACAGGTTACCAGTCTTGAGTTACAGAGGAGGTCTAGGGCTCGAATTATTGCTCTCACTCTAACGGTCGCGGTGATACCTCACATGTGTAGTTTGAACACCGTTTCCATATGCAGGCACTACTCACGTATACGTTTGCTTCTATGCACGAGCTCGTTGGGACAGGGTGCTTTAAAAAAAAATTATTTTCTTATTTATTTTACTTTTATTTTTTTATTTTGACAGTTTCTTTTTTTTAAAAAAATTGGGTCACATTTATTCCTATTACAAGGAATATCAACATCCCTTGTAATAGAAAAAAAGCATGACAGGACCTCTTAAATATGAGATCTGGGGTCAAAAAGACCGCAGATCTCATATTTACACTAGAATGCAAAAAAAAAATAATTGAAAAAAAATTCTCCTTTAAGAGCTATGGGTGGAAGTGACGTTTGACGTTGCTTCCGCCCTCCTATGCCATGGAGCCATGCAGGGGCCATCTTTCCAGTAGTAGACTACTTTCCAGTAGTCTGCAGCTAGGCATCCACGGGAAAGGACGCAATCGTCTCCACCTCTACCAGTGTGTCCGGTAAGCACCGGAGGCGACCAGAGCGTGGCGGGAGGAAGGTGGGCACCTCTCCTGCCGCCGGTAAAACTGATCTTGCTGCAAATTTGCCGTGGAGACCACTTTTATCTTAAAGAGAAACGCACTGCATTCCAGAAAATACCAGGGTTATGGCAGCTAGTTGCTGCCGTAACCCCAGTATTTAGTGTAAAAGTACAGACATACGCGTACGTCGTTTTGCGTGAAGTGGTTATAGAATGGAGCCATCTACTCAAAGGTACCACTGTGCCATTTCTCATTCTTACTGACCATAAGAATCTCACATTCTTGTCTGAGGCTAAACGCTTCTCTCCCAGAGGGGCGCGATAGGCTCTTTTCTTGTCAAGTTTCAATTACATTGTCTCATTCTTACCCTGTACTAAGAATGTAATGGCTGACGATTTGTCGCAACAATTTTCCTCCACTTCCAAGATGGAATTGTTTCCTGTTCCTGTGATTCCTCCTGATTGTATTCTGGCTACGGTTTGCCCCAGTCTCACTTCTCCTTTGGGTGACAAAACTCTTGCTGCTCAGGTCCATGCTCCTCCTGAGAAACCTTGAGACCACTGCTTTGTCCCTGAGAGTCTCCGTACTGCCATGCTCCAGACTTACCATTCTCCCAAAGCTGCTGGTCGCCTAGGGAAAAATCAACTCTTTTGGGCTATTTCCCAACAATTCTGGTGGCCTAGTCTATGTGCTAATGTAGCCGTTTTCGTAGCTGCTTGTTCTGTGTGTGCTCAGTGTATGACACCTTCCGGTGGGCCGCCTACAACCCATACCCAATGGAGAGAGGCCTCGGACCTTCTCAGAGCAGGCCGCTCAGCTGTCAGTAAATTGCCAGCTCTAAATCTTAACACAGTGACTCACCTGTTGATGATATCCTGTTCATCAGTCCTGCTGGTTACTTAAGTTGTTCAGTTCAGATCATCTCTGCCTTCGCCTTGGTCAACACATACAGAGACTCTCTCTCCTGTGTACCTGTTGAAGACTCGCTTGACTGACGTCCCTTCTGATTCCTGATCCTGCTTGCTTTTCCACTACGCTGATTCTCTGGTTTGCTGATTTCCTGGCCTGTCCTGAATTATGCTGATCTCTGGCTCCCTGAAGTCCTGGCTTGTCTATCCGTTCCGGTTACCGAACTCTGGCTATGATTTGACTGCGTTGTTCTGTTTACCTTTTACTATTATTATTAGTAAACATGTGTGATTTTAACTGCACTTCTGTCTCGGTCTGATTCGTGGTTTCTGACACTGTCAGTATTTATGGCAAAGAATTCTTCAAGAACGTCTCAAAATACTTTGGCATAAGGCGTTGACTGGAGTAGATGAGAGTTCATTCTTCATAGAAAGGCAGGATTGGACTTTGGGCAATCCTTTAAGTAATACAGATGGATGCATGATCAGACCATGTAAGCATCATTATGACTGAGGCAGAAATTTTTTGCAGGATCCATTGGTCTATAATTAAAAGGTAAATGCGGCAGTAGGAGTTGTGGCAGGTGGAAAAGAAGGTTAAGTCGCATTCCTCAGGGTTCTGGCATCGGTATACATCATATAATTGAAAGTCCCGTAAGAGAAGGCCTAGGTATGGTTTTCCCTGTTTGGAAGGGTTTGGGGAAACTAATTCTGGAGTGATATTGAAGTTGCCAGACCAGATTATAGATCCTTGGTGGACTGTAGTGATCCTCCTGTATAGCTTCCTCAAAAAGCGGATTTGAAGGGTGTTGGGGGCATAGAGGTTGACAATGGTGTAGGAAGAGTCATTGAGTTTGCAGAGACATATAAGGTAGCGACCATTCTCGCCAGCGATGCGCAAAGTGAGCTGGAAGGAAACTGTGTGCTTGACAGCCAAAAAGATGTCTTTTTTTTTGGTAGGAGCGCTTGCTGTGAAAACATGTGGAAAGTTCTTGTTGGAGAAAACAGGTTTGTGGGCTGCATGAAAGTGCGTTTCTTGTGCACATATAATGTTGCATTGGGCTGTCGTGGCTAACTTCCAGAAAGAGGACCTTTTAGCGGGATGGATGAGACCCTTGGTGTTTATAGACAGGAGCTTAATAGTCATAGTGTAAGATTTCCTATGAAAGGAAGTTGGTAAGTATGCTGTGGCAAGGGTAGATGTTGCTTGGTTTTCGAGAAGGACCCGCTGGTGATTGCAAAGGAGTGGGGTGTGGAGTATTGTCAAAAACAAGGAACAGAGGAGCACCCCACTCTCTCATTAGGTATCTCTCATTAGTGTGCACTTGTGTCATGGGTGGAGACCTCAAAGTTCTCCCATATAGAAGAGTGTATTGCTCTCATGGTTCAGAGAAGCAGGATCTCCCAATCCATGGATAGTGTAGGACCCACTGATCATGGGGTACTTTGACGCAGTAAGTGGGCTTAGCACCATATAGCAATATGGTGTGACCAAATCCACATATTTTTTGATAATAATATTTTTTTTTAAACTGTCTAGGTGTTTTAAACTAGCCCTGCTGGAGGTAAATGTCCTTTTTGCATGTGTGTGCTGTAATATTTTGCTCTGCTGTATGGTCTTATGGCTGCACCAGCTTTAATGCATCTTTTAGGGTGTGCCCCCCAAATATCTTGTTTGTCAAGTATTCACTAGAACACCACACACAATATATATCTTTATTGGTACAGGGTTATAGAGTGACGAAACGCATGAGGTGGAGATTGGTATACAGTCACGTCACTTCCAATTTGTGGAGTTCGGATTGTGGAACGCACACCGGTCCAGATCTCTTGGATTGCAATTATTTTTTACACAAATGACTATGTCAAGCTTTTTAAATGTGCTTCTATAATAAATGTAACCTATTCAGATTCACACTGAGTGCCCGTCTATTCTATATATGAGGATATCTCACTGTTTGCCACAGAGGAGGATACCCCACAGTTTGCCACGGAAGAGGTGATTGATTTGAATACTGCAATTATATATTTTTTTTCCTTGTGATGAATTCTTTAAAGAAAAACTTTTTTTTTTGTACGATACTGTGTGTTTGCAATATATACACATTCCTGTGACCAAATATTCACTAGAACACCACACACAATATATATCTTTACTGGTACAGGGTTATAGAGTGAGAACACCTTTAAATACACAGTTTCATATTCACATACTGACTTATCACATTGCCTGGCATAGTAATAGCACTTTAATTTGAGAAGTGTGACTCACCAGGAGGTTCACTCTTCAGGTGACAGACAGCGCCACCCCTCATATATTTATTCCTAACACCATTGGTGCCCCAATTCTGGACCCCCCCAGGGGAGGCAGCAGCCCAGCCTACACCTAAGCATGGAATTATACCAATTTATATATTTTAGTGTTTTATCCATCACAGTTTGTATCCATTAGCAGTTGGGAACATAGCTATAGCATCAGGCTGTGCATCATGGAGCCCATTGGGGAAACATGGATGGGTCACCTCAGGCATATCAGGAGCTGGGGAATCCATCTGCATCCTTGCTTTGGCAAGGCTGCCAGTGATCGGGGGGCCAGGAGGGAAGATACAGGAGCTGTTGGTAAAAGATGTCACTTCCATGGAGCCGTTTTGCTGTGAGGAGGCTGCTGCAGGCAAAGATGGCTGAAGAAGAGTCGAGATGGCAAAGAGGGCCACACTGTTGGTGCCATCTTGTCCGCACCAGTCCGCAGGTTGAAACATGAAAGCGATGAGTTTTTAAGGCAATCTACCCTCCTTTTTTCACTGCCATGTCGCTACTGAGCAGAGGAAAATCTGGAGCTTGTCTCCGGTGTTTGTGTGAAGCAAATTGCTGATTAAAGCCACTCATGCTTGGTCCAATGGTCAGAGCCTCAGAGCATAGCATCCATCTTAGGCCCTGGACAGCCATGCCCCAATATGTAAATATTTTAATGTACATAATTTGAACACAGGTTCACTTGAAGTTATCTTGAAATGGTTGATCACAAAGTTCTGACAGAGGCCATTCCTCTCCATCCCTGTATAAGTCACATACCAGAGGTCTTTACCACTTGTCCAATGAATCTAATAGCACACAATCTTTTGTGTGAACTTCCCATACCTTATAACTTGACTGAAATCTGGTAACACATTAGTAAAAGCTTTGCTTATTGCCAGAACATCCTTACAAGCAGAAGATGTCAATGCCTCTGATCTAAGCATAGGTAGCATTTAATCAGTCATTCTATTTTTATGTGACATTTCAAAAAAGTCACTCAACTTCAGCCAGGCTCTGAACATGGATAGTCTTTTAAGAAACAGCACACGTTCAGCTTGGCTTCTGCAACTAATATGCAAAATGCAAATATACATTACTGTCAGGATGTTTGCAGCCTGAAGAATTAGGTCATAATGTTATGAATGCTGCTGAGGCCATTAGTACATAAACATATTAGAGATGTTGTAATATTCCCTTACCTTTCTTCTGAAAATGATAAAAACATCTATTGATTAATATACTGTAAAGAAATATGCTTAGCCTCAGAAACACTGCAAATGTGTTCTACTTACAGAGAATAAAAAAGCACACAATGTACTTTGCACTGTTGCTCTTCTGCTAATTAATAGAATTTGAATTCATTATGACATTGAAGTAACTGCGGAAGTAAACTAACACACTGAATGCCTCATTTTTCAGGCTACTTTAGGGTAATGAGCACTTTGTGTCCAAAAAAAGTAGACTTTTATTTGACTGGGAGGCATATTTGTGTTAGTTTTTCCTATTTTTATTTTTTGTTTTCATTTAGTGGTTTGAATTGTTGTAGGCAAGAGATCTGATGAAAAATTACTGAAGCACACACTACAAAAACCCTTTAAACTTAGATGCCCTTCATAAAATGAGCTTCAAGAAAACCTAAATGGAAGGTTAAACATTTTCAGATTTCAAATTTTATGTTATGCCTTTTTTGCTATATTGAATATGCTTAATTTTTCTCAGCAAGGAGAACTTACCCTTTCCTCTCCTCCTTTTAATGAATCTGGGTAACAGGCTTTAAGAAGAAATTACATCTTCTTAAAGTAGAACTATAGTCAAACTATAAAATGAAATATTTACCGTAGGTGGCTCATGCCAGTAATACAGGTCTTTCTGTATTTCTAAGTACCCCCTGAAACATTTTAGAAATACCTTTTGATCCTGCCAGTAGAACCATTGAATAGGTACTTCCTTTGTTGCTGCTGTGGCTGCATAGATGATTGTACCCATATTAGCTCTTTTATTAAATAGACAAACCTAGCTCCACTCACAGCCTGTACAAATTATATCACATTTTTCTATAGGCAGGATCTTAGGAAAAACATTTAACTTGCCAGCTTGCATTAAAATGCCTATTTATTACACTATGAAGAAGTAATGGAGGCTTTAGATGAACTTTAAGTGCTCTTGAGTATTGGGGAACTTCCTTTATCTCGATCTGCATCTTTATTTTGCTAAAGTAGGACTTTGCACAACACTAATAAGAAAACCTACAGCTTTACAGATTCAACAAAAACACTTGGAAATGTACCAAGAGTAGATTTATGCTCTGTCCGTTCCATGCCTTTAAAAATGTATCTATGATAGCTGTAGAGCTCAACAGTATGCAGAAAAAAATCCACTGCTTTATCAGATTTCCTTGGGCCTCATATATTAATGTGTGTAGAGGGATGAATTATGTCAGAGCCTAACCATCTTCTACTAAAACATGATTGGATGGTATGGGGAAGCAGACAGAGGCAAATTTTCCCTCATCTACATGGATAAATAAGGTCAAATGTCTGTTGTTTTTTTTTTTTTTTTTGCACAATATAATAACAGTAAGAGGCTTTTTAGATGTTATAGGTAAATTTATAAGGAAAAAACACTTTTCCCTCCTAAAGCAGAAGCAGGTAAGCCTCATTTTATGTGGCCTAATTATTGAACATTGTGCTTTATCTGGTGTTCTTATTCCACAAAATTGATATAGAGCCCCAACACAAGCATAGGATTATGTTTGAGAATCTATCAGCCATAGGAACATACAAGTAAAATAATCATGCAGCCTTTCCTGCAAGGTCAAGATACCAACACTTTTAATCATTTTCCTCTGAATTCTGCTTGCATGACTCAATGCTCTTTCTATACAGTGTTTGCAGTTCAGTGCTCACAACTAGATAGGAAACTTTTCATCCTAGTGAAGCTAGAGAGAAGCTGTGGGTTTCAATTTCAACATTCATCTTCTGTACTTTGAATATCGATATCCACCAAAAGTTTGCTGTTTGCAACTTTAACAAATAAGCTTTTATGAATTAATCTTGTAAGGCCATACAGAGAGATGGTTCACATACAACATGCTTTACTGCAACTAAGTGCTGCCAAAATGTTGCAAAAATTACCTATAATGCTTAACAAGAGCAAAGCCATTATATATGGAAAATATTATATATTTGTAGCAACACTGGCAATAGAAATGCTTTTTATTGTTTATTGGAGGTATTATCATTTTTTTCTCTGTACCTGTAATATGGAATTTGCTAACACTGGTATGATTATAGTCATTCAAAAACTGACATCAAAATCATTTGCTGTTTGATAAATAAAATGTAAAAAAACCTTGCCATTACTGCACAAAAGATATATAAATTAACTACTTATTTGATTCTGTTATCTTAACTATTTAGCCCTTTTGTTCCAGGCTGGCTACATAACTACTAGTGGTAAGCAGAAAACAAATATGTTCAGTTTGGATTTTTTGGGGTTTTGAGGGGGAAACTTAAGCAAGAAATAAAAGAAAATCATAAGATCCACCCAAGATCCACACCAGACCCTTATCCGAGCCTGCAGCCTAGCATAAAAAAAAGGGGGATGAGCTTGCGCCCCCCCCCAAACCATTCCAGGCCACATGTCCTCAACATGGGTAGATAACCCCCTAGCAAAGCACCTTGTCGCCCCCCCCCCCAGCCTGATGAGGACAAGATCCTATTCCCAACAACCTTGATTCAGTGGTTATGGGGGTTTTTGGGTGGAGGGATTATTGTTATCTTGAAGCCCCCTCTAAAAATAATGGGCCCCCGGTATCCTCCCACAGGTAAATTAATAACATACTACCCCTACTCGTTTACAAAGAAAATGCAGATCCTTGTCTCACCCATCCCACCTTTCCTGGCCTTATCTGGTATGGATTTTGGGGGGACCCTATTCTTGATTCTTGTTTATTGCATGAAGATTCCCTTGAAGTCCATAACCTACCTGTCTGGTATGGAATATGGGGGAATGCATGCTTTTTTTTAGCTTTTTGCCCCTTAAAATGCATTCAATAACTGAAGGGTCTGGAGACCTCATTCTGTTTTTTTTTCCTTGTCACCCACCATCTACACCCATTTGTTTACATTTAGCTGTTGAACATTGTTCCCAGCTGCCATCTGGAAGATTTCTAGGCTGGAACCACACAAATGTAACAAGGTGCAGGGTCACTAAAAATGTAATTTAATAAATGTGTTTGGAACTACACACGATGTCTCAACTATGTGCCTACAATGTATAAATGTGAATAGACGTTAAGTTATTAGAATATTGCTTGTGTATTACAGTATGATGAAATACATGAAGGAACTTTACATTGGTTGGTTTTGATTTGGGTTAAGATAAATAGACTGTGCACTTTGCATTCATTTCCCCAGAGCTTAGTGAATGTGGCGACGCTCTGCTGATTTCCAACATCCAATCATGTGCAAGCAAAAATGCTGTTTTGTTTTTTAAGTTCCTTGCACCTGTTTGGATATCCTTTAAAAAAGTGAAGCTTCACTGCATTCACTAAGCTCTGGGGAAAAAGTGCACAGTCTAGTTGCCTTTAGTAAATTAACCCCTATGTGTGATTTTACATGTCCATTCTCATTACAGCCTTATTTATGGATGGATCATTACTTAGACCTATTGCCCAATTTGAAAATGAATGGTAATTCTTATATACAATACATGTGATGCATTGGAGCTTGTCTTTGAGGACATTGGCATTATTTAGGTTATCATCCATAAAAAACGGTTTGATACAATTTATCATTCTTCTCATTTGTGGATGTAAATTGGTGGATACCGTGAGCTTTTCTTAATCGTACCTCATGGGACACAGAGCCATAGTAGTTACTATGTGGGTTATATAGGCCACCTTTAGATGATGGACACTGACACACCCTAAACAGGATGTTCAACTCCCTACATAACCCTTCCCCCTACAGGGGGTACCTCAGTTTTTCCACCAGTGTCTTAGGTGTTGGTCACGAGTAAAGATGTGCTGTGCTGAGCTCCACTGGAGCAATCCTTACTGGGGCAAGCCATGCAACCGGATCCATTCAAAGTGTCTTTTTCAGGCCGAATTGAATGGTACCCGGGCCTCGTATCTGAAGAAACAAGGTTTTACCTGTAAAGCTTCTCTTTTTAGAGAGCTGGACCCCGGGATCTAGTTTTTTCAGCCATATTACTGGCGGGGTGCTTTTTACAGGCCCAGGGCTGTGGATCCCCTGATGAAAAGGGGGCCCCTGTTACTGAAGGTATTTTAATGGAGTCCACCGTGAGCGGTAAAGATTGGGTCTGTTTTACCACAGAACCCTGCAGCTGGATAAGGTAAGGCAGATTCCTAAGGAATTTTTCTAATTCTTGTGGGTTTTCACCTTTAAGTAAATGTTTGCTATGCCTAAAGTCGCTAACGTACCTGTTCCATGCTGGTCAATTTTGCTCAGTGTCACAAGCTGCACGGTTCTTTCAAGCTTAAGCTCCAGGTAGGATGTGGGAAAGAGTTTTTTTACATTTAGGAATGTCCCTCCATAGCTTCTCCTCCCGGTTAGAGGCCATGGGGCGGTCGGTGGTATGCCACACAGCTCCCGCTGCTACCGCCATTACGGCGGCTCTCCATCCACCTACCCTCCTCTCTCCTCCACCCCAGCCCCCCTCCACGTGTGATCTGGTTGGATCGGAGCCCCCGCTCGCGCGTAAAAGCTGTCTTTTTTTGAAAAAAGATGAGGAGGGGTGAAAAAAGGTGCGCTTTTTGCAGGTGCACACAGCTAAAGGAGGGACACAGAGCAGATAGATTGCATGTGAGAGTGGTTGACACAGGCATTCCCAGGCACATTTACTTAGCATCAGACTGAGCCTTGATAGCAGTGGCAGTTGCTGAACCATATTGCTCAGCAGTGGGTGCATTTTTGGTAGTAATAACAAAAAAAAGGGGGTGGTGGCGCTTCCTAGTTTGGGTAAGGGTACCAGATGATGGTGTAAACTAAACTTAAATGTGATGAAATTATATATAAATATATTGCTCAGTGAACTATCGAAATGTGACTGGTATTTATGGCTGTTATTCAATTAAGTGAGATGATCCTGCCATAAACATGGCTCATCTTCACTCAGTTAGCGTTTTCCACTAGTAAATACACCCCAATGTATAAATCTCTAGGTACACACTAGGTTAATATAGCTCCAAATTGCCAATTCTAAGTGGTTATATATTTGTGAGAGCTTAGGTGAATATATACACACAAAAATAAAATGATACACACTTATAAAAACCTTATTAAGGAAAATAGACCTCAATTGAAAACCATATAAAAATATAAATACACATATGCCTAATGGTAGTCCATAAATATGTAAAGACCCCACTCGGGGTTATTAACACAATTGGTGAATACGAATGTTCCAACAGGTCTTAGTGCACCTGTGCATAACTAATAGTCCATCAGGTAAATTAAATCTTCATTCGTAGTGATTAGCATAAAGACAGTGACTGTGAGTGTTTTCAGAAATTCCACTTGTGACTTCGTGCTCCCCCTCAAGAATCCCCACTCACCAGATGCCCTCACCCCCACGGGGGTAATGCGCTTATCTTTAAGCCCACCACGGTTGCTCCAGATGTATCTTTGTGGTAGACTCTTGAATCTTTGTGTGTATTGTGCTTTTATTCCAGACTGGTCTTGTCTCTCTCGTCTCCTGTAATTTTCTTCAGGCAGCCTGTAGTGGTTGGGACCTGCTGGACCACACCAGTACCACACCTGACTCCTGCTGTGAGCCGCTGCGTGTTCATATGTGAACCCAGCATTAATGTAACAAATTGAGTCAAATGAACCTCACAAGGACTGTCCTTGTACACACGAGGCTGGTATCAGACAAGGACAGTCACAAGTTGAATTTCTGAAAACACTCACAGTCACTGTCTTTATGCTAATCACTACGAATGAAGATTTAATTTACCTGGTGGGCTATTAGTTATGCACAGGTGCAATAAGACCTGTTGGAACATTCGTATTCACCAATTGTGTTAATAACCCCGAGTGGGGTCTTTACATATTTATGGACTACCATTAGACATATGTGTATTTATATTTTTTCATTATATATTTTTATATGGTTTTCAATTGAGGTCTATTTTCCTTAATAAGGTTTTTATAAGTGTGTATCATTTTATTTTTGTGTGTAAATATTCACCTAAGCTCTCACAAATATATAACCACTTAGGATTGGCAATTTGGAGCTATATTAACCTAGTGTGTACCTAGAGATTTATACATTGGGGTATATTTACTAGTGGAAAATGCTAACTGAGTGAAGATGAGCCATGTTTATGGCAGGATCATCTCGCTTAAGTGAATAACAGCCATAAATACCAGTCACGTATCGATAGTTCACTGAGCAATATATTTATATATAATTTCATCACATTTCAGTTTAGTTTACACCATCATCTGGTACCCTTACCCAAACTAGGAAGCGCCACCACCCCCTTTTTTCATTATTACTTTGTGTTTATAGACCCCTTAGGGGAGCTACATTAGGGGAGGCAGCATACCTAGACAGACCCCTAAGCGCGATCATTTACCTTTCTCTTTTTCTGAATTTTTGGTAGTACCTCTGCATTTGTGCTTAGCACTATAGACAGAAGGGGAGGTACAAATACCTTGAAAAATAAGGGCTCAAAGGGATCTCCCTCGGGCTCTGAGGACCCTCCCTCTGCAACACCATCTCCCCCTGAAAAAAGTGGGGAGGCTGGTCAGAGTGAGCCGTCGGGTTTTGGGGTTGCAACTGCTTCTGGCATTTCAGCCCCTGTATATATTACTCAGGAGGTTTTTTCGCCAGCCATGAGTGGGTTAGAGGAAAGATTAGTGACCTTAATCGCATCTCCACAAGTAGAAGAAAACGCAATAAGGCCCCTTCTATCACCCAGGACCCTCAAACAGAGAATCTCTGGGAGAAGGAAGATGATCCCCCTCAGGGGACCAGGAAGAGACTGATGACTCCTCTACTGAGGAATCAAGTGGGGAAGGATCCTCTTCAGCCTCACAGGTTGACAAATTTCTGGTGCAATCTCTTACTGAAATGGTCCGCTCCACATTTAAGTTACCCATAACTGAGTCAATTGAAAAGCCCACTACTTGGGCTTTTGGGTTTGGGTTCACTGAAGCCTCCTCAAGCTGTGCATGCCTTTCCCGTTCATTCATTGCTGGGAAAGCTTATTTATTCTGAGTGGGATCACCCAGATAAGCATTCTTTCTCTCCTAAAAAAGTTTTCAACACTTTGACCTATGGAGGAAAAAATTTACTAAGAGGTGGAGTATACCAGCAATTGACGCTGCTATTTCCTCTGTATATTAAAATTTGACCACTACCCCTCCACATGCTGGATCATTGACTGTACGCTGGTGAGCAGGCTCTCCTGGTATTACATTCGAACCCTGCAGGAACACAGATGGCTGTTTCATCTTTCATCTACTGATCTCCCTCTCTCCCCCTCCTTCCATTGTGGGTAAACATTCCCTGAGAGTTTTTCAGTATAACTCCTCATTGCTCAGAGGACTGCTGGAGACTAAGTGGTTCATCGAGACCTGAAGCCCAGTAATATCCTCTACATGGACGATTCCAGCAATGCAGACTCCATACGAATATGTGACTTTGGCTTTGCCAAGCAGCTGAGAGGAAAGAACGGGTTGCTGCTGATTCCGTGTTATATGGCCAATTTCGTGGCCCCTTCGAGGTCCTAATGAGACAAGGCTATGACACCGCCTGCGATATCTGGAGCCATGAAGTGCTGCTTTATACTATGCTGGCAGGGTACACACTGTTCACCAACGGCCCTAACGACACCCCAGAGGAAATCTTACTGCGAATAGGAAGCGGGAACTTTTCATTGAGCGGAGGCAACTGGGACACCATGTCTGATGCTGCAAAGGATTTGCTCTCTCACATGCTCCACAATGATCCTCATCAGCGATACACGGCAGAGAAGGTAATAAAGCATTCCTGGATAGCTTGCAGAGACCAGCTCCCTCTATACCAGCTCAACTGGCACGATGCACCACACCTGGCCAAGGGGGCGATGGCTGTTACATACTCAGCACTGAATCACAAGACATTTCAGCCAATACTAGAGCCCGTGGCGACCTCCAATCTAGCTCAGCGCCGTAGTATGAAAAAGCGAATGTCGACAGACTTATAGGGTGAACTGTGTCCCCCGATGAATCCTGGGAATTCCATCATGTGGTCTCACGGATCGTGGAGTTCCTACATTACTTGAATATCCTGTGCATGTCTCTTGTGGAAGTTACACAGCATGAGGTGCTGTGCTCTCCATTATGACTCTTATCTGTGTTCATTATAAATATCAGGGTATGTCCCCGCCTTGCCGGATCTCTGCATCGAATAGGCCTCCTGTCCAGGTCACCTCCACTGCGGAAGGTTCACTGTAATGCCCCGTACACACGGCCGGACATTGATCGGACATTCCGACAACAAAATCCTAGGATTTTTTCCGATGGATGTTGGCTCAAACTTGTTTTGTGTACACACGGTCGCACAAACTTGTCAGGATTTCCGATCGCCAAGCACGCGGTGACGTAAACCACGTACAACGAGACTGGAAAAGGCCAGTTCAGAACCAAACGTGGCACCCTTTGGGCTCCTTTTGCTAATCTCGTGTTAGTAAAAGTTTGGTGAGAGACGATTCGCGCTTTTTCAGACTCGTGGTTTTCAGATCGTTTTCTGCTGTTCAGCTTGTGCTTGTGGGTAGTGCGTGCAAGCAAGCTACGCGTGATTTTGTCATTGTGTTCTTGTTCGTTCATTACTGTTTTTCAGGTCGCTCTTCACAGGCATTGCTGTTCTTCAGTGCATTCTGTTACTTCGTTCTGAGCAGCCGACCATTTTCTAGCCATGTTGCGTATACATATTCCTCGTAGAGTTCGTGCTGTGCGGAGGCTTGATGTTGGGGTCCTTACCTTGACACAAGTCCAGTCCATGCACAGGGTGGGGAGGAGTTCATGGACCAAGAATTGGTTGCTTCAGCGTGACCAGTTCTGTCACATGCCTTTGCTCCGTGAGATCCGTGAGAATAATCCTGATGATTTCAGGAACTTTCTCCGGATGACGGACCCCGTATTTCACCGTTTGTTGGCTTTGCTGACAAACTATATCAGCAGGCAGGATACCTGCATGAGGCAAGCCATCACTCCAGAGCAGAGGCTCGTCGCCACCCTGCGGTACTTGGCGACGGGGAGAGTCTGCAGGACTTGAAGTTCTCGACAGGCATCTCCCCCAGGCTCTGGGAATCATTATCCCAGAGACCTGTTCTGCCATCATACAGGTCCTGCAGAAGGAGTATATTAAGGTAAGATTTTTATCCTTTAATCTCACATTTTATTGTATTTAATGTTTGATAATATATTGTATTTCTTTCCTCATGCCCTAATTACCATGATTGTAATATGCAGTGAATGTCTCCTTTGTCCTCATGCATGCTGGATTTTTATGTAATTATTTTTTTGTCCTTCATACATATTTGCCTTCACTAACCTCCCCAGCATGCTCTCCTGGCCCTATATTCACCCCATGTAGTCATTTAACAATGTATTTTATCAGCTCCATAGTAGTGCTTTACCCCAAACACCCCTTAAAATGTATTGAAATGTGATTTGTGCTTTAAATTCAGGCAGAGTGCCAGAGGCTTTTTTGGGGGGGTCCCCAAATCAGTTGAAACCCTCCCTCCCCCCAACTGCTAAGTCAGCTGATAACAATTCTCTGTCTATCCTCAATCATCTATCTGCTGACTTTTCCAAACCCATACACACTATACCCACCTCTTTTGTGGTCAGATTTATGGATGAATTCCCCAAAGCATGTAGTGCAAGGACCTGCCTGTATACTTTCAAATGGTAATGTTTAAAGTCTTTGTATCCTATTATTATCTTGATAGGTATTAGCAGAATGTTCAAATGTGCTCAAATGTGTACAGTGTGTATTTATATCTTTGTATTATGAAAGTTCTTACCTGTCCAGTGGACTGCCAATAGTGTAACTAAAGAGGGGCTGTTCCAAGTAATACCCTGTATTTAGGCATTCATCTCTCAATGAAGTGAAGAGGGTTACCTGTCCAAGAGCCTCCCCCCCTATAATGTTTGCAATGGCCCATGAGAGGGGGGAGGGGGAATATGATAGGTGTACCTTATACTTTGGTCTTTAAAAATTCCCATAAATCAATGTTATCTTGATGTTGGCCAAGAATGTTTGTGTCTAATCTGCTTTCCCTGTTTATGTGCAAAATGACACATTTTTTTTTTTGTTTTCCTCCACAGTTTCCTTCCACGCCACAGGAATGGCAGACTGTGGCCTTCCACTTTGCCCAGCGGTGGGACTTTCCTAACTGTGGAGGTGCAATTGATGGGAAACACGTCCACATCATCCCACCACCCAACTCGGGGTCGTACTATTATAATTATAAGGGGTTCAATAGTATTGTGATGTTGGCGGTGGTGTCAGCTACTTATGAGTTCCTGTATGTGGACGTGGGGAAGAATGGCCAGATGTCCGATGGACGGAGTTCTACAGGCGTCTCCAGAATGGCAGCTTGGACTTGCCACCTCCAGAAGACAATGTGGAAGGACTCCCATTCATCTTCATTGCGGATGAAGCCTTTGCACTGGGGGACCATCTTATGCGGCCATTCCCGATGAGGACCCTCACCCCGGACCAGAGGGTTTTTAATTACCGGCTGGCCAGAGCCAGAAGAGTGGTGGAGAACACGTTTGGAATCATGGCCAGCCGGTTCCGCTTATTTCTTACACCCATACATATGGCGGAGTATAAACTGAATCATATTATCCTGGAGTGCTGTGTTCTACACAACTTTTTACAGAAAAATTATGCCAACTATGCTAGCTCAGTTGGGCCTGAGGCCGAAATTCAAAATGAACCAACCCTGACAGCGCTTGAAAGTGGCCGTCCTGGCTTGCCCTCCCTGAGTGCCCGTGATGTCCGGCTGAGATACCTTGAATTCTTTGCAGGTAGGGGGGCTATCAATATGCCAGACAATGTCTGAAACCTTTATCAAATAAAAAAAAAAACAATAAGCAAATCTTTGGTGACATTTACTGCTTGTGTTTGTTTTAGCTGACCCTGACAGAAATGTGTTGAGTCCTGAATATGGCGTGATTGTGTAACCTTATACAAAGCACTGTTGGGTGTTATTTACTGAAGGCAAAGACACTTTGCACTCCAAGTGCACTTGAAACTGCACTTGGAGTGCAAAGTGAATTTGCCCTTAGGAAATAACACCCATTGTCACAGAAAACACCAATTAGAGCACCCCAAAAGTGTTGTAGCGTTGAGACAATAATCCACACATTCTTGATTAACAATCTTTTTAATACCTGCACAATCACATGTGCATTTAGAAAAGGTTTTTAAAACAAACCAACATGTTTGTTGTATAACAATTTTTGGGGTCACATTAAAAAAAGTAGAAATGTCCATTTAAGATAAAACAGGCATGTTTAAAAACCCACAAGAAAGACACAAATCTTGAACTTACAAAGTTCACATTTGGTACAACTTGAAGGCAATATCAGACATGAGTATTTACGAACTGTGTTTGATATTGCGTTCAGATGGGGTGAAGTCACCCCAGGAAAAGCCAAATTTTAAAGATGCACACGAATAGCCGAATGTAAACATGTGCTAGCTGCCATCATGGGGGATCAAGGGGCGTGTTTTGGGGGAGCAACCCCTTCCTCACAGCTACTTTATTATTGAGGAAGGGGTTTCACCCCCAAAATGCGTCCATTGATCTCCCGTGATGGCAGATAGCACATGTTGACACACTGTGTGCATCCTCAGAATTTGGCTTTTCTCCAATTAGACAAAAAATATTAAAATTGTAGCACACCATAAAAGAAAGGGATTTGGATGGGTTTTAAACTCTCCCAAAAACATCAATGATGTTCTTATTTTTTTTAATAACATCATTGATGTTTTTCTTGATGTTTTCCAAGTCCCTATTACACCCCATGATCTCCCCAATCAGGATCTGTGCACTTTCCGAGGTTAAATGCCCTGGATCCACAACATCACGATCACCTAAAAAGATATAAACCAAAAAAAAACATGTATTATAAATATGCCGGCATCCATCTCTTACATGAGCCTGTGGTCGCAGACACTCACCTGTTGTGGTGCCAATTTCCACCACGTCTTCCTCCTTTTGCTCTTCTTGTCCTTGGTGGATTTCCCCTTCTTCCAGAGGTGGGGGGTCTCTGGTCTCCTTGGATGAGGGGTGTCCTCCGAGTCTTTTCTCCCCTATGTAAAAAAAAGGGTATACTTAGCACACAGATATTTGATGGCATCACTATAAATATGAAACATTGCTTGAAAGTGGGGTACAATTGTCTGTTTTGGCAGAGTTCCAAGATGTATAATTTTTAGTGTCCTTTATCAAGTTTCAATACTTTACCTGTTTTGTACAAGCTTCACAGATGGAGACACCCCTATATTATCCACTGGAGTACCTGTGTGGGCCCCCTAATAAAAAGGGTGTTCTTGTGTCCCACACTAGTGCTCCAGCGTCCAGATGTGAAAACTGCTGCTGAGTGTCCTCTCCTTACACAGAATCGGGTTTGCATTTCATTCTAGTAACAAACCCATCTACACAACCAAATTATTTTCAGACAAGTAGGCCCTAAAAATGTGGGCAAATGCATATGGCAAATACAATGGTGTTTTATAGGCCGAAAGAAAAATGTTTGATACGAACAAATAATGTGCCCATGAACATGAAAGTTGACATTTTAAACTGGATAACAGTTAAGAAAAGCACATGGAGCAGCAGGAACGTAATAAACATAAAAAGAATAGCAACACAGCACAACTACTTACTTTTTTGCAGCACTCCCTGGATCTTTCGGTACTGCTCATGCTCTCTTAATTTTAGGTCCGACCACGGCTTCCTGAGCTGATCTTTCGATCGTCGTACCCCGAAAATTCCGGTGCAGACTTTTGACCACTTTCGCCATTATCTTGGCCTTTCTGACATTGGGGTTGGGGTAAGGTCCATACTTCCCGTCATAGTCGGCCTTCCTGAGGATGTCCACCATCTCCAACATCTCCCCAAAGGACATATTTGAGGCCTTAAATCGTCTCCTTTTGGATACCGACGTTTCAGGCTCCGGGCTTTCCTCCTCCTCATTGCTATAATTATCACACACCTGCTGTGTCTCCGCCATGTGCTCTTCCCCCACTGCGCCGAATGAAAAGGGGTGGGGAATAGACTAGAAAGAATGTCAGGGGCGGGCGGAGTTACACGCATGCGCAGCGTGTATAAAGCGTAATACGCGTGCGTAGTACGTACGATCTGTGAGCGGAGGACAGAGTATCGGAGGCGCTGATCGTGATAATGAAGGTAAGATCTAAACTTGGGCCTATACTGCTTCTAGATTGAGGCCTATATTGTAACAAGATTAGGAGAGTTTTGCCTGAGATTAGGGTTTGTCTCGTGTTGTGTTTTGCAGATAAAAATGATGGCTTCAATGACCACAACTTCCTCCCCCTGTTCATAGATAAGTACAGGGAGCTGCCCTGTCTGTGGCAGGTGAAACATCCACATTACAATCATAAAAAAAAGAGGCAGGCAGCACTGGAGAAACTGCTGGAGTTGGTGAAGCCGGTGGTCCCCATGGCAACCATCCCATATTTAAAAGCCAAAATTGATGGCCTGAGGAGCACTTATCTTAGTGAGCGCAAGAAGGTCACGGATTCCCAGAGATCCGGAGCTGCAGCAGATGACATTTATGTCCCCAGGCTGTGGTACTATGAGAGACTGCGATTTCTGTCAGACCACACTGGAGTCAGGGAATCCCTCTCAACCCTTCCTTCCACTCTTCCTTCCACCCCAGCTGAGGCTTCCAATGTCCAGCCTGGGACTTCCAGCCAGGAAGAAGTGGAGGAGCCCAGATGGAGTCAGGTATAGCATTGTTCTACAGATTTCTGGTCAATAAATAAATGATCTTTACTAGATGTTATTATTGATCACTAATTGCTGATTTAAGAAAGTGTTTTACATATCAATAGACAGTAGTGGGCAAAAATAATTTGGACAAGACTGAAAAATGCTGGGCTCAGAAGGATAGTCTGTTATATTTGTTAACATTCAATTTGCAACAGTCATGACCTGAAAATGATGTGTGATTGATGAATAAAAAACTAAAACTATGTCCCTTTTTTATACACAGGAAGACCTCAGCCAGGATAAGGCTGTGGAATGTGCCACGCAGGAGGAGGCTGTGGAATGTGGCAGCCAGGAGGAGGCGGGGGTTAGTGGCAGCCAGGAGGAGGCGGGGCTAAGTGGCAGCCAGGAGAAGCCTGGGACCAGTCGCAGCCTGACAGAATCGCAGATTCCTCCCCTCCGCCTTCCATACTAAAGATCCAGGAAGGGGAGTCACGTGCAGGATTCAGCACTCAGGCTCATTCAGGAGGCTCCCTCAGAGCCTTACCCACTCTTGAAGAGACCTTTGCCTGCATGGCTGCCACCAAACTGAAGTGCATGCAGGAGGGTCAATGCCTCATGTGTGAGAAACTTATTTATAAAGTCCTAACTAAGGGGGTGAGTGGCGAAATCACACCCAAGACCGACTTGATTGAGTTGGACCATCCTCCTCCTCCTCCTGCCACAACTCCACCACCAGAGCCACAGCGTGGAAGGAAGCGTGGAAGGAAGACCAGAGAGTGATGACCTGGATTCAATCTGGTCTGACAAAAGATGCAGGCTCTTGTATGACCACAGCCTGGGGACACAGATGTCATCTGCTGCTTTCCGGATCTCTGGGACTTCTGGACCAGACTGCACTCCCTTAGATATGGACTCCTCAGGCCACCAATTTTGCAGTAAAATAATTGATATGTGCCCTGGGGGGCCAAAGGCTTCACCAATTTCAGCTGTTTCTCCAGTGTTGCCTCCCTCTTTGTTTGGTTCTGAGCCCTTAATAAAGGAATTTTTGGTTCAATTATACTCGCCTATGTGTGTTTTCCTTAAAAAAAAGGAGGTTGGTGAGGATTCAGGTACATTTCAAAATACAATGTGAAATTAACAAGAGACACCAACACCAAACAATCTCATTGAGATTAAATAATACAATATAATAATGGTGTTGTGGTAACTTGACACACAAAACACACACAAAAATATTCTGGAGTAAAAAAAAAAAACAGCCTTGAAAAAAAAAATTTACAATTAAAAACAAACAAACAAAAAAAATGGTCAGATGTGACAAATCAAAATATATTGAGGGAATCCCGATAAATAATAAAGAAAGAAGTTTGTGAGAAGTCTGTGTGAATATGAGCAGCAAAACTACTTAATTCTTCTCACATTATAAAGAAGAAGAGAGTGCGCTGTATTAAACCATTTTTTTACATTGCAGCGTGACGAAAGTGCTGTATCCAAAAACGCTAACTTTACCAGACCGAGCTGTTCCATCTCAGAATTTCTTCTGAGCATGCATGGCACTTTGTGCGTCGGAACTGGCCACACACGTTCGGAATTGACGCGATCAGATTTTGTTGTCGGAAAATTTTATAGCCTGCTCTCAAACTTTGTGTGTCAGAAAATCCGATGGAAAATGTCCGATGGAGCCCACACACGGTCGGAATGTCCGACAACAACTCTGATCGGACATTTTCCATCGGAAAATCCGACCGTATGTACGGGGCATAACACTGTAGATTAATGCTGCATTTTCATTGGCTGGTCCATCTCCAGGGAGCTTTTATATATTACAAAAAATGACTAGAAGAAGGATTCTCTTCACTCCTTACTTACCGCTTACTAATCTGCAGCTGATTCCAAAACTTTCACAACGCATGAGCCCCGCCATGTTCTCACCAGGAATTGTGTGCACGGCGTGTACAATATATGCTGTAGTTTCTAGAAATGTGCTGGGAGGGGGGACCAAACTGCCCATCATGGAAATTCTGTGTTTTATCAGAACAAACATGCTGTAAAGACTTTGGCTGCGTTGTCCCGCCTCCCGTGTGTTGCTGTTCCGTGTCTGCCGCCATCGCCACGGGAGAGTCGGGGCCACGGACTGATTTTTTTTCTCGGATTGGGTTGTAAATAATTCTGTTGCATTAAGTTTGTACCTACAATGTTATCGGTTTTATTTTATTTTATTTTTACTTTATATTTTTATTTTGTTTTCACGGTACCATTTAATAATTTTTATCGATCAGGTAAAATTTATATTTTTGTAGAACTGATTATTTGAAAAAAAAAACTCAATAAAAACTGGGGTCCTGGTTCATGGGGGGAGGGTGGGGGGGTGTAATGGGTGGCACAAGCCAAATTTTATTTGTGGTGTAACAAACAACAAAATCTTATGCGTCGTCTTGTAAAGTGTTGGAAAAGTTGTGTCGGTAGAACCATTTGTGCAGGAGAAAGAGAAGGATTCCTTAGTCTTAGTCCCGTGTATTTGTTCTGAATAGTCCAATGATGTATCAGTAGGAAATGTTGTGAGGTTCTGTTGGAGCCTTAAAAGCATTCTGGGGTATTTATGCCTTCATCCAATCAGAACATAGCTCTGATTTTGGGTGGAATAGAGCAGTCGGCTTGATCTGTGGCTCGTCCGTCCTCAGCAGACTCATTAGCGCTCATTGTGTCTTCTGCTTTTGTCTTGATGATGTTTGGAGAGTGGGAGGAGGTCCTGTGTGCAGAGGCCCCAATTTTGCATGCTTAAAATACTTACAGATCCTTCTGTATGCATTTGAAAATGAAAAGAGCAATAATTAAAAATATTTGTTTTTTTATTTCCTCAGCCCCCAACAATATTACCGTTCAAAGCTCCAACGTTCCTTTAATTTGCCTTCTTGTTACTCCGTGGCAGAGGGCAGTGACTGGAGTTTAGCAGCCAATAAGCATGAAGGAACTCCACCGTGAAGTGTTTTTTTGGGAACTTTAGATATTTTGAGGTGTAGTTCTGGTGTCTTCTTATTCCAGATTTGGAGTTCTCACTTTTTGTATTGCCCATAAAGCCTTTTACATCTAAATTGACTAGAGGCCTGCTTTATTGAGTTATTGGGAAGAAGAGAGGAAGAAGAGATGAAGAAGAAGATGAAGAAGATGAAGAGAAGAGCGGGAGCCTCCCCCCCAATGCCATGGGTGCGGAGCGGCCCGAGGAGAAGAAGATAGAAGACGCCGCGACGGAGATGCTGGACAAGAACGCCGGAGGAAGAACCAAAAGAGCCAGAAGAACCAGAAGAAGATGAAGGAAGAAAGAAGAAGCATTTAAATAAAGGAATTGTCAAAAACTGTCTCTTGTCATTTTTAACATTTTTGACAGTTTTTTAGTGAAATGGTAGGGGTAAGTACCCCCTTACCATTTCACACAGGGGGAGGGCCGGGATCTGGGGGTCCCCTTGTTAAAGGGGGCTTCCAGATTTCGATAAGCCCCCCGCCCGCAGACCCCCACAACCACCGGCCAGGGTTGTGGGGATGAGGCCCTTGTCTTCATCAACATGGGGACAAGGTGTTTTGGGGGGCTACCCCAAAGCACCCTCCCAATGTTGAGGGCATGTGGCTTGGTACAGTTCAGGAGGGGGGGCCGCACTCTCGTCCCCCCCTCTTTTCCTGCGGCCTGCCAGGTTGCGTGCTCGGATAAGGGTCTGGTATGGATTTTTGGGGGGACCCCACACCGTTTTTTTTTTGGTGCGGGGTTCCCCTTAAAATCCATACCAGACCTGAAGGGTCTGGTATGGAATTTAGGGGGAACCCCACGTCATTTTTTTTTTAAATTTTGGCTGGGGTTCCCCTTAATATCCATACCAGACCTGAAGGGCCTTGTATGGAATTTAGGGGGACTCCCACATCATTTTTTTTTTTTAATTTTGGTTCGGGGTTGCACTGTGGGGAATTCCCATGCCGTTTTTATCAATGAACTTCTATGTGTATTGTCGGCAATGCAATAGCTGCGGGTAATTTTAAATGTGTTTTTTCCTTCAAAATGTCATTTTGCTGTCAGACTGTTCTAAACACGGGAAACATGCGCCCCTTTACAGGCATACTATAGACACCCCCCAGGTACGAAATTTAAAGGGATATTACACTTTTATTGTTTGACTTTAAGCATTATTAAAATCACTGCTCCTGAAAAAACGGCCGTTTTTAAAACTTTTTTTTGCATTGATTCATGTCCCCTGGGGCAGGACCCGGGTCCCCAAACACTTTTAATGACAATAACTTGCATATTAGCCTTTAAAATTATCACTTTTGATTATTCATGTTCGTGTCCCATAGACTTTAACGGTGTTCGCGTGTTCGAACGAACTTTTTTCCTGTTCGCATGTTCTGGTGCGAACCAAACAGGGGGGTGTTCGGCTCATCCCTAATGAGGAATAGTATATATACCCCTCTAAATGATGGAGTTCAGGTGTCTCCAGTGAACTGTCTTTTTAGGAGGATATCAAAGACATTGTAGACTATTGTGCTCTTCCAACCTTGTGGTAACAGTTTAGTGAAGACCCCTTCCTGTTCCAGCATGACTGTGCCGCTGTGTACAAACAAGCTCCATAAAGATATGGGCTGACCAGTTTAGACCAGCTCACTAAAGACATGGGTTGACCAGTTTGGACCATCTCCATAAAGACATGGGTTGACCAGTTTGGATCATCTCGATAAAGACACGGGTTGACCAGTTTGGACCATCTCCATAAAGACATGGGTTGACCAGTTTGGACCAGCTCCATAAAGACGTGGGTTGACCAGTTTGGACCAGCTTTATAAAGACATGGCGTGACCAGTTTAGAACAGCTCCATAAAGACATGGGTTGACCAGTTTGGACCAGCTCCATAAAGACATGGGTTGACCAGTTTGGACCAGCTCCATAAAGACATGGGTTGACCAGTTTGGACCAGCTTGATAAAGACATGGCGTGACCAGTTTGGACCAGCTCCATAAAGACATATGTTGACCACAATTTGGACCAGCTCAATAGACATGGTTAGACCAGTTCGGACCACCTTCATAAGGACATGGGTTGACCAGTTTGGTGTGGAAGAACTCAAGTGTCCTGCACAGAACCCTGACCTTGTCCCTACTGAACATCTTAGAGATGGAAAGCCAATTGAGAGCCAGGTCTTTTATCTGCCACTAATATGGGGCTTAGAAGAGTGGATAACTGAAAAGGGGTCAAATTCACATTCATAGTCATGGTTTGGGCAACTCTATATTAATGGCCATGAGGCCCTCCCCTTCTGAAGGCAACTCCATATTAATGGTCATGGGGGACAGCGTTATATTAATGGGATGTCCAACAAGTTCATATAGGTGTCCACACTTTTGGCCATATAGTGTGTTTCCTATGTTTTCTGCTGTATTAAAGCTGACGTTTAACCTTCCTTTATTTTGCCCTCCTTTATTCCAACAACCCCCCCTCCTCAACATACTAATGACATTTTTTATGTCATTGCTGTGTCTCTGCGCTTCCCTCTGCGCTTCCCTTCCCTTCCCAGGCAGATCATGGCTGGTGAAAGGGGGGCTGTACACCTGCCTGTCAAAGGTTCTGGAGCCAAATCTGCATCACCATGTTTTATATTTAATTATACTTGAATGTTTTCTCAAGGGCTGATTATCGGTATGTTACATGTGGGAATCATCTGACCTTTCTGGGCCATACCGCGTACATCTGTCTGTGTGTGTAAGGTGGAAGACGTCATCTGTTGTCTATCAAAACACTTTGTGCGTTCCTTGAACGCCAACGCCCCGTCAACATGATTTCTGGTTATACGCGATGTATGGTTGTCAGTCGAGGTGCGGTGAATGCCTTGTGCCATACAACACTTACTGTGATTGAGGGCCGGTTCAAAACAGCAATGCCATTGCTTGTTAGATTTCCATTTCTTTCTGTTAGCTTATAGAAAGTTGTGATTTCCGTGATAATGTAAAATGGAGAAAAGGAAAATCAGCATTTTAAAAAGAGAAAACCGTCACATCACCATTGGCCTGCTGTGACTCCCCACCATTGAAAATAAAGCGGAACTCCAGACAAATAAAAATATATATATTATAATACTTATTTTTATTTTTTAAATTTATTTATAATATATACTAGAGGAAATACCACTGATCATTCATTCACTGACCTCCCATTGATCATCCATTGATCACCCATTAATCATTAATTTACTGATCGTCCACTGTTCATTCATTCATTCACTGACCTCCCATTGATCATCCACTGATCACCCATTGATCATTCATTCACTGATTGTCCACTGTTCATTCACTGACCTCCCACTGATCACCCATTGATCATTCATTTACTGATCATCCACTGTTCATTTGCTGACCTCCCACTGATCACCCATTGATCATTCATTCACTGATCATCTACTGTTCATTCACTGACCTCCCATTGATCATCCACTGATCACCCATTGATCATTCATTCACTAATTGTCCACTGTTCATTCACTGATTGTCCACTGTTCATTCACTGACCTCCCACTGATCACCCATTGATCATTCATTTACTGATCATTCACTGACCTCCCATTGATCATCCACTGATCGCCCATTGATCATTCATTCACTGATCATCCACTGTTTATTCACTGACCTCCCAATGATCACCCATTTATCATTCATTCGCTGATCATCCACTGGTCATTCACTGACCTGCCACTCATCTACTGATCACCCATTGATCATTAATTCACTGATCACCTGTTTGGGCATTCATTCACTGATCTCCCATTGGTCACCCAGTGATCACACATTGTTCATTTATTGACCCCCCACTGATCACCCACTGGTCTCCCGTTGATCATTCATTCACTGATCACCCACTAATCACCATTAATCATCCACTGTTCACCTGTTGATTAGCCATTGATCACCCATTGTTCATTAATTCATTGACCGCACACTGATGACCCATAGATCATCAACTGATCACCTATTAACCACCCAGTGATCTATTGATCATCCGTCGATCACCCATTGACCATCTATTGATCATCCACCGATCACACATTGATCAGATGACGGATTTCCCCACTCTTCATGCAACATTTGTGTCATCCAGGATGCTGATTTGATTTAACATCTGATAATATTGATCAATATCACAACTTTCATTGATTTTCTCATTCATATCTGACTGGAGTTTAGCTTTAAGGGTGAATTGGTGACATTTATACGCATAGTAGAATTCTTTTAGTATGAGCTAAAAATTGGTAAAACAATGTGCAGAATAGTGTCGCCGTCACATTTCTAGATAAATTCCTTACCCCTCTCAGATCATTCCCACCTATCGGTATAAAGAAAACCCGCCAGCGGTGATAGCAGTTGCATACATAGGGATCCTGTAGTAGCAATGGTTACATCTATTTGCCAATTCCCTCCAGTGTTTTCTAGAATGGTTACATTGTATCTCTTCTTACTGAGATTGTATTTATTTTCTATGATCCTCTGCTCCCTCTAGTGGCCATCATGCAGAATTATCTTGATTCACTCTATGTTTGCTATGAATATAGATATCCTTAGCGCCGCCCGTAATATATGAAGAACATTCAACCAAAAGAGAGAATAGGCCCAAAAACAATGCGCCCCCTCTAATTTTAGGGTGAGTTTAGCGGAGGGGGAATTTCATATGGAGAAGTCGGTTTGTCTGAGAGTCCCGTCCCTCTTCTTCTTCTTTTTTTTTCCTCTTTTGTAAAAATACTGTAGGGTGGGCGGGACTTTGGACCACATCTGTGCCATATTTGTAAATCACTAGAACTGCGACTCTGAGTCCAATGACGCAGGGCGCGTTTTCTTTCCTGTAGCCCCTTTTCATGCATGAGCCGGGGAGCTGTATGGCAGAACACAAATTATTTTGTTAAAAAACAAAAAACAAAGAAAAATTAAAAAGACTTTGTGTGATGATTGACTCGCGTCAATTGTTTGCGTGTTTTACTGGTGTGAAGATGCTAATCGCTTCATGGAAATTGTTTACAACCCTCATCCTAGACTTTGCTGTTATCTGATGTAAACTTTAGTAGTGGTCTATTGTGAAAAAAAAACTTTAGTAGTGGTAGTAAAAGAGAACCTGCTTTTGGAGATGGAGGAGAGAGAGGGGAAAAAAAACAAGACTTACCGCATGAAATTCGAGGGAATATTCTGCCTCCTTGTGCGGACTCCAAAGGTATGACATCGCTGATTGTGAATCGGATTATGTAAAGGAAACCAGCCAATGCCTCCCCAGTCTCTGCGCCCCCATCATCAGGGCTACCATAGAGACACATGCATATTGATAAGAATATTGGGGGTTTAGTGCTTAGCCCTTCTGTCTTGCAGCATTTGGGTCCACAGTTCCAATCCTGACCATGGCATTTCCTGCATGGAGTTTGCACGTTCTCCCTGTGTTTAGGTGGTTTTCCCCCCACACTCCAAAAACACGCTGGTAGGATAATTGGCCTGTGTATGTGAAATAGGGACCTTAGACTGTAAGCTCCTTGAGGGTGAGGACTGATGGGAAAGTACAATAGAAACCTTACTGTAAGCTCCTTTAGTGCAAGGACGGATGGGAATATACATTAGGGACCTTAGACTGTAAGCTCCTTGAAGGCGAGGACTGATGGGAACGTACAATAAGGACCTTTAGACTGTAAGCTCCTTATAGATGGGGACTGATGAGAACGTACAATAGGGACCTTCGACTTTAAGCAAGTTCAGGGCAGGGATTGATGAGAACTTACAATAGGGACCTTAGACTGTAAGCTCCTTGAGGGCGGGGACTGATGGGAACGTGCAATAGGGACTTTAGACTGTAAGCTCCTTGTTGGCCGGGACTGATGAGAATGTGCAATAGGGTCCTTAGACTGTAAGCTCCTTGAGGGCGGGGACTGATGGGAACGTGCAATAGGGACTTTAGACTGTAAGCTCCTTGTTGGCCGGGACTGATGAGAATGTGCAATAGGGTCCTTAGACTGTAAGCTCCTTGAGGGCCGGGACTGATGGGAACATACAGTCGGGTCCTTAGACTGTAAGCTCCTTGAGGGCGGGGACTGATGGGAACGTACAATAGGGACCTTAGACTGTAAGCTCCTTGAGGACAAGAACTAATGGGAAAGTACATTAGGGACATTATACTGTAAGCTTCTTGAGGGCCAGGATGTATAGGAACGTACATTAGGGACCTTAGACTGTATGCTCCTTGAGGGCAAGGACTGATGGCAAAGTACAATAGAAACCTTACTGTAAACTCCTTTAGGGCAAGGACAGATGGGAACATACATTAGGGACCTTAGACTGTAAGCTCCTTGAGGGCAGGGACTGATGGCATGTACAATAGGGACCTTAGACTGTAAGCTCCTTGAAGGCGGGGACTGATGGGAACGTACAATAGGGACCTCAGACTGTAAGCAAGTTCAGGGCAGGGACTGATGGGAATGTACAATAGGGACCTAAAAAAAAATAAATAAATAAATTTGACTTGTCCAGTTGACAATGCTCAAATGCTTAGGAATCCATCTGATGAAAAATTGGAATTCCTGTTAAAAAAAAATTTCTCTTTGGCAGGTTCAGCAGCTCAACCTGCAGTGGCAGCAATTGGGGTATGTCAGTTCTGGAGAGACCATTTGAGACAGGTGCTCAAGGTTTTCCCTAAACAGCTAGCCAAAGATTTAGCCAAGCTGCCAGGGGCTTGGTATTTTGCAATTGACGCAATCAGAGATTCTATTCTGCAAACCTCTCGCTTTACGCTTGGGTTCCTCCAGCACAATGGGGAACTGGCGGGGAACATTTGGTGCAATCTAACTGGGGTGTAATGCCATCTAGTGAGCAATTTATAGTTAACCTCTGACATTTTTGAGGCTAGTGACGAGGTGTGGGCTAATTGAAGGATCCTATCCTTTTGGTTGTCAGTTAGGAAAAGATCAAAGTCTTCTTCCGATTTAGTCAGGTAAGGTGGGAAGCCGGGGTTTTGAAGAGTGATAAGGGCTTTATAAAATAACGAAATGCTATGTAGAGGAGGGTCTTTTGGATAAAATATAACTTCTATATCGTTTAAATCACTGATGCCTCTAAGAGGAGTAGGAAGAGAGCTTAAGAAGTGTTGTATCTGGTGGTATCTCCACTTATCTAGAAACGTGACAGGTTTAGGGGCAAGGATCGCAGATAATGGTTTTAGTACATTGCCATTTAGAATATGATGGAGCAAGAGAGGCTCTTCCGGCCTCCATGATTTAAAGCCTACGGATTTAAATCCGTATAATACTCTCTGAAGGCTTTAGCAATGTCTGTTGCATGAGCTAATGCACCTGACGTAAGTTTGATTTTGGGAATAAATGATTGCGATTGTTTAGTTTTTAATGATCTGGTTAACAATCTACTAGGTTTGTTCCCCCATTCGTAAAATTTCTGTGACAGACGTTGGAACTTTCGCTTGGTTTCTAAATTAGGGAGGGACTTTAATTCCTCTCGTTTAAGTGTGAGGGATTGAAGGTGTTCAATATGTAAAGAAAGTTTATGTTGCTTGTCAAGAGCCTCTATCTGTTGTGAGACCTGGTCAATTTGTTGACCATGCTCCCTTTTCTTCCGAGCGCCAAGCTCAATGAGTCGGCCTCTAATAGTAGCCTTGTGAGCCTCCCACACAATAGAGGGGGAGGTATCCGAAGGTTTGTTTTCCTTAAAGTACTGCGATAGATGAGAAGCCAACATGGAAACCTCCACTTCATCCGAGAGAAGGGAGTCATTTAGCTTCCAATTGGTAGAGCATCGGGGTAGGGAAGGCATGGTCAATGTGGATGGTCTCAATAATAGCTCTAGCTACAAACTAGAGTTAAGAGATTTCTCGTCTCCTCGTTTTTTCTCAGGGGAAAGGTCCATAGATCCAGAGAAAAAGAAGTCTCCTTTTTTCAAGCATTAGTCCAACTTCTGTCTCAAAAAGGCACATAGAGGTCCCCGCAATGGAGCAGGGTTGGGGCTTTTTTCAAACCTTTTCACCGTGCCAAAGACCAAATGGGGATGTCAGACCCATGCTAGATCTCAAGGATCTAAACTGGTTCCTGAAATATCCACCTTTTCCACGTGGAATCAATCTAATCTGTTGTCTCCATCCTATAAGGAGAACTTCTGGCATCAGTCGACATCAGGGATGCATACCTGCATGTGCCTATTTTTCCACGCTCATCAAAAATATCTGCGTTTTGAAGTAGAAAAACTTCACTTTCAGGTGTAGCATTGCTTTTTTTGGTCTAGCTACTGCACCTCGGGTGTTAACAAAATTTCTGGCCCTTGCTTTGGCCAGATAATGGACTCATGGTATAACAATTGTAGCATACCTAGACGACCTGCTCTGAATAGACAGGTCGGTAGCCCGCTTAGACCAAAGCATGGTCTCCACAATCAGTTACCTGGAATACCTAGGTTGGGTCCTCAACCTAGAGAGATATTCTTTAAAACCATTAAGAAGACTAAGAATACTTGGGTCTGGTTATAGATACAGCCCAGAAGAGGGTGGCTTTTTTTTTTTTTCCATAAAGATTTTATTGAATATAATGATAAGGAAGAGAGAGAGTACAAACAGTCGTATACAATTGTCACATAACTTCATCAGCTCGTAACAAAATATTCTTAGTACTTAAAGTAACAATGCAAATGAAAAGTCAACCAAGAGGGTAATCCAAGATATGTCAGAGTACAAAAAAAAATGGCGTCACAGGACGTGGTATGCTATTACAGTATACAATCCCCCCAACTCACATCATCTTTCGGTGAGAATAAAGGAGGGGACTGGACACCAAACCAGGCCTGGCGAGGGTTCAATGTATATCGAGACCCCACAGGGTGCATGTGCTGAGTGTCCTGGAACGTAACAATCAGCAGGTAGAGACCATCATCTTGGATTGTAAGGCATGAGGCAATTGAAAAGGACTAATACTCGAAAAGGAAGGATAGAGTGAGGCGAAAAAAGGGAGAGAACTGTCAAACGGGAAGAAGAAAGAAAGGAAGTGGAGAGTAGGAATAGAAATAGACAAGGATAGGGAACGAGGAGGAAAGAATGAAAAAGCCAGGCATGGTGATCCAAAGTGAAATAGGATTCAATAGAAATAGAGGGAGGGAGAGGGCAAGAAAGAAAGGAGGGGGGTGAGGGGGAGGAAGGGGGAAAGAGAGGAAGGGGGTAAGGAGGATAGGAGAGGTGATAAGGCATTTTCAAGGACGATCCAAGACTTCTTGTGAGTATGGATATTCCAATCTGCTGTCCTCGTAAGGTGACAAGCGGTATAATATTTGCGCAGATCTGGTAGCCCAATACCACCCCTGGATTTGGGTAAGGTGAGTCGGGAGTATTTAATCCAGGGGGGAATCTCTCCATAGAAAGGCCGAGCAAGCTTTTTGGTAAGCTGAAAAAAAACTGGATGATAGAGCTATTGGGATTGCCTGCATTTTTTTTTGTTTAATACATTTTTATTAAAGAAAAATATAACAAGGATACAAGTGAAACTCAAAATAGAGAGCATTTCCATTTTTACAATAATACAGGAAACAGTACTCACATATCACATCGATTAGAATAATTTTATAATTGCCTCCAGGGAGATCCATAAAGTCAGCGCACTAGCTGATTGGGCAAAGGATATAAACTATGTGAGCACTATGAACCGAACGTAGTTGAATATAAACATATTGCATTCGTTTATGAAAAAATAAACACTAAAAAAGAGTAGTGGTCGAAAAGTGTAGAAAAGAAAAAAAAAAAGAAAAAAGAATAGAAGGAAGAAAAAATGGGAAAGAATATAAGAGGAGGAATTGGAAGAAAATGGGTTAAGAGGGAGGGGAAGGAAGGAGGAGGGTTGCCGGCATGCAGGGCCATGTATTGAAAAGAGAGGTGCATTAGCGAACTAAATGCAATGCTAGGTGGCTAAGTGTGAATGATAGGTTTAAGGGGTTTGTGTAATAAGATTTTTATATGTAGAAGTGGTTTGAAATTTTTTCCAAGGATCCCAAATTAGAGAGTGTTTCTGAGAGGCCTCTCTGATATTGTGGGTGATACTCTCCATGAGGTGTACATTGTCAATCATTTGTAGCCAATTTTTTATAGAGGCAATTACCGGTTCACCCCATAAAGTGGGAATTAAGGCCTTGGCAGTATTCAATAGATGAGGAATGATTGAGCGTTTGTACGACCTTATGGGAGTTTTTGTAACATGAAAAAGGATAGCCCACGGGTCATTTGGTATGTGAACATCAGCAATCTGAGCAATCAGATCATGAATGACATCCCAATATTGGCGGATAAGAGGACAAAACCACCATATGTGTGCATGAGTAGCTTTGTTCTCACAGTTCCTCCAGCACAATGGGGAACTGGCGGGGAACATTTGGTGCAATCTAACTGGGGTGTAATGCCATCTAGTGAGCAATTTATAGTTAACCTCTGACATTTTTGAGGCTAGTGACGAGGTGTGGGCTAATTGAAGGATCCTATCCTTTTGGTTGTCAGTTAGGAAAAGATCAAAGTCTTCTTCCGATTTAGTCAGGTAAGGTGGGAAGCCGGGGTTTTGAAGAGTGATAAGGGCTTTATAAAATAACGAAATGCTATGTAGAGGAGGGTCTTTTGGATAAAATATAACTTCTATATCGTTTAAATCACTGATGCCTCTAAGAGGAGTAGGAAGAGAGCTTAAGAAGTGTTGTATCTGGTGGTATCTCCACTTATCTAGAAACGTGACAGGTTTAGGGGCAAGGATCGCAGATAATGGTTTTAGTACATTGCCATTTAGAATATGATGGAGCAAGAGAGGCTCTTCCGGCCTCCATGATTTAAAGCCTACGGATTTAAATCCGTATAATACTCTCTGAAGGCTTTAGCAATGTCTGTTGCATGAGCTAATGCACCTGACGTAAGTTTGATTTTGGGAATAAATGATTGCGATTGTTTAGTTTTTAATGATCTGGTTAACAATCTACTAGGTTTGTTCCCCCATTCGTAAAATTTCTGTGACAGACGTTGGAACTTTCGCTTGGTTTCTAAATTAGGGAGGGACTTTAATTCCTCTCGTTTAAGTGTGAGGGATTGAAGGTGTTCAATATGTAAAGAAAGTTTATGTTGCTTGTCAAGAGCCTCTATCTGTTGTGAGACCTGGTCAATTTGTTGACCATGCTCCCTTTTCTTCCGAGCGCCAAGCTCAATGAGTCGGCCTCTAATAGTAGCCTTGTGAGCCTCCCACACAATAGAGGGGGAGGTATCCGAAGGTTTGTTTTCCTTAAAGTACTGCGATAGATGAGAAGCCAACATGGAAACCTCCACTTCATCCGAGAGAAGGGAGTCATTTAGCTTCCAATTGGTAGAGCATCGGGGTAGGGAAGGCATGGTCAATGTCATCGACACAGGTGCATGGTCTGAAATAGATGCGGTGCCTATGTGAGTAGAGTGTAAGAGGGGGAGATGAAAGTGATCTATGAATATATTGTCTATTCTGGAGTATGATTGATGTGTTGAGGAGAAATGTGAGAAATCCTTCTCCTTAGGATGAAGAAGGCGCCAGACATCCATTAATTGAAGATCAAGAAGCCATTTTTTCACAAATTTCAGTCGTTTAAAAGAGATATTAGAACGATTTTGTGACGTATCAATAGTGGGGTCTAATGGCATGTTTATATCCCCCGCTAGGATAGTAAGTCCCTTAGCGAAGTGTGACAGTTTAGTCAGTATTTGGGAGAGGAAGGCTGGTTGATTATGGTTCGGGCAATAGATATTTGCAAGAGTGCTGTCACGTACCTGATGGGTTGTGAGCCTGAAGTGCAGAGAAGGACCTCCCTTACAGCTCCCACTCCTGTTCCTCTGGAATGGAGACAGAAGGCCAGGAGTGAGGAGTGGTATGGGTGCCTGGCAGGATCGACAGTCACCGGAAGTTCAGGAGTGGTGACACCCTCTGGGTCCAGAAGCTGAAGAGGACGCTGAATCGCAGAGAGGTCCCAGAGTCACAGCAGATAAGGAAGCAGGTAAGTAAGCAGGTAAGTAAGCAGGACTGGAACCAGGAACAAAGCAGCAGGTAGTAGCCTGGAACGCTGGACTGGAACCTGGAACAAGCAGCAGGTAGTAGCCTGGAACACTGGACTGGAACCTGGAACAAGGCAGCAGGTAGTAGCCTGGAACACTGGACTGGAACCTGGAACAAGGCAGCAGGTAGTAGACTGGAATGCCGGACTGGAACCAGGAACAAGGCAGCAGGTAGTAGACTGGAACGCTGGACTGGAACCAGGAACAAGCAGCAGGTAGTAGACTGGAACGCTGGATACAGGTGTCAGACTGAAGGGTGGTCAAACAAGCCAGAGGTCGGTATCGGTCGATCAGCAGAGGTACCAGGGACAACACAGAGGGATGGTCAGGCAAGCCAAGAGGGTCTGGTGCAAGCGGATAGCAGGATGGTCTAACAGGAAGCCGGGTCAGATAGCAGAGTACACAGGTCAGATCAGGTTAAGGCACACGGAACGCTGTAGAGCAGACAGCGGGGATGGAGTGTGACAGGCCGGTTTAAATAGCCCGCCTGGCACTAGCGGGAGTGCGCGCGCGCGTGCCTGTGCGTGACAGCACCCGTGAACGCGTGCGCATGCGCAGTGGAACCCGCGGCCGTGTCCCCCTGCGTCTGGATCGCTGATTATTGGCAGGATCTTCATGACATTGCCCCCCCCAAGGGGCAGCCTCTGGATGCCCCTTTGAAGGAATTTCTCCGGATGGGCTCTTTTAAAAGATTGTAAAAGATTTTTAGCATGAATATTATCCTCGGGTTCCCAAGAATTTTCTTCTGGGCCGAACCCCCTCCATTTAATCAAAAATTGATTTTGGTTGCCTCTTCTCCTATGGTCCATGATAGCCTCCACCTCGAATTCTTCCTCCCCATCCACCAAAATTGGATCAGGAGGATCCGTACTTCGGCCTGGAAATGGGTTAGAAACAGAGGGTTTGAGTAGAGACACATGAAATACTGGATGCACTTTTAATGAATCCGGAAGTTCAAGTTCGTATGCCACCTCATTAATCCTTCGCTTAACAGGGAATGGGCCAAGGAACTTGGGACCCAATTTCTTTGATGGGCAGGCCATCCTGAGATTTACTGTAGATAACCATACCTGGTCCCCGGGTGTAAGTAACAGCTCACCTCGTCTCTTCTTATCAAAAGTTGCTTTATTATACTCCTGGGTCCTGGTCATGGTCTCCTGCAAAACTTGATTGTTGGAAGTGAAGAAGTCCAGCCTCTCCTGAACTGCGGGTACTGTGCACTCTGGAAGAGAATTAGGCAGAAAAGAAGGGTGGTAACCATAATTTGCAAAAAATGGGGTTTGTTTGATAGCGGAATGAATAGAGTTGTTGTAGGCAAACTCGGCCAATGGAAGAACAGAAATCCAATCATCCTGGGCAAATGAAGAAAAACAGCGTAAATATTGTTCAAGAGTCTGGTTTGTTCTCTCTGTTTGCCCATTAGTCTGGGGGTGGTAAGCAGATGAAAATGAGAGTTCAATCTTCAATGTTTTGCATAGAGACCTCCAGAATCGGGCGGTAAACTGTACCCCCCGATCTGAAACGATATTAACTGGTAGCCCATGGAGCCTGATGACTTCTCTAATGAATGCCTGTGCCGTTTCTGTAGCTGAGGGAGTGCCCTTCATTGGGACAAAGTGGGCCATCTTCGACAACCGGTCTACTATGACAAAAATTGAGGTGAAACCCCCAGCCGGAGGTAATTCCACAATAAAATCTATAGAAAGCATCTTCCAAGGCCTATCTGGGACAGGTAATGGCTTTAGCAAACCCCATGCCTTGGTCCTGTGCCCCTTGTTTCTGATACAGGTGGTACAGGATTCAACAAATCTCCTACAATCATCACGTAACTGAGGCCACCAAAAGGTACGCTGTACCAGATCAGTAGTTTTAGCCACTCCAAAATGCCCAGCAAAAGCATGATCATGACAGAGTTCTAGTACTGAAACTCGTAGTTCTTCAGGTATAAAAATCCTATTCTCGTGCCATAATAACCCATCCTTAACTTGGAGTTCTGGCCTAATGGAAGACCCCAATTCTGCGGAAGCCTGCTTAATCCGGGAAAGCAAATCTCCCTGAAGCAAAAGAAAATTCCCCGGGGACAGAATGGTGTCCGGAGGGGAAACCTCTTGGGGCTTGTGAAACATCCTGGATAGGGCATCAGGCTTGGTATTCTTGGAACCAGGGCGATAAGTGACATGAAAAGAGAACCTGGAGAAAAAGAGGGCCCACCTGGCTTGGCGTGGCTTCAACCTTTTTGCAGACCTCAAATACTCCAGGTTCTTATGATCTGTAAAAATTAAGACTGGATGAGCGACACCCTCTAGCAGATAGCGCCACTCCTCCAACGCGGATTTAATAGCCAATAATTCTCTGTCACCTACATCATAATTTCTCTCTGCCGTGGACAATTTACGAGAGAAGAAGGCCACAGGATATAACAGGGCCTTAGTTCCCTGTCTTTGGGACAACATTGCCCCTACCGCAATTTCGGATGCGTCCACCTCTAGTACAAATGGCAGAGAGGAATCTGGATGTTTTAGTACGGAAGCAGAGGTAAAAAGGCCCTTGAGAGTCTCGAAAGCCTTTTGAGCCTCAGCAGACCAGTGGAAACGAGTACCCTGTTTAGTTAGCTGTGTGATGGGTGTGATGATGGCTGAAAACCCCTTAATAAATTTGCGGTAGAAATTAGCGAATCCAACGAATCGCTGGATCCCCTTTTTATCTGTTGGGACTGGCCAGTCTAGTACTGCAGTGACCTTTTGGGGGTCCATCTTAATGCCCTTGCTGGAAATGATTAACCCCAAAAATGGAATACTTTCCTGTTCAAATTCACATTTCTCAGCTTTTGCATATAGACCGTGTTGTCGAAGCCGGGCCAATACACTTCTGACGTGCCTGCAATGGGATTCAAGGGAACAAGAGAAAATTAGTATGTCGTCTAAATAGACGATAACAAACAGATCTAGAAAGTCTCGTAAAACATCATTGATGAAGTACTGGAATGTAGCAGGAGCATTGCACAGCCCAAACGGCATCACAAGGTATTCAAAATGTCCATAACGGGTACGAAAGGCGGTCTTCCATTCGTCTCCGTCCCTAATACGAACCAAATTGTAGGCTCCGCGGAGGTCAAGCTTAGTGAATATGGTAGCTGTCCCAAGTCTTTGGAACAGCTCTGGTACCAGAGGAAGAGGGTAACGGTTCTTTACAGTGATTTTGTTCAGCTCACGGTAATCTACACATGGTCTGAGGGTCTTGTCTTTCTTTTGTACGAAGAAGATACCTGCACCTGCTGGAGACGTGGATGGTTGAATGAAGCCTTTCTTTAGATTCTCATCGATATATTCTTTTAAAGCCCCTTGTTCCACTTCCGTTAAAGGAAATATTCTTCCAAAAGGTATCTCGGCACCGGGGAGTAATTCGATAGGACAGTCATAGGCCCGGTGAGGGGGTAAGACCTCTGCCCCCTGCTTGCTGAATACATCTAAGAAATCAGGATATGCAGAAGGGATGGAAAGGTGCAGACTAGGATCTGTGTTTAAACAGAGCAAGGTAGGATTCTTCTGAGTGTCCTGAAGTTTACAAGACTGTTGGAAATATGGGGAGGAAAAGGTAACCTCACCTGTGATCCAATTAATGTCAGGATTGTGGGCCTGTAACCATGGCATGCCGAGGATTATGGGGAACATAGGTGAAGCGATGATATCTAGGCGTAACAGTTCTTGATGAGAATTGGAGATGGAAACGGGTATTGGAACAGTCTCTTGGGTAACAGGCCCTGATTTAATGGCCGTTCCATCAGCTAGATGAATGGAAAGTCCATGGGTTTTAGGCAACAGAGGTATCCGGTGTTGGGTAGCAAAAAGAGAGTCCATGAAACAACTGCAAGCTCCAGAGTCAATAATAGCGGCTATTTGCAGGGTCTCTCCTGGAAGCTGTAACAGGAGAGAGAGAGCAAGGTGAGTAGTGTTCTTAACCAGAGGTACAGCATAGTCAGAGGACAGAGGTAGGCACTTACGGAGTTTAAGGGGACAGTTCCTGACATAGTGCCCAGGTTCCCCACAATACAGGCACAGATCTTTCACTCGACGACGTTGTCGTTCTTCCTGAGTAAGGGAAGGCCGCAGAACCCCTAATTGCATTGGCTCAGGTGGGTTAAAAGTAGACATTGGTGGTGCTGGTGATGTATGATGGGGAACTTTAGGGGTAACCCAAGTTGGGCGAGAGGTTCCCATCGCTCTCTCAGTCCTTCGTTCTCTTAGACGTCGATCGATCTGGATGGTTAGATTGATCAATGCGTTCAAAGTCTGTGGGGTACCCACCCTGGCCAGTTCATCTTTCAGAGAGTCAGAAAGTCCCATTCGAAACTGATAGCGGAGAGCCGCATCATTCCAATTCGTGTCTACACTCCACTTTCTGAATTCCGACACATAGTCTTCTGCAGCCCTGCGACCCTGCTGAAGGGTGTGCAAAGCCGCTTCTGCAGTCACGGACAGCTGGGGGTCATCATACAGCTGACCTAGTGCATCAATGAAGGCAGACAGATTAGTCAAGGATACGTCCTTTTGCTCCAAGAGGCGGTGGGCCAAAGTTTGGGGGTCACCAGAAAGCAGAGAGATTACGTAGCCCACCTTAGTAGCCTCAAGGGAAAAGGTACGTGGCTGAAGAGCAAAGAACAGTTCACAGGAGTTGCGGAAAGCTCTGAATTTGAGGCGATTTCCGGAAAAACGTTTAGGCGTCGGGACCTTGGGTTCTGGAGGGAGCATCACCACTGTTGAGGAAGGCCCGACTGAAGGAGCAGAAGCGGAAGGGACTCCCTGAGCCCCAATGGGATTAGACAAGGTTAACACTCGTTCCTCCAGCCTGGTGTATCCTTGCTGCAGATTCTTGACTGCTTCAGTCAATCCTGCCAGGTGTGCACAGAGTTCCTCCATGGGAGACGTTCCCTGCTCAGGCTCAGACATGGCTGTCTGCTACTGTCACGTACCTGGTGGGTTGTGAGCCTGAAGTGCAGAGAAGGACCTCCCTTACAGCTCCCACTCCTGTTCCTCTGGAATGGAGACAGAAGGCCAGGAGTGAGGAGTGGTATGGGTGCCTGGCAGGATCGACAGTCACCGGAAGTTCAGGAGTGGTGACACCCTCTGGGTCCAGAAGCTGAAGAGGACGCTGAATCGCAGAGAGGTCCCGGAGTCACAGCAGATAAGGAAGCAGGTAAGTAAGCAGGTAAGTAAGCAGGACTGGAACCAGGAACAAAGCAGCAGGTAGTAGCCTGGAACGCTGGACTGGAACCTGGAACAAGCAGCAGGTAGTAGCCTGGAACACTGGACTGGAACCTGGAACAAGGCAGCAGGTAGTAGCCTGGAACACTGGACTGGAACCTGGAACAAGGCAGCAGGTAGTAGACTGGAATGCCGGACTGGAACCAGCAACAAGGCAGCAGGTAGTAGACTGGAACGCTGGACTGGAACCAGGAACAAGCAGCAGGTAGTAGACTGGAACGCTGGATACAGGTGTCAGACTGAAGGGTGGTCAAACAAGCCAGAGGTCGGTATCGGTCGATCAGCAGAGGTACCAGGGACAACACAGAGGGATGGTCAGGCAAGCCAAGAGGGTCTGGTGCAGGCGGATAGCAGGATGGTCTAACAGGAAGCCGGGTCAGATAGCAGAGTACACAGGTCAGATCAGGTTACGGCACACGGAACGCTGTAGAGCAGACAGCGGGGATGGAGTGTGACAGGCCGGTTTAAATAGCCCGCCTGGCACTAGCGGGAGTGCGCGCGCGCGTGCCCGTGCGTGACAGCACCCGTGAACGCGTGCGCATGCGCAGTGGAACCCGCGGCCGTGTCCCCCTGCGTCTGGATCGCTGATTATTGGCAGGATCTTCATGACAAGTGCATTGGGTGTTTCCAATAAATCCCCTAAGAAAAAGAAAGCGACCATGATCATCCGCAAGCATATCGGATAACCTGAAGGACATGTTTCTGCAAAAACCAATAGCTACCCCCTTGGCCTCATCGGTGTCTGATAGACTATAATACCACTGTGGAAAGTTAGGTGATGTTAGTTTAACGGGTGTCGTATGAGTTAAATGCGTTTCCTGAAGAAAAGCAATGGAACATGTGGCTTGTTTCAGCTCCCGATAAACTTGGTGTCGTTTAGCAGCAACGTTAAGACCCCTAACATTATAGGATACAATCTTTACCTTAGCCATTTAAAATAGGATGTGGACCTTCAACCTAGCTTGCCATGCATGCCAGCAGGGAGGAGAAAGTGGGGGGAAAGGGGAGAGAGAGAGGGAGTAGAGAGAGAGATGAGGAAGACTAGAGAGAAATAAACATATACAGAAAATATACATGTAAATCAAAGAACTTGTGGGAAACAGATAAGTATCACGCAGAAATCTGCAGTGGTCCCGTTGGGGAGAGAGAGAGCGAAAGGCCATCCCAGTCCCTGAGCAGGGGTGGAATAGGACAACTTCAGGGCCGTTCGCACTCGCCTACCCCAGAAGGAAATGGGGGCGGGGTTAAGCTATAGGATGGAGGTAGTGAGGGGAGTGTGCCCCGACAGCACACGGCCTGTAGAGAATACCAAACAACTTGCAGCCTACAAGAAAACAATAAGATCCAGTTAGAAATATGAAAAACCATACAAATAGAACTAGAATCAGTATAAACAATGTACATCCTACAAGAGTTCACGAATGTAGACCAATCTGGAGTATGAACCAAAAAAAACCCTAAAAATAAGAAGGAAGATCAAACATTGGTCAGCTTAATGGCGAGACCGCTTTGGTCATATGTAGGCAAATAAAAGTAGAAAATCACAGCAGCCATAGTCGGACATTATATAAAAAAAAAAGGAAAAGGAAAAAACAAACAAAAACAAAAAAACTGAAAATTCAAAAAAACCCTTGTAGGAGAGAGATTACATGGTTACATTAATGATAGAGGCGTGGGTGAAAAAGTAAAAGTTTCAACCATGTTTTTGTGCAGAACCCGGAAGAGAAGTGCACCTCTTCTTTGAGGGGGTTTTTTTCCATAGAGAGTCCATGGAGCAGGAGAATTTGGGGATTGGATCCTGCCAGCCTGGAAGTTCCATGGGTGAGAGATGTAAATCCTGCAAAAAAATTGGAAGTTCCTCAGGAAATCTCAGCGTATGGGAGCAGCCATCAGATCTGACTGCAGTTATTTCTTTTTTAATGGATTTCTCTAAACTGTGAAACATACCTGCAAGTTCTTTTTTAAGACAGTTCATTAGTGAAGACATTTCAGAACCCGCGGGGGATCCAGGATCGTCCATAAGGTCAGAGCAATAGGAGGATGCCAGAGAGCTCTCTCTCACAGAGGCGGCGTGGAATGATGGAGAGGCGCTTGTTCTCAAGGTTCTGGCTTGGTCACCTCGTGCGTTGGCTAAGTATTGCTGTATGGATCCAGTGGAGACTGGAATGGGTAGTGATCTCTTGTTTGGATGCTTAACTGGGGCAGACCAGATTTTAGGTGTTTTGGCGGGCATAACTGGAGCTATGTGGCCGATAGCTGTAAAGAGTACCTCCCCTCACATCTGAGCAATATCACACATTCATCAAGATGTTATTAGCACACAGGGAGATATCCATGTAGGCAGTATGCAGGCAACATTAAATGTACTCCAGCGATTGCAGAAAGGAGCAAGGAGGGTTTTTGGAATTGAGCAGCAGAATATATGGGGCTCATAAGATTCAGTAAGGATCCAAAGTCACAACAGGAGGTGTATAGCCCAGCTCTGTAAGGGGGGGGGGGATCCTGCTGCAGAATGAAAACTGTAATAGGACTTCAATGAGGTGATCAGTGGAGCAGGTGAGTTAGAGGAGTATTTGGAGCACCAAGATGGCCGCGGGCTCTAGAAGTAGGCCGAAGCCGCGGACTTTCCTGATGGCCGGGTGAGCGCCGCCGCTAATTAAGAGTGTACTCTCCGTGCGGTGCGTGGATGGAAGGGGGATGCTGTTACTCACTGTGTCCCGGTTGTTATAGAGGGCAGATCAGCTCCCGGTTGGTGTCCTAAGTCCTGATACTGCAGGCCGGAGGCTCCGAACAAGCGGTAGGCCGCAAGATGGCGTCCGGTCTCAGGGAATCAGAGCCGAGGGCTTGGGCTCACAGACAGGGTACCGCCGCTGATCACCTGCGATCTTCGGTAGGGCGGGGAACTGTCAGCGCCCGGGTCACCAGAACGGCAGGCCGGAGGCTCCGATCGGGCAACAGGCCCCAAGATGGCGGCCGGCGTTCCCGGCGCAGAACAATCTGCAGGCCCGGAACAAAGTAATCGACTGGAGCCAAGAAAGGACCCTCCCAGAGTATAGCAGGGGAGTCCAGGAGGCTGTATAGGCGTGATGGGGGCTCAGAGAGGTGAATTAGCCCCTGGATGGCATCGGATTCTCTGTGGCTTTGAGGAGCTCAGCTGGTTCATGTCCTCCTCGGTGCACGTCCAGACACGCCCCCCGGGATTGCCTGCATTAGATATAATATACGCAGTAAAATAAGCATTTTAATCAAAGCCGATCACCCAAACCAGGAAACATTTAACGCTTTCCATTCTTTAAGAAAGTTTTGAGCCCTAAGTAGTGCCACGTGGAAATTTAATACATACAGATTTGATAAGTGGGATGGGATCTGGATCCTGAGGTATGCAAGGGCACTCTTCTGCCAGTGGAAAGGGAAGGATTCTTGGCAATCAGTCATTTCTTGGGGAGGAAGAGAAATATTCAGGGCCTGTGACTTTGTGTGGTTAATTTTTAATTTGGATATTTTGCCAAAAAGGTCAATCTCATGAAGAAGATTTGGGAGAGGGACACGGGGTGCTTGCAATGAAAGCAAAATATCATCGGCAAATGCCGCAACCTTATATTCTCTCCCTTTCACAGAAATGCCTTGAATATCAGGGTTGTTTCTTAATTTATTGAGGAAGGGTTCTAGGGTAAGAATATAGAGAAGTGGTGATAATGGGCAGCCCTGGCATGTGCCATTACTGATAGGGAAGGCGTTTGACAGGAGGCCATTAACCCTAACCGCAGCTGAGGGTCCGGAGTACAGTGCCATAATAGAGGAAAGTAGGCGGTTTCCAATTCCAATCGCCGAGAGAGTTTCACGCATGTAGTCCCAAGCCACCCTGTCAAACGCCTTCTCAGCGTCAAGTGATCGGAGAAATCCCTGGGGTTTAGAGGAAGATATCCAATGGTGTAAGTTTAACGTACTGATTACGTTATCCCGGCTTCCCGACTGGGGACAAACCCTACCTGGTCAAGGGAGATGAGGTCTGACAATAGGGGGAGTAGTCTGTTAGCAAGGATTTTTGCGTATAATTTAATGTCCAGGTTCAGTAAGGATATTGGTCTATAGTTTGCAACTGACGAGGGGTCCTTGCCCTCTTTGGGTATGACAGAGATGTGGGCAGCTAGCATTCTAGAAGGGTCAAGTTGGGCATCAGATAAGGCATTGAAGGCGGTCAAGAGGGTGGGGAAGAGAATGTCCACAAATGTTTTATAGTATTGGAGAGAGTAACCGTTGGGGGCCTGGGCTTTTGCCTAATTTCATTTGTTTGGTAGCTACTTCTAATTCAGTTAAAGATAAGGGTTTGTCAAGGTCTAGTTTAAGTTGAGGGGATATTGGCTTAGGGCTATATCTGGAGAGAAAATTTTTAATGAGTTCTGCGCGGGTTTCCAGAACGTTTTGGGAAGATTGTTCAGGGCGGAGGTTATATAGTTTTGAGTAAAAGATCTCAAATTCTTTAGCGATGTCTTCATTTTTGACCAGTAGATCCCCCTTGGGGTTACATATATGATGAGTTCTGGTAGATGCTTTAGAAGATTGAACCGAGTGTGCCAGCAAATGGCCACATTTGTTCCCTTGCTCGTAAAAAATCCTCTGGCCAAGAATGTATCACCTGCTAGAGCGTTTATCTAGTTCTGCCTTAAGGAGAGAGCGGGTGTGGGTCAGTTCCTGTAAAGTTGCGATTGACTGAGTTCGTTTGTGAGTTTTTTCCAGGGATCTAATCGACTCAATGAGAGAGTTAATGATTTCTTGATTTAATTTTTTGGCTTTAGTTGCTAAAGAAATCAATTCACCCCTGATCACACACTTATGGTCTTCCCAGAGGGAAATAGGAGAGATTCCAGGAGTCAAATTCTCAGTAAAATAGTTTTGGATGCTCATGCGTATGTGATCGAGAGAAACTGGGTCCTTGAGCAGCGAAGGATTAAAACGCCAGATTTTGATTCTAGGGTGAGTTTTGGGGAAGGACAGTGTAACCGTGACGGGGTGGTGGTCCGATAAAAACATTGGTTCTATGGTAGACTGTTGTAAAAATGGCAGATCCGATTGGGAGAGGAAAAAATAGTCAATTCTAGAATATTTTTGGTGTGGGGCAGAGAAGAATGTGTAATCTTTAACTGTGGGTGACAAAGTGCGCCACGTATCGTGAAGGGTCAAATTTTGTAATTGGGTTTTAATCTGGCGTAGAGCTCTGTATGGTAAGGCGGAAGAACCTGAAGACGAGTCTAGTAATGGGTTCAGGGGAACATTGAAGTCCCCTCCGAGGAGAACCAAGCCCTCCTGGAAGGACGCCAGTAGGTCACAAATGCTCCTAAGAAAGGTAACCTGGTGTTTATTAGGGCAGTAGATATTCGCGAGTGTTATTGGTTTATTTGGGTACATTCCTTTAAGGAAAATATACCTGCCTGTCGGATCAATCAATTAATCTGAAAGGAGGAAATTTGCATGTTTGGAGATTAATATAGAGACGCCTTTCGTCTTGGCGTCTGGGTTGGTAGCATGAAAGGCCGATCAATATATGTGATTAGCGAGTTTAGGTGTAGCATCAGAGTGGAAGTGGGTCTCTTGTAGAAAGATAAAGTGAGCTTTGTGTTTAGAAAGCGAAGATAGGACTTGGGAACGTTTCTCAGGTAGGTTAAGACCTTTTACATTCAAAGATACACATTTCAACATCAAGGACAGATCGGTTAATGGTTTAGATTGCATGATTAAGCTCGAATTGTGGTTAGAAGCTGGGACTCTCAAAAGTATATTATGTTATGGATGGACTGGTAATGTGCAGGGACAGCCAGAGAGGGGGTAGGGGCGGGCCCAATCCAATCCCGGAACCACAAGGGTAGAGCGAAAGAAAAAGAGGATTAGTGGGTAGGGAGGAGGGGGGAGAAATGAAGAGGGAGTAGGATCAGAATATAGAGTAGAAGAGAAAGGGAGAAGGTGATTGGAAGGAGGAGGGAAACAATAAAACGAAAAAGGAAAAAAAGAGAGAGACAAAACAGGGGATAAACCAGAGGAGAGGCTAGAAATTCTGCCTCAGCTAGAGGAAAAGGAACCTGGAGCATCAGCAAGTATCCCTAGGAAACCGCTGTGTGGGGAAGTGAGAAAAGACGGGGACCTCAAGTTGGATGCGAGTCGGGGAGCAGACCCACTAATATATTGAAAGGAAGAAATATAGACTGTAGTCCTATGGGGAGCCTACTAACATTTTTACTGTAAGACCACCGGAACCAGAACATTAAACCACTAAGTAGTACTATTAACAATATTAAGAAAAAAAATAAAATAAAAAATAAAGAACATAAAGAACATAGACCGTGACGTGTCAGCCGTGTAGTATGCATACTTAAATACATTCCTAATTCAAACTATGAGTAAGTAAACAAGATTAGACTTTTCATGCCCATACAGAAAGCTGGTTACCTTTGTCAGTGAGGGACAAGAACGGCACATTTCAGAAAGAGAGGTAGAGAGGGGAATAGAGAGGGACGGGGAGGGGGAAAGGGGAGATAAGGGGGAAGAAGAAGAGAGGATAGGACAAGAGAACATTAGGCAGTGAATTTGAAAGATCACAATCTACAGCTATGCGGTTTCCGGACTATTAACTGTTTAGTGAAAACCTCAGAGGTGTTGCCCATCTGGTTAGATACTTTGTCTATGTCAAAAATCCTAAGGTAAGTGGTTGGGTTTCCGAAGACCAGGGATGTCAATCAAGATAGATATCACCCTTGTCACCTTGTGGGGGAGCTGGGTAAGTGGTGATCCAGAACAGTATGATGAAATGATAGCCACTGAGGGGGGTTTACTGATCTAGGTAAAATATTTGAGAGCGACATCCCTGATGATCGATGTGATAGGTAACCAACGCTCTCTAAATACATATGAAAGGTATCAAGAAATTTATAGAGCTTAGTGCAGTATTTCATACAAAGAGCCTCATGCCAGAGTTGTCTATGAGGATGAATGAGGAAGAGGTATGTTTAACCGTCTGTAGCAATAACCTACTATGGAGAAGGGAAGGCAGTCTATATTTGAGCAGTAACATTTTTGAAGGCCAGAGGACTCTGGAGTAAGTTCCAATCGGGAGAAAATAGACAGTATCCACTATTTATAAACCCTAGGAGAGGGTGCTTAATCTCATGTAAAATAGAGGAAGTCTCAGTGCAGCAGGTCATGGTCGGAGTGCTTTAAATCTAGTGTGCCGTTTTCCAGCTATAAGCATGCAGGACTTGAGGAGTAGAAAGGAGTCACTGCAGTTAGCGTAAAGGTATGGCTGGGGAAGGGAAAAGAAGATAAAAGGGGAGAATGCCGGAGAAGGTAGGATGTTTATCCAACTAGAAGATTCTGTAGACAGGTCTGCAGCTCAAATTGGGATGATAAGAATCGGAAGTTAGAGTAGTTACTCACTTATGATACAACATGGCTGAATGTGAACAGTTTAGGCATCCGAGTGGTTGCGTCTCGTAGGTGACGATGGTGAGCAATCAGGGCTTCATTGGTAGAGATCGTGGGGGGATGAGTGGGCTTTTGGAGATGCCGAGCCAGCTTTGCGTCTGCGTGATCTCTGGCGTGGAGCTTTCGGAGACGGATGAAGAGAAACCGGGAGCCATGGTTCCGACGGGAAGAAGAGGTCATACCATTCCGGAAGTTTAATCCGCGGAAGATCGAGTTGATCACAAAAATTCTTTAAGTCATCTGGTGTGCGGAGAATGGCAGAGTGTCCCCTGGTGGACGCAGAGAGAACAAAAGGGAATTTCCAGCGCTATTGAATGTTTCTGGCACGAAGAGCATCCAATAAAGGTTGTAGGGCTCTTCTATTTTGTAACGTGATCTGTGACAAGTCCTGGAATAGCTTTATGTCAGCACCGTTGAAAACAATTCGACCCCTTTCCCTAGCTTTCTGAAGGATTTCCTCCTTAAGGGGAAAGTTAACCAGACAGCACACAATGTCCCTGGGTGGTTCATTCTCCCTGGGTTGGGGGCGTAGAGCACGATGAGCCCTTTCCATGTCGATAGGCGAGTCGGCAGGGCGACCGATTAAATCATTGAATACAGCACATAAAGTTTGCTGTACAGAACTAGGGTCAACACTTTCAGGGACCCCCGCACTCTTATATTGTGCCGGCGACCGCAGTTGTCGAGATCCTCCACATGCCTGTGGAGGTCGAATAGTTGGGAGAGTTGTGAGTCGTAGGTAGATTGAACCTGACGGATGGGATGTTTGCTCCACCATGTCAATGCGATGTGCCACCGCCTGAATGTCTGATTTTTAGGTCGGCAATCGCAGCTGTCACTGTACTTTTGATGTCTGATGCCACTTTCTCAGGCGCAGTGATATCTACCTTGATTAATACAAGGAAGCCAGCTTCCAGAGTCATTTATTATAGAGTCTGGAAGGCATATGTCCTGGTGTGAGTCCAGGGGTTGGCATCCTAGAAGGTATATTCCTTGCCTTTCTGTAAATAGGATTAGAAATGAAGCTGGCATCAAGGGCCAGGTCTCGGCCTTATCAGTATTATTCCAACGACCACTTGCTTAGCATTGCCTGGTCTGGTGATACGGTTTAATCCGCCGGTTAGGTCACCCTTAAAACCTCGTGACTTGAATTTGGTTTTGTCAGGTTTACAAAGACAGCCTTTTGGGCCGATATGACATACTCCCTTGATCCTTTTGGCAAGGAAGTTGGTTTTTCTGGTTGCCATATCTTCTGCAAGAAGGGTATCAGAATTGGCTGCTCTTTCTTGTAAAGAGCCATATTTAATTATTCACAAGAATAAGGTGGTATTGCGTCCTTATCCTAGCTTTCTGCTGAAGGTGGTTTCAGGCTTTCATCTAAACCAGGATATTGTTCTACCTTCATTTTTTCCAGAACCCTGTTCTAACGGAAGAAAGGTGACTACATTCTCTTGATGCATTGAGAGCAGTCAAAGTCTATTTGAAGATGACTACTCAGATTAAAAAAAAAAAAAAATCGGATGTTTTTGTTTGTGTTGCCTGAAGGTCCTAGAAAAGGACAGGCAGAGTCGACATCTACTATTTCTAAGTGGATCCGGCAATTATTATTCAAGCTTATGGTTTGAAGGGAAGGTTCCATCTTTTCAAATCAATGCACACTTCACCAGGGCTGTTATTGCTTCATGGGCAGTGCATCACCAAGCCTCCATGGCTCAAATCTGCAAGGCCGCAACTTGGCCTTCATTCCATACATTCACCAGATCCTATCAGGTGGATGTAAGAAGGCATGAGGCTATCGCCTTTGGGCTCAATGTACTGCAGGCAACAGTATAGGTCCTCAGGCCTTATGGTACCCTACTTTTGTTTGTGTCTCCCTCCCCTCAGTTGGCATTGCTCTGGGACATTCTATATAGTAACTACTATGGCTATGTGTCCCGTGATGTAGGATTAATAAAATAGGATTTTTATAACAGCTTACCTGTAAAATCCTTTTCTTTGAAGTACATCACGGGACACAGAGGTCCCTCCCCTCTTTTTAGGTATACACGTGTATTGCTTTGCTATAAAACTGAGGTACTCCCTGTAGGGGGAGGGGTTATATAGGGAGTTGAACTTCCAGTTTAGGGTGTGCCAGTGTCCATCACCTAAAGGTGGCCTATATAACCCACATAGTAACTACTATGGCTCTGTGTTCTGTGATCTACTTCAAAGAAAAGGATTTTACAGGTAAGCTGTTATAAAAATCCTATTTTTGCTTTGCTGTGGATTATTGTAATATGGTCTAAACTTATCCCTGTCCCTGTTTCCACTAGATGGTTGGTGGAAAGAGTAGTACTTGGAATACATTACTATTTTGAAAGAATAGATAATCAGCCAAATGATCAGACAGGCAGCAAACTTGCAGTTAATGTAACAGGTGCAAAGTTAAAAGCAATAATATGTACACTGCAGAATAATGAAAGCTACATGAACATGGCCTCCTCACAGCAAAGTTTCTGTGACTCAATCAGGGTAACATGTGGTGGCATAGCATTCTTTATATAAGATTAAATAACAATCAAGCTGAGAATCACTACTTCAGTAAAATAGTCCAGAGCACATTTAGTTGTAAACAGCATCTATAACAGTATTCAAAGGTAGCTCTGGTAACACAGGTCCCTACTATCTTTGGCACTTAGTAGGGAAGAGTTCAATAGCCACAATTTGTCAGATGTGCTGGGGGGATAATACAAGGGTGATAGATACAGGGGCGTGGTCACACCACAATATTACTCCAATGGGGGAGGTAGAAATGGACTTAAGTAGTACTTTGGAGGCCAGGAACAGGTCGATCCTGGAGTAAGTCCTCTGGGAATTTAAATAGAATGTAACGTCCTTCTCAATGCCATGTTGACATCTCCAGGGGTCATAGAAATGTTCTAAGAGTACTAGAGAAGAAAGGGCAGTAGATCTTCTCCTTTTTAGGGTTGAAGAGTCTAGGGAGTGGTCTCATTAAAATCACCGCAAATAATGAGTTAGTCTCTGGGAGAGTGTTGAATTTTTTGCATGACAGTTTTGTAGAAGAATTTTTGATGGGTATTAGGGGCGTAGATATTAACGATAGTCAAAGGTTTGTTGTTAAAAGAGGCTGATAGAATTAGTAACCTGCCAGAAGAATCCTTTTCTATGTGTGATACGGTTAAGGATACAGTAGAGCACCCTTCTCACTTTTTTATCAGTTTGAAATTGGAAGATATGTGGGAATAGCTTGGGGGGGGGGGTTGACCAAGGAAAAATGTGTTTCCTGGATACATAATATATCGGTGCATTGGGCAATCGCTTCCCTCCATAATAGGGATCATGTGAACGGGCTATTCATGCCTTTGACATTAAGGGAGGTGATTTTGAGTGACATGAGTTCTAATATGAGAGATGTCAAAGTGGCACAGAGAAGTAGGGATCCAATTAGTCGCTAGAGTATAACATATGAATCTCAAGGACCAAAAATGCAATAGTAACATTTACAGGTATACAGAATAAATAAGGCAAATTATGTCTACAAGGTATCTATGTATGTTGTAGAAGCTATATAGGCTTAATTAACAATACAGTTTCAAAATGACAAATGTATACTAGAATAACCTGAGGAATGCTGTATGCTTTGCACACAATAGCAGTGGGGCGGGGAGAGTCAACCAACATGAAAGCAGCTCCTCCATAAGTGTATGCATATGGCATCCAGCTAGATGTAAAGTTGACCAGGGTAGATTATCCCTGGGTAGTAGTAAGATCATGAACTAGGTTTTATTCTGCGTGTCCCACGCGTTTGAGATCTTGGCAGACTTCCTGTTAGTGGGAGTCTTTTGTGGTGGGTCAGGAAATATAAACCAGTTGTGCAAGTGTTTGATCCCTATCTTAGGAGTTAAGATAGAGATTTGCTGATGTTGGTAGGTGACCAACAATTTAGTAGGAAACCCCCACTTTTAGGTAATCCTATGCTCCATAAGGATCGAGGTGACTGGCACAAATGATTTGCATTCCTGTGTGGTAGCTGCAGAGATATCGTTATAGAGTGAGATTTTGGAGAATGGATCCAGGAGAGGATGCATAGAGGACTCTCTTTAGTCTGAAAGAAATGGATTCTAGCCAGAATATCTCTGGGGAGGGATTCAGGTAGATGTTGTGGCTTATGGATTCTGTGGGCCCGGTCTATGAGCAGGTCTTGTGCTGTGAGTGTCGGTACAACTTTGCAAAATTGTTGGTGCAAGTAGGGCACAATCTCTGCTGATGTTATAGCCTCTGGGACCCCCCTGATATAAGGTTGTGCTGTGTCTGCTTCCCCTATTCTAGTGGAGAGAGGCTCTGATGGGTAGCTGGGTAGCGCTGTGTAGCTCCGTGTTCAAGCGGCCATATTCCTCTGCGGCCAGGCTACACCCTGTAATTTTCCATTTTTTTACCACATCATGGTAGCATAGAATGGGAAATAACTCACTATATGGCAGGATGCAGAAACAAAAAAACTTTAATGACCAAAATCAGTAGAACAGGCTTCCTGGGACAGTTCTATCTTCAGCTGGGACAGATCTATCTTATATTGCACAATAAATGGAAGAAAGACCAGGTCACTGCTGCAGATTGTCTCTGGATATATACAGCAATATGCTGCCCGGGTGGTTGCCACTGCCCTCATCGAGTGTGCTTTTAGGTCCACTGGAATGGAAAGGACTCGCAGAAAATGAGTGGTTGACCCTTTTTTTAGACCATGAGGTATCACAAAGAAATTGTCAGCATGTCTGACAGAAGATGTAGTGGACAAGGTTTTCAGGGCCAAACCAACATCAAAAGAATGCGGATCTCCCTCAGGAAGGACAGCAGTATAGCTTCTTGAATGAAGTGGAAGAACGTTGAAACCTTGAGGATAAAGTGCTTTAGATATTTTAAGACTAACCTATCTGGATAGAACACCAGATGAACAGGAGATGAGTCTCCTTGCATTTCTGAGAACCTCTTGGCAGAGGTAATTGCCACTAGAAATTATACTTCCATAGTCAGGTTCAAGAGCGTGACCAATTCAGATTAGAATAAAGGCCTAGATAGGGCTTTGAGGGATACCATGAGGTCCCATTTAGGAAATGTTTACTTTCTCTGAGGCTTTAGCTTCAAGCATGCTTTAATGAAATGAATTAACCAGAGATTCATAACCCATTTGGTTCCTGTGATGGCGGACAAGGCCTAGATGTGAACCTTCAGTGTACTTGAAATTAAAGCCTCTATCAAGACCCAACTGCAGAAAGTGAAAGACTTGGGCAAGTTCTGGAGATAATAAAGGATTCTAGACCTTTTCCCTTGCGAGTTCTATGAATTTTGTCTCACTTTTTGATAGGTATTATTTGTAAAGACCGTTTTGGCCTGTAGGAACATGGTGACTACTTCCTCTGAGCGACCTTGGCTTAAAGGGTTACTAAAGGCAATTTTTTAAAAATAAAATAATAAACATGTTATACTAAACCTGCTGGTGATATTGGCACACATGCAATCTTGCTCCAGAGCTGTGTGTGTCTATAGAGCCACGCCCACCTTCCTCCTCATAGCATTTGATTGACAGCAGCAAGAGCCAATGGCTCCTGTCACTGCCTGAGTCCCTGTGTGAAGAGGAAGAGAAGGGAGAGAAGAGATGCAGCCATGAACAGCACATTTTTTACCTTAATGCAGGGAATGAACTAAGGTAAAAACAATATTTGGGCTTTAGAACCACTTAATAATCTCTGCCTTTCAACTTCAATGCCATTAAATGTAGTATCTCGGGTGCTGGGTGCAGAAATCGCCCCTGATAGAGCAAGTCCGGCATTACTGGTAGGGTTAGGGCTAGTGGCAGTTCCACACTGAGTTGGTGAAGGGTAGGGAACCATGGCCTTCTCAACCACTATGGAATGATTGAGCCCACTGAATATCAGCAAGATTCTATACAACTTCCTTATAAGGGGCAATGGCATGTTCAGTATATGCTTAAAGACCTATTAAACCCAAAAAACCTACTCTTAATCAACTAGTAGTAGTGACATAGGAGTGAGAGAAAGGAACTGCAGAGTGCTTAGGAGGCCAAAGATGTTTCAGTCGGTGAAGCTCCTGAAGATAGTGGGTAGCAGCAGTGCAAGTATTTGGAGCATTAAGTTTACCCTTTTCGTCACATGATTCTTTGCAAGGTTTTTTTTTTACAAACTTTTTTATTAGAAAAATGCAAAGGGTTGTACAGAAGTATAACATAACATAACATATTGCAATATCATCATAAATTCCTAGCGTACAAGAATGTTGGAAATTGTAGAACAGAGTAATGGTTTACAATATTTGACACTTTTAGAAAAAACAGTGCAAAAAGAGAAAAAACATGCCTATCAATATCTACATGAAGATGGTGATGGAATTTTGAATAGCTTACGGGGATTATTCAAATATTGTGCAATGATTAAACCATGGGGACCATTTTTTGTCATAATAAGGCATAGTGTGGTAAAGAGTGTGAAAAATATTTTCAACTCTGCTTATGGAGTCCATTCGGTGTTTGACTTGGGAAAGAGGTACATATTGGGTTTTCCAGTGTAAAGTGATCACCCAATGGATGGCAACACAGAGTGTGTGAATTACATATATATGAATTACATATATTTCTAATCAATACACTCATGGTGTAAATATGAAAGCTGGCGTCTCCAGCTTTCATATTTGGGGGGGGCACATGGGGGGACAGGGACAAAAGTAGGGGGGCCAACTATAAAAATGTGTGTGTGTATATATATATATATATATATATATATATACACACACATACAGTCCCTTGAAAAAGTATTCACACCCCTTGAAATTCTCTACATTTTGTCATGTTACAACCAAAAACATAAATGTATTTTATTGGGATTTTATGTGATAGACCAACACAAAGTGGCACATAATTGTGAAGTGGAAAGAAAATGATAAATGGTTTTCAAAATTGGCACCTGGGGCAGATCCTATATCTGGCATTCCTCCCCTCAGGCGGACAGGCAGCGCAAAGTACGTCGACGTCAAGTGATGTTAGGGTAGTATACTGGCAGATTGGGGTGATATAGAGCAAGGTTAAGGTGATATACAATAGTGCCAGGTTAGGTGGTAGTGCCAGATTAGGTGGTAGTGCCAGTTTAGGTGATATACAATAGTGCCAGGTTAGGTGGTAGTGGCAGGCTAGGTGGTAGTGCCAGGTTAGGTAATAGTGCCAGGTTAGGGTGGTAGTGCCAGGTTAGGTAATAGTGGCAGGTAACCCCCTGTACTCCTAGATAACACCAGACCCCCTATACTCCTAGATAACACCAGACCCCCTATACCCCCTGTATTCCTAGTATTTTTTGTATGCAAGACAGATACACAGAATGCTGGGACTTGTAGTTCCTCTATACAAGACAGATAAACAGAATGCTGGGACTTGTAGTTCCTGTATACAAGACAGATAAACAGAATGCTGGGACTTGTAGTTCCTGTATACAAGACAGATAAACAGAATGCTGGGACTTGTAGTTCCTGTATACATGACAGATACACCAAATAGTTCCTGTATACATGACAGATACACAGAATGCTGGGACTTTTAGTTCCTCTATATAAGACAGATATACAGAATGCTGGGACTTTTAGTTCCTCTATACAAGACAGATACACCGAATGCCGGGACTTGTAGTTCCTCTATACAAGACAGATATACAGAATGCTGGGACTTGTAGTTCCTCTATAAAAGACAGATATACAGAATGCAGGGACTTGGAAATCAAGGGAGGGGGAGGGGGGGGGCTGGCTCTGTGTTCCTCTCCTCTGCACCAGCGGCAGACTGTCACTCCCCTCCTGACACTAATCAGACTATAATGACAATCATGAGTCTTTCTTACCTTGCAGTGTAGATTAGAAGCCGCATGGAGAGAGATAGGAAGCAGGAGACAGAGTTGGGGGGAGGGACCTGGGAGGACTAGCCACTCTAGACGGAGGTTCTTTCCTCCTGCTGTGTGCACCTACATAGCGATTCTTGCACAGAAGATTGAGGAGGGGAGGGGCAGAAGCGCAGCACGCAGGGATGCCCTGCTGACCAGAAATGAATGAAAGCACCCACACTGATGATACGCTGAGGGGAGAATCTGGGACTCTAGCCCTGATGGGCGACATGGAGCACGGCATTTACATTGCGATGCCCTCTGTGTGTCTCCCTCCAGCAGAAGTGAGCCTACAGAGAATTGATCTGTAATTGCCGTGCCGATCGTTTTAATTGGAGGTGCACATGGGGGGGCCCAGTATAATGTTGGGGGGGTCAGGGCCCCCTGTGGTCCCAGGCTGGTGACGCCAATGTCCACAAAACATGTAGAGCTTTCTCCTTATTATTTCCTTATTTTCTCCAGCTGTGTTGATTACCATTGGGGTCTCCAGGTTCTGTGTCCCTGATCCAAGCTGCTATAACTGGAGATATCAAGCCCTTACTGTAGTTTGCCATAGTAATGTTTTATATGTTATTTTATACTATGTGAATTGTTATAAATAAAAAATGTGTTTTTTTATCAGTGGTGCCTATAAAGTCCATGTTTCTTTCCAAAAAAAAGAGTGTGTGAATTAGTCTCATTCATAGTGTGGTAATCTCTGTGATTGGAGAAAATAAAATATTTACAAAAATGTGAGGGGTGTACTCACTTTTGTGAGATACTGTATGCTTGTATAGAGATAGTCTTGACATTGTATCTATTTTTAACTGAGATTTATAAAAGTTTTTAATCTGTAAGTAATGAACTATTTCCTTGTTTGGGGCAAGGTATGTAGTGTGGAGGGTTTGGAAGGAGGTAAACTCTGAGTACTCCACCAGTTTGTGTAGAAAGAGAACATCCTAGCTTATCCACCAGGCATAATCTAAGCGATTAGTAAGGCCCAGAGGAAGGGCTGAATCTCCTAGAAAGGCTGTTTGTGGTGAAGCCTGGGTAGGTAAATCTGTTATAGCTTTTCCAGAAATGGAATGATTGGGATACCAAAAAATGTAGAGGTTGTAAATTGGAGAGTTGGAATCCCTTAGACCACAATAGGCCTAGGAGCAACTAGGGGCAGATTGTATCAGATTCAAATTTTACCTAGGGTACCTTGGAGTTTTGTATCTGTCATTGTGCCAATTGTGTGAACATAGAGGCCAAATAATAATGCCATAAGTTTTGGGCACCTAAGTCTCCACTGGTGGTGGAAGAGTACACATTTTTAGAATCTAGGGGGAGAGTTGGCCTAAATGAAGCTATTTAAGTCGCGTTGAAAGGTGAATACAAAGGACTTAGTGATTTTAATGGGAAGAGCTCTAAAAATGTATAATAGTTTAGGCAAAATTGTCATCTTTGCTGCAGACACTCTACCTAGAAATGAGATGTGGTAAGATGTCCATGTTTAGAGTTTGTCTAAGTTTAGGGAGATAGTTTTTGAGAAATAGCATGTGTAGGTTGGGTGTAAGGTGAATCCCCAGGTATGATAGGGAGCTCTGTGACCATTAGAAGTCAAAGGAATTTTTAAGTGTTTGAAAACGGGACTCAGGTATGTTAATGGGCATCCCTATTGATTTTGTAAGATTAATAGTGAGACCTGATAAGACTGAGAATTTGGATAATATTAAATTGTCTGTAAATTGGTGGTCCAAGATAAATCCTGATTAATATGGCAAAATGAAAGTGTTAATTACTGCTGCCAACCTATTTGCTAAAAAGTCTACTAAAGATCTTTTGGTCATTGTTTATGACTGAGGGCGGAAGTTGGAAGTTTTAGAGTGGTCCTTTCCTGGTTTAGGGATTAAAGACATGTTTGCTAATAACAGCTTGTCAGGGAAATGGCCTCTTCTTTGCAAGGTTTTGGCTTCAGATGTTAAAAATAGTGACAGGGGCTCTTACAAATTAGTTAAATCAACACTCCCTCAAGTGGTTATTCCACAAATCTGGACACTTTCCTACAAAAACTACAGTATGGGAAACCAGAATATAAAAGTCACAAACAACATTTTAAGAGTTAAAATTTGCAATCATAACTCAAACTTGGAGCTCACTAGAAATACAATATATTTTCCTTTCAATCATAGCTGTATCGCATAGAGCACTTTTTTTGACTGGGGGAATAGAGTGATAAGTTAATATAATAGCAATTAAATATGCAAAAAAGATTACATATCAAGAACAGTTACAGTACATGGATACAGCATTTCCAGCACAGACTCCTTTTGGAAATGTCATTTACCAATAAATATAATGTGCACCAATAATTCATGATGACAAGGTTTCCAGCAAGTTGTTAGAAAATCTCTGTTATCTTTATATGTTTTTATCATTTTATTTACGATACAATAATCCTGTACAAAGAATAAATAATGTAATGCTATTTCATTAGGAAATAAACCATTTAAAATAGCATTTTTATTTTATTAGGTCATTTATTATAATAATGAGAGCTAGCTTAATATCATGAAAGTGTTCGTTAAAGTTAGCACGATTTATTATCCACTCTCCTTCATTGAACAACTGTTTTATGCATCATTTGCAGAATCGTTATATATTAAATATCTTTTTACATAATGTCTAAATACAGTATAATTACAAAAAACATTTCTATATGTTCCATAGTGCAATTTTATTTAAAGTACTCTGTTTATTTTCGATACATATAAGATCAGAACTTAATAAAATTATTTTTTAATTTCTTTACTTCCTTCAACAACCCATGATTTTAAGTGGACTACACAATCCAGACAGCAGTTAATAGCCCAATAACGGAAATAGGATTGATGTGCATACTTACATTGGCTGCAAATTACTGCAGAAAGCAATTTTGCCTAGTGGTATGGGGGGGTTTGCAAGAATTTGAGACTTGAATTCAGTCTTGAAAAAATAGAGATAAAAAACCTCTTCTCTCTAAAGGCAGAGCTTTTCAGATCTTAACATAATTCATTGTACTAGTGTTAATTTATAAACATAGTAAAATATGTTCACTTTGTAAAGGTAATTTTCACTTACCTTAGTATCTAAGTAAATGTGGTTCTGCATAATGTTGCTCTTTAAAGTGTATTTCTGCTTTCTCAGTCAAATTTGAGAAAAATCTGCTAGAGGTATGTTATGTGCTTACATTCACAAGCACATTACTTTTAAATGTTTCTTATTTGTTAGATGTTTCTTACTTTTTAGATATTTCTCAGGACAAGTTTTTGCGGGGGATTGCAAGGTTTTTTTGAACAATATTAGAGGAGACCTTCCCCATAACTGGCGGACAGCTAATATTGTACATACAGTATCCACAAGAAAGGCAGCACGATAGATAGAAGCTGGCAATTAAAGCCCAGAGAGTTTAACATCAGTTGTAGTCAAGTTAATGGAATCATTCCTGAAAAGGAGGATCATTGATCACTTAAAAATACACAACTTTTTGGACCCAAAGCAACATGGCTTTACTTATGGCAGATCATGTCAGACTAATCTGACTGAATTGTTTTACTATATTACCAATGTTTTGGACCAGGGTGGTACTGTGGACATAGTATATATATATATATATATATATATATATATATATATATATATATATATATATATATATATACCGTATTTATCGGCGTATAACACGCACCCCAAGTTTAGGAGAGAATTTTAAGGAAAAAAAACTTACATTAAAATGCCCATCAATGCAGCCTTATCTGTCTATCTGCAGCCTTTTCAGTGTCAGTGCAGCCTTGCCCCAGTGCAGTCTTGTCAGTGCAGCTTTGTCAGTGCAGCCTTGTCAGTGCAGCCTTGTTAGTGCAGCTTTGCCCCAGTGCAGCCTTGCCTCAGTGCAGCCTTGCCTCAGTGCAGCTTTGCCCCAGTGCAGCTTTGCCCCAGTGTAGCCTTGCCTCAGTGCAGCTTTGCCCCAGTGCAGCTTCGTTAGTGCAGGTCTGCCCCAGTCCAGCCATGTCAGTGCAGCTTTGTGCACTCAGTGTAGATTCAAAAAATGGCGCCGAGACTGCAGGGAGCCGAGATACACTTACACGAATGTTCTCGGCTTTTTCCGGCGCCGTCGTCACGCCCAGTCTCGCCCCTGGACCTGTGTTATGTCCATCATAGGGCGGGACTGGGCGTGACTGTGAGCGGCGCCGAAAAAAGCCGAGAACACTCGGGTATGTGTGAACAATTCCCTATCTACGTGTGGGTCACTAGGTGCAAATTAGCAGGTGTACCGTGCATGTGTCAGATTGGTAATATACTAAAATATTGATAAATACTGTACAATCATAAGTGATACATAAACTTTAAATATATAAAATTGGATATCAAATCTCATATATAGTAATGCTGATAAGTATTCCAACTACCTACAGTGCAAAGGGAAGGGGGGGATTGGGAGTGGGGGAGGGGAGTGTCGGAAAGGAGGAAAGGGAGAAGTGTGGGAGATCTGCTCCTGTTGGAGGAAGTAAACAATCTCAGGATCCCTCCTAATAAAGTGCAAGCGTGCTGGTGAATTCCAAAGGAAGTCCTTATGTGTGATATACTGGTTGTCAGGTTCTTAGCATATATCTTGTGCAGTTTCTTGTGATGTTGTGATAATAACCCTTCAATTTTTATCCTTGCTCTGAAAGTGCAGCCACTCACCAGATCACTTCACCCCTGCGGGGGTATCAGGCAGTTACAGTTTTGCGCCACTGTGCGGCGTTCGCTGGCGGGCTCAGGATCGTGGTATATCATATGTAAAGAGAGAGGGAGTTCCCATAGTGTAAAATTGTTTTTTTTTTTTTTTTTTATTTTATTAAACAAAATAGAAAGGTACTCACAATTTTACAATGAAAGTCAAGCGAGGTAGTAAAAAACGTCACAATGTCCTTCAGCGCTGGTACAGTAGGTGATGTTTGGGAAGCACAGATTAGGCCACGGCCTACGCGTTTCGTCATTGTAAAATTGTGAGTACCTTTCTATTTTGTTTAATAAAATTTTAAAAAAATAAATAAATAAATAAAAAAAAAAAAATAAATAAATAAATAAAAAAATAAAAAATAAAAAAATAAAAACAATTTTACACTATGGGAACTCCCTCTCTCTTTACATATGATATACCACGATCCTGAGCCCGCCAGCGAACGCCGCACAGTGGCGCAAAACTGTAACTGCCTGATACCCCCGCAGGGGTGAAGTGATCTGGTGAGTGGCTGCACTTTCAGAGCAAGGATAAAAATTGAAGGGTTATTATCACAACATCACAAGAAACTGCACAAGATATATGCTAAGAACCTGACAACCAGTATATCACACATAAGGACTTCCTTTGGAATTAACCAGCACGCTTGCACTTTATTAGGAGGGATCCTGAGATTGTTTACTTCCTCCAACAGGAGCAGATCTCCCACACCTCTCCCTTTCCTCCTTTCCGACACTCCCCTCCCCCACTCCCAATCCCCCCCCCCTCCCCCCCCCCCCCTTCCCTTTGCACTGTAGGTAGTTGGAATACTTATCAGCATTACTATATATGAGATTTGATATCCAATTTTATATATTTAAAGTTTATGTATCACTTATGATTGTACAGTATTTATCAATATTTTAGTATATTACCAATCTGACACATGCACGGTACACCTGCTAATTTGCACCTAGTGACCCACACGTAGATAGGGAATTGTTCAACTAAAAGGAACAGCGCCAAACCCCTCCACCATTTCCAATAAATCTCAGCTGTCCCCATTCAGGGTGACTGCTTGTTGGGAGGCAGCAGTTCCAAAACCTCACCAAACAAACCTTTACTTCCACTGCGCGTGTTCACCATCCCTTTACTCGGGTATGTGTATCTCGGATCCGACAAGAGCAGAGATACACATACCCGAGTGTTCTCGGCTTTTTTCGGCGCCGCTCACAGTCACGCCCAGTCCCGCCCTATGATGGACATAACACAGGTCCAGGGGCGGAACTGGGCGTGACGGTGGCGCCGGAAAAAGCCGAGAACACTTGAGTATGTGTATCTCGGCTCCCTGCAGTCTGGGCGCCATTTTTGAATCTACCCACGGCTGTGTATGTTGGCGGCGACCGCGGCAATTGCCGCGATCGCTCCGATGACACAGAAATCAGCGGGGATCGGCCTATAACACGCACCCACGATTTTCCCCTGATTTTCAGGGGAAAAAAGTGCGTGTTATATGCCGATAAATACGGTATATATATACATATATATATATATATATATATATATATATATATATATATATATATCTTGATTTCAGCAAGACATTTAATACAGCTTCACATAATGATCTAATACAAAAGTTGTACAAGTTAAAGTTAGGACTTTATCCTTTAGCCAACTGCATATCCACTAAACCTCCCAAGGGTTGATATCAGAGTGTGGATTTAAATGAGGTTTATTCAGAACAGAGAGTAGTCACTAGTGGTTTACCACAAGGCTTGGTACTAGGTCTTGTTCCATTTAATCTCTATGCAAGTGATATAACTAATGGTTTGTTAGGCAAGCTATGTCTTTTTTGCTGATGATACAAAGGTGTGTAATAGGATTGATATCCCTGGAGGTGTATGTAACATGGTACATGATTTGGCATTGCTGGAAGATTGGTCAAAGCAATGGAAACTGCAGTTCAATGTTTCTAAATGTAAGTTAATATACCTAGGGAAAAAGAATGCCTTGAGAGAGTACACAATTGGAGGCATAGTGCTGGTCAGCAGCACTACAGAGGAAACAGATTTGGGGGTACTTGTTTCAGATGATTACAAAATGAGCCAACAGTGTGACCAGACAGTGGGAAACGTGAATATAATTATAGGATGCATCACTAGAGGGATCACCAGCAGGAGGAAGGAGGTCCTGATTCCCCTATATAGATCTTTAGTGAGACCTCATTTAGAATACTGTGTCCAGTTCTGGAGACCTCACTTACAGAAAGATATTGATAAAATATAATGAGTCCAGAGACGGGTAACAAAAATGGTGAAAGGTTTGGGGGATAAAACATCTCGAGAGCGACTTCAGAAACTTAATATGTACATTCTGGAGGAAAGAAAGGAAAAGGGAGACATGATTGAAACCTATAACCACTTGCGGACCAGCCGCCGCCGATATACGCCGATATACGCCGATATATTGCATGAATTGCCATACCGGTATGGCGGTTCATTTAAGAGATATACCGGGCACACCGGCGGCACTGGAGCCGATGTTCGCCAGCCACCAGCGATCGCTCCTTAGAGAGGCAGAACGGAGATCTGTCAAGGTAATCAAACAGATCCCCGTTCTGTCAGGGGAGTAAAGAGAGATTGTCTGTTCCTAGTGATCAGGAACAGCGATCTCTCTGTACTCCCTGTCAGTACACTCCCCCCACAGTTAGAAACACCTCCCTAGGACACACTAAACCCCTTGATCACTCCCCTAGTGTTAACCCCTTTCCTGCCAGTGTTATTTATACAGTAATCAGTGCTTCCCAGTGCCAGCATCCAGGGAACATTATACAATGTCCAAACGAAGGAAGGACTGATATACACCCCGCAAATTGACGGAATTATACCCGCCGCCGGGCAAGCTGTCCTTTCAAGATGGCTCCAAGATGGCTCCCTCATGAGGTAGCCTGTCAGTATCCACAACATGGGTGCAGTATAATCACACTGCAGCAGGCACATCACAAAGGGTGGAGAGCAGCTCAGCCACCTCTACACCGTCCATGTCAGGAAAGTCTTGCTGAGGACAGTGATTCCGTGTGCACCCGTGTGCGCATGGCCATTGGCGCCAGAAGCACTACTTAAACCCTGTCATGACAGGGGAATCTTGCTGCCAGATCTACAGCATTCCCTGTGAGTTTCCTGTGTTCCTGATCTGTTCCTGTGACTACCTGCTTGCCTTGTGACTATCCTGGCCTTCCACCTGCACCTGACCATGGCCTGTCCATGACCTCACTCCCGCCTGATTCTTTGGCTTATCCGTACCAGTTTGGTGCTGACCCGGCTTGCCTAGTGACCTTCCTTCAAGCCTTCTGCATCTGTTCCAGTTCTGCTCTCCGGTGTATGACCTGGCCCGTCTGACCCTCCTGTGTCTCTATCCTTAGGACCATCCACCTGAATCCTGTGAGTGCCTGCTCTCCTGCTTCAGATTCCAGTCTGCTGCATTCCTCCTGCTGTCCCAGCTTCGCCCGGAGCATCAGATCTGCATACCAGCTGTTGATCCTGCCAGGTACGTGACAATCCACAAGCCCAGCTAAGTCAAAGCTGAAGCTGTCACAGACAGAAGATCTTAGCAATGAGGTAAGCCTCCCCCTGCACCCCTCCTGTGAGCACAGCACTACACAGCACCATAGCAGCATTCCCCACAACGAATCACCCAGTGCTGGATACCACACTGAGAGACATGCTGTTGACTGTGCAGAGCTCCATTCACTCTGAGATAGCAAACATGGTGCAGCACTTTAATTATGAAATATCTTATATGGGGAATAGAGAGAACAATATAGAAACTAAGATGGGGAAAATCACATCCTCCTCTAATGACATGTTTGAGGGAGAAGAGGCAGAAGACATTGACTGGACGAAAGCAAAAATAGCTGATTTAGAGGATCGTTCCAGAAGGAACAATGTCAAAATTAGGCATTCCAGAATCCATTCAACAATCTGACCTAAGAGATTACTTCACACATCTGTTACTAACATTCATCCCTGAGGCTCCGCCGGGAGAGGTGATCATAGCCTGCATTCACCACCTCCCTCAAACACCAACCACTGTCCACTGTGCTTGAAGCTGACAAATAAATTCCTTACCAATTGCTACAAACCGTACCCCCACAAAGCCTATTCACATATAGACAAATGACCTCATACTTAAAGAAAAAACACAAACCGACCATTCTTTTACCGGGGAAAGAGTGGGCAATTTTATCCTCAGATTCATTAAAACTAAAGGGTATCTCAATGATCTATAGCTCTCTATATGACAAGGGCACCTTTATTAAAGGCTCAGTAATACTCAGGCATCAAGCCATCCACCATAACCTACTGGGAGTTGTCTCAAAAACTCCACCTGAGATGGTATCTAACCCCTGTCCAAATGCATAACTAATGGGAGTTGTCTCAAAAACTCCACCTGAGATGATATCTAACCCCTGTCCAAATGCATAAATTTGCAAATCTAGATGACAATAAATGTTGACGAGGATGCTTGCAAAAAGGCTCATTAACACATATTCTGTGGTATTTTCCTCCCCAGTGTCATGTGACTCATTCGTGTTACACATTTTCACATTTTGGAAAAAAGCCTTTACCTGCATTTCTGAGTTTACAGGTATACTAACTAAACCCTCTTTACCGCTGGCGATCTTCAGCTTAGGCATCACCTCCTTCCCATCCCAGCTTAGGATCATAGTTCTACACATCCTTCTCACTGCCAGGCTTATGATTATGGGAAAATGGAGACAATCTATAATCCCTAATTTTATCTTTTATGGGCACCGTGGCTACAAATTTAATGAAACTAATGCCGTATACACACGACCGGTTTTCCCTTCGGAATAAACTCCGAAAGTTTCTCCTATGGAACTCAGACGGAATTCTGCTCAAGCGGTCTTGCCTACACACAGTCAAACCAAAGTCCGACCAAAGTCTGACCATCCAGAATGCGGTGACGTACAGCACGTTCAATGGGACTAGAAAAAGGAAGTGCAATAGCCAGTCGCCAATAGTTTCCGTCTCATACTTCAGAGTAGGGATGAGCTTCGTGTTCGAGTCGAACCCATGTTCGACTCGAACATCGGCTGTTCGGTCGTTCGCCGAATTGCGAACGATATGGGCCGTTCGCGCCAAATTCGTGTGGCGCGTCACGGCCCATAATTCACTGCGGCATCGCAGTGCATTGCTGGCTGATTATTGGCCAAGCATGCACTATGACCCGCATGCTTGGCCAATCACAGCGCCGTCAGTAGAGAGAGCTGTAATTGGCCAAAGCCAGGGTGGCTTTGGCCAATTATGGCTCAGGGGATTTAGTACACACCCCACACTATATAAGGCCGCCTGCACGGCGGCCCTGTGTAGTGTGTGTTCCGGTGTGCTGAGAGATAGAGAGAGAGAGAGACAGTGTCATTTGATTTGAGTTAGATAGATTAGGCAGAACAGTCAGTCAGTTAGCTGCACTTACAGTGTATTGTGTATATATATGCATCCCAGGTGTTGCATATATATATATACACTGTATTCAGTTTAGCTAGATCCGTTCCTGTTATCTTCTATCTAGACTATTTACATTTAGTGCAGTGTGTCCTGCTCACAGTGTTCAGCTAGATCCGTTCCTGCTATTTACATTCAGTGCAGTGCGTCCTGCTCACAGTGTTCAGCTAGATCCGTTCCTGGTATTTACATTTAGTGCAGTGCGTCCTGCTCACAGTGTTCAGCTAGATCCGTTCCTGCTATTTACATTCAGTGCAGTGCGTCCTGCTCACAGTGTTCAGCTAGATCCGTTCCTGGTATTTACATTTAGTGCAGTGCGTCCTGCTCACAGTGTTCAGCTAGATCCGTTCCTGCTATTTACATTCAGTGCAGTGCGTCCTGCTCACAGTGTTCAGCTAGATCCGTTCCTGCTATTTACATTCAGTGCAGTGCGTCCTGCTCACAGTGTTCAGCTAGATCCGTTCCTGGTATTTACATTTAGTGCAGTGCGTCCTGCTCACAGTGTTCAGCTAGATCCGTTCCTGCTATTTACATTCAGTGCAGTGCGTCCTGCTCACAGTGTTCAGCTAGATCCGTTCCTGGTATTTACATTTAGTGCAGTGCGTCCTGCTCACAGTGTTCAGCTAGATCCGTTCCTGCTATTTACATTCAGTGCAGTGCGTCCTGCTCACAGTGTTCAGCTAGATCCGTTCCTGCTATTTACATTCAGTGCAGTGCGTCCTGCTCACAGTGTTCAGCTAGATCCGTTCCTGGTATTTACATTTAGTGCAGTGCGTCCTGCTCACAGTGTTCAGCTAGATCCGTTCCTGCTATTTACATTCAGTGCAGTGCGTCCTGCTCACAGTGTTCAGCTAGATCCGTTCCTGGTATTTACATTTAGTGCAGTGCATCCTGCTCACAGTGTTCAGCTAGATCCGTTCCTGCTATTTACATTCAGTGCAGTGCGTCCTGCTCACAGTGTTCAGCTAGATCCGTTCCTGCTATTTACATTCAGTGCAGTGCGTCCTGCTCACAGTGTTCAGCTAGATCCGTTCCTGGTATTTACATTTAGTGCAGTGCGTCCTGCTCACAGTGTTCAGCTAGATCCGTTCCTGCTATTTACATTCAGTGCAGTGCGTCCTGCTCACAGTGTTCAGCTAGATCCGTTCCTGGTATTTACATTTAGTGCAGTGCGTCCTGCTCACAGTGTTCAGCTACATCCGTTCCTGCTATTTACATTCAGTGCAGTGCGTCCTGCTCACAGTGTTCAGCTAGATCCGTTCCTGCTATTTACATTCAGTGCAGTGCGTCCTGCTCACAGTGTTCAGCTAGATCCGTTCCTGGTATTTACATTTAGTGCAGTGCGTCCTGCTCACAGTGTTCAGCTACATCCGTTCCTGCTATTTACATTAAGTGCAGTGCGTCCTGCTCACAGTGTTCAGCTAGATCCGTTCCTGCTATTTACATTCAGTGCAGTGCGTCCTGCTCACAGTGTTCAGCTAGATCCGTTCCTGCTATTTACATTCAGTGCAGTGCGTCCTGCTCACAGTGTTCAGCTAGATCCGTTCCTGGTATTTACATTTAGTGCAGTGCGTCCTGCTCACAGTGTTCAGCTAGATCCGTTCCTGCTATTTACATTCAGTGCAGTGCGTCCTGCTCACAGTGTTCAGCTAGATCCGTTCCTGCTATATACATTTAGTGCAGTACGTCCTGCTCACAGTGTTCAGCTAGATCCGTTCCTGTTATCTTCCTACTGACAGGCAGGCTTGTCTGGTTACAGTATATAAAGCTACCTGAAGAAAATTACAGGTGTTCTTTTTGATCCTATTAGTACCACGGTCAGGCAGCTAGACTATTTACATTTAGTACAGTGTGTCCTGCTCACAGTGTTCAGCTAGATCCGTTCCTGTTATCTTCCTACTGACAGGCAGGCTTGTCTGGTTACAGTATATAAAGCTACCTTAAGAAAATTACAGGTGTTCTTTTTGATCCTATTAGTACCACGGTCAGGCAGCTAGACTATTTACATTTAGTACAGTGTGTCCTGCTCACAGTGTTCAGCTAGATCCGTTCCTGTTATCTTCCTACTGACAGGCAGGCTTGTCTGGTTACAGTATATAAAGCTACCTTAAGAAAATTACAGGTGTTCTTTTTGATCCTATTAGTACCACGGTCAGGCAGCTAGACTATTTACATTTAGTACAGTGCGTCCTGCTCACAGTGTTCAGCTAGATCCGTTCCTGCTATTTACATTCAGTGCAGTGCGTCCTGCTCACAGTGTTCAGCTAGATCCGTTCTTGCTATTTACATTCAGTGCAGTGCGTCCTGCTCACAGTGTTCAGCTAGATCCGTTCCTGGTATTTACATTTAGTGCAGTGCGTCCTGCTCACAGTGTTCAGCTAGATCCGTTCCTGCTATTTACATTCAGTGCAGTGCGTCCTGCTCACAGTGTTCAGCTAGATCCGTTCCTGGTATTTATATTTAGTGCAGTGCGTCCTGCTCACAGTGTTCAGCTAGATCCGTTCCTGGTATTTACATTTAGTGCAGTGCGTCCTGCTCACAGTGTTCAGCTAGATCCGTTCCTGCTATTTACATTCAGTGCAGTGCGTCCTGCTCACAGTGTTCAGCTAGATCCGTTCCTGCTATATACATTTAGTGCAGTACGTCCTGCTCACAGTGTTCAGCTAGATCCGTTCCTGTTATCTTCCTACTGACAGGCAGGCTTGTCTGGTTACAGTATATAAAGCTACCTTAAGAAAATTACAGGTGTTCTTTTTGATCCTATTAGTACCACGGTCAGGCAGCTAGACTATTTACATTTAGTACAGTGCGTCCTGCTCACAGTGTTCAGCTAGATCCGTTCCTGTTATCTTCCTACTGACAGGCAGGCTTGTCTGGTTACAGTATATAAAGCTACCTTAAGAAAATTACAGGTGTTCTATCCCAGCTTAGTGCAGCTACAGGCCATTAGTATGTCTGGAAGGCCAAGAAGGAGAGGCAGACAGTCACAAGCCAATAAGAGAGGGCAAGCAGGCTCTGTGTCTAGTGCTGGTCGTGGAGACGGTGCATCCTCATCAGCACGTGGCCATGGGACACGCTTGGCCTTTTTTTTGGCAGCTGGCCGTGTTGAGCCGCAACATGCGGAAGACTTGGTCGAGTGGATGACCAAGCCGTCCTCATCCTCCTCATCCTCTCTCACCCATGCCCAGGGTGCTTTGTCTGGCAAAGCAGCGGCCTCTTCCCTCAGCTCAATGTCATCAGTGACTCCTTCCCTAGCTCCACCATGTCCTCATGAGGATTCCCTCGAACTGTTTGACCACAGTGTTGGGTACATGCTCCAGGAGGATGCCCAGCGTTTGGAAGGCTCTGATGATGATACTGAGCTCAATGAAGGCAGTAACATGAGCACGGACAGAGGGGGTGCCCAAGAAGGACAGCAATCTGGCAGTCATGCTCCCCCTGCTGCAGCATACTGCCAGGTTTGCTCCAGTGATGAGGAGGGAGGGGATGATGAGGTCACTGACTCAACGTGGGTGCCTGATAGGAGAGAGGAGGAGGAGGAGGAGGAGGAGGAGGTGGCACATCACCAACTAGGCAGGATGCCCTCCAGGGGCCAGCCTAAGGGCAGCACATTGACTGCATCACACCCCAAAGCTCCACATGTGCAGGGCGCTGCAGTCTCTGCGCGTTATTCAAAAAGTTCTTTGGTGTGGGCCTTTTTTGAGACGAGTGCATCAGATCGCACCGCTGCTATTTGCAACATATGTCTCAAGCGTATCTCGCGTGGCCAAAACATCTCCCGCTTGGGTACCACATGCTTGACCAGACATATGTTGACCTGCCATGCAGTTCGTTGGCAAGCGTATCTAAAAGACCCACACCAAAGAACAAAGACGATCTCTCCTTGCTCCTCATCAGCTGAGATTTCCAACCCCACTAGACCTTCAGTCCTCTCTGAGACCTGCAGTGAGAGGAATGAAGGTGTAGAATTAGGTGTGTCACAGCCAAGTACTTGTGGGCAATCTGCTTTTGGTACACCGACGTCAGATTGTACCAGGCAAATTTCCCTGCCCCAGCTGCTGCACCGCCGAAAGAAGTTTGCTCCCAGCCATCCACATGCCCAGCGGTTGAATGCTAGCTTGGCAAAATTGCTAGCACTTCAACTGCTGCCTTTTCAGTTGGTAGACTCTGCCCCCTTCCGTGAGTTTGTGGAATGTGCGGTTCCTCAGTGGCAGGTACCCAAACGCCACTTTTTCTCACGGAAGGCGATTCCGGCTCTCTACCGGCATGTGGAAGGCAATGTCCATGCCTCGCTGGACAGGGCGGTCAGCGGTAAGGTGCATATTACCGCTGACTCATGGTCCAGCAGGCATGGACAGGGACGTTACTTAAGTTTCACGGCGCATTGGGTGACTCTGCTGGCAGCTGGGAAGGATGCAGGACAAGGTGCAGTAGTGTTGGAGGTTGTTCCGCCACCACGCCTCCAAAATGCTGATTGTGACACACCTCTCTCCTCCACCCCCTCCTCTTCTTCTTCCTCCATGGCCTCTTCCTCGGAACCAGCGGTGCTCCGTAGGCGTTCAAGGGGCTACGCAAGTACGCAGGCCAAAAGATGCCATGCGGTGCTTGAGCTGGTGTGCTTAGGGGACAGGAGCCACACTGGGGCAGAGGTTCTGTCAGCTCTGCAGGGGCAGGTTCAGAGGTGGTTGACGCCACGCCAACTTAAGGCAGGAATGGTGGTTTGCGACAATGGCACCAACCTCCTCTCTGCCCTCCGACAGGGACAACTGACCCATGTGCCCTGTTTGGCTCACGTCCTTAACTTGGTGGTGCAGAGGTTCTTGGGCAGGTACCCGGGCTTACAGGATGTCCTGAGGCAGGCCAGGAAAGTCTCTGTGCATTTCCGCCGGTCATATAATGCCAGTGCTCGGCTGACGGACCTCCAAAAGGAGTTTAACCTGCCCAAGAACCGCCTAATCTGTGACATGCCCACCAGATGGAACTCGACGTTGGCCATGCTGCAGCGGCTGCACACGCAGCAGAGGGCCATCAATGAGTACCTGTGCGACTATGGCACCAGGACAGGGTCAGGGGACCTTGGTTTTTTTTCCCCACGCCAGTGGGCCATGATCAGGGATGCATGCACTGTCCTGTCACCATTCGAGGAGGCCACGAGGATGGTGAGCACTGACAGTGCATGCATCAGTGACACTGTCCCCCTTGTCCACCTGTTGGAGCACACGCTGCGTGGAATAATGGACAGGGCACTTGAGGCAGAACAGAGGCAGGAAGAGGAGGACTTCCTTAGCTCTCAAGGCCCCCTTTATCCAGACAGTGTTCCTGCGTGCCCGCCGATCACACAGGAAGAGGACGAGGAGGAGGAGGAGGAGGAAGATTGTGTCAGTATGGAGGTGGAGCCTGGCACTCAGCATCAGCAGTCTTTAAGGGATCAGTCCCAAGGAACACATGGACTTGTACGTGGCTGGGAGGAGGTGGCTGCGGACGTTGTTGTCCTTAGTGACCCAGAGGACTCCGGACCGAATGCCTCAGCAAACCTACGCTGCATGGCCTCCCTGATCCTGCAAAGCCTGCGTAAGGATCCTCGTATTCGTGGTATCAAGGAGAAGGACCAATACTGGCTGGCAACCCTCCTTGATCCACGTTACAAGGGTAAGGTTGCGGACCTTATCTTGCCATCGCAGAGGGAGCAGAGGATGAAACATCTTCGGGAGGCCTTGCAGAAAGGTCTGTGCAACGCGTTCCCAGAGACTGGGAGGTTACAAACTCCTGTTTCTGGACAACGTGTTGCTGAGGCTTCGGTCAGTCAAAGAAGGAGCGGTGGAGAAGGTGGCCGTCTGACCGATGCGTTCAGACAATTTTTTGGTCCGCAGCCCCAAGGTATGATCGGTTCCAGCAACCATCGCCAGCGTCTGTTTTACATGGTGCAGGAATACCTAGGGGCAAGATCAGACTTGGACACCTTTCCCACCGAAAATCCTCTGGGTTACTGGGTCTTGAGGATGGATCACTGGCCAGAGCTTGCACAGTATGCAATTGAGCTACTGGCCTGTCCTGCATCCAGCGTTCTTTCGGAACGCACATTCAGTGCTGCTGGAGGCGTGGTAACCGATCACAGGGTGCGTCTGTCCACCGACTCGGTCGATCGGCTGACCTTCATAAAAATGAATCAGTCTTGGATCACCACCAGCTACCAAGCACCTGATGCAGATGTAACCGAATAATTTTTTTTGAAATCTCAGATCCCTTCAAAGACTGCCTATGCTGATGCTGAGTGACTATCCCTGAGTAATTATCCTCTTCCTCCTCAATCATCACGCTGATAGCTTGTAAGAACATTTTTGGTTCTGGGCGCCACCACCAGTGCCTAAGGCACAATTTTTCAGCCCCTGTTTAACAGGGGCGTGTAATTACAATTTTTGATGTAATACTTTGCAGCAGGGCTCGTTCCTGCATTCCAACTAGAGTGTCTGTGAGGGGTTGCAGTGTTGTGGCACCAGCACCAGTGCCTAAGACCCAATTTTTCAGCCCCTGTCTAACAGGGGCGTGTAATTACAATTTTTGATGCAATACTTTGCAGCAGGGCTTGTTCCTGCGTTTCAACTAGAGTGTCTGTGAGGGGTTGCAGTGTTGTGGCACCAGCACCAGTGCCTAAGACCCAATTTTTCTGCCCCTGTCTAACAGGGGCGTGTAATTACAATTTTTGATGCAATACTTTGCAGCAGGGCTCGTTCCTGCGTTCCAACTAGAGTGTCTGTGAGGGGTTGCAGTGTTGTGGCACCAGCACCAGTGCCTAAGACCCAATTTTTCAGCCGATGTCTAACAGGGGCGTGTAATTACAATTTTTGATGCAATACTTTGCAGCAGGGCTTGTTCCTGCGTTTCAACTAGAGTGTCTGTGAGGGGTTGCAGTGTTGTGGCACCAGCACCAGTGCCTAAGACCCAATTTTTCTGCCCCTGTCTAACAGGGGCGTGTAATTACAATTTTTGATGCAATACTTTGCAGCAGGGCTCGTTCCTGCGTTCCAACTAGAGTGTCTGTGAGGGGTTGCAGTGTTGTGGCACCAGCACCAGTGCCTAAGGCCCAATTTTTCTGCCCCTGTCTAACAGGGGCGTGTAATTACAATTTTTGATGCAATACTTTGCAGCAGGGCTCGTTCCTGCGTTCCAACTAGAGTGTCTGTGAGGGGTTGCAGTGTTGTGGCACCAGCACCAGTGCCTAAGGCCTAATTTTTCAGTTCCTGTTCAACAGGGGCATGTAATTACAATTCTTGATCTAATATTTCACAGCAGGGCCCTGTGAGGGCTTACAGTGTTTTGGCCACAGCAACACCTAAGGCCCAAATTTCTGCTGAGTATATAGGGCAGGACCCTACTTTCAAACATCTAACTTACAAACGACTCCTACTTGCAAACGGAAGGAGACAACAGGAAGTGAGATGAAATCTACCCCTAAGGAAGGGAAATTCTCTCCTGTAAGAGTTAATATGGGAAAACAATTTCTCCTTTCCACTGATGCTTTCCAATCCTTGTTCCACAAAAAAACCCAAATTTTCAAAAAACATTTTTCATTGGGACAAAAAAGTGAGGTGAAATCTTCTGAAGAGGAGGAAAGACGCAAAACAAATGTCACAGGGGTGATAACCCTTCCCTATGTTTTCCAAAAAGCTTAGAAAAGATTTTTTGGCTGGAGCTAAACACATTAAAAATGTTCAAAATTACAAACAGATTCTACTTAACAACAAACCTACAGTCCCTGTCTTGTTTGCACCGCCTGAATACTGCTGTTCAGAGTATATAGGGACCTTTCCTTATTTTAATTTGGGTGCGGGGTTCCCCTTAATATCCATACAAGACCCAAAGGGCCTGGTAATGGACTGGGGGGTACCCATGCCGTTTGTCTCACTGATTTTCATCCATATTGCCATGACCCGACATGACATTAAACCCGCAAGCAGTTTTAAATGAGATTTTTTCCTTTAAAAATGACATTTGGTGCAGGGACTGTTCTAAACATGGGAAACACGCGTCACTTTACAGGCATACTATAGACACCCCCCAGGTACGATATTTAAAGGAATATTTCACTTTTTTTTTTTTTACTTTAAGCATCATTAAAATCACTGCTCCCGAAAAAACGGCCGTTTTTAAAAGTTTTTTTTGCATTGATACATGTCCCCTGGGGTAGGACCCGGGTCCCCAAACCCTTTTTAGGACAATACCATGCAAATTAGCCTTTAAAATGAGCACTTTTGATTTCGAACGTTCGAGTCCCATAGACGTCAATGGGGTTCTAACGTTCGTGCGAACTTGCGGTCCGTTCGCGGGTTCTGGTGCGAACCGAACCGGGGGGTGTTCGGCTCATCCCTACTTCAGAGCATGCATCGTTTTTGGTACGTCGGAACAGCATACAGACGAGCAGTTTTCCCGATAGTTATTAGTTCCGTCAGAAAAATTTAGAACATGTTCTTTTTCTAGGTCCGTCAGAATTTTCGACATAAAAATTCCGATGGGGCATACACATGATCGGAATATATGATGAAAAGCTCCCGTCTGACTTTTTCTGTCAGACATTCCGCTCGTGTGTACACGGCATCAGAACATACACACATATTTAAGCCACATATGGATGCATTCATTCCTTCTTTCTTTATAACAATAAATCTACTCCCTCAGTGAATATCTGAAAAGTGAATAATATATATCCTGGAGCACTTTTGTGTCTTTAAACATTTGTAACGTTTTGTTTCCAACTTACTATGCAATTCCCATTTCTGTAACAGTGACTTTCAATATCTGTTAAACCTCAAAAATGTATAAAAAATTGCAACACTAAAAAAAAAACTAATTATAGATAGCATTATTTTACTGAAAGGGTAGTTGATGCTTGGAATAAACCTCCAAGGTAGTGAAACAGTCAACAGTAAATGGCTTAAAACATACTTGGGACAAACATAGATCTATACTCAGACATAAAAAGCTAACAAAAAAAAGTGAGCAGACCCGATGGACTACACGGTCTTTTTCTGCCGTCACTTTTCTATGTTTCTATCTAGAGTGAATCTGTCCCAAGTCTGTCCTCATTAACATACAAATGTAAAAAGTCCAGCCCCCAAACCTCCCACCTTTTGTTAGGACTGACATTCTTAGTGAATGAGAGAAGAATATCAACACAAGGAGCACGGTTCTGGTGGAAAAATAACATTTTTCCACTGGAACTTTCAGTGCTTTCTATGCCCCTATTAGGGAGATTTGCCCTGTTTTGTTTACTGTTATCATCAAAAGTGAAAGTAAAACAAAAAAAATCCTAAATTTTGGGTTGACATCAGAATACTAATTGAAGGAACATTTTCCAATGGGGACACTAGTTCTGGTGACCCTGGTGACACACAGGGATTTTGTCACTTTGGAGGGATTTCCTCTCATTACCTGTTTTGGCTATGGGACAGGAAGTGAAGAGCAATCTCCCCAATGGGACACAGAGGTAAAAAAAATATTTTTTAAAAACTTTACGGAAGTTATAGCCCTCCCTTACTCTATCCAAAATGAAAAAAAATAAGTTTTGCCATTAGTTACACTTTAATATCATGCAGAATTTTACATTAGGCAGGCAGTCCACCCAAAACTTATAATTCAATTTTCTTATAAAGGTAAGTGGGGCAATGAATTATAGTACAGAGATGAACTAGCTGTAATCAGAAAATAAAGTCACTAATTCTTTCACCACAGTCACAGTAGTTATCACAATTGTATACAGTATATAACTATCTATAAGTCTGGATTGCCCCCAGACTGTGAGAGATGAGAGGAACAATACTTGTAAGTAGGGATGAGCTTTGAGTTTGAGCCAAACTCATGTTCGTCTCGAACATCGGCTGTTTGCCAGTTCGCTGAACAGCGAACAATTTGGGGTGTTCGCGGCAAATTCGAATGCCGTGGAACACCCTTTAAAAGTCTATGGGAGAAATCAAAAGTACTAATTTTAAAGGCTTATATGCAAGTTATTGTCATAAAAAGTGTTTGTGGACCTGGGTCCTGCCCCAGGGGACATGGATCAATGCAAAAAAAGTTTAAAAAAGGCTGTTTTTTCAGGAGCAGTGATTTTAATAATACTTAAAGTGAAACAATAAAAGTGTAAAATCCCTTTAAATTTCGTACCTGGGGGGTGTCTATAGTATGCCTGTAAAGGGATGCATGTTTCCCGTGTTTAGAACAGTCTGACAGCAAAATTACAATTCAAAGGAAAAAAAGTCATTTAAAACTACTCGCGGCTATTAACCACTTCAGCCCTGGACCAGAGGACTTTTTCCAATTTGCCACTGTGTCGCTTTAACTGCTAATTGCGCGGTCATGCAATGCTGTACCCAAACGAAATTTGTGTCCTTTTCTTCCCACAAATAGAGCTTTCTTTTGATGGTATTTGATCACCTCTGCCACTTTTATTTTTTGCGCTATAAATGGAAAAAGACCAAAAGTTTTGAAAAAAAATGTTATTTTCTACTATTTGTTATAAAAAAAATCCAATAAACTCAATTTTAGTCATACATTAAGGCCAAAATGTATTCGGCAACATGTCTTTGGTAAAAAAAAATGTCAATAAGCGTATATTTATTGGTTTGCGCAAAAGTTATAGCGTCTACAAACTAGGGTACATTTTTTGGAATTTACACAGCTTTTAGTTTATGACTGCCTATGTCATTTCTTGAAGTGCTAAAATGGCAGGGCAGTACAAAACCCCCCAAATGACCCCATTTTGGAAAGTAGACACCCCAAGGAAATTGCTGAGAGGCATGATGAACCCATTGAATATTTATTTTTTTGTCCCAAGTGATTGAATAATGACAAAAAAAATTTACAAAAAGTTGTCACTAAATGATATATTGCTCACACAGGCCATGGGCCTATGTGGAATTGCACCCTAAAATACATTCAGCTGCTTCTCCTGAGTATGGGGATACCACATGTGTGGGACTTTTTGGGAGCCTAGCTGCGTACGGGGCTCCGAAAACCAATCACTGCCTTCAGGATTTCTAAGGGCATAAATTTTAGATTTCACTCCTCACTACCTATCACAGTTTTGAAGGCCATAAAATGCCCAGATGGCACAAACCCCCCCAAATGACCCCATTTTGGAAAGTAGACACCCCAAGCTATTTGCTGAGAGGCATGTTGAGTCCATGGAATATTTTATATTTTGACACAAGTTGCGAGAAAGTAACACATTTTTTTTTTTTTTTTGCACAAAGTTGTCACTAAATGATATATTGCTCAAACATGCCATGGGCATATGTGGAATTACACCCCAAAATACATTCTGCTGCTTCTCCTGAGTACGGGGATACCACATGTTTAGGACTTTTTGGGAGCCTAGCCGCGTACAGGGCCCCGAAAACCAAGCACTGCCTTCAGGATTTCTAAGGGCATACATTTTTGATTTCACTCCTCACTACCTATCACAGTTTTGAAGGCCATAAAATGCCCAGATGGCACAAACCCCCCCAAATGACCCCATTTTGTAAAGTAGACACCCCAAGCTATTTGCTGAGAGGCATGTTGAGTCCATTGAATATTCTATTTTTTGACACAAGTTGCGGGAAAGTGACATTTTTTTTTTTTTTGCACAAAGTTGTCACTAAATGATATATTGCTCACACAGTCATATGTGGAATTGCACCCAAAAATGCATTCTGCTGATTCTCCTGAGTACAGGGATACCACATGTGTGGGACTTTTTGGGAGCCTGGCTGCGTACGGGGCGCCGAAACCCAAGCACCGCCTTCAGAATTTCTAAGGGCGTAAAGTTGTGATTTCACTCCTCACTACCTATCACAGTTTTGAAGGACATAAAATGCCCAGATGGCACAACCCCCCCCCAAATGACCCCATTTTGGAAAGTAGACACCCCAAGCTATTTACTGAGAGGCATGGTGAGTATTTTGCAGCTATCATTTGTTTTTGAAAATGAAGAAAGGCAAGAAAAATGTATTTTTTTTTCTTTTTTCAATTTTGAAAAGTTTGTGACAAAAAGTGAGGTCTTCAAAATACTCACTATACCTCTCAGCAAATAGCTTTGGGTGTCTATTTTCCAAAATAGGGTCATTTGGGGGGGTTGTGCCATCTGGGCATTCCATGGCCTCCGAAACTGTGATAGGCAGTGAAGAGTGAAATCAAAAATTTACGCCCTTAGAAAGCCTGAAGGCAGTGCTTGGTTTTCGGGGTCCCGTACGCGGCTAGGCTCCCAAAAAGTCTCACACATGTGGTATCCCTGTACTCAGGAGAAGCAACAGAATTTATTTTGGGGTGTAATTTCACATATTCCCATGGCATGTTTGAGCAATATATCATTTAGTGACAACTTTGTGCAAAAAAAAAAAAAAAAATTGTCTTTTTTCTGCAACTTGTGTCACAATATAAAATATTCCATGGACTTGACATGCCTCTCAGCAAATAGCTTGGGGTGTCTACTTTCCAAAATGGGGTCATTTGGGGGGGTTTTGAACTGTCCTGGCATTTTATGCACAACATTTAGAAGCTTATGTCACACATCACCCACTCTTCTAACCACTTGAAGACAAAGCCCTTTCTGACACTTTTTGTTTACATGAAAAAATTATTTTTTTTTCAAGAAAATTACTTTGAACCCCCAAACATTATATATATTTTTAAAGCAAATGCCCTACAGATTAAAATGGTGGGTGTTTCATTTTTTTTTTTCACATAGTATTTGCGCAGTGATTTTTCAAACGCATTTTTTGGGAAAAAACACACTTTTTTAAATTTTAATGCACTAAAACACACTATAATGCCCAAATGTTTGATGAAATAAAAAAGATGATCTTAGGCTGAGTACATGGATACCAAACATGATATGCTTTAAAATTGCGCACAAACGTGCAGTGGCGACAAACTAAATACATTTTTAAAAGCCTTTAAAAGCCTTTACAGGTTACCACTTTAGATTTACAGAGGAGGTCTACTGCTAAAATTACTGCCCTCGATCGCGGTGATACCTCACATGCATGGTGCAATTGCTGTTTACATTTGACGCCAGACCGACGCTTGCGTTCGCCTCTGCGTGAGAGCAGGGGGGACAGGGGTGCTTTTTTTTTTTTTTTTTCTTTATAATTTTTTTGCTTTTTTATCTTATTTTTAAACTGTTCCTTTCATTTTTATTTTTTTGTAATCATTTTTATTGTTATCTCAGGGAATGTAAATATCCCCTATGATAGCAATAGGTAGTGACAGGTACTCTTTTTTTTCTCTTTTTTGAAAAAATTGGGGTCTATTAGACCCTAGATCTCTCCTCTGCCCTCAAAGCATCTGACCAAACCAAGATCGGTGTGATAAAATGCTTTCCCAATTTCCCAATGGTGCTGTTTACATCCGGCGAAATCTAAGTCATGAAATGCTCGTAGCTTCCTGTTTCTTAGGCCATAGAGATGTTTGGAGCCATTCTGGTCTCTGATCAGCTCTATGGTCAGCTGGCTGAATCACCGGCTGCATTTTCAGGTTCCCTGTTGGGACAGGAGAGCCAGAGAAAAACATAGAAGACGGGGGGGGTCATTCCCTCCCACTGCTTGTAAAAGCAGTCTAGAGGCTAATTAGCTGCTAGGATTGCTTTTACATGAAAGCCGACCGCTGGCTGAAAAGAATGATACCAAGTTGATACCTAAACCTGCAGGCATCATTCTGGTATAACCACTCAAAGTCCAGCAACATACCAGTACGCTGCTGGTCCTTGTTGGGCATATATTGTAAACCTTTTTTTCATGCAGCCTGTGGGCTGAATGAAAAAAAGATATTGATCGGTGGGTATGCCCACCATTAGAATACCTCCCTTCATCCACCCACTTCTAATGATGGGCATACATGCACCATTTATATATGCCGAAGCATGGGGGCATCCTCCCACAAAAGGCAGGAGCAAATCGCTCCTCCACCCACTGCTGCCCCCACGCTTCGGCATATATGCTGAAGTATGTAACTGTGGTGGTGAAATCACCTCCGACAGCGCTTGAGTCATGGCTTTATGTATCGTGGGAGCAAACGCTGTTGCTGTCAAGATAAATAAATCTGCGCTGCAACTGAATGGCGTACCTGCTAAGCAAATGATGGTTAACAAAAAAACAAAGTAACATTACAATATAACAGTAATACTTACCATACCTGCAAAGCAATTACAAAAAAAAAATAGTAAAAAATAAAACATTTAACGCAACCTGTGCCTACCTAAAATATATATATGCCGAAGCATGGGGGCATCCTCCCGCAAAAGGCAGGAGCAAATCGCTCCTCCACCCACTGCTCCCCCCACGCTTCAGCATATATGCTGAAGTATGTAACTGTGGTGGTGAAATCCCCTCCGACAGCGCTGGAGTCACGGCTTTATGTATCGTGGGAGCAAGCACTGTTGCTGTCAAGATAAATAAATCCGCTCTGCAGCTGAATGGCATACTTGAAAACAAAAAAGTGGTTAACAATAAAAAAAAGTATAAAAAAATTGCATACCTATAAAGCAAACATGATAAAAACATAACAATAAAACATTGCAGTATAGAATACAATAAAAAAGAGCAGAACAATAGAGAGAGAATAGAGAGAGAACAATAAAACAACAACTATTTTTGTTTTTTTATTTTATATTTTTTTGTGCTTTTTTTTTTTTTTTTTACTTTTTTTTGTGTTTTTTTTTACACTTTTTTTTGTAACTTTAACTTTTTTAACTGGTACCAGGTTTGGGTCTCTCAAAATGCGATGGCATCTTGGGAGACCCTGTGAAAGTGTGTCCTAGTCTGTGCAGTGCTGTACCCTACGCTAATACTCCACTAGTGTATGGTAGCGTTCAAAACATTCACCCATGCAAAGACCAGGATTGTCAGGACAGGAGGGACAATAATATCGGATGTCACGACTAAATCCGCGCTTGCTGCAGAAACGACATCTTTTTTGGGGGGCTCGTTGGGTAGGGGTACTCGGGAGGACATATTGAAAATGCCTCTCATGCAGCCGGCTTACTGCATTCGGTTGGGGATGGTGAGGTGGAGCACCGTCTGGATACAGAAGGGCTCTGACGATCTCTTCCTGGAATTTAAGGAAGGATCCAGTCCATCCTGAAACACTGTATAGCACATAAGCATTCAGCAAAGCCAATTGAAATAAATAAACAGACACTTTTTTGTACCAGCGTCTGGCCTTACGGGCAACTATGTACGGCGCCAACAACTGGTCGTTGAGGTCCACCCCTCCCATATTTTGGTTATATTCGTGGACACAGAGGGAATTCTCCACAACACCAGTCGCCGTAGGAATTTGGACCGTCGTGTCTGCATGAAGGGAGGTAAGAGCGAAAACATTCTTATTGTCCCTCCACTTCATAGCGAGCAAGTTATTACACTGCAAGCAGGCTCTCTCCCCCAGCCTAACACGGGACTCTACAAGCCGCTGGGGAAAGCCCCGGCGATTAGATCGCACGGTGCCACATGCTCCAATCTGTTGATCAAAAAGGTGACTAAAAAGTGGCTGTAAAAATTGTCCACGTACAAGTGGTACCCCTTTCCGAATAAGGGTGACACCAAGTCCCACACTATCTTGCCAGCGCTTCCTATGTAGTCAGGGCAGTTTGTCGGCTCTACGTGACTATCTTTGCCCTCGTAAACCATAAACCTACATGTATAGCCTGTGGCCCTGTCACAGAGCTTATACATCTTGACCCCGTATCTGGCACGCTTGCTGGGAAGGTACTGTTTGAATGACAAGCGGCCAGAAAATTTAATCAGGGACTCGTCAACGCAGACAACTTGATGGGGAGTAAACAAGTCTGCAAAACGTTGGTTGAAGTGGTTTACGAGGGGCCGAATTTTGTAGAGCCGATCGTATCCAGGGTCTCCACGAGGACGACAGAGTTCATTGTCGTTGAAGTGCATGAACCACAAAATCTGCTTGTATCGTGCCCTGGCCATGGAGGCAGAGAACACGGGCGCATGGTAAATTGGGTCAGTGGACCAATATGACTGCAACTTACTCTTTTTATTCAAGCCCATGTTGAGGGAAAGGCCCAGAAAGATCTTAAATTCGCAGACCTTGCCAGAGATTGGTCTCCAATCTCTGGCAAGGGAGGACTGGGGATTAGCGGCGATGTGTTGACCAGCATATAAATTGCTTTGGTCCACAATCTATAGAGATCTTCGGTGAAAAACAGCGAATAAAAATCCAGTGGCGTAAAATCAACTGTTTCCACCTGAATTCCGGGTTGGCCAGTGAATGGGGGAAATACGGGTGCTGCAGAAGTGGTGGGTTCCCAATTCGGATTGGCGAATGCAGCAGGAAGGGCACTATGGGCACGACGGGCCTGTCTTTGTCTTTTTGGTGGCAGCGGGACACTACTAGTGCTTGCCACCTCACCAGCTTGAACTGCACTCACCAGCTGGGACTCGCCACGTCACCAAGTGTTACTGCAGTGCTGGATGTACGACCAGGGTGTACTAGGCCGCTGGTGCTTGCCAGTTCAACAGAAGGAATAGCGGTACTAGTACTTCTCTGCTCCATACAAGGGACCTGCGGTTCTTACACTTCAAGGACAGAAGAAGAAGTTTGGGGTCTGGTCCACCTGACCTTAGCAGGGACCACAATTCCGTCGTCAGAGCTATCTGTCATGGAGCCGCTGTCCTCTACAGGATCGCATTCTGAGCCTGAATCTAACAGATGAGTGACTTCCTCTTCACTATCTGTCATGCTCAGAAACGTGTAGGCCTCTTCACTAGTGTACCTTCGATTTGCCATTTTGGGCTCTAAATTTAGGGGTACACTAGTGAGACTCACAGGCAAAAAAGCTCCTGACTGTTAGCGGCTGATTCAAAACGCTACCAAAAAACTGTTAGCGATCGCAGGGATCAGGCCTGACTCTGCGAATGCTGCAGTTATGTGTGCTTAGTGTTTTGTAAGTGACAGTTATCGATCGATACTGCACTTGGGTGGGGTGGGCTGGGGTGGGCCGAGGGGCAAAACGCAGGTGCTAGCAGGTATCTGACTGATCCCGCTAACACTGCATTTTTGGGAACCCTAAACTGTTGGGGATGCTAGTATAGATCTGATCGGTTCAGATATCGATCCATTCAGATACTATAGCACTAAGGGAGGTGTATGCTGCGTGCGTGGGTTTTAGCGGTACTGGCGCTAACCTGTCGCTGCCTGGGGCGACGCAGACCTTATCTGATCCTAAAAACGTAACTTATATCACCGCCGGGCAATTAGGGGGTTAAACCTTTATAAGATAATAAACGGCGGGTACCCTAAAACTATGATAAACTATAAAAAACAAACTAACTAACCAGCGTCACCCGTAACACTTATACGGTGATCGCTGGTGAAAGGGTTAACTAGGGGGCAATCAGGGGGTTAAAACCTTTAGTAGGTAGTATATGGGGGTCCCTGTCGCTATAAAACACTGACAGTGAACCTATATACTTACCTCCCTAACTAGCGTCACCTGTGTCACTAATACAGCAATCAGAAAAATGATCGGTTAGCGACACTGGCGACGGGGGGTGATCAAGGGGTTAACCTTTATTAGGGGTGTTAGGGGGGTACCTTAGACCTAAAGGGGGGTACCCCATACCTAAAGGGGGCTAACCTAACTGCCCTAACACTTATAACTGTCACAAACTGACACCAATGCAAAAAAAAAACTGCTATTGGTGTCAGTGTGACAGGGGGTACAGGGGGGTGATCAGGGGGTGATCGGACCCCCCGCCCGCGGGAAGGCAATCACGTACTAGGTACGTGATTTTGCCTGGCCGTGCCATTCTGCTGACGTACATCAGCGTGAGGCGGTCATCAAATGGTTAATGAATTGCTGTCCGACAATACACATAAAAGTTAATTGATAAAAACGGTATGGGAATTCCCCACAGGGGAACCGCGAACCAAAATTTTTTAAAAAAATGACGTGGGGGGTCCCCCTAAATTCCATACCAGGCCCTTCAGGTCTGGTATGGATATTAAGGGGAATCCTGGCCAAAATTTTAAAAAAATGGCGTGGGCTTCCCCTTAAAATCCATACCAGACCCTTATCCGAGCATGCAACCTTGCAGACCGCAGGAAAAGAGGGGGGACGAGAGAGTGCCCCCCTCCTGAACCATACCAGGCCACATTCCTTCAACATTGGGAGGGTGCTTATCGGAATATGGAGGCCCCCTTTAACGAGGGAAGGGGCTACAAAAGTACCCCTACCATTTCACAAAAAAAGTGTAAAAAATGTTAAAAATAACAAGAGACAGTTTTTGACAATTCCTTTATTTAAATGCTTCTTCTTTCTTCTATCTTCTTTCTTCTATCTTCTATAGTCTATCTTCTTTCTTCTATCTTCCTTCGGTTTCTTCCTCCATCTTCTTCTTCTTCTGGTTCTTCTGGTTCTTCCTCCGGTGTTCTCGTCCGGCATCTTCCTCCTCGGCGCCGGCGTCTTCTTCCCTTCATCTTCTGAGCTAGTCCGCATCCGACCATGATGGGAGGCTCCCACTGTGTGACGCTTCTCCTCTTCTGACGGTTCTTAAATAACGGAGGGCGGGGCCACCCGGTAACCCCGCCCCCCCTCTGACGCACGGTGACTTCCCTGTCCACCCCCCTCTGCTGTCACGAGGAATGCCACAGGGAAGTCACCGTGCATCAGAGGTTGCCCCCCCCCTCTGTTATTTAAGAACAGTCAGAAGAGGAGAAGCGTCACACAGCAGGAGCCTCCCATCATGGTCGGATGTGGAGCGGCCCAGAAGACGAAGGGAAGAAGACGCCGGTGCCACGGAGGAAGATGCCGGACAAGGACACCGGAGGAAGAACCAGAAGAAGAAGAAGATGGAGGAAGAAACCGAAGGAAGATAGAAGAAAGAAGATAGACTATAGAAGAAAGAAGAAGAAAGAAGATAGAAGAAAGAAGAAGCATTTAAATAAAGGAATTGTCAAAAATGGTCTCTTGTCATTTTTAACATTTTTGACACTTTTTTGTGAAATGGTAGGGGTACTTTTGTACCCCCTTGCCATTTCACACAGGGGGGAGGGCCGGGATCTGGGGGTTCCCTTGTTAAAGGGGGCTTCGAGATTCCAATAAGCCCCCCACCTTCAGACCCCCACAACCACCAAGCAAGGGTTGTGGGGATGAGGCCCTTATCCCCATCAACATGGGGACAAGGTGTTTTGGGGGCTACCCCAAAGCACCCTCCCAATGTTGAGGGCATGTGGTCTGGTACGGTTCAGGGGGGGCGCTCTCTCAGCCCCCCTCTTTTCCTGCAGCCTGCCAGGTTGCGTGCTCGGATAAGGGTCTGGTATGGATTTTTGGGGGGACCCACGCCATTTTTTTTTTTTTTAATTTTGGCGCGGGTTCCCCTTAAAATCCATACCAGACTTGAAGGGTGTGGTATAGATTTTGAGGGGGACACCACGCCATTTTTTTTTTCAACTTTTAGCCGGGGTTCCCCTTAATATCCATACCAGACCTGAAGTGCCTGGTATGGAATTTAGGGGGACCCCCCACGTCATTTTTTTTTAAATTTTGGTTCGGGGTTCCCCTTCGGGAAATTCCCATGCCGTTTTTATCAATGAACTTTTATGTGTATTGTTGGACCGGCAATTCATTAATAGCTGTGAGTAGTTTTAAATGACTTTTTTCCTTTGAAATTTCATTTTTCTGTCAGACTGTTCTAAACACGGGAAACATGCGCCCCTTTACAGGCATACTATAGACACCCCCAGGTACGAAATTTAAAGGAATATTACACTTTTTTTGTTTCACTTTAAGCATTATTAAAATCACTGCTCCCGAAAAAATGGCCGTTTAATTCTTTTTTTTTTTTTGCATTGATCCATGTCCCCTGGGGCAGGACCCAGGTCCCCAAACACTTTTTATGACAATAACTTGCATATAAGCCTTTAAAATTAGCACTTTTGATTATTCATGTTCGTGTCCCATAGACTTTAACGGTGTTCACGTGTTCGAACAAATTTTTTGCCTGTTCGCATGTTCTGGTGCGAACTGAACAGGGGGGTGTTCGGCTCATCCCTACTGATGACATCCTTTTATTTCTGAAAGAACCACATATTACGTTACCCAACCTACTCAAAGATCTGACCCTGTTTGACACATTATCTAACATACGGATAAACTTTTCAAAAACAGAAGCACTGAATATCTCCTTACCGAAAGAAACACTGCCACAATGCCAATCGAACTTTCCGTTCAGATGGAAACATGACTCGATTACCTATCTTGGAATCCAACTACCTGCTCAACTATCCAACTTATGTAGCAAACACTACCTCCCGGTCCTTCAAAATATTCAGAAAGACTTGAAGTCGTGATCAATTGGTCTTTTTTCGTGGTTCGGTAGAACTTCAATAATTAAAAAGAATTTTCTACCAACAATACTTTATGTTCTACAGACAATCCCCATAAAACTGCCACAGGTATTCTTTGCCTCTTACCGCAAATCCTGCACGGAATTCGTGTGGGGTAAATCACAACCCAGACTGAGTTTTAACAGACTAACCCTACTCAAATTAAAAGGTGGCATAGGCTTCCCAGATATTATCAAATATTACTGTACATGTCACTTAACAAGAGTCGTAGACTAGAATGTCCATACGCGTACTAAGGCATGGATTGACATTGAACATGCATTCTCACCTATACCTGTCTGTTAACTTCCATGGACAGCCTCAACACATATTCCTCTAGACTGCAAACAACACCCTTTAATTAGCAATACACTGCAAATCTTCAAAAAAACTTGTCACCAATTTAAAATATCCTCCTCTCCAGGTCCATTGACTCCCATCCATAACAACCCCGACTTCCCACCAGGTAATGAGGACACTTTACTTACCAAACTATGGCCCCACACCAATATGAGAACAGAAAACTTTTTCAACGGAGACACCTTTCTACTGATATCCATATTATCTACACAAATGACCGAACGACCCTTCCAGTTCTGGAAATATGTGCAACTCCGGGACTTTCTTAACAATCCCCAAACCCGCTCATATTTTTCAAGACAACACACACAGTTTGAAATGCTCTGCACCAGCACAGAACCTCAATGCCATCTGATCTCAGTTATATACTCCATCCTCTTTTTAGATAACAACCCAAAATAATATAGGGAGAAAGATCTCTCAATTAACCTTAGAGATGATGAATGGGAAAAAATATATTCCTATATCCACAAAGGAACAATCAATGTTTCTGCACAGGAAAATGGCTTTAAACTATTCTCTAGACGGTATAAGACCCCCCTCAAACTGCTCAAAACTTCCACCAAGATACTGTTGGAGATGTTCTGCCAAAGAGGGTTCACTTATGGTGGGAATGCCCTCTAATCCACTGCCTCAGAGTCCAAATCACTCACCACATTCAAAATAGAATTCTCTCCAGCCCAATTACTCCTCCATGATTCCACCATCCCCAAAAAAGACTACCACCAATCTCTATCCTTACACCTCTTAAACGCAGTGAAAATGTGTTTACCAGTACACCTGAAATCACCCAACTACCACTGTGGAGTGGACTAGATGAGTAAACAAAGTAGTGGAAATTGAGGAGCTGGTCCACCAAGCTAAAGATACATCCACCAAATACTGCAAAACGTGGGCTTGCTGGCAAAACTTCCAAACAACTGCAGAATACTCCCAACTATTGGCTTAGTAGTATATGAAGACATATGATAATAGCGTGGAGGAGGAAGAAAAGATCTCCCTATACCCCTTTTTCATCCCCCTTTTCCATTTGCTCCTCTTAACCTCCCCCCCCATAAGTACTCTTTATAACACAGACCACCTCCTCCTGATGGGGTCAGAGACCCATTTAGACCCCCCTCCATATGAACATTATACATCTCCCAGTAGAATCGCTAGTTAACTTATCCCCTCTCCAACGAAGCTCCCCCTCAGGAAAAGAAAATCCCCATCCAAACCTTTCTCATGACAGACCCTCTACACCATTCCCCCTGAGACTCTTAGTCATGGACCAAACCTGTCGGTCTTGCTTTGGATTCCCTCAGAGATTGCTAGAGGTCTGACTACCGCAATCCCACAGACATGTAGCTTATCTAAATAGACCACAGAACCTATTGAATCCCATGCATCGACAAACAGGCAAGATTAAATGTCCATCTTTGGATGACCCATAAGATATTCACTCAAAAAAATACAACTTAAAACACCAATAACCCTTGGAGCCCCTACCAGTACCCAGTCAAATACAATAGAAGCACTCTTGGGGTAGCAACAACTCAACGCCTCTCTACCGAGAGATCCCTCTGAATAGCACAATGGATACTAGTGTAACACGATATAGATATACAGGGCCTGTGAAAATATTATAACTAAAAATATACGTAAAGACCCTAACACCCACACTTCTTAGTAGTGAGTTTGCTTATATCAGACATTGTATGTCAGATGCTGGTATGGAGATCGAGATACTAAGAGGGCTCCTTAGCTCCGGCTAAGTGCAGCGCCTTCCTGGATTTGGGAACAGGAAGTGCAGTGCCCAAAGAAGCACGGTTGGCCAGGTGCTTGTCTGCAGTTCAAGGAGCTCAGCCATGGAGGGATGGTTAATGCTGGCAAAGCAGAACTTGCAGTGTCCAGGTAAAAGGAGAAACCAGGAGACAGGTCAGGGGTCATACACGGGTAAATTAGTCCAGAGAGAGTACAGGGGCGAGCAGAGGTCATGCACAGGCAGGGTCCAGATATGAGCCGAAGGTCAAGCCAGGAGATCAGGATGCAGAAGCGGAGTCCAGAAGCAGGCCAAGGGTCAAACCAGGAGATCAGGAAGCAAGGTCAAGGCAAGCCGGGTCACAACAGGTATCCACCGATCAGGAAGCAAGGTCAAGTACACAAGGAAGCTGAGAAGATAATCCAGCAACGTCCTGTGGTCACAGGCTGGTTTAAATAGGGCCACTGGTGCCAGCATCAGTCATGCCACTTGTGCACAGTTGCGCATGTGCCATGTTGCGTGTGCGTGTGTGCCAATGTGTGCCGTATTGCGCGTGTGCTCTGATGGGCGCCAGCGTGCGCCAATGCACGCTGATGCGTGGTGCACGTCTCAGGATCATCCGTGGGCGTCCATGGAGGGTCTGGGCAACATTGCCAGTACTAGGACGGCCATGTCCCTGACAGTGCCCCCCCCCAAGGGGCAGCCTCCAGATGCCCAACCTAGACCATTTTTCAGGGTGCCTGTTACGGAAATTCTGTAAAAGTCTCGGAGCATGAATATTAGCCAACGGTTCCCAAGAATTTTCTTCTGGAGGATACCCCTTCCATTTAACAAGAAATTGAGTCTGCCTACCTCTTTTCCGGCAGTCCAGGATGGCTTTAACTTCATATTCAGTGTCATTACCTATGGTGACTGGTGGAGGTGGTGACTCTTCTCTTCCTGAAAATGGGCTTGGCACCGCTGGTTTCAGTAGGGAGACATGAAATGCCTGATGGATCTTGTACGATGCTGGCAAAGAGAGTTCAAAGGCCACAGGGTTCACTTCCCTCTTGATTTCGAACGGACCCACAAACCATGGACCAAGCTTCCTGGAAGGACAAGAAAGTTTGAGATTAACAGATGACAGCCATACCTTGCCACTAGGGATGAGCTTCGAGTTCGAGTCGAAATCATGTTCGACTGGAACATTGGCTGTTCGCAAGTTCGCCGAACACCGAACAATTTGGGGTGTTCGCAGCAAATTCGAATGCCGCGGAACACCCTTTAAAAGTCTATGGGAGAAATCAAAAGTGCTAATTTTAAAGGCTTATATGCAAGTTATTTTCATAAAAAGTGTTTGGGGACCCGGGTCCTGCCCCAGGGGACATGTATCAATGCAAAAAAAAGTTTTAAAAACGGACGTTTTTTCAGGAGCAGTGATTTTAATAATGCTTAAAGTCAAACAATAAAAGTGTAATATCCCTTTAAATTTCGTACCTGGGGGGTGTCTACAGTATGCCTGTAAAGGGGCGCATGTTTCCCGTGTTTAGAACAGTCTGACAGCAAAATGACATTTCGAAGGAAAAAACTCATTTAAAACTACCCGCGGCTATTAATGAATTGCCGGTCCGACAATACACATAAAAGTTCATTGATAAAAACGGCATGGGAATTCCCCACAGGGAAACCCCGAACCAAAATTAAAAAAAAAAAAAATGACGTGGGGGGGTCCCCCTAAATTCCATACCAGGCCCTTTAGGTCTGGTATGGATATTAAGGGGAACCCCGGCCAAAATTTAAAAAAAAAATGACGTGGGGTTCCCCCTAAATTCCATACCAGACCCTTCAGGTCTGGTATGGATTTTAAGGGGAACCCCGCGCCAAAAAAAAAAAAAAATGGCGTGGGGTTCCCCCAAAAATCCATACCAGGCCCTTATCCGAGCACGCAACCTGGCAGGCCGCAGGAAAAGAGGGGGGGACGAGAGTGCAGCCCCCCCCTCCTGAACCGTACCAGGCCACATGCCCTCAACATTGGGAGGGTACTTTGGGGTAGCCCCCCAAAACACCTTGTCCCCATGTTGATGAGGACAAGGGCCTCATCCCCACAACCGTGGCCGGTGGTTGTGGGGGTCTGCGGGCGGGGGGCTTATCGGAATCTGGAAGCCCCCTTTAACAAGGGGACCCCCAGATCCCGGCCCCCCCCCTGTGTGAAATGGTAAGGGGGTACTTACCCCTACCATTTCACTAAAAAAGTGTCAAAATAGTTAAAAATGACAAGAGACAGTTTTTGACAATTCCTTTATTTAAATGCTTCTTCTATATTCCTTCATCTTCTTCTTCTTCTGGTTCTTCTGGCTCTTCTGGTTCTTCCTCCGGCGTTCTCGTCCAGCATCTCCTCCGCGGCGTCTTCTATCTTCTTCTCCTCGGGCCGCTCCGCTCCTCGAGGCTCCCGCTCTTCTCTTCATCTTCTTCTTCATCCTCTTCTCTTCTTCATCTTCTTCATCTTCATCTTCTCTTCTTAATTTTCTTCTGCGGGCCGCTCCGCATCCATGCATGGAGGGAGGCTCCCGCTGTGTGACGGCGTCTCCTCGTCTGACGGTTCTTAAATATCGGGGGGCAGGGCCACCCGGTGACCCCGCCCCCCTCCGACACACGGGACATGACGGGACTTCCCTGTGGCATTCCCCGTGACGTCACAGGGAAGTCCCGTCAAGTCACCGTGCGTCAGAGGGGGGCGGGGTCACCGGGTGGCCCCGCCCCCGTTATTTAAGAACCGTCAGACGAGGAGACGCCGTCACACAGCGGGAGCCTCCCTCCATGCATGGATGCGGAGCGGCCCGAAGAAGAAAATTAAGAAGAGAAGATGAAGAAGATGAAGAAGATGAAGAAGAGAAGAGGATGAAGAAGAAGATGAAGAGAAGAGCGGGAGCCTCCCCCCATGCCATGGGTGCGGAGCGGCCTGAGGAGAAGAAGATAGAAGACGCCGCGGAGGAGATGCTGGACGAGAACGCCGGAGGAAGAACCAGAAGATCCAGAAGAACCAGAAGAAGAAGAAGATGAAGGAAGATAGAAGAAGCATTTAAATAAAGGAATTGTCAAAAACTGTCTCTTGTCATTTTTAACTATTTTGACACTTTTTTAGTGAAATGGTAGGGGTAAGTACCCCCTTACCATTTCACACAGGGGGGGGCCGGGATCTGGGGGTCCCCTTGTTAAAGGGGGCTTCCAGATTCCGATAAGTCCCCCGCCCGCAGACCCCCACAACCACTGGCCACAGTTGTGGGGATGAGGCCCTTGTCCTCATCAACATGGGGACAAGGTGTTTTGGGGGGCTACCCCAAAGCACCCTCCCAATGTTGAGGGCATGTGGCCTGGTACGGTTCAGGAGGGGGGGGCCGCACTCTCGTCCCCCCCTCTTTTCCTGCGGCCTGCCAGGTTGCGTGCTCGGATAAGGGTGTGGTATGGATTTTTGGGGGAACCCCACGCCGTTTTTTTTTTTTTTTTTTTTGGCGCGGGGTTCCCCTTAAAATCCATACCAGACCTGAAGGGTCTGGTATGGAGTTTAGGGGGAACCCCACGTCATTTTTTTTTTAAATTTTGGCCGGGGTTCCCCTTAATATCCATACCAGACCTGAAGGGCCTGGTATGGAATTTAGGGGGACTCCCACTTCATTTTTTTTTTTTAATAGGCAGATGAAAACTGAACTTCGTTCTTGAGCCAGTCAATGCGGGGGTTGTGTGCTCGAAGCCATGGGACACTTAAAATGACTGGAAACAGGGGAGAGCACAACACGTCAAAGCATATCAGTTCCTTATGGTCGGACTTGGTTGTCATGAAAATTGGCAGGGTTTCATGGGTAATCAGTCCAGAACTGGGTAGAGATCCATCAGCCAAATGAACTGTTAACTGTTGCTTCTTGGTAACAAGAAAAAAGGAAAAAGGGGAACGGTGGGACTTTAAATGAGGCGTTAGCCTCCATCCCGGTTACATATGAAAAGAGAGAAAGGGTTTGGCGGGACTTTAAATGAGATGTGCAGTCAGCATTGGCGGGTGTAAAAATGTTAAAAATGACAAGAGACAGTTTTTGATAATTCCTTTATTTAAATGCTTCTTCTTTCTTCCTTCATCTTCTTCTGGTTCTTCTGGCTCTTCTGGTTCTTCCTCCGGCGTTCTCGTCCAGCATCTCCTCCGCGGCGTCTTCTATCTTCTCCTCGGGCCGCTCTGCACCCATGGCATGGGGGCAGGCTCCCACTCTTCTCTTCATCTTCTTCTTCTTCTTCTTCATCTCTTCTTCCTTCTTCTCTTCTTCATTTCTTCCCTGGGCCGCTCCGCAGCCATGCTGGCATGGAGGGAGGCTCCCGCTGTGTGACGGCGTCTCTTCGTCTGACGGTTCTTAAATAACGGGGGCGGGGCCACCCGGTGACCCCGCCCCCCTCTGACGCACGGTGACTTGACAGGACTTCCCTGTGACGTCACGGGGAATGCCACACGGAAGTCCCGTCATGTCCCGTGCGTCGGAGGGGGGCGGGGTCACCGGGTGGCCCCGCCCCCCCAGGGTTGTGGGGATGAGGCCCTTGTCTTCATCAACATTGGGACAAGGTGTTTTGGGGGGCTACCCCAAAGCACCCTCCCAATGTTGAGGGCATGTGGCCTGGTATGGTTCAGGAGGGGGGGGCGCACTCTCGTCCCCCCTCTTTTCCTGCGGCCTGCCAGGTTGCGTGCTCGGATAAGGGTCTGGTATGGAGTTTTATTGGGAACCCCACGTCATTTTTTTTTTAAATTTTGGCCGGGGTTCCCCTTAATATCCATACCAGACCTGAAGGGCCTGGTATGGAATTTAGGGGGACTCCCACTTCATTTTTTTTTTTTTTAATTTTGGTTCGGGGTTTCCCTGTGGGGAATTCCCATGCCGTTTTTATCAATGAACTTCTATGTGTATTGTCGGCAATGCAATAGCCGCGGGTAGTTTTAAATGGCTTTTTTTCCTTCGAAATGTCATTTTGCTGTCAGGCTGTTCTAAACACGGAAACGTGCGCCCCTTTACAGGCATACTATAGACACCCCCCAGGTACGAAATTTAAAGGGATATTACACTTTTATTGTTTGACTTTAAGCATTATTAAAATCACTGCTCCTGAAAAAACGGCCGTTTTTAAAACTTTTTTTTGCATTGATCCATGTCCCCTGGGGCAGGACCCAGGTCCCCAAACACTTTTTATGACAATAACTTGCATATAAGCCTTTAAAATTAGCACTTTTGATTATTCATGTTCGTGTCCCATAGACTTTAACGGTGTTCGCGTGTTCGAGCGAACTTTTTTCCTGTTCGCATGTTCTGGTGCGAACCGAACAGGGGGGTGTTCGGCTCATCCCTACTTGCCACCCACCTTGTAGATGGAATTCTCCTTTCTTCTTCTATCATAGTGTCTTTTGAAGTCTTCCTGAGCTTTTCTCATGGTTCTTTGGAGAACTTGGTAGTTAGCTTGGAGAAAAATTATTCTATCCTGGACAGCTGGTACCGGAGATTCAGGAATGGTGTTGGGTAGAAAGGATGGGTGGAAGCCGTAGTTTGCCCAAAAGGATGACTGCTTGGTGGCTGTGTGAATGGTGTTTTTATAGGCAAACTCGGCACAAGGTAATAAAGAGGCCCAATCATTTTGGGAGAAGGAGCAAAAGCATCGTAGATACTGTTCCAGGGTTTGGTTTGTCCTCTCCATCTGGCCATTACTCTGCGGATGATAAGCAGAGGAGAGGCATGACTCAATTGACAAGAAATTGCAGAGATTTTTCCAGAAGCCGGAGGTAAATTGTACCCTCTATCGGATACTATATTGTCAGGAAGTCCATGTAGTCTAACAATCTCCTTGATAAAGATTTTTGCAGTATCCATGGCAGAAGGTGTACCGAGCATGGGTAAGAAGTGGGCCATTTTTGAAAGTCTGTCCACTACTACCAAGATTGTAGTGAAATTCTCTGATGGAGGGAGATCAACTATGAAGTCTATAGAGATATTATTCCAAGGCTTCTCTGGGACTGGTAAGGGTCTTAACAGGCCCCAAGACTTGGTTTTGGGACCCTTGTTATGTTGGCATACCAGACAGGAATTAACATATTTTTTGCAATCAGAACTTTGCGAAGGCCACCATAGGTAACGTTGGGTGAGATCAATAGTCTTCCAGACCCCGAAATGCCCAGCCAGCTGATGGTCATGAAATCTTTTTAATACCTGTAGTCTGACTTCTTTGGGAACAAAGATTTTGTCCTGATGCCACAGGAATCCTTTGTGTCTCCTTAAAGTTTTGCTTTCTGGTTCCATACACTGAAGAGAGGCTTGAACAATAGATGCTCTTAGGTCAGGCTGAATCAGAAGAAAGTTCTGAGAAGACAGAATTGTACCGGGAGTGGTTTCTTCAGGGGTATCTGGAAACATCTGAGACAGAGCATACGCTTTTCCATTCTTAGATCCGGGATGATAAGAGATATGAAAATTAAACCTTGAAAAGAATAACGCCCACCGCGATTGGCGTGGTCCTAAACGTCTGGCAGTCCTAAGGTATTCTAGGTTTTTGTGATCTGTGAAAATCATGATGGGATGTGCTGCTGTACCTCCATTCCTCCAAGGCTGTTTTATTGGCCAAAAGCTCCCGGTCTCCAACATCATAATTCCTCTCCGGTTGCGTTATTTTCTGAGAAGAAAAAGCTACGAGATGTAGTAATGATTTAGGGCCTTGCTGTTGAGAAAGGATAGCTCCAGTGGCCACTTCAGATCCATTGACTTCTAGTACGTAGGGTAATGTGGGATCAGGATGCTGCAGGACTAGTGCTGAGACAAATACTGTCTTAAGTCTGTCAAAGGCTGCTTGAGCCTCTGGGGTCCACTGGAACCTGGAATGCAAATAGTTGGGTAGATAGTTGGGTAATAGGAGATATTATGGCTGAAAAGTTCTTCATAAACCTTCTATAGAAGTTTGAAAAACCAATAAATCTTTGGATGCCCTTTTTGTCTGAGGGAGTAGGCCAATCCAAGATCGCTTTTACTTTATGGGGATCCATGGCCACTCCTTTAGTAGAAATGACCAGACCCAAGAAGTGAATAGTTTCTTTTTCAAAGTCGCATTTTTCAGCTTTCACGTACAGTCCATGCGTTCTTAGAATAGTTAGTACCTTTTTCATATGTACTCGATGGTGGCTGAGAAAACAAGGATGTCATCCAGATATACTTTGGGGAAATTGTCAAGATCAGTGGTTCTCAACCTGGGGGTCGAATGACGATTTGCCAGGGGTCACCGAATCCTGGGCTGTTCCTGAAGCCCGCACTGGTCTCCCAACCTTTTTGTGACTGCCCAGCTGGGCTGTTCCTGGAGCCCGCGGCCACCCACTCAACCTCTTCGCAGCCGCCCATTCAGTTCATGGCATGGCTGGGGGGCAGAAACTAGAGGTCAGCTGACTTGTGAGGAATGTGAAGTGGGAGAGGCTGGAGGAGACCCTATCTCCTGATTTCGGCATAGGCATCACTGCTGCCAGACACCACAGAGCTGGACACAGGGTGAAGCTAGAGACACAGAGAGTAACACTACCTGTGATTAGAGTTGCCATTAAAAGTCCCAACTACAGTTTTCAGATCAGCAGATGACCTTGATCAAGAGCACTTAAGTTGGTTCATCAGAACTCCCCCCAGCACTGCCACTTATCCCAACTCCCCGCCAGCACTGCCACTCATCTCATTACCCCACCCCCACCAAGGAGTAAGAGAAGGAATAAAAATAGAGAATACATGGAAGGGAGAGGAAAAGAGGGGGAGGAACAAAGAAAAAGAGAGAGAAAGAACAAGAAACACGACTAGAGAGAGGGAAGGGAAAAAAAAACAAGAAATTAGGACAAAGAGAAAGAGTGGTGCATCCTAAAATGTACCATAAGGGGTTTTAATATTGTACGAGTGGAAGGGACTTGGGGAGCGCTAAATGTCCGTGGGTTAGGGGCACAAATTACTTGTCTTGACTTGGGTGCTGACAACCCATGCTACGAAAATAAATTTACTGTTAGGGGTCCCCACAACTTGGGAAATTTTATCAAGGGGTCACGGAACTAGACAGGTTGAGAACCACCGGTCAAGATGGTCTTGAAAAATATCATTCACGAAGTGCTGGAACGTGGCTGGAGCATTGCAGAGTCCGAACGCCATTACCAGGTACTCGAAATGTCCGAAACGAGTTTGGAATGCCGTTTTCCACTTATTCCCCTCATGGATGCGCACCAGATTGTAAGCACCTCGTAAATCTAGTTTGGAAAAGACCCGAGCAGAACGGAAACTTTGGAAGAGTTCCAGGATGGGGGGGAGAGGGTAGGGATTTTTGATGGTAATTTTATTCAACTCTCGGTAATCTAGTCTTAGCGTCTTATCCTTTTTCTCGACGAAAAAGATTCCGGCACCGGCAGGGGATGAAGAGGGACAAATGAATCCTTTTTCCAGGTTCTCATCGATATAGGATCGTAACGTTTCAAGTTCAGTCTCTGATAAAGGAAAGATACAGCCAAAGGGAATTTCAGAGCCTGGAAGGAACCCATAGGGCAGTCATAGGAACGGTGTGGTGGAAGGGAGTCTGCTCCCTTCTTATCGAACACATCCAGGAATTCTTGATAGGCAAGGGGTACATGAGGATTGGCACAAAAAACTGGTTGTATGGATAGGCAGCTGGTGAAGTCCATGGGACTAGGGACAAAGCAGTGCTGCTGACAATAGGCAGATGAAAACTGAACTTTGTTCTTGAGCCAGTCAATGCGGGGGTTGTGTGCTCGAAGCCATGGGACGCTTAAAATGACTGGAAACAGGGGAGAGCACAACACGTCAAAGCATATCAGTTCCTTATGGTCGGACTTGGTTGTCATGAAAATTGGCAGGGTTTCATGGGTAATCAGTCCAGAACTGGGTAGAGATCCATCAGCCAAATGAACTGTTAACTGTTGCTTCTTGGTAACAAGAAAAAAGGGTTTGGCGGGACTTTAAATGAAATGTGCAGTCAGCATTGGCGGGTGTAAAAATGTTAAAAATGACAAGAGACAGTTTTTGATAATTCCTTTATTTAAATGCTTCTTCTTTCTTCCTTTTTAAATGCTTCTTCTTTCTTCCTTCATCTTCTTCTGGTTCTTCTGGCTCTTCTGGTTCTTCCTCCGGCGTTCTCGTCCAGCATCTCCTCCGCGGCGTCTTCTATCTTCTCCTCGGGCCGCTCCGCACCCATGGCATGGGGGGAGGCTCCCGCTCTTCTCTTCATCTTCTTCTTCTTCATCTCTTCTTCCTTCTTCTCTTCTTCATTTCTTCTCCGGGGTGCTCCGCAGCCATGCTGGCATGGAGGGAGGCTCCCGCTGTGCGACGGCGTCTCTTCGTCTGACGGTTCTTAAATAACGGGGGCGGGGCCACCCGGTGACCCCCCCCCCCTCTGACGCACGGTGACTTGACAGGACTTCCCTGTGACGTCACGGGGAATGCCACAGGGAAGTCCCGTCATGTCCCGTGCATCGGAGGGGGGCGGGGTCACCGGGTGGCCCCGCCCCTCGTTATTTAAGAACCATCAGACGAAGAGACGCCGTCACACAGCGGGAGCCTCCCACCATGCCAGCATGGTTGCGGAGCGGCCCGGAGAAGAAATGAAGAAGAGAAGAAGGAAGAAGAGATGAATAAGAAGAAGAAGATGAAGAAGATGAAGAGAAGAGCGGGAGCCTCCCCCCCATGCCATGGGTGCGGAGCGGCCCGAGGAGAAGAAGATAGAAGACGCCGCGGAGGAGATGCTGGACGAGAACGCTGGAGGAAGAACCAAAAGAGCCAGAAGAACCAGAAGAAGATGAAGGAAGAAAGAAGAAGCATTTAAATAAAGGAATTGTCAAAAACTGTCTCTTGTCATTTTTAACATTTTTGACAGTTTTTTAGTGAAATGGTAGGGGTAAGTACACCTTTACCATTTCACACAGGGGGGGGGGCCGGGATCTGGGGGTCCCCTTGTTAAAGGGGGCTTCCAGATTCCGATAAGCCCCCCGCCCGCAGACCCCCATAACCACCGGCCAGGGTTGTGGGGATGAGGCCCTTGTCTTCATCAACATGGGGACAAGGTGTTTTGGGGGGCTACCCCAAAGCACCCTCCCAATGTTGAGGGCATGTGGCCTGGTACGGTTCAGGAGGGGGGGGGCGCACTCTCGACCCCCTCTTTTCCTGCGGCCTGCCAGGTTGCGTGCTCGGATAAGGGTCTGGTATGGATTTTTGGGGGGACCCCATGCCGTTTTTTTTTTTTTTTTGGCGCGGGGTTCCCCTTAAAATCCATACCAGACCTGAAGGGTCTGGTATGGAATTTAGGGGGAACCCCACGTCATTTTTTAAAAAAATTTTGGCTGGGGTTCCCCTTAATATCCATACCAGACCTGAAGGGCCTTGTATGGAATTTAGGGGGACTCCCACATCATTTTTTTTTTAAATTTTGGTTCGGGGTAGCCCTGTGGGGAATTCCCATGCCATTTTTATCAATGAACTTCTATGTGTATTGTCGGCAATGCAATAGCCGTGGGTAGTTTTAAATGTGTTTTTTCCTTCAAAATGTCATTTTGCTGTCAGACTGTTCTAAACACGGGAAACATGCGCCCCTTTACAGGCATACTATAGACACCCCCCAGGTACGAAATTTAAAGGGATATTACACTTTTATTGTTTGACTTTCAGCATTATTAAAATCACTGCTCCTGAAAAAACGGCCGTTTTTAAAACTTTTTTTTGCATTGATTCATGTCCCCTGGGGCAGGACCCGGGTCCCCAAACACTTTTAATGACAATAACTTGCATATAAGCCTTTAAAATTAGCACTTTTGATTATTCATGTTCGTGTCCCATAGACTTTAACGGTGTTCGCGCGTTCGAACTAACTTTTTTCCTGTTCGCATGTTCTGGTGCGAACCGAACAGGGGGGTGTTCGGCTCATCCCTAGTCACAACTATAAAAAAACAAAGAGGGAGGCAACACTGGAGAAACTGCAGAAGTGGGCGAAGCCTTGGACCCCCAGGGCAGACATCAATTATTTAAAAGCAAAATTGGTGGCCTGAGGAGTCCTTATCTAAGGGAGGGCAATCTGGTCCAGAAGTCCCAGAGATCTGGAAAGCAGCAGATGACATCTATGTCCCCAGGCTGTGGTCATACGAGAGACTGCATCTTCTGTCAGACCAGACTGAACCCAGGGCAATCACTCTTTGGTCTTCCTTCCACACTTCTTTCCAGGCTTTGGCTGTGGTGGTGGAGTTGTGGCAGCAGGAGGAGGAGGAGGAGGATCGTCGATCTCAATGACATCCGTCTTGGGTGTCAGTTCCCCACTCTCCCCCTTACGTAGGACTTTATAAATCAGGTCCTCAGAGATCCTGCGTTGGCCCTACAATTTGGTGGCAGCCATGCAGGCAAAGGCCTCTGCAGGACTGGGGAAGGCTCTGAGGGACGCCGAAGCCTCCTGGATCAGCCTGTATGCTGAATCCTGCACAAGACTGGGAGTGACCTCCCTGGCCCTTTTGTATGGCAGGCGGAGGGGAGGAACCTGAGACTCAGTTAGGCTGCGACTTGTCCCAGGCTTCTCTTGGCTGACACTTAGCCCCGCCTCCTCCTGGCTGACACTAATCCCCGCCTCCTCCTGGCTGCCACTAATCCCCGCCTCCTCCTGGCTGCCACATTCCACAGCCTCCTCCTGGCTGAGGTCTTCCTGTGTATGAAAAAGGGACATAGTTTGAGTTTTTTATTCATCAATCACACACAATTTTCATCTCCTGACTGCTGCAAATTGAATGTTAACAAATATAACAGACTATCCTTCTGAGCCCAGCATTTTGCATTCTTGTCCCAATTTTGGGTGCCCACTACTGTCTATTGATATGTAAAACACTTTTTTTAATCAGCAATTAGTGATCAATAATAACATCTAGTAAACATCATTTATTTATTGCCCAGAAATCTGTAGAAGAATGCCATACCTGACTCCAGCTGGGCTCCTCCACTTCTTCCTGGCTGGAAGGCCCAGGTTGGACATCGGAAGCCTCAGCTGGTATGGAAGAAAGAGTGGAAGGAAGAGTAGAGAGGGATTCCCGTGTGGTCTGACAGAAATCACAGTCTCTCATAGTACCACAGCCTGGGGACATAAACGTCATCTGCTGCAGCTCCGGACCTCTGGGAATCTGTGACCTTCTTGCGCTCCCTAAGATAAGTGCTCCTCAGGCCACCAATTTTTGCTTTTAAATAAGGGATGGTTGCTGTGGGGACCACCGGCTTCACCAACTCCAGCAGTTTCTCCAGCGCTGCCTGCCTTTTTTGTTTATGGTTATAGTGGGGGTGTCTCACTTGCCACAGACAGGGCAGCTCCCTGTACTTGTCAATAAACAGGGGCAAGAAATTGTGGTCGTTGAACCCATCCATTTTCTCTGCAAGACACAACACAAGACAAACTCTAATGTCAGGCCAAACTCCCCTAATCTTGTTACAATATAGGCTTCCATTTCAAAGCAGTATAGGCCCAAGTTTAGATCCTACCTTCGTTAGCACGATCGGCGTCTCCGATGCTCCTTCCTCCGCTCACAGATCGTACGTAAGACGCGCGCGTTACGATTTATACACACTGCGCATGCATATAACTCCGCCCGCCCCTGACGTTCTTTCTAGTCTATTCCCCGCCCCTTTTCATTCGGCGCAGTGGGGGAAGAGCACATGGCGGATAGACAGCAGGATCGTGCTAATTGTAGCAACGAGGAGGAGGGGGAGGAAAGACCGGAGCCTGAAACGTCCCGATCCAGAAGGAGATTAAAGGACTCAAATATGTCCTTTGGGGAGATGTTGGAAATGGTGGACATCCTGAAGAAGGCCGACTATGATGGAAAGTATGGGCCTTACCCCAACCCCAATGTCCGAAAGGCCAAGATCATGGCGAAAGTGGTCAGGAGTCTGCACCGGAAATTCAGGGTACGACAATCGAAAGATCAGCTGAGGAAGCGGTGGTCGGACCTGAAATTACGAGAACATGAGCAGTACAGAAAGATCCGGAGAGTGCTGCAAAAAAGTAAGTATTTGTGCTGTGTTCCTATTCTTTTTGTGTTTATTTCGTGCTGCTCCATGTGCTTTTAGGAACTGTTGTACAGTTTAAAATGGCAACTTTCATGTTCATGGGCACATTATTCGTTCGGATCACACATTTTTATTTCAGACGATAAAATACCATTGTTTAGGCCATATGTATTTGGCCACCATTTTGACGCCCTATACTTGGCTTCAAAGAATTGGGTTGTGTAGATGGGTTTGTTACTAGAATGAAATGCAAACTAGATTGTGTGTAAGGAGAGGACACTCAGCAGCTGTTTTCACATCTGGACACTGGAGCACTAGTGTGGGACCCCAGAACACCATTTTTATTAGGGGGTGCTACATCTGTGAAGCTTGTACCAAACAGGTAAAGTATTGCAGCTTGACAAAGGACACTAAAAAAGCTACATCTTGGAACTCGGCTAAAATAGATCATTGTACCCCACTTCCAAGCAATGTTTCATCTTTATAGTTCTGCCATCAAATATCTGTGTGCTAATTATACCATTTTTGTTTTACATAGGGGAGAAAAGACTCGGAGGACACCCTCATCCCAGGAGACCAGAGAAGAAGGGGAAATCAGAACAACACAAGATGAGCAGGAGGATGAAGAAATGGTGGAACTAGTCACCACAACAGGTGAGTGTCTGCAACCACAGGCTCACGTAAGAGATGGATGGCGGCATTTTTTTGCAAACCTAATTTATTTTGGGGTTCCTCTCTTTTTAGGTGATCGTGAGGTTGTGGATGAAGATCCTTTCACATCCGAAAGTGCCCAGATCCTGATCGGGGAGATCATGGGGTGTAATTTACAATTGGAAAACATCAAGCAAAACATCAATGATGTTATTCCAAAATATAAAAACATCATTGATGTTTTGGGGCGAGTTTAAAGCCCCTCCAAATCACTTTCTTCTTTTGTGTGCTACAATGTGCTAAATGTTTTTGTGATTTTTCCCAAAGATAAATTTGGAGGATGCACACAGTGTGCCAACATGTGCTATCTGCCATCACGGGAGATCAATGGACGCGTTTTGGGGGTGCAACCCCTTCCTCAATAATAAAGTAGCAGTGAGGAAGGGCTTTCTCCCCAAAACACATCCCTTGATCCCCCGTGATGGCAGATAGCACATGTTGACATTGTGAAATTTGTGTGCATCTTCCAAATTTGGCTTTTCCTGGGGTGATTTCCCCCCATCTGAACGCAATATCAAACACAGTTCCTAAATACTCATGTCTGATATTGCCTTCCAGTTCTACCAAATGTGAACTTTGTAAGATCAAGATTTGTGTCTTTCATGTGCTTTTTACACAGGCCTGTTTTCTATAAAATGCACATTTTGATTTTGGATAATGACACCACAAAATTTGTTATACAACAAACATGTTGGTTTGTCAGAAAAACCTTTGGTAAATGCACATGTGATTGTGCTGGTATTAAAAAGATTGTTCATTAAGAATGTGTGGATTATTGTCTCAATGCTACAACACTTTTGGGGTGATGTAATTGTTGTTTTATGAGAAAATGGGGGTAATTTCCTAAGGGCAAATCCTCTTTGCACTACAAGTGCTGTTTCAGTGCAGTTGCAAGTGCACTTGTAGTTAAAAGTGTCTTTGCATTTAGTAAATAACAGCCAACAGTGCTTTGTATAAGGTTACACAATCACGCCATTTTCTGCACTCAACACATTTCTGTCAGGGTCAGCTCAAACAAACACAAGCAGTAAATGTCCACAAAGAAGAGCCTGGGGGGAGATGCCTGTCGAGAACTTCAAGTCCTGCAGACTTCTCCCTGTGGCCAAATACCGCAGGGTAGCGACCAACCTCTGCTCCACAGTGATGGCTTGCCTCATGCAGGTATCCTGCCTGCTGATATAGGGGGTCAGCGAAGCCAACAAACTGTGAAACACGGGGTCCGTCATCCGGAGAAAGTTCCTGAAATCATCAGGATTATTCTCACGGATCTCACGGAGCAAAGGCATATGAGAGAACTGGTCACGCTGAAGCAACCAATTCTTGGTCCATGAACTCCTCCCCACCCTGTTCATGGACTGGACTTGTGTCAAGGTCAGGACCCCAACACCAAGCCCCCGCACAGCACGAACTGTACGAGGAGTACGCATACGAAACATGGCTAGAAAACGGTCGGCTGCTCAGAACGAAGTAACAGAACGCACTGAAGAACAGCAAGGCCTGTGAAGAGCGACCTGAAAACCAGTAACGAACGAACAAGAATACAATGACTACCTAAAGTCACGCGGAACTTGCTGCACGCACTGAAGAGCAGATACAAACCCACAAGCACAAACTGAACGGAAGAAAACGATCTGAAAGCCACGAGTCTGAAAAAGCGCGAATCGTCTCTCACCAAACTTTTACTAACACGAGATTAGCAAAAGGAGCCCAAAGGGTGCCGCGCTTGGTTCTGAACCAGCCTTTTCTAGTCTTGTCGTACGTGGTGTACGTGACCGCGTGGTTGTCGATCGGAAATTCCGACAACTTTGTGCGACCGTGTGTAGGCAAAACAAGTTTGAGCCAACATCCGTCGGAAATAATCCTAGGATTTTGTTGTCGGAATGTCCGAACAAAGTCCGACCGTGTGTACGCCCTATTATTGTTTCACTTTAAGCATTATTAAAATCACTGCTCCCAAAAAAACTTTTTTTGCACTGATCCATGTCCCCTGGGGCAGGACCCAGATCTCCAAACACTTTTTATGACAATACCATGCATATAAGCGTTTAAAATTAGCACTTTTGATTTCTCCTATAGACTTTTAAAGGGTGTTCCATGGCTTTCAAATTTGCCGCAAACACCCCAAATTGTTCGCTGTTCGGCGAACTTGCGAACAGCCGATGTTCCAGTCGAACATGAGTTCGACTCGAACTCGAAGCTCATCCCTACTGGCAAGTTATTCTCTCGGAAATATTGTACGAGCCGTTTGTTAATGTTAGGTGCTATCAGGCTGTGTGTGATTAAGGAGGGATCTAGGCGCCATATCAAGGATCTCAATGGAGCATTTGCAAACTCTACAGCCATGCAGATGGGGTGGTGGTCTGATATGTATATATGCTCTATGGTGGCTGAGCTGAGCATTGGTAGTTCCCTTTGTGATATGAACAGGTAATTGAGTCTAGAATAGCGGCCGTGCGGGGCTGAGTAGAATGTGTAGTCTTTAACATTAGGATGTAGCATGCCCCAGGAGTCGTGTAAAGTCAGTTCTTGGAGGAGCTTTTTAATTGCATGTAGTGCTTTGTAGGGTAGCGTGAAAGTTCCAGAGGAAGTGTCAAGGAGAGGGTTAAGTGGGACATTAAAGTCTTCACCTACAATCAAGGAACCTTCTTGAAACGTTCCAAGTTTTTGTAAGTAGACCTAAAGAAGGGTATTGGTTTAACATTTGGTGAATATATATTTGCAAGGGTGACATGTTTACTGAATAAGGAGCCTTTGACGAATATGTAATGACCGTCTTTATCTAGGTTGGAGTCTGTGATTTGAAACTGGCAGTGTTTTGTGAAAAGAATAAAGACCCCTTTTGATTTAAAGGCCTTGTTTGATGCATGTAGGGCGTTTGGGATGTAGATATTGGAGAGTTTATGGGTGGAACCCGTTTAAAAGTGAGTTTCTTTGAGGAATACGATGTCTGCTGTATTTTTATGCATGGAGAGTAGTAAATGAGAGCGTTTTTCAGGGATTTTAAGACCCTGTGTGTTAAGGTAAATGATCTTGGTTTTGCATCTTGTTTGTTTGGTAGTCGGAATTGCCATTGTGTGGTGTCAAGTATTGTTCATAGTTTAAATTACATATGGGTATTTGCTTGTGCTTACTGGGTTTCTGTCAGAGGAGGAGAATAAAGAATAAAATAAAATAAAAAAGAATCTGGGTAGATTGGGTCCTGGGTTGGGCCGTGTATTTTGGCCGTCAGCTTGTTCGGGATTGCTATATCCAGTGTAATCATGCAGCGGTAATTTGTTCAACTGTCCTGAGAACAAAACTGGGGGAGTGTACTTACTTGAACATTGGTGTTGGGTGCATGTTGGGAAGGAGAGAGTCAAATGGGTGTTAGATGTAAGCACTGATGCTGGGTGAAAAGTACAAAAAGTCAAAAGGGGAAGAAATAAAAACTTAGCTGATCGATGCATGCTCCATGGTGCTCCATGATAAATATTTAGCAGACTCAATGAGCTCTGCGTGTGCGGTGGTTTCGGGCTCTCATTGTGATTCAGGAGAGCGGTGTGTAGTTGGGATCTTGCTTCAGAAGGCAAACGTTGCCTGCAGTATCCTATCTCCTGGGTGTCCATCGGTTCGCTGCTGGGTGGGGTGCACCACACTGTACAAGGCCATAATTCAGCATACCACTCGGGCAATTCCATGAGTGGGTTTTCTAATGTGTCACAGAAGTGACAGAGATCTTCTGGTACCCTGAGGAGAGCAGTGCAACCCTGTGTAGCTGCTGACAGGCAGAAGGGAAATTTCCACCTGTATGGTATTACCTTCATGTGGAGGACCGAGAGTAAGGGCCGCAGATCCCTCATGCGTTGGAGCATCATGCTCCAGAGGTCTTGGAACAGGCGTACCTCCATGCCGTTGTGTGATATCGGAGCTTTAATGCGAGCCCTCCTCGTTATCTCCTTGAGTTGATAATCGACAATGCAGCAGAGGATGTCTCTAGGGGGGATCCGATTCTGTGGTACAAGGTCTGTCAAGCAGGGTGTTGAAAAGGCCTATTACCTCAGCTTGTATGCAATCTGTTTCTATAGACTCTGAGAGGCCTCTCAGTCTCAGGTTGTGGTGTCTGCCAGATTGTCTAAGTCCTCCATATGTCCGTTCAGGTCCCAGAATTGTAATGTGTGAGTATCCAGCGCATGATGGGCTTGGCGGATTGCTGTGGATTGTTGAGCCTCTATTTTTTCCACTTCTTGTACTATCAATCCGGAGGTCGGTAATCACGGCCATTAGGGTGTCTTTTATGTCCGCCACCATGGACCAGAGATCTTTTCCACTTCTTGTACTCTGCCTGTGATTGATTGGATATCAATCCAGAGGTCAGTAATCACGGCCATTAGGGCGTCTTTTATATCCGCCACCATTGAGCAGAGATCATGCAGATCAATGGACGCGTTTTGGGGGTGCAACCCCTTCCTCAATAATAAAGTAGCAGTGAGGAAGGGCTTTCTCCCCAAAACACATCCCTTGATCCCCCGTGATGGCAGATAGCACATGTTGACATTGTGAAATTTGTGTGCATCTTCCAAATTTGGCTTTTCCTGGGGTGATTTCCCCCCATCTGAACGCAATATCAAACACAGTTCCTAAATACTCATGTCTGATATTGCCTTCCAGTTCTACCAAATGTGAACTTTGTAAGATCAAGATTTGTGTCTTTCATGTGCTTTTTACACAGGCCTGTTTTCTATAAAATGCACATTTTGATTTTGGATAATGACACCACAAAATTTGTTATACAACAAACATGTTGGTTTGTCAGAAAAACCTTTGGTAAATGCACATGTGATTGTGCTGGTATTAAAAAGATTGTTCATTAAGAATGTGTGGATTATTGTCTCAATGCTACAACACTTTTGGGGTGATGTAATTGTTGTTTTATGAGAAAATGGGGGTAATTTCCTAAGGGCAAATCCTCTTTGCACTACAAGTGCTGTTTCAGTGCAGTTGCAAGTGCACTTGTAGTTAAAAGTGTCTTTGCATTTAGTAAATAACAGCCAACAGTGCTTTGTATAAGGTTACACAATCACGCCATTTTCTGCACTCAACACATTTCTGTCAGGGTCAGCTCAAACAAACACAAGCAGTAAATGTCCACAAAGAAGAGCCTGGGGGGAGATGCCTGTCGAGAACTTCAAGTCCTGCAGACTTCTCCCTGTGGCCAAATACCGCAGGGTAGCGACCAACCTCTGCTCCACAGTGATGGCTTGCCTCATGCAGGTATCCTGCCTGCTGATATAGGGGGTCAGCGAAGCCAACAAACTGTGAAACACGGGGTCCGTCATCCGGAGAAAGTTCCTGAAATCATCAGGATTATTCTCACGGATCTCACGGAGCAAAGGCATATGAGAGAACTGGTCACGCTGAAGCAACCAATTCTTGGTCCATGAACTCCTCCCCACCCTGTTCATGGACTGGACTTGTGTCAAGGTCAGGACCCCAACACCAAGCCCCCGCACAGCACGAACTGTACGAGGAGTACGCATACGAAACATGGCTAGAAAACGGTCGGCTGCTCAGAACGAAGTAACAGAACGCACTGAAGAACAGCAAGGCCTGTGAAGAGCGACCTGAAAACCAGTAACGAACGAACAAGAATACAATGACTACCTAAAGTCACGCGGAACTTGCTGCACGCACTGAAGAGCAGATACAAACCCACAAGCACAAACTGAACGGAAGAAAACGATCTGAAAGCCACGAGTCTGAAAAAGCGCGAATCGTCTCTCACCAAACTTTTACTAACACGAGATTAGCAAAAGGAGCCCAAAGGGTGCCGCGCTTGGTTCTGAACCAGCCTTTTCTAGTCTTGTCGTACGTGGTGTACGTGACCGCGTGGTTGTCGATCGGAAATTCCGACAACTTTGTGCGACCGTGTGTAGGCAAAACAAGTTTGAGCCAACATCCGTCGGAAATAATCCTAGGATTTTGTTGTCGGAATGTCCGAACAAAGTCCGACCGTGTGTACGCCCTATTATTGTTTCACTTTAAGCATTATTAAAATCACTGCTCCCAAAAAAACTTTTTTTGCACTGATCCATGTCCCCTGGGGCAGGACCCAGATCTCCAAACACTTTTTATGACAATACCATGCATATAAGCGTTTAAAATTAGCACTTTTGATTTCTCCTATAGACTTTTAAAGGGTGTTCCATGGCTTTCAAATTTGCCGCAAACACCCCAAATTGTTCGCTGTTCGGCGAACTTGCGAACAGCCGATGTTCCAGTCGAACATGAGTTCGACTCGAACTCGAAGCTCATCCCTACTGGCAAGTTATTCTCTCGGAAATATTGTACGAGCCGTTTGTTAATGTTAGGTGCTATCAGGCTGTGTGTGATTAAGGAGGGATCTAGGCGCCATATCAAGGATCTCAATGGAGCATTTGCAAACTCTACAGCCATGCAGATGGGGTGGTGGTCTGATATGTATATATGCTCTATGGTGGCTGAGCTGAGCATTGGTAGTTCCCTTTGTGATATGAACAGGTAATTGAGTCTAGAATAGCGGCCGTGCGGGGCTGAGTAGAATGTGTAGTCTTTAACATTAGGATGTAGCATGCCCCAGGAGTCGTGTAAAGTCAGTTCTTGGAGGAGCTTTTTAATTGCATGTAGTGCTTTGTAGGGTAGCGTGAAAGTTCCAGAGGAAGTGTCAAGGAGAGGGTTAAGTGGGACATTAAAGTCTTCACCTACAATCAAGGAACCTTCTTGAAACGTTCCAAGTTTTTGTAAGTAGACCTAAAGAAGGGTATTGGTTTAACATTTGGTGAATATATATTTGCAAGGGTGACATGTTTACTGAATAAGGAGCCTTTGACGAATATGTAATGACCGTCTTTATCTAGGTTGGAGTCTGTGATTTGAAACTGGCAGTGTTTTGTGAAAAGAATAAAGACCCCTTTTGATTTAAAGGCCTTGTTTGATGCATGTAGGGCGTTTAGGATGTAGATATTGGAGAGTTTATGGGTGGAACCCGTTTAAAAGTGAGTTTCTTTGAGGAATACGATGTCTGCTGTATTTTTATGCATGGAGAGTAGTAAATGAGAGCGTTTTTCAGGGATTTTAAGACCCTGTGTGTTAAGGTAAATGATCTTGGTTTTGCATCTTGTTTGTTTGGTAGTCGGAATTGCCATTGTGTGGTGTCAAGTATTGTTCATAGTTTAAATTACATATGGGTATTTGCTTGTGCTTACTGGGTTTCTGTCAGAGGAGGAGAATAAAGAATAAAATAAAATAAAAAAGAATCTGGGTAGATTGGGTCCTGGGTTGGGCCGTGTATTTTGGCCGTCAGCTTGTTCGGGATTGCTATATCCAGTGTAATCATGCAGCGGTAATTTGTTCAACTGTCCTGAGAACAAAACTGGGGGAGTGTACTTACTTGAACATTGGTGTTGGGTGCATGTTGGGAAGGAGAGAGTCAAATGGGTGTTAGATGTAAGCACTGATGCTGGGTGAAAAGTACAAAAAGTCAAAAGGGGAAGAAATAAAAACTTAGCTGATCGATGCATGCTCCATGGTGCTCCATGATAAATATTTAGCAGACTCAATGAGCTCTGCGTGTGCGGTGGTTTCGGGCTCTCATTGTGATTCAGGAGAGCGGTGTGTAGTTGGGATCTTGCTTCAGAAGGCAAACGTTGCCTGCAGTATCCTATCTCCTGGGTGTCCATCGGTTCGCTGCTGGGTGGGGTGCACCACACTGTACAAGGCCATAATTCAGCATACCACTCGGGCAATTCCATGAGTGGGTTTTCTAATGTGTCACAGAAGTGACAGAGATCTTCTGGTACCCTGAGGAGAGCAGTGCAACCCTGTGTAGCTGCTGACAGGCAGAAGGGAAATTTCCACCTGTATGGTATTACCTTCATGTGGAGGACCGAGAGTAAGGGCCGCAGATCCCTCATGCGTTGGAGCATCATGCTCCAGAGGTCTTGGAACAGGCGTACCTCCATGCCGTTGTGTGATATCGGAGCTTTAATGCGAGCCCTCCTCGTTATCTCCTTGAGTTGATAATCGACAATGCAGCAGAGGATGTCTCTAGGGGGGATCCGATTCTGTGGTACAAGGTCTGTCAAGCAGGGTGTTGAAAAGGCCTATTACCTCAGCTTGTATGCAATCTGTTTCTATAGACTCTGAGAGGCCTCTCAGTCTCAGGTTGTGGTGTCTGCCAGATTGTCTAAGTCCTCCATATGTCCGTTCAGGTCCCAGAATTGTAATGTGTGAGTATCCAGCGCATGATGGGCTTGGCGGATTGCTGTGGATTGTTGAGCCTCTATTTTTTCCACTTCTTGTACTATCAATCCGGAGGTCGGTAATCACGGCCATTAGGGTGTCTTTTATGTCCGCCACCATGGACCAGAGATCTTTTCCACTTCTTGTACTCTGCCTGTGATTGATTGGATATCAATCCAGAGGTCAGTAATCACGGCCATTAGGGCGTCTTTTATATCCGCCACCATTGAGCAGAGATCATGCAGACTGGGATGTTGGTGTGGCGTTAGGACGATGTCTGCGTTACTGGGTTCGTTTCGTGAGGCCGTTGCATTCCCACTTTTCAGGCTGGCATTCTGGTGAGGGCCCTGTGAGGCTTGGGATAGCGCCATATTGCCGGACTGGGTTCTGAACATCTCCGGGATATTTTGGATTAGTCTGCCTGTCAAATCACGAGACAAACTGGAGCGGTATGCCGAAGAACTCATTTTTTCAGTGTTGTTACATGAAAAGGTATAATAAAATATTTACAAAAATGTGAGGGGTGTACTCACTTTTGTAAGATACTGTATATATATATATATATATATAATACACTGTCTGCATGCCACTAACTAACTGCCTGCCTAATCTAGCTCATCTATCTCCGTCCACACATTATACACGGCCGCTATGTAAGCAGCCTTATATAGTGTGGGGCGTGGACTTAGTCCCCCTGAGAAATTTGTGGGCACCCTGCCTTTGGCCAATTATGTCTCTCTCAGCAGATCGCTCTGCGATTTGCCAAAGCATGCAGGTCAGGTGCATGCTTTGGCCAATCATCAGACGTCAATGCACTGCAATCTCACAGTGCCTTATGGGGCATTCCGAGGTGCTTGAACTTCCCACAAACGCCCCATATGTTCGGTTAATTTGTGCGCAAACGAACACCCGATGTTCAAGTTGAACTTATGTTCAACTTGAACCACTGGCTCATGTCTAATGTGGGCAATACATGGGTCAAAATTGGAACATTGAAAATACAAACTTTTAGTTAACACATAAACTCTATTAACCTAAACATCACGTTTCATGGTAAGCAGAATAAAACAAAATACCCTTTTTGGACTATGTTTTACCAGGCAACCAGGACTGTAAGGTCTATAAGAAACTCATCATCACAGAGCATTATTTGCTTTTTGGCTCTGACCACCCACTGGAACAAAAACTAGGGGTTGTACAAAAGAATATTCCTGCGCTATCAGATATGGAGTTGGCTAAGAGTGGAACAGCTGCAAGCACCTATTAGGTGTCACTTGGCCTAAATGAATGTTGTATAGATAGATGGTGCCGCGCTAATCCTATTAAATGAGCTTCTAATTAATAAATTAGGTATAGAGATCGACCTGGAGGGCCACTGATGTGCAAAAAACGAGTGCTAATATGTCACTGTGCAAACTAAAATACAAATAAATAAATAGGTGAATAAATATGTGGATGTCGGTAAAGAATAAACAGTCTTATTAATAAATAAATAACCACCTTGACTAACCATATATGACTGTGCTAATCCAAAAAACAGTGAAATAAATGGTAAAATTACATAATCTTCAATCACAAATCAGCAAAGTGCATAGTGCCAACACTGTGCAACCTATATAACTGGACTAAGTGGTGTGAGACAGCAAGTTTTCCATAAAGTGCAAACGTGCAGACAATTGTAAAAATCATGTGCAAATACTAACTCCAAAAAATAGACGGTAATAAATAAATTGTCCAAATAAATTATAAAATGGAAACCGAGGGAGAATCATACAAGAAAAACGTCCATAATCTTAAATATAATCTTGTGACATAAAGTGCTGGCATGCGCATGTAGCAGTTAAAGTGCTTGGTGATTCAAAATTCCATGCAGCTTCGTGCGAGAACACTCTAGTGAGCAGTGGCCCCTTACCTCACAGGGATGGGGCAACAGCTTATGACCAAACTGGTTCTTTAGTTTTTTCGTTTTTTTCACCTAACGGCTCCTACATGTTCCTCACCGTCCTGGGGCAGGAATCCCTCAGATATGGTCCAGGGGGTGTTTAAAAACAGGAATAAAGGAACCCAATAGTGTAACTCCGTTTATAAAATAACAGCGTTTATTAGGCAAAAACAGCAGGTACTCACATTTAAAAATGAATGGTAAGGTATTTGTATCCGACGAGCGGCGAGCTCGTAGCTTTCTTTCAGTGTGTCCAGCCTATCCTGTCCCTACGCGTGACGTCACACCACACGTGACTTCTTCAGGGGATAAGTATAGGCTGTAATAGTGTCCTTAAATAGTGTAGCATTGGCCGGCATTAGGCGGCCATTTTCCCGAAGTCCTGTGTATATGAGTTACGGCGGCCATTTTCCTAGAGTTTTTTACCCTCAAACTCAGAATGAATCACTTAGGCCAGTTACGGAAACTGGAAATCACCGAGACCCAAGAAATGAAACTAGAATTGAGACCCCCAGGCAGAGAGATGACAGAAGAAACTATGAATATCAGAATTACACGCCCTATCGAAATGAAACAAGGCCTCAACAAAATAATCGGACACCACGAAATGGAGGTAGAAAACCATTCTATGGGAAGAATTTCAGAAAACCCCATAACAGAAACCATTGGCATAGACCGCCATATGAAGAGCGCGACTATAGAGGCCCACCTTATGAATATAGAGACCAAAGAAGACCGGTGCAAGATTATAGAGAAAACAGAGAGGTGGAATATTATAGACCCAGAGATAGAAGTCCCATGCAAGATTATGGATATGATGACAGAAGAGGACCAGCCTATAGGGATTATCGGCCAGAGACACGCAGCCCAATCCCTACCTACAATTATTATGCCCCTTTGGCAAGTAGAGAAGGAGATGAAAGAGCAGCTAGACCTTACCCCCCACCATATGGAGAACAAGATTCTAACAAGCCTTTTTTAGATCGGAGCAGGGAAAATCACCCGGTGAGAAACCCAGAAGAAACACGGGGCTCCAGAAAAAGTCCGGAAAGAGGAGAGGACGAAGATCCGGTAAGAGAAAACAAAAGAAGGAGACGGTAAAAGGAGAGGGGATCTTTAATCTTAGTGGTTTGGAACTGTCACAAGAAGAAGTTGGGGTACTCGATAAAGGGTTGAAGTATGCACCTACAAAAAACCTCAACAAATTCGAGACCTACATAGGCATCCAAAAATTTATACGAAAATTAAACATACAAAAATATATGGTAGGAAATCCCCCAACAACCAGTACCACACAACCACAAGACAATGAGATTTTACATAGCTCACTCAGGAACAGATCAGTTTTTAACCCGCCAGCGAAGGACAACAAGCATGTTGATGTTTTTAAGAAAATTGTTTTAGATGAATTGAAAGATGTAAAAATCAAGAAAAAAGAAGAACCGAACTACATGAAGAGTGGGATCCGCAAACTATCTAAAAGGCAAGATATTGTCATCCGGCCAGCTGATAAGGGAGGAGGGATTGTGATACTCTCCAAAGAACAATATCACAACACTATGACCCTCATGCTGGAGGACAGCAATACATACACAAAACTATTAAAAAACCCAGTCTTTGCATGCCGCAAGGCGCTCGAACAAGTGGTCTATCTGGGAGTCAAAAAGACAATATTGAATAAAAAAGAAGCAAGATTCCTTATACCTGAATCTTGTCGCACGCCAATTATCTATTCCGTCCCCAAACTACATAAACATAAGACTAACCCACCTCCGAGGCCGATAGTGAACGGCATTGAGTCAATAACAGCAAGGATGGGCCAGTATATAGACACTTTCTTGCAGCCGGCGGTTCAGAAAACCAGAGCTTATTTGAAAGATAGCAAAGAAATGCTAAAGGTCATAGATAACATCCAAGGAGAGAATAAACCATGGATCATGGCCACCGCAGACGTGTCGGCGTTATACACAATTATCCCTCATCATAGGGCCTGTGAAGCAGCCAAATGGGGCCTAAGAAGATATACCGAACTTCCATGTATGCAGCGGAAGTTCCTAATCAAATGTCTGGAATTTAGCCTCAAAAATAATTATTTTTGGTATAACCATTCATATTATCACCAACAAACTGGGGTGGCCATGGGAGCCAGATTTGCCCCAAGTATAGCCGGCCTGTTCATGGCACAGTGGGAAGAGTACAATGTTTTCAGCGAACGCCCAAGCCAACTGGTCATATATAAAAGGTACATTGATGATATTTTTATACTATGGGATGGAGAAGAAGGACACCTAATAGAATTCCTCATGAAACTCAATGACAATGACAGAAATATCAAACTAACTTGGGATATCAGTTCAGAAAAAATTAATTTTTTAGACCTAGAAATTTCGCTTGACAATTCTCTTTTTAACACTAAAACGCACTTTAAGGGAGTCGATAGAAACAGCTACCTCCCAACCACAAGCTGCCATCACAAGAACTGGATTTTTAATATCCCAAAAGGACAATTAATGCGTATAAAGAGAAATTGCACAAAAATTGAGACATACTTTGAACAGGCAGAGAAGATGGGCAAGAGATTCACCACAAAAGGCTATGACGGAAAATTTATTAAAACAAAAATAGAGGAAGTGGCTAAATTAGACCGGAACCAATTGATTGAAGAAAAAACTACCCAACAAGCAAAAACAATGAAAGGAATACCCCTTATCTTAGATTTTAACGTACAATACAGAAAAATAGAAAAGATAATAAAGCGCCATTGGCACATTCTGCGGGCAGATAGACAATTACAGGATATTCTCCCTGAGAACCCAAAATTTGTATACAAGAAAGCCCCAACAATCAGAGACATATTAGTGAAAAATGTTGTGGACCCACCCAAGAAACCATTTACTTTCTTCTCCGGAAACGGTTTTTTCCCATGCAAGAGGTGTTTTGCATGTCTCAGGACTAAACGCCCCAATAAGAAAGTTTTTAGTTTTACGGCAACCAGCACAGGAGAAAACCACGCAATCAAAGACTTTGTTTGCTGTAACACCGAAGGGGCAGTATATGTGCTTGAATGTAGCTGTGGTCTTCAGTACGTAGGACGTACCAAAAGACCCCTCAGAGTCCGTATCAAGGAGCACGTCCAAAACATCATCAACGGCTATGACAAGCACTGTGTATCTAAGCACTTTCTTACTTGTCACAACAGAGACCCCACTAACCTGAAATTTTGGGGCATCACCCCATATACAAAACACTGGCGGGGAGGCCATAAAGTAAGAACTTTAAGCAAGCTGGAATCCAAGTGGATCTATACCTTGGACACTTTTTGGCCCCGCGGCTTAAACATCGAGTTTGATCTAAACTGTTTCCTGAGTGATTTTTAGAATTTTCTAAAACAATTTTAAAATATTTTAAAATAATCTGTTAAAATAATGATAGTAGTTTCAATATGGCCTTAAAATTACTCAAAAGAGATCCTAGACCACTGATCCCCTATACTTTTATCTGAGAAAGAATCTTTTATATATATAATAAATCTTTTATATAGATTCTTATATATATATTTTTTTTACACATTGATTCATCTACTTGCTCCTGAAATTAGGGAAGCCTACTTATTTATGCAAGATTATACTTGTAGCTAGCAGCGAAGACAATATGCTAGTTTTTCAGGGAATATAACTAAATTAGTTTTTATTCTAAATATTTTATTCTTTTAACCAATAAATACATTACTCTTTTTATTCCTCTACTTAGAAACGATAGGCTGATGTTATTAGTATGATTTAATTGTATTCTTCTATTTTTAAACGATAGGCTGATGTTATTAGTACAATTTAATTTTATTAACGGTTTTACACATTATCCATTATGGTTAGAAATGTCTGTATGTATGTAGCTTCACTATTGTGGCACGGTTAGCATTCTATCAGTGTCCGCTGCCCCCCTTCCTCTTTGTCTAATGAGTATACATACTATGTAGTACAAATCCATTTTGTCCTGCGTTCTTGCAAGACACCATACCATCTATAATATCTTATAGGCAATTATTTTCCTAAAAATAATTCGTTCTCTTTGCCCGCTGGGTTTCCATTATTGGAAACACTAATGTCCTCCTTTGCTGACAGTCTAAGAGGTATCGAATCAGCTGGCAGCCCTTATTGGCTATTACCTATCAGCTGACATACACCCTGAGTCGAATTAGATCGAAAAAAACTCTAGGAAAATGGCCGCCGTAACTCATATACACAGGACTTCGGGAAAATGGCCGCCTAATGCCGGCCAATGCTACACTATTTAAGGACACTATTACAGCCTATACTTATCCCCTGAAGAAGTCACGTGTGGTGTGACGTCACGCGTAGGGACAGGATAGGCTGGACACACTGAAAGAAAGCTACGAGCTCGCCGCTCGTCGGATACAAATACCTTACCATTCATTTTTAAATGTGAGTACCTGCTGTTTTTGCCTAATAAACGCTGTTATTTTATAAACGGAGTTACACTATTGGGTTCCTTTATTCCTGTTTTTAAACACCCCCTGGACCATATCTGAGGGATTCCTGCCCCAGGACGGTGAGGAACATGTAGGAGCCGTTAGGTGAAAAAAACGAAAAAACTAAAGAACCAGTTTGGTCATAAGCTGTTGCCCCATCCCTGTGAGGTAAGGGGCCACTGCTCACTAGAGTGTTCTCGCACGAAGCTGCATGGAATTTTGAATCACCAAGCACTTTAACTGCTACATGCGCATGCCAGCACTTTATGTCACAAGATTATATTTAAGATTATGGACGTTTTTCTTGTATGATTCTCCCTCGGTTTCCATTTTATAATTTATTTGGACAATTTATTTATTACCGTCTATTTTTTGGAGTTAGTATTTGCACATGATTTTTACATTTGTCTGCACGTTTGCACTTTATGGAAAACTTGCTGTCTCACACCACTTAGTCCAGTTATATAGGTTGCACAGTGTTGGCACTATGCACTTTGCTGATTTGTGATTGAAGATTATGTAATTTTACCATTTATTTCACTGTTTTTTGGATTAGCACAGTCATATATGGTTAGTCAAGGTGGTTATTTATTTATTAATAAGACTGTTTATTCTTTACCGACATCCACATATTTATTCACCTATTTATTTATTTGTATTTTAGTTTGCACAGTGACATATTAGCACTCGTTTTTTGCACATCAGTGGCCCTCCAGGTCGATCTCTATACCTAATTTATTAATTAGAAGCTCATTTAATAGGATTAGCGCGGCACCATCTATCTATACAAAAACTAGGGGTTGTTGGAGTTCAGCATCATTGGACTGTGATGGGAACAACAAACACACAGTCTAAAGACAGAGAATACAGACATCTCAGATTGCTTTAAAAGTTTGTGGCTACCGAAACTGGGATTTTGTTAAAACATCTACAAAGTCAAGCAAAAACACAGGCTCATTGAACAGATGAGAGAAACAGCACAGGCAGAATAATATAGTCATCCCATATGTAGTTGGAGTGTTGGGAAAATTCAGAAGGACCTTTAACAAAAATAGCAACTCTGTGTCTTTCAAGCCCAGTAATATACTGAGACAGAAGCTTATACATAAAAAAGACTGAACACCCAAACACAAATGAAGAAATTAAGAAATTTGTTATATGATTGCAGCGTAGTAAGGACTTTGAAGACCTGCACATTGGGGAGAAGAAGCTACCTTTCAACAAAGAATAGCACAGCAAAGGATGACAAATTCTACAGGTCAAGGCACAAGGAAAGGGAACATTCTTTGAGGACAGTGGGGTGCACATTTTGGACAGAGAGGACCGAAATGCGTGACAGAGGACATCTGTATCAAACTTGATCAACCATCATTGAACAGTGGATGGGCCTTCAACACCATCTATCTTCCACATATAAAGTTGTTTTTACATCTCAGTACTGGCATTTTAAAACAAATTAGACATTCAGCCATGTGAATCAAAGGCTTTTTGACCTCAAGAATGGGAACGGGGTGGTTTCACAGTCACTGTAACAGGGTGGTTTCACAATTTTCACACCTGCCATTCCATAATAGATAGATCAAGGTGTCAGTGCTACCTGTTTGCTTATAAATGCCAGAGAGTTTTTTCCCTGACAGACACTTATTGGAACTGAAAAATGGGAATGGGAAATGGGACTTTTAATGAAGCACGTAGGTATAAAAAGATCTAATTTATTATATATGTCAATAATATAGTACATAGTAATAATCATGAATCAATGTAAAGTATCCATTACAATTCATATATATATATATATATATATATATATATATATATATATATATATATATATATATATATATATATATACATATAATGAGGGCAAAAGAGTTACCTGATTGTAGACAGTAAATATCACATAATAAATATTTTGAAAGGAATCTAAAAACACATGATAGATTGAAAAACGACATTTAACAACTCTACACGTTTCGAGATTGATCCACTCTTCAGGAGCATGCACGTGGATTTAAACTGACATGTAGTATGATAGAAAGGATTTCTATAAGGTCTGATCCTATCAAGGAAAAATAAATAAATATAAAAATGAAAATAAAGATTTTATTATAAAAACCCCCACTCTCTGAAATAATTACAAGGGCTGCTATGTGATGAGGGTATGGCACTGAAAATCGGGGACCCCCTAGGGGCATCACTACAGGGAGCTGAGGTGGTGTGGGTGGCCTGATGCCCAACAAGGACAACACCCAGGGGGACAGATTGCCAGGAAGTAGGAACTGTCGTGAGTGGCCATGAGTGCTAAAAGCCATCAAAAAGATACTTCTCAGAACATGGTATAAATATCTAAAATGCAATATGTCTGGTACTCAGTAAAGGGCAGGACAATTAAGTAAACTAGGAGTGTCAGTGAAGTCCAAGCAGGTGAGGGTAAAAATGAAAAAATAGTGGAAGATAAGAAAAAGGATCACCAAGAAAAGTGAATAAAACCAGTACCTAAATGTGCCAGTAAAACTAATAGTGAATAGTGAATTATCAAATTACCTGGAACTGGAGCATGGAAACCTAGAATCCAGGGTGATTCATAGAGTGAACTAATAAGGAAAATAAGACCACCAAGGTGAATCAGCCACCCAAAAATTGAGCCTATAAGGGGACGACCACCATTTGAACTGAAAGAACTACAAAATGCCTTCAGCATTACAGAACACATCCAGCTGAATGTGACTAATTACCACTAGCTATTTCCTATTTATCTAAATTACATTACCCACCCTTTTTATTAACTTTTTTTCATGTCTCCCCATTTTTACATCTGTACTTCTACCTCAAAGGTTTCAGCGTAGTTTAATCCACTGTTTATGAATTGTTCATGATTTGTTCTATGTCTTTATCATCACACAAGTATGCTTCTCCACTAAAGAAACCCACTTATGTTTCTCATCAATCTCCCATTCACTACCTGCATATGGCACATCACTTTTGTTCACACATTAACTTCCCCCATTCCCACCCATACCTCCTTCCCTTAAGTCCTTGAGCCATTTTGTTGCTGATGCCAATATTGGATCACACATTGTAAATGATATTTCACAAAGTGAACAAGCTGTTTCTCATTACTGTTTTACAAAAATGTCTTATTGTCCTAACACAGATTGTTTGCCACTTGCTTCACTCGGTCCATTTAAGCCCTGATAATGATTTTAAGGTATGCCTTTATTTTCACCTACAATGGCACAACTAAGAATGTCAAACCTTCTAATATACTGTTGTATACACTTCTGTATACATAGATGCAACCAATAACTGATACCAATTATTCCACTGGCATGTGCATGTTTTTCAATGCTGTTTAAAGCTGAACTCTGGCCAAACATAATATTTGGAAGTGTGTATTGTACAAAAATATAGCAGACATGAAGTGTGTGCCATGTGTGCAGGCTTCAGCTTTTTGTAAAACCCTAGCTTTACAGAAAGTAAGTGCCAAATGCACTGACACTGTGGCATGGTCAGGCTCAGAGACCAGTAGCTATAGTAGTAGATGGGCTCCCAGCAGTATAGGCATACAAGCAAATAATGCAGGCTCACCTGAGGTACAGAGTCTAAGTATTACCCAGGGTTCTCCAGTGCTCCTGATTGTGGAGATGGGTTTAGCTGTGTGTTAGTACCAGGTCGCGGTCCTCAGGATCACCCCACCAGGAGGTGAGAAAGCCGGGGTTTGGTAGCAGACATAACAGGTAAGGATCAAACAGAAGTGTAGTCGGTAAACAAGCCAAAGGTCAGTAACAAGTAGTTTTAGGTTGGGATCAAGATGAAGTGTAGTCGAGGAACAAGCCAAGGGTCAGTAAAGAGTGGTAATAAAAATACGGACGGCAGCAGAAAAGACAAAAGCAAGATACTGGCTGGAGAGAGCACAACAATCTGGCAAACATGAAGTGCAGAGACATGGCTTAAATCAGGAAGTTCGTGGGAGGAGCAAAGGGATTCAATTTTCGGCAAAAATCAAGGCACAAGGCAAAGTTGTCCAATGGATCAGAGACCAGTAGCTATAGCAGTAGATGGGCTCCCATTGACCAGCAGTATAGGTATACAAGCAAATAATGCAGGCTCACCTGAGGTACAGAGTCTAAGTATTACCCAAGGTTCACCAATGCTCTTGATTGTGGAGATGGGTTTAGCTGTGTGTTAGTACCAGGTCGCGGTCCTCAGGATCACCCCACCAGGAGGTGAGAAAGCCGGGGTTTAGTGGCAGACATAACAGGTAAGGATCAAACAGAAGTGTAGTCGGTAAACAAGCCAAAGGTCAGTAACAAGTAGTTTTAGGTTGGGATCAAGATGAAGTGTAGTCGAGGAACAAGCCAAGGGTCAGTAACGAGTGGTAATAAAGATACGGACGGCAGCAGGAAAGACAAAAACAAGATACTGGCTGGAGAGAGCACAACAATCTGGCAAACATGAGGTGCAGAGACATGGCTTAAATCAGGAAGTTCATGGGAGGAGCAAAGGAATTCAATTTTCAGCAAAAATCAAGGCAGAGTTGTCCAATGGATCAGAGACGGTTTTTTCTTGCATCTCACATAGCTCAGTGAGAAGAGTCATTGCCATTGGCAAGTCCAGGTCCTAACATACTGAGACTTACGCTACTGTAGCTCCCTCTAGTGTGTGCTAGGAGTTAGTACAGGTAAATTTACTGTCTCATGGTAAAATGAGTCTCTTGAATCTGGGTCAGGTGTTTATTAAGGTTCAGGGCTGGGTGACTCATTCTGGCTGCTCTTTGGTGCCTCCCCCCGAACTAGGAGGTTGGAGAATCTTGTAGAACTAGAGGGTGGGGGTTAGGGGGAGCTGCCTTGAAAGTTTTTAAAGAGCCCTAGCCAAGGCTAACAAGAGGTAGACTGGCAGGGGGCTGAGACCACTCCATAAATAGACATGAGCCATACCAGCAGGGCAGTTGGGTGAAAGATGGAGATGCAGTGTTGAGGTGGCTGTCAGTGGCCCTTGAGTTTAACCCCCTAGTCTGGGGGGGGTGTCCTGGCTCGGGTGCTGGAAGGATCCTGACAAAACATATGGGAGTAGGTTTTCCTGGAAGCATGGGAACAAGAGAGGACAGTGAGTAGTGCAACACTGTTTAGGGGACTAACAAAGGGGTAGACTGTCACATGTAGCCAGTCTTTCTGAAGACAGCTGTGTGCTTAAAGTGGAAGTAAATGTTCCTATCATTTTTAGGCAAGGAAGCTGCCATCTTGGCCTCTGTTTAATCTTCAACTGCCATGATGCTGCACATGTCATCAGTTATGACACCAGCCATTGGATTGTTTGACAGATTGGTTGAGGGCATAATCAATGTGAAAATGACATGTCTGTGTTTTAAAACTGTTAAATTGATGGGGTTACTTCTGCTTTAAATCTTCATTCTTCCTTGAGAGATCTCCTGAGAGTCAGCCAGGTGGGTTGGCACAGAGTCATTTGGGCAGACTGGTGTGGAGAGTTAGCCTGGAGGGCTAGTGAAAGTGGGAGCTACAGCCAGATGGGTTGGCAGTGCCTAAAGAGGTGGTGCTGGAATCAGTGGCCACAGAGGAGATGTTTCAAGCTGTTTCACTGCATTTGTGCTACACAAAAAGGGCTAAGAGCTCCTACTTGTAATGGGTTATTGCTAATCTGACTGGAGCCTGCCAGATCCTTCCAACTGATTCAGCTGGAGCAAGCAAGTGAATGTGCAGGAAGAAAGTGAAGGAGACTGTATATACAGTAGGTGTATATAGGAAGATGTCCCTGAAGTTTTGCTGAAGTCAATCCCACAACCTCCCAACCTTATCCAGGTTATTAACCCTCAAATAAATACCAAAAACAAAGTCACAGACTGTTCTCTCACTCTGGGTGCTTGTAAAAATTTGGTGTGCCTGACTGCACAGGAGTGGGGGATCCCTTTCATCTGCAGCTCCTACATGGGGTGTGCTGCACTACCTATTGGAGTACAGCTCTGCTAACGGTTGCTCACTCTGCAGTTCATGAATTTGGTAAAAGTCTTCTATTCTTTTCACATAATGCAAGGTGTTCTCTGAAAGGAGAAGATGCAGATGAATGTTACAAACTCTCCTCCTTCAATTACAGAATACCTTGCATTCTGTGAAAATAATGAAAGATGTTCCCTAATGTTTTGCTTAATGGAAAAAGTGCAGAGAGAGCAACCCTCTATCCGAAATGTACTCTAGCCAGAAGTGTAAGTCTCAGCACAAAACATTTGGTTATTATTATACTATGGGGGGTGAATAAAAGTAAACATTTTTCAGAATTCTGTAGTCTACAGAATGTGGGATCATACCTAGAGTTATACATTTTTGGGATTTTATTCTTATTTTACGTGATAATCTATAGTTTTTTTTAAGCATTTAACACTTTTCTTACACTTTTTAAGTTATGTATGTTCTAATGAACAATTGGTCTTATTTCAATATCTGTGTGTATACAATAAACATCCTTTTTATATTTATTTTTGTAGCCCTGGTGAAGGATAAGTGTGGTGACCCCTGACGTGCTGTGATTGTTTTATGTAAATATATGAAAATGTATTAAAGCTTCAGAGTGGTGCCTTTGTGGTCTTTATTTACTTTGATTTTAATTCTGGGTACACACCAAAGGAAAGCCTTGCTTAAAATGAACAGCCTCACCAGAGCCAGTGAGATTATTGAATGAATATGCTTTCTCTGTTTTATTGAAAAAAAATATGTTCAAAGTGTAGATGTCAACATGCTTTGACTGAGGGAATAATTAATAAATTTGGCTTTAGCAGACCAGTGTGTGTGGTTGCTTTTTAAATTTCTACTGGAAATCCCTCTGCAAAAATCCCATTTTATTTATCTATTTTTTTCTTGAGTTCAGCTTTAACCTAAATCCTAAACTCAGCCTTAAAACACACTTTTTTGCTGGTCATATATGGCACAAAGTGCCTACATAAATTATAAGTTATTTTTCTGAAACTAACCTCTCCAGGTGCATGCCTACTGCACAAAATTTGGCCCAGACCAAAAAAAATGAAAATCCCATCATTTGTGAGATTTATATTTTTAGCTGCTTGCCTCCCAGAATTCCACAATCTAATATGGGGGTTACAGCAGGGAAGAAGAGGTTGCCTGCACAGGATTCTATAATGGTAGTAATGCCGGACTGAGTTTGAGCCAAGGTCTGGTACAGTGTTTGCTCAATTTAGGGGTCTCCCTTGTTACGAGCAATACATTTTGCTGACTAGTAAGGATATATACAGACACGTTTAGTAAGATATATTAGTCTGAAGTTTTTGGGCTATGACAGGTCAATTATAAAGTTTTTAATAAACTGTTGAATTTGAATCAGTTCATACAGTACAACCATGCTACACACATTCACAGGGGTAAATGTAAACACTGATAAATATGGGTATGAAGGACAGTGCTATAAGAAATGGAATATATACATAAAAAAGTTGAGTAGGCTATGGGAGTACCTCATCCTATAGATATTTAAGGTTGAATATATTTTTTATTGATTTTAAAAAGGAAAAAAAATTAGAGCAAAGTGGGGTACAGAATGAAGTAAAAATAAAGGGGGGGTAGTGGTATACATATACCACACAACATACCAAACATTGTAAACAGTTGTGTAAGTGCTTGAAACAGTTCTGAATAACACAATGTGATATCCATATTACTTTGATTACAGGTAATAATAAATAACTCATGAGCTAACAGTTGAGGGTGGGTATAGGAGAAGGAAAAGAAGGGGGTAGGACGGGGGAGGGAGGGGGGGAAGAACCCAGCAGACTACACATATCCTCGAAAAGCTGTGAGTGGTCTGTGGATCTGTCCAGAGAGATGTAGAGTTTTGCTAAGTTGTGACAGAGACAGCATGGATAACCAGTCAGTTGAGGTGGGGGATTGTCAGTCTTGTTGCGGTTGAAATCGGCCTATGGTGGGGTGGACGAACTGTCGTGCAGTGGGCCATTGAGCTCTCACATGGGAACCACAGTGTTCCTGGGTGTTGTAGGCAGGGAGCCCCGGATTACCAACAAGGGGGGGCAGCGGACTAGGGTCTGTGGACAGAGCGTAGGTGGCTTGTTTGCCATACCATAGGGAGAGTGCCGCCAGTGTCAAGGGGGAGATCTTGGTCATTGTACGGAGTTTAGTGTTATATCCCCTTAAAAGAGCTTGAAGGTCTATTCGAGCCATATCTTGCTCAATAATCGTAGAGGGTTTGCTATCCTATAGATATTTAGGATATAGAGCTAATATGATGGTCTTTAATGGTAACGGTGTCTTTATTACAAAGGGCTAAAAATATTTTACAAATATAAAATCATTAGAAAAATACTCGGGTATCAATGAATTAGAAATCTCTGTTATTACAAATGTCAAGAGGTCGACGCGTTTCACATCTTTGCTTCTTCAGGACCTTATATTCTTGACTTAGAACAGAGATCCTGTTAAAAAAAAGAGAGAAACACATAAGTATTGTTTACATTTACATTGCATAGGAGCACAACAGAATTAATTTCAAAATATAATCCACTTGAATGGAGAATAGCATATATGGGGACTCACAACTAGGAGGAACCCGCAAAAAATGATGTACCAGGTATCGTAAGAGAGCAATCCACAACCAGTGTCTTTAAACAATAAATTAATCAATATAAGTAAAACCATCAGAAAATCATGTCATTTATTCTGAAAATGCCAATAAGTGTGGAATAAATAGATAAGACATGGGTTAGTAGGTTGACCATAGTAATAAAGTACTTACAAAGGATGGAGTCCTAGTTGGAAAAGGAGGGAAAGAGGGTGTAGGCATCAACCATACACCACAACACAGAGGAGCCTGCAATTACTCCATCAACAAGTCCCTAAATAAATCCAATATATAATCAATGTTCCACATAATAGGGATAGGGTTAATATATCTACTAAAACACGGAAACAGACAAAAAAGGATAATAAGATGTATATATACCTTAATAATATGAAGATGTTACTTAATAGTGCTGTTTAACATGAAGTTGCTCACTCACTTGTAAGGACAGAGTAACAGGTATATTCTGCTGATAATAGAAAAATGCATAATGAGAAGACTCCTATTCACATTTGATAGATGTATATAGGAGTACTAGTGAAAACAAAAAAATCACTAAAAACAAGGTATAAAATATGGCCACTTACCATCTGACTGGTGGCAAAAGATACTCTACACCTTACTGTTATTGCTATCTGGCGAATGTCTTCTTCCTCATCTTCCATCCACATTCATCATCCAAAGGATCTATGGAATACATAATTGCATATCTAATGAGCTGAAATCAGCTCACATAATGAACATAGCCATCTGTCCTTTAACAAAGCCTCGGATTGACTCACCTTTGTCTCCCATCAGCAAACACGGCACCATTCACCCAGCCCTTACATTCCAGACTGATTATATAGCCATTTTTGGAGCCAAAATGGCGTCCTAATTAATGTAAGAGGTGAAATAGTGGGAGGGTACTGGCAGGTTGTGGGGCAGGTAGGAATGGGAATTAGTAATATTTTTTGTTTTTGAACAGGATCTCTGTTCTAAGTCAAGAATATAAGGTCCTGAAGAAGCAAAGATGTGAAATGCGTCAAAACTCTTGACATTTGTAATAACAGAGATCTCTAATTCATTGATACCCGAGTATTTTTCTAATGATTTTATATTTGTAAAATATTTTTAACCCTTTGTAATAAAGACATTAAGTATTATTTTGTTTATACGTCCCTTACTGGTACCGTTAAAGAAATGGAATGTAATACATTATTTCAGGCCTAGATATTAACTAAGGACAGAATACCCTCTAATGACCAGCCTTTAAAATGCATCTACTGTTAAATGTTGTCTTTTGTTTAGTTAATGCAATGCTCTTGATTAATTCAAATTAAATTAATTATTTCCTAAACATTTCAAGTAATTAACAGTGACTTCTAGCATTAAATATGCCTTACTTCCTTACAGGCTTCTGAATATGAAGTAATAATGAACCAATCTCTGACACAAAGGATAAATGTATAAGTCCGTGTGTAATATAATTGTGTACCAATGACCATTTTTGGCTTTTATTGTAGGTTTATAGGAATGATTTCAGCACATAAAGATAATATGAAACACCAATAAGTTATTTTTGAAGAAACTAATCTCTGCTAGATTTATTTTACTGTTGCTGGGTGTTATTTTATTCTGCACTTTTAATAGCTACCAACATTATGAAGAAACTTGAATGTATATGCTATATTGAAAAATCAAAATACATCTATACTAGCTTATTTAATAAGGCAGTGCAAAGAGCAACAATTTGCATCAGGCAAGGTGGAAATCTTCACTGCATAAGAACAAGTAGAAATTTAAACCTATATTAGTTTATAGTAGTCGGGAAAAATAAAAAAATAATGATAGCTAGTAAGTCACTGTTTTTTTTCTTTAAGAACTACTAAAGTGTGTGTGTAGTGAAAACTTTTATTAGCTAGGGAAGGGTTAAAACCCCCGTTACAGTATTTTTGCTGTCCGTATCCTGCTGGAGATATATATATTTTTTTTATTCCCTGTATTGGAGATTCAACGACAAATTAAAGGAAATCTCCCCAAAATGTATAGTGAATGACAAATAGCAAAGAGGGAGAAAAACCTTGCATATTACCTTTAAAACTGTTTATTAAATTAGGAAGATGTCAAAAACATACTCATAAAAGCAGTACAGCTATATACATCAAGGGATATGCTGACCCTGGTAGCTGACACTGGACACAAGAAACAAATGCTTTACATGGACTCAGACATCACTCAGGTCCAGGTCCATATTAAGTATCTGTTTATTGTGTCCAGTGTCAGCTGTACTGTCTGCGTATCCCTTGATGTCTATAGATGTACTACGAGGCTTTGCTTCATATTTTTAGTTTTTTGTCATTCACAATGAAGATTTCCCCACTCAGAAGAGGGCAGCATACAATATAACTGTTTTCTTGTTCTGATGTACGCATTTGGTAAGTTTGGTGGGGGAGATATCTGGATAGTGGAAATTTTATCAATCTTGATTTTCCAATGATTGACAGTCTCCTGGGCAGTGAAAGAGTTCATGGGTGGAGGCAATGAGGGATGAAGTAGAGAGTTAAAAGTAGAGAAGAACTGATGAGGACTGGATGATAGGGTGTTAATGAGAGTGACAGGTCTGGGTATAATTCTTACTGAGGCTCAAGAGAGGCTTACAGCCCAGGAGTACCCCCATTATACTTCTGTTTTGTATGGTGCAATTCCACCACTTACCATACACTTCTTTAGCCTGGGTGCCTATACTTGATATAGCATGTTGGCACATGTGTGACATGTATGAGCAGCTGCCATGTGTATAAACAATGTTGTCTTTTTAATTTAGTGTGGTGAAGGGTAGTGTTTTTCTTACTCTGTTTTGTATGCAATATTTTTTATATTTTTCATGAATAAAGCCTGTTACTAATGCTGCATGGTCCCACATATAACCTCCTTTTTGGGCTTCTAACTGTCCTATTTCTGATGTAAATGTTTATTGCAGAGTAGGGATGAGCTTCGTGTTCGAGTCAAACCCATGTTCGACTCGAACATTGTCTGTTCGCCCGTTCGCCAAATTGCAAACAATATGGGCTGTTTGCGCCAAATTCGTGTGGCGCGTCACGGCCCATAATTCACTGCAGCATCGCAGAACATTGCTGGCTGATGATTGGCCATGCATGCACTATGACCCGCATGCTTGGCCAATCACAGCTCCGTCAGTAGAGAGAGCTGTAATTGGCCAAAGCCAGGGTGGCTTTGGCCAATTATGGCTCAGGGGGTTTAGAACACGCCCCACACTATATAAGGCCGCCTGCACGGTGGCCCTGTGTAGTGTGTTCCGGCGTGCTTAGAGAGAGAGAGAGACAGTGTCATTTCATTTGAGTTAGCTAGATTAGGCAGGACAGTCAGTGAGTTAGCTGCACTTATAGTGTATTGTGTATATATATATGCATCCCAGGTGTTATGTATATATATATATACACACTGTATTCAGTTTAGCTAGATCCATTCCTGTTATCTTCCTACTGACAGGCAGACTTGTCTTGTTACAGTATTTACAGCTACCTGAAGAAAATTGCTGGTGTTCTTTTGATCCTATTAATACCACAGTCAGGCAGCTAGACTATTTACAGTTAGTGTAGTGCGTCCTCCTCACAGTGTTCAGTTAAAGCTACAAGTTAGTTTAGCGTGACCTCTGCGCAGTGTTCAGCTAAAACTACAAGTTAGTGTAGTGCGTCCTCCTCACAGTGTTCAGTAAAAGCTACAAGTTAGTTTAGTGTGACCTCTGCACAGTGTTCAGCTAAAGCTACAAGTTAGGGTAGTGCGTACTCCTCACAGTGTTCAGCTAAAACTACAAGTTAGTGTAGTGCGACCTCTGCACAGTGTTCAGCTAAAGCTACAAGTTAGTGTAGTGTGTCCTCCTCACAGTGTTCAGCTAAAACTACAAGTTAGTGTAGTGCAACCTCTGCACATTGTTCAGATAAAGCTACAAGTTAGTGTAGTGCGTCCTCCTCACAGTGTTCAGCAAAAACTACAAGTTAGTGTAGTGCGACCTCTGCACAGTGTTCAGCTAAAGCTACAAGTTAGTGTAGTGCATCCTCTGAACAGTGTTCAGCTGAAACTACAAGTTAGTGTAGTGCGACCTCTGCACAGTGTTCAGCTAAAGCTACAAGTTAGTGTAGTGTGTCCTCCTCACAGTGTTCAGCTAAAGCTATAAGTTAGTTTTTTGCAAGCTCTGCATAGTGTTCAGGTAAAGCTACCTGTAAGAAGGTTGGTGGTGTTTTCCTGATCCTATCACTACCGCAGGCAGCTAAATAAGCTGCAAGTTATTTTTTTGCGAGCTCTGCACAGTGTTCACCTAAAGCTACCTGTCGAAGGTTGGTGGTGTTTTCCTGATCCTATCACTACCGTAGGCAGCTAAATAAGCTACAAGTTCGTTTTTTGCAAGCTCTGCATAGTGTTTAGCTAAAACTACAAGTTAGGCGGGGCGTGGCTTGGCGCGCGGCTCGGATGGAAGCACACTAGCAGAGCTCCGTAGGCCACACAGCCTTACAGCCTGACACCCTGCTGCAGAGCCCTCAATGCCGGGCAGAAAGCTCTATACCACCCCGCAGACACGATCCCGCCGTGGAAAACTGCCATCCGCTGCCAGGAATATCGCCGATTTCTTGAAACAAAAGCCGGCGGCAAGCAGCAGCAAGGCCGGTCCCAAGATGGCGCCGACGCAACAGACCGAGCTCCACGAGGAGGATTTCGGTGGAGATTCGGAATCTACAGAGGACACAGGTAGGGGAAAATCCAGAATGAATAAACCCCTGACCTATGCAGACATGTCGGTATTCTCGGCAGACATTAAATCCACGTTTTCAGCGGCTATTACAGACTTGAAAACTAACTTAGTAGTTCTCACTGAAAAGCTGGCGGCCTCAGAGCACGCAGGGAGACAGAGAGACAAGGCCCTACACAGACTGGATCAGGTCACTGCCTCACATGCCCATCACTTCATTGACTTGAACAGACACGTGGAAGACCTTGACAACAGAGGCAGGAGGAACAACATCAGGGTGCGGGGGATCCCCGAATCCGTGGAGGCAGATCAGATAACCCCGGCCCTCCAAAGGGTCTTTAACAGCCTCCTTGACAGGCAGGAAGAGACAGAAATAGAATTTGTCAGGGCTCACAGAGCCCTCCGGCCTAAAGGCCCTGATACTGCCCCGCCACGTGACATCATATGTTGCCTACAGAATTTTCAATTGAAGGAAGATATAATGCGCAGAGCAAGAAGAAATGACAGGATCATCTTTAATGGTGAAACCATCATGCTGTTTCATGACTTATCACAAATTACTTTAAAAAATCGCAGACCCCTACGACTGCTTTTGGATAAGCTCAGGGAAAGGGATCTCAGATATACTTGGCACTTCCCTTTTGCGCTCATTGTATCGGCGAATGGTCACCAACATGTGCTCCGCACTCCAGCGGATCTTCCTGATTTCTGTGCGGGACTAAACCTTGATCCAGTGGATCTCCCAGATTGGTACGCGGACTTTGCATTGCCACCACATGACAGAAGTCCACCTCGGTCGCCATTTTCCACACCGGAGAAGAGATTCTCTAAGAAGATGAAGCAGGGGAGATCTGGAGGTTCTAAACAGGACACCCCGAACTCAAGATCGAGAGTGGACCGTGACCAGGCTGAAGACTAAAGATCTGGCTGAACTACCCCTCATCGGTCATAATGACTCAATTCCACGCACCAGTTCACTGACTGTCGCAACCCCTCTTTTTTTTTTTTTTTTTTTTTTAATTTTTGTGGTCTCAGCTCGGACTAGTCCCTAATACTAACTTCTAATAAGTTACAGTAAACGTAAAGAGATCCAGAGCACAACAGAGGTTGTTGGCAAATGTTAATGACAAATTACTACCTAAATATTGCATAATAATTTTGTCCGGTAGTCATAAGGTTACGGGTGGAAGAAATGTCACAGGTGGTCACGACACTTTGAAGGTGATGACCATGAGGGTGGATGGGAGCGTATTATTGCAGTTAATGTCTGCGATTATATAACAGTTGGGTTGCCCCGCAAATTTTGGGGAGTTTGGACCCTCTGTTAGCCAGGGTGAATTCATCACATTTTTTTTCTGATTGCAGTTTATATGTAAGGCTGTGTGTTACATGGAGACGCGGTCAGCCAGTTATACTTCCAGTTTACAGGTTGTTTTTATTCTATTTTTTTTTTTGAGCACCGGTGCAGACATAAGACAACATTCTCTTTTTTGTTATCACACCAGGCGGCCGCCTCCCTTTGCCCCACAAAGTGATCTGGTGCTATCAGTAGACCACCAGACACACTATTTCTCTAGATAGGGCTCTATCTAGAGGCTAACCTAATCTTGTCTGTTGTTCATTGTTCTTTTCTCTCCTTTTTCTTCTCTCTCTAATCTCTCTAACTTCTTTTTTTTTTTTTTCTTGTAGACCTTGATCAATCGCGTTGCCCGCTTCACGAATTCACTGACTGTCTGTAAGTTCATTTTTTGAGAGTCTAGTTCACACCACCACCTTTGAGTCTGCATCATGGCCTACTCATTCCTGGGACGTAAGCCTACTGTAATATCACATAATGTTCAAGGGTTGAACATACCCGAAAAACGTAGCACGTTACTCAGAGAGATTAAAAAAGGTAAGCCACATTTTGTACTACTGCAAGAGACACACTTTAAGACCGGGCATATCCCCAGGCTCACCGACTCAACCTTTACTAGGGCATTTCATGCCACTAACGATCAGGCAAAGACAAAGGGAGTTACAATTCTAGTCAGTAAGAGTGCTCCCTTTGTTTTGTCGGAACAATTGATAGACCCGGAGGGAAGGTATATTTTCCTGAAAGGGACATATGGAGACTTTCCCATCACTATAGCGAATGTCTATTTCCCAAATAAAGCTCATTTAACCTTTTGCACTCAAATGGTTCACAAATTGCAGGATTTCACTTCGGGATGTCTGATCATGGGAGGGGATTTCAACATACCCTTGAATCCCTTGACGGACACCTCTAACGGGTCAACTAGTATTAGATACAGGACACTGAAGAGTATCAAAAACCTGCTCCACTCCCTTAAGTTGATAGATTCCTGGAGATTCCTAAACCCGACCGGTAGGGATTACACGTTCTACTCAACGCCCCACGAGAAGTATGCACGGTTAGACTACCTTTTTATTACACAAAACGATCTCCACACTCTCACAGAGGCACACATAGGCACTCAATCCATATCTGATCACGCCCCTATTGCACTAACCCTAGACTTGACTAAACAGACACAAAAATCCCAGATATGGAGACTCAACTCCTCCATACTCTCAGACCCTACTTATGTACACGATCTGAAGGAATCCCTGAGAGACTTTTTTGATCGAAATACGACGCCGGGGATGGACCCAATAACACTCTGGGAAGCCCACAAGTGTACAATTAGGGGGGAACTGATCTCTATAGGCTCAAAGCGGAAAAAACAGAGAGCAAAAGAGACTACACGTTTGATAAACCGCATCCACTACCTAGAAACTCTACCTAAACAGTCCCTGTCGGCTTCTACGGCCTCGGAACTATTGGACACTAGGAAATCTCTGCAGAACCTCTTTGACACTAAGGCAAAGCGCTTCTTGTTCTTCAAGAAGAAGATTTATTACGAGGGAGGTAACAAACCGGGGAAGACACTAGCTAGGGCTTTACGAACACACACCCATAACATCAACATTTCGGGTATCAAACGAGCAAATGGCTCCTTAAATGTCTCCACAGAAGATATTGCAAAACATTTTCACGAATACTACACAAACCTGTACAATTTACCACTACAACATAAATTACCAGGAATGACAGGCGACAGACCCCAGATCATCAGAGAATATTTAGTAAAAAGCGGGCTCCCATCTTTGGAAGACACAGAGGCAAATACATTAGAATGCCCAATTGACACATCTGAGATCAAACTTGCCATTAAAAATCTGAAACCAGGCAAAAGTCCGGGCCCGGATGGGTACACGGCAATTTACTATAAAACATTCGCAGATCTCCTGACAGCTCCCCTGACCGCGGCCTTGAACTCCATGTCTGATTCCAAGGAGATACCACCTGAATTACTCTCGGCATTTATTACGGTCATCCCAAAAGAGGGCAAGGACCCTCGTGAATGCGCTAGCTACCGTCCTATATCTCTGTTGAATATAGACGTAAAAATTTTTGCGAAAATACTTGCCAACAGACTGAAACCCATCCTCCATAAACTAATTGGCCCCGAGCAGGTTGGTTTTATGCCCGGCCGGGAGGCCAAGGACAATGTTATTAAATCTCTGTTGCTAACAAACAAGATCAGAACAAGCGATACAGGGGGCCTTCTCTTATCCACGGATGCGGAGAAGGCCTTCGATCGCGTGGCTTGGGACTACATGCTGGCCACCTGCAAACATGTGGGTCTGGGCTCGAAGATGTTGGCTTGGATTTCAGCACTTTATCAAAAGCCTACGGCTAGATTAAAAATCAATGGCACACTTTCCGAGAGAGTTCACATTGCCAACGGTACAAGACAGGGGTGTCCTTTATCCCCTCTCCTGTTTATATTGTCCTTGGAGCCATTCATCAGACAAATCAACTTAAATCCCTCGGTAAAGGGCTGGCGGGTGGGGGATAGGGAGTTCAAGGCCGCCGCATATGCGGATGACCTGTTGTTTTTTGTCTCGGGACCGCATATTACTCTCCCCAACATCATGAAGGAATTTGGAATTTTTGGTTATGTTTCTAACTTAAAAATAAACTATTCCAAGTCAGAGGCCCTGAATATTTCGCTTAATACCCACTCACTATCATCTGCAATGGCCAACTCTCCTTTCAAATGGGATCCCAAAAAACTGAAATATTTAGGGGTTAATTTAACACCACAGATCTCGTCATTATATGATCAAAATTTTCCCTCACTATTGAAAAGTATAGACAGAGACCTACACAACTGGCACTCAGGTACCTTCTCATGGTTTGGCAGGGCGGCCATCATTAAAATGACCGTACTGCCCAAGCTCCTATATGTAATACGCACATTACCGATTAAGTTACCACCAAGCTTCTTTAAGACCTTAAGAACCTTGTTCGTGAGATTTATCTGGGCTCACAAAAAACCTAGAATCAAGTTTGAAGCATTAATGAAAGTAAAAGAAGCTGGGGGGCTTGGAGTCCCCAACCTGAGAGATTACTATCTAGCATCACACGCTGCTAGGATCATTGATTGGCATTGTCATCGGGATAGTAAGGACTGGGTGGGGTTGGAGATGGCCCTCTTTTCCACTCCACTTTCTTTTGCCCCGTGGATACAATGGTCCAACTACCCTGACGACCTAAAGCGCCACCCCATCACAGGTACCACTCTCAAATTGATGCATGATTTACCCAGAGGCAAAGTGATCACTTCAGCGTTAGGCCCATTAACACCGATGAAAGACAATCCAGGCTTTATTCCAGGGCTTGTTAACTCCCACCTTCAGTCACCTAACACTGACAGACCCTTGCTGGCAGGCGAATGTTACCATCAGGGTAAAATCAAGGAGTTCCAGGCTCTAAAAAGGGTTGACAATGTAACAGAGTTGCCATATTGGGTTTACTTACAGGCTAGAAGTTACCTTAAGGAAAATCACAAGGGGGGAGACTTCTCTAGACCCCTGACGGAGTTTGAGTCGGTGTGCCGTAAGGGGGAACCGGTTAATAGAACAACTTCCATGGCGTATGCCTGGTTACAGGAAACGAAGGGACTAGCAGATGACAGACTCAGGGTGAGGTGGTCTGATGCTCTACAGAAAAACATAACCTCCACACAATGGAAGAACGCTTGTATTTTAGCACATAAGTGCTCCATAAGCACTAAGGCCCAAGAAACTGCGTACAAATTGATGACACGATGGTATCTAACACCAATGAGACTAAACAAATGGTTCCTACAAGTGTCGGACCGTTGCTGGCGTTGCATGGAAGACAAGGGATCGTTGTTGCATATCTGGTGGCAATGTCCTTTAATCGCCAACTTCTGGAATGAAGTTCTTGACCTAATTAAACTGATAACGGAGACAACTCTGCCTCTTGACGCAGCATGCTGCCTCATTCACATCTCCAACTGGCCTCTAAAAAAATACAAGCGTTCTCTCACAAGACATTTATTAAACGCTGCCAAATCATTGATCCCAATTTACTGGAAGTCCACACGTGTTCCAACAGTCACTGAATGGTTGCGCAGAGTAGCAGACTTCCATGAAATGGAAGATACGCTTGCTCAATCCAATGAACAGGTAGAAAGCTTTCTTGAGACCTGGCGTCCCTGGAACATTTTCAGATATTCCAAGGCTTTCAATGATATTAACGAAGCCCAGACATCTGGACCTATCTGAGACAGGATAACATGTTTCTACACCAACAGGTTCCTCTTAGCTGCAGTCAGCTGGGCAACGCGATTGATTGATTGATTATCCGCTAGACATCTACTTGAATAGGTAATAGTCATAAATTTCCTTTTTTCTACTCACCTTTTCCTTTTTTCCTTTTTTTTTTTTTTTTTTCTTTTTCTCTCTCTCTTGACTCGTATTGTTCTTTTTGATTCCGACATGCAAGTCAGATGATTATCCCCTTTGCTTTATTATTGAGGATAACTGGTCATGACAAGGTTAAGTGTAAAAGACAAGGGAATTATAATGCCGCGTACACACGGTCGGACTTTTCGTCTACAAAAGTCCAACGGACGCTGACGGACTAAAGCTGGCTGGTAATCCGATCGTGTGTGGGCTTCTTCGGACTTTCAACGTACTTTTTTAGCCTCAAATCCGACGTACTTTAGATTTGAAACATGCTTCAAATCTTTACGTCGTAACTACGACGGACCCCGAAGTCCGCTCGTCTGTATGCTAGTCCTACGGACAAAAAAATGACGCATGCTCATAAGCAAAAACTAAACGGAAGCACTCGGTCTAGTAAAACTAGTGTTCGTATTGTAGGTAGCACATTCATCACGCTGCAAAATCTGTGATCGTTGAATGCAGCGCATTTTATTTCTTCTTTACGAATGCTCTAAAGAACGAAGGTGTTTTGCTGTTCATAATCAGAGTTCTCCCAAACTGATTTCTGAATTCTTTTTCTCTTTGATCTCATGAATGATATAGTATGCTTTTTATAAACAATGTTTCCATACTAATAATACTTTTTCCCTTATTTTTTTTTTTTTTTTTTTAGGTTTGTAAAGTTACCACAAAGAACCCATTATTCTTTTTTTTTTTTTCTAGTGATTATTTTTTAGTTTTTAGATAAAGTTAACCCAAAGCACCGTTTTTGTTTATGTATATTTTTTTATTTTCAAGACTTACCACTTGAACATTATTAACATTAGTAATGTATTTTTGGTGTGTTTTTTTAAAACTCAATGAGATTGTTGTCCCTTGTTAATTTAACATTGTGTGTAAAATCAATGATTTAAAAGAAAACACATAAAGTCTTTTGCTAAACTCAAAAAAGATCCATTTATTCATGGTCAAAATAAAATAAAGAGGAAGTCAACGCTGGAAAAAGTCGGTGTACAAGAAAATTGGGATCTTGAGGAGTCCATATAAGAGGGAGCACAATCTGGTCCAAGAATCCCAGAGATCAACAGCACCAGCAGATGATCTAGATGTCCCCAGACTGTGGTCCTACAACAGCCTGCGTCTTCTGTCAGACCAGACTGAACCCAGGTCATCACTTTCTTCTCTTCCCTGCAGCCTTTCCTCCACGCTGCCCTGCAGCCTTCCCTGCAGCCTTCCCTGTAGCCTTCCCTGTAGCCTTCTTTTGAGGCTGTGGCTCTGGTGTTTCAGTTGTGGCAGGAGGAGGAGGAGGAGGAGGAGGAGGAGGGGGGGGGGCTGCCTCATGTAGTTGGGTGTTTTTGGTTAGCGTGCCCTGCAGCCCCTTATGGATTGTTTCCCCAAATAGGCGCTCACAAATGAGGCGCTGCTCCCAATCCATCTGAAGAAGCCTGCTGGCTAAGTAGCAGCCATAGGCTTCTTCCGCTTCGGGGGGGCTTGTTAAAAAACGGGTGGCCTGTTGCATGAGGCGCAGGGACGCGTCCTGTGTGACCATCCCCTTCCTGGCCCTTTTTTTGGGAAGGTGGAGGGGAGGCACTTGGGATTGGGTGAGGCTCCTACTGGGCCCAGCCACCTCACTTGGCCCAGCCACCTCACTTGGCCCAGCCACCTCACTTGGCCCAGCCACCTCACTGGGAGCAGCCACCTCATGCCTGACACTGGGCCCAGCCTCCTCCAGGATGATGGTGAATCCGGCCTCCTCCAGGCTGTCCATGGGCCCGGTCTCCTCCTGCCTGCCACTTTCCCCACATTCCTCCTGGATGGACTCATCCTGTGTATAAAAAAAGGACAATAGTTTTAGTTTCTTTTTTTGGGTTCATCAATGACACACAGTTTGCTTCTCATGACTAGCAAATTCAATGTGAATACATCTCTTTAATAAAAGAGTCTAATCAGACACCCTAATTATTTCAAGCAGGTGCCAAACATATTTAGTCACTACTATCATTTGATATGTATACACAATTTGGAGTGCTAAATTATTTGAGACAATTATAACATCCAGTTAACATCATTAATATTAGTACAGTAAATATTTGTTAAAATAATTTACCTGACTCCAGATGGTCATATCCGGTTCATCCAGGATGGAAGACCCAGCTTGCTCCTCATCAGCCTCTGCTGGGGTGGAGGGAAGGGTGGAGGGAAGGGTGGAGGGAAGGGTGGAGGGAAGGGTTGAAAGTGATGCCCTGGCTTCATTCTGGTCATCAAGAAAACGGAGTTGATTGTAGTACCACAGCCTGGGTACATAAACATCATCTGCTGATGCTCCTGATCTCCTTGATTCCTGGATCTTCCTATGCTCCCTTTTATACATGTTCCTCAAGACCCCAATTTTCTTGAGCACTGTCTCCATTGTTGCTCCCGGGATGGTCTCCTGGACAAAGGACAGAAGTCTCTCCAGCGTTGACTTCCTCACATGCTTGGCATAATACTGAGGGTGTTTCACCTCCCACAAATTCCTCATCTCTCGATACTTTGAAATAAAAGAAGTAAGGAACTCTGGATCCTTCAATAGGGGATTCATTATATCTGGAAAAGAGAAAGTCACAAGACCAAAAACACTTATTATATGTTTCTGCTAACCCCTCATCATCTTCTCCCTATGTAGGCCTCATCAATCTATCAAGCCATATAGGCCGCTTGCTACAAAGTCATGACCATAAACCCCCCCCAAAAAAATATATATATCTCAAATTACCTTCGTTTTGGAACGTCCTGGTCCACTATCACCTACGCACAGAACGTACGTACGACACGCGCGAAAGGCCCTCCTTTATACACTACGCATGTGTGAAACTCCGCCTGCGTCGCCCGCCCCTGACGTTCGAAATTAACTCATGTTCTCCGCCCCCTAATTTGACGCACAGAACGTACGTACGACACGTGCGAAAGGCCCTCCTTTATACACTACGCATGTGTGAAACTCCGCCTGCGTCGCCCGCCCCTGACGTTCGAAATTAACTCATGTTCTCCGCCCCTTTTTTGTTACGGCGCGTAGTGGAGTTAAAGAATGGCGGAGACACCTGAAATGTTGACGACCTCAGGTAGTGGAGACAGCCCGGAGGCTGGAACGTCTGGAACGTCAACGAAATCTATGAGGCCTAGATTTAAGGCCTCTAATATGAGTTTCAAAGAGATGGTGGAGATGGTGGCCATTCTTCACAAAGACGACTATGATGGCAATTATGGGCCGTACGCACGGCCAAATTTGCGCAAGGCCAAAATAATGGCGAAGGTCGTGGAGACTTTGCAGGCATCATTTGGGGTCCAGCGCTCCAAAGATCAATTGCGCAAAAGATGGTCTGACCTGAAACTCAGGGAGCCGGATCAATACCGACGTATCCGGAAAGTTCTTAAAAAAAGTAAGTACTTGTCGTGTTTTTCCCTTGTGTTTATTACCTTGTATACTGCTCCATGTGCTTTTCCTTCCTATACGATTTTTGTTCATCGTTTTAAACGATCTTTTAATAAACCTCGTTACATATCCATATCTATCTATCTATATCTATATATATATATATATATATATATATATATATATATATATATATAAATATATATATAAATATATATATAAATATATATATATATATATATATATATATCTATATATCTATATAGATATATAGATATATAGATATATAGATATATAGATATATATAGATATATATATATATATATATAGATATATATAGATATATATATCTATATATATATATCTATATATAAATATATATATATATATCTATATATCTATATATATATATCTATATATATATATATATCTATTTGAAGTTCTCTTAATTTTTTGGATTTACATTTAGTTAGATATTTAGAGATTTTGTTCCAGATATAGAGAGAGATCAAAAGATTATTAACTATATTTTGAGATATTGATATCTATCTATCCGGTATGTCTTTATAATTTTAAATATTGAACTAAAATAGGAACTCTACACAAACCACTTCACTACAAATGTGGGAAAATTATTATGTCCTAAAATATCTGTGTGCTAATTAGATTACTAATTTTTTGTTTCACATAGGGGAAAAATCACTCAGCCAACCACAAGAACACAGTCCACCCCAAGCAAAACAGGATTGGGCAATCAGCCCAAGTCCCATTGAGGATGTGGAGGAAGGAGAGGTGGGCGACATGGGCACCCCACCAGGTGAGTGTCTGACACACCAGCTTACGTTAATCTATGCATGGCTGCCTTTTGTTTAATTGAATTTGGCTACTCTATTTTAGGGGATCTGGTTGTGCTTCATTCAAGCAACAGTGACACCCCCGAGGATGTGGAGGAATTAGGCTACATGGCCACCCCACCAGGTCAGTGTCTGAGACAACAGCTTTATTTCTGGTAAGGTAAACTATGTATGTGTGCATATTTCTAAAGACATTTTTTGGTTTCATTCCACTTTAGGAACAACAAGAAGTGACTATTTCACCTCTGAAAGTGTCCAACGTCTAATTGGTCAAATAATGGCCTGGAATCAAGACATGGATCAAATGCGTAATCGGCTGGATCGTATGCAGCAGGAAATGAAGGACATGATTGATGTTTTGGGTCGAATCTAAATGCCCTTTTTTAAACCCCAAAACATCAATCATGTCCTTCATTTCCTGTTTTGCTGACCCCATTCTGGGCCTTCTCTTTCTTTTTTTGGCATAACATAAATGGCTGTTTAACCTAATGTCAAAAAGGAGGGCTGTCAAAAATCCACAAAAAAATAAAAATCGATTTTCTAAAAAACACCAAAAAAAAAAAAAAAAAATTGATTTTAAAAAACACAAAAAAATAAAAAAAAAATTGATTTTAAAAAACACAAAAAAATAAAAAAAAAATTGATTTTAAAAAACCCAAAAAAAAAAAAAATTGATTTTAAAAAACCCAAAAAAAAAAAAATTGATTTTAAAAAACCCCAAAAAAAAAAAAAATTGATTTTAAAACACCAAAAAATCAAAAAAATAATTAATGTTAAAAAACCAAAAAAAGTAAAAAAATTGATTTTAAAAAACCAAAAAAATAAAAAATAATTAATGTTAAAAAACCAAAAAAATTTAAAAAATTGATTTTAAAACACCAAAAAAATTAAAAATAATTAATGTTAAAAAACCAAAAAAATTTAAAAAATTGATTTTAAAACACCAAAAAAATAAAAAATAAAAACTTGCTTTTAAAAAAAAACAAAACTTGATTTTCCAAAAAAAAAGCCTGTTTTCGAAAATCCAAAAGCCAAAAATATTTTTTTGTGGATTAGGTAGAAATATTTAAATATAATTATATTTTGCTACATCATTAAGATACCATTATATTTTTGTCTATGAACATTTTATACTAAATGCAGAACTGAATGCATAACAACCATTAATAAAAACATCTCCTTTTATAGGATTTTAACAAATGTGTGGTTTGTTATTTCAAGGCTCAGTATCAGTTTGGTTATAATTGTCAAAAAGTTGTTTACAGTGGCAATGGAGCTTATTTAGACATTTTTAAAATTCAAATACAGTTGGCACTACAACTGCTCGACCATAACCTAGGAGACAGCCCAAAAGAAAGGCAAGCAATAAATATAATGCCAGATTTCAGCAATATTTTTTTTATTGTCAAAAAATTATATATCCTGGCCCATTGCAATGGCCCCCCTACCCATAAAATAATCAACATATTGCTGTCTAACCTGACGGGAACTTTGGGGGGCCAAGCCAGTACGGACAGTATCCAGGCCTGTAAGGTTGGCTTCTATTTGTCCGGCCTCAGGCCCAACTGTGCCTATATAATTGGCAGAATGCTTATTTAAAAAGTTGTGCAGAATGCAGCATGATAAAATTATAAAATTAAGTTTGTATTCCGCCAAATTAATGGCTGTTTGAAACAGGCGGAACCGGCTGGCCAGAATTCCAAACGCATTCTCAACCACTCTTCTAGCTCTGGCCAGCCGGTAATTAAAAACCCTCCTCTCCGGGGTGAGGGTTCTTTGGGGGAATGGCCTCATGAGGTGCTTGCTCAGAGCGAAGGCTTCATCGGCAATGAAGACAAAGGGGAGTCCTTCCACGTTATCCTCATCAGGTGGCAATCCCAGGCCACCACTCTGGAGACGCTGGCAGAACTCCGTCTGGGCAAATACTCCTCCATCCGACATCCGGCAATTCTTCCCCACGTCCACATATAAAAAATCATAGTGTGCCGACACCACCGCCATTAAAACAATACTGTGGAACCCCTTATAATTAAAATAATATGACCCCGAATGGGGTGGTGGCACAATGTGGACATGTTTCCCATCTATAGCCCCTCCACAATTGGGAAAGTCCCAACGGCTGGCAAAATGGGATGCCACAGTCTGCCATTCCTGTGGCGTTGAAGGAAACTGGGGAATCAAACAAGAAAACCAAAATCAATTAATTTGGAAGCTAACATTGCAAGAAAATTAGACAATTAAAAACATTATTCCCCAGCATCAGTATAACATTCAATAATTTAATTCTTCTGGAATAACTAATATGGAAAGGCACACTTATCAGATTGCTCACCCCCTCTGATAGAACATTGATTACATTTTAGGGGGTTGTGAAATCCCAAAAAAAAATTACTTTAACAACACGCAGCAATTTAGGGATAACAAAGGCTACAAGACTGCAGTTGTCGCACTCTGCAGGTGCAGTTGCTAACCAGCTTACAGTAAATGAGGTAATGTCAAAAGGCATTCATGTTGCAAAGAGTACACAATCACATGCAAGGGCAATTAATGAAAACACTTTGAGGCTTGCATATGATTTGATGATGGAAATCAGCAGAGCTTCTGCTCATTTACTAAAGCACTGGAACAAATGCACTTGTAGAGTGCACATGCATTTTGCAAAGTGCAACATAGATTTGCTTTAGACAAATCAACACCACAGAACATTCAAGCAAATTTTAACGAGGGTGGGGGTGGGGGGGTTGTGAAATCTAGCTAATTGCTAATTAGCAGCACACTATTTGGAGTGAGTTCAGGTGGGGGGGGGGGTTGTGAAATCTAGCTAATTGCTAATTAGCAGCACACTATTTGGAGTGAGTTCAGGTGGGGGGGGGGGGTTGTGAAATCTAGCTAATTGCTAATTAGCAGCACACTATTTGGAGTGAGTTCAGGTGGGGGGGGGGGGTTGTGAAATCTAGCTAATTGCTAATTAGCAGCACACTATTTGGAGTGAGTTCAGGTGGGGGGGGGGTTGTGAAATCTAGCTAATTGCTAATTATAAGCACACTAAATACACTCCAACAAAATACATTCAAAATGAGTAGACTAGGTGGATATGTTCCCATCACTTCATGCTGGGAAGGTTATTGAAGGAAACTATACATGCATGACAAAAAATAACAGGAAAAAATCCCAGCATGTGTGAGGATAAAAAGGGGACATTCACACTATATTGCAATGATGGGAAGTAGTGTTTGAAGCAAGAAATACATTACATTATCAAAGATTACATAAAAGAACATGTGATGCTAATAAAATAAAAATAGCTTACCTTAATATAGTCCTTCTGCAGGACCTGTATGATGGCAGAACAGGTCTCTGGGATAATGATCCCCAGAGCCTGGGGGGGAGATGCCTGTCGAGAACTTAAGGTCCTGCAGGCTTCTCCCTGTGGCCAAATACCGCAAGGTAGCGACCAGCCTCTGCTCCGGAGTGATGGCTTGCCTCATGCAGGTATCCTGCCTGCTGATATAGGGGGTCAGCAAAGCCACCAAACGATCAAAAACGGGGTCCGTCATCCGGAGAAAGTTCCTGAAATCCTCAGGATTATTCTCACGGATCTCACGGAGCAAAGGCATGTGACAGAACTGGTCACGCTGAAGCAACCAATTCTTGGTCCATGAACTCCTCCTCGCCCTGTTCATGGACTGGTCTTGGGCTGAAGAATAAACTACAGCACCAAGCACATACAATGCACGAGCTCTACGACGAGTACGTACAGGTAACATGGCTTCAAAACGGTCGGCTGGTCAGAACGCACTAAACAGAACGCACTGAAGAACAGCAAGGCCTGTGAAGAACGACCTGAAAATCAGGAACGAGCGGCCAATAAAACAAAGATTTCTCAATGCCAACTGACCAAACGCACTGAAAAGCAGATACAAACCTCACAAGCACAGACTGAACAACAGTTAAAACGAACTGAAAAATACGAGTCTCACAAGCGCGAATCGTCTCTCACCAAACTTCTACTAACACGAGATAAACACGAGATTAGCAGAAGGAGCCCAAAGGGTGTCGTACGGGCTATTGAACTTCCGTTTTATAGTCTCGTCGGACTTGGTGTACGTCACAGCGTACTAAGCTGGCGTACTTTTGTGTGGTCGTGTGTGGGCAAGTCCGTTCGTAAGAAAGTCTGCCCCAAGTCCGCCGAAGGTACGCCGGAAGTATGTCGGACAGGCTGTCCGACTTTTGTAGCTGCAAAGTCCGACCGTGTGTACGCGGCATAACAATGGCATAGTATATATCAAAAGTTGCACTTAACAACACTGTGTTCTTTTCATATTATAACAGAAATTGTTTATTCTTGATAACATTGTAAGATAGAGAGGACCAAATATGGCTTAATATGGATCTTTGCTGTGATTACAGTTAACTTTGTACTGTCTTGTCAACTATTGAATAAACTTTTTCTTGATGTAAAAAAAAACTACAAGTTAGTGTAGTGCAAGCTCTGCACAGTGTTCAGCTAAAGCTACCTGTAGAAGGTTGGTGGTGTTTTCCTGATCCTATCACTACCGCAGGCAGCTAAATAAGCTACAAGTTAGTTTTTACAAGCTCTGCACAGTGTTCACCTAAAGCTGCCTGTCGAAGGTTGGTGGTGTTTTCCTGATCCTATCACTACCGCAGGCAGCTAAATAAGCTACAAGTTATTTTTTTGCGAGCTCTGCACAGTGTTCACCTAAAGCTACCTGTAGAAGGTTGGCAGTGTTTTCCTGATCCTATCACTACCGCAGGCAGCTAAATAAGCTACAAGTTAGTTTTTTGCGACCTCTGCACAGTGTTCAGCTAAAACTACAAGTTAGTGTAGTGCGAGCTCTGCACAGCGTTCAGCTAAAGCTACCTGTAGAAGGTTGGTGGTGTTTTCCTGATCCTATCACTACCGCAGGCAACTAAATAAGCTACAAGTTATTTTTTTGCGAGCTCTGCACAGTGTTCAGCTAAAGCTACCTGTAGAAGGTTGGTGGTGTTATCATACTACAGGCAGGCAGTTGATTTTGCTAGCTGCAGTATCAGTATATATACTCTGTGTCTAGAGGCAACAGTGCTGGTCATGGAGACGGTGCATCCTCATCAGCACGTGGCCGTGGGACACACTTGGCCTTTTTTCTCGGCAGCTGGCCGCGTTGAGCCTTAACATGCGGAAGACTTGGTTGAGTGGATGACCAGGCCATCCTCTTCATCCTCTCTCACCCATGCTCAGGGTACTTTGTCTGGCAAAGCAGCTGCCAATGTGGCCTCTTCCCTCGGCTCAATGGCATCAGTGACTCCTTCCCTAGCCCCACCATGTCCTCCTGAGGAGTCCCTCAAATTGTTTGACCACAGTGTTGGGTACATGCTCCAGGAGGAAGCCCAGCGTTTAGAAGGCTCTGATGATGATAATGAGCTAGATGAAGGCAGTAACATGAGCACGGACAGAGGGGGTGCCCAAGAAGGACAGCAGTCTGGCAGTCATGCTCCCCCTGCTGCAGCATACTGCCAGGTTTGCTCCAGTGATGAGGAGGGAGGGGATGATGAGGTCACTGACTCAACGTGGGTGCCTGATAGGATAGAGGAGGAGGAGGAGGCACATCACCAACGAGGCAGGATGCCCTCCAGGGGCCAGCCTAAGGGCAGCCCACTGACTGCATCACACCCCAAAGCTCTGCATGTGCAGGGCGCTGCTGTCTCTGCGCGTTATTTCAAAAGTTCTTTGGTGTGGGCCTTTTTTGAGACGAGTGCATCAGATCGCACCACTGCTATTTGCAACATATGTCTCAAGCGTATCTCTCTTGGCCAAAACATCTCCCGCTTGGGCACCACATGCTTGACCAGACATATGTTGACCTGTCATGCAGTTCGTTGGCAAGCGTATCTAAAAGACCCACACCAAAGAACAAAGAGGACCTCTCCTTGCCCCTCATCAGCTGAGATCTCCAACCCCACTATACCTTCAGTCCTCTCTGAGACCTGCACTGAGAGGAATGAAAGTGTAGAATTAGGTGTGTCACAGCCAAGTACTTGTGGGCAATCTGCTTTCGGTACACCGACGTCAGATTGTACCAGGCAAATTTCCCTGCCTCAGCTGCTGCACCGCCAAAAGAAGTTCGCTTCCAGCCATCCACATGCCCAGTGGTTGAATACTAGCTTAGCAAAATTGCTAGCACCTCAACTGCTGCCTTTTCAGTTGGTAGACTCTGCCCCCTTCTGTGAATTTGTGGAATGTGCGGTTCCTCAGTGGCAGGTTCCCAAACGCCACTTTTTCTCATGGAAGAGAATTCCGGCTCTCTACCGGCATGTGGAAGGCAATGTCCATGCCTCGCTGGACAGGGCGGTCAGCGGTAAGGTGCATATTACTGCTGACTCATGGTCCAGCAGGCATGGATGTTACTTAAGTTGCACCGTGCATTGGGTGACTCTGCTGGCAGCTGGGAAGGATGCAGGACAAGGTGCAGTAGTGTTGGAAGTTGTTCCGCCACCACGCCTCCAAAATGCCACTACTAATGATTGTGACACACCTCTCTCCTCCACCCCCTCCTCTTCTTCCTCCATGGCCTCTTCCTGTGCTTTTTCCTCGGAACCAGTGGTGCTCCGTAGCCATTCAAGGGGCTACGCAAGTATGCAGGCCAAAAGATGCCATGCGGTGCTTGAGCTGGTGTGCTTGGGGGACAGGAGCCACACTGGGGTAGAGGTTCTGTCAGCTCTGCAGGGGCAGGTTCAGAGGTGGTTGATGCCACGCCAACTTAAGGCAGGAATTGTGGTTTTGTGACAATGGCACCAACCTCCTCTCTTCCCTCCGACAGGGACAACTGACTCATGTGCCCTCTTTGGCTCACGTCCTTAACTTGGTGGTGCAGCGGTTCTTGGGCAGGTACCCGGGCTTACAGGATGTCCTGAGGCAGGCCAGGAAAGTCTGTGTGCATTTCTGCCGGTCATATAATGCCAGTGTTTGGATGGCAGACCTCCAAAAGGAGTTTAACCTGCCCAAGAACCGCCTAATCTGTGACATGCCCACCAGGTAGAACTCAATGTGGCCATGCTGCAGTGGCTGCACACGCATCAGAGGGCCATCAATGAGTACCTGTGCGACCATGGCACCAGGACAGGGTCAGGGGAGCTTGTTTTTTTTTCCCACACCAGTGGGCCATGATCAGGTATGCATGCACTGTCCTGTCACCATTTGTGGAAGCCACGAGGATGGTGAGCAGTGACAATGCATGCATCAGTGACACTGTCCCCCTTGTCCACCTGTTGGAGCACACGCTGCGTTGAATAATGGACTTGAGGCAGAATAGAAGCAGGAAGAGGAGGACTTCCTTAGCTCTCAAGGCCCCCTTTATCCAGACAATGTTCCTGCGTGCCCGCCGATCACACAGGAAGAGGAGGAGGATTGTGTCAGTATGGAGGTGGAGCCTGGCACTCAGCATCAGCAGCAGTCTTTAAGGGATTAGTCCCAAGAAACACATGGACTTGTACGTGGCTAGGAGGAGGTGGCTGCAGACCATGTCGTCCTTAGTGACCCAGAGGACTCCGTATGGAATGCCTCAGCAAACCTACGCTGCATGGCCACCCTGATCCTGCAAAGCCTGCAAAGCCTGCGTAAGGATCCTCATATTCGTGCTATCAAGGAGAATGACCAATACTGGCTGGCAACCCTCCTTGATCCACGTTACAAGGGTAAGGTTGCGGACCTTATCTTGCCGTTGCAGAGGGAGCAGAGGATGAAACAACTTCGGGAGGCCTTGCAGAAAGGTCTGTGCAACGTGTTCCCAGAGACTGGGAGGTTACAAACTCCTGTTTCTGGACAACGTGTTGCTGAGGCTTCGGTCAGTCAAAGAAGGAGCGGTGGAGAAGGTGGCCGTCTGACCGATGCATTCAGACAATTTTTTAGTCCGCGGCCTCAAGGTATGATGGGTTCCAGCAACCATCGCCAGCGTCTGTTTTACATGGTGCAGGAATACCTAGGGGCAAGATCTGACTTGGACACCTTTCCCACCAAAAATTCTTTGGGTTACTGGGTCTTGAGGATGAATCACTGGCCAGAGCTTGCACAGTATGCAATTGAGCTACTGGCCTGTCCTGCATCCAGCGTTCTTTCGGAACGCACATTCAGTGCTGCTGGAGGCTTTGTAACTGATCACAGGGTGCGTCTATCCACCGACTCGGTCGATCGACTGATCTTCATAAAAATGAATCAGTCTTGGATCACCACCAACTACCAAGCACCTGATGCTGATGTAACCGAATAATTTTTTTTGAAATCTCAGATCCCTTCAAAGACTGCCTATGCTGATGCTGAGTGACTATCCTGAGTAATTATCCTCTTCCTCCTCAATGATCACGCTGATAGCTTGTAAGAACATTTTTGGTTCTGGGCGCCGCCACCAGTGCCTAAGGCCCAATTTTTCAGCCCCTGTTTAACAGGGGCATGTAATTACAATTTTTGATGCAATACTTTGCAGCAGGGCTCATTCCTGCGTTCCAACTAGAGTATCTGTGAGGGGTTGAGTGTTGTGGCACCAGCACCAGTGCCTAAGGCCCAATTTTTCTGCCCCTGTTTAACAGGGGCGTGTAATTACAGTTTTTGATGCAATACTTTGCAGCAGGGCTAGTTCCTGCGTTCAAACTAGAGTATCTGTGAGGGGTTGCAGTGTTGTGGCACCAGCACCAGTGCCTAAGGCCTAAATTTTCAGCCCTTGTTTAACAGGGGCGTGTAATTACAATTTTTGATGCAATACTTTGCAGCAGGGCTTGTTCCTGCATTCCAACTAGAGTATCTGTGAGGGGTTGCAGTGTTGTGGCACCAGCACTAGTGCCTAAAGCCCCATTTTTCAGCCCCTGTCTAACAGGGGTGTATAATTACAATTTTTGATGTAATACTTTGCAGCAGGGCTCGTTCCTGCGTTCCAACTAGAGTATGTGTGAGGGGATGCAGTGTTGTGGCACCAGCACCAGTGCCTAAGGCCCAATTTTTCAGCCCCTATTCAACAGGGGCATATAATTACAATTCTTGATCTAATATTTCACAGCAGGGCCCGTTTCTGCACCCACCAAGAGCGAGTGAGGACTTACAGTGTTGTGGCACCAGCACCACCACCACCACCAAAGGCCCAATTTTTCTGCCCCTGTTCAACGGGGGCATGTAATTACAATTCTTGATCTAATATTTCATGGCAGGGCCCTGTGAGGGCTTACAGTGTTGTGGCCACAACAACACCTAAGGTCCAAATTTCTGCTGAGTGTATAGGGCAGGCCCCTACTTTCAAACATCCAACTTACAAATGACTCCTACTTGCAAATGGAACAAGACAACAGGAAGTGAGATGAAATCTACCCCTAGGAAGGGAAATTCTCTCCTGTAAGAGTTAATATGGGAAAAACATTTCTCCTTTCCACTGATGCTTTATCACCAATCCTTGTTTCACAAAAAAAAACAAATTTTCAAAAAACATTTGTCATTGGGACAAAAAGTGAGGTGCAAACTTCTGAAGAGGAGCACAGACAGCAAAACAAATGTCACAGGGGTGATAACCCTTCCCTATGTTTTCCAAAAAGCTTAAAATAGATTTTTTGGCTGGAGCTAAACACGTTAAAAATGTACCAGTTCAAAATTACAAACAGATTCTACTTAACAACAAACCTACAGTCCCTGTCTTGTTTGTACCGCCTGTATACTGCTGTTCAGAGTACAGAGCCTGTATACTGCTGTTTCCTTTTTTTAATTTGGGTGCAGGGTTCCCCTTAATATCCATACAAGACCCAAAGGGCCTGGCAATGGACTGGGGGGTACCCATGCCGTTTGTCTCACTGATTTTCATCCATATTGCCAGGACCCGCCATTACATTAAAGCCGCAAGCAGTTTTAACCACTTGACAACTGGGCACTTAAACCCCCTTCCTAACCAGACCAATTTTCAGCTTTTGGTGCTCTCACATTTTGAATGACAATTACTCAGCCATGCAACACTGTATCTATATGAAATTTTTGTCCTTTTTTTCACACAAATGGAGCTTTCTTTTGGTGGTATTTAATCACCGCTGGGTTCTTTATTTTTTGCGCCGTAAAAGAAAAAAGACCGAAAAATCTGTAAAAAAATGCATTTTTCTTCATTTCTGTTATAATATTTCGCAAATTAGTAATTTTTCTTCATATATTTTGGCAAAAATGTATACCGCTACATATCTTTGGTAAAATTAACCCAAATCGGTGGATATTATTTGGTCTTTGTGAAAGTTATAGAGTCCAAAAGCTATGGTGTGAATATTTGAAAATTGATCACACCTGAAGTACTGACGGCCTATCTAATTTCTTGAGACCCTAACATTCCAGAAAAGTACAAATACCCCCCAAATTATACCTTTTTGGAAAGAAGACATTCCAAGGTATTTAGAAAGATGCATGGTGAGTTTTTTGAAGTTGTCATTTTTTCCCACAATTCTTTGCAAAATCAAGGTTTTTTTTTTTACTTTTTTTTTCCCCACAAAATTGTCATATTAGCAGGTTATTTCTCACACACCACATATGCATACCACAAATTACACCCCAAAACACATTCTGCTATTACTCCCGAGTACGGCGATACCACATGTGTGAGACTTTTACACAGCGTGGCCACATACGGAGGCCCAACATGCAGGGGAGCACCTTCAGGTGTTCTGGAGCACCCAGGCCAATTCCGACATTTCTCTCCTACATGTAAAAATCATCATTTATTTGCTAGAAAATTACATAGAATCCCAAAACATTATATATGTTTTTTTAGCAAAGACCCTAGAGAATACAATGGCGGTCGTTGCAACTTTTTATCTCGCACGGTATTTGCACAGCAATTTTTTAAACGCGTTTTTTTGGGAAAAAAACAGTTTTGTGCTTTACAAAAACCAAAACAGTAAAGTTAGCCTAATGTTTTTGCATAATGTGAAAGATGAAGTTATACTGAGTAAATAGATACCCAACATGTCACCTTTCAAAATTGCACGCGCTTGTGGAATGGCGCCAAACTTTGCTACTCAAAAATCCCCATAGGCGACGCTTTAAAATTTTTTACTGGTTACATGTTTTGAGTTACAGAGGAGGTCTAGGGCCAAAATTATTGCTCTCGCTCTACCGATCGAAGCGATACCTCACATGTGTGGTTTGAACATGGTTTTCATATGTGGGTGGGACTTACGTATGCGTTCGCTTCTGCATGCGAGCACGCAGGGACAGGGGCGCTTTAAATTTTTTATTTTTTTTTATTGTTCATTTTACTTTATTTATTTTAGTTTGATGCTTTTTTCCAAAAAAAAAAATTTTTGACCACTTTTATTCCTATTACAAGGAATATAAACATCCTTGTAATAGGAATATGGCATGACAGGTCCTCTTTACAGTGAGATATGGGGTCAATAAGACCCCACATCTCACCTCTAGGCTGGGAAGCCTGAAATAAAAAAAAAAAAAAAAAACGATCCTGGCTTCGATCGTAGCGGTGAGTCGGTAGAAGCGCGGGAGGGGGGACATCCCCTCTCGCCTCCCGTAAGAGCGATCAAGCAGTGGAACAGCTGCTATGATCATTCTCATGGTGTAGGGAATCGTCGGCTGAAAAAGCTGATATCTGAATGATGCCTGTAGCTGCACCCATCATTCAGATATCTCCGCACAAAGTCAAGGACGTTGTATGACGGCCGGTGGGCGGGAAGTGGTTAAAACGCATTTTTTTTTTAACACAAAGTTGCCCATTTATACAATATTTCTACCACATAACATGTACATACAAAAAATGACACCCCAAAATAGATTCCCCTGCTCCTCCTGAGTACGGCAATACCACATGTGTGAGACTTCCACAGCCTGGCCACATACAGAGGGCGAGTACAGCTGAGCATGGCTCAGCATGGCAGGGTATGGCGGGGTATTGCTGAGTATGGCGGGGTATTGCAGAGTATGGCGGAGTATGGCGGGGTATGGCGGAGTATGGCGGGGTATTGCGGAGTATGGCGGGGTATTGCAGGGTATTGCAGGGTATTGCGGAGTATGGCAGAGTATGGCGGGGTATGGCGGGGTATTGCGGAGTATGGCGGAGTATGGTGGGGTATGGCGGGGCATGGCAGAGTATGGCGGGGGCATTGCAGAGTATGGCGGGGGCATTGCAGAGTATGGCGGGGGCATTGCAGTGTATTGCGGGGGAATTGCAGAGTATTGCACAGCATTGCAGAGTATTGTGGGGGCATTGCAGAGTATTGTGGGGGCATTGCAGAGTATTGTGGGGGCATTGCAGAGTATTGCACAGCATTGCAAAGTATTGCACAGCATTGCAAAGTATTGCAAAGCATTGCAGAGTATTGTGGGGGCATTGCAGAGTACTGCACAGCATTGCAGAGTATTGCACAGCATTGCAGAGTATTGTGGGGGTATTGCAGAGTATTGCACAGCATTGCAGAGTATTGTGGGGGTATTGCACAGCATTGCAGAGTATTGTGGGGGTTTTGCATAGTATTGCACAGCATTGCAGAGTATTGTGGGGGTATTGCAGAGTATTGCACAGCATTGCAGTGTAGTGGGGATGGCTGAGCATGGATGGATGGATGCCTGGATGTCTCTGTGCAGTGCTGTGGGCACTACACATACAGCCCACAGCGCTGCAGACATCCATCCATCCCCCTCCCCGCTCACTGTGTACCGATCGGTACACAGGAGGGGAGGAGAGGAACCGGCGTCATCAGATGACGCCGGTCTGTTTACATGTGATCGCGCCGTCATTTGATCAGCGGCCATTTACCGGGATCCGTGATGCGCCGGGTCCTCCGGACCCGGCGGTCACGGATGTGTTCGGGTGCGCGCCCCAGGGGGCGCGCGAGAGGGGAATTCTGGGAGGACGTCATAGTACGCCCTCCCAGAGTTATCCAACCGCCCTGCAGCCGTCAGTCGGCTATGGGCCGGTTGGTAAGTGGTTAAATGACTTTTTTTCCTTTAAAAATTACATTTTGTGCAGGCACTGTGCTAAGCACGGGAAACACGCGCCACTTTACAGGCATACTATAGACACCCCCCAGGTATGATATTTAAAGGAATATTTCACTTTTTTGTTTACTTTAAGCATCATTAAAATCACTGCTCCCGAAAAAACGGCCATTTTTAAAAGTTTTTTTTGCATTGATACATGTCCCCTGGGGCAGGACCCGGGTCCCCAAACCCTTTTTAGGACAATACCATGCAAATTAGCCTTTAAAATGAGCACTTTTGATTTTGAACGTTTGAGTCCCATAGACGTCAATGGGGTTCTAACGTTCGTGCAAATTTTCGGTCCGTTCGCAGGTTCTGGTGCGAACCGAACCGGGTGGTGTACGGCTCATCCCTATTGCAAAGTTATGAGATCACATCTATATATTGGATGGTGATTCAGAGGTAGGTTACTGGCTGTTTGCACTATTTTAGTTCACCCATTTACACTAAGTGTGGTCCTAGGCAGATATGTTAGTCCTTTTTGTGGTTCTAATTCTGTGTGGGTTGAGGGGAAAAATGTGTACTCCTGAGCTGTGTAAGCCTTTTTGAGCCTCAGTAAGAATGAGAAGAATAAGAAGGATTATAAGAGTGAGCTGTCATAGGCACAAGTGACCAGGTCAGGGCAAGATGGGGGTTATATTTTATCAAAGAGTTGGTGAGTAAGCAGGGAGAGTGTAAAACTGATAAAGTTGTGATCAGTGAGAGATAAAAAAGGGTTCCTGAAGTGGTTGTAAAGAGTGTAGTTCTGGGAGAATAAATGGTCAAGGGTGTTGCCATCAGAAAAGGTAGAAGTGTCTGTTTATTCTGTTAGGTCAAAGGAAGAGGTTAGGTTGAGGATTTGAGAGTTTTGTTGGGGTGTTAACATTAACTAGATTAGTGTAACAGAGGAAGATAGTGGTTATTTCATAAACAAGGCAATATGGTTGCAAGGCAGATAAATTATTAAGGAAGCATGACACCAATTCAGGAGGCTGATAGATTACAACAAACCTCATAAAGACTGGAGAAAAAAAGACAAATACAGTGAGTTTCAAAGAGGGGAGTTACAGAAAGGGTGATGTTGGAAGACCTTGATAAATGCTTTGTGGGGATCTGAAGGAATCCAGCACCACCTCCCTTTGGTCCACTGAGTCTAGGCAGAGGCGGCTCTAGGCTTTGTGAGGCCTTAGGTAAACCTTAGACATGAGGCCCCACTCATGCCCATAATGGGAAAAACAACTATGAATTTACAGTTTCTAGAATTTTCTCTAACCAATTCTTCTTTAATCAAATATATATACTACATATACAATATATTACAAATATATATATCACAAGCACACAAATATAGATAACATTTGACAAGAGTCAAAAACCATATTTCTCCATTTACATGAAGGTCAGGTTAAAATAACCCAGCACAGAGTTCCCCCTTACATCAGAGTGTGCAGGATTCTCCCTTACAGTGCAAGGGGAAATTTGATATAAGGGGGAATGTTGCAGATTTTGGTGTAAGGGGGAACTCTGATGCAAGGGGGGGGGGGGCTCTGGTGACAAGATGACCTTATATCAGAGTCCACTGCATTCCCCTTTACATCAGAGTTCCTATTTATGTCATTGTCCACAGAGTTCCAACTTGCATTTAAAATGGAAACTCTAATGTGGGGGGGACTCTGGTCACCATAGAACACCTTCCGCAGAGTAAATGCACTAAGGTAAGGTGGGGGGGTCCTGATATAAGGTGTGACCTATATATTAGTGCCCCTTTACCTTACTGTATTCACTGCCCCTTACATCAGTGATCCCCCCTCAGACTGGCCTTGCTACGCTGTCACTGACCACCATGCAGGTGCACCGTGCAGGGCACAGTCAGATGGTCCTCTCTGGGCTTCAGCTTGGTGGCTCTCGTTTCAAACTATATTAGACTACGAGACTGTGTGACCATAATAAAAGAGATGATCAGAGGCTACAGACATGATACAAGAGCTGGTCAGAGACTGCAAACAAACTACAGAAGATAGAAAGGAGATACCCCCAATAATGAATGGAACTTTAACGGCAACAAAGTAAAAGTTAAACACAATATATTTTATTCAAAATGTACATATATTTGTGGAGAATATAGATTTTCAAACCAATAAAAACAATGATGATAATGGTGATGAATTCCCATATGATGTCCAGATGGTCTGACGCGTTTCAGGACAAATTATGTCCCTTCGTCAGGGGCAATTGTCAGGAAGGGACCACACTATACAATAAAATCAAATACATTAATCAGTAACAATATAAAAAATTCAAATCAGTTGCTTCAAATACAGGACATACAGCATAATAATCGCATCACAAAGAGAATACCCAGAACGGTCATCATAAAAGTTCACTGCTGGACCAATGGCGACACTTGCATCAAGAACAGACACCACTAGTGTCCAAAGAGCAAAGGTTGTAAAGGGTGGGTCCCCACTCATCCACACTAGTCCAACCCAATGGTGACGACAGCAGGCACACACATAAGTACCGCCTCTCCGTGTTTCCCAGAGTCTTCCCTCAGTGCACAATCTATTATGGAGAGGGTGGGATTTTTTTATTATGACAATTATGGTTAAACTACTCCATGTCTGAAAGAGTCCTCTTTTTAACAGACATGGATAAAATATAGAAGAAGGCACAGTTACAAAATTGTCTGTGCAAATATGTCCTACCTCCATAAATTCCACTTCCAGGGTAAGACAGGGAATAGCGACTGCCAAAGGCATACACAGGAGCATTGCCCTCAAATCTTCCTCCTAGGTCACTATAGGATATAATCTAAACAGAGGCAAAAAAAAAAGAGTATCCGGTGGTAAATAGTCATTCAGTAAACCAGTTCATGTCAGCAGGATTGTACCTTTCACAGACATGAACTGTAATATAAATGACAGAAGGGAAAAGATGCTTAATGACAGGCTCGAAGAGCCAACACATACCTCAGTGAGATCCTATTTACCAGGATTGGGTTGTAAGATAGAGAGGGTATCCTTAAACTTTAAAGTTTAAAAGATCAGTGCTCGTATCCGCCGTCTGGTGCAATGACAGCATTAGCGTCTGGCACTTACTTTATATAAGGAAGGATCCAGGAGTGGCGCACAGCATCATGACATCACTCCATTGGACGCCATGATGATGTTACTTCTAGCATCCACCCGACCAACAGGTGCTTCCGTGTATTCACAGTGCATGTGCAGGGATTTGTATACGGAGGCCTATGATCAGCGGTTGCATAGTAACCGTTAAACAAGACAAAATAGGGCCTTCAAATGCGGAACAAATTGTTTTAAATATTACAACCCTGTCTATTATTATTATATCATGCACTAAGTGAAGACTCTGGGAAACACGGAGGGGTGGTACTTATGTGTGTGCCTCCTGTCGTCACCATTGGGTTGGACTAGTGTGGATGAGTGGGGACCCACCCTTTACAACCCTTGCCCTTTGGACACTGGTGGTGTCTGTTCTTGATGCAAGTGTCGCCATTGGTCCGGCAGTGAACTTTTATGATGACCGTTCTGGGTATGCTCTTTGTGATGCAATTATTATGCTGTATGTCCTGTATTTGAAGCAACTGATTTGAATTGTATATACTTTTACTGATTACCGTATTTGATTTTATTGTATAGTGTTATCCCTTCCTGACAATTTCCCCCCACGAAGGAACGTAATTTGTCCTGAAAAAATTTGTTGGGCCATCTGGACATCATATGGGAATTCATCACCATTATCATCATTGTTTTTATTGCTTTAAAAATCTATAATCTCCACACATATATGTACATTTTGAATAGAAATATATTGTACTTTACTTTTACTTTGTTGTCGTTAAAGTCCCATTCATTATTGAGGGTATCTCCTTTCTATCTATTGTACCAGGGATGTTGGCAGCTTCATTAGGTATAGTTGGATGTTCTTTCCTTATGTCTACTACAGGAGATGGTCAGAGATTGCAGACATACTACAGGAGATTGTAAGAAACTGCATACATCATACAGGAGATGGTCAGAGAGTGTGCAGACATGGTACAAAAGATGGTCAGAGACTGCAGACATAGTACAGGAGATGGTCAGAGACTGCATACCTGATACAGGAGATGGTCAGAGAGTGTGTGGACATGGTAAAGGAGCTGGTCAGAGACTGCATACATTATACAGGAGATGGTCAGAGACTGCAGACATGATACAGGAGATGGCCAGAGAGTGTGCAGACATGGTACAGAAGATGGTCATAGACTGCAGACATTGTACAGGAGATGGTCAGGGACTGCATACTTGATACAGGAGATGGTCAGAGAATGTGTGGACATGGTAGGGGAGATGGTCAGAGACTGCATATATGCTACAGGAGATGGTCAGAGACTGCAGACATTGTACAGGAGATGGTCAGAGACTGCAGACATGATACAGAGATGGTCAGAGAGTGTGTGGACATGGTACAGGAGATGGTCAGAGACTGCAGACATTGTACAGGAGATGGACATAGACTGCAGACATTGTACAGGAGATGGTCAGAGACTGCATACCTGATACAGGAGATGGTCAGAGAGTGTGTGGACATGGTACAGGAGATGGTCAGAGACTGCATACATGCTACAGGAGATTGTCAGACATTGCAGACAAAGTACAGGAGATGGTTAGAGACTGCAGACATGATACAGGACATGGTCAGAGAGTGTGCGAACATGGTACAGGAGATGGTCAGAGACTGCAGACATAGTACTGGAGATGGATAGAGAAAAAGAGTGCAGCGCTGGATAAATACCACAAGTGGTGTGTGTAATATAACAATGGATCAATAACGTTAGACATGTGCACACTGAAATATTTTGTTTCGAAATTTCGTTTTCGTCCGAAAAATAAATTTATTTAGTTACTCCCGAAATTCATTTTTATTAATTTAGTTTTTCGTTAAAAATTGCATTCGTCTGAAAATCCAAATTAATTAAGGTCGAATCTGTCATTGAAGGCTTATGGTGTCTGTCGAATGTTCAAAGAAGATTCGACAGAGCAGCTAAACTGTACGTGTACATTTCCGGTCGAATTTTCCGCCTACAAGCTAGCTGTAGTAGAATTCTAATGTTGTATGACTAGTAATAATTATATTTATTAATTATTTTACTAGTCAACCAACATTAGAATTTTTCTATAGCCTATGGGCGGATGCATTTGACCGGAAATGTAAGATTGCAGCGCCGTACAGTTTAGCTGCTCCGTCGAATCTTCTTAGAACTTTCGACAGACACCATAAGCCAAAGATTCGACGTTTGTATGTTTTTCGTTGCTTTGTTGAATCTTCGTCGTTCATGTTGAATGGTCTACTCTACCCCAACAGTCAGCCAACTTTCACATTCGTTTCTCAATCTCCAAGTGCAATGGTGGGCACGGCATCTGATGTTGTGTCAGATATTGATATGGCATTATATAATAGAATCTATAATAACAAATCCACCCCCACAACACGGGCAGCTTCTGAGGCTATCACAACACTAGCAACACTAGTATCACTATCAAGTTCACAACACTAACACAATAGCAGCAGATTATTATGAAAAAGTTAAGTTGAATTGTAGCTTGCTTTACTATTGTTCTGCTGCTGTGCTTATGCTTAATTGCTAAATAATTCAGGTTCTCTGACAAACGGACCAGCTAAGATTGACTGTCTTCTAAAAATGATTCAGTGTGTGTGTCTCTCTCTGCTAGCAAATCGTAAGTGAAAGTAAGTTGGCTGTACGCGTGTACTTAGTTCTAGCTATTTTACCGCCCCTCCTCTTTGGTTACAATCAGCCAATAACATTCATCAGCATCATTATTTTTATTTTACTTCCCCCACCCAATTACAGCAGCGATCTTTTCTCTCTATGTCAAATCTTTTTTCTCTATGTCAAATCTGTTCTCTCTATGTAGAATAATCTTGGACTAATAGAGTTAAGGTTAGGCACATTCGACCACAGGTTCAATAGACACAGATTGTTATTGTCAGCGTCATGTCGAATCTCCTATCTATATCGAACTGTTGTCGCAACGAAAACGAAAATAAAGCATTTGTTTATGTCGGATATTTCGGTTTTCGTATTCTGCACATTCGTTACCGTTTGTTAAAACGATAACGAAAATACCTGAAATTTGGACGAAAATGCATTTGGACGAAAACGAATGCAAATGTCTAAAAAACATTGAAATCAAGTATTAATAAAAAAATCTGATAATAAAATTAGATGAATATAGGATATTGATTGATAATAGCATCTAATGAATTAAAAAATCAATTTAAAAATAATCAATTAATAGTGCATACATATAAAGCACAAAAACATAAACTGATGAAAAAATTTTGAGGAAATAACAAACAGTTCATGAAGTGAAATAAAGTCCAAATGTGAGATGTCCAATGGAAGACCCTGGGTCTGTACTTTCACCGCTAGTGCTGCCCGTCACCATACAGTAAAGCAATGGAGGCTTACCAGATAGCCTGAGACCGCCCTTATTCAGGGGGTTCAAAACAGGCTTAGTAGAACAATCGGAACCACAGGAAACACTGCTGGAATCTCACTAACTTCCTTCATGGATAACCGATCAGCAGCAGCAAAAGGCACCTTAGATGACGCATTCCCAGGAGGCGATTACCATACAGCAGTAGATATACACTTCCATAGATCCAACCAAGGCATTCCATGAGTTTTCAAGGGGAGAAAGAAGACTCCATTAGTGCATAAAATCTTTGGCTGATTTATTCAAATTTAAAAAGTACATGCGTGATTCTGTCTTTAGATACCAGTGGAGTTTTTTTACTCCTTGCAAGGAATGTTTTATGTGTTTGTACTTTTTAAATTTGAATAAATCAGCCAAAGATTTTGAGAAAATTGAGATCAGTGGCAATCCTAATGAACTGCTGTTCACAGTTTCATAAAAGGACACCCAACTTTTTACTATTTACAAATGGCTGTGGGAAAATACCACTTGAGAGAAGTCTTCTAGCGGTTATATGGTCTATCCAGAGTACATGAATACCCCCTAGGCAAAAACAAAGAGGAATTCATGTTACAAATCCTTATATGCAGTGGGTGCATTGCTTTGTCAGGCTAAGAACATTTTAGTAATTACAGAAAATATATTTTATATATTCAAATGAATGGGATCATCGCCACGATTACTTGTGCATTTAGGAGGCACTTGCAGAACCCTTGCCCTCACCATCTGTCCAGCATATCACAGCTTCCTCACTCCCAGTAATGGTATTGGATCCCACCGTGCACACCTAGAGTGGACCCCATGCCCGCACTACACTTAAATCTTTTTATTCCATACATGTGTATAGGAAAAGGGCCCCGGTGGTGCAGATCTGCTCCTGTTGCTTTGGGAGATGGAATGTGGCTGAAGGAGTGCTGACAACATTTCACTCACTGCAAGAGGTTATCTCATCTGCATGTACATGCTTACTAACAGGCTGCTAGAGAAACCGTTGACACCCTTGGTAACCTTTGTATCTTCATACTATATTAACTCTTGCGCTGATTTCTTCATATCCCAATGTGTTTAGTGACCCAAGCTGTAGACTACATATGCAGATTAGATGATCACAGTACTATGCACTTCTGGGGGTAAAAAAGAAATACATGTATATCTCAATACAAACTCTAAACACGGGTAGCTGCTGCTTAATCAATATACATAGTCCTTATATAGAGCAAAAACCCTAATCACTCCAGCAGCTCTTCACCAAAGAAATTCCACAGAGGAGGCTCCACCTCCCAGTGTTAGTAGTGCATGTAAAGATCATAACAGCCAAATCCCCTCCACTGGTACTAACTTTTCCATAAATGTTAGCTTGTACTCCACTTCAACACACCACAAGTTAAAGAAAGTGTCTCTCTTCCCTTTTGCCACCACACTCACTGTTATTTATTGCCTCTCATCTCAGATCGGCAAACACGCTTAGTTATACCCACACCACAGCAAACAGCAATCCAATTGTTTTCAGGGTCCCCTGGAAAAGCATAAAGGACACGGGCAATCCCCATAGCGTAAGTCACGCTATGCTCACCTTTGGAGGAAATAAGAACAACAAAACCTATACGTGACTATACGGTGACAAGAAGTGATGTCAGAGCCACTACTAACACTGGGAGGTGGAGGCTCCTCTGCTGAATTTCTTTGGTGAAGCACTGCTGGAGTGATTGGACTTTTTGCTTTATATAAGGTATGTGTGCCAATTACTTACATTGCACTCCTTTGTAACTTCAGACCAGGCAAAGCTTCAAACATTTTACTTGAAGAATAACTTAATATTAGGGATGGGCGAACGGTTCGGCCCAAGCATAAGTTTGGGCTGAACATTGGCTGTTCGCCCATTTGACAAACACAAGAATTATCAGAGCGTTCGATCATTTGTTCGACCCGCCGAATTACCACAATGCACTGCGCCGCAGCACTGGAATCCCTGATTGGCTGAAGCAATGAAAGCTTTGCCCAATCAGAGCACAGAGCACTGTCAGAGCCATGATTGGACACTGTCATGATGACTCTCTCCAATCATGGCTCATTGCTCTTAGTCCCACCCCACACTATAAAAGTATTCTTTCAATAGCAGGACTCTGTTCAATGCTATTAGACAGTGTGCTATAGTGTGTTATTCTGATTCTATTGTCTGTGTAGAATATCAGTTTAGTGTGAATCTAGTGATAGTTCAGTCAGTATGAGTGTAGTGACCATCATTCATCTTTACATTAATGTGAATCTAGTGATAGTTCAGTCAGTGTGAGTGTAGTGACCGTTTAACAAAGTATATTTCAGCGCATTACTGCAAGTTATCGCCGTATATTTCATCGCAATACGTGCCATTTAACGCAGTATATTTCTGTGCGTTACATGTCACTTAATGCAGTATATTTCTGTGCATTACTGCATGTTTAACGGCATGTATTTCAGTGCCTTACCCTCTGTTTAACGCAGTATAGTTCAGTGCCTTACTGCGAATTTAACGCCGTATATTTCAGTGCGTTAATGCAGGTCTAACGCTGTGTATTTCAGTGCATCACTGCAAGTTTAACGCTGTATATTTCAGTGCGTTACGTGCCATTTAACACTGTATATTTCAGTGCGTTGTGTGCCATTTAACGCAGTTTATTTCTGTGTGTTAAAACACATTTAAGGCAGTATAATTCAGTGCATTACTGCAAGTTTAACGCCATATATTTGGTGCATTACCTTCCATTTAACGCAGTATAGTTCTGTGCGTTACTACAAGTTTAACACTGTATATTTTAGTGCGCTACTGCAAATTTTCTATTTCAATAGTTTTATTGAAAAGTTAATAAAACAATAAGGAAGATCAAGATTACAGGTCTTACCAAAAGATCAACTTATACTCATACACATAACGTAGTTGGCAGATCATAAACTGCTTGTTGGACACAGAAAGATATGTCATAATCATTACATTGAATTTCATAAGATCGACTCCAAAAAGAGGGGAAACTCCCCTACTCCAGCACCCCACCTGGGAGCTCGCTGTGCTAGGAGGGGAGGTCCACCACTCAGGAGAAGCAATACCATTAAACCAGAGATATATGATTAAATAATAATGTAGTAACGTTTGTAATAGGATTAGTGAATTCAAACCTGAGGTGTCTATCTTGAGTATTATACCTAGAAAGACAGAATAACTAGTAGAGCTTATGGTAAGGTTTGCCTGTGACTATCCAACTAGCGAGGAAAGAGATATCATAGGTTCAGTCAGCAGTAAATAAGCTTTGTTAAGTATCTGAAGAAGCCTATCATCTATAATAAGGTAATGGATTAAAGTAACTTCTGTAAGTGTTAGCAAAGTAGTCTAACCTGCATGCCAAAAATCTATAGGGTAAGTAAGGGAAAAAGATAGGAAAGGAAAGAGAAAAGAAAAGAGAGGATAGAGAACAAGAAATGATACATCATGAGACAGTGCGGTACTCGCTCAACCACAGGGGTCCAGGTCAAGCTGTAGACAAAGGTGGCGGAGATATATATTTAACCCATGGGTCCCATGTGGCATTGTGTTTAGCAGTAGTGTCCAGGAGAATACTAACCATCTTCTCCTGGGCCATGATCCATGAAATCTTTCTCTTAACCAAGAGAAATGAAACAGTGGATCTCTTCCAGACCCGTGCAATCGTGAGTTTGGTCCCCAGGAAAATGAACATAATAAGTCATTGAACAACTTTAGGAGTTTTAGGGCAGGGAAAATTTAGGAGAGCCAGCTGAGGAGACTTTTGGATTGGGAAGCCTGTTATTTTCCTGATGGTATGAAAGATCCTATTCCATAAACCCCTGATTTTAGGGCAGTCCCACCAAATGTGTAACATGGACCCTATATGCCCACAATTTCAGAAGCACATAGGGGAAGCACTGGGGTAGATTTTGGAGAGTTTGAGAGGGACCATGTACCATCGCATAAGGACTTTCAGATTTGCTTCAATTAAAGCTATATTCAGTATGCCCTTAGATGCTGCAAGGGAAGCTCTATGCCATTCCTCAATACTCCATGTGTGATGGAGATCACTCTCCCATTCTCGCATAAAGAGTGATTTAGTCTCAGCCCTAGCTAGCGATCAGTAAATCACTGAGATCCCTCCCCTCTGCTCCACAGCTTGACCACACCACCGCTCGTATTCCGTGATCGAAAGTGGGGTATGACTGGGGGACCTAAGAGACTGCAGAAAGTGAAATATCTGTCTGAAACGAAATCTTTCAGTGTTGGGCATGTCAAGTTTGTTGATGCAGTGGGTCAGAGTGAGGGGTCCCGTAGGATTCGCAAAGTGTCCTATTCTATACATCCCCTTATCTAGCCACCATTGGAATGCTTGTATGTCCATGCCTGGGGGAAAAAGAGGATTTCGGAATATATGGGACAGCGGATGCCAATTTGATACTATTCGAGGGTTATGTTTGAGAGAGTCCCACAGTGTCAGGGAGTGGGAAAGTGTAGGGACCATGATGGCAGGTCTAGATCTAGGATGGGACCAGATAATGTAATCTAAAGTAAATTGAGGTATAGCCTGTCGCTCTATATGAACCCAATCTGGGTGAGCAACCCTAGAATATACAGTGGACAGTTGGGAGAGTTGCGCTGCTTGATAATACCAAAGAAGATTAGGTAAACCCACTCCTCCTTGATCCCTGCTCCTGAACAGGGTCTCCTTGGCAATTCTATGTCCCTTTCCACCCCATATAAATTTAATAATTTTCGATTGAAACTTCCTGAGGTGATCTTTGGGGATAGGTATCGGTAAGGACCTAAAGAGATAAAGAACACGTGGTAGCAAAGTTAGTTTTACAGAATTGATTCTACCTAGCCAAGACAGCCACATTTTGTCCCATCTGGATAAGTCCTCTCCTAATTTACGAAAAAGTGGGGGGAAATTAGCATTGTAGAGATTGTCAATTGAGGAAGTAAGGTTGATACCCAGATAGGGGATCATTTTTTCTCCCCAACTGAATCGGAAGTCGGTTTTAAGTAAGGCCATCGCGGAGGTCGGTAGATTAATGTTTAGTGCCATAGATTTAGAGTAATTAACCCTAAGACCAGATACCTCGCCGAAGTCATCGAGCACCTTGTATAGGTTAGGTAAAGAAGTAAGTGGTGAGGTGATGAAAAGTAAAACATCATCAGCAAAGAGGGCGCACTTGTGGGTTTGTTGGCCACAACGCACTCCCTGTATGTCCGAATTATGCCGGATGGCGCTAGCTAGTGTCTCAATGACCACGGCAAAAATCAATGGAGACAAAGGACAGCCTTGTCTAGTACCACTCAGGATCGGAAAAGAGTCCGAATAGTAACCCTGCATTTTGACTTGTGCAACCGGGGTATCGTATAGTGCTCCTATTATATTCATAAAGGTTTGACCGAAACCCCACTTTTTTAGTATCGGGAACAGGAAGGCCCAGGAGACAGAGTCAAAAGCTTTCATTAGATCCAGAGACAAAACGAATCCCTGCTGTGGGAGTCCCTTGTCCCAGCCGGAGTTTAGTAACGAAACTATATCTATTGCTCTCCTGATCTGGTCTGGACCCTGTCTCCCAGGAATGAAGCCCACCTGATCCCCATGAATATACAGGCTTATAAAGGAGGATATTCTATTAGCTAAGATTTTAGTTAAGATTTTTAGATCATTGTTGATCAATGATATGGGTCTGTAATTAGCTGTACAGCTAGTGTCCTTACCTGGATTTGGTATTACTGTAATGAAAGCCGAATTAAGCGTCTTGTCTAATTGACCCCCAGCTCGTAACTGATTATAAAAGCGAGCTAGATATGGAGAAAGCTGCTGGGAGAAGTGCTTGTAATACGGGGCTGAAAAGCCATCTGGACCAGGAGCGGAGTCATTTTTGAGGTCGTGAATGACCTGAGAAACTTCCTCCGCAGAAACAGGATTTTCAAGGCTGTCCTTATGATGCTCTCGTAACTTAGGGAGCTTCAGGGAGTTCAGATAGGAGTCAATTGTGTGAGACGAGGGTTCCAACCCTTGAGTACTATATAAAGATCGGTAAAAATCATGAAAGGATTCCATGATTTTCAGAGGATTCTGTGATAGGGAGCCAGTACTTAAACGTATCTTAGGTAAGGTGCGCACCCTCAGCCTAGGAGTGAGCCTGCGTGCTAACATGGCACCCAATTTGTCCTTTTGATAATAGAACCTCCCTCCATCCCATCATAGACTTTTCTCCGCAACGGCCGTGAGGGACAGATTAAGAGCCATGCGCGCGGATTCAAGGCTAGCTGACGATGTAACAGTGGGGTTGCGTTTATGTTGTTTACTGAAGTGAGAAAATTCACTTTCAAGTCTAGCTATTTCCAGTTTGCGGGCTTTGTTTATTCTAGCGGACATTTGGATTAGCTTACCCCTTACATAGGCTTTGTGAGCAGCCCACAGTGTGATGGGAGAGATATTATCAACATCATTATGTAAGAAATATTCCTGAATATCTTTGCTAAGTTCATTGACATGGGAGGAATTGCTGAGTAAAGATGCATTTAATTTCCAATGAAACCTGTGGTGATGAGTTACAGATTTGTGTATGATTAAGAGAAGGAAGGAGTGGTCTGACCAGACAGAGTCTTTAATGATAACTTTACGCACCAGCGGGATATGTTTTTGCATAATGAAAAAGTGATCAATTCTGGCAAAAGTATTGTGGGGGCTGGAATAATGCGTATAATCCCGAGTACCAGGATTTAATTCCCTCCAAGCATCTACCAGACCCTGCTGGAAGATCTGTCTGGCTACATTGAGGCTCTGTCTGGTGGGGCGCACCCCATCCCTTCCCGGGGGTCTAGACTTATCCTTTCCTGCGTCAAATGCTATGTTGGAATCTCCGCCGTAAAGGACCATGCCCTCCAGCATTGGAGCAAGGGTGAGAAAGAGGGATTGGAAAAATTTGGATTGTCCTCGGTTAGGTGCATAATATGAGATTAGTGAGTAAATCTGACCATCAATGAGTCCCTTCACTAGAATGAACCTGCCATCAGGGTCCCTAAATTCAGAAGTTAGTGAAAATTAAACCCCAATCACCTACCTTCCAATTGACGGGTGGTATGTGGTCATGTATCAATGTTAGGATCCTCAGATCACGATCCCCGGTCCCGTGGGCAAGTGAGACCACACACGTCACTGAAAAGAGTAAAAATTTAGTAAGGGGATTAAGAGAGAGAAAAAGCAGAAGAATAGTAGGAGAAGAGAAGAAGATCCAGGGATATGTGAAAAAAATGTTCATCATATCCCGAGATATAAATGTGTTGCCTCCAAACTCGTGGAGGAAATCCCCACCCGAAGTAGGAATAACTGCAATCCGACTTCGAGGGAAGGATGAGGCGCAAAGGTACCGCCCCGTGCACGGCACCCCTAAAAAACTATGACAGCAATATATTAGGATACACTCCCTACCCCATTAATAACTGAGAAGTATATCTATAACGGGAGGGGGCAGAAAGGATCACAAGTTAAAATTGACCCCCATAACAAAATTATAAAAAAAAAAAAAAAAAAAAAAAAATTTTTATATATAATTAAAGAAATAAATAAAAAAAATAAAAATAATTTTAACACGAAGAGGGTATAACCCCAAAACACAGGATCAAAAACTTTCAACGCCCCCCAGGACCAGACAGGAGCTGCAAATAGGAAAAAAAAAAAAAAGGGGGGGGGGGGGAGACCTGTATGGTGAAGGGGTAAGGCATGTCCACATCCCAAAAAGGGATGTAAAGGGAGAAAGAAAAAAAAAAAGAGAGTCCGGTGGTTCAGGTAGCAGGGCTTTCCTTGGCTTTCTTATACTTGGGTTTTTGCCACGTAGGAGTCAGAGGACTGGGTGGAGGTGGTCGTTTGGGTAGGAGTGATGGAGAAGACTGCATCGGTGATGATGGATCAGTGTTCAAGAGTCCCAATTTTTTCAGTAAAATTTCTCCTTCCGCTAGTGTAGAAAATCTGAAAGGCTTGCCGTTAAATTCAAATTTGAGGCTCAGCGGGAAAAGCCACCAGTATTTCAAATTTTTCTGTGTGAGGACATTCAGAGAAAAGGGAGTGTAGGGATTATGACGGTGCCAGGAAAAACACAGTATGTTCCAATCTTAAAATGAATAATTTTTATTAAGACATATCAATTATAGGAAATAAACAAAAGAATTACAAAAGCAAGGTGTGCATAAATGCTAAAAAAAAATGCTTCACATAGCTTGGCCTCATAGATGTAACGGCCAATGCGGTAGGTAGGTATTTTAAGTATCCGACATGTTTCGCCAGTATTGGCTTCTTCAGGGATAAGTTATTAATACCTAGAGCGCTACAGTAATTCTATAAAAAAGACATAACAATCAGTAAATATAATCGAGTAAATAGTACAATGAATACAAAAAAGATATCATTCAAATATATATATATATGTTTGCGAGCTGACAGTATAGACTGACCTCCACCACCAATCAAAGAGCACCAAGAGAACATCCTCAATGAGAACACAACCCCAATGAGGCAGGCATAATGGAAGAGTAGAGAATAACCACACCTGTTATGCCCCGTACACACGGTCGGACATTGATCGGACATTCTGACAACAAAATCCTAGGATTTTTTCCGACGGATGTTGGCTCAAGCTTGTCTTGCATACACACGGTCACACAAAGTTGTCGGAAAATCCGATCATTCTGAACGCGGTGACGTGAAACACGTACGTCGGGACTATAAATGGGGCAGTAGCCAATAGCTTTCATCTCTTTATTTATTCTGAGCATGCGTGGCACTTTGTGCGTCGGATTTGTGTACACACAACGGATTTTGTTGTCGGAAAATTTTATAGCCTGCTCTCAAACTTTGTGTGTCGGAAAATCCGATGGAAAGTGTGTGATGGAGCCTACACACGGTCGGAATTTCTGACAACAAGATCCTATCACACATTTTCCATCGGAAAATCCGACCGTGTGTACGGGGCATTAGTGTGTGAAACGTGTCTGTTCGTTCAAAAAACGAATTTTGATGGATCTTGGAGTGCAGCCATTTCTTCAGTGAGGCAGGCATCATGGAAGAGTAAAGAGCACACACCCTATTCCATCACATTGTGGAGCCTTTATCTCCTGGCCCACTTCCCACAGCTCAGCTGTCTGGGCCTTAACACGTGTGCTTCTGATCGCACTGTTGCAATTTGCAAACTTTGTCTCAAGCACATCAAGCGTGGTGAAAACACCAGCAATTTGGGTACCACATGCTTGACAAGACATTTAACCTCCCACCACTCAGCCCATTGGCAAGAGCACCTGAAAGCCACAAAGGGTCGCCATTCTGTTCCTTCTCCTTGCTCACCTCAGTCTGCCCCCGCTATACCTCAAGACCTCTCAGCAGCCTCCATGATGGTATAGCAGGGTGTCCCAGGTCCTTGCAGCACATCTGCCAATAGCACACCAGCTGTAGACTATAGCCAGCAAATGTCTCTGCCCCATCTGCTGCAGCAAAAAAAAAATACAGTCACTGCCATCAACATGCCCAGTATTTAAATGCAAGGTTGTCAAAACTGCTGGCTCTACAACTTCTGTCATTCCATCTGGTGGATTCTGCTCCCTTCTGTGAATTTGGAGAATGTGCTGTACCACAGTGGTAGGTTCCCAGTCGCTATTTCTTTTCATGTAAGGCCCTTCCAGCTCTGTACCATCATGTGGAAGGCAATGTTGTGGCATCGTTGGGCAAGACAGTCAGCCACAAAGTCCACATTACTGCTGACACGTAGTCCAGCAAGCATGGTCAGGGATGATATATTTCGCTCACAACACACTGGGAAACTATGCTTGCAACTTGGAAGAATGCAGTACAGGGCTCAGTGCTGCAGCTTGCTGTGCCCCCACATCTCCATACAGCTCGTGGTGATGATGTGAGATTTTTTCAGCTCTACCCCCTCCTCCTCCTTCTCCATGTCCTCCTCTGCTGAATTGTCCTATGAACCACAAGTACCCCTAAGCGTTCAAGGGGCTATTCAATAAGTCAGGCTAAAAGGTGCCATACAGTGCTTCAGCTAGAGTGTCTAAGGGACAGGAACCACACCAGAGCAGAGATTCTTGCAGCTCTGCAGGGGCAGGCCCAGGGGTGGTTCACGCCATGCCAGCTGGAGCCAGGAATGGTGGTGTGCGATAATGGCACAAACCTCCTGTCCGTTCTTAGACAGGGAAAGTTGACACATGTGCCATGCCTGGCACAAGTCCTCAATTTGGTGGTGCAGCATTTCCTAAATAGGTACCCAGGGTCTAAAGCAGGCCAGAAGTGTCTGTAGTCATTTCAGGCGGTCATACACAACCAGTGCTCGATTGGCTGAAATTCAATGGGAATTAATTCTGCCCATAAACCGGACGATTGGTGACATGCCCGCCAGATGGAACTCAACTTTCGCAATGCTGCAGTGGCTGCACATGCAGCAGAGGGCCGCCAATGAGTACCTGTGTGAGTATGGCACAACAACAGGCTCAGGCAGGCTCGGCTTTTTTTCCCATGCCAAAGGCTGCTCATAAAGGATGCATGGAATGTACTGTTAACATTTGAGGAGACCACAAGGATGGTGAGCCATGACAATGCTTGTTGTGTTCCTGCTGGAGCATGCTCTGCTTGGCATTATGGACAGGGCACTTGAAGCAGAGAAGCGGGATGAAGAGAAGGACTTCCTTTCCTCTCAAGGCCAACTTTATGCAGATACTATTGTTCCTACGCCACAGAACACACAAGAGGATAGGGAGGAGGAGGAGGAGGCATTGAAGGCAGTTTTGGAGGCATTAAAGCAGAGGAAGACATATGTCAAACAGTAAGAGATGGTTTTCCATCCCCAGCACCCTTGAGAGTAGTATGTGGCTGAGAGGAGGCAGTTTCAGATACTATAACCCTCAGTGACCCAGAGGAGTCTGCTTCTCATGCCTCTGGAAATTTGCGGTGCATGTACTCCATCATGCTTCAAAGCCTGTGAAAGGACCCAAGAATATGTGGCATAAAGGAGAAGGATCACTATTGGTTGGCAACCCTCCTTGTCCACCGTTACAAGGGGAAAGTCCCAGAACACATCCCATTCCCACAGAGAGTGCAAAAGATAAAATCTCTTGAGGACAACTGAAAGAGGAGTTTATCTAATGCTTTTCCTGACTCTGGTAGGTTACAGTGTCGTGGAAAACATTGTTTTGAGGCTTCTGTTGGTCAAGAGAGGAGCAGTGGAAAAGACGGCCGCCTAAGTGACGCATTTCACAATTTTTAAAGTCCTTGTCAGCCAGTGCTGTCAGCTTCCACATCCCATCTGGAGCGTCTGCATCACATGGTGGACGATTATCTAGGGGTGAAAACAGAGATGGAGAGTTTTCCAGTCGACTATCCACTTGCTTACTGGGTCATGAGAATAGGCCACTTGCCAGAACTTGCCCAGTATGCAATTGAGCTGATGAACTGCCCCCCATCCCGCATGCTTTCTGAACAGGCGTTCAGTGCTGCTGGAGGTTTTGTTACTGATAGAATGTGTCTGTTCACAGACTCCGTGGGCCATCTGACATTTATCAAAATGCATCAGTCCTGGATTACTAGCAGCTATGAAGCCCCCGATGCCGATGTCGCCAATTAAGTGTTTTTGGGATGTGTAATCTTTACTAGACTTCTTGGCTGACCAGCTTTGTGGATGTTGATGTCATCTGGAAGAATTTTTCTGCTGTAGGTTTCATGGGCACAATTAACACCCAAAGACTAATTTTTCTGCACCTGTTTGACAGGTGAATATCATTTAAATTTTTGACAGCAGGGCCAGTTCTTGCATTCATCAAGAGTACCTCAATAGGTTTATGTTGTGAAGGCTCCACCAACACCTAAAGACCCATTTTTCACCACCTGTTTGACAAATGCATATCATTGCAATTTTTGACAGCAAGGCCAATTCTTGCTTTCATCAAGAGTAGGGTTACGGTGTGAAGGTGCCACCAACACCCAAAGACCAATTTTTCCACACCAAAGTGTGTGGAAGAGACACCAGAATTTATCCAAAAAATATCTAATCTTGTTCCCAGTGCACTACATTGAGGCCTCATCATACTGACTGGTTGTTGCTTACAAAAAAGAAAGCTTGCAGGGAAAATGCCATTTTTTTGGCTTTATAAATGCGAACATTGCTGCAGCAGCTTCTATACACAGTACAGATGTGCCACTATACAGGTAGATTAAGGGAACCCCCCAGGCACTGTATTGAAAAAATGTTTCCTTTTTTATGCCTTCACTTTATGCATCAATAAATCACTGCTCATTTAAAAATGACAATTTTTACAAATGTTTTTTTCATTGATACGTGTCCCCCGGGGTAGTACCATTGTATGCCCAATTACTTGCATATAAGCCTTCAAAATGGGCACTTTTGATTTTTCCAGTTTGGGTCCCATAAACTTCAATGGGGTTGGTTATTCGGTTCTGAACTTTTGCAATGTTTGAAAGTTCTGGTACAAACCGAACAGGGGGTCATTCAGCCTATCTATAGTTAACATGATAACAGAGAAAATTGACAGTCCAAGATAAAGTGCATACATCTCCTAACATCCCTATTCCCTAACTACAGGCTTGTGGTCGCCCCAGCATACCTGTTCAAGCAAAAGTCTGATACGGAATCAGTCCATGTCTGGAGTTTAGTTCTGGCTTCAACAGAATACAGGCCATCCAGACTCTGGTACCGGCATCAGGCAAGCCTAGCAGGGCAGTTGAGGACCAAACCGCATTTCTTCTTCTGTGCGTGTGTGTGTGACTCCCCAGGATCTGGGCCCTTGTCCCTTTTATAGCACACAGGAGTAGAGGTTCAGACCCAAAAAAAAACAGGAAATACAGTTGACCTCTAAATTTCCACTGGGACAACAGTAGGCTCTACCCGCCTACAGACATGTGTCTTTCTTCCTCTAACAGATTTAATCAGATAGATAGATACAGTCTGCTGGATTTGTGCCTCCACATTTCACTAACAATAACACACACAAGCACTGAAGGTTTTTCAATAATAGATTTTGTTACCCTTAAAACACATTGGCTTTTGAATGATAATAAAAGTCAATAATTTGTACTTAACCACTTCAATACTGGGCATTTTCACCACCTTCCTGCCTAGGCCAATTTTCAGTTTTCAGTACTGTCACATTTTGAATGACAATTGCACGGTCATGGTACACTGTCCCAAACTAAAGGGAAAAGGGAAAAGGGAGAAGGGAAAAGGGAAAAGAAAAAAGAAAAACCCTCTGAAGGTTTTTTATTAAAAAGAAAAAGGGAATACAAATTTTCTACGCCACAATGATGCAAAAATCAGAGGGGGTGCAGTTTAATGACTCAGCTGAGTTAAAATCTCTCTTAAATCCTGCTGATGTGGCAAAAAAAGAAAAAAAAAAATTTTGCTCCCACACATAGAGCTTTCTTTTGCTGATATTTGATCACCTCTGCGATTTTTATTGAGACTGTGACATTGCGGGGGACACATCGGACAGTTTTAACACTATTTTGGGACCATTCACATTTGTACAGTGATCAGTGCTATAAAAATGCACTGATTACTGTATAAATGTCACTGGCAAGGAAGGGGTTAACACAAGGGGGCGATCAAGGCATTAAATGTGTTACCTAGGGAGTGATTCTAACTGTAGGGGAGGGGACTCACAAGGGGAGGAGACCAATCACTGTTCCTCTGTACTGGGAACACAAGACCTGTCTCCTCTCCCCTGACAGGACGTGGCTCTGTGTGTTTACACACACAGATCCAAGTCCTGGCTCTGTTACCAGCAATCGCAGGTGCCCGGCGGACATCGCAGCCGCCAGGCACACGCACCGGCTCCCGAGTGATGCAGTGGCGTGTGCGCACCCCCTAGATGGACGGGAAGGCCAGGACGTCATATGACGCCCACCCAGGATGGGAGATCCCTCCTGCAGACGTAATTTTTTTTTTTTTTTTTTAATGTTACTGTTGCTGCATGTAATGAATTTGCTTGAATATATTCATGCACATATGTCAATTTACAGATAGATTACAATTACGGGTGACTATCCCTTTCAAGCATAACACATATCTCATTCAAAAATTCACCATACCCTCCTTAACAGAATTACTTATACAATATCAGACCGCTAATATATATATATATATATATATATATATATATATATATATTGTATATGTATATTTGACCTTCTTTTAACGGATGCTACCTGGCTAGGGCATGGCTGTTGTTGCAAACTGCATTACTCCAGCAGTTCTCTGATGTGATGCCTATGTGACAGGATTAATCCCTTCACATGTATAGGCGGCCTCACGGATGTGGGCTCTTTTTCCGGGGTACCTCCATGCATAGCATGCTCCCAGCATAGAGACCGGGCTCTCACCGAAAGCCCTGGGTCTCGTACTAACGATCGGGACCCAGGACTGTCAGTTCCGGGGTCACCTGATCACTGGGATAGACTCTGGTTGGCTATAATAGTGATCAGTCACTGTGACCCCACCCCTGTGTTAACGTCCTCTTCTGAATGAAGAGAAAACTGAAAATTGTATCATACCATAATTTTCCTTCCCTGGTGCCTATACATTGCAGCATACAGATGATAGAGCTCCGCCTCAACTTCTCCCTCAGGACTAGTGAGTAGTATAAATTAAAGACACAGTCCCTCCCCCAACATTCTCCTTAACTTAGAATACCGAGCATATGCTGCCATGGTTGGGCACCAGGAAAGGAAAATTACGATAAGTATGATACAAATTTTCATTGTCCTGCTGCCTTCATGGCAGCTAGGGATGGGCTTTATGTTTGGGTCAAACATGAGTTCGACTCAAACATTGGCTGTTCGCCTGTTCGCCGAACAGCAAACAATTTGGGGTGTTCGCGGCAAATTTGAAAGCCACGGAACACCCTTTAAAAGTCTATGGGAGAAATCAAAATGCTAATTTAAAAAGGCTTATATGCATGGTATTGTCATAAAAAGTGTTTGGGGACCTGGGTCCTGCCCTAGGGGACATGTATCAATGCAAAAAAAAGTTTTAAAAACAGCCGTTTTTTCGGGAGCAGTGATTTTAATAATGCTTAAAGTGAAACAATAAAAGTGTAACATTCCTTTAAATTTACCTGGGGGTGTCTATAGTATGCCTGTAAAGGGACGCATGTTTCCCATGTTTAGAACAGTCTGACAGCAAAATGACATTTCTAAAGGAAAAAAAGTCATGTAAAACTACTATCGCTAGCGCCGGCTATAATGAATTGTCGGTCCAGCAATACACATAAAAGTTCATTGATAAAAATGGCATGGAATTTCCCCCCAGGGGAACCCGAACCAAAATGAAATAAAAAAAGTGTGGGGGTCCCCCTAAATTCCATACCAGGCCTTTCAGTTTACATTTGTACCCCATTATTAATTCACACGGGGGGGGCGAGATCTGGGGGTCCAACTGTTAAAGGGAGCTTTCAGATTCCGATAAGCCCCCCGCCCGCAGACCCCCACAACCACCGGGCTAGGGTTGTGGGGATGAGGCCCTTCTCCCCATCAACATGGGGACAAGGTGCTTTGGGGGGCTACCCCAAAGCACCCTCCCAATGTTGAGGGCATGTGGCCTGGTACGGTTCAGGAGGGGGGGCACTCTATCATCCCCCTCTTTTCCTGTGGCCTGTCAGGTTGCATGCTCGGATAAGAGTCTGGTATGGATTTTTGGGGGGACCCCATACCATTTTTTTTTTTTAATGTTGGCGTGGGGTTCCCCTTAAAATCCATACCAGACCTGAAAGGTCTAGTATGGATTTTGAGGGGGACCCCCACGCCATTTTTTTTAACTTTGGCGCGGGGTTACCCTTAATATCCATACCAGACCTGAAGGGCCTGGTATGAAATTTAGGGGGACCCCCCCCCGCATTTTTTCTTATTGTGGTTCGGGGTTCCCCTGTGGGGAAATTCCATGCCAATTTTATCTATAAATTTTTATGTGTATTGCCGGACCGACAATTCATTATAGCCGGCTCTAGCGATAGTAGTTTTACATGACTTTTTTTCCTTTAGAAATGTAATTTTACTGTCAGTTCTAAACACGGGAAATATGCGCCCCTTTACAGGCATACTATAGACACCCCCCAGGTATGAAATTTAAAGGAATATTACACTTTTATTGTTTCACTTTAAGCATTAAAAAAATTAGAAAGAATATTCAGGGCTGACACACAAGGACATAGATAACAGTGAACTGCTGGCTGACACTCAAGGTTAACTCAAACAATACCTCAAAAAAAACATCAAAATGAAACACAATGCTGCACAATTCAAGATAGTCCATAATAATAGAAAATGCATAAGTTAAAAAATGCAAAAATAATGCATAGATAATATATCTCAAAAAAGTCTCAACTAGTGCATGTGGAGACAGCTTAAATCTCTGGTTGGGGCGGTGACACACAAAAATGATGATACATCCATTTACTGTAATCCCTCCACCACAAATAAAGATGGCCTCTCACCTCCAAAATTCGACCTGAAACAGATCACAGAGTGGTAAGCAGATCACCAGGCAAAACAAATCACCAATCTCCAATCAGGATGCCGTCATCAGATCCACACTCAATGAGATATCCATTGCATATATAAGACAGAATAAAGCAATCTAATGCTTTCCATTTGTAAAGTTTATTAATAAAAAGAGTTAAAAATGTACACTTACATTCGGCCGCACTCAGATCCAAGTGCCGGCACTACAGCGTGTAATGTTATTCAACCAACAAGATGGCCGCGGGTGACGTCATATGTGACACCTGACCCCTATGCGCGTTACGTCCATAGGCGGGACTTCCTCAGCGTGGGGCAGGATACACGTAGAAGACCCACCCACTTTGTATATATGTTGTCTTAATAACCATCAATTAGTGAATCGGGTTCATGGATACAGCAGTCGAATCACCACTTGTATCACAAAAATGCCCCTAGTGGCTGTATGGGGCATTTTTGTGATACAAGTGGTGATTCGACCGCTGTATCCAGGAACCCGATTTGCTAATTGATGGTTACTAAGACAACATATATACAAAGCGGGTCATCTACGTGTATCCTGCCCCACGCTGAGTAAGTCCCTCCTACGGACTTAACTCGTTAGGGGGTCAGGTGTCACATATGACGTCACCCACGGCCATCTTGTTGGTTGAATAACATTACACGCTGTAGCGCCAGCACTCGGATCTGAGTGCAGCCGAATGTAAGTGTACATTTTTAACTCTTTTTATTGATAAACTTTACAAACGGAGAGCATTAGATTGCTTTAGTCTGTCTTATATATGCGATTAAATATCTCATTGAGTGTGGATCTGATGACGGCATCCTGATTGGAGATTGGTGATTTGTTTTGCCTGGTGATCTGCTTACCGTTCTGTGACCTGTTTCAGGTCGAATTTTGGAGGTGAGAGGCCATCTTTATTTGTGGTGAAGGGATCATAGTCACTGGATGTATCATCATTTTTGTGTGTCACCGCACCAACCAGAGATTTAAGCTGTCTCCACATGCACTAGTTGGGACTTTTTTGAGATATATTATCTATGCATTATTTTTGCATTTTTTTACTTATGCATTTTATATTATTATGGACATTCTTAAATTGTGCAGCACTGTTTCATTTTGATCACTTTAAGCATTATTAAAATCACTGCTCCCGAAAAAAACGTCAGTTTTTAAAACTTCTTTTTGCATTGATACATGTCCCCTGGGGCAGGACCCAGGTCCCCAAACACTTTTTATGACAGTAACTTGCATATAAGCCTTTAAAATGAGCACTTTTGATTATTCATGTTTGTGTCCCATAGACTTTAACGGTGTTCACGTGTTCGAAAAATTTTTTGCCTGTTCGCATGTTCTGGATGCGAACCGAACTGGGGGGTGTTCGGCTCATCCCTAATGGCAGCATACAGATGATAAATAACTTGCTGACATGGATGGGATAATGCCAATAAGTAGTTTGATTAGAAAAGGACATTGCAGCCTGAACCGTCCTCCTTCCTAACTCTATAGTCGCGAGAGCCCTCGGATCAATATGGTAGTGTCTGAGAAACGTATGGCCAGAAGACCAGGTGGCAACCCTGCAAACCATCTCCAAATAAACATTAGCCCTTGCTGCCCAAGAAGTTGAAACTGCCCTCATAGAATGAGCATTCACGCGTGACGGAGGCTCCATATTCTTTGCCCTGTAGGCCTTCTGAATCAACTTTACAACCCAAGATGCCAGAGTTCTGATGGAAGCTTCTTTACCTCTGTGTTTACCAAATGGTATAATGGAAAGTCTCTCAGAGTTTCAGAAGGATCTTGTGGCTTCTAAGTAGGCCCTGAGCAATCTGGAGATGTCCAGTTCATGACAGGACTCTGAATTTGCATAATGGCCAAAAGGAAAGCAGTCTTCAGTGTTAGATTCCATATTGCTACCTGCTCCACTATAGTGAACGGATGGCCGGACAGAACTTCAAGGACAAATCCCACTTGGGAAATGAGCATCTGACGGGTGTGTGAACACTCCTCTGAGCAAAAGTGAACACCAAAGGATCCTCTGCCCATCTTCTATTTGTAGCGACAGAAATTGCTGCTACCGGCACCTTGAGGGAGCTCAGGCCAAGTCCTAGATCAAGACCTATTTGAAGAAATTGCAGAATATTGGACGTGGAGGGGAAGATTGGATTAAAGGCATTCCCGGCAGCAAATGACAAAAACTTGTCCCAGGTCCTTGTATATACTCCATTTGTTGCAGGTTTTCTGGCTCTTAGAAGGGTGGATATGACCCCTGGGGAGCAACCTAGGGCCTCGAACCTTCGCCTCTCAACCTCCAAATTTGAAGCTCCAACTTCTAAGGGTTTAGATGAGTTAATCTGCCCTGAAACAGAAGTTGAGGAAAGGAGGGATCCTGATTGGAGAGATCACACTGAAGCACATGGCTAGAGGGAACCATGGTCTCTTCAGCCAATACGACAGAACTGCCACCACTTGGACTGACTCCCTGAGGAGCCTCAGGAGGAACTTCAATATTATTGGGCGAGAAGGGAAAGCATATGCTGTGGTGAACTTCCTGGGGCACGGCAGAGCATCCACTGCCCCTGCTTGAGGATGCAGGAGACGAGAGAAGAACCTGGTTAGCTTGGCTTTCTCCAGGGTGGCAAACAGATCCACTTAAGGGGGATCCCAAAGGCTGATAATCTGGTGGAAAATAAGGGGATGAAGGACCCACTCATTGTTGTCCAGGAAATTTCTCGACAATGTGTCTGCTTCTGTGTTCAATCTGCCTGGAAGATATACCGCTCTGAGGTCCATGAGGTTCTTCTCTGCCCAGAGCATAATCTACTCTACCTTCCTGAGGAGTGCTCTGCTGCAAATACCTCCTTGTTTTTGCAGATATGCGACTGCTGCCCTGCTGTCTAGACGTAGCAGTACTCTTTGCCCTCTGATCTGAGATGCCAATGAAGTCAGGGCTAGGAATGCTGCTCTCATCTCCAGAATATTGGATATGACTCCCTGGGTGGGATAAGACCATCTCCCCTGTATTCTGGTTTCCCCGCAATGGGCTCCCCAGCCTTGTCCACTTGCATCGGACGTAATTATGGTCCAAGAGAGGGAGCCCAGTTGACAAGGTTTGGAGAGATTTTCTGGAACTCAAATTCCTCAAATGCCAATGGGCCCAAAAAATTAGTGGAATGCATGAGAACATCGTGCCAATGAGGCTCAGGCATTGTGAAGCTGTTCAATGAGAGCTCCAGATGACCCTGATCATCCTCTGAATGATAATCCTTGCTTTCTGAGGTGGTAATGACACTGCCCCTTATTGTGTGTCGAACATTGCGCCCAGGTATGACATCTGCTGTGTCGGCACTAGTTGACTCTTGTAGAAGTTTATAAGCCACCACAGTTCCTTCAGGGACTGCATCAGTATCTCTCGTCGTATATCAGCTCATCCGGATTGCTTTCCAGGAGGAGGATATCATCCATATAATGGTATTTCCTCAACCCCTTCTCCCGCAGGGGGGCTAGAATGGATATTAGTATTTTGGTGAATACCCGGGGAGAGGTGCACAAACCGAAAGGCAGGGTTTGAAACTGTAGGTGGATCCGTCCCACCGCAAACCTCAAGTACTTCTGGAATGCAGGGAGAATTGGGACGTGCAGGTAAGCATCCCGCAGTTTGACTGAGATCATGCAATCTGTTGGCTGGACTGCCTGAATAATCATCTGCAGCTATTCCATTTTGAAGCTCTCGAGGTGGATGTACTGGTGGTTGAGCCTCTTTAGGTCTAGCACAGGCCTCCACCCACCTGTCTTTTTTTTTGCACCAGAAACAGTGTGGAGTAGAAACCTGTGAAGAATTCTGCCAAGGGAACTGGCACAGCTGCCCCCTGAAGCTGGAGTGATGTCATAAATTGTGTTGGTGCCAAAGCCTTTAGTGGAGAGGTTGGAACCTATGTTTTTTTGAAAGATGTCTGAGGAGGAGGATAAGAACATTTTCAAAAGTGTCCCCACTGGATTGTTGACAGAACCCAGGGGTTCTGGAAACAGGCAGCCCAGACCGGAAGATAAAACCTTAGTCTGGCCCCTACCGGGAGTGTCTGGGCTACCCTGGTGTCAAAAAGACTGCTTTTGCTCGTGTGGAGCAGTAAAAGTCTTATTCTTCTGGGTGCTCAAAAAGGATGCCTGGGTGCCCTTCCAAGTCTTTGATTGCCTGAAATCCCTTGAGTTTGACTGACAGAATCTAGACAAATAGACTTTGGATCTTCACAACCTTCTGTCTCTGGGGAGCATGCCAGATTTACCCCCTACCACACTGGAAATAGCTTTATCCAACTTGTCTCCGAACAGTGCCTTCCCATCAAATGTGATTTTCCACCAGTTCTGCTTTGAAGCCAGCCAGGTCAGCCATCCAGGGTTTCAGCCACAAGGCCCTCTTTGCCATAACTGAATGCAGCATGGATCTTGCTGAACACTGAATTGTGTTTATGGCCGCCTCCCCGATAAAATCTGCTGACAATTTAAGTTCTTCCAAAGCTTTAATTATGTTGTCCTTGGGGACATCGTGGCATAAGGCCCTTTCAATTTTTTTCTATTCAGGCTCTGATGGCATTTGACACGGAAGTGAGGGCAATAGCTGGTTTACAAGCTGCTCCTGCGGCTAAGTAGCTTCTTTTAAGATCAAGATCAATCCATTTGTCAAGTGGGTCCTTCAAGGATGCAGAGTCCACCATCAGGAGAGTAATATTTTTTGCAAGGCGTACTACCGCTGCATCTACTACCAGCATGGAGTTCAGTGATTGTGTTTCTGACTCCGCCAAAGGATACAAATTGTTAATTCGGCCCAAGGAAAATTTCTTATCTGTCTTTGTCCATTCGTTCTCAATGATTTCTCGGATTACACCCATCAAAGGAAAGACAATCTGCTTCCTTTTCAGGAATGGAAAAAACCTCTTTGATTTTTGAGGTGGTTCCCAGGGTCCTCCCAGACAATTGCTGTCTTGACTGCCTAGATTAAAGGTTGCATCAGAGCATAACTGAACCCAGAAGGATTAGATTCCTCTGAAGAGTCCTCGGAAAGATCCTCAGGTAATGAATCTCTAGCTGGCCGGCCTGACGGAGGCAGGAGATTTTCATTACCATTTACAACCAAAAGAAATCCCAATTTGTCCTGAAAAAAAACCAAGGTATAATCCATCTGGATACACTAAGTAGTTGTGACGATATGTACAGTTTTACTAACACATGTCAAAGTTGCAAAATTGTGCTTGGGCATTTATATTTGTTTTACGCTTAGGCATGAAGGGGTTAAACAGTAATTGACTTCCCAGTTAGAAGAGCAGGATATATGTATCTGGGGTCTGAACTTTGTGGGGGATTGATAAGAAAAGTGATGGACATAAGATGTGTGTTTTGCTTCAGAAGTGCACTCACTATTTAAACATCTTTTTAAAAAAGTGCAACAGAATTTAAAGATTACTGTATCCTAAAGTGTGGAAGACAGCCCTAAAAGAGTTAGTTATTTTCCCATGCACATGTGCTATAATTTGACAATTTGCACTGTATTCCAACATCTCCTAAACAAAATCAGAACATAAAATACTTTTGAAGGATTGTAATAGCATTTCATTTCTGAACTGGTTACAGATGCAATAAGAAATAGTGAATTGTATTGAGCAGTCTTATTAGTCAGTATATAAGTAACCTTTGTGTACCATTTCTTTTAAAACTTCTTTTTGAAAAGGTTTTGTGATTGTCATCTTGTTTCACAAGTACTATATGCTGTAATCATGTATAAGACTTTTAATTACAAAGTAAATACTAAAAATCCCTGACCTTTCTGCTTACACTGCAGGATTTTGTCATTAAATCTTCACTGAAAATCACATAGTGCTGAACAATGCCTTTCAATAAATATGGATATTCTTTGTTCTTGTATTCTATGGCTTTAAGTTCAGTTTGAACTACTTTCAGCAGAAGCAAATGTAATATAAAATGAAGCAATTGCTATTTCTGGCTTAGCCTGTCTAACCTTGGGATTTTCCTATGCATACAATACATATATTTAAAGAAATGTGACTGTGGTTAGTCCTTGGAGTAAAAAAGACTTCTGCACAATGATTTCAAATTTGCCTCTATCAAATTATCAGACTTGACTAATGTTTGGATTGCTAAAAATAGATTATAATGGGAATATTTCTTCTGGTAATATACTTATTCATTTATCAAGATAAGCCAGCCTAGCTTCTTTGAGCTGTTCTTTTTGATATTGGAAGATCATTGCAGCAGTTAAAGGGGATTTTAAATAAAAAATTATCTTTGGCATATGGAGGAGTGCAATTATTTTTTGTGTTACCTAAACTGGAATCAGTTATTACAAATGTGTCATGTATCCCCATTTCCATATAAAACCTGGGTACAATTGTATATCTGCTGGAATCATATTGTAACAGCTTGCATCCTCCTCCTCCCATACTTTTCCTGACTTGGGCAGGCATGCTGTACTTACACTCACAGCTTCATGCAGATAATCAAAACTGCAACTTGGGCATGCTGAGTAAACAATTGCAGAATAAAGAAGGGGATAGTAGCAGGGCTTTGCATGAGACATGTCAATGGACAATGTAAAGTAGTGAGTGTACAGCTTGTATAACAGTGTAAATTTGCTGTCCCCTCAAAATAACTCAATACACAGCCATTAATGTCTAAACCGCTGACAACAAAAGTGAGTACACCCCTAAGTGAAAATGTCCAAATAGGGCCCAAAGTGTCAATATTTTGTATGGCCACCATTATTTTCCAGCACTGCCTTAACCCTCTTGGGCATGGAGTTCACCAGAGCTTCACAGGTTGCCAATGGAGTCCTCTTCTGCTCCTCCATGATGACATCGCGGAGCTGGTGGATGTTAGAGACCTTGCACCCCTCCATCTTCCATTTGAGTTTGCCCCACAGATGCTCAATAGGGTTTAGGTCTGGAGACATGCTTGGCCAGTCCATCAACTTTACCCTCAGCTTCCTTAGCAAGGCAGTGGCCGTCTTGGAGGTGTGTTTGGGGTCGTTATCATGTTGGAATACTGCCCTGCAGCCCATGCTCTGAAGGGAGGGGATCATGCTCTGCTTCAGTATGTCACAGTACATGTTGGCGTTCATGGTTCCCTCAATGAACTGTAGCGCCCCAGTGCTTGCAGCACTCATGCAGCCCCAGACCATGACACTCCCACCACCATGCTTGACTGTGGGCAAGACACACTTATCTTTGTACTCCTCACCTGGTTCCCGCCACACACGCTTGACACCATCTGAACCAAATAAGTTTATCTTGGTCTCATCAGACCACAGGACATGGTTCCAGCAATCCATGTCCTTAGTCTGCTTGTCTTCAGCAACTTGTTTGCGGGCTTTCTTCTGCATCATCTTTACAAGAGGCTTCCTTCTGGGACTACAGCAATGCAGACCAATTTGATGCAGTGTGCGGCGTATGGTCTGAGCACTGACAGGCTGACCCCCCCATCCCTTCAACCTCTGCAGCAATGCTGGCAGCACTCATACGTCTATTTCCCAAAGACAACCTCCGGATATGAAGCTGAGCATGTGCACTCAACTTCTTTAGTTGACCATGGTGAGGCCTGTTCTGAGTGGAACCTGTCCTGTTAAATCACTGTATGGTCTTGGCCACCATGGTGCAGCTCCATTGCAGGGTCTTGGCAATCTCCTTATGGCCTAAGGCCCTAGGCCATCTTTATGTAGAGCAACAGTTCTTTTTTTCAGACTCTCATAGAGTTCTTTGCCATGAGGTGCCATGTTGAACTACCAGTGACCAGTATGAGAGAGTGGGAGCGATAACACCAAATTTAACACACCTGCATGCGGGACGTGGTAACATGACGCTGATGCGTCAAGGTCGTGGCCTGCCCCCATCATAATGTAGGATGGGCCACAGGTCGCAAACTGGGTGCATCGCAACCCCGGAAATGGGACCAGAGCTTGGTTGCTCACTCCCATCTGGCGATGACTGTGGGGCGCTCCGGTCTATTTGGCAGCTGTGGCCGTTGGGTTTGGGGGTATGCTCTCTGCCGGATGAGACTTTGTTGACCCAGACCACTGCTATATCCCAGCACATTGGTTGTTATCGACCAATGTATTAATTGTGAGTATCATGGAAACTCAGATTTTCTTTGTACTTACTTTCCACTCACCCATAATTGCTCATAGACTAATAGATGTTTTATTGTTTTATTTTAGTTAAATTGCATCCGACTCCTGATGATTGGTTGAAAGCCAAGAAACGCGTTGAGTTACCAACTTATGGATGCATATAGTGCTTCATTGCAAAATGTATTTTTTCTCCTAAAATTTACTTATTGCTCGAATTATGTCTATTATCTGATTGTCTGTATATGCTTAACTATGTCCTATGATGTTCATTTTTTATTTCTGAATCATGTCCTATGATGAATTTTATTAAACCATCTTTTGTACCATCAACATTTTGAAAATCCTTTGCGATTATGATATTGTAATGTTTTACGAATAACTATGGACAATACATTACACCATAGTGGGTCCAGGTCAATTTAATTTGACTCTGACCAATTAGCATATATATCCATTGACATGTCTCACACAAAGTCCCGCTACTATCCCCTTCTTTTTTCGCCAATAACTGGGATGGAGACATGTCAATGCATTTTTCTGGTGTGGACAGGTCACAACGCCACTTTTGATATATCTAATACTTGGGGGACAGACACCCGTTTTCCGTGACCTGATCAATCCACCCTTACCATTTACATTAAAAAAACCCATTCTTTTGTTGTTTTGTTCCTCATATTAGCCTTGTTTTTTACTGACCTCCCTACGCGTATTGATTAAATTCAGTGCTAGAACTTTCTACTCCTTTTGCATATTAATTAAATTCAATGCTAGACTTTTGTATTCCTTTTTCCTTCCCCTATGATATACAATAATTTTTATTATTGCCTATTTATATATCTATTATCAATCTTTCAGATGGGAAGCGGTACTGGTGTCTATCTGGTCCCATTTCCGGGGTTGCGATGCGCCCAGTTTGCGACCCGTGGTCCATCCTACATTATGATGGGGGCGGGCCGCGACATTGACTCATCGGCGTCATGTTACCATGTCCCGCATGTGGCACCTTATGACGCCGCATTACGGGAGCCAGTAGGGGTTTGTCACTCTTGGGCATTGACGGTGCAGGGGCAGGAAGCTACCATGATTGGTTTATCGCGGAGATAGCTCTCCCTCCCCCCACATGCCGTAATCACGCCCCCACATGACGCTGGTGGGAGCACGCCCCTAGCCCATGGTATTTAGCGGCGGCCTCTGACCGGTTCGCTCCAATGCATCGCCGCTGTGACGGAGCGACCAGCCTTGTTTTGCACTTGCACCACATAGGTAATCACTCTTACTTTCTACACTTTCACTCAGGTCCTTGGTTTCTTTGGTTTGTCTCTATGGTATACACACTATTCTTATTTTCTGACACATATTACACTTTTTTCCATTATCATTCATGACCTTTCGTACACATGCATACCCATCCATCCCCTGATGTACTAGCTTGGGCTAAGACATCCATTTTTACACACACACACACTTACTCCCCATTTTGTTTTAATTCTCACTCTAACTATGGACAATACATTACACCATAGTGGGTCCAGGTCAATTTAATTTGACTCTGACCAATTAGCATATATATCCATTGACATGTCTCACGCAAAGTCCCGCTACTATCCCCTTCTTTTTTCGCCAATAACTGGGATGGAGACACGTCAATGCATTTTTCTGGTGTGGACAGGTCACAGCTCCACTTTTGAATTGAAGAATAACAATTACTGTCTGGTATCCACTTTTCATATGTTGCTTTGACTTAGTACTTGGTTTTAAACCTTATTAATATTTGTTTGCCGTTTTCTTTCACTGCATAAATAAGCATTTCTGGTCCGAGGGATTGGACTTGATGCAAACAGAGGTTAATTTACTTCATTAACTACCCATAATTGCTAAGTATAATTACTAGATTTTCTGTTGAAAAAGTCACTACTAGTATAATAGTTTAGGTCAGACATTTACTCTAAATAATCTGCTAATGCTGAACTGGGTAAAGAGTTATATGTGTCTCCATTTTTATGGTTAATTGTATCTTAGACTTTAGGTTTAATTGAAGATCCTTCTTCCTGCAGCAACACAACAATATTAATCTCTTGATCTATGTCAGGAAGTGCCCTGTGGAAGAAATAATGCTGCTGGCCAAGTTGGTGCACGTCTGTGTGCGCCGGTGTGAGTGCGATTCTTGGCACCAAACAGCCTATTTAAACAGCATGTGCAGACAGGACCAGTGCTGTCTTATCTGCTGCTTCCTGTGTCCCCCTGCTCCTTGTAAATCTTCTTCTGTGATCAACTTCCTGAACTACCCGGCTTGCCTTTGGATCCTCCCTGTTTTCTGCCTGCACCTGACCCCGACTCGTCTTTGACCTTGATTCTGCCTGCTACTTTAAATATTATGCTGCCTGCCAGTTACCGACCCAGCCTGTGACCCAACCTGCTTTGTCTTTTGCACCTGCTCCAGGATCTCCTGCCTGTGTGAAGCTCCAGTTTGCCTGCACCTGCTTGTGCGATCCAGTTCCCAGCCAGTCTGCTGTCCTGATCCTTCACCTTGCTGGTCCTCATCCCTGCAGCATCAAAAACCTCAGAGAGACCATTCTGACAGCTGACCTACCAGGCACCCATACCATTCTGCACTCCTGAGCCACCTGTCTACTCTATCAGGGGCTGTGAGTCCGATATGTAAGGGAGGCCTTCCTCTGCAAGGGCTCATCCATCAGATACGTAGGAACGTTACAATCTATTTGTTGCATAGCTGCCTCTCTGTTATCTGCTTGGTAATGCTGGTCTCTTCTTCACTGAGATTTAGGATGGCAGCCATTGCTTATGAGTAGGGATGGGCTGAACAGACCCCTGTTCGGTTCGCACCAGGACTTTCAAACACAGTGAAAGTTTGGACCCAAATAACGAACCCCATTAAACTCAATGGGACCCTAACTTCAAAAATCAAAAGTGCCCATTTTTGAGGCTTATACGCAAGTAATTGGGCATACAATGGTTATAGGGGGCCGGGTCCTGCCCTGGGGTACATGTATCAATAAAAAAAAAGTTTGTGAAAAACATAATTTTTTAATGAGCAGTGATTTTTTGATTTTTAAAGTGAAAGCATAAAAATGAAAAATTCCTTCCAATATAGTGCCTAGGTGGTCCCCTTGGTCTACCTGTAAAGTAGCAGATCTGTAACATGTAAATAAATCTGCTGCAGCAATAATTGCATTTATAAAGCCCAAAAAAATGACATTTTCCCTGCAAGTTGCCTTTATTTTGCTCAGCAACAACCGGGGGGGCCAGTGTGTATGATGCAGCCACAATGTAGTGCACTGGGAACAAGATTAGAGATTTTTTGCATACATTCTGGTGTCACTTTGACCTTGGATAGAAGTAACAGGTGCGTAAAAATTGGTCTTTGGGTGTCGGTGGCACCTTCCCGCCGTGACCCTATAGAGATACTCTTGATGAAAGAAAGAATTGGCCTTGCTGTAAAAAATTGCAATGATATGCACCTGTCAAACAGGTGCAGAAAAATTTGTGTGTTAATTGTGCCCATGAAACCTATACCAAAAACATTCTTCCAGATCAAATGATTGAACACCCTCAAAGCTAGGCAGCCTCAAAGTCCTTCATAGATTCCACATCCCAAAAAGACTTAATCAGTGACATCGGCATCAGGGGCTTCATAGCTGGTAATCCAGGACTGATTCACTTTTATAAAAGTCACACGGTCCACGGAGTCTGTGGCCAGATGCATTCTATGATCACTAATGAAACCTCCTACAGCACTGAATACTGGTTCTGAAAGCACGCTGGATGCAGGGCAGCCCAGCAACTCAATAGCATACTGGGCAAGTTCTGGCCATTGGTCTATTCTCATGACCCAGTAAGTCAGTGGATCCTCAGCTGGAAAGCTCTCCATCTCTGTTTTGGCCCTGAGGTAATCATCCACCATGTGATGCAGACACTGCCGATGGGATGTGGAAGCTGACAGCCCTGGGCGGCGAGGACTAAAGAAATTCTGAAATGCCTCACTTAGGCGGACGCCTTCTCCAACGCTCTGCACTTGACCAACAGAAAACTCAAAACTACATTTTTCCATGAAACTGTAACCTACTAGAGTCAGGAAAAATGTTCAATAAAATTATCTTTAACATGTCCTCAAGAGATTTTATCTTCTGCACTCTCTGTGGGGACGGGATGAGTTCTGAGACCTTCCCCTTATAACGGTGGTCAAGGAGGGTTGCCAACTAGTAATCATCCTTCTCCTTTATGCCACGTATTCTTGGGTCCTTTTGCAGCCTTTGAAGCATGAGGTTGCTCATGCGCCTCAAATTTGCAGAGGCTTGAGAAGCAGACTCCTCTGGGTCACGCAGGATGACAGTTTCTGGAACATCCTCCTGCCAGCCACGTACTACTCCCAAGGGTCCTGGGGTTGGAAATCCATTGCTTACAGATTGATGCACGTCTTCCTCTTCTTCGAAGCCTATAAAAGTGCCAGAATCCTCCTCCTCATCCTCCTTTCCTCTCTCCTCCTGTGTGTTCTGTGACATAGCAATGATGGTGTCTGGATAAAGTGGGCCTTCCTGCTGCTACTCTGCCTCCAGTGCCCTGTCCATAATGCCACGCAGAGTCTGCTCCAGCAGGAACACAACAGGGATTGTGTCACTGATGCATGCACTGTCACTGCTCACCATCCTTGTGGCCTCCTCAAATGGTGGCAGTACAGTGCATACATCCTTAATGATCAGCCATTGGCGTGAGAAAAAAAGCCAAGGTGGCCTGAGCCTGTCGTCATGCCTTACTGGCACAGGTACTCATTGATGGCCCTCTGCTGCATGTATAGCCACTGCAGCATTCCCAAAGTTGAGTTCCACCTGGTGGGCATGTCACAAATCAGTTGGTTTACGGGCAGGTGGAATTTCCGCTGAATTTCAGCCAACCGGGCACTGGCTGTGTATGACCCCCTGAAATGGCTACAGACTCTTCTGGTCTGATTTAGTACATCTTGCAACCCTGGGTATATACTTAGGAAACGTTGCACCACCAAATTGAGGACATGTGCCAGGCATGGCACATGTTTCAATGTTCCCTGTCTACTGGCGGACAGGAGGTTTGAGCCATTATCGGACACCACCACAATTCCTGGCTCCAGCTGGCATGGTGTGAACCACCTCTGGGCCTGTCCCTGCAGAGCTGCAAAAATCTCTTCTCCGGTGTGGTTCCTGTCCCCTAAACACACCAGCTGAAGCACTGCATGGCACCTTTTAGCCTGACCCTGGGAATAGCCCTTTGAACGCTTAGGGGGTACCTGATGTTCATAGCACAATTCTGCAGAGGAGGGCATGGAGGTGGCTGAGGAGGAGGAGGAGGAGGAGGGGGTAGAGCTCACAGGTCTGGCATCATCACCACTAGCTGTATGGAGATGTGGGAGCACAAAAAGTTGCAGCACCGCGCCCTGTCCTGCATCCTTTCAAGTTGCAAGCAGTGTTACTCAGTGTGCTGTGAACAAAATATATCGTCCCTGTCCATGCATGCTGGGCCACGTGTCAGCAGTAAGGTGGATTTAACCGCTGACTGCCTTGCCTAACTATGCCAGAACACACTCTTCCACGTGATGGTAGAGAGATGGAATGGCCTTACCTGAAATGTAGTAGCGACTGGGAACCTGCTATTGTGGTACAGCACATTGTGCAAATTCACAGAAGGGGGCAGAATCCACCAGGCTGAAAGGCAGAAGTTGGAGAGTCAACAACTTTGACAAGCTTGCATTCAGACGCTGGGCATGTGGGTGGCAGGGACTGTATTTTTTTTTAGGGAAATTTTCTGGCTACAGTCTACAGCTGGCGGTTTGCTGCTGGCAGATGTGCTGCTAGGACCTGGGACACCTTGTGCTATACCGTCATCCCTGTCAGTGGAGGCTGCTGAGAGGTAATGCCTCGGTATCACAGGGGCAGATTGAAGTGGGTAAAGGGGAGGAGGAGGGACAGATTTGTGCCCCTTTTGTGTGGCTTTTAGGTGCTCTTGCCAACGGACTGAGTGGTTGGATGTTAAATGCCTTGTTAAGCATGTGGTACCCAAATGGTTGTTTTTTTTGCCACATTTGATGTGCCTGAGACACAGTTTGCAGATAGCAACAGTGCGATCTACTGCAGATGTGCTGAAAAAGGCCCAGACAGCTGAGCTTTGGGAAGTGGCCCGGGAGATAACAGCTGCAGAATGTGATGGAATAGGGTGGCTGCCCTCTACTCTTTCTTGATGTCGGCCTCCTTGGGGTTGTGCCACCTTACCTTCAGTTTCCTCCTCTGCTCTATCTGGCACCCAAGTCGCATCAGTGACCTCATCATCATCATCTCCATCTCCTCCATCTTCATCATTACCACTGGAGACAACTTGGCATCACGCTGTGGCTTGGGGAACATGAATGCCAATTTGTCTACCAGTGTTCCTCCCTCTCTCTTGGCTCATGTTTCTGTCATCCACGACCTCAGAACCAACATCTGAATCCAGTAATGGCTGGGCATCATCAAGGAGCAAGTGGCTGATGCTGTGGTTAAATAACTCAGCTGATTCCTCAATGGCTGATGTTGGGGCTATGGCAGGAATAGATGTGGACGAGGCAGGTTTATCCACTCTGGCAGCTGCAGGGTCTGCACACTTGTCTCTGCTTGTGTGACAGAGGATGAGGAGGATGAGGATGGTTTAGTAAGCTAGTCCACCACCTCCTCTGCATGCTGTGGCTGGATAGCACGGGCAAACTCACTAAACAGGGGAAATGATGACCACCACGCCCACCTTTGCCTGTGGACACATTTGTTGCTGGCCCCCTTACAGTGCCAAGGGAACGTTTGCCTCTCCTTGTTGTCCTCCCAGCCATTATTGCGAGGGAGGGGGCGGTGCTTATAAGCAAATGTAAAGAAGAAGTTGAAATCTGTACATAGATGCACTTTAATCAATGTAAAGAGTGCTTTGGTGCTCTTCAATTTGAGTACAAACGCTACACAGACACACTCCATGGATACACTATAATATACTGCAATATAATGTGCCAAACGTACAGTGACGCACAGAACTATATGGTGTTAAACTGTCAGTAACGCACACAAAACTATATGGCAATGAACTGGCAGTAACACACACAGAACGATATGGCGTTAAAATGGCAGTAATGCACACAGAACTATATGGCGTTAAACTGGCAGTAATGCGCGCCAAACGATATGGCGTTAAACTGCCAGTAATGCACACAGAAGTATATGGCGTTAAACTGGTAGTAACGCACAGAAAAACAATATGGAGTTAAATTGGCAGTAACGCACACAGAAGTAAATGGCGTTAAACTGGCAGTAATGCTCAAAGAAATAAATGGCGTTGAACTGGCAGTAACGCAATCAAATAGACGTGTTCAACCATCACTACACTTATGCTATCTGAACTGTCCCTTCTCTAGCTATAGGCTAATGTCAAGATTACTGACACGGTCTCACTACACTACACTGAAACTATGTGAGCTGTCCCTACTCTACACTAATGTATCTCTAGCCGCACACTATGCAAAGCTGAATGGTCCTTCTCACTACAAATAACTAATAGCACTAAACAGAGACATGTTCTATCTCTCTCCACACTGAAATCACACTGAAAATGGCAGTCCAATCGTGACTCTGACAGTGCTCTGTGTCCTGATTGGCTAAAGCTTTCACTGCTTCAGCCAATCAGGGCTTGCAATGCACTGCTCAGCACCGAAATGCATTGTGGTCAGTTCGGGGGGCGAACAAACGGTCGAACGACTTGTTTGTTCGGCTGTTCGCCAAACGCCCAAACTTATGCTCGGGTCGAACCGTTCGACCATCCCTACTTATAAATAGTTTGTTGCATCCTGAATACAACTACAGTAAAAACCTAGGACTCTGTTCTATAAAATCTGAGCTTTTGGCCAACTTGTATGGTAGAGGGCAATGATTTTCCATAATCTATATTCATGGGGAGTCTATAATGTGATCGGTATTAAGTAAGGTGGCAAGTGGAAGACAGTTTTGGGGTCGGGGAACAAAGCCCCCATGCCGCCATGTTGAGGGCATGTGGCCTTGTATGGTTCAGGAGGGGGCGCTTGCTCACCCCCCGCCTTTCCTGGCCTACTGGGCTGCATGCTCGGATAAGGGTCTGGTAGGGATTTTTGGGGGGACCTGACGTCATTTTTTTTTTTCAATTTTGGTGTGAGGTTCCACTTAAAATCCATACCAGACCTGATGGACCTGATATAAATTGGGGGGACCCCCACACCATTTTTGTTAACTTTTTTTATTGCTTGCAATGGTACTGTTTTGTCTACAATTTAAATATCATTTCATTAATTTTTTTCCTTAGAAATGTCAGTTTTGCTGCAGCAGGTTCTATCTATGGTACAGATGTGTCACAGATGGTCACAGATGGTCTATGGTACAGATGTGTCACTTTACAGGCAGACTAAGGGGACCCCCCAGGCACTATATTTAACCACTTCAGCCCCGGGAAAGGATTTACCCTTTTAATAACCAGGCCATTTTTTTGCGCGGTCGTGCGACATTGTACCCAACAAAATTGATGTAATTTTTTTTCCCACAAATAGAGCTTTCTTTTGGTGGTATTTTATCACCTCTGAGGTTTTTATTTTTTGCACTACAAACAAAAAAACAGACAATTTTGGAAAAAAATATTTAACTTTTTGCTATAATACATATCCCCAAAAATGTTTTAAAAATTAATAATGTATTCATCAATTTAGCTCAGTATGTATTCTGCTAAATATTTTTGGTAAAAAAATCCCAATAAGCGTATATTGATTGGTTTGCACAAAAGTGTGTCTTCTCCTCCTGCTACCACACACTGATCACATCACCACCCTCTTCGTCCTCTCCTGCTTCCGCTCCCTGATCACAGAACCCCTGGTGATTTGTCTTCTTGTTCTTGCTCACTGGATACACAGGGTCCTTCCCTTATGCTTATTATTATGTAGCCCTCATCTTCCTTTCCTAATGCTCTCGCTCATGGTGCCTCTATACAATCAGTGCCTTAGTAACAACAGTGCCCCAGTACGCAATGTCACACTTACCCACAATGCCGCAGTTCTCACAGTTTCCCCAGATTACATACAATGCCTCAGTACTCATGGTGCCATGGTTACTCACAGTGCCCCAGTCACAATGCCTCTTTTACTCACAGTGCCCCAGTTACTCATGATGTTTAATTACTCACAGTGCTCAAATGTACAGTGCCCCAGTTACTCACAATGCCTCAGTTATTCATTCTGACTCAGTGCCCCAACTCGTAGTGCCTCCAGCTACAGTGACCCAGTTACTCCCTGAACTCCAGTTAGTCACAGTAGCCCAGTTTCTCTGGCTCAGTATTCACAGTGCTCCAATTAATACTAATGCAGCAAGTTACTCGCAATGCCCAAGTTGCTCACTATATTTACAATACTTCAAGTTACTCACAATATTCCAAGTTTTTCACAATACTGCACATTACTCATAGTGCTCATAATGCTCATAGTGGTGGCGATTTACTAAAACTGATGCACACAGAATCTGCTGCAGCTGTGCATAGAAGCTAATCAGCATCTAAATTCAGCTTGTTCCCTTGCAGTCAGCCCTATCAGCATGTCCTGTGTCCTCACCCGCAGGCTCCACTAATAACATGCCTGCCACTCCTCCTGTTCCAGCATGTCTGCATACCTCACTCACAGCTTGTCTGGTACCCTCACTCACGGGCTCCTGTCAGAACTATTATGATGAAATAGACATATTTTCATGAAGTCCATATGGAGGTTTAAGATTGAATAAGCCTCAAAATCAGGACACTCACCTAAGTTTCAACCAACAGAACATCCTGTGTTCTTATTACTCTGTTGAAGATGTTCAAACAAGCTGTTTGCAAAACTGGGTATATAAAGCCAAGGATAAATATATGTGATGGTCTCTAAACATATTTGAGAAGCCTTGGATTAGTAATAAAACTTTGGAAACACAGCAAATTCAATTGTTTTTCCCCAGGTGAGATATGCCCTTTTCAAACAAAGTCTTGCAAGAAAGACTTGGGGGGAACTTTTACCAAGCTGGACACTTCTAAGATGCGTTGTTAAACAGACAAAGCTTATAAACCCTTGGATTACCACCTCAAATTCCTCATCATTTAGGAATACAGCTCAGACATAATTTATACTATATGGACACTTTTAATATATGGACACTATATAATGAAGATCCCACTATGAATATTATCATAAATGTTGATGTACAACCTCCATGGTCCATAATATGCCTAAAGGGAACTGTGGAACGTTTGTTTATATTTATGATAATATTTTACTAAGAACAGCACTATCCCCGCATATGTCTAAAAGTGTGTGAATATAAGACTATACATCATATATTATATCCAAGGAAATATATCAAGTCATGATTGTATTGTCTGATAGTATAATAATCATCTATAGGTAATATGTATTATTTGATTGGAAATATCACGTACAGTATCTCACAAAAGTGAGTACACCCCTCACATTTTTGTAAATATTTTATTCTATCTTTTCATGTGACAACACTGAAGAAATTACACTTTGCTACAATGTAAAGTAGTGAGTGTAAAGCTTGTATAAGAGTGTAAATTTTCTGTCCCCTCAAAATAATTCAACACACAGCCATTATGGCCACCATTATTTTCCAGCACTGCCTCAACCCTCTTGGGCATGGAGTTCACCAGAGCTTTACAGGTTGCCACTGAAGTCCTCTTCCACTCCTCCATGATGACATCACGGAGCTGGTGGATGTTAGAGACCTTGCGCTCCTTCACCTTCCTTTGAGAATGCCCCACAGATGCTCAATAAGGTTTATGTCTGGAGACATGCTTGGCCAGTCCATCACCTTTACCCTCAGCTTCTTTAGCAAGGCAGTGGCCGTCTTGGAGGTGTGTTTGGGGTCGTTATCATGTTGGAATACTGCCCTGCAGCCCAGGCTCTGAAGGGAGGGGATCATGCTCCGTTTCAGTATGTCACAGTACATGTTGGCATTCATGGTTCCCTCAATGAACTTAAGCTTCCCAGTGCCGGCAGCACTCATGCAGCCCCAGACCATGACACTCCCACCACCACGCTTGACTGTAGGCAAGACACACTTGTCTCTGTACTCCTCACCTGGTTGCTGCCACACACGCTTGACACCATCTGAACCAAATAAGTTTATCTTGGTCTCATCAGACCACAGGACATGTCAGTAATCCATGTCAGTCTGCTTGTCTTCAGTAAACTGTTGCGGGCTTTCTTGTGCATCATCTTTAGAAGAGGCTTCCTTCTGGGACGACAGCCATGCAGACCAATTTGATGCAGTGTGCGGCGTACGGTCTGAGCACTGACAGGCTGACCCCCCACCCCTTCAACCTCTGCAGCAATGCGGTCAGTGCTCATACGTCTATTTACCGAAGACAACCTCTGGATATGATGCTGAGCACGTGTACTCAACTTCTTTGGTCGACCATGGTGAGGCCTGTTCTGAGTGGAACCTGTTCTGTTAAACCACTGTATGGTCTTGGCTACTGTGCTGCAGCTATCTTAAGTATAGCCTAGGCCATCTTTATGTAGAGCAACAATTCTTTTTTTCAGATATTCAGAGAGTTCTTTGCCATGAGGTGCCATTTTGAACTTCCAGTGACCAGTATGAGAGAGTGAGAGCAATAACACCAAATTTAACACACCTGCTCCCCATTCACACCTGAGACCTTGTAACACTAACGAGGCACATCACACCAGGCAGGGAAAATGGCTAATTGGGCCCAATTTGGACATTTTCACTTATGGGTGTACTCACTTTTGTTGCCAGCGGTTTAGACATTAATGGCTGTGTGTTGAGTTATTTTGAGGGGACAGCAAATTTACACTGCTATACAAGCTGTACACTCACTACTTTACATTGTAGCAAAGTGTCATTTCTTCAGTGTTGTCACATGAAAAGATAGAATAAAATATTTACAAAAATGTGAGGGGTGTACTCACTTTTGTGAGATACTGTATGTAGAAATGGTTTAAATATACAAATTATTGTGTTTAGAGATATATACTATAACTATATATACCGTATATATCCATATAGCTTTGTGCTTCTACCTAGATGTGTAATTAATCACAATATATATATATATATATAACATTTATTCCTAATCAATATAATTTGCTACATTAGTAATGTATACTTATCTAACAGCGTTACCAGATATCCCAACATTACATATACAGTATATTAGAGATATCACATGGCCACAAGAGTATCATGAAAAGTGCACAGTCCTACAACAAGTTATTTAGAACTAATCCATTCCTGGTCTTAGAATGACACTTGGTGGTTAAGAGAGGCAATGCCTAATCAAACAACGGAATTACAAGGAAGTTAGATTTTATCTGCATCAGCCAATGATAAGAAGTTACAATTTCAGGGCTAGGCTTATTATAATTTTTATGAGCTTATTGTCCAGAACGGTATATAGGACCAGGAGAGGAATCCATTATCACACTTTTCATACACCTCGCAATTTGGACACTCATCACTTCATACATTGGACTCATCACTTCTCATCACTCTATACACTTTTATACATGACAGACACTTCATATACTTCACACCCTCATTTTTACACCTCATACTCTGAGACTTTAATGATGCAAGATTCAGCTTCTCCTTAACAAGCCACCATTTTGGGAAAGGGGACTTTGGTAACTACCATTGTGAGCCAGCAGCCATTTTGGAAGGATAATTATGTTACATTGATCTTTCCTTATTCCTTGATTATTTGCATATACTTATTATTGATTGTTCATGACATTTAGATTATGATTACCTGATGCAACAACTATTGTAGATTTTTCTTTAACTTTATTTTTGTTTTTCTAAATGTTATCACTTTTTGTTATAAATATATTAGCGTACTATTTTTTTTTTTTTTACATACCCTAACTCTTATTTTGCTGCAGAGGAGTAACTGTTGGCTGCGTAAAGCACAGAGGTTTTTGTCTGATAGATAATTATATAGATATCTGTGGTTCTTGTGTCTATGGGAAGAAACCATTTTTTGGTTTCATTCGCACTGTATCAAAACGCATTAGCGAGTATTGCAAATAATTTTGTATGTTATGTAAGATTTTATGTCATCCATAATCTAACTATTTATTGTGTATACATGTCTAGTGAATAAATATTTCATACTTAGTCTGTATTCATATCGTTTGATGTGTGTTTTTAAAAAGAAATTTGATTGATAAAAACAACTCATTATAATTATTGTTTGGGAAATTATTCTCAAACGCATGGCATAACACTCTACTCACAACTTGACTGCTGCTCCTTTTGTCCCAATGTGCCCACCTGCCTCCTCTCCCAGCATTATTCTTCTCACAGCATGTCCCATGCCCTCACTCCCAGTCTTACTGTCTCCATTTACAGCTTGCCTGTCGTGCCTCCTGCTCCACCATGCCTGCCTGCCTCCTCCCACAGTGTTTGAGATAGGGTTGCCACTTTTTCTTCAAGCCAAACCAAAACACTTTAGCGGCGCACAGCTTTTTTTTTAGCATACTCTATATGATTGTAAAAGACCTGGGACACATTTGTGCACGCCAAAGAGAATAGTAATGTGGCATGCATAGTGCTCCCTCACCCTCCTCTCAGGCACTGTTCTGAGCTACATTTCTGGCTGAATATGTATACGGGTTTCAGGTGGACTGAAACCCGGACACATGATTCAAAACCCAAACTGTCTGGGTGAATCCCGGACAGGTGGCAAACCTAGTTTGAGAGCCAATCTCCTCTCTTCAGCATCTTATAGTGTGCCTCCTCTCTTCTGCGTCTCATAGTGTGCCTCCTCTCTCCAATATTCTTACTTAAAACATACACAGTCTGATTTCAGCTTCCTATGTACAGCTACACTGAACTGCTCAGCCCTGATGTTGCTAGATATCTGCACTGGATATTCCTTATAAAAAAGGAATTAACAGTGCACTACCCTGATAAAATGAAAGGTCACCACACACCTTAACTAATTTTATTTATGTATCAGCAGATCAATGATCTTAGTGTTCTCTTTCTCCTTATAACACAGCACAAGGACCTTGAGAGTATATATGGTGTCCTGATAAACAACCCAGATGATGGTGCTGATGTCTTTATAAATTACTTAGCTATGAGTGTCAATTATGGACTAATTCCAGTGCCACACATAATGCTCAACTACATGCCCAAGCAATAAACACTCTTGTGGTGGTGTTAAATGAATGTGCCCGGATGTTACTCTCATATAAAATCCTATGGACACTTTATTGAGTCAATAAGGGGTTTAAAACAAAGAAGAGGATGTGACCTGGCACAGCCAAATGGCAAGCCTCCATCCCTGATATAGGTTACAGGAGAGGAATTGGGTCTTTAAATGAGGCCCGCTGTCAGAGAGGTTACCTGGTTGGGCGTCGGTGCGCGCCGGGGCGTGTTGGCGTTCGTGTCCCTGTGCGTGCTGGGGCGCGTGGCCCTGTGGGCACCGGCGTGCCTGGGCTCACCGGCCGTGGCGTGCGGGGTGGCGTCCGGGCGTTTGTGCGTACGCGCGTCCGCGCTAGCGCGCGTCCGCCTGTGGGCGCTGCCTTTGACATGTCTGGTGGTGTGGGCGTGCGTGCTGGTTCCGGGGGCGCGCTCGGGCGCGCGCGGGTGCGCAGCGCGCCTTGGCAAATCGGCGCGCGCACGTGCGCGGCGTTTTGGCGCCAATCAGCCTATTTGAATCCTGCCTCTGCACTGACCCAGTGCTGCCTGATCAAACAGCTCCGTGTCTAGTCCCGTGATCATCCCGTGTTCCTGTGCCTCCGTAGTGTTTACCTGTTGTGACCCGGCTACCTTTGGACCTCCCTTGATTGCTGCCTGTACCCGACCCCGGCTTGTCTGACCTCGCTTCTGCCTGCTCCCTTGTACCGTTGCTGCCAGCCCGTTGCCGACATCTGCCTGTGTATGACCAAGTCTGACTAACTCCTGCTCAGCATCTGCTCCACCAAGTCTCAAGCTCTACCGGTTGCTTGCCAGACCACTGTGCTCCAGGACTTTACCTCAGGCTCTCATACCACTCCGCACTCGCGGGCCTCCTGTCTGCTCTACCAGGGGCCCCGAATCGGACACGTAAGGGAGCCTACCCTCTGCCCACGTGGACTCACCTGTCTGGTAAGTGTGGAACCTGACAGTATCAGGCAGCCATGACTGAGTCCGGGCAGGGGGCCTCCCCCATGGATGAACTGTGTAGGCACCTAGCGGGCCTTACTCAAGCCGTTAAAAGCCTACAGGAAGGCTATACCAGATTGGAAGGACAGGTCCAGGCCCTTTCAGCTTCTCCACCAGGGGCAGTCTCCGCCAACCCTGCCTCAGCACCTTCTGTAGTAATGCTACCACCAGAGCCCAGGGTGCCTACACCCGGAAAATTCTCCGGAGCACGCAGTAAGTTCCGAGCGTTTCGCAACGCATGCGAGCTCTACTTCGCTTTGCAGCCTCGAACATTCTCCCTGGAAGCTACTAAAGTGGGGTTCGTCATATCCCTTTTGATCGGAGAGCCTCAAACCTGGGCCCACCGCCTATTGGAGCAGAAGGCCCAATCTCTTGATTCCCTAGATGCCTTCTTCCTAGCTATGTCTCAGCTGTATGAGGACCCCCAGCTAACAACCACGGCAGAAGCCGCTTTACATGCCCTTCAACAAGGTCGCAGAGCTGCTGAAGATTACGCCGTGGAGTTTAGGCGTTGGAGCTCGGATACGGACTGGAACGACGCAGCCTTGCGTCACCAATACCGGCTGGGGTTGTCAGATCCGCTAAAAGATGAACTGGCACGAGTGGGGATACCGCAGACACTGGAAGAGTTAATTAATCTGTCCATCCAGATCGACCGTCGCCTCAGGGAGAGACGCTCTGAGAGGTCTGTTAGTCACCCACGCCTTACCTGGATGCTGCCTAGGGCTCCTTGTGCCCCAAACCAAGCTCCGCTGGTCTCTTCTACCCCGGGCCCGGAGGCCCCGGAGCCCATGCAGTTGGGACTGCTCAGTCCCTCTCTGACTTCTGAGGAGAAGACACGCAGGCGCACACTCAATCTGTGCCTGTACTGTGGGGAGTCTGGTCACTTTGCAAGAGTATGCCCAAACAAGAGACGTAAGTGTCTGCCATCTTCTTCTCTGTGTGCACCTGTCCTACCTAGTGCCGGTAACCATTTAACTTTCTCCATTGTATTGCAGTTACCTGGAAGGAGCATCCCAGTACCGGTCATCATTGACTCTGGAGCTTGTAGTGGTTTCATTGACCGGACCTTTGTCGAAACCCATCATATCCCCACTCAGACTAAAGCTCAAGGACTGGCAGTTTTCTTAGCGGATGGCTCCACCCTCCGCTCCGGACCCGTCACCCAAGAAACGGTTCCTCTGTTGGCCACCATTGGCCCGGAACATCAGGAACTTTTACGCCTAGATGTCATTTCCTCGCCTCTCTTCCCAGTCATCCTAGGAATACCTTGGCTACAGGCCCACAATCCCAGTATCAACTGGTCTACAGGCAAGATTCAGTTTTCCTCGGAATATTGCAGACAACATTGCTTACGGGGGACCCCATTAACTTCCTCCCAATGCCTGCGCATAGACTCTGAAGCTAAGCCCTGCCAAGATCTTCCCGAACCCTACCGGGATTTCCTGGATGTGTTCAGCAAAAAAGGAGCAGAAACCCTTCCAGTTCATAGGCCCTATGATTGCCCAATAGAACTCTTACCAGGTACCGAAGTCCCCTTTGGGAGGATCTTCCCTCTAACTGAGCAGGAGTTGGGCACCCTGAAGACTTATATAGACGAGAACCTGAAGAAAGGGTTCATCCGTCCTTCCACGTCTCCAGCTGGGGCAGGTATCTTCTTCGTGGAAAAGAAGGATCACTCCTTACGTCCTTGCATTGACTATCGGGAGCTCAATAAAATTACCATTAAAAACAGATACCCGCTACCCTTGGTTCCTGAACTATTCCAGAGACTGGGATCGGCTACCGTTTTTACCAAGCTTGACCTCCGTGGAGCCTATAATTTGATCCGCATAAGAGAAGGAGACGAGTGGAAGACGGCCTTTCGTACTCGATTCGGACATTACGAGTACCTCGTCATGCCTTTTGGTCTGTGCAATGCACCGGCGACATTCCAGCATTTCATCAACGATGTCTTTCACGACTTATTGGATCTTTATGTCATCGTCTACCTGGACGATATCTTGGTTTTCTCGGCCTCCCTGATGGAACACCGTAAGCATGTACGAAATGTACTTTCCCGGCTCAGACAGCATGGACTGTACGCCAAACTTGAGAAGTGTGAATTCGAGCTCCAATCTATCCAGTTCCTGGGCCTGATTATTTCCCCCGATGGCATCAAAATGGATCCACAGAAAGTATCCGCTATTCTGGATTGGCCTGCACCGACCGACAAAAAAGGAGTACAACGCTTTATTGGCTTCGCCAATTTCTATAGGAAATTTATTAAAGGATTTTCTGCAATCATAACTCCCATCACAGAGCTTACTAAACAAGGATGTCGATTCCGCTGGACACCTGAGGCACAAAAGGCCTTTGAAAAACTCAAGGCGCTATTCACCTCAGCCACTATCCTTAAGCATCCCAACCCTGCCTTGCCCTTCGTCCTGGAGGTGGATGCGTCTGAGGTTGCAGTCGGAGCTGTGCTTTCACAGAGACAGGGTGCCAAATCACTGCTGTACCCTGTGGGATTCTTCTCATGCAAACTTTCTCTCTCCGAGAAAAACTACGACGTGGGTGATCGGGAGCTTTTGGCCATTAAAGCGGCTCTGGAGGAATGGCGTTACCTTCTGGAAGGCGCAGCACACCCCATATTGATCTACACAGATCATAAGAACTTGGAATATCTAAGGACAGCCAAGAGATTGAGACCCCGGCAGGCCAGATGGGCACTTTTTTTTTCCAGATTTATTTTCCACATTACGTTCAGGCCCGGATCCAAGAATGTTAAACCTGATGCTCTCTCCCGGATGTTCCTCGATTCCGAAAGAACCGTGTCCCCAGATACTATCCTTCCCTCTGGAAATTTCCTAATCCTTCAGGAGGATCTAATTTCCCGAATCAGACGCGCCTCCATGGGAATGTCTCCACCTGTCGAGTCTTGTACCAAGGATGGACTGTTCTGGTTCAAGAATAAGATTGTGGTCCCTGAAGAGTTAAAGTTACAGGTGTTAAGTTTATGTCATGATCATAAACTGGCTGGCCACTTCGGCACTCGAAAAACAACCGACCTCGTCCAACGCACCTTTTGGTGGCCGTGTCTTACTAAGGATTGCAAGGACTATGTGGAGTCCTGTAACACGTGTGCCAGAAACAAGACTAGCCGGACAAGAGCATGGGGCCTGTTGAGACCATTGCCAGTCCCAGAGAGGCCATGGACCATGATATCAATGGACTTCATTGTTGAGCTTCCACCATCAGAAGGTTTTTCGTCCATTTTTGTTGTGATTGACAGGCTGTCTAAAATGGCCCACTTCCTCCCCATGAAGGGCACCCCTTCAGCCATGGAGACCGCTTCCATCTTCATAAAGGAGATCGTCAGGCTGCATGGAGTCCCGACCAACATAGTCTCGGACAGGGGCGTTCAGTTCACCTCCAGATTCTGGAAGGCCCTTTGTGGCGCGCTCGAGATCGAGCTGTCATTCTCTTCGGCTTACCACCCTCAGTCAAATGGGCAAACCGAGAGGACGAACCAGACTTTGGAGCAATACATCCGCTGTTTTTCTGCCTTTTCCCAGGACGATTGGGCCTCCCTGCTTCCCATCGCGGAGTTCTCCTACAATAACTCCCTACATTCTGCTACGAACCAGTCTCCGTTTTTTGCCAATTACGGTTTCCATCCATCCTTCTTGCCCGGATCAGTTCCCGAATGCCCTGTTCCTGCAGTATCCCAAACTTTGGACTTTTTCTCTAACAACAATAAATTGCTGCAGGAGACCATGACCAAGGCTCAGGAAGATTATAAGAAAATCTTTGATAGGAAGAGACGGGGGGAACTTGTTCTTGAACCTGGCAATTCTGTCTGGCTGTCTACCGCTAATCTCAAGTTGGCCTGCCCATCCAAGAAACTGGGCCCCAAATACCTGGGTCCCTTCCGGATCAAAAGGAAGATCAACAACGTGGCCTACGAACTTGACCTTCCTAATTCTCTGAGGATACATCCAGTGTTCCACGTGTCTCTCCTGAAGCCAGTCACTCCTAACTTCTTTTCTGGTCGCAACATTGGTCCACCCAAACCTATTGTGGTGAATGGCGAAGAGGAGTTCGAAGTGGAAGCAATTCTAGATTGTAGAAGAAGGCACAATCAGGTGCAATATCTGGTAAAATGGAAAGGCTATGGACCCGAAGATAATTCGTGGGAGCCGGAAAGCAATTTACACGCCAGAGAACTCCTGCAGTCCTTCAAAACCTCTCATGCCTCGAAGATGGCCCAGCTGGGCATCCGGAGTCTGCCCTTGAGGAGGGGGCACTGTCAGAGAGGTTACCTGGTTGGGCGTCGGTGCGCGCCGGGGCGTGTTGGCGTTCGTGTCCCTGTGCGTGCTGGGGCGCGTGGCCCTGTGGGCACCGGCGTGCCTGGGCTCACTGGCCGTGGCGTGCGGGGTGGCGTCCGGGCGTTTGTGCGTACGCGCGTCCGCGCTAGCGCGCGTCCGCCTGTGGGCGCTGCCTTTGACATGTCTGGTGGTGTGGGCGTGCGTGCTGGTTCCGGGGGCGCGCTCGGGCGTGCGCGGGTGCGCGGCGCGCCTTGGCGAATCGGCGCGCGCACGTGCGCGGCGTTTTGGCGCCAATCAGCCTATTTGAATCCTGCCTCTGCACTGACCCAGTGCTGCCTGATCAAACAGCTCCGTGTCTAGTCCCGTGATCATCCCGTGTTCCTGTGCCTCCGTAGTGTTTACCTGTTGTGACCCGGCTACCTTTGGACCTCCCTTGATTGCTGCCTGTACCCGACCCCGGCTTGTCTGACCTCGCTTCTGCCTGCTCCCTTGTACCGTTGCTGCCAGCCCGTTGCCGACATCTGCCTGTGTATGACCAAGTCTGACTAACTCCTGCTCAGCATCTGCTCCACCAAGTCTCAAGCTCTACCGGTTGCTTGCCAGACCACTGTGCTCCAGGACTTTACCTCAGGCTCTCATACCACTCCGCACTCGCGGGCCTCCTGTCTGCTCTACCAGGGGCCCCGAATCGGACACGTAAGGGAGCCTACCCTCTGCCCACGTGGACTCACCTGTCTGGTAAGTGTGGAACCTGACACCCGCCATATCAAATAGAATGAGAATAGGTACATACATGTATATATAAATGAGTTTATTTATTATTACAATCTAAAATTTATTCAAACTCTTACAAAGACATTGTATCAAATAATTTGGTAGTCACATGACTTACACTTAAATTATACTGCTCATAGTATAAAATACAATTAATGAGTTGACATGATAGAAATAAATAGTAGAATAGATACAGAAAATATATACATATAATGGAACCAGATCAATGATTTACAGCTCTGTTCCAAGGCTGAGCCCAACCTCTGCACGGGAACTTGTGGGGATCTCAGGTACGGTGTCTCGATATGCAAGTATAGGCGCAGTTGACTGAAAAAATTAGTAAAAAACCCTAGCCCACAGACTGGTATGTGTAAATGAAAAATACATATGTGTATCTAAATAAAAACATTTAGAACATATCTAGCAATATTGAAATATATTTAAAAGCAAGTGCACAAAAAGACACAATGATAGGGTATATTTTTCAAAATCTATAAAATGCGGCGCTAAAAATAGCAACTGGTAGAAAGTCCAAAAGAACTGAAAAGCAGGAGTAATACAATCACCAGCTATAGTGCATGTATAGAAGAGCACTCGGCACCACGTGATAAGGTAGTCTGCTTACCAGATGACTACAAAAGATATGCATATGAAAGTAATCCCAGGTTCATCCAGCATGTTCGACTCTCTGGTTCCCCTCATGGATTAAAAAGCAGCAATATCCAGATAGAATGTTCCCTCAATCAGCTTCTCCAAGAACTCACACCAGAAGCAGGACTTTCAATATCATGATCAGCAAATGCTCAATGAAGAAAATAAGTGACCAATAGTGAAGCCCGCAATAAAATTTAAAACAAATTTATTGTAGTAACTTACAGTTTAGATTCAAGAATGCATGTATCAAAGAGAACGATTGGCTGCAGCGTTCAGCGTGCTGGTGTCAACCTGCCTGACATGTTTTATCGCAATGGATGTCTTCAGAGGCTTGACGAAGGAGTGCGGTTGTCACGTAATTACAGCCCATACACCCAGGAAACGCGTCACTTGACAGTGACATCATCTCTTCCCGCCCGCTGTCCATCTGTGCTCCAGGCCTCGTTTTGGTCACTCATTGTCACCGTGGTCGGCTCAGAATTCTAGCAGTGTCTCTTCACATGCAGGCAGAGCATTCAGCAGGCAGGAAGGAGTTCTGTGACTGATCTGATGATACCTTTATGATAGATATCCCACATTTATATGCCTTCTTTATGACCTCCCAAATGTGAGTGTATTTGACATATGATTTATAAATAAACTATTCTACACTTAGAGGCGCCTCTCTCTTTTTGTGCTTCTCCTCAGGTACGGTGTGCTACAAGGGATGTAAAGAAAAAAGTAAATGAATGCATGGTGGTAAGTAAATGTGAAGGGTCATCTAAGTGTTCCCTCAAGGGGACTACATATGGGTTTTTAGTAAGTGTGGTAAATTAACCCCATTATTTACCTGTGATTTATAGTGCATGGATCAGCTTGTGTCTAAGTACCCATCCAAGTGATAGGAACATGCAAAGTGAACCACCGGCCAACTCAGGCCGACATATACCCCAAGTTGATGGCGGGTCCCACCGACCTCATGCTAAATGAGCCAATGCATCACAAGGGAGGTGAGGAAACGGATCCCATCTGCGTGTGGCATAACCACCAGCAGTGGATCTATGCCCACCTCGCCTCCGGCGGCTTTCGAATTTGCCCCGAACACAGCATATTGTTCAGTGTTCGCCCGAACATCCGAACAACCAAAGTTCAACCCGATCTTATGCTCGGGCCGAACCGTTCACCCATCCCTATTGGTTACATCTAGAGAGTAAAATAATGTAATTTTGAAGACATGAGAAAAAAAATCCCCTATTTTGTCCCGAAAAAAAATCAATTTTTTTTGGAAAAACTGAAAACAAAAATCAGTGTGGAGTAGTTTTATAAATTGAAAGTAATTTTGTTACACTGGGAACTTGAAATGCAATGTATACAAAAGTATTATGCTTAAGATAAAAGTGCAGTTTATTCAGTAAATAAACTAAACTTGCTTTTTTGAATTGTATTTTTTTTTTTATTACAAATGGGAAACACGGACTGTATGCGTTAAAAACATTCCAACAGGTAAACCATCTCCCTTTCCCTCATGTTACTTTAAAACCTTCCTTACAATATGCATTTTCATTTATTGACAATGCTAATCCAGAAGCATATATTGCTCTTGCAAGAGTCTGATCAATTTTCTCCTGATTTTAAGGTGTAATTGTATCTATAAATGAAGGTATTGCATATTTTTGGGAGGCAGTGGTTTTTAATACCTTCTTACTTGAAGATGCTGCTGGTGAAGAAACACTTTGTGATAATCCAGAAGAAGCAGAAATAGTGTTTCTGGAATGAGAACTCTGGAGGGAAAAACTACTTGCACTTACATTATGGTTCTCATCATTTCATTCCATAAAGACATCTCTGAGGGTGAGTAGAGAACATCTCCATAGGGCCCTGTATATGCGGTATGAAAATGAAAGATTGTTTGGTATGAAGGGTACAGGCTAGCGGTCAACCGCATTTGTCCCGAAATTTGTATTGAGGCAGCGTTAGCTTATCATGGAACATGCGGCTAGACAATTCATATAATTCCCTAAGTTGGGAGCGGGTGGAAGAAACTACTGAGAGAGTTTAAACTGTAGGGGAGCCTTTGAGTGCTGTCTCCAAATTCTTGAGATTGTGCACTGCAGAGGCAAGAGAAGCTGATCGCTCCTTTTTCATGCATGTACCTATCTGGGTGAAGGTGGCTTCCAATTGAATGGGGAGCGAGGTAGAGTCTGTAGCATGATCTGAAGTTGTATATGGTCTCTGAAATACAGGTGACACAGAATGTTGCAGAAGTGTGTCATTTAGTCACCACAGCCACAGAGCAGAGCAGAAGGAACCAAAAACATCAGAAAAACAGGTAAATGGTCAGACCAAACCATAGTATCGATATCACATTTCGTAACTATGATCAATTAAAAAGTAGTCAATTTGACTGTAGGAATCGTATACATGGGAATAGTAGGTATAATTCATAGATTTTGCGGTATAAAACCCTCCAGGCATATATTAAGTGCATGTCATAAAATGCCCTCTTCAGAGCTTTCAATTTAGAGAAAGAAACATTGGACCTCAAAGTGGAAGCGTTCAATAATGGATCTACAGGCATGTTTGCAGGGGAGCCAATTCGGTGTGTTCTTTCTGCTACACATTTATCGCGTAAACCCAGAGCCTCTGGGAGAAGGCTAACACAAAGGTTTAGCAATGATCCAGGTTTGTAGGTTTCAGGGAGACCAATTATTCTTAAATTGTTCCTCCTGGACCGGTTCTCTAAATTTTCTATTCAGTCATGCAGAAGTTGTTGTGCCTGGGGGTATTGCTCCATAGCTGTATTCGTTTGGTATTGGTCATCTTCCAGGGAAGATATGCGTTGTTCAGCCTCTGTGAGTCTCTGATGCTTTTCCCCCAGCTCCTTCCTGAGCTGTAGAATACCCACCGCCACAGCTTTCTCCACAGCTCCTATGATTGTAGGGGACAGGAGAGCAGCTACTGCTTGGGTTATTTTTTCATGTTTTCATGTGAGCCCTGTGGGTTGTGTGTCTCCACCTCACTTGCTTCCATATCACTCGCCTCTCCCTGGCCTTCCCTATCTCCTGTCATAGAGCTCTGTGTGACTCGTGAGGGAGATGAGGGATGTGCTGCGGTGGGCGTTTTAGGATCCTGGTCTGCCTGTGAGGGGGATGTGAGCCCTGACTGAGAACCCAAGCGGGAACGGGGTTGTGCGAGGTATCGCTCCATTCATGGCGGCTGTTGGGAGGTAAGAGAGCTGATCCAGTGGTAGAGGAGTTGCCCCAGGCATTTATATTTCGGCTATTTCCGCAGGCTGGAGCGGAGCCACTGGCTTACTCGTCCACTACATATGATGCCGGAACCGGAAGTGTTAAGGGGCATGTTGAAATTACCTCCTATGAGTTTCCCTTCCGTGAAACCTGACAATATATCCAAGAACCGCAGTGCTGTTTGGGTCTGATTGGTGTTGGGTAGATAGATATTGGCTACTGTAAATTTAGAGCCCCACAAGGTAAATTTCATGAAGACATACCTCCCTTCAGGTTCGGCCACATAGCCAAACAACTTGCCCGGTGGTTGTGGGGGTCTGCGGGTAGGGAGCTTATCGGAATCTGGAGGCCCCCTTTAACAAGGGGACCCCCAGATCCCAGCCCGACCCCCTGTGTGAAAAGGTAAGGGGGTACAAAAGTACCCCTACCATTTCACAAAAAAGTGTCAAAAATGTTAAAAATGACAAAAGACAGTTTTTGACAATTCCTTTATTTAAATGCTTCTTCTTTCTTCTATCTTCTTTCTTCTATCTTCTATCTTCCTTCAGTTTCTTCCTCCATCTTCTTCTTCTTCTGGTTCTTCTGGTTCTTCCTCCGGTGATCTCATCCGGCATCTTCCTCCGCTGCGCTGGCGTCTTCTTTCCTTCATCTTCTGTGCTGATCCATATCCGACCAGCTTCCGCTGTGTGTGACGCATCTCCTCTTCTGATGATTCTTAAATAACAGAGGGCGGGGCCACCCGGTGACCCCGCCCCCCTCTGACGCACGGTGACTTCTCTGTCCGCCCCCTCTGACGTCACGGGGAATGCCACAGGGAAGTCCCTGTGTGTCAGAGGGGGGCGGGGTCACCGGGTGGACCCACCTGGGTGGGCCCGCCCCCGCCCTCCGTGCCCTCCATTATTTAAGAACCGTCAGAAGAGGAGAAGCATCACACAGTGGGAGCCTCCCATCATGGTCGGATGCAGAGCAGCCCAGAAGAAGAAGGGAAGAAGACGCCAGTGCAGCAGAGGAAGATGCCGGATGAGAACACCGGAGGAAGAACCAGAAGAACCAGAAGAAGAAGAAGATGGAGGAAGAAACCGAAGGAAGATAGAAGATAGAAGAAAGAAGACAGAAGATAGAAGACCGTAGATAAAAGAAAGAAGAAGCATTTAAATAAAGGAATTGTTAAAAACTGTCTCTTGTCATTTTTAACATTTTTGACACTTTTTTTGTGAAATGATAGGGGTACTTTTGTACCCCCTTACCATTTCACACAGGGGGGAGGGCCGGGATCTGGGGGTCCGCTTGTTAAAGGGGGCTTCCAGATTCTGATAGGCCCACCGCCCGCAGACCCCCACAAACACCGGGCAAGGGTTGTGGGGATAAGGCCCTTGTCCCCATCAACATTCCCCTGTGGGGAATTCCCATGCCGTTTTTATCAATGAACTTTTATGTGTATTGTCGGACCGGCAATTCATTAACAGCCGCGAGTAGTTTTTAAATAACTATTTTTCCTTTGAAATGTCATTTTGCTGTCAGACTGTTCTAAACACGGGAAACATGCGCCCCTTTACAGGCATACTATAGACACCCCCCAGGTCCGAAATTTAAATGAATATTACACTTTTATTGTTTCACTTTAAGCATTATTAAAATCACTGCTCCTGAAAAAACATCAATTTTTAAAACTTTTTTTTGCATTGATCCATGTCCCCTGGGGCAGGACCCAGGTCCCCAAACACTTTTTATGACAATAACTTGCATATAAGCCTTTAAAATTAGCACTTTTGATTATTCATGTTCGTGTCCCATAGACTTTAATAGTGTTTGCGTGTTCAAACAAATTTTTTGCCTGTTCGCATGTTCTGGTGCGAACCGAACAGGGGGGTGTTCGGCTCATCCCTAACATATACATACTTAGTCCTCATAGGACAGGTACACATATATAACTTAGTCCTCATAGGACAGGCACTCCCTGTTTTTTTTTGTAGACAGGGCACTTACCCACTACCTTCTCTTATACTAACTTTGTTTAATATGGTAGCGCCAACTCAGTGGCGTATGCAGGGTATGGCAGATATGGCAAGTGCCATGGGCGCCATATGAAGGGGGCGCTCCTGAGTGGCTGGGCAGCAAGGCACTTGCAGAGATCTCTAATTAAAATGGCCCTGATATCGCCACTGTTACTCATTGTCAGCCTGGGGTGGGATCCTGGCCAGTGGAGACTGCTTTAGGTCATTAACCACTGGCCCCTGGCTCCCTGCCCAAACTGGTTGCTAGGCATGGCCTGCCTGGCATCTAACAACCAGTGACGTCATGGAGGAGAGAGGCAGAGATCAGCATTCAGAGCGGAGATTTAACTTCCTCCTCCGTGCCCATTGCTTAGCTCTGCCCACCTCCTCCCTGCATCTTCTCCGACACGCACGAGAATCAAAGGGAGAGAGGAGTTTAGGCAGTGGTGTCCCCCTAGGTTATTTGAAAAATAGGATGCCATGCAGGAGAGGGGAAAGGAGCCGGGGGGTGCGCTGTGCTCTCCCTCCTCTCCATCTTCACCGTCCTGACACTGCAGCTCTTCTCTCCCAGTGGCTCTGTGTGTGTATAGGAGCGCCCTGCAGCTTCCCCCCTCCTGTCCTGTCATTGACTATATAGAAGCAGCAGAAAGGAACCAGCAGCCTCGTATTATATGAACGGCTGCCACAGGACAAGTAAGAGTTAACAGCAAGAGCTGATCCACCTCCTGCTGCTTACTGAGACAATGGGCGCTGCTGTAACCCGCCCCTTTCTCAAGCCGCCCCCTTTGATTGAGAAAAATAGAGTACTGGAGCCATTCTGGAGACTGGAGAAAGAGCCGAGCTGCTGTAGGGACTGGGGAGGGGGCAGAGAGGGAGGAGAAATGAGTAAGAGAAGCAGAAGAATGCATTCAGGTGAAGGTAATGTGGAGAATGTGCACAGGAAGAGACATTTACTACAATGCTCCTCTTTTTAGTCTCTCTGTACTTTCTGATGTATTCTGTATTCCTTTTCTCTCTCCCTCCCCCCTGCCCCCCTTCTCTCTCACTCTGGCCTGGCTGACTGGCCTGAGCCATGATGAAGTGACTCCCATGCATGCGCACGGGAGCCACCGTTTATGACACAGGGTTGTACCTATAGGTAAGCCTTATTATAGACTTACCTATATGTAAAAGGCAGTAAAGGAAGTTTACTTCCACTTTAAGTGACAGTGGAGCCCTCCCTCTGAATACCATATACTGTATATGTGTTGTCCTGTAAACCAAATATACAACTTGATATCTTTCAAACAAATAACAATATCAAAATATAAAATTGCAGCATATTAATGACATTGACACCCCCTCAAAAGATTTTTGATAACAAGTTGCAATATATAAGTGATGGTAACACCCCCTCAAGAAATAAAATAACTCCACTTACAATAGGGGGTGTCACCATCACTAATATACTACAATTTTATATTTTGAAATTTTGCCTTGTTGTTTTGTTAGGTGTTTTTTTTGTTAAGGTTATCTGAAAGATGGGTTTCAAATGTTTGACAGGGGTGCAGTTTCAGTGCTTGCCATAGGCGCCATTTTCACTAGATACGCCTCTGCACCAACCACCCCGCTTTTTTACCTCTTCTTAATTCTGTAATTCCTAGTCCTACCAGTAGATCTCCTACCTGAATTTTATCTAGCAAATATTTCTCCACCCTCGTTTCTTGTTCCTGCATTACCCAGGTTCTTAAATGTTTTAATTTCCCCGCCAGATAGTATAAATATAAATCTGATACTGCCAACCCTGCTGCAGTATTAGGTCTTTGTAACATAGAAAGTTTCAATTTACATCGCCCAGTTGCCCAGATAAACCTAGTTTACTGGGAGTTTAATTTTTTAAATATATATTTTGGTATCTTTACCTCCGAATGCGCCATCACATACAGGCACTTCGGCAGTATGATAGATTTAATCAACTGTATTCTCCCTGCCATTGATAACGGTAGTTTTTTCATTATTCCCAATTTATTCTTCACATAATCTACCAAGGGGTCTATATTTGCTTTAAGAGCTTCTTCTGGTTCCAATGTAATATTTATTCCTAAATATTTAAATGTTTCAACTATTTTTAATGGGGTCTGAAGATGCCCTTCCCTTCCTGTCCCCAATAACATCAATACGGAATTCTGCCAATTTATTTGGAGCCCAGATAGTATCCCATATGTTTCTAATATTTTCACTGCCTCCTCTAATGAAGTGGGCACATCTTCCATGTATAATATAATTTCACCTGCATATAATCCTTTCCCCTACCCTACCCTGATCCCTTTGTATATTTTAGATTGTCTAAATCTATTAGCCAGTACTTCTATTGCTAGACGCTAACAATTGGGGGGACAACGGGCATCCCTGTCTTGTTCCCCTATGCAATTTTATTGTAGGGGATAACACTCCATTTATTAATAGATTAGAGCAAGGTTGCTTATACATTATTCTCACCCATTTTCTAGATCCTTTCCCAAATCCACTTTTCTTCAACACCGCCTGCAGAAACTCCCATTCTATGGAGTCAAATGCCTTGGCTGTATCCAACGATGCCAAGGCACTCGACTCCGGAAAATACTCCCTCAGCTGTCCCATAAACTGGGTTCTCCTAGTATTATTTGTAGTAGACTTCCCTGGCATAAATTCTGTTTGGTCTTCTGATACAATGGATAAAATTACCCGGTTAAGCCTCTTCGCTAATATCTTTGCCAGTATTTTGTAATCAATGTTTAACAAAGATATTGGTCTGTAGGACGCACAGTCATTTCTATCTTTTTCTGGTTTTGTTATCACTATTGCTGTTGCCTCGAACATGGAGGTGGGTATCTCCCCCCGGCCAAATGCCCCTACATTTTAGTCAATATCGGGGCTATGATTTCCACATATCACTGGTACATTTCCAACGGTATGCCATCTGGTCCAGGTGACTTACCCTTTCCCATAGACTTAATAGCTACTTTTACCTCCTCTATCCCGATATCTTTATCCAATTCCCCTTTTTGTTCCTCTGTTAACTTCAGAAACTCAAAATCCTCTAAATATTTCTCTATCTCCCCTCTTGTGGATGTCAGTGTCGATGTTTACATTTTATCATAAAATCTATGGAAAGTTTCCACAATATCCTCCACTGTATTGACCATCTCCCCTTTCTCATTTCTCACCTCTGCTATGGCTAATGTTGATGCTTGTTGTTTTATCAGATAATTTACTATCTTATTGGCTTGATATCCTTGCACAAAGTTATTTTGCTTAAACTGAAACCTCTTACGTTTAGCTTTAACTATTAATTGATTTCTATATTGACGCGCTGTACCTGCCAATTTTATCTGGTTTATATTTGAGGGGTTCCTAATAAACTCTGCTTCGGCCTGCTTACATTAATCCACCATTTCCTCTTCTTCCTGTCTATTAGTACGTTTAATATATGATATTGTTGATCTTACTATCCCTCTTCAATACGCTTTAAAGGTGTCCCATGTTATACCCTCCATTGTACTGTCACCATGGGCTTCCAAAAACATTACCTTTTGCTCCGGTATACGATCGTTTGATCCAATCTGGGCTAACCAATAGGGTTGTATTCTATATCCCGGTCGCCTTCCCCCGGGACCTATCTTCAACTCAAAGCTCAGCCCAGAGTGGTCAGACACCCCCTTAAACGTATATGTAACCGAATGCACCAATGGGAGCATTTTCTCATTTCCCAGTGCCGGGTCTATTCTAGACATGATCCCTCTACCTGGTGCATGCCACGAATAGGCTCTGACCCCTGGGTTTCTAATCCTCCATAAATTAAACCATCCCACCTCCTTTAAAAAATATTCCAATACTTTAGAACCTTCTCCTCTCATATGACTTTTTTTTCCAAATCTATCCATTTTTAGGTCCAACCACATGTTAAAATCTCCCATACATATAATATGTGCATCTGGGTATTCTGACATAAATAGCATTGTTTCCTTCAATACTCCCATTGTGGCAGGAGGGGGAATATATATCTCCATAATAACAACTGGCAGTGAGTGCACCAGGGCAAAGACAAAAACATAACGCCCATCTGGATCCCTTCTTACCCTGATGCACTCCCACGCCACCGTCCGGTGCACTTTTAGAGAGACCCCTCTCGAAAAGGCTGTGTGACATGCATGATAAAACCATTGTATCCACGGTCTCTTCAAGTAATCGAGTCTCTCCTTAACCATATGTATTTCTTGAATGCAAATTATTTTGGCCTGTAATTTTTTAATTTCTGTAAATACTTGTGCTTGTTTTGATTGCGTGCCCATACCCCTCACATTCCATGACATTACCATTCTTTCACCAGGAAACCTACCGTAATTTCTATTTCTCCTCTTTTTTTTTTTTTCTTAGTGACCATGCTCTCATTTTTCCTCCTTTCGTCCATTCGTACGTCTTACACATGTTTAATTTTAGGGCATTACCAACATATCGCATCCGCTCTTATATAGGTAATTCATCTTATTTCAGCCTATCTACTCCTCAACCCCCTCCCTCCAACGGCTCAAGAGAGAAAAAGAAAAAAAGCAAAAAAAAGCAAGAGGGGTACAAAATAAACCCACCCCATTACTAGGAGAAGGGGGGGAAGAAAAAAAAAACCCTTCCCTTACCCCACTTCCCACCTTCCCCTCCCCCTTCTACTGTGATCGTGTTCTTAAATTCTTATGTGTGTATGATCCAACTCACTTAATTATTATCCTACCTGTGTATGTCTCTATTTGACATATCAACCTCCTTTTATCTTCCCCTCATATTGTGATTCGTGTTTAAAAAAAAAAAAAAAAAAACACCCACATTTTAACACTCAAGACACTAATATCAAACATTCCCCATAACCACCCCCCATCAGGGGCACAACAAACTCCCAAAGTGTGAAGAAAGGGATACAATACATTCTCCCGCATCCCCCCTGCATTAAACCTCCGTCAGGGGACATAGGGGGGAGCCTACTCCCAAAAAAAAAAAAGGAAAACATTTTTTATTTCTTCTCCCTACCTCCCCTCCCTCCCTAATTAACCAAATATACTCCTCTCCCTCTTAGTTTTCCAGTGCTTTGTCCCGATAATGTCTTAATCTTAGGATCTTAATCTTAGTCTTAGGATATCTCCCAACTCCCCGTTTTCTATTATTTAGATACAGTTTTAACTGTCCGAATCCATTCTCTGGCTTACTCTGGTGTGCTGAAATACATAGTCTTTCCTCCTTCATCCACTCTCAACCGGGCGGGATATGCCATAGAATACTCTATTCCTGCTTCTCTCAAATTCCTTTTTACCTCATAAAAGGTTGCCCGCTGCTTTTATAGCTCTAGAGAAAAGTCCGGAAATATTGACACTTTACTGTTCTGATAGTGAATCTCTCCCTTATGTCTTACCTTCCGCAAATTTGTATCTCTGTCTCTGCAATTCAAAAGTCGCGCCAGCAATGGTCTAGGGGGAAACCCAGGCTTTGGTGTTACTGTGGGGACCCTATGCGCCCATTTCACAGCAAATGCTGATGATACCTCCATATCTGGGAATGTATTTTTTAGCCATTTCTCAATAAAGTCCCCAGGGTTAAACCCCTCCACTTTTTCCGGGAGACCTATTATTCTTATATTATTGCGGCGCATCCGATTTTCGAAATCATCTGTTTTCTGCTGCCATGTAACAATCTGCTTTTCTACTGTTGATATCTTTTTGGGTATATGCATTACTTTATCTTCCAGTTGAGATATCCTATTTTCAACTTTGACCATCCTGTCTCTAATGCTTTGCATATCTTGCCTAATTAGTCCTATATCCACTTTTATCTCATCCATTTTACCTGTCAGTCCCGCGCTGCTTGTATGAATGGCTGGCATTAATTGTATGCTCATCTGCTCCAGTGTCAGCTTAGATGATTTCTCCGGCTTCTCAGACTGAGACTGGGGCATGTTGGCTTTCTGGACATCCAGTGCCGATGGTCCGCCGCTCCTTGCCTGCGTAGGGTGTCGCACGCCATCTGCTTTACCCGTCCTTGCATACTCCTTGAGCCGGTCTGCTGCCGACTGTTTGCTGCTTATCTCGCCACCAGGCTTGTTTGTTTTTCTGGGTTTGTGGGTTTCGGTAGTGGATACTAATCAGGATACTGTCAGAGACTTAGGCTGATCTCAGAGCTTCCGCTGCTCACATTCGGTCACGTCAGCGGAAGTCACGCTCCCACCCTACAAGTGTTTACCTGTTAGCTGAGTAGAGGAGCGGTGTATTTACCGCTCCTAAAGCGCCCCTTCCCATTGAAAATAATGGGGCAGCGCTGCAAACCCACCGGCAAAGTGCCGCTGAAGCAGCACTTTGCGGGCGGTTTTAACACGTTTTCAGCTGCTAGCAGGGGTTAAAACCACCCCACTAGCAGCCAAATAGCGCCACTAAAATGACGGTAAAGCGCCACTAAATATAGCGCCGCTTTACCGCCAACGCCCACGATGCTCCAGTGTGAAGTAGCCAATGTGTGGCTGAGTTTTGTAAAGTGGTAGATACATAGATTTATCTCTTGAGAAAAAACTTTTTTTAATGCATGCTAACAGTCTGCTAGCCTTGCTTGCATGCTATTGCTTAGTCTGTGATCCACTAGAACCTTGTAACTTTCATATTTTTAGCTTTAGCTTTAGTAAGTGTCTTTATATTTTTTTTAAATAAACCTTGTTTATTATATAGCTGCCCACCCCCCATTGTATAGAGGACTTCCTACTTTAGCTGCTGACTTTTACTATTAGGGCACTTACCTGTCCAAGCGTCCAGCGGTGTCCTTACCCAAGCCGATTCTTTTTTTCTTCAAAATTGTATTTTTATTAGACTTTTATATTTTAAAGCAAGCATATACAGAGCTGTTGCATAATGTAGAATATAAAGATATTGAAAACATAATGACATCAAAACAGAAAAAACAATGAAGTATAGGATGCAGATGAACAGAATCCACAAGTACAGAGCACAGGAGTGTTCTGCACAGCATGTCCAGGATATATAAAGTAAGCAGCCCAAAATTAGGTATTATAGGTTCAAGACCAAAGGTCAATCATATAAAGGGAAGGACAAAGAGAAGTGTATATGGTATAGGATAAGAGACTCCAAATGACATACATAAAAAAAAATCAGAAAGTGAGGGGAGGCACCATGATCACAAGTAATACAATGCCAATATAATTTAAGAAGCGATAGTCGGCATAGGGGTCCCAAATTCAGACTGATTACAAAGTTCCCACACTTTATCAAATTGGGAAATAGTGTCATGTACTGAGGCCGTTAGATATTCCATCCTCCTAATTTCAGCCACTAGTTGTAAAAATTTGGACCAAGGAGGAGGTGCGTTGGACAGCCAACATAGGGGAATAAGTCTTTTGGCAGCTAGCAAAATATAAGAAAGAAGCCGGTTAGCTCTTCTGGTTATGCCAGGCAAAGGGAGGCCCAACAAATATTTCAAGGGGTCAAGTGGGAAGAGTTTAATCATCACTTTCTGTGTCAGAAGCCTCACCTCACACCAAAAGGTTTGGATCATTGAACATTGCCAAAATGTATGGAATAAGGAACCCGTGTCTGTCCCACAATGCCAACAGCGCGGCAAGACTGAGGGGTCATATTTATGAATTATGTCAGGTGTTTTATACCAAAACGTGAACATTTTTATGGACGTCTCTCTCTGGGTCACACATTTGGAAGATTTAGAAATGAAGGACCAAATCTTATCCCACACCTGGACTGAAATAGGTCTGCCTATTAAATGGGACCATTTTCCCATATAATGATGTGTGGTCTCAGTAAGAGGCATTGACTCATGGAGGATACGATGAATAGAGGATATTAAATGTGATTAATGGGGTCCTTGAGCGCATATGTATTCAAAGGCAGTTGGATTGTCAAGGGTTAAGGTTGGGGATTTAGAGTGAAAAAAGTGTCTAACCTGCAGGTAAAAGTGGAAAAGTTGGGGAGGGATATCAAATTTCTCACGTAAATTGTCAAAGGTATGCAGTCTTCGCGTGATAGGATGTACTAGATCTCAAAGTTGAAAAAGAGGGGCATTGAGCCATGAGAAAATCCTACTCAAGGACATACTATCTGGTATGAGTGGGTTAAACAATACATTTACAAGAGGGGAGCAAGATGAGGCAAGGTGATAGTCCTTGAGGCATTTACGCCAGATGGTTACAGTGAAAATCATTGGAGCAGTGCATTGACGTTTGAGAGTGGGTTCCAGGGATGGGGGGCCACCCCAAACCAAGGAACTTGGGTGGATTGTATATAGCACACCCTTTTCAATGGCGGTCCACTGATTTGGTGCGAATAGAGAAGACCAGGAAGCAATAGGCCTTAAATGTGAGGCATAGTAATATTTAAAAATGTCCGGTGCACCCATTCCCCCCCTGGTTCTTTGGGCAAAAACCACAGAACTTGCTATGCAATGAGCCCTGTCCCCCCATATGAACTTTAAAAAACTGAGTTGAATTGCCTTTAATTGGGAGGAGGGCAAGGCAACTTGCAATGTTTCAAAGTGGTACAATAGTCTAGGTAGAATAGACATTTTTAGGACATTAATCCTGCCCAACAGGGATAGGGGGTATTTTGTCCAAACCGACAGGGATTTATTGATGTCCAAAACCAGGGGTGGAAAGTTTGCGGAGTAAAGAGAAGAGTAGGAAGGAGTGAGAAAAACACCTAGGTATTTGAGGGAGGTTTTGCACCATTTGTAAGGATAGAACTCTTTGAGCTGTGATAATATGGGTGATGGGATGTTTATAGGTAGGGCTTCAGTCTTAGAGGTGTTGACCTTATAACCGAAATGGCCCCAATGGAGGTCGGTAATTTATGTAGTGAGGGAAGATAAATCAATGGATTAGTAATAGTGAGCAAGATGCCATCTGCAAAAAGTGATAGCTTATATTCTCCCTGTTGCATCACCACCCCACGAATATCCGTATGAGAGCGGATGGACCAAGCCGATTCTTGAGTTTTTTTCGGGTGCTGGCATGCCATCTTGGCTAAGGGAAATTGGCAGTGAAGCCTTGTGGCTTCACAGCTGGTTTCCTACTGCACATGACTGAATCGCGCTGCACTTTGTGAATGGGCCGGCTGCAGGGTGATGGCGGTGGGGCAAATTTCCAGCTCACTTTGCCGTGGCGAAGTGAGCCAGAAGTGGGAGTGGGTACCTGTCATAACCAGGTACCCGCTCCCACTGTCCCTCCCCCTCAAAAGGTGCCAAATGTGGCAACAGAAGGGGGGAAGGAGGCTTACAAACTGAGCTTCACCTTTGGGGTGGAGCTCCTCTTTAACTGGGTTTTCCATTAAAGTTGCTATATCCTGTAATGAAGTTATTGCTCTTTTTAGATTTGTATCATAAGCAAACACTGAGGTTGAAATACTTATCCCAACCTTTAAATAATTTATAAACAAGTTAAACAAATTGGGAATTAGGACAGAACCCTAGGGTACCCATTCACAACTCTAGACCTTTCAGAAAATATGCCAATAATTACCACCCACTTCTATCTAGGTACATACAATATCATCAATGCCAGAAGACATTAAGTGGTTCTAAAGCCTAAACATTTTTTACCTTAATGGAGGGAGAGAATGAAGGAGGAGCCAGGAGCACCAGCAGGGGACCTGAGAAGAGGAGGTTCGGGGCTGCTCTGTGCAATTTCATTTTTCAGAGCAGGTAAGCATAACATGTTTGTTATATATAAAAAAAAAAAAAAAAAAGAAATTTTCCAATAACTTTATTTTATAGATTAAAGCGGAGGTCCGCCAATTTTTTTTTTTTTTTTTAAGTCAGCAGCTACAAATAGTGCAGCTGCTGAGTTTTAAAATATGGACACTCACCTGTCCAGGGCGCCCATGATGTCGGCCCCCGAAGCCGATCTGTCGCTCGGCTGTTGCCACCGCCATCTTCGGTAAGGGAATCAGGAAGTGAAGCCTTGCGGCTTCACTTCCTGGTTCCCTACTGCACATGTGCGAGTCATGCTGTCTCTGGGACCTGTGTGTTTCCCAGCAGACAGCGGGGGGGGGGGGGGTGGGAAGAGGCATAGACTCCCGAGGGAGTCTATGCCCGAAAGTGGGTGCAAATACCTGTATTATACAGGTACCTGCACCCCCCTCCCCCCTGAAAGGTGCCAAATGTGACACCGGAGGGTTCCGAAAATTGGAGGTTCCATTTTTGTGTGAACCTCCGCTTTAAGTATTTGTGAGATACTGTATCAAATGCTTTAACAAAATCTAGATGCAGGCCTTCCTTTATCCAAATTAAAGCTCACATCCTTCTAGAATGTTAAAAGGTTCATCTGGCAAGAATGGTATTTCATAAATCCATGTTGATTACTCTTATTTTCATCAGCAAATTCTTGGATTTTTTATTAGTCAGTTCAATAGTTTACATATTATTGATATTAGGCTGACTGGTCAGGAGTTTTCAGGTGTATATATTGGTCCTTTTTTGAATCTTAGTACCACATTTGATTTTTGTCAATGTGCTGGTACCATTCACATCAGTTAGATGTCTTTATAAAATAGGATTGATGGTCTATTTATAACATGGCTAAATTCTTTAAAAACTTCATTTACAATAAGTTTTTCTAGTCTTTTTTAAATATTGATTCCTGTCAACCACAATAGTACATTCAATATAATATTATTAACCCCTCCATGACAAAGGTAAAATACATTTTATTTGCCTGCACACAGTTTTGCAACTTTTACATGCTTTAATAAAACTGTACATATCATTGCAACTACTTAGTGTATCCAGGTGGAGAAATGGGACTTTCATTTGGTGGTAAATAATATTAGATATATCCTATTTTTATTTTTTTATTATCAAAAGAAAACTAACCCAAAATAGTAAAAAAAAAACACTTTTTTATTTTTTTATTTAACTGTATATTACTTGCTTTACCATGACCTGCCACAAAGGAACAACCCAAAACAAATTTCTCTGCTCCTGATGATCACAGTGATACCACATATGTGTATATTATTTGCTGTTTGAACCCATAGCAAGGCCCAGAAATACTGACACTAACTGACTACTAAATTTAAAAAAAGCTTTTTTTTTTTTTTTTACCTAGGTAAAATACACCGATCCTGAACTATGACCCTGACCTTTGACACTGACTTTGAGCATGACATTTGACCCAAACCTTAACCCTGACACTGGCCTAGATCAAACCCTCATCTATCTATTTTATCTTTACACCATAGAGATACAATATAATTTTCTCCATTCAAGAGGAGGAAAAAAAACACAAAGGTGGGCTATACAGTGACTGATTACTGTGATAGCCAATCACAGACTATCAGAGCAATTAGATGACCTGGAATCATTCCTCCTGGTTCCTGATCATTAGGACAAGACTGGGAACTGTCTGTGACAGCTCTGTTTCCATGCTGGGAATGTGCTGTGCAGTGCACTTTCAGCACAAACACAGAGACGCATTTATGTGGCTCCACAGAAAAAGTCCCACCACTATGAGGCTACATATATGGTGGGAAGGGGTTAACATTACAGTTTTGTTTATGTTATCCATCCTTTCTGTTGTAAACTGAGGAGAAGAATGTATTTATTACAGTTGCCCTCTCCCTGTCACTTGTGACCTACTTCCCCTGATCATCTTTTATGGGGCCTATATGTTGCCACAGATTTTTTACTATTAACTACTTCAACACAGGGCACTTTCACCCCCTTCCTACCCAGGCTATGTTTCAGCTTTCAGCGATGACGCACTTTGAATGGCAATTGCACAATCATGCAACATTGTACCCAAATGAATTTTAATCATTTTCTTCACACAGATAGAGCTTTAATTTTAGTGATATTTAGTCACTGCTGGGTTTTTCATTTTTTGCTAAAAAAAGCAAAAAAAAATACCCCATATTTTGAAGAAAAAAAGTGCCTTTCAGGAAATTTTGTAAATAAGTATTTTTTCTCCTTCATTAATGTGCTGATGAGGTGGCACTGAAGGGCACTGATGGGGTGGTACTGAAGAGGAGACACTAATATGCAGCACTGATTGGTGGCACTGATGGGCGGCACTGATGTGCAGGTACAGATGGGCACTGAAAGGCAGCACTGATTGGCATAACTGATGGGTACAGACTGGTGTCACTGATTGGCACAGCCTGGTGTCACTGGTGGGCACAGAGTCACATCACTAATGGGCACTGCTGGGTCTGCATTGTAATCAGGGCATGGATGATCAGTGCCCTGATTACCTTTTCACATCTTCCCTGTGAGAAGATGCCGCTGATCGGCTTTCCTCACCTCATACTCTGATAAACGGCTGTGAACCAGGCATGGGCAAAGAAAATTAAAAATTACTGCACTGTCATAAAAGATCAAGTGAAAAACAGTGAAATTACTAAAATAAAAATTGAAATTGGTATGGAAAAAGGAGCTGCAACTTTATGTGAGATACACACATCAATCAACAACTTTCAATACGAAGTTGCGCTATAATTTCCATATAAGGTGAATCTGTGCAGTATAAACTGATGGTGCTAAACTCTCATAAAGTGAATATCATGAAATAAAATTGTTCAGTTAGCACACTCTAAATAGTCTAATTCAGTTGATGATCAATCCCCGATGTGAAATTAACACACAATACACCCAGTAATTGTGATGAGAAAAGATGCAACCTGCACCCCTACACACACTGCCGGACTTCTATTGATCTCCTATTATGGGAGATCACATGTGCTTTTGGCTTAATACCCAGCCCAGGCCTTTAAGTTATGAAGCAATGGTCTCAGCGGCTTTCCAGATGTTATCATTCAAAGGTGCATATTGCCAGATGGTCCCCATAAGAAAATAAAAGCTTCCATAGTATAAAATCTTTTGGTAGTTTTAATATGTAAAAGTATTGCACTTGCTATTAGACAAACAAAATAATGCAGTATAAACTCTGAGCTGGCCGGCTCTCGATTGCAGCCCATTACTCCAGGACTTGTGTTAAATCGGTGACGTCAGCACGTTGCTCTTCCCTACGCAATTTGTCACAGTTGACGTTGTCCTGGCAAAAGGCCACGGCCAGGAACATGGCATGCCCACGATCGCTACGCATGCGCCCCCCGCTGGCGTGCATTTGCGGCTAAACTGGTCTTTGGTTCATATGATGTTTTCCCAGAATGAGAGCCGAACCGCTCCACTGTCATTTGACGGTGGATGGGCGGCAAGTAGTTAATATGTTTGACAATAAATGTTTTTATTTTTTTTACTCTCCTCAGCCATGCGTCTCTTGTAATCTATTTTAGCTGCCCTGATCAAGCTTTTGCATTTCTTATTACATTGTTTGTAGTTTTTGAATGTGAAGGTGACCCATCAACCTCATATTTTTAAAGTACAGTTTTAATATGCCTTTTTACTTTAGTATTTTTCCACCCTGGCTTAACTATTGTTTTTTTGTATTTGTTGCTCATTGAAATGGTAACACATTCGTGTCATTATGGATTTGGAAAAAATAAGTAAGATCCAATTAGATCCTGACAAGTGAGAGAACAGAAAATAGTAAAAAGTTGTTGTGTTTGGTGGTTCTTACTGGGTTGCTACTCATCTGTATCATTCATATCATCCTGATAATCAATACGAGAGACTGTTTCATGGCCCAATGATTGGCAACAACATCTGTTTATAGTCCATGAATCTCCATGGGAATAAAGGTGAATAGACACAATCAATACGAGAGACTGTTTCATGGCCCAATGATTGGCAACAACATCTGTTTATAGTCCATGAATCTCCATGGGAATAAAGGTGAATAGACACAATTTTAGGGCCTTCAGGCCAAGTACCTTTCTAATGCAAGAACAATATCTTATATCACATTGGTCAATGGTGCATTGAATTTTTTCCATTGCTAGGAATTTAGGCAAATTTAGGTCAGAGACACTTGCTTACAGATGAAAAGCTCTGGGAGTGCATAGCACCCTGGGGTCTTATCCAGTTATGAATAAAAGCCTCTGTGAGTGCCATATTCTACTCAAAAGAGAAACAAGGATTCCAGTTATTTAAGACCCCTCTACACCCTTCTCCCCTGGGGAAAAAGAAGGAATGTTTTGAGGCTCCAGAGTTGGTGATGTATTATCATGTCAACTGTTATATACTGCCAGTCTGGAAGAATCCCTCACTGTTTTTACTGAGAATTCCTGGAGAGAAGACTTTAGTCCCTTTTCCCTGAAGTGTCTATATTGGATGAAGTGCACTTTTAGACTTTGAGTCTCCTTGATGCTGGTATATTATATATGTAATGTATATATATAGTATATAATATATAAATATTTTTTGCAAGTGTAAGTTAATCTAAGCAGCATCTGTGTGGTACCAAGATAAAACGTGACGTGAAGATTAAGGCTGAGCTGAACACCCCCACATCGGTTTGCACCAGAACATCCGAACAGGCAAAACATTCAGAAGAACACACAAACACCATTAACGTCTATGGGACACGAACATGAAAAATCAAAAGTGCTAATTTTAGGGCTTATATGCACGTTATTGTCATAAAAAGTGTTTGGGGACCCGGGTCCTGCCCCAGGGGACATGTATCAATGCAAAAAAAAAGTTTTAAAAATGGACGTTTTTTCGGGAGCAGTGATTTTAATAATGCTTAAAGTGAAACAATAAAAATGAAATATTCAGAGGTGAATATTGTGCCTGGGGGGTGTCTATACTATGCCTGTAAAGTGGCACAGTTTTCCTGTGTTTAGAACAGTGCCACAGCAAAATGACATTTCTCAAGGAAAAAAGTAATTTAAACTGATGTATTTTTGAATTGTCGAATCTCTGCAATAAATAATAATAATAATAAATAATAATAGTAATTTAAACTGGTGTATTTTTGAATTGTCGAATCTCTGCAATAAATAATAATAATAATAAAAATAACATCGAACCCCCAGATCCCAGCCCCCCCATTTGAATTGGTAAGGGGTACATTGTACCCCTACCATTTCACAAAAGAAAGTGTCAAAAATAGTAAAAAGGACAAGAGACCCCTTGGAACAAGTCCTTTATTAAAAAATAAAAAAATAAAAATGTCTTGTGATGCCCATTCATCTTCTATCACACTGCCCGACGAGCTGAAAAAAGAAAAAATTGCAACAGCTCCACCTCCATGAGAGGCTCCCACCGAGTGAGGCTTCTTCTTGGTGACAGTTTTGATATAGTTGAGAGCGGGGCCACTCTGTGACATCAACATGCGGACAAGGTGTTTTATCTATATTGCCGAGACCTGACAATTCACTACAGCCGCAGTCAGTTTTAAATGACTTTTTTCCTTTAGAAATGTCATTTTGCTGTGGTACTGTTCTAAACACGGGAAAAATGTGCCACTTTACAGGTATACTCTAGACACACCCCCCCACCCCCGCACTATATTTAAAGGAATATTTCATTTTTATTGTTTCACTTTAAGCATTAAAAAAATTACTGCTCCTGAAAAAATGTCAGTTTTTAAAAACATTTTTTTGCATTGATACATGTCCCCTGGGGCAGGACCCAGGTCCCTAAACACGTTTTATGACAATAACTTGCATATAAGCCTTTAAAATGAGCACTTTTTAGGGGGCGTGGCCTGGAGCCGTTCTAAGATGGACGCTTGAACTCTCAGCTCCTGTTCCATAAGGTAAAGTTAGCTGACTACAGCGCACATCCAGCGAACAAAAGATGAGAAGCACGCGAAGGAGTGCTTCTGCAACCAAACACCGCTCTCCCAGAGACCTGGACACTCAGCTAAGCCTCAATATACCGGAGATATTCCGGTCACAGTGTCAGAGAGACACGTTGCCATCACAGGCCTCTTCCCTCACATCCCCCTCAGACAGCCGAAATCAGCATAGAGCCCGGAGCCGCAGCCCCCCTCCTTGACCCAGAATGCAGGCTGACTCAGCAGTAAGTCTAGCCGACCTTCGCATAGTGGCAGCAGACATTAAAAATACATTGTCTGCTGCTATTTCTGACCTACGATCAGACATTCAGGCGATGAACCTGAGAATGGAGGAGGTTGAAGAAACTCAAGCCCGCCATGACGCCTCACTGTGTCAAGTGCAGCAAGTGACAGAATCTCATGCCACCCACCTCAGAGACATAAACGGGCATATTGAGGATCTGGACAATCACGGAAGACGCCACAACTTAAGGGTAAGAGGCCTCCCTGAATCATTTGACTCTGCCCAGCTCTCTCACATGGTCACTGCTCTTTTCAATGAGCTTCTAGAAAGACCCCCAGACACCCCTATAGCTATGGAATGCATCCATAGAGCGCTACGCCCAAGAGGAAGGGATACTGACCCACCCAGGCACATAATTTGCTGCCTGACTTTCTCCTGAAGGAAGAAATCCTCCGCAAAGCTAGAGTCCGCATACACTTCACCTTTCAGGGCTCTGACATTAAATTATTCCAAGACTTATCCAGCATAACTTTGCAGAGGAGGAGAGAAGTGAGACCCCTGCTGGAAGTACTAAGGGCCAGAAACATAATATACCGCTGGAAGTTTCCCTTTTGTCTATCGGCTTCCCACTGCAAATCTCAGAGTGCCAGAAGACATGGAACATTTCTGTACCTCGCTCAACCTCCCACTGGTGGAGCTGCCTGACTGGTACAGTGACTTCCATCTTCCTCTACTTCGCAGAGCCACCTCCATGGATGGCATCACTGAAGCGGGAAACTTCAACATCCGACACCGCCGCACACATCCTCCACCCATCCCAAGCAGCGGGGATCCCAAACAATGGCAGCCCTACAGCATCCCCAGAGCACCGCAGAGCTCGACACTCATAAACTAGAATAATCCCCTACCTCTCTAATCGCGGTCTAAAACCTGAAGATTGTATGTAAGAGGAAGAAGACAGATATAGATTGCACACTGACTTTTTCACGTGAAGTTACCAATGTAAACGACCCTAACTTCAGTTTAATTGCCCAATGGTGGCCCTGCTGTTGGCTAAAGAAGAAATGTACATGTACTGTACTGTTCAGGAACATATACGCTGCCTTTAATCCAATAGTCAGAAGGCCAAACAAGACTTTCACCTACCCCACCACTACACCACCTGGAGATACGCACCCGCTCAAAACATCATTGAAACAGACATAGAAAAAAGAACACAGACAGTTTAACCACTAGCCTACCGCACACTGTCATATGACGGCGGGACGGTAAGCCTCTTGTTCTGGGCAGACGTCATATGACGTGAGCCCGTTTAAACAGGGCATGCGCGCGATCGTGAGCGCGCAGCCCTGTACTGTCAGTGGCGGCGTGTCCCCGAGACACCGCTTGTCACCGACAGGGGTGAACAGCCACTGGGCATGGCTGTTTACCACGTGATCAGCTGTGATGAAGTCACGGCCGATCACTAATGGTACATCCTCACATTGCACGGCACATGCGCGCGATGGTAAGTGCGCTGCGCATGCACGTCGGTGGCGGCGTGTTCCCGGGAACACTGCTCGTCACCGGCGATAGTACACAGCCATTGGCCAGGGCTGTGTACCATGTGATCGGCTGTGATCCATTCACAGCCGATCACTAACTGTAAACAAAGAGCTGTCACCAGCTGTTACTAGCCCTTCTCTCCTCACACACCGTTTCCAGTGTGAGGAGAGAAGAGCCAGGAGCAGTGAGTTACAGATCTATGTATTGTAGTGTCTGCACCAACATCACACCTGTCCCATCGCCCCCCCAATTGTCATCTGTCACCCAACAGTCACCCCATAAAAGTGCACCTGTCACATAAGAGACTGCCATCAGTGACCATCAGCGGTGCAACCGTCACCCATCATTGACCTGCTCTATCACCCGTCACCCACCAGTGACCGTGCCCTGTCACCCGTCACCCATCAGTGATCATCAGCGGTGCACCCGTCACCCATCAGTGACCATCGCCTGTCAGTGACCGTCGCCTGTCAACAATCTGTGACTATCACCTGTCACCGTCCGTGGCCTGTCACCCATCAGTGACCATGCCCTGTCACCCATCACCCATCAGTGACTGTGCCCTGTCACCCATCAGTGACCATCAGTGACCGTGGCCTGTCAACTATCTGTGACCATTACCCGTCACCATCCGTGGCCTGTCACCCATCAGTGACCATTGCCTGTCACCCATTAGTGACCATCGCCCATCACATCATCACCTCTCAGTGAACGTCACCTGCCACCCATCGCACAGCCCATCAGTGACCGTCACCTGCCACCCATCTGTCACCCGTCGCACAGCTACCCACCACACAGCCATGTCCAAAAGAGGATATACAAGTGAGGAGGTGTTCCAGATCCTCTCTATGACTGACGAGAGCACCGGGGAGTTCTCATCAGAGTCCAATTCTGATTCCGAATCAAATTCGGCATTTGAACCGATCGAGAGTAGCAATGATTCGGATGAAGAATGGGTCCCTCCTAAAAGGGCACGACACTCTGGAAACCAGGAAGCAACCAGGATTATATTCTCAGGCCCAGTACCAGCTCTGCCGCCAGAAATAGGCCCCAGGAAGAAAGGCCCAGTAAGAGTGCTGCCGCCAGCAATAGGCCCCAGGAACAAAGGCCCAGTACCAGTACTGCCACCAGAGATAGGCCCCGCGCACAAATGCCCAGTACCAGTGCTGCCACATCACACCTGAGTACCAGAACAGGAAATTCAACTCCCCCAACTACTGGAGTGTCACGTCCCCCAAGAGCCAGGGCTGCTACATACATGCCAGATGGTCTTGCCAACCCAACATGGCTGCCTTCCAACTCGGGATCACCAATTATTCCCCCTTTCACAGCACAGCCAGGTGTGCAGGCCAACACCCAAAATTTCACAGAGATCAATTTTTTTCACCTGTTTATGCCTGACACTTTGCTGCAGTTCATTGTGGACCAGACAAATTTGTATGCCCAGCAGTATATTGCCAGCAACCCCCAATCATCTTATGCCCGTCCGTTTGAGTGGAGAGATTTGAATTTGGAGGAGTTAAAATTGTTTTTGGGCCTCACCCTAAATATGGGGCTTACAAAAATAAATGAAGGACATAACTATTGGTCCACCAACCCCATCCACCATATGCCCATGTATTCTGCCGCAATGTCCAGGTCCCGATATGAGATGATTATGAGATTCTTTCATTTTAATGACAACACCCAGTGCCCTCCCCGCAATCATCCAAATTCCGATAAGCTATACAAGATTCGCCCACTGATACATTTTTTTTCCCAACGATTTTCAGAACTCTATGTCCCCGAGAAGAATATATGTGTGGATGAGTCCCTGGTACCATTTTCAGGCTGGCTAGGAATAAAACAATATATTCCTAGCAAAAAGGCCAAATACGGAGTCAAATTTTACAAGCTGTGTGAGAGAGCCACGGGATATCTATATGCGTTCCGCATATATGAAGGAAGAGATTCCCAGCTCCAGCCCCCTGAGTGCCCGGCCTACATGGGCACAACTGGAAAAATCGTATGGGACCTGGCTTACCCACTTCTGAAAAAAGGCTATCATATATACCTGGACAACTTTTATACCAGCCTGCCCCTTTTCAGACATCTATATATCGAAAAAACCCTGGCCTGCGGAACCTCAAGAAAAAATAGGAAGGGCTTCCCACAATCCATAGTGAACAAAAAGCTGCAAAGGGGGGAAAGAGCAACACTGAGATGCAATGAAGTGGTGGCCTTGAGGTGGAAGGATAACAGGAACGTGCACATGATGTCCACCATTCATGATGACACTACAGTTGTAGTTCAGCGAAGACGAGGTCCCATTGAAAAACCGACATGTGTCCAAGACTATAATCTCTACATGGGGGGGTGGATTTCAATGACCAAATGATTCAGCCCTATTTGTCAATAAGGAGGTCCCGATTCTGGTACAAGAAGGTAGCAATTTATCTAATACATTTGGCCATTTACAATTCCTACATAGTCTACACAAAATCCACAGAAAGCCCTGTCCCCTTCCTAAAATTCATAGAAGTAGTAGTCATGTCCCTCATCTATCAACAAAGACCCCCCCCAGAAGGACTTTGTTCTGATGCTGTTAGCCGACTTCATGAATGCCACTTCCCGTACAACATTCCACCATCGGAAGCAGGCCGAAGACGGCAAAAAAGATGTCGCGTGTGCAGCAGAAGAGGTTTTTGAAAAGATACCAGCTTCCATTGTCCCCAGTGTCCCTCCCAACCTGGCCTTTGCATTGGTGAATGCTTCAAACTGTATCATACATCCCTAAATTATTAGCCCATATTTTTCCCATTTTCGCTGATTATTTTCCATGCTTCCCCAAATAACCATGCCACTGCCTTCAACGTGAACTGACCCTGGCCTGCTTTTTGACTATGCCTCTGCCTACCGTTTGGACTGCTTCCACATGAACTGACCCTGGCCTGTTTTGACTATGCCTCTGCCCACCGTTTGGACTGCTTGCTCGTGAACTGACCCTGGCCTGTTTTGTGACTATGCTTCTGCCTACCGCTTGGACTGATCTGTTGCCCTGCTACTATAGTACACAGGGGTCTCACATATGTGAGGGACTCCAGAATAGTTTTTCCGGATGGAAATTTTTTTTGTTTTCTCCGGGTTTTGTAATTTCCGGATTAGGGTCTGGAGTCTGGAGGCTTCATAGAGATTTGGGTGGGTCGAAGCCTCTACCCCTGCGCCCCTGTGCACAGGTCTTACCCAATTGCGGCCCTCAGCCTTTTGCTGACTTACTGCCATCATGCCTTTGCCTGCCGCATGAACGGACCACACCTCTGCCTGCTACCTTGACTATGCAAATAATTCGCTGTAGCAAGAGGCAGTATGTTTTTGAAGGGCTGGAGAGTGGTACAATAATGAGTGTCTGCAGGTAACAGTGTACCAGGACCAATATTATGGCTGTGCTGGCTGTCTCTGCCTGGACAATTTCTATGGACAAATGCTTTGGCTGTGCTGACAATATCCTTGTGCTGACTATAGACAATATTCCTGCCTGCTGCCTGGATAATTATTATTGCTGTCGCTAAGCATATCCCTGACTGCTGCCTGGACCAGTGCTCTCTACTAAAAGCACAGGTAATACTTTTTTTTTTAATCCTTTCCGCAATATAATTTATTTTGGATTGTAATTCTTGGTATGTACATGCTATGTGTTAGAAATATGAAGGGCCTTCAAAAATGATAGGTTGCCAGGAAATTATGTATGTAATGTATGCTCCTAGAACGCCTGATGGTGCTACTTGGATGTTGGGCCTCTGTATGTGGCCAAGCTGTGCAAAAGTCTCACACATGTGGTATTCCCATACTCAGGAGGAGTAGCAGAATGTATTTTGGGGTGTCATTTTTGCTATGTGTTGGAAATATCTTATAAATAGACAACTTTGTGTAAAAAAAATGCGTTTTTATTTTTTTCCCACATTTTCCAAAAACTTCTGGAAAAAAAATAACCATTCAAAAGACTCATTATGGCTCATAGATTATACGTTGGGGTGTTTGCTTTCCAAAATGGGGTAATTTTGTGGGCAATTCCATTGTCCTGGTGCTCCAGGGCCTTCAAAAGTGTAATAGGTGGTTGAGAAATGAGATGTGCAGTTTATGCTCGTAGATAGCCTGATGGTGCTACTTCAATGTTGGGCCTTTGTATGTGGCCAGGCTGTGCAAAAGTCCCACACATGTGGTATCTCCATACTCCAGAGGAGTAGCAGAATGTATTTTGGGGTGTCATTTTTGCTATGTATTTGCTATGTGTTATAAATATCTTATAAATGGACTACTTTGTGTAAAAAAAATGCATTTTCATTTTTTTCCACATTTTCCAAAAACATCTGAAAAAAAATAACCCTTCAAAAGACTCATTATGCCTCATAGATTATACGTTGGGGTGTTTTCTTTCCAAAATGGGGTCATTTTGTGGGCAATTCCATTGTACTGGTGCTCCAGGGCCTTCAAAAGTGTAATAGGTGGTTGAGAAATGAGATGTGCAATTTATGCTCATAGATCGCTTGATGGTGCTACTTCAATGTTGGGCCTTTGTATGTGGCCAGGCTGTGTAAAAGTCGCACACATGTGGTATTGCCATACTCAGGAGGAGTAGCAAAATTTATTTTGGGGTGTCATTTTTGCTATGTATATGCTATGTGTTGGAAATATCTTATAAATAGACAACTTTGTGTAAAAAAAATGCGATTTCAATGTTGGGCCTTTGTATGTGGCTAGGCTGTGTAAAAGTCCCACACATGTGGTATCGCCATACTCAGGAGGAGTAACAGAATGTATTTTGGGGTGTCATTTTTGCTATCTATTGCTATGTGTTGGAAATATCTTATAAATGGACAACTTTGTGTAAAAAAAATGCGATTTCATTTTTTTTCCACATTTTCCAAAAACATCTGGAAAAAAAATAACCGTTCAAAAGACTCATTATGCCTCATAGATTATACGTTGGGCTGTTTGCTTTCCAAAATGGCTTCATTTTGTGGGCAATTCCATTGTCCTGGTGCTCCAAAGCCTTCAAAAATGTAATAGGTGGTTGAGATATGAGATGTGCAATTTATGCTCGTAGATCGCCTGAGGGTGCTACTTCAATGTTGGGCCTTTGTATGTGGCCAGGCTGTGTAAAAGTCCCACACATGTGGTATCACCATACTCCGGAGGAGTAGCAGAATGTATTTTGGGGTGTCATTTTTGCTATGTATTATGTGTTGGAAATATCTTATAAATGGACAACTTTGTGTAAAAAAAATGCGTTTTCATTTTTTTTCCACATTTTCCAAAAACATCTGGAAAAAAAATAACTATTCAAAAGACTCATTATGCCTCATAGATTATACATTGGGGTGTTTGCTTTCCTAAATGGGGTCATTTTGTGGGCAATTCCTTTATCCTGGTGCTCCAGGGCCTTCAAAAGTGTAATAGGTGGTTGAGACATGAGATGTGCAATTTATGCTCGTCGATCGCCTGATGTTGCTACTTCAATGTTGGGCCTTTGTATGTGGTCAGGCTGTGTAAAAGTCCCACACATGTGGTATCCCCATACTCAGTAAGAGTAGCAGAATGTATTTTGGGGTGTAATTTGTTGTATACATATGCTCTGTGAGTGTAATAACCAGTTAATATGACAATTTTGAAAAAAAAAACAAAAAACAAATCTTCCTTTTTCAAAGAATTGTGGGAAAAAATGACAACTTAAAAAAACTCACCATGCTACTTACTTAATACCTTGGAATGTCTACTTTCTAAAAAGGGGTCATTTGGAGGGTATTTGTACTTTTCTGACTTGTTAGTACCTCAAGAAATGAGATTAACCTGATGTACTGAAGGCCTGATCAGATGTTTTCAATTTTCAGTGATTGGCACCATAGTTTGTAGACTCTATAACTTTCACAAAGACCAAATAATATACACTAATTTGGGTTATTTCTACCAAAGATATATAGCAGTATGAATTTTGGCCAAAATTTATGAAGAAAAATTACTAATTTGCTAAATTTTATGACAAAAACAAAGAAAAAGGCAATTTTTCACAAAATTTACGGTCTTTTTTTATTTAGAGCACAAAAAATAAAAAACCCATTAGTGATTAAATACCACCAAAAGAAAGCTCTATTTTCATTTGGGTACAGTGTTGCATGACTGAGTCATGGTCATTCAAAGTGTGAGAGCACCGAAAGCTGAAAATTGGTCTGGGCAGGAAGGGGGTTTAAGTGCCCTGTATTGAGGTGGTTAAAGTGACTGCCTTTCTCCGACTACACCCCAGGAAGCAGATCTACTGGAAATGTCTCAGATGATGATCAAACTTATAAAGTATTCAGCCACCTTAATTTTTTTTTCCTTTTTTTTCTACTGCCTGAGCTGGTGGTGGAAATGTATTTATTTTTTTTCTTTTTGTTCTTGTTTTATTTATTTATTTATTCTCTTCTCTTCTTTCTCCTTCTTTTTTTTTATTTCTTTTTTCCACAGACTTTAAAGTTTACCACTAAAGTGTAAGAAAGAGTAAACCAATTTAACTACTCCTCAGTTCTGTACTGCCACTATTTCTCCTAACTGTCAATTATCAGAAAGATAGGAGATAGGTCAGAAACGTAATGTCATGCCTGCAAATGTTTAAAATGTGCATGCTATTGAGACACAGATGAGGGCGGCACTCTCCATGTGGACCCATATCATTGCAGAACCCTCTGTAGGAATGATAAGTTGAATCTCCCGCACACTTAACCAAACTCTCTATGGAATGACCATAGGAACTGAAACGTCTGCTAAAACCCTTTTCTAATAACATTTAACTATAACTCGGTGCCCCAATCATCTGACTCTCTCTTTCTCCCACACCCTGAATGTAAATGAGCTCACACAAGTATTTGCCTGATTACCGCCGACACTAAAGTTATTCTTGAGCTCATATTGACCTACTAACACATCTCCTGAGCCTGCTAGACACAAAAACGGTAATATAATATTCCCCCGTTCCAACTACTAGATCTCCAAGTAGATTTATTATACCCACTGTACACATGTTACTCCAGACTCGGCCCTAGGGTAGTGGATTCACAACCCCCCCATCCCTCTCCAGGGTTACTAATACAAATTAGCCACAGCAGGATTACCATTGTTGTTACCCCATTTGGTTCTTCAGTTAAATAAGTTCTGTAAACTCAATTAATTCATGATACTGTTATGCTTCTACTTTGTTATATAAGTTTATAATTTTTTGTGTACTATGTTGAACACATTGATTTATCACATTAACCCCAATGATGTCACATCACATGACACATACATGGCCTCAAACCTCTCTGCCTGAAGCGTCAAACCAAACATATCATCCAAAATTAATTCCCCTCATTCCCCTACACACACTCATAGCTTAGCTCAAATCCGCTAATATGCTGGATCATTTGCCCTCTAATAGCAAGCGATAACAGCACTAAACACCAAGACCTCACTGGAATAAGAGTACCACTCCATCTAGGAACCTCACCCAACCACACCCACCCACAGCGGACTCTGAGAGTACCAACTGACCTCTACTGGATTCACTATAAGTGATTAGAGAAAAAGTTCCTAATCACCGCCAGTCAACCTAAGACCACAACTCTGATCACCTACCCCCCACTCCCACACTTTACCAACAGCTTACACACAAGCTCCTCCCCTCCCCCCACCTTCCTTACCCATTACCTCCCCTCACACCCCTCCCCATACTACCACCCATGCCCCTTTTGTTCTCTCTCTTGCTTCCCTCCTCTAGGAGACCTTCCCCTAGTGCAGTTACACCTCGAGATATCATGGCAGACACCAGAACCACAACAAAAAATGTCTACCTTAAAGTAGTTTCACTTAATGTCAAAGGCCTCAATATACCCCGAAAAACTATCCCAGGTACTAAAATGCATGAAAAGCATGAAGGCAGATGTTGTGGTCTTACAGGAGACTCACTTCTCCTCAGCAGCAATCCCTAAATTCTCTAACCGAGACTTTCTGACAAGCTACCATGCATCAACACCGAACTCCAAAACTAAAGGAGTCACAATCCTCATTTCTAAGAACACCTCTCTCAAAATAACAGATTCACTAATTGACGAGGAAGGGAGATATGTCTTCCTAAAAGGGGATTTCCAAAATAAACCAATTACGCTAGCAAACATCTACTGCCCCAATGTTGCACAAGTCCCATCCATTTTTAAAACACTGCTATTCCTCGCCTCTTTCCAAACTGGCATACTCATATTGGGAGGAGATCTCAATACCCCACTTGATCCTATCCTAGACACATCTACAGGGACGTCCAGCCTACCATATAGGGCACTATGCCAAATAAAACGGAGTATTCAATCTCTTCTTCTTCATGACACATGGCGCACCCTCAGACCATAGGGAAAGGACTTTTTTCAGCACCACATAAAAAACACTCCAGACTGGATTATTTGTTTCTCACTCAGAGGGATCTTCCTCTCTTGTCTAAGGCAACGATAGAACCCATGACCGACTCGGACTATCACCCGATTACGCTAACCCTGACTTTCCCTGATAAGATCACGTACACCAATATCTGGAGACTCGACCCCATGATACTGACGGATAAATACAGAATCTCAACAATTACCAATTGTTTAGGTAACTACTTTTGAGAAAATGACACACCGGAGACCTCCAGTCTAACCCAATGGGAAGCACATAAATGTGGGATAAGAGGCAGACTCATCTCAATGGCGGCGACAATTAAAAAAGAAAGGCAACGATACCTCGCAGGCCTATACCATAAACACACACAAGCTATACGGCTATAGCCCAGGAATTTGAGAGATTCTACACAAAACTTTACAATATAGATAAGTCTAACATACCAACTTCCTCCATTGCTGAACGCCAAGCTAAAATTAAAAGTTTTTTAGAACTGCACTGCCCCAAGGGGATCTCTCCAGAATCCTCCAGCATACTAGAAAACCCGATTACCCAACAGGAACTTAAAGAAGCCGTTAAAAGCCTGAAGTCAGAAAAAAGCCCAGGCCCTGATGGTCTTTCTGCTTTTTACTTCAAAACATTCTTTGACATGCTTAGTGCACCCTTCTTAAAAGCTCTTAACTCCCTATCAGAATCCAACCCACTCACGCCAGAAATGCTACAAGCACACATTACAGTTATACCCAAAGGTAATAAAGATCCATCACAACCGGCAAACTACAGGCCGATTTCACTACTTAATGTAGACATTAAGATTTTTTCCAAAATTCTAGCCAATAGACTTCTTCCACTACTCCCATTAATCATCTCCTGAGATCAAGTCGGCTTTGTCCCTGGCAGGGAAGCCAGGGACAATACTATAAAAGTGATCAACTTACACCACCTCATGACTACCTCAAAACAGGCAGGTTTCTTTCTCTCTTTGGATGCAGAGAAGGCATTCAACAGGGTGTCTTGGGATTATATGGCTGCCATCCTACAAACAATCAGCATAGGCCCATACATGCTCAGTCTCATATTTTCATTGTATGCCCAACCTTCAGCCAGAATTAAGGAGTAAATAACACCCTGTCAAATGCCTTCCCTATCCACAATGGAACGAAGCAAGGATGCCCCCTTTCCCCCATTCTCTTTGTCCTCATGCTCGAACCTCTTCTATGATCTATACGTCATAACCCAGATATACGGGGAGTATCCACTGGCCAAAGAGAATATAAATTAGCCGCTTACGCGGACGACATTCTCCTATCCCTCACTCATCCACATATCACAACCCCAGTACTACTCGAAGAATTTCATAAATTTGGTTTGTTATCCATCCTCAAAATTAACTTTATTAAATCTTTTGCTCTTGGACTGGAAGACTCCTTCACAAATCTCTCACTAGCATCATTGCCTTGGATTTTGGAAAGCATTTTCCTACCGAACTAAAGCCCCACCCTCTAATCAGACCAACAATCCAATGCTTTCACATGACTTGCAAAAGCTCCTCAATCTCGACAATCCAAGGCCCATTGACTTCAATCAGACTGAACCCGGACTTTCCCCCAGGTATGCACGCTTACTTTCTAGCTCAAAATTGGCCTGACGGAAAGATCTTGGCTCACAAATTTTACAACCAAGAGAAACTCTCCTCGGCATCTCAACTTTCCTCTAAATTTGACAAACCTCAGATACCAGAATGGACATATCTCATGATCACACATTTCTTAAGAAACCTAGACAGGAAATTTTCCTGTTCCAGAGAATTGATTCCTTTTGAGCACCTTTGCTCCCAGAAAACACCCCAGACACACTTGATATCAGCTACACACTCCCTTCTCTTCACAGACTGTAAACCTAATAACTCGACAATGTGTACCGCTTGGGAAAGAGATCTGTCTATAGCTCTCTTGCCGGAAGAGTGGGAAAAAATTTATCTCAACATTCACAAGGGATCTATCAATGTGACTACCAAGGAGAATGGATTCAAAATCCAAACTCGTTGGTACCACACACCTGCCTTACTACATAAAATCAATCCAGCAATTCCAGAGGAATGCTGGAGGTGTACAGACCAACCAGAAACCCTACTTCACATATGGTGGGAATGCCCCTATATCCAAACGTTCTGGACAGAAGTACACAGGATAATCACACAAGTCACCACTAACAATCTGGAAAAAAACCCCTCTCAATTACTACTACACCACTCACAACTTTCACATCGAACATATCACAAATCACTTGCGATACACATGATCAACGCAACAAAACAGTGCATTCCTACTCACTGGAAATCCCAAACACCCCCTCCATCAAAGAATGGTTCAACAAAATCAACAGAATTGCTGAAATGGAAGAATTAATTAATGTAGCAAGAGACTCTCCACACAAATTCAGTATCAAATGGGCATGTTGGACACATTATCGAACAACAACTGAATACTCCCACCTTTTTTTACCCAAATCAGTAAAGACTTGAACTCAAATATCCTGACACTTACCAGTAAAATACATATATAGCTTCACCATCTTTTAACACAAACTCAGAAACTACTGAGTGAATTGACTTACCAGTTGCTCATAACGTTAATCAGCTGACATGGGTCTCGTGCGAGCCCCTTCCTGAGGAGGGAAGCAAGAGAGACACACAGATACTTCCACATCACAACATACTACCCTAATTTCAATATCCTCAATACCATCCCTCCCTCCTCCACTTTTCTCTCTCCTCTCTATATACCATTGACCTCCCCCTCCATTTTAGTATGTACCCATCCCATACTCACTCCCCACAGCCTGCCCCAGTTCTCCCCCCCTGATAAATATTTAACCTATATTTACTCACTTGAACAGTATGACACCGACAACACAAACCACATATATCCAGTCCTAAGTCCTTACTGTGACAGACCTAGCCAGGACAGAGGCTTTTGGAGGGGACTGAATGCCAGCCTCTTGCCTACCGATTATGGGCCCTGGCATTTGGGGGAGCGGTGCTCGTTGTGAGCTGTATGCCTGGGGACCCTGGAAGTAATGTTACTTTGGATTAAAGTCCATGTGCCCCCCAAAACACAAAACTCTGGGAACCCCGTATGTGCCATATTATAAATAGTGTCTGCTTCACAATGTTGTGTGTATATATTGTGTGTTGTCTCATGCGGTTGTGTACTATTTGCTGTGCTAGTTTGGGGTGGGGCTGTATTCCAATGTTCTATTGTGTCTGTCTGCGTTGAATATCACAGAATGTGTATCTCTATGGAGGGAGGGGGGATTCCTCCAACAGCTCTCCCTGCTGATAAGACTGTGTACTGATGAGACGTTAAACACACCTGACCTGTGTGTCCATTGTCATTGGACAGCTTAACCCGCCCTGTTTTCCAAGGGTGGGTGGGGGTGTTTTGAAGTAGGATCTGTATAACATGTTTTTTTCAAAAAAGAGTACCTGTCACTACCTATTGCTATTTAGGGATGAGCTGAACACCCTCCTTCTCAATTTGCAGCAGAACTTGCGAACAGGCAAAAAATTCAGCAGAACACATGAACATCGTTAAATTCTAAGGGACACGAACATGAATAATCAAAAGTGCTCATTTAAAAGGCTTATATGCAAGTTATTGTCATAAAAAGTGTTTGGGGACCCGGGTCCTGCCCCAGGGGACATGTATCAATGCAAATTTTTTTTTTTTTAAACGGTAATTTTTTTTCAGGAGCAGCTTCCCCATGGCTTCCACATGGTATCAGAGGGGGCAGAGTCACGCATTTACGTCACCGGGTAGTGACATTTTTTGTGAAATGGTAGGGGTACTTGTACCCCATTACCATTTCACACAGGGGGAGGACGGGATCTGAGGGTTCCCTTGTTAAAAGGGGCTTCCAGATTCTGATAAGCCCCCCTGCCTACAGAGCCCCTCAACCACTGGGCAAGGGTTGTGGGGATGAGGCCCTTGTCCCCATCAACATGGGGGCATTGAGGGCATGTGGCCTGGTACGGTTCAGGAGGGGGAGGCACTCTCTCGTCCCCCCTCTTTTCCTGCGGCCTGCAAGGATGCATGCTTAGATAAGGGTCTTGATTTTGGGGGGGACTCTACACCTTTTTTTTAGTTTGGCGCAGGGTTCCCCTTAAAATCCATACCAGATTCAGGTCTGGTATGGATTTTGAGGGGGACCCCTATGCCATTTTTAAGAAAAAAATGTGGTGCAGAGTTCCCCTTAATATTCATACCAGACTTGAAGGGCCTGGTATGAATTTTGGGGGACCCCTACTCAATTTTTTTTTTAACTTTGGTTCGGTTAATATTCATACCAGAGCCAAAGGGCCTGGTATTGGACTGGGTGGGGAACCCGTCACATTTTTTTTAATGAGTTTTATCTATATTGCCTAGACCCGACAATTCATTAGTGTGTCACTTTACAGGCATGCTATAGACACCCCCCAGGCACAATATTTAAAGGAATATTTAATTTTTATTGTTTCACTTTAAACATTGAAAAAATCACTGCTCCTGAAAAAACGGCCATTTAAAAAAAAATTACATTGATACATGTCCCCTGGGGCAGGACCCAGGTCCCCAAACACTTTTTATGACAATAACTTGCATATAAGCCTTTAAAATTAGCACTTTTGATTTTTCATGTTAGTGTCCCATAGATTTTAATGGTGTAATGGCAGCTTTCGAATTTGCTGTGAACACTGCATATTAAAAAACAAATTTAAGTGCAGCGCAAATGATGATAAATAAATAAAGTCCATAAATTAAAAGAGAAATCCCTTGCTTCAGTGTGAATGCGGAATCCAATACGTGGGAAGACCCATGGGAGTCCACATAGCTGAACATGTTAATAATATCAAAAAAGGCTTAAAGACACATTACGTATCTAAGCATTTTAGAATTTGTCACAATAGGGACCCTAAGAAATTGCAGTTTTGGGGCATAGAAAAAGTCACGAAACACTGGAGGGGTGGCAACTATATTAGGCAGCTTAGTCGCTGAGAGTCTCTATGGATCCATGAAAAGTGAGTAGCAGTTCCTAGGGGCTTAAACGTTGAGTTTGACCTCAACTGCTTAATTTCTGACAAATAAGTATAATGTGTCTTTTATTTTGCTTGCCCTTGTATATGCACCCCCCCTCGTTTTAAGGTAATGATAAAAATGATTTTAAAAAAATTTGCGCAAAAAATATTTAGTGCATTTAATTTTCTGTGCATTTAATTATTTTTTTTGTGTATTCAGCTTTTCCTATGTGTATTTATGTATTTGCACTTTATATGCATTTTATATGTATTGTATTGATGTATGAGATGGCCGCGGGTGTTATACATTTCATTTTTTACTATAGATACATTTTTCATTAAGTTTATATTAGATCCTTGTAGTCACTAGAGATCATTAATAAACCATGAAGTTTTATTTGTATATCCACTCTTACATTTACTTCCTGTTTTAAAAGTTTGTTGGTAGTTTGTTACCAATCGTCATGTCTCCAGCAGGTGTCTCCATTTAAGAATCATGTCGATTCTGAAGTGTCTTCCGTTTCCTGCCGAGGCACACTCCCTGCTGACAGTCGGCGTGTATTTAGGCTCCTGGGTGACAGTATGACTCCACCCTCGCTGACGAAGTCCTGTGGACGTAACGCCGCGGACTGAGTTTTTTGCTCTGACATCACCCGCTGCCATCTCACAGCTGTTGGGACGCGAACAGTCTGTTCTTAGCCTTGTATTGCCATCTATTCAATAGCGCTGTACCAGCGCGTGTTTTAAAAGTGTTTTTTTACTTTTTCAGTAAATTGCCTTTACGGCTTTGTTAAACGGACCGCTCTTAGTTTTTTCCTCTTTTTTTCTTTGGGGATTGCTGCATTCCTAATTGCACTGGAGACTCACCCGTTTCATTGCCGCATTGAAGAGTTATCTGCCGATAACTATTGAGGACAACCAGAGGGGTCGTGCTATGTCCATCCAGTTTGTATGGAACCCATGCCCATTTGACCTCCTGTAATTTAAGAGGCCCATCCTATCTGGTAAGCATACTATGTGTGTGTGAGTGGAGAGGATCACTGTTTCACTTAGAAGGATTGGCTTCATTACAAGGGATTTCTCTTTTAATTTATGGACTTTATTCATTTATCATCATTTGCGCTGGACTTTAATTTGTTTTTTAGTTTGATGTATGGGCTTGGTGAAAACCTATAGTGTTCAGCTTGCATTAACCTTTTATATATTTTAGTTTGCGCTGATTTTCCTATTTTTAGTATATTTGAACACTGCATATTGTTTGCTGTTCAGTGAACAGGCGAGCACCCGATGTTTGAGTCGAACTTACGTTCTTGTGTCGTATGTGTCAGGGCTGGGCTCAGCCCTTCCTTCTCTGAGCTGGTCACTCAGCTGTCGGTTAATAGCCAGCTCCTATCTCTCTCCGCACCTGTTGATGATATCCTGCTCATCAGTCCTACCTACTTAAGCCGTCCAGCCCAGAGGATCTCTGCCTTCGCCTTGGTCAACATCACAGAGACCCACGTTCCTGTTAAAGACTTGCTTGGCTGACATCCCATTTGGCTCCAGATCCTGCTTGCTGTTCCACTACACTGCTCCCTGACTTTCTGGCTTGACTGACTATCCATTCTGGTTACCGAACTTTGGCTATGTTTTGACTACCTTTGTTGTATTTACTTTTTTATTAAACACGTTTGATTCAACTGTACTTCTGTCTCGGTCTGATTCATGGTTTCTGACAGTATGTAAACAGCAATTGCACCATCCATGTGAGGTATCACCTCAAACATTAGATCAAGACCAGTAATTCTAGCAGTTGACCTCCTCTCTAAAGTGGTAACCTGCAAAGGCTTTTAAAGGCTTTTAAAAATGTATGTAGTTTGTCGACCTTGCATGGGCATGCACAATTTTAAACTATGTCATGTTTGGTATCTATGTACTCGGCATAAAATCATCTTTTATATTTTACCAAACATTTGGGCAATATAGTGTGTTTTTGCGTTCAAATTAAAAAAAAGTGTTATTTGTTTATTGCATTTGGAAAATAGCTGCACAAATACTGTGTGAAAAAAATGGCTAAACCCACCATTTTAATCTGAACCTCCAAACATATTTTTTTTTTTACAGCAAAGGCCCTACAAAGTCATTTTCTACCAAATAAAAATGTCATGTAAACAAAAAGTGTTAGAAAAGGCTTGATATTCAAGTTTTTAGAAGAGTGGGTGTTGTGTGGCATAAGCTTCCAATGTTAGGCATAAAATGCCAGGACAGTTCTTGCCCCTCCCCCCAAAATATCCCCATTTGGAAAGTAGACACCCCAAGCTATTTGCTGAGAGGGATGTTGAGTCTATGGAATATTTTATGTTTTGTCACAAAGTTGTCACTTAAATGATATATTGCTCACACATGCCGTGGGTACTGTATATGTGGAATTACACCCCAAAATACATTCTGCTGCTTTTCCTGAGTATGGGGATCCCACATGTGTGAGAGATTTTGGGAGCCTAACCAGGAGCCCAAAAATTTATTTTTCCTTTTCTTTTGTCAATGTTCAAAACTTTGTGACAAAAAGCAAGATCTACAAAATATTCACTATGCCTCTTAGAAAATACATTGGGGTGTTTATTTTCCAAAAAAGGGGTAATTTGGGGGATTTTTTGCCATCTTGACATTTCAGGACCTCCGAAATTGTGATAAGTAGTGAGGAAGTGAAATTAGCAATTTACGCCCTTTTATATAGACAATGGTCTTTGATTTATTTTTTTTGTATGTTTATCAATTGTTGTATGTTTATCAATTGTTTCTCTTTTTATTGCAATGGTTTCCTACATTTCATATATTAGTTTGACCTTCAGTAACCAGTCTTTTATTGTTGGGGTATTTCTGGTTTTCCAATTCACCAGAATCAGAGCTTTGGTGGCATTAAGTGCCGTGTTAGGGAGTTTTTGTATTTTTTGTAGGAAAGATCATTGACCACAGGCTGTGTTTAGTTCTAATTGGGTGTCAGTGATATGAACTCTCCACTTTTTAATGTGTATCCAATAAGTTTGAATTGGTGTGCAATTCCACCATAGGTATAGGAAGGGCTCCTTTTCTAGTATTTCTGGGGGTTGGTCTCCATTTTTTTCTCTTCCCTGTGCTTTTTTTAGAAAGAAGCATGCTCTTTATTAATAGTATTTACTTATAGTTGATTTTTAAACTTCACAGGAATGGAGCCCAAACAATTTACAAATTGGGTTTTTTCTAACATCTTATGCCGCCTTGCACATCAAACAGTGTGGGACCATGTATGTGTGCACTTGACTCCCTGATGGGTCCAATCTACCACAGTTCCTGGTTTGGACACTATAGGCAGCCTCCTTGTGGGGGTCTCGCAGGTTCTAGGCTCTGTTCTTACAGTATGTGAGTATAATTGGGGATAGTTTTATTACTATCTCTTACATATTACTATATTGATTTTCCCTTTATACACTTTATTATACTGGCTTACTCATATTTCTTTATTTATTTAGATGCACTGGCCCCTAAGGAAGTGTTTTTTAGCCACGAAACATGTCGGGCATATCTGGATGCATCTTGTGTCTTACATAGATGGTCTATTTGATTTTAGCTCAGTTGGATTTATTATTATTTTACCACTCTGTTCGAAAGTCACATAAACATGGAGGACAATATTTTATGACACATGTGCAGTGTACTGTTATGCTATGATCTATTTCTAGGACAATGTTCTTTAATATATCTTTTTTGTATGTTTATCAATTGTTGTATTCAATATGAGACTGTTTTTTACCGTCCAGATAATAAATACATATATATTTTTATTATTGACTTATTTTCTGGGCACATTGAACATGCTTTATTTAACCACTTGACGACCGCCTCACGCCGATGTGCGTCGGCAAGGTGGCACGGACAGGCAAAATCACGTACATGTTCGTGATTTGCCTTCCGCGGGTGGGGGGTCCGATCGGACCCCCCCCGGTGCCCGAGGCGGTCGTCTTTTGTCCAGCGGCGATCAGAGGTGAGGGGGAGACCATCCGTTCGTGGCCCCCCCTCGCGATCGCCGCCGGCCAATCGAATCATTCCTTTGCTGCTGTATGCTAAACAGCAGCAAAGGAAATGATGTCATCTCTCCTCGGCTCGGTAATTTCCGTTCCAGCCCGAGGAGAGACGACATGTGAGTGAGTGCACCAACACACACACACACACACAGTAGAACATGCCAGGCACACTAAACACCCCGATCCCCCCCCCGATCGCCTCCCGATCACCACCCCCCCATCACAAACTGACACCAGCAGTTTTTTTTTTTTTTCTGATTACTGCATAGTGTCAGTTTGTGACAGTTATAGGGCGTACACACGGTCGGACTTTGTTCGGACATTCCGACAACAAAATCCTAGGATTTTTTCAGACGGATGTTGGCTCAAACTTGTTTTGTCTACACACGGTCGCACAAAGTTGACGGAAAATCCGATCGTTTTAAATGCGGTGACGTAAAACATGTACGTCGGGACTATAAACGGGGCAGTGGCCAATAGCTTTCATCTCTTTATTTATTCTGAGCATGCGTGGCACTTTGTCCGTCGGATTTGTGTACACACGATCGGAATTTCCGACAACGGATTTTGTTGTCGGAAAATTTTATCTCCTGCTCTCCAACTTTGTGTGTCGGAAAATCCGATGGAAAATGTCCGATGGAGCCCACACACGGTCGGAATTTCCGACAACACGCTCCGATCGGACATTTTCCATCAGAAAATCCGACCGTGTGTACGGGGCATTACAGTGTTGGGACAATTAGTATTACCCCCCTTTAGGTCTAGGGTACCCCCCTAACCCCCCCTAATAAAGTTTTAACCCCTTGATCACCCCCTGTCACCAGTGTCACTAAGCGATCATTTTTCTGATCGCTGTATTAGTGTCGCTGGTGACGCTAGTTAGGGACGTAAATATTTAGGTTCGCCGTCAGCGTTTTATAGCGTCAGGGACCCCCATATACTACCTAATAAATGTTTTAACCCCTTGATGGCCCCCTAGTTAACCCTTTCACCACTGATCACCGTATAACCGTTACGGGTGACGCTGGTTAGTTTGTTTATTTTTTATAGTGTTAGGGCACCCGCCGTTTATTACCGAATAAAGGTTTGGCACCCTGATCGCCCGGCGGTGATATGCGTCGCCCCAGGCAGCGTCAGATTAGCGCCAGTACCGCTAACACCCACGCACACAGCATACGCCTCCCTTAGTGGTATAGTATCTGATCGGATCAATATCTGATCCGATCAGATCTATACTAGCGTCCTCAGCAGTTTAGGGTTCCCAAAAACGCAGTGTTAGCGGGATCAGCCCAGATACCTGCTAGCACCTGCGTTTTGCCCCTCCGCCCAGCCCACCCAAGTGCAGTATCGATCGATCACTGTCACTTACAAAACATTAAACGCATAACTGCAACGTTCGCAGAGTCAGGCCTGATCCCTGCGATCGCTAACATTTTTTTGGTAGTATTTTGGTGAACTGGCAAGCACCAGCCCCAGGCAGCGTCAGGTTAGCTCCAGTAGCACTAACACCCACGCACGCAGCATACGCCTCCCTTAGTGGTATAGTATCTGTACGGATCAATATCTGATCCGATCAGATCTATACTAGCGTCCCCAGCAGTTTAGGGTTCCCAAAAACGCAGTGTTAGCGGAATCAGCCCAGATACCTGCTAGCACCTGCGTTTTGCCCCTCCGCCCGGCCCAGCCCAGCCCACCCAAGTGCAGTATCGATCGATCACTGACACTTACAAAACACTAAATGCATAACTGCAGCGTTCGCAGAGTCAGGCCTGATCCCTGCGATCGCTAACAGTTTTTTGGTAGTATTTTGGTGAACTGGCAAGCACCAGCCCCAAGCAGCGTCAGGTTAGCGCCAGTAGCACTAACACCCATGCACACAGCATACACCTCCCTTAGTGGTATAGTATCTGTACGGATCAATATCTGATCCGATCAGATCTATACTGGCGTCCCCAGCAGTTTAGGGTTCCCAAAAATGCAGTGTTAGCGGGATCAGTACAGATACCTGCTAGCACCTGCGTTTTGCCCCTCCGCCCGGCCCAGCCCAGCCCACCCAAGTGCAGTAACGATCGATCACTGTCACTTACAAAACACTAAATGCATAACTGCAGCGTTCGCAGAGTCAGGCCTGATCCCTGCAATCGCTAACAGTTTTTTTGGTAGCGTTTTGGTGAACTGGCAAGCGCCAGCGGCCTAGTACACCACGGTCGTAGTGAAACCAGCACTGCAGTAACACTTGGTGACGTGGCGAGTCCCATAAGTGCAGTTCAAGCTGGTGAGGTGGCAAGCACAAGTAGTGTCACGCTGCCACCAAAAAGACAAACACAGGCCCGTCGTGCCCATAATGCCCTTCCTGCTGCATTTGCCAATCCTAATTGGGAACTCACCGCTTCTGCAGCGCCCGTACTTCCCCCATTCACTGGCCAACCAAATGCAGTCAGCTGCATGAGAGGCATTTTTTTTATCTCCTCCCGAGTACCCCTACCCAGCGAACCCCCCCAAAAAAGATGTTGTGTCTGCAGCAAGCGTGGATATAGGCGTGACACCCACTATTATTGTCCCTCCTGTCCTGACAATCCTGGTCTTTGCATTGGTGAATGTTTTGAACGCTACTATGCACTAGTTGAGTATTAGCGTAGGGTACAGCATTCCACAGACTAGGCACACTTTCACAGGGTCTCCCAAGATGCCATCGCATTTTGAGAGACCCGAACCTGGAACCGGTTACAGTTATAAAAGTTAGTTACAAAAAAGTGTAAAAAAAAAAATATATATATAAAATTTAAAAAAAAGTTGTCGTTTTATTGTTCTCTCTCTCTCTATTCTCTCTATTGTTCTGCTCTTATTTACTGTATTCTATTCTGCAATGTTTTATTGTTATTATGTTTTATCATGTTTGCTTTTCAGGTATGCAATTTTTTATACTTTACCGTTTACTGTGATTTATTGTTAACCATTTTTTTGTCTTCAGGTACGCCATTCACAACTTTGAGTGGTTATACCAGAATGATGCCTGCAGGTTTAGGTATCATCTTGGTATCATTCTTTTCAGCCAGCGGTCGGCTTTCATGTAAAAGCAATCCTAGCAGCTAATTAGCCTCTAGACTGCTTTTACAAGCCGTGGGAGGGAATGCTCCCCCCACCGTCTTCCGTGTTTTTCTCTGGCTCTCCTGTCTCAACAGGGAACCTGAAAATGCAGCCGGTGATTCAGCCAGCTGACCATAGAGCTGATCAGAGACCAGAGTGGCTCCAAACATCTCTATGGCCTAAGAAACCGGAAGCTACGAGCATTTTATGACTTAGATTTCGCCGGATGTAAATAGCGCCATTGGGAAATTGGGGAAGCATTTTATCACACCGATCTTGGTGTGGTCAGATGCTTTGAGGGCAGAGGAGAGATCTAGGGTCTAATAGACCCCAATTTTTTCAAAAAAGAGTACCTGTCACTACCTATTGCTATCATAGGGGATATTTACATTCCCCGAGATAACAATAAAAATGATTAGAAAAAAAAAAATGAAAGGAACAGTTTAAAAATAAGGTAAAAAAGCAAAAAAATAATAAAGAAAAAAAAAAAAAAAAAAAAAGCACCCCTGTCGCCCCCTGCTCTCGCGCTAAGGCGAACGCAAGCGGCGGTCTGTCGTCAAACGTAAACAGCAATTGCACCATGCATGTGAGGTATCACCGTGAAGGTTAGATCGAGGGCAGTAATTTTTGCAGTAGACCTCCTCTGTAAATCTAAAGTGGTAACCTGTAAAGGCTTTTAAAAGCTTTTAAAAATGTATTTATTTTGTTGCCACTGCACGTTTGTGCGCAATTGTAAAGCATGTCATGTTTGGTATCCATGTACTCAGCCTAAGATCATCTTTTTTATTTCATCAAACATTTGGGCAATATAGTGTGTTTTAGTGCATTAAAATTTAAAAAAGTGTGTTTTTTCCCCAAAAAATGCGTTTGAAAAATCGCTGCGCAAATACTGTGTGAAAAAAAAAAATGAAACACCCACCATTTTAATCTGTAGGCCATTTGCTTTAAAAAAATATATAATGTTTGGGGGTTCAAAGTAATTTTCTTGCAAAAAAAAAATAACTTTTTCATGTAAACAATAAGTGTCAGAAAGGGCTTTGTCTTCAAGTGGTTAGAAGAGTGGGTGATGTGTGACATAAACTTCTAAATGTTGTGCATAAAATGCCAGGACAGTTCAAAACCCCCCCAAATGACCCCATTCTGGAAAGTAGACACCCCAAGCTATTTGCTGAGAGGCATGTCGAGTCCATGGAATATTTTATATTGCGACACAAGTTGCGGGAAAGAGACAATTTTTTTTTTTTTGCACAAAATTGTCACTAAATGATATATTGCTCAAACATGCCATGGGAATATGTAAAATTACACCCCAAAATACATTCTGCTGCTTCTCCTGAGTACGGGGATACCACATGTGTGAGACTTTTTGGGAGCCTAGCCGCGTACGGAACCCCGAAAACCAAGCACCGCCTTTAGGGTTTCTAAGGGCGTGAATTTTTGATTTCACTCTTGACTGCCTATCACAGTTTCGGAGGCCATGGAATGCCCAGGTGGCACAACCCCCCCCCAAATGACCCCATTTTGGAAAGTAGACACCCAAAGCTATTTGCTGAGAGATATAGTGAGTATTTTGCAGACCTCACTTTTTGTCACAAAGTTTTGAAAATTGAAAAAAGAAAAAAAATAAGTTTTTTCTTGTTTTTCTTCATTTTCAAAAACAAATGAGAGCTGCAAAATACTCACCATGCCCCTCAGCAAATAGCTTGGGGTGTCTACTTTCCAAAATGGGGTCATTTGGGGTGGTTTTGTGCCACCTGGGCATTCCATGGCCTCCGAAACTGTGATAGGCAATGAAGAGTGAAATCAAAAATTTTCACCCTTAGAAATCCTGAAGGCGGTGATTGGTTTTCGGGGTCCCGTGCACGGCTAGGCTCCCAAAAAGTCCCACACATGTGGTATCCCCGTACTCAGGAGAAGTAGCTAAATGTATTTTGGGGTGCAATTCCACATATGCCCATGGCCTGTGTGAGCAATATATCATTTAGTGACAACTTTGTGCAAAAAAAAAAAAAAAATGTGTCACTTTCCCGCAACTTGTGTCAAAATATAAAATATTCCATGGACTCAATATGCCTCTCAGCAAATAGCTTGGGGTGTCTACTTTCCAAAATGGGGTCATTTGGGGGGGGTTTGTGCCACCTGGCCATTCCATGGCCTCCGAAACTGTGATAGGCAGTGAAGAGTGAAATCATAAATTTACACCCTTAGAAATCCTGAAGGCGGTGATTGGTTTTCGGGGCCCCGTACGCGGCTAGGCTCCCAAAAAGTCCCACACATGTGGTATCCCCATACTCAGGAGAAGCAGCAGAATGTATTTTGGGGTGCAATTCCACATAGGCCCATGACCTGTGTGAGCAATATATCATTTAGTGACAACTTTTTGTAAATATATTTTTTTTTTTGTCATTATTCAATCACTTGGGACAAAAAAAATAAATATTCAATGGGTTCAACATGCCTCTCAGCAATTTCCTTGGGGTGTCTACTTTCCAAAATGGGGTCATTTGGGGGGGGTTTGTACTGCCCTGCCATTTTAGTACCTCAAGAAATGACATAGGCAGTCATAAACTAAAAGCTGTGTAAATTACAGAAAATGTACCCTAGTTTGTAGACGCTATAACTTTTGCGCAAACCAATAAATATACGCTTATTGACATTTTTTTTACCAAAGACATGTGGCTGAATACATTTTGGCCTAAATGTATGACTAAAATTGAGTTTATTGGATTTTTTTATAACAAAAAGTAGAAAATATCATTTTTTTTCAAAATTTTCGGTCTTTTTCCGTTTATAGCGCCAAAAATAAAAACCGCAGAGGTGATCAAATACCATCAAAAGAAAGCTCTATTTGTGGGAAGAAAAGGACGCAAATTTCATTTGGGTACAGCATTGCATGACCGCGCAATTAGCAGTTAAAGCGACGCAGTGCCAAATTGGAAAAAGACCTCTGGTCCTTAGGCAGCATAATGGTCCGGGGCTCAAGTGGGTAAAGTCCCAACCAGTTGCATATTTACGTTTCATAAGGCATGGAGACATCTCTGTGTCTCATTTAAAGTCCCATGTTTTCCTGCCCCCCTTTTCCCCCCTCTTTCTTTGGTATCTATGTACATAAGATCATCTTTTATACTTTACCAAACATTTGGGCAATATAGTGTGTTTTAGTGCATTAACCAGTTCCGGACTAGCTGCCGCAGTTGTACTGTGGCAGGTTGGCTCGGCTGGGTGAAGCGGCGTTACCTTATGTCGTTACCTTACGTCGCCCCCCAGTTAACCCCTTCACTCCCTGTCACTGTTTCACCCAGTGCAGTGTTCATATTTTTCTTTGATCACTTTACTGGTGTTATTTGTGACAATAATCAGTGTTAGGGTGCTTAGTAGTAGGCCCACACAGGTCTAGGGACCTGCCTAAACCCCCCTAATAAAGGTTTTACCCCTTGATCACACCTGTCACCAGTGATCACCGTATTAGTGTCACAGTTGATGCTGGTTAGTTAGTTTTCTTTATAGTGTCAGGGCACCCACCGTATATCACCTAAGTAAAGGTTTAACCCCCTGATCGGGTGATATAATTTTTTGGTGTCAGTCAGGGTCTGCGTCACTGCAGGCAGCATCAGATTAGTGCCAGTATTGCTAACACCCACGCACACACCATAAACCTCCCTTAGTAGTATAGTGTCTGAACGGATCGATATCTTTGATCTGATCAGAACTATATTAGCATCCCCAATAGTTTAGGGTTCCCAAAGAAGCAGCATTAGCCGGATCAGCCCAGATACCTGCTAGCACCTGCATTTAGCCCCTCCGCCCAGCTCACCCAAGTGCAGTAGCAATCAATCACTGTCACTTACAAAACACTAAACACATAACTGCAGCATTTGCAGAGTCAGGCCTGATCCCTGCAAACACTAACAGTTTTTTTGCTAGCATTTAAAGCAGTCGCTGACAGTCAGGTGCTCTTTTTCCTGTGAGTCTCACTAGTGTACCAGTAAATTTAGAGGGCAAAATGTCCAATCGAAGGCACAGTAAAGAAGAGGCCTACATGTTTCTGAGCCTGACGGGTGAGAGTGTCAGGCCCATCTGTCCGATTCTGGCTCAGAATAAAAACCAGTAGAAAGCAGTGGCACCCTTACAGATAGCTCTGATGATGGAGTAGTGGCCCCTGCCAAGGTTAGGCATACCCGACACTGTTCTTCTGCTATTGGTGAGGTGCAAGAGCCGCAGCGCTCTTGTATGGAGCAGAGAGCCAGTACTAGTGCTGCTTATCCTTCTGGTGAACTGCCAAGAACCAGCATCCTAGTACATCCTGATCGTACATCCAGCACTGCAGTATCACGTGGTGACGTGGCGAGTCCCATAAGTACAGTTCAAGCTGGTGAGGTGGCTAGCTCAAGTAGTATCCCGCTGCAACCAAGAAGACAAACACAGGCCCATTGAGCCCATAGTGCCCTTCCTGCTGCATTTGCCAATCCGAATTGGGAGCCCACCATTTCCCCCATTTATTGGCCAACCAGGAATTCAGGTGGAAACAGTTGATTTTATGTCGCTTTATTTTTATTCGCTGTTTTTCATGGAAGATCTCTCTGGATCTGTTTTGGAGCAATTTGTATGTTGGTCAATTCATCTCTGCTAATCCCCAGTTTGCCCTTGCCAGCGATTGGACCTATTATGGTCTCCGAATTTAAGACCTTCCTGGGTCTATCCCATGGGCATAGTTAAAAAAAGTGACTTGCGGTCACATTGGTCCACTGACTCAATTCACCATATGCCCATTTTCTAAGCCTCCATGACCATTTCAATGACAATGAACTCTGTCGTCCTTGGGGTGACCCTGGATACGATCGGCTCCACAAAATTCGGCCCCTCTTAAACCACTTCAACCAACAGTTTGCATCCTTGTTTACTCCCAATCAAGTTGTCTGCATTGATGAGTCCCTGAATAAGTTTTCTGGCTGCTTGTCTATCAAACAGTATGTTCCCAGCAAGCGTGCCAGATATTGGGTCAAAATGAATAAATGAATGAATGAATGAATGAATGAATGAATGAATGAATGAATGAATGAATGAATGATTTGTAAAGCGCTGCAAATGCGAACTGAATCACCTCAAGGCGCTGGATGCATTCTCTGATGTCAGCTTCTCAGAAAAGGAAGGTCTTTAGTTTTTTTCTGAAGGCCTGGTGGTTTTCTTCCATGCGGATGTTAGTTGGAAGAGCATTCCATAGTCGAGGTCCTTGGACTGCGAATGTTAAAGCTCTGTGACGGGGCAACAGGCTATGCATATAGTTTTATGGTTTATGAGGGAAAAGATAGTCATGTGGAGCCAGAGAACTGCCCAGACTTCATAGGGAGCACTGGCAAGATTGTGTGGGACTTGGTGTCACCCTTATTCGGAAAGGGGTACCACTTGTACGTGGACAATTATTACACAAGAGTGCCACTTTTTGTCACTGTTTTGATTGTGGAATTGGCGCACGTGGCACCATGCAATCTAATCGCTGGGGCTTCCCCAACGGCTTGTAGAATCCCGACTTAGACAGGGGGAGAGAGCCTGCTTGAAATGTAATAATTTTTTAGCAGTGAAGTGGAGGGATACACGTAATGTTTTCGTTCTGTCCTCCCTTCACACATATACGACTGTCAAAATTCCTACGCTGACTGGTGTTGTGGAGAATCCCCTCTGTCCACGAATGCAACCTTAACATGTGAGGGGTGGACCTCAACGACCAGTTGTTGGAACCTTACCTAATTGCCCGTAAGGCCAGATGCTGTAACAAAAAAGTGTCTGTATATTTATTCCAGTTGGCTCTGCTGAATGCTTATTTGCTATACAAAGCTTCAGGACGAAGTGGATGCTTCCTTAAATTCCAGGAAGAGATCATTACAGCCCTTCTGTTTCCAGAAGGTGCTGTGGCACACCTTCCCAAAGCAAATGCAGTGGCATTTTCCGTATGTCCTCCCTAGTACCCCTACCCAAAGAAATCCCCAAAGATGTTGTGTCTGCAGAAAATGCGGATTTAACTGTGACACCCGCTTTTATTGTCCCTCCTGTCCTGACCAACCTGGTCTCTGCATCAGTGACTGTTTCAAACGCTACCACACACTAGTGGAGTATTAGCGCAGGGTACAGCATTGCGCAGTCCTAATGCACACTTACACAGTGTCTCGAAAGATGAGATTGCCATCACATTCTGAGAGAGACTAATCTGGAACATTTACAGTTTACAGTTTATATAAAAGTGCAAAAAAAAACAAACACACAAAAACACAAAAAAATAAATAAAAAAGCCAAAAATAGTTGTAGTATTATTTTTCTTCTCTCTCTATCGTTCTCTCTCTTATGTTCGCTCTCTATTGTCCGCTCTATTGTTTGCGCTCTATTGTTCTATATCTACTGTATTGTTCTCTCTCTATTGTTACTGTATTTTAGAATGGTTATGTTTTATTGTATTTGCTTTGCAGGTATGGTATGTCTAATGGCCTGTACACACGGTCGGATTTACCAACGGAAATTGTTTGATGGGAGCATTTTGTCGGAAATTCTGACCGTGTGTAGGCTCCATCGGACATTTTCCATTGGAATTTCTGACACACAAAATTTGAGATCTGGATCTCAAAATCTTCTGACAACAAACTGTTCTCATAAATTCCGACCGCGTGTACACAATTCTGACGCACAAAGTTCCACGCATGCTCAGAATCAAGTACGAGACAGAAGCGCTCGGTCTGGTAAAACTAGCATTTGTAATGGAGATAGCACATTTGTCACGCTGGAATTTTTTTAATCTTTTAATGCAGCGCATTCTCTTCTTCTTTAGAATGCTAGAATAATGAAGTTGTTTTGCTGCTCATATTCACACAGAGCTCTGACAAACTGATTTCTTTATTATTTCTTGTGATCTCCTGAATATTTTATTTTTTGGTTTTCATCAGATCTCAATAATAATGTATTTAATTATTTTGGTTTATAGTGTTTTTTTTATCAAGATCTCCTTGTTTTTTGTTTTTTTTTCTAATGCTCTCCATAAGATTGTTTTTATTTTTGTGTGTCAAGTTACCACAACACCATTATTATCTCGTATTTTTTTAAGCTCAAGGAGGTTGGTTTGTGTTGGTGTCCCTTGTTAATTTGACATTGTATTTTTGAAATGTACCTGCCTACTCACAAACAAACTGTCCTTTTTGAAGTAAAACACATAGGCAAGTATTTGTGAAAAAAATAGCTATTTATTATGGGTCATAAGAAAATAAAGAGAAAGGCAACACTTGAGAAACTGGTGAAATTGGCGAAGCCTTTGTACCCTAGGGCACACATCAAGTATTTTCCATCCAAAATTGGTAGCCTGGGGAGTCCATATAATAGTGAGCACAATCTGGTCCAGGAGTCCAAGGATCAGGAACAGCAGCAGATGACATATATGCCCCCAGGCTGTGGTCAGACCACAGCCTGCGTCTTTTGTCAGACCAGACTTAACCCAGGCCATCACTTTTTTGTTTTACTTCCACTCTTCCTTACATTCTTGCTACCAGGCTGTGGCTGGTGTGGCAGGAGGTGGCAAGGAGGAGGGGGATGGTCCAACTCACACAGGTGTGTTATGTTTGTGAGTTGGCCCCTCAACCCCTTATTTAGTGTTGTATACATTATTTCCTCACAAATGAGGCATTGGCCATCCTCCATTTGCTGCATTTTGCTGGTAGTTATGCAGCCAAAGGCCTCTTGATGAGTGGGGGTGGCTGTGAGGGCCGCCTTAGCCTCCCAAGTGCTGCCTCCCGCACATTACTCCCCTTCCTGGGTTTTTTGGTTAGAAGGCGGAGGGGAGAGACCTGGGATTCTTTCAGGCTACTGGGCCAGGCCACCTCCTGACTGCCATTTTCCTCTATCACTTCGTGGCTGTCACATTCCACAGCCTCCTCCTGGCTGCCACATTCCACGGCCTCCTCCTGGCTGAGACTTTCCTGTGTATGAAAAAAGGACATTGTTTTAGTTTTTTGTTCATCAATCGCACACAATTTTCAGCTCATGACTGTTGCAAATTGAATGTTAACCACTTAAGCCCCAGACTATTTGGCTGGCCAAAGACCAGAGCACTTTTTGTGTTTTGGCACTGTGTTGCTATAACTGACAATTGCGCAAGCATGCGACGTGGCTTCCAAACAAAATTGACGTCCTTTTTTTCCCACAAATTGAGCTTTCTTTTGGTAGTTTTTGATCACCTCTGCGGTTTTTATTTATTGCACTATAAACAAAAATAGAGCGACAATTTTGAAAAAAATTCATTATTTTTTTACCTTTTGCTATAATAAATATATAATAAAATAAAAATATATAATAAAAACATTTTTTCCTCAGTTTAGGCCGATACGTATTCTTCTACATATTTTGGTAAAAATGCAATAAGTGTTTATTGATTGGTTTGCGCAAAAGCTATAGTGTCTACAAAATATGGGTTAGTTTCATGGCATCTTTATTAATATTTTTTTTTTACTAGTAATGGCTGCGATCTGCGATTTTTATCATGACTGTGACATTATGGCGGACACATCAGACAATTTTGACACATTTTTGGGACCATTGTCATTTTTACAGCGATCAGTGCTATAAAATTGCACTGATTACTGTAAAAATCACACTGGCAGTGAAGGGGTTAACCACCGGCTAGGAAGGAGTTAAGTGTGTCCTAGGGAGTGATTCTAACTGTTAGGGGGCGTGGCTACGAGTGACACGTCACTGATCACTGCTCCCGATCACAGGGAGCTATGATCAGTGACAGTGTCACTAGGCAGAACAGGGAGATGCTTGTTTACATTAGCATCTCCCCGTTCATCTGCTCTGTGAGACGATCGCGAGTATCCCTGTGGACATCGAGTCCGTGGGACCCACGATCCTACTCATGAAGCTCGCGGCATGGTGGCGCGCGCACCGCTGGCGGCGTGCACGCGACCACACAGTGGCAAATTTAAAGGGACGTACAGGTACGCCCATTTGCGCAGCTGTGCCATTCTGCCGATGTATATTTACATGCGGCGGTCAGCAAGTGGTTAACAAATAGAAAAGACCATCATTCTGACCCCAGCATTTTTCATTCTTGTCCCAAACATTTGTGGCCACTACTGTCTATTGATATGTAAAACACTTCATTAAATCAGCAATTAGTGATCAATAATAACATCTAATTAACATCATTAATTTTATGACCAGAAATATGTTGAACAATACCTGACTCAAGCTGGGCTCCTCCACTTCTTCCTGGCTGGAGGGCCCAGGTTGGACTTTGGAAGCCTTAGCTGGGGTGCAAGGAAGCATGGAAGGAAGAGTGGAAGGAAAGGTTGATAGGGATTGCCTGACTTCAGTCTGGTCTGACAAAAACTGCAGTCTGTCATAGTACAACAGCCTGGGGACATAAATGACATCTGCTGCTGCTCCTGATCTCATGGAATCCTGGACCTTATTGCGCTCCCTATTATAAGTGCTCCTCAGCCCACCAATTTTGGCTTTTAAATAGGGGATGGTTGCCGTGGGGATCACCGGCTTCACCAACTCCAGCAGTTTCTCCAGCACTGCCTGCCTCTTTTGTTTGTGATTATAATGTTACAAATGAAATATATTCAACGCTATGCTCACTCCTTCCCTTATATAGCTGATAACAGCTTAAAGAGCTGTCATTTGGCTAGTGGTACTGCCAGGCTCAGTTGTGTGTGCTTGGTCACTGGGTTTTGTTTCCAGTGAGCCAGGTGGCATGCATTGTGTTCGACAATGTGGGACATTTTTAGGGGATTTTAATTTTTTTCATACAAGACTTGCCAAAAGTTTTGGTGTCTTTATTTCTAGGTTACAACTTTTTTAGCCTTTTCAGCCCTCTGTTTAACAGGAGCCAAGAATCACATATACAGTATAAGCTACACTTGTACTGTTTTTAATACATAACAGCTTTCCACTGTCACTGGTTCTTTAGGAAACTGTGGGTTCCCTAGGAACCACTGATGTCACAGGGATGTATTTCCTGGAGAAACCTCATAGCCAACTACATAGCAGACCCTTTGGAGGGGTCTTTGTGGTTTATAATATTTCCTGACAATTAAAAAAAAAATTACTTTGAAAATGTCAGTGCTACTGGAGCACTTTCTGTACATCACAGAGATGTGCCCCTTCCAGACAAGTTATTTCATTAGAATTGGACATTTTTTTTGTTCCACTTTAAGCATTTAAAAAAATAAATCAGTGCTTCTAACAAAATATATTTTTTTCAAAAATGTTCATTTGTATTGGTACATGTTACCTGAGGAAGTGCCTATTAGCCCAGAAAATTACATTTTTAATTTGATATATTTGGCTCCAATTGATTTCAGTGGAGTTTAGAATAGGCACCTGAACTTCTTGATCCAAACCTTGTTCGAATCAAGGGCAGTGTCAGGCCATCAAGAGGCTGGGTGACAGATGCACACCGTTGGGATCAGGAGTGCACCGCAAGGTAGTGGACCCTATGGCTTACTGCTGCGGATTGAACCCTGGCAGGTTCAGGAAGCAGGTCTACTGGATCACTGACACAGATCCCACTGGGAGCTAGAGCATAGATTCCCCAGGGCGCAGAGTCTAAGAGCCAGCAGGTGTTCACCAGAGCCTTTAATGGTAAGGATGGACTGCGCTGCAGTCTGGCTCCAGGTCGTCGCCCCCAGGGTCTCACAGCTCACGCTCACGGTAGACTACAGGGGAAGAGGAAGGAGGCAGCAGGCTGGAACAACAAGGAAAGTAAGGGACAAGCCAAGGTCGGGGCCACAAGCAGACAAGGACAACAGAGTACACGCCAAGATTCAGGGTCACAGGCAAACAGGGATGGTCGGGAACACGCCAAAGGTCAGGGTCACGAGCAGACAGGAATAGTTAAGAACAGGCCAAAGTCGGTAACAGGAATCAGATGTAGGAAACACAGCAAATACACACAGAGGCTAACACACAATGGTTGATCAGCACTGCTGGCTTTCAGTGCACAGGTTAATATAGGTTTCCTTGATAGGGCCTGGGGTGGGGCAATGCTTAGGGGAGAGGTTACAAAAGCAGTCAGGTGAGGGTCAGCTGGTCTCTAGAAATGAACACATGGAGACAGGTATGCTGATCGACAAACTCTATTGCATAACCATGATGCAGTGATCCTCTCCTCAGGACCAAACCCTTTCCAATGTACGAGGTACTGAAGAATGCCTCTGCGGCGCTGGGAATTGAGAACTTGACTAACCTCGTACTTAAGATTATCCTCAGAGACCAAAACCGAGGTAGGGAGAGGACGAGAGGACTTATTGAGGGCTAAAGGCTTCTTAGGAATGGGTAAAGGCATAAGAAGACCATCAGGAGTCTGAGCAGGGTCCCCCAGACCCTTAAAGATGAGCTGGACATCCAACACAGGATCATCAGACTGGGCAGAAGTCAGTGGATCCCTGAGGCCAGGTTGTTTAGAAAGTGATGTGTCACAGAAGTCAAGCTGGATAGCTTCACTGGGCATAGGCTGAACTGGTGCAGAGGCCGACTGAACAGCATTGACAGGTGCAGCGACCACCAGAATCACATCACGGCGTAGCGACTGCGGAACTGGTAGACAAGTCAGCCTGGGTGTGCGTCCAAGGGGGTCCAGGAACAGGCAAAGGTAAATGACCATGCAAACTGGAGTGAATGATCGTCTCAAGTTTACAGGTGGGCTCCTCATCCAGAGTGCCACATGACCCAGAGAGTGCCTCAGCCCGACTATTGCAGGAGACATTCCAGAAATTGCTATATGCAGCGGGAAGAGCAGAAGATACTGGGATGGTGGCAACAGGAAGTTTCTCTTTTGGGGTAAACTTGAGTAGGCAGGAAGAGGAACAGGAGGAACCCCAAGCCAGGATCCGTCCAGCAGTCCAGTCAATGTGTGGAGAATGGAAGACCTAATATGATAGGAGATGAAGCTTTAGGCAAGACAAGGAAGGATATCGACATCTTAACAGGAAGGGTCTGGAAGGGTCTGGAAGCGGATAGGACCCCCTGGGAGAACAGTGCCATCAATCGCCAAGACCACCAATGGCGTTGAAAGAGGCAAAAGGGTAAGTCTCATGGAAGATGCAGCTTCCCAATCCATGAAATTGGCAGCGGCTCCGGAATCCAGATGTGCTGAGACCGAACGAGAGGAAGCGCCGACATGAAGGAACACAGAAAGAAGAAGACGAGAAGGTGAAGGTGATACTTCAGGGTCTAATACTCCACCTTCCAGATGTATTAGTCCCGATCGTTTTTCCGGACGAAGAGAACAAGTGTCACGAAAATGACCTTTGGCCCCACAATAGAGGCACAGGCCCAGAGTTCTGCACCTAGTGTGTTCTTCAGGAGACAACTTGGTCCAGCCCAGCTGTATAGGTTCCTCAGCGGACAGGGGGTGCTCCTCAGACCGAAGAGAAGGGACTGGGAGCTCAAGCTGCCTAAGGAACGGGGAGTGCTGGCGTCTTTTTTCCAGGGCCCTCTCCTGAAAGCGAATATTGATCTGGTTACACAAGGTGTTGACACCGTCCAGATCAGCAGGAAGGGATCTTCCTGCTAAATAATCCTTCACTCTATCAGAGAGGCCATGTAAAAAGGTTGCAACTAGGGCCTCATTATTCCAGCTCAATTCAGCTGTGAGGATACGGAACTGAAGAGCATACTGTCCCACAGAAGCAGACTCTTGACAGAGACGTAAAAGAGCGCTAGCTGCTGAGGAGACATGACCCGGTTCCCCGAAGATATTCCAAAAAAGTTTCAAGAAATCAGACAGGCTAGAAACCACTGGATCATTCAGTTCCCACAGAGGGGCAGCCCAAGCTAGCGCCTCGCCGGACAGAAGGGATATAATATAGGTTACTTTCGCCCGATCGGACAGGAAGTTTTGGGGCTGAAGTTCAAAATGAACCGTGCACTGGCTAAGGAACCCCCTGCAAGCCTTGGAGTCCCCAGAGAAACGGGCCGGAGCTGGCAGTTGTAATGAATGTGTGACTGTGACTGGTGCGATAGGTGCAGCAGCAAATAGAGGTTGAGGTTGTTGAACTGGGGGTCCTAATGAGGCCTGAACCTGTTCAAAACGGGATGCCAAATCCTGAAGGAATTGCATCACTTGGGTCTGATGTGATTCCTGGGTCTCAAGTCTGTGAACTAAGCCTGGCAACGGATCATCTAGCCGGGTCCATGGCTGATCAAACTGTCAGGTCACCAAGAGGCTGGGTGACAGATGCACACCGTTGGGATCAGGAGTGCACCGCAAGGTAGTGGACCCTATGGCTGACTGCCGCGGATTGAACCCTGGGAGGTTCAGGAAACAGGTCTACTGGATCACTGACACAGATCCCACTGGGAGCTAGAGCATAGATTCCCCAGGGCGCAGAGTCTAAGAGCCAGCAGGTATTCACCAGAGCCTTTAATGGTAAGGATGGACTGCGCTGCAGTCTGGCTCCAGGTCGTCGCCCCCAGGGTCTCACAGCTCACGCTCACGGTAGACTACAGGGGAAGAGGAAGGAGGTAGCAGGCTGGAACAACAAGGAAAGTAAGGGACAAGCCAAGGTTCAGGGTCACAGGCAAACAGTAATGGTCGGGAACACGCCAAAGGTCAGGGTCACGAGCAGACAGGAATAGTTAAGAACAGGCCAAAGTCGGTAACAGGAATCAGATGTAGGAAGCACAGCAAGTACACACAGAGGCTAACACACAATGGTTGATCAGCACTGCTGGCTTGCAGTGCACAGGTTAATATAGGGTTCCCTGATAGGGCCTGGGGTGGGGCCATGCTTAGAGGAGAGGTTACAAAAGCAGTCAGGTGAGGGTCAGCTGGTCTCTAGAGATGGAGACAGGTATGCTGATCGACAAACTCTATTGCATAACCATGACAGGCAGTTTGGCACACTACTAAATTCAAAATAGATCCTTATTCAGGCATGTGGCCTGGGTGGCCAGGAAGGGAAGGGAAGGGCAGCGAGCATGTGTCCCACGTTTCTTGCACTATACCAGGCAACATCCCTGTCAAACTTGAGAATGTAAGCCTCCCTCCTTGTATGTGATGGTTTATAGGGGTAACCTATTATAATTTGAAAGTTTATATTAACGGAGCACCCAGATGTCATGTCTATGCTCCCTAGGGGAATGAGTTTAGGGTATAATAGTACCCCTTCTTATTCAGTTTCAGAAAGAGTTCATTTTAAATAAACACACAGACTCCTTAACAAAACCCTTTAATTTAAAAAAAAAAAAACACATGTACCTACAGTATCTCACAAAAGTGAGTACACACCTCACATTTTTGTAAATATTTAATTATATCTTTTCATGTGACAACACTGAAGAAATGACACTTTGCTACAATGAAGTAGTGTAGTAGTGAGTGTACAGCTTGTATAACAGTGTAAATTTGCTGTCCCCTCAAAATAACTCAGCACACTGCCATTAATGATGAAAAATATAAAATGAGCAACGGCGCCAAGAATAGAAAGCAACCAATAATGTAATGGCACATCAAAAATTAGTGAAAACTAATAAAACATAAAATAATAGAAAAATAATAGAAAAATTGGGCGCAAAACCATATAAATTTGTATATGAATATGAAATCACCCAATCATACGTGAGTGCACCATATATACCAGCACATATACCATAAATATGACACCAATATGACACCAAAACAGTTCAGCATAAGTGATGAAATTACATCTAAAAACACATATATTACCATAAATGCCAACATACTGTCAATACTGTGACATACTGAAGCAGAGCATGATCCCCTCCCTTTGGAGACTGGTCCGCAGGGCAGTATTCCAACATGATAACGACACCAAACACACCTCCAAGACGACCACTGCCTTGCTAAAGAAGCTGAGGGTAAAGGTGATGGAGGAGCGCAAGGTCTCTTACATCCACCCGCTCTGTGATGTCACCATGGAGGAGTGGAAGAGGACTCCAGTGATAACCTGTGAACTCCATGCCCAAGAGGGTTAAGGCAGTGCTGGAAAATAATGGTGGCCACACAAAATATTGACACTTTGGGCCCAATTTGGACATTTTCACTTAGGAGTGCACTCCCTTTTGTTGCCAGCGGTTCAGACATTGATGGCTGTGTAAAATAATAGAAAAATTGGGCGCAAAACCATATAAATATGTATATGAATATGAAATCACCAAATCATGCGTGAGTGCACCATATATACCAGCACATATACTATAAATATGACACCAAAACAGTCCAACATAAGTGATGAAATTATATCTAAAAACATATATATTAGTTCAATTCTTCTGTATATGTAGTGACTCCAACACCATGCCTTGCTAAAGTGCAGTGTGCTTAATTCTGGTTAAACATATACAGAAGAATTGAACTAATATATATGTCTGTCATATTTATAGTATATGTGCTGGTATATATAGTGCACTCACGCATGATTGGGTAATTTCATATACATATTTATATGGTTTTGCGCCCAATCCTCCATGGTGACATCAGGGAGCTGGTGGATGTTAGGGACCTTGCACTCCTCCATCACCTTTACCCTCAGCTTCTTTAGCAAGGCAGTGGTCGTCTTGGAGGTGTGTTTGGGGTCGTTATCATGTTGGAATACTGCCCTGCGGACCAGTCTCCAAAGGGAGGGGATCATGCTCTGCTTCAGTATGTCACAGTACATGTTGGCATTCATGGTTCCCCCAATGAACTGTAGCTCCCCAGTGCCGGCAGCATTCATGCAGCCTCAGACCATGACACTCTTACCACCATGCTTGACTGTAGGCAAGACACACTTGTCTTTGTACTCCTCACCTGGTTGCTGCCACACACACTTGACACCATCTGAGCCAAATAAGTTTATCTTGGTTTCATCAAGCCACAGAACATGTCCTTAGTCTGCTCGTCTTCAGCAAACTGTTTGCGGGCTTTCTTGTGCATCATCTTTAGAAGAGCCTTCTGGGATGACAGCCATGCAGACCAATTTGATGCAGTATGTGGCGTATGGTCTAAGCACTGACAGGCTGACCCCCCCGCCCCTTCAACCTCTGCAGCAATGCTGGCAGCACTCATACCTCTATTTCCCAAAGACAACCTCTGGGTATGGCGCTTAGCATGTGCACTCAACCTCTTTGGTCGACCATGGCGAGGCCTGTTCTGAGTGGAACCCGTCCTGTTAAACCACTGCATGGTATGGTCTTGGCCACTGTGCTGCAGCTCAGTTCTTTGCCATGAGGTGCCATGTTGAACTTCCAGTGACCAGCATGAGAGAGTGAGAGCGATAACACCAAATTTAACACACCTTCACCCCATTTACACCTGAGACCTTGTAACACTAACGAGTCACATGACACTGGGGAGGGAACATGGCTAATTGGACCCAATTTGGACATTTTCACTTAGGGGTGTACTCACTTTTGTTGCCAAACATTTAGACATTATTGGCTTTGTGTTGAGTTATTTTGAGGGGATAGCAAATTTACACTGTTATACAAGCTGTACACTTCCTACTTTACATTGTAGCAAAGAGCCATTGCTTCTGTGTTGTCAAATGAAAAGATATAATATATATGATATAATATTTACAAAAATGTGAGGAGTGTACTCACTTTTGTGAGATACTGTATGTTTTGGAACAGTACAGAGTGTTAGAATGCAAATAATAATAATTTACACTATCAATACTATTAATGCTTGTAAATGTAAGTAATAATATTTCATTTCTTGGGTAATACTAATTCATAGCAAACTTCAACTTGTTTACACAGCTTAATTTAATTTCAAAATATGGTTTTGTAATCTTAACGAGATTTACAGGAACATAAGTTTCCTTCTCTGTGAGTATCCTGTTTATGAAAAGAAAAACAATTCTACATTTAGAATATCATCTATTGAGTGTGCTTTAATTGGAATAACGTATTTTGGTGTCTGTGCCTCTACCCATCTGTCACAATGTATTAGTCTTTGCCAATTACACAGAAAGATATCAGGTCTCCAGCTGGCTAATGGACTTTAAACTGCACTTTCCAGTACCTTATATGAGACAGCTGAGGTCACTCAAGCTGTGTGTATTTTTTGACCACCTTCCCAGAGGCTGACTAGGTCACCTGGGTCCAAAATTAAATGTATATTTTCGAAACAAGGCTTCATGTATATATTGTCCCTAAAGGAAAGATTAAAGCAAGCTAAAATAAAAAAATAAAATAAAAAAATAACAAAAGGATGGTCCAATTTCTTAATAAAGTATCTTGTACTTTATATATAATGTTATTTTTTTTTTGTTTATTTTTTATATTATCATAATTATATAGAAAGAGATCTAAATTTTAAATACATTTCCATTTTATTGCATGTATCCATTTCATACTATAACATTGAGACAATAATTTGTGTCAGAAGCTGTCCAAGTATTTTATATAAGGTTAGACCTCAATCTAGAAATACATTTATTGAAGAAAGAAAAGTGCAACATTTTCAGTTTTATCACAAATAGTACTTAATATAAATATACTAGCTTTGATTTGGAAAGATTGTGGTACTTCCATTATCTTAGATGGGATACCTTATTATCATGGGTCAAGGCTGCATGTAATGCAATAGTGATTTTTATCATCAGACGGTCTATCATTCATTAGATGAACTGATGTTTATCCAGATCAGTATGAACCTCATTAAGCACTTTGTTATCACTAGAGGTAAAGCAATTGGGTGATAATCATTAAGACATCTCACTGCTGATCTTTTGTGTGCTGGAACTCTAATAGTGGGTCTAAAACAGGTATGAACAGCAGCTAGTTGCAATGACAAATTTAAAAAAATGTTGGCAACAATCTCTGATCAACATGTAGTGCTTACCCTCACAGGAGCAACTTAAGATGATGGGTTCTCTGTTTTTTCACGACTCTTTAAACTGCTTGGTTCCCACTGACACACCTGTGTAACTTGAGCGTTAGTATGCTACTATACTATAATAGTGCATAGGCCACAAGCAAACTGGTAGTAGAGTAAATAGATGTATGGCAAGGGAAGTTAGACGATACATAAACCGGTAGACCAACAAGACACGTTTGAACAAGCCATGCCAAATAGGAGGTATACCAACCTATAATTTGGCAATTAGCTAACTGCAATAAAGTTAAACCAAGTTCTAACTGTTATAAATAGTGGGCAATATAACAAAATTACCTAATTCAAAGAAATGTCCTTGAGTGTACTCTGTACATACAGCCCTAAGAATGTTCTGGGTCTTCCTGGTGCCTAATTGTTGGTATTAACTGGCTATTATTGGGGCTCTTCTATAAGGTGGTGTACGTAAAGCTTTCTTGTTAACCACTTGCCGACTGTGTCACGCAGATACAGTATATTGCGGCACAATGGCACTCCTGGGAGAAACCCCATTATGGGTACGTCCTACCCGTTTTCGACCACCAGAGGGCGCCCGCTGCACGGTGGGGGACCCGATGCACATGGCCAGTGGGCACAATCACCGCCAGCCACGTGCGATCGCCAACACAGGGATTTGTGTGTGTAAACACATAAATCCCTGTGCTGTCAGAGGAGAGGAGCCATATAGTTTCTTCCTACTATGTAGGAAAAACAACATGGCTTCTCTTCTAGTCACTCCCATCCCCATACAGTTAGAACATGCTGAGGGAACACACATTTAACCCCTTGCTCACCCCCTAGTGTTAACCCCTTCCCTGCCAGTGACATCTACACAGTAATCAGTGAATTTGTTTAGCACTGATCACTGTATAAACGCCAATGGTCCCAAAAAAGTGTCAAAAGTCTCTGATCTGTCCGTTGCAATACCGCTAAAAATCGCAGATCACCGCCATTACTAGTAAAAAAAATAAAATAATAAAAATGCCATAAATCTTTCCCATAGTTTGCAGACACTATAACTTTTGCGCAAACCAATCAATATACGCTTATTGTGATTTTTTTTACCAAAAATATATAGAAGAATATATATTGGCCTAAATTGATGAAGAAATTTGTTTTTTTTTAAACTTTTAGGGATATTTATTATAGCAAAAAATAAAAAATATAGTTTTTTCAAAATTGTTGCTTTTTTTTGTTCATAGCTCAAAAAATAAAAAACCCAGAGGAGATCAAATACCACCAAAACCAAGCTCTATTTGTGGGAAAAGCATTGAACGACTGCACAATTGTCAGTTGAAGCGACGCAGTGCCAAATTGTAAAAAGTGCTCTGGTCAGGAAGGGAGTAAAATCTTCCAGGGCTGAAGCGGTTAAGTATGTGCAATGGATGGGTGATGGGTTGCTTAGTAAAGAGCAGCCTCTATTGCATTAACTGTGGGCAGTAAGGGATAACGCTTTGTAGCTCCACTCACCACTCCTGGCATGCAACAGGTTTGTTCCCATACACTTAGCAGTAAGTTTTCCCAGAAGTCTCGGTCCCCAAAATCAGGTCCTCGTGATCAGGTCCTCACAGCAACTGGTCTCCTCAGATCTGGCCCCAAGACACAGTAACTCTCTGTGGCTCAGTATCTCAGCTTCCTGGGTGCTCAGAACACAGCAGTGAGTCTGTACACTCTGGTTCCCATGCAGCTTGTCTCTTCTGTAGCTGTCCCCCTTTCACCTCTTTTCATTCCTGGTCATTTTTCAGCTTTCAGCACTGTCATACTTTGAATGACAATGAATCATTTATGCAACACTTTACCACAAGGAAACATCATTTGTTTTAGATAGATAGAGCTTTCTGTGTTTTTTTAATCTTTTTCTTTATAAACAAAAATGCAGACAATTTTGAAAAAAAAAAAAAAAAAACCTACATTTTTAGTCTGTGCTGCAGGAACTTTGAAGGCACATATACATTTTTTTTGAAGATATGTTCATTGGGTTTTAAAAAGGTAACGGTACATAAGGTCTGTGAAGGCGTCGAGAGTAAACATTAAATCCAGGTTCACATCTGTGCAGCTGCGCTTGATGCGTTTTTCAGGCACGTTTTGTAGTGCATTTTGCATTTTTAAACCCTCGTTTTTTATGTGTTTTTTCATGCAGCTTTCATGAATTTTGCATTTTATGTTTTTCTCTCTTTAACCGGTTCAATACAGGGCAATTTCACCCCCTTCCTTCCCGGCCAAATTTTAGTTTTCAGCGCTGTCGCATTTTAAACGTCAATTGCGCGGTCGTGCGACGTTGTACCCCAAAAAAATTGACGTCCTTTTTTCACCACAAATAGAGCTTTCTTCTGGTGGTATTTGATCGCCTCTGCAGTTTTTATTTTTTGCGCTATAAACAAAAGAAGAGCGACAATTTTGAAAAAAACACAATATTTTTTACTTTTTGCTATAATAAATATCCCAATTTTAAAAAAAAAAAAACAAATTTTTTCCTCAGTTTTGGCCGATACGTATTCTTCTACATATTTTTGGTAAAAAAAAAATCGCAATAAGCGTATATTGATTGGTTTGCGCAAAAGTTATAGCGTCTACAAATAAGGGGATAGATTAATGGCATTTTTTTTTTAAATTTATTTATTTTTTTAGCGGCGATCACGATTTTTTTTCGTGACTGCGACATTATGGCGGACACATCGGACACTTTTGACACATTTTTGGGACCATTCACATTTATACAGCGATCAATGCTATAAAATTGCATTGATTACTGTGTAAATGTGACAGGCAGTGAAGGGGTTAACCACTAGGGGGCAGGGAGGGGTTAATATGTTTCCTAGGGAGTGATTACTAACTCAAGGGGGAGGGGACGCTCAAGGGGAGGAGACCGATCAGTGTTCCTCCATTCTGGGAACACAGATCGCTCTCCTCAGAGCTGACAAGCTGTGGATCTGTGTGTTTACACACACAGATCCACATGCCAGCCCGTTTAACGGGCAATCGCGGGTGCCCGGCGGACATCGCGGCCGCCAGGCACATGCACGGGGTCCCGAGCAACGCGGCGGGCGCGTGCGCGCTCCCGGCGGCGCGCGCGCGCCCCCTAGGCGGCCGGGAATCCCAGGACGTCATATGACGCCCACCCAGGATGGGAGATCCCATCCCAGGATGTCATATGACAATACGCCAGTACTGAAGTGGTTAAACACACTGTAAACACACTGTATATACTGTAACTGGTTGCTAAGGAGGGGGCTGGGAAGCCGGCCACCGCATCCTTACCAACCGATGAGTCATCAGCTAAATTGAAAAAAAAAAATTGCCTGCAAAAAAAAAAAGACATTGCAAAAAAAAACACATGGGGTCCCCCCCAGGTCTATACCAGGCCCTTTGGGGCCAACATTTTTAAAAAATGGCATAGGGCCCCCCTAAATCCATACCAGACCCTTATACGAGCATGCCACCCAGCAGGTCAGGAAAGGGAGGGGACAAACAAGTGCCCCCCCTTCTAAACCATACCAGGCTGCATGCCCTCAACATGAGGGGATAGGTGCTTTTGAGGAGCTCTGCACCCCCAAAGTACCTTACCCCTATGTTGATGGGGACAAGGGCCTCTTCCCAAAACCCTTGCCAGTGGTTGTCGGGGTCTGTGGGCGGGGGCTTATCGGAAACTAGACGCCCTCCTTTAAGAAGGGGGCCCCCAGATTTCAACATGTTCTATGTGAATGGGTATCAGGTACATTGTAACCCTACCCATTCACCTCAAAAAGCAGTGAAATGTAAACAAAAAACAAAATGGTTTTTGACCTTTGTTGATAAAATAGCTCTGAGCTGACTTCTCCCACTGCCTTCTCCCCCGGTGCTCTCTTCTCCTGCCTCTCCCACCACCATCTTCTCCTGCCACCATCTCTCATGCCGCTGTCTTCTCCCTCAGCTGTCTTCTTCCTCACCGCCGGTTACTCACAAAAAAAGCAACTCTACTTATGTGGCGGGCTTCCTCCATTGTGTTATCTCCTGCTGTGTGCCATCTCTTATATAGTCATGGGGTGTGATCATCCGACGATTTCACCCAGAGATGAGTGATGCCATTGGATGGCCACACCCCATGGCTATATAAGAGATGCCACACAGCAGTGACAACACAATGGAGGAAGAGGAGTGGCTTTTTTTGTGTGTAACCAGCGGCGAGGAAGAAGACAGTTTAGGGAGAAGACAGCAACGGGAAGAGACAGCAGCGGGAGAAGACAGCTTAGAGCTATTTTATTAGGACTTGTCAAAAAAACTTTTTTTTTAACTTTTCACTGCTTTTAGAGGTGAATGGGTAGGGGTACGATGTATCCGATACCCATTCACATGGGGGGAATATGGGGGCCCCATATTCCGATAAGCCCCCCCCGCAGACCTCAACAACCACCAGCCAGGGTTGTCAGGAAGAGGCCCTTGTCCCCATCAACATGGGGGCAAGGTGCTTTGGGGAAGGCAGAGTCCCCCCAAAGCACCATTCCCCCAATGTTGAGGACATGTGGCCTGGTATGGTTCAGGAGGGGGGACACTCCATTTCCTGACCTGCCAGGCTGCATGCTCAGATAAGGGTCTAGTATAGATTTTTGAGGGGACCCCACTCCGTTTTTTCGCAGTTTTTTTTGCAGGAAATTTTTTTTTTTATATTCAGCTGTCTGGTGGCTGGCTTCCCGGCTCCCTGCTTAGTGACCAACTATAAACAGTGTTAAAATAAAAACTGCAAAACGCAAACCACATCAAATATCGCATCACAAACACAACACTTGCGTTTCTGATGTGGTTCTATTGAAGTCTATTACCCGCAAATCACGGGAAAAAAGTCCCCGACCCTTTTCAAAAATGCACCAGCCGCAAACCACATAGATGTGAACTTGTACCATAGGAAACCATGTTAAATGGACTTTAGCGCAATTCTGCAAACTGCAAAACGCACTAAAAAACGCATAGGTGTTAAGCTATGGGTAACTTCACAGAGCAACACAGTGGAAAATAGCATATGTAAAAAAATGTAACAGCTTTACACAGCGTTAGGATACAAAAAGTGAATGTCATTAGTCTTAGATAAATACAGAGAAATGGACTCTACCAATGGAACCTGAAAAGTGTAAGCAGTTACATTGGTAACCGGATATATAGAACAGACTGCAATAACAAAGACACATAACAAAAATAAGTTGTAGGCTGAGTGTAACAGCACATACTGCAGGGAATGTCCAAAAAAGTTAAAGGGGGAGGTGCGCATGCGTGGAGGCTCCAAGATGGCCGCGTAAGCCTGGAGCTCTGCACCATCCCGGCAGAACAGCGCACCACGGAACCGCCTGAGGCTATTAAACCCAACTACGGCCATACTGCAGCATCGGGGATACCCCTGAGAACCAGCACATATATAAAACTCCGGCCAGGAGGGACCTGCGGCCAAGATTTCACACAGAACAGGACCTGCTTATGCCAAAGATGGCAGCCGCGGCACAATTGTGTGCTGACATGGAGGAAAAACTCCCTCAGCCACTATTCCAGGATCCCCTACAGGGACCTCCGGGATCAGCAGAAGTGAGTAACCCCCACACAGAGGCTCTATCACCAGCCTCCACGGAGTCACTTATAGGGCACCCTCAGGAGGATTACATGCTCTCCCCCATGGGATATGCTGAGGCCTACCCAGCTACCTCACAAGAGCCAGGGCACTCCAGCTCAGACACACTGATCAACCCTGCTGATCTGTTCCATAAACTCTCGAAACTGTTGAATAGGGGACTATCCACTACAGCGGCTACGATCACTGGGAACATTAAGACAGATCTGCAGAACTTAGGAGACAGAATGGAAGCAATGGAGCTTAAAATCAGAATTTGGATCACATTTATGTTCTACAAGATCAATTGGACACAGCTTTATCTCGAATCGATGATCTCGAGAACAGATCGCGAAGTTTAAGTTGGCTCCCGGAGTCCATCACTGACGTTACACTGGCAGTACCTTATCCCTGACATTCCTCCTCATAAACTGGAACTGGATCGTGCACACAGAGCATTGGGTCCCCCACACAAAGATGGAGCCCCCGAGGATGTGGTGATCAAACCCCATTTCTGCTTGGTGAAAGAGAAAGCTATGAAGAAGTCACGTACACAATCGTCACTCCTCTGTCACAATTAGGGATGAGCCGAACACCCCCCTGTTCGGTTCGCACCAGAACATGCGAACAGGAAAAAAGTTCGCTCGAACACGCGAACACCGTTAAAGTCTATGGGACACGAACATGAATAATCAAAAGTGCTAATTTTAAAGGCTTATATGCAAGTTATTGTCATAAAAAGTGTTTGGGGACCTGGGTCCTGCCCCAGGGGACATGGATCAATGCAAAAAAAAGTTTTAAAAACGGCCGTTTTTTCAGGAGCAGTGATTTTAATAATGCTTAAAGTCAAACAATAAAAGTGTAATATCCCTTTAAATTTTGTACCTGGGGGGTGTCTATAGTATGCCTGTAAAGGGGCGCATGTTTCCCGTGTTTAGAACAGTCTGACAGCAAAATGACATTTCGAAGGAAAAAACTCATTTAAAACTACCGCGGCTATTAATGAATTGCCGGTCCGACAATACACATAAAAGTTCATTGATAAAAACGGCATGGGAATTCCCCACAGGGAAACCCCGAACCAAAATTAAAAAAAAAAAAAATGACGTGGGGGGGTCCCCCTAAATTCCATACCAGGCCCTTCAGGTCTGGTATGGATATATGGATATTAAGGGGAACCCCGGCCAAAATTAAAAAAAAAAAAAATGACGTGGGGTTCCCCCTAAATTCCATACCAGACCCTTCAGGTCTGGTATGGATTTTAGGGGAACCCCGCGCCAAAAAAAAAAAAAAAAACGGCGTGGGGTTCCCCCAAAAATCCATACCAGACCCTTATCCGAGCATGCAACCTGGCAGGCCGCAGGAAAAGAGGGGGGGACGAGAGTGCGGCCCCCCCCCTCCTGAACCGTACCAGGCCACATGCCCTCAACATTGGGAGGGTGCTTTGGGGTAGCCCCCCAAAACACCTTGTCCCCATGTTGATGAGGACAAGGGCCTCATCCCCACAACCGTGGCCGGTGGTTGTGGGGGTCTGCGGGCGGGGGGCTTATCGGAATCTGGAAGCCCCCTTTAACAAGGGGACCCCCAGATCCCGCCCCCCCCTGTGTGAAATGGTAAGGGGGTACTTACCCCTACCATTTCACTAAAAAAGTGTCAAAATAGTTAAAAATGACAAGAGACAGTTTTTGACAATTCCTTTATTTAAATGCTTCTTCTATCTTCAATCATCTTCTTCATCTTCTGGTTCTTCTGGCTCTTCTGGTTCTTCCTCCGGCGTTCTCGTCCAGCATCTCCTCCGCGGCATCTTCTATCTTCTTCTCCTTGGGCCGCTCCACACCCATGGCATGAGGGGAGGCTCCCGCTCTTCTCTTCATCTTCTTCCTCATCCTCTTCTCTTCTTCATCTTCTTCATCTTCTTCATCTTCATCTTCTTTTCTTAATTTTCTTCTGCGGGCCGCTCCGCATCCATGCATGGAGGGAGGCTCCCGCTGTGTGACGGCGTCTCCTCGTCTGACGGTTCTTAAATAACGGGGGGCGGGGCCACCCGGTGACCCCGCCCCCCTCTGACGCACGGGACATGACGGGACTTCCCTGTGGCATTCCCCATGACGTCACAGGGAAGTCCCGTCAAGTCACCGTGTGTCAGAGGGGGGCGGGGTCACCGGGTGGCCCTGCCCCCCGTTATTTAAGAACCGTCAGACGAGGAGACGCCGTCACACAGCGGGAGCCTCCCTCCATGCCAGCATGGCTGCGGAGCGGCCCGGAGAAGAAATGAAGAAGGAAGAAGAGATGAAGATGAAGAAGATGAAGAAGAGAAGAGCGGGAGCCTCCCCTCATGCCATGGGTGCGGAGCGGCCCGAGGAGAAGAAGATAGAAGACGCCGCGGAGGAGATGCTGGACGAGAACGCCGGAGGAAGAACCAGAAGAGCCAGAAGAACCAGAAGATGAAGAAGATGAAGGAAGATAGAAGAAGCATTTAAATAAAGGAATTGTCAAAAACTGTCTCTTGTCATTTTTAACTATTTTGACACTTTTTTAGTGAAATGGTAGGGGTAAGTACCCCCTTACCATTTCACACAGGGGGGGGCGGGATCTGGGGGTCCCCTTGTTAAAGGGGGCTTCCAGATTCCGATAAGCCCCCCGCCCGCAGACCCCCACAACCACCGGCCACGGTTGTGGGGATGAGGCCCTTGTCCTCATCAACATGGGGACAAGGTGTTTTGGGGGGCTACCCCAAAGCACCCTCCCAATGTTGAGGGCATGTGGCCTGGTACGGTTCAGGAGGGGGGGGGGCCGCACTCTCGTCCCCCCTCTTTTCCTGCGGCCTGCCAGGTTGCGTACTCGGATAAGGGTCTGGTATGGATTTTTGGGGGAACCCCACGGCGTTTTTTTTTTTTTTTTTTGGCACGGGGTTCCCCTTAAAATCCATACCAGACCTGAAGGGTCTGGTATGGAATTTAGGGGGAACCCCACGTCATTTTTTTTTTAAATTTTGGCCGGGGTTCCCCTTAATATCCATACCAGACCTGAAGGGCCTGGTATGGAATTTAGGGGGACCCCCCACGTCATTTTTTTTTTTTTTAATTTTGGTTTGGGGTTTCCCTGTGGGGAATTCCCATGCCGTTTTTATCAATGAACTTTTATGTGTATTGTCGGACCGGCAATTCATTAATAGCCACGGTAGTTTTAAATGAGTTTTTTCCTTCGAAATGTCATTTTGCTGTCAGACTGTTCTAAACACGGGAAACATGCGCCCCTTTACAGGCATACTATAGACACCCCCCAGGTACGAAATTTAAAGGGATATTACACTTTTATTGTTTGACTTTAAGCATTATTAAAATCACTGCTCCTGAAAAAACGTCCGTTTTTAAAACTTTTTTTTGCATTGATACATGTCCCCTGGGGCAGGACCCGGGTCCCCAAACACTTTTTATGACAATAACTTGCATATAAGCCTTTAAAATTAGCACTTTTGATTTCTCCCATAGACTTTTAAATAGTGTTCCGCGGCATTCGAATTTGCCGCGAACACCCCAAATTGTTCGGTGTTCGGCGAACTTGCGAACAGCCAATGTTCGAGTCGAACATGAGTTCGACTCGAACTCAAAGCTCATCCCTAGTCACAATCACCCTGTACAAGTCTATGCTGACATTTCCCCGGCGACCATACAAAAAAGACGGGCCCTGAAACCCCTGCTTACGGTCCTATCACAAAAGGTCATCAAGTATTGGTGGGCCTTCCCTTTCGCCCTCAAGTTCACTTATAAATCAAAAACCTATTAATTTTCCAGTTTTCAAGAAGGAAAGCTACTGTTGAGCCTGAGACTCATCTCGCACGGACCCCCGCAAACCACCACGAACACCCAATCGGGGGCCACAAAATGAGAAACACCTTCTAGTCCCATTTCCCCAATGTGGGACAAGAACAGCTTCAAGAAACCTAAAGAAGGCAGGCCTCCTTGAAACTTGTGGGATCGGAACCAACATTTCCTCCTTTCTGGACTTTTCCAGCTTTTGCTCCTTAGAGAAGAGTCCATCAAAACTGTGATCTTCAATTAGATGTTACCAAGTGTGTTTCCAAAGTTTGAGTCAAGTTCTCTGGCTACCAAGTTCTTACCTAGGACAGTTTCCTGTACCCCCCACTTTAATGGCGGACCCCTGAGAAACACAATCTTTACCCAAGAGCTCGGGTATTTTGACTGCAAAGAACTGATAGTGACAAGGAAGACCTGTAATTTCTGAGGACCACATCACTCTACAATGAGAACTCTTCCTCTACTGGATCAATTATGATGCCCTCCAATCCCTCTCCCACCTCTTTCCCCCATTTCCCCCAACACCCTCCCTATCCCCCCTCCCATCATCTACCCCTCACCCCCCCTCCCCTTTGCTTCCCTCTCCCCCTCTACTAGCCTTCCAGGAAAGGCTGTTTGAAACAGTTTATAATGTTTTAAGCTAGTCACAGGCAGTTAACGCCATTATAATTTCTGTTCATATGTTTTGGTGGGCCTCGGCTGGGATGGCGTGTCTTTGCGCCTCCCCCTTACCAAGAGGATATGGTTATTCCATGCCAGCTTGTAGGGTCCTCAGCTTCACATGCTGAGGTTGAGACGACTGTTGGTATTAGAGGCAGTGAGATGTTTTTACTCTCCTGCCCGACTGAGCTCCTAGAGAGCTCAACTCTAACCTTTCTTTCTTTTTTCTTGCTTCTACTCCTCTCGTGATTATTCTGACCAGCCCTCAGGATCCCCACACACTTCTCATCCTTCACAGGACCACCACACCTTGACGAGATGGCTCCCATACAGCTCCAGAATTACTCCTCAAGGTAAGTGAGAGTGTATCAGGTAAGAATGTAACCCCTCTGCTCAATGGCTAATGACACCGTACCCTCTCCTCCACTGTGTGTTGCTTCTCACAATACGCAGTGGATGAACTCACCAGTGAAAAGACTAAAAATCTTACGAATGCTGCATTCCCAAAAAATAGACGTAGTACTCCTACTGGAGACACACTTCCCAAGGCGGTATAACCCCACCTTTTTGCATGCCAAATTTACATTGTTCTTTCTAGCGAATGCCGAGGATAAAACTAGGGGGCTGGCCATCCTGTTTTCAAATAACTGTAAACTGTCACTCCGAAACTTGAACACAGGGATCCAGAAGGCAGGTTTTTACTGGTGAAGGGGACAAATGATGATCAAATTTACTCCTTTATCTCATACTATGCACCCAATCAGGGACAAACAGAATTTTTCCAGAACTTGTTTAAAAAACTAGACCGCTTAGTGGAAGGGACTGTCATATATGAGAGGGGGAGATTCAAACATGGCCCTAGATCAGGGGCTGAATAAATCCAGACCATCTGGCTCACAACCCATCTGCCCTCCCAAAAGGAGCCTCAAATTGGCCAAATTAATTTTCCAATATGGATTAGCAGATGCATGGAGGGAAATTAACCAAACCAATGGGACTACACTCACTTTTCATGCCTTCACCAGTCTTACGCAAGGATTGACCACATATTTATTTCCACCTCCAAACTCCCGAAAGTAGCTAAGTCATTTATCAGGGACACGGTTTGGTCGGACCATTCTATAGTCCTATTTATCTTAAATAGGAGCCTTGATACTCCAATCCTACGTAATTGGAGACTTAAGAAATCCATACATAGTGACCCGATTAGAGTGGTGGAACTTGAAAAAGCGATAAAGGAATACTTCCTTTTGAATAACACAGCGGAAGTTTCACCAGAAACAGTTAATTCAGATTTCCTCACAGATCAAAAGGGAAAGAATGACTGACATACACAAATTGGAAACGGAATTTACACAACTGCGACATCTCCACAAGCAAGACCCCAAAATGGTCCCCATGGCTAAACTAGACGCGGCACGCCTCTCCCTTAACCTGGCTCTCACTGCCAAAGCTGAAAAGAATATTAGATGGAGCAGGGCCAGGTTTTATCACCAGAGGGACAGAATGGGTTCTTTTCTGGCCGCTAAACTATCTCCACAACGACGTATGTGAGCTTTACCAAAAATTAGAACATCAGACGGGATGCACACTTTGAACCCACAAAGGATTATGGCAACGTTCCACATGTTCTACGAAAAGCTATACAGCGAGGGGAATGATCACAACAAGGCCCTCATGAACTCCTTTTTAGACTCCCTCCCTATACCGACATTGGCTAACCGCCACCGGGACAAAATGGAGACCCCAATAACAGAGGAAGAAGTCCTCCAGGTCATTAAGTATCTTAAACGGGGTTCAGCTCCGGGCCCAGATGGCTTCTCCACACCTTACTACAAAACGTTTGCACAGACATTAGCCCCGCTTGCTTCTTTAATGCCAAAACCAAAAGGGAGTCTTTAGATAGACAACTTAACTCTGCATTTATCTCTGTAATACCCAAACCGAATATGGATCAAGGGGAGGTGGGCAACTACAGACCAATATCCTATATAAATAATGACATGAAGATCCTGACCAAAATACTAGCGAATCGCTTAGCAACTTTTATAAGTCTCTATATACATAAGGACCAAATAGGTTTTATACCTGGGAGACAAGGCCCAGAGCAAATTAGGAGAGCAATCAACCTCATTTCTCTTCTTCAGACAGGATAGGATAAAGAGAGACGACAGGAAGGATTACTCCTATCCATTGATCTCCAAAAGGCCTTCGATTCAGTCTCCTGGCTTTATCTATTTAATATCATGAATCAATGGGGCTTTGGACAGAACTTCATGGGCCTAATGACAGCACTCTATTCCTTCCCGGAAGCCCGAGTACATTTGCAAGGCTATCTCTCAGAGCCAATCAAAATAGCTAGAGGAACCAGGCAGGGTTGCCCCTTGTCCCCCTTAATTTTTGCAATAGCCATAGAAACTCTAGCGATAACCATACGCAACCACCCAGATATCCAAGGGGTTAACTGCGGCCCACAGACACATAAATGTGCCCTCTTCACCGATGTCCTTCTGTTATTCGTCAGGTCCCTGACGACTTCCCTTCCAAACATATGTAAACTGCTAGACGACTTTGTTAAAGCCTCCGGGTTGTGGGTCAACCTATTCAAATCCCAGATTCTAAACGTGAAAATCCCACTTCAGAAGGCGGAGAATCTTAAAAGCTCCTTTCAATTTGAGTGGAGCGATTTGACAATTAGATATCTGGGAATAGATCTTACTTCAAAGACTGAGAAACTTTACATGGTAAACTTCCCACCTTTTTACAAAAAACTCGAAATGGACCTTAAGAAATGGGTGCTCCATGAATTATCCTGGCTGGGCAAGATGAATGCAGTCAAAATGACACTGCTTCCAAATTATCTTTTTAGGACTCTCCTGATCCCCATAAATAAGGATAATCTGCAGATTTTCCAAAATAAAACCACAAAATTCATTTGGGGCGCCTCGGGTTACCGCCTCTCCAGAAAAATTCTATACAGACCTAGAACACAGGGAGGACTGGGAGTACCCCACATGTTGTGGTATTATCAGCGGCACAACTGGCACAATTGTCGATAGTCTATACTCGACTGGAGAAACCTGATTGGGTGCATATCGAACTGCAAGCAGTACCCACACACACGTTAGACTTCCTACTCTGGTGCCCTCCCAAAGATCGCCATTTCATATTGTCTCCGACACTATCTCATTCCATTTCCCTTTGGGAAAACCTGAAAAGCCTCCCAGTCCTAACCTCGGACTTACAGCCTTTAGCCCATATCTTTCATAACCCCAAATTCTTTTTTTTTTTTTTCCTTGTTTTTTTTTTTTTTTTTACTTTATATCTTAAAGCATTTTCCATTTTACAAAAAAAGGAAAACAACATTCATCTAAAATTTTGAAAGAAGAAGGGGAAACAGACTCCCCTCCCTTAGGTAACTTCGTTCAACTCTGTATATCCCCACCTTCCCTATCTAACTCATACATCACCAATCCAACATAGTCTTGCTTCCACTCCTTGCGCTCACCTTTCACCCAGCACTTTACTTTCCACTCGTCTTTTAACCATTTTCCTTTCTTTTACCCTCTTTCTAGGTTAGCGTCCTTTTGACTATTTATATATATATATCCCTTTTCCTTTCCCCTTCTCTCCCCACATTTTCCAGATCTTATTAAATTTCTTAAGAGCGCTTTGTCTAATGTAAGACGTTCTTTCCTTAAGAATCACCACTTTCATGCCCTGTTCCCACTCTCTACTGGATGGAGGTATGGTAGATTGCCATTTTTGAGCAATCAATTTCCTTGCCTGGAATAGGCATCTCAAAATTGCTAATTTAGTATCTCCTAGTTTACCTTCTCCCTCTATCTACCCCAGCACACATAGCATGGGTTCCAAGTCTACAGAGACTTCAAATACCTGGCCTATGATACCCACTACCTCCCTCCAGTATCGGATTAGCCTCGGGCATCTCCAAAACATATGGATCAGATCCCCCTCTGCCCTTCCACACCTAGGGCAGGTATCATCTTGTCTACGGCCAAACCGAAAGAGCTTTTGCGGAGTGTAATAGGCTCTGTATAGTAAGAATAAGTGTGACATCCTCTGGGGCAGGGAGAGTGACACCAATGGGGCAAGTTCAAGAATTCTTTCCCATTGTGTTTCAGTTAAACTTCCCACATCTCTTTCCCATTTCTCCCTATAAGCCCGAACCTCTAATCCTTCCCGACTCTTTATATATACTTGGATAGACTTGTGATATTAGGCCTTTTGATGTTTTTGCGATGATAACTTTCTGTAGCACGGGTATCCTACTCCATTCTAGTATCCTCCCTCTAAACTGTTCTGCCAGTGCGTGCCTAACCTGTAGATATCTAAAAAAAGATTTGTTGGGGATTGCAAATTGCTCTTTCAATTCTTGAAAGGATTTTAAATTTCCATCCTGATAGGGCTGATAACCCCAAATTCACTCCGGGAATGAACATTAAGGCCTTCAGAAGGTGGTTAGACAAGGGGTTATACTGCATTGAACACTGTCTTACCCTGCTAGGCCTGCTCTCTCTCAGTTACTGCAAAAGCAAATTGGAAATGCCTGACTCAGAGAGGTTTCGATTCATGCAAATATCTCACTTCTTGCACTCTCAATGGAAAAATAAACCAGAACCCCAAAAACTGCATATGAGCAATGGTGTGGCCAGGTCACAGAGTAGAGGGGGCATCTCCACGATATACCTGTCACTTGCTTCTGACAGAGCTAAATTATCATACATGACGGCCTGGGAGGGAGAGCTACAGAACAGCTGGGACGTGAAGGTGCGGAATAAGAACTTTCTCCATTCTTACAAAGGTATGCATAACACTGCCCTGATTGAAGCAAATCTAAAAGTGCTAACTAGATGGTACTTAGTCCCAACCAGATTGGCCAAAATGTTTTCTTCTGCCCCGTCTCAATACTTTTGAGGATGCACTCTTTCAGGATCCGAGATCCATGTATGGTGGGAGTGTCCAAGAATCAGAGGATTCTGGAACAGGGTGTTTCACATGATACGCAGGAATACAGGGTGCCAGGTCCTCAAGGATCCTTCCATAGCATTACTTAATGCTTTGGAAGGACCTGGCCTTGGTCCCTAAAATCACCAAAAGCCACCCAGAATATGATATTCTTTATCCTTCTGAGAGCAAAAACTACCATAGCACAAGCTTGGAAACAACTGAAGGTCTCGGTAGCAGCAGCCAAAAGAAAAATTTCTTGGGTGATGACACAGGAAAAAATGGTAAGTTCTCTGACGGACTCAACTGCTACGTTTGAGGCAACTTGGGAACCTTGGGCATCCTATATTGGCATTTTTTATTTAATATAGAGAATATGGTTGGGGGTGGGGGGGATCACGAGAGGCTGGCTAACTTTTTTCATATCTTTTCCTTTCTTTTCTTTCCCTTCCTCATTTCAGACTATTATTCTTTCCTTATAACTACAACTTTGCAATGTTTCTTAGTGCAACATTTTACTTATGTTTCTACCTACAGTAAAGTTGTAGTTATTCAGAGACCTACTAAAGATGACACCCTGATGGCTTACAAGCATAAAAATGGTCTGGAGCCTTAGGGAACTAAGGAACATTTGCTACCTATAGAGCGTTATTCGCTGACTCCACTTCACAGGAGCCAATGAGATATTCTTCTAAGGAAGTGATAAGATACAAAGCCTTGTTATGATTGAAGTATTATGTGTTGTTCCTAGGTCTCTGTAACCGTCATATGTTATATGTCACATTGGACATTTCATGTCCACCATCTTTTCGCGATGTAATGTTGCTTGTTTTTGTCAATAAAAAATTATTGAAAGGATAAAGGGGGAATGAAAGGGGCCCAGATTTTAAGCTTGCCCAGTTTTTTTAGGTCAGCATGCAGGTACCAGTCAGTGTAGAGGGAAGTCTTCAGATGTGAGGAGATCTCGGGTGAGAAAGAATGTTCCATAAAGTGACAGCACCTGGCAATGAAACTCCACTTGGATTTAAAGTTTTGTGTAATATTGTCCAATTTCTCCAAGAGGAACAAAGACCTGAGTGCCTGCTTCACCGCAGATATTTGTGGCAGAGTAGGATGAATCCAGGCTTGCATAAGGGTCCTGCGCGCCACCAAGAGACAAATGTGAACCCATTGGGGAAGGTTTTTATAATGTGATGTTAGCGGCGGGTTTGGCGTGTTATCACAGCCAAGGATATATAGCATGGGATCTTTGAACACATAAAATTGGTGGATTTAAGCAATATATTTGAGAAATTGTTCCCAGAAGGAGGAGATTGCTTGACAGTCCCACAGCCTGTGACAAAGGGTCGGTCGGGAGGTAGCACACCAGGGACAGGAAGTTTGAAATGAGTCTTCAGAGCCATGGTAAAAAGGGTAGTAGGCTTGATTTGCAATCTTAAATTGTGTTTCACGCCAAGTTTCGCAGACCATCAATGAGCAGACCTTCTGATATCCTGTCATAATTATTTTGGGTGCATCCTCCTTGCCGAGAACAGATACCCAGGGTTTGAAGGATGCAAGGCGATATTTAGAAGCTTGATGTGTGATGAGTAAACATCTACAATTGAGTATTGGTCACAGCTGAGCAGTGATTCAATGAATGAGCCTTGGAGAAGGTTGAAGTGAACTACAGCAAATTTTGAGATAGCTGGTTAGTTGGAAAGCCTGCGATCCTGGGAGAGAATATTGTTTAGATACATCCGAGTGGGATCTAAAGGAACCACGGGTACTGTCCAGTAGGGATGTACCAAAGACCCCCCGATATAGTTCGCACCAAAACATGCAAACAGACAAATAATTTGTGCAAACATGTAAACACCATTAAAGTCTATGAGATACAAATGTGAAAAATCAAAAGTATTAATTTATAGGCTTATTTGCAAGTTAATGCCATAAAGAGTGTTTGGGGACCAGGGTCCTGTCCCAGGGTCCACAAAAAAAGGTTTTAAAGCGGCTGTTTTTCAGGAGCAGTGATTATAAAAATGCTTAAAGTGAAACAATAAACATGAAAAACTCCTTTAAATATCGGGGGGGGATGGGGGGCCCTTAGTCTGCCTGTAAAGTAGTGCATCTTTCCCATGTTTATAACAGTACCGCAGAAAAATGACATTTCAAGAGGAAAAAATGTCATTCAAAATTGCTTGCGGCTGTAATGTATTGCCGGATCCCAACAATATACATAAAAAATAATTGAAAAAAACAGCATGGGTTTCCCCCCCAGTCCATACCAGGCCCTTCAGGTCTGGTATGGATTTTAAGGGGAACCCTGCACCAAAAAAAAATACCGTGGGGGCCCCCCAAAATCTATACCAGACATTTGCCTGAGCATGCAACCTGGCAGCCCACAGGAAAAGGTGGGGGCGAAAGAGTGCCCCCCTTCTGAACTGTACCAGGCCACATGCCCTCAACATAGGGAGGATGTTTTGGGGTCCCCCCCAAACACCTTGTCCCCATGTTGATGGTGACAAGGGCCTCATCCCCACAAACCTTGCTCAGTGGTTGTGGGCGTCTGCGGGCAGGGAGCTTATCGGAATTTGGAAGCCCCCTTTAACAAAGGGACCCCCAGATCCCACCCCCCTATGTGAATGGGTATCAGGAACATTGTACCCCTACTCATTAACAAAAAAAAGTGTCAAAAAAGTAAAAATGACAGGAGACAGTTTTTGACAATTCCTTTATTAAAAAAAAGTGTCCTGCGATGTCCATCCATCTTCAATCACGGTGCCTACGGACCCGAAAAAATGAAAATACTCCGCTTCCATGGGAGGCGTCCCACCGACTGCTGTCTTTTCGCTGTGACAGCTCTCATATAGGCAAGGGCGGGGCCACCTGCTGACATAACCAGAAGACCCCGCCCCCTCTGACGGCACTTGATGTCAGAAGGGGCAGGGTCACTCGATTAAGCCACCAGGTGTCCCCACCCTTGCCTATATAACCGCTGTCACAGTCTGATGAGACCAAGATAGAACTTTTTGGCCTTAATTCTAAGCGGTATGTGTGGAGAAAACCAGGCACTGCTCATCACCTGTCCAATACAGTCCCAACAGTGAAGCATGGTGGTGGTAGCATCATGCTGTGGGGGTGTTTTTCAGCTGCAGAGACAGGACGACTGGTTGCAATCGAGGGAAAGATGAGTGCGACCAAGTACAGGGATATCCTGGACGAAAACCTTCTCCAGAGTGCTCAGGACCTCAGACTGGGCCGAAGGTTTACCTTCTAACAAGACAATGACCCTAAGCACACAGCTAAAATAACGAAGGAGTGGCTTCACAACAACTCCGTGACTGTTATTGAATGGCCCAGCCAGAACCCTGACTTAAACCCAATTGAGCATCTCTGGAGAGACCTAAAAATGGCTGTCCACCAATGTTTACCATCCAACCTGACAGAACTGGAGAGGATCTGCAAGGAGGAATAGCAGAGGATCCCCAAATCCAGGTGTGAAAAACTTGTTGCATCTTTCCCAAAAAGACTCATGGCTGTATTAGATCAAAAGGGTGCTTCTACTAAATACTGAGCAAAGGGTCTGAATACTTAGAACCATGTGATATTTCAGTTTTTCTTTTTTAATAAATCTGCAAAAATGTCAACAATTCTGTGTTTTTCTGTCAATATTCTGTGTGTACAATAATGAGGAAAAAAATGAACTTAAATGATTTCAGCAAATGGCTGCAATATAACAAAGAGTGAAAAAATTAAGGGGGTCTGAATACTTTCCGTCCCCAGTGTGTATATATAAATATATATATATATATATATATATATATATATATATATATATATATATATATATATATATATTATATATATATATATCAAATACACTGCCACTAACTGAATACCCTGCCTGCTTAATCTAACTCAAAGGGGTTGTAAAGGTAAAAGTTTTTTCACCTTAATGCATTCTATACATTAAGGTGAAAAAACATCTGACAATACCGGCCCCCCCAGCCCCCCGTTTTACTTACCTGACCCCTCGAAAGTCCCGCGCTCACCCCCGACATCCTCTTCGCCGCTCAGCCTGGCCGTTGATTGGTTACAGTGGATGGATTGAAAGCAGCGCAGCCATTGGCTCGTGCTGCTGTCAAGCACATCCAATGACGTGGTACGCCGGGGGCGGGGCCAAGTGATACAGTGAGCGGCTATGGCCGCCGGCTGTATCACGGGAGTGCGCCCGCAAGCACTCAGCACACAGACAGCCCCGAGGGACCCCAGAAGACCAGGTTCAGGGCCACTCTGTGCAAAAAAGCTGCACAGTGGAGGTAAGTGTAACATGTTTGTTTTTAAAAAAAAAAAAAAATTAACTTTAGTGATCCTTCAAGCTATCTCTCCATCCACGCCAACAACACTACACGCGGCCACTATGTAAGCAGCCTTATATAGTGTGGGGCATGGACTTAGTCCCCCAAAGCCCTGATTGGCCAAAGGCACACTGCCTTTGGCCAATTATGGCTCTCTCAGCAGAGCGCGCTGTGGCTGGGCAAAGCATGCAAGTCAGGTGCATGCTTTGGCCAATCATCATACAGCAATGCACTGAGATCGCGCAGTGCATTATGGGGCTTTTTCCTGCAAACGCCCCATAATGTTTGCCATTCGGTAGACCACTGAGCAAATGCTTTATGTTCTGTAAAAGGGGGAACATGGGATTGTCAAGTATAGACAAGTAACAGGAGATGGTGGAGGGCAGGCCAAGGAGTCTTCGTACTTCTCTCCAAGCTAGGATGATGTCTCTAATTAACAAGTTAGATCTTGAAAAAAAGCTGCACAGTGGAGGTAAGTGTAACATGTTTGTTTTAAAAAAAAAAAAATTAACTTTAGTGATCCTTCAAGCTATCTCCCCATCCACGCCAACAACACTACACGCGGCCACTATGTAAGCAGCCTTATATAGTGCGGGGCATGGACTTAGTCCCCCTAAGCCCTGATTGGCCAAAGGCACACTGCCTTTGGCCAATTATGGCTCTCTCAGCAGAGCGCGCTGTGACTGGGCAAAGCATGCAAGTCAGGTGCATGCTTTGGCCAATCATCATACAGCAAATGCACTGAGATCTTGCAGTGCATTATGGGGCTTTTTCCTGCAAACGCCCCATAATGTTTGCCATTCGGTAGACCACTGAGCAAATGCTTTATGTTCTGTAAAAGGGGGAACATGGGATTGTCAAGTATAGACAAGTAACAGGAGATGGTGGAGGGCAGGCCAAGGAGTCTTCGTACTTCTCTCCAAGCTAGGATGATGTCTCTAATTAACAAGTTAGATCTTAGGGAAGCAGGCAACAAATGAATCATGGAATGAAGGATAGCCTGGAAATGAAACATAGACATGTGGGTTCCCTGCCTATACATATACAAAAGGTAAGTGATATACTGTTTAGCAATCAAAAATGGGGATGAGTCAATTCATCTGGAGTTTCAAACGCAGTCCAAAGTTTTTATTGCAGAGAGCTAACATCACAAAAGAACAAGTGCAACATTTCAAAGCCACGCATGACCCATTTGTCAGGCATGTGATGAATATATGTCCTGAAGTAAGGATCCTGTGTGGCTCCAAAACATTGCACTTGTTCTATTGTACTGTAATCTCTCTGCTAGAGTGGGGCTGAATGCCCCCCGATTTGGTTCGCACCCAAACTCTTGAACATCACAAAAGTTCTGACCTGAACCATGAACCCTATTAAAGTCTATGGGAACTGAACTTGAAAAATCAAAAGTGCCCATTTTGAAGGCTTATATGCAAGTTAATGGCCATAAAAATGGTACAGGGGCCCAGGTACTGCCCTGGGGGACATGTATCAATGCAAACATTTTTTTTTTAAATATTGTTTTTAAATGAACAGTGATTTTAATGATGCTTAAAGTAAAAGGATAAAAATGAAAAAAATCCTTTAAATATAGATCCTGGCGGATCCCCTTAGTCTGTCTGTGAAGTGGCACATCTGTACTGTGTTTAGAACCTGCTGCAGTAAAACTGACATACTGTATATAAAGAAAAAAAATGACATTTAAATAGATTTTCCCTGCAAGCTTTCTTTATTTTGTAAACAATGGCTTGGGGAGCCAGTCTGTATGATCAAGCCACGATTTAGTGCACTCAGACTAAGATTCAAGATTTCTTGGATAAATTCTGGTGTCTCTTTGGCAGACTTTGGATGGAAATAACACATTTTTGCAACAGAAGAATAAGCCAAATTATAGCACACTGTCCAAGATTACCAACCGGGCATGGAAAAATTGGGCTTTGGGTGTTTGTGGTGCCTTTACACCGTAACGCTATAGAGGTACTTTTGAAAAAAAAATCTGTTTATTTTTCTAAAAAAAAATACAAAAACAATGTCCAACAATAACCTCAAAAGAGAAGTTTTAAAATAAATTTACAGAACGAATTTGGAAAGTGCTTTATTCTGTCATCTCAACATTTTCTTCCTCCTCTTCTACTCCCCGTATATACAATACATTATTACACCTTATTAGAACTTTTCCAAGATTTCCAGACAATGCCCCATCAATATACTCTTCTTTATTGGCACACTGCATGTTCATGTAGCCATCCACAGAGACTACAGTAGGTATCCCTTGTATTCCAAACCCCACATCAGTTTCACCATTACTGGCTTAGCAGTAAGGCCATTAACCACTTGCCGACTGGCTCACACTGATATACGTTGGCAAAGTGGCACATTCTAGCGAAACCCTGTATAGGTACATTGTCCCCTTTAAAGCGGAAGTAAACCCATCCATAAAACAGTTTCATTTCTGGCACGTGCCAGAAATGTAATACTACCATTGATTATGCTCTCAACCAAACTGTCAAGCCATCCAATGGCTGGTGTTTAAATTGATCACATGTGCAGCATGGGGATTTGTGTGTGCAAACACACAAATCCTGGTTCTGACAGAGAAGGAGATACAGAATGTCTGTTCCTACTAAGTAGGAACAACGATCTGGCTCCTCCTCATGTCAGTCATACCCCCTCACAGTTAGAAACACACCTAGGGAACACATTTAACCCCTTGATCACCCCCTAGTGTTAACTCCTTTCCTGCCAGTGATATTTACACAGTAATCGGTGCACTTGCCGACCAGCCACCGCCATTATATTGCAGCAGGTCGACAAATCATAGGTGTACGTCGGCACCTTTAAGGGCAATAGCAGGCGCGCACGTGCCCACTGCGTGGCAGGGAACTCTATGTGTGTGGCTGGTGCCCGTGATGTCTGCCGGCCACTAGCATTCAAGGGTACGAGAGCCAGAATGAGGATTTGTCTATGTAAATAGACAGATCCCCGTTCTGACAGGGGAGGAGAGACAGGTCTGATGTTCCTAGTGATTAGGAACAGCAATGTGTCTCCTCCTCCAGTCAGTCCCATCCCCTCACAGTTAGAAACACACATGAGTAAACACATTTACCCCTTGATCTTCCCCTAGTGTTAACCCCTTCCCGGACAGTGATATTTACACAGTAATTGGTGCATTTTACAGCACCGATCGCTGTATAAATGTCAATGGTCCCAAAAATGTGTTAAAAGTGTCCGATCTGTCCTCCGCAGTGTCGCAGTACTGCTAAAAATCACAGATCACCAAATTAAATAAAAAATAAAAATGCAATAAAAGTGCCAAAAATCTTTTACATAGTTTGTAGACGTTATAACTTTTGGGCAAACCAATCAATATATGCTTATTGCAATTTTGTTCACCAAAAATATGTAGAAGAATATATATTGGCCTGAACTGATGAAGAAATGTGTTTTTTTTTAAACATTTTTGGGGATATTTATTATAGCAAAAAGTTAAAAAAAAATTATTTTTTCAAAATTGTCTCTTTTTTTGTTTATAGCGCAAAAAATAAAAGCCGCAGAGGTGATCAAATACCGCCAAAAGAAAGCTCTATTTGTGGGAAAAAAAGGATGCAAATTTTGTTTGGGTACAGCATTGCATGACCGGCAATTGTCAGTTAAAGCAATGCAGTGCCAAATTGTAAATTGTGCTCTGGTCAGGAAGGTGGTAAAATCTTCCGGGGCTGAAGCGGTTAAGGAATGGTTTTGAGTTTAGTGGCAAACTCATTCTGCCGCTGAAGCCGCCACTGATCTACAGACCAGTGAAAGGAAGAAAACATTTCCCTGCGGAATGCTCCGAGAACACACCACCGGAGAGAGCAGGTAAAGGCTAGAGGTACTTTTGATGAAAGCAAGAATTGGCCTTTCTGTAAAGAAATTAAAGTACCGTGTTTATCGGCGTATAACACGCACCCCAAGTTTAGGAGGGAATTTTAAGGAAAAAAACTTTTAGGAGTAAAAGAGTTAAGGAAGAAAAACTTACATTAAAATGTCCATCTGCAGCCTTTTCAGTGTCAGTGCAGCCTTGCTCCAGTGTCTATCGCAGCCTTGCCAGTGCAGCTTTGCCCCAGTGCAGAATTGTCAGTGCAGCCTTGTCAGTGCAGCTTTGCCCCAGTGCAGAATTGTCAGTGCAGCCTTGCCCCAGTGTCCATTGCAGCCTTGTCAGTGCAGCTTTGCCCCAGTGCAGCCTTGTCAGTGCAACCATGTCAGTGCAGCTTTACCCCAGTGCAGCTTTGCCCCAGTGCAGCCTTGCCCCAGTGCAGCCTTGCCCCAGTGCAGCCTTGCCCCAGTGCAGCTTTGCCCCAGTGCAGCTTTGTGGGATCGCTGCGATCCCTGCCGACATACACAGCTGTGTGTAAATTTAAATATGGCGCCGAGACTGCAGGGACTCGGCGGAGCTGAGATACACATACCCGAAAGTCCTCGGCTTTTCTCGGCGCATATGGGCGGGACTGTAACCGGCCCTGAGAAAAGCAGAGGACTCTCGGGTATGTGTATCTCGGCTCCGCCGAGTCCCTGCAGTCTAGGCGCTGTATTTGAATTTACACACGGCTGTGTATGTCGGCGGCGATCGCGGCAATCGCCGCGATCGCTCCGATCACACAAAATTGGGGCGGGATCGGCCTATAACACGCACCCACAATTTTCCCCTGAATTTCAGGGGAAAAAAGTGTGTGTTATATGCCGATAAATATGGTATATGGACCTGTCAAACAGGTGCAGAAAAATTGGTCCTTGGGTGTTAATTGTGCCCATGATACCAAAAAAAAATACTTTAAGATAAAATCAACACCCACAAAGCTTGCAGAGATTCCGAATCCCAAAAACATTTAATCATCGACGTCGGCAAAAAGGGATTAATAGCTGATGCTAATCCAGGACTGATTCATCTTCACAGATGTCAGCCAGTCAAAAGAGTCTGTGGACAGACATGCTCTTTTATCTGTCACAAAACCCGTGCTTGCTCATCACAGAACGAGAACCTGGGATCTGTGTGTGTAAACACACAAATCCCGGTTCTGTCAGAGTAGAAGAGGGAGATTGTGTGTTCCTACTAGGTAGGAACAACAATCTCTCTCCTCCTCTAGTCAGCCACATTACCCCCACAGTTAAAAAAACATCTAGGGAACACATTTAACCTCTTGATCGCCCCCTAGTGTTAATCCCTTCCCTGCCAGTGACATTTATACAGTAATCAGTGGCTATTTTCAGCTCTGATCACTGTATAAATGTCACTGGTCCCAAAAAAGAGTCAAAAGTGTCCGATGTGTCTGACGCAATATTGCAGTCCTGATAAAAATCGTAGATCACCGACATCACTAGTAAAAAAAAATAAATAATAATGCCATAAATATATCCCCTATTTTGTAAATGCTATAACTTTTGCGCAAACCAATCAATATATGCTTATTGCAAATTTTTTTACCAAAACTATGTAGAAGAATACATATCGGCCTAAACTGATGAAGAAACGTGTTTTTTTACATTTTTTTGGATATTTATTATAGCAAAACTACAAAAAATGCAGTTTTTTTCAAAAGTGACGCTCTTTTCTTTTTTATAGAGCAAAAAATAAAAACCGCAGAGGTGATCAAATACCACCAGAAAAAAAGCTCTATTTGTGGGGAAAAAGGGCATATATTTTGTTTGGGTACAACGTCGCACAATCATGCAATTGTCAGTTAAAGTGATGCAGTGCCGTATCGCAACAAATGGCCTGGTCAGGAAGGGGGTAAATTCTTCCGGGGCTGAAGTGGTTAATGTGTCCTCAAGAGATTTCATCCTGTGCTCTCTCTGCGAGGGCAGGATGAGTTCTGAAACTTTCCCATTGTAACGGTAGTCAAGGAGGGTTGCCAACCAATAATGATCATTTTCTTTGATACTACAAATTATAGGATCCTTTAGCAGGCTTTGAAGTATGAGGGAGCCCATGCACTGCAAGTTTGTGGAAGCATAAGACACAAAGTCGTCAAAGTCGCTGATATTTACACTATCTGCAACTGCCTCCTCCCAGCCACTAAGGAATTTGGGGGTGGAAAAGCATCTGTTAAGGTTTGACATATGTGTAGAGTAAGCTCCAGCAGGAACACAAGAGGGATAGTGTCACTGATGCATGCATTGTCATGGCTCACCATCGTTGCTGCCTCCTCAAATGGTGACAGTACAGTGCATGCATCCTTTATCAGCAGCCATTTGGCATCGGGAAAAAAGTCAAGCTACCCTGAGCTTGTCCTTGTGCCATACTCACACAGGTACTTGTTGATGACCATCTGCTGCATGTGCAGCCGCTGCAGCATTGCCAAAGTTGAGTTCCACCTGGTGGGCATGTCCCAAACCGACAGTTTACGGACAGGTGGAATTCCTGCTGAATTTCAGCCAACCAAACACTGGCTCTGTATGACCGCCTGAAATAGCTACAGACTCTTCTGGCCTGCCTTAGAAGATCTTGAAAACCTGGGTACCTGTTTAGGAAATGCTGCAGCACCTAATTGAGGACATGTGCCAGGCATGGCACATTTGTAAACTTTCCCTGTCGAAGGGTGGACAGGAGGTTAGTGCCATTATTGCATACCACCATTCCTGGTTAAAACTTCAGTGGCGTGAACCACCTCTGGGCCTACCCCTGAAGAGTTGAAAAAATCTCTGCTCCGGTGCGGCTCCTGTCCTTTAGGCAGATCAGTTGAAGCACTGCATAGCATCTTTTAGCCTGACTCGTTGAATAGCCCCTTGAACGCTTAAGGTGTACTTGTGTTCCATAGGGCAATTCGGCAGAGGAGGGCATGAAAGAGGAAGAGGTGGAGCTGACAGATCTCACATCATCACCAGCAGCTGTATGGAGACATGGCTTTGCATCTTCCATGTGATGATAAAGAGCTGGAATAGCCTTGTGTGCAAAAAAATAGTGACTGGGAACCTGTCATTGTGGTACAGCACATTCTGCAAATTCTCAGAAATGGAAAGGTAGGAGTTGTAAATCCAGCAATTTGGATAAGCTGGCATTTAGACGTTGATAATGTGGGTGGCAGGGAGTGTATTTTTTTTCAATGCAGCAGCTGGGGCAGAGAAATTTGCCTGCTATACTCTACAGCTGGTCGTGTGGTGCTGGCAGACTTGCTGCAAGGACCTGTGACAGCCTTTGCTATACCATCATCCCTGTCAGTAGAGGCTGCTGAGAGGTCATGAGATATAACAGGGCGAGACATAAAAGGTGAGGAGGAGAAGAATTGTGTCCCTTTTGTGTGGCTTACAGCTGCTCGTGCCAACTGGCTGAGTGATGGGAGGCTGAATGCCTTTTTAAGCATGTGGTAACCACATGGCTGGTGTTTTTGCCACACTTGATCTGCTTGCGGCAGAGATTGCAATTTGCAACAGTGCGATCAGCTGTACATGTGGTAAAAAAGGCCCACACAGCTGAACTGTGTGACGTGGGCCGGGAGATAACAGCTCTACAATCTGATGGAATAGGGTGGCTGCTCTCTACTGTTCCATGATCGCTGCCTCTGGAAGACATCCTGCCACGTTGGGGCTGTGCCTCCCCCAAGTCACATCAGTGACCTCATAATCATCATCCCCTCCATCCTCGTCATCATTGGAGCCAACTTGGCAATAAGCTGCGGCTGGGTTAACATGACTGCAATTTGTTCTTAATCAGTGTTCTCCCCTCTCTGTAGGCTCATGTTACTCCCTTCTTCAACCTCAGAATCAAAATCAGAATCTAGTAATGCCTGTGCAAGAAGCATGTGGCTGATGCTGTGTTCAAATAATTTAGCTGACTCCTCCATGCATGCTGCTGGGGCTATGGAAGGAGTAGCTGTGCACAAGGAGGCAGAATAACCCACTCTGGCAGCTGTGGTGGACTGCGCACTAATCTCAGCTTGTGTCATAGAGGATGAAGAGGAAGAAGATGGTTTAGTAAGCCAGTCCACCACCTCCTCTGCATGCTGTGGATGTATAGCATGGGCAACATCACTAAACAGAGAAAAACATGCCCTGCCTGAGGAGGGACCACGTCAACCTTTGCCTGTGGACACAGACACTGCTGGCCCCCTCATAGTGGCATGGGAACATCTGCCTCTCCTTGTTTGCCTCGCAGACATGATGGGAGGCTATTACCTGGAAAATGTGTAATTGAATGCACTTTATTCAACAAAAAGTGGTGCACCTTAAATTGAGGACTGCCACTGACAGAATTGTAAAAGCTATAAAAAAAAATTAAAAAGGGGGGGACAACAGGATCGCAGTCAGACTGTGGCTGAAAATTTAAAAAAAGGGGACAGGCACGGGACAAAAAAAGGCAAAAAAATGCGGCAACCAAAACAAACAAAAAGGGTAAACAGCACTGTATATAACACTAAATGCTATGTTAACCACTTGTCAACCAGCCACTATATATATATATATATATATATATATATATATATATATATACAAATATTTAAGTGTTCTTGCATAGCAAGACCACTTACTGTTATCTCACATATATATTATTAGTAAAAAGCTAAAGCATTCCCACTATTGTTATTCGATTTTATTTATTAGTGGGAATGCTTTAGCAGTCCCACTATTGTTATTCGATTTTATTTATTTTTAATAATTTTAATTTTATTCCGTACGTTTTTTGGTTCTGCGTAACTTCTGCATACTTTCAGCTATTAAAACCATTCAACTATTAAAATGTTCGTCTCTTTTAGCTGAGGTGTGCTCTTTTTCAACTTTTTTTCTACCATTTATACTTTTTAAAATATTAAGCTTTTTAACACTTTGTTTAACATTGAAGTCAATGGGAGCATGCTTGAAATCCTTAAATTCTTCTTCCGCTCCCAAAAGTTTCAGCTCCTTCATACTTTCACCTAGAGACACCAAACAAACTTTAAAATGTTCACAAAATATTCAGCTATCTGGCTATATCTTTTCAGTTTGATATCTTTTACAGTTTTTGAGAAAAAGCTTTTTGTTTAGAGGTCATTTCAGGAAGTTTTAGCCCGGGGGGAGGGGACAAAAGCTGAAAAATCAGAACATGATTTCTAAACTGCCGCCACTCCCTCATTTTCAAGCCCACCTACACAAATCTTATATCAAAACGTTCAGCTATCCCTGCTGCCACTAAACATGTCCACGGCTAAGCCATAGTCCTGATAGTTTTCACAATATGACCATTTGTTTGCAACTCACACCATCCATTGACATTCATTGAAACTACACTCTAGCCCCTTCAAATTTGAAGGGCAATTTCTAAACTGCGACCGTGCCTTCAATTTTAATATTTCAGAGACATACTATGTATCAAAATCTAGGTCTGGGTATTGTGATTCTCACAATATAAAGATCTTCGCTGTAGGATGTATAGTTTTTAAAATACGGCCATTTGTTTAGAGGTCATTTCAGGAAATTTTAGCCATTAATCAGAGTGTACTGTGTTTGTTTTGTTGCCATGGTTACCAAAGCTTCTGTTATACACAGGGGGGGAGGTGGCTGGAGCATCTCAGCTTTGATTACAGAGCCCGGGGGAGGGGACAGACACACCATGTACTGATTTATAATAGAGGAATATGATGGGGCAGTTTTGATGGGGTAATTCTGATGGGGCAGTTTTGATGGTGGCAATATGATGGGGCAGTTTTGATGGTGGCAATATGATGGGGCTGTTTTGATAGGGCAATTCTGATGGGGCAGTTTTGATGGTGGCAATATGATGGGACAGTTTTGATGGCAATATGATGGGGGCAATTTTGCTGGGGGCCGTTTTAGCAATTCAGCATTCCCACGCATTTTCCCCAGGAAATGCATTTTCTAGTTATTTTTCTTCTTATTAGTGGGAATGCTTTAGCAGTCCCACTATTGTTATTCGATTTTATTAGTGGGATTGCTTTAGCAGTCCCACTATTGTTATTCGTTTTTTTATTTATTTTTCTTCTTATTAGTGGGACTGCTTTAGCAGTCCCACTATTGTTATTCAATTTTATTTATTTTTAATCATCTTAATTTTAATTTTAATTTTATTCCGTACGTTTTTTGGTTCTGCGTAACTTCTGCATACTTTCAGCTATTAAAACCATTCAACTATCAAAATGTTCGTCTCTTTTAGCTGAGGTGTGCTCTTTTTCAACTTTTTTTCTACCATTTATACTTTTTAAAATATTAAGCTTTTTATCACTTTTTTTAACATTGAAGTCAATGGGAGCATGCTTCAGAAACTTAAAATCTTCTTCCGCTCCCAAAAGTTTCAGCTCCTTCATACTTTCACCTACAGACGCCAAACAAACTTTAAAATGTTCACAAAATATTCAGCTATCTGGCCATATCTTTTCAGTTTGATATCTTTTACAGTTTTTGAGAAAAAGCTTTTTGTTTAGAGGTAATTTCAGGAAATTTTAGCCATTAATCAGAGTGTACTGTGTTTTGTTTTGTTGCCATGGTTACCAAAGCTTCTGTTATACACAGGGGGGGGAGGTGGCTGGAGCATCTCAGCTCTAAATACAGAGCCCGGGGGAGGGGACAGACACACGATGTACTGATTTATAATAGAGGAATATGATGGGGCAGTTTTGATAGGGCAATTCTGAGGGGGCAGTTTTGATGGGGCAATTCTGATGGGGCAGTTTTGATGGGGCAATTCTGATGGGGCAGTTTTGATGGGGCAATTCTGATGGGGCAGTTTTGATGGGGCAATTCTGATGGGGCAGTTTTGATGGTGGCAATATGATGGGGCAGTTTTGATGGGGCAATTCTGATGGGGCAGTTTTGATGGTGGCAATATGATGGGGGCAGTTTTGATGGCAATATGATGGGGGCAGTTTTGCTGGGGGCCGTTTTAGCAATTCAGCATTCCCACGCATTTTTCCCAGGAAATGCATTTTCTAGTTAGTGGGAATGCTTTAGCAGTCCCACTATTGTTATTCAATTTTATTTATTTTTAATTTTAATTTTATTCCGTACGTTTTTCGGTAATGCGTAACTTCTGCATACTTTCAGCTATTAAAACCATTCAACTATCAAAATGTTCGTCTCTTTTAGCTGAGGTGTGCTCTTTTTCAACTTTTTTTCTACCATTTATACTTTTTAAAATATTAAGCTTTTTATCACTTTTTTTAACATTGAAGTCAATGGGAGCATGCTTGAAATCCTTAAATTTTTCTTCCACTCCCAAAAGTTTCAGCTCCTTCATACTTTCACCTAGAGACACCAAACAAACTTTAAAATGTTCACAAAATATTCAGCTATCTGGCTATATCTTTTCAGTTTGATATCTTTTACAGTTTTTGAGAAAAAGCTTTTTGTTTAGAGGTCATTTCAGGAAATTTTAGCCATTAATCAGAGTGTACTGTGTGTGTTTTGTTGCCATGGTTACCAAAGCTTCTGTTATACACAGGGGGGGAGGTGGCTGGGGCATCTCAGCTCTGATTACAGAGCCCGGGGGGAGGGGACAAAAGCTGAAAAATCAGAACATGATTTCTAAACTGCCGCCACTCCCTCATTTTCAAGCCCACCTACACAAATCTTATATCAAAACGTTCAGCTATCCCTGCTGCCACTAAACATGTCCACGGCTAAGCCATAGTCCTGATAGTTTTCACAATATGACCATTTGTTTGCAACTCACACCATCCATTGACATTCATTGAAACTACACTCTAGCCCCTTCAAATTTGAAGGGCAATTTCTAAACTGCGACCGTGCCTTCAATTTTAATATTTCAGAGACATACTATGTATCAAAATCTAGGTCTGGGTATTGTGATTCTCACAATATAAAGATCTTCGCTGTAGGATGTATAGTTTTTAAAATACGGCCATTTGTTTAGAGGTCATTTCAGGAAATTTTAGCCATTAATCAGAGTGTACTGTGTTTGTTTTGTTGCCATGGTTACCAAAGCTTCTGTTATACACAGGGGGGGAGGTGGCTGGAGCATCTCAGCTTTGATTACAGAGCCCGGGGGAGGGGACAGACACACCATGTACTGATTTATAATAGAGGAATATGATGGGGCAGTTTTGATGGGGTAATTCTGATGGGGCAGTTTTGATGGTGGCAATATGATGGGGCAGTTTTGATGGTGGCAATATGATGGGGCTGTTTTGATAGGGCAATTCTGATGGGGCAGTTTTGATGGTGGCAATATGATGGGACAGTTTTGATGGCAATATGATGGGGGCAATTTTGCTGGGGGCTGTTTTAGCAATTCAGCATTCCCACGCATTTTCCCCAGGAAATGCATTTTCTAGTTATTTTTCTTCTTATTAGTGGGAATGCTTTAGCAGTCCCACTATTGTTATTCGATTTTATTAGTGGGATTGCTTTAGCAGTCCCACTATTGTTATTCGTTTTTTTATTTATTTTTCTTCTTATTAGTGGGACTGCTTTAGCAGTCCCACTATTGTTATTCAATTTTATTTATTTTTAATCATCTTAATTTTAATTTTAATTTTATTCCGTACGTTTTTTGGTTCTGCGTAACTTCTGCATACTTTCAGCTATTAAAACCATTCAACTATCAAAATGTTCGTCTCTTTTAGCTGAGGTGTGCTCTTTTTCAACTTTTTTTCTACCATTTATACTTTTTAAAATATTAAGCTTTTTATCACTTTTTTTAACATTGAAGTCAATGGGAGCATGCTTCAGAAACTTAAAATCTTCTTCCGCTCCCAAAAGATTCAGCTCCTTCATACTTTCACCTACAGACGCCAAACAAACTTTAAAATGTTCACAAAATATTCAGCTATCTGGCTATATCTTTTCAGTTTGATATCTTTTACAGTTTTTGAGAAAAAGCTTTTTGTTTAGAGGTCATTTTAGGAAATTTTAGCCATTAATCAGAGTGTGCTGTGTTTGTTTTGTTGCCATGGTTACCAAAGCTTCTGTTATACACACTGGGGGAGGTGGCTGGAGCATATCAGCTCTGAATACAGAGCCCGGGGGAGGGGACAGACACACCATGTACTGATTTATAATAGAGGAATATGATGGGGCAGTTTTGATGGGGCAATTCTGATGGGGCAGTTTTGATGGGGCAATTATGATGGGGCAGTTTTATTGGTGGCAATTATGATGGGTCAGTTTTGATAGTGGCAATATGATGGGGCAGTTTTGATAGGGCAATTCTGATGGGGCAGTTTTGATGGTGGCAATATGATGGGGCAGTTTTGATGGGGACAATTTTAATGAAGCAGTTTTAAAGGTGGCAATATGATGGGGCAGTTTTGATGGGGGCAGTTTTGATGGTGGCAATATGATGGGGCAGTTTTGATGGGACAATTTTGATGGGGCAATTCTGATGGGGCAGTTTTGATGGCAGTATGATGGGGCAGTTTTGATGGCGGCCATTTTAGCAATTTAGCTATTCAGCATTCCCACGCATTTTCCTCAGGAAATGCATTTTCTAGTTATTCCGTATGTTTTTCGGTAATGCGTAACTTCTGCATACTTTCAGCTATTAAAACCATTCAACTATCAAAATGTTCGTCTCTTTTAGCTGAGGTGTGCTCTTTTTCAACTTTTTTTCTACCATTTATACTTTTTAAAATATTAAGCTTTTTATCACTTTTTTTAACATTGAAGTCAATGGGAGCATGCTTGAAATCCTTAAATTTTTCTTCCACTCCCAAAAGTTTCAGCTCCTTCATACTTTCACCTAGAGACACCAAACAAACTTTAAAATGTTCACAAAATATTCAGCTATCTGGCTATATCTTTTCAGTTTGATATCTTTTACAGTTTTTGAGAAAAAGCTTTTTGTTTAGAGGTCATTTCAGGAAATTTTAGCCATTAATCAGAGTGTACTGTGTGTGTTTTGTTGCCATGGTTACCAAAGCTTCTGTTATACACAGGGGGGGAGGTGGCTGGGGCATCTCAGCTCTGATTACAGAGCCCGGGGGGAGGGGACAAAAGCTGAAAAATCAGAACATGATTTCTAAACTGCCGCCACTCCCTCATTTTCAAGCCCACCTACACAAATCTTATATCAAAACGTTCAGCTATCCCTGCTGCCACTAAACATGTCCACGGCTAAGCCATAGTCCTGATAGTTTTCACAATATGACCATTTGTTTGCAACTCACACCATCCATTGACATTCATTGAAACTACACTCTAGCCCCTTCAAATTTGAAGGGCAATTTCTAAACTGCGACCGTGCCTTCAATTTTAATATTTCAGAGACATACTATGTATCAAAATCTAGGTCTGGGTATTGTGATTCTCACAATATAAAGATCTTCGCTGTAGGATGTATAGTTTTTAAAATACGGCCATTTGTTTAGAGGTCATTTCAGGAAATTTTAGCCATTAATCAGAGTGTACTGTGTTTGTTTTGTTGCCATGGTTACCAAAGCTTCTGTTATACACAAGGGGGGAGGTGGCTGGAGCATCTCAGCTCTGATTACAGAGCCCGGGGGAGGGGACAGACACACCATGTACTGATTTATAATAGAGGAATATGATGGGGCAGTTTCGATAGGGCAATTCTGATGGGGCAGTTTTGATGGTGGCAATATGATGGGGCAGTTTTGATGGGACAATTCTGATGGGGCAGTTTTGATGGGACAATTCTGATGGGGCAGTTTTGATGGTGGCAATATGATGGGGCAGTTTTGATGGTGGCAATATGATGGAGCAGTTTTGATAGGGCAATTCTGATGGGGCAGTTTTGATGGGGCAATTATGATGGGGCAGTTTTGATGGTGGCAATATGATGGGGCTGTTTTGATAGGGCAATTCTGATGTGGCAGTTTTGATGGGACAATTCTGATGGGGCAGTTTTGATGGTGGCAATATGATGGGGCAGTTTTGATGGGACAATTCTGATGGGGCAGTTTTGATGGTGGCAATATGATAGGGCAGTTTTGTTAGGGCAATTCTGATGGGGCAGTTTTAATGGGGCAATTCTGATGGGGCAGTTTTGATGGTGGCAATATGATGGGGTAGTTTTGATGGGGACAATTTTGATGGGGCAATTCTAATGGGGCAGTTTTGATGGTGGTAATATGATGGGGCAATTCTGATGGGGCAGTTTTGATGGTGGCAATATGATGGGGCAGTTTTGATGGTGGTAATATGATGGGGCAATTCTGATGGGGCAATTTTGATGGGGCAGTTTTAATGGGGACAATTTTGATGGGGCAATTCTGATGGGGCAGTTTTGATGGCAGCCGTTTTAGCAATTTAGCTATTCAGCATTCCCACGCATTTTCCCCAGGAAATGCATTTTCTAGTTAAGTGTTCTTGCATAGCAAGACCACTTACTGTTATCTCACATATATATTATTCTTATTATTATAGCCAAATTTACCACCCTAACTCCTCCCACAGTTTTTACACTACATAGACAAGTAATATACCGAAACGTGCCGATTGTTCCCGAATGGTGTGCTATTACTTTGTGGAACGTTTCGTCGAATGGTTCACAAAATATCGTCATTTTTGCGGCGAAATTGGTCCCATAGGAATGAATGGGGAAACTAGAGTGGGAGATGACAAAAGCTGAAAAATCAGAACATGATTTCTAAACTGCCGCCACTCCCTCATTTTCAAGCCCACCTACACAAATCTTATATCAAAACGTTCAGCTATCCCTGCTGCCACTAAACATGTCCACGGCTAAGCAATAGTCCTGATAGTTTTCACAATATGACCATTTGTTTGTAACTCACACCGTCCATTGACATTCATTGAAACTACACTCTAGCCCCCTCCAAATTTGAAGGGCAATTTCTAAACTGCGACCGTGCCTTCATTTTTAATATTTCACAGACATACTATACATCAAAATCTAGGTCTGGGTCTTGTGATTCTCACAATATAAAGATCTTCGCTGTAGGATGTATAGTTTTTAAAATACGGCCATTTGTTTAGAGGTCATTTCAGGAAATTTTAGCCATTAATCAGAGTGTACTGTTAGTGGGGCAGTTTTGATGGGGTTACTTTGTGGAACGTTTCGCCGAATGGTCCACGAAATATCGTCGTTTTTGTGGCAAAATTGGTCCCATAGGAATGAATGGCGAAATGTTCAAAACTAGAGTGGGAGGTGACAAAAGCTGACAACCCCATGATCAGCCAAAACATTATGACCACCCCATGATCAGCCAAAACATTATGACCGCCCCATGTAAAAAAAAAAATATTTTTGAAAAAAATAAAAATTAATTTTTGAAAAAAAAAATATTTTTGAAAAAAAAAATATTTTTGAAAAAAAAATATATTTTTGAAAAAAAAATTACTTTTGAAAAAAAAAAATTAAAAAAAAAATCATTTTTGAAAAAAACAAAATTCATTTTTGAAAAAAAAAATTTCATTTTTGAAAAAAAAAATCATTTAAAAAAATCATTTTTGAAAAAACAAAAAAACAAAATCATTTTTGAAAAAACAAAAAAACAAAATCATTTTTGAAAAAAATCACAAAGCTCTGAGGGGAATTATAGCTCCTCTCACACAGCTCTAAGGACAATTATAGCATTATAGCTCCTCCCACACAGCTTGGAGGGAAGTTATAGCTCCTCCAATACAGCTTTGAGGGGAATTATAGCTCCTCCCACACAGCTCAAAGGGGAATTATAGCATTATAGCTTAGCATTATAGCTCCTCCCACACAACTCTGAGGGGAATTATAGTTTCTCCCACACCGCTGTGAGGGGAATTATAGCTCCTCCTACACAGCTCTGAGGGGAATTACAGCTTAGCATTATAGCTCCTCCCACACAGCTGAGGAGAATTAGAGCTCCTCCCACACAACTCTGAGAGGAATTATAGTTTCTTCCACACCGCTGTGAGGGGAATTATAGCTCCTTTTAAACAGCTCTGAGGGGAATTATAGCTTCTCCCACACAACTCTGATGGGAAATGTAGCTTCTCCCACACAGCTCTGAGGGGAAATATAGCTTCTCCCACACAGCTCTAAGGGGAATTATAGCTCCTCCCACACAACACTAAGGGGAATTGTATCTCCTCCCACACAGCTCTGAGGGGAATGATAGCATTATTGCTCCTCCCACACAGCTCAGAGGGGAGTTATAGCTCCTCCCACACAGCTCTGAGGCGAATTATAGCTCCTCCTCCAACACAACTCTGAGGGGAATTATAGCTCTTCGAACAAAGCTCTGAGGAGAATTATAGCTCCTTCCACAAATATCATCATGCCATCTAAAGGAAAGAGATCTAAAGCTGCAAAGATACGCTGGACTAAACTGGATCCGGAGCCCCACAGCAGCATAGTGGATATGGAGGTTTGTGACAGTGAATGTGCCCAGGAGGTACATAGTGAACCTGTGGTGTCATTTTCATGTTCAACTCAGTGTCAAGTTCAAGAGCACAGTGACAATGTGATGGGCACTTCTGAAAACCATGGCATGCAAGAACCATGTGTACCAAGTGAGATTTCTGTGCAGGCATCATTTCATCAGGGTCATCATGGTTATGGAAGGTTAAGGAACAAACAGTGTACATGCATGGCTCTGACATTTTTGGCATACCACAGTGAGCTTGATGATGTGAGAAAGGGTGATCTTGATCAAATACTGAAGAAGGGCAACAGCTTGTATGGCTCAACAATAAAACAGCTAAAACAAAGACATGTCTATCAGCATCAACACTTGACAATGGAAGAAGTGCCCCTCAGAGTCAACACTGACAAATATGAGTATAACGTTGTTAAATCTCCAGTGTTATCGGGATGTATGAGAGACACGGTAGACGGTGACAACCAAGGTTGGTTTGTTGACCTCTCCACAAGACTTCAGTGCCTCAATGCAGATGTTACACAGGCACTTTTTATAGTAGTGCCATATTACATTGCATTGTTCAGAGACAAGTCTGGGAGATATGGACTGTTTGATTCTCATAGTCGAAATAAGGATGGACTTCCTGCCACTGGAAAAGGAAAAGCTGTTATGATCACTTTTACACATTTGAGTGATATGGGGGCAAGGATTTATAAGTTGTATGAATTGCTCCTTACAGACACCAGAGGCCCTATTGATGGACTGCAGTATGACTTCATGCCAGTCTCATTTCATCGTGCAAGACGTCTGTCAGATGGTTTGCTGTCCCCACTGGTGCAATCTGACAAACCACATAATGCAAAGCATGTGGAGAACAAAGTGACACAGATGACCAAAGATGTAACACACACTGGATTCCCAGCCAGCAAGCATTCTCCACGGTCAGTTGATGCGAAATCCTCACAGGGCTTATGGAAGGACAGTAAGGCATTGTCCAAATTAAATGCACAGAGACGACAAAAACTGAAGACAAGACACAGAAATGAAAGAAGGCGTGATTTCAAGGCTACAAAGATGTCTGTCACCAATAAGAAAAGGACATACATCACCAGCCGATACAGAGCAGATGCTGATTTTAAGTTGAAGCAGAAGCAATATATCATTCGCAAATATGCAACAGATGCCAATTTCAACTTGAAGCAGAAGCAATACATCACCAGAAAATATGCGACAAATGCAGATTTCAACTTGAAACAGAAGCAGTACACCACCAGAAAATATGCGACAAATGCAGATTACAACTTGAAGAAGAAGCAATACATCACCAGAAAATATGCCACAATGTCGATTTCAAGTTGAAGCAGAAGCAATACATCACCAGAAAATATCATGATGATCCTGCTTTCAGAAAACGTCACTTGCAACATTGCATGAGTTACATGAAAATGAAGCGTCAAACTCAAGCAGATTTTCGCATAACCCATAAGATGCAATGTGCCTTCAAAATAAGAATGAAATACAGACGATGGACTCGTGTCATGCGGGAATGCAGTCAACCAGTGGACAACAGCCTAATGCAGACAGCTATATCCACTTTCCATGAATGCATTAAAGCTGGGCCAACATTTGTGTGCACGATGTGTCATCGCACCCTTTTCCCTAACTAAGTGAAACATTGCATTCACAGCAATTACAAGAAGAATCTACACATTGTTGCTGCCTGTTTGACAGGGAAATATGTTCATGTGTGCAACAATCACTGTCAAGGACCTGAACAATGCACCGTACCAGATGAAAGGATCAAAGAATGGATTTGTCACAACTGTGATTTACATTTAAAAGCAGGACGCAAATCATCCATCGCTGTAGCTAACAACATGGAGCTGGTGCCCATTCCCCCAGAGCTCTGCGATTTGAATGTGCTGGAAAGACAACTTTTGGCCAAAATACTGCCATTTGCCAAGATCATCACACTTCCCAAAGGTCCACAGGCAGCTATACATGGCGCTGTAGTGTGTGTGCCATCCGAGGTGGAAACCACGGTCAATACTCTACCAAGATCGCACAGCAAATCCCAGTTACACAGAGTGAAGCTGAAAAGACGTCTGACTTACAAAGGCCACCAGCTGTTTCATTATGTCAACATGGGAAATGTAGTAGCAGGTCTGTCAAAACTCATTGACACACACCCCGACTACAGTGACATTTTAATTAGAGTGGATGAGACAATCGCTGATGATGATGATAATGATGATGGGATGGAACTCGACAGTTGTGACGAAACTGAAATGATGGAGATACTTGAAGGCATCGAAAATTGTGATCCATCAGAGGTACAGTCTGCATGTTTACCGGCTGCTTCTGAGCAACAGGAAGGCCATGACCAACAACCTCAAAATGCAGAGGATGAGAAGGATACACTAAGACCTGGAATTGGCCTAGACAGTTGTTTGCAGCCATCTGACCTTGGAGAGGAAGCACTGACACACGGTGATGGAATATTCAGCATTGCACCTGCACAAGGAAACACACCTGTCAGCTTCTTTAAAGTTCCTAGGCTTGAGGCAATGGCTTTCCCTGTTCAGTTCCCTACTGGACAGAATACATTGGACCAGGCAAGACAAGTCAAACTGTCCCCGAGCATGTATTTCAATGCAAGGCTTTTTTGTGTTGATACTTGTTTTGCAAGAGACACAAGCTACCTCTTCTTTGCGCAGTTTGTCACAGAAACACACATGGCCAAAAGCAGCATGTCCATCCAGTTAAGGAAAGGAAAACCCAATACCAGGGATGGACGGAAAATATCCAACAAGCTGCTACAGGACAAGTGTGAGGTTGAGAGGTTGGTGCGAAACCGAGATGCCACAAGGTTCATGCGACCACTGAGAGGGAGTCCAGCTTACTGGGATAAAAATCTGAAGAATTTGCTAGCCATGGTCAGACAATTGGGTAAGCCAACATTTTTTCTTACCTTCTCTGCTGCAGAATTCAGATGGCCAGAGGTAATAACGGCAATAAAGGCACAGCAAGGTCAAAAGGTGGATTTTGCGGGGCTAGACTGGGCTGAAAAGTGTGACATTCTTCGAGGCAACCCAGTGACCACCATGCGCATGTTTGACAAATGGGTTGATGCTCTGATGCGAGAGCTGCTGTTGGGTCCTGCACAGCCAATTGGTGAAGTTATCGATTACTTTTACCGGGTTGAATTTCAGGCGAGAGGGAGCCCTCATATACATTGTCTCTGTTGGGTAGCAGGAGCTCCTATATTTGGACAAGACAGTGATGACAAGGTGTGTGCCTTTATAGATCATAACATCTCATGCCAGCTGCCTGATGAAGCCAAACAGGCCTTACTTCACAGATTTGTAACAGAACTTCAAATGCACAGCAGATCTCATTCAAAATCATGCAAGAAAGGTAACAGAGTATGCAGATTTGGATTTTCAAAGCCACCTATTAGAAAAACGAGGATAACTTACCCGATGCCAGAAGAACAAGGAGATTATGCAATGAAACCACAAGCAGCCAAAAACAAACTGAAACCAGCCTGGGATTTGCTTAATAACCCAAAAGTGCAGCTTGAAGACATGTCACAGCTACTGGCACAGTGTGATATGACTTTGAATCAGTACAACTCGTACATTCAGGCATTGACCTCCTCAAGCGTGATTCTAATGAAGCGTGATGTCAAGGACTGCTGGGTGAACAACTACAATCCACATTTACTGACGGCCTGGAACGCCAACATGGACATCCAGTACATCCTTGATGAGTATGGTTGCATCATGTACATGTTGTCCTACATATCCAAGCCAGAACGGGAGCTGAGTGACTATCTCAAAACAATAGTCAAAGAAATGAGCCCAGAAACAGCGACAGAACGAGAAGAAATGAAAGAGGTTCTTCAGGCTTATTCAAAACACAGAGAGGTCAGCGCCCAGGAGTCTGTGGCCCGTACGAGCAGCTTGAAAATGAAGTCTTGCTCACGTGAGGTTGTTTTTCTGCCAACTGGGGACAACGCACTGAAAATGAGTCTCCCGCTCAGTGCATTGCAGAACAAACCAGCCGATTCTCTTAATGTGTGGATGACGAGTTTTGTCGACAAATACAGAGCCAGACCCGAAACACCAGAGTTTGAGTCCATGTGTCTGGCAGACTTTGCATCCCATTACAGGGTTGTCTATGGCAAGCAGAAGGAAGATGGCAAGCAAAAGGAAGACAGCAAGCGTGTCAGCCTATTGAATGAAATGGGAATGATTCAAAAACGCACGAGAGGGAAGCCTGCAATCATCAGGTACGCACGCTTCTCAGAGAAGAAGGACCCTGAGAACTACTACGGCAGACTGCTTAAACTCTACCTCCCCCACCGTTCAGAGTCATCACTGAAAACTGTAAGGTTCCCAACACACCAGGATTTTTACAAAGGCGCCTGTGTGAGCTTACCAGGAGAAGAAGCAATCCGAGCAGTGTCTGCAATTGTTACCAGCAACCAAAAGAAGTTCGAACAACACAACCAAATTGTGGAACAAGTCTTGGATGACTTTGTAAAAAACGGCCCTGTTGAAGATGCTTGGAACACCTTTGCCCCAGAAGCTGAGTTGGATAGGTTGGAATGTATAGAGGAACGCAAAGAAGGGGAGCCACTTCATGAGAATGAACAAGATGATGTTCCGGAGTATACACGTCACAAACAAACAGGTGGAATTGCGCTTACTGTGAAGGCCCCACAAATGTGCCCTGATTTCCTTCGGAAAATGTACAGAAACCTTAACCGGACACAAGCTCAGACATTCTACTCAGTTTGTGACTGGTGCACTAACCGTGTGCGTGGCCTAAATCCTGACCCATTCTATTACTTTGTCACTGGTGGTGCAGGGACAGGCAAATCACACCTGATAAAGTGCATCTATGCTGAGGCGACAAAGATACTCTGTAAACTTACCAGACTACGTGAGGAAGCAGACATATCCATGCCCAGCGTTTTACTAACTGCATTTACAGGAACAGCAGCTTTCAACATTTCAGGCAACACTTTGCATTCTCTGCTGAAGTTACCAAGAAGCTTGAAGCCACCCTACCAAGGACTTGGAAATCTAATAGATGAAGTGAGGGCACAGCTGTCAAATGCGGAGATCATTGTTATTGACGAGGTGTCAATGATTTCAAAGCCTCTGTTTGCCTACATCAACTGGAGATTACAGCAAAAAGGCAGTAAGAAACCTTTTGGTGGTATGTCAGTACTAGCAGTAGGAGACTTTTACCAGGTCCCCCCGCTGGGAAAAAGTAAGCCACTCTGCGTGTTTGAGGAAAATACCAATGACGTCTGGAAAGACAACTTTCAGATGATCACGCTGACAGAGATCATGCGACAGAAGGATGACATTTCATTTGCTGAGATTTTGAATAGAATCAGAGTCAAGCAGAAGACTGTCACCTTAAGCAATGATGACAAAGCTCTGCTTGCTCAGGCTTTTACAGATCCCACCCACTGCCCTAATGACGTGCTACACATATTTGCCACCAACAAAGAGGTTCACAAACATAATGCTGCAACTGTGTCTGTTCTCCATTCAAACGTCACCAACATAGATGCCGACGATTACAGAAAAGACCCTAAGACAGGAGTGATGCTGAGGCAACACCAACCTTTCAAAGGACACAAAGACAATCTGATTGACACACTGCAAGCAGCTGAAGGTGCCCGTATCATGATCACAAGAAACATTGATGTAGAAGACGGGCTTGTTAACGGGACATTTGGCAAGATTGCAAGAATAATCATCCAGACTGAGAATGGTGCTACTACGGTAAACAAGCTTGGGCTTGTGCTGGACAATCCAAATGCAGGACAGAGATACCGTAACAAGTCGTCTTGTGATGCTGACAACTTGGTGTACATAGAAAGGGTAGAGGAAAACCTGAGACAGAAAGGAGTTGTTCGCAGGCAGTTCCCCCTGAAGTTGGCTTTTGGATGTACGATTCATAAGTGTCAGGGGATGTCGATACAGTCGGCAGTGGTCTCATTGAAACGGGTCTTTCAACCGGGAATGGCCTATGTTGCTCTGAGTAGAACGACTACACTACAAGGACTGTACATAACCGACTTTGATGAGAAGAAGATCTTTGCTGATCCTGAAATCACAGCTTCCCTGGATTCAATGAAGAAAGCATCACTGGAAAGTGTTATGCCCCTCTTAAAGTTTCTACAGACAACAGACAAACAGCAAACATTAACAATTATCCATCACAACACGGAAGGATTACCAGCTCACATTGAAGATATCAAATCTCACCATGAGTTGACACTTGGAGATGTTTTATGTTTCACTGAAACTCATCTCTCAGGCTCTTCTGTTGCTGAAAGTCTCCAGCTGAAGGGCTACAACCTGTTCAAACGCAACAGACACCTCTCGTACACAAACCTTCCTGACATTGCAAGTAAAAGTGGCGGAGGTGTCGCCTTGTATGTCAGAAACCATTTCAAGGCCTATGAAAAGCAGTATCATCACAATGTGACTGACTTGGAGTTCTTGGTTGTCAAACTGGAGTCCCCTGTACAAGCTTTGATCGCTGTCATTTACAGGCCACCGGATTACAGTATTGGCCAATTCCTTACTAACCTGCTGGGCCTCTTGGAATCTTTGGAAATAATGGATTGCCAACCTATAATACTCTGTGGAGATTTCAATGAAGATTTTCTGTGCAGAGAAAAGAAGCCAATATCTGACCTTCTTCACTCAAGAGGATATACTCAACTGGTCTGGGCAGCCACCACAGAAAAAAAACACACTGTTGGATCACATTTACATCTCCAGGGTGCAGCAGTGTCTCCAGTCAGGAGTACTGCACAGTTATTACAGCTACCATTATCCTGTGTATTGTGTTTTGAGCAGTGGTTGTGAACACGCTTAGAGCCTGCATAAACAGGGCATGAGTGTTGCCAGGAAACAGTGGTTGTGAGACAGTGGTCATCAAACAGATAAAGTGGCAATGAGGGTCAGTTTACGTGGCCATAGTTATGTGGGACCATTTACAATTAGCTAAACATCATTCTCTATATTTCATGTTCGGTGTACTTGTTAGACACTGAACTCACTTACTCCCCCCCATCCATCACAGACATCTGTCCTCATCATATAGTAAGAGGAATACCGCGCTGTAGTGCACCCAAAAAGGGTACCTGTTCGTGAAATATTGTGAATGACCAAATAGGGGATAACCAAAATAGTGATGAAAATAACTTAGTGAAAAAAAATTAAAAAAAACTACATAACAACAAAAGCAGCCACTCTATGTGAGATACACACACTAATAAAACAATATAACAAATATAGCAGCGCTGTAAATAGGAGTAAATACTAGTACCAGTGTTGAATAGGACTAATTGGTTAGAACCCAAATTAAATAACTAACACAGTTCTTGAAACCTAAATCAATAAGTATTCACTGGACAGTCCTAACACAGTGAATAAAGTCCAAATAAATGTTGTGAAAATACATAGGCTCAGACCCCATTTTTTTAAAGCAGGAAATGTAAAATAGAAAAAATTCCTCCACCGCACCACGGTGGTAGCTGAAAATAAAATGCGCGCTTACCAAACGGCAAGCACAAGGGGGCTTGCGACCTTAACCCGGTCAGGGCCTTTCATTGGATGGGCTTCTAGGAAACGACATGCCACTTCATACAGCCAAAGGGTGATGATACCACTAGTCCACCAAGTCACAGGAAATCACTCTTATCATGGAGATTAATAAAAGACTCCTAGCTGGGGGGTTGTTCTCATTTAGGGGTACCCCGGGAAAAGAGAGGGAAACAACATAGCGTAATCCTGGTTTTGAGGTTTATTAAAAGAATTAAAATAACACTTACAGTGTAGCAGATTCAAATAAGCATAAGAAGCTGGCTGGCTAAAACGATCACCCGTCCTACAGACGGTAGATGCAGCACGTCAGCTCGCCCTATCACACTGTCCTCATCACACTCACCCTCTCCTTCCTGTGCTATAGCCTGCTTGCTGATTAGTAAGACAAAGAAACAGCAAGGAGCAAAACTGCAGAGAAACTGAAAATTTGTAAGGGTTTAAAGTATATGCTTTAATGAATTGCCTTGTATCCAAAAAGTTCAAAAAGTTGACTGTTCAAAATGTTAATGGTAATGTTAATGTATAACGGAAATATACCGCCAGTTCGCTTGTGATGCAATATATTGAAATTATATGTACACTGTGTAAACTGTTTTTGACACACTTGATTTTGGGACGCGAGTCCGTCAGGTGCTATGCTTTGGCTGGGACGGAATAAATCCTGGTAACCCTTAAGTCTGTGTCCGACAAAGTCATTTACCGATATTTCTACCTTTTACATCATTAGCACTTGTGCACTTTTTAAATTTGATCAATCAATTGGTTAGTGTAATGTTTACTATCTTTACTCACTACAAACACTCCACACAGTTACTCTGCCCATCTGCCCAGTTCAACCTTTCCACAGTTACTCCAACCACACAACAGTTACTCCAGGCACTCCCCCCAGTTACTCCGCTCACTCCAGATGTAGAGGCAAGAACACTTTTCACAATTTTCCCAGAAATTGTACCTTTTCTAGTTAAGTGTTCTTGCATAGCAAGACCACTTACTGTTATCTCACATATATATTATTCTTATTATTATAGCCAAATTTACCACCCTAACTCCTCCCACAGTTTTTACACTACATAGACAAGTAATATACTGAAACGTGCGGATTGTTCCCGAATGGTGTGCTATTACTTTGTGGAACGTTTCGCCGAATGGTTCACGAAATATCGTCGTTTTTGCGGCGAAATTGGTCCCATAGGAATGAATGGGGAAACTAGAGTGGGAGATGACAAAAGCTGGAAAATCAGAACATGATTTCTAAACTGCCGCCACTCCCTCATTTTCAAGCCCACCTACACAAATCATATCAAAACGTTCAGCTATCCCTGCTGCCACTAAACATGTCCACGGCTAAGCCATAGTCCTGATAGTTTTCACAATATGACCATTTGTTTGCAACTCACGCCGTCCATTGACATTCATTGAAACTACACTCTAGCCCCCTCCAAATTTGAAGGGCAATTTCTAAACTGCGACTGTGCCTTCATTTTTAATATTTCAGAGACATACTATACATCAAAATCTAGGTCTGGGTCTTGTGATTCTCACAATATAAAGATCTTCACTGTAGGATGTATAGTTTTTAAAATACGGCCATTTGTTTAGAGGTCATTTCAGGAAATTTTAGCCATTAATCAGAGTGTACTGTTAGTGTTTGTTTTGTTGCCATGGTTACCAAAGCTTCTGTTATACACAGGGGGGAAGGTGGCTGGAGCATCTCAGCTGATTACAGAGCCCGGGGGAGGGGACAGACACACCATGTACTGATTTATAATAGAGGAATATGATGGGGCAGTTTTGATGGGGTAATTCTGATGGGGCAGTTTTGATGAAGCAGTATTTGGGAAGCATAAACAGGGCATGAGCGTTGCTAGGAAACAGTGGTTGTAAACACAAGATGCTGAGACACTCCAAATGCATGTGACTTCATCTGCTAGACTTGATAATGCTTGTAGACTCCTCCCACAGTTTTCACACTACAGAGACAAATAATATACCGAAACGAGCGGATTGTTCCCGATTGGTGTGTTATTACTTTGTGGAATGTTTTGCCGAATGGTCCACGAAATGACGTTTTTGCGGCGAAATTGGTCCCATAGGAATGAATGGCGAAATGTTCAAAACTAGAGTGGGAAGTGACAAAAGCTGACAACCCCATGATCAGCCAAAACATTATGACCACCCCATGATCAGCCAAAACATTATGACCGCCCCATGTAAAAAAAAATATATTTTTGAAAAAAAAAAAAATTTTTTGAAAAAAGTAAAAAAATAATTTTTGAAAAAAAAAAATCATTTTTGAAAAAAAAAAAAAATATTTTTGAAAAAAAAATATATTTGAAAAAAAAAATATTTTTGAAAAAAAAAAATTATTTTTGAAAAAAAAATTACTTTAAAAAAAATAATAATTTCGAAAAAAAATATATTTTTGAAATAAAAAAATTCATTTTTGAAAAAAAAAAATTACCTTTGAAAAAAAAAATTACTTTTGAAAAAAAAAATCATTTTTGAAGAAAAAAAATCATTTTTGATTAAAAAAAATTCATTTTTGAAAAAAAAATTTTTTGAAAAAAATGTTCAGCTCTTTCAGCGAATGATGGAACTTTTTTACTACTATTTATACTTTTTAAAATATTAAGCTTTTTAACACTTTTCACAGTTACTCAAGCCACTCCACCCCACCCAGTTACTCCGCCCACTCCAGTTGTAGAGGCAAGAACACTTTCACAATTTCCCCAGAAATTGTACCTTTTCTAGTTCTTATTATTATAGCCAAATTTACCACCCTAACTCCTCCCACAGTTTTTACACTACATAGACAAGTAATATACCGAAACGTGCGGATTGTTCCCGAATGGTGTGCTATTACTTTGTGGAACGTTTCGCCGAATGGTTCACGAAATATCGTCGTTTTTGCGGCGAAATTGGTCCCATAGGAATGAATGGGGAAACTAGAGTGGGAGATGACAAAAGCTGGAAAATCAGAACATGATTTCTAAACTGCCGCCACTCCCTCATTTTCAAGCCCACCTACACAAATCTTATATCAAAACGTTCAGCTATCCCTGCTGCCACTAAACATGTCCACGGCTAAGCCATAGTCCTGATAGTTTTCACAATATGACCATTTGTTTGCAACTCACGCCGTCCATTGACATTCATTGAAACTACACTCTAGCCCCCTCCAAATTTGAAGGGCAATTTCTAAACTGCGACTGTGCCTTCATTTTTAATATTTCAGAGACATACTATACATCAAAATCTAGGTCTGGGTCTTGTGATTCTCACAATATAAAGATCTTCGCTGTAGGATGTATAGTTTTTAAAATACGGCCATTTGTTTAGAGGTCATTTCAGGAAATTTTAGCCATTAATCAGAGTGTACTGTTAGTGTTTGTTTTGTTGCCATGGTTACCAAAGCTTCTGTTATACACAGGGGGGAAGGTGGCTGGAGCATCTCAGCTGATTACAGAGCCCGGGGGAGGGGACAGACACACCATGCACTGATTTATAATAGAGGAATATGATGGGGCAGTTTTGATGGGGTAATTCTGATGGGGCAGTTTTGATGAAGCAGTATTTGGGAAGCATAAACAGGGCATGAGCGTTGCTAGGAAACAGTGGTTGTAAACACAAGATGCTAAGACACTCCAAATGCATGTGACTTCATCTGCTAGACTTGATAATGCTTGTAGACTCCTCCCACAGTTTTCACACTACAGAGACAAATAATATACCGAAACGAGCGGATTGTTCCCGATTGGTGTGTTATTACTTTGTGGAATGTTTTGCCGAATGGTCCACGAAATGACGTTTTTGCGGCGAAATTGGTCCCATAGGAATGAATGGCGAAATGTTCAAAACTAGAGTGGGAAGTGACAAAAGCTGACAACCCCATGATCAGCCAAAACATTATGACCACCCCATGATCAGCCAAAACATTATGACCGCCCCATGTAAAAAAAAAAATATTTTTGAAAAAAAAAAATAATTTTTGAAAAAAGTAAAAAAATAATTTTTGAAAAAAAAAATCATTTTTGAAAAAAAAAAATATTTTTGAAAAAAAAAATATTTTTAAAAAAAAAAAATTATTTTTGAAAAAAAAATTACTTTAAAAAAAATAATAATTTCGAAAAAAAAATTATTTTTGAAATAAAAAAATTCATTTTTGAAAAAAAAAATTACCTTTGAAAAAAAAATTACTTTTGAAAAAAAAAATCATTTTTGAAGAAAAAAAAATCATTTTTGATTAAAAAAAATTCATTTTTGAAAAAAAAAATTACTTTTGAAAAAAATGTTCAGCTCTTTCAGCGAATGATGGAATATTTTACTACTATTTATACTTTTTAAAATATTAAGCTTTTTAACACTTTTCACAGTTACTCAAGCCACTCCACCCCACCCAGTTACTCCGCCCACTCCAGTTGTAGAGGCAAGAACACTTTCACAATTTCCCCAGAAATTGTACCTTTTCTAGTTAAGTGTTCTTGCATAGCAAGACCACTTACTGTTATCTCACATATATATTATTAAGTGTTCTTGCATAGCAAGACCACTTACTGTTATCTCACATATATATTATTATTATTAAGTGTTCTTGCATAGCAAGACCACTTACTGTTATCTCACATATATATTATTAAGTGTTCTTGCATAGCAAGACCACTTACTGTTATCTCACATATATATTATTATTCTTATTATAGCCAAATTTACCACCCTAACTCCTCCCACAGTTTTTACACTACATAGACAAGTAATATACCGAAACGTGCGGAATGTTCCCGAATGGTGTGCTATTACTTTGTGGAACGTTTCGCCGAATGGTTCACGAAATATCGTCATTTTTGCGGCGAAATTGGTCCCATAGGAATGAATGGGGAAACTAGAGTGGGAGATGACAAAAGCTGGAAAATCAGAACATGATTTCTAAACTGCCGCCACTCCCTCATTTTCAAGCCCACCTACACAAATCTTATATCAAAACGTTCAGCTATCCCTGCTGCCACTAAACATGTCCACGGCTAAGCCATAGTCCTGATAGTTTTCACAATATGACCATTTGTTTGCAACTCACGCCGTCCATTGACATTCATTGAAACTACACTCTAGCCCCCTCCAAATTTGAAGGGCAATTTCTAAACTGTGACTGTGCCTTCATTTTTAATATTTCAGAGACATACTATGTATCAAAATCTAGGTCAGGGTCTTGTGATTCTCACAATATAAAGATCTTCGCTGTAGGATGTATAGTTTTTAAAATACGGCCATTTGTTTAGAGGTCATTTCAGGAAATTTTAGCCATTAATCAGAGTGCACTGTTAGTGTTTGTTTTGTTGCCATGGTTACCAAAGCTTCTGTTATACACAGGGGGGAGGTGGCTGGAGCATCTTAGCTGATTACAGAGCCCGGGGGAGGGGACAGACACACCATGTACTGATTTATAATAGAGGAATATGATGGGGCAGTTTTGATGGGGTAATTCTGATGGGGCAGTTTTGATGAAGTAGTATTTGGGAAGCATAAACAGGGCATGAGCGTTGCTAGGAAACAGTGGTTGTAAACACAAGATGCTGAGACACTCCAAATGCATGTGACTTCATCTGCTAGACTTGATAATGCTTGTAGACTCCTCCCACAGTTTTCACACTACAGAGACAAATAATATACCGAAACGAGCGGATTGTTCCCGATTGGTGTGCTATCACTTTGTGGAATGTTTTGCCGAATGGTCCACGAAATGACGTTTTTACGGCGAAATTGGTCCCATAGGAATGAATGGCGAAATGTTCAAAACTAGAGTGGGAAGTGACAAAAGCTGACAACCCCATGATCAGCCAAAACATTATGACCACCCCATGATCAGCCAAAACATTATGACCGCCCCAAGTAAAAAAAAAAATATTTTTGAAAAAAAAAAAAAAATTTTTAAAAAGTAAAAAAATAATTTTTGAAAAAAAAATCATTTTTGAAAAAAAAAATATTTTTGAAAAAAAAAAAATTATTTTTGAAAAAAAAAATATTTTTGAAAAAAAAATTTTTTTAAAAAAAAATTATTTTTGAAAAAAAAATATATTTGAAAAAAAAAAATATTTTTGAAAAAAAAAAATATTTTTGAAAAAAAAATTACTTTAAAAAAAATAATAATTTCGAAAAAAAAAATTATTTTTGAAATAAAAAAATTCATTTTTGAAAAAAAAAATTACCTTTGAAAAAAAAAATTACTTTTGAAAAAAAAAATCATTTTTGAAGAAAAAAAAATCATTTTTGATTAAAAAAAATTCATTTTTTGAAAAAAAAAATTACTTTTGAAAAAAATGTTCAGCTCTTTCAGCGAATGATGGAACTTTTTTACTACTATTTATACTTTTTAAAATATTAAGCTTTTTAACACTTTTCACAGTTACTCAAGCCACTCCACCCCACCCAGTTACTCCGCCCACTCCAGTTGTAGAGGCAAGAACACTTTCACAATTTCCCCAGAAATTGTACCTTTTCTAGTTAAGTGTTCTTGCATAGCAAGACCACTTACTGTTATCTCACATATATATTATTATTCTTATTATAGCCAAATTTACCACCCTAACTCCTCCCACAGTTTTTACACTACATAGACAAGTAATATACCGAAACGTGCGGAATGTTCCCGAATGGTGTGCTATTACTTTGTGGAACGTTTCGCCGAATGGTTCACGAAATATCGTCATTTTTGCGGCGAAATTGGTCCCATAGGAATGAATGGGGAAACTAGAGTGGGAGATGACAAAAGCTGGAAAATCAGAACATGATTTCTAAACTGCCGCCACTCCCTCATTTTCAAGCCCACCTACACAAATCTTATATCAAAACGTTCAGCTATCCCTGCTGCCACTAAACATGTCCACGGCTAAGCCATAGTCCTGATAGTTTTCACAATATGACCATTTGTTTGCAACTCACGCCGTCCATTGACATTCATTGAAACTACACTCTAGCCCCCTCCAAATTTGAAGGGCAATTTCTAAACTGCGACTGTGCCTTCATTTTTAATATTTCAGAGACATACTATGTATCAAAATCTAGGTCAGGGTCTTGTGATTCTCACAATATAAAGATCTTCGCTGTAGGATGTATAGTTTTTAAAATACGGCCATTTGTTTAGAGGTCATTTCAGGAAATTTTAGCCATTAATCAGAGTGCACTGTTAGTGTTTGTTTTGTTGCCATGGTTACCAAAGCTTCTGTTATACACAGGGGGGAGGTGGCTGGAGCATCTCAGCTGATTACAGAGCCCGGGGGAGGGGACAGACACACCATGTACTGATTTATAATAGAGGAATATGATGGGGCAGTTTTGATGGGGTAATTCTGATGGGGCAGTTTTGATGAAGTAGTATTTGGGAAGCATAAACAGGGCATGAGCGTTGCTAGGAAACAGTGGTTGTAAACACAAGATGCTGAGACACTCCAAATGCATGTGACTTCATCTGCTAGACTTGATAATGCTTGTAGACTCCTCCCACAGTTTTCACACTACAGAGACAAATAATATACCGAAACGAGCGGATTGTTCCCGATTGGTGTGCTATCACTTTGTGGAATGTTTTGCCGAATGGTCCACGAAATGACGTTTTTACGGCGAAATTGGTCCCATAGGAATGAATGGCGAAATGTTCAAAACTAGAGTGGGAAGTGACAAAAGCTGACAACCCCATGATCAGCCAAAACATTATGACCACCCCATGATCAGCCAAAACATTATGACCGCCCCAAGTAAAAAAAAAAATATTTTTGAAAAAAAAAAAAAATTTTTTAAAAAGTAAAAAAATAATTTTTGAAAAAAAAATCATTTTTGAAAAAAAAAATATTTTTGAAAAAAAAAAAAATTATTTTTGAAAAAAAAAAATATTTTTGAAAAAAAAATTTTTTTAAAAAAAAATTATTTTTGAAAAAAAAATATATTTGAAAAAAAAAAATATTTTTGAAAAAAAAAAATATTTTTGAAAAAAAAATTACTTTAAAAAAAATAATAATTTCGAAAAAAAAATTATTTTTGAAATAAAAAAATTCATTTTTGAAAAAAAAAATTACCTTTGAAAAAAAAAATTACTTTTGAAAAAAAAAATCATTTTTGAAGAAAAAAAAATCATTTTTGATTAAAAAAAATTCATTTTTTGAAAAAAAAAATTACTTTTGAAAAAAATGTTCAGCTCTTTCAGCGAATGATGGAACTTTTTTACTACTATTTATACTTTTTAAAATATTAAGCTTTTTAACACTTTTCACAGTTACTCAAGCCACTCCACCCCACCCAGTTACTCCGCCCACTCCAGTTGTAGAGGCAAGAACACTTTCACAATTTCCCCAGAAATTAAGTGTTCTTGCATAGCAAGACCACTTACTGTTATCTCACATATATATTATTAAGTGTTCTTGCATAGCAAGACCACTTACTGTTATCTCACATATATATTATTATTCTTATTATTATAGCCAAATTTACCACCCTAACTCCTCCCACAGTTTTTACACTACATAGACAAGTAATATACCGAAACGTGCGGATTTTTCCCGAATGGTGTGCTATTATTTTGTGGAACATTTCGCCGAATGGCTCACGAAATATCGTCATTTTTGCGGCGAAATTGGTCCCATAGGAATGAATGGGGAAACTAGAGTGGGAGATGACAAAAGCTGGAAAATCAGAACATGATTTCTAAACTGCCGCCACTCCCTCATTTTCAAGCCCACCTACACAAATCTTATATCAAAACGTTCAGCTATCCCTGCTGCCACTAAACATGTCCACGGCTAAGCCATAGTCCTGATAGTTTTCACAATATGACCATTTGTTTGCAACTCACGCCGTCCATTGACATTCATTGAAACTACACTCTAGCCCCCTCCAAATTTGAAGGGCAATTTCTAAACTGCGACTGTGCCTTCATTTTTAATATTTCAGAGACATACTATACATCAAAATCTAGGTCTGGGTCTTGTGATTCTCACAATATAAAGATCTTCGCTGTAGGATGTATAGTTTTTTAAATACGGCCATTTGTTTAGAGGTCATTTCAGGAAATTTTAGCCATTAATCAGAGTGCACTGTTAGTGTTTGTTTTGTTGCCATGGTTACCAAAGCTTCTGTTATACACAGGGGGGAAGGTGGCTGGAGCATCTCAGCTGATTACAGAGCCCGGGGGAGGGGACAGACACACCATGTACTGATTTATAATAGAGGAATATGATGGGGCAGTTTTGATGGGGTAATTCTGATGGGGCAGTTTTGATGAAGTAGTATTTGGGAAGCATAAACAGGGCATGAGCGTTGCTAGGAAACAGTGGTTGTAAACACAAGATGCTGAGACACTCCAAATGCATGTGACTTCATCTGCTAGACTTGATAATGCTTGTAGACTCCTCCCACAGTTTTCACACTACAGAGACAAATAATATACCGAAACGAGCGGATTGTTCCCGATTGGTGTGTTATTACTTTGTGGAATGTTTTGCCGAATGGTCCACGAAATGACGTTTTTACGGCGAAATTGGTCCCATAGGAATGAATGGCGAAATGTTCAAAACTAGAGTGGGAAGTGACAAAAGCTGACAACCCCATGATCAGCCAAAACATTATGACCACCCCATGATCAGCCAAAACATTATGACCGCCCCAAGTAAAAAAAAAAATATTTTTGAAAAAAAAAAAATTATTTTTGAAAAAAAAATTTTTTTTAAAAAAAATTATTTTTGAAAAAAAAATATATTTGAAAAAAAAAAATATTTTTGAAAAAAAAAAATTATTTTTGAAAAAAAAAAAATATTTTTGAAAAAAAATTTAAAAAAAAAAAAAATTATTTTTGAAAAAAAAATATATTTGAAAAAAAAAATTATTTTTGAAAAAAAAATTACTTTAAAAAAAATAATAATTTCGAAAAAAAAATTATTTTTGAAATAAAAAAATTCATTTTTGAAAAAAAAAAATTACCTTTGAAAAAAAAAATTACTTTTGAAAAAAAAATCATTTTTGAAGAAAAAAAAATCATTTTTGATTAAAAAAAATTCATTTTTGAAAAAAAAAATTACTTTTGAAAAAAATGTTCAGCTCTTTCAGCGAATGATGGAACTTTTTTACTACTATTTATACTTTTTAAAATATTAAGCTTTTTAACACTTTTCACAGTTACTCAAGCCACCCCACCCAGTTACTCCGCCCACTCCAGTTGTAGAGGCAAGAACACTTTCACAATTTCCCCAGAAATTGTACCTTTTCTAGTTATTCTTATTCTTATTATAGCCAAATTTACCACCCTAACTCCTCCCACAGTTTTTACACTACATAGACAAGTAATATACCGAAACGTGCGGATTTTTCCCGAATGGTGTGCTATTATTTTGTGGAACATTTCGCCGAATGGTTCACGAAATATCGTCATTTTTGCGGCGAAATTGGTCCCATAGGAATGAATGGGGAAACTAGAGTGGGAGATGACAAAAGCTGGAAAATCAGAACATGATTTCTAAACTGCCGCCACTCCCTCATTTTCAAGCCCACCTACACAAATCTTATATCAAAACGTTCAGCTATCCCTGCTGCCACTAAACATGTCCACGGCTAAGCCATAGTCCTGATAGTTTTCACAATATGACCATTTGTTTGCAACTCACGCCGTCCATTGACATTCATTGAAACTACACTCTAGCCCCCTCCAAATTTGAAGGGCAATTTCTAAACTGCGACTGTGCCTTCATTTTTAATATTTCAGAGACATACTATACATCAAAATCTAGGTCTGGGTCTTGTGATTCTCACAATATAAAGATCTTCGCTGTAGGATGTATAGTTTTTAAAATACGGCCATTTGTTTAGAGGTCATTTCAGGAAATTTTAGCCATTAATCAGAGTGCACTGTTAGTGTTTGTTTTGTTGCCATGGTTACCAAAGCTTCTGTTATACACAGGGGGGAAGGTGGCTGGAGCATCTCAGCTGATTACAGAGCCCGGGGGAGGGGACAGACACACCATGTACTGATTTATAATAGAGGAATATGATGGGGCAGTTTTGATGGGGTAATTCTGATGGGGCAGTTTTGATGAAGTAGTATTTGGGAAGCATAAACAGGGCATGAGCGTTGCTAGGAAACAGTGGTTGTAAACACAAGATGCTGAGACACCCCAAATGCATGTGACTTCATCTGCTAGACTTGATAATGCTTGCAGACTCCTCCCACAGTTTTCACACTACAGAGACAAATAATATACCGAAACGAGCGGATTGTTCCCGATTGGTGTGCTATTACTTTGTGGAATGTTTTGCCGAATGGTCCACGAAATGACGTTTTTGCGGCGAAATTGGTCCCATAGGAATGAATGGCGAAATGTTCAAAACTAGAGTGGGAAGTGACAAAAGCTGACAACCCCATGATCAGCCAAAACATTATGACCACCCCATGATCAGCCAAAACATTATGACCGCCCCATGTAAAAAAAAATATATTTTTGAAAAAAAAAAAAAATTTTGAAAAAAGTAAAAAAATAATTTTTGAAAAAAAAAAAATATATTTTTGAAAAAAAAAATATATATTTTTGAAAAAAAATATATATATTTTTGAAAAAAAAATATTTTTGAAAAAAAAAAATATTTTTGAAAAAAAAATTTCTTTTAAAAAAAAAAATATTTTTGAAAAAAAAATATATTTGAAAAAAAAAATATTTTTGAAAAAAAAAATTATTTTTGAAAAAAAAATTACTTTAAAAAAAATAATAATTTCGAAAAAAAAATTATTTTTGAAATAAAAAAATTCATTTTTGAAAAAAAAAATTACCTTTGAAAAAAAAAATTACTTTTGAAAAAAAAATCATTTTTGAAGAAAAAAAAATCATTTTTGATTAAAAAAAATTCATTTTTGAAAAAAAAAAATTACTTTTGAAAAAAATGTTCAGCTCTTTCAGCGAATGATGGAACTTTTTTACTACTATTTATACTTTTTAAAATATTAAGCTTTTTAACACTTTTCACAGTTACTCAAGCCACCCCACCCCACCCAGTTACTCCGCCCACTCCAGTTGTAGAGGCAAGAACACTTTCACAATTTCCCCAGAAATTGTACCTTTTCTAGTTATTCTTATTCTTATTATTATAGCCAAATTTACCACCCTAACTCCTCCCACAGTTTTTACACTACATAGACAAGTAATATACCGAAACGTGCGGATTGTTCCCGAATGGTGTGCTATTATTTTGTGGAACGTTTCGCTGAATGGTTCACAAAATATCGTCATTTTTGCGGCGAAATTGGTCCCATAGGAATGAATGGGGAAACTAGAGTGGGAGATGACAAAAGCTGGAAAATCAGAACATGATTTCTAAACTGCCGCCACTCCCTCATTTTCAAGCCCACCTACACAAATCTTATATCAAAACGTTCAGCTATCCCTGCTGTCACTAAACATGTCCACGGCTAAGCCATAGTCCTGATAGTTTTCACAATATGACCATTTGTTTGCAACTCACGCTGTCCATTGACATTCATTGAAACTACACTCTAGCCCCCTCCAAATTTGAAGGGCAATTTCTAAACTGCGACTGTGCCTTCATTTTTAATATTTCAGAGACATACTATGTATCAAAATCTAGGTCTGGGTCTTGTGATTCTCACAATATAAAGATCTTCGCTGTAGGATGTATAGTTTTTAAAATACGGCCATTTGTTTAGAGGTCATTTCAGGAAATTTTAGCCATTAATCAGCGTGTACTGTTAGTGTTTGTTTTGTTGCCATGGTTACCAAAGCTTCTGTTATACACAGGGGGGAAGGTGGCTGGAGCATCTCAGCTGATTACAGAGCCCGGGGGAGGGGACAGACACACCATGTACTGATTTATAATAGAGGAATATGATGGGGCAGTTTTGATGGGGTAATTCTGATGGGGCAGTTTTGATGAAGTAGTATTTGGGAAGCATAAACAGGGCATGAGCGTTGCTAGGAAACAGTGGTTGTAAACACAAGATGCTGAGACACTCCAAATGCATGTGACTTCATCTGCTAGACTTGATAATGCTTGTAGACTCCTCCCACAGTTTTCACACTACAGAGACAAATAATATACCGAAACGAGCGGATTGTTCCCGATTGGTGTGTTATTACTTTGTGGAATGTTTTGCCGAATGGTCCACGAAATGACGTTTTTGCGGCGAAATTGGTCCCATAGGAATGAATGGCGAAATGTTCAAAACTAGAGTGGGAAGTGACAAAAGCTGACAACCCCATGATCAGCCAAAACATTATGACCACCCCATGATCAGCCAAAACATTATGACCGCCCCATGTAAAAAAAAAATATTTTTGAAAAAAAAAAATAATTTTTGAAAAAAGTAAAAAAATAATTTTTGAAAAAAAAAAATCATTTTTGAAAAAAAAAATATATTTTTGAAAAAAAAAATATTTTTGAAAAAAAAAAAATTATTTTTGAAAAAAAAAAATATTTTTGAAAAAAAATATTTGAAAAAAAAAAATATTTTTGAAAAAAAAAATTATTTTTGAAAAAAAAAATTACCTTTGAAAAAAAAATTACTTTTGAAAAAAATGTTCAGCTCTTTCAGCGAATGATGGAACTTTTTTACTACTATTTATACTTTTTAAAATATTAAGCTTTTTAACACTTTTCACAGTTACTCAAGCCACTCCACCCCACCCAGTTACTCCGCCCACTCCAGTTGTAGAGGCAAGAACACTTTCACAATTTCCCCAGAAATTGTACCTTTTCTAGTTAAGTGTTCTTGCATAGCAAGACCACTTACTGTTATCTCACATATATATTATTATTATTATTAAGTGTTCTTGCATAGCAAGACCACTTACTGTTATCTCACATATATATTATTATTCTTATTATAGCCAAATTTACCACCCTAACTCCTCCCACAGTTTTTACACTACATAGACAAGTAATATACCGAAACGTGCGGAATGTTCCCGAATGGTGTGCTATTACTTTGTGGAACGTTTCGCCGAATGGTTCACGAAATATCGTCATTTTTGCGGCGAAATTGGTCCCATAGGAATGAATGGGGAAACTAGAGTGGGAGATGACAAAAGCTGGAAAATCAGAACATGATTTCTAAACTGCCGCCACTCCCTCATTTTCAAGCCCACCTACACAAATCTTATATCAAAACGTTCAGCTATCCCTGCTGCCACTAAACATGTCCACGGCTAAGCCATAGTCCTGATAGTTTTCACAATATGACCATTTGTTTGCAACTCACGCCGTCCATTGACATTCATTGAAACTACACTCTAGCCCCCTCCAAATTTGAAGGGCAATTTCTAAACTGCGACTGTGCCTTCATTTTTAATATTTCAGAGACATACTATGTATCAAAATCTAGGTCAGGGTCTTGTGATTCTCACAATATAAAGATCTTCGCTGTAGGATGTATAGTTTTTAAAATACGGCCATTTGTTTAGAGGTCATTTCAGGAAATTTTAGCCATTAATCAGAGTGCACTGTTAGTGTTTGTTTTGTTGCCATGGTTACCAAAGCTTCTGTTATACACAGGGGGGAGGTGGCTGGAGCATCTTAGCTGATTACAGAGCCCGGGGGAGGGGACAGACACACCATGTACTGATTTATAATAGAGGAATATGATGGGGCAGTTTTGATGGGGTAATTCTGATGGGGCAGTTTTGATGAAGTAGTATTTGGGAAGCATAAACAGGGCATGAGCGTTGCTAGGAAACAGTGGTTGTAAACACAAGATGCTGAGACACTCCAAATGCATGTGACTTCATCTGCTAGACTTGATAATGCTTGTAGACTCCTCCCACAGTTTTCACACTACAGAGACAAATAATATACCGAAACGAGCGGATTGTTCCCGATTGGTGTGCTATCACTTTGTGGAATGTTTTGCCGAATGGTCCACGAAATGACGTTTTTACGGCGAAATTGGTCCCATAGGAATGAATGGCGAAATGTTCAAAACTAGAGTGGGAAGTGACAAAAGCTGACAACCCCATGATCAGCCAAAACATTATGACCACCCCATGATCAGCCAAAACATTATGACCGCCCCAAGTAAAAAAAAAAATATTTTTGAAAAAAAAAAAAAATTTTTTAAAAAGTAAAAAAATAATTTTTGAAAAAAAAATCATTTTTGAAAAAAAAAATATTTTTGAAAAAAAAAAAATTATTTTTGAAAAAAAAAATATTTTTGAAAAAAATTTTTTTTTAAAAAAAAATTATTTTTGAAAAAAAAATATATTTGAAAAAAAAAAATATTTTTGAAAAAAAAAAATATTTTTGAAAAAAAAATTACTTTAAAAAAAATAATAATTTCGAAAAAAAAATTATTTTTGAAATAAAAAAATTCATTTTTGAAAAAAAAAATTACCTTTGAAAAAAAAAATTACTTTTGAAAAAAAAAATCATTTTTGAAGAAAAAAAAATCATTTTTGATTAAAAAAAATTCATTTTTTGAAAAAAAAAATTACTTTTGAAAAAAATGTTCAGCTCTTTCAGCGAATGATGGAACTTTTTTACTACTATTTATACTTTTTAAAATATTAAGCTTTTTAACACTTTTCACAGTTACTCAAGCCACTCCACCCCACCCAGTTACTCCGCCCACTCCAGTTGTAGAGGCAAGAACACTTTCACAATTTCCCCAGAAATTGTACCTTTTCTAGTTCTTATTCTTATTATAGCCAAATTTACCACCCTAACTCCTCCCACAGTTTTTACACTACATAGACAAGTAATATACCGAAACGTGCGGATTTTTCCCGAATGGTGTGCTATTATTTTGTGGAACATTTCGCCGAATGGTTCACGAAATATCGTCGTTTTTGCGGCGAAATTGGTCCCATAGGAATGAATGGGGAAACTAGAGTGGGAGATGACAAAAGCTGGAAAATCAGAACATGATTTCTAAACTGCCGCCACTCCCTCATTTTCAAGCCCACCTACACAAATCTTATATCAAAACGTTCAGCTATCCCTGCTGCCACTAAACATGTCCACGGCTAAGCCATAGTCCTGATAGTTTTCACAATATGACCATTTGTTTGCAACTCACGCCGTCCATTGACATTCATTGAAACTACACTCTAGCCCCCTCCAAATTTGAAGGGCAATTTCTAAACTGCGACTGTGCCTTCATTTTTAATATTTCAGAGACATACTAAACATCAAAATCTAGGTCTGGGTCTTGTGATTCTCACAATATAAAGATCTTCGCTGTAGGATGTATAGTTTTTAAAATACGGCCATTTGTTTAGAGGTCATTTCAGGAAATTTTAGCCATTAATCAGAGTGCACTGTTAGTGTTTGTTTTGTTGCCATGGTTACCAAAGCTTCTGTTATACACAGGGGGGAAGGTGGCTGGAGCATCTCAGCTGATTACAGAGCCCGGGGGAGGGGACAGACACACCATGTACTGATTTATAATAGAGGAATATGATGGGGCAGTTTTGATGGGGTAATTCTGATGGGGCAGTTTTGATGAAGTAGTATTTGGGAAGCATAAACAGGGCATGAGCGTTGCTAGGAAACAGTGGTTGTAAACACAAGATGCTGAGACACTCCAAATGCATGTGACTTCATCTGCTAGACTTGATAATGCTTGTAGACTCCTCCCACAGTTTTCACACTACAGAGACAAATAATATACCGAAACGAGCGGATTGTTCCCGATTGGTGTGTTATTACTTTGTGGAACGTTTCGCCGAATGGTCCACGAAATAACGTTTTTACGGCGAAATTGGTCCCATAGGAATGAATGGCAAAATGTTCAAAACTAGAGTGGGAAGTGACAAAAGCTGACAACCCCATGATCAGCCAAAACATTATGACCACCCCATGATCAGCCAAAACATTATGACCGCCCCAAGTAAAAAAAAAAATATTTTTGAAAAAAAAAAAAAAATTTTTTAAAAAGTAAAAAAATAATTTTTGAAAAAAAAAATCATTTTTGAAAAAAAAAATATTTTTGAAAAAAAAAAAATTATTTTTGAAAAAAAAAAATATTTTTGAAAAAAAAATTTTTTTTAAAAAAAATTATTTTTGAAAAAAAAATATATTTGAAAAAAAAAAAATATTTTTGAAAAAAAAAAATTATTTTTGAAAAAAAAATTACTTTAAAAAAAATAATAATTTCGAAAAAAAAATTATTTTTGAAATAAAAAAATTCATTTTTGAAAAAAAAAATTACCTTTTGAAAAAAAAAATTACTTTTGAAAAAAAAAATCATTTTTGAAGAAAAAAAAATCATTTTTGATTAAAAAAAATTCATTTTTTGAAAAAAAAAATTACTTTTGAAAAAAATGTTCAGCTCTTTCAGCGAATGATGGAACTTTTTTACTACTATTTATACTTTTTAAAATATTAAGCTTTTTAACACTTTTCACAGTTACTCAAGCCACTCCACCCCACCCAGTTACTCCGCCCACTCCAGTTGTAGAGGCAAGAACACTTTCACAATTTCCCCAGAAATTGTACCTTTTCTAGTTAAGTGTTCTTGCATAGCAAGACCACTTACTGTTATCTCACATATATATTTATTCTTATTATTCTTATTCTTATTATAGCCAAATTTACCACCCTAACTCCTCCCACAGTTTTTACACTACATAGACAAGTAATATACCGAAACGTGCGGATTTTTCCCGAATGGTGTGCTATTATTTTGTGGAACATTTCGCCGAATGGTTCACGAAATATCGTCATTTTTGCGGCGAAATTGGTCCCATAGGAATGAATGGGGAAACTAGAGTGGGAGATGACAAAAGCTGGAAAATCAGAACATGATTTCTAAACTGCCGCCACTCCCTCATTTTCAAGCCCACCTACACAAATCTTATATCAAAACGTTCAGCTATCCCTGCTGCCACTAAACATGTCCACGGCTAAGCCATAGTCCTGATAGTTTTCACAATATGACCATTTGTTTGCAACTCACGCCGTCCATTGACATTCATTGAAACTACACTCTAGCCCCCTCCAAATTTGAAGGGCAATTTCTAAACTGCGACTGTGCCTTCATTTTTAATATTTCAGAGACATACTATACATCAAAATCTAGGTCTGGGTCTTGTGATTCTCACAATATAAAGATCTTCGCTGTAGGATGTATAGTTTTTAAAATACGGCCATTTGTTTAGAGGTCATTTCAGGAAATTTTAGCCATTAATCAGAGTGCACTGTTAGTGTTTGTTTTGTTGCCATGGTTACCAAAGCTTCTGTTATACACAGGGGGGAAGGTGGCTGGAGCATCTCAGCTGATTACAGAGCCCGGGGGAGGGGACAGACACACCATGTACTGATTTATAATAGAGGAATATGATGGGGCAGTTTTGATGGGGTAATTCTGATGGGGCAGTTTTGATGAAGTAGTATTTGGGAAGCATAAACAGGGCATGAGCGTTGCTAGGAAACAGTGGTTGTAAACACAAGATGCTGAGACACTCCAAATGCATGTGACTTCATCTGCTAGACTTGATAATGCTTGTAGACTCCTCTCACAGTTTTCACACTACAGAGACAAATAATATACCGAAACGTGCGGATTGTTCCCGATTGGTGTGTTATTACTTTGTGGAATGTTTTGCCGAATGGTCCACGAAATTACGTTTTTACGGCGAAATTGGTCCCATAGGAATGAATGGCGAAATGTTCAAAACTAGAGTGGGAAGTGACAAAAGCTGACAACCCCATGATCAGCCAAAACATTATGACCGCCCCAAGTAAAAAAAAAAATATTTTTGAAAAAAAAAAAAAAAAAATTTTAAAAAAGTAAAAAAATAATTTTTGAAAAAAAAAATCATTTTTGAAAAAAAATATATTTTTGAAAAAAAAAAAATATTTTTGAAAAAAAAAAATATTTTTGAAAAAAAAAATTTTTTTAAAAAAAATTATTTTTGAAAAAAAAATATATTTGAAAAAAAAATATTTTTGAAAAAAAAAATTATTTTTGAAAAAAAAATTACTTTAAAAAAAATAATAATTTCGAAAAATAAATTATTTTTGAAATAAAAAAATTCATTTTTGAAAAAAAAAATTACCTTTGAAAAAAAAAATTACTTTTGAAAAAAAAAATCATTTTTGAAGAAAAAAAAATCATTTTTGATTAAAAAAAATTCATTTTTTGAAAAAAAAATTACTTTTGAAAAAAATGTTCAGCTCTTTCAGCGAATGATGGAACTTTTTTACTACTATTTATACTTTTTAAAATATTAAGCTTTTTAACACTTTTCACAGTTACTCAAGCCACTCCACCCCACCCAGTTACTCCGCCCACTCCAGTTGTAGAGGCAAGAACACTTTCACAATTTCCCCAGAAATTGTACCTTTTCTAGTTCTTATTCTTATTATTATAGCCAAATTTACCACCCTAACTCCTCCCACAGTTTTTACACTACATAGACAAGTAATATACCGAAACGTGCGGATTTTTCCCGAATGGTGTGCTATTATTTTGTGGAACATTTCGCCGAATGGTTCACGAAATATCGTTGTTTTTGCGGCGAAATTGGTCCCATAGGAATGAATGGGGAAGCTAGAGTTTGAGGTGACAAAAGCTGAAAAATCAGAACATGATTTCTAAACTGCCACCACTCCCTCATTTTCAAGCCCACCTACACAAATCTTATATCAAAACGTTCAGCTATCCCTGCTGCCACTAAAAATGTCCACGGCTAAGCCATAGTCCTGATAGTTTTCACAATATGACCATTTGTTTGCAACTCACACCGTCCATTGACATTCATTGAAACTACACTCTAGCCCCTTCAAATTTGAAGGGCAATTTCTAAACTGCGACCGTGCCTTCAATTTTAATATTTCAGAGACATACTATATATCAAAATCTAGGTCTGGGTCTTGTGATTCTCACAATATAAAGATCTTCGCTGTAGGATGTATAGTTTTTAAAATACGGCCATTTGTTTAGAGGTCATTTCAGGAAATTTTAGCCATTAATCAGATTGCACTGTTAGTGTTTGTTTTGTTGCCATGGTTACCAAAGCTTCTGTTATACACAGGGGGGAAGGTGGCTGGAGCATCTCAGCTGATTACAGAGCCCGGGGGAGGGGACAGACACACCATGTACTGATTTATAATAGAGGAATATGATGGGGCAGTTTTGATGGGGTAATTCTGATGGGGCAGTTTTGATGAAGTAGTATTTGGGAAGCATAAACAGGGCATGAGCGTTGCTAGGAAACAGTGATGCTGAGACACTCCAAATGCATGTGACTTCATCTGCTAGACTTGATAATGCTTGTAGACTCCTCCCACAGTTTTCACACTACAGAGACAAATAATATACCGAAACGAGCGGATTGTTCCCGATTGGTGTGTTATTACTTTGTGGAATGTTTTGCCGAATGGTCCACGAAATGACGTTTTTGCGGCGAAATTGGTCCCATAGGAATGAATGGCGAAATGTTCAAAACTAGAGTGGGAAGTGACAAAAGCTGACAACCCCATGATCAGCCAAAACATTATGACCACCCCATGATCAGCCAAAACATTATGACCGCCCCATGTAAAAAAAAAATATTTTTGAAAAAAAAAAAAAATTTTTGAAAAAAGTAAAAAAATAATTTTTGAAAAAAAAATATATATTTTTGAAAAAAAATATTTTTGAAAAAAAAAAATTATTTTTGAAAAAAAAAAAATATTTTTGAAAAAAAAAAAATATTTTTGAAAAAAAAAATTCTTTTAAAAAAAAAATTATTTTTGAAAAAAAAATATATTTGAAAAAAAAATATTTTTGAAAAAAAAAATTATTTTTGAAAAAAAAATTACTTTAAAAAAAATAATAATTTCGAAAAAAAAATTATTTTTGAAATAAAAAAATTCATTTTTGAAAAAAAAAATTACCTTTGAAAAAAAAAATTACTTTTGAAAAAAAAATCATTTTTGAAGAAAAAAAAATCATTTTTGATTAAAAAAAATTCATTTTTGAAAAAAAAAATTACTTTTGAAAAAAATGTTCAGCTCTTTCAGCGAATGATGGAACTTTTTTACTACTATTTATACTTTTTAAAATATTAAGCTTTTTAACACTTTTCACAGTTACTCAAGCCACTCCACCCCACCCAGTTACTCCGCCCACTCCAGTTGTAGAGGCAAGAACACTTTCACAATTTCCCCAGAAATTGTACCTTTTCTAGTTATTAAGTGTTCTTGCATAGCAAGACCACTTACTGTTATCTCACATATATATTATTCTTATTCTTATTATTATAGCCAAATTTACCACCCTAACTCCTCCCACAGTTTTTACACTACATAGACAAGTAATATACCGAAACGTGCGGATTGTTCCCGAATGGTGTGCTATTACTTTGTGGAACGTTTCACCGAATGGTTCACGAAATATCGTCATTTTTGCGGTGAAATTGGTCCCATAGGAATGAATGGGGAAACTAGAGTGGGAGATGACAAAAGCTGAAAAATCAGAACATGATTTCTAAACTGCCGCCACTCCCTCATTTTCAAGCCCACCTACACAAATCTTATATCAAAACGTTCAGCTATCCCTGCTGCCACTAAACATGTCCACGGCTAAGCCATAGTCCTGATAGTTTTCACAATATGACCATTTGTTTGCAACTCACACCGTCCATTGACATTCATTGAAACTACACTCTAGCCCCCTCCAAATTTGAAGGGCAATTTCTAAACTGCGACCGTGCCTACAATTTTAATATTTCAGAGACATACTATATATCAAAATCTAGGTCTGGGCCTTGTGATTCTCACAATATAAAGATCTTCGCTGTAGGATGTATAGTTTTTAAAATACGGCCATTTGTTTAGAGGTCATTTCAGGAAATTTTAGCCATTAATCAGAGTGCACTGTTAGTGTTTGTTTTGTTGCCATGGTTACCAAAGCTTCTGTTATACACAGGGGGGGAGGTGGCTGGAGCATCTCAGCTCTGATTACAGAGCCCGGGGGAGGGGACAGACACACCATGTACTGATTTATAATAGAGGAATATGATGGGGCAGTTTTGATGGGGTAATTCTGATGGGGCAGTTTTGATGAAGTAGTATTTGGGAAGCATAAACAGGGCATGAGCGTTGCTAGGAAACAGTGGTTGTAAACACAAGATGCTGAGACACCCCAAATGCATGTGACTTCATCTGCTAAACTTGATAATGCTTGTAGACTCCTCCCACAGTTTTTACACTACAGAGACAAGTAATATACCGAAACGAGCAGATTGTTCCCGATTGGTGTGTTATTACTTTGTGGAATGTTTCACCGAATGGTCCACGAAATGACGTTTTTGCGGCGAAATTGGTCCCATATGAATGAATGGCGAAATGTTCAAAACTAGAGTGGGAAGTGACAAAAGCTGACAACCCCATAATCAGCCAAAACATTATGACCACTCCATGATCAGCCAAAACATTATGACTGCCCCATGTAAAAAAAAAAATATTTTGAAAAAAATAAAAATAAAATAATTTTTGAAAAAAATAAAAATAAAATCATTTTTGAAAAAAAAATATTTTTGAAAAAAAAAATTATTTTTGAAGAAAAAAAAATTTTGAAAAAAAAATAGAGAAAAAAAATTATTTTTGAAAAAAATATTTTTGAAAAAATAAAAAAAATCATTTTTGAAAAAAAAATCATTTAAAAAAAATCATTTTTGAAAAAAAAAAATCATTTTTGAAAAAAAAAAATCATTTTTGAAAAAAAAAAAATCATTTTTGAAAAAAAAAAATCATTTTTGAAAAAAAAAATCATTTTTGAAAAAAATGTTCAGCTCTTTCAGCTAATGATGGGACTTCAACTGTTTTACTACTATTTATACTTTTTAAAATATTAAGCTTTTTAACACTTTTCACAGTTACTCAAGCCACCCCACCCCACCCAGTTACTCCGCCCACTCCAGTTGTAGAGGCAAGAACACTTTCACAATTTCCCCAGAAATTGTACCTTTTCTAGTTCTTATTAAGTGTTCTTGCATAGCAAGACCACTTACTGTTATCTCACATATATATTATTATTCTTATTATAGCCAAATTTACCACCCTAACTCCTCCCACAGTTTTTACACTACATAGACAAGTAATATACCGAAACGTGCGGATTTTTCCCGAATGGTGTGCTATTATTTTGTGGAACATTTCGCCGAATGGTTCACGAAATATCGTCATTTTTGCGGCGAAATTGGTCCCATAGGAATGAATGGGGAAACTAGAGTGGGAGATGACAAAAGCTGGAAAATCAGAACATGATTTCTAAACTGCCGCCACTCCCTCATTTTCAAGCCCACCTACACAAATCTTATATCAAAACGTTCAGCTATCCCTGCTGCCACTAAACATGTCCACGGCTAAGCCATAGTCCTGATATTTTTCACAATATGACCATTTGTTTGCAACTCACGCCGTCCATTGACATTCATTGAAACTACACTCTAGCCCCCTCCAAATTTGAAGGGCAATTTCTAAACTGCGACTGTGCCTTCATTTTTAATATTTCAGAGACATACTATACATCAAAATCTAGGTCTGGGTCTTGTGATTCTCACAATATAAAGATCTTCGCTGTAGGATGTATAGTTTTTAAAATACGGCCATTTGTTTAGAGGTCATTTCAGGAAATTTTAGCCATTAATCAGAGTCTACTGTTAGTGTTTGTTTTGTTGCCATGGTTACCAAAGCTTCTGTTATACACAGGGGGGAAGGTGGCTGGAGCATCTCAGCTGATTACAGAGCCCGGGGGAGGGGACAGACACACCATGTACTGATTTATAATAGAGGAATATGATGGGGCAGTTTTGATGGGGTAATTCTGATGGGGCAGTTTTGATGAAGCAGTATTTGGGAAGCATAAACAGGGCATGAGCGTTGCTAGGAAACAGTGGTTGTAAACACAAGATGCTGAGACACTCCAAATGCATGTGACTTCATCTGCTAGACTTGATAATGCTTGTAGACTCCTCCCACAGTTTTCACACTACAGAGACAAATAATATACCGAAACGAGCGGATTGTTCCCGATTGGTGTGTTATTACTTTGTGGAATGTTTTGCCGAATGGTCCACGAAATGACGTTTTTGCGGCGAAATTGGTCCCATAGGAATGAATGGCGAAATGTTCAAAACTAGAGTGGGAAGTGACAAAAGCTGACAACCCCATGATCAGCCAAAACATTATGACCACCCCATGATCAGCCAAAACATTATGACCGCCCCATGTAAAAAAAAATATATTTTTGAAAAAAAAAAAAATTTTTTGAAAAAAGTAAAAAAATAATTTTTGAAAAAAGTAAAAAAATATTTTTTGAAAAAAAAAAATCATTTTTGAAAAAAAAAAATATATTTTTGAAAAAAAAATTATTTTTGAAAAAAAAAAAATTATTTTTGAAAAAAAAAAATATTTTTGAAAAAAAAATTTCTTTTAAAAAAAAAATTATTTTTGAAAAAAAAATATATTTGAAAAAAAAAAATATTTTTGAAAAAAAAAATTTTTTGAAAAAAAAATTGCTTTAAAAAAAATAATAATTTCGAAAAAAAAATTATTTTTGAAATAAAAAAATTCATTTTTGAAAAAAAAAATTACCTTTGAAAAAAAAAATTACTTTTGAAAAAAAAAAATCATTTTTGAAGAAAAAAAAAATCATTTTTGATTAAAAAAAATTCATTTTTGAAAAAAAAAATTACTTTTGAAAAAAATGTTCAGCTCTTTCAGCGAATGATGGAACTTTTTTACTACTATTTATACTTTTTAAAATATTAAGCTTTTTAACACTTTTCACAGTTACTCAAGCCACTCTACCCCACCCAGTTACTCCGCCCACTCCAGTTGTAGAGGCAAGAACACTTTCACAATTTCCCCAGAAATTGTACCTTTTCTAGTTATTCTTATTCTTATTATAGCCAAATTTACCACCCTAACTCCTCCCACAGTTTTTACACTACATAGACAAGTAATATACCGAAACGTGCGGATTTTTCCCGAATGGTGTGCTATTATTTTGTGGAACATTTCGCCGAATGGTTCACGAAATATCGTCATTTTTGCGGCGAAATTGGTCCCATAGGAATGAATGGGGAAACTAGAGTGGGAGATGACAAAAGCTGGAAAATCAGAACATGATTTCTAAACTGCCGCCACTCCCTCATTTTCAAGCCCACCTACACAAATCTTATATCAAAACGTTCAGCTATCCCTGCTGCCACTAAACATGTCCACGGCTAAGCCATAGTCCTGATAGTTTTCACAATATGACCATTTGTTTGCAACTCACGCCGTCCATTGACATTCATTGAAACTACACTCTAGCCCCCTCCAAATTTGAAGGGCAATTTCTAAACTGCGACTGTGCCTTTATTTTTAATATTTCAGAGACATACTATACATCAAAATCTAGGTCTGGGTCTTGTGATTCTCACAATATAAAGATCTTCGCTGTAGGATGTATAGTTTTTAAAATACGGCCATTTGTTTAGAGGTCATTTCAGGAAATTTTAGCCATTAATCAGAGTGCACTGTTAGTGTTTGTTTTGTTGCCATGGTTACCAAAGCTTCTGTTATACACAGGGGGGAAGGTGGCTGGAGCATCTCAGCTGATTACAGAGCCCGGGGGAGGGGACAGACACACCATGTACTGATTTATAATAGAGGAATATGATGGGGCAGTTTTGATGGGGTAATTCTGATGGGGCAGTTTTGATGAAGTAGTATTTGGGAAGCATAAACAGGGCATGAGCGTTGCTAGGAAACAGTGGTTGTAAACACAAGATGCTGAGACACTCCAAATGCATGTGACTTCATCTGCTAGACTTGATAATGCTTGTAGACTCCTCCCACAGTTTTCACACTACAGAGACAAATAATATACCGAAACGAGCGGATTGTTCCCGATTGGTGTGTTATTACCTTGTGGAATGTTTTGCCGAATGGTCCACGAAATTACGTTTTTACGGCGAAATTGGTCCCATAGGAATGAATGGCGAAATGTTCAAAACTAGAGTGGGAAGTGACAAAAGCTGACAACCCCATGATCAGCCAAAACATTATGACCACCCCATGATCAGCCAAAACATTATGACCGCCCCAAGTAAAAAAAAAAATATTTTTGAAAAAAAAAAAAAAAAATTTTAAAAAAGTAAAAAAATAATTTTTGAAAAAAAAAATCATTTTTGAAAAAAAAAATATTTTTGAAAAAAAAAAAAATATTTTTGAAAAAAAAAAATATTTTTGAAAAAAAAAATTTTTTTAAAAAAAATTATTTTTGAAAAAAAAAAAAAATTTTTGAAAAAAGTAAAAAAATAATTTTTGAAAAAAAAAAAATCATTTTTGAAAAAAAAATATTTTTGAAAAAAAAAAAATCATTTTTGAAAAAAAAATATTTTTGAAAAAAAAAAATTATTTTTGAAAAAAAAATATTTTTGAAAAAAAAATTTCTTTTAAAAAAAAAATTATTTTTGAAAAAAAAATATATTTGAAAAAAAAAATATTTTTGAAAAAAAAAATTATTTTTGAAAAAAAAATTACTTTAAAAAAAATAATAATTTCGAAAAAAAAATTATTTTTGAAATAAAAAAATTCATTTTTGAAAAAAAAAATTACCTTTGAAAAAAAAAATTACTTTTGAAAAAAAAATCATTTTTGAAGAAAAAAAAATCATTTTTGATTAAAAAAAATTCATTTTTGAAAAAAAAAATTACTTTTGAAAAAAATGTTCAGCTCTTTCAGCGAATGATGGAACTTTTTTACTACTGTTTATACTTTTTAAAATATTAAGCTTTTTAACACTTTTCACAGTTACTCAAGCCACCCCACCCAGTTGCTCCGCCCACTCCAGTTGTAGAGGCAAGAACACTTTCACAATTTCCCCAGAAATTGTACCTTTTCTAGTTCTTATTCTTATTATAGCCAAATTTACCACCCTAACTCCTCCCACAGTTTTTACACTACATAGACAAGTAATATACCGAAACGTGCGGATTTTTCCCGAATGGTGTGCTATTACTTTGTGGAACATTTCGCCGAATGGTTCACGAAATATCGTCGTTTTTGCGGCGAAATTGGTCCCATAGGAATGAATGGGGAAACTAGAGTGGGAGATGACAAAAGCTGGAAAATCAGAACATGATTTCTAAACTGCCGCCACTCCCTCATTTTCAAGCCCACCTACACAAATCTTATATCAAAACGTTCAGCTATCCCTGCTGCCACTAAACATGTCCACGGCTAAGCCATAGTCCTGATAGTTTTCACAATATGACCATTTGTTTGCAACTCACGCCGTCCATTGACATTCATTGAAACTACACTCTAGCCCCCTCCAAATTTGAAGGGCAATTTCTAAACTGCGACTGTGCCTTCATTTTTAATATTTCAGAGACATACTAAACATCAAAATCTAGGTCTGGGTCTTGTGATTCTCACAATATAAAGATCTTCGCTGTAGGATGTATAGTTTTTAAAATACGGCCATTTGTTTAGAGGTCATTTCAGGAAATTTTAGCCATTAATCAGAGTGCACTGTTAGTGTTTGTTTTGTTGCCATGGTTACCAAAGCTTCTGTTATACACAGGGGGGAAGGTGGCTGGAGCATCTCAGCTGATTACAGAGCCCGGGGGAGGGGACAGACACACCATGTACTGATTTATAATAGAGGAATATGATGGGGCAGTTTTGATGGGGTAATTCTGATGGGGCAGTTTTGATGAAGTAGTATTTGGGAAGCATAAACAGGGCATGAGCGTTGCTAGGAAACAGTGGTTGTAAACACAAGATGCTGAGACACTCCAAATGCATGTGACTTCATCTGCTAGACTTGATAATGCTTGTAGACTCCTCCCACAGTTTTCACACTACAGAGACAAATAATATACTGAAACGAGCGGATTGTTCCCGATTGGTGTGTTATTACTTTGTGGAACGTTTCGCCGAATGGTCCACGAAATAACGTTTTTACGGCGAAATTGGTCCCATAGGAATGAATGGCAAAATGTTCAAAACTAGAGTGGGAAGTGACAAAAGCTGACAACCCCATGATCAGCCAAAACATTATGACCACCCCATGATCAGCCAAAACATTATGACCGCCCCAAGTAAAAAAAAAAATATTTTTGAAAAAAAAAAAAAAATTTTTTAAAAAGTAAAAAAATAATTTTTGAAAAAAAAATCATTTTTGAAAAAAAAAATATTTTTGAAAAAAAAAAAATTATTTTTGAAAAAAAAAAAATTATTTTTGAAAAAAAAAAATATTTTTGAAAAAAAAAATTTTTTTAAAAAAAATTATTTTTGAAAAAAAAATATATTTGAAAAAAAAAAATATTTTTGAAAAAAAAAAATTATTTTTGAAAAAAAAATTACTTTAAAAAAAATAATAATTTCGAAAAAAAAAATATTTTTGAAATAAAAAAATTCATTTTTGAAAAAAAAAATTACCTTTTGAAAAAAAAAATTACTTTTGAAAAAAAAAATCATTTTTGAAGAAAAAAAAATCATTTTTGATTAAAAAAAATTCATTTTTTGAAAAAAAAAATTACTTTTGAAAAAAATGTTCAGCTCTTTCAGCGAATGATGGAACTTTTTTACTACTATTTATACTTTTTAAAATATTAAGCTTTTTAACACTTTTCACAGTTACTCAAGCCACTCCACCCCACCCAGTTACTCCGCCCACTCCAGTTGTAGAGGCAAGAACACTTTCACAATTTCCCCAGAAATTGTACCTTTTCTAGTTATTATTATTATTATAGCCAAATTTACCACCCTAACTCCTCCCACAGTTTTTACACTACATATACCGTAATATACCGAAACGTGCGGATTGTTCCCGAATGGTGTGCTATTATTTTGTGGAACGTTTCACCGAATGGTTCAAGAAATATTGTTGTTTTTGCGGCGAAATTGGTCCCATAGGAATGAATGGGGAAACTAGAGTGGGAGGTGACAAAAGCTGAAAAATCAGAACATGATTTCTAAACTGCCGCCACTCCCTCATTTTCAAGCCCACCTACACAAATCTTATAAATCTAGGCCTGGGTCTTATGGATTCTCACAATATAAAGATCTACGCTGTAGAATTCATAGTTTTTTAAAATACGGCCGTTTGAATTACTGCATAGTTGTTACATCTATCATGGTCCTGGGTATTGTTTATTGAGCAGGATTTGTGAAGCATAAACAGGACATGAGCGTTGCTAGGAAACAGTGGTTGTAAACACAAGATGCTGAGACACCCCAAATGCATGTGGTCATACCTTCATCTGCTAGATGAAGGTATGACAAAAGCTGACCCCCCATGATCAGCCAAAACATTATGACCCCCCCATGATCAGCCAAAACATTATGACCACAACATGATCAGCCAAAACATTATGACCCCCCCCATGATCAGCCAAAACATTATGACCCCCCATGATCAGCCAAAATATTATGTCCACCCCACGATCAGCCAAACCATTATGACACCCCCATAATCAGCCAAAACATTATGACCACCCCATTATCAGCCAAAAAACATTATGACCCCCCCATGATCAGCCAAATCATTATGACCACCCCACGATCAGCCAAAACATTATGACCACCCCACGATCAGCCAAAATATTATGTCCACCCCACGATCAGCCAAACCATTATGACACCCCCATGATCAGCCAAAACATTATGACCACCCCATTATCAGCCAAAAAACATTATGACCCCCCCATGATCAGCCAAATCATTATGACCACCCCACGATCAGCCAAAACATTATGACCACCCCACGATCAGCCAAAACATTATGACCACAACATGATCAGCCAAAACATTATGACCACAACATGATCAGCCAAAATATTATGACCGCCCCATGATCAGCCAAAATATTATGACCACCCCATGATCAGCCAAATTATTATGACCCCCCCATGATCAGCCAAAACATTATGACCACAACATGATCAGCCAAAACATTATGACCACGCCATAATCAGCCAAATCATCATGACCCCCCCATGATCAGCCAAAACATTATCACCACACCATGATCAGCCAAAACATTATGTCCACCCCACAGTCAGCCAAACCAGTATGACCCCCCCATGATCAGCCAAAACATTATGACCACGCCATAATCAGCCAAATCATTATGACCAAGCCATAATCAGCCAAAATATTATGACCCCCATGATCAGCCAAAACATTATGTCCACCCCACGATCAGCCAAAACATTATGACCACAACATGATCAGCCAAAACATTATGATCACCCATGATCAGCCAAAACATTATGACCACAACATGATCAGCCAAAACATTATGACCACAACATGATCAGCCAAAACATTATGACCACCCCATGATCAGCCAAAACATTATGACCACAACATGATCAACCAAAACATGACCCCCCCCATGATCAACCAAAACATTATGACCCCCCATGATCAGCCAAAATATTATGACCACGCCATAATCAGCCAAATCATTATGACCGCCCTATGATCAGCCAAAACATTATGACCACAACATGATCAGCCAAAACATTATGACCCCCCCATGATCAATCAAAACATTATGACCCCCCATGATCAGCCAAAATATTATGACCACGCCATAATCAGCCAAATCATTATGACCGCCCCATGATCAGCCAAAACATTATGACCCCCCATGATCAACCAAAACATTATGACCACCCCATGATCAGCCAAAATATTATGACCACCCCATGATCAGCCAAATTATTATGACCCCCCCATGATCAGCCAAAACATGATGACCACAACATGATCAGCCAAAACATTATGACCACGCCATAATCAGCCAAATCATTATAACCGCCCCATGATCAGCCAAAACATTATGACCGCCCCATGATCAGCCAAAACATTATGACCGCCCCATGATCAGCCAAAACATTATGACCGCCCCATGATCAGCCAAAATATTATGACCCCCCCCCATGATCAGCCAAAATATTATGACCACGCCATAATCAGCCAAATCATTATGACCCCCCCATGATCAGCCAAAACATTATGACCACACCATGATCAGCCAAAACATTATGTCCACCCCACAGTCAGCCAAACCAGTATGACCCCCCCATGATCAGCCAAAACATTATGAACACGCCATAATCAGCCAAATCATTATGACCACGCCATAATCAGCCAAAATATTTTGACCCCCCATGATCAGCCAAAACATTATGTCCACCCCACGATCAGCCAAAACATTATGACCACAACATGATCAGCCAAAACATTATGATCACCCATGATCAGCCAAAACATTATGACCACAACATGATCAGCCAAAACATTATGACCACAACATGATCAGCCAAAATATTATGACCGCCCCATGATCACTCAAAATATTATGACCACCCCATGATCAGCCAAATTATTATGACCCCCCCATGATCAGCCAAAACATTATGACCACAACATGATCAGCCAAAACATTATGACCCCCCCATGATCAACCAAAACATTATGACCCCCCATGATCAGCCAAAATATTATGACCACGCCATAATCAGCCAAATCATTATGACCGCCCCATGATCAGCCAAAACATTATGACCACAACATGATCAGCCAAAACATTATGACCCCCCATGATCAACCAAAACATTATGACCCCCCCATGATCAGCCAAAATATTATGACCACGCCATAATCAGCCAAATCATTATGACCGCCCCATGATCAGCCAAAATATTATGACCACAACATGATCAGCCAAAACATTATGACCCCCCCATGATCAACCAAACCATTATGACCCCCCCATGATCAGCCAAAACATTATGACCACGCCATTATCAGCCAAAACATTATGACCCCCCATGATCAGCCAAAACATTATGACCCCCCCATGATCAGCCAAAACATTATGACCACGCCATAATCAGCCAAATCATTATGACCCCCCCATGATCAGCCAAAATATTATGACCACGCCATAATCAGCCAAATCATTCTGACCCCCCCATGATCAGCCAAACCATTATGACCACAACATGATCAGCCAAAACATTATGACCACCCCATTATCAGCCAAAACATTATGACCCCCCATGATCAGCCAAAGCATTATGACCACGCCATAATCAGCCAAATCATTATGACCGCCCCATGATTAGCCAAAACATTATGTCCACCCCACGATCAGCCAAACCTTTAACCCCCCCCCCATGATCAGCCAAAACATTATGACCACGCCATAATCAGCCAAATCGTTATGACCACACCATAATCAGCCAAAACATTATGACCCCCCCCCCATGATCAGCCAAAACATTATGACCACAACATGATCAGCCAAAACAATATGATCACCCCATGAAAAAAAAAAAATTTAACAATCATTTTTGAAAAAAAAACATTTTTAAAAAAAAATCAATTTTGAAGAAAAAATTCTTTTGAAAAAAAAAATACATATATTTTTGAAAAAAATAATCTTTTAAAAAAAAATCATTTTTGAAAAAAAATGTTCAGCTCTTTCAGCTAATGATGGGACTTCAACTTTTTTACTACTATTTATACTTTTAAAATATTAAGCTTTTTAACACTTTTTACAGTTACTCCTGCCACTCCAACCACACAATTACTCAAGCCACTCCACCCAGTTACTCGGCCCACTCCAGTTGTAGAGGCAAGAACACTTTTCACAATTTCCCCAGAAATTGTAGCTTTTCTAGTTATATATGCATGACATGGGAGCACGCCCTCGGAACCTGCGGACTCGATGCCCGGCGCCCACCCACAATCGTGGTGAGGAGAGGCAGAACGGGGATCTGCCTATGTAAATAAGGCGGATCCCCGTTCTGTCTGGGGACAACTCTGAGATCTGCTGTTCCTAGTGATCAGGAACAGTGATTTTGTTGTTGTCCCAGGCAGCCCAGCCCCCACACAGTTAGAACACACCCAGGGAACACAGTTAACCCCTTGATTGCCCCTAGTGTTAACCCCTGCCCTGCCAGTGTCATTTATACATTGATCAGTGCATTTTTATAGTGCACTTTGTTCGCCGCAATGTCGCAGTCCCGCTAAAAATTGTAGATCGCCACCATTACCAGTAAAAACATTTAAAAAAAATAAAAGTCCATAGATCTATCCCCTATTTTGTAGACACTATAACTTTTGCACAAACCAATCAATATATGCTTATTGTGATTTTTTTACCAAAAATATGTAGCAGAATACATATTGGCCTAAACTAATGAATACATTTGTTTATATATATATATATTTTTTTTTTTGGATATGTATTATAGCAGAAAGAAAAAAAATATTGTTTTTTTTTCAAAAATGGTCAGGGTTTTTTTGTTTATAGCGCAAAAAATAAAAACTGCAGAGGTGATTAAATACCACCAAAAGAAAGCTCTCTTTGTGGGAAAAAAAGGACATCAATTTAATTTGGGTACAGCATTGCACGCCCACACAATTGTCAGTTAAAATGACGCAGTGCCGTATCTCAAAAAAATGACCTGGTCATTAAAGGGGGTAAAACCTTCCGGGGCTGAAGTGGTTAAATACTGCACTACACTAACACTACACTCACACTACACTGACATAGGGATGAGCCAAACACTACCTGGTTCGGTTTGCACCAGAAAATGCAAACAGACAAAAAATTTGTGCGAATATGTGAACACTGTTAAAGTCTTCCAAGGTCAGGAGTTACAGAACTTTTCAGACATTTCGCCCATGACCATACAAAAGCGCAGAGCCCTCAAACCTTTGCTGCAGATACTCATGCAGAGGGAAATCAAATACTGGTGGGCTTTCCCCTTCACGCTAAAATTTGTCTACAAAGGTAAAACCTACTCATTTACCACATTTCCAGAAGGTGAACAAGTGCTCCACAAGTGCTCCTCTCCCTGAAATTCATCACACAGGACCCAGCAATGAACACATCAAATCTGCAAGCAGGATCCTCCAAACGCCCTACGCCCACAAGCCCAATTTCTTCCACATGGAAATCAAACAAAAGCAGAAGGATGAAGGAATACATGCCAACCTGAAGAGGCCCATTAACTTATCATCTCATCTCATCCTCAGGGGTACCACCCTGTTTGACTTTCTCTTATGGGTTTTCCTGCCTGTTCGAGGAGACCCGATTGACTACACCTTAAATTTATCTCTAATTATATTCAGAAGAATCCATTTCCATCTGGTCTTCTACGATGGACTCTATTCAGGAGCTCCTACCTGAAAACACATGCAGAATCCCACCAAACTTTTTTTTTGAGGATCACTGAGACAACTTTTGATATTTCCAGATCAAAATGGTCCATTCATACAATCCTCTCTTCTCCAGGGAGAAGCTTGTCTAATTGCATAACGCCCCAGGGATTCGTATAATTCTGTCATCTCTCTCCCCCCACCCTCCCATCTCCCTCTACACCCTCTCCCCCCCCCCACATCCTCCCTCTTACTTTCCCTCCACTACCTGTGCCCAATGGTTTGTTAAGGACTAGGTACTATTGGTCCTGCTGGCTTTTTACCTTAGTCGAAATATCCTTAAAGTTAATTAGTTATTCGTTGTTGATTTTCTTTAATTGCTTTCATTTGTACCAGGGTAGGCTCTGGCTAAGGCAGCAGTCCTGCGCCTCCATCCATCTTTCGACAATGGTTTCCCCATTCTCGGTTGATGGACTAGTAGTCCAATTGACAGACTACCATTTTTTATTGTTTGGCGTCAATTTTCCCCTTCCCCACACCGCTGGCCCGTGTTAGGCCGAAATTCACTCTATTCTTTCTTTTTTCTTTTTTCCTTCTCTAATCTCTTTTCTTTGGTTTCCAGCTCGCAGTCGTCTTCATCCCACCAAGCCACTCCAGATCCCAGATATGGCTCCAAGTTCTGCTCGAGTTCGCTCTGTCTTCCACTAGGAGGGGTAAGTGACATATATTCCGAGATATTTCTACTCTCCGAAGGTCATGCCCAATAACACTATGCTCCCCCCCTCAGAATAATTTTGCATAATGTTCAGGGCCTAAATTCGCCAATCAAGAGGAGAAAAATTCTTCAGTCATATCACTCCCAAGCGACAGTGGTATTACTACAGGAGACTCATTTTCCAATACGATACACCCCTTCTTTTTTACATGCCCACTACCCCCAATTCTACTTGGCAAATGCAAAAGACAAGACAAGGGGAGTGGCAAACCTGTTTGCTAAGACATGCCCCTTCAAAGTTATCCAGACCCACAAAGACCCTGAGGGTAGATTTATATTAGTAAAGGGTCAAATAGAAGATCAACTCTACTCATTTATCTCTTACTATACCCCCAATTGAGGTCAGGTAAATTTCTTTTAATATATGTTCCATTCCCTAAGCCCTCCCCTGGAAGTGACAGTGATTTTTGGAGGAGACTCCAACATAGCATTTGATCAAAGCCTCGATAAATCAAAACCTCCATCAAAACAACTTACTAGGCCCACCAAAATCAGTTCCAAAATAGCAAAATTAATTCACCAACAGGGACATACAGATATTTGGTGAGAACTTAACCCAACCACCAAGGATTATTCTCATTTCTCGATCCCTCACCAATTCTATTCAATAATTGACCACATTCTTATCTCCTCAATACATATACCAGCAGCTATCAAAGCCTATATTAAGGAAACCGCCCTATCGGATCACTCTATGGAGATTCTCACATTTCAGGGACATCTCACTAGACCTCCCACTCCCCACTGGAGTATTAAGGAACATATTCTTAAAGACCCTATTCAGACTTCAGTTTTAGATAAGGCATTGAAAGAATACTTTCTCCTGAATGATGTAGAGGGAACCTCGGCTGAGACTTTATGGACGGCCCATAAAGCTACGATCCACGGCAAGCTAATCCAAATTGCCTCACAGATCAAAAAAGAAAGAGCTGCGAACATTATAAAGCTAGAAAAAGACTTTCTCATCTTATGAAAACAGCACAAAAAGGACCCATCAATGGTCCAAATTGCACAGCTAGATGCTGCATGTGTCAAGCTGAACCTGGCACTCACTGTCAAGGCCGAGAGTTCCCTACGTTGGAGTGGAGCTAGATTCTATCTAAATCAAGATAAAATGAGCACGATGTTGGTCACAAAACTTTCTCCTAAATTTTGCTCATTTACCCTCCCAAAAATTAGATTACAGGATGGTACAACGACCCAAAACACCCAACGCATTCTGCAATCGTTTCAGAATTTTTACTCTAAATTATATTGAAAAAATGACTTAGCGGACATTCACACCATTGACTCCTTTCTAGAGAATCTGCCTATACCCACCATGCACAAAACCCACGCGGAGATGATGGAAGCCCCTATTACATTAGAAGAAATCCTTGATGTAATCAAAAATTTGAAAGGGGGCTCGGCACCCGGACCAGACGGTTTTACCAATCTCTATTATAAGACCTTCGCTAACACCCTGGCCCCCCTCTTAACCACATTTTTTAATTCCCATTTAAACGCAGCTTTCATTTCGGTAATTCCCAAACCTGATAAAAACCCAGAACTAGTAGAAAACTATAGACTCATTTCCTAATTAATAATGATTTAAAAATACTTACCAAAATATACGCCAATAGATTAAACTCCTTTATCAACCTATATAATCATAAGGACCAGGTGTGTTTTATCCCAGGAAGGCAGGGACCAGACCAAGTAAGGAGGGCAATAGACATCATTTCAATCCTGCAATCTGGTTGGGATGGAGGAGCCCACCAGGTGGGTCTCATCCTATCGTTAGACCTTCAGAATTCTTTTGATTCACTCTCTTGGCCTTTTCTGTTTACAGCTCTCAAATGTTGGGGGTTCGGCAAAAACGTCACGGGGATCCTGAGATCTCTCTCTTCTGAACCTGAAGCTAAGGTTAAACTTCAGGGTCACTTCTCAACTCCCATCAAAATCGCCAGAGGTACTAGACAAGGCTGTCCTTTATCCCCTCTAGTTTTCACCTTAGCAATCGAAACCCTTGCCATAGCAATTAGGTCAGATCCAAACATCAAAGGGGTGAAGTGCGGACAAAATAAGTGCAAGTGTGCTCTCTTTGCGGACGACATCCTCCTATGTATCACCTCCTCAATAACATCCTTGCCTAACATTAACAATCCCAAATTTCGGGGAACTTTCAGGCCACCAGGTCAACTTGCTTAAATATCAAGCATTGAATATTTCTCTCAACCCATCATTGGTTGAACATCTTAAAACCTCCTTTAGATTCAAGTGGAGAGACTCATCAATCCGCTACCTAGGGATTCATCTCACCCCAAGGATAGAATACCTATATCAAGCTAATTCCCCCCCCCCATGTATCGCAAATTAGACGACAATCTCAGGACGTGGTCATCTCACAACATATCATGGTTAGGTAAAATTCACTCTATCAAAATGACTCTTCTCCCTAGAATACTCTACCTCTTTAGAGCCCTCCCAATTGCAATTAAAAAAGATCATCTCAAGAGCTTTCAGGGGAAGATCTTTAAATTCATATGGGGGAAGAAAGGATTTAAGTTTGCCAGGAATATCCTTTTTAGCCCTAAAACTAGGGGAGGTCTGGGTCTACCCGAGCTCTTCAAATATTATCTAGCGGCTAGATTGGCCCAACTCTCGACAGTTTATTTCAGAGGAGAAAAACCTGACAGGATCGGTATAGAAAGGCAGGCGGTCCCAACGTATACCCTTGATTTTCTTCTGTGGTGCCCCCGCAAATCCAGATCCCCAATTATGGCCCCCACTCTTTCAAACTCCATTAAATTATGGGACGACATGATAGCTCTACCATCTCTAACTTCGGACTTACGTCCGGTCACTCATATTTTCCACAACCCTCACTTCAAACCAGGTGTAGACATCAAATCATTCCAATGGTGGTTGGACAAAGGGATGTATCGTATTGGACACTATTTTTAGATCAAATTAGATCTGCCAGACTCAGAAAAATTTAGATATTACCAGATTTCTCACTTTCTCCACACGATTTGGAAAAATAAATCCACACATCTAGAATTCACACAGTACGAATGATGGTGTGGCCAAACATTGGAGCGGAAGGGGGGAATATCCATAATTTATATGTCACTGACAGAACCCTCATCCAAACTTCCATATATGCTACAGTGGGAAAGTGAACTGGGCGAATCCTGGGACCTGGAGGAATGGCAAAAAAATGGAATCAAGAGCTTCCAAAGGTATCATGAACATTTCCTTGATGGAAGCAAACCTGAAGGTTTTCACGAGATGGTACCTGGTACCAACCAGTTTGGCAATGATGTCCCCCTCTTCATCATCACTATGTTTTAGAGATTGTCAAGCTCAGGGTTCCATGATCCACATTTGGATTGTCGGAGAATTAGAGGTTTGTTGTTTAATCTGTTTAGAGGAATCACAGACCTCCCCATCCCAAAATCCCCCCAAGTAGCACTACTTAATGGCCACATTCCCAATATACCTAAAAATTCTGCTAAACTAATTTCATTCATGCTAACAGGAGCGAAAATCGTTATCGCCAGGGCCTGGAAACAACCAACGGTCTCCCTCTTGGCCGCCGGATCATGTCCCAAGAAAAATGAGCTAGTTCACTAACGTATTCACCGAAAACCTTTGAGGCTACATGGGAACCCTGGGCTAGGCACGTAGGCATCTCTCTTATCCCCGGAGTCAGCGTTTAATGGTTAAACTTCTCTCCCGCGAGTACTGGCAACTCCTCCATACCCCTTCTTTCTCATCCTTTCCCTTTCTACATTTTCTTTTCCTCTCACTTTTCCTTCCTTTCTCTCTTAGCTTAAGTTAGAATATGTCTGCGTTTCAGCTCTCATGTTATAGAGTACATATACCTAGCAATTCCGCTCTATCAGATACTCTCAATCTATAGTCTCTGGCTCTCTGATCGTATCCTGTTTCTCATATGTACAGTACACATTTGTAGCAATTGGGAGTCTCACATAGGGATGCTCTCGCCCCTTGGGAACTTTCTGGTATTCCCGGGAGGTGAGACATGTCCCAGTCTCGATAGAGCACGTTGATAGAAAACTAGTTTTTGTCCGAGCCTGACACAGTTTATCCCCAATTGGGGTGTCAAACCTGACGATAGACTTATGTGCACTCACTTTGTACCCCTTTTACGAAGATGAATCTCAGAACGATTTTATAACAACTTGTTGTATATGTTTCATTTTATATGTTACATATCTCTACTCTTCTCAAGCTCGTTTTCAAAGAGATCTGTTTGCTTTAATTTGTATTGTACTGCTTTTCAATAGACTCTTTTAAAACCAAAAAAAAATAAAATAAAATATTTCTTTAAATATTGTGCCTGGGGGGGGGTCCCCTTAGTCTTCCTGTAAAGTAACTAGTTTTTCCCATGTTTATAACATTCCCGCAGCAATATGACATTTCTAAAGAAAAAAATGTCATTTAAAATTGCTTGTGGCTGTAATGTATTGTTGGATCCCAGCAATATACATTAAAAAATCATTGAAAAACACGCCGTGGGTCCCCCCCTCCAGTCCATTACCAGGCCTTTCAAGTCTGGTATTGATATTAAGGGGAACTCCACGCCAAAATTTAAAAAAAAATGGTGTTGGGTCCCCCCAAAATATCCATACCAGACCCTTATCCGAGCATGCAACCTGGCAGGCAGCAGGAAAATGGGAGGGTGAGAGAGTGCCCCCCCTCCTGAACCATACCAGGTCACATGCCCTCAACATTGGGAGGGTGCTTTGGTGAAGAAAAAAGATTTAACAAGTCATATCATACACATAATTAAAAAAACTGGTACAAAAAAATAAAATGTATTAAAATCAGTAATATTAAAAAAACAATAAAGTATATGTTAAAACCCCAATCACCCAGGGTTTATCTTAGCAATAAAGCTTAAAAGAATATACCATTAACTTTTTTGTGTCTTTTTTAAAAACGTAGTTTACATGCTCCAATGCTCGTGCTGCAAACAATATGTGGGCCATACTACTAGATTCTTAGAGGTGCGACTTGCAGAGCATGTTGGCAACATCAGATGAGGTTTTTCACGGCATAGTGTGTCTAAACACTATGTCAAATGCCATAATAAAGATCCTGAGGGCACCCTCTTCCTGGCAATAGACAAATTAATCCCTCATTGGAGGGGTTGCCATGTGAGATGGGAAATCTTCAGATAGAAACGCGGTAGCTCTACCATCTTAAGGCATTCACCCAATTCAGTGTTACAGTATTTGTAAACCCACTTTATCATTTCAGGCAATCCCCTGTGTCAGATGATGTAATGTCTCCACTGTATGTGCATTTTTAAGAAAATGTAAACCTTATTCCTGTCAGGCTCAAGTGACTGACTGCCATTCCCTCTCCCAATCTGACAGCTACAGTGGGAGAGGATAAGGATCCCCCACTGATGTCAGTCGGGAAGAGGAGAGGAGAGAAGGAGAGAGGCAGCCGGTCACGTGAGCACCGAGGGGTGCTCGGAAATAAGGTATACAGAGGCATTTTTAAATAAAGCACATACAGTGGGGAGATAGCATTATCTTACACAGGGGATTGCCTTAAAATGATAAAGTTAATTCAGCAGCAGGAGGGGGAAGGGGCGGGCACTGTCACAATTGACAGGCAGGGAGGGAGGGGGAGAAGAGGAGAAAGGAGGACAGAGGAGGACACAGGAGAGCTGCAGATAACGGAGGCACGTAAACTGACCACAGTGTCAGGGCTCAGCAGCCTGTGGTCAGTTTACAGGGGGAGGGCAGAACCAGGCGGGATCTGCCAGGTACTTTAGATGATACAGAGGGGCAAATGACACAGCACAAGCACTATGCAATTATTCATGCTCTAAAGGGACAGGATCTTTCTTAACATATACACTAATATAGAATGGGATGTGAATTGTTCCATTAATAGCAGTTAATCTATGGTTTAATGTGCATATTTTGGTGTAGAATAATGGCTACTTCCCTTATCTAGCATATGGGGATTGGGTTATTAATATTTGCATACTTTTCTTTTTTCTTATATACTTGGATTTACTATTGTATTAGCCATTGTGTGTAATTTGTGGATATGATATTTTTCCCTTTACATTCAGTCTTTTCTTTTTTATCACCAAAAAAACCCTTGGTAGATTGAGGTTTTAACATGTTTATTGGATTTTTAAAACTATTGATTTTTAATACCCTTATTTCTGTGCCAGCTTTTTTTATTAGTAATAATAGTAGTAGTTTATTTCGAAAATGTAAAAAAAAATGTAGATATAAAAGAATAAATAGCAAAGTAATCATGCAGCAATAGTCAGACACACAAAAAACAAACAAACATAAAACTGTAAGCAGAACAAGATTACATATTTGAAAAGGAGCTGGAAGAAGTACCCGCTTATTTAATCGCACCCTTCTCCATAATTAATAATAATACATTTTTTAGCTTCCCATCAGTATAAATATATACACTAATTAATAATTCTAATATATTATACTAATTAATATTATTTATGCTAAACATACAGACACACTTACACACATATATGCATACATACATATACTGTACATACATACTTACATATGCACATACACACCCAGACAAAACTAAAGATAAAACAAAAAATAACCGAATAGCAAAATAAGTAAACAGTAAAAACACAACAATAATTAAAATTCCTTCATTCTTGTACCTTCTCATCTCTTTATAACTCTTTTTAAACTGGTTTATGCTTGGACATTTCTTGAGCTCTACATTCCACGGTTTCACTCCACAAATGGAAATACAAAAACTTTTCCTAGTTGTCCTCAAATTCATGATCACAAATGTTCCCCTAAATTCTACCCCCTCCCTTTCCATGAATAATTTTTGAATATTTGCCAGTAGTAGTTTTTTGCTTTGAATATTTTTTGTGCTGTCTAATTGCACCATATATCCTTGAATTTTAGAAGTTTTGACTGTAAGAATAATGAGCTTGTGTGATCCCTACTGTATATCCTGGCCCATAAATGATCCGTATTTCTTTATTTTGCAATGTGATTAATGGATATATTCTAGGTATATAATTATTGCCCCTAACCTCTGCACAATATTTAAGATATGGAAGAACCACTGAACAGTATAAAATTTTACTTTGGATTGCACGTGCTTAAAGCGGAGCGTCACCCAAAAAGGGAAGTTCCGCTTTAAGGACTCGTCCCCACTCCTCTTGAAGAATTGGCACCTTTGAAGAGTGGGGGGGGGGGTACTCAATTTTGATAGGTACCCACTCCCGCTGTCTAAGCGATCGGAATGGAAGTTCTCCTCTCTCCTTCCCTGCATTGTTCTGGGATATGTGACAGGTCCCAGAAGACTGCATTCACCATGCTCAGTGGCCACCTAGCTGTGAAGTGGCAAGCTGTCACAGTCGAGTGCCCATAGTAAAGATGCCAGATCTGAGGAAAGAAGACAGTGGGTAAAACTAACTGGGGAGAGCACACTGCTGGATCGTGAGACAGGTGAGTGACTGTTTTTTAAAAGTCAGCAGCTACAGTTTTTCTAGCTGCTGACTTTCATTTATTGTACAGGAGACTGGAACTCCTCTTTAATATGTGATTTCCAGCAGATTTAAATATCTATTATTACCCCAAAAAAGTATTTCCTTAACCATTTTCCTATTAACCCCTTCCAACTGAATATCTATTTGTGTGTCAGTTCCCAAAAAAATATTACCCTATTGTTTTGTTCACGTTTAATGATAATTTATTTCTATCAAACCATAATTTCAATTACTCAATTCTGTTCTGATCACCTGTATTAAAGACTGCAAATCATTGCGAGAACAAAAAATATTAGTATCAGCAGCAAATAACATAAATAGAATTTTTAATTAGGTAAATAATATTAAATAGGTTCATGATATGATTTACTAAATCATTTTTTTCCACAAGATGGCATGCTTCTTGGTGTGATTACCAGCGTCTTTCTAACTTCTTTGTGTCAGTCAATGATGTAGAGCATTCCTCTTCCACCTATGCTGTATTTATATCCTTTGTGTGGTGTACGTCCTTTAGCCATGGACCTGATGACATCAAGCATATGATGAAACAAGTTGGGCGGTGCCTAATGTGACGTCATCATGCACAGCAGCTGCCGGCCAGGAGAAAACACAGTGAATGGTACAAGCGCTGCAGCTTATTGATTATTGATGACAATTTACTTCTAATGTAATGTGAGTGCACTATTTTAACTTAATAATGAGTATTTTAACCATTTCAATACCAGGCACATCTACCCCCTTCCTGACCAGCCAATTTTCAGCTTTCAGCACTGTAATGCCCTGTACACATGGTCGGACATCAATCGGACATTCCAACAACAAAATCCATGGATTTTTTCCGACGGATGTTGGCTCAAACTTCCAATCGTTCTAAACGCGGTCCAATTGTTCTAAACGTGGTGACGTAAAACACGTACGTTGGGACTATAAACGGGGTAATAGCCAATAGCTTTCGTCTCTTAATTTATTTTGAGCATGCGTGGCACTTTGTGCGTCGGATTTGTGTACACACGATCTGAATTCGGAAATCTGTGTCGGAAATTCCGATGGAAAATGTGTGATGGAGCCCACATACGGTTGGAATTTCCGACAACAAGGTCCTATCTCATATTTTCCGTCGGAAAATCCGACCGTGTGTACAGGGCATAACACTTAAAATGACAATTGCAAGGTCATGCAACACTGTACCCATATTACACTTTTATAATTTTTTTCACACAAATAGAGCTTTCTTTTGGTGGTATTTATTCACCACTGTTTTTTTTTTTTTGAACAACAAAGAAACCTAAAGCAGCATACACACGGGCAGACTTTTCGACTGGACTGGTCCGACGGCTCGAATCCGGTGGACAATCCGACTGTGTGTGGGCTGCATCGGACTTCCGATGGACGGTTTTGGTCAGAAATCCCACAGACTTTAGATTTGAAACTTGCTTCAAATCTTCCCGCCGGAACCCCGCCGGACTCCGTTCCTATCGGAAAGCCCGTTCATCTGTATGCTAGTCCGACAGACCAAATACGATGCAAGGGCAGCTACAGCACCTGCCCATGATAATGTTTCCAGCGCGATCCTATTGCGCTGGTTCTCAGCGACAGGGTGCTTAAAAACACATTTTACTATTGCATTGAGCGTGGGGGAGGCAACAATGTCCCTGAGGTCTGGTATGGATTTTAAGGCGAACCCCCTATGCTGAAAAAATGGCGTGGGGTCCCCCCAAAATCCATACCAGACCCCTACCCGGCCAGTCAGCAAAGGGGGTGGGGATGAGTCAGTGCCCCCCCTGAACCATACCAGACCGCATGCCCTCAACATGGGGGGTGGGTGATTTGAGGGAGGGGGGTGCCCTGCGGCCCCCCTCTCCAAAGCACCTTATCCCCATGTTGTTGAGGACTAGGGCCTCTTCCCAACAACCCTGGCCGTTGGTTGTTCGGGTCTGCGGGCGGGGGGCTTATCGGAATCCGGAAGCCCCCTTTAATAAGGGGGCCCCCAGATCCCTGCCCCCCACCCTATGTGAATGAGTATGGGGTACATTGTACCTCTACCCATTCACCTAGGGAAAAAATCGTCAATAAAAAAACACAGTACATATGTTTTTAAAATAATTTATTAGGCAGCTCCGTGGGACTTCTTCTGACTTCGGGGGTCTCCTTCCGACTTCAGGAGTCTTCTTCCAACTTCTCTGCTCTCTCCGGCCTCTTCTCCTGGTGTTTGGCCTCTTCTCCCGGTGTCCGGACCTTTTCCTTGGCTTCCCTGCTATCTTTTGCTAGCGGTGGCCCGGTCTTCTGCATTGTCTTCTTCCCTCTTCTCTTCTTCTGATGTTGACACGATGCTCTATCCCACTGTAATGCTGTGTGGACGGTGCGTAATGACTTATATAGGCATGCGCCGGGGTCACCGGTGATGTCATCAGGTGACCCCGCCCCCTTATGATGTCACAGTCCCGGGCATGCTGCGACTGTGATGTCATAAGGTGACCGGGCCACTGCTATCAAAAGATTGGCGGAAGATAGCAGAGGGGCCCAGCAGAAGAACTGGACACCGGGTGAAGAAGCCGAACACCGGGAGAAGAGGCCGGAGAGAGCGGAAAAGTCAGAAGAAGACCCCCGAAGTCGGAAGAAGACCCCCTGAGCTGCCTAATAAATTACTTTAAAAACCTGTGTACTGTGTTTTTTTATTGATGCTTTTTTCCCTAGGTGAATGGGTAGGGACACGATGTACCCCATACTCATTTACTCATTCACATAGGGTGGGGGTCGGGATCTGGGGGCCCCCTTATTAAAGGGGGCTCCCGGATTCCGATAAGCCCCCTGCCCGCAGACGCCGACAACCAACGGCCAGGGTTGTCGGGAAGAGGCCATTGTCCTCATCAACATGGGGACAAGGTGCTTTGGGGGGGCCGCAGGGCGCCCCCTCCCCCAAAGCACCCACCCCCCATGTTGAGGGCATGCAGCCTGGTGCAGTTCAGGGGGGGCGCTCACTCGTCCCCACCCCCTTTCCTGACTGGCCGGGCTGCATGCTCGGATAAGGGTCTGGTAGGATTTTGGGGGAACCCCCATGCCGTTTTTTCAGCGTAGGAGGTTCCCCATAAAATCCATACCAGACCTAAGGGCCTGGTATACCCTGCAAAGGGGCCCACAAGGTGTCAATCTCGCAGATAAAAGCGGCGAGATTGACTTCCTTTTCTAGTCCCGTCATACCCGAGTCACGTTCAAAATGAACGGACTTGTCCGTGTGTGGGCAAGTCCGTTCATTCGGAAAGTCCGCCGTGTGTAGACAAGTCCATCCATTCAGAAACTCCATCGGAAGTCCGCCAGAAGTCCGTCGGGAAGACCATCAGACCTAGTCTACCGGAAAGTCCGGTCGTGTGTACGCTGCATTAGAAAAAAAAAGACACTTTTTTCTTAATTTCCGTTGTAAAATTTTGCAAATAAAAAATATTTCTTCATAAATTTAGGCCAAAATGTATACTGATACATTTCTTTGATGAAAATTAACCCAAATCAGTGTATATTATTTAGTTTGTAGGATAGTTAAAGAGTCCTCAAACTAAGGTATATACTATATATCTGAAAATCGATCAATCCTGATGTTCTGACAGCCATCTTTTTTCTTGAGGCACGAAAATGCCAGGACAGTACAAATATCCCCCAAATTACCCCTTTTTGGAAAGTAGGAAGTCCAAGGTATTTAGTAAGAGGCATGGCAAGTTTTTTGAAATTGTAATTTTTTTGGCACAATTTTTTGGAAAATAAAGTAATTGAAAAAAAAAGAGATTTTTAAAAATGTTTAACACACTGTCACCAGTGCAGTACAGCAACATCATATAACTGGTGTAGTGGTGATCAGGAACACTGACTGGTGACAGTATGGAAAATAAATAAATAAATAAATAAATAATAGTGTCACTGTATTACTCTGGGGAGGTGATCAGGATTTTTTTTTTTTTTTACACCTTATAGTTGCTTACAACTGTGCATTTTACAGTTATATGTAACCATTTTACTGAATGAAAACTACAAATTCAGTGTTTACCATTGTGATTAGCTGTGATTGGCTACAGTTAATCACATGGTACAGATGGGCTGTGATTGACCCTGTCTGTACCATGTGATGAATGTGACCAATCACAGAGCTCATCACAATAGTACACAATGAAAGGCATGTAATGTAATGATTGGTCACAGCAGTCACATGGTACCGACAGTGGGCGGTACAGTGATCTCTCAATGGTGGGGTCCAGTGGAACCCCTTTGGGGCGCACAAGAGGAGCAATCCCAGAACTACATTTTCTTCTTGGGCTTTACTTTTGATAATAACACTGCGTATTATAAATCGATGTGTATTGAAGGTTTTGTATCTCTTTACCTCGTGTTATCTGCTTCTTTTTCAAATAGGCTTTGTTTTGCTGTGATGTATAATCTAAGCAAATTGCTCACGTTCACACTCTTTTCAAAGTGAATTTTCACTTTGTTTCACTTTATTCACTAAGATTCACTTTGAAAAATCAAGATTGCTCTACTGCTTTAGCAAATCAACCCCATTATATAATTGATCCCTAAGGACAAATAATTTTATGTTCCAGGGAAGGGACAGTTAACAAACAAAAGAATAAAATTTACAGTACAAAATACAAAATTCACAAATACCGTATTTATCGGCGTATAACACGCGCCGGCGTATAACACGCACCCCAAGTTTAGAAGGGAATTTTAAGGAAAAAAACTTTTAGGAGGGAAGTTTAAGGGAAAAAAAAACTTACATTTAAATGCCCATCAATGCAGCCTTATCAGTGTCATTGAAGCCTTCTCAGTGCAGCCTTGCAGCCATGTCAGTGCAGCCTTGTCAGTGCAACCTTGTTAGTGCAGTCTTTCCCAGTGTCCATTGCAGCCTTGTCCCAGTGCAGCCTTGCAGCCATGTCAGTGCAGCCATGACAGTGCAGCCTTGTTAGTGCAGCCTTCCCCAGTGCAGCCTTGCAGCCATGTCAGTGCAGCCTTGTTAGTGCAGCCTTCCCCAGTGTCCATTGCAGCCTTGTCCCAGTGCAGCCTTGCAGCCACGTCAGTGCAGCCTTGTTAGTGCAGCCTTCCCCAGTGTCCATTGCAGCCTTGCTCCAGTGCAGCCTTGCAATCCCCGCCGATCTCCGCTGATTTTTTGCGATTGTGCCGACATACACATCCGAGTGTACAGATTCAAATATGGCGCCGGAGGACTCGGCGGAGCAGAGCGAGCACCGCAGAGATCGGAGGGACTGGGCGGAGCCGAGATACACATAGTCGAATGTACTCAGCTCTTTTCGGCTCCGCTCACAGTCACGCCCAGTCCCGCCCTGGGCGTGACTGTGAGCGGAGCCGAAAAGAGCCGAGTACACTCGGGTATGTGTATCTCGGCTCGGCTCCAATCATCGGAGATCGGCGGGGATCGGTGTATAACACGCACCCACGATTTTCCCCTGATTTTAAGGGGAAAAAGTGCGTGTTATATGCCGATAAATACGGTAAATGTCATGAAAATGTATGCTCTTTAACAACAAAGTTCCCCTGATTTATCCATAGACAAAACAAAATATTATGAAATGAAATTATTTTTTTTAAACATTATACCATTCCCACTGGGTATTATTTGCTTTGTTGTGTGGAAATAACTAGCTAATCATGTTCCAGAGTTATGTTAGCTTTATTTCTATAATGCAAATGTGAAAAAAATGGATTGAATGTAAATATAGTATGTCTTTCACCACAACATGGACATAGTTCTATCTAAATGAAATAAAAAAGAAACATTCTAATTAAGATAATAGTGTTAATCATCAATCACATAATAAAATCAATTCACTTTGCCATCAATTCTGCTTTACCATAAATAGCATTAACGTTTCTTACGTTTGGTGTCTTCTTGTTAGCAGGTATCGTTTCAAGAAATCAAGAATTCTAATCAAAGCAAGGATGGCTGCTTTGAATTGCTCACAAAACAAACCACTATGATTTCCCCTTAATGAAAATAAGCAGTGTATGAGTTGTGGCAGCTCGGCAATCAAGAGAGCTATTCACAAAGTCATCATCAGCAATAGTGTAATTGCATTAATACGCTGGAAAACAAATATAACACTAGAAATGGTACCTGAAGGAACTTTTAGGATTTACACAAGCATTATCCTAGCATGTATAATGTATGAATGTGTACAACTTATCTGTAAAAAATGACTGTAAAGAAATCCAAAGTTGATTTGTTGAACTGTCAGTGCAGTTGCATACTTGAAAAGTGCTATAATGTATATATATATATATATAATTTATAACCAGCTTACTCATCTTTCCTTGGAAAAAAAAACCTTTGGGATAAAGAAAAAAATAACATTTATTATAGCTTGATGAATACACACTTGACTTTCTTGTACACATTTTCTTTTGGCGAATACTGTTATCAAAATGGCATAAAAACATATGTACATTTTCTTATGGCAGACACAAAATATGAGCAAAGGTTTGCTTAGAGTCTATGATTTCTCAAATTTTCTCACATTTATTATAGAGTAACATTCTGAGGGGCAGGTGTCCAAATAAGACTATTATATGTGGAATATATTAGTAAGTAGTTATATGTCATTTCCTCTTCTTCTTTTAAACAGTAACATTAGAAGCATACATACCTGCAGCAGCCTGCAACACACCTTGGCGTGTTCCGGGACTCATTTGGCTCTCTGCTAGATTGGCTTTACAACCCTGGTTGGACTGGTCCTCTCTTTCCCTCCCATCCAGGTACACTTCACATCCTTTTTTATCACTCCATCTTTCCTCCCTTATATCGGGCGTTTTGGTGATGATCCTTTACCATGGTCTCCCACCTTCACTCCTGGTTGACCACCATCCTTCTTCTCACTCTATCACACATCGCTTTCCCCACCAGTCCACCCTCAACTTCACACTTATTTTTTCACATAATATTCAATTCATCACTTTATTTTTACGGGTCTTTTTTCACATTGCCCCACATTGTTTGAGTTTACTTATTTATCACATTTATTACATTCACACCAGGTGAGCCAGGGGAGCACTGGTCTGCCGGGGCCGCTGACTGTGGTGGGTGCCGCCCTTGGATGTGCCCTCTCGGCTCCCGTTACCTAAACTTTTGGCTGGCCTGCTGGCCTGGACATCATGCTGTCCAGTGCATATACATCCGTAAGTTTGCTTGCCCTATTTGGGTTTTCTGGGGGGATTTTTACCTATATTCCCCCAACCTTGATATAGAATACCTACGCAAATCATTTTGTATTGCAGATAATTCACACGTCTGCTCCTGAAGAGCAGTTTGAAGCCGTTAGATATTGTGAATAATTTACACACCCGTCATGATATGTGTTGATATTATTTTTATCTTGATAAGGATTTTAAGAACTATTGATCGTGCAGTTGCTATTTTTTCAAACATTTATACCCCTTATGAACGTTGGTGGACCCCTTAATTTTACCATTAATATACATGATTGTAAAACATGTTATTATCAGTTTTTACCGGTTTAGAAATTGGCACCTGGACAATGGGTGCATCTCTATATATGTGCAATTTTATGTATGACAAACATGTTTCCATGCAATATTAAACAATTTTTACCTCCCACCATTTTGTTCATTTTGTCATTATGAGCTTCATTTAAAGTCCCACCCTCCTTGATTACACCTGGCTTCCCTTTGTTGCACCGGTGCTTGTTTTTCATCACAATAGAGTTAGCCAGTTAAAAATGTGGGGATGATACTTATTGGCAAACTCCAGTAGTGAGACTGTGACTGTGCATTTTGTGCATGGCCACGTGTAGATGGAGTATGCCATGCAACTCCAAAGCTGGTGTCTATCATACCTGCAGCACTGATAGTACAGCTTCTGCTGTACTATCTGGTATATCCAGACAACAGAAGCTATCAATTACTAAGTCTTCAAAAGGTATTAAAATGATGGTGTCCAGGGCTGGGCCTTAAAAAACAGTCAGTGCTCTTCTAAAAATTCTTCATACAATTTATTTTTAAAGAGAATTGGTAAAAAGTTTCTAGCATAAATTCATTAATAAATATTTTACTCTTCTGCTGTGTGCCTGTTCAACTGGGTGGTCAACATTCCTTCATATTGCAAAAAGTTTGTATAAGGGTGACCTGCTTCACTTAATAATTAGTGGTAACAGAGTTTATTTTGGCTTGTGAGCACAACTCTTTTCTGTTATTTTGGTTTGACTTTGTTGCTGTCCATTTTAGTCTTAAACTTAATTGAACTTAATCTGTCTTTACCCTGCTTTACTGTGTATTTAAAAGGTCTCCTCTGTGGGTTTAATGCGTCTGTATTTTTTCCCTAAAAATAATCTTTGTCTCTGCCGTCACTACTTGTCTACATGGCCTATGACTGCTACTTACCAACTACGTTCTGTAAAATATTATTGCTTCCAGTCTTTGCACTGCTAATCCACCTGATAGCCCCTGTGAGGCTACATCCACCACGTCCTCCAAGCCTATGTAATCCACCCATCTATTACAACAATATCTTAAACTTCTTCCCATCCGGGCCAATTCTGACACTTCAAACCTACATGTAAAAATTTACTTTTGTTTTGATAAAAAATTACTTAGAACCCCCAAACATTATATATATATTTTTTAGCAGAGGCCCTATAGAATAAAATGGCAGTCATTGCAATTTTTTAAGTCACAATGTATTTGCGCAGCGGTTTTTCTAACGTAATTTTTTTGGGGGAAAAAAAAAGCACTTTCATGAATTAAAAAAAAACAAAACACTAAAGTTAGCCTATTTTTTTGTATAATGTGAAATATGATATTATGCTGAGTAAATAGATACCTACCATGTCAAACTTTAAAATTGCATCTGCCTGTGAAATGGTGGCAAATTACGGCGCTTAAAATTCTCCATAGGCGAAGCTTTAAGCGCCTTTTCAGGTTACTAGATTAGAGTTGCACAAGAGGTCTGGTGCTAGAATTATTACACTCACTCTGATGTTGATGACAATACCTCACATGTGTGGTGAAAACACTGTTTACATATGCGTTTGGGAGTAATGTATATGTTCGTAGTTGAGCACAAGCGCGGTGGGATGGGGGCGCTTTACATTTTTTTTATTATTTATTTTCTACAATTATTTTTTTTTACACTTTTTTTTGGATTAACTTTATTGCTATCACAAGGGATGAAGAACATTCCTTGTGCCAGCACAGGCCTTGACAGGTCCTCTTTATGGGGAGATCTGGGGTCTATTAGACCCAAAATCTCTCCTCTAGCCTCCCATGCAGCCGATCAAACACAGATCGGTCTGATCATATGCTACTCGTCGCTCCCGGTTTCTGGGGTTACAGGGAGAGAGGCACTATCTCAGTTCCTCTCTCTCTGTTCAGGGCAGCCACTGGCTAGGGTTGCCACCTCATCCCTTTAAAACCGAACACATATTAATTCCACAGGTTCTGTGCCTGATTAAGGTAGTAATTAAACTTACTCTGTGCCCTATCGGCATTAAAATAGCCTCAGAACCTGTGAAATTCATATGTGTTCGGGTTTAAAGGGCTGAGGTGACAACCCTACCACCGGCTGCATCACTCCCGGGGCTCCGCAATGGGATGGTAGAGCCCGGGAAAGGCGGTGGCAGCCACAAAGGGGGGTGGGACTCCCTTCCATCATCCACAGAAGTTATTGAGTGGCTAATCGCTGGCTGAAAAGATCAATACTGGGATGATGCCTGTAGGTGCATCATCCCGTTATAACTACTGAAACCAGAGGATGTCCATGGACGTCCTACGAGCAGGAAGTAGTTCATCTTGTAGAACGTAATTATATGGCTAAATGAGTTTACCAATGTAAAAAAAAAAAGTCTTTTTATACACCAGTCACATGCCCCTATCTTTTTTTATATCAATATTGTAATAACAATGCACCATCCATAAAGGAAAACCTCTATTCTGAAAACATTTGATTGATACTAATGCCTCAGTCCTACTCAAATGTCATGGGTAGGGATGAGCTTCGAGTTTGAGTCGAACTCATATTCGACTCGAACATTGGCTGTTCGCAAGTTCGCCGATCAGCGAACAATTTGGGGTGTTTGCGGCAAATTCGATTGCCGCGGAACACCCTTTAAAGGTCTATGGGAGAAATCAAAAGTGCTAATTTTAAAGGCTTATATGCAAGTTTTTGTCATAAAAAGTGTTTGGGGACCTGGGTCCTGCCCCAGGGGACATGGATCAATGCAAAAGAAAGTTTTAAAAATGGCCAATTTTCAGGAGCAGTGATTTTAATAATGCTTAAAGTCAAACAATAAAAGTGTAATATCCCTTTAAATTTCGTACCTGGGGGGTGTCTATAGTATGCCTGTAAAGGGGCGCATGTTTCCCGTGTTTAGAACAGTCTGACAGCAAAATGACGTTTGGAAGGAAAGAAGCCATTTAAAACTACTCGCGGCTATTGCATTGCCGGTCCGACAATACACATAGAAGTTCATTGATAAAAATGGCATGGGAATTCCCCACAGGGGAACCCCGAACCAAAATTTAAAAAAAAAATGACGTGGGATCCCCCTGAATTCCATCCAGGCCCTTCAGGTCTGGTATGGATTTTAAGGGGAACCCATGCCAAAAAAAAAACGGCGTGGGGTCCCCCCAAAGATCCATACCAGACCCTTATCTGAGCACGCAACCTGGCCGGCCGCAGGAAAAGAGGGGGGGATGAGAGAGCGCCCCCCCTCCTGAACCGTACCAGGCCACATGCCCTCAACATTGGGAGGGTGCTTTGGGGTAGCCCCCCAAAACACCTTGTCCCCATGTTGATGAGGACAAGGGCCTCATCCCCACAACCCTGGCCAGTGGTTGTGGGGGTCTGCGGGCAGGGGGCTTATCGGAATCTGGAAGCCCCCTTTAACAAGGGGACCCCAAGATCCCGCCCCCCCTGTGTGAAATGGTAAGGGGGTACTTGTACCCCTACCATTTCACAAAAAAACTGTCAAAAATGTTAAAAATGACAAGAGACAGTTTTTGACAATTCCTTTATTTAAATGCTTCTTCTTTCTTCTTTCATCTATCTTCCTTCATCTTCTTCTTCTTCTGGTTCTTCTGGCTCTTCTGGTTCTTCCTCCGGCGTTCTCGTCCAGCATCTCCTCCGCGGCATCTTCTATCTTCTTCTCCTCGGGCCGCTCCGCACCCATGGCATGGGGAGAGGCTCCCGCTCTTCTCTTCTTCATCTTCTTCTTCATCTTCTTCTTTTCTTCTCTTCTTCATTTTCTTCTCCGGGCTGCTCCGCATCCATGCTGGCATTGAGGGAGGCTCCCGCTGTGTAACGGCGTCTCCTCGTCTGACGGTTCTTAAATAACGGTAACCCAGTTACCCCGCCCCCTCTGACACACGGTGACTTGACAGGACTTCCCTGTGATGTCACGGGGAATGCCACAGGGAAGTCCCATCATGTCCCGTGCGTCAGAGGGGGGCGGGGGTCACTGGGTGGCCCCACCCCCCGTTATTTAAGAACCGTCAGACGAGGAGACGCTGTCACACAGCGGGAGCCTCCCTCCATGCCAGCATGGATGCGAAGCGGCCCGGAGAAGAAGAGGAAGAAGAGGAAGAAGAGGAAGAGCCTCCCACATGCCATGGGTGCGGAGCGGCCCAAGGAGAAGAAGATAGAAGACGCCGCGGAGGAGATGGTGGACGAGAACGCTGGAGGAAGAACCAGAAGAGCCAGAAGAACCAGAAGAAAAATAAGAAGATGAAGGAAGAAAGAAGAAGTATTTAAATAAAGGAATTGTCAAAAACTGTCTCTTGTCATTTTTAACATTTTTGACAGTTTTTTAGTGAAATGGTAGGGGTACTTTTGTACCCCCTTACCATTTCACACGGGGGGGCGGGATCTGGGGGTCCCCTTGTTAAAGGGGGCTTCCAGATTCCGATAAGCCCCCAGCCCGCAGACCCCCACAACCACCGGCCAGGGTTGTGGGGATGAGGCCCTTGTCCTCATCAACATGGGGACAAGCTGTTTTGGGGGGCTACCCCAAAGCACCCTCCCAATGTTGAGGGCATGTGGCCTGGTACGGTTTAGGAGGGGGGCGCTCTCTCGTCCCCCCCTCTTTTCTTGCAGCCTGCCAGGTTGTGTGCTCCGATAAGGGTCTGGTATGGATCTTTGGGGGGACCCCACGCCGTTTTTTTTTTTTGGTGCGGGGTTCCCGTGCGTCAGAGGGGGGTGGGGGTCACCGGGTGGCCCCACCCCCCGTTATTTAAGAACCGTCAGACGAGGAGACGCTGTCACACAGCGAGAGCCTCCCTCCATGCCAGCAGGGGGGCCCCCACGTCATTTTTTTTTACATTTTGGCCGGGGTTCCCCTTAATATCCATACCAGACCTGAAGGGCCTGGTATGGAATTTAGGGGGACCCCCACGTCATTTTTTTTTTGAAATTTTGGTTCGGGGTTCCCCTGTGGGGAATTCCCATGACATTTTTATCAATGAACTTCTATGCGCATTGTCGGACCGGCAATGCAATAGCCGCGAGTATTTTAAATGGCTTTTTTCCTTCGAAATGTCATTTTGCTGTCAGACTGTTCTAAACATGGGAAACATGTGCCCCTTTACAGGCATAATATAGACACCCCCCAGCTATGAAATTTAAAGAAACAAAATTACACTTTTATTGTTTGACTTTAAGCATTTTATTGTTTGACTTTAAGCATTATTAAAATCACTGCTCCTGAAAAAACGGACGTTTTTAAAACTTTTTTTTTGCATTGATCCATGTCCCCTGGGGCAGTCATGGGTGACTATAAGCATTTCTGAAGTTCAATGCCAGTCAGTTCTAGTAGAAAGTCTAAATGCAGGATGAGCTCCCACTGATTAACTTACAAAGGAAAGGCCAAGATTTGAAATCTTTAGCCTTTTGTTAGGACAGAGTGTTCAAATCTAGTTTACAACTGATAATGGAGATCTGACAATAAATGACTCAAGCGCAACTAGGAGAGCAGAAGAAAACAAGTGGTAAAATGATCTGCAGGACGGTCAACTAGGAGACAGCCTAAACCATCCAAAAGCAGCACAAATCAAACACTATAAACAATTCTTGCAGTGCTCACGCACAAATCCTTAGTACAAAGATAAACATAACAGGAATAAATAACATTTGTGATAATAAGACAAGACACTCAATCTATAATGGCAGCTGCGTGTTGCTTCTGAGCTATAACTGTGTTGCTCCAATGTTGCTATTGCAGTGCAAGCATGTGTTTGCCTGATGGCAGGTTTAATAGGAACAAAGCAAAGAGGAGCACTGATCAACTAAACACAAAAAGGCTGGGTCCCAGTCAGTGACACTCACCCTGTGCAAAAAAACTCAGTCACTAAACATTCAGTGTGCACTGTCATCTGTTTAGTGATTCTGGGTTATGTGTACAGTATGTTTGTACTAAGGATTTGTGTGTGAACGCTGCAGGAATAGTTTATACATAATAAAGATTTGTCGACACAGTATAGACAGGGTTAATTATGGCAAACATAGCTCCTCAACCCCTCATTAACAAAGTAGAAAAGCATACAAACAAGGTAAGCTTATTTTTTTTATTTTTTTTTAACCACTTGCTTGCCCGTACACCTTACTTATACTGCAGAAAGGTGGCACTGTTGCTTCGGATCACATACCTAGTACATGATCCGACACCTCCGGGTCTGGGGCGTGCATGTGCGCCACCGGCGACCAGCTCCCGCTATGATTAGGCACAGCGGGAGCTTATCTGTGGGCACCACGGACTTGATGTCTGCTGGCACCCGCTGATCATTCAGCACAGAGGCAGAATGGTGATCTGTCTATGTAAACAAAGCAGATCGCCGTTCTGTCAGTAAGGAAGGCATGGATCCTGGGTTCCCGCAAAGCAGGGACACAAGTCTATTCCTTGTCCTTGTAAAAGCACCTCCCATATTACACAAAAAAACTAGCTAGTGCACACAGTTAACCCTTCGATCGCCCCTGATTACTAACCGCTTCCCAGCCAGTGTCATTAGTACAGTGACAGTGCATATTTTTAGCACTGATCCCTGTATTAGTGTCACTGGTCCCCAAAAAGTGTCAAAAGTGTCAGTTAGTGTCTGACTGTCCACGCAATATCGTAGTCCCACTACAAGTCGCTGATTGAAGTCATTATTAGTAAAAAAATAAATAAACAAATAGAAAAATCCCACAGTTTGCAGACACTATACCTTTTGTGCAAACCAATCAATTTACACTTATTGGGATTTTTTCTACCAATAATATGTAGCAGAATACATATCGCCCTAAATTGATGAAGAAATTGGATTTTTTAACTTTTTTTTTTGGAAATGTTTTATAGCAGAAAGTAATTTTTTTTTTTTTTTCAAAATTGTCTGTCTTTTGTTTATAGCGCAAAAAAATTAAAACTGCAGAGGTGATCAAATACCACCAAAAGAAAGCTCTGTTTGGGTACAGCGCCGAACAACTGCACAATTGTCAGTTAAAATAATGCAGTGCCGTAATGAAGGGGGGTAAATCTTACAAAGTGGTTAAAGTTATGCTATGTGAGTGGGTAATGAATATAAAGTAGGCATTATCAAAATGTGGCTACCAAAATAGAAATAAAATTTGGCTACAAAAGTGGAAATACTTTTTCATTACATTTTTATTTATGAAAATATACATAGTTAGTCAGGTCCAAAAAAGTCACACATCCATCCAGTCCAACAAATAAAAAAATCATAGAATCCCATATACTCAATCTAATACCCACAGTTGATCCAGAGGAAGGCGAAAAACCCCAGCAAAGCATCATCCAATTTGCTACAGAAGAAAAAAAATCCTTCCTGATCCCCTGAGAGGCAATCAGATATTCCCTGGATCAACTTTAGCTATAAATTTTAGTACTTAAATACTAATGTTAGAAACGTAACTAAAATTAAGTGCACCTGTTTTCACTTCTAGCATCCTGTAATTTAGCTCACAAAACCTTCCTTTAATTTATTTCACCTCACCACATAGTAAAACAGGTCCATTGACCTAAAATGTATGTTTTTGTAATAAAATATGTAGGTAAAAATATGAAAAGAGAAGTAAAAAAAAAATATATATATTATTTTAACCACTTCCCACCCGCCCACTGCACATATACAGGCAGGTGGGCGCTTCTTCCTTCTTAGTGGACGTTCAGGAACATCCCTCAGAAGGAGCAAGATCATGCCCATGCAGCCATGCAATCCCAATGTGCTCCAATCAGCCAGACATGGCGCATCTCAGATTGACAGGAGGGCTCTAATTGGCCCTCCTGATCACGTGATAGCTGTGTCCAATCACAGCCATCATGTGATGTAAATGGAAGTTGTCAGTGAGGAGAAGGATAGCGGATCGTTGCAGTCAGCGGTGATCAGTGAGTATGAGCTGTTTCTTACAGCTTTTTACACACTGATCACTGGCCCAATGTCCCCACAACAGTGTCATCCGATAGTGCCCCCACACAATAAAAATACCTGTCCCTCATATGTCCCAGTAAAATCATCTGTCCCAATGATCATCATCTGCACACATCTGTCCGTGATCATCTGTGCACATCTGTCCGTGATCACACAAAGCAATTATTATACACTTATCAGGATTTTTTTTTAACAAAGACGTGTAGCAAAGTACAATTTGGCCTAAATTTATGACAAAATTTGATTTTATTGGATTTCTTTTACAGCAGGAAGTAGAAAATATTGTTTTTTTTTTCAAATGTTTGCTCTTTTTCGCTTATATCGCAAAAAATAAAAAATAAAGTGGTGAATAAATACCACCAAAAGAAAGCTCTATTAGTGTGAACAAAATGCAAAAAATTTCATTTGGGTACAGTGTAGCATGACCGTGCAATTCTCATTGAAAATGCAAGAGCACTGAAAGCTGAAAATTGGTCTGGGAAGGAAGAGGGTGAAAGTGCCCAGTATTGAAGTGGTTAAATACATATATAAATACATTTTAAATAAACAGATCTCCTTTGATTTTGTATACAGTATATGGGCATTCTGAGGTAAGGGTCAAACTGTTGAATAGTTACCTGGAGCATCTTGTACAAGCGGATGTACATTATGTACATGGTTTGAAACCCATTACTGCCTATGATTCCTCACAAATGTGATATGCTGTAATGTACACTATAGCATATCTTCTCCAGTCTTATGCCCTGTATACACAATAGGATTTTCCGATGGAAAATGTGTGATAGGACCTTGTTGTTGGAAATTCCGACCATGTGTAGGCTCCATCACACATTTTCCATAGGAATTTCTGACACACAAAGTTTGAGAGCTTGCTATAAAATTTTCCGACAAATAATTCCGATCGTGTGTACACAAACCTGACACACAAAGTGCCACGCATGCTCAGAATAAATTAAGAGGGGGTACACATTTGCAACTTTGCTCTTTCTCAAAGTGGCGATTTCTACAAGTGAAATGCACTTCTGACTCTGCACTTATCACTCATCATCTGACTGTCTGATCTGAAAATATCATCTTTGTCGTCCCACAGGTATGCTCCTACTACTACAGCTCCAGCCAGAATCGCATTAGTGAAATCTGTCTCCTATGTCTCTTAACTCTGGTATGCTCCTACTACTACAGCTCCAGTCAGAATCGCATTAGTGAAATCTGTCTCCTATGTCTCTTAACTTTGGTATGCTCCTACTACTACAGCTCCAGCCAGAATCGCATTAGTGAAATCTGTCTCCTATGTCTCTTAACTCTGGTATACTACTACAGCTCCAGCCAGAATCGCATTAGTGAAATCTGTCTCCTATGTCTCTTAACTCTGGTATGCTCCTACTACTACAGCTCCAGTCAGAATCGCATTAGTGAAATCTGTCTCCTATGTCTCTTAACTTTGGTATGCTCCTACTACTACAGCTCCAGCCAGAATCGCATTAGTGAAATCTGTCTCCTATGTCTCTTAACTCTGGTATACTACTACAGCTCCAGCCAGAATCGCATTAGTGAAATCTGTCTCCTATGTCTCTTAACTCTGGTATGCTCCTACTACAACAGCTCCAGCCAGAATCGCATTAGTGAAATCTGTCTCCTATGTCTCTTAACTCTGGTATGCTCCTACTACTACAGCTCCAGCCAGAATCGCATTAGTGAAATCTGTCTCCTATGTCTCTTAACTCTGGTATGCTCCTACTACTACAGCTCCAGCCAGAATCGCATTAGTGAAATCTGTCTCCTATGTCTCTTAACTCTGGTATGCTCCTACTACTACAGCTCAAGCCAGAATCGCATTAGTGAAATCTGTCTCCTATGTCTCTTAACTCTGGTATGCTCCTACTACTACAGCTCCAGCCAGAATCGCATTAGTGAAATCTGTCTCCTATGTCTCTTAACTCTGGTATACTCCTACTACTACAGCTCCAGCCAGAATCGCATTAGTGAAATCTGTCTCCTATGTCTCTTAACTCTGGTATGCTCCTACTACTACAGCTCCACCCAGAATCGCATTAGTGAAATCTGTCTCCTATGTCTCTTAACTCTGGTATGCTCCTACTACTACAGCTCCAGCCAGAATCGCATTAGTGAAATCTGTCTCCTATGTCTCTTAACTCTGGTATGCTCCTACTACTACAGCTCCAGCCAAAAACTGAAACACTTCTTTTTTTTTTTTTTTTTTTTCTTATGTGTCTGTAATAATGCTGGTATGTTATTTTTACTTAACTGTCTGTAGACCTGTCCACATTACAATGCTTTATTATCTCCCTTGTCTTACCCAAAATTATGGCCCTCTGAACTTTAGTGCCCTCTTGCTAGTCTGTCTGTGAATTAAGAATTTTGCCCTATTAACCAACCAAGCTTTATAACCTCTTGATTGCTAATTGAAATCCGCCCACACCCTACCCCTATCAGTATATATTTAAGCTTCTCTTGGGGGAAGCATTTGCAGGGGGTACACATTTGCTCTTTCTCAAAGTGGTGATTTCTACAAGTGAAATGCACTTCTGACTCTGCACTTATCACTCATCATCTGACTGTCTGATCTGAAAATATCATCTTTGTCCTCCCACAGGTATGCTCCTACTACTACAGCTCCAGCCAGAATCGTATTAGTGAAATCTGTCTCCTATGTCTCTTAACTCTGGTATATTACTACAGCTCCAGCCAGAATCGCATTAGTGAAATCTGTCTCCTATGTCTCTTAACTCTGGTATATTACTACAGCTCCAGCCAGAATCGCATTAGTGAAATCTGTCTCCTATGTCTCTTAACTCTGGTATGCTCCTAGTACTACAGCTCCAGCCAGAATCACATTAGTGAAATCTGTCTCCTATGTCTCTTAACTCTGGTATGCTCCTACTACTACAGCTCCAGCCAGAATCGCATTAGTGAAATCTGTCTCCTATGTCTCTTAACTCTGGTATGCTCCTACTACTACAGCTCCAGCCAGAATCACATTAGTGAAATCTGTCTCCTATGTCTCTTAACTCTAGTATGCTCCTACTACTACAGCTCCAGCCAGAATTGCATTAGTGAAATCTGTCTCCTATGTCTCTTAACTTTGGTATGCTCCTACTACTACAGCTCCAGCCAGAATCGCATTAGTGAAATCTGTCTCCTATGTCTCTTAACTCTGGTATGCTCCTAGTACTACAGCTCCAGCCAGAATCGCATTAGTGAAATCTGTCTCCTATGTCTCTTAACTCTGGTATGCTCCTACTACTACAGCTCCAGCCAGAATCGCATTAGTGAAATCTGTCTCCTATGTCTCTTAACTCTGGTATATTACTACAGCTCCAGCCAGAATCGCATTAGTGAAATCTGTCTCCTATGTCTCTTAACTCTGGTATGCTCCTAGTACTACAGCTCCAGCCAAAAACTGAAACACTTCTTCTTTTTTTTTTTTTTTTTCTTATGTTTCTGTAATAATGCTGGTATGTTATTTTTACTTAACTGTCTGTAGACCTGTCCACATTACAATGCTTTATTATCTCCCTTGTCTTACCCAAAATTATGGCCCTCTGAACTTTAGTGCCCTCTTGCTAGTCTGTTTGTGAATTAAGAATTTTGCCCTATTAACCAACCAAGCTTTATAACCTCTTGATTGCTAATTGAAATCTGCCCACACCCTACCCCTATCAGTATATATTTAAGCTTCTCTTGGGGGAAGCATTTGCAGGGGGTACACATTTGCTCTTTCTCAAAGTGGTGATTTCTACAAGTGAAATGCACTTCTGACTCTGCACTTATCACTCATCATCTGACTGTCTGATCTGAAAATATCATCTTTGTCCTCCCACAGGTATGCTCCTACTACTACAGCTCCAGCCAGAATCGTATTAGTGAAATCTGTCTCCTATGTCTCTTAACTCTGGTATATTACTACAGCTCCAGCCAGAATCGCATTAGTGAAATCTGTCTCCTATGTCTCTTAACTCTGGTATATTACTACAGCTCCAGCCAGAATCACATTAGTGAAATCTGTCTCCTATGTCTCTTAACTCTGGTATGCTCCTAGTACTACAGCTCCAGCCAGAATCGCATTAGTGAAATCTGTCTCCTATGTCTCTTAACTCTGGTATATTACTACAGCTCCAGCCAGAATCGCATTAGTGAAATCTGTCTCCTATGTCTCTTAACTCTGGTATGCTCCTAGTACTACAGCTCCAGCCAAAAACTGAAACACTTCTTCTTTTTTTTTTTTTTTTTTCTTATGTTTCTGTAATAATGCTGGTATGTTATTTTTACTTAACTGTCTGTAGACCTGTCCACATTACAATGCTTTATTATCTCCCTTGTCTTACCCAAAATTATGGCCCTCTGAACTTTAGTGCCCTCTTGCTAGTCTGTTTGTGAATTAAGAATTTTGCCCTATTAACCAACCAAGCTTTATAACCTCTTGATTGCTAATTGAAATCCGCCCACACCCTACCCCTATCAGTATATATTTAAGCTTCTCTTGGGGGAAGCATTTGCAGGGGGTACACATTTGCTCTTTCTCAAAGTGGTGATTTCTACAAGTGAAATGCACTTCTGACTCTGCACTTATCACTCATCATCTGACTGTCTGATCTGAAAATATCATCTTTGTCCTCCCACAGGTATGCTCCTACTACTACAGCTCCAGCCAGAATCGTATTAGTGAAATCTGTCTCCTATGTCTCTTAACTCTGGTATATTACTACAGCTCCAGCCAGAATCGCATTAGTGAAATCTGTCTCCTATGTCTCTTAACTCTGGTATATTACTACAGCTCCAGCCAGAATCACATTAGTGAAATCTGTCTCCTATGTCTCTTAACTCTGGTATGCTCCTAGTACTACAGCTCCAGCCAGAATCGCATTAGTGAAATCTGTCTCCTATGTCTCTTAACTCTGGTATATTACTACAGCTCCAGCCAGAATCGCATTAGTGAAATCTGTCTCCTATGTCTCTTAACTCTGGTATGCTCCTAGTACTACAGCTCCAGCCAAAAACTGAAACACTTCTTCTTTTTTTTTTTTTTTCTCTTATGTTTCTGTAATAATGCTGGTATGTTATTTTTACTTAACTGTCTGTAGACCTGTCCACATTACAATGCTTTATTATCTCCCTTGTCTTACCCAAAATTATGGCCCTCTGAACTTTAGTGCCCTCTTGCTAGTCTGTTTGTGAATTAAGAATTTTGCCCTATTAACCAACCAAGCTTTATAACCTCTTGATTGCTAATTGAAATCCGCCCACACCCTACCCCTATCAGTATATATTTAAGCTTCTCTTGGGGGAAGCATTTGCAGGGGGTACACATTTGCTCTTTCTCAAAGTGGTGATTTCTACAAGTGAAATGCACTTCTGACTCTGCACTTATCACTCATCATCTGACTGTCTGATCTGAAAATATCATCTTTGTCCTCCCACAGGTATGCTCCTACTACTACAGCTCCAGCCAGAATCGTATTAGTGAAATCTGTCTCCTATGTCTCTTAACTCTGGTATGCTCCTAGTACTACAGCTCCAGCCAGAATCACATTAGTGAAATCTGTCTCCTATGTCTCTTAACTCTGGTATGCTCCTACTACTACAGCTCCAGCCAGAATCGCATTAGTGAAATCTGTCTCCTATGTCTCTTAACTCTGGTATGCTCCTACTACTACAGCTCCAGCCAGAATCACATTAGTGAAATCTGTCTCCTATGTCTCTTAACTCTAGTATGCTCCTACTACTACAGCTCCAGCCAGAATTGCATTAGTGAAATCTGTCTCCTATGTCTCTTAACTTTGGTATGCTCCTACTACTACAGCTCCAGCCAGAATCGCATTAGTGAAATCTGTCTCCTATGTCTCTTAACTCTGGTATATTACTACAGCTCCAGCCAGAATCGCATTAGTGAAATCTGTCTCCTATGTCTCTTAACTCTGGTATGCTCCTAGTACTACAGCTCCAGCCAGAATCGCATTAGTGAAATCTGTCTCCTATGTCTCTTAACTCTGGTATGCTCCTACTACTACAGCTCCAGCCAGAATCGCATTAGTGAAATCTGTCTCCTATGTCTCTTAACTCTGGTATATTACTACAGCTCCAGCCAGAATCGCATTAGTGAAATCTGTCTCCTATGTCTCTTAACTCTGGTATGCTCCTAGTACTACAGCTCCAGCCAAAAACTGAAACACTTCTTCTTTTTTTTTTTTTTTTCTTATGTTTCTGTAATAATGCTGGTATGTTATTTTTACTTAACTGTCTGTAGACCTGTCCACATTACAATGCTTTATTATCTCCCTTGTCTTACCCAAAATTATGGCCCTCTGAACTTTAGTGCCCTCTTGCTAGTCTGTTTGTGAATTAAGAATTTTGCCCTATTAACCAACCAAGCTTTATAACCTCTTGATTGCTAATTGAAATCCGCCCACACCCTACCCCTATCAGTATATATTTAAGCTTCTCTTGGGGGAAGCATTTGCAGGGGGTACACATTTGCTCTTTCTCAAAGTGGTGATTTCTACAAGTGAAATGCACTTCTGACTCTGCACTTATCACTCATCATCTGACTGTCTGATCTGAAAATATCATCTTTGTCCTCCCACAGGTATGCTCCTACTACTACAGCTCCAGCCAGAATCGTATTAGTGAAATCTGTCTCCTATGTCTCTTAACTCTGGTATATTACTACAGCTCCAGCCAGAATCGCATTAGTAAAATCTGTCTCCTATGTCTCTTAACTCTGGTATATTACTACAGCTCCAGCCAGAATCACATTAGTGAAATCTGTCTCCTATGTCTCTTAACTCTGGTATGCTCCTAGTACTACAGCTCCAGCCAGAATCGCATTAGTGAAATCTGTCTCCTATGTCTATTAACTCTGGTATGCTCCTACTACTACAGCTCCAGCCAGAATCGCATTAGTGAAATCTGTCTCCTATGTCTCTTAACTCTGGTATATTACTACAGCTCCAGCCAGAATCGCATTAGTGAAATCTGTCTCCTATGTCTCTTAACTCTGGTATGCTCCTAGTACTACAGCTCCAGCCAAAAACTGAAACACTTCTTCTTTTTTTTTTTTTTTTTCTTATGTTTCTGTAATAATGCTGGTATGTTATTTTTACTTAACTGTCTGTAGACCTGTCCACATTACAATGCTTTATTATCTCCCTTGTCTTACCCAAAATTATGGCCCTCTGAACTTTAGTGCCCTCTTGCTAGTCTGTTTGTGAATTAAGAATTTTGCCCTATTAACCAACCAAGCTTTATAACCTCTTGATTGCTAATTGAAATCTGCCCACACCCTACCCCTATCAGTATATATTTAAGCTTCTCTTGGGGGAAGCATTTGCAGGGGGTACACATTTGCTCTTTCTCAAAGTGGTGATTTCTACAAGTGAAATGCACTTCTGACTCTGCACTTATCACTCATCATCTGACTGTCTGATCTGAAAATATCATCTTTGTCCTCCCACAGGTATGCTCCTACTACTACAGCTCCAGCCAGAATCGTATTAGTGAAATCTGTCTCCTATGTCTCTTAACTCTGGTATATTACTACAGCTCCAGCCAGAATCGCATTAGTGAAATCTGTCTCCTATGTCTCTTAACTCTGGTATATTACTACAGCTCCAGCCAGAATCACATTAGTGAAATCTGTCTCCTATGTCTCTTAACTCTGGTATGCTCCTAGTACTACAGCTCCAGCCAGAATCGCATTAGTGAAATCTGTCTCCTATGTCTCTTAACTCTGGTATATTACTACAGCTCCAGCCAGAATCGCATTAGTGAAATCTGTCTCCTATGTCTCTTAACTCTGGTATGCTCCTAGTACTACAGCTCCAGCCAAAAACTGAAACACTTCTTCTTTTTTTTTTTTTTTTTTCTTATGTTTCTGTAATAATGCTGGTATGTTATTTTTACTTAACTGTCTGTAGACCTGTCCACATTACAATGCTTTATTATCTCCCTTGTCTTACCCAAAATTATGGCCCTCTGAACTTTAGTGCCCTCTTGCTAGTCTGTTTGTGAATTAAGAATTTTGCCCTATTAACCAACCAAGCTTTATAACCTCTTGATTGCTAATTGAAATCCGCCCACACCCTACCCCTATCAGTATATATTTAAGCTTCTCTTGGGGGAAGCATTTGCAGGGGGTACACATTTGCTCTTTCTCAAAGTGGTGATTTCTACAAGTGAAATGCACTTCTGACTCTGCACTTATCACTCATCATCTGACTGTCTGATCTGAAAATATCATCTTTGTCCTCCCACAGGTATGCTCCTACTACTACAGCTCCAGCCAGAATCGTATTAGTGAAATCTGTCTCCTATGTCTCTTAACTCTGGTATATTACTACAGCTCCAGCCAGAATCGCATTAGTGAAATCTGTCTCCTATGTCTCTTAACTCTGGTATATTACTACAGCTCCAGCCAGAATCACATTAGTGAAATCTGTCTCCTATGTCTCTTAACTCTGGTATGCTCCTAGTACTACAGCTCCAGCCAGAATCGCATTAGTGAAATCTGTCTCCTATGTCTCTTAACTCTGGTATATTACTACAGCTCCAGCCAGAATCGCATTAGTGAAATCTGTCTCCTATGTCTCTTAACTCTGGTATGCTCCTAGTACTACAGCTCCAGCCAAAAACTGAAACACTTCTTCTTTTTTTTTTTTTTTCTCTTATGTTTCTGTAATAATGCTGGTATGTTATTTTTACTTAACTGTCTGTAGACCTGTCCACATTACAATGCTTTATTATCTCCCTTGTCTTACCCAAAATTATGGCCCTCTGAACTTTAGTGCCCTCTTGCTAGTCTGTTTGTGAATTAAGAATTTTGCCCTATTAACCAACCAAGCTTTATAACCTCTTGATTGCTAATTGAAATCCGCCCACACCCTACCCCTATCAGTATATATTTAAGCTTCTCTTGGGGGAAGCATTTGCAGGGGGTACACATTTGCTCTTTCTCAAAGTGGTGATTTCTACAAGTGAAATGCACTTCTGACTCTGCACTTATCACTCATCATCTGACTGTCTGATCTGAAAATATCATCTTTGTCCTCCCACAGGTATGCTCCTACTACTACAGCTCCAGCCAGAATCGTATTAGTGAAATCTGTCTCCTATGTCTCTTAACTCTGGTATGCTCCTAGTACTACAGCTCCAGCCAGAATCACATTAGTGAAATCTGTCTCCTATGTCTCTTAACTCTGGTATGCTCCTACTACTACAGCTCCAGCCAGAATCGCATTAGTGAAATCTGTCTCCTATGTCTCTTAACTCTGGTATGCTCCTACTACTACAGCTCCAGCCAGAATCACATTAGTGAAATCTGTCTCCTATGTCTCTTAACTCTAGTATGCTCCTACTACTACAGCTCCAGCCAGAATTGCATTAGTGAAATCTGTCTCCTATGTCTCTTAACTTTGGTATGCTCCTACTACTACAGCTCCAGCCAGAATCGCATTAGTGAAATCTGTCTCCTATGTCTCTTAACTCTGGTATATTACTACAGCTCCAGCCAGAATCGCATTAGTGAAATCTGTCTCCTATGTCTCTTAACTCTGGTATGCTCCTAGTACTACAGCTCCAGCCAGAATCGCATTAGTGAAATCTGTCTCCTATGTCTCTTAACTCTGGTATGCTCCTACTACTACAGCTCCAGCCAGAATCGCATTAGTGAAATCTGTCTCCTATGTCTCTTAACTCTGGTATATTACTACAGCTCCAGCCAGAATCGCATTAGTGAAATCTGTCTCCTATGTCTCTTAACTCTGGTATGCTCCTAGTACTACAGCTCCAGCCAAAAACTGAAACACTTCTTCTTTTTTTTTTTTTTTTCTTATGTTTCTGTAATAATGCTGGTATGTTATTTTTACTTAACTGTCTGTAGACCTGTCCACATTACAATGCTTTATTATCTCCCTTGTCTTACCCAAAATTATGGCCCTCTGAACTTTAGTGCCCTCTTGCTAGTCTGTTTGTGAATTAAGAATTTTGCCCTATTAACCAACCAAGCTTTATAACCTCTTGATTGCTAATTGAAATCCGCCCACACCCTACCCCTATCAGTATATATTTAAGCTTCTCTTGGGGGAAGCATTTGCAGGGGGTACACATTTGCTCTTTCTCAAAGTGGTGATTTCTACAAGTGAAATGCACTTCTGACTCTGCACTTATCACTCATCATCTGACTGTCTGATCTGAAAATATCATCTTTGTCCTCCCACAGGTATGCTCCTACTACTACAGCTCCAGCCAGAATCGTATTAGTGAAATCTGTCTCCTATGTCTCTTAACTCTGGTATATTACTACAGCTCCAGCCAGAATCGCATTAGTAAAATCTGTCTCCTATGTCTCTTAACTCTGGTATATTACTACAGCTCCAGCCAGAATCACATTAGTGAAATCTGTCTCCTATGTCTCTTAACTCTGGTATGCTCCTAGTACTACAGCTCCAGCCAGAATCGCATTAGTGAAATCTGTCTCCTATGTCTATTAACTCTGGTATGCTCCTACTACTACAGCTCCAGCCAGAATCGCATTAGTGAAATCTGTCTCCTATGTCTCTTAACTCTGGTATATTACTACAGCTCCAGCCAGAATCGCATTAGTGAAATCTGTCTCCTATGTCTCTTAACTCTGGTATGCTCCTAGTACTACAGCTCCAGCCAAAAACTGAAACACTTCTTCTTTTTTTTTTTTTTTTTCTTATGTTTCTGTAATAATGCTGGTATGTTATTTTTACTTAACTGTCTGTAGACCTGTCCACATTACAATGCTTTATTATCTCCCTTGTCTTACCCAAAATTATGGCCCTCTGAACTTTAGTGCCCTCTTGCTAGTCTGTTTGTGAATTAAGAATTTTGCCCTATTAACCAACCAAGCTTTATAACCTCTTGATTGCTAATTGAAATCCGCCCACACCCTACCCCTATCAGTATATATTTAAGCTTCTCTTGGGGGAAGCATTTGCAGGGGGTACACATTTGCTCTTTCTCAAAGTGGTGATTTCTACAAGTGAAATGCACTTCTGACTCTGCACTTCAGCGAAGGCACAAAGCGAAAGGACACAAGATAAACACTTTGAAAACCAGCACACAGACATCAGGTGAACTTGTTTACTCCTTTAGTTCTTTTTCCTTGGAACATGCTTTCTCTACCACTGCTTTTGACAACTCTGTCCTCCATTCTTAAACTATCTCTCCTTCACCCCTCTTCTCCCCCCCCACAGCATATATATATCACCCTCACTCCTGTCCTGTCCTTATTACTGCACCCACCAACTCCTGCTAATTCTAAATCCACATACACTAAAAAATACACTACTTATCCAACCGCACCTTTAGTGTTTCTTATAACTCTACTTCCTCCTCTCCTCTCCTCTTCCTTTCTCTGTTGGGGTCCCTCAGGGTTCTGTTCTTGGACCTCTACTATTTTCAATCTACACTGCCTCCCTGGGTCAACTGATAGCCTCCCATGGCTTCCAATACCACCTCTACGCTGATGACACCCAAATCTTTTTCTCTACCCCTCAGCTCACTCCCTCTGTCTCCTCACGTATCAGTAATTTACTCTCAGATATATCAGTCTGGATGTCTCACCACTTCCTTAAACTCAATCTAGCCAAAACCGAACTTCTAATTTTCCCTCCCCCCTAAGCCTCTTCCCCTGATCTCTCTGTCAAAATCGATGGCACAACTATAAGCCCATCCCCACATGCCAAGGTTCTAGGTGTAGTCCTAGACTCTGAACTCTCCTTCAAGCAACACATCCAATCACTGTCCAAATCCTGCCACCTCAACCTCCGCAACATCTTCAAAATACGCCCCTTTCTAACCAATGACACAACAAAGCTCTTAATTCACTCGCTGGTCATCTCTCGCCTTGACTACTGCAACTCCCTTCTCATTGGCTTACCTCTACATAGTCTATCACCTCTTCAAACCATTATGAATGCCGCTGCCAGACTCATCCACCTTACCAGTCGCTCTGTGTCTGCCACTCCTCTATGTCAATCCCTCCACTGGCTTCCGCTCGGCCAAAGAATTAAATTCAAAATACTACGTACAAAGCCATCCACAATTTCGCCCCCAGCTACATCACTTGCTTAGTCTCTAAATACCAACCTACTCGCTCTCTTCGTTCCTCTCAAGACCTCCTGCTCTCTAGCTCCCTTGTCACCTCCTCCCATGCTCGTCTCCAGGCCTTTTCCAAAGCCTCTCCAATCCTATGGAACTCCTTACCCCAATCTGTCCGCTTATCTCCTACTTTATTAGCTTTCAGAAGATCCCTAAAAACCCTTCTCTTCAGAGAAGCCTATCCTACCCACACCTAACAACTGTACTTTTTTTTTCCCATCAGCTCGTCCCCCACAGTTATTACCTTTTTGTCTCCAATTGACCCTCCCTTCTAGATTGTAAGCTCTAACGAGCAGGGCCCTCTGATCCCTCCTGTATTGATTTGTATTGTAAGTGTACTGTCTGCCCCATGTTGTAAAGCGCTGCGCAAACTGTTGGCGCTATATAAATCCTGTATAATAATAATAATAATAATAGTAATAAGAGACGAAAGCTATTGGCTACTGCCCCGTTTATAGTCCAGATGTACATGTTTTACATCACTGCGTTCAGAACGATCACATTTTCTGACAACTTTGTGTGACCGTGTGTATGCAAGACAAGTTCGAGCCAACATCCATCGGAAAAAATCCATGGATTTTGTTGTCAGAATGTCCGATCAATGTCCGACCGTGTGTACAGGGCATTAGAGAATTCCTATCTAGATATAATGTGCTACATCAATTCAGTCAGAGAGAAATGTTATTTTCTTTGCCCATCCTTAGGAAAGAGCGAACAGCTGTTCATTTGTGTGGAACTTAATGACTCACAAATAATGCATTAATGCTCTACCATATTGCATAGCAGTTTACTTTCAGGCAAGACATTAGGTTACTGACTTGGCTTGAATAATTAATGTGAAATTAATCTACCGTGAGATTCTCTGTTGTATTATAAACTTCATATACAACAATTCTTATTATCCTTCATGGGTTACATTTATGCCATCAATATAAAATGTATAATGTATATCCTTGATATCATGCCTTCAAGAAGCCACAGTCTACTGAACTTTAAGTAATATGAATTAAGGCCCAATAACCCAGTAGACGGGGACTCAGATCATCAGTATTATGTATCTGTAAATACATTAAGCAAAGATAACGCATCTGATATAGCTAATTGCTACAATTATCATCAGTCTCGCCACTAATTATGCAAATGAGCAGATTACACATTCATCTGTGCTGTTAACCTTATGTGTGATGTCACTGTGCATGCAAATGAGAAAAGTTAGTATTAAACTGCATACATACTTGTGTATATAATAACTCAAATTCATCCAGTCATATGCACATGTTTAGTGATAACATATTTTAAAATGCTCTGACATAAAAGTGAAAGAAAAATCATTGCTTTATTATAAAGAAAGAGAATGTTTATCCATTTTGGGCTCATGTCTTTGGATAATGTAATAAAGGAGTTGAGGATCTTCACTTCACAAATTGTGTAGATCTTTACTTCAGTTATCCTTTAATGGTAAAATCAGCCGCACGTCATTGGGTATTTAGAGTAAACAGGAATTTGTTTTTAACATGATTGGACAATTTAAATGAATATTAATACCAGTTTGTGAATAAGCACCCTGATACTGTTGCCTCTGCAAGTCATTATAGCCATGACTTCAACTACTGCTTGCAAAAAAATTATAAATTACAGCCCAAGCCCAGATACAACCAAAATAAACAGTCCCACAATCTATGAACCAATAAAAAAGCTGCTCCAGCTGCTATACTCACCTTATCCAAGCATTGTTCTTCATAGACTCATTTATCTATAGATTCTAGATAACACCTCTTCTGAGTTAAATGAATTACAAGGCATCAAGGGCTCCCCACTTCCTTCTAGACTCACAGGAATCATTAAGAAAGCAATGCTGTGTCACTATGTGACACCACTCCCTGCAGCATTCAGGAGTCACCAACCACCAGAGAAAGAAAAGGGTGAGGAGGACAGGTGATGTCATGTGAAAGCCAGAGGACCCATTGAATGTATAGGGGTCCTCCAAATGAGCAGTGTCCTGAGCCAGGAATGGGCTTTAAATTGTTGATGTGTCTTATTTAGTTTTTGAAAGTAAGTAGCTTCTGATAGAAACCTATCCATGCACCCATGTTTAACATTGTTGATTCATGCCTAACAGTTTTCATGTTACTGCAGAAAATGCTATGTTTTTTAGCATATTTAAACAGATATTGAATGATGTATTTTAACATATAAAATTTGGAGCTCAAACCTCGGCTATGTGCGCACTTCAGTTTGGAATCTCTAAGAATGTGGATAAGGATAGTCAAGCACTGAACCTAGTCATATAGTGAACTTGGTGTAAAATTATTCACTTTAAGGTCATCACAGAGGATAAGGGGGCATGCTTTATGTCTGAAGGAAAAGAGATCATCTCCAAATATGGAAAGGTTCCTTCACAGTAATGCCCTGTAAACACGGCCGGACATTGATCGGACATTCCGACAACAAAATCCATGGATTTTTTCCGATGGATGTTGGCTCAAACTTGTTTTGCATATACATGGTCGCACAAAGTTGTCGGAATTTCTGAACGCCAAGAACGCGGTGACGTACACCACGTACGACGAGACTATAAAAGGGCAGTTCAATACCAAGCGCGGCACCCTTTGGGCTCCTTTTTGCTAATCTCGTGTTAGTAAAAGTTTGAGAGATGATTCGTGCTTTTTCAGACTCATGGTTTTCAGATCGTAGTTCTGCTGTTCAGTTTGTGCTTGTGGGTTTGTATCTGGTCTTCAGTGCATGCAGTGAGTTCCCATTGACTTGTCATTGTGTTCTTGTCCGTTCGTTACTGATTTTCAGGTCGCTCTTCACAGGCCTTGCTGTTCTTCAGTGTGTTCTGTTACTTCGTTCTGACCAGCCGACCATTTTCTAGCCATGTTGCATGTACGTACTCATCGTAGAGTTCGTACTGGGCGGGGGCTTGCTGTTGGGGTCCTTACTTTGACACAAGCCCAGTCCATGAACCGGGCAAGGTGGAGTTCATGGAGGAAAAATTGGTTGCTCCAGCGTGACCAATTCTGTCACATGCCTTTACTCTGTGAGATCCGTGAGAATAATCCTGACGATTTCAGGAACTTTCTCAGGATGACGGACCCCGTATTTCACCGTTTGTTGGCTTTGCTGACCCCTTATATCAGCAGACAGGATACCTGCATGACAGCATCACTCCGGAGCAGAGGCTAGTCGCCACGTTGTGGTACTTGGCGACGGGGAGAAGCCTGCAGGACCTCAAGTTCTCGACAGGTATTTCCCCCCAGGCTCTGGGGATCATTATCCTGTTCTGCCATCATTTAGGTCCTGCATTCAGGTAAGATTTTTATCCTTTTACATCACATTTTATTGAATTTAATGTTTGCTAAGGTAATGTGTTTCTTTCCTTATTCCCTAATTACCATGATTGTAATATGCTGTGAATGCCCCTTTGTCCTCATGCATGCTTTTTTTTTTTTTTTTTTTTTTTTTTTTTTTTTTTTTTTGTCCTTCATACATATTTGCCTTCACTAACCTCCCCAGCATGCTCTCCTGGGCCTAAACCCACATTGTCTACTCAATTAACAATGTATTTTGTCAGCTCAATAGTAGTGCTTTACCCTAAACACTCTAAAATGTGTAAAATTGTGATTTGTGCTTTAAATTCTGGCAGAGTGACAGGTTTTTTTTTGGGTCCCAAAATCATTTGGAACCCTCCCTCCCCCCAACTGCTAACTCAGCTGATACCGATCCTCTATCTGCTGACTTTGCCAAACCCATACACACTATACCCACCTCTTTTGTGGTCAGATTTATGGATAAATACCCCAAAGCATGTAGTGCAAAGGCCTGCCTGAATACTTTCAAATGGTACTGTTTAAAGTTTTTGTATCCTATTATCTTGATAGGTAATATCAGAAAAAATTTGGTAAAATGTGTACAGTGTGTATTTATATCTTTGTATTGTGACACTTCTTACCTGTCCAGCGGGCTGCTAATAGTGTAAAATAAGGAGGGGCTGGCCAAAGTAACACACATTATGTATGCATTCATCTCTAAATGAAGTGGAGAGGGTTACCTGTCCAAAACATCTCCCCCCTAAAATTTTTTAAATGGCCCATGGGGGGGAAGGAATCTGATAGGTGGACCTCCATACTTTTGTCTTTAAATACTCCCTAAAATAAATGTTATACTGATGTTGGCCAAGAATGTTTGTGTCTATTCTGCTTTCCATGTTTATGTGCAAAATGATTCATTTATTTTTCTTGTTTGACTCCACAGTTTCCTTCCAACCCACAGGAATGGCAGACTGTGGCCTCCCACTTTGCCCAGCAGTGGGACTTTCCTAACTGCGTCGGGGCAATGAGAAACACGTCCACACCGTCCCACGACCCAACTCGGGGTCATACTATTACAACTACAAGGGGTTCAATAGTATTGTGATGTTGGCGGTGGTGTCGGCTACTTACGAGTTCCTGTATGTGGACGTGGGGAAGAATGGCCGGATGTCAGATGGTGGAGTCATTGCTTACATGGAGTTCTACAGGCGTCTCCAGAATGGCAACTTGGGCTTGCCACCTCCAGAAGACAATGCGGAAGGACTCCCATTCATCTTCGTTGTGGATGAAGCGTTTGTGCTGGGGGACCATCTTATGTGGCCATTACCTTTGAGGACCTTCACTCTGGACCAGAGGGCTTTTAATTACCAGCTGGCCAGAGCCAGAAGAGTGGTGGAGAACACGTTTGGAATAATGGCCAGCCAGTTCCGCCTATTTCTTACACCAATACACATGGCGGAATATAAACTAAATCACATCATCCTGGCTTGCTGTGTTCTCCACAACTTTTTAAGGAGAAATTCTGTGAACTATGCTGCCTCAGTTGGGCCTGAGGCCGGAATTCATATTAATGAACCAACCCTGACGGCGCTGGAAGCTGGCCGTCCTGGCTTGCCCCCCCCCCAAAGTGCCCACGAGGTCCGTCTAAGATACATGGAATACTTTGGGGGTAGGGGGGCCATCAATATGCCAGACAATGTCTGAGACATTTTTTAAATTAAAATATATTTTAAACTGAGAAAATATTTGCTTAGATTTACTGCTTGTCTTTCTTTTAGCTGACCATGACTGAAATTTGGGGAGTCCTGAAAAAGGCGTGATTGTGTAAAATTATAGTTACATAGTTACATAGTTAGTAAGGTTGAATAAAGACACCAGTCCATCCAGTTCAACCTGAGTGAGTGTGGGTCTACAACCCTGACCCTTGTCCCTAACCCTGAACATCGCACACTCACATCAATCCCTACCCTCAATCCAAGGTCCCCATTCATATACTAGGGCCAATTTTGGACAGAAGCCAATTAACCTACCAGCATGTCTTTGGAGTGTGGGAGGAAACCGGAGTACCCGGAGGAAACCCACGCAGGCACAGGGAGAACATGCAAACTCCAGGCAGGTAGTGTCGTGGTTGGGATTCGAACCAGCGACCCTTTTTTACTGCTAGGCGAGAGTGCTAACCACTGCACCACTGTGCCGCCCATGCAGCCCGGACAACGCCCCCCCCCCCCGGAGCCCCGCGGCGGAGACGCCCCCCCCCACCGCCCCCCCCCATACACTGTTGGGTGTTATTTACTAAAGGAAAATACAATTTGCACTACAAGTGCACTTGAGACTGCACTGAAACTGCACTTGTAGTGCAAAGTGGATTTGCCTTTAGTAAATAACCCCCATTGTCACAGAAAACACCAACTTTACTACAAAAAATGCTTTTGAGCATTGAAAGAAGAAGCCACACATTGTTGATTCTCAATCTTTTTAATCAAAGCACAATCACATGTGCATTTATTAAAGTTTTTTTAGAACAAACCAACATGTTTGTTGTATAACAATTTTTTAGGTCACATTAAAAAGTCAAAATTGCCCTTTAAGGTAAAACAGGCATGTTTAAAACCAAAAAGAAATACACAACTCTGAAACTTACAAAGTTCAACTTTTATAGAAATTGAAGGCAATATCAGACTTGAATATTTATAAACCGTGTTTGATATTGCGTTCAGCAGATGGGGTGAAGTCACCCCTGGAAAAGCCAAATTTTGAAGATGCACACAAATTGCCGAATGTCAACATGTGCTAGCTGCCATCATGGGGGATCAAGGGACGTGTTTTGTGGGTGCAACCCCTTCCTCTCAGATACTTTATTATTGAGGAAGGGGTTGCACCCCCAAAACGTGTACATTGATCTCCCATGATGGCAGATAGCACATGTTGACACACTGTGTGCATCTTCAAAATTTGGCTTTTCTATAATATGTCACAAAATTGTCAGAAAAACACAAAGCAGAAATAAGTTAGGGATTTCTAGGGGTTTCACATTCTCCCTAAAACATCAATGATGTTCTTCATTTTGTTTTGAACATCATTGATGTTTTGCTTGATGTTTTCCAAGTCCCTATTACACCCCATTATCTCCCCGATCAGGATATGGGCACTTTCACTGGTGAAATGACCTTCTTCCACATCACGATCACCTAAAAATATATTTAAAAAAACACACCATGTATTATGAATATGCCGGCATCCATCTCTTACCTGAGTCTGTGGTCGCAGACACTCACCTGTTGTGGTGACAATTTCCACCATGTCTCCCTCCTCCTCCGCTTCGGTTTGGGGGATTTCCCCTTCTTCCTGAGGTGGGGGGTCTGTGGTCTCCTCTGATGAGTGGTGTCCTCCGAGTCTTTTCTCTCCTATGTAAAAAAAAATAGGTATACTTAGCACACAGATATTTGATGGCAGAAATAGGAATATGAAACATTGCTTGGAAGTGGTGTACAATTGTCTCTTTTGGCAGAGTTGCAAGATGAAGAAATATTTTTGTCCTTTGTCAAGCTTAAATACTTACCAGTTTTGGACAAGCTTCACAGATGGAGACACCCTATAGTATACACTGGAACACCTGTGTGGGGCCCCCTAATAAAAAGGGTGTTCTTTTGTCCCCAGCGTCCAGATGTGTAAACAGCTGCTGAGTGTCCTCTCCTTACACAGAATCTAGTTTTGCACTTCATTCTAGTTACTAACCCATCTAGACAACAGAATTATTTTCAGAGAAGTAGGCCAGAAAAAATGTATTGAAATGCATCTGGACAAAACATGGTGTTTTATTGGCCGAACAAACAATGTTTCCTAAGAACGAATGTGTCCATGTACATGAAAGTTACCATTTTAAACTGTACAACAGTAAAGAAAAGCACATGGAGCAGCAAGAACATTATATAAATAACGAATAGGAACACAGGACAGCTACTTACTTTTTTGCAGCACTCTCCTGATCCTTCTATACCGATCGTGCTCCCTGATTTTGAGGTCTGACCACCGCTTCCTGAGTTGATCCTTGGATCGCTGTACCCCAAAATTCCTGTGCAGACTCTTCACAGCTTTCGCCATGATCTTGACCTTTCTGACATTGGGGTTAAGGTAATCCTGGGATCGTGATGTTTCTGGCTCTGGGATCGTGACGTTTCTGGCTCCGGGATTTCCTCCTCCTCCTCCTCATTGCTGTAATTAGCACACACCTGCTCGGTCTCCGCCATGTGCTCTTCCCCACTGCGCCGAACAAGAAGGGGCGGGGAATAGACTAGAAAGAACGTCAGGGGACACACGTGCGTCATACGTACGATCTGTGAGCGGAGGAAGGAGTATCGGAAGCGCCAATCGTGAGAACGAAAGTAACATTTAAACTTGGGCCTATACTGCGTATAGATTGAGGCCTATATTGGGACAAGATTAGGAGACTTTAGCCCGACATTAGGGTTTGTCTTGTGTTGTATCTTGCAGAGAAAATGAATATATTGAATGATCAGGACTTTATCCCCATATTCATTGATATGTACAGGGAGCTGCCCTGTCTGTGGCAGGTAAACCACCCACATTATAAGAATCAAACAACGAGGAAGGCAGCGCTGGATCAATTACTGGAATTTGTGAAGCTGTTGATCCCCACGGCAGACATCACCTATTTGAAGGCCCTAATTGGTGGCATGAGGGGCACTTATCTAGTGCAAGAAGGTCCAGGATTCCCTGAGATCAGCAGCTGCAGATGCCATTTATGTCCCCAGGCTGTGGTACTATGACAGACTGCATTTTCTGGCAGGTCAGACTGAACCCAGGCCAGCACTCTCCAGTCTTCCTTCCACGCTTCCTTCCCCCCCAGCTGAGGCTTCTGACATCCAACCTGGGCCTTCCAGGCAGCAACATGTGGAGGAGCCCAGCTTGAGCCAGGTATAGCATTCTTCTAAATATTTTCTGTTGGTCAAACTAATGATGTTAAATCTATGTTAGTTTGGATTCCTAATTTCTGATTGTGATTGATGAACAAAAAACTAAAACGATGTCCTTTTTTCATACACAGGAAAGTCTCAGCCAGGAGGTGGCCGGGCCCAGTAGCCTGGCCATTACCCAGGTCCCTCCCCTCCGCCTTCAACCAAAAAGTGGCAGGAAGAGGAGTAACATGAAGGAGGCAGCAATTGGCCTATTTATGAAGGCTACTGCAGCCCTCAGAACCCCCCAAACTGTTCAAGAGGACTTTGCATACATAACAGCCTGCAAAATGCTGGAAATGGAGAAGGGCCAATGCCTCTTATGTGAGTATATCATCTTCCAAGCAATAAATAAGGGGTTGAGGGGCCAACTCACAAGCCAAAGCCACGTTTGCGAGCTCAAACATGGTCCTCCTCCTCCAGGTCCTCCTCCTCCTCCTGCCACACCTCCAACACCAGAGCCACAGCCTGGAAGGAAGCGTGTAAGGAAGACCAGAGAGTGATGGCCTGGTTTCAGTCTGGTCTGACAAAAGATGCAGGCTCTTGTATGACCACAGCCTGGGGATATGTATATCATCTGCTGCTGTTCATGATCTCTTGGACTTCTGGACCAGATTGTACTCCTTTATATATGGACTCAGGCCACCAATTTTGCATTAAAATAATTTATGTGTGCCCTGGGGGCCAAAGGCTTCGCCAATTTCTGCTATTTATCCAGTGTTGCCTCCCTCTTTCTTTGGTTATGACCCCTTAATAAAGGTATTTTTATTTCTATTATACTCGCCTATGTGTTTTTTTTTCTCCAAAAAGGACAGTTTGTTTGTGAGGAGGCAGGTACATTTCAAAAATACAATGTGAAATTAACAAGAGACACCAACACCAAGCAATCTCCTTGAGATTAAATAATACAAGATACTAATGGTGTTGTGGTAACTTGACACACAAAACACACCCAAAACTATTCTGGAGTAAAAAAAAAAAAAAATTACAAAAAATAACAGTAGATCAGGATTGCAAAAAATAAAAAAAAATGTAAAAACATCCAAAAATTTATTTTTTTCCGGGAGATGTGACTAATCAAAATATTATATTCATGAAATCATGATAAATAATAAAGAAAGAAGTTTGTGAGAAGTCTATGTGAATATGAGCAGCAAAACAACTTCATTCTTCTAGCATTATAAAGAAGAACAGAGTGCGCTGCAATTTAAAACATTGCAGCCTGACGAAAGTGCTATATCCATTAATTTTAACAGACCGAGCAGTTCCATATTGGAATTTATTCTGAGCATGCGTGGCACTTTGTGCGTCGGAATTGTCCACACACAGTCGGAATTTATGCAAACGGATTTTGTTGTCGGAAAATTTTATAGCCTGCTCTCAAACTTTTTGTGTGTCGGAAATTCCGATAGAAAAAGTCCGATGGAGCCCACACACGGTCGGTCTTTCCGACAACAAGCTCCGATCGCACATTTTCCATCGGAAAATCCAACCGTGTGTACAGGGCATAAGAGGTGTAAAAATGTGGAATAGACTCCCTCCAGAGTTGGTTCTGGCCAGCTCAGTGGAATGCTTTAAAAAAGGCCTGGATTCTTTCCTAAATGTACGTAATATAATTGGGTACTCGCATTTAAAGGTAAAGTTGATCCAGGGAAAATCTGATTGCCTCTTGAGGGGTCAGGAAGGATTTTTTTCCCCTGCTGTAGCAAATTGGATCATGCTTTGCTGGGGTTTTTCGTCTTCCTCTGGATCAACTGTGGGTGTAGGATTGTGAATATGGGAATGTATGATTTTTTTTTAGTTTTTTTAATTGGTTGAACTAGATGGACTTTTTTCAACCTGACTAACTATGTAACTATTTAGCCAAGCCTGAGCATGGCTATATAAAAATCACTTGTCACATGTACTGTCTAAGTTATTAAAGACCTCTACAAACAGATAAAGTAAATTTGCCACTAAGTTATTATCTATGTTATCTAAATCCCATCACCAAAGTAAGTAATGCTATCCAGGTGAGGTCCACTGTTTCATCATAGGCAGGCATGTTAACCAGTCCCCACCCAGTGGAGGGAGACTTGTAAATGGCACATATTCCCCCAATGCCCACATCAACTTATTTGGAAGAGAGGTCACACAAATGTCCATAAAGAGCTATTTTAATTTATATGCAATGGGGTTGAAGACAGGGCCCAGGACTCCCTTTGCCTGAAAGATACAAGTGAAAGTTTAAAAGAAGAGTTGCAGCCTTTTTTTGTGGTTAAAATAATACAGTTCTCGGTAGGGTGGGTGTCAGCAATGCTCCATTTACTATGATGCTCCATGGGGAGCATCATAGTAAATGGAGAGATGAAGATACCATATAGTGCAGTATTTTAAGCATGTATCAGACTTTATTCAACATTAGCAGCATACAGGGTACTCACACAGTAAAAACCGAAAGGTACAGTGTATCTAGACGAGCGGCGAGCTCATACACTGCTGACAGTGGGCGGTGCCTGTCCCTATGCGTGGCGTCACGGGTCACGTGGCTTCATTAGGGGATCCCCAGCAGTGTATGAGCTCGCCACTCGTCTAGATACACTGTACCTTTCATTTTTTACTGTGTGAGTTCCCTGTATGCTGCTAATGTTGAATAAAGTCTGATACATGCTTGAAATACTACACTATATGGTATCTTCATCTCTCAATTTACTATGATGCTCCCCATGGATCTGAGGTCTGATAAATGACAGTCCATTACCTAGGACCCCCCTGCACAGGAGACACCACAAGCGCTGTCTGCTCTATGCTGTAACCTCAGTATAGTGAGGTAAGGGGACATTATCTACCACTAGAGGATTGTTGCATGGAGGAGATCCTGCTGCACACTTCACATTCACCACTCTTCTGAACAAATGATTTTTAAACTCAGCTGCTATCTACACGACTTAATTGTCTGTTATCACTAAGGAAGCATTGAAGCTGTTTTTTGTTGCACTAAGTCACCTTTATTGGATTGTATTTTAAGTTTGAGCACCCCCTGTTGGCGCTGGACACTATATTGCATAATGCACAACTATGAAGATCTCTTTGGACATTCGATGTAACATTGTATCATTTGGCAATTTTTTGCTTTTATGTTATTGAGTTTTTAGCCATCTGTTTATTTATATGAATCATGGTTCATTGAACTATAATAATTTCCGGATATTAATTCACAGCACTTTGTACTGGCATTTAATGTCTCAGCGGCAATCACTATCTTATTGAAAAAAAAATATTGTATTATTTTTTTTTAATTTTATTGTAGATTTCACCATGGTTTTATTTTTATTTAAGCTGAGAGATACATATGTATAGTTTTTTTGGTGGGCTCCACCCTTTATTTGTTATTATTTTTTTCTATTATGCACATACTGCCTGCATGTCCACATAGTGCTATATTCCCCATGGTGGTTTAGATCACCATCCTATACCTCAGTAAAGACAAGAGTTGATACCCAGTACACCTAGATATTATAATTTATTGTAGGATTAGCGCAGCACCATCCCCATTTGTCAGTTGTTAGTCACACCAGGGTTTAAGGCTGGACCCCATTCGTTGCAAGCTGCTTTTCCCTATCTAAAACCACCTATAACACCACTGCTTGGTAGCGCAGGAATAATACTCCCTATATTACACTTTTATTGTTTGACTTTAAGCATTATTAAAATCACTGCTCCTGAAAAAATGTCAGTTTTTAAAACTTTTTTTTGCATTGATCCATGTCCCCTGGGGCAGGACCCAGGTCCCCAAACACTTTTTATGACAATACCATGCATATAAGCCTTTAAAATTAGCAATTTTGATTTCTCCCTTAGACTTTTAAAGGGTGTTCCGCAGCTTTCAAATTTGCTGCGAACACCCCAAATTTTTCGCTGTTCGGCGAACAGCCGACGTTCGAGTCGAACATGAGTTCCACTCGAACTCGAAGCTCATCCCTATTGGCACCACATAAGAGATAGTAAATAATTATAGAGTATAATACAAGGTATTTCCTATTAACAGGCATTGGTAACCCATATGCAACAGAGCTGCTGTAAGATAGATGCACATACACATGAGTGGTTACATACTACTCAATGAATTTTAAATGTATAAAAGATATATATGGGCCAGTGAATAGGTAGTAAGCCAGGCTTGACTGAGCACCCCATGGAAACTCGACGCATTTCATGGCTATCTGCCATTCATCAGGAGTTGGGCACAGAAGTAAACTGTAAATACAAATGGATATATAATATTAATTAATATGTCCTACCCCTTTAAGGGGAGGAAAAACCTCATAGGCAGAAAGAAATATATACTCACAGGTCGGCTATAACACTGTATTTGGCTGGCAGCGAGGAAGATGGGACCCCAAATGGTTGTCTGTCCGTAGCTGAGGCAATGGACCCCACCCCAGCCAGGAAACCACCCACATGGCATGCTCGACTGCCACAACACATTCCACATGTGTGGGGAGGATTGCAAATAAGGTGTTCTGGAAAAAAATATATGTAAAAAATGTGAAAAACATATGTGAGAAAAATATAAAAAGTGAAAAAATGTGAAACGTGAAAAAACATAAGTGTAAGTGAAAAAAAAATTTATATATAATGATATGTGCATATTCTTATAAATATTATGTGTGTATAAATATACATACACAATGGTACATGGGTGTATTAAATGTGTCAATAAAATGGAAGAAAAAAGGGCTAAAAAAAGAAAAAGAAAAAATTGTGCATACCTTACGTGTATGTGTATCCAGTGGATGGGCTGTGTGTGTTGCCTCCCTGGTGTCAAACACATAGTGAAATGGTAAGGCAATCAAGCTCCCCTGCTTAAGTAATCCAGGTATGGGGAGGGTCTCCGACCAACATCATGCACAACGTCGAATGAGAATCGGAGTTGGCAGTATCATCCACCACTGTCGCAAGCGCCAAAGTGGAGCCCCGCCAACCCCATCTCCGGCGTGAGATGGACCAAGGACGTCCCTGTATTGTGGCGTCAAAAGATGCCGCAAACAGGTCATATCATGACGCTGATGTGCAGGAGGGCCCAACGCCAATATCTCAAAAGAGACTCAGAAGAGAAGCACTCCTGCGCATTGCAGCTCGGGAAAGACAAGAAAAAGGGGGCACCCCCCATCCCCGACCAGCCTCAGTGTAGATAGAGTCCTATAGAACAACAGAGGACCAGTAGAAAAAATATTTTTGATATATAAATAATTAGAAAAAATGGGCTTGGTATCAAATAGTATATCTAATACAGATATTGTATATGTCATTAATATATGTTATATAAACGTTTTGTTGATCAGAGCCCTGTCTTTGTTAGACTGGCTGGCAGGGCTGCTGATAAGGCAGTACAACTGGTCCTGTATTACTGGGCCCAAGTCCCATCAGCTAAACAGGGGGGCCTGGGGCAGCTTTATTGTTCAATTCAGCCTAAACAAATACATGGATTTTACTAGACCACACTCCTGCTCCTACTTGCTTACCAGTGCCTAAACTACTTTTTTTTGGGTCAACAGTGGGGCACAGGAGGTGGGAGAAACTTTTTTTCATTTTTGGGGCATAGGTGGATAAAGTCAGTGCTGGTATTTACTGCACCTTGTGGGGGGTGAATGGGGTGTAGGCGGAGTTGGGGGGCATCATGAAGCCTGTATGGTGCCCCAGGTATCAATGCAAAAAAAAGTTTTTAAAATTGCTGTTTTTTTGGGATCAGTGATATTAATAATGCTTAAAGTGAAACAATAAAAATGAAATATTCATTTAAATATCATGCCTGGGGGGGGGGGGGGTGTCTATAGTATGCTTGTAAAATGGCACATAGAACAGTACCACAGCAAAATTACATTTCTAAAGGAAAAAAAATCATTTAAAACGGATTGCAGCTGTAATGAATTGTCGAGTCTCGGCAATATAGAAAAAACTCATTGAAAAAACGGAATGGGTCCCCCCCAGTCAATTACCAGGCCCTTTTGGTTTGGTATGAATATTAACCGAACCAAAGTTTAAAAAAAAAAATGGATTTTGGGGTCTCCCAAAATCCATACCAGGACCTTCAGATCTGGTATGGATTTTAAGGGGAACCCTGCGGCAAAATAAAAAAATCATGTAGAGTCCCCCCTAAAATCCATACCAGACCAACGGCGTCCGATGAACCAAAAAAAGAAAAAAAAATGCAACAGCTCCGCCTCCATGGGAGGCTCCTAAAAATAAAAAAAATGAAAATGTCTCGCAATATAAATCCATCTCATGCAGAACCGGAAAAAAAACGCAACAGCTCCGCCTCCATGAGAGGCTCCCACCGACTGACACTTCTTCTTGCTTTAACAGCTTTTATATAGCTGAGGGCGGGCCACTCGGTGACATAAACGGGTGACCCCGCCTTCCTCTGACATGATGTCAGAGGGGGTGGGGTCACCCATTTACGTCACCAGGTGGCCCCGCCCTCAGCTATATAACAGCTGTCAAAGCGAGAAGAAGCGTCACTCGGTGGGAGCCTCTCATGGAGGCAGAGCTGTTGCGTTTTTTTTCCCCGGTTCGGCATGAGATGGATTTACATTGCAGGACATTTTCATTTTTTTATTTTTTAATAAAGGATGTGTCTCCTGTCTTTTTTACTGTTTTTGACACTTTTTTTGTGAATTGGTACCCCCCCATGTTGAGGGCATGTGGTCTGGTAAAGTTCGGGAGAGGGGCGCTCTCTCAGCCTGCCAGGTTGCATGCTTGGATAAGGGTCTGGTATGGATTTTGGGGGGACCCCTATGCCATTTTTATAAAAAAAATTGGCGCAGAGTTCGCCTTAATATCCATACCAGACCCAAAGGGCCTGGTAATGGACTGGGGGAACCCATGCCATTTTTTTCTATGAGTTTTATCTATATTGCCGGGACCCGACAATTCATTACTGCCACGATCAGTTTTAGATTACCTTTTTTTCCTTTAGAAATTTCATTTTACTGTGGTACTTTTCTAAACACAGGAAAATGCGCCAACTTACAGGCATACTATAGACACCCCTAGGCATGATATTTAAAGGAATATTTCATTTTTATTGTTTCATTTTAAGCATTATTAAAATCACTGCTCCCAAAAAAAGACGTTTTTAAAACTTTTTTTGCATTGATGCATGTCACCTGGGGCAGGACCCAGGTCCCCAAACTTTTTATGGCAAATACTTGCATATAAGTCTTTAAAATGAGCACTTTTGATTTTTCATATTCGTGTCCCATAAACTTTAATGGTGTTCGTGTGTTCGAACAAATTTTTTGCCTGTTTGCAAGTTCTGGTGCGAACCGAACCGGGTTCAAGCCTCACTTTCATCCTGTGGCCATATTAAAAATAAAACGGGGAGGAAACAAAACAACAAGTGGGTTCTCGATTCCTAATTTACACAAACCAAAAGCAGAAATTACGGTTACCGCCATCTAGTGGAAAAATTTTAAAAAATCACCTTTATCAAATTAAAAAAAAATGAAAAACAATTTAAAATAAAAGTTAAAGTTTACAAAATTAGGAAAAAGTTGGAGAAAAATCTAAAACAAGGTATAGATCAATTTCCACAGTATTATTCTACTGGACTATAAGTTAAAAATTGTCAACCATTAATAGAAACATATTACTTGTTCAGGTCATATAGAGAGTAAGTTTTGAATTTTCCTTTTGGGGTAACCCCCTTACCAATGGTGGATACATTTCTCCAGTACTAATAAGATAGTCCCTTGTTGTGAATAGCCAAATTATATTGTGGAGCACTATGGCCCTTACAGCCATTCCTTATGTTGTTTAAACTATTTATATTCCCTCAAACGAATACCCAGTGCCTGTGTGGCCCTGCCAACATATTGCAGGCTACATGGACACTGGAGTTAATAAACAGCATGGGTAGTGGCACAAGTGATAAAATATTTGCTGTCATAATTCCTAGACATCACAGTGGATGTGAAAGATTTATGCAAAAAAAGTTTGCCTAATGGGTCTGTCAATTACATTAGGAGTGTATGCAACTAAATGTAAATGTCTGGTACCTACTCTTAGGAATGTATTTCTTAGTATATTAAGCCTGATCTTATATTTTTAGGCACAGAATCTTTCAAATGTACATTCTAAAAAGAGTATAAGCAATATAAAGAAAGGTATTTTCCAGCATCTGTGTTTAGTACAAGCCTTACAGAAAAATATTTTTATATTTTTACATTTTTTTGGATTCATTTTTTTTTAAATATTCCCACAGTAATGAAATTGAAGCACTTTGCTGTCAATCTCACCTCGAGACAAAGTTGAATCACCTAATTAGGGAAAGTTAGTACTGTACCATCTACAGTTCTTTTATTTTATTTTTTAAGTTCCAATTATTCCCACAGGCATTCTCACCATGTGATGTAATTACAGCCGTTTGTCTTCATTTATTATAAGAATTGTCAGTTTCTACTGATGTATACAAAACCTACACCCTGCTGAAATATTTTTTCAAAAAAATGTGCCCAGCTAAAGTAGATTCTTCTTCTTTTTAACTTCTAAGATAAACATATCTGTAATTATTATATTATATATTTATATAAATCCTATAATATGGGAAAAGAATCATTTTTAGAAACTCTGACCTAGTCATCAAAAAATCCAAGATGTCATAGACAGAATATCTATAATATGTGCTGCAGCTAGCAACCGAGAATATACCTCTGTCTTAACTAGTAGGTAGGGATGGGCCTGAACGACCCCCTGTTCGGTTTGCGGCACAGCAGTGATTTACTGATGCTTAAAAGGAGAAGTCCAACCTGAGCTTTTTAGGCCAGGCTTCTCTTAAAGGGGTTGTAAAGGTAATTTTTTTTTTTTTTTTTTTTTTTTAAATAACAAACATGTTATACTTACCTTCACTGTGCAGCTCGTTCTGCACAGAGTGGCCCCGAACCTGGTCTTCTGGGGTCCCTCGGCGGCTGTTTCAGCTCCTCCCCGCAAGCATTAACCACCTTAATGCGAGCTCCCTCGCATGGTGGTGAGTGCTTGCGGGCGCGCTCCCGTAAAACAGCCGGCGGCTATAGCCGCTCGCTGTATCACTCGCCCCCGCCCCCCGGCGCGCCGCGTCATCGGATGTGATTGACAGCAGCGCGAGCCAATGGCTGCGCTGCTTTCAATCCATCCACTGCAGCCAATCAGCGACCAGGCTGAGCTGCAATGGAGATGACGAGAACGAGCAGCGAAGATTCGAGGCGTCAGGTAAGTAAAACGGGGGGGCTGGGGGCGGCGGTATTGTCAAAAGTTTTTTCACCTTAATGCATAGAATGCATTAAGGTGAAAAAATTTTTACCTTTACAACCCCTTTAAGGTTCACAGGAGTGCAATTTGTTTTGCACTCCTGTGACCTGTTTTTAGCAGAGATCGGTATAAAGTCCACTCTCCGCTGACGTCACTGCAATCGGTCAAGGCAGTGCATCATCCCGACTTAGGAAGACTGGATCCGCCATCTGCCTGGACTGATGGCAGCCTCAGCCTCTCAGCTCCCTGCTGAGAGGCTGAGATGGCTGCTCCTCACCCCTCCACAGGTCAGCTCTTCAATGAGTGTGAAGGAGCAGAGCATGAGAGATGCTGATTGATGGCAGCATCTCTCCACTCAGGGAGGTGAGAGAACCAAGCCATTGGCGATGTTTAGTCTCTCGGTTCTCAGTGAAGAGGTGGCAGGGGACAGACGCAGTAATGGAGCATCAGTCTGATGCTGCATCCAATAAGGTAAGTATGAATACCCCATAAAAAAAACATGCTTCTCTTTTTAAGTGAAACCATCAAAATGAAACAATAAAAAAGAAAAAAGAAAAAATCTTTAAATATAGTGCCTGGGCTGTCCCCTTAGTCTGCATGTAATGTGCCGTGTATAGAGCCTGCTGCAGCAATAATGACATTTATAAAGCCAAAAAATTACATTTTCCATTCAAGCTTTCTTGTTTTTATAAACAATGGCTTGGGGAGCAAGTCAGTATGATGAGGCCACAATTTAGTGCACTTGGAAAAAAAGTAGAGATTTTTGGATAAACTCTGGTGTCTTTCGCAGACTTTGGATAAAAGTAACAGGTGTGGAAAAATTGGGCTTTGGGTGTCAGTGGGGCCTTCACACCGCAACCCTATAGAGGTACTCTTAATGAAAGCAAGAATTGGCCTTGTTGTCAAAAACTGAAATGATATACACCTGTCAAACAGGTGCGGAAAAAATGGTACTTGGGTGTTAATTGTGCCCATGAAACCTACACTAAAAAAAATCTTCTAGATGAAATCAACACCCACAAAGCTAGGCAGCCTAGACAGTCTTTCAGAGATTCGAGATCCAGAAAGCACTTAATTAGCAACATCGGAATCAGGGGCTTGATAGCTGCTGATAATACAGGAGTCAGAGCTGATTGATTTTGATAAATGTCAGCCAGTCCATGGAGTCTGTGCACAGATGTGCTCTCTTATCTGTCACAAAACCTCCAGCAACACTGAATGCCCTTTCGGAAGCCACATTTGATGCAGGTCAGCCCAGCAGCTCTTTTCCATACTGGGCAAGTTGTGGCCAGTAGTCCATTCTCATGACCCAGTAACCCAGTGGATCATTAACTGGAAAGCTCTCCATATTTGTTTTTACCCCTAGATAATCTCACACCATATGATGAAGACGCTGCCGATAGGATTTGGAAGCTGACAGCCATAGGCGCAGAGGACTAAAAAAATGTTCAAAGGCATCACTGAGGCCCCCTTCTCCACCACTCCTCTCTTGACCAACAGAAGCCTCAAAACTATGTCTTCCACAAGACTATAACCAACCAGAGAATGGTTAAACTCCTCTTTAAACACTTCTATACCAGGCCATAGTAAAATAATGCCAGCAGGAACACTCTCCCATACTGGGCGGGCATCATATGACTTCCTCCCATTCTCGCCTCTCCTGCGGGCCCCCGGTGATCTTGGATGGGGCATGTCCCTCATAACACAGCCCATCCCAGATCAGTGTAAAGAGACAATAAAAATGTTTCTTTACCACGTGACCAGCTGTGCCCAATAACAGCCGGTCACATGCACTGTTCTCATGCACGGCACTCGTGTGCGCCCCTAGTACCAAGTGACTGGCTGTATCCGGCTGTGTCCAGTCACAGGATGTAAACGAATCACGGTAACGAGCTGTTACCGGGTTCTCCTCCTCACACAACGATTGTGTGAGGAGGAGATTGCGGTAACAACTTGTTACTGCTTACAGTGCACACCAACACATGCTGATTGCCCCCCCAGTAATAAAGAGGACCTGTCACAAGCCCATCAAAGTACCTGTCTCCGGCCCGTCAAAGTACCTGTCACCAGCCCATCAGATTACCCCTGCCCATCAGATTACCCAAGTACCTGTCACCAGCCTGAGTACTGGTCATAAGCCCATCAGAGTACCCGAATACCCGAGTACCCGAATACCTGTCAACAGCCCATCAGAGTACCTGTCACCAGCCCATCAGTGTACCAGAGTACCTGTCACCAGCCCATCAGTGTACCAGAGTACCTGTCACCAGCCCATCAGTGTACCAGAGTACCTGTCACCAGCCCATCAAAGCACCCGAATACCTATCTCCAGCCCATCAGATTACCCGAGTACCTGTCACCAGCTCATCAGAGTACCTGAGTACCTGTCACCAGCCCATCAGAGTACCTGAGTACCTGTCTGCAGCCCATCAGATTACCTGAGTACCTGTCACCAGCCCATCAGAGTACCAGAGTATCTGTCACCAGTCCATCAGAGTACCCAAGTACCTGTCACCAGCCCATCAGAGCACCCAAGTACCTGTCACCAGCCCATCAGAGCACCCAAGTACCTGTCTCCAGCCCATCAGAGTACCTGAGTACCTGTCACCAGCCAATCAGAGTACCTGAGTACTGGTCACCGGACAATCAGAGTTTCTGAGTACCTGTAACCAGAACATTAGAGTACCTGAATACCTGTCACCAGCCCATCAGAGTACCTGTCACCAGCCCATCAGAGTACTAGAGTACCCATCACCAGCCCATCAGAGCACCCGAGTACCTATCTGCAGCCCATCAGATTACCAGAGTACCTGTCACCAGCCCATCAGAGTACCCGAGTACCTGTCTGCAGCCCATCAGATTACCCAAGTACCTGTCACCAGCCCATCAGAGTACACAAGTACCTGTCACCAGCCCATTAGTGTACCCAAGTATCTGTCACCAACCCATCAGAGTATCCGAGTACGTGTCACCAGCCCATCAGAGCACCCGAGTACCTATCTGCAGCCCATTAGAGCACCCGAGTACCTGTCTCCAGCCCATCAGAGTACCCGAGTACCTATCTGCAGCCCATCAGATTACCAGGCTAATATGCATGGTATTATCCTAAAAAGGGTTTGGGGACCCAGGTCCTGCCCCAGGGGACATGTATCAATGCAAAAAAAAGTTTTAAAAACAGCCTTTTTTTTGGGAGCAGTGATTTTAATGATGCTTAAAGTGAAAAAATAAAAGTGAAATATTCCATTAACCACTTCAGCCCCGGAAGGTTTTACCCCCTTCCTGACCAGAGCACTTTTTACAATTTGGCACTGCGTCGCTTTAACTGCTAATTGCGCGGCCATGCAATGTTGTAAGTTTGCGTCCTTTTCTTCCCACAAATAGAGCTTTCTTTTGATGGTATTTGAGCACCTCTGCGGTTTTTATTTTTTGCGCTATAAATGGAAAAAGACCGAAAATTTTGAAAAAAAACGATATTTTCAAATTTTTGTTATAAAAAAAATCCAATAAACTCAATTTTAGTCATACATTTAGGCCAAAATGTATTCAGCCACATGTCTTTGGTAAAAAAAAGTCAATAAGCGTATATTTATTGATTTGCACAACCCAAAATACATTTTGATGCTTCTCCTGAGTATGGGGATACCACATGTGTGAGACACCAATCACCAATCACCAATCACCGCCTTCAGGATTTCTAAGGGCGTACATTTTTGATTTCACTCCTCATTACCTATCACAGTTTTGAAGGCCATAAAATGCTAAGATGGCACAACCCCCCCCCCCCCCAATGACCCAATTTTGGAAAGTAGACACCCCAAGCTATTTGCTGAGAGCCATGTTAAGTCCATGGAATATTTTATATTTTGCCACAAGTTGCTGGAAAATGACAAACTTTTTTTTTTTTGCACAAAGTTGTCACTAAATGATATATTGCTCACACAGGCCATGGGCATATGTGGAATTGCACCCCCAAAAAACATTCTGCTGCTTCTCTTGAGTACGGGGATACCACATGTGTGAGACTTTTTGGGAGCCTAGCCGCGTACGGGGCCCCAAAACCAAGCACCGCCTTCAGGATTTCTAAAGGCGTAAATTTTTTATTTCACTCCTCACTACCTATCACAGTTTTGAAGGCAATAAAATGCTAAGATGGCATAACCCCCCCCAAAATGACCCCATTTTGGAAAGTAGACACCCCAAGCTATTTGCTGAGAGGCATGTTGAGTCCATGGAATATTCTATATTTTTCCACAAGTTGCGGGAAAATTACAAACTTTTTTTTTTGCACAAAGTTGTCACTAAATGATTTATTGCTCAAACATGCCATGGGCATATGTGGAATTACACCCCAAATTACATTCTGCTGCTTCTCCTGAGTACGGGGATACCACATGTGTGGGACTTTTTGGGAGCCTAGCCGCGTACGGGGCCCGAAACCAAGCACCGCCTTCAGGATTTCTAAGGGCGTAAATTTTTGATTTCACTCCTCACTACCTATCACAGTTTTGAAGGCCATAAAATGCCCAGATAGCAAACCCCCCCCCCCCCAAATGACCCCATTTTGGAAAGTAGACGCCCCAAGCTATTTGCTGAGAGGCATGTTGAGTCCATGGAATATTTTATATTTTGCCACAAGTTGCAGGAAAATGACAAACTTTTTTTTTTGCACAAAGTTGTCACTAAATGATATATTGCTCACACAGGCCATGGGCATATGTGGAATTGCACCCCAAAATACATTCTACTGATTCTCCTGAGTACAGGGATACCACATGTGTGGGACTTTTTGGGAGCCTAGCCGCGTACGGGGCCCCGAAAACCAAGCACCACCTTCAGGATTTCTAAGGGCCTGTGATGTACCTATCACAGTTTTGAAGGCCATAAAATGCTACACCCCAAGCTATTTTCTGAGAGGCATGGTGAGTATTTTGCAGCTCTCATTTGTTTTTGAAAATGAAGAAAAAAAAGAACAATGTTTTTTTTTTTCTTTTTTCAAATTTCAAAACTTTGTGACAAAAAGTGAGGTCTGTAAAATACTCACCATACCTCTCAGCAAATAGCTTGGGGTGTCTACTTTCCAAAATGGGGTCATTTGGGGGGGGGGGGTTGTGCTATCTGGGCATTCCATGGCCTCCGAAACTGTGATAGGCAGTGAGAAGTGAAATCAAAAATTTACACCAGAAACCCTGAAGGTGGTGCTTGGTTTTCGGGATCCCGTACGTGGCTAGGCTCCCAAAAAGTCTCACACATGTGGTATCCCTGTACTCAGGAGAAGCAACAAAGTGTGTTTTGGGGTGTAATTTCACATATGCCCATGTCATATTTGAGCAATATATCATTTAGTGACAACTTTGTGCAAAAAAAAAAAAATTGTCTTTTTCCCGCAAATTGTGTCACAATATAAAATATTCCATGGACTCGACATGCCTCTCAGCAAATAGCTTGGGGTGTCTACTTTCCAAAATGGGGTCATTTGGGGGGGTTTTGAACTGTCCTGGCATTTTATGCACAACATTTAGAAGCCAATGTCACACATCACCCACTCTTCTAACCACTTGAAGACAAAGCCCTTTCTGACACTTTTTGTTTACAAGAAAATTACTTTGAACCCCCAAACATTATATATATTTTTTAAAGCAAAGGCCCTACAGATTAAAATGATGAGTGTTTCATTTTTTTTTTTTTACACAGTATTTGCGCAGCGATTTTTCAAACACATTTTTTGGGGAAAAAACACACATTTTTAAATTTGAATGCACTAAAACACACTATGTTGCCCAAATGTTTGATGAAATAAAAAAGATGATCTTAGGCAGAGTACATGGATACCAAACACGACATGCTTTAAAATTGCGCACAAACGTGCAATGGCAACAAACTACATACATTTTTAAAAGCCTTTACAGGTTACCACTTTAGATTTACAGAGGAGGTTTACTACTATAAATACTTCCCTCGATCTGACCTTCATGGTGATACCTCACATGCATGGTGCAATTGCTGTTTACATTTGACGCCAGACCAATGCTTGCGTTTAAGCCTTTGCCTTAGAGCAGGGGGGAACAGGGGTTTTTTTTTTCTTTATTTTTTTTTTTTTTGCTTTTTTATCTTATTTTTAAACTGTTCCTTTCATTTTTTTATTTTTTTTTATCATTTTTATTGTTATCTCAGGGAATGTAAATATCCCCTATGATAGCAATAGGTAGTGACAGGTACTCTTTTTTGAAAAAAATTGGGGTCTATTAGACCCTAGATCTCTCCTCTGCCCTCAAAGCATCTGACCACACCAAGATTGGAGTGATAAAATGCTTTCTCAATTTCCCAATGGCGCTGTTTACATCCGGCAAAATCTAAGTTATGAAATGCTCGTAGCTTCCGGTATCTTAGGCCATAGAGATGATTGGAGCCATTCTGGTCTCTGATCAGCTCTAAGGTCAGCTGGCTGAATCACTGGCTGCATTCTCGGGTTCCCTGTTCCTCTTCCTGGAATTTAAGGAAGGATCCAGTCCGTCTTGAAGCTCTGTATAGCACATGAGCGTTCAGCAAAGCCAACTGAAATAAGTACACAGACACTTTTTTATACCAGCGTCTGGCCTTACCGGCAACTAGGTACGGCACTAACAACTGGTCGTTGAGGTCCACCCCTCCCATATTTTGGTTATATTCGTGGACACAGAGGGGTTTCTCCACAACACCAGGCGCCGTAGTAATTTGGACAGTCGTGTCTGCATGAAGGGAGGTAAGAACGAAAACATTCTTATTATCCCTCCACTTCATAGCGAGCAAATTATTACACTGCAAGCAGGCTCCCTCCCCCAGCCTAAAACAGGAATCTACAAGCTGCTGGGGAAAGCCCCGGCGATTAGGTCGCACGGGGCCACATGCTTCAATCTTATGATCAAAAAGGTGACTAAAAGTGGCACGCTCGTGTAATAATTGTCCACATATAAGTGGTACCCCTTTCCGAATAAGGGTGACACCAAGTCCCACACAATCTTGCCAGTGCTTCCTATGTAGTCAGGGCAGTTTGTCGGCTCTACATGGCTATCTTTTCCCTCGTAAACCATAACACTACATGTATAGTCTGTGGCCCTGTCACAGAGCTTATACATCTTGACCCCGTATCTGGCACACTTGCTGGGAAGGTACTGTTTGAATGAAAAGTGGCCAGAAAACTTAATCAGGGACTCATCAACGCAGACAACTTGATGGGGAGTAAACAAGTCTGCAAAATGTTGGATGAAGTGGTTTACGAGGGGCTGAATTTTGTAGAGCCGATCATATCCAGGGTCTCCACAAGGACGACAGAGTTCATTGTTATTGAAGTGCATGAACCGCAAGATCTGTTTGTATCGTGCCCTGGTCATGGAGGCAGAGAACAAGGGCATATGGTGAATTGGGTCAGTGGACCAATATGACCACAACTCACTCTTTTTAGTTATGCCCATGTTGAGGGAAAGGCCCAGAAAGAGCTTAAATTCAGAAACTGTAATTGGTCTCCAATCTCTGGCAAGGAAAGACTGGGGCATAGTGGCGATGTGTTGATCAGCGTACAAATTGCTTTGGTCCACAATAGATCTATAGAGATCTTCTGTGAAAAACAGCAAATAAAAGTCAAATGGCGTAAAATCAACGGTTTCCACCTGAATGCCGGGTTGGACAGTGAATGGGGAAAGTACGGGTGCTGCAGAAGCGGTGGGTTCCCAATTAGGATTGGCGAATGCAGCAGGAAGGGCACTATGGGTACGACGGGCCTGTGTTCATCTTCTTGGTGGCAGGGGGACACTACTTGTGCTTGCCACCTCGCCAGCTTGAACTGCACTTATGGGACTCACCACGTCACCAAGTGTTACTGCAGTGCTGGATGTACAACCAGGGTGTACTAGGCCGCTGATGCTTGCCAATTCACCAGAAGGAATAGTGGCGCTAGTACTGCTCTGCTCCATATGAGAGCCCTGCGGTTCTTGCACCTCAACAGCAGAAGAAGAAGATTGGGGTCTGGTACCCTGACCTTGGCAGGGACAACAACACCATCATCAGAGCTATCTGTCATGGAGCCGCTGCTGTCTACAGGTTCATATTCTGAGCCTGAATCTGACAGATGAGTGACTTCCTATTCACTATCTGTCATACTCAGAAACGTGCAAACCTCTTCACCAGTGTACCTTTGATTTGCCATTTTGGGCTCTAAATTTAGTGGTACACTAGTGAGACTCACAGGCAAAAAAGCTCCCGACTGTTAGAGACTGTATTAAAACGCTACCAAAAAACTGTTAGCGATCGCAGGGATCAGGCCTGACTCTGCGAACGCTGCAGTTATGTGTTTAGTGTTTTGTAAGTGACAGTGCTCGATCGATACTGCACTTGGGTGGGCTGGGCAGAGGGGTAAAACGCAGGTGCTAGCAGGTATCTGGGCTGATTCCACTATCACTGTGTTTTTGGGAACCCTAAACTGCTGGGGACGCTAGTATAGATCTGATATTGATCCGTTCAGATACTATACCACTAAGGGAGGTGTATGCTGTGTGAGTGGGTGTTAGTGGCACTGGCACTAACCTGACGCTGCCTGGGGTGACACAGACCCTATCTGACCCTAAAACTTAACTTATATCACTGCCGGGTGATTAGGGGGTTAAACCTTTATTGGGTAATAAACAGCGGGTGCCCTGAAACTATAATAAACAAACAAACTAACCAGCGTCACCCCTAACAGTTATACGGTGATCGCTGGTGAAAGGGTTAACTAGGGGGCAATCAGGGGTTTAAAACCTTTACTAGGTAGTATATGGGGGTCCCTGACTCTATAAAAAGCTGACGGCGAACCTAAATACTTGCCTCCTAACTAGCGTCACCTGTGATACTATTACAGCGATCAGAAAAATGATCGCTTAGTGACACTGGCGACGGGGGGTGACATGGGGTTAAAACTTTATTAGGGGGTTAGGGGGGGTACCCTAGACCTAAAGGGGCCTACCACTAACTGCCCTACCACTTATAACTGTCACAAACTGACACCAATGCAATAATCAAAAAAAAAAACTGCTAATGGTGTCACTGTGACAGGGGGTGCAGGAGGGTGATCGGGGGGTGATGGGGGGGGGTGAAAAGTGTGCCTAGAGTGTTCTACTGTAAGTGTAGTGTTGGTGCAGACTTACTTGATGTCTTCACTCCTCGCCACTGGAACGAAAAATCTACTCGAGGAGAGAGGACATCACTTCCTCCACTTCTGTTTACATTACAGAAGCCGAGGAAGCCTGTCATTCGCCAGGAGCGATCATGAGGGGGTGGCCATGAAACAGTGACCTCCCCCTCACCTCGGATCGCTCCTGACAAGAATCCAACCGCCGCAGGCACCGGAGGGTCCGATCCGCCCCCCCGCCCGCGGGCAGGCAGGGACGTACAGGTAAGCCCTTATGCCTGCCCGTGCCATTGTGCCGACGTACATTGGCGTGCAGTGGCACATGTTGCACATGGTGGCGCATGTTTCCCGTGTTTAGAACAGTCCCTGCACAAAGTGACATTTTTAAAGGAATAAAAGTAATTTAAAACTGCTTGTGGCTTTAATGTAATGTCGGGTCACGGCAATATGGATGAAAATCAGTTAGACAAACGACATAGGTACCCCCCCAGTCCAGGCCCTTTGGGTCTTGTATGGATATTAAGGGGAACCCCGTACCCAAATTAAAAAAAAGGAAAGGCTTGGGGCCCCTAGGCCCTATATACTCTGAACAGCAGTATACAGGCGGTGCAAACAAGACAGGGACTGTAGGTTTGTTGTTAAGTAGAATCTGTTTGTAATTTTGAACTGGTACATTTTTAAAGTGTAGCTCCAGCCAAACAATCTATTTTTAAGCTTTTTGGAAAACATAGGTAAGGGTTATCACCCCTGTAAAGTTTGTTTTACTGTCTGTGCACCTCTTCAGAAGATTTCACCTCACTTTCTGTCCCAATGACAAATGTTTTTTGAAAATTTGGGGTTTTTAGTGAAACAAGGATTGGTGATAAAGCATCAGTGAAGAGGAGACACATTTTTTCCCATATTAACTGTTATGCCCCGTACACACGGTCGGATTTCCCGACCGAAATTGTGAGATCGGAGCGCGTTGTCGGAAAATACGACCGTGTGTGGGCTCCATCGGACTTTTTCCATCGGATTTTCCGCCACACAAAGTTTGAGAGCAGGTTATAAAATTTTCCGACAACAAAATCCGATTCCGTCAATTCCGACCGTGTGTGGACAATTCCGACGCACAAAGTGCGGTCTGGTAAAATTAGCGTTCGGAATGGATAGAGCACTTTCGTCAGGCTGCAATGTTAAAAATTGTTTAATGCAGCGCACTCTCTTCTTCTTTATAATGCTACAAGAATGAAGTAGTTTTGTTGCTCATATTCACACAGAGTTCTTACAAACTTATTTCTTTATTATTTATCGTGCTCCCCTCAATATATTTTGATTTCTCACATCTGACAAAAATTTTTTTTTGGTTATTTTTTTTTGGTTTTGTATTTTTTTCAAGGCTGATTTTTATTTTTTTATTTTTTGCTGGGTGTGTATTTGTTTTAAGGCTGATGTTTTTTTTTTGTTTTTTTTTACTCAAGAATATTTTTGTGTGTGTTTTGTGTGTCAAGTTACCACAACACCATTATTATCTTGTATTATTTAATCTCAATAAGATTGTTTGGTGTTGGTGTCTCTTGTTAATTTCACATTGTATTTTTGAAATGTACCTGCCTCCTCACAAACAAACTGTCCTTTTTGAAAAAAAACATACATAGGCGAGTATAATTGAAACAAAAATTCCTTTATTAAGGGTTCAGAACGAAACAAAGAGGGAGGCAACGCTGGAGAAACATCAGAAATTGGCGAAGCTTTGGACCCCTAGGGCAGACATCAATTATTTTACTGCAAAATTGGTGGCCTGAGGAGTCCATATCTAAGGGACTGCAGTCTGGTCCAGAAGTCCCAGAGATCCAGAAAGCAGCAGATGACATGTATGTCCCCAGGCTGTGGTACTACAAGAGGCTGCATATTTTGCCAGACCAGACTGAACCCAGGGTTATCACTCTCTGGTCTTCCTTCCCGGCTGTGGCTCTGGTGTTGGAGATGTGGCAGGAGGAGGAGTAGGACCTGGAGGAGGAGGAGGACCTGGAGGAGGAGGAGTAGGACCTGGAGGAGGAGGAGGACCATGGGTGAGGTGACAAATGTGGGTTGCACATGTGAGTTGGCCCCTCAACCCCTTATTTAGAGCTTCCAAAATTAAGAACTCACACAGGAGCCATTGGCCCTCCTCCATCTGCATGATTTTGCAGGCAGTTATGCCAGCAAAATCCTCCTCCACACTGTGTGGTGTTCTGAGAGCCTCAGTAGCCTTCCAAAAGAGGCCTATGGCAGCCTCCTCCAGGTTACTCCTCCTCCTGCCACTTTGTCTTTGAAGGTGTAGGGGAGGGACCTGGATATCATGCAGCCTGCTTGGCCCGGCCACCTCCTGGCTGAGACTTCCCTGTGTATGAAAAAGGGACATGGTTTTAGTTTTTGCATCATCAATCACAATCCTAAATTAGTACTCCTAACTTACATATATTTAACATCATTTATTGGACAACCAAAAATATTTAGAAGAATGCTATACCTGACTCAAGCTGCGCTCCTCCACATGTAGCTGCCTGGAAGGCCCAGGTTGGGCATAAGAAGACTCAGCGGGGGAGGGGGGGGGCGTGGAAGGAAGACTGGAGAGTGCTGGCCTGGGTTCAGTCTGACCTGCCAGAAAATGCAATCTGTCATAGTACCACAGCCTGGGGACATAAATGTCATCTGCAGCTCCTGATCTCTGGGAATCCTGGACCTTCTTGTGCTCCCTTAGATAAGTGCTCCTCAAGCCACCAATTAGGATCTTCAAATAGGTGATGTCTGCCATGGGGATCACCGACTTCACAAATTGCAGCAAATTATCCAGCGCTGCGTTCCTCTTTGTTTGGTTCTTATATTCAGGGTGATTTATCTGCCACAGACAGGGCAGCTCCCTGAACATATCTATGAAAATTGGCATAAAGTCCTGATCCTTCAAGATATCCATTTTCACTGCAAGACACAACACAAGACAAACCCTAATGTCAGCCTTAAGTCTTCTAAACTTGTGCAAATACAGGCCTAGAAGCAGTATAGGCCCAATGTTAAATCTTACCTTCGCTATCACGAATCGGCGCCTCCGTTACTCCTTCCTCCACTCACAGATCGTACGTACTACGCACGCGTGTTACGCTTTATAGACACTGCGCATGCGTGAAACTCCGCCCATCCCTGATGTTCTTTCTAGTCTATTCCCCGCCCCTTCTTGTTCAGCACAGTGGGGGAAGAGCACATGGCGGAGACACAGCAAGTGTCAGATAATTACACCAACAAGGAGGAGGAGGAAGAAAGCCCGGAGCCTGAAACATCCCGATCCAGAAGGAGACGATTTAAGGCATTGAATTTGTCCTTTGGGGAGATGTTGGAGATGGTGAACACCCCGTTTTGAAGGCCGACTATGACGGGAAGTATGGACCTCCACCAGGAAGCGGTGGTCGGACCTCAAATTAAGGGAGCATGAGCAGTACAGAAGGATCAGTAGAGTGCTGTAAAAAAAGTAAGTAGTTGTGCTGTGTACCTATTCTTTATGCTTATTACGTTCGTGCTGCTCCATGTGCTTTTCTTAACTGTTGTCCAGTTTAAAATGGCAACTTTCATGTTCATGGGTACATTAATTCGTGCCCATGAACATTGTTCGTTCGGCCTAGAACACACCATTGTTTTGGCCATATGCATTTTAAAACATTTTTTATGGCCTACTTGTCTGAAAATAACTTGGTTGTGTAGATGGGTTTGTAACTAGAATGAAATGCAAACTAGATTCTGTGTAAGGAGAGTACACTCAGCAGCAGTTTTCACATCTGGACTCTGGAGCACTAGTGTGGGACACAAGAACACCCTTTTTATTAGGGGGTCCCACACAGGTGCTCCAGTGTATACTATAGGGGTGTCTCCATCTGTGAAGCTTGTACTAAACAGGTAAGTATTCAAGCTTGACAAAGGACAATAAAATTTCAACATCTTGGAACTCTGCCAAAATAGACAATTGTACCCCACTTCCAAGCAATGTTTCATATTTATAGTTCTGCCATCAAATATCTGTGTGCTAAGCTTACCTATTTGCTTTTACATAGGGGATAAAAGACTCAGAGGACACCCCTCATCCGAGGAGACCACAGACCTCTGGAAGAAGGAGAAATCCACCCAAGCCAAGCAGAGCAGGAGGAGGAGGAAGACGTGATGGAAATTGTCACCACAACAGGTGAGTGTCTGCGACCACAGGCTCAGGTAAGAGATGGATGGCGGCATATTTATAATACATGGTGTGTTTTTGTTTCTATCTTTTTAGGTGATCGGGATGTTGTGGATCCAGGGCATTTCACCTCTGAAAGTGCACAGATCCTGATGGGGGAGATCATGGGGTGTAATAGAGACTTGGAAAACATCCAGAAAAACATCAATGATGTTAAAAAAAAAATGAAGAACATCATTGATGTTTTAGGGAGAGTTTAAAACAAATCCAAATCCCTTTGTTTTTTTGTGAGCTAAAAATTTTTTTTTTACATATATGCGAAAAGCCAAATTTTGAAGATGCACACAGTGTGTCAACATGTACTATCTGCCATCATGGGAGATCAATGGACGCGTTTTGGGGGTGCAACCCCTTCGTCAATAATAAAGTAGTTGTGAGGAAGGGGTTGCACCCCCAAAACACATCCCTTGATCCCCCATGATGGCAGGTAGCACATGTTGACATTCGGCAATTTGTGTGCATCTTCAAAATTTGGCTTTTCCTGGGGTGACTTCACCCCATCTGAACGCAATATCAAACACAGTTTGTAAATACTCATGTCTGATATTGCCTTCAAGTTCTACCAAATGTGAACTTTGTAAGTTCAAGATTTGTGTCTTTCTTGTTGGTTTTAAACATGCCTGTTTTATCTTAAATGGACATTGCTACTTTTTCTAATGTGACCCCAAAAATTGTTATACAACAAACATGTTGGTTTGTTTTAAGAACCTTTTCTAAATGCACATGTGATTGTGCTGGTATTAAAAAGATTGTTAATCAAAAATGTGTGGATTATTGTTTCAACGCGCCAAAACTTTTGTTGTGCTCTAATTGGTGTTTTCAATGACAATGGGGGTTATTTCCTAAGGTAAAATCCACTTTGCACTACAAGTGCAGTTTCAAGTAAATTAGTAATTTAGTAAATAACACCCAACAGTGCTTTGTAATGTTACACAATCACGCCATTTTCAGGACTCACCACATTTCTGTCATGGTCAGCTAAAAGAAACACAAGCAGTAAATGTCACCAAAGGTTTTAGTAGCTATTTTTTTTTATTATTTGAAAAAGGTTTCAGACATTGTCTGGCATATTGATAGCCCCCCTACCCGCAAAGTATTCAAGGTATCTTAGACGGACTTCATGGGCACTCAGGGGGGGCAAGCCAGGACCGCCACTTTTAAGCGCCATCAGGGTTGTTTCATTTAGAATTCCGGCCTCAGGCCCAACTGAGCCAGCATAGTTGGCAGAATGTTGCCATAAAAAGTTGTGTAGAACACAGCATGCCAGGATGATGTGATTCAGTTTGTACTCCACCATGTGTATGGGTGTAAGAAATAGGCGGAACCAGCTGGCCATGATTCCAAACGTGTTCTCCACCACTCTTCTGGCTCTGGCCAGCCGGTAATTAAAAACCCTCTGGTCCGGGGTGAGGATCCTCATCGGGAATGGCCGCATAAGATGGTCCCCCCAGTGCAAACGCTTCATCTGCATCAAAGACAAATGGGAGTCCTTCCACATTGTGTTCTGGAGGTGGCAAGTCCAAGCTGCCATTCTGGAGACGCCTGTAGAACTCCATCTGGGCGATGACTCCACCATCGGACATCCGGTCATTCTTCCCCATGTCCACATACAGGCACTCGTAATTAGCCGACACCACCGCCAACATCACAATACTATTGAACCCCTTGTAGTTGAAATAGTATGACCCCAAGTTGGGTGGTGGGACGATGTGGACGTGTTTCCCATCAATTGCCCCTCCGCAGTTAGGAAAGTCCCACCGCTGGGCAAAGTGGGAGGCCACAGTCTGCCATTCCTGTGGCGTGGAAGGAAACTGTGGAGTCAAACAACAAAAAAAGTAGTCATTTTGCACATAAACAGGGAAAGCAGATTAGACACAAACATTCTTGGCCAACATCAAGATAACATTTATTTGAGGGAGTTTTTAAAGACCAAAGTATAAGGTACACCTATCAGATTCCCCCTCCCCCCTCTCATGGGCCATTTCTAACATTTTAGGGGGGGAGTTCTTGGACAGGTAACCCTCTCCACTTCATTGAGAGATGAATACCTAAATAATGTGTATTACTTTGGGTACCCCCTCCTTAGTTACACTATTGACAGCCCACTGGACAGGTAAGAAGTGTCATAATACAAAGATATAAATACACACTGTACACATTTGAGCACATTTGGAAATTCTGCTATTACCTATCAAGATAATAATAGGATACAAAAACTTTAAACAGTGCCATTTGAAAGTATTCAGGCAGGCCCTTGCACTACATGCTTTGGGGAATTCATCCATAAATATGACCACAAAAGAGATGGGTATATTGTGTATGGGTTTGGCAAAGTCAGCAGATAGAGGATTGAGGATAGATAGAGAATTGGTATCAGCTGACTTAGCAGTTGGGGGGAGGGAGGGTTCCAAATGATTTGGGGACCCCCAAAAAAAGCCTCTGGCACTCTGCCAGAATTTAACCACTTCAGCCCTGGAAGGATTTACCCCCTTCCTGACCAGAGCACTTTTTACAATTTGGCACTGCGTCGCTTTAACTGCTAATTGCGCGGTCATGCAATGCTGTACCCAAACAAAATTTGCATCCTTTTCTTCCCACAAATAGAGCTTTGTTTTGATGGTATTTGATCACCTCTGCAATTTTTATTTTTTGCGCTATAAATGGAAAAAGACCGAAAATTTTGAAAAAAAATGATATTTTCTACTTTTTGTTATAAAAAATCCAAGAAACTCAATTTTAGTCATACGTTTAGGCCAAAATGTATTCGGCCACATGTCTTTGGTAAAAAAATGTCAATAAGCGTATATTTATTGGTTTCCGCAAAATTTATAGCATCTACAAGCTAGGGTACATTTTCTGGAATTTACACAGCTTTTAGTTTATGACTGCCTATGTCATTTCATGAGGTGCTAAAATGGCAGGGCAGTACAAACCCCCCCCAAATGACCCCATTTTGGAAAGTAGACACCCCAAGAAAATTGCTGAGAGGCATGTTGAGCCCATTGAATATTATTTTTTTTGTCCCAAGTAAATGAATAATGACAAAAAAAAAAAAAATTACAAAAAGTTGTCATTAAATGATATATTGCTCACACAGGCCATGGGCATATGTGGAATTGCACCCCAAAATACATTCAGCTGCTTCTCCTGATTATGGGGATACCACATGTGTGGGACTTTTTGGGAGCCTAGCCACGTACGGGGCCCTGAAAACCAATCACCGCCTTCAGGATGTCTAAGGGCGTAAATTTTTGATTTCACTCCTCACTACCTATCACAGTTTTGAAGGCCATAAAATGCCCAGATGGCACAACCCCCCCCCCCCCAAATGACCCCATTTTGGAAAGTAGACACCCCAAGCTATTTGCTGAGAGGCATGTTGAGTCCATGGAATATTTTATATTTTGACACAAGTTGCGGGAATGTGACAATTTTTTTTTTTTTTTTTTTTTTTGCACAAAGTTGTCACTAAATGATATATTGCTCACACAGGCCATGGGCATATGTGGAATTGCACCCCAAAATACATTTAGCTGCTTCTCTTGAGTATGGGGATACTACATGTGTGGTACTTTTTGGGAGCCTAGCCGCGTACGGGGCCCCGAAAACCAATCACCGCCTTCAGGATTTCTAAGGGTGTAAATTTTTGATTTCCACTCTTCACTGCCTATCACAGTTTCGCAGGCCATGGAATGCCTAGGTGGCACAAACCCCCCCAAATGACCCCATTTTGGAAAGTAGACACCCCAAGCTATTTGCTGAGAGGCATGGTGAGTATTTTGCAGCTCTCATTTGTTTTTGAAAATAAAGAAAGACAAGAAAATACTTTTTTTTTTTTCTTTTTTCAATTTTCAAAACTTTGTGACAAAAAGTAAGGTCTGCAAAATACTTACTATACCTCTCAGCAAATAGCTTGGGGTGTCTACTTTCCAAAATAGGGTCATTTGGGGGGGTTTGTGCCACCTGGACATTCCATGGCCTCTGAAACTGTGATAGGCAGTGAAGAGTGAAATCAAAAATTTACGCCCTTAGAAAGCCTGAAGGCGGTGCTTGGTTTTCGGGGTCCCGTACGCGGCTAGGCTCCCAAAAAGTCTCACACATGTGGTATCCCCGTACTCAGGAGAGGCAACAGAATGTATTTTAGGGTGTAATTTCACATATTCCCATGACATGTTTGAGCAATATATCATTTAGTGACAACTTTGTGCAAAAAAAAAAAATTTGTCTTTTTCCCGCAACTTGTGTCACCATATAAAATATTCCATGAACTCGACATGCCTCTCAGCAAATAGCTTGGGGTTTCTACTTTCCAAAATGGGGTCATTTGGGGGGTTTCGAACTGTCCTGGCATTTTATGCACAACATTTAGAAGCTTATGACACACATCACCCACTCTTCTAACCACTTGAAGACAAAGCCCTTTCTGACACTTTTTTGTTTACATGAAAAAATATTTTTTTTGCAAGAAAATTACTTTGAACCCCCAAACATTATATATTTTTTAAAGCAAAGGCCCTACAGATTAAAATGGTAGGTGTTTCATTTTTTTTCACACAGTATTTGCGCAGCGATTTTTCAAACGCATTTTTGGGGGAAAAAACACACTTTTTTAAATTTGAATGCACTAAAACACACTATATTGCCCAAATGTTTGATGAAATAAAAAAAGATGATCTTAGGCCGAGTACATGGATACCAAACATGACATGCCTTGAAATTGCACACAAACGTGCAGTGGCAACAAAGTAAATACATTTTTAAAAGCCTTTAAAAGCCTTTACAGATTACCACTTTAGATTTACAGAGGAGGTCTACTGCTAAAATTACTACCCTCGATCTGACCTTCGCGGTGATACCTCACATGCATGGTGCAATTGCTGTTTACATTTGATGCCAGACCGACGCTTGCGTTCACCTTAGCGTGAGAGCAGGGGGGGACAGGGGTGCTTTTTTTTTTTTTTTTTTTTAAATCTTATTTTTAAACTGTTCCTTTCATTTTTTTTTAATCATTTTTATTGTTATCTCAGGGAATGTAAATATCCCCTATGATAGCAATAGGTAGTGACAGGTACTCTTTTTTGAAAAAATTGGGGTCTATTAGACCCTAGATCTCTCCTCTGCCCTCAAAGCATCTGACTACACCAAGATCGGTGTGATAAAATGCTTTCCCAGTTTCCCAATGGCGCTGTTTACATCCGGCGAAATCTAAGTCATGAAATGCTCGTAGCTTCTGGTTTCTTAGGCCATAGAGATGTTTGGAGCCACTCTGGTCTCTGATCAGCTCTATGGTCAGCTGGCTGAATCACCGGATGCATTCTCAGGTTCCCTGTTGAGACAGGAGAGCCAGAGAAAAACATGGAAGACGGTGGGGGCGATTCCCTCCCACTGCTTGTAAAAGCAGTCTAGAGGCTAATTAGAAACTAGGATTGCTTTTACATGAAAGCCAACCGCTGGCTGAAAAGAATGATACCAAGATGATACCTAAACCTTCAGGTATCATTCTGGTATAACCACTCAAAGTCGTAAATGGCGTACCTGAAGACAAAAAAATGGTTAACAATAAAACACAGTAAACGGTAAAGTATAAAAAATTGCATACCTGAAAAGCAAACATGATAATACATAATAACAATAAAACATTGCAGAATAGAATACAGTAAAAAAAGAGCAGAACAATAGAGAGAGAATAGAGAGAGAGAGAACAATAAAACGACAACTATTTTTTTTTATTTAATATATATATATTTTTTTTTACACTTTTTTTTGTAACTAACTTCTATAACTGTAACCGGTTCCAGGTTCGGGTCTCTGAAAATGCGATGGCATCTTGGGACACCGTGTGAAAGTGTGCCTAGTCTGTGCAATGCTGTACCCTACGCTAATACCCAACTAGTGTATGGTAGTGCTCAAAACATTCACCAATGCAAAGACCAGGATTGTCAGGACAAGAGGGACAATAATAGCGGGTGTCATGCCTATATTCGTGCTTGCTGCAGACACGACATCTTTTGGGGGGGTTCGTTGGGTAGGGGTACTCGGGAGGACATAAAGAAAATGCCTCTCATGCAGCCAACGGCATTTGGTTGGGGATGTGAATGGGGGAAGTACGGGCGCTGCAGAAGTGGTGGGTTCCCAATTAGGACTGGCGAATGCAGCAGGAAGGGCACTATGGGCACGACGGGCCTGTGTTTGTCTTCTTCTTGGTGGCAGTGGGACATTACTTGTGCTTGCCACCTCACCAGCTTGAACTGCATTTATGGGACTCGCCACGTAACCAAGTATTACTGCAGTGCTGGTTTGACTACGACCGGGGTGTACTAGGCTGCTGGTGCTTGCCAGTTCACCAAAACGCTACCAAAAAAACTGTTAGCGATCGCAGGGATCAGGCCTAACTCTGCGAACGCTGCAGTTATGTATTTAGTGTTTTGTAAGTGACAGTGATCGATCGATACTGCACTTGGGTGGGCTGGGCTGGGCCGGGCGGAGGGGCAAAACGCAGGTGCTAGCGGGTATCTGGGCTAATCCCGCTAACACTGCGTTTTTGGGAACCCTAAACTGCTGGGGACGCTAGTATAGATCTGATCGGATCAGATATTGATCCGTTCAGATACTATACCACTAAGGGAGGTGTACGGTGCGTGCGTGGGTGTTAGCGGTACTGGCACTAACCTGACGCTGCCTGGAGCTGGTGCTTGCCAGTTCACCAAAACGCTACCAAAAAAACTGTTAGCGATCGCAGGGATCAGGCCTGACTCTGCGGACGCTGCAGTTATGCGTTTAGTGTTTTGTAAGTGAAAGTGATCGATCGATACTGCACTTGGGTGGGCTGGGCTGGGCCGGGCGGAGGGGCAAAACGCAGGTGCTAGCAGGTATCTGGGCTGATCCCGCTAACACTGCGCTTTTAGGTACCTTAAACTGCTGGGGACGCTAGTATAGATCTGATCAGATCAGATATTGATCCGTTCAGATACTATACCACTAAGGGAGGCGTATGCTGCGTGCATGGGTGTTAGCGCTACTGGCACTAACCTGACGCTGCCTGAGGCTGGTGCTTACCAGTTCACCAAAAAAACTGTTAGCGATCTGGGCTGATCCCGCTATCAGTGCGTTTTTGAGAACCCTAAACTGGGGACGCTAGTATAGATCTGATCGGATCAGATATTGTTCCGTTCAGATACTATACCACTAAGGGAGGCATATGCTGCGTGCGTGGGTGTTAGCGGTACTGGCGCTTATCTGACACTGCCTGGGGCAACGCATATCACCGCCGGGCTATCAGGGGGCTAAACCTTTATTAGGTAAAAAACTTTGGGTGCCCTGACACCCAAAAAAAATAAACAAACTAACCAGCGTCACCCGTAACGGTTATACGGTGATCGGTGGTGAAAGGGTTAACTAGGGGGCAATCAAGGGGTTAAAACAATTATTAGGTAGTATATGGGGGTGCCTGACGCTATAAAACGCTGACATCGAACCTAAGTATTTACCACCCTAACTAGCGTAACCAGTGACACTAATACAGCGATCAGAAAAATGATTGCTTAGCGACACTGGCGACAGGGGGTGATCAAGGGGTTAAAACTTTATTAGGGGGGGTTAGGGGGGTACCCTAGACCTAAAGGGGGCTAACACTAACTGCCCTACCACACTAACTGTCACAAACTGACACCAATGCAGTAATCAGAAAACAAAACAAAAAACTGCTTGGTGTCAGTGTGACGGGGGGGTGATTGGGGGTTGATTGGGGGGGATCGGGGGTAAAGGGGGGTTTTATGTGTGCCTGGCATGTTCTACTGTGATGTGTTGTGTTGGTGCACTCACATTGCAGTCTTCTCTCCTTGACGCCGGAACAGAAAATACCGAGCCGAGGAGAGATGACATCATTTCCTCTGCCTCTGTGTACTATACAGAGGCAGGGGAATGATCTAATTGGCCGGGAGCGATCACGAGGGGGGCCACGAATGGATGGCCTCCCCCTCACCTCCGATCACCGAGGAACAAATGCCGACCGCCTCGAGCACCGGGGGGGTCCGACTGGACCCCCCGCCCGCGGGAGGCAGATCACGTACAGGTACGTGATTCTGCCTGCCCATGCCATTCTGCTGACGTATATCAGCGTGAGGTGGTTGGCAAGTGGTTAAAACACAAATCACATTTTAAAACATTTTAAGGGGTGTTTGGGGTAAAGCACTGCTATGGAGCTGATAAAATACATTGTTAAGTGACTACATGAGGTGAATATGGGGCCAGGAGACCGTGCTGGGAAGGTAAGTGAAGGCAAATATGTATGAAGGACAAAAAAAAAAAAATTACAGAAAAATCAAGCATGAATGAGGACAAAGGGGACATTCACAGCATATTCCAATCATGGTAATTAGGGAATGAGGAAAGAAATACAATATATTATCAAACATTAAATACAATAAAATGTGATCTTAAAGGATACATCTTACCTTAATATACTCCTTCTGCAGGACCTGGATGATGGCAAAACAGGTCTCTGGGATAATGATCCTGGGGGAAGATGCCTGTGGAGAACTTGCGGTCCTGCAGGCTTCTCCCCGTCGCCAAGTACCGCAGGGTGGCGACTAGCCTCTGCTCCGGAGTGATGGCTTGCCTTATGCAGGTATCCTGCCTGCTAATATAAGAGGTCAGCAAAGCCAACAAACGGTGAAATACAGGGTCCGTCATCCGGAGAAAGTTCCTGAAATCATCAGGATTATTCTCACGGAGCAAAGGCATATGACAGAACTGGTCATGCTGAAGCAACCAATTATTGGTCCATGAACTCCTCCCCACCCTGTTCATGGACTGGACTTGTGTCAAGGTAAGGACTCCAACACCAAGCCCCCGCACAGCACGAACTCTACGAGGAGTACGTATACGCAACATGGCTAGAAAACGGCCGGCTGCTCAGAACGAAGTAGCAGAATGCACTGAAGAACAGCAAGGCCTGTGAAGAGCGGCCTGAAAATCAGTAACGAATGAACAAGAACACAATGATAAATGAATGCGAACTCACTGCACGCACTGAAGACCAGATACAAACCCACAAATAAAAAACTAAACAGCAGAAAACGATCTGAAAGCCACGAGTCTGAAAAAGCGCGAATCGTCTCTCACCAAACTTTTACTAACACGAGATTAGCAAAAGGAGCCCAAAGGGTGCCGCAATTAGTTAGGACCTGCCCTTTTCTAGTCTCGTCGTAAGTGGTGTACATGACCGCGTTCTTGGCGATCGGAAATTCCGACAACTTTGTGCAACCGTGTGTATGCAAAACAAGTTTGAGCCAACATCCGTCAGAAAAAATCCATGATTTTGTTGTCGGAATGTCTGATCAATGTCCGATCATGTGTACGGGGAATTACAGGAAATAATTTTTCTTCCTAGGGGTAGATTTCATCTCACTTCCTGTCGTCTCCTTCCGTTTGCAAGTTGGAGTTGTTTGTAAGTTGGATGTTTGAAAGTAGGAGCCTGCCCTACATACTCTGCAGTAGGGATGAGCCGAACATCCCCCTGTTTGGTTTGCATCAGAACATGCGAACAGGCAAAAAATTTGTTCGAACACGCGAACACCATTAAAGTTTATGGGACACGAACATGAATAATCAAAAGTGCTAATTTTAAAGGCTTATATGCAAGTTATTGTTATAAAAAGTTTTTGGGGACCTGGGTCCTGCCCCAGGGGACATGGATCAATGCAAAAAAAGTTTTAAAAACTGCGTTTTTTTTGGGAGCAGTGATTTTAATAATGCTTAAAGTGAAACAATAAAAGTGTAATATTCCTAGAAATTTTGCACCTGGGGGGTGTCTATAGTATGCCTGTAAAGGCACAGTTTTTGACAATTCCTTTATTTAAATGCTTCTTCTTTCTTCTATCTTCTATCTTCTTTCTTCCCTACGTAACGGGTGACCTAGCCCCCCTCTGACATCATGGGGAATGCCACAGGGAAGTCCCCGTCAAGTCCATGTGCGTCAGAGGTGACCCCGCCCCCTCTGACACACTCCGTTATTTAAGAACCGTCAGAAGACGAGAAGCGTCACACAGCGGGAGCCTCCGATCATGGTGGATGCGGAGCAGCCTGAGAAGAAGGGAAGAAGACGCCCCGAAGGAAGATGCTGGACGAGAACACCGGAGGAAGAACCAGAAGAAGAAGAGATAGAAGAAAGAAGAAGCGTTTAAATAAAGGAATAGTTAAAAACTGTCTCTTGTCATTTTTAACTTTTTTAGTAGAGTAGTTTTAAATGACTTTTTTTCCTTTGAAAATTTGGGCCTTGGGCACTGGTGCTGGTGCCACAACACTGCAACCCCTCACAGATACTCTAGTTGGAGTGCAGGAATGAGCCCTGCTGCAAAGTATTGCATCAAAAATTATAATTACACGCCCCTGTTAAACAGGGGCTGAAAAATTGGGCCTTGCGCACTGGTGCTGGTGCAACAACACTGTAAGCCCTCACAGTTACTCTTGGCGGGTGCAAGAATGGGCCCTGCTGTGAAATATTAGATCAAGAATTGCAATTACACGTCCCTGTTGAACAGGGGAAGAAAAATTGGGCCTTGGGCACTGGTGCTGGTGCCACAACACTGCAACCCCTCACAGATACTCTAGTTGGAGCACGGGAATGAGCCCTGCTGCAAAGTATTGCATCAAAAATTGTAATTACACGCCCCTGTTAAACAGGGGCAGAAAAATGGCCACAACACTGCAACCCCTCACAGATGCTATAGTTGGAGCGCAGGAATGAGCCCCGCTGCAAAGTATTGCATCAAAAATTTAAATTATATGCCCCTGTTAAACAGGGGCTGAAAAATTGGGCCTCGGGTACTAGACATGTGCACACTGAAATATTTTGTTTCAGAATTTCGTTTTCGTCCGAAAAATAAATTTATTTAGTTACTCCCGAAATTAGTTTTTCTTTATTTCGTTTTTCGTTAAAAACTTGCATTCGTCCAAAAATACAAATTAAATAAGGTCGAATCTGTCATTGAAGGCTTATGGTGTCTGTCGAATGTTCAAAGAAGATTCGACAGAACAGCTAAACTGTACGACGCCGCAATCGTACATTTCCGGTCGAATTTTCTGCCTACAAGCTAGCTGTAGTAGAATTCTAATTTTGTATGACTAGTAATAAATTAATAATTATATTTTATTAATTATTTTACTAGTCAACCAACATTAGAAATTTTCTATAGCCTATGGGCAGATGCATTTGGCCGGAAATGTACGATTGCAGCATTGTACAGTTTACTAGCTGCTCTGTCGAATTTTCTTAGAACTTTTGACAAACACCATAAGCCAAAGATTCAACGTTTGTATGTTTTTCATTGCTTTGTCGAAGTAACGTGTCTGATTATTTATTCATTTTTACATTTTAACCACTTGCCAACTGCTGTTAGGACATATACGTCGGCAGAATGGATGGCTGGGCAAAATAATGTACCTGTACGTTACTTTGAATTTTCCGCTGTGCACGCACGCGCCTGCCGCGAACTCTGTGACTGTGCCCGCGGGACCCGCAGAGTCGATCGCCGCTGGGATACCCGTGATCGTGTCATGGAGCTAAAGAACCGGGGGGATGCCGATGTAAACAGCATCTCCCCATTCTGCCTAGTGACAGGAAACCGATCGTCTGCTCCCTGTCATCGGGAGCAGCGATCAGTGTCATGTCACTGCTAGTCCATCCCCCCCACAGTTACAATGACTGCCCAGGACACACTTAACCCCTCCCCGCCCCCTAGTGGTTAACCCCTTCACTGCCAGTGACATTTTTACAGTAATCAATGCAATTTTATAGCATTGATCGCTGTATTAATGCCAATAGTCCAAAAAATGTGTCAAAATTGTCCGATGTGTCTGCAGTAATGTCGCAGTCATGATAAAAATCGCTGATCACCGCCATTACTACTAGTAAAAAAAAAATATTAATAAAAATGCCATAAAACTATACCCTATTTTGCAGACGCTATAACTTTTGCGCAAACCAATCAATATACGCTTATTGCGATTTTTTTTTTTCACCAAAAATATGTCGAAGAATATGTATCAGCCTAAACTGAGGGAAAAAAATGATTTTTTATATATTTTTGGGGGATATTATTATAGCAAAAATTAAAAAATGATGCTTTTTTTTCAAAATTGTCACTTTTTGTTTGTAGCACAAAAAATAAAAAACGCAGAGGTGATCAAATACCACCAAAAGAAAGCTCTATTTGTGGGAAAAAAAGGACGTCAATATTGTTTGGGAGCCACGTCGCACAACCACGCAATTGTCAGTTAAATCAACACAGTGCCGAATCGCAAAAAGTGCTCTGGACAGGAAGGGGGTAAATTCTTTCAGGGCTGAAGTGGTTAACCACTTCAGCCCCAGAGGACTTGGCTGCCAAATGACCATGCCACTTTTTGCGATTCGGCACTGCGTAGCTTTTACTGACAATTGCGCGGTCGTGCGACGTGGCTCCCAAACAAAATTGACGTCCTTTTTTCCCACAAATAGAGCTTTCTTTTGGTAGTATTTAACCACCTCTGCAGTTTTTATTTTTTGCGCTATAAACAAAAAAAGAGCGACAATTTTGAAAAAAAAGCCATTTTTTTAAACTTTTGCTATATAAGTAATGTATCCCTAAAAAATATATAAAAAACAAATTGTTTCCTCAGTTTGGGGCGATACGTATTCTTCTACATATTTTTGGTAACAAAAATTGCAATAAGCGTTTATTGATTGGTTTGCGCAAAAGTTATAGCGTCTACAAAATAGGGATAGTTTTATGGCATTTTTATTATTATTTTTTTTTACTAGTAGTAATGGCGGCGATCAGCGATTTTTATTGTGACTGCGACATTATGGCGGACACATCTGACACTTTTGATGCCATTTTGGGACCAGTCATTTATACAATGATCAAAGCTCAAAAAATGCACTGACTTTACTGTGTAAAAAATGACACTGGTAGGGAAGGGGTTAACCACTAGGGGGTGCTGAAGTGTGTCCTAGGGAGTGATTCTAACTGGGGGGGATGGGCTACCAGTGACACAACACTGATCACTGCTCCCGATGACAGGAAACAGAAAATCACTGTCCTGTCACTAGGCAGACCAGGGAGATGCTGTGTACATAGGCATCTCCCCGTTCTTCAGCTCTGTGACACGATCGCTGGCACCTGGCAGACATTGAGTCCGCGGGTCCCGATGTCACATTACTTTGCGCAGCCGTGCCATTCTGCTGATATATATCGGCATGAATCGGTCGGCAAGTGGTTAAAAATGAAATCACATATTATGCCCAAAAACAAGTCCCCCCTCCACACACACATAAACATATATTATTGCTATCACATGTGATGTCAGTAAAGTTAAATGAATTTTTTTTTTTTTAAAGGAATAAATCATTTTCAATTTATCCTCCCTCCTGTGAAAAAACTAATTTGTGCATAGGGTTGCCTAGCCTACACATGAAAGCACAGTTTGCAGTTGCACATGTTAAATATATTATCGCCACGATCATTGTAAGAGGAATATTTCCATGGCCGTTATTTGTTCTTAGTTATCAATAAACTGAGCAGTAAGTGCTTTTAAGTTCCATTTGACCATCTGTAGGTTACGCCCCCTTTCTGACCAGGCCATATTCTGCTATTTAGCGCGTTGTAGCTTTAACTGACAACTGCACGCTTCTGCGATGTACTACCCAAATGAAATTTATGTTCTTCTCCCGCCACATATAGAGCTTTTATTGGTGGCATTAGATCACCGCTGGGTTTTACATTTTTTGTTATTGAAAAATAAAAAGAGTTAAATATATTTAAAAAAAAATAAGTGTTACGGTGGCTGGACTTAACCAGCTTGCGGACCCGCCATATGTTTAGTTACTATGGGGGGGTCCACATCCGCAAGTAGGTTAATGCTTTGCAAAAGAAACAACAAAGGACATTTTACACCATGCACAGTTCACACAAGTGTGTGCCGCGTAATAATTAGAAAGGTGGACTGGACATCTATATTTACTCGGCACAATCCCAATCCTGTCTTTTTTATATTTTATTGTGCACCAAAAAAGCATACGTTTTTCTTAAAATAAATTTGGTTAATAAATAAATGTGCAAATCTTGTGCTACTTGAAAAAATGTGCCTAATCCAAAAATTCCATTTGCATTGTTTCATTCTATGGGTTCATTCTACATGTGTTTCATGTGTTGATGTCATTTTCGGATTACAATTGTAGTTTAATTGTGGAACCCTTTTCTCTTCTCTTTTTGTTTTGCAGTTCCATAGCGTGGAAACACAGGCAGTTGGGGCGCAGAGGGAAGCAGGTGCCTCTCCTCCCCCATGAGGCTGAGCTCCTAGCGGGTGTAAGGGAGGATGAGATCACCCAGCTCCTGGCTCATCAAGATTGGTGTCAGCATTGCATTGTGCAATTTGTGCAGGACATTTTTTTTGTCAAGGATGCGAGGCGACATTTACCATGATGTGTTTGATTTTATTTAAAGATCGTATCCAGGCCCAGTGCCGCCAGAGGCAGAGGGAGGAGGAGCAGGAGTCCTCCACGTCAGCAGCGTGCAGTAAGTACTGTAGTAGTGACACGATAACAGTGGGTCCTTTTCCATTTGTCCAGCCTTCCATTGTCGATTCCAGTGTCATTGCTTCTCGCACAAGCAGTGACAGGTAGAGCCTCTGCCACGCTCTGTCAGGTAATGCAAGCGATTGCGTAACTTACGTAATCTGACAGAACGTCGCCGATCTGAACTGAGGTGCCTGATCAGTGGAGGTGCACCTAGCACTCGCCAGCGCCGCTGGAACCAGGACAGGTAAGTGCCTCGTATTTTTTTTTTTACTGATTTTTTCTAAATGGTGAATGCATGTCCTTGCCTTGTAGATAAACATTAGTGACCTGCCCTGTATTGCCATGCTAATGGATAATTAATTTTCTCTATATACACTACAGTATATTTATTTATAGTAAGTTGAAGCTTGAACATTGTAAAGTTCATCATTTCTCCTTTAAATAGGTGTCATCCAGTCAGAGGGGAAGACTCAGGAGGAGGAGGCTGAGGCAGCAACGTCCACATGTAAGTTAGTTAGTATAATCTTGCTGGTATCTGCTGATTGATGATCATTAGGGATGAGCTTCGTGTTCGAGTCGAACCCATGTTCGACTCGAACATCGGCTGTTCGACCGTCCGTCGAATTGCGAACGATATGGGCCGTTCGCGCCAAATTCGCGTGGCGTGTCACGGCCCATAATTCACTGCGGCATCGCAGTGCATTGCTGGCTGATGATTGGCCAAGCATGCACTATGACCCGCATGCTTGGCCAATCACAGTGCCGTCAGTAGAGAGAGCTGTAATTGGCCAAAGCCAGGGTGGCTTTGGCCAATTATGGCTCAGGGGATTTAGTACACACCCCACACTATATAAGGCCGCCTGCACGGCGGCCCTGTGTAGTGTGTGTTCCGGTGTGCTGAGAGATAGAGAGAGAGACAGTGTCATTTGATTTGAGTTAGATAGATTAGGCAGAACAGTCAGTCAGTTAGCTGCACTTACAGTGTATTGTGTATATATATGCATCCCAGGTGTTGCATATATATATATACACTGTATTCAGTTTAGCTAGATCCGTTCCTGTTATCTTCTATCTAGACTATTTACATTTAGTGCAGTGCGTCCTGCTCACAGTGTTCAGCTAGATCCGTTCCTGTTATCTTCTAGACTATTTACATTTAGTGCAGTGCGTCCTGCTCACAGTGTTCAGCTAGATCCGTTCCTGCTATTTACATTTAGTGCAGTGCGTCCTGCTCACAGTGTTCAGCTAGATCCGTTCCTGCTATTTACATTTAGTGCAGTGCGTCCTGCTCACAGTGTTCAGCTAGATCCGTTCCTGCTATTTACATTTAGTGCAGTGCGTCCTGCTCACAGTGTTCAGCTAGATCCGTTCCTGCTATTTACATTTAGTGCAGTGCGTCCTGCTCACAGAGTTCAGCTAGATCCGTTCCTGCTATTTACATTTAGTGCAGTGCGTCCTGCTCACAGTGTTCAGCTAGATCCGTTCCTGCTATTTACATTTAGTGCAGTGCGTCCAGCTCACAGTGTTCAGCTAGATCCGTTCCTGCTATTTACATTTAGTGCAGTGCGTCCTGCTCACAGTGTTCAGCTAGATCCGTTCCTGTTATCTTCTAGACTATTTACATTTAGTGCAGTGCGTCCTGCTCACAGTGTTCAGCTAGATCCGTTCCTGCTATTTACATTTAGTGCAGTGCGTCCTGCTCACAGTGTTCAGCTAGATCCGTTCCTGCTATTTACATTTAGTGCAGTGCGTCCTGCTCACAGTGTTCAGCTAGATCCGTTCCTGCTATTTACATTTAGTGCAGTGCGTCCTGCTCACAGTGTTCAGCTAGATCCGTTCCTGCTATTTACATTTAGTGCAGTGCGTCCTGCTCACAGTGTTCAGCTAGATCCGTTCCTGCTATTTACATTTAGTGCAGTGCGTCCTGCTCACAGTGTTCAGCTAGATCCGTTCCTGTTATCTTCTAGACTATTTACATTTAGTGCAGTGCGTCCTGCTCACAGTGTTCAGCTAGATCCGTTCCTGTTATCTTCCTACTGACAGGCAGGCTTGTCTGGTTACAGTATATAAAGCTACCTGAAGAAAATTACAGGTGTTCTATTTGATCCTATTAGTACCACGGTCAGGCAGCTAGACTATTTACATTTAGTACAGTGCGTCCTGCTCACAGTGTTCAGCTAGATCCGTTCCTGTTATCTTCCTACTGACAGGCAGGCTTGTCTGGTTACAGTATATAAAGCTACCTGAAGAAAATTACAGGTGTTCTATCCCAGCTTAGTGCAGCTACAGGCCATTAGTATGTCTGGAAGGCCAAGAAGGAGAGGCAGACAGTCACAAGCCAATAAGAGAGGGCAAGCAGGCTCTGTGTCTAGTGCTGGTCGTGGAGACGGTGCATCCTCATCAGCACGTGGCCATGGGACACGCTTGGCCTTTTTTTCGGCAGCTGGCCGTGTTGAGCTGCAACATGCGGAAGACTTGGTCGAGTGGATGACCAAGCCGTCCTCATCCTCCTCATCCTCTCTCACCCATGCCCAGGGTGCTTTGTCTGGCAAAGCAGCGGCCTCTTCCCTCAGCTCAATGTCATCAGTGACTCCTTCCCTAGCTCCACCATGTCCTCCTGAGGATTCCCTCGAACTGTTTGACCACAGTGTTGGGTACATGCTCCAGGAGGATGCCCAGCGTTTGGAAGGCTCTGATGATGATACTGAGCTCGATGAAGGCAGTAACATGAGCACGGACAGAGGGGGTGCCCAAGAAGGACAGCAATCTGGCAGTCATGCTCCCCCTGCTGCAGCATACTGCCAGGTTTGCTCCAGTGATGAGGAGGGAGGGGATGATGAGGTCACTGACTCAACGTGGGTGCCTGATAGGAGAGAGGAGGAGGAGGAGGAGGAGGAGGAGGCGGCACATCACCAACGAGGCAGGATGCCCTCCAGGGGCCAGCCTAAGGGCAGCACATTGACTGCATCACACCCCAAAGCTCCACATGTGCAGGGCGCTGCAGTCTCTGCGCGTTATTCAAAAAGTTCTTTGGTGTGGGCCTTTTTTGAGACGATTGCATCAGATCGCACCGCTGCTATTTGCAACATATGTCTCAAGCGTATCTCGCGTGGCCAAAACATCTCCCGCTTGGGTACCACATGCTTGACCAGACATATGTTGACCTGCCATGCAGTTCGTTGGCAAGCGTATCTAAAAGACCCACACCAAAGAACAAAGAGGATCTCTCCTTGCTCCTCATCAGCTGAGATTTCCAACCCCAGAGAGACCTGAGACTGAGACCTGCAGTGAGAGGAATGAAGGTGTAGAATTAGGTGTGTCACAGCCAAGTACTTGTGGGCAATCTGCTTTTGGTACACCGACGTCAGATTGTACCAGGCAAATTTCCCTGCCCCAGCTGCTGCACCGCCGAAAGAAGTTTGCTCCCAGCCATCCACATGCCCAGCGGTTGAATGCTAGCTTGGCAAAATTGCTAGCACTTCAACTGCTGCCTTTTCAGTTGGTAGACTCTGCCCCCTTCCGTGAGTTTGTGGAATGTGCAGTTCCTCAGTGGCAGGTACCCAAACGCCACTTTTTCTCACGGAAGGCGATTCCGGCTCTCTACCGGCATGTGGAAGGCAATGTCCATGCCTCGCTGGACAGGGCGGTCAGCGGTAAGGTGCATATTACCGCTGACTCATGGTCCAGCAGGCATGGACAGGGACGTTACCTAAGTTTCACGGCGCATTGGGTGACTCTGCTGGCAGCTGGGAAGGATGCAGGACAAGGTGCAGTAGTGTTGGAGGTTGTTCCGCCACCACGCCTCCAAAATGCTGATTGTGACACACCTCTCTCCTCCACCCCCTCCTCTTCTTCTTCCTCCATGGCCTCTTCCTCGGAACCAGCGGTGCTCCGTAGGCGTTCAAGGGGCTACGCAAGTACGCAGGCCAAAAGATGCCATGCGGTGCTTGAGCTGGTGTGCTTGGGGGACAGGAGCCACACTGGGGCAGAGGTTCTGTCAGCTCTGCAGGGGCAGGTTCAGAGGTGGTTGACGCCACGCCAACTTAAGGCAGGAATGGTGGTTTGCGACAATGGCACCAACCTCCTCTCTGCCCTCCGACAGGGACAAATGACCAATGTGCCCTGTTTGGCTCACGTCCTTAACTTGGTGGTGCAGCAGTTCTTGGGCAGGTACCCGGGCTTACAGGATGTCCTGAGGCAGGCCAGGAAAGTCTGTGTGCATTTCCGCCGGTCATATAATGCCAGTGCTCGGCTGACGGACCTCCAAAAGGAGTTTAACCTGCCCAAGAACCGCCTAATCTGTGACATGCCCACCAGGTGGAACTCAACGTTGGCCATGCTGCAGCGGCTGCACACGCAGCAGAGGGCCATCAATGAGTACCTGTGCGACTATGGCACCAGGACAGGGTCAGGGGAGCTTGGTTTTTTTTCCCCACGCCAGTGGGCCATGATCAGGGATGCATGCACTGTCCTGTCACCATTCGAGGAGGCCACGAGGATGGTGAGCACTGACAGTGCATGCATCAGTGACACTGTCCCCCTTGTCCACCTGTTGGAGCACACGCTGCGTGGAATAATGGACAGGGCACTTGAGGCAGAACAGAGGCAGGAAGAGGAGGAATTCCTTAGCTCTCAAGGCCCCCTTTATCCAGACAGTGTTCCTGCGTGCCCGCCGATCACACAGGAAAAGGACGAGGAGGAGGAGGAGGAGGAGGAAGATTGTGTCAGTATGGAGGTGGAGCCTGGCACTCAGCATCAGCAGCAGTCTTTAAGGGATCAGACCCAAGGAACACATGGACTTGTAAGTGGCTGGGAGGAGGTGGCTGCGGACGTTGTCGTCCTTAGTGACCCAGAGGACTCTGGACCGAATGCCTCAGCAAACCTACGCTGCATGGCATCCCTGATCCTGCAAAGCCTGCGTAAGGATCCTCGTATTCGTGGTATCAAGGAGAAGGACCAATACTGGCTGGCAACCCTCCTTCATCCACGTTACAAGGGTAAGGTTGCGGACCTTATCTTGCCATCGCAGAGGGAGCAGAGGATGAAACATCTTCGGGAGGCCTTGCAGAAAGGTCTGTGCAACGCGTTCCCAGAGACTGGGAGGTTACAAACTCCTGTTTCTGGACAACGTGTTGCTGAGGCTTCGGTCAGTCAAAGAAGGAGAGGTGGAGAAGGTGGCCGTCTGACCGATGTGTTCAGACAATTTTTTGGTCCGCAGCCCCAAGGTATGATCGTTTCCAGAAACCATCACCAGCGTCTGTTTTACATGGTGCAGGAATACCTAGGGGCAAGATCAGACTTGGACACCTTTCCCACCGAAAATCCTCTGGGTTACTGGGTCTTGAGGATGGATCACTGGCCAGAGCTTGCACAGTATGCAATTGAGCTACTGGCCTGTCCTGCATCCAGCGTTCTTTCGGAACGCACATTCAGTGCTGCTGGAGGCGTGGTAACCGATCACAGGGTGCGTCTGTCCACCGACTCGGTCGATCGGCTGACCTTCATAAAAATGAATCAGTCTTGGATCACCACCAGCTACCAAGCACCTGATGCTGATGTAACCGAATAATTTTTTTTGAAATCTCAGATCCCTTCAAAGACTGCCTATGCTGATGCTGAGTGACTATCCCTGAGTAATTATCCTCTTCCTCCTCAATCATCACGCTGATAGCTTGTAAGAACATTTTTGGTTCTGGGCGCCACCACCAGTGCCTAAGGCACAATTTTTCAGCCCCTGTTTAACAGGGGCGTGTAATTACAATTTTTGATGTAATACTTTGCAGCAGGGCTCGTTCCTGCATTCCAACTAGAGTGTCTGTGAGGGGTTGCAGTGCTGTGGCACCAGCACCAGTGCCTAAGGCCCAATTTTTCTGCCCCTGTCTAACAGGGGCGTGTAATTACAATTTTTGATGCAATACTTTGCAGCAGGGCTCGTTCCTGCGTTCCAACTAGAGTGTCTGTGAGGGGTTGCAGTGTTGTGGCACCAGCACCAGTGCCTAATGCCTAATTTTTCAGCTCCTGTTCAACAGGGGCATGTAATTACAATTCTTGATCTAATATTTCACAGCAGGGCCCTGTGAGGGCTTACAGTGTTGTGGCCACAGCAACACCTAAGGCCCAAATTTCTGCTGAGTATATAGGGCAGGACCCTACTTTCAAACATCTAACTTACAAACGACTCCTACTTGCAAACGGAAGGAGACAACAGGAAGTGAGATGAAATCTACCCCTAGGAAGGGAAATTCTCTCCTGTAAGAGTTAATATGGGAAAACAATTTCTCCTTTCCACTGATGCTTTCCAATCTTTGTTCCACAAAAAAACCCAAATTTTCAAAAAACATTTTTCATTGGGACAAAAAAGTGAGGTGAAATCTTCTGAAGAGGAGGAAAGACAGCAAAACAAATGTCACAGGGGTGATAACCCTTCCCTATGTTTTCCAAAAAGCTTAGAAAAGATTTTTTGGCTGGAGCTAAACACGTTAAAAATGTTCAAAATTACAAACAGATTCTACTTAACAACAAACCTACAGTCCCTGTCTTGTTTGCACCGCCTGTATACTGCTGTTCAGAGTATATAGGGACCTTTCCTTATTTTAATTTGGGTGCGGGGTTCCCCTTAATATCCATACAAGACCCAAAGGGCCTGGTAATGGACTGGGGGGTACCCATGCCGTTTGTCTCACTGATTTTCATCCATATTGCCATGACCCGACATGACATTAAACCCGCAAGCAGTTTTAAATGAGATTTTTTCCTTTAAAAATGACATTTGGTGCAGGGACTGTTCTAAACATGGGAAACACGCGTCACTTTACAGGCATACTTTAGACACCCCCCAGGTACGATATTTAAAGGAATATTTCACTTTTTTTTTTTTTACTTTAAGCATCATTAAAATCACTGCTCCCGAAAAAACGGCCGTTTTTAAAAGTTTTTTTTGCATTGATACATGTCCCCTGGGGTAGGACCCGGGTCCCCAAACCCTTTTTAGGACAATACCATGCAAATTAGCCTTTAAAATGAGCACTTTTGATTTCGAACGTTCGAGTCCCATAGACGTCAATGGGGTTCTAACGTTCGTGCGAACTTTCGGTCCGTTCGCGGGTTCTGGTGCGAACCGAACCGGGGGGTGTTCGGCTCATCCCTAATGATCATACATGTTTTAATGTTCTTGTACTAATGTGTGAGATTGTTGTACACTGCAGATTGTAATGTTCTTTTCTATCATTAATCAACAGCTGCTGAGGCTGAGCAGGAGGTGGAAGAGACCTGCCCTTTAGAGGCTGATGGTGATGTGAAAGAACAGCCAGACACGGCAGATCCAGGGAGTAAGTATAACTTTTTTTGTATTTTCCAGGCAAATATAGTATTTTAAATATGAAATGCTGATGGCATACCTCATCTAGAAATGGTTGTGGTTTATTGCAAGGCTTCGGTTTAGCTGGAATTATTAGTCCCCCTCTGCAGATGATTCCAGTCTTCCTGTTAGCGTGACCTGTGCTTGTTATTTCCTCAATGTCCCTGATCACGCCACCTTCTTGCTGCAGTTCAGATTCCCAGTCTGAGCCAATCACTATTAATCATTGTGAATAACACAGCAGGCTGGAGGGGGTGTGTCAGACAAGAATCTCCAGCTATTGGCTGACAATCCCTGGACACGTTCAATCTCTGGCATGCCCCTAATGCATGCATTAACACTTTTCTCATGATGTTCTACCTGTTATACCTCCTAGCCTAGACCAGGAGTGAGTAACCTACCTAGCCTAGAACAGAAGTGGGGCTAATTCAATCAGTGGCCATACAAAATTATCAACTTTAAAAAGTAGCCTGCTATATTTTATTAAACAATTTTTTATTGGGTCATCCCAAATGCAGTGGCTTGAATGGCTTCTCTTTGGTGAGTGTACTATTAAAAGATGGTATAGCTGATATGTTTTTCTGCAAGTGCAACTGATCTTCCATATTTGCGACAGTCAGTCAGTCTGGATGAGGTAGATTAGATAGTGGTCGGTCAGCACTTAGGCGTCCATTACACCTTAAGATTTTCTCCAGCCGGCTGTGCGACCAATCGCATAAAATCTTTGGGAGATTCCCCTTTACAGTTACACTGCTCGATGTGTAGAGGGGAATCCCTTTGTACTCTGGCCAGGGAGGACGCTCTGCTCCGGTCAGAGTACATTAAAGTACTACACCTTCCTGCACAGCTCTGCAAACTTGGTATGACGCAGCGAATTGACACAGACACCACTATCTCCTACACACAAATTGATTAGGTGCATCTCACTGAATATCAAAAATGCAAAACTGGTATGGAAGTGAAATCATCTCAAGATGTTACATGATTGTCTACAAGGGCGGGGAGATAATTGCCTTTATATAATGTTAGGGTGAAGAAGCCATGTGTATTGTATTATCTATCTAATGTATTTTCTTTTCTTCACAGGTGAAGTCTTCATCCTTCACCTCCACCCGGATGACGAAGGCCTGGACCTGCCTGCGTCTGGTTGGGCTGACTGTCCTTCCTCCCCAGCGGTTTCTACAGGGCATGTTCTCCTCCACCCTTCATCACTATCTCCCCACCTGCACACACTAATTGGTGCCTCCTCCCCAGTGCGCCCTGGTGTGGATTCTCCACCCGCTCCAGGACCAGTACACATCCCCCTCCAGAGCCATGTGAATGATTATCTGCGGCGCATTGTGGAGGTCCAAGAGAGACAATATGCCTTAACCAGGAGGCTATGTCACTCTTTGGCCCTCCACAATCGCCAGCAGCTCCTTCACTATGTGGCTCTGGAGAGGTACCAACATAGCCTTAGGAGGCAACTGGAGGCTACTCAGTACCTTGGTGACCAGATGGCTGGCATTAATATGTCCCTACAGCGACTGGTCACCAGGTTGGGGGAGAATATATTTTTAATTTTTTTTTATTTTATGTTTTGTTTATGTTAAAAATAAAAAAATGTTGTTCAGAAATAATTGTTTTGTTGAGTTTTGCTTTCCTTGTTAGATTCATGTGACGTTTATCTAAATGAACTAGTCCATTTATTGTTACTAACTTACAAGAAGCCTTATAATTGTAGTTTTTCTACATTTAACCAACAGGCTGAACTTAGAAAATTTAAGAGATTTCTCTCTACACTATTTCAATGGGCAAAGGGTAATCCCATGTATTGTGTCCAGTCACGCCGTTCAGCTTCCCCCCTCACCAGAATACACAGCAGATAGTTACAGCAAGGGTTAACCATAACCACCATACAGTCCTCAAAAGTTCACAGGACATAGGTTGCAGGCTTGCAATCATGAGAGCAACAGTTAACCGGACAGAGGTTCACAGGCTAACACAATCACAAGGGGCAACATTTCAAAGGGCAGTCATCATTTCCAGGGCTTGAGTAACATGGCAGCAGGGTAGATTACTCACACTGGTGACTTTGGACAATTGCAGATGGTCATGAAACAGGCAGAGGATCAGAGAGGGCCCTGGTGTCCCCAGGGTCAGAGATGGCAAATGGGAGGGGTCCTGGGCATCTGGATGCAGCTCAGCAGTGCCAATGACCAACTAATCTATCTCACATAGAATCACGTTTCCAACTGTATGCTTCTTTGTGCTATCTTGTGTTGGGAACATATTCTGATCCTTGAGTTGACAGTCTCTCCATCAAGAGGAACTGTTATACTGTTGAGGTCATCTTTAATCATTGTCTCTTATTTCCAGACCATCATACAAAAATGGTTAAATTAGCACACGTTGCTATTTGTATTCACAAAGACAGCAACACGTGAGCAGTAGCGCCACGTCAAGGCTTCAACCCTTGCTACTGTCCATTCACACAACATTCAATCATGCAATCACACACACTCTTGTCACTCTACACAACATTCATTACAAAAAAGGGTGATGGAAGGAATAAAGGGAAAAATTAAAACAATATAATTGTATTTAAATATTGGGGTCACACCAAAGACAAGTAGGCAACTTCTAATGTGTCAAGTGGTAAGAAAATAAAAAAATGATTTTCCTCAACATTTGGATGGTTCCTCTGAGTCCCATCTATCTTCAATGGTAACAATGATTCAGGTCTTCCAAGTTAAGGATAGGGTAACCCAGCTTGGGGAGGTTAAATTTGAGGAAAGTTATTTGTTCCATCAAATGGGGTGTTAGTTGTGCACGGTGTGGATTAAGGATATTCCCAGTAATAGAGAAAACTCTCTCACTTTGCACAGTGGTTGGAGGACAGGACAGTAGTTGCTGGGCAACCAGGCAAAGACCAGGCCACAAACTTTTCTTACCATCCCAATAGGTCAAAGGGCCCTCTGTAGGAAGCAAAGGTGCTTCATATAGGTAGGCCCTGACCATTTCAGAGGCACTGCTCTCCTCTCGATTACCTGCTGCTTGACCTGCATCCACCAGATTGTCAAGTGCCTCTTCCCAACATGCACATGCTCCACTCGGTTGTTTTTGAGTGATGGTGCCAGGCCTTGGAATAGCAGACATGGCAGGGGAATCTTCCAAACCGGCCTCATCTGCATAGATCTCTGTTGCTGGAAATTATGGACCCTTTCAATCAGGTTTTCTTTCCAGTAGGAGAGGCTATGTTGGCAGAGCTGTGTTTATCATCACGGATTTCTGTGTGGAGCAGGAAAGCTTGATAACCCTGCTGGTCTTGCACTGCAGACCTGCTTCCAGATGAAGTTTGAACTCTTATGCCCTGTACACACGGTTGGACTTTGTTCGGACATTTCGACAACAAAATCCTAGGATTTTTTCCGACAGATGTTGGCTCAAACTTGTCTTGCATACACACGGTCACACAAAGTTGTCGGAAAATCCGATCGTTCTGAATGCGGTGACGTAAAACACGTACGTCGGGACTATAAACGGGGCAGTGGCCAATAGCTTTCATCTCTTTATTTATTCTGAGCATGCGTGGCACTTTGTCCGTCGGCTTTGTGTACACACGATCGGAATTTCCGACAACGGATTTTGTTGTCGAAAAATTTTATCTCCTGCTCTCCAACTTTGTGTGTCAGAAAATCCGATGGAAAATGTCCGATGGAGCCCACACACGGTCGGAATTTCCGACAACACGCTCCGATCGGACATTTTCCATCGGAAAATCCGACCGTGTGTACGGGGCATTACACTAGTGCCACTACCAACAGGCACAGTGGCCTGCCACCAGTGTGCAGTCAAAGACCAGAAAGCGTGTTGACCGTTGGGAGCTGTCCACAAATCAGTGCTCAAATGAATTGTCTGACCCTCGGCTTTGGCCATTTTTTCCTTCAATAATGCAACGCACGAATGGTATAGTGCTGGAATAATCTTTCTGCTAAAAGTTGTTGGTGCAGGAACAACGTATTGTGGAGCAAGGGCATGCATGAGCTGTTTAAACGGCTCCCCTTCAATCATGCGAAAAGAGGCTCCTCCAACAGCAATGAATTGGCCAATGAGGCGGGTGATCTTGTTGGCCTGCTGTTTTGACATGCCCTTGGAACGAAAGCCAACAAAACTATCTAGGGTAGGCTGATGATGTCCTTGGGAGGATGAGGAGCCTGATTGGGCCGCAGTGGAACTATTGCATGTGGACGGTTTGTCTTAATTGAACCTTCTCTATTGCCAATGAATTTGCTCTGAGTAAGGGGTGTGGTTGACGAGGTACCACCAGTACAGTCAGAGTCCGTTATGCTGCTTCCTGCGCTACCATCTTCTTTTTCTGCCTCTGCCCGCAGTAAAGTAGAGTGATGGTAATTTTTAAGGTGTAGGTTCATACCAGCATTTGTTAAATGTCCTAACATTTTACCACAACTCACTTGCTTCCCACACAATTTACACTTTGCAAAGAACCCGCCTTCCAATGTTTGAAAGTATTTCCAAACATTGCTGCGGCGGGATGCAGCCCCTTGACCCTGTTGATCTCTATTTAGGGCTGATATAGCTGCAGCAGGTAGCACACCAGTGGTGGAAGCTGTTGCCACTACAGTTACACTTGGTGAACTAGAACTAGTGCTGCTAATTGGCAGGGGTGCTGGGGGCTGGGAGGTTGGTGATATCATCACAGGATTCTTCCTCCATAATAACAGAGGGAGAAGGTGAGTTAGCAGTGATGAAAACAAGCGAACTGCTACCTGTCCTACTCCTCTCAGAATATCCCTCTTGCACTTTCTCTAGGTCAAACTGTAAGTCCTGTGGGCTAAGAGTGTATAAAATGTCTGCAGTGGTTGGGGAAAGAGGAGCATCACATTCAAAATCATTCTCTTCTTGGGCCAATGAAAAAAAAGTCTCATACTCTGTCTCTGCTGCTGTCTCCCTCAATTTCTTCTTTGTGGAGCTGGGCAGTGGCACTGGCAGTGCGATTGGTGGTGGTGAGTGTAAAGGCAACTCCACTTTACTAGGTTTCTTGCCTATTACATAAAAATAGGAAGCCATGACACCTGTAGAAGTAGAAGGAGGCGCTGCACTGGCAGTGGAAGCGGGAGCAGCAGATGTTGGTGGTCTGGCAGGAAAACTAATAGTAGAACTGGTGGTGGTGGAACTAGCTTTGCTGGTGGCACTGGTGGTGATACCCACTGTTGTGGACAGCATGTTTGTGGCAGCAGAAGTGTCAGAGGCACTAGTAGCAGAGACCTTGCCACTTTTTTTAGCAAGGCGTCCACCACGACCGCAACCACGACCACTACCTCTACCTGCCTTCAGTTTTCCATTATAACGGTACATTGCTGACTTGCTGTTGCTGTATAGTTCAGAAAATGGACTGGTGATAGTGATCACTGATCAGACAGGTAACAAGATAGGGTATATAGAATCTATATAGAATCTCAAACTATAATATAGAATCTATAATAATAAATCCTGCCCCCCACAACAGGGGCAGCCGCTGAGGCTGTCACAACACTAGCAGCAACACTAGTATCACTAATATCTATCTATCAAGTTCACAACACTAACACAATAGCAGCAGATTATTGTGAAAAAGTTAAGTTGAACTGTAGCTTGCTTCACTATTGTCCTGCTGCTGTGCTTATGCGCAATAGATAAATAATTCAGGTTCTCTGACAAAGTGACAAACGGACCAGCTATGATTGACTGTCTAATGAAATGATTCAGCGTGTGTGTGTCTCTCTCTGCTAGCAAATCATAAGTGAAAGTAAGTTGGCTGTACGTGCGTGGTTCTAGCTAGTTTACTGCTCCTCCTCTTTGGTTACAATGGGACAATAACATTCATCATCATCATTATTTTTATTTTACTTTCCCCACCCAATTCCAGCATCGATCTTTTCTCTCTATGTCAAATTGTTTCTCACTACAGTATGTCGAATCTTTTCTCTCTATGTTGAATCTTTTAGAATAATCTTGGACTACTATGGATGGACTATAGAGTTAAAGCGGAGTTCCACCCTAAAGTGGAACTTCCGCTCATCGGATTCCTCCCCCCCTCCGGTGTCACAATTGGCACCTTTCAGGGGGGAGGGGGGTGCAGATACCTGTATAATACAGGTATCTGCACCCACTTCCGGGTATAGCTAGCCGCAGCTAGCCGCAGACTCCCCGCCCACCCCCGTTGTGTTGTGGGAAATACACAGTTCCCACAACACAACGGGGACCAGTGTAGACGCGCAGCACGACTCACGCATGCGCAGTAGGGAACCGGGCAGTGAAGCCGCAACGCTTCACTTCCTGATTCCCTCAGTGAGAATGGCGGCGGCAGCACCCGAGGATCGAGGGACGGCTCGGTCTCGGGTGCCGACATCGCTGGACCCCGGGACAGGTAAGTGTCCTTATTTTAAAAGTCAGCAGCTGCAGTATTTGCAGCTGCTGACATCTAAATTTTTTTTTTTTAGTGAAACTCCACTTTAAGGTTAGGCACATTCGACCACAGGTTCGATAGACACAGATTGTTATTGTCAGCGTCATGTCGAATCTCCTATCTATATTGAACTGTTGTCGCAACGAAAACTAAAATAAAGCATTTGTTTATGTCGGATCTTTCGGTTTTTGGATTCTGCGCTTTCGTTATCATTTGTTAGAATGATAACGAAAATACCTGAAATTCGGACGAAAATGCATTCAGACGAAAACAAATGCACATGTCTATTGGGCACTGGTGCTGGTGCCACAACACTGCAACCCCTCACAGATACTATAGTTGGAGTGCAGGAATGAGCCCCGCTGCAAAGTATTGCATCAAAAATTGTAATTACACGCCCCTGTTAAACAGGGGCTGCAAAATTGGGCCTTGGCCACTGGTGGCGGTGCCCAGAACCAAAAATGTTCTTACAAGCTATAAGCATGAAAATTGAGGAGGAAGAGGATTGTCACTCAGCATAACAGGATAGTCACTCAGCATCAGCATAGGCAGTCTTGAAGGGATCTCACATTAAAAAAAAAAATCAACCGGTTACATCAGCATCAGGTGCTTGGTAGCTGGTGATCCAAGACTGACTCATTTTTATGAAGGTCTGCTGATCGACCGATTCGGTGGACAGGCGCACCCTGTGATTGGTTACAAAGCCTCCAGAAGCACTAAATGTGCGTTCCGAAAGAACGCTGAATGCAGGACAGGCCAGTAGCTCAATTGCTCTCGGGCAGGTTAAATTCCTTTTGGAGATCAGCCAGCCAAGCACTGCCATTATATGACCTGCGGAAATGGACACAGACTTTCCTGGCCTGCCTCAGGACATCCTGTAAGCCCGGGTACCTGTCCAAGAACCACTGCACCACCAAGTTAAGGACATGAGCCAAACAGGGCACATGGGTCAGTTGTCCCTGTCGGAGGGCGAAGAGGAGGTTGCTGCCATTGTTGCAAACCAACATACCTGCCTTAAGCTGGCATGGCATCAACCACCTCTGAATCTGCCCCTGCAGAGCTGACAGAATCACTGCCCTAGTGTGGCTCCTGTCGCCCAAGCACACCAGCTCAAGCACCGCATGGCATCTTTTTGCCTGCAAGCTTGCATAGCTCCTTGAACGCCCACAGAGCACCGCTGGTCCCGTGGACAAAGCAGCACAGGAAGAGTCCATGGAGGAAGAAGAGGAGGGGGTGGAGGAGAGAGGTGTGGCAGAATCACCACTAGTAGAATTTTGGAGGCGTGGTGGCGGAACAACCTCCAACACTACTGCACCGTGTCCTGCATTCTTCCCAGCTGCCAGAAGAGTCACCCAGTGCATGGTGAAAGATAGGTAACATCCCTGTCCATGCCTGCTGGACCATGAGTCAGCGGTAATATGCACCTTACTGCTGACCGCCCTGTCCAGCGAGGCAAAGACATTGCCTTCCACATGCCGGTAGAGAGCCAGAATCGCCTTCCATGAGAAAAAGTGGTGTTTAGGAACCTGCCACTGAGGAACCGCACATTCCACAAACTCACGGAAGTGGACAGAGTCTACCAACTGAAAAGGCAGCAGTTGAAGTGCTAGCAATTTAGCCAATCTAGCATTCAACCGCTGGGCATGTGGATGGCTGGGAGCGAACTTCTATCGGCGGTGCAGTAGCTGAGGCAGGGAAATTTGCCTGGTACAATTTGACGTAAGTGTACCTATAGCAGATTGCCCGCAAGTACTTGGCTGTGACACACCTAATTCTACACCTTCATTCCTCTCAGTGCAGGTTTCAGAGAGGACTGAAGGTATAGTGGGGTTGGAGATCCCAGCTGATGAGGAGCAAGGAGAGGTCCGCTTTGTTCTTTGGTGTGGGTCTTTTAGGTATGCTTGCCAACGAACTGCATGCCAGGTCGACATATGTCTGGTCAAGCATGTGGTGGCCAAGCGGGTGATGTTTTAGCCACGTGAGATATACTTGAGACATATGTTGCAAATAGCAGTGGTGGGATCTGATGCACTCATCCCAAAAAAGGCCCACACCAAAAAATTTTTGAAATAACCTCATCATCCCCTCCCTCCTCATCACTGGAGCAAAGCTGACAGTATGCTGCAGCTGGGGGAACATAACTGCCAGATTGCTGTCCTTCTTGGGCACCCCCTCTCTCTAGGCTCGAGTTACTGCCTTCCTCTAGCTGGGTACCATCATTGGAGCCTTCAAAACGCTGGACATCCTCCTGGAGCATGTACCCAACACTGTGGTCAAACAGATCGGGGAACTCCTCAGGAGGACATGGTGGGGTTAGGGAAGGAGTGACTGATGCCATTGAGCCGAGGGAAGAGGCCGCATTGGCAGTTGCTTTGCCAGACAAAGTACCCTGAGCCTGGGTGAGAGAGGATGAGGAGGATGAGTACAGATTGGTCATCCACTCTACCAAGTCTTCTGCATGTTGCCACTCAACATGGCCAGCTGAAAAAAAAAAGGACAAGCGTGTCCCAAGGCCACTTGCTCATGAGGATGCACCGTCTCTACGACCAGCACTGTTGCCTCTAGACACAGAGCCTGCTTGCCCTCTTTTATTGGCTTGTGACTGTCTGCCTCTCCTTGTTGGCCTTCCAGACATACTAATGGCCTGCAGTGAGATGTAGCTGCACAAAGCTGGGATGTATATATATATATATATATATACTGTATATATATATTGTCTTCAGGTAGCTTTAGGTGCACACCGTGCAGAGGACGCAGTACACTAACTGTAAATACTGCAGCTGCCTGCCTGTGGTAATAATAGGATCAGAAGAACACCACCAATTTTCTTCAAGTAGCTTTAGATGCACACTGTGCAGAGGACACAGTACACTAACTGTAAATACTGTAGCTGCCTTCCCGTGGTATTAATAGGATCAGAACAACAGCAATTGTATTCAGGTAGCTTTAGGTGCACACTGTGCAGAGGACGCAGTACACTAACTGTAAATACTGCAGCTGCCTGCCTGTGGTACTAATAAGATCAGAAGAACACCACCAATTTTCTTCAGGTAGCTTTAGATGCACACTGTGCAGAGGACGCAGTACACTCGCTGTAAATACTGTAGCTGCCTGCCTGTGGTACTAATAGGATCAGAAGAACACCACCAATTTTCTTCAGGTAACTTTAGATGCACACTGTGCAGAGGACGCACTACACTAATTGTAAATACTGCAGCTGCCTGCGGTACTAATAGGATCAGAAGAACACCACCAATTTTCTTTAGGTAGCTTTAGGTGTACACTGTGCAGAGGACGCACTACACTAACTGTAAATACTGCAGCTGCCTGCGGTACTAATAGGATCAGAAGAACACCACAAATTTTCTTCAGGTAGCTTTAGGTGTACACTGTGCAGAGGACGCACTGCACTAACTGTAAATCCTGCAGCTGGCTGCGGTACTAATAGGATCAGTAGAACACCACCAGTTTTTTTCAGGTAGCTTTAGGTGCACACAGTGCAGAGGACGCACTACACTAACTGTAAATACTGCAGCTGCCTGCGGTACTAATAGGATCAGAAGAACACCACCAATTTTCTTCAGGTAGCTTTAGGTGCACACTGCAGAGGAATTTGGCGCAAACGGCCGATAATGTTCACAATTCGACGAACAGTCGAACATGCGATGTTCGAGTCGAACATGGGTTCGACTCGAAGCTCATCCCTACCTGTCACCAGCCCATCAGAGTACCCGAGTATCTGTCTGCAGCCAATCAGATTACCCGAGTACCTGTCACCAGCCCATCAGAGTACCCAAGTACCTGTCACCAGCCCATCAGAGCACCCGAGTACCTATCTGAAGCCCATCAGAGCACCCGAGTACCTGTCTCCAGCCCATCAGAGTACCCGAGTACCTGTGTGCAGCCCATCAGATTACCCGAGTAGCTGTCACTAGCCAATCAGAGTACCTGAGTACCAGTCACCAGACAATCAGAGTACCTGAGTTCCGGTCACTAGCCCATTAGAGTACCTGAATACCTGTCACCAGCCCAATAGAGTACCAGAGTACCTGTCACCAGCCCATCAGAGCACTGAGTACCTATCTGCAGCCCATCAAAGCACCCAAGTACCTGTCTCCTACCCATCAGAGTACCCGAGTACCTGTCTGCAGCCCATCAGATTACCCGAGTACCTGTCACCAGCCCATCAGATTACCTGTCACCAGCCCATCAGAGTATCTGAGTATGTGTCACCAGCCCATCAGAGCACCCGAATACCTATCTGCAGCCCATCAGATTACCAGAGTACCTGTCACCAGCCCATCAGAGTACCAGAGTACCTGTCACCAGCCCATCAGAATACCAGAGTACCTGTCACCAGCCCATCAGAGTACCCGAGTACCTGTCACAAGCCCATCAGAGTCTGTGTGGTCTAAGTGGCATTGCTTTCAATTGTAATATGACTTGATACAAGATACAAGCCTCACTTAAGAGGCTATTATATCGGTTATAATCACAAGGTTCACAAGGTTTATTCATTGATAAAATGTACTTGGTTATATAAGAACCCAAATGTTTGATATTCCATGACTTAAGGTGTAATTACTCGTTTTGATGCGCACATCATGGAAGATTCCCTTGTTTACATGTCAAATACTTTGTAACCATTTCCTTTCTGTGTCTTTCAATAAAATATTTTATGAAGAAAAAAAAATGTTGTTTGGGTACAGTATTGCATGACTGAGTAATTGGCATTCAAATTGTGATAGCTCTGAAAGCTGAAAATTGGTCTGAGCAGGAAGGTGTATAAGTGCACTGTATTGAAGTGGTTAAAGCAGAGCATGCACAGTGGGAACCAGGTTGTGAAGCCGCAAGCTGTTATAGCCGAGTGTCCACACTTGTGATGCCGGCGCCTAGGAGAGAACTGAGGGTTTGGGTGCCCGCATCGCTGAATCATGGGACAGGTGAGCGTGTGTTTACTAAAAGTCAGCAGCTACACTTTTTGTAGCTGCTGACTTAATAAACACAAAAATGGCTGGCACTCCACTTTAAGGTGTCCTCAAGAGATTTTTGCTCCCTCTGTGGGGACAGGATGAGTTCTGAGACTTTCCCCTTGTAACTGTGGTCAAGGAGGGTTGACAACCAATAGTGAGCCCTCTCCTGAGTCCACATAGTCTCTGCTGCTTTCGCAGGCTTTGAAGAATGAGGGAGCCAATGCAGCACAAGTTTGCAGAGGCAAGAGAAGCAGGATCCTCTGGGTCACTGAGGATTACAGTAACTGGATCTGCCTCCTCCCAGCCACGTACCGGGGATAGAAAACCATCTGGCAAGGGTTGACGTATATTTTATGCCCCGTACACACGGTCGGACTTTGTTCGGACATTCTGACAACAAAATCCTAGGATTTTTTTTTAGACGGATGTTGGCTCAAACTTGTTTGCGTACACACGGTCGCACAAAGTTGTCGGAATTTCTGATCGCCAACAAAGCGGTAACGTCAAGCACGTACGACGAGACTAGAGAAGGCCAGTTCAGAACCAAGCACGGCACCCTTTGGGCTCCTTTTGCTAATCTTGTGTTAGTAAAAGTTTGGTGAGAGACGATTCGCGCTTTTTCAGACTCGTGGCTTTCAGATCGTTTTCTGCTCTTCAGTTTGTGCTTGTGGGTTTGTATCTGCTCTTCAGTGCGTGCAAGCAAGTTCCGCGTGACTTTAAGTGGTCATTGTGTTCTTGTTCATTCGTTACTGTTTTTCAGGTCGCTCTTCACAGGCCTTGCTGTTCTTCAGTGCGTTCTGTTACTTCGTTCTGAGCAGCCGACCGTTTTCTAGCCATGTTGCGTATACGTACTCCTCGTAGAGTTCGTGCTGTGCGGGGGCTTGGTGTTGGGGTCCTGACCTTGACACAAGTCCAGTCCATGAACAGGGTGGGGAGGAGTTCATGGACCAAGAATTGGTTGCTTCAGCATGACCAGTTCTCTCATATGCCTTTGCTCCGTGAGATCCATGAGAATAATCCTGATGATTTCAGGAACTTTCTCAGGATGACGGACCCCGTGTTTCACCGTCTGCTGGCTTCGCTGACCCCTTAAATTAGCAGGCAGGCTACCTGCATGAGGCAAGCCATCACTCCGGAGCAGAGGCTCGTCGCTACCCTGCGGTACTTGGCGACAGGGAGAAATCTGCAGGACTTGAAGTTCTCGACAGGCATCTCCCCCCAGGCTCTGGGGATCATTATCCCAGAGACCTGTTCTGCCATTATACAGGTCCTGCAGAAGGAGTATATTAAGGTAAGATGTATCCTTTAATATCAAATTTTATTGTATTTAATGTTTGATAATATATTGTATTTCTTTCCTCATTCCCTAATTACCATGATTGGAATATGCTGTGAATGTCCCCTTTGTCCTCATGCATGCTGGATTTTTCTGTAATTAATTTTTTAGTCCTTCATACAGATCGGCCTTCAATAACCTCCCCAGCTTGTTCTCCTGCCCCTATATTCACCTCATGTAGTCACTTAACAATGTATTTTATCAGCTCCATAGTAGTGCTTTACCCCAAACACCCCCTAAAATGTTTAGAAATGTGATTTGTGCTTTAAATTCAGGCAGAGTGCCAGAGACTTTTTTTTTGTGGTGTCCCCAAATCCTTTTTATTAACCCTCCCTCCCCCCAACTGCTAAATCAGCTGATCCCAATTCTCTATCTATCCTCAATCATCTATCTGCTGACTTTGACAAACCCATACACACTATACTCATCTCTTTAGTGGTCAGATTTATGGATGAATTACCCAAAGCATGTAGTGCAAGGGCCTGCCTGTATACTTTCAAATGGTACTGTTTAAAGTTCTTATATCCTATTATTATCTTGACAGGTAATAGCAGAATGCCCATGTGTCCTCAAATGTGTAGAGTGTGTATTTCTATCTTTGTATTATGACACTTCTTACCTGTCCAGTGGGCTACCAATAGTGTAACTAAGGTGGGGCTGTTCAAAGTAATACCCATTATTTAGGCATTCATCTCTCAATGAAGTAGAGAGAGTTACCTGTCCAAGATTTCCCCACCCCCCATAATGTTAGAAATGGCCCATGAGGGGGGGTATGATAGGTGTACCTTATACTTTGGTGTTGTTAAATTCCCCTTAATAAATGCTATCTGGAGGTTGGCCAAAAATGTTTGTGTCTAATCTGCTTGCCATGTTTATGTGCAAAAATATTAATTTATTTTTGTTTTCCTCAACAGTTTCCTTCCACGCCACAGGAATGGCAGACTGTGGCCTCCCACTTTGCCCAGTGGTGGGACTTTCCTAACTGCGGAGGGGCAATTGATGGGAAACACGTCCACATCGTCCCACCACCCAACTCGGGGTCATACTATTTCAACTATAAGGGGTTCAATAGTATAGTGATGTTGGCGGTGGTGTCGGCTAATTACGACTTCTTGTATGTGGACGTGGGGAAGAATGGCCGGATGTCCGATGGTGGAGTCATCACCCAGACGGAGTTCTACAGGCGTCTCCAGAATGGAAGCTTGGACTTGCCACCTCCAGAGGACAATGTGGAAGGACTTCCATTCGTCTTCGTTGCTGATGAAGTGTTTGCGCTGGGGGACCATCTTTTTTTTTTTTTTTTTTTTTTTTTTTAATTTTAAGATGTTTATTGAAGCAAAATGTAAAACATCAACAGTTTTTTTCCCACGCAGGGGAGAGGAGTAATTATCAGATTTTGAACATGTAGATACATTTATAATCGAGGATCACGTGAAATCTTTGCATAGAATTAATTGACATCTGTATTTTCAATGTAGCAACAGTTAAGTAAAGATTCTATATAATCTAGTTGGGTGTTCGTAACAAGAGGGCGGCTGTCCCAGTGACCAGACACCCCGAAATGGGATCATGCTGTGTCTGGGCCCCGCGGGCACCGGCCCTCCGCTAGAAGGTAATTTCCCAACAGCTTTAAAACTCTGGTGCAATATCAAACATTTAGTTTCTAGAACATGCCAATAAAGTTTAACAAACGCAATCTCGGCGTTAGTGTCTTTGAAAAATGGTACCTTTAACATAAGAACCAAGAAGGACATGAGAGACATTTGTATATTCTTGTATCTACAAGTATACCTCCCACCATTCCGATTCGGTGGGAGAAAAGGCACCAAGAATATTTTTATTTTATTAATACAGTAATAAAAAAGGAGAAGAGAAAAAAGAAGAAGAGAGAAAAAAAAGAAAGAAAAAAAAGAAAAAAAATATTAGATGAAAAAGAGAAATGAGGGAAGAATTACGAAAGGGAAAGAGAGGGGGATGGGAGGGTTGAATGGGGGGGGGTTGCCAGGTCCCTTGAGGGGAGTCGTATTAGAGTTTCATGCAGCCGGGCAGGGAAACTTATTTAGCATGCTGAGAGACGGAATTAGGGATTAGAGGGTCACTCCAATGTGATTAGCCCATGGGTCCCATATACGTTTGAATTTCTCAGTCTTGTCAAGAATGATATTAGAGATTTTCTCCTGATACATGATCCAGGAGATTTTCTGTTTGGCTATAGGAAACGAAACTTTGGGAAGTTTCCATGCCCGGGCTATTGTAATTTTGGCCCCGATAAGAATGTAGTGGATTAGAATATGGTCATATTTAGGAATTTTGGGGATTTTTTGATTTAATAGTGCTATAGTTGGGGTTTGTGGAATCGCTAAGTCAGTGACTTTGCGAATTAAATTGAATATTTTGTTCCAATATCCCCTGATGCGTGGGCATTCCCAAAATATATGTAAGAGGGTACCTAAGTGTCCACATCCCCTAAAACATGTAGGGGAAGAATGAGGGTAGAACTTAGCTAGCCTAGTGGGGACTAGGTACCATCGTGTCATGACTTTGAGGTCTGCTTCCGTAAGGGAGACACTTAGAATCCCTTTAAAAGCGAACGCTACATTAGAATGCCATGTATCGAGATCCCATTCGAATCCAATATCACGTTCCCAGGATATCATATAGGGAGCTTTCTCTGGAGGATCAGCTAAAGCTGAGTATATTAGCGAAATTCCCCCTTTCATGTCCGTGGCTGAGGCGCACCACTGTTCATAGGGAGTAGTTTGAAGTGGAAGCTGTTCCTGGGATAAAGTGGAAAGTAGGAAATGTCTCAGTTGGTGTAAGCGAAATTTTTCTGATTGGGGCATGTTTAGTTTCGATGTGCATTGTGCTAGAGTGAGGGGACCACCCGAGTTACAGAAGTGACCTATTCTGTACATTCCTTTATCAAGCCACCATTGAAATGCTCTTATGTTTGTGCCTGGGGGGAAAAGGGGATTGTTAAAAATATGTGCTAAGGGTTTCCATGGCGATATTAAATTGTGTAGTTTGTGCATGGTGTCACATAATGTGAATGAATGTGAGAGAGAGGGGGAGAGGATCGATGGTCTAGTCTTATGGGGGCGCCATAAAAGGTAATCTATTGTGAATTTGGGTATAGCTTGTCTTTCCATCTCTATCCATTCAGGTTTGGGGCCTTTGTAGTAAATAGTTGAAAACTGGCTAAGATGTGCTGCCTGGTAGTACCACCAGAGGTTGGGTAGTCCAAGACCCCCTTTTTTCCTTGGTCTATAAAGAGTTTTTTTAGGGAGCCTGTGGTTTGATTTATTCCAAATAAATTGGATGATCGAGGATTGTAATTTGGAAATATGAAGTTTGGGGACAGGGATGGGGAGGGAGCGGAACAAATATAGGATTCGCGGAAGTAGCGTCATTTTGACCGCATTTAATCTTCCTAGCCAAGACAATTTGTGTAGCGACCATTGATCAAGATCAGATTTAAGTTTTTTGAACATAGGGGGGTAATTAAAGCGGTATATTTGTTCTATTAGGGGGGTTAACTGAATACCTAAGTATGTGATGGAATTTGGGCTCCAGACGAAAGGGAAGTGTTCCTTTAGACTCTCCACTGTACGAGATGGAGTGGATATGTTAAGTGCTATGGATTTGGACATATTCACTTGTAGACCCGAGATCTGTCCGAATTTGTTTAGAAGAGAGAAAACATTGGGGGTAGATATGAGGGGGGAGGTGATAAAGAGTAGAACATCATCCGCGAATAGTGCGCATTTGTGTGTTGACTGGCCACATTTAACACCATGTATATCCGGGTGATTTCTTATTGCAATAGCTAAATTTTCTATGCCAATGGCAAAGAGAAGGGGTGATAAAGGGCACCCCTGTCTAGTTCCTTTGGTTATGGGAAAGGGTTCAGATAAGTGGCCTTGGATCCTGATCTGGGCTCTGGGGTGGGAGTAGAGAGCTGCAAGGAGATTTATAAAGTGGGAGCCGAAACCCCATCTCTCTAAAGTTCCGAAAAGATAAGGCCATGTAATGGAGTCGAAAGCTTTTTGGAGGTCAATAGATAGGAGGTATCCTTCCTGGGATGGATTACCATCCCATTTTGACTGCAGTATAGAGATGACATCTATCGCTCGCCTTATCTGGTCCGGGCCCTGCCTCCCTGGTATAAATCCCACTTGATCCCTATGAACATATGCTCCTATAAAGGAGCCTAGTCTGTTGGAGAGGATTTTGGTCATTATTTTAAGATCATTGTTCATGAGGGATATCGGTCTGTAATTACTGACCAGGCTTTGGTCTTTTCCCGGTTTGGGTATGACTGAAATATAGGCTAGATTTGTTGCTGGGTCTACGGGTGAGTCTCTGCTAAGAGAGTTAAGGTACCGGACCAGATAAGGAGCCAAGGGAGTACCGAATTTTTTATAATATAGTGACGAGAACCCGTCAGGGCCAGGGGCTGATCCCGTTCTAGTTTCTTTTATGACTTCTAAGACCTCCTCTATAGAAATGGGGGCTTCCATTAGGGAGCGATGAGAGTCAGAAATTTTGGGGAGGGGGATGCTCTCAAAAAATTTGTTTAGTGCTTGGGCCTTTTCTTGACTAGGGTGGGAGTATAGCTTGGAATAAAATGAGTGGAATGTCTCCAGGATTGTCCTGGGGTTTTGTGTTAATGAGCCCGAAAGAGATTTAATTTTGGGTAGAGCTTGGTATCTATGTCTGGGGGATAGTTTTGAGGCCAATTGGGGACCAAACTTATCAGTATTAAGGTAAAATCTTCCACTGACCCATTTGAGGTGATTTTCTGCAGAAGATGTTAGAGCGGTGTTTAAGGCAATCCTAGAGGCATCCATCTTGGCTAAAGACACGGGAGTGGGGTTTTGCTTGTGCTGCTTGCAAATGAGTCGGAATTCTTTTTGCAATTTTTTAATGTCAATTTGTTTTTCTCTTTTAAGTTTCGCTGCAAGTTGTATAAGGTTACCTCTTATTACCGTTTTATGAGCTCCCCATAAAGATCCTGGGGAGATCTCCGGTGTGTCATTAAGGCGGAAGTATTCTTGGATGTCTTTTTCTATTATGGTGCAGTGTACCGGGTTGGATAAGAGAGTTTCATTAAGGCGCCATTGTGGTGGGCTTCTTGTGTGTAGGAAACCGCTTAGCTTGGTTGAGACCAAGGAATGGTCAGACCAGGGGACCTCGTTAATTAATGCCCTAGATGCTAGGTGTATGTCAGTAGTGTGTATAAAGATATGATCTATACGGGCGTATGTTTTGTGGGGGGCTGAGTAGTGAGTATAGTCTGTGGCACTAGGGTTCAACTCTCTCCATACATCAATGAGGCCCAAAGAGTGTAGAAGTTTGGCAATACGAAGGCTCTGGTTGGGTGGCCTTTTGAGCTTCGAGTGGCTTTTCGTTGATTTGTCAAGCATATGATCGAAGGCAATATTAGAGTCCCCTCCCATGATCACCTTGCCCTCCAAATGTGGGGAGAGCAAATTGAGCATAGAGGAGAAGAAAGAGGCCTGTCCCCTGTTAGGAGCATAGTACGATATTATGGAGAGAGTTGCGCCGTTTATTTGACCTTTCACTAGTATATATCTCCCTTCCTCGTCCTTAATGGTTTTGGTCAAAGAAAATGGTGTGCGTTTGGAGATAAGTACAGCTACTCCTCTTTTCTTGTCATCTGCATTGGCCAAATAAAAGGTGGGGTAGTTATGGTGTAGAAAAGATGGATTGAAGGATTTCGGGAAGTGAGTTTCTTGGATAAGTATAATATCTAATCCTTTGGAGTGGTAGTTATGAAAAGCTTTGCGCCTTTTTACTGGGGAGTTTAGTCCCTGAGCGTTGTGAGTTGCTATTTTAAGAGATGACAGTGGGGTAGGTTCGTCAGCCATGGACATTGAGTGAGGTGTTCGATAATAAAATAAAGTTTCTTACCTTATCCAGGTGTGGGGTCCCATCTGCTTCTGGAGCATGAGCTTGGTTGTGTAGTATCGGGTGTATTGCTTGATCAGCTCCCCTCAAAGGTGCCTGGATGGGGGGAAGAAAGGGTGGGGAAGAGAGCAGGACAGAAAAAGACAGAATGAAAGAATAGAACCAACTGAAAAAGAAAGATTCCAGTGTGAGAAGGACACTGGATCCTTTAGTTGCAGGATCCTAAACCTGCACTGAGTCTCTAAAATAGAGGGCTCAGTAAAATATGGACGACCAAAAATAAGGTCGTACGTCTATTGTACCCAAGGGGTAAAATCCCTCTCGGCTACAATAGGTGGGGTGGCATGTGGGACCGCTCCGGCCGCAGAGCATTTGTGTTGAGCGATGAAAAGGGTATATATAAAATAATTAATAGTAAAACATAAAAAAAAAAAAAAAAAATTATAAGTAATCAAATAAACAAGGTTAATAGAGAAATCTCCCAATGGCGGGAGCTTACTTTAGCATAATAAGAGCGAACTAGAGTTTTCTTCCAGTATTAACTCTAACTAAATGGGGCTAACATGCCCTTGTAAACTGGACAGAGACGAACTAGCACATTCTGTTTATATTGTAAACAGCAGAATGACCTGCGTCGTATCATATGCTATTGATTTGATACGCAAAGTAAAATATAATGGGGGGAGCAGGGGAGGGGGGATGGGGAAGGGAAGGGTGGGGGGGAGGGATAAGGGAAGGGATAAGGGAAGGGGAAAGGAAGTGAAGGGTTGAGACTTATGAGGGTTTGGGATGTTCCCAAATATTGCCCAGGCCTGGGACCTAAAGGGAAGGAATAAGGTTAGTAAGTCTTTGGCAGTCCTCTTAAAGTGAAAAGATTTTCTGCATCTGGTGTTTCAGAGGGGAATGGCAAAAAACCGCCAAAGCAGGTCAAGGCCAGAAAAAACCATGGGGGTGTAGGAGAAGCCTCTACACAAATCCCGTGGGATGATTTGAGTTACTTGGAGAAATGATAGGTAAGTTCATCTGGGGGGCACGGATTCCCGTTGTTTCTTTGTTTGTTGTTTCACCCACAGTGGGGTAAGGGGACTGCTTGGAGGGGGTCTTTTGGTTGAAGCTGGTCGGTTTTCCACGTTGAGCTGGGGGACATCTTGAGAGATTAGCCCAAGGCGAAGAAGTAGTTGCTCTCCCATTTGGAAATTTGAGAAGCCGTAGGTTTTCTCTTTGTAATTGAATTGAAGCCGGAAAGGAAATGTCCATCTATATTTGATCATTTTCTGTGAGAGCACTTCTAAAAGTGGTTTAAGTGATCTTCTTTTTTGAATCGTGGTTGGTGAGATGTCAGCGAAAATTTGGATTTTATTGCCAAACAGGGTGATGTCGTCTTTGTAGCGGGACCTTTTCATGACCTCTTCTTTAGTTCCGTAGAAGTGTGTCTTGACCACTATGTCCCTGGGGAGGCCATCTTGGCGGGGGGGTTGGAGCACCCTGTGGGCCCTGTCCAATTCGAGTTTGTCGTCTGGAATGTCAGGGATGATTTCTTTGATTAGGGCTTTGATTGTGTCAGGGATATCCATGTTGGTTTCAGGGATTCCTCTCACTCTAAAGTTATAGCGTCTGCTTCTGTTCTCAAGGTCTTCAATTTTGGCCAAAGCATTCTCAAGCTGATCCTGTAAAGAGTGGATACAGGTAGCATGTTGATTTGTGCGTGCAGTGGATTCGTCCACTGCCTGTTCAATAGCGTCAATTCTGGCCCCTAGGCTCTGGAGATCTGCTTTAATTGAAGTGGTAATTTGTGTGGCGTTTCGTGCTAGCCCTGTAGCAAGCATGTCTGAGAAGCAGAGTAACAGTTGTGCCATCTCCGGGGGATGATTATTTGTGATGGGGGAGTTCTGTGGGGAGTCTGCAATGGTGTCAGGGGAATTTGGAAGGGGGGAGTAAGGGTTGCCGTTCTGCATTCTGCTGAGAAGCGATTCAGTGGATGCGGGTGATGCTAAATAGTTTTGAGCTCCCATAATGTTACTCACTTGCGCTGTGGTTGGGGTAGATAACGCTGGAGGAAGTGCCGGGCCTTGTGTGTTTGCAGTGTCTCCGCATGGAGCATTTGCGGCCGCCATCTTGGAAGGTCCCGGGGGAGCTAGGCCAAAGTTCAGCTGCCTATTAACGTCCTTTTTCTGCTGAGATCCGGACATGTAGGCTGGTTCCCTGATGTTAGATGGTCTGATACCTGGAACCCCTGCTGAGATCGGCTGATTTTAGCGTCTGTGCTGAGCTCTGGAGGGCCGGAGCGGTGCGGAGCTCTCGGTCAGCGTGTCGCTCCGGAAGTCCCGCGCATGCGCACTCGCGCTGGGGGACCATCTTATGCGGCCATTCCCTATGAGGACCCTCACCCCGGAACAGAGGGTTTTTAATTACCGGCTGACCAGAGCCAGAAGAGTGGTGGAGAACACATTTGGAATCCTGGCCAGCCGGTTCCGCCTATTTCTGACACCCATCCATATGGCGGAGTATAAACCTAATCATATAATCCTGGCGTGCTGTATTCTCCATAACTTTTTACGCAAACATTCGGCCAACTATGCTGGCTCAGTTGGGCCTGAGACCGGAATAATACATGAAACAACACTGACGGCGCTTGAAAGTGGCCGTCCTGGCTTGCCTTCCCTGAGTGCCCGTGATGTCCGGTTACGATACCTGGAGTTCTTTGCGGGTAGGGGGGGCATCAATATGCCAGCAAATTTGTGAAGCCTTTATCAAATAAAAAAGCAAAAAAAAGAAAATCTTTGTGGACATTTACTGCTTGTGTTTGTTTTAGCTGACCCTGACAGAAATGTGTTGAGTCCAGAAAATGGCGTGATTGTGTAACCTTATACAAAGCACTGTTGGGTGTTATTTACTAAAGGCAAAGACACTTTGCACTACAAGTGCACTGAAACTGCACTTGTAGTGCAAAGAGGATTTGCCCTGAGGAAATAACCCCCATTTTCACAGAAAACACCAATTACATTACAGTGTTTTAGCGTTGACACAATAATCCACACATTCTTGCTTAACAATCTCTTTAATACCTGCACAATCACATGTGCATTTAGAAAAGGTTTTCCTAACAAACCAACATGTTTGTTGTATAACAATGTTTGGGGTAGCATTATAAAACAGATAAATGTCCATTTAAGATAAAACAGGCATGTGTAAAACCAACAAGAAAGACACAAATCTTGAACTTACAAAGTTCACATTTGGTAGAACTTAAAGGCAATATCAGTGAGTATTTAGGAACTGTGTTTGATATTGCGTTCAGATGGGGTGAAGTCACCCCAGGAAAAGCCACATTTGGAAGATGCACACAAATTAGCCAATGTCAACATGTCAACATGTGCTAGCTGCCATCACGGGGGATCAAGTGATGTGTTTTGGGGGAGAAACCCTTTCCTCTCAGCTACTTTATTATTGAGGAAGGGGTTGCACCCCCAAAACGCATCCATTTATCTCCCGTGATGGCAGATATCACATGTTGGCACACTGTGTGCATCCTCCAAATTAGGCTTTTCTAAAAATCTTTAAAACATTTTGAACATTGGAGCACACAAAAAAACAAAGGGATTGGGAGGGGTTTTAAACTCGCCCCAAAACATCAATGATGTTTTTATTTTTTACAATAACATCATTGATGTTTTTCTTGAGGTTTTCCAATTGTAAATTACACCCCATGATCTCCCGATCAGGATCTGGGCACTTTCTGATGTGAAAGGATCTGGATCCACAACATCACGATCACCTAAAAAGAGAAAAACACAAAAAAAGGTATCAAAAATATGCCGGCATCCATCTCTTACCTGAGCCTGTGGTCGCAGACACTCACCTGTTGTGGTGACTAGTTCCACCACGTCTTCTTCTTCCTCCTGCTCTTCTTGTGTTTGGGGTATTTCCCCTTCTTCCAGAGGTGGGGGGTCTCTGGTCTCCTCGGATGAGGGGTGTCCTCCGAGTCTTTTCTCCCCTATGTAAAACAAAAATGCTATACTTAGCACACAGTGATTTGATGGCAGAACTATAAATAGGAAACATTGCTTGGAAGTGGGGTACAATTGTCTATTTTGGCAGAGTTCCAAAATGTAGCAATTTCAGTGTCCTTTGTCAAACTTCAATACTTTACCTGTTTGGTACAAGCTTCACAGATGTAGCCCCCCCTATAGTATACACTGGAGCACCTGTGTGGCCCCCTAATAAAAATGGTGTTCTTGTGTCCCACACTAGTGCTCCAGTGTCCAGATGTGAAAACAGCTGCTGAGTGTCCTCTCCTTACACAGAATCTAGTTTGCATTTCATTCTAGTAACAAAGCCATTTACACAACCAAAATTGTTTCTGACAAGCAGGGCGTCAACATTTTGGCCAAATGCATATGGCCTAAACAATGGTGTTTTATAGGCCAAAAGAAAAATGTTTGATACGAATGAATAATGTACCCATGAACATGAAATTTGCCATTTAAAAATGTACACTTGTAAGAAAAGCACATGGAGCAGCACGAACGTAAGAAACATAAAGAATAGGAACACAGGACAACTACTTATTTTTTGCAGCACTCTCCGGATCTTTCTGTACTGCTCATGTTCTCGTAATTTCAGGTCCGACCACCGTTTCCTGAGCTGATCTTTCGATCGTCGTACCCCGAATTTCCGGTGCAGGCTCTTGACCACTTTCGCAATTATCTTGGCCTTTCTGACATTGGGGTTGGGGTAAGGTCCATACTTTCCATCATAGTCGGCCTTCTTCAGGATGTCCACCATCTCCAACATCTCTCCAAAGGACATATTTGAGACCTTAAATCTCCTTCTGGATTGGGACGTTTCCGGCTCCGGGCTTTCCTCCCCCTCCTCCTCGTTGCTATAATTAGCACGCACCTGCTGTGTATCCGCCATGTGCTCTTCCCCCACTGCGCAGAACGAAAAGGGGCGGGGAATAGACTAGAAAGAACGTCAGGGGTGGGCGGAGTTACACACATGCGCAGTGTGTATAAAGCGTAACACGCGTGCGTATTACGTACGATCTGTGAGCGAAGGAAGGAGCATCAAAAGCGCCGATTGTGATAACGAAGGTAAGATCTAAACTTGGGCCTATGCAGCTTCGAAATTGAAGACTATATTGTAACAAGATTAGGAGAGTTTGGCCTGACCTTAGGGTTTGTCTTGTGTTGTGTCTTGCAGAGAAAATGGATGGCTTCAATGACCACAATTTCCTCCCCCTGTTCATAGACAAATACAGGGAGCTGCCTTGTCTGTGGCAGGTGAGACATCCTCATTATAATCATAAACAAAAGAGGCAGGCAGCGCTGGAGAAACTGCTGGAGTTGGTGAAGCCAGTGGCCCCCACAGCAACCATCCCCTGTTTAAAAACCAAAAATGGTGGCCTGAGGAGCACTTATCTTAGGAAGCGCAAGAAGGTCACAGATTCCCAGAGGTCCGGAGCTGCAGCAGATGACGTTTATGTCCCCAGGCTGTGGTACTATGAGAGACTGTGATTTCTGTCAGACCACACTGAAGTCAGGGAATCCCTCTCCACTCTTCCTTCCACTCTTCCTTCCACCCCAGCTGAGGCTTCCGATGTCCAACCTGGGCCTTCCAGCCTGGAAGAAATGGATGAGCCCAGCTGGAGTAAGGTATAGCATTCTTCTACAGATTTCTGGTCAAAAAAGAAATTATGTTTACTAGATGTTATTATTGATCACTAATTACTGATTGAAAAAAGTGTTTTACATATCAATAGACAGTTGTGGGCAAAAATAATTGGGACAAGAATTAAAAATGCTGGGCTTAGAATGCTAGTCTGTTATATTTGTTAACATTCAATTTGCAGCAGTCAGGAGGTGAAAATTGTGTGTGATTGATGAATAAAAAACTAAAACTATGTCCCTTTTTCATACACAGGAAGACCTCAGCCAGGAGGAGGTTGTGGAATGTGGCAGTCAGGAGGAGGCGGGGATTAGTGTCAGCCAAGAGAAGCCTGGGACCAGTCGCAGCCTGACTGAATCGCAGGTTCCTACCCTCCGCCTTCCATATAAAAGAGCGAGGAAGGCGACTCCCATGCAGGATTCAGCACTCAGGCTCATTCAGGAGGCTTCTGCGTCCCTCCGAGCCTTACCCAATCCTGAAGAGGCCTTTGCCTGTATGGTTGCCACAAAACTGCAGGGCATGCAGGAGGGTCAACGCCTCATGTGTGAGCAACTTATTTATAAAGTCCTAACTAAGGGGGTGAGTGGGGAACTAACACCCAAGACCGACGTGATTGAGTTGGACCATCCTCCTCCTCCTCCTGCTGCCACAACTCCACCACCAGAGCCACAGCGTGGAAGGAGGCATGGAAAGAAGACAAGAGAGTGATGACCCTGGGTTCAGTCTGGTCTGACAAAAGCTGCAGTCTCTCATATGACCACAGCCTGGGGACACAGATGTCATCTGCTGCTTTCCGGATCTCTGGGACTTCTGGACCAGACTGCACTTCCTTAGATAAGGACTCCTCAGGCCACCAATTTTGCTTGAAAATAATTGTCTGCCCTGGGGGTCCAAGGCTTCGCAAATTTCTGCAGTTTCTCCAGCGTTGCCTCCCTCTTTGTTTAGTTGTGAGCCCTTAATAAAAGTTTTATTTTTGAAAATTATACTCTCCTGTGTTTTTTCATCCAAAAAGGACAGTTTGTTGGTGACGATTCAGGTACATTTCTAACATAAAATGTGAAATTAACAAGGGACACCAACACCAAACAATCTCCTACAGATTAAATAGAACAACATATCAATGGTGTTGTGGTAACTTGACACAAAAAACACACACAAAAATTTTCAGGAGTACAAACAAAAATCCCAAAAACAAAAAATAAGCCTTGAAACAAATACAAACCAAAAAAAATAAATAATCGGCCTTAAAAACAAACAAAAAAAAAAAAAACACAAAAATAATGATTTGGGTTATACAGGTTTGTGGTTTCGGAAAGGGAAACACCCTTAAAGTAGGCACCTCATCCCAGATAAAGATTAGATAAGTGAAAAAGGGAAGAAAAGGGATTTTTACGGTGCAATTTATTCAAATATAAAAATATAAAAGAAAAGGCTATATGTTTTTTTCCCACTTTCTGTTAAAAAAAAACAGTTTTATTGTTTACATTAAAAACAGACACATATGTCAATAATTTGTGACAATACAATTAAAACAGCGTGGTCAATAATGGAGGATAACATGTAGGATATACGCTACAAATTCACAAATAGTCGTTTTTGCATACTAGCCCGACATGTTTCGCATTAGTCGCTTTATCAAGGGGTATGCAATTGAGTAGCGAGTCATCCAATACTTTTAAATTATTCTACAAAAGAAGAAAAAAGGTTTTACATATAGAAAAGTATATTTGGCAATAATAATACAACATAAGATAAAGGATGTGTTATCACTCTGAGGCACCCGTAGAGGCTTACCCCCAAAAATAATTGACCCTAGATGGACTCGTCAGAACCAGTATATGCAGGCACAGCCGAGCGGGATCACACGCCGTCTCGATGGGGAGCAGTATTTAAACCGGCTAATCTGACAGCCATGTCTGCCAGCGCCGGAGGTTGCAAGCGAAAATTTAAGCTAGGTAATGTGACTGGTGTTTATCACCATACCTTGCTCCATATTCTAGAGTTATGTTTTTATGGCTATACCTATTGAACTCTGGTTGAGTCTTTAATCTATAACTTTTCTCCCTTTTAAGCTAATTGAAAACTCTATACTCTGAACAAACTCTCTTTATGATGTTGATTGACAACATCATTTTTCAATACTTTCTTTATGGAGCATAGTCTTAATTCCAAACTTTAACCATATCCTTGTGCAAATTGTGTTTAGGTCCTGTTTCTCAGTTCCAAACGGTTATCTATTTCCGGCTATTGCCATTTCTGGCGTTTAGCTGCATCTTTCGGATCGCAGATGCAACTTATAATAACTCTCTGATGTAAGTGATATTCACTTAACTTTATATCCTTCACAAATTCAATTAACCCTTTATACAATGATATTTATCCCCTTATATTGAATACCCCTTTGTTTTGCACAACAGCTTCTCCTGACTGCTCCCTGTGGTTGCATATTTAGCCTCCCTTGCTATCCCGCTCGGCTGTGCCTGCATATACTGGTTCTGACGAGTCCATCTAGGGTCAATTATTTTTGGGGGTAAGCCTCTACGGGTGCCTCAGAGTGATAACACATCCTTTATCTTATGTTGTATTATTATTGCCAAATATACTTTTCTATATGTAAAACCTTTTTTCTTCTTTTGTAGAATAATTTAAAAGTATTGGATGACTCGCTACTCAATTGCATACCCCTTGATAAAGCGACTAATGCGAAACATGTCGGGCTAGTATGCAAAAACGACTATTTGTGAATTTGTAGCGTATATCCTACATGTTATCCTCCATTATTGACCACGCTGTTTTAATTGTATTGTCACAAATTATTGACATATGTGTCTGTTTTTAATGTAAACAATAAAACTGTTTTTTTTTAACAGAAAGTGGAAAAAAACATATAGCCTTTTCTTTTATATTTTTATATTTGAATAAATTGCACCGTAAAAATCCCTTTTCTTCCCTTTTTCACTTAACAAAAATAATGATGTCAGATGTGACAAATGAAAATATATTGAGGGAATCCCGATAAATAGTAAAGAAAAGAAAGTTTGTGAGAAGTCTGTGTGAATATGAGCAGCAAAACTACTTCATTCTTGTCACATTATAAAGAAGAAGAGAGTGCGCTGTATTAAACCATTTTTTACATTGCAGCGTGACGAAAGTGCTGTATCCATTGCGAACACTTATTTTACCAGACCGAGCTGTTCCGTGTCGGAATTTCTTCTAAGCATGCATGGCACTTTGTGCGTCGGAACAGGCCACACACAGTCGGAATTGACGCGATCGGATTTTGTTGTCGTAAAATTTTATATCCTGCTCTCAAACTTTGTGTGTCGGAAAATCCGATGGAAAATGTCCAATGGAGCCCACACACGGTCGGAATTTCCGACAACACGCTCCGATCGGACATTTTCCATCGGAAAATCTGACCGTGTGTACGGGGCATTACTCTGCTTCAATGTCTCCAAATCTGCTAGAATCCTCCTCCTCCTTCTCTTGTGTGTTCTGTGGAAGAATGGTATCTGTATAAAGTGGGTCTTGAGAGGAAAGAAAGTCCTCCCTTTTCCTCCCGCTGCTCTGCTATAACCGCTTCCCGAACGCCTCACGCAGATATACTGCGGCAGATGTGGCTTGCAGGCGCACGCCCGCCGGGAGCTCTATGACCATGATCGCGGGTCCTGCGGACCCAATGTCTGCGGTTATACCTGCAATCGTCTCACGGTGAGGAAGAACGAGGAGATGCTAATGTAAACAAGCATCTCCCCGTTCTTCTTAATAACACTCTCACTGATCACAGCTCCCTGTAATCGGGAGCGGTGATCAGTGATGTGTCACACACAGCCTCTCCCCCCCACAGTTAGAATAATTCCCTAGGACACACTTAACCCCTAGAGTGCCACCTAGTGGTTAACCCCTTCACTGCAAGTCACATTTACAAAGTAATCAATGCATTTTTAATCGCACTGATCGCTGTATAAATGTGAATGGTCCCAAAATCACGCCAAAAGTGTCCGATGTGTCCGCCATAATGTCACAGTCACAATAAAAATCACTGATCACCGCCATTACTAGTAAAAAAAAAAAATTATCAATAAAAATGCCATAAAACTATCCCCTATTTTGTAGAAGCTATAACTTTTGCACAAACCAATCAATAAGCGCTTATTGCATTTTTTTTACCAAAAATATGTAGAAGAATATGTATCGGCCTAAACAGAGGAAACATTTTTTTTTTATATATTTTTGGGGGATATTTATTATAGCAAAAAGTAAAAAATAATGTGTTTTTTTCAAAAGTGTCGCTATTTTTTTGTTTATAGCGCAAAAAATAAAAAACGCAGAGGTGATCAGATACCACCAAAAGAAATCTATATTTGTGGGAAAAAAAGGACATCAATTTTGTTTGGGAGCCATGTCGCATGACCGCGCAATTCTCAGTTAAAAAGGCGCAGTGCTGAATCGCAAAAAGTGCTCTAGTCTTTGGCCAGCCAAATGGTCCAGGGCTTAAGTGGATAAGTGCCCTGTTCATAATTCCACACACAGTCTGCTCCAGCAGAAAACAACAGGGTTTTTTGTCGCTGATGCATGCATTGTTACAGCTCACCATCCTTGTGGCCTCCTCAAATGGTGACAGTACAGTGCATGCATCCTTATCAGCAGCCATTGGCATGGGAAAAAAAGCAGAGCCAGCAGTGGCGGCCCGTCCATAGCGGGTGCCCGAGCGCCGCCCCCCCTCCTGTAGTCACCAAAAAAAAAAAAAAGAATTAAAAAAAAAAACATTTTTTAAAACGGCCCCTTTAAGAAAAAAACAATTCCAAAAAAAGTCCTTTAACTAAGTGCACTGTGTTCGGGCGCCGGACATAGTGCACTATGGGAAGCACCACGTCAATGCAATCACGAGATTGCAGACGTGGCGCTTCATTTTCAGGCTTTTAACCCACCTTGCAGCACAATCCAAAGCGCTCATTAGTTTCCATCCATAGAATCACTATGGCTAGGAGCATTGTTGTTTAAATTTAGAGGTTACTTCCGGGTTTCATGGAATAGATGAAAACCGGAAGTGACATCGGCACTCGGCAGCTCCATTCTTTGCATGACCCGAGCGGAGCTGAAAGCAAGGTAAAAGAGAGTGCGTCATGCAGCCCTGATATTTGGGTTCACTAAGGAGTCTAGGCTAATCTGCCATCAGCATCAATGTGCTAGCTTCAAACTCTCAGCCAGAGGCCCACTGAGCATGTGCAGTGAGCTGCTTGGTCACTATGGCAATTGGCAACACAAAGCTAAACTCTAGCAGTATAGAGTCTCTGGAGAGGAGAGGTACAGAGCAGGTAGGGCATGAAGAGAGCATGGATGTTCCCGTCATTTATATATATATATATATATATATTATATGCAACATGTCTAATGATATTCAAGCATTGAGCTGTTTGTTTTGCTGAGGGACTAGGGGAACATTGTCATAGGCATGGACAGGACATCCTGAGACTTGTAGTTCCACAGAGATCAGAACACCATAGGTTTGTTATTTGGGAACATGCACTTTAAGTGATAATACTTTGTGTAGATCTGTTCTGAGTTATGGATTCAAGTGATATTGAACCCAAAGGCAAACATGTGAGATATTGCATTATTCCAGTCCCTAAATGTGATGACTGTATTCATTTTATTTTTTTAGGCTTTCTTAGAGCCTGGTATATGATGTACAGAGACCTGTGTATAATGTAGAGCGTGGTATATGATGCACAGAGACCTGTGTATAATGTACAGCCTGGTATATGACGTACAGAGCCCGATGTATAATGCACAGCCTGGTATATGATGTACAGAGCCCGGTGTATAATATAGAGCCTGGTATATGATGTACAGAGACCTGTGTATAATGTAGAGCCTGGTATATGATGTACAGAGCCCTGTGTATAATGTACAGCCTGGTATATGATGTACAGAGCCCTGTGTATAATGTACAGCCTGGTATATGGTTTACTACAGGAGACGGAGTGGGTGGATTCTATAAGGGGTGGGGCTTGTGAGAAGCAGGAGGGGTCAAAATGAAAGGGCGTGGTCTGGCACCCCCATCTTAAAACTTCACTAGCCGCCACTGAGAGCCAGCCTGAGCCTGTTGTGCCATACTCACACAGGTACTCGTTGATGGCCCTCTGCTGCATGTGCCCCTGGTGGGCCTGTCACAAATCAGGCGGTTTACGGGCAGAATGAATTCCCACTAAATTTCAGCCAACCAAGCACTGGCTGTGTATGACCGCCTGAAATGGCTACAGACTCTTCTGGCCTGATTCAGCTGATCTTCCAACCCTGGATACCTATTTAAAAAAGGCTGCACCACCAAATTGACGACATGTGCCAAGCATGGCACATGTGTCAACTTTCCCTGTCTAAGGGCAGACAGGAGGTTTGTGCCATTATCGCACACCACCATTATTGGCTCCAGCTGGCACGGCTTGAACCACCTCTGACCTGCCCCTACAGAGCCACCAGAATCTCTGCTCCAGTGTGGCTCCTGTGTCCTAGACAGACCAGCTGAAGCACTGCATGGCACCTTTTAGCCTGACTCATTGAATAGCCACTTGAACGCTTAGTGGGTACTTGTAGTTCATGGGACAATTTAGCAGAGGAGGGCATGGAGGAGAAGGAGGAGGAGGGGCTGTAGCTGACAAATTCTGCATTATCACTACTAGCTGTATGGAGATGTGGTGGCACAGCAAGCTGCAGCACTGAGCCCTGTCCTGAATCTCTCAGAGTTGCAAGTATAGTTACCCAGTGTACTGTGAATTAAATATATCATCCCTGACCATGCTTGCTGGACCACATGTCAGAAGTAACGTGGACCTTGCGACTGACTGCCTTGCCCAATGATGCCACAACATTGCCTTACATGTGATGGTACAGAGCTGAAATAACCTTACGTGAAAAGAAATAGTGACTGGGAACCTGCCATTGTGGTACAGCACATTCTGCAAATTCATGGAAGGGGGCAGAACCCACCAGATGAAAAGGCAGGAGTTCTAAAGGCAGCAGTTTTGACAAGTTTGAATTTAGATGCTGGGCATGTGGGTGGCAGTGACTATTTTTTTCACTGCAGCAGATGGGGCAGAGACATTTGTGTGCTGTAGTCTACAGCTGGTGGTGTGCTACTGGCAGACCTGCTGCAAGAACCTGGGACTCCCTGTGCTATACCATCATCCCTGTCAGTGGAGGCTGCTCAGAGTTCATAAGGTATAGCAGGGACAGACCGGAAAGGTGAGGAGTGAGGAGGAGCAGAATTGCATCCCTTTTGTGCCTTTCAGGTGCTCTTGCCAACAAGTTGAGTGGTGGGAGGTTAAATGCCTTGTCAAGCATGTGGTACCCAAATGGCTGGTGTTTTTCCATGCTTGATGTGCTTGAGGCAAAGTTTTCAAATTGCAACAGTGTGATCAGCTGCACATGTGTTATAAAAGACCCAAACAGCTGAGCTGTGGGAAGTGGGCTAGGAGACAACAGCTCCAAAATCTGGTGGAATAGGGTAGCTGCTCTCTACTCTTCCATGATGGCTGCCTTTTTGGGGTTGTGCCTCGCCCTCACTTTCCTCCTCTGCTCTATCCATCCAAGTTGCATCATTGACCTCATCATCAACCTCTCCATCCTCATTATGACTGGAGACAACTTGGCAATACACTGCGGCTGGGGGAACATGACTGCCAATTTGTTGTTTACCAGTGTTCTCCCCGCTCATGTTCCTACCTTCCTTAACCTCAGAACCAAGATTTGAATCAAGTAATGGCTGTGCATCATGAAGGAACAAGTGGCTAATACTGTGTTCAAATAACTCAGCTGACTCTTCCATGCCTGATGCTTAGGCTATGGCAGGAGTAGCTGTGGACAAGGAGGCAGAATAAGCCACTCTGGCAGCTGCAGTGGACTGTGCACTAATCTCTGCTTGGGTGACAGAGGATGAGAATTATGATGATGGTTTAGTAAGCCAGGCCACCGCCTTCTCTGCATGCTGTGGCTGGATGGCACAGGCAACATCACTAAACAGAGGAAATGATGCCCTGCCTGAGGACGGACCACGTCCACATTTGCCTGTGGACACATACGCTACTGGCCCCTTAACAGTGCCATGGGAATGTCTGCCTCCCAAACATGATGGGGGGGTGCTTATTAACAAAATTTAATAAAGATGTGGAAATGTGTACATGGATGCACTTTAACGACTTCCCAACAGCCGCCGTCATTATACTGCGGCAGGTTGGAGCGTTCTGGGGAATCATCGTAGCTGTTGAAGAATAGTATAAATACTATCTAATATTCTTGTATCTCAAGGGCATTTCTGGATGAATAGCATTGATAGTCAAACTGACTTAAAACAAAGTGTGAGTTTATTGTCACACAGTTGGCATCATAAATACAATGTAAAAAGTATAATAGTTCAGTTCAGTGTAGGTAAAAATATATGAAATAGAATAAATAGTTATAAAGCTGTAATAAGCTTATGAAAGCATGAGTGCTTCATGGCTGCTGCCTTCTGTCTCCATGCTGTCTTGTGTAACCAAAAAAAGCAGGAAATGACATTCTAATGCCCTGTACACACAATAGGATTTTCCACAACAAAATCCATGTTTTTTTTTCAATGGATGTTGGCTCAAACTTGTCGTCTTGCATACACACGGTCACAAAAATCTTGTCAGAAATTCTGAACGTCAAGAACGCGGTGACGTACAACACGTACGACGACCGGAGAAAAATGAAGTTCAATAGCCAGTGCGGCTCTTCTGTTTGATTCTGAGCATGCGTGGAACTTTGTGCGTCGGAATTGTGTACACACGTTTGGAATTTACTACAACGGACTTTGTTGTTGGAAAATTTGAGATCCAGATCTCAAATTTTGTGTGCCGGAAATTCCGATGGAAAATGTCCGATTGAGCCTACACACGGCTGGAATTTTCAACAACAAGCTCCCATAGAACATTTTCCGTCAGAAAATCCTATTGTGTGTATGGGGCATTAGACTTCTAGGAGAATTCAGCTGATTCCAACTTGTCAAAGTCTTTGTGTAAATATGTCTGTGTCATCTCTCCTAGTGGGTGTGTGTGTGTCTGTCAGAACTTCAATATGGAAGCGTTGGCTTTATATGTTACATGTGAACATCATAACCTCACAAAAACTTAGAACCTTGTATGGCACACATTCATTTCTGCTAACTTCAGTAATATGCTATACAAAAGGAGATACTAACTCAGAGAGTCATATGGAGTTTGATTGACAAGCCCACATGTAACACTTGTGGTAATGTGCTGATTAGGGATGGGCTTTATGTTTGGGTCAAACATGAGTTCGACTCGAACATCGGCTGTTCGCCGAATAACGAACAATTTGGGATGTTCGCGGCAAATTCAAAAGCCGAGGGAACACCCTTTAAAAGTCTATGGTAGAAATCAAAAGTGCTAATTTTAAAGGCTTGTATGCAAGTTATTGTCATAAAAAGTGTTTGGGGACCTGGGTCCTGCCCCAGGGGACATGTATCAGTGCAAAAAAAAGTTTTAAAAACGGCCGTTTTTTCGGGAGCAGTGATTTTAACAAAGCTTAAAGTGAAACAATAAAAAGTGAAATATTCCTTTAAATTTCGTACCCGGGGGGTGTCTATAGTATGCCTGTAAAGTGGCACTTTTTTCCCATGTTTAGAATAGTCTGACAGCAAAATGACATTTCTAAAGGGAAAAAAAGTCATGAAGTAATAGTGGCTATAGTGAATTGTCTATGGGAGAAATCAAAAGTGCTAATTTTAAGGGTTAATATGCAAGTTATTGTCATAAAAAGTGTTTGGGGACCTGGGTCCTGCCCCAGGGGACATGTATCAGTGCAAAAAAAAGTTTTAAAAACTGCAGTTTTTTCGGGAGCAGTGATTTTAATAATGCTTAAAGTGAAACAATAAAAGTGTAATATTCCTTTACATTTCATACCTGGGGGGTGTCTATAGTATGCCTGTAAAGTGGCGCATGTTTCCCGTGTTTAGAACAGTCCGAGTGCAAAATTTCATTTCTAAAGGAAAAAAAGTCATTTAACCACTTTAGCCCCGGACCATTATGCTGCCTAAGGACCAGAGGTCTTTTTCCACTTCGCTTTAACTGCTAATTGTGCGGTCATGCAATGCTGTACCCAAACAAAATTTGCGTCCTTTTCTTCCCACAAATAGAGTTTTCTTTTGATGGTATTTGATCACCTCTGCGGTTTTTATTTTTTGCGCTATAAACGGGAAAAGACCGAAAATTTAGAAAAAAATGATATTTTCTAATTTTTGTTATAAAAAAATCCAATAAACTCAATTTTAGTCATACATTTAGGCCAAAATGTATTCAATAAGCGTATATTTATTGGTTTGCGCAAAAGTTATAGCGTCTACAAACTAGGGTACATTTTCTGGAATTTACACAGCTTTTAGTTTATGACTGCCTATGTCATTTCTTGGGGTGCTAAAATGGCAGGGCAGTACAAACCCCCCCCAAATGACCCCATTTTGGAAAGTAGACACCCCAAGGAAATTGCTGAGAGGCATGTTGAACCCATTGAATTTTTTTTTTTTTGTCCCAAGTGATTGAATAATGACTAAAAAAAAAAAAAAAAAAACAAAACAAAAAGTTGTCACTAAATGATATATTGCTCACACAGGCCATGGGCCTATGTGGAATTGCACCCCAAAATACATTCAGCTGCTTCTCCTGAGTACGGGGATACCACATGTGTGGGACTTTTTGGGAGCCTAGCCGCGTACGGGGCCCCGAAAACCAATCACCGCCTTCAGGATTTCTAAGGGCGTAAATTTTTGATTTCACTCCTCACTACCTATCACAGTTTTTAAGGCCATAAAATGTCCAGATGGCACAAACTCCCCCCAAATGACCCCATTTTGGAAAGTAGACACACCAAGCTATTTGCTGAGAGGCATGTTGAGTCCATGGAATATTTTATATTTTGACACACGTTGCGGGAAAGTGACACATTTTTTTTTTTTTTGCACAAAGTTGTCACTAAATGATATATTGCTCACACAGGCCATGGGAATATGTGGAATTGCACCCCAAAATACATTTAGCTGCTTCTCCTGAGTATGGGGAAACCACATGTGTGGGACTTTTTGGGAGCCTAGCCGCGTACGGGGCCCCAAAAACCAATCACCGCCTTCAGGATTTCTAAGGGTGTAAATTTTTGATTTCACTCTTCACTGCCTACCACAGTTTCGGAGGCCATGGAATGCCCAGGTGGCACAAAACCCCCCAAATGACCCCATTTTGGAAAGTAGACACCCCAAGCTATTTGCTGAGAGACATGGTGAGTATTTTGCAGCTCTCATTTGTTTTTGAAAATGAAGAAAGACAAGAAAAAATATTTTTTTTTTCTTTTTTCAATTTTCAAAACTTTGTGACAAAAAGTGAGGTCTGCAAAATACTCACTATACTTCTCAGCAAATAGCTTGGGGTGTCTACTTTCCAAAATGGGGTCATTTGGGGGGGTTTGTGCCACCTGGGCATTCCATGGCCTCCGAAACTGTGATAGGCAGTGAAGACTGAAATCATAAATGTATGCCCTTAGAAAGCCTGAAGGCAGTGCTTGGTTTTCGGGGTCCCGTACGCGGCTAGGCTCCCAAAAAGTCTCACACATGTGGTATCCCCGTACTCAGGAGAAGCAGCAGAATGTATTTTGGGGTGTAATTTCACATATATTCCCATGGCATGTTTGAGCAATATATCATTTAGTGACAACTTTGTGCAAAAAAAAAAAAAAAAAAGTGTCTCTTTCCCGCAACTTGTGTCACAATATAAAATATTCCATGGACTCAACATGACTCTCAGCAAATAGCTTGGGTTGTCTACTTTCCAAAATGGGGTCATTTGGGGGGGTTTGAACTGTCCTGGCATTGTATGCACAACATTTAGAAGCTTATGTCACACATCACCCACTCTTCTAACCACTTGAAGACAAAGCCCTTTCTGACACTTTTTGTTTACATGAAAAAATTATTTTTTTTTGCAAGAAAATTACTTTGAACCCCCAAACATTATATATTTTTTTTAAAGCAAATGCCCTACAGATTAAAATGGTGGGTGTTTCATTTTTTTTCACACAGTATTTGCGCAGCGATTTTTCAAACCAATTTTTTGGGGAAAAAACACACTTTTTTAAATTTTAATGCACTAAAACACACAATATTGCCCAAATGTTTGATGAAATAAAAAAGATGATCTTAGGCAGAGTACATGGATACCAAACATGACATGCTTTACAATTGCGCACAAACGTGCAGTGGCAACAAAATAAATACATTTTTAAAACCCTTTAAAAGCCTTTACAGGTTACCACTTTAGATTTACAGAGGAGGTCTACTGCTAAAATTACTGCCCTCAATCTGACCTTCGCGGTGATACCTCACATGCATGGTGCAATTGCGTTCGCCTTAGCGTGAGAGCAGGGGGCGACAGGGGTGCTTTTTTTTTTTTTCTTTATTTTTTTTTTGCTTTTTTATCTTATTTTTAAACTGTTCCTTTCATTTTTTTTTTTTATCATTTTTATTGTTATCTCAGGGAATGTAAATATCCCCTATGATAGCAATAAGTAGTGACAGGTACTCTTTTTTGAAAAAATTGGGGTCTATTGGACCCTAGATCTCTCCTCTGCCCTCAAAGCATCTGACCACACCAAGATCGGTGTGATAAAATGCTTTCCCAATTTCCCAATGGCGCTGTTTACATCCGGCGAAATCTAAGTCATGAAATGCTCGTAGCTTCCGGTTTCTTAGGCCATAGAGATGTTTGGAGCCACTCTGGTCTCTGATCAGCTCTATGGTCAGCTGGCTGAATCACCGGCTGCATTCTCAGGTTCCCTGTTGAGACAGGAGAGCCAGAGAAAAACACGGAAGATGGTGGGGGGGGCATTCCCTCCCACGGCTTGTAAAAGCAGTCTAGAGGCTAATTAGCCACTAGGATTGCTTTTACATGAAAGCTGACCGCTGGCTGAAAATAATGATACCAAGATGATACCTAAACCTGCAGGCATCATTCTGGTATAACCACTCAAAGTCGTGAATGGCGTACCTGAAGACAAAAAAAGGTTAACAATAAAAAACACAGTAAACCCTAAAGTATAAAAAATTGCATACCTGAAAAACAAACATTATAAAACATAACAATAAAACATTGCAGAATAGAATAGAATAAAAAAGAGCAGAACAATAGAGAGAGAACAATAAAACGACAACTATTTTTTTTTAATATATGTTTTTTTTAAACTTTTTTTGTAACTAACTTTTATAACTGTAACCGGTTCCTGGTTCGGGTCTCTCAAAATGCGATGGCATCTTGGGAGACCCTGTGAAAGTGCGCCTAGTCTGTGCAATGCTGTACCCTATGCTAATACTCAACTAGTGTATAGTAGCGTTCAAAACATTCACCAATGCAAAAACCAGGATTGTCAGGACAGGAGGGACAATAATAGCGGGTGTCACGCCTATATCCGCGCTTGCTGCAGACACAATATCTTTTTTGGGGGGGTTCGTTGGGTAGGGGTACTCGGGAGGACATAAAGAAAATGCCTCTCATGCAGCCGACTGCATTTGGTTGGGGATGTGAATGGGGGAAGTACGGGCGCTGCAGAAGTGGTGGGTTCCCAATTAGGATTGGCAAATGCAGCAGGAAAGGGCATGATGGGCACGACTGTTTGTCTTCTTCTTGGTGGCAGCGGGACACTACTTGTGCTTGCCACCTCACCAGCTTGAACTGCACTTATGGGACTCGCCACGTCACCAAGTGTTACTGCAGTGCTGGTTTGACTATGATCGGGGTGTACTAGGCCGCTGGTGCTTGCCAGTTCACCAAAACGCTACCAAAAAAACTGTTAGCGATCGCAGGAATCAGGAAAGACTCTGCGAACGCTGCAGTTATGCGTTTAGTGTTTTGTAAGTGACAGTGATCGATCGATACTGCACTTGGGTGGGCTGGGCCAGGCGGAGGGGCAAAACGTAGGTGCTAGCAGGTATCTGGGCTGATCCCGCTAACACTGCGTTTTTGGGAACCCTAAACTGCTGGGGACACTAGTATAGATCTGATCGGATCAGATATTGATCCGATCAGATACTATACCACTAAGGGAGGTGTACGGTTCGTGCGTGGGTGTTAGCGGTACTGGCGCTAATCTGACGCTGCCTGGGGTGACGCATATCACCGCCGGGCGATCAGGGGGCTAAACCTTTATTCGGTAATAAACGGCGGGTGCCCTGACACTATAAAAAATAAACAAACTAACCAGCGTCACCCGTAACACTTATACAGTGATCAGTGGTGAAAGGGTTAACTAGGGGCAATCAAGGGGTTAAAACATTTATTAGATAGTATATGGGGGTCCCTGTCCCTATAAAACGCTGACAGCGAACCTAAATATTTACGTCCCTAACTATCCCTAACTAGCGTCACCAGCGACACTAATAAAGCGATCAGAAAAATGATCGCTTAGCGACACTGGTGACAGGGGGTTATCAAGAGGTTAAAACCTTATTAGGGGGGGCTAACCCTAACTGCCCTAAAACATTAACTGTCACAAACTGACACCATGAAGTAATAAAAAAAACAAAACAAAAAACTGCTTGGTGTCAGTGTGACAGGGCGGGGGGAGGGGTGATTGGGGGGTGATCGGGGGGGCGATCGGGGGGGATCTGGGGTGTATTGTGTGCCTGGCATGTTCTACTGAGTGTGTTTGTGTTGTGCACTCACATTGATGTCTTCTCTCCTCGGCGCCGGAACGGAAAATACCGAGCCGAGGAGAGATGACATAATTTCCTTTGCTGCTATTTAGCATACAGCAGCAAAGGAATGTTCTGATTGGCCAGCGGCGATCGCGAGGGGGGGGGCCACGAACGAATGGCCTCCCCCTCACCTCCGATCGCCGGGGGACAAAAGAGGACCGCCTTGGGCACCGGGGGGGTCCGATCGGGAGGCAGATCACGTATATTTACGTGATTTTGCCTGCCCGTGCCACCTTGCCGACGTATATCGGCATGAGGCGGTCCTTAAGTGGTTAAAAGTACTAGCGATAGCGCCGGCTATAATGAATTGTCGGTCCGGCAATACACATAAAAGTTCATTGATAAAAACGGCATGGGATTTCCCCACAGGGGAACCCTGAACCAAAATTAAAAAAAAAAAAAAAAAAAAAGTGTGGGGGTCCACCCAAATTCCATACTAGGCCCTTCAGGTCTGGTATGGATATTAAGGGGAACCCCGCGCCAATTTTTTTTTTATTAAATGGCATTGGGGTCCCCCTAAAAAATCATGCCTTTCGGGTCTGGTATAGATTTTAAGGGGAACCCCGCGCCAAAATTGAAAAAAAAATGGCGTGGGGGTCCCCCTCAAAATCCGAATGCCCTCGAAATTGGGAGGGTGCTTTGGGGTAACACCCCCCCAAAGAACCTTGTCCCTGTGTTGATGGGGAGAAGGGCCTCATCCCCACAACCCTTGCCCGGTGGTTGTGGGGGTCTGCGGGCAGGGGGCTTATCGGAATCTGGACGCCCCCTTTAACAAGGGGACCCCCAGATCCCAGCCCCCCCTGTGTGAATTGGTAATGGGGTTCAAATGTACCCCTACCATTTCACAAAAAAAAGTGTCAAAAAGGTTAACCGCTTGCCGACCGCCTCCCTCAGATATACTGCGGCAGAAGGGCTCGTACAGGCAAAACCACGTCTGGTATGGATTTTGAGGGGGACCCCCACACCATTTTTTTTTCAATTTTGGCATGGGGTTCCCCTTAAAATCCATAGTTTGAGGGGGACCCTCACGCCATTTTTTTTTAAATTTTGGCGTGGGGTTCCCCTTAATATCCATACCAGACCTGAAGGGCCTGGTATGGAATTTGGGGGGACTTTCCACGCATTTTTTAAAAAATTTTGGTTCGGGGGTTCCCCTGTAGGGAAATCCCATGCCGTTTTTATCAATAAACTTTTATGTATATTGCCGGACCGTCAATTCATTTTAGCCGGCGCTAATGCTAGTACTTTTAAATTACTTTTTTTCCCTTTAGAAATGTAATTTTGCACTCGGACTGTTCTGAACACAGGAAACATGCGCCACTTTACAGGCATACTAGACCGCCCCCAGGTAAGAAATTTAAAGGAATATTACACTTTTATTGTTTCACTTTAAGCATTATTAAAATCACTGCTCCCGAAAAAACAGGCATTTTTAAAACTGTTTTTTGCACTGATACATGTCCCCTGGGGCAGGACCCAGGTCCCCAAACATCTTTTATGACAATAACTTGCATATTAACCCTTAAAATTATCACTTTTGATTTCTCCCATAGACAGTACACTGTAGCCGACAATTCACTATAGCCGCTATTACTTTGTGACTTTTTTTTCCCTTTAGAAATGTAATTTTGCTGTCAGACTATTCTAAACATGGGAAAAAAGTGCTACTTTACAGGCATACTATAGACACCCCCCAGGTATGAAGTTGAAAGGAATATTTCACTTTTAGCTTTAATAAAATCACTGCCCCCGAAAAAACGTTAGTTTTTAAAACTTTTTTTTGTACTGATACATGTCCCCTGGGGCAGGACCCAGGTCCCCAAACACTTTTTATGACAATAACTTGCATATAAGCCTTTAAAATTAGCACTTTTGATTTTTCATGTCCCATAGACTTTAACGGTGTTTGCGTGTTTGAACAAAGTTTTTGCCTGTTCGCATGTTCTGGATGCGAACAGAATGGGTGGGGGGCATCCCTAGTGCTGATCATGTAATGTCCTATAACCAATCTACTAATATGAACACATATTGCCAACTTTATCTACTTTAAGTGACTATATACTAATACTTATTAATATGTCTGAGACTACACTAAACGAACTTAACAGGATATAAACAAATATGTATTATTCCTCTAGCTATGTAGATACATGTCTAATTTTGTCTTCTCATGACATTCTATACCAATATACCTTATATGTCATTCTCATACACCAGAAACTTCCAGCAATACTTAGCTTTAGATGAAGAATCATATCAAATCAATTGATCAAGGCCATTCATACATACTATATTTATTATGACTAATCAGAAAATTAAATATGTTTTGCAAGCTTGCCATCAATATAATATAACACCTATAAGTGCCGAATTATGAATTTGGAATCATATTCTAACAGCTGTATGGCGGCTCCTTTAGGTCCCAAAAAAGTGTCAAAAGTGTCCAATCTGTCAATCACAATGTCGCAGTCCCGCTAAAAATTGCGTATCGCCGCCATTACTAGTAAAAAATTATTAATAAAAATTCCATAAAAATGCCATAAATCTATTTCCTATTGTGTAGATGCTATAACTTTTCTGAAAACCAATCTATATACGCTTATTGCGTTTTTTTTATCAAAAATTTGTAGAATACATATTGGCCTAAACTGATGAAGAAAGTTTTTTTTTATTTTTTGGGGGGATATTTATTATAGCAAAAATTAAAAAATATTGTTTTGTTTTTTTTTTAAAACTTGATGCTCTTTTTTTGTTTATAGCGCAAAAAATAAAAAAAACTCAGAGGAGATTAAATACCACAAAAAAAAAAAAAGCTATATTTGTGGCAAAAAAGGGCGTCAATTTTATTTGGGTACATCATCGCACGACCGCGCAATTGTCAGTTAAAACTATGCAGTGCCGTATCACAAAAAATGGCCTATTCATTTAGGGGCAAATCCATTCCGGTCCTTAAGTGGTTAAAGCGGGGGTCCACCTATCTATCGTTTTTTTTTTTGGAGTTCATTCAACAACTTTTCTTCTCATGATTATCTACTCACATGTTCTGTGTAATAAGTCCGCCTGTGTCCGATTTCGTTGTAAAGAATAACTTATAAAATTCATTGAAGGCGGTTTCCATCTTAATTGTGGGCATTTGAAGCCCACAAGCATGTATTTTCTGGATGCGGTGAATGCTGTGCTCCCAGCATTCACCGAGATGTTGTGATGACGCTGTTGCACAATGCATGCTGGGAAGCCTGAGACTAGCTCCCAGGGGACTGTGGGAGGTCTGGGAGAGGCTAGAAACACGCCTACTCCCATGGGAGGAAAACAAGGAAGTGCTAAGAAGATTAGAAAAAAAAGGTAATTACGGTGATTTAAATTTTTTTACACAGCATGTCAGCATCTAGGCAAGGAAGAGAATGCATAGAGATAATATTCAAAATTTGGGTGGAACCCCGCTTTAATCAATGGAAAATGGTGTTTGGTGCATTTTAACCTGAGTGCTTACTACACTGACACACTACAATATACTGAGTTAAACATGCAGTAATGCACTGATATATACTGCGGTAAACGTACAGTAACCCACTGATGTGTACTGCATTAAATGTGCTATATAAACTGCGTTAAACATGCAGTAACACTCACAAAAACTGACACACTACACTCTCACTGAATTATCACTAGATTCACACTAAACTGATATTCTACACTGCCAATAGAAGCACTATAGCACACTAACTTGCTAGTAGCACTGAACAGTAGGGGTGTGCATCTTCACTGGCCTCACGATTCGATTACGATTATCAAGTCAACGATTCGATTCCGCGATGCATCACGATTACAGCGCAAGTCCGCAAGTGCTCATGGTTTTCATAAAAAAAAAAAAAAAAAAAATTCAAGTAGTCAGGAAAACTCCATTTTTTTATTCTATCTGTTCTTAAGAAAAAAAAGGAGGACAGCAGAGGAGCTCCTTGCTCTGTTCCAAAATACTAAAGGAGATGGTCAGAGACTGCAGACATACTACAGGAGATGGTCAGAGACTGCGGACATGCTATAGGAGATAAGAGACTGCAGACATGCTACAGGAGATGGTCAGAGACTGCGGACATGCTACAGGAGATGGTCAGAGACTGCAGACATGCTACAGGAGATGATCAGAGACTGCGGACATGCTACAGGAGATGATCAGAGACTGCGGACATGCTACAGGAGATGATCAGAGACTGCGGACATGCTACAGGAGATGATCAGAGACTGCGGACATGCTACAGGAGATGATCAGAGACTGCGGACATGCTACAGGAGATGATCAGAGACTGCGGACATGCTACAGGAGATGGTCAGAGACTGCGGACATGCTACAGGAGATGGTCAGAGACTGCGGACATGCTACAGGAGATGGTCACAGACTGTGCACATGCTACAGGAGATGGTCACAGACTGCGGACATGCTACAGGAGATGGTCACAGACTGCGGACATGCTACAGGAGATGGTCACAGACTGCGGACATGCTACAGGAGATGGTCGCAGACTGCGGACATGCTACAGGAGATGGTCGCAGACTGCGGACGAGGTACAGGAGATGGTCACAGACTGCGGACATGGTACAGGAGATGGTCGCAGACTGGGGATATGGCACAGGAGATGGTCACAGACTGCAGACATGGCACAGGAGATGGTCACAGACTGCAGACATGGCACAGGAGATGGTCACAGACTGCAGACATGGCACAGGAGATGGTCACAGACTGCAGACATGGCACAGGAGATGGTCACAGAATGCGGACAATAATGCAGTTGTGGTGTGATGAATGCACATAGAAGACAATTGTATGATATGGACTTGTGTCACAGCGCCCCCCTCCCCCTCTGTACTTACATGCTGCTCTGCCGGTGGCAGCATGTAATGAGCAGGGCGATCTGCCTGCCCACCATCTCCCCCCGATCTCCACTCCAGCCGCCGGTGTTCCACCGGTTGTCACATCTCTCCTGAGCAGGGAATTCTCCTGGGAGAGCGCTCCGTGCGTAAAGCTGTTACTAGTGTGTGTATTTTCCACTCATGTGACTCTCGGCTGCGCCTCCCTCCTCTCACGTCTCTCCTGATGTCAGCCCCGCCCGCCTCTCTTCTGACCTGATAGCTCCAGTCAGTGGGCGGGGCTGAAATCAGGAGAGACTGAGAGGAGGGAGGCGCGGCCGAGAGTCACATGAGCGGAAAATACACACACTAGTAACAGCTTTACGCATGGAGCGCTCTCCCGGGAGGGGGCGGGGCAAGACATCGATTGTTCGGGTCGCATGCATCAATGCCGCATCGGGGACACCCGAATCGCGATGCATCGATGCTGCGATTAATTTCAGCACCCCTACTGAACAGACCTCTGTTCTATCTCTCTCCATGCCAATATCACACTGCAAATGGCCGCTATGGGGAGAATATTTTCATAGTGTGGGGCGGGACTAAGAGCAATGAGCCGTGAATGGATAGAGTCATTGTTTTCTCCAATCATGGCTCTGACAGTGCTCTGTGTCCTGATTGGGCAAAGTTTTCATTGCTTCAACCAATCAGGGCTTCCAATGCACTGTGCAGTGGTGCAGTGCATTGTGGTCATTCAGCGGGGTGAAAAAACGGTCAAAAGCCCTGATAATTTGGGTATGTTTGGCCCAAACTCATGCTCGGGCTGAACTGTTCACCCAACTCTACTAGTAGGTTTTGTACCATATATTGGTTTGTATAATATGGTTCTTACATCTACACAGAGACACACTACAGAATGTTGTGGCCTGCAATTAGAAGCTATTAATTTTCAGCTGCACCCAATGGTATTTCTGTTTTGGATGGGTATTGTTGACTATTTATATATCTCAGAGACTCTCATAGTATGATTTCTCCAGCAGTTTTTTGTAATGACAAATTGTTCCTGTATTGGTGGTGTCACTGGAAAGAAAAAATACCACAATTTCTGTGGTGTCATTGAAAGAAAACAATGTTCTTGTGTCAGTAGTGTGTCAGTACCAGCATTCAGAAGAAGAAAATATTACAGCGCACGCATGCAAAAAAGACATTTACCTCAAGCAAGGCTAGTTTAAAACACCTAAACATTTTCCAAAAAACATTATCAAAAAATATGGGGATTTGGTCACACCATATTGCTATATGGTGCTAAGCCCACTTACTGCGACAAAGTACCCCATAATCAGTGGGTCCTACACTATCCATGGAGTGGGAGATCCTGCATCTCTGAACCATGAGAGCATTACACTCTTCTAATTGGGAGAATCATAAGGTCCCCACCCATGACACAAGTGGGCGCTAATGAGAGGTACTTTAGTGAGGGAGTGAGGTGCTCCGCACCCAAAGGGATTTGGTCAGAATCCATACAATATACAAACAAGATATTTGGGGGGCACACTCTAAAAGATGCATTAAAGATGGTGCAGCCATAAGACCATACAGTAGAAGAAAATATTACAGCACACACATGCAAAAAAGACATATCTTTAATGCATCTTTTAGAGTGTGCCCCCCAAATATCTTGTTAGTACCAGCATTCAGGCTGTCCATTTAAGGTTGAGCAAAACTAACCTGAGACAATTTTAACCTGGAAATAATGGTGATTGGCCTGTTGTCTATGTTTAACACCTGTTGTAAAAAGCACCAATGCCCATGAGAGTGGATGCTACCTTGTATGCTCTTGCTTGACCCAGCCTGTATCTGCTCAGTGAATTATGATATATGACCCAGCTTGTTTGCTTGTTTGACCCTGCTCTCTCCTTGCTATGGTTGTGTACCATTGGGACTCTAATGTACTTGTGTCTTACCTGGCTGATCTAGACTATGCTTCTGCCTGACCCTCCTGTGTTATCAGAATCTCTGTTACTACTTGGTCTACTCTGATCTGCTCCTCCTACATGCCAGTCTATGCTACCCTTTTGACATCTGCGGTGGTGCACCATAAGTACCAGAAAGCCTGTTCTGTCTATAGTCCTGCTCATGGTATGCACTATTTATTATTGAACTGTCTGCATATGTGGCACATCTGAACTATTTTATTGTCATCTTTACTCCTGTCCATACAATTAAAAGGGAAGACGCTCCAATGGATTCTTTACAAGCGCATACGTTGCCAAATAACTTATCTGTTTATATAAGCAAGTTCACAAACTGACTGCCAAGCTCACTAAGGTGCAATCTCCTTCTCCTAGTATCAGTGCCAATGCTTTGCCATGTGAACCAAAGATTCCTTTACCAGAACATGTTTCTGGTGACCGTAGATGGTTCTGTGACTTCTAAAACAGCTACAAATGATATTTCAAGTTAAAGCTATCCTCAGCTGACTCTGAAACACAAAGGGTGCAAATGATCATTTTGTTACTGCAAGGCGACCCCAGATTAACATCTCAGGAGCCTATAGGCAGAGAATTTTAAAGCACCCTCCCTTACGCAAAAAAAGACATCACAACATTTTGGTAAAAAAAACACACTAAAGTGAATTTTTGGGCAAACAAATGCAATAAACTGCCTACATTTTGGGTAAAATATAAAATATGAGGTTGCACTAAATAAATACATACACAATATGTCAAACCTTAAATTTGTGTGTGTGGTGACAAACTTCAGTATAGTATGTAGTATAATACAGTATGTTTTCCATAGGTCATCAGTTTAGTGTTAGAGAGGAAGTCTTGTGCTAGAATTATTGCTCTTACTCAGGCGTGAGGGACAATATACAACATGTGTAACGCAATCAACGTTTCACATGTAGGTGCCCCCAAATTTAAAATTTAAGAGGCAATTTTATGTTCTTGGGTGTAAACTTTGTACATTTATTTTTTTGCTTAACTTTTTTTTTCCTCTCATAGGGGACAAAAAGTCCCCTATGTGATGATTTTTAGGTGACAGGTTCTCTTTAATGAGACATGCAGTGTCTCCTCTGGGCTCCACTGAATGTATTGAAATGCATTGCAATTGCAATACATCCCTTTCTTGGATATGCTAACCGTGGAAAGTGACAGGGTGACCATTGACCTGGAAGTGAACCCAGTCACCAACAAGAAGAGGATGAGAGCAGACGTGTGTCCGATGTTCAGCTGGCACCCGCCATATCGGTCCTGGACCTGCAGATGGGCAAGCGGAGCCCGGAATACATGGGGGGATTGTGTGTGAAACCCTCCGCTGTCAGGTCCGTACAACGTCCCCAGCTAGCGGGGCTTAGTGGGAAAGGAGGTATGGAAGTCTCGAATAAGAGCAGGAGCATGCAAATCTTTGGCTGGGACCCAGGAACGGTCTGTCATGGGATATCTCTTCCAACGAACCAGATACTGTAGACCACGACCCTGTCTTCTGGAATCAAGAATCTTAGAGACTTCAAACTCATTTTGTCCATCAACAAGAACAGGAAGAGGTAGCTGTTGTGTTCTAGAGTAGCGATTGAAAATTGCCTTTTGAGGAGGGAAACGTGGAATACGTGGTGTATCCGGAGAGAGGAGGGCAATTTCAACCGATAGGAGACTGGCCCGACTCGAGCAATAATTCTGTAGGGACCGATGAATGGAGGGCCCAATTTGGTAGAAGGTTGTTTCAGTCTCACATATTTGTTTGATAGCCAAACTCTGTCCCCCACCACATATGGAGGTATATGGTCTTTGTTTGTTGGAGAAAATCACATACTTGCCTGCTGACTTCCGTAGTAATAAGCAAATCTTTTTCCAATGTAACAGAATATTTTTCACCCACTGATCTGCTGCTGGTACACCAGAAGAAGGCTGAAGTAGGGGAAAAGTCTGAGGGTGATAGCCTAGGGCTGCATAGAATGGTGTGGTATGAAGAGCACAGTGCCAATGGGAATTAATGGCAAACTCAGCCAAAGGCAAATACTCAGACCAGTTGGAGTGTAAGGCATTGACATAATGTTGAAGATAGGTTTCCAGGGTCTGGTTCATGCGTTCAGTTTGACCATCTGTTTGAGGGTGATGTAAGGTAGAGTGTGAGAGCGTTACTCTCAGTTTCCTGCAGAACGCTCTCCAGAATCGGGAAACAAACTGGGATGCGCGGTCTGAGATGACATTGGTAGGTATGCCATGATATCTCACAATATGGGAATAGAAGAGGGTAGACAGTGCTTCTGCTGTAGGTAATCCTGGGAGCGGCACAAAATGAGACATTTTGGAAAAGTGATCCACCATGACCCATATATCAGTCATGCCCTCGGACTTGGGTAAGTCTGTAATGAAGTCCATATTCAAATGGGTCCAAGGCTGGCAAGGTGCCGGAAGTGGTTGTAACAGTCCAGTAGGCAATGTCCGGGGTACTTTATTAGCAGCACAAGTTGGACAGGCAGCCACATAGTCAGTAACATCCCTTTTCATATGAGGCCACCAGACATGACGCTGCAAGGTCTTAAGAGTGATGATGACACCAGGATGACCGGATAACACACCATCATGTGCCCAGAGGAGTACAGGTTTTCTGAAGCTAGGGGCTACGAACAGGCGACCTGGTGGTATCTTCAAGCCTTTCTTTTTCTGGGTTTCTTGTAACTGTTGGGAAAGAACCGTAGAGATCTGTGCGACAATTTTGTGAGGTGGGATTATATGCTGCTTGGTAGGTTGATCTTCTTCAGAGGTAGCGAACTGTCTGGAAAGAGCAGTGGCTTTCTTGTTTTTATGCCCAGGAACATAAGAAAGTACAAAATTAAAATGGGAGAAAAACAGAGCCCATCGAGCCTGATGTGAGTTCAAATGTCTTGCAGTCTAAAGATACAGCGGGTTTCTATGGTCAGTGAGGATAGAAAAAGGCTTGGTAGCCCCTTCCAGAAGATGTCGCCATTCAGACAATGCCAATTTGATCGCCAGTAGTTCTTGATTCCCAACATCGTAATTAATCTCCGCTGGAGAAAGATTTCTACAAAAAAACGCTACTAGATGGATTCTACCAGACTTAGGCTGTCTCTGGGACAGCACGGCACCTGCTCCTTGAGGCATCAACCTCAAATATATACTGGAGATCGGGATTTTGATGCTGAAGAATTGGAGCCTTGCTGAACATGTCTTTTAATTGCTGGAAAGCCGATTCTGCTTCTGAGGGTCACACCTTGCAATTTGTACCTTTCTTAGTCATAGCAGTAAGAGGGGCCACAGTGGAGGCAAAACCTTTGATGAAGCGACTGTAGTCATTTGCAAACCCTAGAAAGCTTTGGAGCCCTCTCAAAGTAGTCGGTTGGGGCCATTACAAGACAGCGGAAAGTATTTGAGGGTCCACTTGGAAACCGACAGCACTTATAATGTATCCAAGGAAAGGAATACGGCTTTGATGGAAACTGCATTTCTCAAATGTTGCGTAGAGGTGGTTTTCTCTCAGTCGTTATACCTGCTTTACATGTGAGATGTGCTCAAGATGAGTTTGGAAAAGATTAAAATTTCGTCCAAGTAGATGATCACAAAACTGTTGCTGAAATCATGAAAAATGTAATTCATAAAACATTGGAAGACAGCAGGGGCGTTACACAACCCAAATGGCATAACCAGATACTAAAAATCTGAATGCTGTCTTCCACTCGTCCACGTCTTTAATTCGAATCAGATTATAAGCCCTTCGTAGGTCCAGCTTAGAGAAGATAACAGCTCCCTTAAGTACCTCAAACAGTTCAAGAATGAGAGGCAAAGGGTAGGAGTATTTTACAGTGATTTGATTTAACCCTCGATAGTCTATGCATGGTCGATGACCCCATCTTTTTTTTCAACAAAGAAAAAACCTGCCCCTACTGGAGAAGAAGAGGGTCAGATAAAACCTCTTTCCAAGTTGTCTTTTACGTATTCCTTCATGGATTTTTGTACAGGCAAAGACAGGGGATAGGTCCTTCCTTTAGGAAGAAGTGCTCCAGGAATCATATTAATTGCGCAGTCAAAAGGACAATGTGGAGGTAAAACCTCTGCCTTTTGCATGCAAAATACATCTGCAAACTCATGGTATTCACAAGGCAAGGTAGGTAGGATGGCCACGGAAGCCAACAGACAACCAGAAAGTCTTTTGGGTTGAGACAAACAAACAGTTTAGATGACAGAATGACCCCCAAGAGGTTAGTTCTCCATTTTCCCAATCAAAAGAAGGGTTATGTTGTTGTAACCATGGGTAACCAAGGCTAACGGCAGAAGTGGAGAATCAATAAGAGACAAGACATCTTCCTCTTTGTGGAGTAGGCCTACCTGAAGGGTGAAAGTCGTAGTCTCAAATTTTACAATGCCATCTCCCAAGGGTTGTCCATTCAGGGTGGTGATGTTCAGGGGTCTAGACTTTGGAACAAATGGGATGTTATTTTCTTTAGCAAAAGTGTAGTCCAAGAATATGCCAGCAGCTCCGGAATCTACAAAAGCCTCACAGGAGACAAGTTTAGAGGGTAAATGAATAATTGCGGGAACATAATCTTGGTCTTGGAGGATATACCTGTAAGGTCTAACCCAGCTCATCCAACACTGGTTAGACCCTGCCTTTTACTGGATGGGAAGGGCAGACAGATAACAAATGTCCTTTAAGTCCACAGTACAGGCATAGGCCCAGTGCATGCCTCTTTTGTTTCTCCGACTCAGGCGGAGACGGCTTACTTCCATGGGTTCCACAGGTGCCTGAGATTTCCGGTTCTGGCTAAGGTGGTGCTTGGGGGGCCAAACGGTAAACTAGCCTAGGAAACTTGCGAGTTCTAAGTCTCTCTTGGCACCTTTCATGGTACCGGACATCCAGACGAACACACAGCTCTATGAATTTCTTAAGGTCTTCTGGGGAATCCTTATAGACTAATTCGCCCGGGATGTGATCTGTAAGACCTTTTCGGAAGGCTGCACGTAATGCCCTTGAGTCCCAATTAGTCTCAGCAGCCAGGGTACAGAACTCAATAGCATATTGTGCCACAGACCTGGTACCTTGTTGTATGTCCAAAAGTGAGTACTCAGCTGCAGAAGCTCTATCTGGCTTGCCAAATACAGTCTGGAGAGAAGCCAGAAATTTGTTAGTGTCTTGCAGCACAGGATCATTGCGTTCCAGGTAAGGACAGACCCAGGCCAGGGCCTTCCCCTTTAACAAGGAAATTACAAAAGTCACTTTGGTAGACGAAGTGTTAAAAGTCCCAGGGTTGTTGCTGAAATGCAAATGGCAAACATTTAAAAAGCCTCTGCAGTCCTCAGTATCACCACCAAATGTTTCAGGCAGGGGAAGTTTGGGTGGTACAGAAGAGGTAGGTTGGATTGGAGCAGGAGTCTGGACTGTTGCAGAAGTACCTGGCAAGCAAGATTTAAGCATAGTACCAAATTCATCTAACTTGATGTCCAGGGAAGAAAGATGCTGTTCATAAGCTCCAATCAATTGTCCCTGACGTGAAATCGCCTTAACAATCTCAGCAGGATCCACTGACATTGTAGCCCATTTGTAATGTAAGGTACCTGTGATAGGTAGTGTCCGAAGTGGAGCTTGTGTGCTGAGGATTCAGGCAAAAACTTAGTCAGGCAGATAAGGTTGGCAACAGATCAGGCAAATCAGTACACAATCGAAATCCAGAGAGTGGTCAGGCAGGCAAAGGTCATACATGATCTGGCGGTGAAGTACAAAATCAGCAGGCTAGAGAGTAGTCAGGAATTCAGGCAGAAGTTCATATACAGTGTTTGGAGTCACGAAGCAGTCACAACAACCAGGGAGCTAGTCCACACAAGCGAGCACTGAGAGATAGGAAGTGCTGCTATTTATGGGCTGCTTTGATTGTAGATTGTCCACAGCTGGCAGCAGGTGGGGCTAGTGAGTCCAAGGTAATGCATCAAACTGATAGAACATAGCCATAACTCCAGGGCTCTTCTGTGGCACAACAAGTAAGACTGTAGCTGTGGGACCAGGAACATCCTGGTTCAAATACACCCAGGTACATGATAGGGATGAGCCCCCCTGTTCGGTTCGTACCAGAACATCCGAACAAGCAAAAAATTTTTTGGAACACCATTAAAGTCTATGGGACACAAACATGAATAATCAAAAGTGCTAATTTTAAAGGCTTATATGCAAGTTATTGTCATAAAAAAGTGTTTGGGGACCTGGGTCCTGCCCCAGGGGACATGGATCAATGCAAAAAAAGTTTTAAAAAGGGCCGTTTTTTCGGGAGCAGTGATTTTAATAATGCTTAAAGTGAAACATTAAAAGTGTAATATCCCTTTAAATTTCATACCTGGAGGGTGTCTATAGTATGCCTGTAAAGGGGCGCATGTTAACCGTGTTTAGAACAGTCTGACAGCAAAATGACATTCCAAAGGAAAAAAAGTAATTTAAAACTACTCACGGCTATTAATGCATTGCCGGTCCGACAATACACATAGAAGTTCATTAATAAAAACGGCATTGGAATTCCACCACAGGGAAACCCCGAACCAAAATTTAAAAAAAAAATGACGTAGGGGGTCCCCCTAAATTCCATACCAGGCACTTCAGGTCTGGTATGGATATTAAGGGGAACCACGCACCAAAATTAAAAAAAACGGCGTGGGGTCCCCCCAAAAATTCATACCAGACCCTTATCTGAGCACGCAACCTGGCAGGCCGCAGGAAAAGAGGGGGGACGAGAGAGCGCCCCCCCTCCTGAACTGTACCAGGCCACATGCCCTCAACATTGGGAGGGTGCTTTGGGGTAGCACCCCAAAACACCTTGTCCCCATGTCGATAAAGACAAGGGCCTCATCCCCACAACCCTGGCCGGTGGTTGTGGGGGTCTGCGGGCGGGGGGCTTATCGGAATCTGGAAGCCCCCTTTAACAAGGGGACCCCCAGATCACGGCCCTCCCCCCTGTGTGAAATGGTAAGGCGGTACAAAAGTACCCCTAACATTTCACTAAAAAAACTGTCAAAAATGTTAAAAATGACAAGAGACAGTTTTTGACAATTCCTTTATTAAATGCTTCTTCTTTCTTCTTTCTTCTATCTTCTATCTTCCTATATCTTCTTCTTCTTCTGGTTCTTCTGGTACTTCTGGTTCTTCCTCCAGTGTTCTCGTCCAGCATCTCCTCCGCGGCGTCTTCTTCCCTTCTTCTCCTCGGGCCGCTCCGCATCCATGGCATGGAGGGAGGCTTCCGCTCTTCTCTTCATATTATTCTCTTCATCTTCTTTTTGGGCCGCTCCGCATCCATGCTGGCATGGAGGGAAGCTCCCGCTGTGTGACGCTTCTCCTCTTCTGACGGTTCTTAAATAATGGGGGGGCGGGGCCACCCGATGACAGTGGCTTAGTCAGATTAATCTGTACAAACCTACATTCCACATTTTGTCCAGATTTTACCTTGCTATGACTCCCTGTATGTATTTTCTAAAGGGTCAGTTGACACTTTACCGCCTCATTGTAGTTACGACTGTTCCATTGATCTATTACTGGGTGCTACATCTGCTCAGTGAAGAACATTATTACCACCATATGAGCCAGATGCTACAGAGCCTGTGTCTGCTGCCTATCTAGTCTCATTCCAGGCTACCTCTGTACCAGCTGCTCCAGTCCAATCAGAACCAGCATCAGCAGTATCAGTCCAGCATTGCCTGGTGCCATCAGTTGTATTAGTTTCTGTGCCAGTTGCTCCAGTCCTGCCTGTCTCTGTACCTGCTTCTCATTTCAGCCTGTTTATATGAACATTAGCAATAAGCTCTGCATGGTTTGAGATTATTAGGTCCAGCAGAGCATCATTCTTAATCACCTCTGAACTGTACCATACAATTGTCTTGTAACAGGTTAAACCACTTCAATACAGGGCACTTTTGCACCTTCCTGCCCAGGCCAATTTTCAGCTTTCAGTGCTGTCACTTTTTAAATGACAATCACGTGGTCGTACTACACTGTACCCAAACTAAATTTGTATTATTTTTTTTCCCACAAATAGAGCTTTCTTTCGGTGGTATTTGATCACCTCTGCGGTTTTTATTTTTTGCTAAACAAATAAAAAAAGACTGAAAATGTTGAAAAAAAAGTTTTTCTTTGTTATAAAATTTTGTAAATAAGTAAGTTTTCTCCTTCACTTCACTCCTTCACTGATGGCCACTGATAAGCTGCACTGATGGGCACTGATAAGGCAGCACTGATGAGGTGGTACCAATGAGATGGCACTGATGAGGTGGCACTGCCGATGGGCACTGATAGGCAGCGCTGATAGGTGGCACTGATATGCGACACTGATGGGCATTGATAGGTGGCACTGATAGACAGTACTGCTGGGCACTGATAGGCAGCACTGATGGGCACTGAAAGGCGGCATTGATGGCCACTGATAGATTTCACTGATAGGCATCACTGGTGGCACTGGCAGGCATTTTTCATTGGCACTGATTGGGAGCTGCCTGGGCACTGATTGGCATTTCCCTGGTAGTCTAGGGTGGCATACCTGGTGGTCCAGTGTGGTGGCCATCCCTGGTGGCCTTGGCGGCATCCTGATGGTTCTGGGTGGGCATCCGATGGGAGGCTGCACTTATAAACAATCAGCACAGACCCTCCCTGTCAGGCGAGCAGCCAATCGGCTCTCCTCTACTCACGTCTGTCAGACTAGAGTTGCCACCTCATCCCTTTAAACCCGAACACATATTAATTGCACAAGTTCTGTGGCTGACTATGGTGGTAATTAAACTCACTTGGTGCCTTATCTGCACTAAATTAGTCTCAGAACCTGTGTAATTAATATGTGTTCGGGTTTAAAGGGATGAGGTGGCAACCCTATGTCAGACGCGAGTGAGGAAAAGACGATCAATGGCTCTTCCTGTTTACATCATGATCAGCCGTGAATGGACATGGCTGATCACATGGTAAAGAGTCTCTGTCAGAGATTCTTTACATAGATAGGAGTTGCAGTTTGTCAGACTGACACGCCACAACAACGATCGCCGCGATGCACACCCCTGGGGGCACGCAGCAGCTTGTTATCATGACCACGTCATATGACGTCCGGGCAGGATAACACAACCACTTTGCCAACATCATTTTGCTATATGGTGGGTGGCAAGTGGTAAAACATTTGTGCTCTTTAACTGTGCCTGTAGTGCCTTTACTCCAGTCAATTTCTGAGTAGTTAAAATTCCCTATTGTTATCACTGTCCAAACATTTAGAGCCTTTTCTATCTGTGCAAGGAGCCGAGCCTCCACCTCCTTATTAACACTGGGTGGCCTATAACAAACTCCAATGATTACCTTTGTAGTATTCACACCCATGTGCAGTTCCACCCATAATCTTTCAGCCTCATCACACTCTATCAACTAGGTCCTCTTTCACATTTGCTTTGAGATCACTTCTCACATAGAGACAGACACCACCACCTTTCCTTTCTACCCTGTCTCTTCGAAAGAGAGCATAGCCAGGAATATTAATAGCCCAGTCATGTGAAGAACGAAGCCAAGATTCAGCAATACCAATTAAATCATAGTTCTCTTTGTGCACCAAAGCTTCCAACTCACCTATTTTGCTTGGCAGACTTCTGGCATTGGTGAAGAAACACTTTATTTCATTGTCACATTTTGCACACATATTTTGCATTTTTTTATTTTATTTTAGTACAAATAGTACCATTTCCAATGGTTGTTTGTAACATGGGAACCTTCTTATTAATTGCCATAGCCCTCTCCCCATTTTTCCTCATTTCACCCACCAATAGGGATTGACCCCTGTCTAACCTATCTGCCCTATTAAAATCCAATTCTCCCTCCCACCTCAATCCTAGCTTAAATACTGCTCCAGCCTTCCCATAAACCTCTCCACCAGCACAGCAGACCCTTTTCCTTTTAGGTGCAAGCCATATTTAGCATATAGGTTGTAACCCAATGAAAAGTCAGCCCAGTTCTCTAGTATCCCAAATCCTTTCCTCTTACACTACGTCTTTAGCAATGCATTCAGTTCTCTAACCTCCCCCTGTCTCCTGTGTTGTGCATGGCACAGACAATATCACCTTAATGGCCCTTCCCTTCAACTTGCAGACTAGTTCTTTAAAAGAAAAACTCAACTTTTGTTGAGAAAAAACATTCCCCTCTAGTTGATCTATGTGCATTACAAGATTTCTAACAAACTTTGTTTCAGATTCCTCGTACCTTTTGTTATTCTGAAGAAATCGCTATGTGTTTGTCTGTTTCAATGTGGGAAAGTGAATCTAATAGAAGTGAATGAAACCAATTTCTATCAGTGCAAATGGTTAAAGCCTCAATCACTAAATAGTGATGACAATGATAAGTGATATAACAAAATACCTCCAAAAAAAAATCAAGATTTGTGAAAAATACCCCCCCACCTTGCTGCTGCACAAACAGAAAATGCGTTCACTTCACATAAGTAATATAAATAACAGAACAGTGTTGCGCTACCAAAATACCAAAGTGACTACAAATAAATCCTAAATGAAGAAGAAATGATTAGCTTGCAAAGTTGCAAGATACTGGGTACACCATCAAATATTAATGTTCCCTAATTGGGAATAGTGAAAAAACAATATGCTATATCAGTGTTCCCTGACTAGGAATAGTGAACCAAAAACAATAATAGTGAAGTCCAGACACTCAAAAAATGACAAAACAGTCCAAAAGAAAAAAAAAAACAGTCCTCAAAATCTTCTGCATAAAAACAAAGAAACTACCACTAGTGAATACAAGTTTATTAAAGCCCCATTGAGGGAATCTGTACTGGCTGGTGTTCATCTAATCAGCCGGAGGCAGCACAGATGGAATAGGAGCTCCATGATCAGCTGATCCGTTTGCATGCCTGAGAGGGAACCTGCTTTTTCTGACCTTCTGGTGAAACAGGGGTCAGAATGTGAGGTGAGCAGCTAGGATATTGAGGTGGAGGAGAGCACTTGCAGTCTCAACTTTTATTCACTAGTGGTGTTTTCTTCATTTTTATGCAGAAGATTTTATTTTGTTATTTATATTAATCTAATGGGAGTGGTTTCATAATTATCAATCAACTGCTGCACCTGAAGGGCTCTAATGAGAAGAACTGCTGGGTCTGCATCCCTTTATGCCGCGTACACATGGTCGGACTTTTCAGCTACAAAACTCCGACAGCCCGTCCGACAGACTTTCGACAGACTTTCGACGGACTTTTAGCGGACTTTCAACAGACTTTCTAACGACCGGACTTGCCTACACACGATCCAGCACAAAAGTCAGACGGATTCGTATGTGATGACGTACACCAGACTAAAATAAGGAAGTTGATAGCCAGTAGCCAATAGCTGCCCTACCGTCAGTTTTTGTTCGTCGGACTAGCATACAGACGAGCGGATTTCTGGGTCAGGCGGAGTTACGACGTAAAGATTTGAAGCATGTTCCAAATCTAAGGTCCGTCAGATTTGCGGCTGGAAAAGTCAGCTGAAAGTCCGAGGAAGCCCACACACTATCGAATTGTTGGCCGGACTTAGTCCGTCGGCGTACGTCGGACTTTTGTAGCCGGCATTAGATGTGATTTCTTATTGGGAGTATCTCAATAAAAATTACATTTTTGTTTGCAGGGGATGCCTGATATCTGACTTCTATCTTAGGGCAGGCTTTTGTGAAAATCAGTGAGCCAATCACACAAGCAGGACATTATGTTTCTAGGGGGCATTCTATATACATTTTGTGTACAGAACACCTCCAGATAGCCATATTGCATTGCATTTTACAGAAAATTACAGCGCTGCAGATTAAAAAGGAAAGGTAATTTTAAATAACATTGAATTACAATATGACTTGTGTCATTTTTTTTTATTTGATATTTTTTCCCACAAAAGTGGAGTTATCCTTTAAATTTATTCTTAAGGAGTCTCCACCTTCAATGTATTCTGTCATTGGTTCCAACATGGACCAAGACAGCTGGGTCATGCCCAGCCCCTCCCAGTAATTTATTAACCTGGCCCACCACATACCAAACCCTGGCACCAGGGAGACAACAAACCATTTGGCTGAGGCGATCTAGGCAACAAATTATTCTATTGCTGCGTACACACGGTCGGACTTTCCGGCATACTTGGTCTAGCGGACCAGAGTCCGCCACACAATCCGACCATGTGTAGGCTCCGACTGACTTTTTTTTCCCAAAAGTCCGCCATACCTAGATTTAAAGCATGCTTTAAATCTTAGTCCGCCGGACACAGTTCCTGACGGAAAGCCCATTCGTCTGCATGCGTCTGTATGCTGGTCTTAGGCCCTTAGGTCTGGCATGGATTTTAAGGGGAACCCCCTATGCCGAAAAATCGGTGTAGCACGCAGCCCGGCCGGTCAGAAAAGGGGGTGGGGATGAGCGAGCACCCCCCGCTCCTGAACCGTACCAGGCCGCATGCCCTCAACATGGGGGGGTGGGTGCTTTGGGGGAGGGGGTGCCCTGCGGGGCCCCCCCACCACAAAGCACCTTGTCCCCATGTTGATGAGGATGTGACGTTTTAGGGGGCTTGGTCAGCATCACCCGGTGACCACGCCCCCTAAAACGTCACAGTCCCAGCATGCCTAGGGACTGTGACGGCATAAGGGGGCGGGGTCTCCGCCTATATAAGTCACATCGGAGCTCTCAGAGACCATTCCAGCCGGAGAGACCATCGTGGCAACATCAGAAGAAGAGAAGAAGCCCAGAAGCCCAGAAGCCAGAAGCCAAAGGCCAGAAGTCCGGACCTCCGCTGGCAAGAGAGCGGCATGAAGACAGCGGAGGAGCCGGCCGAAGAACTGGAACACCGGGAGCAGAGGCCAGAGGAAGCGGAGAAGAACCAGACGCCGGGAGAAGAGGAACCGGAGGGACCCCCGAAGTCGGAAGAAGACCCCGGAGCTGTCTAATAAATTACTTCAAAAACCTGTGTAGTGTGTTTTATTATTGACACTTTTCCCCTAGGTGAATGGGTAGGGGTACCATGTACCCCATACTCATTCACATAGGGTGGGGGGCCGGGATCTGGGGGCCCTCTTATTATAGGGGGCTCCCGGATTCCGATAAGTCCCCCGCCCGCAGACCCTGACAACCAACGGCCAGGGTTGTCGGGAAGAGACCCTTGTCCTCATCAACATTGGGACAAGGTGCTTTGTGGTGTGGGGCCCCGCAGGGTGCCTCCCCTCCCCCAAAGCACCCCCCCATGTTGAGGGCATGCGGCCTGGTACGGTTCAGGAGGGGGGGTGCGCGCTCGTCCCTACCCCCTTTCCTGACCGGCCGGGCTGCATGCTCGGATCGGGGTCTGGCGTGGATTTTGGGGGGACCCCACGCCGATTTTTCGGCATAGGGGGTTCCCCTTAAAACCCATGCCAGATCTAAGGGCCTGGTATGCCCCATGACGGGGCTTGCAAGGTGTCAATCTCACCGATAAAAACGGCGAGATTCACTTCTAGTCCCGTCGTATCCGAATCACGTTCAAAATGAACGGACTTGGCCTTGTGTGTGCAAGTCCGTTCATTCTTAAAGTCCGCTATAACTCCGGTGAAAGTCCGTCGGAAAGACGGGCGGACCTAGCTTGCCTGGAAAGTCCGCTCGTGTGTAGGCAAGTCTGTCCATTCAAAAAGTCTGGCGGTAGTCCGCCGGAAAGTCCGGTGGGAAGAACGTTGGACCAAGTATGCCGGAAAGTCCGCTCGTGTGTACGTGGCATATCAGTCCTTCTGATTATAGAATCCCCTATTACCACTAACTGTCTAGTTCTTCCTGCACTACCCTCACCACCCCTACTAGATGGGCCACTTTCCTGTTAGGGATAGCAGTGACATCTAGGGCATCTGAGCTTTCCATCCCCACATCTTCACCCAACTTGGCAAATCTGTTTGGGTGCTCAAATCCAGGGCTGGTCTTCCTTTTCTGTGAGCCCTTACCACTCCGTCTGACTACAGTATCCCATCTTCCTACCTGATAATCCTGACTTACCTCTCCACATCAACCCCATTAACCACCTGCTCAGTGAGCAGAAGACCCCTTTCAAGGTTGTCAGTTCTGCCCAGTGTTGAAACTTGCTCCTTCAGATCTCTAATGTGAGCTTCTAGAATGGCAACCCACTCACATCTGTAGCAGTGGTATCCATCCTGGAGCTGTTGCTCCATTGTTGTATACATGCAGCAGTCTGCACTGCACAAAACCTTTAACTTTGCTAGCACTCATTATCCTAGTTACAATATTAACCACTTGCTGACCGTGTCACGCACATATACTGCGGCACATTGGCACTCCTGGGGAAATCCCATACGGTTACGTCCGACTCTTTTTCAGCCACCAGAGGGCGCATGCACGCTGCCTGCATGGCGGGGCGATTGCATGCATGAGTGCCAGCACGGGGATTTGTTTGTATAAACACACAAATCCCTGTGCTGTCAGAGGAGAGGAGCCATATAGTTTCTTTCTTCCTTCTAAGTAGGAAAAACGATATGGCTCCTCTCCTACTCACTCCCATCCCCACACATCCCACACAGAACATGCTGAAGGAACAAACATTTAACCCCCTTGATCGCCCTCTAATGTTAAGCCCTTCCCTGCCAGTGACATTTACATAGTTATCAGTGCATTTTTTTAGAACTTACAGTTTAGAGGGCTCCTGTTATAAACTGCATTTTTTTAACTCCACTTTGTCAAAGTTTCAGCAAGCTCACAGTGAGTTCTACAGAAAGGTATATACAGTGCCTTGAAAAAGTATTCATACCCCTTGATATTCTCCATATTTTGTCATGTTACAACCAAAAACGTAAATGTATTGTATTGTGATTTTATGTGATAGACCAACACAAAGTGGCACGTACTTGTGAAGTGGAAGAAAAATGATGAATGGTTTTCAATTTTCTTTACAAATAAACATCTGAAAAGTGTGACATGCATTTGTATTCAGCCCCCTTTACTCTGATACCCCTAAATAAAATCTATATGAACCAATTGCCTTCAGAAGTCACCTAATTAGTAAATACAGTCCACCTGCATGTAATTTAATCTCAGTATAAATACAGCTGTTCTGTGAAGCCCTCAGAGGTTTGTTAGAGAACCTTAGTGAACAAACAGCACTATGAAGGCCAAGGAACACACCAGACAGGTCAGGGATAAAGTTGTGGACAAGTTTAGGACAGGGTTAAGTAAAATATCCTGAGTTGTGAACATCTCACGGAGCACTGTTCAATCCATCATCCAAAAATGGAAAGAGTATGGCACAACTGCAAACCTACCAAGACATGGTTGTCCATCTAAGCTGACAGGCCAGGCAAGGAGAGCATTAATCAGAGAATGGTAACTCTGGAGGAGCTGCAGAGATCCACAGCTCAGGTAGGAGAATCTGTCCACAGGACAACTATCAGTCATGCACTCCACAAATCTGGCCTTTATAGAAGAGTGGCAAGAAGAAAGACATTGATGAAGGAAAGTCATACGAAGTCCAGTTTGCAAGAAGCCATGTGGGGGGGACAGCAAACATGTGGAAGAAGGTGCTCTGATTAGATTAGCCCAAAATTGAAACTTTTGGCCTAAAAGCAAAATGCTATATGTGGCAGAAAACTAACACTGCACATCACCCCAAACACACCATCCCCACCGTGAAACATGGTGGTGGCAGCATCATGTTGTGGGGATGCTTTTCTTCAGCAGGGACAGGGAACCTGGTCAGAGTTAATGGGAAGATAGATGGAGCCAAATACAGGGCAACCTTAGAAGAAAACCTGTAATGGGGCGTACACACGGTCGGACTTTTCGTCTACAAAAGTCCGACAGCCTGTCCGACAGACTTCCGGTGGACTTTCGGCGGACTTGCGGCGGACTTGCGGCAGACTTTCTAACGAACGGACTTGCCTACACACGACCACACAAAAGTCCGATGGATTCGTACGTGATGACGTACACCGGACTAAAATAAGGAAGTTGATAGCCAGTAGCCAATAGCTGCCCTAGCATGGGTTTTTGTCCGTCGGACTAGCACACAGACGAGCGGATTTCAGGGTCCGTCGTAGTTTTGACGTAAAGATTTGAAGCATGTTTCAAATCTAAAGTCCGTCGGATTTGAGGCTGAAAAAGTCCGCTGAAAGTCCGGGGAAGCCCACACACGATCGGATTACCAGCCAGCTTTAGTCCGTCGGCGTCCGTTGGACTTTTGTAGACGAAAAGTCCAACCGTGTGTACGCCCCATTAGAGTCTGCAAAAGACTTGAGACTGGGGCTGAGGTACACCTTCCAGCAGGACAACGACCCTAAACACACAGCCAGAGCTACAATGGAATGGTTTAAATCAGAGCATTTTCATGTGTTAGAATGGCCCAGTCAAAGCCCAGACCTAAATCCAATTGATAATCTGTGGCAAGACTTGAAATTTGCTGTTCACAGACGTTCTCCATCCACTCTGACAGAGCTTGAGCTATTTTGCAAAGAATGGGCAAAAATGTCTCTCTAGATGTGCAAAGCTGGTAGAGGCATACCCAAAAAAGACTTGCAGCTATAATTGCAGCAAAAAGTGGTTCTACAAAGTATTGACTCAGGGGGGCTGAATACGGATGCACACCACATTTTTCAGATATTTGTAAACAATTTTAAAAACCATTTATACTTTTCCTTCCACTTCACAATTATGTGCCACTTTGTGTTGGTCTATTACATTAAATCCCAATAAAACACATTTTCTTGCTTGTAACATGACAAAATTTTGAAAATTTTAAGGGGTGTGAAAACTTTTTTCAAGGCACTGTAGTACCTGGAGCAGGGGCATACCTAGAGCATTTGGCACTCGGGATGGATCCTATATCTGGCACCCCCCAACTTTAAAATGTAAAAACACCCACTGAAATGTAATGTTTTCAAGAATATTTAGTGCACAAATTTGTAGTCTACCTTCATATGGTAACCTTCCACCCCAGTCCACCTTCATATGGTCACCTTCCTACCCAGTCCACCTTCATATGGTCACTGTCCATCCCAGTCCATCCTCATATAGTCACTGTCCAACCCAGTCCACCTTGATATGGTCATCATCCACTCCTGTCTACCTTCATATGGTCATCGTCCACCTTCACATTGTGACCGTCCACCAAATTCTTCCTTCATATCATACTGTCCACCCCAGTTCACCTTCAAATCATCACTGTCCATCCCGATCCACCTTCATATCACCATCCACCTTGGTCTACAGTCACAATCCTTCATAGACAGTTCCAATCTTGCATTGCAATCTACAAAACTTAAAGAGGAGTTCCACCCAGGCGGGCCATTAAAAAAAAAAAAAATTAAAAGTCAGCAGCTACAAATACTGCAGCTGCTGACTTTTAATTGGACACTTACCTGTCCCTGGGTCCAGCGATGCGGGGGATCGAAGCCCCGCTCGTCCCCCCCCTCCGCTCGCCGGCGCCGGCATTTCAACTGTGGGCGCCGGGCTGTGGCTTCACAGCCTGGCACCCACTGCGCATGCGCGAGCGGCGCCGCGCGCCGTGATTGGCCGCTCAATCACCTGGGACCTGTAATGGGTCCCAGATGATTGACAGGAGGGAGGGAGAAGAGCCGAGCCCTTCCTGTGCCAGGGGGAAGTGATGTCACCAGCCCAGGCAGAGGAAGGGGCAGACTACGAGGGACCACCTAGCAACAGGCATTTAGAGGTAAGTAAAAAAAAAAAAAATATCCAAATGTTTTTTTGTTTTTTTTTTTAGAATTTTTTAGATATGTTTGTTTTTTTGGGTGGAAACCCACTTTAAGCATGAAAAAAGTTCTGAAGGCTTTAAAGGTTTCTTCTTACTGTATCCCCCATCTCTGTCCTGGGTGCAGCCAGCCAAATCCTGCAAACAGATCCCTTGCAAGGTTGTAGGATAGTAGGAATGGATGGTCCCCATCTGCTATGGTTGTCACTGATCACACCAGTGACAGTAATATTGGTGGCAGTAATATTGGGAGTAGTAATTCTAGGACTGCTAGTAGCATGCATAGGACCAGCAGGGACAGCCTGCATCCTCCACATCTCTGCTTTCAGCTCATGGCCGCTCACCTCATGCTGCTCCCACTGGCTCTCTGCTTTATATCGGCACCTTTTTCTATCAGGACTAGCCGGGAGACACACACAGCCCAACACCCTGTCCCTGGAGGACCCACGGCCACCACTGGACTGGAGCCCTGCAAGCTCCTCCCAGGGCTGTGCTCTCTGGCTGATTAGAAAACTGCTGCTACTGGAGGACAGCGGGGGCGAGAGTGTGCATGTACCAGCCACAATGTACCCAGGCTGGCGGCCCTCAATCGGCCACACCAATGTTGTAATCACATGCATAGAGCTGGCAGAGGAAATCAGAGGAAATCACTGGTCACTTACTATGTGCTACAGCCAGGTGCCAGCCAAGACACCCCCAGTGAATAAGCAGCACTGGCCTGACACCCCCCAATGTGTGGCGCCCGGTGCAAACCCCCCCCCCCAGTTGGTACGCCACTGACCTGGAGCACCTGTGACAAATTAACCACTCCCCTGAATAAGCAGACTCAAGGAAGGAAATAACATTCTATTTAAAAAGTGAAAGAAAAAGGTGTTTTAAAAAGCTGCTAGCAAGGACCCCAAAGAAGAAACTAAAACAATTGCAAACACAAGCAATCACCAGCAGTCAAAAGCACTGTTTTTCACTCTCTACTTAAATTTCACACGCTTCAGCTTCCAGCCAACAAAATGTGGCAGCAACAGTATTGCCCCCAGAACACATCATGGTAAAAAGTCATTTGAGGCTCTCGATGGGCCATATTCCACATGCACTATGTTAGAACCAAATAAAAGTACTTACTGTACATTAATATGAATCAGCACATCCCACAATGCCTTTATTAAAAGAATGCTTACCTACTGTCTCAATCATTTAGTGAAGTCAAAAGATTAAAATGTAGTGCTTTCAGCTGGCCCATTGGAGTTTGTGTACAAATATTTCATATATACATTCAGTGAGGTCACTGAGACTAGGCAGAGACTTGTAGTCAAAGAAAGTGTGGGAAAGGAGGGGATACAATCCATAAGACACAGTATGGGATACAGAAATTAACTAGTTAGTGGTGCACAAGATACCCTTTCCAGATCATTTCAGGGTGAAACAAAGCTGCAAAGCAAATTATAGGTATGGATTTCACAGATCACACATCACAGATCATGGAAATCATAAGCCTTGACAAATGTGTACATTTTTTACAGTCCATATTGGGGACTTAACACCATATGTGTTTTTTCAATGGCTAAAAAAGTAACAAAGTAGGAGTCCTGAAGGAGATAAAGATTACAGGATTTGCACATTGCAAGTCTTGACAAAGATGAACATTTTTCACAGTCTATCTAGGGACTCAACACCGTCATAGGTATGTGTAGCCTAATGCATTAGGGTGTGCACCCCAAAGCTCAAACACACATGCGTGTGTGTGTCTACATGTACAGCATATACATATATACATAAACACACACACACACATACACAGTGCCGTGAAAAAATATTCATATCCCTTGAAATGTTCCATATTTTGTCATGTTACAACCAAAATGTAAATTTTTGGGGGGGATTTTATATGATAGACCAACACAAAGTGGCACATAACTGTAAAGTGGAATGAAAATGATAAATGGTTGATAAATATCCAAATCTTTGATGATCCCTAGGAGCACCATCAAATCTATCATAACCAAATAAAAAGAACATGTCACAACAGCAAACCTGACAATAGATGGCTGCACACCAAAACTCATGGACTGGGCAAGGAGGGAATTAATCAGAGAGGCAGAACAGAGATCTAAGGTAACCCTGGAGGAGCTGCAGAGTTCCACAACAGAGACTGGAGTATCTGTACATATAACGACAATAAGCCGTACGCTCCATAGAGTTGGGCTTTATGGCAGAATGGCCAGAAGAAAGCCATTACTTTCAGCAAAAAAAAAAAAAAATTTAATCTCAGTAATACAGCTGATCTGTGAAACCCTCAGAGGTTTGTTATAGAACCTTAGTGAACAAACAGCATTATGAAGACCAAGGAACACACCAGACAGGTCAGCGATAAAGTTGTGGAGAAGTTTAAAGCAGTGTTAGGTTATAAAAAAATATCCCAAGCTTTGAACATGTCATAGAGCACTGTTCAATCTATCATCGGAAAATAGAAAGAGTATGGCACAACTGCCAAGAAACCTACCAAGACATGGCCATCCACCTAAACTGACAGGCCGGGCTAGGAGAGCATTAATCAGACAAGCGGCCCATGGTAACTCTGCAGGAGCTGCAGAGAGCCACAGCTCAGGTGAATATGTCCACACAACAACTATTAGTTGTGCACTCCACAAATCCTGCCTTTACTGAAGAGTGGCAAGAAGAAAGCCATTGTTGAAAGAAAGCCATAAGAAGTCCCATCTGCAGTTTCCAAGAAGCCATGTGCAGGACAGAGCAAACATGTGGAAGAAGGTGCTCTGATCAGATGAGACCAAAATTTTACTTTTGGGCCTAAAAGCGAAACGCTATGTGTGGCAGAAAACTAACACTGCACATCTCCCTGAACACACCATCCCCACCATAAAACATGGTGGTGGCAGCATCATGTTGTGGGGAAGCTGGTCAGAGTTGATGGGAAGGTGGATGGAGCCGAATACAGGGCAATCTTAGAAGAAAACCTGTAAAAGACTTGAGACTGAGGTTCACCTTCCAGCAGGACAACGACCCTAAACATACAGCCATAGCTACAATTAAATGTTTAGATCAAAGCATATTCATGTGTTTGAATGTCCCAGTCAATGTCTAGATATAAATCCAATTGAGAATCTGTGGCAAGACTTGAAAATTGCTATTCACAGTAGCTCCCCATCCAATCTGACAGAGCTTGAGCCATTTTGCAAAGAAGAATGGGCAAAAATGTCACTCGCTAGATGAATAGTAAATAGTATAGTAAAACGACAGTGGGCAGGAGGTAGTTAAAAGTAGTATGGACTTACTTTTTATTTTATAATTATACTTACCCAGGTGGATGCAGCATAGGTCCAGTGCTGTATCTGTCCCCCGCAGGCTCTAACACAGAGAACTGAGCAATCCAATACCACAGATCATTGACTGGCAGTCACCACACTCTGCTCTGCTCCCTCCCCGCTCACTAGAGCCCTGGGCTGTGAAAGGGGTGGGTGCTGAAAGCCTGTGCCGGTCTAGGTATGTGGGTGGATACCGACTTCATGGTCGCGATCTTGTCCGAGCCTGGACTGGCTCTGTGACGTCATAAGACAGCAGAATTCAGCCTGCTGTCTGCTGAAAACGGGTCACAGGAGTGCAAAACAAACTACACTCCTGTAATCCATAGGAGAAGTACAGCCAAACAAGCTTTGGCTGAACTTTTAATTTAACAAACTGGGAACATCCGGTTGTTAGGAGTGGGCAGCTACCACAACCCTAACAACTGATAAATCATCAGTTGTTAGTGGGATTTTCTGCTCACAGCTGAATTAAAAAAAAAAAAAGAATTGCTGGCAAGAAAAAAAAATGGAAAATAAATGGATTAGGGCCCCCCTCCCAATCCACCCCAGGTCCTTATCCAAAAATGCAGCCGGCAGGCCAGGAAAGGGTGGGGGACAAGCGAGCACCCCCCTCCTGAACCATACCAGGCCACATACTCTAAACAAGATCCCCCCCCCCCGATTTTGTGGAGAAAAGGCCCTTGTCCCCATCAACATGGGGACATGGTGCTTTGGGGGAGGCAGAGCCTCCTCAGCCCCAAAGCATCCCCCTATGTTGAGGGTATGTGTCCCGGTATAGTTCAGGAAGGGGGGCACTCGCTCGCCCCCCCTTTCCTGGCCTGCTGGGCTGCATGTTCAGTAAGGGTTTGGTATAGATTTTGGGGGGCCCATGCCATTTTTAATTACTTTTAGCTTGGGGTTCCCCTCAAAATTCATACCATATTGGAAGGGCCTGGTATGGATAGGGGGTACCCCACGCCATTTTTTTTATTGCAGGCAATTCTTTTTTTGATATTCAGCTGTCTGCGGGTACCCCGCTGACAGCTTATGACTCATTGGTCAATAGGGTGTGGCAGCCACCCGCTCCTTAATAACCGGCTATTCAGTTTGATAAGGAGTAAAAAAAACACAAAATGCATGTAAAAATGCATTAAAGTCTATTACCTGCAAAATGCAATCTGTGGGAAAAAAAGTCCCTGACCCTTTCCAAAAATGCAGACATGTTAAATGGACTGTAGTGAGTTTCTGCAAAACGCACTGAGAGAACGTATAGGTGTTTACCTAAACTTACAAATCATGAAAAATCATCACTATGTGGTTAAAAACTTTGCAAAAATCTATTTTTTCCATGTCCTTCTGTAACATACTGAACTAATTCTCCAGAAGCTGCTTTTCTTCTGCACAAACTGATAAAAATGCACCTCAAAGTCTACAAAGATTTCTCTGAACCAAGCAATTTTCTTCTTTCATACTGCCCTTGAAGCTCCAAATAAAACCTAAAATATATGTTTTGTTGATGTTCAGCTTTCCCCTTTCCTACAACTGCAGATTGGAGACAATGACCAACATTGGTTTCTTTATGTTAAAGGAACTGCCCTTGAGATATTTTTTAGACACTTGGTAAAGTAGTTTTTATTCATATTAAAATATCATATCTTCCCTAACAATTAAATATTAGGCTATGCCATCTTACACAGCTACTGGCATCAACAAAGCTAAATCTTTGGCTATTGTATACACAGTGTTGTGTGAGTCAGCATCACTCTTGTGTCTTTCATTTAAAATTAGGTAAAAGCAGAAGTCTGGCCACAGAATTCTTTTTGTTTTTTAACTGGTATCCCTTCATAATGCATTAATAACAAAAATAAAGTATATATGTTTGTGGCTAAGACTTCTATCTATCCTTTTTTTCTACTTACGATTTATAAAATCCTCTTCTGGCAGTTGCCATGATGATTGTGGGCATGTGAAGCCCAATCGCATCCTCTTCCTGGAATAGCGATGGAGAGGTGCATGCTGGGTAACCAGCATACACCTCTCAAACTCGCGCATGCAGGATGCACCGGCGACCGTAGCGCAGATTGTTTACCAAGTTGCCGCAACGGACCCGAAGGGCCTGGTATGGATTTTAGGGGGGACCCTTACCCCATTTTTGTTTAACATTTTTGCGCAGGGTTCCCCTTAATATCCATACCAGACCTGAAGGGCCTGGTAATGGACTGTGGGGGGGACTCACAACGTTTTTTTCAATGATTTTTATGTATATTGCCAGGATTCGGAAGTACAAGCAATTTTGAATTCATTTTTTTCCTTTAGAAATGTAATTTTTCTAAGCAGCCTTACATGTGGGGGGCATGGACTCAGCCCCCTGAGCCACAATTTGCCAAAGATACCATACCTTTGGCCGATCATGGCTCTCACAGCAGAGAGTGCTGTCTAAGGATGAGCTCCGGCGTGTTCACATACCCCACGTGCAGAGCCCACCAGGAAGTCGGTACTGCGCTGCGCTAATCACAGGCAGTGAGACATTTCCCAATCTCTGCAGCCAACAATGTCTCACTGCCTGTGATTAGCGCAGCGCAGTGCTGACTTCCTGGTGGGCTCTGACGTGGGGTGTGCAAACACGCTGGAGCTCATCCTTAGTGCTGCGATTGGCCAAAGCATGCAGGTCAGGTGCATGCTTTGGCCAATCAGCAGCCATCAATGCACTGATCTTGCATTACGGGTGCTCAAATTTCCCGTAAATGCCCTATAAGGTTCTAAATTCAGCAAACACCCAATGTTCGAGTCGAACTTACGTTCAACTTGAACATCGGGCTCATCCCTAATGCTGTACACTGATTGATTTTGTGTTTGTGCTGTGTAGTGAGCCTGTTTGAGCTCAATATGAGTTAACAAGCTCAGGTGTAACATATGAAGCACTCAGAGCTCTATAAAACTCTCAGGCTGCTTGGGAAAAGGGGCTCCACCCTGGAACCAGATCTCTGTGCATGGCAGACTGGGGAGCAGCAACACCTCTGAGTGGTGAGAGGAAATAGGTGTGACTAAAAGCCTCTGTTTATTTCTGTGTGACCGTCAACTGTCTGGGCAGCAGTAGGCTGTGGCAGAACAAGTAGTCAGGTTCCTGTGGTTTTGTAGTTAGATGCCTAAAGTGGCAAGGGTTATCTTCTGTTTTGTTTTATTTTGCCTGTTTTGATAACTGCACTTTGTAACCACAGTCATGTAATTAAGCCGCAGTTTTGTTTGTTTTTTTGTCCGTGCCTACTTTACTCTGCTGTGAACCATCCAGGGGGTCCTGTACACCCCGCTACGGAGCGATCCCTTATATATGGTGGAGGTTTTGCAGGGCAGGTGAAGTAAGGCCAGTATGGAGGAGCTACTGAGACAGCTTGCTCTGGCAAATGCTAACCAACAGCAGACAAATGCAACTTTGCAACAGAGCCTTGCAGCCCAACAAAAGGCTCACCAACAGAGCCTTGCAATTCAGCAGAAAGCACTGGAACAGCAGGAACATAAACTCCAACAACAAATAGAGGCCATCATAAAACAGTTTGAAAGGCAGCAGACGGAGAGTGGGAGTGATTTCAGTAACACCTCATCTTTTTGGGTAAGCCACCTGTTGCCAAAGATGACTGCAGATGAGGACCCTGAGATGTTTCTGACCACCTTTAAAAGGATAAAATAAAGTTTGCCCAAAGAACAATGGCCTGGACTAGTGCCCCCCTACTATCTGGAGAATCCCAAAAGGCTTATTTTGACTTGGAGCCTGCAGATGCAAAGAACTATGATCATTTGAAAATTGAACTATTGGAACAATTGGGTGTAACCCTGGCTGTCCATGCTCAGCATGTCCACAATTGGAGTTATCGGTTGAGAAAGCCACCCCGGTCATAAATGTATGACCTTATCCAATTGACCAGGAAATGGCTGCAGCCAAAAACTCTGTCTGGACCAAAAATTGTCGAGAGGGTGGTCATGGACAAATTTCTGAGGTCTCTCCCTACCACCTTGCAGAAATGGGTGAGCAATGGAGATTCGGAAACAGCAGACAAACTTGTAGACCTTGTGGAAAGGTATCTAACGACTGAGAATCTTACATCTTCCCTCAAAGACTCAGACTTTCCACCCCAAGACCAGACCATACCTAGCTACAGGTAAGACTGCACCAAGGGATGTGGTGGAGAGAGTGAAAAGAGGGTAACTAAAGGTATTTTTTGGACTGCTTCTAATGTCTGGCAAGAGCGACCTGGAAGGCCAATCCCACAGGAGGTGACTAGAAAGTTCATTTGTTACCGCTGCTGGGAAGAGGGACATGTAGCTGCAGTTTGCCCAGCTATTGATGAACCAGTACACTGTGACTTTCTCTTAGAGAGACGGCAGTCAGAGAGACTGCACTGCAGTAAAAGGAAATGAGAAACCTTAATGCAAAATTTGTTTAGATGGTAAAAATGTAGTTGTATAGTTGTGAAAAGGTACAAATTGGGGACCCATCTGGTGTATGGTTCTTTCACTTGCTGGTTATTGCTTTTTTTTGCAGGAGCCAGATCCCCTGGGGAAAAAAATGAATGAGTTTGGTAGCATCCTTAGATTACTGGGGCATGGCTGAGGACATGAACAATTCTAGATATAAATTGAGTCTTTAAAGAGGAGTTCCACCCAGGGGCTCCATTAAAAAAAGTCAGCAGCTACAAATACTGCAGCTGCTGACTTTTAATTGGACACTTACCTATCCCTGGGTCCGGCGATGCGGGGGATCGAAGCCCCGCTTGTCCCCCCCGCTTGTCGGCGCTGGCATTTCAACTGTGGGCGCCAGGCTGTGGTATCACAGCCTGGCACCTGCTGCGCATGCGCGAGTGGCACCGCGCGCCGTGATTGGCCGCTCAATCACCTGGGACCTGTAATGGGTCCCAGATGATTGACAGGAGGGAGGGAGCAGAGCCGAGCCCTTCCTGTCCCGAGGGGGAAGTGATGTCACCAGCCCAGGCAAAGGAAGAGGCAGACTAAGAGGGACCACCTAGCAACAGGCATTTAGAGGTAAGTAAAAAAAAAAAATATATCCAAATGTTTTTTTTTTTTTTTGTAGAATTTTTCAGGTATTTTTGTTTTTTTGGGTGGAACCCCACTTTAAGAACCCCCAAAAACTCCCTCCTGGTTGCATTGTCAACATTGCTTGTTTTTTTTAGTTTTTTTTTTAAACATAAACAAAGGTACAGTTTACAAATAATACCGGTGGCAATTCAAGCATTGAAGCCCGCTGCAAGAATATGGAAGTGAAATACAGAAAAAGAACACATTTTGAAATATTGATATGTATAGATAAAGCCTGAACAGACAATACTGGAAATGTATTAGTATTAACCAAAGTGCAGAGAACCCTTTATAGAGCCAGAGTTAAGGCCACAGATAAGATCCAGGGTGAAAGCAACCCAGGACCCAGGACCGGTGTATCTGGACAGTGATCTAAGGACCTTAGACGTGCAATATAAACTACTGGGAGGATAATAAATAAAGAGACAAAATCTCCAACACTATCTCCAAAAAGTAATAGATTGCCAGTGCCACCAGCTATAGAAGGTGAGGAAGTACAAAAAATAAAATTAAAAGGGTGAAGTATAGCGATAGACATAGAAGAATCAAGGGAAGCACAAGTCTGAAAGTCTGAGGTGGGTGAGTAGGGGGAAGGTTAAGGATAAAGAGTAGGAAAAAAAAAATGCAAAGAGAAGGGGAGGGAAGAAGTGACAAAATAAGGGGGAATGGAGAGGGTAGGTATATAGTGGGAAAGGTAAATGAGGGAAGGTGAATATGTTAGAGAAGAAAGACCTGGAATAGAAGTGCTAAGATGGGGAAGGAAAGGTAATACAATTACATGCCTGTCTTATGCCTTGTACTATGAGCTAAATTAAGTTTTAGGTGGTGAGAGTTTACAGTATCAGACCCAAATATAGAAGAATACTCACTAGTGGTCTTGAAATGGAGCGAACAGGGAGTGCACATGCGCGGTACTTCCGGATCACCACGCTAGCCGGGAGCTCCGCACCGTTTCGGCCCTCCAGCGCACCGAGCATCAGCCTTAATCAGCGGACCCCCCCGGAGAGACCAGTACTGCCTGCCGGATAGTGCTGGGCACCCGCCTGAATGTCGGGAACCCATCATAAAAGGGACGTTAACTGGCCTGGCTACCCTCCGAACCCCCCAAGATGGCAACAGCAGCTTCTCCATGCGGGAACACAGAGACCCAGCAAAGCTTAGCGGTTCATCCGCCCCTCTCCATGCCTACCACTACAAATGTGAGTAACATCCAGGGCGCCCAGGTCTTTCTGGCATCCTCAGTCTCAACAGAATCACTCCTGGGCAGAAAGCAGAGTAGCAACCCATACTCTCCCCTGCTTTCCACTCCAAACAGCCTGGCTGACTCACCACAACCCTCTCCCATACCGCACAATTACCCCCCAGAAATGGCTCAGCTACTAAGCAGCTTTTCTGATATGCTGGCTGCTGGACTAGCACAAAATGCAATGCAAATTACTTCAATTAAAGCAGACCTTCAAAGCCTAGGGGCCAGGATAGATGCCATTGAACAGGCTGTGGATGAATCTGCAGCACGCACCAACCAGAATACATTATGCATCCAGATTTTACAAGAACAACTTGAAACTGCTCTCTCTAAAATAGAAGATTTGGAGAACAGGAGCAGATGCTATAACTTCCGAGTCAGAGGAATTCCTGAATCAAATCTTGATGTGCAGGACACCATCAAATCTTTAATTAAGCATCATCCCAGACATCCCAGACCATAGACTCGAATTGGACAGGGCCCACAGAGTACTGCAACCCCCCCACCAAGATGGTCTCCCCCAGGACATAGTGGTCAAACCAAACTTCTATGGGGTAAAGGAAGAAATAATGAAGAGGTCTCGCATTTGGGATGATATTACTATGCTTGGTAATAAAATCCAAATTTTTGCTGACATTTCACCAGCCACGATTAAGAAAAGAAGATCCCTCCGACCTCTTCTCGACATCCTCACCCAGAAGATGATAAAATATAGAAGGGCCTTCCCCTTCCCTCTACAATTCCAGTACAAGGAAAAATCCCACAGTTTCACTAACTTTCAAAATGGTGAACGTCTTCTCCTTCAACTTGGGCTAATTTCTCAGGAACTACCTCCTCACCAAACAGAGAATCGATCAAGCTCCTCCAAGAGGCCTCCACCGAATAGCCCCTCACTCCGATGTGGGTGAAACAGCAGTCAAAAAGACAGCGTGACTCCGTTCCACCAAGATGAACATTGAGACTTTCTGGCCCTTACGGCCCTGAGTCCAACCTTTCCATCTCACCCGAAACCCGTGATGGTGTAGAAGTCTTACCTACACACTCCTGGTCTCTCTTGAGACTTGCTGGACCTACTTTCTCCAAACCTCCGCAGTCCCCCTCCCCCCCTTTTTTTTCTTCCATGAAGGTAACAATGACTCATCTTTGCCTTTGATGTGATGGTACTGGTTTAGGTCGACCCTAATTACATAACGGCAATATCCTTCCTCACCCACTTTAGTTTTTTTTCCCCAAATCCCCTTCCCATACCCTCTTGACCCTCCCCCTTCCCCCCTCACGATCCTTGTTCATGTGGCCTTAAGTCTAACCTAAATGCTAGTCTACTTTTTTGTTTTTCCTCTTGGTTGTGTTTAGTAGGGATAAGCCGAACACCCCCCGGGTATGCCTGTAAAGTGGCGCGTGTTTGCTTAGAACAGTCCCTGCACAAAATTAAATTTTTAAAGGAATAAAAGTCATTTAAAACTGCTTGTGGCTTTAATGTAATGTCGGGTCCTGGCAATATGAATGAAAATCAGTGAGACAAACGGCATGGGTATCCCCCAGGCCATTACCAGTCCCTTTGGGTCTTGTATGGATATTAATGGGAACCCCGCACCCAAATTAAAAAAGGAAAGGTGTGTGGCCCCCAGGCCCTATATACTCTGAACAGCAGTATACAGGCAGTGCAAACAAGACAGGGACTGTAGGTTTGTTGTTAAGTAGAATCTGTTTGTAATTTTGAACTGGTACAATTTTAACGTGTTTAGCTCCAGCCAAAAAATCTATTTTAAGCTTTTTGGAAAACATAGGGAAGGGTTATAACCCCTGTGACATTTGCTTTGCTGTCTGTGCTCCACTTCAGAAGATTTCATCTCACTTTTTGTCCCAATGACAAATGTTTTTGAAAATGTAGGGGTTTTAGTGAAACAAGGGTTGGTGATAAAGCATCAGTGGAAAGGAGGAAAGTTTTTCCCATATTAACTCTTACAGGAGAGAATTTGCCTTCCTAGGGTTAGATTTCATCTCACTTCCTGTTGTCTCCTTCCGTTTGCAAGTAGGAGTCATTTGTAAGTTGGATGTTTGAAAGTAGGGGCCTGCCCTATATACTTAGGTGTTGGGCCTTAGGTGTTGTTGTGGCCACAACACTGTAAGCCCTCACAGGGCCCTGCTGTGAACTATTAGACCAAGAATTGTAATTACATGCCCCTGTTGAACAGGGGCAGAAAAATTGGGCCTTTGGTGGTGGTGGTGCCACAACACTGTAAGTCCTCACAGTTACTCTTGGTGGGCGCAGAAACGAGCCCTGCTGTGAAATATTAGATCAAGAATTCTAATTACATGTCCCTGTTGAACAGGGGCTTAAAAATTGGGCCTTAGGCACTGGTGCCACAACACTGCAACCCCTCACAGATACTCTAATTGGAGCACAGGAACTAGCCCTGCTGCAAAGAATTGCATCAAAAATTGTAATTACACGCCCCTGTTAAACAGGGGCTGAAAAAGTGGGCCTTAGGCACTGGTGTTGGTGCCACAACACTGCAACCCCTCACAGATACTCTAGTTGGAGCGCAGGAACTAGCCCTGCTGCAAAGAATTGCATCAAAAATTGTAATTACAAGCCCCTGTTAAACAGGGGCTGAAAAATTGGGCCTTAGGCACTGGTGGCGGAGCCCAGAACCAAAAATGTTCTTACAAGCTATCAGCATGATCATTGAGGAGGAAGAGGATAATTACTCAGCATAACTGTCTGGATAAAGGGGGCCTTGAGAGCTAATAAGGTCCTCCTCTTCCTGCCTCTGTTCTGCCTCAAGTGCCCTGTCCATTATTCCATGCAGCCTGTGCTCCAACAGGTGGACAAGGGGGACAGTGTCACTGATGCATGCACTGTCACTGCTCACCATCCTCGTGGCCTCCTCAAATGGTGACAGGACAGTGCATGTATCCATGATTATGGCCCACTGGCATGGAGAAAAAAAACAAGCTCCCCTGACCCTGTCCTGGTGCCATAGTGGCACAGGTACTCATTGATGGCCCTCTGCTGCGTGTGCAGCCACTGCAGCATGGCCAACGTTGAGTTACACCTGGTGGGCATGTCACAGATTAGGTGGTTCTTGGGCAGGTTAAATTCCTTTTGGAGGTCAGCCAGCCAAGCACTGGCATTATATGACCTGTGGAAATGCACACAGACTTTCCTGGCCTGCCTCAAGACATCCTGTAAGCCCCGGTACCTGCCCAAGAACCGCTGCACCACCAAGTTAAGGGCGTGAGACACACAGGGCACATGGGTCATTTGTCCCTGTCGGAGGGCGAAGAGGAGGTTGGTGCCATTGTTGCAAACCACCATTGCTGCCTTAAGTTGGCGTGGCGTCAACCACCTCTGAACCTGCCTCTGCAGAGCTGACAGAACCTCTGCCCCAGTGTGGCTCCTGTCCCCCAAGCACACCAGCTCAAGCACTGCATGGCATCTTTTGGCCTGCGTACTTGCGTAGCCCCTGAATGCCTACAGAGCACAGCTGGTTCAGAGGACAAAGCACAGGAAGAGGCCATGGAGGAAGAAGAAAAGGAGGGGGTGGAGTTGAGAGGTGTGTCAGAATCACTAGTAAGTGGCATTTTGGAGGCCTGGTGGCGGAACAACCTCCAACACTACTGCACCTTGTCCTGCATCCTTCCCAGCTGCCAGAAGAGTCACACAATGTGCTGTGAAACTTAGGTAACATCCCTGTCTATGCCTGCTGGACCATGAGTCAGCGGTAATATGCACCTTACCGCTGACCGCCCTGTCCAGCGAGGCCAAGACATTGCCTTCCACATGCCGGTAGAGAGCCAGAATCACCTTCCATGAGAAAAAGTGGCTTTTGGGAACCTGCCACTGAGGAACCGCACATTCCACAAACTCACGGAAGGGGGCAGAGTCTACCAACTGAAAAGGTAGCAGTTGAATTGCTAGCAATTTTGCTAAGCTAGCATTCAACCACGGGGCATGTGGATGGCTGGGAGCAAACTTCTTTTTGCGGTGCAGCAGCTGGGGCAGGGAAATTTGCCTGGTACAATCTCACGTCGGTGTACCGATAGAAGATTGCCCGCAAGTACTTTTCTGTGACACACCTAATTCTACACCTTCATTCCTCTCAGTGCATGTCTCAGAGAGGACTGAAGGTATAGTGGGGTTGGAGATCCCAGCTGATGAGGATTAAGGAGAGGTCCTCTTTGTTTTTTGGTGTGGGTCTTTTAGGTACGCTTGCCAACGAACTGCGTTCGTTTTGGCCACACGAGATGCGCTTGAGACATATGTTGCAAATAGCAGAGGTGCCATCTGATGCAATCGTCTCAAAAAAGGCCCACACCAAAAAACTTTTGGAATAACGTGCAGAGACAGCAGCACCCTGCACATGCGGAGCTCTGAGGTGTGATGCAGTCAGTGTGCTGCCCTTAGGCTGGCCCCTGGAGGGCATCCTGCCTCGTTGTTTATGTGCCTCCTCCTCCTCTCTCCTATCAGGCACCCACGTTGAGTCAGTGACCTCATTATCCCCTCCCTCCTCATCACTGGAGCAAACCTGGCAGTATGCTGCAGCAGGGGGAACATGACTGCCAGATTGCTGTCCTTCTTGGGCACCCCCTCTGTCCATGCTCACGTTACTGCCTTCTTCTAGATCAGTATCATCATCAGAGCCTTCTAAATGCTGGGCATCCTCCTGGAGCATGTACCCAACACTGTGGTCAAACAGTTCGAGGGACTCCTCAGGAGGACATGGTGGGGCTAGGGAAGGAGTCACTGATGCCATTGAGCTGAGGGAAAAGGCTGCGTTGGCAGCTGCTTTGCCAGACAAAGTACACTGAGCATGGGTGAGAGAGGAGTAGGATGATGACGGCTTGGTCATCCACTTGACCAAGTCTTCTGCATGTTGCGGCTCAACACGGCCAGCTGCCGAAAAAAAAGGCCAAGCGTGTCCCACGGCCACGTGCTGATGAGGATGCACCATGTCCACGACCAGCACTGTTGCCTCTAGACACAGAGCCTGCTTGCCCTCTTTTATTGGCTTGTGACTGTCTGCCTCTACTTGTTGGCCTTCCAGACATACTAATGGCCTGCAGTGAGATGTAGCTGCACTAAGCTGGGATATATATATATATATATATATATATATATATATATATATATATATATACACTGATACTGCAGATAGCAAAATCAACTGCCTGCCTGTAGTATTATTAGTATGAGAACACCACCAATCTTCTACAGGTAGCTTTAGCTGAACACTGTGCAGAGGTCGCATTATACTAACTTGTAGCTTTAGCTGAACACTGTGCAGAGGTCACACTACACTAACTTGTAGCTTTAGCTGAACACTGTGCAGAGGTCGCACTACACTAACTTGGAGCATTAGCTGAACACTGTGCAGAGGTCACATTACACTAACCTGTAGCTTTAGCTGAACACTGTGAAGAGGTCGCACTACACTAACATGTAAAAAATGTAGCTGCCTGCGGTAGTGATAGGATCAGGAAAACAACACCAACCTTCTACAGGTAGCTTTAGCTGAACACTGTGCAGAGGTCGCACTACACTAACTTGTAGCTTTAGCTGAACACTGTGCAGAGGTCGCACTACACTAAAAAATAATGTAGCTGCCTGCGATAGTGATAGGATCAGAAAAACACCACCAATTTTCTACAGGTAGCTTTAGGTGCACTTTGCAGAGGATGCACTACACTAACTGTAAATACTGTAGCTAATAGGACTAATAGGATCAGAAGAACACCAGCAATTTTCTTCAAATACTGTAACAACACCTGCCTGCCTGTCAGTACGAAGATAATAACAGGAACGGATCTAGCTAAACTGAATACAGTGTGTATATATATATATATATATATATATATATATATATAAAATATATATATATACAACACCTGGGATGCATATATACACAATACACTGTAAGTGCAGCTAACTGACTGACTGTCCTGCCTAATCTAACTTAAATGAAATGACACTGTCTCTCTGTCTCTGTCTCTCAATGCCGGAACACACTACACAGGGCCGACGTGCAGGCGGCCTTATATAGTGTGGGGCGTGTACTAAACCCCCTGAGCCATAATTGGCCAAAGCCACCCTGGCTTTGGCCAATTACAGCTCTCTGTACAGACGGCGCTGTGATTGGCCAAGCAAGCGGGTCATAGTGCATGCTTGGCCAATCATCAGCCAGCAATGCACTGCGATGCCGCAGTAAATTGTGGGCCGTGACGCGCCACTCAAATTTGGCACAAACGGCCCATATCGTTCGCAATTCGGTGGACGATCGAACAGACGATGTTCGAGTCGAACATGGGTCGACTCAAACACGAAGCTCATCCCTAGTGTTTAGTACTGTTTTGATGTTCATGTCTCACTTCAGGAGATATATGTTTATTAACTTTGTTGTCTCCTCATGCTTAATTCTCGTCAATTTCTCCAGGGGGCTCTCCCCCACTTTATTTCTCAGCGTGCCCTGCGGCCGGAATGGTGCTGCTTGCCACTCCACCTGCTGTGATCTAGAGGAGTTTGCCTCCCTGGGTGACACCAGGACTGCAACCCAAATTTGGGATGCCCTTCAACCGAACCCCACAAATTTTAGGGATTCGGAGCAGGACTTGGCCTCCCATTCCTGCTTTCACAGAGACAAGTATATTTACTATGCTGGACTTAGTCTCTTTCAATCTCTTCTTATCTCTCTCCCCCTTCCTCTGCTCTTGTTTCTTCCCCCCCAGGTGCCTTCAAGGAGAGCTGGTCGTGTCTGGCTTACTTGGACCCAAGGCTTGCCTCAAAATCCCCAGCTGGACGGATCTTTTCATGAGGACCAGGTAAGAAATTTTCACACACACGCACTTTCTCCCCCTCATGTCCATGGCTGACGAACCTTCCAAACCGACGTTCCCCAAAATAGCATCCCACAACACACAGGGCCTAAATTCACTGATTAAGAGGCGTAAGGCCTTTCATAATTACCATTCTAGGGGGATTGACATCATTCTAATCCAAGAGACTCACTTCCCGAAGAGCTTTAATCCCACTTTCATACATCATAATTATCCCACTTTTTTCCTAGCCAATGCAGATGATAAAAAAAGAGGAGTAGCCATCCTCATATCCAAATGCACTCCATTCACTCTTTTTCCCAAACTTTCAAGGACAGCGAAGGAAGGTACATACTAGTAAAAGCACATATAAATGGGACTTTATTCTCCCTCATCTCGTATTATGCCCCAAATAAAGGCCAGGCTTCCTTTTTCTCTTCCATGCTTGCCTGCCTCTCCCCTCACCTTGAAGGCAAGGTGATCATGGGAGGCGACTCCAATGTGGCATTCGATCACTTACTTGACAAATCGTCACGGGGCAATTCCCAACTCAAACGACCCTCCAAGCAGAGCCTCCGTATAGCCCGGCTCTTACACTCACTAGGTATGATAGACGCGTGGAGGGAACTTCATCCCAATGCTAAGGATTACACTCATTTCTCTGCTCCCCACAGGACTTATGCCCACATAGATCACATATTCTTACACACTTTGATATCCAAGTAGCTACTCAGACCTCCATAAGTGAAGTTCCCTGGTCAGATTATTCCTTAGTTTCTCTTAAAATTATAAGCTTCTTAATCACATGCCGACCGGGCCATATCCGAAAGACGGCTACAGCACGGTCAGCTTGTTCTGGGCGGGCGTCAATGGACGTCCTCCAGAACTCTCGCTCCGTGCGCCCCCTGTGGGGCACGCGCACTGAAGTGTCCGTGCTCCCTGGGTTCACGGGACCCGGCGCAACACGGATCGCGGTAAAGGGCCAATGACAGCGGCCCTTTACCATGCGATCGCTCCCTCCAATGAGGGATCGATCACAATGTAAACAAACTGGGGTCAGGCAAAGGTCCCAGCTCTCTTCTCTCCTCACACCGATACAGCGTGAGAGGAGAGAAGAGAGATCGAGTGAAAAACCATGAGTGAAAGGTACAACAGTGCCTAGCAGTGCCATACAGTGCCATACAAGTGCCACTACACTGCAAATCTGTGTCCCACAGTGCCATCAGTGCCACTTCACTACCCATCAGTGCCAGTAAAGTGTCCATCAGTGCCACTACAGTGCCCATCTGTGCCACCAGTGCCACTACACTACCCATCAGTGCCACTACAGTACCCATCTGTGCCACCAGTGCCACTACAGTACCCATCAGTGCCACTAAAGTACCCATCAGTGCCACTAAAGTGTCCATCAGTGCCACTACAGTGCTCATCTGTGCCATCAGTGCCACTATAGTGCTCATCAGTGCCACATCGGTGCCACCAGTGTCCATCAGTGCCACCTCTGCCACTTCAGTGCCCATCTGTGCCACCAGTGGCACGTCAGTGCTCCATTAGTGCCACACCAATGCCCAGTGCCACTACAGTGCTCATCTGTGCCATATCGGTGCCACCTGTGCCGCGTCAGTGCTCCATCAGTGCCACGTCAAAGCTCCATCAGTGCCACGCCAATGCTCCATCAGTGCTACATCAGGCCACTACAGTGCCCAGTGCCACTACAGTGCTTAGAAGTGCCACATTATTGCCAATACAGTGCGCATTTGTGCCATCAGTACCAAATCAGCGTCACTAGAGTGCTCATCTGCACCACTACAGTGCTTATCTGCACCACTACATCGCTCATCAGTGCCACTACAGTGCTCATCAGTGCCACTACAGTACCCAATAGTGCATATTAGTGCCCATAAGTGAGTGCTCATCAGTGCTACCTTATCAGTGCACATCAGTGCCAAATAATCAGTGCATCCTCAGTGTGGTGCATTAGTGTTCATCAGTGCAACCTTATCAGTACCCAGCAGTGCACCCTCATCAGTAGCCAGCAGTGCACCCTCATCAGTAGCCAGCAGTGCACCCTCATCAGTAGCCAGAAGTGCACCCTCATCAGAACCCAGCAGTGCAGCCTTTTCAGCACCCAGCAGTGCAGCCTCATTAGACCAGCCTCATCAGCATCCATCAGTGCAGCCATATCTGTCCAAGTGTCCCTACCACAGCAGTTTGTCACCACAGCCCACAGTCACCAGTATGGCAAAAAAAGTTTTTTCCGCTGAGGAGGCATACCAACTGCTTACCTTGACTGATGAGAGCAGCGGGGAGCTCTCTGAGTCTGCGTCTGATTCTGGTTCAGAATATGAACCCGTTGTAAGCAGTGGGTCTGATACAGAATCGGAGGAAGAGCAAAGTGTGCCCGTCAAACGAAGGCGCTCTGGCATGGAGGAGCAGGCTACCACAAGTAGTGCTGTGGCATCAACCAGCAGCTCCATGCCATCCACCAGAAATGCAGTGGCATCAACTAGCAGCTCAGTGCCACCCACCAGTAGCACAGTGCCATCCAGAAGTAATGAAATATCACTGCAGCAAAGGCCAAGAACTAGCGGGGTGTCATCTCGGCCCCAAAGCGTTAGAACCCATGCCGGCCTTCCCTATGCCCTTGAAAACCCTCTGTGGCTTCCCTCTAATTCAAGAGCAGCAAACATCCCCCCTTTCACCGCCCAGCCAGGTGTTCAGGTGAACACAGAGAATTTTGCCCCTATTGATTTTTTAAATTTAATTTTTACCCAAGACCTATTATCCTCCATCGTGGCCCAGTGCAACCTCTATGCACAACAATTTATAACAAGCAACCCTGGTTCAAGTTATGCCCCTCCCCATGAGTGGAGACCATTGACAGTGGAGGAATTTAAATTATTTTTAGGTCTAACATTTAATATGGGACTCACAAAAAAATGAATTATACTCCTACTGGTCCACCAAGCCCATCCACCATATGCCAATCTATTCATCCATTATGCGAAGATCAAGATACCTCATGATAATGCGTTTCCTCCATTACAATGACAACACCCAGTGCCCTCCCCGAAATGACCCATCACATGACAAATTATTTAAAATTCGGACACTTCTAAATTTTTTCTCTGAGAAATTCCCCCAGTTATTCATCCCCGACCAAAATATCTCCGTGGATGAGTCATTGGTCCACTTCACAGATAGGTTTGGGTTCAAGCAGTTTTTCCCCAGCAAAAGGGCCCGATATGGGGTTAAGCTCTACAAGCTTTGTGACCGAGAAACGGGGTATATCTACACCTTCCGGGTGTACAAAGGAAAGGACACCCAACTGCATCCCCCTGAATGTCCGGTGTACATAGGAGTCAGCGGAAAGGTTGTTTGGGAGCTTGTATATCCACTACTTGGAAAGGGTTACCACCTTTATGTGGATAACTAATATACAAGCTTGCCCCTCTTCCACAGTCTTTACCGCAAGGACACTCCAGCGTGTGGTACAGTGCGAGCCAATAGGAAGGGATTCCTGCAAAAACTCATTACTGAAAGACTACGACAAGGGGAAACAGCATCTTTACAGAATGAAGAGATATTGGCTCTCAGGTGGAAGGACAGACGAAACGTCCACATGCTCACAACTATCCACAACGACACCTACGTGGAAATCCCCCGAAGAAACGGCCCAATCCAGAAACCAAAATGTGTCCATGACTATAATTTGTTTATGGGGGGTGTCGACTTCAATGATCAGATGATCGAACCCTACCTTCCCACAAGAAAAAGCCAATTTTGGTATAAAAAAGTCTCTATATATCTTTTCAGTTTGGCCATTTACAATAGTTTTGTTATTTACCGTAAATCTATAGAGAGCCCCGTATCTTATGTTCAGTACCAAGAAGAAATTATCTCCACCCTTTTGTACCCTGAAGGCGCACCAGAAAGCATTCGCTCAGATTCAGTGAGCAGACTCCATGAACGCCCCTTTCCTAAAAGACTCCCCCATCATGAAACAGGCCGGAAACGTCAGAAGAAATGCCGGGTGTGCACCAAAGGAGGAACTAGAAGAGACACCGTGTATTATTGTCCTGATTGTCCTTCCCAACCAGGCCTTTGTATTGATGAATGTTTCCGCCATTACGATACTTCTCTACATTATTAGGGAAGTATGGTAAACGTAATTGTCATTTACTGCCACATCCCTTTATGCCACTGTACATACCCCTGCCTTCTCCGGAACTGACCCTGGCTTGCTAAACGACAACGCTTCTGCCTAATGCTAAACTGTACCTACCTCTGCCTTCTCCGGAACTGACCCTGGCCTGCTAAATGACCACGCTTCTGTTTAACGCTAAACTGTACCTACCTCTACCTGCTCTGGAACTGACCCTGGCCTGTTACATGACCACGCTTCTGCCTAACGCTAAACTGTACCTACTTCTGCCTGCTCTGGAACTGACCCTGGACTGTTTGACCACGTTTTTTGCCTGCCTCTTGGGTTGATCTTTTACCCTGCTATGCTAGTGGGAACACAGGGGTCTCACATATGTGAGGGGCTCCAGAATTGTTTTTCTGGATGAAGAAAACGAATTTTTTATTTTCTCATTCCCGAATAGGGTCTGGAGACTCGGAGGCTTCAAAGAGATTTGGGTAGGAGAAGCCTCTACCCCTGTCCCCATTCTTTCCTGGCCTGCTACTTGGACCATGTTCCTGCTTACTACCAGGACTAATATTTTGGCAATGCTGGCAATGTCTCTACTTGCACTGACCCTGGACTGTATATGGACAGTATCCCTGTTTGTACTGACTATGGACAATATTCCTGCCTGCTGCCTTGGACAATTCCATTCACTGTCGCTGACCACGTCCCTGCCTGCTGCCTGGATCAGGGCTCTCCTCCTGTAACAACTGCACTACTAAAACCACAGGTAATCTTTTGTTTACCCTTTGCTCAGAAGAATGTATTTTAGGGTGTAATTCTTGGTATGTTCATGCTATTTATTAGAAATATGAAGGGCCTTCAAAATTGTGATAGATTGTAAGGAAATTAGATGTGTAATTTATGCTCCTAGAACGCCTGCATGTGCTACTTCAATGTTGGGCCTCTGTATATGGCCAGGCTGTGTAAAAGTCTCACACATGTAGTATTGCCATACTCAGGAGGAGTAGCAAAATATATTTTGGGGTGTCATTTTTGCTATGTACATGCTATGTGTTGGAAATATCTTAGAAATGGACAACTTTGTGTAAAAAAAATGCGTTTTCATATTTTTTTCCACATTTTCCAAAAACTTCTGGAAAAAAATGAACCATTCAAAAGACTCATTATGCCTCATAGATTATACGTTGAGGTGTTTGCTTTGCAAAATGGGGTCACTTTGTGGGCGTTTCCATTGTCCTGATGCTCCAGGGCCTTCAAAAATGTAATAGGTGGTTGAGAAATTAGATATGTAATTTATGCTCCTAGAACGCCTGAATGTGCTACTTCAATGTCGGGCCTCTGTATGTGGCCAGGCTGTGTAAAAGTCTCACACGTGTGGTATCGCCATACTCAGGAGGAGTAGCAGAATATATTTTGGGGTGTCATTTTTGCTATGTACATGCTATGTGTTGGAAATATCTTAGAAATGGACAACTTTGTGTAAAAAAAAAATGCGTTTTCATTTTTTTCCACATTTTCCAAAAGCTTCTGGAAAAAAATGAAACGTTCAAAAGACTCATTATGCCTCATAAATTATACGTTGGGGTGTTTTCTTTCCAAAATGGGGTCTTTTTGTGGGCGTTTCCATTGTCCTGGTGCTCCAGGGCCTTCAAAAGTGTAATAAGTGGTTGAGAGATTAGATATGTAATTTATGCTCCTAGAACGCCTGAATGTGCTACTTCAATGTCGGGCCTCTGTATGTGGCCAGGCTGTGTAAAAGTCTCACACATGTGGTATCACTCTACTACTCAGGAGGAGTAGTAGAATATATTTTGGGGTGTCATTTGTGGAATGTACATGCCATGTGAAAGAAATAACCTGTTATATTGACAATTTGGTGTGAAAAAAAAATGGTAATTTTGCAAGAATTGTGGGAAAAAATGACAACTTCAAAAAACTCACCATGCCTCTTACTAAATACCTTGGAATGTCTACTTTCCAAAAAGGGGTCATTTTGTGGGTATTTGTACTTTACTGGTTTGTTAGGGTCTCAAGAAATGAGATAGGCCTCAGTACATCAGGTGTGATCAGATGTGATCAATTTTCAGTGATTGGCACCATAGCTTGTAGACTCTATAACTTTCACACAGACTAAATAATATCTACTAATTTGGGTTATTTTTAGCAAAGATATGTAGCAGTATAAATTTTGGCCCAAATTTATTTAGAAAAATTACTTATTTGCAAAATTTTATAATAGAAATGAAGAAAAATTCATTTTTTTACAAAATTTTCGGTCTTTTTTCATTTATAGCACAGAAAATAAAAAACCCAGAGGTGATCAAATACCACCAAAAGAAAGCTCTAGTTGTGTGAAAAAAAGGATGAAAATTTCATATGGGTACAGTGTTGCATGACTGAGTAATTGTCATTCAAATTGTGAGAGCACTAAAAGCTGAAAATTGGTCTGGTTAGGAATGGGGGTTAAGTGCCCAGTAGTCAAGTGGTTAAACCAAGCGAGCACCCCACAGTGGCGCCTTAACAAAGCACTACTCACCAACCCGGTACACTGCACCATGATCGAAAGGGATATTAAGGAATACTTCTGCGTTAATGATACTCCTGACATATCCCCAAGTTCGTTATGGGGAGCCCACAAGGCAGTAGTCAGGGGTAACCTTATACAATTAGCTTCACGCCTGAAACGGGTAAAACAAATTGATATTCAAATTTTTGAGAAAATTTCCATTCCATAAGTAAGTCCCAGAAAAAACATCCCTCACCATCCTCGCTTGCTCTACTGGATGCAGCTAGGATTGCGCTAAACACGGCCCTCACATCAAGTGCAGAAAAACATTTAAGATGGGTAAGTGGTAGATTTTATCTCCATTCGGACAAATTTGGCCCCCATCTCGCAACAAAGCTTTCACCTTAATTTAGAACCCACGCCCTGCCCAAAATAAAATCTCTGTCTGGCTCCCTAACCCAAAACCCCAAACTAATCCTTGAAGCTTTCCACTCATTTTACTCAAACCTATGTTCCAACCCTATTCCCACCAGTACGCACACAATCAAGTATTTTCTAGACAACAACCCTCTCCCCAAAATCTCTGATTCACATCGTGCCATAATGGACGCCCCTATTTCCGAGGATGAAGTCAGAAAGGTCATAAAAGATATTAAGAAAGGCTCGACCCCAGGCCCGGATGGGTTTTCAACGCAGTATTATAAGACTTTCGGCGAGGTGTTGTCTCCTTATCTGGTCCGGTTCTTTAATTCCCTTAATAAGGATTCTCCCTTAGATGCAGCAGCAAATTTAGCATACATTTCGGTCATCCCCAAACCTGGCAAGGACCAGAGCAAAGTGAGCAACTATAGACCCATATCTTTAATTAACCACTTGACGACCGCCGCACGACGATGTACGTCGGCAGAGTGGCACGGGCAGACAAAAGGACTTACAGGTACGTCCTTGCCTGCCCGCGGGTGGGGGGTCCGATCGGACCCCCCCCCCGGTGCCTGCGGTGGTCGGCAAATCCTCCCCCGCGATCGGTGGTGAGGGGGAGGCCATCCATTCGTGGCCCCCCCTTGCGATCGCTCCTGGCCAATGGGATCATTTCCCTGCCTCTGTATTGTACACAGAGGCAGAGGAAATGATGTCATCTCTTCTCGGCTCGGCATTTTCCGTTCCGGCGCCGAGGAGAGAAGACTGGAATGTGAGTTACACAAACACACACATACAGTAGAACATGCCAGGCATACATTACCCCCCCGATCACCCCTCCCCCCCGTCACACTGACACCAAGCAGTTTTTTTTTTTTCTGATTACTGCATGGTGTCAGTTTGTGACAGTTGGTGTGGTAGGACAGTTACTGTTAGCCCCCTTTAGGTCTAGGATACCCCCCTAACCCGCCCAATAAAGTTTTAACCCCTTGATCACCCCCCGTCGCCAGTGTCGCTAAGCGATCATTTTTCTGATCGCTGTATTAGTGTCGCTGGTGACGCTAGTTAGGGAGGTAAATATTTAGGTTCGCCGTCAGTGTTTTATAGCGACAGGGACCCCCATATACTTCCTAATAAAGGTTTTAACCCCTTGATTGCCCCCTAGTTAACCCTTTCACCACTGATCACCGTATAACTGTTGACGGGTGACGCTGGTTAGTTCGTTTATTTTTTATAGTGTCAGGGCACCCGCAATTTATTACCGAATAAAGGTTTAGCCCCCTGATCGCCCGGCGGTGATATGCGTCACCCCAGGCAGCGTCAGATTAGCGCCAGTACCGCTAACACCCACGCACGCAGCATATGCCTCCCTTAGTGGTATAGTATCTGGACGGATCAATATCTGATCCGATCAGATCTGTACTAGTGTCCCCAGCAGTTTAGGGCTCCCAAAAACGCAGTGTTAGCGGGATCAGCCCAGATACCTACTAGCACCTGCGTTTTGCCCCTCCACCCGGCCCAGCCCACCAAAGTGCAGTATTGATCGATCACTGTCACTTACAAAACACTAAATGCATAACTGCAGCGTTCGCGGAGTCAGGCCTGATCCCTGCGATCGCTAACAGTTTTTTTAGTAGCATTTTGGTGAACTGGCAAGCACCAGCCCCAGGCAGCGTCAAAATAGCGCCAGTACCGCTAACACCCACGCACGCACCTTACACCTCCCTTAGTGGTGTAGTATCTGAACGGATCAATATCTGATCCGATCAGATCTACACTAGCGTCCCCAGCAGTTTAGGGTTCCCAAAAACGCAGTGTTAGCGGGATCAGCCCAGATACCTGCTAGCACCTGCGTTTTGCCCCTCCGCCCAGCCCTGCCCAGCCCTGCCCAGCCCACCCAAGTGCAGTATCGATCAATCACTGTCACTTACAAAACACTAAACGCATAACTGCAGCGTTCGCGGAGTCAGGCCTGATCCCTGCGATTGCTAACAGTTTTTTTGGTAGCGTTTTGGTGAACTGACAAGCACCAGCCCCAGGCAGCGTCAGGTTAGTGTCAGTAGCGCTAACACCCATGCACGCACCATACACCTCCCTTAGTGGTATAGTATCTGAATGGATCAATATCTGATCCGATCAGATCTATACTAGCATCCCCAGCAGTTTAGGGTTCCCAAAAATGCAGTGTTAGCGGGATCAGCCCAGATACCTGCTAGCACCTGCATTTTGCCCCTCCGCCCGGCCCAGCCCAGCCCAGCCCACCCAAGTGCAGTATCGACTGATCACTGTCACTTACAAAACTGTAAACGCATAACTGCAGCGTTCGCAGAGTTATGCCCCGTACACACGGTCGGACTTTGTTCAGACATTCCGACAACAAAATCCTCTGATTTTTTCCGACGGATGTTGGCTCAAACTTGTTTTGCCTACACACGGTCGCACAAAGTTGTCGGAATTTCCGATCGCCAAGAACGCGGTGACGTCAAGCACGTACGACGAGACTAGAAAAGGCCAGTTCAGAACCAAGCGAGGCACCCTTTGGGCTCCTTTTGCTAATCTCGTGTTAGTAAAAGTTTGGTGAGAGACAATTCGCGCTTTTTCAGACTCATGGCTTTCAGATCGTTTTCTGCCGTTCAGTTTGTGCTTGTGGGTTTGTATCTGCTCTTCAGTGCGTGCAGTCAGTTCGTATTGGAGTTTTCTGTGCGATCTTGTCCGCTCGTTGCTGTTTTTCAGGTCGCTCTTCACAGGCCTTGCTGTTCTTCAGTGCGTTCTGTTACTTCGTTCTGAGCAGCCGACCGTTTTCTAGCCATGTTGCGTATGCGTACTCCTCGTAGAGTTCGTGCTGTGCGGGGGCTTGGTGTTGGGGTCCTGACCTTGACACAAGTCCAGTCCATGAACAGGTTGGGGAGGAGTTCATGGACCAAGAATTGGTTGCTTCAGCGTGACCAGTTCTGTCATATGCCTTTGCTCCATGAGATCCGTGAGAATAATCCTGATGATTTCAGGAACTTTCTCAGGATGACGGACCCCGTATTTCACCGTTTGTTGGCTTCGCTGACCCCCTATATCAGCAGGCAGGATACCTGCATGAGGCAAGCCATCACTCCGGAACAGAGGGTTTTTAATTACCGGCTGGCCAGAGCCCGAAGAGTGGTGGAGAACACATTTGGAATCCTGGCCAGCCGGTTCCGATTATTTATGACACCCATCCATATGGCGGAGTATAAACTGAACCATATAATACTTGCCTGCTGTGTTCTCCATAATTTTCTACGAAAACATTCAGCCAACTATGCTGGCTCAGTTGGGCCTGAGGCCGGAATCCCAAATACATCAACAATGACGGCACTTGAAAGCGGCCGTCCTGGCTTGCCCTCCCTGAATGCCCGTGATGTCCGGTTACGATTCCTGGAGTTCTTTGCGGGTAGGGGGGCTATCAATATGCCAGACAATATGTGACACCTTTTTCAAATAAAAAACAACCAAAAGAAATTCTTTGTGGACATTTACTGCTTGTGTTTGTTTTAGCTGACCCTGACAGAAATGTGTTGAGTGCAGAAAATGTCGTGATTGGGTAACCTTATAAAAAACAGTGTTGGCTGGTACTTCCTAAATGCAAAAACACATTTCACTACAAGTGCACTTGCAACTGCACTGAACCTGCACTTGTAGTGCAAAGAGGATTTGCCCTTAGGAAATAACCCCCATTTGTACATAAAACAACAATTACATCACCCCAAAAGTGTTGTAGTGTTGAGACAATAATCCACACATTCTTGAGTAAGGCACTTTTTTATACCTGCACAATCACATGCGCATTTACCAAAGGTTTTTAAAACAAACCAACATGTTTGTTGTATAACAATGTTTGCAGTAGCATTATGAAAAATCAAAATATCCATTTCAGATAAAACAGGCCTGTGTAAAACTAACAAGAAAGCCAAAAAACTTGAACTTACAAAGTTCACATTAGGTAAAACCTGAAGGCTATATCAGACATCAGTATTTAGGAACCGGGTTTGATATAGCGTTCAGATGGGGGGAAATCACCCCTGGAAAAGCCAAATTTGGAAGATGCACACCAATTTACAAATGTCCACATGTGCTATCTGCCATCATGGGGGATCAAGGGACGTGTTTGGGGGGAGCAAGCCCTTCCTCAACGCTACTTTATAATTGAGGAAGGGGTTGCCCCCCCAAAACGCGTCCATTGATCTCCCGTGATGGCAGATAGCACATGTTGGCACACTGTGTGCATCCTCCAAATTTGGCTTTTCTAAACATTGAAAAAAGTTTGGTACGATAAAACAGGTGATTTTGTGGGGTTTAAATTCGCCCCAAAACATCAATGATGTTATTTTTTTTTTTAATAACATCACTGATTTGTTGCTGGATGTTTTGCAATTGGAGATTACACCCCATGATCTCCCCTATCAGTATCTGGGCACTTTCAGATGTAAAGCGTTCTGGATCGCTCATATCACGATCACCTAAAAAGAGATAAAGAACAAAAAAAAAGTCTCAAAAATCTGCCACCAGCCATCTCTTTTACCTGAGTCTGTGGTCGCAGACACCTGTTGTGGTGCCAATCTCCACCACGTCTTCTTCTTCCTCCTGCTCAGCTTCTTGGGTTGGTATTTCCCCTTCTTCCAGAGAGGGGGGGTCTCTGGTCTCCTGGGATGAGGGGTGTCCGAGTCTTTTCTCCCCTATGTAAAACAAAAATGGTATACTTAGCACACAGATATTTGATGGCAGAACTATAGAAATAGGAAACATTGCTTGGAAGTGGGATACAATTGTCTATTTTAGCCGAGTTCCAAGATGTATATTTTTTATTGCCCTTTGTCAAGCTGCAATACTTTACCTGTTTGGTACAAGCTTCACAGATGGAGACCCCCCTATAGTATACACTGGAGCACCTGTGTGGCCCCCTAATAAAAATGGTGTTCTTGTGTCCCACACTAGTGCTCCAGTGTCCAGATGTGAAAACAGCTGCTCAGTGTCCTCTCCTTACACACAATCTAGTTTGCATTTCATTCTAGTAACAAACCCATCTACACAAACAAATATTTGGCATCCAAGTAGGCCCCCAAAAATGTGTGAAAATGCATATGGCCTAAACAATGGTGTTCTAGAGGCCGAAAGAAAAATGTTTGATACGAACGAATAATGTGCCCATGAACATTAAAGTTGACCTTTGGAAACGTTACAACTAATCAAAGCATATGGAGCAGAACGAACGTAATAAAGACAGAAAGAATAGGAACACAGCACAACTACTTACTTTTTTGCAGCACTCTCTGGATCTTTCGGTACTGCTCTGGCTCTCTCAACTTCAGGTCCGACCACCGCTTCCTGAGCTGATCTTTAGACCTTCGTACCCCAAAATTCCGCTCTAGACTCCGGACCACTTTACCAATTATTTTGGCCTTTCGGATGTTGGGGTGGGGGTAAGGCCCATATTTTCCGTCATAGTCGGACTTCCTCATGATGTCGACCATCTCCAACATCTCCCCAAACGACATATTTGTGGCCTTAAAACGTCTCCTTCTGGATCGGGACGTGTCTGGATCCGCCCTTTCCTCCTCCTCCTCGTTGCTACAATTAGCCCGCACCTGCTGTATGTCCGCCATCATGCTCTTCCCCCACTGCGCCGAACGAAAAGGGGCGGGGAATACACTAGAAAGAACGTCAGGGGCGGGCGGAGTTACACCCATGCGCAGTGTATATAAAGCGTAACACGCGTGCGTATTATGTTTGATCTGTGAGCGGAGGAAGGAGCATTGAACGCGGCGATCGTAAGAACGAAGGTAAGAGACAAACTTGGGCCTATACTGCTTCTATAGATTGAGGCCTATATTGTAACAAGATTAGGAGGGTTTGGTGTGACATTAGGCTTTGTCTTGTGTTGTGTCTTGCAGTGAACATGGATATGGTACTGAAAGATCAGGACTTCATTTCAGTCTTCATAGAGATGCTAAGGGAGCTGCCCTGTCTGTGGGAGATTAAACACCCCCATTACAAGAACCAAGCAAAGAGGAAGGCAGCACTGGAGCAATTGTGTGAAATTGTGAAGCAGGTGATCCCCACGGCAGACATCACTTTTTTAAAGATTTTCATTGGTGGCCTGAGGAGCACATATCTGAGGGAGCGCAATAAAGTCCTGGATTCACAGAGATCCGGAGCAGCAGATGACATCTATGTCCCCAGGATGTTGTACTACGACAGGCTGCACTTTCTGGCAGGCCAGACTGAACCCAGGTCATCACTCTCCAGTCTTCCTTCCACGCTTCCTTCCCCCCTGGCTGAGGCTTCTGACGCCCAACCTGGGCCTTCCAGGCCACATGTGGAGGAGCCCAGATTGAGCCAGGTATAGCATTCCTCTAAATATTTATGCTTGTCCAATCAATGATGTTAATTAGATGTTAGTTGGGAGTACTAATTTATGATTGTGATTGATGATGCAAAACATTACAACCATGTCCCTTTTTCATACACAGGGAAGTCTCAGCCAGGAGGTGGCCGGGCTGAGCCGGCTGGCTGATCTGCAGGTCCCTCCACCCCCCCTGGAAACAGAAAGTGGCAGTAGGAGGAGTACCCTAGAGGAGCCTGCTATCAGATTTTTTTGTAGGGCTACAGAGGTCCTGGGAGCACCACACACCAGGCAGGAGAACATTGCTGCATTCATAGCCTATAAAATGCAGAGGATGGAGGAGGGCCAACAAGCCATGTGTGAGGCCCTCATATCAGAGGCTCTGGCGAAAGGTATGAGGGGCCAAATTACACCTCAAACACACCTTCGCGATGGTCCTCCTCCTCCTCCTGCAGGTCCTACTCCTCCTCCAGGTCCTACTCCTCCTCCTGCCACATCTCCAACTGCACAGCCACAGCCCGGAAGGAAGTGTGAAAGGAAGACCAGACAGTGAGGACCCTGGATCCAGTCTGGTCAGCCAAAAGATGCAGCCTCTTGTGGTACCACAGCCTGGGGACACTGATGTCATCTGCTGCTATCCGGATCTCTGTGAATCCTGGACCAGACTGCCCTCCCTTACATATGGACTCCTCAGGCCACCAATTTTGAGGTTTAAGAATTGATGTCTGCCGTGGGGGTCCCAGGCTTCACTAATTTCTCCTGTTGATCCAGTGTTGCCTTTCTCTTTGTTTGGTTCTGAGCCCTTAATAAAGGATTTTTGTTTTGAATTATACTCTCCTATGTGTTTTACTTCAAAAATGATGGTTTGTTTGTGAGGATTCAGGTACATTTCTAATATACAATGTGAAATGAACAAGGGACACCAACAACAAAAAATCTCATGGAGATTAAATAATAAAAGATATCAATGGTGTTGGGGTAACTTGCCACACAAAACACACACAAAAATATTCTGGAGTAAAAATAAAAATAACATTGAACAAAGATCAGCCTTGGAAAAAATCCAAACATTAAAGAAAAAAAAAGGCTTAAAAACAAAAAAAAAAACATAAAAAATATAAAACTGTCAGATGTGACAACTAATAACAATATATTGAGGGAATCCCACTAAAAAAACACAAATAAAACTTTGTGAGAAGTGTGTGTGAATATGAGCAGCAAAACTACTTAATTCTTGTCACATTATAAAGAAGAAGAGAGTGCGCTGTATTAAACCATTTTTTACATTGCAGCGTGACGAAAGTGCTGTATCCATTGCGAACGCTAAGTTTACCAGAACGAGCTGTCCCGTGTTGGAATTTCTTCTGAGCATGCGTGGCACTTTGTGCGTCGGAACAGGCCACACACGGTCGGAATTGACGCGATCGGATTTTGTTGTCGGAAAATTTTATCTCCTGCTGTCCAACTTTGTGTGTCGGAAAATCCGATGGAAAATGTCCAATGGCGCCCACACACGGTCGGAATTTCCGACAACACGCTTCGATCGGACAATGTCCATCGGAAAATCCGACCGTGTGTACGGGGCATTAGGCCTGATCCCTGCGATCGCTAACAGTTTTTTTTAGTAGCGTTTTGATGAACTGGCAAGCACCAGCGGCCTAGTACACCCCGGTCATAGTCAAACCAGCACTGTAGTAACACTTGGTGACGTGGCGAGTCCCATAAGTGCATTTCAAGCTGGTGAGGTGGCAAGCACAAGTAGTGTCCCGCTGCCACCAAGAAGAAGACAAACAGGCCCGTCGTGCCCATAATGCCCTTCCTGCTGCATTCGCCAATCCTAATTGGGAACCCACCACTTCTGCAGCGCCCGTACTTCCCCCATTCACATCCCCAACCAAATGCAGTCGGCTGCATGAGAGGCATTTTCTTTATGTCCTCCCGAGTACCCCTACCCAAGGAACCCCCCAAAAAAGATGTTGTGTCTGCAGCAAGCGCGGATATAGGCGTGACACCTGCTATTATTGTCCCTCCTGTCCTGACAATCCTGGTCTTTGCATTGGTGAATGTTTTGAACGCTACCATACACTAGTTGAGTATTAGCATAGTGTACAGCATTGCACAGACTAGGCACACTTTCACAGGGTCTCCCAAGATGCCATCGCATTTTGAGAGACCCGAACCTGGAACCGGTTACAGTTAGAAAAGTTAGTTACAAAGAAAAGTGTAAAAAAAAAATATATATATATATAAAAAAAAAAAATAGTTGTCGTTTTATTGTTCTCTCTCTATTCTCTCTCTATTGTTCTGCTCTTTTCTACTGTATTAAATTCTGCAATGTTTTATTGTTATTATGTTTTATCATGTTTGCTGTTCAGGTATACAATTTTTTATACTTTACCGTTTACTGTGTTTTATTGTTAACCATTTTTATGTCTTCAGGTACGCCATTCACGACTTTGAGTGGCTATACCAGAATGATGCCTGCAGGTTTAGGTATCGTCTTGGTATCATTCTTTTCAGCCAGCAGTCGGCTTTCATGTAAAAGCAATCCTAGTGGCTAATTAGCCTCTAGACTGCTTTTACAAGCAGTGGGAGGGAATGCCCCCCCCACCGTCTTCCGTGTTTTTTTCTCTGGCTCTCCTGTCTCAACAGGGAACCTGAGAATGCAGCTGGTGATTCAGCCAGCTGACCATAGAGCTGATCAGAGACCAGAGTGGCTCCAAACATCTCATGGCCTAAGAAACCGGAAGCTACGAGCATTTCATGACTTAGATTTTGCCAGATGTAAACAGCGCCATTGGGAAATTGGGAAAGCATTTTATTACACCAATCTTGGTGTGGTCAGATGCTTTGAGGGCAGAGGAGAGATCTAAGGTCTAATAGACCCCATTTTTTTCAAAAAAGAGTACCTGTCACTACCTATTGCTATCATAGGGGATATTTACATTCCCTGAGATAACAATAAAAATGATTAAAAAAAATGAAAGGAACAGTTTAAAAATAAGATAGAAAAGCAAAAAAATAATAAAGAAAAAAAAAAAAGCACCCCTGTCCCCCCCTGCTCTTGCGCTAAGGCGAACGCAAGCGTTGGTTTGGCATCAAATGTAAACAGCAATTGCACCATGCATGTGAGGTATCACCGCGAAGGTCAGATCGAGGGCAGTCATTTTAGCAGTAGACCTCCTCTGTAAATCTAAAGTGGTAACCTGTAAAGGCTTTTAAAAATGTATTTATTTTGTTTCCACTGCACGTTTGTGCGCAATTTTAAAGCATGTCATGTTTGGTATCCATGTACTCGGCCTAAGATCATCTTTTTTATTTCATCAAACATTTGGGCAATATAGTGTGTTTTAGTGCATTAAAATTTTAAAAAGTGTGTTTTGTCCCCAAAAAAATGCGTTTGAAAAATTGCTGCGCAAATACTGTGTGAAAAAAAAAATGAAACACCCACCATTTTAATCTGTAGGGCATTTGCTTTAAAAAAATATAAAATGTTTGGGGGTTCAAAGTAATTTTCTTGCAAAAAAAAATAATTTTTCATGCAAACAAAAAGTGTCAGAAAGGGCTTTGTCTTCAAGTGTTTAGAAGAGTGGGTGATGTGTGACATAAGCTTCTAAATGTTGTGCATAAAATGCCAGGACAGTTCAAACCCCCCCCCCAAATTACCCCATTTTGGAAAGTAGATACCCCAAGCTATTTGCTGAGAGGCATGTCGAGTCCATGGAATATTTTATATTGTCACACAAGTTGCGGGAAAAAGACAAATTTTTTTTTTTTTTTTGCACAAAGTTGTCACTAAATGATATATTGCTCAAACATGCCATGGGAATATGTGAAATTACACCCCAAAATACATTCTGTTGCTTCTCCTGAGTACGGGGATACCACATGTGTGTAACTTTTTGGGAGCCTATCCACGTACGGGATCCCGAAAACCAAGCACCACTTTCTAAGGGTGTAAATTTTTGATTTCACTCTTCACTGCCTATCACAGTTTCGGAGGCAAGGGAATGCCCAGGTGGCACAAACCCCCACCAAATGACCCTATTTTAGAAAGTAGACACCCCAAGCTATTTGCTGAGAGGTATAGTGAGTATTTTGCAAACCTCACTTTTTGTCACAAAGTTTTGAAAATTGAAAAAAGAAAAAAAAATGTTTTTTCTTGTCTTTCTTCATTTTCAAAAACAAATGAGAGCTGCAAAATACTCACCATGCCTTTCAGCAAATAGCTTGGGGTGTCTACTTTCCAAAATAGGGTCATTTGGGGGGGGGGGTTTGTGCCACCTGGGCATTCCATGGCCTCCAAAACTGCGATAGGCAGTGAAGAGTGAAATCAAAAATTTACACCCTTAGAAATCCTGAAGGCAGAGATTGTTTTTCGGGGCCCCGTACGCGGCTAGGCTCCCAAAAAGTCCCACACATGTGGTATCCCCATACTCAGGAGAAGCAGCTAAATGTATTTTGGGGTGCAATTCCACATATGCCCATGGCCTGTGTGAGCAATATATCATTTAGTGACAACTTTGTGCAAAAAAAAAAAAAATTGTCACATTCCCACAACTTGTGTCAAAATATAAAATATTCCATGGACTCAACATGCCTCTCAGCAAATAGCTTGGGGTGTCTACTTTCCAAAATGGGGTCATTTGGGGGGGGTTTGTGCCATCTGTGCATTTTATGGCCTTCAAAACTGTGATAGGTAGTGAGGAGTGAAATCAAAAATTTACGCCCTTAGAAATCCTGAAGGCGGTGATTGGTTTTCGGGGCCCCGTACGCGGCTAGGCTCCCAAAAAGTCCCACACATGTGGTATCCCCCTACTCAGGAGAAGCAGCTAAATGTATTTTGGGGTGCAATTCCACATATGCCCATGGCCTGTGTGAGCAATATATCATTTAGTGACAACTTTTTGTAATTTCTTTTTTTTTTGTCATTATTCAATCACTTGGGACAAAAAAAATAATATTCAATGAGCTCAACATGCCTCTCAGCAATTTCCTTGGGCTGTCTACTTTCCAAAATGGGGTCATTTGGGGGGGTTTTGTACTGCCCTGCCATTTTAGCACCTCAAGAAATGACATAGGCAGTCATAAACTAAAAGCTGTGTAAATTCCAGAAAATGTACCCTAGCTTGTAGACGCTATAACTTTTGCGCAAACCAATAAATATACACTTATTGACATTTTTTTTACCAAAGACATGTGGCGGAATACATTTTGGCCTAAATGTATGACTAAAATTTAGTTTATTGGATTTTTTTTTATAACAAAAAGTAAAAAATATCATTTTTTTCAAAATTTTCTGTCTTTTTCTGTTTATAGCGCAAAAAATAAAAACGGCAGAGGTGATCAAATACCATCAAAAGAAAGCTCTATTTATGGGAAGAAAAGGACGCAAATTTTGTTTGGGTACAGCATTGCATGACCGCGCAATTAGCAGTTAAAGCGACGCAGTGCCAAATTGGAAAAAGTCCTCTGGTCCTTAGGCAGCATAATGGTCCGGGGCTGAAGAGGTTAACAACGACTTAAAAATAATGACGAAAATTCTCTCCAATAGACTAGGCTCCTTTATAGGGTCTTTTTTTTTTTATTTTTTTTTTTTATGTTTTAAAGTATTTTATTGATTTTCAAGAATATAACAAAATATACCAATATACAAGGCATGGCAATCAGTAAAAAAAAATGTTTAACAACAATATGGTTCTACATAACTAGTATCTATAAACTGGAAAGATAGTCTTCCAGGAGGCATACTACTTTCTGGGAAATTAGGTAAAAAAATGACTTATCAGCCATAGACCAAGTGGAATTAGGTAAAAAGACTTGCTATCTCCTCACCCTACACTCCAAAAGGGATCAAGCTGTGTAGGGGAGGAGGGAGCTAACCCACATCCAGCAGCCCCATGTCAGCTGAAATCCCCAGATTTTTTTGAGAAATCTGCTAGACCATTGTACAATCAAAACCAGTTAATGATGCTGTTCTATAGTTGACCATGCATGACATATAATAAAAAGACTAACAAAAAAAGAAGGGGATATGCCCCACTATCTTCAAAACTGGTGTCTATCTACAGGACAATATAACACTGGGGCAAAGCCCAAAATAAAATTGAAAAGGTAAGGGACAAAGTGGAGGGTGGGGGGGGGGGAGAAGAAGGAGAGGGAGAAAGAGAAAGAGAGTGAGCCGTCCGCCAGTCAGACCCTAAGTAGAAATATTATGATTAATGTGAGCTTGAGAAGTTGTCCACTCCTATGTATTTGGCCCAAGGCTTCCAAGTTTTCCTGAACTGGGCTGAGGTGTCCAATATGGAGCTCACCATCTTCTCTTGGGCCATTATCCAAGATATTCCAAGCTTCCAAGCTTTAGCTAAGGTGAGTTTTTGAGAAAACTTCTGAGCCTTGGGAATTAGTTGGTTAAGAAGGTCTGTCAAGGAAGATTTGGGAATGGTCAAAGTCGTAACTTTAGATATGATTTGAAAAATTTTGTTCCAGAAGCCTCTGATTTTGGGGCAATCCCACCATATGTGCATCATGGTACCCCTCATATGGCACCCTCGGAAGCATAAAGGAGAAACTGAAGGATACATGAGGGATAGCCGGGAGGGGGTCGTGTACCATCTGGTGATGACCTTCAGGCTGGCTTCTATTAGTGAAATATTGAGGATACCCTTGAGGGATCTAAAGAAGGCTTTGTGCCAGGAGTCCAGATCCCAAGATTCCTGCATGTCCTTCTCCCACTCCAGCATGAACAGTGCTTTCGTTGTGCAAGTGTTGAATAGATTATGGAGATCCCTCCCCTCTGCTCCAGGTGTTGTCCACACCATTGTTCATAAGGGGTGAATTGAGGAGGCTCAGGTTTCGAAATCCAAATTGAGTGTAGAAAATGTGACAGTTGCTGAAATCTAAACCTCTCTGAATTGGGTAGGTCTAGGTTCTTAATGCAGTGGGTAAGGGAAATAGGTCCAGCTGAGGTGAAGTAGTGCCCGATCCGGTACATCCCCCTATCCAGCCACCACTAAAATGCTCTGATGTCAAGGCCCGGACAAAATTCCGGATTACGGAATATATGTGTTAAGGGTTTGCTTTGTGAAACCAAAGAAGGAGAATTCCTGAGCGTATCCCATAACGTCAAGGCATGTGACAAATATGGTGATAAGATGGGAGGCCTAGTCTTAGGGGGACACCAGAGGAGAAAATCCAAGGTGAAGGACGGGACTGTCTGCCTCTCCATATCTACCCATTCTGGTCTGGCCATTTTAGAATAAACCGTGGATAGCTGAGCAAGTCTAGCTGCTTGGTAATACCAGAAAAAATCAGGGAGACCTAAACCTCCCTTATTTCTCAGTCTATATAAGGATCGTCGTGCTAGGCGATGACCAGATTTACCCCATATAAATTTAACCACTTTGCTTTGGAACGACGAGAGATGATCCTTTCTTATAGCAATCAGGAGTGAGCGAAAGATGTATAAAAGTCTGGGGAGTAGGATCATTTTGATGGAGTTTATATTGCCCAGCCAGGAGAGTTGGTGTGGTGACCATTGTTTAAGATCTAATTCTATTTTTTTGTAGATGGGGGGAGAATTAGCTTGATATAGTTGTTCAAATTTAGGTGTAAGATTTATACCTAGATATCGTATAGAAGACTCACTTTATGAGAAGCGGAATGATTCCTTCAGCTGGGTCACCAGAGATGGTCAAAGAGATACGTTGAGTGCTTGTGATTTAGTGTAGTTAACATGTAATCCTGAGATCTTAGCAAAATCATCTAGGATTTTACATAAGACAGGTAGGGATATGGCTGGGGAGGTGATGTAAAGAATGAGGTCATCTGCAAATAAGCCGCATTTGTGAGTTTTGGGTCCACATCTGACCCCCGCTGTGCGTAGGACTCATTCTGAGTGTGCTCAGTCTGAGGCTGTGGTACTTTGTGTAAGTGGAACTGGTATAAGTGGTGAGTTAAAAACCAGAGTTAGAGTGAACAAGTCTTGCTTTTTGTTTGCTGGGTTGCATTTTTGGGGCTTTTCCTTTTAGTTTTCCAATCACCTTTTTCTGTCACTTTTTTTTTCTCTGGTTCCTTCAGGCTATCAATTAAGGGGGGGGGGGTTAATTGCTCATAGGTGCCTATATAACTGTGTGTAGGTCTCATTCTGAGCGTGCTCAGTCTGAGGCTGTGGAACTCTGTGTAAGTGGAACTGGTATAAGTGGTGAGTTAAAAACCAGAGTTTAAAACAGGAGGTTATAACAGGGGTCATAGTACCTGTGTAGTGTGAGTACCTGAGTGTTTTCTGAGTAGTGTGTGTGGATCGTTAGTACTTGTGTATTGTGTACTGTATACTTGAGTATTGAGAGTGCACGTAGGTCTGCGACTGTTCTGTGATTGCACGTAGGTCTGTGAGTACCTGGGTATTGTCTTGTTGTGTACTTGTGTATTGTCTTGAGTATTAGTGCCAGGAAGCTAGCTGTTAGGTAATTTGGACAGGGTAAAATCCTCAAATCCTCACCAAATTTAATAGGTACGATGCCCGATGGGTGTGGAGAGGTGACTCTTTGTACATCTTGCTGCATGTATGCGTTCCTTGATCATCCGATCGAGGGCGAATATTGCTGTGCAAAATGTAAGCACATTGTTTCCCTGAAAGCCCAGGTTCTGAATCTGGGGAAGCAACTGTCAGCACTGAGAAGTCCCTCCATACTAAAGGATAGCCAGGAACGTACACGGCAGGTACCGGCAGGGGCCAGCACAGAGGCGGGTGGAGACAAAAAGGTGCAGGCACTAGCAAAGAGTAGATGGGTGACAGTCAGGAGGGGTAGAGGGGGAAGTGCCAGGGAGGCCGATCCAGGACTGGAGCATCCCAAAAAGTACGCTCCATTGAGTGACATTGGTGAAACCAGTCAGGGACAGCACTGCTGGAGCTGAGGGACTCTCCTAGCTGCCAGGGGAAGAACTCCTCCAGTGAGAGTGGGGGGGTAGCAAAGGGAAAGGAAATACAGAGCTGTTTTTGATCTCCTACCATGTGAGTGTTCTATTTTTACCATTTTAATAAATTGTTGCTTTTAAATGTTATCATGCCATGTGAACTTTTTTTCTCCCATGATTTTTGAAACATCCACTGGGCCTGTTGGACTGTCTTGGGGACAACTAAAGCTGTGGTGAAACCCCCCCCCCCTTTGGAAGTTGAGGATAATTTGACGATTCATCTCGCCAGACCTGGTGGTCATTAAGCTTTCTGAGACTTGTAAGACGTATGTCTTCTCAAGTCATTTGATTCTGGTAAGCCTCTTTTGATGCTCCGGTGATGGTCCTGTCACTTATTCTGACCTTCCATCCATCTGTGATATCCTACTCATTCTTCTGCCAGAAGTGAACAATTCCATTTACGTGGAAACCCCGGGAATTTTTCTATTTTTTAGCACTTCAATACTTATGGACTTTTTGGTGGTGGTTTTCTATTCCACTATTTATCATTAACATAATTGTTAATTTTTTATGGACTACACTATTTGATTTGCCACACATGTATGTTTTTTAGACTCATTGTCTAATTTCATATTTTTGATTCACGTTATTTATTCACTGTAGTCACTTTTTATGTCAACTTGTATCACCTAGTGTTACAACAATTTTTTGTTTAAGGTAAAACTGATACACTGTTTACATGTGCACATAGCGCTACACTATATTTTGTATTATTTTTTATCCTATTGGGTAATAAATTTAAAAGAGCGAACAAAAATCCTGGATGGCTTAACTCCAATGTAAAAATGCATATAAAAGCAAAGGAGAAGGCCTTCAAAAAATACAAGGTTGAGGGATCATCCTCAGCATTCAGACTTTATAAAGAATGCAACAAGAAATGTAAGGGTGCAATTAGGACGGCTAAGATAGAACATGAAAGACACATAGCGGAGGAGAGCAAAAAAAATCCCAAGAAATTATTTAAGTATGTAAACAGTAAAAAAGGGAGGACAGATCATATTGGCCCCATAAAGAATGAGGAAGGACATCTGGTTACAAAGGATGGGGAGATGGCGAAGGTATTGAATTTAATCTTCTCCTAAGTCTTCACGAGTGAATCGGGGGGCTTCAGTAACCAAAACTGCAGTGTTTATCCTCATGACACAACACAGGAAGCACCTCCATGGTTAACAGAGGACAGAATTAAAATTAGACTTGAGAAACTTTACATTAATAAATCACCGGTACCAGATGGCTTGCATCCGAGGGTACTTAGGGAACTCAGTCAAGTGATTGCCAGACCGTTGTTCCTAATTTTTACAGACAGTCTATTGACTGGAATGGTACCAGCTGATTGGAGAAAAGCCAATGTAGCACCAATATTTAAAAAGGGCCCAAAATACATCCCTGGGAATTACAGACCAGTTAGCCTAACATCAATAGTATGTAAACTCTTGGAGGGGATGATAAGGGACTATATACAAGATTTTAGTAATAAGAACGGTATCATTAGCAGTAATCAGCATGGATTCATGAAGAATCATTCTTGCCAAACCAATCTATTAACCTTCTATGAGGAGGTGAGTTGCCATCTAGATAAAGGAAGGCCCGTAGACGTGGTGTATCTGGATGTTGCAAAAGCATTTGACACAGTTCCCCATAAATGTTTACTGTACAAAATAAGGTCCGTTGGCATGGACCATAGGGTGAGTACATGGATTGAAAACTGGCTACAAGGGCGAGTTCAGAGGGTGGTGATAAATGGGGAGTACTCAGAATGGTCAGGGGTGGGTAGTGGGGTTCCCCAGGGTTCTGTGCTCGGACCAATCCTATTTAATTTGTTTATAAACGACCTGGAGGATGGGATAAACAGTTCAATCTCTGTATTTGCAGACGATACTAAGCTAAGCAGGGCAATAACTTCTCCGCAGGATGTGGAAACCTTGCCAAAAGACCTGAACAAATTAATGGGGTGGGCGACTACATGGCAAATGAGGTTCAATGTAGAAAAATGTAAAATAATGCATTTGGGTGGCAAAAATATGAATGCAATCTATACACTGGGGGGAGAACCTCTGGGGGTATCTAGGATGGAAAAGGACCTGGGGGTCCTAGTAGATGATGCATGCAATGCCAAGCTGCTGCTAAGAAAGCAAACAGAATATTGGCATGCGTTAAAAGGGGGATCAACGCAAGAGATAAAACAATAATTCTCCCACTCTACAAGGCTCTGGCCCGGCCGCACCTGGAGTATGCTGTCCAGTTCTGGGCACCAGTCCTCAGGAAGGATGTACTGGAAATGGAGCGAGTACAAAGAAGGGCAACAAAGCTAATAAAGGGTCTGGAGGATCTTGGTTATGAGGAAAGGTTGCAAGCACTGAACTTATTCTCTCTGGAGAAAAGGCGCTTGAGAGGGGATATGATTTCAATTTACAAATACTGTACTGGTGACCCCACAATAGGGATAAAACTTTTTCGCAGAAGAGAGTTTAATAAGACTCGTGGCCACTCATTACAATTAGAAGAAAAGAGGTTTAACCTTAAACTACGTAGAGGGTTCTTTACTGTAAGAGCGGCAAGGATGTGGAATTCCCTTCCACAGGCGGTGGTCTCAGCGGGGAGCATTGATAGCTTCAAGAAACTATTAGATAATCACCTAAATGACCGCAACATATAGGGATATACAATGTAATAATGACACATAAACACACACATAGTTTGGACTTGATGGACTTGTGTCTTTTTTCAACCTTACCTACTATGTAACTATGTAACTATGTAACTATGTTTGGGTTGGTGCGGATAGCAATTGCTAACGATTCGATTGCTATCGCAAATGGCGATAGTGGGCACCCCTGGCGAGTCCCTCTCGCTATTTTGATGGGATCTGAATACTGTCCTTGCAATTTGATCCTGGCCTTGGGGTTAGAGTAGAGTGATTTAAGTAGCCCAGAGAATCGGGGACCAAAGCCCCACATTTCCAGAACGGAAAACAGGTAGGACCATGAAACAGGGTCGAAAGCCTTTTGAAGATCTAACGACAGTAGCATACCTGCTTGATCATGACCGCCATCCCATCCAGATTGCAAGATAGAAACAACATTTACTGTTCTTCTGATTTGATCAGGGCCTTACCTTCCGGGGATGAACCCAACTTGGTCTTTATTAATGTAGGATCCAATGAAGGACGCCAGGCGATCTGCCATAATTTTAGTCATTATTTTAAGATCGTTATTGATCAAAGATATGGGTCTATAGTTAGTAACCTCGCCTGGGTCCTTGTCTGGTTTTGGGATGACAGTTATGAATGCAGCATTCATCTGTGAGTTCAGGGGTTCCCCTTTGGTTTTAGAGTTAATAAATTTGGCCAAATAGGGTGCTATGATATTCGCAAAAGCTTTATAATATGGAACCCATCTGGACCTGGGGCAGAATTTTTCTTTAAGTTTTTTATCACTTCTAAGACTTCCTCTGTAGTGACTGGGGCTTCGAGTCTACCTCTATGGTCCACCGATAGGGTGGGTATCGGTAAATTTTCTAGAAATTTGGTCAGAGCATGAGGTCTATTTACCCCATGTACACTATATAGGTCAGCATAGAATCTATGAAAGGCTTCCGTGATTTTGAGGAGATTCGCCCTGGGTGGTTGACCTGCTATTTTCATTCTGGGGAAGGTGTAAGAGTGGTTGCGTGGTGTGAGTTTGGAGGCCAAGAGAGACCCTGGTTTATCCTTCTGGTGGTAGCATTTTGCCCCTTGCCAAAGGATACTTTTTTCTGCCTTAACTGTGAGAGCTAAATTAAGTTTAAGGTGGGCTGTGTCCAAACGGGACATGGGAATATGACATGGATCTCTCTTGTGCTCCAGACGGAGTGTTTGAAAGTTCTTTTCCAGATTGTCAATGTTGACCTTTTGGGCTCTTTTAATTTGGGAAGCTATTTGAATTATTTTCCCTCTGACGGTCACCTTATGTGCCGCCCATAAAGTTTCAGCCGGAACGTAAGCAGTATCATTATGAAGAAAATATTCAGAAATGGCCTTTTCAATTTCTATTTTCCTAATAGGGTCTGAGAGGATCGTTTAATTCAATCTCCAGTAAGAAGATTTGGCTAGGGGAGCCTGGTTATTGATCGCCACACTCAACAAGGAATGATCAGATCAAACCATGTATGTGATCCGTGCTCTTTGGGCTAACAGGATTAAGCTATTTGAGACCAACAGATAGTCTAGTCTGGCGTAAGATTGATGTGCATGGGAGAAATGTGTATAATCCTTTTTGGTGGGGTTTAGCTCTCTCCAAATGTCTGTGAGGCCCTGCAAGTAAATCAATTTAGCTATCTTGGAGCTACTCCTGGTTGGGCGAATGGTTTGGGCATGGGGAAGTTTGGATCTGTCCAGGCCCTGATCAAAGGCTACATTTGAATCCCCGCCGAAGATCGTGGAACCTTTTAATAGGGGACCTAGCATCTTGAACATGTTACTGAAGAATCTAAGTTGTCCTGAGTTAGGGGCATAATAGGATACCAAGGAGTAGAGGCGACCATCTATTGTGCCTTTTACCAGGACAAACCTCCCTTCTGGGTCCCGCTGTTCCAGCTGTAATGAGAATCTGCAATTCTTTGAAATGAGGACTGCCACCCTTCTAGTTTTGTCTTCTGAATTAGCCAGATAAAACAGGGGGTACTGGGTGTGCAGAAAATCTATTTTGCGTGATTTCATATAGTCTAGAACTTTCCTATGTTTAGAGGGTGAATTTAAGCCTTGGGTGTTATTTAAGCTTTAAAAGTTGCTACTCTCAACAGAGTAGATGGTGCATCAGAGTCAGCCATGGAGCAGAGGGGGCGGGAGCATGAACAATCCACTGTCACTTACCTGTACCAGGCAGCTATGGGAATCGGAAGACTTTGCAGGAGTGGAGATCTGTCGCTTTCTGTGTGGAGAAGGGTCATCGACCGGCAGACGGCTGACTGCAAAAAAAGAAAATGTTAGAGAGGAAAACAGAAAAGGGGAAGGGGGGAGAGGCAAGAAGGGTGGTTCAAGTCTGAAAGGGGCTTGAGTGAGCAGTGAGAGAAATGGATCTCACTGCTCAACAGTATAGGAAAAACATCCAATCCCTGCTGACAGGGTGAACTCCTAACCCAGGGAGGAGGCATGACCTAATCCGTGGGGTAGGGGGAGGCGCGGCATAACTGCCCCAACCTCCGCGCACCTTTGAAAAAAACTGCAAAATAAAAAAAGTTTTATCCTGATTTGGGGGCTCAGGAGACCCCGGCAGCCCACCCCCCATCAGTCCGCTCCCCCCTCCCGAGGAAAAAATCAGGAGGGAGGCTCGGACTCCCCAGGAACCAGCCTCGGGGAGACAGGGCCAGGCCTGTGTACTTAGTACATCAACAGTAAATGTGATTACATTAGAACCCTGACAGCAGCCTCTGTAAACTTATACCTGGATCTGAAAGGGAGAAAATTGAAAAGCGAGAGACTAACAATGAAAATTGACCAGTTCCAAGTAGATTTTACATTGCAGCTATAACTGTGCTAATAGATCTTGGTGGGTAGGCTTACATCAGAATCAAAAGGAAAATTGTCAACAAAATGATGAATATAACAAACAGAGAAGGTACTTGAACAATGTGAAAATGTAGATGAAAGGAAAAAAAGAAAGGGTTTTTCTGCCCCAGCGTCTCCCGGAACTCAGAATGGAGATGAAGGAGGAAGTTCATTTAGAGTGTTACCAGAAAAAAACTTGACCCGTGGTGTCATGGAGGTCTGGTTTCTTTAGATCTTTTGTATTTAGGTTTGTCCCAAACATTCGGCAGAGGGCTCGCTGGAGAAGGGCGTTTGGTGGAACCTGCAGAAGAATTAGTGAGATCCATTGCTGCTTCTTGTGAGATGAGGCAAAGATCTAGTAGGATACGTTCACCTTCTTGTAAGCTGCGGAAGGAATATGTCTTACCCTATAGTCGAACTTTAGTGCAAAAGGGAAGGCCCATTTATACTTGATGTCACTTTGAGATAAAATAGTAAGTAGGGGTTTCAGGGATCTCCTTTTTTTGTATCGTAGTCAGTGAAATGTCAGCGAACACTTGAAAGGCGTGCCCTCTGCATGTGAGGGGGTGTTGATATCTGCACTTTTTCATCACTTCTTCCTTCACCGAGAAGTAGTGGAGTTTAACCACAATATCCCTGGGCATGCCGTCTTTCCTCGGGGGTCCTAAAGTTCTGTGGGCTCAATCGATCTCCAACTTGTGCAGTGGAATGTCAGGGATTATCTGTCTGAGAAAATCTTGTACTACAGATGTGGTATCCGTGATCGATTCTGGGAGCCCCCTGATTCTGAAGTTCTCCCTTCTAGATCTATTTTCAAGATCATCGATACGAGATAGAGCAGTGTCCAGCTGATCTTGTAGCACCTGGATGTGGTCAGAGTTCTGTCTGGTTTTAGAGATGGTTTGGTCGAGTTTATTTTAAATAACTTCCATCCTTGAGCCAAGGATTTGGAAATCCTCCCTGATATCTCCCGTAATTTTGGCTGCAGTCTGAGCTAATAGGACTGACAATAGGACTGACAGTTTGGAAAAGAGATCAGGTGCTGAGAGCAGTGTGTGGGGAGTCATGTCTGTCAGTGCAAGCCCGTTTGCAGTGTGAGGCGATGCAGGCCTCATGGGAGAGTGCAGGAGATCCTCCATTGATTGTTCAATAAGGGATTCTGTGGATGCAGGGGAGTGAGGCATGGGCATGAGGTTACTCACGGGGGTCCCAGGAGGGTGAATGCGGGTTACTGTGGCATAGGATAGCCTATCTTTCTGTGTGAGAGGCTGCATGGCGCCCGCCATCTTGGATTTGGCCCGCTCTGCCAAGGCGTGGAGCTCCTGGCTTAAGCGGCCATCTTGGAGCAGTCCCTACTTTATCTGTCCTTTATAGGATCTCATGTACACAAGGACCAGGTAGGCTTTATACCGGGGAGGCAGGGCCCGGACCAGATAAGGAGGGCAGTGGACATCATTTCCCTATTGAAATCATGCTGGGATGGCAACCCTACACAGGAAAGCTATCTTTTATCCATCGACCTCCAAAAGGCGTTTGATACTGTCACATAGCCATACTTATTTAGCACTTTAGAAAGATGGGGTTTTGGCTCACACTTTATCAATCTTCTCACAGCCCTTTATTCCCAGCCTAAGGCTCAGATTAGAATCCAAAGACACCTATCAGATCCCATCACCAAAGGAATGAGGCAGGGATGCCCACTATCCCCTCTCCTTTTTGCCATAGGAATAGAGACTTTAGCTATTGCCATTAGAAATCACCCAGACATTCACGGAGTCAACTGTGGCCATTCAACGCACTAATGCACACTCATCGCGGACGACCTCCTCCTCTTTATCACATCCGCTCTCATCTCCACTTCTAATGTCCTAAAACTCCTTCAAACTTTTGGACAGATTTCGGGATTGCTATTCAATATGTCTAAATCAGTAGCTCTTAATGTCTCCTCTCCTAGACAGCTTAGGGAACCATTTCCCTTTCGCTTGGAGCACTACCTCCATTCCCTATCTAGGAGTCCAATTAACTTCCAATATAGACCAACTATATAAATATAACTATCCACCCATGTTTAGAAAGCTTAATGCCCCGTACACACGGTTGGACTTTGTTCGGACATTCCGACAACAAAATCCTAGGATTTTTTCCGACGGATGTTGGCTCAAACTTGTCTTGCATATACACGGTCACACAAAGTTGTCGGAAAATCCGATCGTTCTGAACGCGGTGACGTAAAACACATACGTCGGGACTATAAATGGGGCATTGGCCAATAGCTTTAATCTCTTTATTTATTCTGAGCATGCGTGGCACTTTGTCCGTCGGATTTGTGTACACACGATCGGAATTTCCGACAACGGATTTTGTTGTCGGAAAATTTTATATCCTACTCTCAAACATTGTGTGTTGGAAAATCCGATGGAAATTGTGTGATGGAGCCAACACACGGTCGGAATTTCCGACAACAAGGTCCTATCACACATTTTCCATCGGAAAATCCGACCGTATGTACGGGGCATAAGAATGATTTTGAACAATGGTCGCTACACAAATTGTCATGGCTAGGTAGAATAAATGCTGTTAAAATGACCCTCCTCCCACGGTTATTATATCTCTTCCGCTCTCTTCCTATACCTGTCCCCAAACTTCATATACATAATCTACATTAACAATAATCCGCAGACTCCCTAAAAAGACCTTTTTCAGATCCAGAAAGAAAGGAGGCCTAGGACTGCCCAATCTCTGGTGGTGCTACCAGGCAGCACATTTAAGCCAAATATCAGCCATTTACTCTAGAGGTTCTAAACCTGAATGGATAGAAATGGAAAGACAGGCTATACCTAACTTTACTATTGACTATCTTCTTTGGCGTCCCCCTAAATTCAGGCCTCCGATCCTATCCCCTACCCTTTCACATTCTTTCGCATTATGCGACCCAATACATAAATTGAATACATAACATCCAAATAGCATCCCCTGGCCCACATTTTCAATAAACCCCTTTTTCCGCCAGGGACAGATATCAAGGCATTTCAATGGTGGCTTGATAAGGGTCTATTCCGAATAGGGCACTTTTTTAACTCAAATGGTTCCCTATAAACTGAGCCACTGTACTTCTAAATTGGATATGCCCCCTTAGGCCACTCAATGTCCTCCCAAGAATCCCTCCCCCTAGCTATTAAACCCTACGAACAATGGTGCTCCTCGGTCGTGGACATGAGAGGGGGAATATCCCTAATTTACTCAGCCTTAGCTGAACCACAGGAGAAAGCAACATATATGCTGAGTTGGGAGCATTACATCGGATTCGAGTGGGATCTAGACATTTGGCATTCTCACTTCTCTAAAGCCTACAAAGGGATCCTAAACGTCTCCCTAATTGAAGCAGACCTCAAGATCATTTCCCGTTGTTACCTGGTCCCAACATGACTAGCTACATTTTTCCCACAATCATCTCCCCTATGCTTTAGGGGTTGCAGACACCTGGGATCCCTCCTTCATATATTTTGGGAGTGCCAGAATCAGAGGCTTTTGGAACAAACTTTTCAATCTAATTTGCAAAATCATGGGTAAGGTGGTCCCCCAAAACCCAACAATTGCCCTCTTAAACCAAACAACCAAATTCTAATCCACTATATTCTCATTGGAGCTAAATTGACGAAGTCCTCCAAAGTCTCATTCCACTTAGCTAAACAGAAGGTTTCCTGGATTATGTATGAGGAAAAAATCTCCATTACTATCCTCGACAAACTTGAAAAAAACATGATTTATTGGGGTTCCCCTTTAATCCCGGCCTCACCCATACACTATGAAGACTCCTCAGAGGTGAGCCTCACTACTTCCTATAGCTCTCCTTGAGGCACATATCCCCTCCCACTTCTTGCTGATCCTCCACACTTCTCTATCTTAGTCTATTTTTCTCTCTCTCTTTTTTTTCCATCTCTGTATCCACTCTCCCCACCAGCATCTGCTGGTAGGCTGAGGGGAGGAGTTTGTAACAAGAAACTCTTTTTCCATTACAACTACATGATTTTGCATTAGAGCAATTTGTTTTTGTTATCCTTATTGCATTTGAGCAGAGATCCTTGGAGCAGTCTTATTTTTGTCCCTGAGGGTAATTCCCCTCCAAGTTATCAACGGGGGTTTTAATGGTAATTCAATATTCTCTATGTGTGCACCTTGACTTATTCTATACCCGTAGACCAGAAGACCTTGAGGCGCTGACACAGTTTGAACCCATTTGGGGTGTTGGGACATCAAGACTGATGGCGTTTTATTATTTTAAATGTCCAGGCGCATTACGCCCCCATATCATTCATATCTCCCTTAAATATATCCTATGCTCTAATTGCAGATATAAATAAGCAATGTTTATCCCCATCAACCTGTTTTGATTTATACTGTTTCTATGTATACTACTAAACAATCTTTCGATTCCCCTACGAGGGAAAACATTTGTTGTATTATACCTTCTCATACAATAAACTTTTTTAAAACTCAAAAAAAAAAAGAAAAAAAAGAAAAAAAGAAATGGCGCCAACAGGACCCTGTTTTAATAAAGGCAGAGAGCCTATCTTGGGTCGTACTGTATAGATGAGTTCTTCCATTTCTCCAACCTTAAGTTTCAGGAACCGTGAGGGAGTACATGCTTGTGTCCAATAATGGGGAATGTACGTGCAAGTTGATCATATGCATAGCTAATGATGTTTATTTTTTGTTATGTTACTTTTCTTTTATTTATTTGGTTTGGTTTGTAAATAAAAAGGCTGTTTAAACCTGTCACACAGTCTATGTTATTTTAGGAGGTAATTAGAAGTACCTGGATTGACAAATCCTTTAGTCATGTGTGCTTTAGGAATAAGCCCAATAGGTATATATGGATATGTTTGTTTATGTAATTCTTGCTTAATGGTTTTATTACACAATATACTGTAGACCTGTGAACAACAGTTTGTATTGATGCTGAAAGATCACTCAGAAGCAGACATCATGATGAATGCTTTTCACTGCAGGCCTTTTGTACAACATATATGGAGACAGCATGATGCGGTGATTTCAGCAAGCTAAGTGAAAGCAAAATGTGATAGATTTTTAAAGCAGTTCTACAAAGGAAATGTGTAGCCATCCACAAGGAGTAAAAGTAATGTGTCTTTTCTGTTCAAAACCATTACTACAGTTAAGAATGGTCTCAAATGTAAACTTTGTAAAATAAAAGTACTTCAAGGTATAAAAAGTACATAACCTTCACTGCCAAGAAATTGATTTTTATGTGTTTCTTCAAAAAGTGGAGTGCGGCTGAAGGGAGTGGGGTGTAACATCAAGTTGAACTGCTGCATCTACAACATATAAAGGCTTGGTTTATTTTATTTCCATTAGAATAGAATCTCTGTTGTAATTGACATGCCATAAAGAAATCCCCATGATTATAGCCTATTTACAGAATTTGATGGGATTGCTGGTTTGTTGATCTGATAAAATAAAAAGGTTAGTACCCAATTTAGGGCATACCTTAGGAAAGGGGGGATGGGTGGGAGCCCTAATAGACATGCCATATTTAGACTCTGTTGTAAAAATGGCCACATTGTACACCATCTGCAGAACACCTTAATGATGCATGTTGTTATGTGAACTAAAATTTGACTTTAATATAGCTCTAACTCTCAACTATTATTCCATAATTTAAGCTGAAATGGTGATACCTTCAAAAATGTGCTTTCCAAATGAATAAGCACATAACAGTTCATTTAGACACCAAACACACCTATGTTGTGAGGGACAGAATGCTAATGGAGCATCTTAGAACTTCCAAGCATAATATGTATTTGATTTATAATATATTTGGTCTTCAACAAATCATTTCTTCCTTCTGTGCAATGATATGGTAGTTGTTGGATTGTGAAACTTTGCCAACTTTGTGAAACTTATACAGTAGTTAGAAAAGTTTCCAAGCAAAGTGTGTTTGTTGATCATGAAAATATTCTTCAGCTTTTTCAGCACACCTATCAGAGCCTTTGATTAGTTGTGTTAATTAAGTAAACACCCGCTTCAGGGACCCGAAAAAGTGGCTGCATTTGCAGCTCTGGAGCCTTCACAAATATCAAAACTATGAAGGGGTGCTAGGGGTTATCTATAAGAGCCAGTGACTCTGATATATCAGATTGGACTTGCTCTGAATGAAACCAAATACCAGGAAAACTTAGCTAAATACTTTTTAATTTAAACCACATTTGTTGAACTACTGCTATTTTTCTTTTGCAGTATATATTCTGTAAATAATTCTTTGTGTTTATTTTTCAAAAAAACAATATTTTAAACCCCTATAAGATGAATATCTAAATGTTCTAACTAGAAATGTAAAAATCTTTATTTCTGTGAGGGCTACCATGTTTTAAAACTTTGTTGCATTCTGTTAAAAAATGTGGTTGGGATTGCCGTTGGTGTGAAAAGGGTTAATTGCATAGTTAAGCTGTCCCAGTGATGATCACTCTCCATCTTCTGGTGCTTTGGTTTTAATTCTACAAACTGAAAAATCTCTGTGCAGGATGAGGCGAGGGTGACATGTCACAGCTAGCACTGTAACATTGGGGCAAAACTATAAAGATTCACTAAATACCTTGTGATGTTGAATTAAGGAATTTACAAAAGAATAAAAAGATGGATGGGTGGATGGATGAATCCAGCGGTTAATAATCTATCCACAGAAATGTTCCATTTTATATTTCAATGTTTTTATTGAGAAAATCGGGTAATGACGGAAATAGCATTTAAACAAAAGTCAATTCTCTGATTGTCACTATATCAAAAACGCAAGTACACAAAGCATGAGCAAACAAAAATAACATGGTCCATGAATAAAAAGGAACAGACAGTAGTCAAGGGATGTTTTCAGTTAAATATTCTGAGAATAGAAACTGACAATACCAGGGAACAGCGAACATATACCTGATCTACTAAAGATCAGGAGCTGAATTTCACCACAGACTCCTTTGTGGCGGAACCCCAACCTCCCTCAGCTCTTTGGTCATCCAGACTCGACCTGGTGGAGTCGACATGGGATTACACATCTAACTCACGTAATCAAAGAGAATGTATTACTATACTTTGAAGTACTCAGGCCTAAATATGACCTGGACAATAAATTCTTCTTCAAATACCTCCTACTCAGACACGCCATCCGGGCACAGTTTGGATCTTTGACCATTGAGCTCATGGAATCGTCTATTGAAGATCTCCTGTCATTCCCCGAAATTGCCAAACTGGTGACAACCTTGTATGGTCGCCTCCAACTGGTGGGAGCTGATCCTTTCCAGAACTCTCATTGCAAATGGCTATTGTCTATGTCTGAGCTTTCTGAAAAGGACTGGGAAGAAGCAACTGAGATATGTTTTCAGGATATCATTAGCACTGCTGACCTACTGGTACAATTCAAGTTTATACAACAATTGCAATATACTCCAGGTAGGCTGGTATGGATGGGGTTGGGACAGGATATTGCATGCGCTAGATGTGATACGATTGCTGCTGACTTTTTCCATATGTTCTGGACCTGTTCCAGACTTTCAACCTTCTGGAAGGAACTGTTTGCGTTCTTCGACCACTAACTCCACCTCACATCCTGGGAGGTGGGACTCTTGGGAATACTCAATGACCATATTCACTATACTCATGCCAGGACATTGCTACGTATATTATTTTATGCACATAAAACCATCCTTATGCACTGGAAGGATGTGGGCCCTCTTTTAACCCACACCTTCTTCCACAATGTTTATGGGGTCCTTCCCCGGTTCAAATTGATATACAATAGTAGGGCATGCCCTAAGAAATTCACTAAAATCTGGCAACCATGGCTTGATTTATCGGAGGATTTCTGGGGGAATGTCCTCTCATCACAGCTTTCCCAGTAGACCCACTGCTTATGTATTCTAATATTATTGCCTGGCAAGAAACAAAACTAAGATTCATAGGATATCTTTTGTGAAGCACCTACTACATAGGGGGACTCTGGACCTTTGTTGTCGCATGTGTTGCAGGTTTGAATAGTTGTATGTATGAACTTATGAATGTGTTCTGTTGGGGTATTTCTGTCTCATGGACTAGTAAACTCGTTCCAATGTTTTTACTATGTAAGGGCTCTACTAAGTGCTCCAGATATACAGTCCCTCTTTTGTTACCTCCTCTTGTATTTTTATGTTACAAAATCAAAATAAACACCTTTTTTAAAAAAAAGATCAGGAGCTGAGCAGTTCTAATCAATAGCCAATATGGTACAGGGAGATAGGCGGGGGGGGTTCAGGTGGAGGGGAGAATAGTGGATAAGGAGTAACAGGGGAACCTTCTTACCAATTCCTGAGAATGTTATCAATAACAGAACCTAATTAGGCTCTAAAGACAATCCAATATACAGTTGTGCTCATAAGTTTACGTACCCTAGCAGAATGTATGATTTCATGGCCATTTTTTCGGAGAATATGAATGATAAAACAAAAACATGGTTAGTGTTTGGCTGAAGTAATTTATTATCAATCAACTGTGTTTACTCTTTTTAAATCATAATGAAAACAGAAACTACCCAAATGACCCTGATCAAAAGTTTACATACACTGGTGATTTAGGCCTGATAACATGCACACAAGTTGACACAAAGGCTATTAAAGGGTAACCATCAACACCTGTGATCTGTTTGCTTGTAATGAGTGTGTGTATAAAAGGTCAATCAGTTTCTGGTTTCCTTACAGACCCTTGCATGCTTCATCCAGTGCTGCACTGGCCTTTCTGGATTCTGAGTCACGGGGAAAGCAAAAGAATTGTCAAAGGATCTGCGGGTAAAGGTAGCTGAACTGTATAAAACAGGAAAAGGATATAAAAAGATATCTAAGAAATTGGGAATGTCAATCAGCAGTGTTCAAGCTCGAATCAAGAAGTGGAAAATGGGGGGTTCTGTTGAAACCAAACCACGGTCAGGTAGACCAACTAAAATTTGGGCGTGACCGGATGCCGGAGTGAGAGGCGGTGCTAGCGGTCTCCCTCTGGCCTGAAGCCTCCGTGACTATCCGCACCAGCCCTATGGTTCAAGCCCAGCCGGAGGCTCTCTCGCCGGCTGCAGAGATTGTTTGGCTGCCTGGCTCCTCTCAACCCTGCTCAGGCTGAATACGCCACCGGAGCCCATAGGATAAGCGCCGCCAGTGACCCCCCTCCCTGGAGCGGCGAGGAGAGCGTGTAACACCGGCCGTGATCGGAGGGTTGCCGGGGCGACGGATCCGACGCTAGCGTCTCTGACGGCGCTTGCTAACAGCGGCGGGAGTAATCAGTGGGGAACGTCCCTGCACTGCCCAGACAGCCTGGCAGTATTAAGGTACCGAGTGCTTTGATCATAAACGAGACAGACTGTTTTTTTTTTTTTTTCTGCTCTTTTTCTCTCCTTTTTTGAATAGCCGCTTGAAGCAGAGGGGTCCTATCTGGTGATGAGGGAGCGGCTTGTCCCTGTGGGGGAGGGGGATGCTGGCTGGAGCTGGGAAGTATAAATATAGCAATCGTCTATCTATGGCAGAGAAAATAAAGGCTCGATAATACTGAATCACCCGTCACCCGTTGTACTAGGCTGGGTGTTAGCCCTGCTTGCAACCGAGTACTTGAAAGACACAACTGGGACTGTATTAATATTTTTGACCTGGGAAAGGGAAGGGAAAGGTTAATCTGATAAGCCGCTAAAACCCCATAATCATCCCCCTTTGGATTATACATTAAGCCATGACTAGAAAAAAGGGAGAGGAGCTGCAGCAACAGGAGAATAATAGCTCTCAAATTACCCGTGCATCAAAAGAAAAGGGGAATCAGGCAGCAGCAGCAGCAGTGGCCAAGTTGGAAAAATTTGCGCACCCCTCTGCCTCATCACCATCTAAAAGTACCCTCCAACAGCAGGAGAAATCCTACGTGGGGGGCTCTGGGGACAGGAAGAGTTTAGGAAAAGGGTCGACGGTAACACACACGATAAAATCCGCGAGTAGTAAAGGCTTTGCGGGTGAACCCTCAGGAATGGCTACTAGCAATGCCGCCGAGCAAAATATACCCTTAACAGCGGAGCCGACATTGAAAGATGTTTTATGTGCTGTTAATTCCTGTAAAGCCTCCCTGAGTGAATTATGTGATCAGTTGAAGGGGTTAAAGGAAGAGCTAAGTACAGTAAGCCAAGAATTACAAAGGACTGCTGCTAGAACAACTACATTAGAGGAGAGGATGAGCCAGGCTGAGGACGATCTGTTCCCATTGAAGCAAGAGCTTAAGGCAATAAAAACGCAGATTGACCTGCATAAAGCTAAGATGGAGGAAATGGAAAATAGGTCTCGCAGGAGCAATGTGCGAGTGGTGGGCCTGCCGAAGCAGTGTGAGGGTCCCCACCCCGAAGAGTTCATAGAGAAGTGGCTCAGGGGAATATTTGGGACCGAAACCTTTTCTCACCTTTTCTCTATCGAAAGAGCCCACAGAGTGCCAACTAGGCCCCCGCCATCAGGAGGATATCCCAGACCAATAATCATGAAATTTCTGAACTACAGAGACAAGGTTACATTGATGCGCAGGGCTAGAGAGAAAGGGGATATTCTATACAACGGGGCGAAAATTTTATTCTTCCCCGACTACTCCCCAGACCTGCAGAAACGAAGGGCCGAAATTAGGGACATTAAGCACAAATTACGGGACTATAAAATTGAATATGCCCTGCTATATCCGGCACGCCTGCGCATCACTGCCCTAGGGGCTACTCACTTCTTTGACACAACAACAGGGGCAACAAAATGGCTTGAAGATAACAAAATGACCCTGCAGAGCTAGGGGTCACACAGGGCTGGCTGAATCATTATGTTTTATTTTATTTATTTTTTCTTTTTTCTTTTTCTTTTTTCTTTTTGGGTTTTGTTTGCATCATATAGCGGATGGCACGGGGAGGGGAGGGCAAGAGGGGGGCGTGTTGGATGGAAGCACGGATGAAGGATGTGATCTCACTAGGTTTATATTCTTTGAGTATTGTTCTGGTGTTTTGGAATTGGGTGGGGGGAGGGGGAGAGGGGGAGAGGAGTTTGGAAGCGTGTCACGAAGCACTTGGTCAGTACGTGAGCGAAGAGGTTTTTTTTGAATGGTTGGAAGGGAGTAAAAAGGTCACACGTATAGCCCCTAGGGCTAGCCTAGTTAGGCAGGAGGGGGGAACACGAAGGGGGGTGGGGGAAAGGGGGTTAGGCCAGGCAAAAGTTGGGGGGGGGAGGGGGGCAGGTTAAATAGAGGGAGGGGAGGGGGGCTCACAATAAATAATGGGGTCAGATACTGTGGTGAACGAAAGGCACACGCACTTAAGAGGAGAGAGTCTGCAAAAATTAAGCACATTTGCACAGGTTGGCTACGCTTGCAATTAAATAACACTGGAGGAGGGGATGGAGTGGTCCCTGGACGCGGGGGCCCTTACCCCCTCACCCTATATTTCTTTCTTATTTTCAACACAACCACAGATATCACGGCAAGTCTTGTAGACACAAACGCACAAATGAATTGCCCTTATTCTTTGGGGGGTCAGCCACTCCCCCTTTTTTCTTTTTCTTTTTTTTTCTTCTTATTTATTTGTTTCTTTTTTCGCAGATGCCCTTTAAAACTTTAAAAATAGGCTCGTGGAACATTAGGGGTATGAGCGATCCTGTTAAGAGAGCAGCTGTCTTTTCGATGATAGAAAACTATGGTGTTGGACTGGCTTGCCTGCAGGAAACTCACCTCACTAATGAGACTAAAGTACATGTTCGGAGTAAAAAAAAAAGAAAAAAAAAAAGACCAACTAAAATTTCAGCCACAACTACCAGGAAAATTGTTCGGGATGCACAGAAAAACCCACAAATAACTTCAGGTGAAATACAGGACTCTCTGAAAACATGTGATGTGGCTGTTTCAAGATGCACAATAAGGTGGAACTTGAAGAAAGATGGGCTGCATGGTCAAGTCGCCAGAAGGAAGCCTTTACTATGCAATTGCCACAAAGTATCCCGCCAAACAGCACACAGACAAGCCTCAAACCTTCTGGCACAGTCATTTAGAGTGATGAGACCAAAATTGAGCTTTTTGTCTACAACCATAAAGGCTTCATTTGGAGGGGAGTTAACAAGGCCTATGATGAAAGGTACACCATTCCTATTGGGAAAATGGGAGGTGGATCACTAATGTTTTGGGGATTTGTGAGCTACAAAGGCACAGGAAATTTGGTCAAATTGATGGCAAGATGAATGCAGTATGTTATCAAATAATACTGGAGGAACATTTGCATTCATCAGCCAGGAAGCTGCGCATGGGACATACTTGGACATTCCAACATGACAATGATCCAAAACACAAGGCCAAGTCAACCTGTCATTGGCTACAGCAGAATAAAGTGAAGATTCTGGAGTGTCCATCTCAGTCTCCTGACCTCAATATCATCGAGCCACTCTGGGGAGATCTCAAATGTGCAGTTCATGAAAGAGCTGGAGTTTTTTTGCCAAGAGGAATGGGCAGCTTTACCATCTGAGAAGATAAAGAGCCTCATCCATAAATACCACAAAAGACTTCAAGCTGCCGTTAATGTTAAAGGAGCAATACACGGTATTAAGAACTGGGGTATGTAAACTTTTTATCAGGGTCATTTAGGGAACTGAGATGTGACAGATCCACGGGTCCCATATTTGATCAAACGTTTTAGAGTTATTATGGAGTACATGAGCGAGTTTGTTGTTGACCATACTTCAGTTAAGTTTACTCTTAACGTAATCCAGAGGAATAACCGACTGTTTCCAATGCCTAGCAATAGTGATCCTTGCCTCCAACAGTATATGCGTGATTAACTTCACTGACTTCCTGGGCACTTCATCAGGTAATTTATGAAACAGAGCAACTTCTGGGGATTTACAGATATTCACCCCATCACTGAATTAATTAAATTAAATATCCAAATGCAAAACCTAGTCACAAGGGGGCACTGCCACTAGATATGATGCATTGCTCCCAACTGACCAAAACATCAAACAGGCAATGTGGACGGATGCATATTGGTCACCTGAATAGGGACCGGGTACCAATGAAGAAGTGTTTTATAGATTCATTAGCTTCATTTAGTGTGGTATTGATGGAGACTTTAGATAAAGCGTAGGCAACATCCTACCACTGAGATAGGTGAAATGTGCCATTTTAAGTAATAAATATACTATGCCACTAACCATTGTAAAGATCCATGGTGATTAAACTCAAATAGTGCATGCGATTTCAAGACATAGTGCCAGTCCGAACTGCATTTTCAAGGGCATGTCAGACCACTTTTATTTAAAGGAACATAAAGTTCACAAAACAACAGCAATTTCCCTTGCAGGGGGTTCCACCATTACTGTAACTTGCTACTTCAGCCTCCTGGCTTACTCACTTGCCATACAGCTGCTTCAGGCCTCACGCCTAGGCCTTAGGTCTGCTCCTCAGACCAACACAAATGTACCCTTTGGTCAAGCTCTCTCCTAGCTTACTCAGGTTCAGCTTTGTGCTGCGCTGATGCAGACTCCATCTGCCTCCTTAAGACATGTACGATCAGGCTGCCACCTGCAGCCTCTGACTTCTAGAGAGGATAGAAGCCCTCCTGACTCCCATACACAGACCTCCTGTCTGTTGGGTGGAGTCCTCCTGACTCCTGGGCCAGACCTCCCGTCTGTTGGGTGGAGTCCCCCTGACTCCTGGGCCAGACCTCCCGTCTGTTGGGTGGAGCCATCTCCAACTGGGAGCCCTGAGCTCTAACCCTGGGAAGATTATGAACCCAGCCCACAGCTGTGCAATCAGCATGCCTGCCTCTCCAAAGATCTGGCTAAAACTGCTAATAAACACAGTGACACAGGCTCGCCTCTCTACACCATATAATTTAAATTTCCAATAATAAACTTTTTTTTTTTTTTTGCTAATTTTATATATTTATATTTAGTTTAAAAAAAGCAACATTTTCTTACAGAACAGTTTATATTTTCAAAATCAACTTCTGAACATATGGATATAACTCATCCTGTGCTGAGAATTTGCTGTTGTTGCATATTTGCATCTATACATATGTATACATTTCTTATGGAAGCTGTCAAAGTTCTAATACATCTCATTTAAAAAAAACAAGCTTACATTTCCTGTGGATAGCAAGAGCGCCACCATTGCTTAAAGGTTTTGGGGATATATATAATCAGTGTATAAGTAGTATGAGAATGAGAATGGCGCTTCCCTCTCCGTTGTTAAATAATGGGTACAGGTGTCATAAAATGCAAACTAATTTTATATGGCTACAGTATATAAAAACTCCACCATTAGCTATCATAATAGGGTCCCAAACAAAAGAAACCCATATATTCGGGCATAACCAAAATACTCAAAACACCAGTGATTTAGAAATTGCTAAATAAAACTGCTAAATAAAATATGTCCCCCCAGTGAAATGGAATGCCTGCCAATGTGAAATATATGATAAATCAGTGGGAAAATAATGTGGTGAACGATGCAATTAGTTACGAATAAAAAATAATAAATTGACCCCAGAGTTCAAAAATATTGGGACAAAATGGCGCCAGAAATTTTTTTTTTTTAAATAATGAGAAAATTAAATGTACATAGTGGTGTCAGTATGATATCCGTATGAACCCTTCCATAAGTGTATACAAAAAATTGAGTGGGGTTGTGATTGATCCCAATGTTCAAAAGTATTGGGACAATATTGCGCTTATAATCCTAAAAATTTCCTTATGTGTGACAAAATAAAGATCAAATCAAACACTCCCTGTGCATTAAATACAATAAAATAGGAACATATAAATATATAAATATAAGGATGACATGCATAAAAGGTAGATTCCAATTACTCTTGTTTATACCAGGTGATGATTAACTTCTAAAAAGTTTTTTATATATATAGTCCATGCAAAAAGGGGTGTTTTTAACCAGATCGGAGAACAGAGTTCAAATGTGAAAGCTGATTATTTCACCCTTAAGGGCTCACCACAGTGACTTCTGTGTGTTTTGTTCAGATAGTGACTTGAAGTGCTCACCCCCAATGCTACCCCACTCACCAGAGATAATCACCCCTACAGGGGTATCGAGCGACAGAGTGGGTGCCTCAGGGCGGATGATAATGACTCCAGTAATGCTGCCATTCCTCTGCTCTATGCGATCCTTATGGCTGTTCCAGGGGAGATATGTGCTTTTAATGTAACCTTGCTACTCCATCGATATACCACCTTAATCTTGCGTTCCAGCCTACACTTCCGGGTATGACGTGTGAGCGTGACTCCTCCTTACGCGTTTCGTCATAGGACGTTTTCAAAGACGTGATTATATAATCAGTGTGTTTCTACCCTTAGGAATCTCAAGTTTTTTGTTTGTTTTTAAATGCATAGGTATTCATCTATTAAATCTAAATGTACATTTTTCTGTACTAATTGGGCAAAACAAAATGTGCTTTTTTCTCTTCTGAATGATTGTTCTTTTATAATGGGCAGCAGTAAAAGACTGCATTATGGCCACTGGATGGAGCTGGGGAGAAATGTGATATACAGACTTTTTTTTACCAGAAATACAATGTAATAATTCTACAGAATGCAAGAGGTATTAAGCAAATAGTTGTAACGAATGGTTACATTTATTTGCTATTTCCCTGCATCATTGTCTAGAACTGTTACATTGTATCTTTTGCTACAATGACATATACATTTGCTATGCTCCTCACCTCCATCAAGTGATTATAATGTAGTACTTTATTTTGCTCATAATAAAGTAACATTTGTTCAAAGGAGAAAATAGCCTAAAGAACATTTGTGTTATTTTTCCAGTTTACATAGAATGAATGCACGTGCAGATTCACATGCAAATTTTCTAAATGAATGGGTATGCAATTTTTTTTTTAATAGACTCCTTAGTAATCTCCATCCCGGTGAACCTGCTAATAGAACATCTTGAATAAATACAAGGTGTGAGACCCCACAAGACAATGATGTATGACAGCAGTTGTCCTTGGGAGCCAATATTTACCGCATATTATGCAATTTTCAGCTTGGACACCCCAGCATTGGACAATTTGATATAGAAATCTCCCTGACATAATGAGAGCTATACCCAATGCATTTCAGGAAAATAATGGCAGTTTGTTAGTCACTGTTAGGTACCAATGTCTTGCAGTATCTCAATTCACATAATAATTCTAGTTCACACAAGGTTTTCTAGTGACAGATTTATTTAATGTAATTGCTGAAGAATCTGCATAATACCTGAAGATGCATATGCTTACAAGATTCTTTCAAAATATGGACTGAGAAAAAAAGTAATTTGGTAGAAGCTCAAGTTAATCATGTTTTTGCATTTGTATGCTTAGTTGTTTGAAATGTACAACATGAAATAAAGACTGCTATCATGCAATTTCTAATCATAAAAATTCTTCTAATTAGAATATCCCTCTAACAAACCCTCTAATCAGAATATCCAGTCATTAGACCATCTGTGCCAGTTTTGGCCTACAGTATATATAAAAATATTGATGGATTGAATGCAAGCTAATTGTTTAGATTGTGATATTTGACACTCACAATCATTTTTTAGATGAAGTAGAAAAATAGTAGAAGTGATTAATTACAGACCATAAACACAAGCCAATATTTAGATATATTTAGTTTATCTGAGCACTGCATGACCCAGCTTGACACCTTAAAAAATAGGTATCAGAAGTGTTTGTTATCACTTGTATTGCAATCCTAATGTCATATGCTCATATATTCTTGTGTTGGTTGGAAGATTAGATTGTTTGATATTTTAGAAAGTGAATGTATACAACTCTAGTTTGACCATTGTCCTAAGAACAATTAGAGTGATCAGGTATTACCTGGATGTATTACCTGGATTATCCAAACAGTATATGTCAGATTAATTTAGTCTTCAACATCTTGGCCTCAGCTCTGTATCAGTCAAAAGTAGAAATTGGTTAATAAGTCCAAGGTCATTGGTCAGTACGTTTGCCTTATGCCTGGTACACACAGACAGTTTTCCTATATTCAATTACTCATTTCACGGATGGATAGGGACCAACTTCTGAAAGATAATACTAAAAAGAAATGTGAACTGGACTATGTTCTTTTTCTGACCAGTTTCAATAGGGACTACAAAAGTGTTGAAAAGATTTTTCTAAAACACTGGCCAGTTCCGATGGGAGACAGGACTTTGTCCAGCTTCCTACCAGAACACCCTAGGTTTATTTATCTGCGTGCACCAAATTTACGGAATAAACTAGCCCGAATGTATTAAACCCCCCCAGGAGAGCTCCTACTTTCTTAGATGTCAAAGGGTTTTTTTATTGTAGGAAGTGTAAAGCTTGCAAATTAACTAGAAATAATACGAGGAAAGTAGAACACTTCACTTCCTTCAGCGCGGGCAAAGACTATAAAATAGACTTATTCATCACCTGCAAATCCACCTTTGTTACGTACCTTATTATTTGTTACAGTACGTTGGATGTACCAAAAGAAACCTCTGCACACGTATCAATGAACACCTCACAAATATTAAAAACGGTTTTCCCAAACACAGTCTCTCTAACCATTTCAGAATCCACCACCAGCAGGATCCTAGCTTGGCCAGATTCTTTGGGATCGACAAGCTGGATGCTGATTGGAAAGGAGGAAATATGGTTCGGAGAATATAAAAAAATGAAACGGAATGGATCTATCGATTGAATACACTCACTCTGGCAGGTATTATTGTCGACATTGATCTAAATTGCTATCTGTCGAATTACTGACTTCTATCTTTATAGATTGTGAAGGGGCAATCCATTCCGGTCCCATCTCTCCGTATTTATCTTCATATTTTTAACATTTTTATTATTATATATATTTGTGTTAATTTTTTCATTTATTCTAATTCATTTCTCATCATTTCATTATATTCAAAAATTTTTAATTTTTGTCAATTCCCAATATTTATTCTATTTATCAATGACACTTATTTAGTTGTGCAATCTGGCTATCCACATGATGGCAGTTTGGATGTTGTAATTATTTCACAATTGTATTCTGCTTGCTGTTCACAAGATGGCAGTATTTCTTTTAATTAATTTTTCAATTTTGATTAATCCTTCTGTGAGGCTGGATGCAACTGGATTAGATGCCTTTGATTGACATATGTATTTAATGAGGCAGCGTGCCCGTATGATCCCTAATGATGTCAGAACGCACTGACGAAACCGGTTGGATGTAACGAACATGACACGCCACAGTTTGCTTGTTTGTCTGTCTGCACGAACCCTCATGTGGGCGATGCGGTTTTTAAACTTGTTTTTAGCCTAATAAATTTTTGGCATACTTCACCATGGGAGTTTTCCATTTAATTTCTCCCCATTCATGGCACTTATGGTCCCATTGATCCATCTCTATTTGGAAAGTTTGTTTGCATGCAGTTACAGTGTTACCTACAGGCACCTGAGTTCCAGAACCTGAGTTCCAGCGCCTCAACAAAGCCGTGACCGCGAGAAGCTTCTTTGGTAGTTCTTTAAGCGTGTTTGACTCCTGTCATGGGAGTCACTCTAATCTGGTGAGTAGGCTGTGTGGCTGGTGATGGTGGTGGAATACTGTTATCTGATGCTTTGCTGAACCCAAGGAAGACTCACCCAGAAGTTTTGCGTTGCCCAGAAGTTTTCATTATTGTTTGAACATTTTCCGAACACATATGATTTTTGGATCTATATATTTTTGGATATGTTTTAATTCAATTTCATTGTTTAATTGTTGTTTTCACTTGTTTGGTTCACATTGTTTTCACTCAGTTGCTAGTTATTATCACTGGTAAAAAAAAAAACATTTTTTTTTGGTCCTGTTTCGCAATACTAGCTCATTATGCCTTTGTCTTGCAGGTTTTTTTTTCAGTGGGTTTACAACCACTTTAAGAAGTAAATACAAGTATAGTTAAATAGTAATCAATTGGTGTTGTTTTTTTCTCCATAACAAAGGGCATGCCATTGAAGTAATGTAGAAAACTTGTACAGGTTTAGAATGTATTTTTTATTTATTCATTCATACCACTAGGGTAGACAGATTTCAAACCACTCTTTGCTCTCAGAGACAGAGATGGTAGTTTATGATGGGCAGGCATAAACCAAAACATGTTTTTAGCAATAGGTGAACCAGACAATGTTGGGTGCTCTGCACATTCTCCAAACCCATTGAGAAGTTTGCAGATATCAAACATGGTACTTAAAGTGGTTGTAAACCTCAGTGATGGAATCTGATCTGAGCAAAGCACATCTATCTGTCGTGTTTACAAATATTTTTCCAAAGTGTGTTTCTCCCTGGTGCTTTGTTCCTCTGTTATCAGTATGAGTAACTTTTGAGAAGTTTTCCCCACACATGAGATACATTTGTGTGGGGAAGGGGGAGCTCAGAACGGAGCACAGTTCTTCTGTTCTTCTGCCCTTTTGAAGGGGTGTAGAGAGGAGAAGACTGCAGATAAACAAGTAAAACATATATAGGAGGATTTGTTTAATCTCTGTGTATCATCTGAGTCTATAAACTTCACTGGGTATACAGTGCCTTGAAAAAGTATTCACACCCCTTGAAATTTTCCACATTTTGTCATGTTACAACCAAAAATGAAAATGTATTTTATTGGGATATTGTGTGATAGATCAACACACAGTGGCACATAATTGTGAAGGAAAAGGAAAATCATAAATGGTTTTCAAAATTTTTCACAAATAAATATCTGAAAAGTGTGGCATAAAGAGTCAATACTTTGTATAACCACCTTTCGCTGCAATTACAGCTGCGAGTCTTTCTGTGTATGTCTCTACCAGCTTTGAGCATCTAGAGAGCGACATTTTTGCCCATTCTTCTTTGCAAAATAGCTCATGCTCTGTCAGATTGGATGGAGAGAGTCTGTTAACAGCGATTTTCAAATCTTGTCACAGATTCTCAATTAGATTTAGGTCTGGACTTTGGCCATTCTAACACATGAATACGCTTTAATCGGATCCATTCCATTGTAGCTCTGGTTGTATGTTTAGGGTTGTTGTCCTGCTGGAAGGTGAACCTCCGCCCCAGTCTCAGGTCTTTTGCAGACTCTAATAGGCTCCATCCATCTTCCAATCAACTCTGACCAGATTCCCCGTCCCAGGTGAAGAAAAGCAACCCCACAACATGATGCTGCCACCACCATGTTTCACAGTGGAGATGGTGTGTTTAGGTTGATGTGCAGTGTTATTTTTCCACCACACATAGGGGTTGATTTACTAAAGGAAAGTAAACTGTTCACTTTGAAAAGTGCAATTGCACTCTGCAAGAGCAGTTGCTCCGGAGCTTAGTAAATGAGCAGAAGCCCTGCTGACTTCCATCATCCAATCGTTTGCAAGGAAAATGCATTTTTTTGTTTTCCTTGCACGTGATTGGGTACTCGTTGTAAATTGAAGCTTTAACTCATTTACCAAGCTCTGGAGCAACTGCACTTGCAACTGCCTTTAGTAAATCAACCCCATAGTGTCTACAAACTATGGTGTATATATATATATTGAATTTTTTATTAATTAATAAATGTATTTTATTTTATACTAGTAATGGCAGTGGTCAGTGACTTATAACTGGAATGCGATAGTATGGCAAGAAATCTGACACTAAGGGGCTGATTTACTAAAGTCAAATACTCTGTGCACTTTGCAAAGTGCAGTTTCACTCTATAGGAGCTGTTGCTCCACATCTTAAAAGCCTTTCACACTGGGGCCGTCCATGTGTTTGCGCTAAAGCGGCACTTTTCGGCCACTCGTGGACCACTTTTAACCCCAAAAAAGGGGTTAAAAACTCATGTTGCGGCGCTTCCAAATCGCTTTTCAATGCAATGGGCAGGGGCATTTTGGGAGTGCTGCATACAGCGCTCCCAAACTGCCCCAAAAATGCTGCTTGTAGGACTTTTTGTAATGTCACGAAAGCGCCCCACCTGGGTGTGAAAGCACCCATTGCAATGAATCGAAGGCAGTTTACGGGCGCTTTACACATGCTATTTCTAATGCTAAGACACCTGAAAACTGCCTCAGTGTGAAAGGGGTCTTCGTAAACAAGCCAAAGCTCTGCTGACTTCCATTATCCAATCATGTGCAGGCGAAAATGCTGTAAATTTTATTTTCCTTGCATGTGATTGGATATTCTTTGCAAAGTAAATCTTTATCTCATTTACTTATTTCAAAGTGCACATTCTATTTGCCTTTAGTAAATCAACCCCTAACTGACACTTTTGACACTTTGTGGGAACCAGTGACACTAATACAGTGATCAGTGCTTAAAATATGCACTATACTAATGACACTAGCTGGGAAAGGGTTAAACATCTAAGGTGGTTAAATGGGCTTAAATGCCTAATGCCTAATTAGCTTTCACTAAGAGATGTGCCGGTTTTCATTCCCTGCTTTGGATGGAAACAAATCTGACACATCCCCGATGACCAGACAGAGCTCTGCCCTGTCTTCCTCCTTGCTGATCAGCAAGTGCCGGTGGCCATTCATTAGCTGGAACTCGCTGATCAGCTTGTGCTGTGACTAATCGCAGCACAGCCGGTGTGCACGCCTCCTACCTGGAAGTGCCAGATCACATTCTAGATACCTGATTCTGCAGAGAGCCGCTCTGCCACCTAACTCTTTCATGAGGTGGTTGGCAAGCTGCTATTTTTGAAGTATTGAATACTGTACTTTACAAAGAATTTGTACAGTAAACCAGGTATACAGTACATCTTCAAAGGGCCCACTAAAGCAAGTACAAAAAACAACAATGGAAGGGTGAGGCAACCAGTTGTATGTGAGTATGGTATGGTATGTTTCCATTGCAGTGGCTGCAATGCTTGTCAATTATAAAATCACCATGTCGGGGGGCGTGGCTTGGCAGCGGATGTAGTCAGTCACACATCTTGTGAGCTCCGCCGAAAATCCGCATAGAAATCCTGCAAATCTTTGCTGACAGACCGAACCCAGCACCAGATTACCCCCCGGTATACCAGCTACGATCGCCCGCTCTCAGCGATATACCAGTATGGCTACAAAACATCCCAGACGCAGCTCCACGGTCCGCTCCGCTCTGGACCACGAGGCCCAAGATGGCGGCGCGGCATCTAAGTCGGCTGCAGCGAAACACAGGGAGGCTGTGCAGAAGCTTTTCCCCCAGTCTGACATATGGGACTCACCAGAAACGAACGGCAATGGAGCGGAGAGCCGAAGCGGCTCGCAATCGGAGGCAGATGACACTGTTCCCCTGGAGGATCCGCACGCTGCTCTGCTACCCTGGGACACTGTGAGTAATTTACCTATGCCCCAAAGATCACACAAGGCCCAAACCACGAGCTCGCCTGAACAGGAACCCACACTCAGGGATATCTTTTCCGCTGTTACCTCTTGTAATCTCTCTATTGCTGCACTTGCATCGGAGGTTAAGGGGATAAAGGCAGAGGTGTCTTTCCTGCGTCAAGATATGCAGAAATTAAGGGATCGAACCTCTGCTATTGAGGTACGTATTAGTATCATAGAAGATGAATGGGCCCCCATGCAAAGGGATACACATGCTGAACAAATAATGGTGGCTAAACATGCTGTGAAACTCGATGATTTAGAAAACAGGCTTCGCAGAAATAATGTCAGAGCTATTGGCATCCCTGAAAAAATGGAGGGCAGGAATCCAGTCGATTTTGGAAATTGGCTGCTGGATAAATTTGGGAAAGACTCATTCTCCCCCATGTTTGCAGTGGAGCGGGCGCATCGGGTTCCGTCTAGGCCCTTGCCCCCAGGCAATCCCCCTAGACCATTTCTTTTTAAAATGCTCCATTATAGAGACAGAGACATAATTCTATCCCGCATAATAATTAATAATAATAATAATAATTCCCGCACTCTGGGAGATGCCCTGGTGATCGAAAATTCTAAAATATCACTGTTTCCAGACTTCTCAGCTGATGTACAAAAGCAGAGGGCCCAGTTCAATGATATTAAAAAGAGACTCCGTTCTCTGGAACTACAATATTCTATGCTATATCCGACTCGTCTTCGTGTGGTAGCCAGGGATGAGGTTCACTTTTTTGAGAGGCCTGCGATGGTGGTGCAGTGGCTGGACAGAGAGGAAAAATCCTTACGAGAAGATTTGGGCAGAAGGCGCAGAAATACCTGAAGATCAACGCTTTTCCCCATACCCTGAGAGAAACTTTCTTTTACTTAAGCAATAATGGTGCAACTATTATCCGCTTATAATAGTTCTGGTCACAAGATGGCAATATTCTTTTCAAGGCGGAGGATACCGCACGAACAGTCTGTTAATGGTATCTACGTTTATGCAAGTAAAACAAGGCCTGTTGCCTTCTGGTTCTTCAAAGCCGGCTACTGAATTTAGCCCCCCAGTTGCAGGTCCTTCGTGGACACTACAGTTTCTGTTTTTTTTTTCTCTCCGTTGCTTTCTTTTTGTTCTTTGTTCCTAGGGACTCAGTTAATTCATTGGTCCTGGTACTGCCTTACCTACTCTCATCTGGCTCAAGAAATCTACACCAAAGACTGCCTAATTCTTACAGTCTTGCTAGATACAACAATGGTGGCTCTCTGAAGCATTCTTTATATGCCTTGCACAACTTAACCTCATTTATTTATGTTTTAATGTTTTATGGCTAAGCAGATAGTGCTTACTAGTTGGAATGTTAGAGGTCTGGGAGACAGGGTGAAACGCCTAGCTGTACTACACATGCTTCAACGCATGGGATCTTCAGTAGTGTGTCTTCAGGAGACACATATGTTACCTGCTCAGGAATCCCCATTCTCTACTAAATTGTTTAGCGTTCAGTTTCACTCTGTCTTCTCTTCCTATGCCAGAGGTGTCAGCATTCTGATAGGCAAAAATATTAGCTTTACTCATACATTATCGGTTATTGACCCTTATGGTCGTTATGTCTTTCTAATATGCTCATTAGATGGGTTACAATGCATTATCGGAAATATATACCGTATTATCGGTGTATAACATGGGCCGGCGTATAACACGCACCCCAATTTAGGAGGGAATTTTAAGGAAAAAAAACTTTTAGGAGGGAAGTTGAAGGGAAAAAAACTTACATTTAAATGCCCATCATTGCAGCCTTCTCAGTGCAGCCTTGCCCCAGTGCAGCCATGTCAGTGCAGCCTTGTCAGTGCAGCCTTCCCCAGTGCAGCCTTGTCAGTGCAGCCTTGTCAGTGCAGCCTTGTCAGTGCAGCCTTGTCAGTGCAGCCATGTCAGTGCAGCCTTCCCTAGTGCAGCCTTGTCAGTGCAGCCTTCCCCAGTGCAGCCTTGTCAGTGAAGCCTTCCCCAGTGCAGCCTTGTCAGTGCAGCCTTCCCCAGTGCAGCCTTGTCAGTGCAGCCTTGTCAGTGCAGCCATGTCAGTGCAGCCTTCCCCAGTGCAGCCTTGTCAGTGCAGCCTTCCCCAGTGCAGCCTTGTCAGTGCAGCCTTCCCCAGTGCAGCCTTGTCAGTGCAGCCTTCCCCAGTGCAGCCTTGTCAGTGCAGCCTTCCCCAGTGCAGCCTTGTCAGTGCAGCCTTCCCCAGTGCAGCCTTCCCCAGTGCAGCCTTCCCCAGTGCAGCCTTCCCCCATTGCAGCCGTCGATCCCCTGTCCCTGCCATATTGGGCTTCAAAATTGCCGACCGTGATTTGAAAATGGCGCCGCCGGCGCCAAAATACACAGAGCCGGTCCTCGGCTCTTTCCGGCTGCTCTCGTTCATTTTCGTGTCCACTCGTAGTCCCGAGCGGAGCTATCCGAACCTAGCCGAGTAGGTTCGGATAGCTCCGCTCGGGACTACGAGTGGAGCCGAAAGTGAACAAGAGCCGCCGGAAAGAGCCGAGGACCGGCTCTGTGTATTTCGGCGGCGCCATTTTCAAATCGCGGTCGGCGATTTTGAAGTTTTGACACCACGGGATCGCAGGGGATCGGCGTATAACACGCACCTATGACTTTCCCCTGATTTTAAGGGGAAAAAAGTGCGTGTTATACGCCGATAAATACGGTATATACCACCCCCTTTTTCGATAGAGGTCATTAAGACGCTAGCCTCCTTCCTCTCACAACACCCGGGGATACCAGCACTTATTGTTGGAGATTTCAACAATTATTTGGATGCCAAGCTAGATAAGATGTCCGCAAAAATCCCTTCGAGTGGGATGAGAGGGGGACAGACTCCCTTTGCCCGCCTTGTTGCGGAACTGGGATTGAGGGATGTATGGAGGATGAGCCATACGCTAGTAAAATGTTACTCATGTTTTTCTGCTACACACAAGGGCCTCTCCAGGATTGATCTTGGTCTGGGTAATGACTTGATGCTATCATTAGTAACCTCCACAAATTATGAAGCCAGAACTGTCTCTGATCATTCCCCCCTATGTATAGAGATTTCTACGCCGGGTGTCTTAAAGAAGAATTACTGGAAACTTAACCCGTTTTGGTTGTCATTGTTTCCTACGCCTGACCCCATTTTTGACAACTTAGATTCTTTCATTAAGTTTAATAAACATTCTTCTCGTCCTGGCATTTTTTGGGACACATTAAAAGCATTTCTGAGAGGACAATTCATTAAATCTATTAATACCATTAAGACCGAGACCAAGAACTGGGAGCAAACTGTTTTAAAAGAGGCCAAGAGGGCTGAATCTGCTTTTATCGAATCCCCCTCAGAGAGTACCAAGAAATCTTTTCTTGAGGCTCAACATATGGCCAACCATCTGGTGTTAACTACTGTGGAAAAGAAAAGATTTTTTCTTCAACAAAAATATTTTGAAGAGGGAGAAACCACAGGGCATATGCTTGCCATGATGATACGCTCACAAAAAGGCTCATCCCACATAGAAGCAATCACTGGCTCATCAGGCACTCTGGTTTCTTCCCATGCAGAGATATTGTCCACGTTTAGAGATTTCTATGCTGATATGTACTCCTCTAAGGTCAATCCCACACTGACAGAAATTAACTCTTTTCTAGATCAATGCCAATTACCGCAACTCCCGACTCAGGATGTAGTTCAGCTGAACGCTCCCCTTAGGGCTGAGGAGTTCTTGGAGGCGTTGGCACTCTCTTCTCCTGGTAAGTCTCTGGGTTTGGATGGCTTGCCGGCGGAAGTATATAAACGCTACTCTGAAACCCTATTATCACACTTAAAGGAAGTATTTGAAGATGCCAAAAAAACAGGAAGTTTACCTCAATCCATGAACGAAGCTATTTTTTTCCTCCTTCTTAAACCTGGTAAAGAGGCCTATCTACCAGACTCTTATAGGCCCATATTGTTGTTGACTACAGATGTTAAACTGTTGGCAAGGGTGTTGGCCACAAGATTAGCTAAAGTTATCCATAAAGTGATCCATAGGGACCAATCCGGGTTTATTCCATTGAAATCCACAGCTCTTAATATAAGAAGACTTTTTCTCAATCTCCAGATCCCTGTTGACAATCCTGGCAAAAGAGCAATACTATCATTGGATGCTGCCAAGGCTTTCGACAGCGTTGAATGGCCATACTTATGGAAAACTTTGAAGTGTTTTGGCTTAGGAGACAATTTTATTCAATGGATTAAACTGCTGTATTCGGCCCCTACGGCTAGAATCCACGTAAATGGTGATCTGTCAGATTTGTTTCCCCTTTTTAGGGGTACAAGACAGAGGTGCCCACTTTCACCCCTGTTATTCACATTGGCCCTTGAGCCACTAGCAGAGATGGTAAGATCCTCACAGTCTATTGTGGGTTTTATCAGAGGACCAGTATCTGATAAGATCTCTCTTTATGCGGACGATACTTTACTTTACCTAGGGGATGTGGAGATATCACTTACAAATGTGATGCAGCTCATACAGCACTTTGGCTCATTGTTGGGATTCTCCATCAACTGGAGTAAATCCTTTATTCTCCCAGTGGATGAGCCAGTGGTTGCTTTGCCGGGTAGTGCAAGACCGCTTAAAGTGGTCTCCTCATTTAAATATCTAGGAATTCAAGTATCGGTCAATCCAAAAAAATACTTGGAAGATAATTTACTACCCCTTTTTAAAAAACTTCAAATGACATGCAATGCATGGTGTAAACTCCCCTTATCAGTAATTGGTAGAATAAATGTAATCAAAATGGTTTGGGGGCCTCAACTTTTGTACATTATGCACAATCCTCCACAATGGATACCCCGTAGGTGGTTTAATCGTATTGAGACACTGTTTAGATCCCTAATCTGGAGGAAAAAAGTTGCTAGAATAAGTCTTTCCATTTTGCAGTATGGTAAAGATCGGGGAGGAGCTGCGGTTCCCAACCCTAAACTATATATTTATGACTCTCAATTGCAACACTTGAGTGGTCTTGGGTTACTAAGTGATTCTGACTCGGTTGAAAGCATGCTGCGAAGTGGAACACTAAATACATCAGTCCTGGCGAATTTGGAGGCAGGACTGTTACACCTGCCACAAACAGCCCCCACCATAGTTCTTCTCAAAAAATTATGGTCCACAGTCAAATCTAAATTAAAAATTTTGGGCTTTCTAGCAGAAACTCCTCTGTGGAACAATCCGAATTTAGCAGAAGTCTACAAACTAGAGGGATTCCAATTGTGGAGGAACGCCGGAATTCATAATGTTTCTCAATTATTTCACCAAAATATTTTAAAATCTTTTATGGAGTTGAAATCGGAATTCGGGCTTCCTAGACATCAATTTTACCGATACCTCCAGTTACGTCATGCCCTTCAGATTCAAGGCCGGTCAATTGATCTCTCACTTGTTACTCATCCCCTAATAAATGACATTTTCTTTGGTCAGGAAAAAAAGGGCCTGATATCTCACATTTACTCACATTTGCTTTCAGCTACACAAGACACTACAACTTTGCCATGTAGACGTAGATGGATAGAGGATTTGGGGGAGGTGAGTGAAGACATATGGGACATGTGCCTCCAGACAGGGCCAATAACTTCTGTATCACAAACACATAGACTCTCACATTTATTTTTGCTACATAGAGCTTATCGTACGCCAATACAATTACATAGATGGGGTAGCAGAGACTCTTCCTTGTGTCCTAAACGTTGTGGAGAAGAGGGGTCACTGATTCATTTGATGTGGCGTTGTGATGTGGAGATGTCACCGAGATAATTTCATCAGTATTCCAAATTAGGGTTCCCCTGGATCCCCTGATATGTATTCTAGGAGCGATCGATGAAGAAATATATCCCTCTCCCAGTAACATAGCAATAATCAGATTATTATATCTGGCTCGTAAGCTGGTGGCCAGATTCTGGCTGTCAGTAAATGTTCCAACCAAAAAACAATGGATAGAACAGGTAAATTATATCCTTATCAGAGAACATCTAACATATCAGCATAGAAATGCACCTCGGAGATTTAATTCTATATGGCAACCCTGGCTGGATTCCCCGGGATTAGCACCCCCACAACTAATTATGAACAGGATATTTCAAGTCTAAGAGAGTACTACCTGTTAGACAGGGGTAATATTTGGTGTATTCATATTTTATTTCCATGTGATTGTACCTATTTGTGCAGACCAGGAACAAGGTTTATGGTTAGATGACCAGTTGGTCGTCTGGTAGCTGTGTTGGGTGGGAGAGTTTTTTTCTCTCTTACACAACACGGTTTGTTGTTATATAGATGTAAAATCTAGTTGATGCCACTGCTGTAATAAGCTTTATTTACCTTAAATGTACATAGCCGAGAGGTAATTTAATGTTTTGAGATTACAAACTATACGATGTCATCTTCAATGCTCGGATGTCTGTTATGTAACTTGTCTCTTGTGGCTCAATAAAATAATTTTCTGATTTAAAAAAAAATAAATAAATAAAATCACCATGTCATGTTTGACAGACATTCTGCTTGCCGAACACATTCAGTCAAAGAGACTGTGCTGCAACTGAATACTAACCTCTCAGCACATGGTTGTGGCATGGTATTGCAATGTAAAATCTCCATTGAGACAATAAAAAAATAAATCAGAGAGCAGTGACTGTCAGTTAACGCTCTCCGCTCTGATCCTCCAGTGCTCCTCCCTATATAACCCCTCCCATACCGGGAGTATCTCAGTTTTTGTAGCAAAGCAATATATACACATATCCCAATAAGAGGTGAGGGACCTCTGTGTCCCGTGATTTACTCCAAGAAAAGGATTTTACAGGTAAACTGTTATAAAAAGGCTATTTTCTTTATCGTACATCACGGGACACAGAGCACCATAGTAATAACTATATGGGATGTCCCAAAGCAATACTACCTGAGGGGAGGGAGACACAAAGCAAATAGCTGCTGCCAGGCGTGAGGACCTATACTGCTGACTGCAGCACACTGTGCCCGAAGGCGGTCTCCTCCTGCTATCTTATATCCATTTGATAGAATCTTGTGAATGTCTGTACTGACGACCAAGTAGCGGCCTTGCAAACCTGAGCCACAGAGGCTTGGTGATGCACTGCCCATGAAGCACTGACTGCCCTGGTAGAGTGTCCGTTAATCTTAAAGGGAGGAGCCCTTCTTTTCAGGCCATAAGCCTGACTAATCACATAATGAATCCACCTAGCAACAGTAGATTTCAATGCTGCCTGACCCTTTCTAGGGCCTTGCGGCAACACAAACAACACATCAGTTTTCCGTATCTGAACAGTCACTTTCAGATAGGCTTTACTTGCTCTCACTACATCGAGAGAATGTAATAATTTTTCTTCTGCAGAACGAGGTTCTCTGAAAAAGGAAGGTAAGGAAACATCTTAAATCAGATGAAAACCAGACACTACCTGGTAAAAAGGTTGAGTGCGGATGCAGCACAGCCTTATCCTTGTGAATGATTAAGTATGACTCTTTACAGGAGAAAGCAGCCAATTCTGATACTTTTCTTTCAGAGGTTATAGCAACTAGAAATACCAATTTCTTTGTCAAAAGGATCAAAGGAATATTCCGTATAGGTTCAAAGGGCTGTCTTTGCAACACCGACAAAATCAGATTCAAATCCCATGGGCAGAAGGGTATTCTAACTGGCGGAGTTATCCGAGTTACCCCTTGTATGAATGCCCGGACTAAAGAGTGTGAAGCAAGCGGCCTTTGGAAAAACAATGCCAAGGCCAAAATCTGACCCTTGATTGTACTCAAGGCCAGCTTAATTTCTACTCCAAATTGTAGAAAGGCCATAATTCTTCCTATGACATACTTATGAGGATGCCAACCCTTGGTTTAACACCAAGTGACTTAGGCCTTCCAGACCCTGTAAAAAATGGTCCTGGAGGATGGCTTTCTGGCATTAATCAGTGTGGTTACTACCGAACCTGAAAGCCCCCGATTTTTTATAATGTGGGCTTCAAAAGCCACACCATTAAATTTAGCATTTGTAAGGCAGGATGGAATACCGGTCCCTGCGACAGCAGGGCCGGACGAGTTGGAAGAGTCAAAGACTCCCCTACTGCCATTCTCACAATCCCTGCATACCAGAGTATTCTGGGCCATGCTGGGGCCACTAGGATTACTGGCTTCCCTTCTTTCCTGATCCTGTGAAGCAGCCGTGGTAGCAGCTGAACTGGAGGGAATTCATAAATCAGTGAAATCTGATTCCACGGGATCACTAACGCATCTACTCCGAGTGCAAGTGGATCCCTTGTTCTCGCCACAAAGTTATTCAACTTCTTATTGAACCTGGACATCAATAGATCTACATCCAGTGTACCCCATCTTTGGTATATGGCCAAAAAGAGATCAGGATGTAGAGACCATTCTCCCGGCAACCATTGTTGACGGCTCAGAAAATCTGCCTGCCAATTTTCCACTCCTGGAATGTAAACTGCAGATAGGCAAGGAACATGTTTCTCTGCCCAAGACAGAATATGGTCCACCTCCCTTTGGGCAGCGTGGCTTCTGGTGCTCCCTTGGTGATTGATATAGGCCACTGCTGTGGCATTGTCAGATTGTATCCTGACAGGAGCATTCCACAACCTGGACGTCCAGACTTTTAGAGCCAGAAGTACTGCCGAATCTCTAGGATATTGATGAGCAAGGTCTGACTCTGACCACTTCCCTTGAACAGTGGTCTCTTATAGAACTGCTCCGCAGCCCCATTGGCTGGCATCTGCTGTTATTACTTTCCAGGAAACTGGAATAAAGGATTTCAACCACTAGTTGAGACTCTGGCATACCTTTGGAGCCAGATTCATTGAATAATCCAAGACATGGATCCATTTGTTCCAAGCAGACAGAATGCTGTGTTGCAACAGTCTTGAATGAAACTGGGCATAGGGAACCGCTTTGAAGGAAGCTACCATCTTCCCTAGTAGTCTCATGCAAAGGCGAATAGAAGGACCCTTCTTTGCCTTCTTTGCCTTGACCACCTGGACCAGCTCTCAGCCCAGAGTGTTGACCTTTGCCTGAGGCAAGAACACCCTTTCCTGGGTTGTGTCTATGACCAGGCCCAAATACTGCAGCGTTCTTACCGGCTGTAAGGATGATTTCTCTAGACTGAGAATCCAACTCAGGTGTCTCAGATAACTGACTGTTCTAGACGTCCCTTGATTAAACCCTGCTATTGACTGATTTACCAGTAGCAGGTCATTTAGGTATGCTATACTCTGCCCCCACCCCCTTAGTCTTGCTAGTACTGGGGCTAACACTTTTGTAAACAGTCGGGGAGTGGTGGCTAACCCGAAAGGCAAGGCCACAAACTGAAAGTGGCGCTGCTCTACAGCAAACAGCAAATAAGGACTTTTTCTTTACTGGGTCCTTGGGAACATTTGGTTTTTGAAAACGTGATGGTGGAAACTCTTGAAACTCTAGATTGTAGCCTAGGGCTACTACAGAGAGGACCCACTTGTCTTGGATTTCCTCTTGCCAAGTTTCTGAAAACCACCGCAGTCTTCCCCCCACTCGATTGAGTGGGGGTGCCCCTTCACAAGGAAGCCTTGGGATTCTGTTTTGTGGACTTCTGACCCCAGGGCTTTTAGTAGGCCCGTGTCTGGTTATGAGGCTTACCATTTACCCCTGAGTACCCCTGGAGACCGTCGATACTGCCTGGAGGCTGTTACCGCAGGCATAGGAGGAGAAGTCTTGAAAGAAGGCCGTCTATTCTTTTTCCTAACCGGCAGAAGGGTACTCTTACCCCCAGAAATCTTTTGGATATACTCCAAATCTTCCCCAAACAACCTTTATCCATGAAAGGGAAACCCAGCCAAGATCTTCTTGCATGGTAACTCGGCTGACCAATTTTTAAGCCACAGAGTCCTATGCATATGTATCAACATAAGCGCAAGGTGAAACACCTGATGGATGGAATCCTTAATGATGGTGGATGGTCCCCTCAAACCCCTACTGATGGTTGACAGAGCAGGAGAAATAACAATGCTGCTGCAGGAAGCCTTTGTTGACACATCACAGGGGAAGCATGGAATGCTGGAAGCCAGGTATGTAGCTTTTATACCCTCTGGTGGCAAAACAAAGGAAAAGCATTGCATACTCACACCAGAAAGATCAAGTGAATCATATATATATATATATATATATATATATATATATATATATATATATATATACATTCCCCGTCTTTCTGACTTACCTGATACCCACTGCAGGACTGCTGGAAATTATCACAGACAGATCCAGCCTTCACCCATCACGGTGGGCCATGTCATGACAGACCTTCAAGGACATGGTCCTCTTACATGGGTCCACTCCCTTTGACCTGTACAGCACCACTGCCGGAAAACTCTTTGACTGTATTAACATGACCAAGGTGTTGGGTCCCAGGGTCCAGCTCTCAAAAGAGAAGCATTGCAGGCAAAAACCTTGTTTCTTCTTGTACGAGGCCCGGGTACCATCCATTTGGCTTTCAAGCACTTTAGATGGATCTGTTTGCACAGCCCCTTGATCCCATCAGGGATTACTTAGCGGAGCACTCTTAGCACTTCATCAACCGTGACCAACACCTTAGACACTGGCAAAAAAACTGAGATACTCCCGGTATGGGAAGGGTTATATAGGGAGGGGCACTTCCTGTTTCCTTTTTGGTTATACCAGTGTCCTTTCACCTAAAGTGGCCTCTAACCATATAGTTATTACTATGGTGCTCTGTGTCCCGTGATGTACAATAAAGAAAGTTACATTTTGGTGTCATAAGACTAGAGCACCTTCTTCTACATATTTGCTGTGTCCCCCACATGACTTATCGTAAACTGCAAACATGACTTCTTATGGCTTTCTTTCAACAATGGCTTTCTTCTTGCCACTCTTCCATAAAAGCCAGATTTGTGGAGTGCATGACTAATAGTTGTCCTGTGGACAGATTCCCCTAACTGAGCTGTGGATCTCTGCAGCTCCTCCAGAGTTACCATCAGCCTCTTGGCTGCTTCTCTGATTAATACTCTCCTTGCCTGGCAAATATCACAAAAATAAAAAATATTAGAGTACAAACGCTAAAAAAATATAATGTGAGTAACCATATCCTAGCTGAAATGAAAAAAAATACTATGGCACTGAAATGTGTAACACTGCATGTGATGTGGCAAAAGGGATCTTAGGGAATTACATTGACTAAATATAGCCATGACAAAATTTTTATTATGAATAAGTAACAAGGAGTATTATGTAATCCATGCTTATTTATGTGTGTGTGTGTGATATCTAAGGGCCTTATAATTATAAAAGGGGGCTTCAAGATTCTGACAACTCCTTCCTACAGACCCTCACATCCATTTTGGGGGACAGAATGTGGGGTAGAGACGTTTGTTCTCTAAACATGGGGCTAAGGTGCCATGTAAAGAGGGGGAGCTTTGTCACTTCCCCTTGCAAGCTACACTCAATGATGAAGGCATGTGGCCAGGTATGGTCCAGAAGAGGGGCTGCACACTCTTTGCCTCTTTTTCCTGGCCAGCAAGGTTGCATGCCTGGATAAGGTTATTTTATTAATTTTTAAGGGACCCCATATTGTTTTTTTTTCATGCAAGGTACTCTGTCCTCATGTTAAAAGAACAAGGGCCTCATTCCTACATTCTTTCCCGCAAAAATGGCGTTGGGGTTTTGGAATCTGAAATCCCCTGTAGACTAAAGGGCCCCTAGATATTCCCTCAGTACATAGTACCCCTTGTTACTCATTCACAAAAAAATTAAATTAAATAAAACAACAATCCAACAATTGTTTTGATTTTTAAGGGGGATGTAAAGCAAAAAAAAAAAAAACACAATGGGTTCCCCTGAAAAATCCATATCTGAGCTTTTAGCCTGGATAACCAGAATTAAGATGAATACCAAAAATGTGCAGCCCCTCTTCTCAACCACACAAAGCCACCTGCCCTCAATACTGAAGGGGGGGGGGGTGTCTTGCCAAGGCACCTTTTCCTATGTTGGTGTGGCCAAGAGCCCCATCACCAAATCCCTAGCCTGGTGTATGTGGGGGTCTGTGGGGAAAACTCACCAGAATATGGAAGCCCTCTTTAGAATAAGGGGATCCTAGATATACAGTTCTGCCCTTGCATGGATGAGTAAGAGGTACATCACCTTGTCCAGTGATATAGAGCCATGTCAAGCACTGCCCAACAATTCTGACTTGCTGCCATTTCAAGCCATGATGATTCTGCCCCGCCGCTACTCTTGTTGCAAATTTTTATTCCACAGCAGCTTCTGTATGTAAAAAAAAGGCAATGGGGATTGTGTGTGATGTAATTGACCAAATATATTGTGGTCAATGACATCATCCAGGATTCCCTCTGGCTTCTTTAAAAACTGAAGTCGGCTTGGGATCTGTCATGTTATTTATTGGCAGTAGATGTTTACAAATATCAGCAGGAGTTTTGGCAGACAAACTGGCCAAATGTGGCCTGTTTGTTCACCTTTTCACTAACTGCAAACCGGCTAGATTTATGCCCTGTACACACGGTTGGACATTGATCGGACATTTGGCAAGAAAGGGGGCTTCCATCATGACAAATATGGAGTGTGGTGGTCCCATCCCTTACGTAATAAATCATCGAACAAAGAATCCCCCTTAGATTGGGACTTTGACAGACCACCAGACCCATTCAAGTAAAAAAATATATTTTATTGATCTACTTTAAAAAAGACGTAGGAGCGTCTATAGTATACGGTATATAAAAAATCTAAAAAATCATTCCATACAGCATAGAGACAAAATCAGAAACAGAGAAAATATACAAGGTGACAATAGTCACACCACCTCCATGAGAGTACATTAACTATTGTCACCTTGTAAATTTTCTCTGTTTCTGATTTTGTCTCTATGCTGTATGGAATGATTTTTTTGATTTTTTATATACCGTATACTATAGACGCTCCTACGTCTTTTTTAAAGTAGATCGATAAAATATATTTTTTTACGTGAATGGATCTGGTGGTCTGTCAAAGTTCCAATCTAAGGGGGATTCTTTGTTCGATGATTGATCAGACATTCTGACAACAAAGTCCATGGATTTTTTCCGACGGATGTTGGCTCAAACTTGTTTTGCATACACACAGTTACACAAAGTTGTCGGAAAATCTGATTGTTCTGAACGCGGCGACGTTAAACACGTACGTCGGGACTATAAACGCGCCAATAGCTTTCGTCTCTTAATTTTTTCTGAGCATGCGTGGCACTTTGTGCGTCGGATTTGTGTACACACGATCAGAATTTCCGACAACGGATTTTGTTGTCGGAAAATTTTATAGCAAGCTCTCAAACTTTGTGTGTCGGAAATTCCGATGGAAAATGTGTGATGGAGCCCACACACGGTCGGAATTTCCGACAACAAGGTCCTATCACACATTTTCCGTCGGAAAATCCGACCGTGTGTACGGGGCATTAGGTTGAACTCATACACAACACAAAGCTCATCTCTTGTTATTATACATGCACATCCAAAGCCTGTTGAAATCAATATCAACCACTTAGATAATAATCTGTAGTTGTAGGAGTCTTTTTGTAAAACCACCCACTCTGCCTTGATAATTGTTTTATGTATAGTTACTCATAGAAAATACCAGTATTTGCAATGTCAAGCATAAAAAAGATGTTTTGTTGCAGTCATAAAAAACAAACTAATTTAGTTTTGTCTTGAAAGATAGAGGGCAAAATAGGAATCCACCTGTGAACACTGTAATACAAACAGCAAAATAAGCAATTACCTTAATGACATCCCTAAATTGTTTTAATTGTTTTAATATCTGTGGGTAAACATTGTGTGGTTGGAATATGTAACAACAGGCTGTATACCAATGCAGCAATTATCATACATTAGCTTTAATTAACAGACCAATATTTTGCTGTTATCAGTACCTTAACTTTTCTTCAAAGGCAACGTTAATACAAATAATTAAACAGGAAAAGTGATTGAGGACAACTATTGAGAAAGCTTTGCATTTAGATAAGCACCTGGTTTATTAAATGACTTATCACTTTTTGCTGTAAGACATCAATGTTTACGCAATATTCCACATACATTTCAAAAAAATGTAACCACGTGTTTACAGTAGTAAATAGATTTTTAAAAAATCACAACAAGCAATATATTTGTTCTAAACTGCTGGAATCTCAAATAGATTCCCTTTAACAAGAAGCATAAAGTTGGAAGACAACACACTGCTAATCCCTAAAGCCTCATACACACAGTACGAAAATCAGAAGGGGATTGTCGTTTGACAGGCTGTTGTCCGAAGTTCTTACCGATAGTACGCTCCTTTCAACAATTGTTTGTCAATTTTTGGCCAACAAATGTTGGATGACAAGCTAGTACATTTTTATCAAACGATAGCTCCACGTCAGATTTTCGGATTGTCAGTACACAAATCTGTCACACAAAAGTTGAAAGTACAAACATGCATGCTCGGAATCAATGCTAACCAAACACAAAATTAGCAGAAGGGGCCCAAAGGGTGGCACTTAAGAGCTGAAATTCCTCGTAGTATGTCACTATGTTTGTGTTTGTGACACAACAATTTGTGTAACATTAGTATGCAAGACAAGATCCTGGCACACGCCCTTTTGACAAAAATCAGACTCTTGGTTGTCCAACAATCGTACCATGTGTACGAGGCTTTAGTCTTCAAACAACTTAATTTAGAACACTCAACCTGCTGTTGGTCTCATGTGATGCATTTTGCCCCCTACTGGGGCTTATTCATAGAGTCTTTCATGGAAGATTAGGCCCCAGCACTTGGTAAAAAACACCAGAGGAAGCATTTAGATGGAGTGTCTGCTTTGCCAGTTTCAATAAAGTTTTTGTTGAAGACATTGTAGATCAGTGCTGTACAGTCTTACTTCTCTCTACTTATTGTGTATGTGGGAGGAATAAAGGCTTAGAGAGGGATCAAAACCCATGGCTGGTGGTTTGTGTGGAAATTTGAATGGCTATCTGAAGGAGTGAGATTTGATCTGGGGGATGGTGCCCTATTCAAGGTCTTTGGACTGGCAACCATGTTTGGGTTTGCAATACACAGTGGGTAAGATAAAAGAAATAAGACAAAAAGAGATATAAATATATTTGATTATGAAATGTATTATTCTTTGTATCAAATTGTATTATGTTCCACTGGCTGCAAAACATGTAGAGGCAGAACTAGACATGTGCGGTTTGTTTCGTTCTGAATAAATTCTGACAAATTTTTATTTTTCAGAAATTCAGTTGTATCCGAATCCGAATTACAATAGTACCGAATTTAAACTAATCTGAATTAACGGAAAATTAACGGAAAAAAATTCAGATGAAATTCAAATTCAAATCATTTTCGAATTCAAATAATTTTCAAATTCAAATAGTTTTCAAATTTGAAAAGTTTTCCAATTTCCAAAGAGAATAAAATAGAATTTAAAACAAAGGAATAGAATAGACAAAAAAATAAGAATAGAGTTGACTATAATAGAGTAGAAAAGAATAGAATTAAAAAAAACAATAGACTCAATTAGAATAAAAAGAATATAACCATTTCCCAAAATTCAAAAAGAATCAATTTCAATTTGAATAGAATGGAAAAGAATAGAATAGAATATAATAGAAAATAACAGAATAGTATAGAAAAACACAGAATAGAATAGAAAGAATATAACCAGCTTCTGAAATTCTAATTTCGAATAGAATACTTTTGAATAGAAAATAATAGAATGGACCAGAAAATAGAATAGAATAGAATAAACAAATAAAAAAGGGAATATAATTTAAAAAAACAATAGAATATAATAGATTAGAATAGAAAGAATATAACAATTTCCCAAAATTCAAATAGAATCATTTCAAATTTGAATAGAATAGATTAGAATAGGAAGATGGTTATATTCATTCTATTCTATTCTGTTATGTTGTTATTTTCTATATTCTTGTGTTATTTTCTATTCTATTCTACACTATTCTTTTATATTATATTCAAATTCAGATTGATTCTATTTGACTTTTGGAAAATGGTTATATTATTTCTATTCAAATCTTTTCTATTCTATTGTTTTTTTTTAGTTCTATTCTTTTTTATTCTATTTGAATTTCAGGAAATGGTTATAATATTTTGATTTTTTTTATTCCTTTCTATTCTATTCTATGCCATTCTATTCTGTTCTTTTATTTTCTATCCTATTTTGTGCCGTTTTACTCTATTATATTCTATTCTTTTATTTTATGTAACATTCTTTTCTATGCTATTCATTTTTTTAATTTTCTATTCATTTATTGTCTATTCTATTTTATTCTCTTTGGAACTTGGAAAACTATTCAAATTCAAAAACTTTTCGAATTTGAAAACTATTCGAATTTGATTTAAAAGCTTTTTGAATCAATCCAAAAACGAATAAACAAAACAAATGAAACAAATTTAACTAAACACATTTATGTAAATAACGAATCGAAATGAAGCAAAACGACACACATTTTTTCATTATGCACATGTCTAGGCCGAACCATTGATGACCCCTCTTCCTCCCTCTTCTTGTGCTTCAAAAGACTCCATCTGCAATAAGGATTTATATGACCTTTGTGCAAGGTTCAGCAGTTAGTCTTATGATACAATTAATCTGAAATATTAGGTTGGAAGGACAGGGACACCAATCATACGTACAGTATGTTAGAATTCAATGTTGTTTTAACAAAATAATCTTCCTTCCTATTTGTATGCAATGTATGATTTGTATATATGGTGTATATATATATATATATATATATATATATATATATGTATATATATATATATATATATATATATATATATATATATATATATATATTTTTTTTTTTTTTTATTCACACACAAATGCTTTTTGAGTATTCTTTAAAATTTAATTGGAGGGTGTGGCACCTTATTACTGCCCTAATTTGTTATTTGACTTTGTCCAGCAATGTAGATCCAATATCAGTCACGATGAGCGATCTCCAATGACCTGCCGGTACAAACCTGAAGACCTACACTGATGTTTCTCTCGTCATTGTGAATTACATTTTCTTGTGATTATTTTTACACAAGCAAGTGAAATAGTAAAGGTGCAAGCATGAAATAAAATTAAATAAAAAATCACTTGAATGTGTATAAGGCCGGGTTCAAACTGGTACGACACGACAGTTGTATGACTCTGGATCCGACTTTGCCCTGTGACTTGAAGTCCAACATCCATCTAACTTCAATGAACGGGGATCCAACTTTGATCCCGACAATACCAGGCACTTTGTGTCTGGTATGAATCTTTAGGGGAAATTCCTCAATCTGGCATGGATTTTAAGGGGAACGGTTCCCCCCAAAATCCATACCAGACCCTTATCTGAGCATGCAGCCCAGCAGGTCAGGAAAAAGGAGGGGACAAGCAAGCGCTCCCCCTCCTGAACCATACCAGACCACATGCCCTCAACATGGGGGGGTTGGTACCTTGGGGCAGGGGGGCCCCTTCTTCACAACCCTAGCTGTTGGTTGTCTGGGTGTGTGGGGTCTGTGGGCAGGGGGCTTATCGGAATCTGGAAGCTCCCTACCCATTCACCTAAAAAAAATGTCAAAAATAAAACGCAGTACAAAGGTTTTTAAAGTAATTTCTTAAGGCAGCTCCGACGTCTCTTCTGATTTCTTCTCCCCTCTCTGACTCTTCTTCCTCCTCCACTGATGTCTTCTGCCATTTCTTCTCCCCTCTCTGGTTCTTCTCCACTCTCTGCTGATGTCTTCTACCCCTGTCTGCTTCTTCTCCCTCTGTCTGCTGTTTTCTCCACTGGGTCTCCTCTCTGCGCTGTCTTGTCCCTCTGTTCTTCCTCTGTTCTTCCTCCAATGCTGACTCAATGCTCTCTCCCACTCTAATGTTGGGTGCGCAGTGTGCCACTACTTATATTGGCATGGGGCGGGATCATCCGGAGGCCTGTGCACTTATGATATCAACGCCCGGGGCATGATGGGGGGCATGGTGGGGGTACTCCATGTCGTTTTTTTTTTCATTTTTGCATGGGGTTCCCCTTCAAGATCATCAGACCACAAGACACATGCCAAAGTTGGATCAGTTAAAATGGCAATCCGACTTCGATCCAACTTCAGTGATATTCAATGGGCTAAAGTAAGGGCAAAATTTCCTTTGATTTTGTTTTACATGCGTTTGCCCTTCCATGTGCTCTTTGCTGTGAAGACCAGTTATTTGTGTGGGCAAGGGCCATCTCTTTGTTACTGGTGATAATTTGGTCCGGGGACACACTGGGCACCTTTGCTGCCTTTGTGCTATGTGCTGGGTGTCCAATGTGCCCCTGTGCCTTTAATGAGGACTGGGCTACCTCCAGGCCCACCTGCCCTTTATCTATCCATTAGAATGCATGTGCTTGCACTGTGGAGACGCTCATAAATTTAGTAGTGTTAGGCCTGCAAGCGATGCAGGATGCCATGAAGAGGCCTTGCAGCTTACGCATGCGCTTGCAAATGTGTGCTAACTAGACCCATGTTTTTAACGCAGACTGTTGGACAGGTTAATTTGGTTGTAAGTAGACCGGTTGGTGAGTTGAGCTGGGAATTTCCTTTGGTTTTGTCTTTAATGCGTTTTCCCTTCAATGTGCTCCTTGCTGTGAAGGCCAGTTATAGGTGGGGGCAGGAGCCATCTCTTTGTTAAAAGCCCCATAAATACAGTACCTGTCTGTCAGTAAAATTCTCCCAATGTAGTTTCCTGTTATGGAGTGGCAATAGTGCTGCATCACGTTTGAATTGAATTCAGAACAAAGTTACCACTCTCATGTAGGCTGTACTTAAAAAAAAAAAAAGCGTAGCATTGGACATGTCTATTAGCATTATCACTGCTTATTCAAAAGCCTGTACCTTTTTTTTAATTTTATTAATAGCCTTTATTCATGTTTATCAATGGTACAAAGAAATGAACATTACTGCCAAGTAGTAGGACATAGTAGATAGAACTGCATGGCTGGGTACAACAAAGTACCATCTATAAATGAACATTGAACAATGGAATAACAGGGAACAATGAAATAAGTTCCACGTGCTGCATATTGGATTAACGGTATTGCCCGATGCCCCTAGGCACCCCATCTGGGAACAAACTGTGCCTTGAGATGAGGGCAACATTATCAGCTCTTAACTTCCTCAATAATCCAGAGTACTGTTAGAGTGCCAACAGGCATATGGGACAAGTGTGATTCCACTAGGGTATAAACAGAGAATGTATTTAAATACATTGAGAGATAATAACAGATAATTACAGATGTTTGGAATACCAAGCATTCCATGGTGACCACTGGAGGAGAGAATGCCTTGGGCACCCAGAACAGGAAGCCATCATTTGTTCATAAGAACAGCGTAGTTGAGTCAAGTCTATAACTTCTGTTAGAGTGGGACGAAGGGAATTTTTCTACTTTCTAGTAATTCTTAGTCTTGTGGCTAGAAGGATATGAATGATTGTGTATTGTGTTTTATATGGGAGAACGTTTGTGTCCAGGGACAGTAGGGCATGTCCTGGGTTTGGGGGAGCTTAAATCTGGGCAATTTCAGAGATGGTATTGAATATGGATGTCCAGTAGGATGTTAATATGGGGCATTCCCAGAGAATGTGTAGGATATCCCCTTTTTTGACCACAGTTTCACCAACATTGATTAGATAGGTGAGGTTTAAACCTCAAGATTTTGTCTGGAGTCATGTACCATCTTAGTGTGATTTTTGTGGAGAGTTACCATAGTGTGGAACAGCATGATACTTTATGTGTTGTTTTACAGGCCTTAGTCCACTGGGAGTCCGTAAAGGTCTGTCTTAAATCAGCTTCCCATTGTTTGAAGGGGAGAGATTTGATGAAGTGACATTTTTCTTGGAGGATATTGTAGAAAAGGTAGATTCCCTTTATGTGTGGGATGGGGGAGGTTAGGAAAGACAAAGCTAGAGTTTGTATGAAGTGAGGCCAGTTGGGGATTTTTGAAAGGCAATGTACTATTTGTGTATACTGATATAGATCACTGTGTGGGAGATGGAATTCTTTTTTGTAGACATGTGAAAGATTTAAAGGAATTACCAGAATAAAGGTTGTTGTTAATGTAGATTATGCCCTTCTTTTCCAGGATGTGAAGGAAATCAGGGCTATGAGGGGGGTTGTGCTGATAAAGGAATCTGCTTTGAGGTTGTGTGGGGATATATTTAGGCTTGTTTGATCAACATTTTCAAGATCGTGGTGATGCTGTCATGGTCGGGGAGACGTATGAAGGTATCTGGGCACCTAGTTATGCACTGAATAACCATGTGGAGAGGGGGTGGTTATATGTAGATTCTATAGATCCCTAGGTTGTGTTGGGAGGTGTTGAGAACCATTCCTTAAGTTGTGTGAGGATTACCGCTGAATAGTAATCCACATCTCTGGCTCAATGCTGACTAGGAATGAGCTTCGAGTTCGACTCGAACATCGGCTGTTCGCCAGTTCGCTAAACAGCAAACAATTTGGTGTGTTTGCGGCAAATTCGAAATCCGCTGAACATCCTTTAAAAGTCTATGGGAGAAATCAAAAGTGCTAATTTTAAAGGCTTATGTGCAAGTTATTGTCATAAAAAGTGTTTGGGGACCTGGGTCCTGCCCCAGGGGACATGGATCAATACAAAAAAAAGTTTTAAAAACGGCCGTTTTTTCAGGAGCAGTGATTTTAATAATGCTTAAAGTGAAACAATAAAAGTGTAATATTCCTTTAAGTTTTGTACCTGGGGGGTGTCTATGGTATGCCTGTAAAGGGGCACATGTTTCCCGTATTTAGAACAGTCTGACAGAAAATTGACATTTCAAAGGAAAAAAAGTCATTTAAAACTACTCGCGGCTATTAATGAATTGCCGGTCTGACAATACACATAAAAGTTCATTGATAAAAACGGCATGGGAATTCCCCACAGGGAATTTTTTTTTAAAAATGGCATGGGGGTCCCCCTAAATTACATACCAGGCCCTTCAGGTCTGGTATGGATATTAAAGGGAATCCCGCGCCAATTTTCTTTAAAAAATGGCGTGGGGGTCTCTTGTCATTTTTAACATTTTTGACACTTTTTTGTGAAGTGGTAGGGGTACTTTTGTACCCCATTACCATTTCACATGGGGGGGCGGTATCTGGGGGTCTTTTTTGCTTATTCATGTTCGTGTCCCATAGACTTTAATGGTGTTCGCGCGTTCGAAGACATTTTTTACCTGTTTGCATGTTCTGGTGCGAACTGAACAGGGGAGTGTTCGGCTCATCCCTAATGCTGACGTCACCCAGGAGCCTAACAGCTCTGTCCTCGGCTCAGCTCGGCTCTTCCGACTTTGGGTTGCATTCCTACTGGCTTCCCCTTCCATCGGTAGGCTCCGTCCATTGGACATCCCAGACCCTCCGCTGGTTCTGAGTCAGCCCCACGCCCTCAGCCAACTGCAGCAAAACCACTGTTTGGATATGGCCAAGGTTCGGTTCCAGCCAACAGCTATTAGTGCAATACCTCACATCGGGTCTCCATCCATCCCAGAATGGTTCTTGGCGCCTCTCCATGCTCTACCAGCGAGCCCTCTGGATGAAGTTAACCCCACCATGCCTGTGGCCTGTTAGTGGTGTCCTTGGCTTTTTATTTACCATTTACTGTGTTTTATGACTCTGTTTAATTCATTTCTTATGGCTTTGCCACAAATAAACTATTGAACTTTTTGTTCCAATATACTGTTCATACATCATTGTTTGGATCTAGTCTATAGAGCGCTGCTCATCAGTTTCCTTTACCAATGTCACATTTTCCTAATGTTTTGGCAGCTGCACTGGTTCTGATCCATAATTTACAGAACTTGGATTGTCACACTATACCACAGGACCCAATGGTTTGGTAGCACTTCAGGTTTTACGTGTTTTTCCCATCATTAGTTACAAGTATGATAATCTCTGGTCCGCCCAACTATATGGGAATTGTTGTTGAAAGAGGTGTCTGGTTGTGGCGTCAATCCCTAGGTCTAAAATTAATGACTTGGTTTCATTGGCTCTGTAATATGAGACTTTGCTAAACCATGTGAGGATTTTTTGAACTTCTATTAGGGATGATGAAGAGTTGGTCAACATTAGTATTACGTCATCAGAAAATAAGCAAATTTTATGTTCTTGGGACACGATATTAATTCCAGAGATTTTGTTGTTAGTTCTGATATGTTCAGCTAAAGGTTACATTACTAAGTTGAAAATTAATGAGGCCAAGGGACACCCCTGTATCATGCCAATTGTTATTAAGAATAGGGTGGAAAGAATATTAGATGTGTAAACTTGTGCAGAAGGTTTGGTGTATAAGGCTAGTATGGCTTTGAGAAATTGACCTTGAAATCCAAATTTATATAAGTCCAAAGAAAGGTATTTCCAGTGGACTCTATCGAACACGTTCTCTGCATCTAAAGATAGAAGCAGAGAAGGCATTCCGGTAATATCTGCATGATGGATTATATTGATGTCAGAGAGCTCACCTCGGTAGGCAGGGTGCTAGCGGTGGTGTGCGTCGGGGTGCGCCGGCGCACGCATTCCTGTTGGTCCTGTTGCGCTCCTTGTGGCACTGGTATGCATCTTCCTGTCAGGCCTGGTGTGTGTGCCGGTGTGCGGGTGCGCGCACGTGTGCAGGTGCCTGTGCGTGCCGGTGCGCATGCGTGCCGTGCACATGCGTGCCGTGCGCATGCGCACGCGCCGTTTGGCGCCAATCTGTCTATTTAAGCTGGCCTCACTCTCTGATCAGTGCTGCCTGATCAACAGCTCTGCCGTTCCTTGTACCTGTTTCCTGTGCCTGTAAACCAAGGACTCCGGACTAACCCGGCTTGTTCCTCCAAGATTGGAGGAACGTGTCCAGGCTCTGTCTGGTCCACCAGTCCCCAGGGGACTTCATCTGCAACTCCCGCACCCTCCGTAGTTATTATTATTATTATTATTATTCAGGATTTATATAGCGCCAACAGTTTACGTAGCGCTTTACAATATAAAAGGAAGACAATACAGTTATAATACAATACAATACAATAGGATTAAGAGGGCCCTGCTCAGAAGAGCTTACAATCTAATAGGGTGGGGCAGGTGGTACAAAAGGTTGTAACTGTGGGGAATGAGCTTGTGGAAGTGGTAGGAGATTAGTTGGAGACGTGATAGGCTTTCCTGAAGAGATGAGTTTTCAGGGATTGCCTGAAGGTAGCAAGAGTAGGGGATAGCCGGATAGATGGAGGTAGCGAGTTCCAGAGGATGGGAGAGGCTCTGGAGAAATCCTGGAGACGAGCATGGGAGGAGGAGATGAGAGAGCTTGAAAGCAGGAGGTCTTGAGAAGAGCGGAGAGGTCGATTTGGGTGATATTTGGAGACAAGATTACTGATGTAGCTTGGGGCAGAGTTGTGAATGGCTTTGTATGTTGTGGTTAGAATTTTGAATTTAATTCGCTGGGTGATTGGGAGCCAGTGTAGGGATTGAAGTAGAGGGTTGGCAGACACTAAGCGGTTGGTAAGGTGGATAAGTCTGGCAGCAGCATTCATGATAGACTGAAGAGGGGATAGCCTATGGAGAGGTAAGCCAATGAGAAGGGAGTTGCAATAGTCAAGGCGAGAGATAACAAGGAAGTGAATGAGGAGCTTGGTGGTTTCATTTGTTAAAAAAGGGCGAATTTTTGAGATGTTACGGAGGCTGAAATGACAAGTCAGAGTCTAGGATTACACCTAGTACCCTGGCGTGAGGGGAGGGACTGATGGTTGCATTGTTGATCCACGGGCAGGGGGGAATATTAATAGCTCAGTTTTAGAGAGATTTAGTTTAAGGAAGTGGTGCGACATCCATGTTGATATGTCAGTTAGTAAGTTAGTAATGCGAGAGGAGACTGAAGGAGTGAGGTGAGGAGTAGACAGATAGATTTGGGTGTCATCAGCGTATAAGTGGTATTGGAAGCCGTGGGCAGTTATTAAGTGACCAAGGGAGGAGGTTTAGATAGACAAGAGAAGGGGTCCAAGAACCGAGCCTTGGGGTACCCCCACAGAAAGGGGCAATGGAGAGGAGGAGACAGAGTTATAGGTGACACTGAAGGTGATAAATAGCCAGAGAACCAGGATAGAGCAGAATCTCGGAGGACAAGGGAATGTAGTTTATTGAGAAGGAGCGGGTGGTCAACAGTATCAAAGGCCGCAGAGAGGTCAAGTAGTAGGAGTATGGAGTACTGGCTGTTGGTTTTAGCAGTTAGTAAATCGTTAGTGAGTTTTAGTAAGGTAGTTTCTGTGGAGTGCTGCGAGCGAAAGCCAGACTGTAAGGGGTCAAGAATGTTATTTTCATTGAAGAGCTGGGTTGTAGACTAAGCGTTCTAGAAGTTTAGAGGTGAATGGGAGTAATGAGATGGGTCTTAAGTTGTTCGGGTTGGTAGGGTCCAGTGAGGGCTTTTTAAGAATGGGAGTGATCTGCGCATGTTTTAGAGGGGAGGGGAGGGGAGGGGAGGGGAAAATGCCACTAGAGAGGGAGAGATTGAAGATGTGGGTGAGGGAGCATAGGATAGAAGAAGAGGGTGACCGTAGTAGTTGTGAGGGTACAGGATCCAAGGGACAATTGGTTAGGTGGGCATCCGAGAAAAATTTTTTTTCTTCCGTAGTAGCCAATTCAAAAGAGGAGAGTGTTTAATGTGCTGCTAGGCAAGGTATGATGGGTGGGGAAGACGTACGCACAGTGGAGATGTCCTCACGAATTGCATCGATCTTGTCTTTGAAGTGATTGGCAATCTCTTGGGCAGTGAGTGAGTTAGTGGGTAGAGGGGGTGGTGGACGAAGCAGAGAGTTAAAGGTTGAGAAGAGCCGACGGGGACTGGAGGACAAGGAATTAATAACAGAGACAAAGTAGGCTTGTTTGGCAGCATGGAGGCATGAATTGTATTTTAGAAGGGCAGAATTATATAGGGTGAAGTCTTCCAGGCATTTGGTTTTACGCCACAGTCGTTCAAGAGCACGGCAATGTCTCTTGAGATTTCTAGTGTTGTCAGTTTGCCAGGGTTGTAACGGTCGGGGCCTGATTCTGAGTGGGGTTAGAGGAGCAAGTGCATCTAGTGATGATGAGAGTGAACTGTTGTAGACAGAAGTGGCCAGGTCAGGACAGGACAGGGGAGAGATTATGTCATATAGGTGGTCAGTAGCAGAATAGAGAAGAGAAGGGTTAAAGTGGCGAAGGTTTCTACAAGTAATTGTTTGCTGCTTGGAGGGATGGGTGGTTGGAGGCAAGGATACAGTGAAAGTATAGAGGTTGTGATCAGATAGAGGAAAGGGGGTGTTGGTGAGGTTGCCAGGGTTGCAGAGATGGGAGAATACAAGGTCAAGGGTATTACCATTGGAGTGAGTGGAAGTATGTGTCCATTGGGTTAGGTCAAAAGATGAGGTTAAGTCGAAAAGTTTAGCTGTAGTTGGGCTGTTAACATTGACAGGAATGTTAAAGTCACCAAGAATAATGGTTGGTATTTCAGAGGAGAGAAAGTAGGGTAGCCAGGCAGCAAAGTCATCAAGAAAGCGCGATACCGGTCCTGGAGGCCTATAATTGCTGCAATCCTCAGAGAAATGGGAGAAAACAGACGAATACAGTGCATCTCGAAAGAAGAGAGGGATAGAGAGGGAGGGACAGGAAGGACTTGGAAGGTGCTTTGTGGGGATAGAAGGAAGCCAACTCCACCTCCTTTCTGTCTGTAGGGTCTGGAGGAGTGAGTCCAATGGAGACCACCATGGGAGAGGGCAGCAGGAGAAGCTGAGTCAAAATTTTGAAGCCAGGTTTCTGTTATGGCGAGTATGTTCAAGCCATGAGAGATGAAGAGGTCATGTACAGATGTTAGCTTGTTACAGATGGAGCGGGCGTTCCAAAGGGCACATGAGATTGGTGGGCTTCTTTGAGGAAGCAGGGGGATAGAAATTAAACTGAGTGGATTGTGGTGGTTGCCAGAGGGGGAGGGGTATTGGATATGTGGCTTGCATTTGTAAAATGGCGGACCAGGATTAGGAGAAATGTCACCTGAGAATTAGGAGAGGGAGAAGGGTGAGGAAGGCAAGGTGGGAGTGGGATGTGCATGAGTGCATGTGTCTAGTGGCCCTGGTGTTTATGTCAGCATGTGGGTGCAGCAACTGCAGGAGATGATGGGTGCCATAGTAGGGAGAGGGTAGGAGTGAGGGTGATATGTGCATGCTGCAGGGAAGAGAGGAGGGGTAGAGTAAATATAATTTGAGGATAGAAGACACCAATGTGAGAAGGAAGAGACTAAGGAGCATGTTAGTGGATAGAGAGTGGGAAACTAACCTAATATAAAATAAATTCAAAGCTGGTTTTCTTGTTGTCTTGCAGAGTGGAGCAGAGCTCCTCTTGTTCATGCAGCTTTAGTTATCCTGCTTTTGTTAAACTTTGTCGGTGAATTCTCCATCCAGAGCCCAAAGTACCCTTACCTGAAAGATTTTCCGGAGACCGTAGCAAATACCGCGCATTTCCGAAATGCTTGTGGACTCTACTTCGCTTTACAGCCCCGTTCCTTCTCCTTGGAGGCTACTAAGGTGGGCTTTGTTATTTCCCTGCTGTCCGGTGAGCCTCAAACCTGGGCCCACCATCTTCTGGAGCAGAAGTCTGATTCTTTGGAAAGTCTGGATGCCTTCTTCTTGGCAATGTCACAGCTCTATGAAGACCCTCAGCTAACCGCAACTGCTGAAGCCACGTTGCACTCCCTCCTTCAAGGCCGTAGAGAGGCTGAAGACTATGCTGTTGAATTTAGGCGCTGGTGCTCTGACACAGCCTGGAATGACGCTGCCCTGCGCCATCAGTTCAGGATGGGATTGTCCGACCCGCTCAAGGACGAGCTGGCACGGGTCAGAGTGCCCCAAACTCTGGAGGAGCTTATTAATCTTTCGATTCAGATTGACCGTCGTCTGAGAGAATGACGCACCGAAAGGTCTACCAGTACCTTTCGACCCACCTGGATGCTCCCACAAGTCCCCAGTCCACCCAGTCGGCCCTCTGCTCCACCGACTTCTCCAGTCCTTGATGCTCCAGAACCCATACAGCTTGGCCTGCTTCTTCCCTCCTTGACTCCCGAAGAGAAGTTATGCAGTTGTGCTCATAATCTGTGTCTCTACTGTGGGGAATCTGGGCACTACGCAAGCGTCTGCCCCAACAAGACGCGTAAGTGTCATTCTACTGTCGTATGTGTGCAACTATCATGCCAAAACCTAGTACTCACCTTACCATCTCTGTCACTTTGCAGCTTCCAGGACAGGCTATTCAGGTACCAGTCATCATTGATTCCGAAGCATGCAGGTGCTTCATCGACCTGGCATTTGCGGCCCAGCATGACATACCACTTCGACCCAAGACCCAGAGTCTTGCTGTACACCTTGCAGATGGTTCCGTCCTCCGTTCCGGTCTTGTCATTCAGGAGACTGTTCCTCTAGTAGCTATCATGGATCCTCAGCACCAAGAACTCCTCTGTTTAGATGCCATCTCTTCACCTCTCTTCCCTATCATCCTTGGAATGCCGTGGCTACAAGCCCACAACCCCCGTATTAACTGGGCTTCAGGAAGAGTTGAGTTTCCCTTTGTGTCAACAGCACTGCCTGCAAGGAGTCCATGACTCCAAAGAGACCGTTCCTCCGGATACTATCCTGCCTGCGGGAAATTTTTTACTCCTTCAATGGGATTTGATCTCCAGAATAAGGCAAGCTTCTACAGGAATACCCCAACCTGCTGAGACCAGCCTAAAAGACGGTTTGCTATAGCACAAGGGCAAGATTATGGTCCCTAAGGACCTTAGGGTGCCGGTACTGGAGCTTTGCCATGACCACAAGCTGGCAGGTCATTTCGGGGCCCTGAAGATGGCCGAACTGGTACAGCGCACCTTCTGGTGGCCACAATTAGCCGATGATTGTAAGAGTTACGTCAATTCCTGTCACACTTGTGCCCAAAGTAAAAGTAACCGGACAAGGGCCTGGGGCTTATTGAAACCCTTACCCATCCCTGACAGACCCTGGAAAATGATCTCGATGGATTTCATCGTGGAACTCCCCCCATCCGAAGGCTTTTCTTGTCATAATAGATAGATTGTCCAAGATGGCACATTTTCTTCCAATGAAGGGCACACCCTCAGCCATGGAAATGGCGAAGATATTTATCAAGGAGATCGTAAGATTACATGGAGTTCCTTCAAATATTGTCTCTGATCGAGGTGTCCAATTCACCTCCAGGTTTTGGAAAGCTCTGTGTTGTTCCCTTGAAATTGAACTGGCATTCTCTTTGGCCTACCATCCCCAGACAAACGGCCAAACAGAAAGAACCAACCAGACCTTGGAGCAATACCTCCGTTGTTTCTCTGCCTTTTCCCAGAATGACTGGGTCTCTCTGTTGCCGGTTGCGGAATTCTCTTACAATAATTCTCTGCATTCAGCCATCAATCAAACGCCTTTGTTCGCCAACTATGGATTCCATCCCTCCTTTTTACTCAGCTCTATACCCGAATGTTCCATTCCTGCAGTGTCCGAAACAATGGAGTTCTTCTCTGCCAATAGCAAGCTCTTGCAAGAGACCATGGCCAAATCCCAGGCCTATTATAAAAAGATGTTCGAGAAAAAGAGGCGTGGGGAACTTATCCTGGAACCTGGCAATCAAGTGTGGTTCTCCACAGCTAACTTAAAGATGGCTTGCCCCTCTAGGAAACTGGGGCCTAAATTTATGGAGCCTTTCCCGGTAAGGAGGAAGGTAAATGACGTCATGTATGAGCTCAACCTGCCTGATTCTTTTAGAATACACCCGGTTTTCCATGTGTCCTTGCTGAAACCGGTCGCTCCCAATCCCTTAACTGACCGTAATACCAGTCCACCTGAACCCGTCATGATTGATAACAAGGAAGAATTCGAAATTGAGGCAATTCTGGATTGCAGGAAAAGGTGTAATCAAATCCAATATCTAATCAAATGGAAGGGGTATGGACCTGAGAACAATTCCTGGGAGCCTGAGAGTAATCTTCACGCTAAAGAACTGTTGCAAGCCTTTAAAAATTCCCATGCAACCAGATTGGCCCAGTTGGGCATCCGGAGGCTGCCCTTGAGGAGGGGGCACTATCAGAGAGCTCACCTTGATAGGCAGGGTGCTCGCTGTGGTGTGCGTCGGGGTGTGCCGGCGCGCGCTGGTGCACACATTCCTGTTGGTTCTGTTGCGTGCGCTCCTTGTGGCACTGGTATGCATCTTCCGGTCAGGCCTGGTGTGTGTGCCGGTGTGCAGGTGCGCGTGTGCGGGCATGTGCGGGTGCGTGTGCCTGTGCGTGCCGTATATTTAAGCTGGCCTCACTCTTTGATCGGTGCTGCCTGATCAACAGCTCTGCCGTTCCTTGTACCTGTTTCCTGTGCCTGTAAACCAAGATCTCCTGACTAACCCGGCTTGTCTCCTGGACTCCTCTAAAATATGCCTGCACCTGACCTCTGGCCTGTCTGACTAATCTTCTGCCTGCTCCATTGTACCTCATTGCCTGCCTGTTGCCGAACCCAGCCTGTCTCCTGACCACCCTGTTCAGTCTTGTTGCCTGTGTTCCAGCCTGTACCTTGCTGCTTAAGGATTGCTCATCCACCTGCATCTGGACTCTATTGCCAGGCTCCCATACCACTCCGTACTCCTGTGCTTCCTGTATACTCTACCAGGGGCCACGAGTTGGACGCAAAAGAGAGCCTACCCTCTGCCCAAGTGGACTCACCGGTCTGGTAAGTGAGAAGTCTGATAATTGATTAAACTTCTGGTAGCATCGGAAGTTTGGTGGCCCTTGGTGAACACAGTCTGGTCTTTGTGGATCAGGGGTGGAAAAATGTCTGCTAATCTGTTAGCCGGATGTTTGGCATAGATCTTAAGGTCTAGGTTTAACAAGGAGAAGGCACAGAAATTTTGAGGGGTTGTCGGTTCTTTTCCTGGTTTTGGCAAAGTGACTATCATAGCAGAGAGCCTTTCTTTAGGAAAAGATGAGGATGAGGCAGCTTGGTTATACATGTCACATAGATATGGGGTTAAAATTAATTGAAATGTTTTGAAGTATTCACCTGTGAGTCCGTCGGGACCCAAGGATTTAGAGTTGAGTAGTTTGTCAATCATTTTCTAAATTTCATCTAAGGAGAATGGTTCGTTTAGAGATGAGGCTTGAAGGCTCGATAGGAAGGTTAATATGGTTCAGAAAGGACAGGATCTCTTCTGGCGCTGAGGACTGAAAAATAGTTTAAAGGCATCGGTCAGCCGGCCACCTTCTCCAGTGCTCTTCCTCTGACAGAACAAAGCCTCAGAAACATGATGTCCAGGAACAGGAAATGGTAACCTCCTTGGGTCTGGAAAGGCTTTACACAAAGTTTCTTCAAGGCGTCCTGAAGTTGTTTCACCCTCTGCTCCCTCTGCAAAGGCAGGATGAGCTCTGCAACTTTACCCTTGTAATGTGGATCAAGAAGGGTTGCCAGCCAGTAATGATCCCTCTCCTTGATACCAAAAATCCTCAGGTCCTTTCACAGGTATTGCAGAATCGGGGAGCCCATGCAGCGTAAGTTTGAAGAGGCATGAGATTCTGAGTCCTCTGGGTCACTAAGAATGACATTGTCAGGAACAGCCTCCTCCCAGCTATGTACAACTCCTTAGTTTCTGGGGACTGAAAACCATCCCTTGAAGACTGCCCCATGTTATCCTCTACATCCATGCTGATACAATCCTCCTCCTCTTCCTCCTGTGTGTTTGGCGGCCCCGCAGGAATGGAATCTGCATAAACAGATTCCTCGAAGCATGTGCTCCAGCAGGAAAACTAGAGGGACAGTGTCACTGATGCATGCATTGTCACTGCTCACCATCCTTGTGACCTCCTCAAATGGTGACAGGACAGTGCATGCATCCTTTATCAGTAGCCACTGGTGTGGCGAAAAGAAGCCAAGCTCCCCTGACCCTGTCCTGGTGCCATACACACACAGGTACTCATTGATGGCCCTCTGCTGTGTGTGCAGATGCTGCAGCATTGCCAATGTTGAGTTCCGCCTCTGATGACATCCGTTAGGAGGAAACATGTCAGGCAGGTTGACATCCGCACACTGAATACTGCAGCCGATAGTCTTTTCTCTGATGCATGCTAACTTGAGCTTCTAACTGCAAGTTACTACATTAAAGTTGTTTTAAATATTATTAGGGGCTTCACTATGGGTCCTTCATTTCTCTTCCCTGGTATTTGATGACTACATACTGGAAAGCACCATCTCTGATGTGATCATTGGGAGTTGTAGATGTGTGAAGGAAGTTACACAGAGGTTGTTGTCTGACGAGGGGTTCCAAAAAGCTGGATTTGCTGGATGCCAATGAGAATTATTCATTCATGCTTAATCCATTTTACCTTCTGGTAAGCAGACTACATTATCACGTGGTGACGAGTGCCCTTTCTACTTCTACACTGTGTCTGGTGATTTGATTCCTCCCACTCTTCAGATCTCTTTGGACATTTTTTTAGCGCCGCAATATATCTTTTATGTGACTTTTTGTTTGATATCAACAAACTTTGCTGGCCACTTGCTCATATTTTAGTTCAGCACAAATTTTTTCTTGTTTTTGATTCCAATGTTGAGTTCCACCTGGTGGGCATGTCACAAATGAGGCTGTTGGTGGGCAGGTTGAATTACAGTTGAATGTCATCCAGCTGTGCACTGGCATTGTATGACCACTGGAAATGACCACAGAATTTTCTGGCCTGCCTCAGAAGATCTTGTAAGCCTGAGTACCTGGTCAAGAAATGCTGTACCACTAAATTCAGGACATGTGCCAGGCATGGATCATGTGTCAAGTGTCCCTGTTGGAGGGCGGAGAGAAGGTTGGTACCATTGTCACATCCAACCATGCCTGTCTCAAGCTACCATGGCGTCAACCACCTCTGAGCCTTCCCCTGCAGAACTGACAGAATCTCTGCCCCAATGTGGCTCCTGTCCCCTAGACAGACCAACTGAAGCATCGCATGGCATCTTTTAGCCTGACTGATTGTGTAGCCCCTTGAACGCTTAGGGAGCACAGCTGGTTCAGAGGACAATTCAACAGAAGAGGCCATAGAGGAAGAAGAAGAGGAGGGGGTGGAGCAGACAGATGTTTCAGAATCACCACTAGCTTTTTGGAGACATGGTGGTGGAACAAGCTCCAACACTGAACCCTATCCTGCATCCTTCCCAGCTGCAAGCAGAGTTACCCAGTGTACCGTGAAGGAAATGTAACATCCCTGACCATGCCGGTTGGACCATGAGTCAGCGGTAATATGAACCTTGCTGCTGACCGCCCTGTCAATGAGGCCAAAATATTGCCTTTCTCATGAAGGTAGAGAGCTGGAATGGCCTTACTTGAAAATAAATTTATTTTTGGAACCTGGCACATTCCACAAATTCATGAAAGGGGCAGAGTCTACAAGATGAAAAGGCAGCAGTTGTAGTGCTAGCAATTTGGCCAAGCTAGCATTTAGATGCTGAGCATGTGGATGGCTGGGACAGTATTTTTTTTCTAAGGTTCAGCAACTGGGGTAGCGAAATTTGCCTGCTGAAATCAAAAGGTGTTGTACTGCTAGCAGATTGGCTGCAAGTACTTGTGCCACCTTTTGCTAAACCTTCATTCCGCTCAGTGCAGGTTTTTGAGAGGACTTGAGGTATAGTAGGGGTTGAGATCCCATTTGAGGAGCAAGGAGAAGTCCACTTTTTTTATGATGTGGGCGTTTCAGGTGCTGTTGCTAATGGACTGCATGGCAGATCATCATATGTCTTCTCAAGCATATGGTTCCCAAGCGGGTGGTGCTCTGGCCATGCTTGATCCGCTTCAGACAGAGATTGCAAACAGCAATGGTGTGATCTACTGCACATGTGTTAAAAAAGCCCACACCAATGAACTTTAGGAAGTCAGTGGGGAGTCAGAAGTGCCCTGCACCTGTGGAGCTCTGTGGTGTGATACAACAGGGTGGCTGCCCTTATCTGGCTTCTGGATGACATCCTGCCTCATTGGAGTTGTGCCTCCTCCTCCTCACTTTCCTCACTTCTCTCAGGCACCCAAGTACAGTCAGTGACCTCATCATCCCCTCCTTCCTCATCACTGGAGCAAACTTGGCAGTATGCTGCAGCTGGGGGAACATGACTGCTAGTTTCTTGTCCTTCTGTGGCACCCCCTCTCTCTAGGCTCACGTTCCCTTCCAGCAGCATGTAACCGACACTGTGGTCGAATAATTCTGGTGACTCCTCTGTGCATGATAGTGGGGCTACGGAAGGAGTATCTGTGGACAAGGAGCTGGTGGATTAGTCTGCTTTGGCAGCTACATTGGAAGGCAAACTATTATGAACCTGGGTGACAGAGGATGAGGAGGATGAGGAGGATGAGGATGGCTTAGTTATACACTCCACCAACTCTTCTGCATGTTGTGGCTCAATAACACGGCCAGCAGCAGAAAAAAAGGACAAGCGTGCCCCGCCTGCAGAGGATGCACCATGTCCATGACCACCACTTTTCACTGTAGACACAGAGGCTGCTTGCCCTCTTTAAGTGGCCTGTGAGCATCTGCCTCTCCTTAGTGGCCTTACGGACATGATGGGGATTTTTATTCATATTGCACTACACTGTATTATATACTGTACACCATCTGCACTGTATTATATACTGTACATTGACTGCACTGCATTATATGCTGCACACTGACTGCAATGTATTATATACTGTACACACTGTATTATATACTGTGTACACCACCTGCACTGTATTATTTACTGTACACTGACTGCACTGTATTATATACTGTACACTGACTGAAGTGTATTATATACTATACAATGACTGCACTGTATTATATACTGTACACCGACTGCACTGCATTATATACTGTACATTGCCTGCACTGTATTATATACTGTACACTGACTGCAATGTATTTACTGTACACACTGTATTATATTCTGTGTACACTACCTGCACTGTATTATATACTGTACACCGTCTGCACTGTATTATATACTGTACACCGTCTGCACTGTATTATATACTGTACACTGCCTGCACTGTATTATATACTGTACAATGCCTGCACTGTATTATTTGCTATACACCGTCTTCACTGTAATATATACTGTACCCTGCCTGCACTGTAATATATACTGTTCCCTGCTTACACTGTATTATATACTGTACACTGCCTGCACTGTAATATATACTGTACCCTAGAGGTTTCTGTTGGGCCACTCTGCCATAAAGCTCCGACTGATGGAGGGCTGCAGTGATGGTTGACTTTCTACAACTTTCTCCCATCTCCTGACTGCATCTCTGGAGCTCAACCACAGTGATCTTTGGGTTCTTCTTTACCTCTCTCACCAAGGCTCTTCTCCCCCGATAGCTCAGTTTGGCCAGACAGTCAGCTCTAGGAAGGGTTCTGGTCCTCCCAAATGTCTTCCATTTAAGGAATATGGAGGCCACTGTGCTCTTACGAACCTTAGGTGCAGCAGAAATTTTTTTGTAACCTTGGCCAGATCTGTGCCCTGCCACAATTCTGTCTCTGAGCTCTTCAGGCAGTTCCTTTGACCTCATGATTCTCATTTGCTCTGACATACACTGTGAGCTGTAAGGTCTTATATAGACAGGTGTGTGGCTTTCCTAATCAAGTCCAATCAGTATAATCGAACACAGCTGGACTCAAATGAAGGTGTAGATCCATCTCAAGGATGATCAGAAGAAATGGACAGCACCTGGGTTAAATATATGAGTGTCACAGCAAAGGGTCTGAATACCTAGGACCGTGTGATATTTCAGTTTTTCTTTTTTAATAAATCTGCAAAATTGTCAACAATTCTGTGTTTTTCTGTCAATATGGGGTGCTGTGTGTACATTAATGAGGAAAAAAAAATGAACTTAAATGATTTTAACAAATGGCTGCAATATAACAAAGAGTGAAAAATTTAAGGGGGTCTGAATACTTTCCGCCCCCACTGTATGTGTGTATATATATATATATATATATATATATATATATATATATATATATATATCTATATATATAGATATATATCTATAGATATATATCTATATATATATATATATATACACTGACTACACGCTCTATCCACTAGCTAACCTGCCTAATCTATCTCAAGTTCTCCACAACACACTACATACGGCCGCTGTGTAAACAACCTTATATAGTGTGGGGTATGTAATTAGACCCTGAGCCATGATTGGTCAAAGGCACCCTGCCTTTTGCCAATCATAGCTCTCACAGCACATTGCGCTGTGATTGGCCAAAGAATGCAGGTCAGGTGCATGCTTTGGCCAATCAGCAGCACTCATGGTAATATTTCCTACTACAAAGTCAACTTTACTAAATGCCTTATTCTAAGGCCCCTTTCACACTGGAGCGGTGCGGGTGCAGGTGGTAAAACGGCACTATTTTTAGCGCTGCTTTAACGGCGGTATTCAGCAGCTAGCGGGCGGTTTTACCCCCTAATAGCGGCCGAGAAAGGGTTAAAACCACCGCAAAGCGGCGCTTTGCCGGCGGTATAGCCGCGCTGCCCCATTCATTTCAATGGGCAGGAGCGGTGAAGGAGGGGTATACACACTGCTCCTTCACTGCTCCAAAGATGCTGCTAGCTGGACTTTTTTTTACCGTCCTGCCAGCGCACCGCTCCAGTGTGAAGAGGCTCTTTCAGGGCGCTTTGCAGGTGCTATTTTTAGCGTTGTAGCACCTGCAAAGTGCCCCAGTTTGAAAGGGGTCTAAATCTGGGAGTACAGAAAAGCAACAGGCAAAGGTTTGAGCAAAACCTGCCTTACAAATGGAATGAGCATAGTATCCTGTACTTAGGCATAACACTAACAGCCACAATATCATCCCTAGCCAATACCAACCTGAATCCTCTTATTGCCAAATTAGAAACTCGACTAAAGGATATATCGAAAAGAGATCTGTCCTGGCTAGAAGAATAGTGGCATTCAAGATGACAATCCTCCCCCAAATTCTTTACATATTTCTTGTTTTACCTATTCCACTTCCCTCCCACCACCTTCAAACCCTGTGGAGTCTCATGTGGAAATTCACATGGGGATGGAGAGATGCCCATGCTCTAATCTCATCATCCACAAACAAGCAGGAGGAGCTGGAGTGATAGATATATGCAATTACCTATGGGCAGTTAGACTTGATCGACTTAGATGGTGGTTCAACAAAGGCATACACCACTTAGGGTAGAGATTGAGCAATCCCTACCCCCAATGAAAATTTAAAAGCCTTTCTTATAGGAGATATATGGAAGCCATGGGACACACATGGGATTTCTCCCCCTCTATACAATTTTCTATACAAGCCTGGAGGTTTCTACAGAGCCATGGCACCACCAAATCTTCCAAAGTGGAATACCAGCTCCCAGTGTACGCAATAGAAGCTAAAATCCCTATGCTATCTACAAAACTATTCTCAAACGACGCAATTGGAACATTACAAGATTTTCTATTGATCTCAGGACAAAAGAGTGTCAAGCAACTAGTAACCGAATACAGCCTGCCACAAAATCTTCATTTCTCAAGCACTCATATTCTGCACTTTCTGAGAGTATACTCCATACCAGAGTTGTATCTACCTCACAAAATATATATATATCACTTTCCTACAACCTTATCCAAGAGAAGTGTGTCTTCCGCAAATACGCCACTCTCACTAAATGGGAATCAGAACTAAACTCCACATTCACAGGGATCAATGGAAGTCAGCATTCATGGAGATCTCCAAAGCCTCCCACTGCGTTAGCCACAGGAAATGATGCTTAGAAATTACAACAGGTGGCAATGCACCCCCTACAGATTAGCAAAGTAATTTCCCTGATACAACCCCCCTGTGGCAGACAGGCCACCTTTTAAACACCTATGGGGATGCCCAAACCTTAAAAGCTTTTGGAACCAAGTTGTCCAACTAATCTCTTCACTTACAGTGTTTATAACCCATCCTAAACCTGAATTTGCATTACTGCATGTTGGTATTGAGAGATTTCCCCCAAGCTTCAAACTTGTCCTATCCCACGTGTTACTAGCTGCTCACCCTCTAGTATTACAGAACTGGAAGAGTACTAACTATAAATATCTCAGAATTAAAGGCACAAGTTCAACATAATTATGAACCTTTGAACGACTAAAAGCAATTCATTTCTTAACATGCTCTTCCTTTGACAGTTCTTTGAAAAATCTGGACTGAAAACTGTATGAACCCATAGACATAAGCAGCACAATGTGTTGTCATCACTTACTCCCCATTCTACACCCAATCCTGCATATTGCGATTATGTATACTGATGATAAGCATTGGTTACGACTGTGTGTCTTACTTTTGTTACTTCTGTTTCTTTGTTTTGTCTTTGTTTTGCTAAACATTGAAAAACAATAAAAATGTATTGAAAAAAAAAGGAAAATTGCAGTAAACATTTAGAAATTTTTCAATTTCTAAATAAATTTCTAAATAAAGGCAGCTTTCATTAAAATAAAATCTGACATGAAAATTCTTGTCTAGCATCTATGCCAAAGCAACATTGAACAGGAATGGTTCACAATTTTCAATATTAGGACACTCATTCAGAGAAGTGATGTGCAGGCCACAATAAACTGAATGTAGATAGGGAAAGGCTGAAAGAGGCTGGAGAAGATCAGAAGCACTGAAATGCAAAAAAAAAAAAAATGTTAAAACAGTATTTCAATGTAGAAATTTAATTTTGTTTTAATATAAGTTTTATTAACTTTTTCCAACAAAAAATAGTGTACATTCAGTGTACAGTAGGCAAAACAATGAAAGCATGACAAGTGCGATGCTGAACAAAAACATCAAAGGTACACATTCCAAGATAGACATGTGCATTTCCAATAATGTACGTATATAAAATAATTATTGGAACCCAGTTGAGGTCTATACCACCTTTCTTTTCAAATCAGTTGTGATTATATTAAAGGGAAGGAGGGAACCAGGGAGGAGTAAATACAGCAGGAATCATATACAGATTAAAACGGATGGAGGAGGTCTCAACTGCTGTATATTCCACAATCAAAATAGGTGTTTGCGCATAAAAAAAGATGTAAGGAGAATACCAGAGCTCCCAACAACAGAAACTGTGTCCTGAGTCATGTAAGCCAACCTAGCAGTCTGAAAGCAGGGTAGGTTGCCAATTGGAGAAAGGATCTTAATGATGTATACATTTAAAGGGAGCTTCGGTTATCCAGAAGCCATCAGTTCCAAAGTTGTTTGAAAGTTAGATCTGCATGATGTATGTAAACATTTCCTTGTTATGCCGCGTACACACGATCGCACATTCCGACAACAAAATCCATGTTTTTTTTTCCGAAGGATGTTGGCTCAAACTTGTCTTGCATACACACGGTCACACAAATCTTGTCGGAAATTCCGATCACCAAGAATGCAGTGATATAAAACACGTACGACGAGCCGGGAAAAATGAAGTTTAATAGCCAGTGCGGCTCTTCTGCTTGATTACGAGCATGCATGGAACTTTGTGTGTCGGAATTGTGTACACACAATCGGAATTTCCAACAACGGATGTTGTTGTCGGAAAATGTGAAATCCAGATCTCAAATTTTGTTTGTCGGAAATCTCGACATTTCCAACAAAAAGCTCACATTGACAATTTTTTGCCGGAAAATCCGACCGTGTGTATGCGGCATAAGAAACATGGGTGTTGAGAGTGCGGATTACAAAGATTATTGTCAGAGGAGCTGTATGTTTCCAATCTCTTGAGAGTTCAAATCAGGTGGCTATAAGTCTATGAGTCTCAAAAACTCTTGTTTAAGCATGGTAGATAAAGTTTATAAGTATGCCACGTGGTTTACAAAGGGAGGTAAGAATACGTTGAAGGGTACCATCATCCTGACTGTGAATAAGACCGGGAAATAAGGTTGAAAGAGAAACCAGAGCAAGGACCTCTCCAATCGGGTCCCGCCTCTTTCATAAGGAAAAGAAGGACTATTGCGATACCGTGAAAGAAGAACTTTGTTTAAAAATGTATAAATTTATTTCAAAAGTAATAAAAAGGTCCTACAAGGGACATATATTGTACATGTTCGTGATTTAACACACATAGACAATAGTAATTGTTTACAGCATTGTTGATACTACGTTGGTACAGCCAATGCCCATAACAGTACATGGACAGAGGTTAAATAGTATGATACTTGCAGACGTGACCTCTACGGTTTCACGGTCACAGCCGCTTCTTCAGGAGGCGTCTGATAGTATGGTCTATGAGGATGAGAAGCAAAATAGTATCAACATAACAAACCAAATACAAAATTAATATTACAAAAAGGTGTACAATTAATATTGGAGAACATATTTAGAATTTGAGGTTTAGAAATTGCACTCACCAAACTATAACCTGTGACGGTTCTCTGGAGCGATACAGTGAGACGCCCTCGAGAGGCGATCCCCCAGGGGCGGGCCAGGGAGGCAAATTGGGGTAGTACTGTTTATAGAGAATTCAGAAGAATAAATTTTTTTTTAAAAAGGGTTCAAATAGTATGTTCTATTGAAGAGTCACCCAGAAGTGCCAAATGGGAAGTGCCGAGGAATACTGGGGGGAACAAAATGGGGGGGGGGGGGAGGCAGACGAGGGGGAGAGGAAAAAGGCAAGGGGGAGGGGAGGGGGGAAGGGAAGAAGGGGGGGGGAGGGGGTAGGGAAGAAAGGAGAAAGGGAGGGAGGGGAAGGGGAAGGAAGGGAGGGAAGGGGCAGAGGGAGGGAGGGAGGGGAAGGGAGAAAGAGAAGGGAAAGGAGAGAGAAAGAAAGAGAAAAAAGGAGAAAAAGAAGGGGAGAAAAGAGAAAAAGAGAAGGGAGAAAGGGAAGAAGGGGAATGTGGGGGGGGGGGGAGTGGTGAAAAGGAAGGGAAAGACCAGGAAAAGAGTGTGGAGTATAGTGAGGGGAGGGGGAGGAAAGAGAAAGGAGGGGAGTGAGATGTGACAGATATCCCTGCATGCCTGCTAAAGAAATAAGAACACACAAGACTAACAAAGGTAAAATGGTCATGGCAAGAAAATTGTTGCCTATCGATGCTGTAATGTAAAACCCAGACTTTAAAGGCTGCTAATACCCAGACTGACGTGACTGATTGCAGTCAATGGCCAAAAAACGCCACACCATATCGTCACATGGAGTCACTATAAATAATGTAAAGAAGTATTAAAGTATAGTTTGAGAAGTGGGCCAAAGTCGCCAGATATTCTGAGCCCGTCAGAGGGGAGGGGAGAACCATACAAAGGTATTGGAGGTCCCCATCCCATGGGGAGGGCATGGTATGAGTACTCACAAAGGCTCCAGATGGTGTCGGCGCGGTGCTGGGTGGACCGTCTGGGACGGTAAGCAGCCAAGTCTGGGCATCTTAAATGCCTCCAACCCGGAAGTGCAACGGCGGATATGACCGCCGTATAAACTTCCGGGTCCGGTCCTCCACTGTTGCGCAGGCGCGGGAGAAACACCCGGCGCAGGCGCACAGCTCTAAGAATGATCAATGCCTAAGCATTGGTCAGAACGAAGCAGCGGCTGGGCTCCAAATAGCCCCGCCCACCGCCGGAGGAGCGCAAGCCCGCCACGGGGGGAGAATTAACTCCTCACATCCCCCCAGAGTAGAATGGTTGGTGCAATTTTGATAATGATACAATATGCACATGATATCAATCAGAAAATAAACTGGGAGTGGAAAGCGATGCATGGTCACCGGCAGTGGAGGCACCAAGGGACCCACAGCTCAGGAGGCATGCATCGTGATCCATCCCAGGACAATGTAAAAGAATTATTATATAAATACATAACTTTAATTAATAAAGCAAACAATCTACTGGAAATTGAGCCAGCCACAAAAAAAGAAGCATTGAAAAATAGCAGGTTTTTTAAAATATAGTGAAGCCACTATATATATAGAGTCCATTAGTATACAGTCCTAAGGAAGGAATCTGAAGTTTAGTAAAGGGCAGTCTAAAGGTTTTGTGAGTGTGGTGTTTGGTGTGGTTTTTCTATGTGGTTTGGAATACGGCAGAGACTGGTGGGAAAGAAAGATTGTAACAGAATTATTCGAGAAAGTATTTATATGAGTGTGCCTCATTAATGCCGGGAGGAACGCATGCATTCAATCGTTCAATCCTAAGGGATTCACGTTTTAAAATTTCACGGTCCCAATTGCCCCCGCGGGGTTCTTCAGGGACAACGTCTAACACCGTAAACTTTATACAATCTAGATTGAAACGATGATGGATGCCAATATGGCGACCTACAGTGGTAAGCTTGCCATTTGTAGAGGCATATAGGTGGTCCCCCAGTCTCTGCCGTAGTTCTCTGATTGTTTTCCCCACATAGAAGGCACTGCAGGTGCAGGTCATGAGGTAAATTACTCCACGTGTACCACAATGGGCTGAATGTTTGGGGAAAAACATTTCACCATTGGGGAGTAAGAAATATTGTCCTTCTTGAATCCAGGGGCAATGTGGACAATTGCCACATTTATATGTACCCCTGGGTTCCGGCGGATGGGAGGAAGGAGCCCTGTAATGGCTGTGTGTTAATCTGTCCCTCAAAGAGGTAGCCCTTCTAAAGACCAAATCGGGGGTAGATTTAATATATTTTCTGAGGGTGTGATGGTCAGTCAGGATATGCCAGTGGTTGGACAGTATTTTTCGTAGTTGCTGATGATGGGTGGAAAATTTAGTAATAATCTTAGTCATGTAGGGTTGTTTAGGACGTGGAGGGCCATATAGTAGTGTTTGTCGGTCTAGAGCTGAGGCCTTGTTGAAGGCTTTTCTCAGCACGGTACATTTGTAGCCTCTCGCCAACAGTCGTGTGCGAAGGGCATTGGCCTGTCTATAAAAATCCCCGTCCTCTGTGCAGTTCCTTCTCAGTCTGAGATACTGAGCAAAGGGAATACTGCGAACCAGGGGATGGGGATGGAGACTGGAGGCATGCAACAAGGTGTTGCCTGCCGTGGGTTTGCGATAAAGGTCGGTGGTTAAATGACCAGTTTCCCAATATTCAAGAGTCAAGTTCCTTCACTAACAAATGGAAGGAAATACGAGACAAAATTGAAGGTCTTAATAAAGACATTATCATTAAAAAACAAAGAAAATTCTCCCAGGACAAATTGGCCTTTACGGAGGGTTATGCATACAAATGGTCCGGGAAAGCATTCCCTCACAAACAGAAACGCCAAAACCGACAATTTCCAGCCCCGACGGCAACTGATTATACGGAATCTGACTCATCGATATCCTCTGTATCTTCACAGATCACTACCCGTCCTAGCACATCACGAGCACCAGGCGCCCCCCGAAAGAGGTCTCTCACTGGTGATAGTTCCACTACTAAACACCCTAAAAAAGGAAAACAACATGGCAAAGCACTAAAAACACCACAAACACCAAGGCCAGGTGGACAGACCCCTTCCACAGGTTCCCTCCACCCCACTCTACACAACATTATCCCTAAACTTTTACAACCAAATATTCAAACACTCCTATCACAGCCCGGTTTTTTAGTACAACCAGGTCCAGAGCCCTCCAAACAAGGGAATCTGGACATGTTTGTGCAGAAGGCTCCAACCCCAAACACGTCTCACGAATCATCACTCCCACCCATGCCAATGAACTTTATTCCCTCAATATCATTAATCTCACATCTTACCGGCTGACTCCGGAGGAGGAACAGGTCCTTCATTTAGGCCTAGGTTTCTGTCCTTCGGAGCCAATCGATATCTATGAGACAATTAAAGATCTTTACTTATTTGCCCGCAAATTAACCTTTAATTTTATGTTTGACCCTGACCGAAAACGTGCCAACCTGGAAAAGGAGTTGGCGGAAAGGACTAAGAATTTCACGATAGCGGAGTCTAGAGCATTAAGGGACCTTATGCTACTTTTTGATGAGGGAGAGGTTGAGCCGGACCCCCACGATGGCAACTCCGACTCCCCCTCCACTTGTCAAATGACCAGCACCCTCCAACCCCAACATCTGACTCCCAAAACCCCTCTAAAAATAAAGTCTAAGGTTTTTCCTGACTTATTAACTTGCCCCTCGATCTGGGCTTTTTTGCACGAATGCATTCTCCCTCTTAAAAGAGAACGATGGCAAACATCACCTTCTAATTTGACCCGACAACAATTTCGAGCAGTCACCAAACTACAAAAAAACACCAATTTGGTCATAAAGCAATCTGATAAAGGTGGAAACCTAGTGCTGATGACCCACCATTAATATCAGACCATGTGTTTTAAAATTCTCTCCAACGCCAGTTGGTATTTACCCATCGAAAACCAATTTATTCAACAAACCATTGATGAATTTAGGGGACTCATCGGTGGGGCCTTCCTCGAGGGCCTCATCGATGATGACACCTATAAATTCATCAATGTACAATACCCACGCACCCCTACGTTTTATGCTCTGCCAAAAACTCATAAAAACCTTTCTACACCTCCAGGCCGACCCATTGTCTCTGGAAAGGGTTCACTAACGGAGAACGCCAGCAAATTGGTGGACACTTTCCTCTTACCTCACGTCATGAGACTACCTTCTTACATCAGGGATACAACCGACCTGTTGAAACACATTGAGGGGATCCAGATCCCTCCGGACGCCCATCTCGTGGCTATCGATGTCGAGGCCCTATACTCGAGCATCCCCCACGAGCAGGGCGTCCGGATGGTGGGCTCCTTCTTGATGGAGCAGGACCATCATACCTGGCCTACCAACACTTTCATCCTTAAACTTTTAGAATTTATTTTAACAAAAAATTATTTTCTATTTATGGACCAAATGTATCTTCAAATTCAAGGCGTTGCAATGGGCACATCTTGTGCCCCCTCATACGTGAACTTATACCTTGGCGGTTGGGAACGGGCGGTCTTCAGTGATGACCTTTTGGAACCATTCCTAGACCATGTTCTGGGATGGTTCAGGTTCATTGACGACCTCCTGGTTATCTGGACAGGCACAGAGCAACTTTTGCAGACTTTTATTGCAGAGCTAAATATTAATTCTTTCAATCTTCATTTTACTTTTTCTTATGATAGATTAAGCATTCCATTTTTGGATGTTTTGATTACCAAGGATTCCACTGGTCATTTAACCACCGACCTTTATCGCAAACCCACGGCAGGCAACACCTTGTTGCATGCCTCCAGTCTCCATCCCCGTCCCCTGGTTCGCAGTATTCCCTTTGCTCAGTATCTCAGACTGAGAAGGAACTGCACAGAGGACGGGGATTTTTATAGACAGGCCAATGCCCTTCGCACACGACTGTTGGCGAGAGGCTACAAACGTACCGTGCTGAGAAAAGCCTTCAACAAGGCCTCAGCTCTAGACCGACAAACACTACTATATGGCCCTCCACGTCCTAAACAACCCTACATGACTAAGATTATTACTAAATTTTCCACCCATCATCAGCAACTACGAAAAATACTGTCCAACCACTGGCATATCCTGACTGACCATCACACCCTCAGAAAATATAAATTTAAATCTACCCCCGATTTGGTCTTTAGAAGGGCTACCTCTTTGAGGGACAGATTAACACACAGCCATTACAGGGCTCCTTCCTCCCGTCCGCCGGAACCCAGGGTACACATATAAATGTGGCAATTGTCCACATTGCCCCTGGATTCAAGAAGGACAATATTTCTTACTCCCCAATGGTGAAATGTTTTTCCCCAAACATTCAGCCCATTGTGGTACACGTGGAGTAATTTACCTCATGACCTGCACCTGCAGTGCCTTCTATGTGGGGAAAACAATCAGAGAACTACGGCAGAGACTGGGGGACCACCTATATGCCTCTACAAATGGCAAGCTTACCACTGTAGGTCGCCATATTGGCATCCATCATCGTTTCAATCTAGATTGTATAAAGTTTACGGTGTTAGACGTTGTCCCTGAAGACCCCCGCGGGGGCAATTGGGACCGTGAAATTTTAAAACGTGAATCCCTTTGGATTGAACGATTGAATGCATGCGTTCCTCCCGGCATTAATGAGGCACACTCATATAAATACTTTCTCGAATAATTCTGTTACAATCTTTCTTTCCCCCAGTCTCTGCCGTATTCCAAACCACATAGAAAAACCACACCAAACACCACACTCACAAAACCTTTAGACTGCCCTTTACTAAACTTCAGATTCCTTCCTTAGGACTGTATACTAATGGACTCTATATATATAGTGGCTTCACTATATTTTAAAAAACCTGCTATTTTTCAATGCTTCTTTTTTTGTGGCTGGCTCAATTTCCAGTAGATTGTTTGCTTTATTAATTAAAGTTATGTATTTATATAATAATTCTTTTACATTGTCCTGGGATGGATCACGATGCATGCCTCCTGAGCTGTGGGTCCCTTGGTGCCTCCACTGCCGGTGACCATGCATCGCTTTCCCCTCCCAGTTTATTTTCTGATTGATATCATGTGCATATTGTGTCATTATCAAAATTGCACCAACCATTCTACTCTGGGGGGATGTGAGGAGTTAATTCTCCCCCCGTGGTGGGCTTGCGCTCCTCCGGCGGTGGGCGGGGCTATTTGGAGCCCAGCCGCTGCTTCGTTCTGACCAATGCTTAGGCATTGATCATTCTTAGAGCTGTGCGCCTGCGCCGGGTGTTTCTCCCGCGCCTGCGCAACAGTGGAGGATCGGACCCGGAAGTTTATACGGCGGTCATATCCGCCGTTGCACTTCCGGGTTGGAGGCATTTAAGATGCCCAGACTTGGCTGCTTACCGTCCCAGACGGTCCACCCAGCACCGCGCCGACACCATCTGGAGCCTTTGTGAGTACTCATACCATGCCCTCCCCATGGGATGGGGACCTCCAATACCTTTGTATGGTTCTCCCCTCCCCTCTGACGGGCTCAGAATATCTGGCGACTTTGGCCCACTTCTCAAACTATACTTTAATACTTCTTTACATTATTTATAGTGACTCCATGTGACGATATGGTGTGGCGTTTTTTGGCCATTGACTGCAATCAGTCACGTCAGTCTGGGTATTAGCAGCCTTTAAAGTCTGGGTTTTACATTACAGCATCGATAGGTAACAATTTTCTTGCCATGACCATTTTTCCTTTGTTAGTCTTGTGTGTTCTTATTTCTTTAGCAGGCATGCAGGGATATCTGTCACATCTCACTCCCCTCCTTTCTCTTTCCTCCCCCTCCCCTCACTATACTCCACACTCTTTTCCTGGTCTTTCCCTTCCTTTTCACCACTACCCCTCCCCTTCCCCTCCCCCCCCCACATTCCCCTTCTTCCCTTTCTCCCTTCTCTTTTTCTCTTTTCTCCCCTTCTTTTTCTCCTTTTTTCTCTTTCTTTCTCTCTCCTTGAGATGTGAAGGAGAGGAAAGCTGGCTGCCAAAAGAGTGAAATACCATCTATGAAGTAACTTTTGAACTGTGTCCTGATGGAAGAGACATTGTGATGCGTTTGTCGGCCACTGAAGAGTATAGTGCCATTGATGAGGAGATATCTGAAAGTTCAGTTCTTGTTCCAAGCATCAACACTAGTTTATCTGGTTGGTGGTTTTTGGAAAGAGGTCCATAAAAAGGCATTATGATTGAGTTTTAGCACTTAAAAAAGTGACATATTTGGAGGTATTTGTAAAACGATTTTCTAGGAATACAATAGGTAGAATAAGTAGAGGAGAGGTCAGCATATAAAGTTGGGATACCAGCTGCTTATCTCCATATCAGGGATAACAATTGTCAAAGAGGCTATAGGTATAAGCTTAATAGCTTAATAACAGGGAAATGTTCCAAAGAAGAAGACATGAGGCAGGCTAGCCACACTCAAAGACCAGTATTAATAGTGTCAGGGCAGAATCTGCTCACCTGAAAAGTAAATAAGGTGGCTCACAGTAGGCTCTGAAGATCTGAATGTAAATAAAGATCTGAAATAACTCTTTAGCTACTTGGAGTATCTTGAGGTATGGTGGGAGTATCTTAGCACAGGGTGGAAGCAGAGGATGGTAATGGAGGGCCCCAGGTCCACTTTTGCATTGGGGCCCACAAACTTCAAGCTACTCCTCTGTCTCTTATATTTTTATCTTAAAAAAACATTTTAAAAGGAGAACACCATTAGTTTCCATTCTATATTTGGAGAATATATATCTGTGCCTACCTATGGTGTGGAGGAGACAGGGTGGTGTTATTGCAGCCATCCTTTAACGGCTTGCCGCCTGCCGTCTGTCATATGATGGAGAGGCAGCGCGGCTCTCATTCTGGGAGGGCGTCATATGACGCCCTGCCCTTTAAACAGGGAATGTGCATAGAACCATCTCAAGGATGATCAGAAGAAATGGACAGCACCTGGGTTAAATATATGAGTGTCACAGCAAAGGGTCTGAATACCTAGGACCATGTGATATTTCAGTTTTTCTTTTTTAATAAATCTGCAAAAATGTCAACAATTCTGTGTTTTTCTGTCAATATGGGGTGCTGTGTGTACATTAATGAGGAAAAAAAATGAACTTAAATGATTTTAACAAATGGCTGCAATACAACAAAGAGTGAAAAATTTAAGGGGGTCTGAATACTTTCCGCCCCCACTGTATATGTGTATATATATATATATATATATATATATATATATAGATAGATAGATAGATAGATAGATAGATAGATAGATAGATAGATAGATAGATAGATAGATAGATAGATAGATAGATATATAAATATATATATAGATATATATCTATATATATATATATATATATATACACTGACTACACGCTCTATCCACTAGCTAACCTGCCTAATCTATCTCAAGTTCTCCACAACACACTACATACGGCCGCTGTGTAAACAACCTTATATAGTGTGGGGTATGTAATTAGACCCTAAGCCATAATTGGTCAAAGGCACCCTGCCTTTTGCCAATCATAGCTCTCACAGCACATTGCGCTGTGATTGGCCAAAGAATGCAGGTCAGGTGCATGCTTTGGCCAATCAGCAGCACTCATGGTAATATTTCCTACTACAAAGTCAACTTTACTAAATGCCTTATTCTAAGGCCCCTTTCACACTGGAGCGGTGCGGGTGCAGGTGGTAAAACGGCACTATTTTTAGCGCTGCTTTAACGGCGGTATTCAGCAGCTAGCGGGCGGTTTTACCCCCTAATAGCGGCCGAGAAAGGGTTAAAACCACCGCAAAGCGGCGCTTTGCCGGCGGTATAGCCGCGCTGCCCCATTCATTTCAATGGGCAGGAGCGGTGAAGGAGGGGTATACACACTGCTCCTTCACTGCTCCAAAGATGCTGCTAGCTGGACTTTTTTTTACCGTCCTGCCAGCGCACCGCTCCAGTGTGAAGAGGCTCTATCAGGGCGCTTTGCAGGCGCTATTTTTAGCGTTGTAGCACCTGCAAAGTGCCCCAGTTTGAAAAGGGTCTAAATCTGGGAGTACAGAAAAGCAACAGGCAAAGGTTTGAGCAAAACCTGCCTTACAAATGGAATGAGCATAGTATCCTGTACTTAGGCATAACACTAACAGCCACAATATCATCCCTAGCCAATACCAACCTGAATCCTCTTATTGCCAAATTAGAAACTCGACTAAAGGATATATCGAAAAGAGATCTGTCCTGGCTAGAAGAATAGTGGCATTCAAGATGACAATCCTCCCCCAAATTCTTTACATATTTCTTGTTTTACCTATTCCACTTCCCTCCCACCACCTTCAAACCCTGTGGAGTCTCATGTGGAAATTCACATGGGGATGGAGAGATGCCCATGCTCTAATCTCATCATCCACAAACAAGCAGGAGGAGCTGGAGTGATAGATATATGCAATTACCTATGGGCAGTTAGACTTGATCGACTTAGATGGTGGTTCAACAAAGGCATACACCACTTAGGGTAGAGATTGAGCAATCCCTACCCCCAATGAAAATTTAAAAGCCTTTCTTATAGGAGATATATGGAAGCCATGGGACACACATGGGATTTCTCCCCCTCTATACAATTTTCTATACAAGCCTGGAGGTTTCTACAGAGCCATGGCACCACCAAATCTTCCAAAGTGGAATACCAGCTCCCAGTGTACGCAATAGAAGCTAAAATCCCTATGCTATCTACAAAACTATTCTCAAACGACGGCATTGGAACATTACAAGATTTTCTATTGAACTCAGGACAAAAGAGTGTCAAGCAACTAGTAACCGAATACAGCCTGCCACAAAATCTTCATTTCCCAAGCACTCGTATTCTGCACTTTCTGAGAGTATACTCCATACCAGAGTTGTATCTACCTCACAAAATATGGCAATTTTATTTTTTCCCAAAACCCAACACCAAAGGTGTACATATATCACTTTCCTACAACCTTATCCAAGAGAAGTGTGTCTTCCGCAAATACGCCACTCTCACTAAATGGGAATCAGAACTAAACTCCACATTCACAGGGGATCAATGGAAGTCAGCATTCATGGAGATCTCCAAAGCCTCCCACTGCGTTAGCCACAGGAAATGATGCTTAGAAATTACAACAGGTGGCAATGCACCCCCTACAGATTAGCAAAGTAATTTCCCTGATACGACCCCCCTGTGGCAGACAGGCCACCTTTTAAACACCTTTTGGGGATGCCCAAACCTTAAAAGCTTTTGGAACCAAGTTTTCCAACTAATCTCTTCACTTACAGTGTTTATACCCCATCCTAAACCTGAATTTGCATTACTGCATGTTGGTATTGAGAGATTTCCCCCAAGCTTCAAACTTGTCCTATCCCACGTGTTACTAGCTGCTCACCCTCTAGTATTACAGAACTGGAAGAGTACTAACTATAAATATCTCAGAATTAAAGGCACAAGTTCAACATAATTATGAACCTTTGAATGACTAAAAGCAATTCATTTCTTAACATGCTCTTCCTTTGACAGTTCTTTGAAAAATCTGGACTGAAAAGTGTATGAACCCATAGACATAAGCAGCACAATGTGTTGTCATCACTTACTCCCCATTCTACACCCAATCCTGCATATTGCGATTATGTATACTGATGATAAGCATTGGTTACGACTGTGTGTCTTACTTTTGTTACTTCTGTTTCTTTGTTTTGTCTTTGTTTTGCTAAACATTGAAAAACAATAAAAATGTATTGAAAAAAAAAAAGGAAAATTGCAGTAAACATTTAGAAATTTTTCAATTTCTAAATAAATTTCTAAATAAAGGCAGCTTTCATTAAAATAAAATCTGACATGAAAATTCTTGTCTAGCATCTATGCCAAAGCAACATTGAACAGGAATGGTTCACAATTTTCAATATTAGGACACTCATTCAGAGCAGTGATGTGCAGGCCACAATAAACTGCATGTAGATAGGGAAAGGCTGAAAGAGGCTGGAGAAGATCAGAAGCACTGAAATGCAAAAAAAAAAAATGTTAAAACAGTATTTCAATGTAGAAATTTAATTTTGTTTTAATATAAGTTTTATTAACTTTTTCCAACAAAAAATAGTGTACATTCAGTGTACAGTAGGCAAAACAATGAAAGCATGACAAGTGCGATGCTGAACAAAAACATCAAAGGTACACATTCCAAGATAGACATGTGCATTTCCAATAATGTACGTATATAAAATAATTATTGGAACCCAGTTGAGGTCTATACCACCTTTCTTTTCAAATCAGTTGTGATTATATTAAAGGGAAGGAGGGAACCAGGGAGGAGTAAATACAGCGGGAATCATATACAGATTAAAACGGATGGGTGTTGAGAGTGCGGATTACAAAGATTATTGTTAGAGGAGCTGTATGTTTCCAATCTCTTAAGAGTTCAAATCAGGTGGCTATAAGTGTATGAGTCTCAAAAACTCTTGTTTAAGCATGGTAGATGTTGATGCCAATCCCTGGAAGTGCTAAGGTTGGAGATGATCATTGTGAGATATTAGTGACTGATGAGATGAGTTAGAACAGGAATAGGCAACTTCAGCCCTCCAGCTGTTTCGAAACTACAAGTCCAATGAGACATTGCAAGACCCTGACAATCACAGGCATGACTCCTAAAGGCAGAGGCATGATGGGATTTGGAGTTTGGAGTGCTGAGGTTGCCTACCCCTGAGTTAGAAGATGGTAGACCAGAATGGAACTATTATTGGACATTGCCACCATACAGTATATGTAGTTAAGAGCCTTCTTGTCTGCACTGTCTACAGCAAGTTGAGATGTGAAGGAGAGGAAAGCTGGCTGCCAAAAGAGTGAAATACCATCTATGAAGTAACTTTTGAACTGTGTCCTGATGGAAGAGACATTGTGATGCTTTTGTCGGCCACTGAAGAGTATAGTGCCATTGATGAGGAGATATCTGAAAGTTCAGTTCTTGTTCCCTTCCAAGCATCAATACTAGTTTATCTGGTTGGTGGTTTTTGGAAAGAGGTCCATAAAAAGGCATTATGATTGAGTTTTAGCACTTAAAAAAGTGACATATTTGGAGGTATTTGTAAAACGATTTTCTAGGAATACAATAGGTAGAATAAGTAGAGGAGAGGTCAGCATATAAAGTTGGGATACCAGCTGCTTATCTCCATATCAGGGATAACAATTGTCAAAGAGGCTACAGGTATAAGCTTAATAGCTTAATAACAGGGAAATGTTCCAAAGAAGAAGACATGAGGCAGGCTAGCCACACTCAAAGATCAGTATTAATAGTGTCAGGGCAGAATCTGCTCACCTGAAAAGTAAATAAGGTGGCTCACAGTAGGCTCTGAAGATCTGAATGTAAATAAAGATCTGAAATAACTCTTTAGCTACTTGGAGTATCTTGAGGTATGATGGGAGTATCTTAGCACAGGGTGGAAGCAGAGGATGGTAATGGAGGGCCCCAGGTCAACTTTTGCATTGGGGCCCACAAACTTCAAGCTACTCCTCTGTCTCTTATATTTTTATCTTAAAAAAACATTTTAAAAGGAGAACACCATTAGTTTCCATTCTATCTTTGGAGAATATATATCTGTGCCTACCTATGGTGTGGAGGAGACAGGGTGGTGTTAATGCAGCCATCCTTTAACGGCTTGCCGCCCGCCGTCTGTCATATGATGGAGAGGCAGCGTGGCTCTCATTCTGGGAGGGCGTCATATGACGCCCTGCCCTTTAAACAGGGAATGCGCGTGATCGTGCGTGCGCATCCCTGTACCCTCGGGCATTGGGCATGGCTGTTTACCACGTGATTGGCCATGATGAAGTCACGGCCAATGACAGCTGGCACCGCCCCATTGTACACAGTGCATGCGCGCGATTGGGAGCGCGCAGCGCGTGCACGTCTGTGGCGGCATGTTTCTGGGAACACTGCTTGTCACCGATGATGGTAAACAGCCATTGGCTGGTGGCTGTTTAAAACGTGATGGGCTGTGATCCTTTCGCAGCCGATCACTAAATGTAAACACACGTTTCCAGTGTGAGGAGAGAAGAGCTAGGAGCAGTGAGTTACCAATCTATGTCTGTATTGTACTGCACAAGCACAACACTTGTCCCATCGCCCCCCAATTGTCATCTGTCACCCAACAGTCACCACAGTCACCCCATAAAGTGCACCTGTCACATAAGACTGCCATCAGTGACTGTCAGTGGTGCACCTGTCAGCCATCACACATCCCTTTTATCCTTCCACCTCAAGGCCATCATTTCGTTGCATCTCAATGCTGCTCTTTCCCTCCTTCGCAGCTTTTTGTTTGCTAGAGATTGTGGGAAGCCCTTCCTATTTTTTCTGGAGGTTCCGCAGGCCAGGGTTTTTGCAGTGCAGTCACCCATCAGTGACCATCAGCCGTCACCTGTCAGCCATCACCCATCAGTGACCGTCAGCCATCACCCGTCACCCATCAATCAACACCCGTCACTCATCAGTGACATCAGCCATTACCCATCACCCATCACTGACCATCAGCCATTACCTGTCACCCATCAGTGACCGTCAGCCGTCACCCATCAGCCATCAGTGACCGTCAGCCATCACCCATCACCCATCAGTGACCATCAGCCATCACCCGTCACCCATCAGTGACGTCAGCCATTACCCTTCACCCATCAGTGACCGTCAGCCATTACCCGTCACCCATCAGTGACGTCAGCCGTCACCCGTCAGCTATCACCCGTCACCCATCAGTGACGTCAGCCGTCACCCGTCAGCTATCACCCGTCACCCATCAGTGATCATCAGCCATCACCTGTCACCCATCAGTGAGGTCAGCCATTACCCGTCACCCATCAGTGACCATCAGTGGTACACCCATCACCCATCAGTGACCGTGGCCTGTCACCCATCAGTGACCATCGCCTGTCACACCGTCATCACCTATCAGTGAACGTCACCAGCCACCCATCTCACAGCCCATCAGTGACCATCACCTGCCATCTGTCACAAAGCCATCAGTGTCATGTCCAAAAGATTACACACCAGGGAGGAGGCGTTACAGATCCTCTCCATGACTGATGAGAGCGGGGAGCTCTCATCAGATTCCAATTCTGATTCCGAATCAAATTCGGCATTTGAACCCAATAGTGAATCGGCAAATGATTCGGAGGAAGAATGGGTCCCTCCTAAAAGGGCACGGCACTCTGAAAACCAGGATTATATTCCAAGGCCCAGTACCAGTGCTGCCACCAGCAATAGTCCCCAAGAACAAATTCCCAGTCCCAGTACCAGTGCTGCCAACAGCGATAGGCCCAGGGAACAAATGCCCAGTACCAGCGCTGTCGCCAGCGATAGGCCCCAGGAACAAATACCCAGACCCAGTACCAGTGCAGCCACATAAGGCCTGAGTACCAGCACAGGAAATTCAATTCCCCCAACTACTGGAGTGTCACGTCCCCCAAGAGCTAGGGCCTCTACATATATGCCAGATAGTCTTGCCAACCCAACATGGCTGCCATCCGACTCATGATCACCCATTATTCCCTCATTCACAGCACAGCCAGGTGTGCAGGCCAACACCCAAAATTTCACAGCAATTGATTTTTTTATCTGTTTTTGCCCGACACTTTGCTGCAATTCATTGTGGACCAGACAAATTTATATGCCCAGCAATATATTGCCAACAACCCCCAATTATCCTATGACCGTCCATTTGAGTGAAGAGATCTGAATTTGGAGGAGTTCAAATTGTTTATGGGCCTCACCCTAAACATGGGGCTTACAAACAAAATGAAGGACATGCCTACTGGTCCACCAACCCCATCCACAACATGCCCATTTATTCTGCCGTAATGGCCAGGTCCCGATACGAAATGGTAATGCGCTTTCTTCATTTTAGTGACAACACCCAGTGCCCTTCGCACAATCATCCAAATTACGACAAATTATATAAACTTCTCCCACTGATAAATTTCTTTTCCCAACAATTTGCAGAACTCTATGTCCTCGATCAGAATATATGTGTCGATGAGTCCCTGGTACCCTTTTCAGGCCGGCTAGTAATAAATCAATATATTCCTAGGAAAAGGGGCAGATACGGAGTAAAATTATACAAGCTCTGTGAGAGCCACGGGATATTTGTATGCATTCCGCATATATGAAGGAAAAGATTCCCAGCTCCAGCCCCCTGAGTGCCCGGCCTACATGGGCACAACTGGAAAGATTGTATGGGACTTGGCATACCCACTTCTGAACAAAGGATATCACATATACCTCGACAATTTCTACACTGGCCTGCCCCTTTTCAAACACCTATACACTGCAAAAACCCTGGCCTGCGGAACCTCCAGAAAAAATAGGAAGGGCTTCCCACAATCTCTAGCAAACAAAAAGCTGCGAAGGAGGGAAAGAGCAGCATTGAGATGCAACGAAATGATGGCCTTGAGGTGGAAGGATAAAAGGGATGTGCACATGATGTCCACCATCCATGACGGCACTACAATTGAGGTTCAAAGAAGAAGAGGTCCCATTGAAAAGCCAGTATGTGTCCAAGATTATAATCTCTACATGGGGGGGGGGATTCAGTGATCAAATGATTCAGCCCTATTTGTCGATAAGGAGGTCCCAATTCTGGTACAAGAAGGTAGCAATTTATCTCATACATTTGGCCGTTTATAATTCCCATGTAGTCTACACCAAATCCACAGAAAGCCCCCCCCTCCTACAATTCATAGAAGTTGTTACGTCCCTCATCTATCACCAAAGACCCCCCCCTGAAGACCTTCGCTCTGAAGCTGTTTGCCGACTTCATGAGTGCCACTTCCCATTCAACATTCCACCATCTGAAGCAGGCCGAAGACGGCAAAAAAAATGTCGCGTGTGCACCAAAAGAGGATTTCGAAAAGATACCAGCTACCATTGTCCCCAGTGTCTCTCCCAACCTGGCCTTTGCATTGGTGAATGCTTCTAACTTTATCATACATCCCTAAAATATTAGCCCATATTTTTAACCATTTCCCCATTTTCATCATCTGTGCTGACCATTTTCCATGCTTCCCCAAATAACCATGCCACTGCTTTTCACATTAACTGACCCTGGCCTGTTTTTTGCCTATGCCTCTGCCTACCGTTTGGACTGCTTCCATGTGAACTGACCCTGGCCTGTTTTTTGACTATGCCTCTGCCTACCGTTTGGACTGCTGCCACGTGAACTGAAAAACAAATAAACCATGCGCTTACTCAAATTAAAGTTAAGCAGCTAACACAACAAATAGAAAGTTTGCTATAACTCATATACAACCAAGTGTAGCGCTAAAAGTGATGAAAAAAATGATTAAAAAAATAGAAAAAGAAATAATGCAATAACACATATAATATAGGAAAAAAATGTCAAAAATAGTATTCCATATTAGTGAATGTCCATGTTAGATACGTAAAAAGTCCATCATAATATAAACCATTGAGGTCACCATGTGAATAAACAAGTAAAATAGTGACAAGACTGTCCCGAAATTAAGTGAAGGCGTACTGCAAGTACTGGATCAACGGTAAGTAGTTAGTATATGCGATAAATAAACTTGTTGTCACATTTTATGAACACCGAAATATGTGATCGTGGAAACCTTCAAACAAAATCCAATATGTGTTGATATACACTTGTGCAAAACCACCACCCGACTGAATGGAGGCTTACCGGAAAGTTGGGACCCACAAAGTGTATGCTGTATGGGTCAAACTGGCTTAAATTGCTCACTGGCAATGGAGGGGGGACACCAAAGATGAACAGAAGGTGGAATCCTAGCTGTTCTTTCCCAGGGGCGTCTTCTCCATATAGAGGCTTAAGCGTCCTCGGACATAACCCACATGAAATGAAGAGGGGGCCATATAGTGTAATTCCGTAAACCATAAATATTTTATTTAAAGAGAAACACTTACATCTCAAGATAAAAAAGCGCTTGTGTGTTAAAAATGGCGGCAGTGGAGTCCTCCCGACGCGTTTCGTCACACAGGACTTCGTCTGGGGTACTTACCCACTGCAGCCAGACTCCTTTATATAGGGACAAGGACCCCTGTAATAAGAATCCAGCTCCCCGACTCATTGTAAATTAACACTTCCGGGGTCCTCCAAAATGGCGGACCTGAGTGCGTTCCAAGCCTCTCTTTCCCATGATCCAACCCCCTGGGCCTCGTGGTGTCATAACAGTGTATCTTCAATGATCTAGACCTGTGACCCCACGTCACAGCGTCCGGAACGTACTGTATAATGCAGATCGCCTTGCGTTCTATGATGACACATATCGCGCATGCGCACGGCATGGCGCCGTCACTACGTCGCAACGCATGCACACAGCATGGCACGTCTCCTATGTAAACAACCGGCAGTTCCGAAGAGCATCGCGCTCGTCCAGAACTGACGTAAGGAGAAAGTAAGGGGGGAAGAGGGAACTACACAGGAAATAGCAATACACCAACCGGAAATACAACAGAAATGTACGCAATGGGTGTATGCTAAATTTCTAATGAGATATCGAATCTATCATCATTCGCTTTATAGGGATCCAATCCGTTATGGATATAGGGACCCAAAAAAATGTGGGATAAAAAAGGGATAAAACTTAAATGTAAGAAACTTAAATATAAAAAACTTAAATGTAAAAAAGTTAAATGTAAAAAAGGAGGAGATGGATTCTCAACCAGAGAAAGGAGATGGGTGGATAACCAGTCACATAACTCCCTCCTCATCACTCTATGACATTTACATCCTGTTGTATCTCATAAGATAATAAATCACCTGTGCATTTAGGATGAATGCACTGATAAAAAAGACATATATAAAGAAGAGTTGAAATTAACATAAATTATTTAGACAAGGTATAATTTAAATGAGGTATCCAGCCAATGTATATCCCGTAGTTGATCAGTCATGATTCATCCATATAGGATGCTACTGCATATCCCTTAATATATCAGTCAAGATTCATCTATAAAGGCATTGATATCTACTTCAACGTTCATGCCTTGAGGGGAGAAAGTTTGTAATTCGTATGCCCAAAACATTTTGAGGCGGGAGACCCCTCTAATTTTGGCTCCCCCCCTCCATGGCGGAACATATTTGTCTATAATGACAAACTGTGATCCTGCGGGGTTACTGTTGTGAAATTGCTTGTAATGTCTGGGTACTGTGTGTTTGGGGTCCCTGCTTTTAATTAAGGTGATGTGTTCCCCTACTCTCATTGTAAACGTTCTAGTGGTGCGGCCTATATATTGTTTATGACAAGGGCACATAATGAGGTACACAATGTATCTTGTACTACATGTGCAGAAAGGTTTCACAGTGTATCTCTTCCCAGTAACCGTGGATGAAAATTCTGTGACTTTGCGCCCTTCAAGATTATTATGTAGACACACCACACACTTTCTACAGGGATAGAAGCCTGTCATATTATGAAAAAAGGACGGACAAGAGGGTGGATTAATGATGTTAGGGGCTATCCGACCCTGTAGGAATGGTGCTCCCCTAAATATAACCTTGGCTTCTTCTGGCAATAATGTGCCTAGAATGTTGTCATGTCTCAAAACATCCCCAGTTTCCTTTCCATATTCATAGCTCTCTGGATCTCAAAGTCTAAGTTGGCATTATCATATCCCTTATCTATAAATTTTTGTTTTAGGACACCTGCTTGTGTGATAAATAATTCAGTGTCTGTACAGTTCCTGCAGAGCCTGAGAAATTGGCTGCGTGGGACTGCACTTAACCAGGATCTGTGATGACAGCTATTAACAGGAATGAAGCCATTGCGATCAGTAGGCTTGAAGTAGGTGTTAAATCTAAATCTTTTTTCAACTATTTCTATCTGCAAGTCAAGAAAATGTATCTTAGTTGAGCTGGCTTCATAAGAAAGGGAAATGCCTCTATCGTTAGAATTCAAACACTCGAAAAATTGTTTGAGTGTCTCGAATGTGCCATTCCATAGGAGGAGGATGTCGTCTATATACCTGGCCCACAGAACCAATGAAGTGGTCCCGTAGGTATAGACGACACTTGGCCATAAACAAGTTCGCAAGGCTAGGTGCGAACTTGGCACCCATAGCTACTCCCCGTTGTTGTAGGTAATAGCTCCGGTTGAACCAAAAATAATTGTGTTTGGTTGCAAATTCCAACAGTTCTATTATATAATCGCATTGAAACGATGCAAGAGACTGTTCACGGTTAAGAAAATGTTTAACTGCTTCTATGCCTTTCTCGTGTGGTATACATGTGTACAAAGATGCCACGTCAGCAGTGGCCATAATATATCCTTCCTGTATATTAACCTTTTCGAGGAGTCTGATGGTGGAACCAGTGTCTTTCAAATATGAAGGTGTTTGTTTTACTAACGGTTGCAAGTAAAAATCTATGTACTTCCCAATTCCTGCCATAATGGAATTAATGCCACTGACAATAGGTCTACCAGGTGGGCATACAGGATTTTTATGAATTTTAGGTAAGTAGTATATTGTGGGGATTCTAGGTGCTGTGGGGACCGAAAATGCCTTTTCTTTCTTGTTCAGAATTTTTAGGTCATAACCCTTCGCAATAAGTTGCTGAAGTTGTTTTTTGTATAAATTGGTGGGGTTATTGGGGAGTGTGTGGTAGGTACCTGGTTCATTCAGTATTCTTAACATCTCCTCCTCATACTGACTCTTATCAAGAACCACTATGCCCCCACCTTTGTCCGCGGGACGGACTACTAAATTTTTGTGTGCGCATAAAGATTCCAATCCATCTTTTGACAATGGAGAATGCCGGATGCGTTTAATAGGCAATTTGGACAGGTCACTGAGGACAAGGTCCCTAAACATTTTTACTGCTGGTGCAATAGGAACAGGGGGGGGGAAAAGAGAATGGTTGGTTAGTTCTGAATGGACGGTTCCAGAGGTGGCAGCTGGAAAATCTGTACGTGCAGGATTGGAGGTCAAGTATCTCTGAATATTGATTTTATGTATATACTTGTGTATGTCGATAAACGTATGAAATTTATCTAGTTTTTTCATTGGGGCATATTTGAGGCCCTTATGGAGTACAGATAATTCGGCTTCAGTAAGTGTATGTGAACTCAAATTAAAGACACCCTGGCCAATCAAATTCTTTTTCTCTTTTCTCCTTTGTAGTTTCCTCCCCCCTCTGCAGCCTCTCTTAGGTCTGGACCTCGCTTCCTTGTGCGTTGGTCTTCGTGAAAACCCTGATTCTCATGGTGATTGGAGTTATGTGCATATGTGGGATGGTCAAAATTTTCCCTCCTACATTCAGGGCTATACTCGTCCCTAAGAGGTGTATATCGATTGTAAATAGGAACTGGGGAAGGATAGCGATAATGTAAATTATCCCTATGATATATATCAGAACGTGTCTCATGTCTCCTTGATGGAGACTGATAGGGCTGATTATTATAATTCTGGGCTTGGGAATAATATGTATTGCCTCTGGGGTTACCCCTCCCCCTTGTATTGCCCCTTTGGTTACCTCTCCCTCTATGAGAGTTTCTAGGGGTTTGGGGGTTATCATGATATACCCTCTGTTGGGAAAGGCGAGGTACATCATCGTGTTTATCTCTCCCCCTGAGGGTATTACGACCACGGGGGCCACCCACTTTGGAATTAGGTTGTGGTGCTGTAGTTGTTACTGGTGGGGCACCTGTTAGGGTATTTCCCTCTATAGTATTTGAAGCAACCTCCATAGGTGGACTGGCCATATAGAGTTTTTGCCATCCAAATACAGCATTCGTTCTGTAATCACCCATGTCCCTGGAGTATTTCTTCTGTTTCTTGTACTTTTGATCTCGGTCTTCCTTCTCCAGATGACTCTGGAGATTGGAGGACAGAGTAATATACTCCAGAGAATTTTTGTGAACAGATAATTTATCCCTCAGTTCTTTAATTTCTCTATCTAGACAGAGAAGTTTATTGTTTTTTTTTTTTAAATAAGTAAATTTAAAAAGCTGATACCTGCATCATTAAAATAATTAAACCATGACTCTAAGTCTGTTTCTCCTTGTTGGGGTTGTACCTCCCAACGAAGGCTTCTAGGAACCATTTTTTCTACGATATATTGTTGTAGGAATTCCAGATCCCACCGTAAATGAAGTTCGGTTGTCATGACATTTTTTAGTCTGAGGAATAACCCCCCGATCTCAGTATCACTCCCTGAGGCGATAAACACCCCCTCTGTATTAACCTTGTGGGAGGCCCGATAATCAAATACATCCATATTTGAAGATTGATGAGCAGCAGCAATAGTGTCACTTCTACTAAATGTGTACAAAAAAACAAATAAACCATGCGCTTACTCAAATTAAAGTTAAGCAGCTAACACAACAAATAGAAAGTTTGCTATAACTCATATACAACCAAGTGTAGCGCTAAAAGTGATGAAAAAAATGATGAAAAAAATAGAGAAAGAAATAATGCAATAACACATATAATATAGGAAAAAATGTCAAAAATAGTATTCCATATTAGTGAATATCCATGTACCTCGCCTTTCCCAACAGAGGGTATATCATGATAACCCCCAAACCCCTAGAAACTCTCATAGAGGGAGAGGTAACCAAAGGGGCAATACAAGGGGAAGGGGTAACCCCAGAGGCAATACATATTATTCCCAAGCCCAGAATTATAATAATCAGCCCTATCAGTCTACATCAAGGAGACATGAGACACGTTCTGATATATATCATAGGGATAATTTACATTATCGCTATCCTTCCCCAGTTCCTATTTAGGGAAAATTTTGACCATCCCACATATGCACATAACTCCAATCACCATGAGAATCAGGGTTTTCACGAGGACCAACGCACAAGGAAGTGAGGTCCAGACCTAAGAGAGGCTGCAGAGGGGGGAGGAAACTGCAAAGGAAAAAAGAGAAAAAGAACTTGATTGGCCAGGGTGTCTTTAATTTGAGTTCACATACACTTACTGAAGCCGAATTATCTGTACTCCATAAGGGCCTCAAATATGCCCCAATGAAAAAACTAGATAAATTTCATACGTTTATCAATATACACAAGTATATACGTAAAATCAATATTCAGAGATACTTGATCTCCAATCCTGAACGTACAGATTTTCCAGCTGCCACCTCTGGAACCGTCCATTCAGGACTAACCAACCCTTCTCTTTTCTCCCCCCCTGTTCCTATTGCACCAGCAGTAAAAATGTTTAGGGACCTTGTCCTCAGTGACCTGTCCAAATTGCCTATTAAACGCATCCGGCATTCTCCATTGTCAAAAGATGGATTGGAATCTTTATGCGCACACAAAAATTTAGTAGTCCATCCCGCGGACAAAGGCAGGGGCATAGTGGTTCTTGATAAGAGTCAGTATGAGGAGGAGATGGTAAGAATACTGAATGAACCAGGTACCTACCACACACTCCCCAATAACCCCACCAATTTATACAAAAAACAACTTCAGCAACTTATTGCGAAGGGTTATGACCTAAAAATTCTGAACAAGAAAGAAAAGGCCTTTTTGGTCTCCACAGCACCTAGAATCCCCACAATATACTATTTACCTAAAATTCATAAAAATCCTGTATGCCCACCTGGTAGACCTATTGTCAGTGGCATTAATTCCATTATGGCAAGAATTGGGAAGTACATAGATTTTTACTTGCAACCGTTAGTAAAACAAACACCTTCATATTTGAAAGACACTGGTTCCACCATCAGACTCCTCGAAAAGGTTAATATACAGGAAGGATATATTATGGCCACTGCTGACGTGGCATCTTTGTACACATGTATACCATACGAGAAAGGCATAGAAGCAGGTAAACATTTTCTTAACCGTGAACAGTCTCTTGCATCGTTTCAATGCGATTATATAATAGAACTGTTGGAATTTGCAACCAAACACAATTATTTTTGGTTCAACCAGAGCTATTACCTACAACTACGGGGAGTAGCTATGGGTGCCAAGTTTGCACCTAGCCTTGTGAACTTGTTTATGGCCAAGTGGGAGGAGGATGTCGTCTATACCCACGGGACCACTTCATTGGTTCTGTGGGCCAGGTATATAGACGACATCCTCCTCCTATGGAATGGCACATTCAAACAATTTTTCGAGTGTTTGAATTCTAACGATAGAGGCATTTCCCTTTCTTATGAAGCCAGCTCAACTAAGATACATTTTCTTGATTGCAGATAGAAATAGTTGAAAAAAGATTTAGATTTAACACCTATTTCAAGCCTACTGATCGCAATGGCTTCATTCCTGTTAATAGCTGGGAGGAAGGTATATAGGGATTATAGCAGTGCCAAAGACAACAACCTTATTTAGGTAAAAACATATATTTTTATTAACAAAAGTCCTAAAAAACAAATTATACAGATTACAGAGATTAGGTGTGCATCAAAAAATAGACCATTTAAAACCCTTGGTAGCGATTTTCAACGAGATTCAGCCTGGGAGTGTGGTGGCCCGTCCCGTGAATAGGTATTAAAGGAGTCCTACATGTTTCGCCGGAAACGGCTTCCTCAGGGACAGGTGGTTTTACGTAATGCGCTACTCTATAATCTATAGAAAAAATAACAGTCAGATATTTTGTATGCAGCCTTACAAATGCAATAATATGAAAAGTGCATTAAAACATTTAAGGAATATTTTCTACTATGTTTGAAAAACAATCACTCCAAACCCAAAGGAATGGCCACAGATGCTATACCGCACATTCACAAAACATCCCTCACCCATCCGCCCAATCCAAATCACCCACAGGGGGAAGAAATTTGTGACTACCTTAAAGGCACCGGGTATGAACACGGACAACCTCGGAACCACTCCCAAAACGCCGAATACAATAGATGGCTGCAGGGGGCAGAAAGGAACGAACCTGACAGGGAGATATCCACATATAGTATTTATAGAAATTAAATATAAATGAAAGTAAAGTGGAACCCCCAAAGTAAATGGGGTCCACATCTATACATATCAAAAATTGGACTAACATAGTCTCAGACTCATACTTACTATATTTAGTTCTAAAGTTTGTATACAGGACAATGGATGCACATATACCAAATGTATTAAGCCATATGTGGAGAATAGAATCAGGAAGTATATTCGATCTGAAATAATGAGAATAAGCGAGGGAGAGAGAGGGAGAAGAAAGGAGACATATATAAAAGGAACGTGCCAACATGGATAAATAATTAATAATTGGAAATATGGGGACATGGCTGTAAATGTTCTGAGGTATATTCAGAACATAAGGCAAAAAAGTGTATTGAACTTACCAAAAAAATGGTATAGTAGATTACTTCAGTAGCTGGTATATGAAGACACATGGATCAAATGTGTGATCCAGTGCACTGAAAAGGATAAAGTGTTTGTAAGAATCAGATCCAGGGGGAGAAAAGGGAGGGCTCATACTAGCCCAAAAAGAGTTTAAATGGAAAATGTGTATATATATACCTTGGCCAGATAAAGATGAATCGTCCGTGTCCTGTGAGTCCCCGGCGGTATGGTAGTGAAGGGAGCCGGCGTTCTTATGCCCCCCACCCACGTGCAGCGTCTGACGTCACTGCACGTGTGAGTGGACAAACATCGCCACTGCGCATGCACTGCACGGCAGAGCCGCCGGGCCTACAAAGACCAGGAGGCTTAGCGGTGAGGTCACATGTAGCGTTGTGAACACGCTACAGACCCAGCGCAGTACTGTAAGATGAACAGTACCCTGGAGATGGTTAGATCAGCAGATCGCCAGGTGTCAGTGGCTGAGAGCGGACAGTTGCTAATAAAGCAATGCCCTTGAGTGTCCATGCAGCCAAAGTACCACATAAGCCCAGATGAGAGCACCAGAGTGTATCCATATCATATCCGGGGGGGCCACAAACCGATGTTAGATAGATCTCATCCGGCGAGAGGGGGCCAGAGGATGGTATGAAGGGGAGGGGGGGCCCAAATGGACATGCCAACATGCAGCAAGCTCCATGGACATACCCTGGGCCAGCTGTGAGTGAGTAAAGACACGCTGGGGACAGGTAGAGGCCCAAGGGCACGCCCGCACACAAAGGGCGAGAGGAGGGGAGGGGAGAGGGGAAGGGGAAGGGGCAGTCCTCAGCGTGTACTCAAAATACCAGGCATGACAGCTCGCAAATACCAAAACATTACATAACAAATATAAACAAGTGTTTACAATATAATGCAACATTAGGTGAAAATTTTCATTTATTACACATTGGGTGTTGAACGTTTGAAGCCAAATATATAGGCAATGATTTAACAACACTCAAAATTAAAAGCATCATCATTGATTAAAGACTAAATCCCAGTTCACCAAGGTCAAACCTAAATGTGGGGAAGAAGGTAGGGAGAACATAATAACAAATGAATGTGAATTAATAGCAGTTAAAGAAAAGGTTTGAAACTTATATATTCGAGGGAGATGGGCGGAGCCTAATGGAGCAGACATGCATTGTTAGAGCTCTGCACCGCTGAGGAGAGAAGAGAAGGACAAAGCGGAGCCTGCAGGCTCAAAAGGTATCCATTTGAACCTTTTTACCCCAGGGAACAAACTGTGAAAGTTTGGGCAGGAAATATGGTACTGGGAGGAAACCGTGGCAGAAATAAAAATCACCTCACAAAGAGCTCACAGGCACTCACTGCAGCTGAAGCAGCTCCAGTCACCTCACAAGATACAGCATTAGGGCGCTCTCACAGACAGAAAATGTCACAGTAAGACTCTCCATTTGAGTCAGATACAGAACAAATCCTCTCATAAACTTCTCCACAAGCCTCCTCAGCATCCCCAGTAATATTATTACAATTTGAAAAGATGCTTCATAAGGCTTTAAAACAAACCTCAGACCAAATAACAAAAAGCCTAACCAAAAAAATAAGAGAGCTGGGAAACAGCACCGCAGCCTTAGAAATAAAAATGGATGAAATTGAAATTACAACACAAGTAAATATAACAGAATTGGAACAATTAAAAGAAGAGAATTTAATACTTCAAACTAAGCTCGAAGATTACGAAAATAGAGCCAGACGTTCAAACTTGCGCAAAAGGGGAATACCTGAAACCGTGACAGACCTGCAATCTACTATTACTGCTCTATTACAAGAACTAAAGCCAGATATCCCTATTGAACGTTTAGAACTGGACAGAGTACACAGAGCCCTCACAGCCAAAAAGAAAGATGGACCCCCACGTGATATAATCACAAAATTTCATTATTACAGAACGAAAGAACAAATACTAATTGCTGCAAGAGAAAAAAAGGAACTTAATTTTCAAGGACACAATTTTTCAAATTTTTGCTGACCTATCCCAACTTACTATTACTAAAAGACGATCCATGAAACCCCAACTAATGGAACTGCAACGCCACAACATTATGTATCAATGGGGCTTCCCCTTTTCAGTCAGATTTAACTACCAAGGTACAATTTACAGAAGCAGATCAGCAGATGAACTACAACAAACCCTTTTAAAATTAAATCTGACAGAACCCACAAGCAGCAACTCTCCCACACGCAGAAGAATGACATCATCTTCACCTTCAGGCAGCACCCAGAAAATTTCAGAACAAAATGGGAATCATCATTCTCACAAAAGAGGCCGTTATGCCACATCATTCATGGACCAAGAAGATTCAATGGACTGACATCCTATTTCCTGATATCTCTTCATTTATTATACTAAGAGATGGTTCTCTATAAAAAACCTGTATTTATAACTGAATGTAACTGCATTCTGATAGTCACACACTGTGTGGGATCATGTTACATTCCAGTTATATTTCTTATTACTTCTGATTCATATAGCCTTAGAATATATAAGTGAAATAAGGAAATTTTTGTTCAGTTATATATTATCAGGTAATAACAATAGATTTATTACTTTTTAGGACAAATATGTTCAATAATCCAGAAGTAATGGAAGCTTTTTATTTCTTCACCTAACTAGTTCCTAGAATTATGTTTTTGTTTATTCTAATCTGAAGCAATACAACCTCAATTTTATGAGTTAACATATCTAAACAGTTACATATGAATAAAATATGTAATTGTTTACTCTAAAAGGGTTAAAATCCCAAAATAATTCAAACTATCTTCATCAATACCAAAGTTATTAACAGTACCTTTCTAACTGAATTATTTACCCTAGGGCAAGACTAACCATATAAAACCACCCTGGAATAAATAATTTCAACAAAAACTATATTCTGCACTCCAATTAATGAAACATCATTTTGATGTCTTTTGACATAGCACTTCTCTCCTGTAAGCGGAAGATCCGTGTACCCCCATTAGCCCTCCTCATTCTCCCAACCATATTATGTGGGAGTGTGACGAAGGCACTTATTCCCCTGAGAGAGATATTTATTCTCTTTCACGGGTAAATTGTGATTACTTGCAAAAAATAATTTATACAATGTATCAACTAATCTCATATGTTTTTTGTTTACTCTTTACTCCAGAATTCACTGGTTTCTTTTTTATCTATTCATCTCTTCAGTCCACACAGGTTGATCTGCGCAGTCAGCTCTGCATAACAAAAAGTAAGTCAAAACTATTTGATCTGTTGACATGGCACCACTGAATATACTTTCCCTGAATGTTCAGGGAATAAATGTCCCTCAAAAAAGGACCAAAGCCTTCCGTACTTTTCATAACAAGAAGGCTCACATAGTATGCCTCCAAGAAACACACTTCACCAAAGATTCTACTCCAAAATATATTTCTCCTTTTTATCAACAAATTTACACGGCTTCTGCCTGTACCAAGCAAAGGGGAACTCTAATTGCATTTCACCGATCCACACCATTCACCTTATCATCAGAAATTAAAGACCCAGAAGGTAGATACCTGATACTCATGGGTTATATAATGGATACAGCAATCACGGTGATTTCCTACTACGCTCCTAACAAACAACCTACACCATTCCTCTCACATATATTACAAGTGATTAATACACACAAAATAGGAACAGTGATAATGTGTGGGGATTCAAACCAGGTCCTCCTCCCATTTCTAGATAAATCACCTTTTACACCATCCAAAATAACCTCTAGATTGCCTTTTTCTCAACTTCTTTCCAAATACAATCTGGTAGATTCGTGGAGAGAAAGTAACCCAATAAAAAAGAAATTCACTTATTTCTCGCACCCTCATCAAACCTTCACCAGAATAGATCATATTTTTCTAACAATAGGAATGATACCAGAAATTATTGCATCAGATATAATTCCGATTCCGTGGTCTGACCATAATGCAGTATACAATACTATAGCCTCAGCCATACCAAAAGCGCATGACCCAACGTGGTACTTACCGGACATAATGCTCAAACACCCACTACATCAGATGGCCATTGAACAAGCTTTAAAGGAATACATATCAATTAATAATACAACAGACATCTCCCCAATAACACTGTGGGAAGCTCATAAGCCTGTCTTGCGTGGTACAATACAAAGACAAATGGCACTATTTAAACGGGAATGCAAAAATCTAGCAAAAAAACTAGAACTCAATTTTAATGCAGCCTACATATCATTTCAAGATAATCCATCTCAGAGTACAAAATCTCATCTGGAAAAATCTAGATTGGAATACGATCTATTTCTCACTGAGTCAGTTGATAAATCCCTCAAACGCTCCAAACACAATTTCTACATGAATACAAACAAACCAGGTACGTATTTGGCTTGGGCATTAAATTCAACTAACAAATCTTTCAAACCAATACGTTTGAAATTATCAAAAAATGTTTACACTTGTAATCCAGTTAAAATAGTCCATAAATTTCACTCACATCTCGCAACTTTATACAAGAAAAACAATGAATTTAATCCTACAGAGGCTGAATCCTTCTTCTCAAAAATAACCTTACCTGAGTTATCTCAGAATCAAAAAAGCAGTTTGGATGAGCCTATAACTATAGATGAAGTTGCTAACGCCATAAAAGACCTAAAACTTAACAAAAGACCAGACCCAGACGGCTACTCGGCTTTATACTATAAAACATTCTCAGAAATACTCTCTCCCATTTTCACTGAAACTTTTAACAAACTTCTAGATGGACATTCTTTTTGGCAAGAAACACTAATGGCAATTGTTTGTATGATCCCAAAACCCCTTTCTGATGATACTTCCTGTGTGAATTATCGGCCTATTTCTCTGTTAAACCTCGATATTAAATTATTAGCAAAAATAATAGCAAAACGCCTCAAAAGCATTATAGGAAAACTAATACATAGAGATCAAGTAGGCTTCATGCCAAATAGACAGGCAGGCGATAATATACGCAGGGCAGTTTTATTGGCACATATTGCTAAAAAACGGAAAATCCCTTTATGTTTTCTATCTCTCGATATTAAGAGGGCATTTAACACAGTATCCTGGCAATATATGCAATATTCATTACAAAAATGGGGTTTTGGACCCCACTTTTTAACATGGATCAAAGCATTATATAATAAACCCAAAGCCTATATAAAATATGCTGGATACAAATCTGAAGCCTTTAATGTCGAAAGAGGTACCCGACAGGGTTGCCCATTATCTCCCTTATTATTTGCCCTTATACTCGAACCCATGGCCCAATACATCAGAACAAACCAAACTATAACTGGCATTGAAGTAGGAGGTATTACACACAAATTATGTATATTTGCAGACGATATATTACTTTTTCTATCATCACCACAGGTCTCTGGTCCTAACTTAATACCAGCTCTTGATGGATTTGCAGCCCTATCCGGCCTTATGATTAATCCTAAGAAATGCCTAGTGCTTAATATTTCGCTCACAAACATGGAATTGATCCCGGCTAGGGCTGCACTCCCATTCACATGGGCAGAAAAATCAATCCCATATCTTGGAATTCATTTAACAGCATCTCATTCTGACTTATTCTCAACCAATTATCCTCCTGTATTAAGACAGATCACAAATCTAATAAAACAATGGTCACAACTTCCTTTATCCTGGATAGGGAAGATTAATGCAATCAAAATGACTATTCTACCCAAATTGCTTTATCTATTCAGAGTCCTCCCTATTCCAATTCCTTCCTATTTTTTGAGAATAGTACAAAAAAGAGCAACTTCGTTTATATGGGGCTCTTCTAAACCACGTATACCTATACACACACTACATCTTCCCAAAAATAAAGGAGGCCTGGGATACCCTAATTTTACTAACTACTACAGAGCAGCACATTTGGCCAGTCTGTCCAAATACCATGCAAAACAGGAAATCCCATTATGGATATTTATAGAGGCTTCAGAAAATGACCCTCTATTAATATCAAATTTATTATAGCTTGATCCTAAAGACCGCTTTAAAATTCATAATCCCATAACTAAACACTTCTTATCTCTCTGGGATAAACTAAAAACCAAATATCAGTTACAATCTCCACACAATCCTCTCCTTTCTTTTATCAGAAATCCGGCCTTTTATCCGGCATGGATCTACCCAAATTCTTTTAAAGCTTGGACAACATCAGGCATTCAGACACTAAATGACTTCATAGCATCTAAATCATTCCTTTCATTCCCATCGCTTAGAGAAAAATATGATCTACCAAACTCTGAGATATTTAGATATCTCCAAATCAAAAATTTCTATACACCATTCCTAAAGGGGGATACACCATTATCCCAATTATCAATTTTTGAATCAATCTGTACAAAAGATCCATTTGCTAAAGGTACAATTTCATCACTTTATAATCAATTATATGGAGTAGCAAATCTTAATAGACCCTCTTACGTTCAGAGGTGGGAGGAGGACCTGGGACGAACTTTAGAAGACACGGACTGGTCTAACATATGGCTCACATCTAAGTCATCTTCACCCAACATCTTAGCACTGGAGACAAATGATAAAGTCCTAACTCGCTGGTACCTTGTACCCGCTAGAGTGGCAAAATATTCACCTAATACCTCAGCTCTTTGTTTTCGAGGATGCCCAGAAATAGGCACATATTTACACATATGGTGGACGTGCCCAGTAATCCAAACCTTCTGGAAGGAAGTCTTCCTGATTGCATCTAAAATATTTAAAAAAATAATACAACCAGATCCATATTTAACCTTACTTAATCTAAAACACTCTCTCAATTCAAACTTATGATCCAACTAATAACGGCTGCAAAACAAACAGTGGCCAAGGCATGGAAATCTCCTACATTGGTACTAGCAGAAACAATTCACAGAATGAATAATACAATGTCCCATGCTAAGATGGTAGCCATCGATCAAAATCAAATTCCAAAATTTGAAAAACTTTGGCACCCTTGGATAAAACAACAGTTCCTGTCAAACTTCAATGACTCTGTCCTGTTGCCATGGTAACAGATTAAATGACTTACAGAGACACCCATTCTAAGGCTTCAAAGAGAACTAAAAAGAATAATAAACTGACGAGCGGGACAACCTTTTTCTTCTTTCTCTTTCCTTTTCTCCACCTTACGATTAAAGCTCATTATCAGAATGTATTTGACCTATATACACTCTACTTGTAAACAATATGTATAGTAGGTATAAATCATTTAAATACCTACAAAAGTAACTAAGGAAATGATATATACCTTTAATTTAGGTTTACGTGAACCCAATGTTTAATATTTGAAATTTCATGATATTTACCTATATAAACCCTACTGTAAAACAATGAGCTTACTTTATAGATCCTTGTAAACTTACTTTATGTATCTTTATAATATTGTATACTCAATAAACTTCTTTTGACAAGGAAACTTATATATTCATTAAGTCCTGGGTATCTAGTGGCATCCAGGGTATGTATCCATTTCGTCTCGAGTTGTAATAATTTTTGGTCTATGTAACCACCTCTAACATGTCCAGGGACATGTTCCAAAGCAGTAAACCCAATAACATGAGGGTCAAACTTATGATGATCTGCTACGTGTCGATTGATCGAGGTGGATGTCTTTTGCTTGTAGAGTGGTTTTATATGGTCGCGAATTCGTACATTGAATGAACGCTTAGTTTTCCCGACATAGAAACTGCCACAGACACATGTGGCCAGGTATACTATGCCTGGGGACTGACAGGTGACTTTATGTTTGATTTTATGGATTTGACCATTCGGAAGCGGTGTTTCACATGCATCATAAACAAAATCGCACAAATCGCAATTGCCACATGGAAATGTGCCAAAGGATGTCAGTGTCACATCTTCTCTAGGTGCATGATGACTAGCTGTGATCTTATCTCTTAGTGATGGAGAACGTCGATAAGTAATCTGGGGCTGAGATTGAATGTATTTCTTTATAGTCTTGTCTGCAGTAAGAAGGGGCCAAAATTTGTTCATTATTTCTCTAACTTCGTTGTGATGTCGTGAGAACTGTGTTTTTAGGCGGACAGGCTAAGAATTGTCCCTGTGTTTGTAGGAATGAATCAATTTCTTCCTATCAAGTTTTTTGACTTTGTTAAAAGCTCGCAAGCTCATTTTAACAGTCTGTGACTATATCCTCTGTTCTTTAATCTCCCATACAAGTCACGGGAGGCTGCAAAAAAATCCTCCTCGTGTGAACAGTTACGTCTGATACGGAGGTATTGACTATATGGAATGCTATTTAAGAGTGGTTTAGGATGCGCACTATTTGCGTAAAGGATAGTGTTTCCAGATGTTTCTTTGCGGTACAGAGATGAAAAGAGATTACCTTCTGGATCCAGTTGAATCTCTAGATCCAGAAAGGTGATCCTGTGCTGACTACATTCCATCGTAAATTTGAGATTGTATGAGTTAGTCCCTAGACTGTCCACAAATTGTTGAAGATGGTCATAAGTGCCAGACCAAAAGAATATAACGTTGTCAATATACCTGTGCCACGACACCACGTGGCACAGAAATCTGGCGAGGTCAGGGTTAGCAAATAGTTCCCTTTCCCACCCCCCCAGGTACAGATTGGCGTAAGATGGTGCACATTTAGTGCCCATAGCAACACCCTGTACCTGGAGGAAGTGGGAAGTGCCGAATAAAAAGTGATTTTGCGTCAAAATAAAATTTAACAAATCAAGAACAAATTGGCCATAGGCCTCAAATTGTGGGCCCCTTTCTTGTAACAGATGAGAGATTACCTTGATGCCTGTACTGTGAGGTATGGTATTGTACAGACTCTCCACATCTAGCGCCACCAGCCAAACATCGGGCGGTAGGTGTAGAGTTTCTAAAATATGAAGGAGATGTATAGTGTCCTTAACATAAGAAGGAAGTGCCAAAACGTGTGGATTTAAGTATTTATCAACAAGCGCACTTGCATTTTCAGTCAGACTTAGACAACCTGACACAATAGGATGGCCAGGAGGACACTTAAGAGATTTATGAACTTTGGGTAAAGCGTAAAATGTGGGTATTTTAGGGTCCTTTACATTAAGGAATTTCCAGGTATTGGCATCAATAGTCCCTTTTTGGTACGCAGAAAAAATAGGTTCGTAGTATTCAGTGGCAAAATTATCAATCAAAGTACGTGAAATAGGTCGGTATCAGTTTTTATTGTCCAGGATGTTGCGGCACATGAGTTCATATGCCGCAACATCCATAATGACCACATTCCCACCCTTATCAGCCGGCTTGATTACCAGCCCAGGGTGGTTCTGTAGAGATTTGAGAGCCTGTTTAAGGGCAAGAGACAGATTAGGTGGATGAGAAGAGGAAAATTTGTGGTGTTTGATAGTATAAGAAATTTGTTCTACAAAAGCCCAAATGTTTGGGTTAACTGAGAGGGAAGGGAAGAATTTGGATTTAGGTTTAAAGGAGGACGGAGGAGGAAAGGAAACACCGGAGACCACAATGCCACCACAGTCGAGCTGTAGTTGGCATTCATCATCTACCCGTCCCCAGCGTGTCTTTACCCACTCAGACCTGGCCCAGGGTATGTCCATGGAGCTTGCTGCATGTTGGCATGTCCATTTGGGCCCCCCCCTCCCCTTCATACCATCCTCTGGCCCCCTCTCGCCGGACGAGATCCATCTAACATCGGTTTGTGGCCCCCCCGGATATGATATGGATACACTCTGGTGCTCTCATCTGGGCTTATGTGGTACTTTGGCTGCATGGACACTCAAGGGCATTGCTTTATTAGCAACTGCCCGCTCTCAGCCACTGACACCTGGCGATCTGCTGATCTAACCATCTCCAGGGTACTGTTCGTCTTACAGTACTGCGCTGGGTCTGTAGCGTGTTCACAACGCTACATGTGACCTCACCGCTAAGCCTCCTGGTCTTTGTAGGCCCGGCGGCTCTGCCGTGCAGCGCATGCGCAGTGGTGATGTTTGTCCGCTCACACGTGCAGTGACGTCAGACGCTGCACGTGTGTGGGGGGCATAAGAACGCCGGCTCCCTTCACTACCATACCGCCGGGGACTCACAGGACACGGACGATTCATCTTTATCTGGCCAAGGTATATATATACACATTTTCCATTTAAACTCTTTTTGGGCTAGTATGAGCCCTCCCTTTTCTCCCCCTGGATCTGATTCTTACAAACACTTTATCCTTTTCAGTGCACTGGATCACACATTTGATCCATGTGTCTTCATATACCAGCTACTGAAGTAATCTACTATACCATTTTTTTGGTAAGTTCAATACACTTTTTTGCCTTATGTTCTGAATATACCTCAGAACATTTACAGCCATGTCCCCATATTTCCAATTATTAATTATTCATCCATGTTGGCACGTTCCTTTTATATATGTCTCCTTTCTTCTCCCTCTCTCTCCCTCGCTTATTCTCATTATTTCAGATCGAATATACTTCCTGATTCTATTCTCCACATATGGCTTAATACATTTGGTATATGTGCATCCATTGTCCTGTATACAAACTTAAGAACTAAATATAGTAAGTATGAGTCTGAGACTATGTTAGTCCAATCTTTGATATGTATAGATGTGGACCCCATTTACTTTGGGGGTTCCACTTTACTTTCATTTATATTTAATTTCTATAAATACTATATGTGGATATCTCCCTGCCAGGTTCGTTCCTTTCTGCCCCCTGCAGCCATCTATTGTACTCTGCGTTTTGGGAGTGGTTCCGAGGTTGTCCGTGTTCATACCTGGTCCCTTCAAGGTAGTCACAAATTTCTTCCCCCTGTGGGTGATTTGGATCGGGCGGATGGGTGAGGGATGTTTTGTGAATGTGCCGTATAGCATCTGTGGCCATTCCTTTGGGTTTGGAGTGATTGGTTTCATGCATGACGGCTCGCAAACATAGTAGAAAATATTCCTTAAATGTTTTAATGCACTTTTCATATTATTGCATTTGTAAGGCTGCATACAAAATATCTGACTGTTATTTTTTCTATAGATTATAGAGTAGCGCATTAGGTAAAACCATATGTCCCTGACGAAGCCGTTTCCGGCAAAACATGTAGGACTCCTTTAATACCTATTCACGGGACGGGCCACCACACTCCCAGGCCGAATCTCGTTGAAAATCGCTACCAAGGATTTTAAATGGTCTATTTTTTGATGCACACCTAATCTCTGTAATCTGTATAATTTGTTTTTTAGGACTTTTGTTAATAAAAATATATGTTTTTACCTTAATAAGGTTGTTGTCTTTGGCACTGCTATAATCCCTATATACCTTCCTCCCTCTTTTGATGATTTTTACAAATCTTGGGATGAGGTGCCGTATATCATAGAGGATCACCCAACCACTTACCAGTTCCTGTTAATAGCTGTTATCACAGATCCTGGTTAAGTGCAGTCCCACGAAGCCAATTTCTCAGGCTCCGCAGGAACTGTACAGACACTGAATTATTTATCACACAAGCAGGTGTCCTAAAACAAAAATTTATAGATAAGGGATATGATAATGCCAACTTAGACTTTGAGATCCAGAGAGCTATGAATATGGAAAGGAAACTGGGGATGTTTTGAGACATGACAACATTCTAGGCACATTATTGCCAGAAGAAGCCAAGGTTATATTTAGGGAAGCACCATCCCTACAGGGTCGGATAGCCCCTAACGTCATTAATCCACCCTCTCGTCCGTCCTTTTTTCATAATATGACAGGCTTCTATCCCTGTAGAAAGTGTGTGGTGTGTCTACATAATAATCTTGAAGGGCGCAAAGTCACAGAATTTTCATCCACGGTTACTGGGAAGAGATACACTGTGAAACCTTTCTGCACATGTAGTACAAGATACATTGTGTACCTCATTACGTGCCCTTGTCATAAACAATATATAGGCCGCACCACTAGAACGTTTACAACGAGAGTAGGGGAACACATCGCCTTAATTAAAAGCAGGGACCCCAAACACACAGTACCCAGACATTACAAGCAATTTCACAACAGTAACCCCGCAGGATCACAGTTTGTCATTATAGACAAATATGTTCCGCCATGGAGGGGGGGAGCCAAAATTAGAGGGGTCTCCCGCCTCAAAATGTTTTGGGCATACGAATTACAAACTTTCTCCCCTCAAGGCATGAACGTTGAAGTAGATATCAATGCCTTTATAGATGAATCTTGACTGATATATTAAGGGATATGCAGTAGCATCCTATATGGATGAATCATGACTGATCAACTACGGGATATACATTGGCTGGATACCTCATTTAAATTATACCTTGTCTAAATAATTTATGTTAATTTCAACTCTTCTTTATATATGTCTTTTTTATCAGTGCATTCATCCTAAATGCACAGGTGATTTATTATCTTATGAGATACAACAGGATGTAAATGTCATAGAGTGATGAGGAGGGAGTTATGTGACTGGTTATCCACCCATCTCCTTTCTCTGGTTGAGAATCCATCTCCACATTTTTTTGGGTCCCTATATCCATAACGGATTGGATCCCTATAAAGCGAATGATGATAGATTCGATATCTCATTAGAAATTTAGCATACACCCATTGCGTACACTTCTGTTGTATTTCCGGTTGGTGTATTGCTATTTCCTGTGTAGTTCCCTCTTCCCCCCCTTACTTTCTCCTTACGTCAGTTCTGGACAAGCGCGATGCTCTTCGGAACTGATGGTTGTTTACATAGGAGACGTGCCACGCTGTGTGCATGCGTCGCGACGTAGTGACGATGCCACGCCGTGCGCATGCGCGATATGTATCATAATAGAACGCAAGGCGATCTGCATTATGCAGTACGTTCCGGACGCTGTGACGTGGGGTCACAGCTCTAGATCATTGAAGATACACTGTTATGACACCACGAGGCCCAGGGGGTTGGATCATGGGAAAGAGAGGCTTGGAACGCACTCAGGTCCGCCATTTTGGAAGACCCCGGAAGTGCTAATTTACAATGAGTCAGGGAGCTGGATTCTCATTACAGGGGTCCTTGTCCCTATATAAAGGAGTCTGGCTGCAGTGGGTAAGTACCCCAGACGAAGTCCTGTGTGACGAAACACGTCGGGAGGACTCCACTGCCGCCATTTTTAACACACAAGCGCTTTTTTATCTTGAGATGTAAGTGTTTCTCTTTAAATAAAATATTTATGGTTTACTGAATTACACTATATGGCCCCCTCTTCATTTCATGTGGGTTATGTCCGAGGACGCTTAAGCCTCTATATGGAGAAGACGCCCCTGGGAAAGAACCGCTAGGATTCCACCTTCTGCCACATGAACTGACCCTGGCCTGTTTTATCAACCACGCTACTGCCTACCACTTGGACTGCTTGCACGTGAAGTGACCCTGGCCTGTTTTAGGGACTATGCTTTTGTCTACCACTTGGACAGATCTGTTGCCCTGCTACTGTAGTACACAGGGGTCCCTCATATGTGAGGGGCTCCAGAATTGTTTTTCTGGATAGAGAAAACTATTTTTTCTTTGTTTTCCCAGGGTTTCGGAATTACCGGATTAGGGTCTGGAGTCCGGAGGCTTCATAGAGATTTGGGTGGGTCGAAGCCTCTACCCCTGTGCCCCTGTGCACAGGTCTTACCTGATTGCGGCCCTCAGCCTGATGCTGACTTACTGCCATCATGCCTCTGCCTGCCGCATGAACGGACCACACCGCTACCTGGACTATTCAAATAATTAGCTGTAGCAAGAGGCAGTATGTTTATGAAGGGCTGGAGAGCGGTACAATGAGTGTCTGCAGGTAACAGTGTACCAGGACCAATATTATGGCTGTGCTGGCTGTCTCTGCCTGGACAATTTCTATGGACTGTGCTGTGCTGACAATATCCTTGTGCTGACTATAGACAATATTCCTGCCTGCTACCTGGATTATTACTATTGCTGTTGCTAAGCACATCCCTGCCTGCTGCCTGGACCAGTGCTTTCCTCTGTGGATACTACTAAAAGCACAGATAATGCTTTTTTTTTACCCTTTCCGCAATATAATTTATTTTGGATTGTAATTCTTGTATGTACATGCTATGTGTTAGAAATATGAAGGGCCTTCAAAAATGATAGGTTGCCATTAAATTATATATGTCATTTATGCTCCTAGAATGCCTGATGGTGCTACTGGGATGTTGGGCCTCTGTATGTGGCCAGGCTGTGTAAAAGTCTCACACATGTGGTATTGCCATACTCAGGAGGAGTAGCAGAATGTATGTGTCATCTTTGCTATGTACATGCTATGTGTTGGAAATACCTGATAAATGGATAACTTTGTGTAAAAAAAATGCGTTTTCATTTTTTTCCCACATTTTCCAAAAACTTCTGGGAAAAAAATGAACCGTTCAAAAGACTCATTGTGCCTAATAGATTATACGTTGGGGTGTTTGCTTTCCAAAATTTGGTCATTTTGGGGGCAATTCCATTGTCCTGATGCTCCAGGGCCTTCAAAAGTGTAATAGGTGGTTGAGAAATGAGATGTGTCATTTATGCTCTTAGAACGCCTGAAGATGCTACTTCAATGTTGGGCCTTTGTATGTAGCCAGGCTGTGTAAAAGTCTCCCACATGCGGTATTGCCATACTCAGGAGGAGTACAGAATGTATTTTGGGGTGTCATCTTTGCTATGTACATGCTATGTGTTGGAAATACCTGATACAGTGGCTTGCAAAAGTATTCGGCCCCCTTGAACTTTTCAACCTTTTGCCACATTTCAGGCTTCAAACATAAAGATATAAAATTTTTATTTTTTGTGAAGAATCACCAACAAGTGGGACAAAATTGTGAAGTGGAACGAAATCTATTGGATTTTTGAAACTTTTTTAACTAATAAAAAAATGAAAAGTGGGGCGTGCAAAATTATTCGGCCCCCTTGCGTTAATACTTTGTAGAGCCACCTTTTGCTGCGATTACAGCTGCAAGTCGCTTGGGGTATGGTCTCTATCAGTTTTGCACATCGAGAGACTGAAATTCTTGCCCATTCTTCCTTGCAAAAAAGCTCGAGCTCAGTGAGGTTGGATGGAGAGCGTTTGTGAACAGCAGTTTTCAGCTCTTTCCACAGATTCTCGATTGGATTCAGGTCTGGACTTTGACTTGGCCATTCTAACACCTGGATACGTTTATTTGTGAACCATTCCTTTGTAGATTTTGCTGTATGTTTGGGATCATTGTCTTGTTGGAAGATAAATCTCCATCCCAGTTTCAGGTCTTTAGCAGACTCCAACAGGTTTTCATCCAGAATGGTCCTGTATTTGGCTGCATCCATCTTCCCCTCAATTTTAACCATCTCCCCTGTCCCTGCTGAAGAAAAGCAGGCCCAAACCATGATGCTGCCACCACCATGTTGGACAGTGGGGATGATGTGTTGAGTGTGATGAGCTGTGTTGCTTTTACGTCAAACATATCGTTTTGCAATGTGGCCAAAAAGTTTGATTTTGGTTTCATGGGACCAGAGCACCTTCTTCCACATGTTTGGTGTGTCTCCCAGGTGGCTTGTGGCAAACTTTAGATGAGACTTTTTATGGATATCTTTGAGAAATAGCTTTCTTCTTGCCACTCTTCCATAAAGGCCAGATTTGTGCAGTGTACGACTGATTGTTGCCCTATGGACAGACTCTCCCACCTCAGCTGTAGTTCTCTGCAGTTCATCCAGAGTGATCATGGGCCTCTTGGCTGTATCTCTGATCAGTCTTCTCCTTGTCTGAGCTGAAAGTTTAGAGGGACAGCCAGGTCTTGGTAGATTTGCAGTGGTCTGATACTCCTTCCATTTCAAAATGATCGCTTGCACAGTGCTCCTTGGGATGTTTAAAGCTTGGGAAATCTTTTTGTATCCAAATCCGGCTTTAAACTTCTCCACAACAGTATTATGGACCTGCCTGGTGTGTTCCTTGGTCTTCATGATGCTCTCTGCGCTTTCAACAGAACCCTGAGACTATCACAGAGCAGGTGCATTTATACAGAGACTTGATTACACACAGGTGGATTCTATTTATCACCATCAGTCATTTAGGACAACATTGGATCATTCAGAGATCCTCGCTGAACTTCTGGAGTGAGTTTTCTGCACTGAAAGTAAAGGGGCCGAATAATTTTGCACGCACCACTTTTCAGTTTTTTAATTGCTAAAAAAGTTTAAAATATCCAATAGATTTTGTTCCACTTCACAATTGTGTCCCACTTGTTGGTGATTCTTCACAAAAAATTACAATTTTATATCTTTATGTTTGAAGCCTGAAATGTGGCAAAAGGTTGAAAAGTTCAAGGGGGCCGAATACTTTCGCAAGCCACTGTAAATGGATAACTTTGTGTAAAAAAAATGCGTTTTCATTTTTTCCCCACATTTTCCAAAAACTTCTGGTAAAAAATGAACCGTTCAAAAGACTCATTATGCCTCATAGATTATACATCGGGGTGTTTGCTTTCCAAAATGGGGTCATTTTGGGGGCAATTCCCTTGTCCTGGTGCTCCAGGGCCTTCAAAATGTAATAGGTGGTTGAGAAATGAGATGTGTCATTTATGCTTGTAGAATGCCTGAAGATGCTACTTCAATATGGGGCCTTTGTATGTGGCCAGGCTATGTAAAAGTCTCACACATGTGGTATCGCCATACTCGGGAAGAGTAGCAGAATGTATTTTGGGGTGTAATTTGTTGTATGCGTATGCTCTGTGAGAGAAATAACCTGTTAATATGACAATTTTGTAAAAAAAAAAAAATCTTAATTTTGCAAAGAATTGTGGGAAAAAATTACAACTTAAAAAAACTCACCATGCTACTTACTTAATACCTTGGAATGTCTAAACAGGGGTCCTTTGGGGGGTATTTGTACTTTCCTGACTTGTTAGTATCTCAAAAAATTAGAAAGGCCTTCAGTACATCAGGTATTATCAGGTGTGATCAATTTTCAGTGATTGGCACCATAGTTTGTAGACTCTATAACTTTCACAAACACCAAATAATTTACACTTATTTGGGTTATTTTTACCAAAGATATGTAGCAGTATACATTTTGGCCAGAATTTATGAAGAAAAATTACTAATTTGCAAAATTTGCAAAATTTTATGACAGAAACAAAGAAAAAGGCATTTTTTTCACAAAATTTACAGACTTTTTTATTGTTGTCAGACAATGGCTTGTTAGACAATGATAATAACTATTCATTTAAAGCTGAATTACAACTTTTTTTCACTAGTCTGAATGGAATCATCAAATCCAGCATAGATCATACCTCTGTACCAAGAGAGAGAAAGAGGGGGGAGAGAGAGAGAGAAAAAGGGGGTGAGAGAGAGAAAGAGGGAGGTGAGAGAGAAAGCGGGGGGTGAGATAGAAAGAGAGAGGAAGAGGGGGTCAGAGAAAGAGATAAAGAGGGGGCGAGCGATAAAGAGGGGGTGAGAGAGAGGGGGATGAGAGGGGGAGGGGTGGTCAGTATGTCTTCTGTCTGAGCTTCTGTTGATAAATGGTCAGTCCGATCTGCAGCACCTTCATCCATCACCTCACTACTCAGAACATCCCCAACCACACAGCACATTGAGTAGTGTAGAGGGTAGAGCCCCACACTCTGGTCTGGTCTCTTCAGCCTTGCTAGTCAGAGATAGACTATCAGGAGGCTGCAAAGTAGAATCCCTGCCCATATTCTCTCCCAGGTGCAGCGCTTGGCTACTAAGGGTGATGGGTGGGGTTTGCCAGCTACAATGAAAGTGGGGGAGTCAGAGCGGGACTTGCATGGCCTGATTGAGCAAATAAAGCACATTTCTGGTGCCCAATTAGCGCCTAACTTCTGCCCCATTAGGGACTAATTTCTCCCTACAGCACCCCATCCCGCTTCACTCACTGTAGCTTACAAACCCCGCTTGCTACCTCTAGCACTAGAGCATCGCCCAAAAGTACCTTTAGAGTATCAGGAAGCTGCAAGGAATCTCTGCCCATATTTAATTCTAGGGGCATTGCTCCAGTCCTAGAGGTGGTGGATGGGGTATGTCATATAGCGAGAGAGAGAGAAGCGAGAAAATTAGACGTTAATGTGACACCAACTATGAGCCCTTTTAGCCTATTGCAGTCGTGCTTTTGTCTCTGGTAACCCCACTTCCCCTCTGACCTTTAAGAGACTGAATATCGGTGGCCATTCTGCCTTGCCGCTTTGCCAATGGGGCGCTGGGCGGGTACAATTTAGTTGATGGTGGGTGTGAGTATAGTGCAGGTTAGGGAAAGAGAGGAAGTGTGTCATGTGACTATTAAAACACCCATAGAGCTGAGCTTGATATACAGTGTACAGTACATAGAAATAACATTCCCTCCTATGAGCCCCCGCCACAGTCCATTCTTTTTTAGGCGGCTGGGCTTATATTAAGTTAAGGGCCTGGAGCTGCAGCTCCAATATCCTCTATGTTAATCCAGCCACCCTGAGCATTCAATCCTGCCCAGTCACACCAACAGAAAGAGACCAATCCTCCCAAGTCCCACCTCAATGATCACAGTATTAGTCAAGAAGGAAACACCTTCATACATGGCCTATTTTGAAAGGTAGCTTTGCTGCTGCTGGGCAGGATTGAATGGATCACAATTAGAATTTAATCCTGCCCAGTTAAATATGTTTACCGGTGTGAACAGGGAGAACACCACCCTTCAGGTCCTGCCCACCGAGAGCCCTGCTCTCTGTGAAGTGATTAATTTACAAATGAAGAAAACATCTTCATAATAATATCCCATAGCCCTTCCTCTGTAGTCTTGCAGCCATTATTCTTTGGCATGCTGCAAGACAGGAATGACACAGGAGGAGTTATGACATATTTACACCTTTCACCACCCACACGAAGGCCCAGAAACACCCACAGTAACCCTAGGACCCACCCACATTATCTACCAGAACTGGTACAAGTGACTCCCATAGCCCATCCTGAAGCTACAGAGGCTCAAAGGATCATGAGATATGTAGTATCAAGACTGGCAAAGGAAGGAACCAGGAAGTCAGATCACTTACTGTAGATATTTAGCCAGGAGAAGAAGTGACATCACAGACACAGAAACTTGTGTATACAGCTAAATGAGGTAAAGTTACACACAAACTGACAGTGGGGTTATGATTCATTTACATGAACAATGCATCTGTTGTTTTGGGGGGGGGGTAGCTGGAGTTCTTCTTTAATCACCATAGTTCAGGGGATCACTGAAATAACCATAAATTGTATTAGAAGGGAATGCAGAGGACGTAGGGCTTTACAGATCTGTCCAGTTGGCCAGGAAACAGTATTGTCCAACCATAATACTTACAGTGAAAGGATTAAACTCTAAGAATAATATTTACGTATTTGCTCCAGTTTAGTTTGTTAAATAGACAATTGAATTAATTTGTTATGTCTGTTGGATACAGCCAAGAAAGAAATACCTGTTGACTCTGCCAAAAAATCCAGTGTTTCCAGTGTCCTGTGCACTCTGCATAGATATCTCAATTAATGCTATTAAAAAGTGTATAAAGACTACAAAACACCTCCCCCTCATGTTAAAGATGACAATAGAAAGAGCCTTTCTATAGTTCTAATATATTTCTGTCCTAGGGTTACAGCATTGCTTTTACAAAGCTGCAGTAAGGTGAGTGATTATTATCATCCTAGGATGTGAGGTTCAGTTCCATCATACGCCTTACATCCTTAAGAACGAAAAGGTTAAAGTGAGTGAACATTGTCACTCTTGGACCGGAAGTGTGTAACTCCCAGGATTACCAGATAAAGGTAAGCAAAAAAAAGAGAAAACTGATGCAGACACCACATCCAAAGATTAGTAACCTACAATACATTACATGTTTGTTATTGGGTTTAAATACACTATAATGTGATAATTTCAAAATTAGGTTATATTTGCAACTAAGAAAATGAAGTTGCATTTGCTATAGAATGTTAATACATGAAGCTTAAAATGACTGATGATTATTTACCAATAATGTTTTAACCTTGCTTGCTTGATGAATATCCTTAATCCTGACAACCTTTTTAAAAAGCATTTTGCTACCTTTATATTCTCACATCTAACTTTTGTTGAATCCTCGTTGGACAACGTTTTTTTTTTTTTTTTTAGAATTTTCTATTTTTTTTTTTTCATTTTTTTTGTTCTAAGAATTATATTCAAAATGTTAAAATGTTACCCTGTATACCAGGTCTACTAATGCCCTGGTACTACATAATAATTTTAATTATATCTATGGAGCATATTTATAAACTGTTTAAGGGCTGAAGTGCAGTGGCTGGTGTGCGGTGTAATCCAACTGAGTTTAGCGCAGTGATGGAGAGTTGAGCTCAGCGGATCACACTGTCCCCTTTTTTCCTAAATTAACTTTCTATGTCACACTGACATCTCATAAAGTTATATTGCCAGCTACGCGGTGCAAGGCAGTGGATTGCAGCCTTGTCACATCTGGTGTGAACCAATCCTAAAACTCACAGCAATATAACATGTCATACATGTCAATATAACATTTGTCCCACATTTGCTCCTTTGCAACACTATTTTCGAGTCCCCAACAATAATAAATCCACATGTGGGAAAATGACAAAAATTGGGGTGGCATGGGTCACTTATCCTGAAGCACCTGCCTTAAGGAAAACAGCCTAATGAACTGTGACAGAGCACATCTTTAGAACTAAAATAACTTACAATGTGCCCTTTTAGCTTTTCTTTTATGTTGAAAAGTTGCCATACAGTAAATACCTGAATCTATAACTCTGTCTTTTTCAATTACAAAAAGATATATAGACAAAGATGAAGCCATGTGGAAGACCAAGACAGGTACAATATATATTGTATATCTGAGAAGTTGAAAATGTATTAGGACAAAAGTTAATATATATTCTTTTTTTTCATTTTGGTCTTGCCTGATGTTGTTCCTTTTATTCCTTTTCCTCTCACCATTCTATGTTCTGACCTCTATTTTCACTGTTTTGTTCCCAAGGTTTACTTTGTCTGTAGTACTGAAAGCTAGAACTTTTGTCTATTATATTTTTCTACTGGGATTGATAGTATATTGAATTCCAAACAAGCAGATCTAAATCATCAGGACAATAGCAATTCAGTTTCTTGGCACAATATTTCATGTTCAATGTAAAAAAGTACCTGCCTTCTAAAAGTACAGATAACTATCAAAGCATTTATTGTCCATGTGTTAATGTTCAGTTAGAATAATATAGACCTTGATAAATTTAACTGTGACCTGATTAATATGACTGTATTACCAGTGTGGCTATAAGTGCTGGGGTACATTCATTAACCAGTTGCCAACTGGGCACTTATACCCCTTTCTGCCCAAACCAATTTTCAGCTTTCAGTGCTCTCACACTTTAAATGACAATTACTCAGTCATGCAACACTGTACCCATATAAAATGTGTGTCCTTTTTTTCATACAAATAGAGCTTTCTTTTGGTGGTATTTAATCATCACTGGGGTTTTTTTTGTGCTAAAAAGGGAATAGAAGACCGACAATTAAAAAAAAATAATAATCATTTTTCTTTGTTTCTGTTATAAAATTTTGCAAATTCGTAATTTTCTTCATAAATTTTGGCCAAAATTGATACTGCTACATTGCTTTGGTAAAAATAACCCAAAAAAGTGTATATTATTTGGTTTGTATGAAAGTTAGAGAGTTTACAAGCTATGGTGCTAATTATTGAAAATTGATCACACCTGATGTACTGACGGCCTATCTCATTTCTTGAGACATAATAAGCCAGGAAAGTACAAATACCCCCCAAATTACCCCTTTTTGGAAAGTAGACATTCCAAGCTATTAAGTAAGAAGCATTGAAGTTGTAATTTTTTCCCACAATTCTTTGCAAATAAAGATTTTTTTTTTTTAACAAAATTGTCATATTAACAAATTATTTCTCTCATACGGCATATGCATACTTGCAACTACACCCCAAAACACACTCTTCTTTTCACAAAGCTGTCAATTTAAAAGATATTTCCAACACATAGCATGTACATAGCAAAAATGGCACCCAACATACATCCTGATACTCCTCCTGAGTATGGCAATACCACATGTGTGATACTTTTACAGAGCCTGGCCACATGCAGAGGGCCCAACATTAAAGTAGCATCTTCAGGCATTCTAAGAGCATAAAGTACACATTTAATTTCTCAACTACCTATTACAATTTGGAAGGCCCTGGAGCACCAGTGCAATAGAAATGCCCACAAAATGACCAAATTTTACAAAAACAAACACCCCAACGTATATTCTATGAGGCATAATGATTCATAATAAAAATAACACATTTTTTTTTTTACACACAGTTGTCCATTTATACGATATTTTCAACGCATAGCATGTACATAGCAAAAATTACACCCCAAAATAAATTCTGCTACTCCTGAGTATGGTGATACCACATATGTGAGACTTTTACACAGCCTAGCCACATACAAGGCCCAACATGCAAGGAGCACCATCAGGTGTTCTAGGGGACATACATTACACATCTATATTCCTCACTACCTATCGCATTTTTGAAGGTCCTTTATATTTCTAACACATAGCATACACAGACCAGGAATTACACTCCAAAATGAATTCTGCTGAGCAAAGGGTAAACCAAATATTACCTGTGGTTTTAGTAGTGCAGTTGTCCACAGAAGGAGAGTGCTGGTCCAGGCAGCAGACAGGGACTTGGTCAGTGACAGCGAATGGAATTGTCCAGGCAGTAGCCAGGGCAGCAGGCAGGATACTTTCCATATACAGTCCAGGGTCAGTGCAGGCAGAGATATCATCAGCAATGCCAAAATATTGGTTCTGGTAGTAGGCAGGAACATGGTCCATAGTACAGGTAGCAGGCAGACGTGTGGTCAGTTCATGCAGCAGGCAGAGGCATGATGGTAGTAAGCCCTACAGGCAGTAAGCAGAAGTAGGGCCTTAGTCAGGACAGAATGGGGACAGTGGTAAAGGCTTCTCCATCCAGAAAAAACAATACTGGAGCCCCTCACATATGGGAGACCCCTGTGTTATGAATCCCACTACTCCAGTAGCAGGGTAAAAGATAAGTCCAAGAGGCAGGCAAAAAACATGGTCAAATAGTCCAGAGTCAGTTCTGGAGCAGGAAGAGGTATGTACAGAAGTGGTAGGCAGAAGCGTAGTCGAATAATAGGCCAGGGTCAGTCCCGAAGCAGGCAGAGGTATGCACAGTTTAGACCGCAGGCCGAATAACAGGCCAGGGTCAGTTTAGGAGCATGCAGGGGTATAAGGGGTGTGAAAGTAAATGGCAGGAACTGAGGATTACAATTACCATACTTCACTAATAATGTAGAGAAGTATGGTAATGGTGGAAACAGTCACCTATGCAGAGTCCTGGTTGGGAAGGACACTGGGGACAATAATAAGAGGTGTCTCTTCTAATTCCTCCTCTGGAGCACACCCAACATTTTTGGTCCATTTGTCTGGGAGATATTTTGTTAGGAAAATTGCGTTCGGAGAGTCTGCTTTTCACAATCTGATTGAATGTTTTCTGGTGGGCTATTTGGGAATAAGGGCAGTGATGATTTTCACCTGATAGCCAAGGAAGCATTTGGGTCTTTTGGTGGAGTTGCAGTATATTATCCTCTTCTGGACCGCCCCATGTTTACTGCAGCAGGGCAGTCCGTCTGCATGAAATTATGTACCTGTACATGATTCATGCCCATGGGTAGGGCCTGTCTGTGATCGAATTTGATTCAGAACTGATCAATCATCAGGTCCAGGCCAATGATTTATGGCCTGGATCTGCTGATTGGTTCTGACGAATGGCAGAAAGCTCTGTACCTGTGTAATATGAACACAGGCACAGGAAATGATGCAATCTTCCCCTGTGAAGTCCTTTTTGGTTCCAGCATGAGAGAAAAGAGCATCTACAGTGAGTACAAGCACTACACTGACATCAGAACACAGCCGATTAAGTATGAAGAGGCTACTTTGCAGATCTTCCCAGATTTAGCAGCGGAGACCTTCGCCAGGAGAAGGACTCTTAAATCCCTGTTAGAGCACCTGAAGATGAATAACATTCATAACAATTCATAACAATATTCTTGGGGCTTCCCAGCCTGCCTAATAGGGAAAAAAGAAGGGAGGTCGGCTATTCTTAGATATCCAGAAGATATGGATAGCTTCTTCAACAGACTGGTAATACCACAAGTAGAGATACCAAGCTGGTGGAAAGCACAAGATAGTACCCCACCTGTGAAAGAATCAAGATGGCATCTGATTACAAAAAAGAAACTAGCTGTGATAAAGAAGATTCTGAAGGAATGGGAAATTTTAGCAGTGATCAGCTCACTTCCCACAGGGAAAGCGCCAGGACCTGATGGCCTGACGGGAGAATATTATAAACAATTTGCCAATCATCTAATCCCACACCTAAAATATATATTCAATAGTGCTGCCTACTCTTCTAAGTTCCCAAATAAATCTCTGAATGCATTAATATTAACGCTACCAAAACCAGGAAAGGAGCCGAATGTTCCCCAAAATTTCCCTCCAATATCACTACTCAATCTAGATCTTAAAATGTATCTTAAAACTGTAGCAGCAGGATTTCTGGAGATTATGCCCACCCTCATACACAGAGACCAGACTGGTTTTACTAAAGTTAGACAGGCACTGGATGCCACTAGAAGAATGATTAACCTGATCCACCACAATGCACACACAGGGAGGGGCCTGATGTGGGCGTTGGATCAGAATGGATGCTGAGCCCGTGGAGTTCCCTCCAGTGTGATGAAGGCATAAGGAGAGGCCGCCTTCCTACCCTCCACAAACCCCCTAGCCCCACGTCAGTCCCCTGGATGACCTGTGCCGATAGGAGGAACCGCAATAGCGCCGATGGAGGAGAGTGTGCCTTTTCCTCCCCATGCTGTGTACGAATCCTGCGCTCACTTACCCCGGACAGCTGGTGGAGAGAGGAGAATCACAGTGGTGGAGAGCGGCGGAGAGTGGCTTGAATCCCTGGAGCACAGTGCATGCATTTGCAGCTAGACGCCACCGGAGGGAGCAGAGAGACCCAGGAGGTTCACAAGGCTCACGAGACGCTGGTGGCAGAGCGGAACAAGAGCCGAATAAACAAATGCATCTGCAAAAGTGTGTACAGGAGCAAACCCCCCTACAGTGAGCGCCAGCCTAGGTACCATTAAAAAATACTAATCTTTTTGGCTCTATACACCACCACAATGGATTTGAAATGAAATGAACAAGATGTGCTTTAACTGCAGACTTTCAGCTTTAATTTGAGGGTATTTACTAGGAATGAGCTTCGAGTTCGAGTGCCGCGGAACACCCTTTAAAAGTCTATGGGAGAAATCAAAAGTGCTAATTTTAAAGGCTTATATGCATGGTATTGTCATAAAAAGTGTTTGGGGACCTGGGTTCTGCCTCAGGGGACATGTATCAATGAAAAAAAAGTTTTAAAAATGGCAGTTTTTTCGGGAGCAGTGATTTTAATAATGCTTAAAGTGAAACAATAAAAGTGTAATATCCCTTTAAATTTCGTACCTGGGGGTGTCTATAGTATGCCTGTAAAGGGATGCATGTTTCCCGTGTTTAGAACAGTCTGACAGCACAATGACATTTCAAAGGAAAAAATGTCATTTAAAACTACTTGCGGCTATTAATGCATTGTCGGTCCGACAATACACATAGAAGTTCATTGATAAAAACGGCATGGGAATTCCCCACAGGGGAACCCCAAACCAAAATTAAAAAAAAAATGACATGGGGGTCCCCCTAAATTCCATACCAGGCACTTCAGGTCTGGTATGGATATTAAGGGGAACCACGGCCAAAATTAAAAAAAAAAAATGACGAGGGGGTCCCCCTAAATTCCATACCAGGCCCTTCAGGTCTGGTATGGATATTAAGGGGAACCCCTGCCAAAAATGTTTTCCTTTGAAATGTCATTTTGCTGTCAGACTGTTCTAAATACGGGAAACATGCGCCCCTTTACAGGCATACTATAGACACCCCTCAGGTACCAAATTTAAAGGGATATTACACTTTTAATGTTTCACTTTAAGCATTATTAAAATCACTGCTCCCGAAAAAACGGCCGTTTTTAAAACTTTTTTTGCATTGATCCATGTCCCCTGGGGCAGGACCCAGGTCCCCAAACACTTTTTATGACAATAACTTGCATATAAGCCATTAAAATTAGCACTTTTGCTTATTCATGTTCGTGTCCCATAGACTTTAACGGTGTTCGCTTGTTCGAATAAATTTTTAGCCTGTTCGCATGTTGCGGTGCGAACCGAACAGGGGGGTGTTCGGCTCATTCCTAGTATTTACATCCAAATCAGGTGAACGGTGTAGGAAATACAACAGTTTGTATATGTGCCTCCCACTTTTTAAGGGACCAAAAGTAATGGGACAGATTAACAATCATCCATCAAACTTTCACTTTTTAATACTTGGTTGCAAATCCTTTGCAGTCAATTACAGCCTGAAGTCTGGAACGCATGGACATCACCAGATGCTGGGTTTCATCCCTGGGGATGCTCTGCCAGGCCTCTACTGCAACTGTCTTCAGTTCCTGCTTGTTCTTGGGGCATTTTTCCTTCAGTTTTGTCTTCAGCAAGTGAAATGCATGCTCAATCAGATTCAGGTCAGGTGACTGACTTGGCCATTGCTTAACATTCCACTTCTTTCCCTTAAAAAACTCTTTGGTTGCTTTTGCAGTATGCTTCGGGTCATTGTCCATCTGCACTGTAAAGCGCCGTCCAATTAGTTCTGAAGCATTTTGCTGAATATGAGCAGATAATATTACCCGAAACACTTCAGAATTCATCCTGCTGCTTTTGTCAGCAGTCACATCATCAATAAATACAAGAGAACCAGTTCCATTGGCAGCCATACATGCCCACACCATGACACTACCACCACCATGCTTCACTGATGAGGTGGTATGCTTTGGATCATGAGCAGTTCCTTTCCTTCTCCATACTCTTCTCTTCATATCACTCTGGTACAAGTTGATCTTGGTCTCATCTGTCCATAGGATGTTGTTCCAGAACTTTAAAGGCTTTTTTAGATGTTGTTTGGCAAACTCTAATCTCGCCTTCCTGTTTTTGAGGCTCACTAATGGTTTACATCTTGTGGTGAACCCTTTGTATTCACTCTGGTGAAGTCTTCTCTTGATTGTTGACTTTGACACACATACACCTACCTCCTGGAGGGTGTTCTTGATCTGGCTAACTGTTGTGAAGGGTGTTTTCTTCACCAGGGAAAGAATTATTCGGTCATCCACCATATTTGTTTTCCGTGGTCTTCCGGGTATTTTGGTGTTGCTGCGCTCACCGGTGCGTTCTTTCTTTTTATGGATGTTTCAAACAGTTGATTTGGCCACACCTAATGTTTTTGCTATCTCTCTGATGGGTTTGTTTTGTTTTTTCAGCCTAATGATGGCTTGCTTCACTGATAGTGACAGCTCTTTGGATCTCATATTGAGAGTTGACAGCAACAGATTTCAAATGCAAATAGCACACTTGAAATGAACTCTGGACCTTTTTATCTTCTCCTTGTAAATGGAATAATGAGGGAATAACACACAGCTGTTTGAATGAACCTGGGAGAGCGAGAGTGCCCCGTGAGCCGATCCTACGCCCCGAATACCCATCATGCCCCTGTATACAGGTGGAGAGAACACTTAATTGTTATACTCTGGATATATAACGGTGAATCATTGGAGGTCATCACTTTGCCCCTTCTGTGTGGGATAAAGCCTTAAAGCCAAGCACGAGAGTGTGAGGCAAGAGGAGCTGGTGAGTTTATACGCCTAAGGGGAGTGGAATCACAAGTCACAGAGGTGTGGTGGAAGATTGATTTATTGAAGATCTGCACCGTTATCACATTATGGATTATCACTAATGATATTACGTTCTACACATCACTTATTGATGGACTTTTTATATTTGTGTAATATTTTTTTTGATTTAAAAGTCTTTTTCAGCACACTTTTTCTGTGCTCATAGAGATCCTTTATTCACGTAATGAACATTGTTTTTTTGGACACAGTTCACATTGTGTTGATGCAGTCTAGTGTAAATTAATATTTACCTTTTCACTGTTATTTTAGGTCAATTGATTTAGTGCTGCTATTTGATTTCATTATTGGTTGGGGCTAGTTTATGGTGAATCATTTATTGCTTTTCACAAAGCTGAAAGTCTGCAGTTAAAGCACATCTTGTTCGTTTAATTTCAAATCCATTGTGGTGGTGTATAGAGCCAAAAAGATTAGAATTGTATCGATGTCCCAATATTTATGAACCTGACTGTAGAACCCCCTGTAGCGAGAAGCAAGGTGACAGAGGAGGAAGTCATAATGAAACCTAGACAAAAAAAGCAATTACCAACTAGGGGAGAAATGGCGGAAATGTTTGCAAGGCTGGAAATATCTATAAAGGGAAAAATAACAACCTTGCATTAAGATATAAACCACATATTAAAAAGGGTTGAGGACACAGAAGAAAGGTTGGACACTCACGGGGACGAGATAAAAATACTTAAGGCATAGATGGAAGGGATGCAGAGAGATCAGAGGCATATGATGTATAAAAGGACCAAGAAAACCAGAATTGAAGGAAAAATCTTAGGATCAGAGGTTTGGAGATGCAAGGGGAAGGCGAAGATCTGCAAAAAAAATGGATAAAATATTCGGTCACATGTTGGGTGCACCTGGAGCAAATAGTAAAATAAAGTTCAAAAAGAATCCACAGGTTTAGAAAGCCCACAGAAATGGCAGGAGATGTCCCAAGAGATGTTTTCGCAAGAATCTATAGTTTCCATGATAAAGAACAGATAAGGGCATACCTGAAAACCAACCAACCCGCTAAATATGGGGAGATCATTCTGCAGATATTTCCAGACCTGGCAGCAGAGACCTTGGCCAGGAGAAGAACCCTCAAACCGCTACTTGAACAACTTAAGATGGAAAACATCCAATATTTTTGGGGATTCCCAGCCTGCCTAATTTGATGTAAAGAGGGCTATTGCAAATTCTGCAATAGACTGGATGTCCTACTAGTGGAAATCCCAGGTTGGTGGGAAAAACAGGAGAATACAGACAACATAGCAGAACAACAGGTTTGGCATCCGGCCCTGAAAATGAAACTGTCAGGAGTAAAGAAGAAATAAGATTGAAGAAAAAAAATATACAGGGAATATAAAAAGATGAAGGGGGACTGGGACTGGACATGGGGGGGGTGGAGGGAGTGGGGCGGGCACAGGAGACCCCAAATTTAGGGGGAGTATCGGTCCTGCCCAATGACCACATTTAGAGCGCAACCTCTAGGGGGACGAACCGTTGGGCCGGGAGGAATTCGGAGGGCCACAGTTCACTGGACCTTGGGGAGGCCAATTTCCCTCACTTGGGAAGGGGGGAGGGAGAGGAATGGGAGGGAAATGGGGGGAGGGTTGGGGGTAAGGGGGGAGGGTAGAAAATGGGTAGGAAGGGGTACCTACTTGAAAAGGTATGAAAGAAGATCAAGAAGCACCGCCTTTTTTTTGCTTGTTGCGCTCCATAGAAAACTCCCATATATGGGGAAGGGAAGTCAGAAGAAGAATGGGATATGGTGGGGGATGTAATAAGCAAAGATGTCTAATTTAAACATAATTTCATATAATGTACGCGGATTAAATGCTCCTATAAAAAGTGCTAATATAATAAGCAAATTAAAACATCTTAAAGCCAACGTGGTACTGTTACAGGAGACTAGGGATGAGCCGAACACCCCCCTGTTCGGTTCGCACCAGAACAGGCAAAAAATTTGTTCGAACACGCGAACACCATTAAAATCTATGGGACTCGAACATGAATAATCAAAAGTGCTAATTTTAAAGGCTTATATGCATGTTATTGTCATAAAAAGTGTTTGGGGACCTGGGTCCTGCCCCAGGGGACATGGATCAATGCAAAAAAAGCTCATCTCCACAACCCTTGCCCGGTGGTTGTGGGGGTCTGCGGGCAGGGGGCTTATCGGAATCTGGAAGCCCCCTTTAACAAGGGGACCCCCAGATCCCGGTCCCCCCTGTGTGAAATGGTAAGGGGGTACAAAAGTACCACTACCATTTCACCAAAAAACTGTCAAGAATGTTAAAAATGACAAGAGACAGTTTTTGACAATTCCTTTATTTAAAGTCTTCTTTTTTCCATCTTCTTTCTTCTATCTTCTTTCTTCTATCTTCCTTCGGTTTCTTCCTCCATCTTCTTCTGGTTCTTCTGGTTCTTCCTCCGGTGTTCTCATCCGGAATCTTCCTCCACGGTGTCTTCTTCCCTTCTTCTTCTCGGGCCGCTCCGCATCAATGATGGGAGGCTCCCGTTGTGTGACACTTCTCATCTTCTGAAGGTTCTTAACCACTTCATATCCGGGCCATTTCTGACACTTCGCTCCTACATGTCAAAAATCATCATTTTTTTGCTATAAAATTACATAGAACCCCCAAACATTATATATGTTTTTTTAGCAGAGACCCTACAGAATACAATGGCGGTCATTGCAACTTTTTATCTTGCACGGTATTTGCGCAGCAATTTTTCAAACGCGTTTTTTTTGGAAAAAAAACAGTTTCATGCTTAAAAAAAAAACAAAACAGCAAAGTTAGCCAAATTTTTTTGCATTGTGTGAAAGATGAAGTTACGCCGAGTAAATAGATACCTAACATGTCACGCTTCAAAATTGCACACGCTCGTGGAATGGCGCCAAACTTTGGTACTTAAAAATGCCCATAGGCGACGCTTTAAAATTTTTTACTGGTTACATGTTTTGAGTTACAGAGGAGGTCTAGGGCCAAAATTATTGCTCTCGCTCTAACGTTCGCGGCGATACCTCACATGTGTGGTTTGAACATTGTTTTCATATGTGGGCGGGACTTACGTATGCGTTCGCTTCTGCGTGCAAGCTCACGGGGACAGGGGCGCTTTAACATTTTTTTTTTTTTTTTTATTGTAAATTTTACTTAAAATTTTTTATTTTGACACTTTAAAAAAATATTTTTTTTTTTGATCACTTTTATTTCTATTACAAGGAATGTAAACATCCCTTGTAATAGGAATATGACACGATCAGTCCTCTTTACAGTGAGATATGGGGTCAATAAGACCCCGCATCTCACCTCTAGGCTGGGAAGCCTAAAATAAGAAAAAATAATAAAACGATCGCCGCTTCACAACCGAAGCGGCGCCGTTTTTTTGAATGCAGAGGCCGGGCGTGACGTCATAACATCGCGCCCGGCCTCCGAACGATCATAGAGACTCCGGCGACCATCTGGTCCGCAAGAAATCTCTATGGTGAACATCCGGCGCCGGCGGATCCGCTATCCGACTCACCGATCGCTGAGGTGAGTCGGTAGTAGCACCGGAGGGCGGCGGGAGGGGGGGGTGTCCCCTCCCGCCGCCCGTAAGAACGATCAAGCGGCGGAACAGCCGCTATGATCGTTCTTATGGTGTACGGAATCGCCGGCTGAAAATGCCGGTATCTGAATGATGTCTGTAGCCTCAGACATCATTCAGATATAAGCCCTGAAAGTGGAGGCCGTCATATGACGGCCTCCGGATGTCAAGAGGTTAAATAACGGAGGGCGGGGCCACCCGGTGACCCCGCCCCCTCTGACACATGGGGACTTGATGGGGACTTCCCTGTGGCATTCCCCGTGATGTCAGAGGGGGGGCGTGGTCACCCGTTACGTAAAAATTTTAAAGACATATTGATTCCTAAAATGTGTTCCTATATGTGTTCCTATATGAATGGGATCTGGCCTAAATGTGAGATGCGGAAGGAGGCATTGAAGGCCACTATTACTATCATTCCGAAAGAAGGTAAAGACAGTACACTCTGCTCCAGTTATAGACCTATTTCACTCCTAAATACAGACACTAAGCGTGAAGGTACTCACAGGGATGATGAAAATAATAATGAACGATATAGTGCATGCAGATCAGGTAGGCTATATCCCAGGAAGGAAGGGAAGTAGGGCACCAGGACTACTCCTGTCAATGAACACTGAAAAAGCATTTGACAGGGTAGACTGGAGCTTTATGCAGAGTACATTGGAGGCAATAGGATTGGGATCGAAAATGATTAATTGGATAAAAGCATTATACATCTGACAAATAAGTAAAAAGCAAATAAAAAATGTGAACTGCACTAAAAACAAATGCAATTAATGTGACAATAATATGAAAATAATAAGACACATATCCTTGAAAGATAACACTGAAGTAATCAAAAAACATGAAATCAAAATAAAATTAAAAATTAATCCCAGTTGAAAAATAAAAGTCCAAAGGAACCCAAATAATATCCAATAGTAGGTGCAATAGAACTCATCAAATACACCCTGTGAGGAATCCACCACCAGAAGGATTACACGCTTACCAAAAGCAAGCTATGAATCAGCTTGTAATGGAATCAGATGTCCATTCGATGTAGGCATCCTAATCAGACCTCACCATGGGGGGGAGACAGGCAGGATGGCTCCGTCAAATGGGTAAATCGATAATCAGCAAAGAGGACCCAAAAAGATGAAAAAATGAATCTCCATAGTGTAAATCAGTCAAGAATGATTTTATTTAAAAAAGAGTTACACTTACACAAAAACGTATATCTAAGGCAGAAAAATGAAGGTAAAACACAACAGCCGGCCAGCCTGCAGACACCAGTTCAGGACGAGGTACTCAACGATCAGCGTGTCAACCATCCGACATACGTTTCATCTTAGAAAGACGTCGTCTAGGGAACATCCGACCTTCAGCAAGGGTGAAGGCAAATGGGCCGTTTCGGGACCGTTCAATATGTATAACGACACTAGACAGGGGTGTCCACTGTCCCCCCTACTGTTTCTGTTGGCACTGGAACCCCTCTTGATGGGGATAAGGCGGGACCCGGACATTAGGGGGATTAAGGTAGGGGAGGAGGACCATAAACTAGCGGCCTAAGTGGACGATATTTTTTTTTTATAACTAGCCCCAGGATAACCCTCCCAAACTTAATGAAATCCCTAAAAGAGTATGGCGAGATATCCAACTTCAAAATGAACCCGGCCAAGTCAGAAACCTTAAGTATCAATGCACTAAAAATAGATGAGCACACTTATCAAAGGGGCTTCCCATTTGTTTGGGGCAAAAAAGAACTGAAGTACTTAGGTGTCAAGATAATAACATCCACTGAGACACTATACCAAGTTAATTAAAGCAGAACTGAACAGAATTACAACAGGACAGCTATCTTGGGGGGTAAGAATTAATATTTTTAAAATGGTAATTCTACCTAAAATTATGTACAAGATGCAAATTCTCCCGATTCCACTCCCTCAGGCATACTTTAAAACAATACAAATGATGTTACTAAGATTTATTTTGAGAGGGAAAAAATCATGTATCAGTTTGACACAGTTGATAAAGGACACGAGGGGGATTAGGGGCACTGGACCTTAGAAATTATTATAATGCGATAATTATTTCATGAATAATAGAATGGGCAAAAAATAACAAGGAAAAGAGATGGGTAAAAATGGAAAGCACGATTAGTAACGTCACAATGGGGAAGATAATATGGTTTCCCAAACAATATAGAGAAATTAGAAAAGAGACACACAGTATCACCTGTAATGCACTAAAAATATGGGATAATTTACACAAAAGGGAAAAATGGGGATACAACTCACCCTTGATAGCACTAAAAGATACAAAATACTTCACACCGGGGATAGTGAAAATGTTTGGCAACTGGATCACACAAGAGAACACACAACTGAAAGATGTAATGATGCAAGATAAAATGTGCACGTATCAGGAATTAAAAAACAAAAGTGAACTGATGGTGATAGATAGATGGCAGTATAGCCAATTGAAACATTTTATTGAGGCACTGCCCCAGCCCATTAGATCGGCAGGGAACCTACTTCCCCTGGAGGAATTATGTGCAGATAAAGGAAGGAAGAGGGTGATCTCCAGGATCTATAAAATACTGATCGACATGAAAGGACCGGAGATACCGCCACACATCGAGAAATGGGAGAAGGAATTGGGAACACAGGTGAAAGACTTGGAGATTAGGCAACTATTCAGGAGGGTTCACTCCACGGCGGTAAATAGTAACATGATAGCATTAAACTATAAGTGTTTAGCCCGATGGTATATAACCCCTGATAAGGCACATACATGTCAAAGTTAAACATTGCAGTTATGCTGGCGGGGGTGCAAAGAAATTGGGACTATGGCCCATGTATGGTGGTCATGCCCCAAAATTAAAAAATACTGGGGGGAGATCAGCAAATAATTAGAGAGATAAAAAATATAGATGTCCCAGACGACCCTTGGGGGTGTTTATTCCATGGAATTAGAATGCCAACTAAGCAATACATGAGAACTTTGCACCCACAGCTCTTAAACGCCGCTAAAAGCCTAATACCTAGTCGCTGGCAAGAACCGGAAAGGCTCACATTGAAGAACTGGTGCAATAAAATAAACAAAATCCAAAGCCTGGAATATCTAAGGTTTAGCGATGAGGAGGGAATGGAGGAGTTCAAAGAGAAATGGAGGGAATGGGCAGACTATAAGCATTCAATAAGATTTGCAGAAGTGATGGGAGCATAACTCAAAAATTAGAACAGGAAATAATAAATTAGATATAAGGAAGGAGAAGAGGTGAAAAGCTGAGCACAGATTTGGGGCAAGAAAGGGAGATGGGCAGTGCGCATGCGCGAGAGTTCCAACATGGCTGCTTGAGCCAGGAGCTCCGCTTCACCCCGGAACGCCGAGCCGCACATCAGCCGCCTCAGCCCACTACCAGGCGAAACAACACCCCACCCTAGCAGGGGAACCCCAGAGGACCTGACGGGGATGTCCGGGCCACCAGCGAGACGCAATCTCGGCCCCCAATTCGCCTCAGCAGGTGCGGACGGGAGTACCAAGATGGCCGCCAGCATGGACGGGCCGCTGCAACAGGCAGGCATCCACTCAAGGAGCCAGGAGCACAGGCCAGTACTTTCTCCCCCGACCCTGACCTATGCACAGGCGGCACAGGGACCCCCCCAATTACCCCTGCAAGGCCCCATGAAGCCCCAGGCCACAGTAAAGGCCTCCACAGAGCTACTGAGCCACACACAACAGGAACTGTACTCACAGGCCCTCCCTGCACAGGCCCATCTTCCTCCTCCAGCTACCCAGCAATCAGGCTTCTCAGTAACTGACCTCTCAGCAATGCAGGAAGACATGTTTGCTAAATTCTCATCCCTATTAGAGAAAGGACTGGCTAATACAGCAAAACAGATTACCAACACTATTAAAGCGGACCTGTCCAATTTAGGCACCAGAATTGAAGCCATTGAGGATAAAGTAGAATGCACAACCACTAGAACCAACCAAAACGCAGCGCACCTCCTGACCATTCAAGATCAATTAGATGTGGCCCTCTCTAGGATCGACGAGCTCGAATATAGGTCCAGGAGATATAACTTTCGAATCAGAGGCCTCCCGGAAACTTTTACAGACATCCCTTCCACGGTTCAGGACATTATTGCTGCCCTTATTCCTAATATACCGCCCCAGCGTCTTGAACTGGACAGAGTACACAGGTCCCTTGGACCCTCCAGACAAGATGGCTCCCCAAGGGACATAATTGTCAAGCCGCACTTCTTTGCGGTAAAGGAAGAGGTCATGCATCAATCACATCAAAATCCTAAGCTGCAACACCAGGGACATCAGATCCAGATTTTGCTGACCTCGCTCCTACAACTATTCAAAGACGCAGGACGCTAAAACCCCTCCTCACGGTCCTCTCTCAACGGGATATCAAATACCGCTGGACCTTCCCCTTTGCTGTAAAGTTTGCCATTCAGGGCAAGACCCACTCCTTTGCCAGTCTCCCTGAAGGGGAAAGATTGTTTCTCGCCCTCAAGCTAATCTCCAAAGAGGCACCAATGGACTTTTCGTCTTCCTCCTCGGGTTCCACTAAACGTCTACCTCCAGGCAGCCCCGTATCCCCACTCTGGATGAAGGGCCCTTCCAAGAAGAGCAAGGATGGGAAACCACCCTAAGGGTCGCCTAACTCATCATTCTCCTTTAGTCTCTTCAGAGACGTCTACGGGCCAGTTGCCCTACCAGTTGATGGAGCAGGAGCTCCAAACCTTCTCACGTCTTATGGACATGGAGGACCCTACATCTAGATTCACATTGAGTTTTATAGTTTTGCATCTCATTACCCACCAATGTAAACTTGCTTCGACACAGGAGGTCTGAAACCAACATTTACCATCTTTTTCTTCAACTTGCATCCTCCGAGAGCCAGTTAACTAAGCTTGCAACCTTCTCAGTAGAAGATGACTTTTTTTAGAAAATAAGCTCCTCCATGAAGACAGCGGTTCCTCTAACATAAAGGATAGGCTACAGGACTAGATTTCAACTGTTAATTATTCTTAGTCATTTCCTAATTCAGTTAGGAGTCACGGTTTGTCCGAGCTACCCAAATATCTTCCCCACTTTTGGAGGGAGGTCCTGTTCGCAAGGGCATTTTGGCCTTCCTCGTTTCCCCGGGACCCCCCAGGAATTCTCTCCCATCGAGTTAGATAGGGGGCGGGGGGGGCTATTAAAGGTGGGAAGGGGGTGGGATTCACAGGTTCCTGGTTGTTTGTTCCTTTTTTGGGTTGAATATTTTTTCAGGCGTTCAGAGCCCGGAAAATCGGGCTGACACTACAGTTATTATGATTTCCATATATGTGTGTATATTTTATGGTTCAAATTTGACATAACAAGGGTCCGGGGTGGAACCCCTGTGCCTCCACTTGATCCCAAAGAACCAATGATGTCCTTTGGTGTCGGAACTTCAGACGCCCCTCCGGGCGGCCTGAAATGGTTCATTGGGGCTATAGCGGATTTCAATTCGCATAACCCCAAGGGTATTGCTTGGTACCCATATCTGTGTTTATGTTCTTGTTTGTCAGTAAGTCTCTTTTCTTTTTCTTCCCCAACTCATCCCTCTTCTTTTTTCTAGCCATCCCATGGGGGGTTTCCCCTCACGCCCTAGAGTCGGTCCTGATAAAATTCCGCACAACTTGGCTTAAATCCAGTAATAGAAGACTTCCAAGGGTAAGTGACTGCTTGATTACTGGAGTCTATCCCCTCTGCTCTTATGGCTGACCCGAATGTGAAGGGTAATAACCTCAAGATAGGTGCACATAACGTCCAGGGCCTAAACTCTCATAGGAAAAGGAGACTCGCACTGGATCATTATAAATCCCTGAGAATTGACGTGGTGCTTCTGCAGGAGATGCACTTCCACATCCGGTACACCCCCAAGTTTCTCCATGCACACTTTCCATCATTTTATTTAGCGAATGCCCCTAATAAGACGAAGGGGGTGGCTATTCTCTTCTCTAAAACTAGCAAATTTTCACATCTTTCTGATTATAGGGATCCAGAGGGCAGATTCATTCTGGTGAAGGGCACCCTGGAAGGAGTTTTATACTATTTTGTTTCCTACTACGCCCCGAACAAGGGCCAAGCGTCTTTCTTCCAGAACCTTTTCACAACTCTGGAACCGCTCCTGGAAGGTAAAGTTATCCTGGGAGGGGACTCAAATGTGGCGTTTGATCAGGGTCTAGACAAAACTAAGCCCCCTAAAGACCAACTCACATGCCCCACAAAACTTAGCACTAGGATCGCCAAAATGGTTCACTCTCAGGGCTTGGTAGACGTATGGAGGGAACTGAACCCCAATAAAAGGGATTACACGCACTTTTCCGCACCCCACCAATCTTACGCTAGAATTGATCACATCCTCACTCAGACAGCCCTCATTCCCTTGTCAACTAAGGCAGCAATACTAGACACTGCATGGTCCGACCATTCATTGGTTCTCCTTACCCTGAGAAATGTTCTGTCTGGGCGAGGAGGTTTCTTTTGGTGTTTAAACGAATCCCTTTTAGCTGACCCTAGCTTGGTCAAGGAAATAGCTAAATCCATCAAAGAATATTTCCTCTTAAATGATGTTGATAACATCTCCCCAGAAACCCTGTGGGCAGCCCACAAGGCAACCGTCCGAGGAGTTATAATTAGGCTAGCGACCATATTTAAGAAGGAGCGATTGATCGATATTCAAAGACTCGAAAAATCCTTCCTCCAACTAAAAGCGGAACACAAAAAACACCCGTCCAGGACCCTTTTAAGTAAACTTGACGCCACCAGACTCGAGCTGAATCTCGCTTTAACGGCTAAAGCAGAGAAAAATCTAAGATGGAGTGGAGCCAAATTTTACTGCCACAAAGACAGATTTGGCTCAATGTTGGCCTTTAAACTCACACCTAAATTTCGAACTATCTCCTTTCCCAAATTGAGGATAGCAGGACAACCTCCAACAGCAAATCCGAACAGTATTATGTCTGCCTTCCACAATTTTTATGCTACTCTCTACAACCCACCTCAATCTGAGAAAGGCCCCTTAATTACTAAGTTCCTACAGAATTTACAACTTCCCTCACTCTCCAAAGAATGCAAAGACTTAATGGAAGGAGCCATCACTGAGGTGAGATTAGGGAGGTAATTAAAGGTCTTAAATCTGGCTCTGCCCCTGGGCCAGACGGCCTCTCGGTCCCCTACTATAAAGAATATAGCGATATCTTAGCCCCATACCTGGCAAAGTTTTTCAATTCCAAAAAGACAGGATCCCCCCTGGAACCCCAACTGAACACAGCATTTATCTCAGTGATCCCCAAACCGAACAAAAACCATGAGGAAGTTGAGAATTACAGGCCCATATCCTTAATTAACAATGACCTCAAAATTCTTACAAAAATTCTAGCCAACCGCCATTCCTCTTTCATCAAGCTTTATGTACACAAGGATCAGGTTGGTTTTATACCCGGTAGGCAAGGACCTGATCAAATCAGGAGAGCTATAGATATCGTATCCATTCTACAATCTAACTGGGAAGGGGGGGCGAAACAGGATCCTCTTGCTGGATCTCCACAAAGCTTTCGACTCGATCGAATGGCCTTATCTTTTCTCCATATTGGAGAGGTGGGGCTTCGGACCCAACTTTATAGGGACCCTTAGATCGTTATACTCCACCCCACAAGCGGTGATACGCTTACAAGGCCAATATTCTAAACCCCTAACCCTTTCAAGAGGCACTAGGCAGGGATGCCCACTCTCCCCCCTAATTTTTGCTATTGCAATCGAAACATTAGCAATAGCAATAAGAGCAGATCCCAACATTCAAGAGGTCTCCTGTGGTGACCAGGTCCACAAATGTGGGTTGTTTGCGGACGATATGCTCCTTTTTATCACGTCCCCAACCACCTCCCTCCCAAACCTATGTAAACTCCTGAAAGAGTTCTCGAAGATTTCAGGGTTAAGGGTCAATTATGCCAAATTTTCAGCCTTAAACATATCCCTTAATCCAACCATGTTGGCATCCCTGCAGAGTGCCTTTGAATTTAAATGGAGCGACTCCTACATCGACTATTTAGGGATAAGGCTCACAGCTAAAACAGAACTCCTTTATGCAACCAACTTCCCTCACACATACCGCAAACTCGAGGCTGACTTATCCAACTGGGCTAAAGGGGGTTTATCCTGGTTAGGGAGGATTCATGCAGTCAAGATGACTTTGCTTCCGAGGCTCCTCTACCTCTTCAGAGCCATCCCTATAAACATCATTAAGGAGCACTTGAAATCGTTCCAAAGAAAGATAATAAAATTCATTTGGGGGAGGGAAGGGGTACAGACTTCAACAGAGCACTTTATACTTAACTAGACCACAAGGGGGATTAGGTCTCCTGCAGCTATTTTGGTATTACCAATCAGCCAGGCTAGCCCAGATCTTGACGGTATACGCGAAGGCTGAGAGACCAGATTGGATACAGATAGAGAGACAGGCAGTTCCCTCTTTCACTATAGACTTTCTTTTGTGGGTCCCCCCCAAAAAACGTCCTCCGATTTTGTCCCCTATCCTTTAGCAATCTTTTAAATTATGGGATTCTCTGAGAAACCTACAAACCATAACTTCCTACAGACACCCACTTGCTCACATTTTCAATAATCCTGACTTTCCCCCGGGAACTGACATCAAAGCATTCCGCTGGTGGTTGGACAAGGGGATGTACCGGATTGGACACTACTTCACATCAATGGGGCCTATCTCCAAGGCCTTCTGTGTGAATCAATTGGAGATGCCTGGCTCTGAGAGCTTTCGTTTCCAGCAGATTAGACACTTCCTCACTCATATGGGACAGGACAAAACATCAACCCACTCATTCACCCCTTATGAAATATGGTGCGGTCGGTCTACAGAGCAGAGGGGTGGAATCTCCATCATCTACCAGTCACTCTCTAATCAAACCGCCAAGACCCCATACATGTCAGCTTGGGAGACAGACTTATCCTTGGAGTGGGACCTAGAGAAATGGAGGGTCACCTTTAGTAGGGCATATAAGGGCATTTTGAACATCTCATTGATAGAGTCCAGCGTAAAGGTCATCACAAGGTGGTACCTTCCACCGGAAAGGCTGGCCAAAATGTTCCCATCAACTGACCCCAGATGTTTCAGGGGGTGTTTACTCAGGGGCTCCTTGGCCCATATCTTTTGGGAATGTCCACGGTTGAGGCCTTTCTGGAGAAGGACTTTTCACCTGATTAGGAAAGTCACTGGAGTACAGATCCAGAGGACCCCTGCCTTAGCGCTACTAAATGACCATTTACCTAAGACTCTGAAACTTGCTCGTAAATTGATACACTTCATTTTGCTGGGAGCTAAGCTCTCCATTGCCAAGGCATGGAAACAACCCAAGGTGTCCTTCAAAGCAGCTATCCGCAAAATTTCTTGGATCATGGCCCAAGAGAAGCTTGCCAGTACCCTGAACAACACCAAAGAGAAATTTGAAGCTATTTGGGAACCCTGGGCGAAATTCATGGGCATTTCCTTGATTCCAGGTGTTGAACCATGAAGCGTCTGGCTGTCTCGGGGTCTGGGGGGACTCCTCCCGTGGATTGGCTTCCGACTACTCTCTCTTCTCTTTCTCTCTCCCCCCTATCCTTTCAACTTTTTCCTTTCTCCTCTCATTTGTCACTTGTCAGGTTGATCTATCAAGACGATGATTTGTCTGTTTTCGACCAAACCTGCAGTCGGGACCCCAAAGGAGTCTTGCTCCCAAGGGAAGCATACGACGTAGGTTTTTACTCACTTGTTCGCTGCCAAGAGATCTATAGCGTTAACTAATGGGGTGCAAGGGGAGGATCGAAGTGTTCCGCTCAGGCACAGTGTGTTCCCTATTGGGGTGCAGACGCTCTCTCCTTCCTCCCCTTCTCCCAGCCCTCTCAAGTTACAGGGTTCTATGGTTTAAGTGAACGGGTAATGGTTTATAAGGTTATTCATGTATGGTCACAGACCAGAGACATACCCATAACTACTGTCGTCAGTTGGATTTGTTACCCCTAGGGGGTCCGACTTATTCTGCTTTATATATACTTACTTAATGCTGATGATTTGTATGCCTTTTCTTGAAAAATCAATAAAACATTTTGAAAAGAAAAAAAAAAAAAGAAAAAAAAAAGAAAGGGAGATGGGGAGGTTTTAGGGATGAGAGGGAAGGGGGGAGGGGTAGGGGGTGGGGAATTAGGAACGTATTATGAATTGTTTTTTGCTATGTGATGTTGAGACGAGAGGAATACCTCGTCCACTGTAATGTGTTTTTATACGAAAAAAAAAACGAATAAAGAAAAGAAAACCTGATCCACCATGCATAATCCAGCGGATATCTTTGGACTCAGAGAAGGCGTTCGACGGGCTACACTGGTCATACCTCAAAATGGTACTCCAAAAATAAGGATTCAGAGATTACATCCTTAGCGCAATCATGGCACTATACTCCACCCCATCGGCCCAGGTGTTCACGGCGGCTATGTTTTCCCGACCATTTCCCATAACATATGGCACGCGTCAAGGCTGCTCACTATCCCCTCTAATTTTCAACCTACTCATGGAACCTTTGGCAGAACACATCAGATCACATCCATCCATCTCAGGCCTAACAATAGGAAGTGCATCTCACAAAATCAGCCTCTTCGCAGACGATGTAATACTAATGCTTACAAACCTGGCTTCCTCCCTGGCAGAAGTACAAAAATTCTGAATTGGTTTAGCAAAGTCTCATATTATAAAGTGAATATGACCAAATCATTTATTCTTGACCTAAAGCTTAACGCCACAACCAAAAACGTACTGCAACTACAACACCCATTCACATGGGCAGAAAAGGACATCTCATACCTAGGGGTAAAATTAACAAGTTCAGTTACTGTAAAAACCTCTACTCCACCAACTTTAAACCCCTTCTTCATAAAATTCAAACAGAATACCAACAAATAGCAAAACATGAACTTTCCTGGTCAGGGAGGCTTGCAGCCTTTAAAATGACATGTCTCCCACAAATACTGTACATATTCCAAAGCCTTCCTATCCCCATCCCCACATCATTTTTCAGATCCCTCCAAACAATCTTTAACAAATTTCTCTGGAAAAGTAAAAGACCCAGATGTGCACACTCAAAACTCATTAAACACAAGCTAGCAGGTAATACAGGGTCCATAGACTTTGAAGACTATTATATAGCAGCTATTCTCACCCAACTACTTGAATGGTTCCATCCCAACCAAACACTCTATGGGGTCAAATAGAAAACCTCTCCCTCCTCTGTCCAAACCTAAAGAACTGGATAATAAGTACCCCTCTAGGAACCATCATTCTGTCCACCATTTCTCCATCCATGAAAGCTTCCAAGCATAGAAAAAAAATGATAACCCTCTCTGATTACTCCCCCTTTACACCACCCAATTAAATACCATTAGAATCTCTCCACCACATAATGCCAGATCTAACGTTGAGACGCTGGACCCACAACGGGATCCACTTTCTACAAAACTTGTTTCAAGGGAAACGGTCCAAACCCTTCTCCCTACTACAAAAAGAATTTGATCTTCCCTCATCAGAATACTTTACCTTTATAAGAATACACCACTGCCTACATACACTATCCCTTCCCCTTTACGCCATACCCCCAACGTCCTGGGAATTCCTAACAAACCCTATTTCACTTTTATAACCTCCTTTACCAAAAGAACACTTTCACTAAAATGCCCCTACATATCCAATCCAAAACAGACGTAGCACACTGCTACCCAAACAAACAGAGGCAACACGCCTTACAAACCATCTATAGAGCCTCAAAATGTTCAACCATCTGGGAACTCACACAGAAAATAGTGCTTTGATGGTATTTTACACCTGCTAAAATAGCATCCTTTAATCTCTTAATACCTGCTGGAGATGTAAAGACACCAAAGGTGACATGTTTCATGTATTCTGGACACGCAAATATGTCTAGAACTACTGGGAAAATATTTTCAAAATCATCTCAGACATAACCAACAAAACAATACACCCCTCAATCGAACTTGCAGTAAACTTCAAGAAAATTCCCAAGCCCTTCAGATATGTAACAACTCACATACTTTTGGCCACCAGACTAAGTATAACAAGACTGTGGAAGACTGACAAGATCCCAACCATTGCAATCACTATCGACCTATTGAACCTACACTTCAGCTTTGAGACAATAATGGCCGCCAGCAATGGTCAGGCCACCAAGACTTGAGAAGTATGGAAACCCTGGGCACAGTGATCTAGAGCTGCGAAATTCATGTAACACTCACATCTCATCCTTAATTCTTTCTTGACTGAGCAATGTGAATAGTCCATTCAGGTTTTGTTTTTTATCTATAAGTATATAGTACATTTTACCATACAATGTTACAAGAGTTAATACCCATACTAAGTATATGCACAATGGGTATTCTCTCCTCTTGGGACACAAAAGTGCTCCCATTTGGGGTGTCCGAGCAGGAGAGAAGATCCATGACATTGTCAGTTATCAGTATGACAATCAAGGCTTATGAGTCATATATGGCTCGATCCCTAAGCTAATCTGTTAGTTCACAATTTGTTTCTCATGTTCATATTACAAGTTCAAAAATATTGTTGCATGGCGTACAATGTCCACATTGTTATCTGTGTTTACCTATGAAAATGTATCAATAAAAACCGATTGAAAGTAAAAAAAAAAAAAATTTGCAAAATAAGAGGGAAAGGTGCTCTTACAAACACCTCATTAAGCAAAAATGAGCTAGTGGAGTAGGCTTAGTAGATATCAAGGATTATTATCTTGCTGCAAAACTTACCCAAATGAAGCGTACACACGACCGGACTTTCCGGCGGGCTAAGTCCGCCCGTCTTTCCGATGGACTTTCGCCGGAGTTACGGCGGACTTTCAGAATGAACGGACTTGCCCACACATGGACAAGTCCGTTCATTTTGAACGTGACTCGGGTACGACGGGGCTAGGAAAGGAAGTCAATCTTGCCGCTTTTATCGGCGAGATTGACACCTTGCGAGCCCCGTCGCGGGGCATAGCAGGCCCTTAGGTCTGGTATGGATTATAAAGGGAAACCCCCTATCCCGGAAAAAACGGCGTGGGGTCCCCCCTAAAATGCACACCAGACCCCGATCCGAGCACGCAGCCCGGCCGGTCAAGAAAGGGGGTGGGGACGAGCGAGCGCCCCCCTGCTCCTGAACCATACCAGGCCGCATGCCCTCAACATGGGGGGTGGGTGCTTTGGGCCCCCCCCACCCCAAAGCACCTTGTCCTCATGTTGATGAGGACAAGGGCCTCTTCCCAACAACCCTGGCCGTTGGTTGTCGGTGTCTGCGGGCGGGGGGCTTCTCGGAATCCGGGAGCCCCCTAAAATAAGAGGGCCCCCAGATCCCGGCCCCCCCACCCTATGTGAACGAGTATGGGGTACATGGTACCCCTACCCATTCACCTAGGGAAAAAGTGTCAATAATAAAACACACTACACAGGTTTTTAAAATAATTTATTAAACAGCTCCGGGGGGGTCTTCTTCCGGCTTTGGGGGTCCCTCCGGTTCTTCTCCCGGTGTCCGGTTGGTTCTTTTTCGCTCTCTCCGGCCTCTTCTCCCGGTGTTCCAGTTCTTCGGCTGGCTCCTCTGCTGTCTTCAGGTAGCTCTCTTGCCAGCAGAGGTCCGGACTTCTGGGCTTCTTGTCTTCTCTTCTCTTCTCCAGATGTTGACACAACGCTCTCTCTGGCTGGACTGCTCTCTGAGGGCTCCGTTGTGACTTATATAGGCGGAGACCCCGCCCCCTTATGATGTCACAGTCCCTGGGCATGCTGGGACTGTGACGATTTAGGGGGCATGGTCACTGGGTGATGTTGACCACGCCCCCTAAAACGTCACAGTCCCAGCATGCCCAGGGACTGTGACATCATAAGGGGGCAGGGTCTCTGCCTATATAAGTCACAACGGAGCCCTCAGAGAGCAGTCCAGCCGGAGAGAGCGTCGTGTCAACATCTGGAGAAGAGAAGACAAGAAGCCCCTGAGCTACCTGAAGACAGCGGAGGAGCCGGCCGAAGAACTGGAACACCGGGAGAAGAGGCCGGAGAGAGCGGAGAAGAACCAACCGGACGCCGGGAGAAGATGAACCGGAGGGACCCCGAAGCCGGAAGAAGACCCCCTGGAGCTGTTAAATGAATTATTTTAAAAACCTGTGTAGTGTTTTATTATTGACAATTTTTCCCTAGGTAAATGGGTAGGGGTACCATGTACCCCATACTTATTCACATAGGGTGGGGGGCCGGGATCTGGGGGCCCTCTTATTATAGGGGGCTCCCGGATTCCGATAAGCCCCCCGCCCGCAGACCCCGACAACCAACGGCCAGGGTTGTAAGGAAGAGGCCCTTGTCCTCATCAACATGGGGACAAGGTGCTTTGGGGTGGGGGGGCCCGCAGGGTGCCCCCCTCCCCCAAAGCACCCACCCCCCATGTTGAGGGCATGCGGTCTGGTACGGTTCAAGAGGGGGGGGGTGCTCGCTCATCCCCACCCCCTTTCTTGACCGGCCGGGCTGCGTGCTCGGATCGGGTTCTGGTATGGATTTTAGGGGGACCCCACGCCATTTTTTCGGCCTAGGGGCTTTCCCTTTATAATCCATACCAGACCTAAGGGCCTGGTATGCCCCGCGCTCGCCACAATAGGAAAATTTGTTTTTCCTATTGCAGCGAGCGCAAAATGCAATACCCTGCCCTCGCAGGCTTTCCATCGGACCAGCACACAGACGAGCGGACTTTTCGCCAGAAACTGAGTCCGACGGAAAGATTTAAAACTTGTTTCAAATCTAGGTCCAGCGGACTTTTGGGAAAAAGTCCGCCGGAAAAGTCCGCCGGAGCCTACACACGAACGGATTGTCCGGCAGACTCTGGTCCGCTGGACCAAGTATGCCGGAAAGTCCGACCGTGTGTACGCGGCATTATACTCTTATATCTTACAAACCTTTCCATAATGACTATTGCTTTGATGCAGGCTTGGAGTGTGTTCACACATGCTTCTGTCCACCCATACAAACAATCCTGATATCCGTACCTCTATTTTTACCTTAAACATCCTCATACTATACCTTTCTGCCAAAAAATGGTACAACTTAGGAATACACTGGGGTGAGGATCTTATTTGTAATGCAAAACCTAAATCTAAGCCTGACTGCGTAGAGATATGGCATACCCAACACAGAATATTACAAGTATATTTGCATCTCACACTTTTTATCTGAGCTAGATCCACCCAAAGGGCTAGAGATTTTTCACCTGCCCCATAGGCCCTGACAAAGGTATATTATTTTTTTTAACCTTCTTCAGAATAAAAAAAAAACTTTCAATAGACCCCTTTTGTCTGGGCATCAGACCTGCAACACAATTTAACAGCCTCCCAATGGCTTAGGGCACTTTACTTCACCTACAGTATAACCTATTATGTAAATCATTGGGAACTAGCCTGAAAGATTACTACTTGTTGATATATGAAGCTCTACAGGCTAGCTAAATGTTCCTCTATTCACTTCCCGCTGTGATGGAGAGGTTGCAGACAAACGGGTAAAACCTAACCTGCTTCTGGTGTAACACCTTCCATCTTTTTTCTGACATAACTGGCATTTTGACACTCTCCTTTACAGTGCTGGTGATTCTAAATTTAGGTATTGTGTGCCCAACCACACTGAGGTCATTGCTTTAATTAGTATCCACTATGAATATGAGAAATCACTTGCCATCAGATCAGACTCTACTGTATATCCAGATATATCCAGATTTGATAATGCTTGGAAGGCATGGGCTGGACCAAGTATGCCGGAAAGTCCGACCGTGTGTACGCGGCATTATACTCTTATATCTTACAAACCTTTCCATAATGACTATTGCTTTGATGCAGGCTTGGAGTGTGTTCACACATGCTTCTGTCCACCCATACAAACAATCCTGATATCCGTACCTCTATTTTTACCTTAAACATCCTCATACTATACCTTTCTGCCAAAAAATGGTACAACTTAGGAATACACTGGGGTGAGGATCTTATTTGTAATGCAAAACCTAAATCTAAGCCTGACTGCGTAGAGAGATATGGCATACCCAACACAGAATATTACAAGTATATTTGCATCTCACACTTTTTATCTGAGCTAGATCCACCCAAAGGGCTAGAGATTTTTCACCTGCCCCATAGGCCCTGACAAAGGTATATTATTTTTTTTAACCTTCTTCTGAATAAAAAAAAACTTTCAATAGACCCCTTTTATCTGGGCATCAGACCTGCAACACAATTTAACAGCCTCCCAATGGCTTAGGGCACTTTACTTCACCTACAGTATAACCTATTATGTAAATCATTGGGAACTAGCCTGAAAGATTACTACTTGTTGATATATGAAGCTCTACAGGCTAGCTAAATGTTCCTCTATTCACTTCCCGCTGTGATGGAGAGGTTGCAGACAAACAGGTAAAACCTAACCTGCTTCTGGTGTAACACCTTCCATCTTTTTTCTGACATAACTGGCATTTTGACACTCTCCTTTACAGTGCTGGTGATTCTAAATTTAGGTATTGTGTGCCCAACCACACTGAGGTCATTGCTTTGATTAGTATCCACTATGAATATGAGAAATCACTTGCCATCAGATCAGACTCTACTGTATATCCAGATTTGATAATGCTTGGAAGGCATGGGTAGGTTGGTGCAACAGTTGAACAATTGACTGATTACTACTATTATTATTATTATAATACAGGATTTATATAGCGCCAACAGTTTACTCCGTGCTTTACAATATGAAAGGGAGACAGTACAGTTACAATACAATAAAATACAAGAGGGCCCTGCTCATTATTATTATTAAAAAGGATTTATATAGTGCCAACAGTTTGCGCAGTGCTTTACAACATCAGGGAAGACAGTACAATTACAAAACAATTCAATACAGGAGGGATCAGAGGGCCCAGAGGACTCGCTTACAATCTAGAAGGATGAGTCAAGTGGAAACAAAAGGTAATAACTAGGGGGTGAGCTGATGGAGAAAATGAAAAACCAGTTGTTGTTAGGTGTGGGTAGGGTAGGCTTCTCTGAAGAGAAGGGTTTTCAGGGATCTTCTAAAAGCTAATAGAGTAGGAGATAAGCAGACAGATTGGGGTTGGGCATTCCATAGGATTGGAGAGGCTTTGGAAAAGTCCTGCAGGCGAGCATAAGAGGAGGTGATGAGGGAGCTAGAGAGCAGAAGGTCTTGAGGGGAAGGAAGAGAATGAGTAGGTTGGTATTTAGAGACTAGGCTAGTGATGTAGCTGAGGACTTGATTGTGGATGGCTTTGTACGTAGTTGTTAGTATTTTGAATTTAATTATTTGGCCGAGCGGAAGCCAGTGGAGGGATTGACAGAGAGGGGTAGCAGAGACAGAGCGATTGGTAAGGTGGATGAGTCTGGCAGCAGCATTCATGATGGATTGAAGAGGTGATAGACTATGTAGAGGTAAGCCAATGAGAAGGGAGTTGCAGTAGTTGAGGCGAAAGATGACCAGCTAATGAATTAAGAGCTTTGTTGTATCATTGATTAGAAAGGGGCATATTTTGGAGATGTTGCGGAGGTTGAGGATTTGGACAGTGATTGGACGTGGTGAAGGCGGGTTCAGGGTCCAGGACTACACCTAGAAACTTGGCATGTGTTGATGGGCTTATAGTTGTACCATCGATTTTGACAGAGATCAGGGGAAGGGGCATATGGGGGAGGAAAAATTATAAGTTTGGTTTTGGATAGATTGAGTTTGAGGAAGTGGTGTGACTTCCAGACTAATATATCTGATAGTAAATTAGTGATACGTGAGGAGACAGAGGGAGTGAGCTGAGGGGTAAAGAAATAGATTTGGGTGTCGTCAGCGTAGAGGTGGTATTGGAAGCCATGGGAGGCTATCAGCTGACCCAGGGAGGAGGTATAGATTGAAAATAGGAGAGGTCCAAGAATAGAACCTTGGGGGACCCCAACTGAGAAAGGAAGAGGAGAAGAGGAAGTAGAGTTGTAGGAAACGCTAAAGGTGCAGTTGGATAAGAAGGAAGAGAACCAGCGAAGAGTACAGTCACGGAGACCAAAGGCGTGGAGTTTTTTGAGGAGGAGGGGGTGGTCAACTGTATCAAAGGCAGCAGAGACGTCCAGGAGTAGAAGTACAGAATAGTGTCGATTGGTTTTAGCAGTTTGTAGATTGTTTGTTAGTTTTAGGAGAGCAGATTCTGTGGAGTGTTGAGGATGAAATCCAGACTGAAGGGGATCAAGAAGGCTATTATCAGCGAGGTGGATGCTCAGTCAGTTGTAGACCAGACGTTTGAGGAGTTTGGATCAGAAGGGGAGTGAGGAGATGGGGCGTAGGTTGTTAAGATTGGATGGGTCCAGTGTGGGCTTTTTAAGTATGGGTCTGACAAGTGCATGTTTTAGAGAGTTGGGGAAGATGCCAAAAGAGAGGGAGGGATTGAAGATGTGGGTTAGAGAGTGTAGCATAGAGCCAGAGGGTGAACATAGCATTTGTGAGGGAACAGGATCCAGAGGGCAGGTGGTAAGGTGGACATTAGCAAGTAGTTTAGCAACCTCGTCTATAGTGGTGGGGTCGAAAGAGGGAAGTAAGGATTGTGCCTGTGGTCATGAAGTGTAAAGCGTGGAGGGTATCGGAACAGTAGAGATCTCCTCACAAATTGTGTCAATCTTCTGTTTGAGGTGATTGGCTATCTCCTGGGCAGTGAGTGAGTTGGCGGGTGGAGGCGGTGGAAGATGAAGTAGAGAGTTGAAGGCAGAGAAGAGTTGATGGGGACGGGATGATAAGTTGCTAATGAGAGTGATAAAATAGGTCTGCTTGGCAGTGAAGAGGCTGGAATTGTATTTTGAAGGGCAGATTTATATTGGTTGAAATCTCTCTGAGACTTAGTCTTACGCCACAGGCGCTCGTGAGCACGACTATGTTTTTTCAGACTTCTAGTATCATCTGTTTGCCAAGGTTGAAGGGGTGTGATTCTGATTCTGTGTGTAGTGAGGGGGGGCAGTGAGTACAGTGAGGCTAGAAGTGAGGCGTTGTAGACAGAAGTGGCTAGGTTGGTGCAGGATAGGGGTGAGATTTTGTCATAGAAGTTGTAGATAGCAGAGTAGAGAAGAGAAGGGTTGAGATGATGTATGTTTCTGCGGGTAACTTTTAGGCGGTTGGAGGGAGAGAAGGTGGAGGAGAGGGAGAGAGTGAAACTAATAAGGTGGTGATCAGAGAGAGGGAATAAATAGTTAGAGAGGTTGCATGGAGTGCAAAGGTGAGATAAAACAAGGTCAAGGGTATTGCCTTCGGAGTTAGTAGGAGCATGTATCCACTGCTTCAGGTCAAAGGAGGATGTTAGGCTGAGAAGTTTGGAAGTGACAGGAGTGTTAGTATTAATAGGGATGTTGAATTCCCCAAAATGATTGTGGGGATTTCAGAAGAAAGAAAGTAGGTTAGCCAGGCAGAAAAGTCATCAAGAAAGGTTGATACTGGTCCAGGGGGCCTGTAGATCACAGCTATCCTTAGAGAAACTGGAGTGAAAAGACTAATGCAGTGTGCTTCGAAAGAGGAGAGAGACAGAGAGGGAGTTGGGTGTAATACGTTACGTCCACTGGATCTGGGGGAGCGAGTCCAGAGAAGACCACCATGGGATAGGGCAGCAGAAGATGCAGTGTCGGATTCCTGGAGCCAGGTTTCAGTAATGGTGAGCAGGTTAAATGAGTGGGCAATAAAGAGAACGTGGGGAGAGGTGAGTTTGTTGCAGACGGAGCGGGAGTTCCAAAGGGCACAAGTGAAGGAGAGATAGTTTAAGGATAGAGGACACAGCTGTCAAAGGGAGTGGTAGAGAGTGCATGTTACAAGGAGAAAGAGCTGAAGGGGTAAACAAGGTCACCTGATGTCTGTTTGGTGTTTTTCAAAGTATTTTCTTGTGTTTATTTGCCTTGTGCATTCACTGAAGTGCAGAGTGAGAAGTGCTCCCACTTATAGAAATAGCCCCACTTTGAGAAAGAGCCCCAGTTGCAAATGTGCCCCCTGCAGATGCTTCCCCCAAAAAGAAGCTTATATTTATACTGATAGGGGTGGGTGGTGGGTGAATTTCAATTAGCAATCAAAAGGTAATAAAGGCTGGCTGGTTAACAGGGAAAAATTCTTACTTCAGAAACAGACTAGCAAGAGGGCACTAAAGTTAACGGGCCATAATTCTGGGTAAGACATGGGAGATAATAAAGCATTGTAATGTGGGCAGGTCTACAGACTGTTAAGCAAAAATAACATACCAGCAAATATTAAAGACACATAAGCAAATGCTCATAGGAGCTTACAATCTAAGAGGTTGGGGCAAGTAGTACAAAAGGTTATAACTGTGTACATGAGCTGTTGGAAGTGATAAAAGATTAGTTGGAGGCATGGTAGGCTTCCCTGAAAAAATGGGTTTTCAGGGATCGCCTAAAGGCAGAGTAGGAGATAGCCGGACACGTTGAGATAGAGAGTTCCAGAGGATAAGAGAGGCTCTGGAGAATTCCTGGAGACGAGCATGGAAAAAGGAGACAAGGAGACAAGGAAGCTTGAGAGAAAGAAGATTGAGAGGAGCAGGGAGGTCGGTTTGGGTGATATTTGGAGACAAGATTAGTGATGTAGCTCGGGGCAGAGTTGTGAATGGCTTTGTATGTTATAGTTACTATTTTGAATTTAATTTGATTACTTTGGATCATTTTGCAATAGTATGATGTTATCTACTGTTTCTTTCCTTCTTTCTCTTCTCTCTTGCTATACCCTCTATTTCCTGTTTGGATTATGCATCCTGCAATCCCTGCATGGCTCTGTAAAGACTTCAATTGGTTTATCTTTAAATCTTAAACTATTGTATTTGCTACCATTTTGTAAATGAAACTCTATTTCTTCTGCTTATTTTTCCTTTTATAATTCAATAAACCGTATTCATATAAAAAAAAGGGATTTGTGTAATGCACTAAATCATGCACTACACTGCCCTTTACTGCAGCAGACAACGGATACCTGCCAGAGCAGGTAATCACAGTTTTAAAGAAATATCAAGAGAAACCCCACAAAATGGAATGCCATCAAAAGGAACATATTTTCCAGGCTACTTTACCCCATGCAGCCTACCTCATTAAAATTAATTCCTCAGTCTTTAAAAAACGTCTTAATCTTATTTAAATTTTTTTCTGGCAAAGCACTGAACCTTGCATTAGACAATCTCTTCCAAAACATGCAGGTGGTGTGAGAATACTTAAATTTAGGACATTTTACACCGCCTGTTGACTTTTGTGTATATAGTTCACTGGAAACTATCAAATAGTCCCAGATAGACTGGATGACGCTTGAAAAAGCCATTGTGGATAGTCTGTTAGAATTTCTTCTGTAGACTTCCAGAGCCCACATTATTAGCCCACTTAGGTATATTATCCAAATTAAGGACCTCATTGAACTCTTTAAAAGTCAGGTGGAAAAATCCAAAATGTTCATAAATTTTAGCCCACTGACCCCCCAGGCCAACAAGACCAACATGGATCCACTCTACACTCCGTTCTCCCACACACACCATCCCAGATGACTATATGTGGGAGGCTTCAAGGGTCAGAGGGAAACTTCTCACAAGAAACACATATATCTTTGAAACTCCAGGGTACCTCATTAACACTCAATACATTTTGAATAAAGACCCTTGAGCACTTTTGAGAAAGTTTGCATTGCAGCCTTGCTGACCATACACAATATCTCAGCTATTACTGCTTTACTCCTTCACCCAGATGCTGGACCATATCCTTATTTCAAATCACGTTGAGAATCCAACATTCACATCACTTTTTTATGCATTCTTTAGTTAAAGTTTAAAATGTTCATGTAGTACAAATGATGATACAACATGGCAAATTGTGTTACATGTACAGAGGAGTAGACCATGACCAAAAAATTGGAACACGTCACCAGGTGACATGCTGCATCTTCAACATGTATCCAAAAGTCTGGGATAACTGGTGTGCAGTGTGGTTAGTGTGGGGTACTAACATGTAAAAAGGTTGTAACTGGACTTCATATATCCTGGCATATTTTGCAAATTGAAGACCTATAGTATGGGTTGGTATTTTAATTCAGGCTTCAGGTGATAGAGTAGTTTGGAGGTCTCTTTTCCTTTGGTCTAAGAAGCGAAGTGTAGTTTGGGTGATCTATAATAGTATTGTATAGGCGATTAACATTTGTGGCTGACATCAAGACAATGTTCCAACTATCACTTTTCTCAGATGGTATATTCAGAAACATCTTTACAGCAGATCGAAAACATTCTATCAATATGAAATTTTTAGTTCTAGAAACCACCTACTTTTTGTATACCTTGGCAACATATCTTAGCCGTGTTCCGGCCGAAATGATACTTTTTAGATAAAAAATACCCCTATAATACACAAGCTTAATGTATTCTAGTAAAGTTAAGCTGTAAACTAAGGTCCATTTTGTATGGTTTCAGCATTATTTTCTTACTTTATAATCTACCAGCAGGCCGTGGCCATCTCATGTGTGAGCATCTGAAGCCAGACTGTATTTCTTTCTGGATCTCTTCCTTGCAGAGCTCGTACATGCTGAGTACAGCACAAGCAGTGTAATAGCTTGTAGGTCGGGTTTCCATAGCAAATGCAGTGTCAGAGGAAGTTGCCGTCCCTTAGCTATGCAAACCTCTCCTCTCCTCCCCTCCAGGAACCAGCGATGCCTATTGCCTCCTGGGATTGATGACACACATCTCCCGGGAGTCATTACAAACTGGAAATGATGAGCAGGGCCGCAGCCAGGGAGGAGGAAGTGAAAAATGCATACAGAAGAAAAACAGTAAGTGAAGCATAAAAAAAGATGCAATTTGTTTAGAGTTCACAGACTAGTGAGGGATGCTGGAACTCCGCTTAAGTGGTTCATGCAAATCAACACAAATATTCACACTTTATTTAAAAATGTACCGGTAATTATAATTTTTTTCCAAATCTTTAAGAGAATACATGCTTTATTAATGGTTCCTATTTTTATAGCAATTAAATAATAGTGTTGTATCATTCCATCTGCATTGTTAATAAAATAAAACCTTAAGGGGGCATGGCTTGGCCGAGCTGGGAGATGGCTGCCTTAGAGAACAGCTCCCGCTGTTGCAGTCTTTTCAACAGTCATACCGGTGGTAATTATCGCTATACCTGTCAGTGATACGATGGGAACAGCCTCCCGACACACTTCTACCTCAAGGTCCCGCTCACCCCGTGAAACAACCGGGAATTCAAACCAAAATAACCCTGACATGTTCAAGGCGCAGAGAAGTAACATGGCGTCATCCCGTCATGACTCCTCACAGGCCTCAGCAGCACAGCTTGCGGGACAGTTCTCCACATCCCAGATATCACCCCCTCTGACCATGGGTCCACAGGTTAATCCGCAACCACCATCCCTCAACATACATGATCTGAGGGCGATTGCTACCGACATCAAGGACACTCTTTCAGCCGCCATTGCGGAATTAAGAGTAGATATCCACACCCTGAACGACCGTATTCTTGAAGTGGAAAAAACTACAGCGAAACATGACTTGGTCCTCCGCAAAGCGACACGTCAGATAGACACGCATACCATGCAGCTACGAGAGACACAACGCCGCATTGAAGACTTTGAAAACCGCGGTCGCAGACATAACCTCCGTATGAGAGGCATGCCGGAGTCCATTGAAGCGGATCACTTGACCCCTGCTGTGACTGAACTGTTCAATAACCTGCTGGAAAGGCCACCTCAAACCTGCATAGAAATGGAGAGAATCCATAGGGCATTACGCCCCAAAGGCAGAGACAATGACCCACCCAGGGATATAATTTGTTGTCTTGTGGATTACAAGATAAAAGAAGATATCCTGAGACAAGCAAGGGTTAAAAAACCGTTACAATACAATGGCGCCCAGCTTCAGATTTTTCAGGACTTATCAGGAATCACACTACAGCAGCGCAGGGATCTGAAACCACTGCTAGATGTGCTACGCGCCAATGGGATTATATACCGCTGAAAATTTCCCTTCTGTCTGGCAGCTACCCATCTCAGCCGTACTGCATTCTTAAAAGTACCTGAAGACCTGCCTCACTTCTGTGATAGCCTGGGGATACCTTTGGTTGAGGTACCAAACTGGTATGCGGACTTCCGACATCAGGCTGCAGGAAGACATCCCATGCAGGAAGAACCGATGGAAGCACAGGATTCACGCTCACGCAGAAGGAGGTCTCCATCCAGCATCAGATCACACGCGGGACATCAAGGCTTTCAACAATGCCACAGCCCTACGGATTCCCCACGTTCTCGGAGAGCCCATAGAGACTACTGATACCTGCCCTATTTAAGGCGGCCGCCGTGATTTCAGATTATATACTCCAGTTTCCACACTTCGTGATGACATTCACCTATTCCGGTTTCCTGTAGTTTTGCCAGAATAAATGTTACCCACACTGTGAAACCCCCTATTCAGTTTCAGAAGTTGGTTACCTCAATATCTTTTGCATAGAATTTCAACTGTATACTAGCACTGCACAGTCTCCCTCAGACAATGCATATTTCACTTTGCCTGAATTCTGTACCTGCCCACAATGAGCTCTGGCTGCCAAATACTTTTGCCTCACAGTTAACCAGCCCTGTCCGCTCTGACACTCTACTGTATACAGTTTACATCATACAGACATCTATCTATATGCTGTGAACATCATTAATGCCTGTAACTGCAGATTCAAGTAGACACAAGTCTCCAACCTAAACTCGATATTACAAACTATATATGATATGAGTACAGATAACTGACTTATGCCTCAATGGTAGTGGGCAGAATGCGAATCTTTCATATTACAGGTTGGTGTGTAAATTATACATGTACAGCTGTACACAAAGATAGCTAATACTGTAAGATACGTTGTTTGGTTAGACTATAGCTTATTAGCTCCTCCTATGCTGTGTAGACCACACATTTACACACAACCAGGGCGCCAAATTATAACCTATAAAATATACCATTCCTTCACACTGCATCCTCTCCTCTCCACTACTCCAAGCACCTAATTGACGCACCTCTCCAATATATAAGGCACTACCACAGCCTTAGAAAAGTATACTCTTTAATATGTTGCCGGCTTATTCTTTTCACTGCAGAATACATGAGTGAATTACACTATCGGTTCATAGTGGGTATCTCCCTTTGATGGTAGATGCATACGGAAGTGGACTGAATTCTAAGGTAAAATGATATAAATGAAGATACTGACAGGAGGAATGCATTTGCCACTGAGGATGACACCTCCAGAAAAAGGTTACCCTTGCACATATTTGCCTCGCACCACTTGTTCATTCACATCTATATAAGAGATTTAGGCTGCTTGGAAACATCTCATTTTAAATGTGGAGAGAACAGGTGTCAGCAGAAAGAATGTGCCCAATTCTGGAGGAACGCAATTCAACTACAGTGCATGAGCTAGTATTTACACAGTAGTTCCACAGGTTTAACTGTTTACGTTTTTACGCTTTTACTGGTCTCGCAGATTAGTTTGCTATAGTTTGCTTTAATTGACTAATGGCAATATGTTATGTGTTCACTTGTCACTGAGCTCAAACTCTACTATGGCTTGTGACAATACAGGTTACCCTCATGACATACCAACCCACAGAATGCACATTCACACACTGAACCTTACGATGTATCCCACCCACAACACACTGATTTAGACTGTACTCCTACAGCTAGGGGATTTCCTCTCTCCTCTATATTACTCTTTACACTATACAAAGCTTTAGAGAATGATAACATGATCGAGGCTGATATAGTCGACATTATAATTTCAAACTATTGACCCGACTCCCTCCTTCTCTAGCACTAAGTAGAATGCAACGGCGGATTACCACCTTTACGTACAACTCACAGTAGATCCGTAGCTTGGTACAACCCAACCCCCACACAGTGCAGTGAAAAGGCTCAGGCTGGTATCTGGTATCACCAACTGTGCACTGTATGTTTCTGACCTTTCTCGTCGTAGATAAGGTTAGTTACTTTTACCCTTCCCCATCCCTATACTCTCACTATCCTCTATATAAACACACAGCTTCATCCTAGGCTTTCCACCCCTATCGGAAGAACCACAGTATCCCTATTTTAACTGAAAATTTGACGCCCTACCGCCAATACTAACATGGCAGATACTGACCATGCTATCCGCAAGAAGACAATCCATAGTGATGCACAAACTAATGTCCAAATAAGAATTGACTCCATAAACATCAGAGGCCTGAATACTCCCGAAAAATTATCACAACTGTTGAATTCACTACACAAAAATAAAACACAAATCGCATTTATACAGGAAACTTATTTCCGTGCTGACAATGTACCCAAACTGGGGAACTATCGCTACCCTACAATGTACCATGCCTCCAATGACTCTTCCAAAACAAAAGGGGTTGCCATACTAATCTCGAAACATTGTCCTCTGCTAATCACGGAAACCATGCAAGACCCTAATGGTAGATACCTATTTCATAAAGGAACATTACATAACAAGCCCATCACTCTTGCGAACATATATGCTCTTAACACTAAACAGGTTAAATTTTTTAGAGAAACCTTACAATTGCTCATGGAATTCTTCTCTGGCATCCTTGTACTGGGTGGTGATTTCAATGTAACACTAAACCCCCACCAGGATTCCTTAACTGGCACAACATCCTTGCCATATAGAGCTCTAAGAGCGATCAAACAACAGTTACAAGAGTTGACATTACATGATACGTGGCGCACACTTCACCCAAATGATAGAGATTTTACATTTTTTTCACCACCCCATAACAAGTATTCCAGAATCGATCACCTTTTTATCTCCCAAAATGACTTATCTTTTCTCAAACATGCGACCATAGACCCTATGATCCTTTCTGATCACAATCCCATTTCAGTGACATTAAATATCCCGATGTCACGCCCCTCACACTCGATATGGCGTTTAGACAACTCTCTATTGACAGACCTGGACGCTACATCCAAAATTAATGACAGACTCGTCCACTACTTCAAAGAAAATGCCAATGAGGAAACAAACCCCATCCATCGTATGGGCTGCACATAAGTGTGTAATAAGAGGTGAATTAATCTCAATAGCTGCATCCAAAAATAAACAACGAAAAGCCCATATAACACCCTTAACCTCCAAAATCCATGCACTTGAAAGGCTTCACAAAGCATCCCTGGCCACTAAATCGCTTACAGAACTTCTGCAAGCGAGGGAAGAACTTAGAGAAGAATTGCATAAATCACTAAGACGCAAATACATTTTCACCCAAAAATTATATTATGAATGTGGCAAAAAATCCGGTAAGTTAATGGCTAAAGCCCTGCAACGTAGAAAGGCAGCTTTGATCATCCACGAGATTAAAGATCCTAGCGGGAAGTCTTTTACATCCCCGGAAGACATTGCCACACAGTTTGTAAATTATTTCACCAAACTCTACAACCTACCAACACCAGAAGTTAAAAATCCCTCGCGAAATAGACAGGAAGCGATATCCACATTCTTGTCATAGCATGGTATACCACATATTTCCCCTGAAGCATCCAAGACCCTTGATTGCCCTATTAGTATTGAGGAAACCACAACAGCATTAAAACAACTCAAAACAGGGAAAAGCCCTGGCCCAGATGGGCTTACTGTAGGCTACTACAAAACATTTCCAGAAATCCTTACCTCTCATTTCGGTACGGCATTCAATACACTTTCTACTATCCCACACCCTAATAGAGATTTATTGGAAGCCCATATCACCCTCATTCCAAAACCCGGCAAAGATGATACACTAGTGACTAATTATAGACCTATATCCCTCCTTAACGTAGATCTTAAACTTTATGCCAAAATTCTTGCGAATCGACTACTCCCTATCATCCCTGACCTCATCTCCCTCGACCAAGTTGGTTTTGTCCCCGGCAGAGAAGCTAGGGATAACACCATAAAAGCCCTACATATCCATCATATCCTTTCATCATCTCACTCACACAAACGCCAGGGTTTCCTCCTATCACTCGATGCGGAGAAGGCGTTCGACAGGGTAGCATGGGACTACAGGGCAGCGACATTACAAGCAATAGGCCTCCTTTTGCAATTTCTTCAAATGATATTGGCTCTATACACATGCCCTACTGCTAGAATAAGAATTAATGGACGCCTGTCGGACGCCTTCTCCGTATCGAATGGTACACGTCAAGGGTGCCCGTTATCACCCCTTATTTTTGTACTCACGTTAGAACCTATCTTACGCAAACTGCGGGCAAATCCTGACATTAAAGATATTGACATTAACAATAAACAGTGTAAAATAGCTGCTTACGCAGACGACATCCTACTTTTCCTCTCAGAACCCCTGATAACTATACCCAACCTATTAAAAGATTTTGCTTCCTTCAGCAAACTCTCAAACTTAAAAATCAATTTCACAAAGTCTAAAGCCCTGAATATCTCCCTCCCAAAGACATTAGTGACACAATGTAAAACAAATTTCTCTTTCCAATGGGAAGCCCATGCCCTTACCTACTTAGGAATCCAAATACCAACACACTTAGAGGAGATACAACAAAAATTATTTATCATTACTAAGTACTAGTCAAAAAGATCTCCTTAAATGGTCATCTGGCCCTTTCTCTTGGTTTGGAAGGATTGCCATCGTTAAGATGAATATATTGCCGAGAATACTGTATGTACTTCAGACCATCCCAATCAAATTGCCCTCATCATTTTTTACCACATACAAACGAATCTGTCATGACTTTATATGGGCAAGCAAAATCCCCCAGACTGAGCTGGAATAGAATAACTATCCCCAAACCAAAAGGAGGCTTCGGCCTCCCGGACATCCAGAAATACCAATGGGCTTGCCATCTTACGAGAATTATCGCTTGGCATATACACAAATCCACTAAAGATTGGGTTAACATTGAAAACTCCTCCGCCCAACTACCCCTTTCTCACCTACCCTGGATTGATGCAAATTCACTAACTAAAGAATACACTACACACGCATTGACCGGACCCACTATTCAAACTTTCACAACAATTTCCAAAAAACTGGGATGGTGCTCCTCTCCAGGACCGATGACACCCTTGACTAATAACCCAGACTTCACACCTGGTGTGTCATTTCAGGATCGATCTCAAACTCAAGCCCACAGTCCTCTTAGAGCCTCACAATTTTTTCACAAGGGTGTACTTCATCCTTATGATAGGATACCTGCACACTTCCCTGAATATCATATACAATTTTACAAATTTCTACAAATCAGACACTTTCTGACCAATTCCAAACCCACTTCTCAATGGTTTAGAGACCTAACTCCCTTTGAAGTGCTTTGCACCAGTACACCTCCACAAAGACATCTCATCTCAGAGGTCTATTCGCTACTCTTTCCTGACCAAGACTCCACGATTAAGGCAGCCAACCAAAAATGGGAAACAGAACTTGAGATACAATTATCTACAGAAGATTGGGGAAACATTTACGAATACATCCATAAAGGTTCAGTGAATGTGTCAGCACAAGAAAATTCTTACAAAATATACTCAAGATGGTACAACACGCCAGACAAGATCCACCTATACCACCCCTCTGTTTCTCCCATGTGCTGGAGAATAATTAAGTGGGTTCATTGATCCATATTTGGTGGACCTGTCCACAGATACAAAAATTCTGGAAAAAAGTACATGAGGTGATACGCCATGTCACTACTTACACCCTGTCTTATACCCCATCGCAATACCTATTACACCACTCTACAATCTCACAACATGCATACCGGAAGTCCCTCCCACTCCACCTAGTGAATGCTGCTAAACAATGCATACCAGTACAATGGAGGAGTACTACACCTCCTACTTTAACAGATTGGTTCAAGCGTATAGAAAGGATCTCTGAGATGGAAAACATAATCCACCAAGCCAAAGACACTCCTTCGAAATACAGGAAAACTTGGGCTTGTTGGATACACTTCAGGGACTCCCCAAAATACCAAGAGTTTCTGCAACACCTATAATCTTGTCAGGCAACAACGAAAGTATAGCAGACCATTATCTACTTTGTGTTCCATGCCGTGGTATATAGACTTACAGAGTCCTCTTCTCTGCACAGGGTATATCTAGGTTCATTCCCAGCCTCCCTCCGTAACTGATATGAAGCGACATATGCCCATAGTGGTCCCTGATACATGTTTTTTTTGCTTCTAGCTCTCACTTTACCTATCGTTCAGTACACACATCCCTATTTAACAATATATTTGGAACAACTTCTCAAATGTTCCACCTATCATTCCCTTTTTGATAGAAAATTACATCTTAAAGCTCCACTACATACCCCGGTCCTTTATCTCACTGAGTGACATCGTCCACCCATATAATGTCACGAAAGCACATTATATCTACATATATGCAAATATATAAAAGCCAGAATAACTGAAGTGTTACTAACCATACCTACCGCACAGTGTGATCCCTCTAGGGCTGTGGGAATGAGAAACTGGCATGTATTGACCTAATTACCTAAGGCACATAACATCGTAGGCCTCAGAACTCATATTGACATACAAGTCAGCTTATGTTATATCCAGGCCCGGACTGGCCATAGGGCAGACCGGGCATTTGCCCGGTGGGCTGCCCACTCCTTGGCCTGTTGATGCGCAGGCCGCACGGCGGGAGGTAAGTGGCGGCCTGGACAGGGCTAACACAGGCCTCGGCCGCCGCTCCCCATCGCTCGCTATGCGGCCATACCTGTGCCTTCTCCGGCCGGAACTACAAGTGAAGTTATCGGCTGCATTGGCTGAGCTGTGTGTCTCTCACACACAGCCAGCCCCAGAGCTGCTGCTGACAGTTCCGCTCTGTGCTCTCAGCTCGGGCGGACTGCTTCTCCTCCTCCCGCCCCTCTACTTCTGTGTCTGCCCCGCCCACACACACGGGGAGAACATGTGAAGGAAGTTTTACCTCAGAAGATGCATGCTACAGACAGCCTGTGCCTGAGCCTCCATCCTGGGGTGAGTAAGATCACCCTCGCTCCTGCCTCCCACTGTGTAAAATGAATTTAAGGGGTGCTCTGTGGACTCTGATGCAAGAGGGGGGCTTTGATGACCAGAGACCCCCTTACATCAGAGTTCCCCTTTACATTAGAGTCCACAGAGCTCCCCCTTACAGTGAGACCCTTTTCACCAGGGCGGGGGCGGCATTGGTGGTAAAGCGCCGCTATTTTTAGTGGCACTTTACCATCATTTTTTCAGGGATATTTGGTGCTTTTAACCCCCGCTAGCAGACGAAAAAGGGTTAAAACCACCCGCAAAGCACATCTGCAGCGGCGCTTAGCCGGCGGTTCGGCCGAGCTGCCCATTCATTTCAATGGGCAGGAGCGGTGGAGAAGCGGTATACACACCGCTCCAAAGATGCTGCTTGCATGAGTTTTTTTAACGTCCCACCAGCGCACCGCTCCAGTGTGAAAGGGGTCTTAGTGGAAATCCTGCAGACTCTAAGGGGGGGGGTCTGTGCAGACTCTGATGTGAGGGGGGATCTGTGCGGGCTCTGATGTAAGGGGGCTCTGATGTAAGGGGGGGTCTGTGCGGACTCTGATGTAAGGGGGCTCTGATGTAAGCGGACTCCGATGTAAGCGGACTCCGATGTAAAGGGGGGGTTTGTGCGGACTCTGATGTAAGAGGGCTCTGATGTATGCGGACTCTGATGTAAGGGGGCTCTGTGTGGACTCTGATGTAAGGTGGTCTGTGCAGACTCTGATGTAAGAGGGCTCTGTGTGGACTCTGATGTAAGGGGGCTCTGATGTAAGGGGGTCTGTGCAGACTCTGATGTAAGAGGGGTCTGTGTGGACTCTGATGTAAGGGGGCTCTGTGTGGACTCTGATGTAAGGGGGTCTGTGCAGACTCTGATGTAAGAGGGGTCTGTGCAGACTCTGATGTAAGGGGGCTCTGTGCGGACTCTGATGTAAGGGGGCTCTGATGTAAGCGGACTGTGATGTAAGGGGGTTCTGTGCAGACTCTGATGTAAGGGGCTCTGTGCGGACTCTGATGTAAGGGGGTCTGTGCAGACTCTGATGTAAGGGGGCTCTGTGCAGACTCTGATGTAAGGGGGCTCTGATGTAAGGGGGATCTGATGTAAGCGAACTCTGATGTAAGGGGGCTCTGATGTAAGTGGACTCTGATGTAAGGGGGCTCTGTGCGGACTCTGATGTAAGGGGGCTCTGATGTAAGGGGGCTCTGTGCGGACTCTGATGTAAGGGGGCTCTGATGTAAGGGGGATCTGATGTAAGGGGGGTCTGATGTAAGCGGACTGTGATGTAAGGGGGCTCTGTGCAGACTCTGATGTAAGGTGGCTCTGATGTAAGGGGGCTCTGATGTAAGCGAACTCTGATGTAAGGGGGCTCTGTGTGGACTCTGATGTAAGGGGGCTCTGATGTAAGGGGGCTTTGATGTAAGGGGGCTCTGTGCAGACTCTTATGTAAGGGGACTCTGATGTAAGGGGGCTTTGATGTAAAGGGGCTCTGATGTAAGGGAGCTCAGTGCGGACTCTGATGTAAGGTGGCTCTGATGTAAGGTGGTTCTGATGTAAGGGGGCTCTGATGTAAGGGGGCTCTGATGTAAGGGGGCTCTGATGTAAGGGGGCTCTGTGCGGACTCTGATGTAAGGGGGCTCTGATGTAAGGTGGCTCTGATGTAAGGGGGCTCTGATGTAAGGTGGCTCTATGCGGACTCTGATGTAAGGGGGCTCTGATGTAAAGGGGCTCTGTGCAGACTCTGATGTAAGGGGGCTCTGTGCGGACTCTGATGTAAGGGGGCTCTGATGTAAGCGGACTGTGATGTAAGGGGGTTCTGTGCAGACTCTGATGTAAGGGGGGTCTGTGTGGACTCTGATGTAAGGGGGGTCTGTGCGGACTCTGATGTAAGGGGGGTCTGATGTAAGCGGACTGTGATGTAAGGGGGCTCTGTGCGGACTCTGATGTAAGGGGGGTCTGTGCGGACTCTGATGTAAGGGGGGTCTGTGCGGACTCTGATGTAAAGGGGCTCTGTGCAGACTCTGATGTAAGGGGGCTCTGATTTAAGGGGGCTCTGTGCGGACTCTGATGTAAGGGGGCTCTGATGTAAGGTGGCTCTGATGTAAGGTGGCTCTGATGTAAGGGGGCTCTGATGTAAGGGGGCTCTGATGTAAGGGGGCTCTGTGCGGACTCTGATGTAAGGGGGCTCTGATGTAAGGTGGCTCTGTGCGGACTCTGATGTAAGGTGGCTCTGATGTAAGGGGGCTCTGATGTAAGGGGGCTCTGATGTAAGGGGGCTCTGATGTAAGGGGGCTCTGTGCGGACTCTGATGTAAGGGGGCTCTGATGTAAGGTGGCTCTGTGTGGACACTGATGTAAGGGGGGTCTGTGCGGACTCTGATGTAAGGGGACTCTGTGCAGACTCTGATGTAAGGGGGCTCTGATGTAAGGGGGATCTGATGTAAGGGGGATCTGATGTAAGGGGGTGTCTGATGTAAGCGGACTGTGATGTAAGGGGGCTCTGTGCAGACTCTGATGTAAGGGGGCTCTGATGTAAGGGGGATCTGATGTAAGCGAACTCTGATGTAAGGGGGCTCTGTGCAGACTCTGATGTAAGGGGGCTCTGATGTAAGGGGGCTCAGTGCGGACTCTGATGTAGGGTGGCTCTGATGTAAGGGGGCTCTGATGTAAGAGGGCTCTGATGTAAAGGGGCTCTGTGCAGACTCTGATGTAAGGGGGCTCTGATGTAAAGGGGCTCTGTGCAGACTCTGATGTAAGGGGGCTCTGATGTAAGGGGGCTCTGATGTAAGGGGGCTTTGATGTAAGGGGGCTTTGATGTAAGGGGGTTCTGATGTAAGGGGGCTCTGTGCAGACTCTGATGTAAGGGGGCTCTGATGTAAGGGGGCTCTGATGTAAGGGGGCTCTGATGTAAGGGGGCTCTGTGCAGACTCTGATGTAAAGGGGCTCTGATGTAAGGGAGCTCAGTGCGGACTCTGATGTAAGGTGGCTCTGATGTAAGGGGCTCTGATGTAAGTGGACTCTGATGTAAGGGGGCTCTGTGCAGACTCTGATGTAAGGGGGCTCTGATGTAAGGGGGCTCAGTGCGGACTCTGATGTAAGGTGGCTCTGATGTAAGGTGGCTCTGATGTAAGGGGGCTCTGATGTAAAGGGGCTCTGTGCAGACTCTGATGTAAGGGGGCTCTGATGTAAAAGGGCTCTGTGCAGACTCTGATATAAGGGGGCACTGATGTAAGGGGGCTCTGATGTAAAGGGGCTCTGTGCATACTCTGATGTAAGGGGGCTTTGATGTAAGGGGGCTCTGTGCAGACTCTGATGTAAAGCGGCTCTGATGTAAGGGAGCCCAGTGCGGACTCTGATGTAAGGTGGCTCTGATGTAAGGGGGCTCTGATGTAAGGGGGCTCTGATGTAAGGGGGCTCTGATGTAAGGGGGCTCTGATGTAAGGGGGCTCTGTGCGGACTCTGATGTAAGGGGGCTCTGATGTAAGGTGGCTCTGTGTGGACTCTGATGTAAGGGGCTCTGTGCGGACTCTGATGTAAGGGGGGTCTGTGCGGACTCTGATGTAAGGGGGCTCTGTGCAGACTCTGATGTAAGGGGGCTCTGATGTAAGGGGGATCTGATGTAAGCGAACTCTGATGTAAGGGGGCTCTGATGTAAGTGGACTCTGATGTAAGGGGGCTCTGTGCGGACTCTGATGTAAGGGGGCTCTTATGTAAGGGGACTCTGTGCGGACTCTGATGTAAGGTGGCTCTGATGTAAGGGGGATCTGATGTAAGGGGGGTATGATGTAAGCGGACTGTGATGTAAGGGGGCTCTGTGCAGACTCTGATGTAAGGGGGCTCTGATGTAAGGGGGATCTGATGTAAGCGAACTCTGATGTAAGGGGGCTCTGTGCGGACTCTGATGTAAGGGGGCTCTGATGTAAGGGGGCTCAGTGCGGACTCTGATGTAAGGTGGCTCTGATGTAAGGGGGCTCTTATGTAAGAGGGCTCTGATGTAAAGGGGCTCTGTGCAGACTCTGATGTAAGGGTGCTCTGATGTAAGGGGGCTCTGATGTAAGGGGGCTTTGATGTAAGGGGGCTTTGATGTAAGGCGGTTCTGATGTAAGGGGACTCTGTGCAGACTCTGATGTAAGGGGGCTCTGATGTAAGGGGGCTCTGATGTAAGGGGGCTCTGTGCAGACTCTGATGTAAAGGGGCTCTGATGTAAGGGAGCTCAGTACGGACTCTGATGTAAGGTGGCTCTGATGTAAGGGGGCTCTGATGTAAGTGGACTCTGATGTAAGGGGGCTCTGTGCAGACTCTGATGTAAGGGGGCTCTGATGTAAAGGGGCTCTGTGCAGACTCTGATATAAGGGGGCTCTGATGTAAAGGGGCTCTGTGCAGACTCTGATGTAAGGGGGCTCTGATGTAAGGGGGCTCTGATGTAAGGGGGCTTTGATGTAAGGGGGCTTTGATGTAAGGGGGCTCTGTGCAGACTCTGATGTAAAGGGGCTCTGATGTAAGGGAGCCCAGTGCGGACTCTGATGTAAGGTGGCTCTGATGTAAGGTGGCTCTGATGTAAGGTGGCTCTAATGTAAGGGGGCTCTGATGTAAGGGGGCTCTGATTTCAGGGGGCTCTGTGCGGACTCTGATGTAAGGGGGCTCTGATGTAAGGGGGCTCTGATGTAAGGGGGCTCTGATTTAAGGGGGCTCTGTGCGGACTCTGATGTAAGGGGGCTCTGATGTAAGGTGGCTCTGTTGTAAGGGGGCTCTGATGTAAGGTGGCTCTGATGTAAGGTGGCTCTGATGTAAGGGGGCTCTGATGTAAGGTGGCTCTGATGTAAGGTGGCTCTGATGTAAGGGGGCTCTGATGTAAGGGGGCTCTGATTTAAGGGGGCTCTGTGCGGACTCTGATGTAAGGGGGCTCTGATGTAAGGTGGCTCTGATGTAAGGGGGCTCTGATGTAAGGTGGCTCTGATGTAAGGGGGCTTTGATGTAAGGGGGATCTGTGCAGACTCTGATGTAAGGGGACTCTGATGTAAGGGGGCTTTGATGTAAGGGGGCTTTGATGTAAGGGGGCTCTGTGCAGACTCTGATGTAAAGGGGCTCTGATGTAAGGGAGCCCAGTGCGGACTCTGATGTAAGGTGGCTCTGATGTAAGGTGGCTCTAATGTAAGGGGGCTCTGTGCGGACTCTGATGTAAGGGGGCTCTGATGTAAGGTGGCTCTGTGTGGACTCTGATGTAAGGGGCTCTGTGCGGACTCTGATGTAAGGGGGGTCTGTGCGGACTCTGATGTAAGGGGGCTCTGTGCAGACTCTGATGTAAGGGGGCTCTGATGTAAGGGGGATCTGATGTAAGCGAACTCTGATGTAAGGGGGCTCTGATGTAAGTGGACTCTGATGTAAGGGGGCTCTGTGCGGACTCTGATGTAAGGGGGCTCTTATGTAAGGGGGCTCTGTGCGGACTCTGATGTAAGGTGGCTCTGATGTAAGGGGGATCTGATGTAAGGGGGGGTCTGATGTAAGTGGACTGTGATGTAAGGGGGCTCTGTGCAGACTCTGATGTAAGGGGGCTCTGATGTAAGGGGAATCTGATGTAAGCGAACTCTGATGTAAGGGGGCTCTGTGCGGACTCTGATGTAAGGGGGCTCTGATGTAAGGGGGCTCTGTGCGGACTCTGATGTAAGGTGGCTCTGATGTAAGGTGGCTCTGATGTAAGAGGGCTCTGATGTAAAGGGGCTCTGTGCAGACTCTGATGTAAGGGTGCTCTGATGTAAAGGGGCTCTGTGCAGACTCTGATGTAAGGGGGCTCTGATGTAAGGGGGCTCTGATGTAAGGGGGCTCTGATGTAAGGGGTCTTTGATGTAAGGGGGCTTTGATGTAAGGGGGCTCTGATGTAAGGGGGCTCTGTGCAGACTCTGATGTAAGGGGGCTCTGATGTAAGGGGGCTCTGATGTAAGGGGGCTCTGTGCAGACTCTGATGTAAAGGGGCTCTGATGTAAGGGAGCTCAGTGCGGACTCTGATGTAAGGTGGCTCTGATGTAAGGGGGCTCTGATGTAAGTGGACTCTGATGTAAGGGGGCTGTGTGCAGACTCTGATGTAAGGGGGCTCTGATGTAAAGGGGCTCTGTGCAGACTCTGATATAAGGGGGCTCTGATGTAAGGGGGCTCTGATGTAAAGGGGCTCTGTGCAGACTCTGATGTAAGGGGGCTCTGATGTAAGGGGGCTCTGATGTAAGGGGGCTTTGATGTAAGGGGGCTTTGATGTAAGGGGGCTCTGTGCAGACTCTGATGTAAAGGGGCTCTGATGTAAGGGAGCCCAGTGCGGACTCTGATGTAAGGTGGCTCTGATGTAAGGTGGCTCTGATGTAAGGTGGCTCTAATGTAAGGGGGCTCTGATGTAAGGGGGCTCTGATTTAAGGGGGCTCTATGCGGACTCTGATGTAAGGGGGCTCTGATGTAAGGTGGCTCTGATGTAAGGTGGCTCTGATGTAAGGGGGCTCTGATGTAAGGTGGCTCTGATGTAAGGGGGCTCTGATGTAAGGGGGCTCTGTGCAGACTCTGATGTAAGGGGGCTCTGATGTAAGGGGGCTCTGATGTAAGGGGGCTCTGATGTAAGGGGGCTCTGTGCAGACTCTGATGTAAAGGGGCTCTGATGTAAGGGAGCTCAGTGCGGACTCTGATGTAAGGTGGCTCTGATGTAAGGGGGCTCTGATGTAAGTGGACTCTGATGTAAGGGGGCTGTGTGCAGACTCTGATGTAAGGGGGCTCTGATGTAAAGGGGCTCTGTGCAGACTCTGATATAAGGGGGCTCTGATGTAAGGGGGCTCTGATGTAAAGGGGCTCTGTGCAGACTCTGATGTAAGGGGACTCTGATGTAAGGGGGCTTTGATGTAAAGGGGCTCTGATGTAAGGGAGCTCAGTGCGGACTCTGATGTAAGGTGGCTCTGATGTAAGGTGGTTCTGATGTAAGGGGGCTCTGATGTAAGGGGGCTCTGATGTAAGGGGGCTCTGATGTAAGGGGGCTCTGTGCGGACTCTGATGTAAGGGGGCTCTGATGTAAGGTGGCTCTGATGTAAGGGGGCTCTGATGTAAGGTGGCTCTGTGCGGACTCTGATGTAAGGGGGCTCTGATGTAAAGGGGCTCTGTGCAGACTCTGATGTAAGGGGGCTCTGTGCGGACTCTGATGTAAGGGGGCTCTGATGTAAGCGGACTGTGATGTAAGGGGGTTCTGTGCAGACTCTGATGTAAGGGGGGTCTGTGTGGACTCTGATGTAAGGGGGGTCTGTGCGGACTCTGATGTAAGGGGGTCTGATGTAAGCGGACTGTGATGTAAGGGGGCTCTGTGCGGACTCTGATGTAAGGGGGGTCTGTGCGGACTCTGATGTAAGGGGGGTCTGTGCGGACTCTGATGTAAAGGGGCTCTGTGCAGACTCTGATGTAAGGGGGCTCTGATTTAAGGGGGCTCTGTGCGGACTCTGATGTAAGGGGGCTCTGATGTAAGGTGGCTCTGATGTAAGGTGGCTCTGATGTAAGGGGGCTCTGATGTAAGGGGGCTCTGATGTAAGGGGGCTCTGTGCGGACTCTGATGTAAGGGGGCTCTGATGTAAGGTGGCTCTGTGCGGACTCTGATGTAAGGTGGCTCTGATGTAAGGGGGCTCTGATGTAAGGGGGCTCTGATGTAAGGGGGCTCTGATGTAAGGGGGCTCTGTGCGGACTCTGATGTAAGGGGGCTCTGATGTAAGGTGGCTCTGTGTGGACACTGATGTAAGGGGGGTCTGTGCGGACTCTGATGTAAGGGGGCTCTGTGCAGACTCTGATGTAAGGGGGCTCTGATGTAAGGGGGATCTGATGTAAGGGGGATCTGATGTAAGGGGGTGTCTGATGTAAGCGGACTGTGATGTAAGGGGGCTCTGTGCAGACTCTGATGTAAGGGGGCTCTGATGTAAGGGGGATCTGATGTAAGCGAACTCTGATGTAAGGGGGCTCTGTGCGGACTCTGATGTAAGGGGGCTCTGATGTAAGGGGGCTCAGTGCGGACTCTGATGTAAGGTGGCTCTGATGTAAGGGGGCTCTGATGTAAGAGGGCTCTGATGTAAAGGGGCTCTGTGCAGACTCTGATGTAAGGGGGCTCTGATGTAAAGGGGCTCTGTGCAGACTCTGATGTAAGGGGGCTCTGATGTAAGGGGGCTCTGATGTAAGGGGGCTCTGATGTAAGGGAGCTTTGATGTAAGGGGGCTTTGATGTAAGGGGGTTCTGATGTAAGGGGGCTCTGTGCAGACTCTGATGTAAGGGGGCTCTGATGTAAGGGGGCTCTGATGTAAGGGGGTTCTGATGTAAGGGGGCTCTGATGTAAGGGGGCTCTGTGCAGACTCTGATGTAAAGGGGCTCTGATGTAAGGGAGCTCAGTGCGGACTCTGATGTAAGGTGGCTCTGATGTAAGGGGCTCTGATGTAAGTGGACTCTGATGTAAGGGGGCTCTGTGCAGACTCTGATGTAAGGGGGCTCTGATGTAAGGGGGCTCAGTGCGGACTCTGATGTAAGGTGGCTCTGATGTAAGGTGGCTCTGATGTAAGGGGGCTCTGATGTAAAGGGGCTCTGTGCAGACTCTGATGTAAGGGGGCTCTGATGTAAAAGGGCTCTGTGCAGACTCTGATATAAGGGGGCACTGATGTAAGGGGGCTCTGATGTAAAGGGGCTCTGTGCATACTCTGATGTAAGGGGGCTCTGATGTAAGGGGGCTCTGATGTAAGGGGGCTCTGATGTAAGGGGGCTCTGATGTAAGGGGGGCTTTGATGTAAGGGGGCTTTGATGTAAGGGGGCTCTGTGCAGACTCTGATGTAAAGCGGCTCTGATGTAAGGGAGCCCAGTGCGGACTCTGATGTAAGGTGGCTCTGATGTAAGGGGGCTCTGATGTAAGGGGGCTCTGATGTAAGGGGGCTCTGATGTAAGGGGGCTCTGTGCGGACTCTGATGTAAGGGGGCTCTGATGTAAGGTGGCTCTGTGTGGACTCTGATGTAAGGGGCTCTGTGCGGACTCTGATGTAAGGGGGGTCTGTGCGGACTCTGATGTAAGGGGGCTCTGTGCAGACTCTGATGTAAGGGGGCTCTGATGTAAGGGGGATCTGATGTAAGCGAACTCTGATGTAAGGGGGCTCTGATGTAAGTGGACTCTGATGTAAGGGGGCTCTGTGCGGACTCTGATGTAAGGGGGCTCTTATGTAAGGGGACTCTGTGCGGACTCTGATGTAAGGTGGCTCTGATGTAAGGGGGATCTGATGTAAGGGGGGGTCTGATGTAAGCGGACTGTGATGTAAGGGGGCTCTGTGCAGACTCTGATGTAAGGGGGCTCTGATGTAAGGGGGATCTGATGTAAGCGAACTCTGATGTAAGGGGGCTCTGTGCGGACTCTGATGTAAGGGGGTTCTGATGTAAGGGGGCTCAGTGCATACTCTGATGTAATGTGGCTCTGATGTAAGGGGGCTCTTATGTAAGAGGGCTCTGATGTAAAGGGGCTCTGTGCAGACTCTGATGTAAGGGTGCTCTGATGTAAGGGGGCTCTGATGTAAGGGGGCTTTGATGTAAGGGGGCTTTGATGTAAGGCGGTTCTGATGTAAGGGGACTCTGTGCAGACTCTGATGTAAGGGGGCTCTGATGTAAGGGGGCTCTGATGTAAGGGGGCTCTGATGTAAGGGGGCTCTGTGCAGACTCTGATGTAAAGGGGCTCTGATGTAAGGGAGCTCAGTACGGACTCTGATGTAAGGTGGCTCTGATGTAAGGGGGCTCTGATGTAAGTGGACTCTGATGTAAGGGGGCTCTGTGCAGACTCTGATGTAAGGGGGCTCTGATGTAAAGGGGCTCTGTGCAGACTCTGATATAAGGGGGCTCTGATGTAAAGGGGCTCTGTGCAGACTCTGATGTAAGGGGGCTCTGATGTAAGGGGGCTCTGATGTAAGGGGGCTCTGTGCGGACTCTGATGTAAGGGGGCTCTGATGTAAGGTGGCTCTGATGTAAGGGGGCTCTGATGTAAGGTGGCTCTGTGCGGACTCTGATGTAAGGGGGCTCTGATTTAAAGGGGCTCTGTGCAGACTCTGATGTAAGGGGGCTCTGTGCGGACTCTGATGTAAGGGGGCTCTGATGTAAGCGGACTGTGATGTAAGGGGGTTCTGTGCAGACTCTGATGTAAGGGGGGTCTGTGTGGACTCTGATGTAAGGGGGGTCTGTGCGGACTCTGATGTAAGGGGGGTCTGATGTAAGCGGACTGTGATGTAAGGGGGCTCTGTGCGGACTCTGATGTAAGGGGGGTCTGTGCGGACTCTGATGTAAGGGGGGTCTGTGCGGACTCTGATGTAAAGGGGCTCTGTGCAGACTCTGATGTAAGGGGGCTCTGATTTAAGGGGGCTCTGTGCGGACTCTGATGTAAGGGGGCTCTGATGTAAGGTGGCTCTGATGTAAGGTGGCTCTGATGTAAGGGGGCTCTGATGTAAGGGGGCTCTGATGTAAGGGGGCTCTGTGCGGACTCTGATGTAAGGGGGCTCTGATGTAAGGTGGCTCTGTGCGGACTCTGATGTAAGGTGGCTCTGATGTAAGGGGGCTCTGATGTAAGGGGGCTCTGATGTAAGGGGGCTCTGATGTAAGGGGGCTCTGTGCGGACTCTGATGTAAGGGGGCTCTGATGTAAGGTGGCTCTGTGTGGACACTGATGTAAGGGGGGTCTGTGCGGACTCTGATGTAAGGGGGCTCTGTGCAGACTCTGATGTAAGGGGGCTCTGATGTAAGGGGGATCTGATGTAAGGGGGATCTGATGTAAGGGGGTGTCTGATGTAAGCGGACTGTGATGTAAGGGGGCTCTGTGCATACTCTGATGTAAGGGGGCTCTGATGTAAGGGGGATCTGATGTAAGCGAACTCTGATGTAAGGGGGCTCTGTGCGGACTCTGATGTAAGGGGGCTCTGATGTAAGGGGGCTCAGTGCGGACTCTGATGTAAGGTGGCTCTGATGTAAGGGGGCTCTGATGTAAGAGGGCTCTGATGTAAAGGGGCTCTGTGCAGACTCTGATGTAAGGGGGCTCTGATGTAAAGGGGCTCTGTGCAGACTCTGATGTAAGGGGGCTCTGATGTAAGGGGGCTCTGATGTAAGGGGGCTCTGATGTAAGGGAGCTTTGATGTAAGGGGGCTTTGATGTAAGGGGGTTCTGATGTAAGGGGGCTCTGTGCAGACTCTGATGTAAGGGGGCTCTGATGTAAGGGGGCTCTGATGTAAGGGGGTTCTGATGTAAGGGGGCTCTGATGTAAGGGGGCTCTGTGCAGACTCTGATGTAAAGGGGCTCTGATGTAAGGGAGCTCAGTGCGGACTCTGATGTAAGGTGGCTCTGATGTAAGGGGCTCTGATGTAAGTGGACTCTGATGTAAGGGGGCTCTGTGCAGACTCTGATGTAAGGGGGCTCTGATGTAAGGGGGCTCAGTGCGGACTCTGATGTAAGGTGGCTCTGATGTAAGGTGGCTCTGATGTAAGGGGGCTCTGATGTAAAGGGGCTCTGTGCAGACTCTGATGTAAGGGGGCTCTGATGTAAAAGGGCTCTGTGCAGACTCTGATATAAGGGGGCACTGATGTAAGGGGGCTCTGATGTAAAGGGGCTCTGTGCATACTCTGATGTAAGGGGGCTCTGATGTAAGGGGGCTCTGATGTAAGGGGGCTCTGATGTAAGGGGGGCTTTGATGTAAGGGGGCTTTGATGTAAGGGGGCTCTGTGCAGACTCTGATGTAAAGCGGCTCTGATGTAAGGGAGCCCAGTGCGGACTCTGATGTAAGGGGGCTCTGATGTAAGGGGGCTCTGATGTAAGGGGGCTCTGATGTAAGGGGGCTCTGTGCGGACTCTGATGTAAGGGGGCTCTGATGTAAGGTGGCTCTGTGTGGACTCTGATGTAAGGGGCTCTGTGCGGACTCTGATGTAAGGGGGGTCTGTGCGGACTCTGATGTAAGGGGGCTCTGTGCAGACTCTGATGTAAGGGGGCTCTGATGTAAGGGGGATCTGATGTAAGCGAACTCTGATGTAAGGGGGCTCTGATGTAAGTGGACTCTGATGTAAGGGGGCTCTGTGCGGACTCTGATGTAAGGGGGCTCTTATGTAAGGGGACTCTGTGCGGACTCTGATGTAAGGTGGCTCTGATGTAAGGGGGATCTGATGTAAGGGGGGGTCTGATGTAAGCGGACTGTGATGTAAGGGGGCTCTGTGCAGACTCTGATGTAAGGGGGCTCTGATGTAAGGGGGATCTGATGTAAGCGAACTCTGATGTAAGGGGGCTCTGTGCGGACTCTGATGTAAGGGGGCTCTGATGTAAGGGGGCTCAGTGCATACTCTGATGTAATGTGGCTCTGATGTAAGGGGGCTCTTATGTAAGAGGGCTCTGATGTAAAGGGGCTCTGTGCAGACTCTGATGTAAGGGTGCTCTGATGTAAGGGGGCTCTGATGTAAGGGGGCTTTGATGTAAGGGGGCTTTGATGTAAGGCGGTTCTGATGTAAGGGGACTCTGTGCAGACTCTGATGTAAGGGGGCTCTGATGTAAGGGGGCTCTGATGTAAGGGGGCTCTGATGTAAGGGGGCTCTGTGCAGACTCTGATGTAAAGGGGCTCTGATGTAAGGGAGCTCAGTACGGACTCTGATGTAAGGTGGCTCTGATGTAAGGGGGCTCTGATGTAAGTGGACTCTGATGTAAGGGGGCTCTGTGCAGACTCTGATGTAAGGGGGCTCTGATGTAAAGGGGCTCTGTGCAGACTCTGATATAAGGGGGCTCTGATGTAAAGGGGCTCTGTGCAGACTCTGATGTAAGGGGGCTCTGATGTAAGGGGGCTCTGATGTAAGGGGGCTTTGATGTAAGGGGGCTTTGATGTAAGGGGGCTCTGTGCAGACTCTGATGTAAAGGGGCTCTGATGTAAGGGAGCCCAGTGCGGACTCTGATGTAAGGTGGCTCTGATGTAAGGTGGCTCTGATGTAAGGTGGCTCTAATGTAAGGGGGCTCTGATGTAAGGGGGCTCTGATTTCAGGGGGCTCTGTGCGGACTCTGATGTAAGGGGGCTCTGATGTAAGGGGGCTCTGATTTAAGGGGGCTCTGTGCGGACTCTGATGTAAGGGGGCTCTGATGTAAGGTGGCTCTGTTGTAAGGGGGCTCTGATGTAAGGTGGCTCTGATGTAAGGTGGCTCTGATGTAAGGGGGCTCTGATGTAAGGGGGCTCTGATGTAAGGTGGCTCTGATGTAAGGTGGCTCTGATGTAAGGGGGCTCTGATGTAAGGGGGCTCTGATTTAAGGGGGCTCTGTGCGGACTCTGATGTAAGGGGGCTCTGATGTAAGGTGGCTCTGATGTAAGGGGGCTCTGATGTAAGGTGGCTCTGATGTAAGGGGGCTTTGATGTAAGGGGGATCTGTGCAGACTCTGATGTAAGGGGACTCTGATGTAAGGGGGCTTTGATGTAAGGGGGCTTTGATGTAAGGGGGCTCTGTGCAGACTCTGATGTAAAGGGGCTCTGATGTAAGGGAGCCCAGTGCGGACTCTGATGTAAGGTGGCTCTGATGTAAGGTGGCTCTGATGTAAGGTGGCTCTAATGTAAGGGGGCTCTGTGCGGACTCTGATGTAAGGGGGCTCTGATGTAAGGTGGCTCTGTGTGGACTCTGATGTAAGGGGCTCTGTGCGGACTCTGATGTAAGGGGGGTCTGTGCGGACTCTGATGTAAGGGGGCTCTGTGCAGACTCTGATGTAAGGGGGCTCTGATGTAAGGGGGATCTGATGTAAGCGAACTCTGATGTAAGGGGGCTCTGATGTAAGTGGACTCTGATGTAAGGGGGCTCTTATGTAAGGGGGCTCTGTGCGGACTCTGATGTAAGGTGGCTCTGATGTAAGGGGGATCTGATGTAAGGGGGGGTCTGATGTAAGTGGACTGTGATGTAAGGGGGCTCTGTGCAGACTCTGATGTAAGGGGGCTCTGATGTAAGGGGAATCTGATGTAAGCGAACTCTGATGTAAGGGGGCTCTGTGCGGACTCTGATGTAAGGGGGCTCTGATGTAAGGGGGCTCAGTGCGGACTCTGATGTAAGGTGGCTCTGATGTAAGGGGGCTCTGATGTAAGAGGGCTCTGATGTAAAGGGGCTCTGTGCAGACTCTGATGTAAGGGTGCTCTGATGTAAAGGGGCTCTGTGCAGACTCTGATGTAAGGGGGCTCTGATGTAAGGGGGCTCTGATGTAAGGGGGCTTTGATGTAAGGGGGCTTTGATGTAAGGGGGCTATGATGTAAGGGGGCTCTGTGCAGACTCCGATGTAAGGGGGCTCTGATGTAAGGGGGCTCTGATGTAAGGGGGCTCTGTGCAGACTCTGATGTAAAGGGGCTCTGATGTAAGGGAGCTCAGTGCGGACTCTGATGTAAGGTGGCTCTGATGTAAGGGGGCTCTGATGTAAGTGGACTCTGATGTAAGGGGGCTCTGTGCAGACTCTGATGTAAGGGGGCTCTGATGTAAAGGGGCTCTGTGCAGACTCTGATATAAGGGGGCTCTGATGTAAGGGGGCTCTGATGTAAAGGGGCTCTGTGCAGACTCTGATGTAAGGGGGCTCTGATGTAAGGGGGCTCTGATGTAAGGGGGCTTTGATGTAAGGGGGCTTTGATGTAAGGGGGCTCTGTGCAGACTCTGATGTAAAGGGGCTCTGATGTAAGGGAGCCCAGTGCGGACTCTGATGTAAGGTGGCTCTGATGTAAGGTGGCTCTGATGTAAGGTGGCTCTAATGTAAGGGGGCTCTGATGTAAGGGGGCTCTGATTTAAGGGGGCTCTATGCGGACTCTGATGTAAGGGGGCTCTGATGTAAGGTGGCTCTGATGTAAGGTGGCTCTGATGTAAGGGGGCTCTGATGTAAGGTGGCTCTGATGTAAGGGGGCTCTGATGTAAGGGGGCTCTGATGTAAGGGGGATCTGATGTAAGGGGGGGTCTGATGTAAGCGGACTGTGATGTAAGGGGGCTCTGTGCGGACTCTGATGTAAGGGGGCTCTGATGTAAGGGGGCTCTGATGTAAGGGGGCTCTGATGTAAGGGGGATCTGATGTAAGGGGGGGTCTGATGTAAGCGAACTCTGATGTAAGGGGGCTCTGTGCGGACTCTGATGTAAGGGGGCTCTGATGTAAGGGGGCTTTGATGTAAGGGGGGGTCTGATGTAAGCGAACTCTGATGTAAGGGGGCTCTGTGCGGACTCTGATGTAAGGGGGCTCTGATGTAAGGGGGCTTTGATGTAAGGGGGCTTTGATTTAAGGGGGCTCTGTGCAGACTCTGATGTAAGGGGACTCTAATGTAAGGGGGCTTTGATGTAAAGGGGCTCTGATGTAAGGGAGCTCAGTGCGGACTCTGATGTAAGGTGGCTCTGATGTAAGGTGGCTCTGATGTAAGGGGGCTCTGATGTAAGGGGGCTCTGATGTAAGGGGGCTCTGTGCAGACTCTGATGTAAGGGAGCTCTGATGTAAGGTGGCTCTGATGTAAGGGGGCTCTGATGTAAGGTGGCTCTGTGCGGACTCTGATGTAAGGGGGCTCTGATGTAAAGGGGCTCTGTGCAGACTCTGATGTAAGGGGGCTCTGATGTAAGCGGACTGTGATGTAAGGGGGTTCTGTGCAGACACTGATGTAAGGGGGGTCTGTGCGGACTCTGATGTAAGGGGGGTCTGTGCGGACTCTGATGTAAGGGGGGTCTGATGTAAGCGGACTGTGATGTAAGGGGGCTCTGTGCGGACTCTGATGTAAGGGGGCTCTGATGTAAGGTGGCTCTGATGTAAGGGGGCTCTGATGTAAGGGGGCTCTGATGTTAGGGGGCTCTGATGTAAGGGGGCTCTGATGTAAGGGGGCTCTGTGCGGACTCTGATGTAGGGGGGCTCTGATGTAAGGTGGCTCTGTGTGGACTCTGATGTAAGGGGCTCTGTGCGGACTCTGATGTAAGGGGGGTCTGTGCGGACTCTGATGTAAAGGGGCTCTGTGCAGACTCTGATGTAAGGGGGCTCTGATGTAAGGGGGATCTGATGTAAGCGAACTCTGATGTAAGGGGGCTCTGATGTAAGTGGACTCTGATGTAAGGGGGCTCTGTGCGGACTCTGATGTAAAGTGGCTCTGATGTAAGGGGGATCTGATGTAAGGGGGGGTCTGATGTAAGCAGACTGTGATGTAAGGGGGCTCTGTGCAGACTCTGATGTAAGGGGGCTCTGATGTAAGGGGGATCTGATGTAAGCGAACTCTGATGTAAGGGGGCTCTGTGCGGACTCTGATGTAAGGGGGCTCTGATGTAAGGGGGCTCAGTGCGGACTCTGATGTAAGGTGGCTCTGATGTAAGGGGGCTCTTATGTAAGATGGCTCTGATGTAAAGGGGCTCTGTGCAGACTCTGATGTAAGAGTGCTCTGATGTAAAGGGGCTCTGTGCAGACTCTGATGTAAGGGGGCTCTGATGTAAGGGGGCTCTGATGTAAGGGGGCTTTGATGTAAGGGGGCTTTGATGTAAGGCGGCTCTGATGTAAGGGGGCTCTGTGCAGACTCTGATGTAAGGGGGCTCTGATGTAAGGGGGCTCTGATGTAAGGGGGCCCTGATGTAAGGGGGCTCTGTGCAGACTCTGATGTAAAGGGGCTCTGATGTAAGGGAGCTCAGTGCGGACTCTGATGTAAGGTGGCTCTGATGTAAGGGGGCTCTGATGTAAGTGGACTCTGATGTAAGGGGGCTCTGTGCAGACTCTGATGTAAGGGGGCTCTGATGTAAAGGGGCTCTGTGCAAACTCTGATATAAGGGGGCTCTGATGTAAGGGGGCTCTGATGTAAAGGGGCTCTGTGCAGACTCTAATGTAAGGGGGCTCTGATGTAAGGGGGCTTTGATGTAAGGGGGCTTTGATGTAAGGGGGCTCTGTGCAGACTCTGATGTAAAGGGGCTCTGATGTAAGGGAGCCCAGTGCGGACTCTGATGTAAGGTGGCTCTGATGTAAGGTGGCTCTAATGTAAGGGGGCTCTGATGTAAGGGGGCTCTGATTTAAGGGGACTCTGTGCAGACTCTGATGTAAGGGGGCTCTGATGTAAGGTGGCTCTGATGTAAGGTGGCTCTAATGTAAGGGGGCTCTGATGTAAGGTGGCTCTGATGTAAGGTGGCTCTGATGTAAGGGGGCTCTGATGTAAGGGGGCTCTGATGTAAGGTGGCTCTGATGTAAGTTGGCTCTGATGTAAGGGGGCTCTGATGTAAGGGGGCTCTGATTTAAGGGGGCTCTGTGCGGACTCTGATGTAAGGGGGCTCTGATGTAAGGTGGCTCTGATGTAAGGGGGCTCTGATGTAAGGTGGCTCTGATGTAAGGGGGCTTTGATGTAAGGGGGCTCTGTGCAGACTCTGATGTAAGGGGACTCTGATGTAAGGGGGCTTTGATGTAAGGGGGCTTTGATGTAAGGGGGCTCTGATGTAAAGGGGCTCTGATGTAAGGGAGCCCAGTGCGGACTCTGATGTAAGGTGGCTCTAATGTAAGGGGGCTCTGTGCGGACTCTGATGTAAGGGGGCTCTGATGTAAGGTGGCTCTGTGTGGACTCTGATGTAAGGGGCTCTGTGCGGACTCTGATGTAAGGGGGGTCTGTGCGGACTCTGATGTAAGGGGGCTCTGTGCAGACTCTGATGTAAGGGGGCTCTGATGTAAGGGGGATCTGATGTAAGCGAACTCTGATGTAAGGGGGCTCTGATGTAAGTGGACTCTGATGTAAGGGGGCTCTGATGTAAGTGGACTCTGATGTAAGGGGGCTCTTATGTAAGGGGGCTCTGTGCGGACTCTGATGTAAGGTGGCTCTGATGTAAGGGGGATCTGATGTAAGGGGGGGTCTGATGTAAGCGGACTGTGATGTAAGGGGGCTCTGTGCAGACTCTGATGTAAGGGGGCTCTGATGTAAGGGGGATCTGATGTAAGCGAACTCTGATGTAAGGGGGCTCTGTGCGGACTCTGATGTAAGGGGGCACTGATGTAAGGGGGCTCAGTGCGGACTCTGATGTAAGGTGGCTCTGATTTAAGGGGGCTCTGATGTAAGAGGGCTCTGATGTAAAGGGGCTCTGTGCAGACTCTGATGTAAGGGTGCTCTGATGTAAAGGGGCTCTGTGCAGACTCTGATGTAAGGGGGCTCTGATGTAAGGGGGCTCTGATGTAAGGGGGCTTTGATGTAAGGGGGCTTTGATGTAAGGGGGCTCTGATGTAAGGGGGCTCTGTGCAGACTCTGATGTAAGGGGGCTCTGATGTAAGGGGGCTCTGATGTAAGGGGGCTCTGATGTAAGGGGGCTTTGATGTAAGGGGGCTTTGATGTAAGGGGGCTCTGATGTAAGGGGGCTCTGTGCAGACTCTGATGTAAGGGGGCTCTGATGTAAGGGGGCTCTGATGTAAGGGGGCTCTGTGCAGACTCTGATGTAAAGGGGCTCTGATGTAAGGGAGCTCAGTGCGGACTCTGATGTAAGGTGGCTCTGATGTAAGGGGGCTCTGATGTAAGTGGACTCTGATGTAAGGGGGCTGTGTGCAGACTCTGATGTAAGGGGGCTCTGATGTAAAGGGGCTCTGTGCAGACTCTGATATAAGGGGGCTCTGATGTAAGGGGGCTCTGATGTAAAGGGGCTCTGTGCAGACTCTGATGTAAGGGGGCTCTTAATTAAGGGGGCTCTGATGTAAGGGGGCTTTGATGTAAGGGGGCTTTGATGTAAGGGGGCTCTGTGCAGACTCTGATGTAAAGGGGCTCTGATGTAAGGGAGCCCAGTGCGGACTCTGATGTAAGGTGGCTCTGATGTAAGGTGGCTCTGATGTAAGGTGGCTCTAATGTAAGGGGGCTCTGATGTAAGGGGGCTCTGATTTAAGGGGGCTCTATGCGGACTCTGATGTAAGGGGGCTCTGATGTAAGGTGGCTCTGATGTAAGGTGGCTCTGATGTAAGGGGGCTCTGATGTAAGGTGGCTCTGATGTAAGGGGGCTCTGATGTAAGGGGGCTCTGTGCAGACTCTGATGTAAGGGGGCTCTGATGTAAGGGGGCTCTGATGTAAGGGGGCTCTGATGTAAGGGGGCTCTGTGCAGACTCTGATGTAAAGGGGCTCTGATGTAAGGGAGCTCAGTGCGGACTCTGATGTAAGGTGGCTCTGATGTAAGGGGGCTCTGATGTAAGTGGACTCTGATGTAAGGGGGCTGTGTGCAGACTCTGATGTAAGGGGGCTCTGATGTAAAGGGGCTCTGTGCAGACTCTGATATAAGGGGGCTCTGATGTAAGGGGGCTCTGATGTAAAGGGGCTCTGTGCAGACTCTGATGTAAGGGGACTCTGATGTAAGGGGGCTTTGATGTAAAGGGGCTCTGATGTAAGGGAGCTCAGTGCGGACTCTGATGTAAGGTGGCTCTGATGTAAGGTGGTTCTGATGTAAGGGGGCTCTGATGTAAGGGGGCTCTGATGTAAGGGGGCTCTGATGTAAGGGGGCTCTGTGCGGACTCTGATGTAAGGGGACTCTGATGTAAGGGGGCTTTGATGTAAAGGGGCTCTGTGCAGACTCTGATGTAAGGGGACTCTGATGTAAGGTGGCTTTGATGTAAAGGGGCTCTGATGTAAGGGAGCTCAGTGCGGACTCTGATGTAAGGTGGCTCTGATGTAAGGTGGTTCTGATGTAAGGGGGCTCTGATGTAAGGGGGCTCTGATGTAAGGGGGCTCTGATGTAAGGGGGCTCTGTGCGGACTCTGATGTAAGGGGGCTCTGATGTAAAGGGGCTCTGTGCAGACTCTGATGTAAGGGGGCTCTGTGCGGACTCTGATGTAAGGGGGCTCTGATGTAAGCGGACTGTGATGTAAGGGGGTTCTGTGCAGACTCTGATGTAAGGGGGGTCTGTGTTGACTCTGATGTAAGGGGGGTCTGTGCGGACTCTGATGTAAGGGGGGTCTGATGTAAGCGGACTGTGATGTAAGGGGGCTCTGTGCGGACTCTGATGTAAGGGGGGTCTGTGCGGACTCTGATGTAAGGGGGGTCTGTGCGGACTCTGATGTAAAGGGGCTCTGTGCAGACTCTGATGTAAGGGGGCTCTGATTTAAGGGGGCTCTGTGCGGACTCTGATGTAAAGGGGGCTCTGATGTAAGGTGGCTCTGATGTAAGGTGGCTCTGATGTAAGGGGGCTCTGATGTAAGGGGGCTCTGATGTAAGGGGGCTCTGTGCGGACTCTGATGTAAGGGGGCTCTGATGTAAGGTGGCTCTGTGCGGACTCTGATGTAAGGTGGCTCTGATGTAAGGGGGCTCTGATGTAAGGGGGCTCTGATGTAAGGGGGCTCTGATGTAAGGGGGCTCTGTGCGGACTCTGATGTAAGGGGGCTCTGATGTAAGGTGGCTCTGTGTGGACACTGATGTAAGGGGGGTCTGTGCGGACTCTGATGTAAGGGGGCTCTGTGCAGACTCTGATGTAAGGGGGCTCTGATGTAAGGGGGATCTGATGTAAGGGGGATCTGATGTAAGGGGGTGTCTGATGTAAGCGGACTGTGATGTAAGGGGGCTCTGTGCAGACTCTGATGTAAGGGGGCTCTGATGTAAGGGGGATCTGATGTAAGCGAACTCTGATGTAAGGGGGCTCTGTGCGGACTCTGATGTAAGGGGGCTCTGATGTAAGGGGGCTCAGTGCGGACTCTGATGTAAGGTGGCTCTGATGTAAGGGGGCTCTGATGTAAGAGGGCTCTGATGTAAAGGGGCTCTGTGCAGACTCTGATGTAAGGGGGCTCTGATGTAAAGGGGCTCTGTGCAGACTCTGATGTAAGGGGGCTCTGATGTAAGGGGGCTCTGATGTAAGGGGGCTCTGATGTAAGGGAGCTTTGATGTAAGGGGGCTTTGATGTAAGGGGGTTCTGATGTAAGGGGGCTCTGTGCAGACTCTGATGTAAGGGGGCTCTGATGTAAGGGGGCTCTGATGTAAGGGGGCTCTGATGTAAGGGGGCTCTGATGTAAGGGGGCTCTGTGCAGACTCTGATGTAAAGGGGCTCTGATGTAAGGGAGCTCAGTGCGGACTCTGATGTAAGGTGGCTCTGATGTAAGGGGCTCTGATGTAAGTGGACTCTGATGTAAGGGGGCTCTGTGCAGACTCTGATGTAAGGGGGCTCTGATGTAAGGGGGCTCAGTGCGGACTCTGATGTAAGGTGGCTCTGATGTAAGGTGGCTCTGATGTAAGGGGGCTCTGATGTAAAGGGGCTCTGTGCAGACTCTGATGTAAGGGGGCTCTGATGTAAAAGGGCTCTGTGCAGACTCTGATATAAGGGGGCACTGATGTAAGGGGGCTCTGATGTAAAGGGGCTCTGTGCATACTCTGATGTAAGGGGGCTCTGATGTAAGGGGGCTCTGATGTAAGGGGGCTCTGATGTAAGGGGGGCTTTGATGTAAGGGGGCTTTGATGTAAGGGGGCTCTGTGCAGACTCTGATGTAAAGCGGCTCTGATGTAAGGGAGCCCAGTGCGGACTCTGATGTAAGGTGGCTCTGATGTAAGGGGGCTCTGATGTAAGGGGGCTCTGATGTAAGGGGGCTCTGATGTAAGGGGGCTCTGTGCGGACTCTGATGTAAGGGGGCTCTGATGTAAGGTGGCTCTGTGTGGACTCTGATGTAAGGGGCTCTGTGCGGACTCTGATGTAAGGGGGGTCTGTGCGGACTCTGATGTAAGGGGGTTCTGTGCAGACTCTGATGTAAGGGGGCTCTGATGTAAGGGGGATCTGATGTAAGCGAACTCTGATGTAAGGGGGCTCTGATGTAAGTGGACTCTGATGTAAGGGGGCTCTGTGCGGACTCTGATGTAAGGGGGCTCTTATGTAAGGGGACTCTGTGCGGACTCTGATGTAAGGTGGCTCTGATGTAAGGGGGATCTGATGTAAGGGGGGGTCTGATGTAAGCGGACTGTGATGTAAGGGGGCTCTGTGCGGACTCTGATGTAAGGGGGCTCTGATGTAAGGTGGCTCTGATGTAAGGTGGCTCTAATGTAAGGGGGCTCTGATGTAAGGGGGCTCTGATTTAAGGGGGCTCTATGCGGACTCTGATGTAAGGGGGCTCTGATGTAAGGTGGCTCTAATGTAAGGTGGCTCTGATGTAAGGGGGCTCTGATGTAAGGTGGCTCTGATGTAAGGGGGCTCTGATGTAAGGGGGCTCTGATGTAAGGGGGATCTGATGTAAGGCGGGGTCTGATGTAAGCGGACTGTGATGTAAGGGGGCTCTGTGCGGACTCTGATGTAAGGGGGCTCTGATGTAAGGGGGCTTTGATGTAAGGGGGGGTCTGATGTAAGCGAACTCTGATGTAAGGGGGCTCTGTGCGGACTCTGATGTAAGGGGGCTTTGATGTGAGGGGGCTTTGATTTAAGGGGGCTCTGTGCAGACTCTGATGTAAGGGGACTCTAATGTAAGGGGGCTTTGATGTAAAGGGGCTCTGATGTAAGGGAGCTCAGTGCGGACTCTGATGTAAGGTGGCTCTGATGTAAGGTGGCTCTGATGTAAGGGGGCTCTGATGTAAGGGGGCTCTGATGTAAGGGGGCTCTGTGCAGACTCTGATGTAAGGGAGCTCTGATGTAAGGTGGCTCTGATGTAAGGGGGCTCTGATGTAAGGTGGCTCTGTGCGGACTCTGATGTAAGGGGGCTCTGATGTAAAGGGGCTCTGTGCAGACTCTGATGTAAGGGGGCTCTGATGTAAGCGGACTGTGATGTAAGGGGGTTCTGTGCAGACACTGATGTAAGGGGGGTCTGTGCGGACTCTGATGTAAGGGGGGTCTGTGCGGACTCTGATGTAAGGGGGGTCTGATGTAAGCGGACTGTGATGTAAGGGGGCTCTGTGCGGACTCTGATGTAAGGGGGCTCTGATGTAAGGTGGCTCTGATGTAAGGGGGCTCTGATGTAAGGGGGCTCTGATGTTAGGGGGCTCTGATGTAAGGGGGCTCTGATGTAAGGGGGCTCTGTGCGGACTCTGATGTAGGGGGGCTCTGATGTAAGGTGGCTCTGTGTGGACTCTGATGTAAGGGGCTCTGTGCGGACTCTGATGTAAGGGGGGTCTGTGCGGACTCTGATGTAAAGGGGCTCTGTGCAGACTCTGATGTAAGGGGGCTCTGATGTAAGGGGGATCTGATGTAAGCGAACTCTGATGTAAGGGGGCTCTGATGTAAGTGGACTCTGATGTAAGGGGGCTCTGTGCGGACTCTGATGTAAAGTGGCTCTGATGTAAGGGGGATCTGATGTAAGGGGGGGTCTGATGTAAGCAGACTGTGATGTAAGGGGGCTCTGTGCAGACTCTGATGTAAGGGGGCTCTGATGTAAGGGGGATCTGATGTAAGCGAACTCTGATGTAAGGGGGCTCTGTGCGGACTCTGATGTAAGGGGGCTCTGATGTAAGGGGGCTCAGTGCGGACTCTGATGTAAGGTGGCTCTGATGTAAGGGGGCTCTTATGTAAGATGGCTCTGATGTAAAGGGGCTCTGTGCAGACTCTGATGTAAGAGTGCTCTGATGTAAAGGGGCTCTGTGCAGACTCTGATGTAAGGGGGCTCTGATGTAAGGGGGCTCTGATGTAAGGGGGCTTTGATGTAAGGGGGCTTTGATGTAAGGCGGCTCTGATGTAAGGGGGCTCTGTGCAGACTCTGATGTAAGGGGGCTCTGATGTAAGGGGGCTCTGATGTAAGGGGGCCCTGATGTAAGGGGGCTCTGTGCAGACTCTGATGTAAAGGGGCTCTGATGTAAGGGAGCTCAGTGCGGACTCTGATGTAAGGTGGCTCTGATGTAAGGGGGCTCTGATGTAAGTGGACTCTGATGTAAGGGGGCTCTGTGCAGACTCTGATGTAAGGGGGCTCTGATGTAAAGGGGCTCTGTGCAGACTCTGATATAAGGGGGCTCTGATGTAAGGGGGCTCTGATGTAAAGGGGCTCTGTGCAGACTCTAATGTAAGGGGGCTCTGATGTAAGGGGGCTTTGATGTAAGGGGGCTTTGATGTAAGGGGGCTCTGTGCAGACTCTGATGTAAAGGGGCTCTGATGTAAGGGAGCCCAGTGCGGACTCTGATGTAAGGTGGCTCTGATGTAAGGTGGCTCTGATGTAAGGTGGCTCTAATGTAAGGGGGCTCTGATGTAAGGGGGCTCTGATTTAAGGGGACTCTGTGCAGACTCTGATGTAAGGGGGCTCTGATGTAAGGTGGCTCTGATGTAAGGTGGCTCTAATGTAAGGGGGCTCTGATGTAAGGTGGCTCTGATGTAAGGTGGCTCTGATGTAAGGGGGCTCTGATGTAAGGTGGCTCTGATGTAAGTTGGCTCTGATGTAAGGGGGCTCTGATGTAAGGGGGCTCTGATTTAAGGGGGCTCTGTGCGGACTCTGATGTAAGGGGGCTCTGATGTAAGGTGGCTCTGATGTAAGGGGGCTCTGATGTAAGGTGGCTCTGATGTAAGGGGGCTTTGATGTAAGGGGGCTCTGTGCAGACTCTGATGTAAGGGGACTCTGATGTAAGGGGGCTTTGATGTAAGGGGGCTTTGATGTAAGGGGGCTCTGATGTAAAGGGGCTCTGATGTAAGGGAGCCCAGTGCGGACTCTGATGTAAGGTGGCTCTAATGTAAGGGGGCTCTGTGCGGACTCTGATGTAAGGGGGCTCTGATGTAAGGTGGCTCTGTGTGGACTCTGATGTAAGGGGCTCTGTGCGGACTCTGATGTAAGGGGGGTCTGTGCGGACTCTGATGTAAGGGGGCTCTGTGCAGACTCTGATGTAAGGGGGCTCTGATGTAAGGGGGATCTGATGTAAGTGAACTCTGATGTAAGGGGGCTCTGATGTAAGTGGACTCTGATGTAAGGGGGCTTTGATGTAAGTGGACTCTGATGTAAGGGGGCTCTTATGTAAGGGGGCTCTGTGCGGACTCTGATGTAAGGTGGCTCTGATGTAAGGGGGATCTGATGTAAGGGGGGGTCTGATGTAAGCGGACTGTGATGTAAGGGGGCTCTGTGCAGACTCTGATGTAAGGGGGCTCTGATGTAAGGGGGATCTGATGTAAGCGAACTCTGATGTAAGGGGGCTCTGTGCGGACTCTGATGTAAGGGGGCACTGATGTAAGGGGGCTCAGTGCGGACTCTGATGTAAGGTGGCTCTGATGTAAGGGGGCTCTGATGTAAGAGGGCTCTGATGTAAAGGGGCTCTGTGCAGACTCTGATGTAAGGGTGCTCTGATGTAAAGGGGCTCTGTGCAGACTCTGATGTAAGGGGGCTCTGATGTAAGGGGGCTCTGATGTAAGGGGGCTTTGATGTAAGGGGGCTTTGATGTAAGGGGGCTCTGATGTAAGGGGGCTCTGTGCAGACTCTGATGTAAGGGGGCTCTGATGTAAGGGGGCTCTGATGTAAGGGGGCTCTGATGTAAGGGGGCTCTGTGCAGACTCTGATGTAAAGGGGCTCTGATGTAAGGGAGCTCAGTGCGGACTCTGATGTAAGGTGGCTCTGATGTAAGGGGGCTCTGATGTAAGTGGACTCTGATGTAAGGGGGCTCTGTGCAGACTCTAATGTAAGGGGGCTCTGATGTAAAGGGGCTCTGTGCAGACTCTGATATAAGGGGGCTTTGATGTAAGGGGGCTTTGATGTAAGGGGGCTCTGTGCAGACTCTGATGTAAAGGGGCTCTGATGTAAGGGAGCCCAGTGCAGACTCTGATGTAAGGTGGCTCTGATGTAAGGTGGCTCTGATGTAAGGTGGCTCTGATGTAAGGTGGCTCTAATGTAAGGGGGCTCTGATGTAAGGGGGCTCTGATTTAAGGGGGCTCTGTGCGGACTCTGATGTAAGTGGGCTCTGATGTAAGGTGGCTCTGATGTAAGGGGGCTCTGATGTAAGGTGGCTCTGATGTAAGGTGGCTCTGATGTAAGGGGGCTCTGATGTAAGGGGGCTCTGATGTAAGGTGGCTCTGATGTAAGGGGGCTCTGATGTAAGGGGGCTCTGATTTAAGGGGGCTCTGTGCGGACTCTGATGTAAGGGGGCTCTGATGTAAGGGGGCTCTGATGTAAGGGGGCTCTGATGTAAGGTGGCTCTGATGTAAGAGGGCTTTGATGTAAGGGGGCTCTGTGCAGACTCTGATGTAAGGGGACTCTGATGTAAGGGGGCTTTGATGTAAGGGGGCTTTGATGTAAGGGGTCTCTGTGCAGACTCTGATGTAAAGGGGCTCTGATGTAAGGGAGCCCAGTGCGGACTCTGATGTAAGGTGGCTCTGATGTAAGGTGGCTCTGATGTAAGGTGGCTCTAATGTAAGGGGGCTCTGATGTAAGGGGGCTCTGATTTAAGGGGGCTCTGTGCGGACTCTGATGTAAGGGGGCTCTGATGTAAGGTGGCTCTGATGTAAGGTGGCTCTGATGTAAGGGGGCTCTGATGTAAGGTGGCTCTGATGTAAGGGGGCTCTGATGTAAGGGGGCTCTGATGTAAGGGGGATCTGATGTAAGGGGGGGTCTGATGTAAGCGGACTGTGATGTAAGGGGGCTCTGTGCAGACTCTGATGTAAGGGGGCTCTGATGTAAGGGGGATCTGATGTAAGCGAACTCTGATGTAAGGGGGCTCTGTGCGGACTCTGATGTAAGGGGGTTCTGATGTAAGGGGGCTTTGATGTAAGGGGGCTTTGATGTAAGGGGGCTCTGTGCAGACTCTGATGTAAGGGGAATCTAATGTAAGGGGGCTTTGATGTAAAGGGGCTCTGATGTAAGGGAGCTCAGTGCGGACTCTGATGTAAGGTGGCTCTGATGTAAGGTGGCTCTGATGTAAGGGGGCTCTGATGTAAGGGGGCTCTGATGTAAGGGGGCTCTGATGTAAGGGGGCTCTGTGCGGACTCTGTTGTAAGGGGGCTCTGATGTAAGGTGGCTCTGTGCGGACTCTGATGTAAGGGGGCTCTGATGTAAGGGGGCTCTGTGCGGACTCTGATGTAAGGGAGCTCTGATGTAAGGTGGCTCTAATGTAAGAGGGCTCTGATGTAAGGGGGCTCTGATTTAAGGGGGCTCTGTGTGGACTCTGATGTAAGGGGGCTCTGATGTAAGGTGGCTCTGATGTAAGGGGGCTCTGATGTAAGGGGGCTCTGATGTAAGGTGGCTCTGATGTAAGGGGGCTCTGATGTAAGGGGGCTCTGATTTAAGGGGGCTCTGTGCGGACTCTGATGTAAGGGGGCTCTGATGTAAGGTGGCTCTGATGTAAGGGGGCTCTGATGTAAGGTGGCTCTGATGTAAGGGGGCTTTGATGTAAGGGGGCTCTGTGCAGACTCTGATGTAAGGGGACTCTGATGTAAGGGGGCTTTGATGTAAGGGGGCTCTGTGCAGACTCTGATGTAAAGGGGCTCTGATGTAAGGGAGCCCAGTGCGGACTCTGATGTAAGGTGGCTCTGATGTAAGGTGGCTCTGATGTAAGGTGGCTCTAATGTAAGGGGGCTCTGATGTAAGGGGGCTCTGATTTAAGGGGGCTCTGTGCAGACTCTGATGTAAGGGGGCTCTGATGTAAGGTGGCTCTGATGTAAGGTGGCTCTGATGTAAGGGGGCTCTGATGTAAGGTGGCTCTGATGTAAGGGGGCTCTGATGTAAGGGGGCTCTGATGTAAGGGGGATCTGATGTAAGGGGGGGTCTGATGTAAGCGGACTGTGATGTAAGGGGGCTCTGTGCAGACTCTGATGTAAGGGGGCTCTGATGTAAGGGGGATCTGATGTAAGCGAACTCTGATGTAAGGGGGCTCTGTGCGGACTCTGATGTAAGGGGGCTCTGATGTAAGGGGGTTTTGATGTAAGGGGGCTTTGATGTAAGGGGGCTCTGTGCAGACTCTGATGTAAGGGGACTCTAATGTAAGGGGGCTTTGATGTAAAGGGGCTCTGATGTAAGGGATCTCAGTGCGGACTCTGATGTAAGGTGGCTCTGATGTAAGGTGGCTCTGATGTAAGGGGGCTCTGATGTAAGGGGGCTCTGATGTAAGGGGGCTCTGATGTAAGGGGGCTCTGTGCGGACTCTGATGTAAGGGAGCTCTGATGTAAGGTGGCTCTGATGTAAGGGGGCTCTGATGTAAGGTGGCTCTGTGCGGACTCTGATGTAAGGGGCCTCTGATGTAAAGGGGCTCTGTGCAGACTCTGATGTAAGGGGGCTCTGATGTAAGCGGACTGTGATGTAAGGGGTTTCTGTGCAGACACTGATGTAAGGGGGGTCTGTGCGGACTCTGATGTAAGGGGGGTCTGTGCGGACTCTGATGTAAGGGGGGTCTGATGTAAGCGGACTGTGATGTAAGGGGGCTCTGTGCGGACTCTGATGTAAGGGGGCTCTGATGTAAGGTGGCTCTGATGTAAGGGGGCTCTGATGTAAGGGGGCTCTGATGTAAGGGGGCTCTGTGCGGACTCTGATGTAAGGGGGCTCTGATGTAAGGTGGCTCTGTGTGGACTCTGATGTAAGGGGCTCTGTGCGGACTCTGATGTAAGGGGGGTCTGTGCGGACTCTGATGTAAGGGGGCTCTGTGCAGACTCTGATGTAAGGGGGCTCTGATGTAAGCGGACTGTGATGTAAGGGGTTTCTGTGCAGACACTGATGTAAGGGGGGTCTGTGCGGACTCTGATGTAAGGGGGGTCTGTGCGGACTCTGATGTAAGGGGGGTCTGATGTAAGCGGACTGCGATGTAAGGGGGCTCTGTGCGGACTCTGATGTAAGGGGGCTCTGATGTAAGGTGGCTCTGATGTAAGGGGGCTCTGATGTAAGGGGGCTCTGATGTAAGGGGGCTCTGTGCGGACTCTGATGTAAGGGGGCTCTGATGTAAGGTGGCTCTGTGTGGACTCTGATGTAAGGGGCTCTGTGCGGACTCTGATGTAAGGGGGGTCTGTGCGGACTCTGATGTAAGGGGGCTCTGTGCAGACTCTGATGTAAGGGGGCTCTGATGTAAGGGGGATCTGATGTAAGCGAACTCTGATGTAAGGGGGCTCTGATGTAAGTGGACTCTGATGTAAGGGGGCTCTGTGCGGACTCTGATGTAAGGGGGCTCTTATGTAAGGGGGCTCTGTGCGGACTCTGATGTAAGGTGGCTCTGATGTAAGGGGGATCTGATGTAAGGGGGGGTCTGATGTAAGCGGACTGTGATGTAAGGGGGCTCTGTGCAGACTCTGATGTAAGGGGGCTCTGATGTAAGGGGGATCTGATGTAAGTGAACTCTGATGTAAGGGGGCTCTGTGCGGACTCTGATGTAAGGGGGCTCTGATGTAAGGGGGCTCAGTGCGGACTCTGATGTAAGGTGGCTCTGATGTAAGGGGGCTCTGATGTAAGAGGGCTCTGATGTAAAGGGGCTCTGTGCAGACTCTGATGTAAGGGTGCTCTGATGTAAAGGGGCTCTGTGCAGACTCTGATGTAAGGGGGCTCTGATGTAAGGGGGCTCTGATGTAAGGGGGCTTTGATGTAAGGGGGCTTTGATGTAAGGGGGCTCTGATGTAAGGGGGCTCTGTGCAGACTCTGATGTAAGGGGGCTCTGATGTAAGGGGGCTCTGATGTAAGGGGGCTCTGTGCAGACTCTGATGTAAAGGGGCTCTGATGTAAGGGAGCTCAGTGTGGACTCTGATGTAAGGTGGCTCTGATGTAAGGGGGCTCTGATGTAAGTGGACTCTGATGTAAGGGGGCTCTGTGCAGACTCTGATGTAAGGGGGCTCTGATGTAAAGGGGCTCAGTGCGGACTCTGATGTAAGGTGGCTCTGATGTAAGGTGGCTCTGATGTAAGGGGGCTCTGATGTAAAGGGGCTCTGTGCAGACTCTGATGTAAGGGGGCTCTGATGTAAAGGGGCTCTGTGCAGACTCTGATATAAGGGGGCTCTGATGTAGGGGGCTCTGATGTAAAGTGGCTCTGTGCAGACTCTGATGTAAGGGGGCTCTGATGTAAGGGGGCTCTGATGTAAGGGGGCTCTGATGTAAGGGGGCTCTGATGTAAGGTGGCTCTGATGTAAGGGGGCTTTGATGTAAGGGGGCTCTGTGCAGACTCTGATGTAAGGGGACTCTGATGTAAGGGGGCTTTGATGTAAGGGGGCTCTGTGCAGACTCTGATGTAAGGGGGCTCTGATTTAAGGGGGCTCTGTGCGGACTCTGATGTAAGGGGGCTCTGATGTAAGGTGGCTCTGATGTAAGGTGGCTCTGATGTAAGGGGGCTCTGATGTAAGGTGGCTCTGATGTAAGGGGGCTCTGATGTAAGGGGGCTCTGATGTAAGGGGGCTCTGATGTAAGGTGGCTCTGATGTAAGGTGGCTCTGATGTAAGGGAGCTCAGTGCGGACTCTGATGTAAGGTGGCTCTGATGTAAGGTGGCTCTGATGTAAGGTGGCTCTGTGCGGACTCTGATGTAAGGGGGCTCTGATGTAAGGTGGCTCTGATGTAAGGGGGCTCTGATGTAAAGGGGCTCTGTGCAGACTCTGATGTAAGGGGGCTCTGATGTAAAGGGGCTCTGTGCAGACTCTGATGTAAGGGAGCTCTGTGCGGACTCTGATGTAAGGGGGCTCTGATGTAAGCGGACTGTGATGTAAGGGGGTTCTGTGCAGACTCTGATGTAAGGGGGCTCTGTGCGGACTCTGATGTAGGGGGGGTCTGTGCAGACTCTGATGTAAGGGGGGTCTGTGCGGACTCTGATGTAAAGGGGCTCTGTGCAGACTCTGATGTAAGGTGGCTCTGATGTAAGGTGGCTCTGATGTAAGGTGGCTCTGATGTAAGGTGGCTCTAATGTAAGGGGGCTCTGATGTAAGGGGGCTCTGATTTAAGGGGGCTCTGTGCGGACTCTGATGTAAGGGGGCTCTGATGTAAGGTGGCTCTGATGTAAGGTGGCTCTGATGTAAGGGGGCTCTGATGTAAGGGGGCTCTGATGTAAGGGGGCTCTGTGCGGACTCTGATGTAAGGGGGCTCTGATGTAAGGTGGCTCTGATGTAAGGGGGCTCTGATGTAAGGGGGCTCTGATGTAAGGGGATTCTGATGTAAGGGGATTCTGATGTAAGGGGGCTCTGATGTAAGGTGGCTCTGATGTAAGGGGGCTCTGATGTAAGGGGGCTCTGATGTAAGGGGGCTCTGTGCAGACTCTGATGTAAGGGGGCTCTGATGTAAGGCGGCTTTGATGTAAGGGGGCTTTGATGTAAGGGGGCTCTGTGCAGACTCTGATGTAAGGGGGCTTTGATGTAAGGGGGCTCTGTGCAGACTCTGATGTAAAGAGGCTCTGATGTAAGGGGGCTTTGATGTAAGGGGGCTCTGTGCAGACTCTGATGTAAAGGGGCTCTGATGTAAGGGAGCTCAGTGCGGACTCTGATGTAAGGTGGCTCTGATGTAAGGTGGCTCTGATGTAAGGTGGCTCTGATGTAAGGGGGCTCTAATGTAAGGGGGCTCTGTGCGGACTCTGATGTAAGGGGGCTCTGATGTAAGGGGGCTCTGTGCGGACTCTGATGTAAAGGGGCTCTGATGTAAGGGGGCTCTGTGCAGACTCTGATATAAGGGGGCTCTGATGTAAGGGGGCTCTGATGTAAAGTGGCTCTGTGCAGACTCTGATGTAAGGGGGCTCTGATGTAAGGGGGCTCTGATGTAAGGGGGCTCTGATGTAAGGTGGCTCTGATGTAAGGGGGCTTTGATGTAAGGGGGCTCTGTGCAGACTCTGATGTAAGGGGACTCTGATGTAAGGGGGCTTTGATGTAAGGGGGCTTTGATGTAAGGGGGCTCTGTGCAGACTCTGATGTAAAGGGGCTCTGATGTAAGGGAGCCCAGTGCGGACTCTGATGTAAGGTGGCTCTGATGTAAGGTGGCTCTGATGTAAGGTGGCTCTAATGTAAGGGGGCTCTGATGTAAGGGGGCTCTGATTTAAGGGGGCTCTGTGCGGACTCTGATGTAAGGGGGCTCTGATGTAAGGTGGCTCTGATGTAAGGTGGCTCTGATGTAAGGGGGCTCTGATGTAAGGTGGCTCTGATGTAAGGGGGCTCTGATGTAAGGGGGCTCTGATGTAAGGTGGCTCTGATGTAAGGTGGCTCTGATGTAAGGGAGCTCAGTGCGGACTCTGATGTAAGGTGGCTCTGATGTAAGGTGGCTCTGTGCGGACTCTGATGTAAGGGGGCTCTGATGTAAGGTGGCTCTGATGTAAGGGGGCTCTGATGTAAAGGGGCTCTGTGCAGACTCTGATGTAAGGGGGCTCTGATGTAAAGGGGCTCTGTGCAGACTCTGATGTAAGGGGGCTCTGTGCGGACTCTGATGTAGGGTGGGTCTGTGCAGACTCTGATGTAAGGGGGGTCTGTGCGGACTCTGATGTAAAGGGGCTCTGTGCAGACTCTGATGTAAGGTGGCTCTGATGTAAGGTGGCTCTGATGTAAGGTGGCTCTGATGTAAGGTGGCTCTAATGTAAGGGGGCTCTGATGTAAGGGGGCTCTGATTTAAGGGGGCTCTGTGCGGACTCTGATGTAAGGGGGCTCTGATGTAAGGTGGCTCTGATGTAAGGTGGCTCTGATGTAAGGGGGCTCTGATGTAAGGGGGCTCTGATGTAAGGGGGCTCTGTGCGGACTCTGATGTAAGGGGGCTCTGATGTAAGGTGGCTCTGATGTAAGGGGGCTCTGATGTAAGGGGGCTCTGATGTAAGGGGATTCTGATGTAAGGGGAATCTGATGTAAGGGGGCTCTGATGTAAGGTGGCTCTGATGTAAGGGGGCTCTGATGTAAGGGGGCTCTGATGTAAGGGGGCTCTGTGCAGACTCTGATGTAAGGGGGCTTTGATGTAAGGGGGCTCTGTGCGGACTCTGATGTAAAGGGGCTCTGATGTAAGGGGGCTTTGATGTAAGGGGGCTCTGTGCAGACTCTGATGTAAAGGGGCTCTGATGTAAGGGAGCTCAGTGCGGACTCTGATGTAAGGTGGCTCTGATGTAAGGTGGCTCTGATGTAAGGGGGCTCTGATGTAAGGGGGCTCTGATGTAAGGGGGCTCTGTGCGGACTCTGATGTAAGGGGGCTCTGATGTAAGGGGGCTCTGTGCGGACTCTGATGTAAGGGGGCTCTGATGTAATGTGGCTCTGTGCGGACTCTGATGTAAGGGGGCTCTGATGTAAGGTGGCTCTGATGTAAGGTGGCTCTGATGTAAGGGAGCTCAGTGCGGACTCTGATGTAAGGTGGCTCTTATGTAAGCTGGCTCTGATGTAAGGGGGCTCTGATGTAAGGGGGCTCTGTGCGGACTCTGATGTAAGGGGGCTCTGATGTAAGGTGGCTCTGATGTAAGGGGGCTCTGTGCAGACTCTGATGTAAGGTGGCTCTGATGTAAGGTGGCTCTGATGTAAGGTGGCTCTGATGTAAGGTGGCTCTAATGTAAGGGAGCTCTGATGTAAGGGGGCTCTGATTTAAGGGGGCTCTGTGCGGACTCTGATGTAAGGGGGCTCTGATGTAAGGTGGCTCTGATGTAAGGTGGCTCTGATGTAAGGGGGCTCTGATTTAAGGGGGCTCTGATGTAAGGGGGCTCTGTGCGGACTCTGATGTAAGGGGGCTCTGATGTAAGGTGGCTCTGATGTAAGGGGGCTCTGATGTAAGGGGGCTCTGATGTAAGGGGATTCTGATGTAAGGGGAATCTGATGTAAGGGGGCTCTGATGTAAGGTGGCTCTGATGTAAGGGGGCTCTGATGTAAGGGGGCTCTGATGTAAGGGGGCTCTGTGCAGACTCTGATGTAAGGGGGCTCTGATGTAAGGCGGCTTTGATGTAAGGGGGCTTTGATGTAAGGGGGCTCTGTGCAGACTCTGATGTAAGGGGGCTTTGATGTAAGGGGGCTCTGTGCAGACTCTGATGTAAAGGGGCTCTGATGTAAGGGAGCTCAGTGCGGACTCTGATGTAAGGTGGCTCTGATGTAAGGTGGCTCTGATGTAAGGTGGCTCTGATGTAAGGGGGCTCTGATGTAAGGGGGCTCTGTGCGGACTCTGATGTAAGGGGGCTCTGATGTAAGGGGGCTCTGTGCGGACTCTGATGTAAGGGGGCTCTGATGTAATGTGGCTCTGTGCGGACTCTGATGTAAGGGGGCTCTGATGTAAGGTGGCTCTGATGTAAGGTGGCTCTGATGTAAGGGAGCTCAGTGCGGACTCTGATGTAAGGTGGCTCTTATGTAAGGTGGCTCTGATGTAAGGGGGCTCTGATGTAAGGGGGCTCTGTGCGGACTCTGATGTAAGGGGGCTCTGATGTAAGGTGGCTCTGTGCGGACTCTGATGTAAGGTGGCTCTGATGTAAGGTGGCTCTGATGTAAGGGGGCTCAGTGCGGACTCTGATGTAAGGGGGCTCTGATGTAAGGTGGCTCTGATGTAAGGGGGCTCTGATGTAAGGTGGCTCTGTGCGGACTCTGATGTAAGGGGGCTCTGATGTAAAGGGGCTCTGTGCAGACTCTGATGTAAGGGGGCTCTGTGTGGACTCTGATGTAAGGGGGCTCTGATGTAAGCGGACTGTGATGTAAGGGGGTTCTGTGCAGACTCTGATGTAAGGGGGGTCTGTGCGGACTCTGATGTAAGGGGGGTCTGTGTGGACTCTGATGTAAGGGGGCTCTGATATAAGGTGGCTCTGATGTAAGGTGGCTCTGATGTAAGGGGGCTCTGATGTAAGGGGGCTCTGATGTAAGGTGGCTCTGTGCGGACTCTGATGTAAGGGGGGTCTGTGCGGACTCTGATGTAAGGTGGCTCTGATGTAAGGGGGCTCTGATGTAAGGGGGCTCTGATGTAAGGTGGCTCTGTGCGGACTCTGATGTAAGGGGGCTCTGATGTAAGGTGGCTCTGATGTAAGGTGGCTCTGATGTAAGGGAGCTCAGTGCGGACTCTGATGTAAGGGGGCTCTGATGTAAGGTGGCTCTGATGTAAGGGGGCTCTGATGTAAGGTGGCTCTGTGCGGACTCTGATGTAAGGGGGCTCTGATGTAAAGGGGCTCTGTGCAGACTCTGATGTAAGGGGGCTCTGTGCGGACTTTGATGTAAGGGGGCTCTGATGTAAGCGGACTGTGATGTAAGGGGGTTCTGTGCAGACTCTGATGTAAGGGGGCTCTGTGCGGACTCTGATGTAAGGGGGGTCTGTGCGGACTCTGATGTAAGGGGGGTCTGTGCGGACTCTGATGTAAGGGGGCTCTGATGTAAGGGGGCTCTGATGTAAGGTGGCTCTGTGTGGACTCTGATGTAAGGGGGCTCTGATGTAAGGGGGCTCTGATGTAAGGTGGCTCTGATGTAAGGGGGCTCTGATGTAAGGGGGCTCTGATGTAAGGGGGCTCTGATGTAAGGGGGCTCTGATGTAAGGGGGCTCTGTGCGGACTCTGATGTAAGGTGGCTCTGATGTAAGCAGACTCTGATGAAAGGGGGCTCTGTGCAGACTCTGATGTGAGGTGGCTCTGATGTAAGGGGGCTCTGATGTAAGCAGACTCTGATGAAAGGGGGCTCTGTGCAGACTCTGATGTGAGGGGGGCTCTGTGCAGACTCTGATGTGAGGGGGGCTCTGTGCAGACTCTGATGTGAGGGGGGCTCTGTGCAGACTCTGATGTGAGGGGGCTCTGATGTAAGCTGACTCTAATGTAAGGTGGCTCTGATGTAAGGGGGCTCTGATGTAAGGGGGCTCTGATGTAAGGTGGCTCTGATGTAAGGGGGCTCTGGTGTAAGGGGGCTCTGTGCGGACTCTGATGTACAGGGGCTCTGATGTAAGGGGGCTCTGATGTAAGCAGACTCTGATAAAGGGGGGTCTGTGCAGACTCTGATGTAAGCAGACTCTGATGTACGGGGCTCTGATGTAAGGGGGGGTCAGTGCGGACTCTGATGTAAGGGGGCTCTGATGTAAATGGACTCCGATGTAAGGGGGCTTTGTGCAGACTCTGATGTACGGGGCTCTGATGTAAGGGGACTTTGACATAAAGGGGGGTCTGTGCAGGCTCTGATGTAAGGGGGCAGGAGGAACTGGAGATCTGCACAGTGAGCAGAGAGTAAAAGGGGGCACTGTGATTACAGAGAAAGGGGGGGGGGATAATTGCAGGGGCACTGTAATCATTACAGTGCCACAGTGTCCCTGTACATTACAGTGTGGAGGACCGACACCAGCCACCCCGCAAATGCCTACCGAATCCCCTCCCCCCCCCCCGTTTCCTGGAAAATATGGCTGTTCAGTCTTAAATGCCCGGGCCTATTTTTTGTCCCATTCCGGGCCTGGTTATATCCTATAGTTATTTCACATGTTTTGTTCCAAGTACAATTACAATGTTTTCTACATTTGTTATCATACTAAATACTATTGCAGTATGCACCTGTAAAGAAATCCGCTCAGTAAAGCGTACTTAAGAATGTACCCAAACTACAAGATGTAATTGTAACGTGCATTTGATGTTATTGTCACTAACATTTCATGAAAGTTTTGACTATGTACTGTTATACCATTTGTACAACATAACCTTTGTAAATTTAATAAAATCATTTGAAACAAAAACAAAAAAAAAACCTTAAATAAATTAAACTGTTTTTAAAAGTTCACTCAGATAATGCACAATCATTCCGTTGCATTATATATTTTGAAAACACTATTTTTCCGTTTTTTATCTTTTATGAATGTTGCATGGAGTGGGAAACAATAGGAAAGTAAATGGCCTAGAAACACAGGGAAATTGAATTTTGTTTGTGAAAAAAGGATTTAGCAGAACATAGCTGGTAAATATAATTGTGCATTGCCTTGAAATGTATAGTTAATGATAGTGGTCTAGATTAGAATCAAAAGTAATAGAAAAATATAGTCAAAGGAATAAAAAAATATATTTTGAAAAATGAATATAGGAAAATTGAACTCTGACGGATTGGTGCTCTACATGTTGTGCTGATTCACTTTTTAATAAGAATCTATTGATCTGAACTGAGGTTGTGACAAACTTCACAAAAAAAAAAAAGAATGAACTCTGTGTAAAGAAAAATGCTGGATTCTAAGATGAAAAATACATAGGAAGGAGTGCGCATGCGCGGTCTCCCAACATGGCCGCGTAAGCCAGGAGCTCCGCTCTGCCCGAGCCAACGAGTCGCACTAGCGCAGGAACCGGCCCCGAAGGAAGCCCGATCTGGACGGGGATAGCACGGGAAGCAGCTCTAGCACACCGGGATGTCCAGCAGCTCGGTCCGCCGAGACCTGGGGCCACAATTTACGTCCGAAGGAAAGCAGGCCGCGTCCAAGATGGCGGCCGCGTCTCAGCCACGAGACACACATGCAGGGGGACACGCAGAGCACAGGCAAGTGATTAACCCAGCCACTTTATCCTTCACCCCCCAAACGAATCTGGGTAGCCACAACATTGCAACCCCCTCGCCTGCCTCAACAGTTTCACTGCTTGAACGCACATTTGAAAACTATATGCTATCTCCCATGAGCAACACTCCAGGCCCAGGGAACACTAACGCTCCATTATGTAACCAGGAGCAGGCCTCAGGACAGACACAGGACATTTCCTTAAACGTAGGGGATTTATTCATTAGATTCTCTGAAATGCTTGATCGAGGGCTTGCCATTACAGCCAGCAAGATCACTGCTGATATAAGAGCAGACTTCCAGAACCTGGGCTCTAGAATGGAAGCCATAGAACATAAGCTAGACATAACGGTCTCCAGGGCTAATCAGAATACAGACCATATACAAGTAATACAGGACCAATTGGAAGCGGCGTTAAACCGTATTGACGACCTCGAAAACTGCTCCAGAAGAGATAATTTTAGGGTGAGAGGTATTCCGGAATCAGTTTCTGACGCACCTAAAGCCATACAGGACCTCATACAATTTCTAATCCCTGCAATACCACCACACAAGCTGGAACTGGACAGAGCACATAGGTCACTGGGTCCCCCCAGGAGAGACGGGAACCCCAGGGATATAGTAGTAAAGCCACACCATTACAGTGTGAAGGAAGAGATCATGAGGATATCCAGGAAACAGTCAAGAATTTCATTCCAAGGTCAAAATATACAGATCTTTGCGGACATTTCCCCGATGACCATCCAAAGACGCAGAGCATTAAAACCATTACTACTTGTTCTCTCCCAGAAAGAAATAAAATACTGGTGGGCCTTTCCTTTTGCCCTTAAGTTTACCTTTAATGGAAAAACTCACTCTTTCTCCACCTTCACAGAAGGAGAGCAAGTCCTTTTGGCCCTAAAATTCATTACCCTGGAGTCTGGAGACATGGACACATCTAACATGCAGGCAAGTTCCTCCAAAAGATCATCACCAGCCAGCCCCCTTTCTCCACTATGGAAGGCGAACAAAACCAAGCGAGCGAAAGATCAAATGCCCACCTGAAGTTCAACTTTGCTGTTTATTCTTTTTTCTTTATTTTTCCCTCATGGCAAGATCACGACGGTAAAAAACCTTACATACCCTCACGTCATCTTTAGTGGTTGAGTCCTTCTAACAGAACCTCAATATACCACCTACTCGGTTGGAAGCAGGGTTATGTAATCAAGATGGTTACCGACCATTCCCCACATTTCTCTATTATCACCTCTTTAATCCTTTTGTTTATTGTAGAGATCGCTCCACAATGGGACACAGGAACTAATCCTATTGCATGAAGCAAGACGGACTCCCCTAAACAAGGGCATCATGCCTAGGGATGCTCGGGGACTTCTTCACGGAAGATGCACATCATTATGGGTTTCTACACTTACATAATGAAGTCCCACAGTCTACGATTCCCCACCAAGTATCATACACTTGGGGATTTCCCCCCGTCCCGGTATTACCAACTGCCCTTTCTTGTTTTTTATGAGGGGCTTCAAGTTTTTTGGTGTTTTTAATAATACCCCTACTCATTACTTTATTTTTTTATTTTTATATGTTATTTTTTTATGATGTGATAGATCCTGATGGACTGGTTCCTTTCACAGTTTTTCATTTACACTTCTGGACTCTGATGCATAGTCTATTTTTTATATAACTAAGGTTTTTTGAGTATCATAGTCCTCAGTCGACTGTGGCTCGGGCAGCAGTCATGCGTGCTCTCCCATCCCCCCAATATGGCTATTCTGTATTTGAGCGATGGGATGCCAGTCCTCTCTGAGGGCTGCTCAATGTTGTTATCTATTAACGTAGGTGGGGGTTTTTCACCCTTACTGCGTTACAGGCCCCTGTTTGGCCTTCTTTTTCCTCCTCTTTACTTTCTTTTTTCTTCTATAACTAATCTTCTCTTTTTGATTGCCAACACTCTGAGAATTCTTCTGTATCCGGGGGCTCCAGGTCCCAGGTTTCACCACGCTACTATGTCAGGGCAGATCAATTTAAGGCTCCATGGGGTAAGTGTTAAACACGACGATACATCTATTTTCACACCTATTAACGCCTTCTAACACCGTAAACTCGTCATCGCTTAGAATTGTTTCCCACAACGTACAGGGACTAAACTCAGCGATTACAAGAAGGAAGGTTCTGCAGGAATACCGATCCAAAAAAATGGATGTGGTGTTCCTGCAGGAAACACATTTTCCAGTACAGTATAATCCTTCCTTTCTGCATGCACACTATCCCCTCTTCTATTTAGCAAACGCTCAGGACAAAACGAAGGGGGTAGCAATTCTGTTTGCTAAATCCTGCCAATTTAAGACAATTCAGGTTTATAAGGACACGGAGGGTGGATTTATCCTGATGAAGGGAATGCTAAATAATCAAATGTACTCCCTTGTAGGGATGAGCCGAACACCCCCCGGTTCGGTTCGCACCAGAACCTGCGAACGGACCTAAAGTTCGCACGAACGTTAGAACCCCATTGACGTCTATGGGACTCGAACGTTCAAAATCAAAAGTGCTCATTTTAAAGGCTAATTTGCATGGTATTGTCCTAAAAAGGGTTTGGGGAACCGGGTCCTACCCCAGGGGACATGTATCAATGCAAAAAAAACTTTTAAAAACGGCCGTTTTTTTCGGGAGCAGTGATTTTAATGATGCTTAAAGTAAAAAAAAAAAAAAGTGAAATATTCCTTTAAATATCGTACCTGGGGGGTGTCTATAGTATGCACTGTAAAGTGACGCGTGTTTCCCGTGTTTAGAACAGTCCCTGCACCAAATGTCATTTTTAAAGGAAAAAATCTCATTTAAAACTGCTTGCGGGTTTAATGTAATGTCGGGTCATGGCAATATGGATGAAAATCAGTGAGACAAACGGCATGGGTACCCCCCAGTCCATTACCAGGCCCTTTGGGTCTTGTATGGATAGTAAGGGGAACCCCGCACCCAAATTAAAATAAGGAAAGGTGTGGGGCCACCAGGCCCTATATACTCTGAACAGCAGTATACAGGCGGTGCAAACAAGACAGGGACTGTAGGTTTGTTGTTAAGTAGAATCTGTTTGTAATTTTGAACGGGTACATTTTTAACGTGTTTAGCTCCAGCCAAAAAAATCTTTTTTAAGCTTTTTGGAAAACATAGGGAAGGGTTATCACCCCTGTGACATTTGTCTTTCCTTCTCTTCAGAAGATTTCACCTCACTTTTTGTCCCAATGAAAAATGTTTTTTGAAAATTTGGGTTTTTTTGTGGAACAAGGATTGGAAAGCATCAGTGGAAAGGAGAATTTTTTTTCCCATATTAACTCTTACAGGCGAGAATTTCCCTTCCTAGGGGTAGATTTCATCTCACTTCCTGTTGTCTCCTTCCGTTTGCAAGTAGGAGTCGTTTGTAAGTTAGATGTTTGAAAGTAGGGTCCTGCCCTAAAAAACTCAGCAGAAATTTGGGCCTTAGGTGTTGCTGTGGCCACAACACTGTAAGCCCTCACAGGGCCCTGCTGTGAAATATTAGATCAAGAATTGTAATTACATGCCCCTGTTGAACAGGAGCTGAAAAATTAGTCCTTAGGCACTGGTACTGGTGCCACAACACTGCAACCCCTCACAGACACTCTAGTTGGAACGCAGGAACAAGCCCTGCTGCAAAGTATTGCATCAAAAATTGTAATTACACGCCCCTGTTAGACAGGGGCTGAAAAATTGGGCCTTAGGCACTGGTGCTGGTGCCACAACACTGCAACCCCTCACAGACACTCTAGTTGGAACGCAGGAACGAGCCCTGCTGCAAAGTATTGCATCAAAAATTGTAATTACACGCCCCTGTTAAACAAGGGCTGAAAAATTGGGCCTTAGGCACTGGTGCTGGTGCCACAACACTGCAACCCCTCACAGACACTCTAGTTGGGACGCAGGAACGAGCCCTGCTGCAAAGTATTGCATCAAAAATTGTAATTACATGCCCCTGTTAGACAGGAGCAGAAAAATTGGGCCTTGGGCACTGGTGCTGGTGCCACAACACTGCAACCCCTCACAGACACTCTAGTTGGAATGCAGGAACGAGCCCTGCTGCAAAGTATTGCATCAAAAATTGTAATTACACGCCCCTGTTAAACAGGGGCTGAAAAATTGTGCCTTAGGCACTGGTGGTGGCGCCCAGAACCAAAAATGTTCTTACAAGCTATCAGCATGATGATTGAGGAGGAAGAGGATAATTACTCAGGGATAGTCACTCAGTATCAGCATAGGCAGTCTTTGAAGGGATCTGAGATTTCAAAAAAAATTATTCGGTTACATCAGCATCAGGTGCTTGGTAGCTGGTGGTGATCCAAGACTGATTCATTTTTATGAAGGTCAGTCGATCGACCGAGTCGGTGGACAGATGCACCCTGTGATCGGTTACCACGCCTCCAGCAGCACTGAATGTGCGTTCCGAAAGAACGCTGGATGCAGGACAGGCCAGTAGCACAATTGCATACTGTGCAAGCTCTGGCCAGTGATCCATCCTCAAGACCCAGTAACCCAGAGGATTTTCGGTGGGAAAGGTGTCCAAGTCTGATCTTGCCCCTAGGTATTCCTGCACCATGTAAAACAGACGCTGGCAATGGTTGCTGGAACCGATCATACCTTGGGGCTGTGGAACAAAAAATTGTCTGAACGCATCGGTCAGACGGCCACCTTCTCCACCGCTCCTTCTTTGACTGACCGAAGCCTCAGCAACACGTTGTCCAGAAACAGGAGTTTGTAACCTCCCAGTCTCTGGGAACGCGTTGCACAGACCTTTCTGCAAGGCCTCCCGAAGATGTTTCATCCTCTGCTCCCTCTGCGATGGCAAGATAAGGTCCGCAACCTTACCCTTGTAACGTGGATCAAGGAGGGTTGCCAGCCAGTATTGGTCCTTCTCCTTGATACCACGAATACGAGGATCCTTACGCAGGCTTTGCAGGATCAGGGAGGCCATGCAGCGTAGGTTTGCTGAGGCATTCGGTCCGGAGTCCTCTGGGTCACTAAGGACGACATGGTCCGCAGCCACCTCCTCCCAGCTACGTACAAGTCCATGTGTTTCTTGGGACTGATCCCTTAAAGACTGCTGCTGATGCTGAGTGCCAGGCTCCACCTCCATACTGACACAATCTTCCTCCTCCTCCTCCTCCTCCTCCTCCTCCTCTTCCTGTGTGATCGGCGGGCATGCAGGAACACTGTCTGGATAAAGGGGGCCTTGAGAGCTAAGGAAGTCCTCCTCTTCCTGCCTCTGTTCTGCCTCAAGTGCCCTGTCCATTATTCTACGCAGCGTGTGCTCCAACAGGTGGACAAGGGGGACAGTGTCACTGATGCATGCACTGTCACTGCTTACCATCCTCGTGGCCTCCTCAAATGGTGACAGGACAGTGCATGCATCCCTGATCATGGCCCACTGGCGTGGGGAAAAAAAAACAAGCTCCCCTGACCCTGTCCTGGTGCCATAGTCGCACAGGTACTCATTGATTGCCCTCTGCTGCGTGTGCAGCCGCTGCAGCATGGCCAACGTTGAGTTCCACCTGGTGGGCATGTCACAGATTAGGCGGTTCTTGGGCAGGTTAAACTCCTTTTGGAGGTCTGTCAGCCGAGCACTGGCATTATATGACCGGCGGAAATGCACACAGACTTTCCTGGCCTGCCTCAGGACATCCTGTAAGCCCGGGTACCTGCCCAAGAACCGCTGCACCACCAAGTTAAGGACGTGAGCCAAACAGGGCACATGGGTCATTTGTCCCTGTCGGAGGGCAGAGAGGAGGTTGGTGCCATTGTCGCAAACCACCATTCCTGCCTTAAGTTGGCGTGGCGTCAACCACCTCTGAACCTACCCCTGCAGAGCTGACAGAACCTCTGCCCCAGTGTGGCTCCTGTCCCCCAAGCACACCAGCTCAAGCACCGCATGGCATCTTTTGGCCTGCTTACTTGCGTAGCAACTTGAACGACTATGGAGCACCGCTGGTTCCGAGGAAGAGGCCATGGAGGAAGAAGAAGAGGAGGGGGTGGAGGAGAGAGGTGTGTCACAATCATTAGCATTTTGGACGCGTGGTGGTGGAACAACCTCCAACACTACTGCACCTTGTCCTGCATCCTTCCCAGCTGCCAGCAGAGTCACCCAATGCGCCGTGAAACTTAGGTAACGTCCCTGTCCATGCCTGCTGGACCATGAGTCAGCGGTAATATGCACCTTACCGCTGACCGCCCTGTCCAGCGAGGCATGGACATTGCCTTCCACATGCCGGTAGAGAGCCGGAATCGCCTTCCGTGAGAAAAAGTGGCGTTTGGGTACCTGCCACTGAGGAACCGCACATTCCACAAACTCACAGAAGGGGGCAGAGTCAACCAACTGAAAAGGCAGCAGTTGAAGTGCTAGCAATTTTGCCAAGCTAGCATTCAACCGCTGGGCATGTGGATGGCTGGGAGCAAACTTCTTTCGGCGGTGCAGCAGCTGGGGCAGGGAAATTTGCCTGGTACAATCTGACATCGGTGTACCAAAAGCAGATTGCCCACAAGTACTTGGCTGTGACACACCTAATTCTACACCTTCATTCCTCTCAGTGCAGGTCTCAGAGAGGACTGAAGGTCTAGTGGGGTTGCAAATCTCAGCTGATGAGGAGCAAGGAGAGGTCCTCTTTGTTCTTTGGTGTGGGTCTTTTAGATGCGCTTGCCAACGAACTGCATGGCAGGTCAACATATGTCTGGTCAAGCATGTGGTACCCAAGCGGGAGATGTTTTGGCCACGTGAGATACGCTTGAGACATATGTTGCAAATAGCAGCGGTGCGATCTGATGCACTCGTCTCAAAAAAGGCCCACACCAAAGAACTTTTTGAATAACGCGCAGAGACTGTAGCGCCCTGCACATGTGATGCAGTCAATGTGCTGCCCTTAGGCTGGCCCCTGGAGGGCATCCTGCCTCGTTGGTGATGTGCCGCCTCCTCCTCCTCCTCCTCTTCTCTCCTATCAGGCACCCACGTTGAGTCAGTGACCTCATCATCCCCTCCCTCCTCATCACTGGAGAAAACCCGGCAGTATGCTGCAGCAGGGGGAGCATGACTGCCAGATTGCTGTCCTTCTTGGGCACCCCCTCTGTCCGTGCTCATGTTACTGCCTTCATCGAGCTCAGTATCATCATCAGAGCCTTCCAAACGCTGGGCATCCTCCTGGAGCATGTACCCAACACTGTGGTCAAACAGTTCGAGGGACTCCTCAGGAGGACATGGTGGAACTAGTGAAGGAGTCACTGATGACATTGAGCTGAGGGAAGAGGCCGCTGCTTTGCCAGACAAAGCACCCTGGGCATGGGTGAGAGAGGATTAGGAGGATGAGGACGGCTTGGTCATCCACTCGACCAAGTCTTCCGCATGTTGCGGCTCAACACGGCCAGCTGCCGAAAAAAAGGCCAAGCGTGTCCCATGGCCACGTGCTGATGAGGATGTACCGTCTCCACGACCAGCACTAGACACAGAGCCTGCTTGCCCTCTCTTATTGGCTTGTGACTGTCTGCCTCTCCTTCTTGGCCTTCCAGACATACTAATGGCCTGTAGCTGCACTAAGCTGGGATATATATATATATACTGCAGCTAGCAAAATCAACTGCCTGCCTGTAGTATGAGAACACCACCAACCATCTACAGGTAGCTTTAGCTGAACACTGTGAGGTGGACGCACCCCACTAACTTGTAGGTTTAGCTGAACAGTGTGAGCAGGACGCACTGCACTAACTGTAAATAGTCTAGCTGCCTGACCGTGGTACTAATAGGATCAAAAGAACACCAGTAATTTTCTTCAGGTAGCTTTATATACTGTAACAACACAAGCCTGCCTGTCAGTAGGAAGATAACAGGAACGGATCTAGCTGAACACTGTGAGCAGGACGCACTGTACTAAATGTAAATAGTCTAGCTGCCTGACCGTGGTACTAATAGGATCAAAAGAACACCAGTAATTTTCTTTAGGTAGCTGTAAATACTTTAACAAGACAAGCCTGCCTGTCAGTAGGAAGATAACAGGAACGGATCTAGCTGAACACTGTGAGCAGGACGCACTGCACTAAATGTAAATAGTCTAGCTGCCTGACCGTGGTACTAATAGGATCAAAAGAACACCAGTAATTTTCTTCAGGTAGCTTTATATACTGTAACAACACAAGCCTGCCTGTCAGTAGGAAGATAACAGGAACGGATCTAGCTGAACACTGTGAGCAGGACGCACTGTACTAAATGTAAATAGTCTAGCTGCCTGACCGTGGTAGTAATAGGATCAAAAGAACACCAGTAATTTTCTTTAGGTAGCTGTAAATACTGTAACAAGACAAGCCTGCCTGTCAGTAGGAAGATAACAGGAACGGATCTAGCTGAACACTGTGAGCAGGACGCACTGCACTAAATGTAAATAGTCTAGAAGATAACAGGAACGGATCTAGCTAAACTAAATACATTGTATATATATATATGCAACACCTGGGATGCATATATATACACAATACACTTTAAGTGCAGCTAACTGACTGACTGTCCTGTCTAATCTAGCTAACTCAAATGAAATGACACTGTCTCTCTCTCTCTCTAAGCACACCGGAACACACTGCACAGGGCCGCCGTGCAGGCGGCCTTATATAGTGTGGGGCGTGTACTAAATCCCCTGAGCCATAATTGGCCAAAGCCTCCTTGGCTTTGGCCAATTACGGCTCTCTGTTCAGGCGGCGCTGTGATTGGCCAAGCATGCGGGTCATAGTGCATGCTTGGCCAATCATCAGCAAGCAATGCACTGCGATGCCGCAGTGAATTATGGGCCGTGACGCGCCACACGAATTTGGCGCGAACGGCCCATATCGTTCGCAATTCGGCGAACGACCGAACAGCCGATGTTCGAGTCGAACATGGGTTCGACTCGAACACGAAGCTCATCCCTACTCCCTGGTCTCGTACTATTCCCCTAACAGAGGTCAAGCTCAATTTTTTCACCTTTTGTTTCAAACGCTAGAACCAATGCTGGAGGGAATAATGATTTTGGGAGGGGACTCCAACATGGCATTTGACTTATCCCTGGATAAATCTAGACCTCTTTCAACCCAAATGAAGTGCCCTAAAAAGATTAGTACTAAAATTGCTAAAATGATCTTTAATCAAGGTCTTGCAGATATCTGGAGAGAAACCAACCCGACCTGTAGGGACTACACTCACTTTTCAAATCCCCACCAATCCTATTCTAGAATAGATCACATTTTCATTTCAACTCATCATATACCCCTAGTTAAGAAATCTTTTATCAAGGACTCCTCCCTTTCGGATCACTCGATGGTCATTCTAGTGATGCGAGAGCTGCAACATAAACCCCCCCCTCAATGGAGACTTAAGGAATCCATCCTTAAAGACCCGATCCAAGTTACTATTATTGAGAAGGCTCTGAAGGAGTTCTTTATACTAAATGATGTAGAAGGAACCTCGGCGGAAACAGTCTGGGCTGCCCACAAGGCAACGATCAGGGGTAAATTGATCCAAATGACATCACAACTCAAAAAAGAGAAAGCCTCTGATGTTATCAAACTGGAAAATAACTTTGAAGCTTTATGTAAGCAACATAAATTAGACCCTTCTAAGGTCAATACAGCAAAACTCGATGCCGCGAGGGTGGCATTAAACTTGGCCCTAACGGTTAAAGCCGAGGTTTCCCTGCATTGGACAGGCGCAAAATTTTACCAGCATAGAGATAAAATGCATACAATTTTGGCCTCTAATCCTCAACGCATTCTACAACCATTTCAGGATTTTTATACAAACTTATACAAAAAGGGAAATCATATTGGGGAGTCCAGATTTGAAGAATTTATGGCAGATTTAAAACTTCCTCGCCTTCAGAAAAGTCATGTAGATCTAATGGACGCTTCTTTCTCTACAGAGGAAACCCTAGAAGTGATTAAAAATTTAAAAGTTAACTCCGCCCCAGGCCCAGATGGCTTCTCAAACATTTATTACAAAACATTCGCGGTTACCCTAGCTCCTCATCTCACCAAATTTTTTAATTCCAAAAGAAGGGTTGAACCCATTGAAACCCATGCAAACTCAGGCTTCATTTCAGTTATCCCTAAACCTGATAAGAACCCTTCCCTTGTAGAAAACTTTAGACCCATCTCCCTTATTAACAATGATTTGAAGATATTAACCAAAATATTAGCCAATAGACTAAGTTCGTTCATTGGACAATATATTCATAGGGATCAGGTGTGTTTCATCCCAGGTAGACAGGGCCCGGACCAAGTTAGGAGGGCAATGGATATTGTCTCAATCCTTCAATCTGCCTGGGATGGAACCCCCCAGCAGGAAGGCCTGTTGTTATCGCTAGATTTAAGAAAGGCTTTTGATTCGCTTTCGTGGTCTTACTTGTTCTCTACCCTTCGTAGATGGGGTTTTGGGAACATTTTAAGAGGATCCTACAATCTCTTTACTCGAGTCCGGTGGCCAGGGTCAAACTTCAGGGATATGTCTCTAATCCCATTCCGATCTCCAGAGGGACCAGGCAGGGATGTCCTCTATCTCCAATAATCTTTGCCATTGCGATTGAATCATTGGCCATTGCAATCAGAACAAATGTCAATATCCACGGGGTAAGGTGCGGACACTCAGTCGATAAATGTGCTCTTTTCGCAGACGATATTCTGCTCTTTGTCACCTCCCCAATCACATCTTTACCTAATATTAACAAGCTCCTGGACTCTTTCAGGGATTTATCAGGACTACAAGTGAACATGGCTAAATCACAAGCACTGAATGTTTCTCTTCCCACAGCCCTGGTAGACCGACTAAAACAGTCCTTCAAATTTAAGTGGAGCAAAAACTCAATTCGCTATTTAGGGATAAATCTCACCTCAAAATTTGAACTCTTATATCAAGCAAATTTTCCTCCCATGTACCGTAAACTAGAAAGGGATCTCCTTGCCTGGCCCCATCACAACATCTCATGGATAGGTAAAATTAATTCCATTAAAATGACCCTTTTACCCAGATTACTCTATCTCTTCCGATCCCTCCCGATTCAGGAAAGATCACTTAAAATCACTTCAAGACAAAATAATCAAATACATTTGGGGTAAGAAAAGATATAGACTAGCGAGAAAAGTCCTATACAGCCAAAAAAGGAGGTCTAGGTCTTCCAGACCTTTTCAAATATTACCAAGCTGCCAGACTAGCCCAACTATCAAAGATCTACTTCAAACACAAAATCCCAGATTGGATTAATATAGAAAGACAGGTGGTCCCTACATACACGTTAGACTTTCTTCTTTGGTCTCCTAGCAAAAATATACCCCCTATCATGTCCCCCGCTCTTTCACATTCCATGAGATTATGGGATGATATAAAACACTCGCTCTCCTTGACGTCTGCCATTCAACCGCTGGCCCACATCTTCCATAATCCCCTCTTCAGACCGGGTATGGATATCAAAACATTTCAATGGTGGTTAGATAAGGGGATGTACAGGATTGGACACTACTTTACTCCTTCGGGCCCCATTTCCCTGAAATTCTGTATGGATAAGCTGGAGATCCCGGCCTCAGAAAAATTGAGATTTTATCAAATTTCCCACTTTCTTCATTTAATTTGGAAAAACAAACCCACCCCCCCCGACCTTTTCAGAGTATGAACGCTGGTGTGGCCAGGGTTCAGAGCATAAAGGGGGCATCTCCATAATATATACTTCCCTATTAGAACCCGCCACTAAATTCTCTTATATGGAGGCCTGGGAGAAGGATTTACAAGAAACCTGGGACCTGGAGACATGGCATGGAAGAGGAATCAGAGCTCACAAAGGTATAATAAACATTTCTTTAATAGAAGCTAATTGGAAAGTCATGACCAGATGGTATTTGGTTCCGTTAAGATTGAACAAAATGTTTCCTTCCTTATCTCCTCTGTGTTTTAGGGAATGCCAAGCCCAGGGTTCCACGCTTCATATTTGGTGGGAATGCCCAAGAATTAGAGGTTTTTGGAATAAGATTTTTAATCTTATCCGCAAAGTAACAAACCTACCAATCCCTAAGACTCCGCAAATTGCTCTATTGAATGAACAAATCCCTAAGTTTCCCTAAGATTCTTAAGTTTTCCCACCGGCTGATTACTTTCATGCTATTAGGAGCGAAAGTTACCATCGCTAAAGCCTGGAAGACACCAAAAATTTCCCTTGCATTGGCTAAACGAAAAATCTCTTGGGTTATGACCCAGGAGAGGGTAGTAAGCAAAATTCAGGACGATTTTAAAACCTTTGAAGCAATATGGGAGCCCTGGGCTGGGCATTTAGGTCTCTCCCCGGTTCCTGGAATCTCCTCATCAGGATAGTTATACATGAACTGAGTGCTGGCCATCTCTCTCTCTATCCCTTTCTCCTTCTGTCTTCTCTTCTTTACCTTCTGTCTATTTCATCTATTTCCCAGATAATGCAAGGATAGATGACTACGGTTCTTTTGACAAATCAAGTTTATGTTGATTATTCTTCTAATTTTGTACGAGATATTATAATTTGCTATGTTATAAAGAGCAACGGTTCACCCTTGGGGATCGGTGCAGTCTCTCCGTTGCGAATCTGTGGCTTCGGGGAGGCGGCTCATGATCTCTAATGGGTAGGGCATTTTCTATATAAAAATCAATCAGGTCTAGACAAGGAAACAGTGTGATCCCGTCAGGGGTGTCTGGTCAGTCCATAGTTTATTGCGCCCTATGAAGCAGTAGATCCAATTTTGCTTACAATAACACTATGTCTCATTTCTCGTTTTATGTTGAGTATCCTTAAAGTTTTGGATGTAAAGAGATAATAATGTAAACTGAACTCTGTCTTTTGATGGACACTTTCTGTACTGTGAGTTATCTCAATAAACATGTTAAACCTTAAAAAAAAAAAAAAAAAAAAGAAAAAGAAAAATACATAGGAAAGTTTTCACCATAATCACAGCATCCTTATTGTACTGTTAATTTTGCCATTCCCAGTCAACTGTGATCGTTAAAGTGATGCAAACTGGCAGACCTGCATGCCCAGTCTGGTAACTTTATAATTCGCACAAAAATGTGAGTAGAAGAATTGATAAGCTGTTAAGAGTTAATTAAGTGGACCAGTCTTTGTAGCATTTAATGAAAATAGAATGCATGCTGTAGACTGCATTGTGTACTGTATACCCTTTGCCTACCATACTATAACAGTGTCAGTGGTAACAATTTATGAACCACAAAGGAAAAAATGTTCCTTGTGATAATCAAATAAAGTGGACATTTCAGTTATAAAATCAGGGTTCTCTTAAAGAGATAGTAAACCCTGATGGTTTTTACTTCCTCTTTTGCTCCCTGCAAACCCTGTAAATTAAAAGCATAATGGGCTAGTACTGTATGCATTGCATACTAGTCCATTATGTGGCACTTACCTACAGACGAAGCCCGTGCTGTCCCCTGTGCAGGCCATGTCCATCTTCACCCCTCTTCCTTCCGGGGCCACGGACTCCGGCTGTGACTGGCTCTGTGAATGGCCTGAGTCGCGTGACGTCACTCCCGCACATGCATGCGGGAGCCATTAGTAACGGCACACACTGTGAAAGAAATGGCATGGAGGTCCATTTCTTCACAGCGCATGTGCCGATGAAGACATAGGCACCCTTCAAGTGATATACCTCCTAAACAGCGCACGTTTAGGAGATATTTCCACTACCTATAGGTAAGCCTTATTCTTGGCTTACCTATATGTAGAAGTCACACAAGAGTTTACAACCACTTTAATGTATAAGCTCCCACCAAAAATATCAGCTTTAAAGTATAATATAAAAAAAAAATGTACCTTACTTTTTAACCACCAGTCTAGGCATGGGTAATGTCACAATCCTTCCAGCTAGATCAAGGGAATAATGTGTATCTCAATTTCTCAAAAATAAGTTCTTGCACTGTACTGGATCATCTTCTAACAAGATTTGGGATACTCAGCATGCTCCTTGATCTTGCTACCGATAGAAGGATGGGGACATCACTTCTTGCTGGATGAAGGAAAGGATAGGGTGATATATCACCTACAACTTTCTTTTTACTGTAAAGTCTGCATTAACCACATGCCGACCAGCACACAACAATATACTTCGGCACAATGGCACAGCTGGGCAAATGGGCATACAGGTATGTCCCCTTTAAGAAGTGGCATTGTGGGCGTACGCGCTGCTACGTGCTCTGCGACCGGAGGTCCCACGGACTCGATGTCTGCCGGGTGCCCGCGATCATGTCACAGAGCAGAAGAATGGGGAGATGCCTTTGTAAGCAAGGCATTTACCTGTTCTGCCTAGTGACATGACAGAGATCACTGCTCCCTGTCATCAAGAGAAGTGATTGCTGTCATGTGAGTAGTAGCCGATCACCCCCACACAGAGAGAATCACTTCGTAGGACCAACTCAACCCTTTGATCACCCCCTAGTGTTTATCCCCTTCCCTGCCAGTGTCATTTACACAGTAATCAGTGCATTTTTATAGCACTGATCGCTGTATAAATGACAATGGCCCAAAAATAGTGTCAAAAGTGTCCAATGTGTCTGCCATAATGTCGCAGTCACAATAAAAATTGCAGATCACCACCATTACTAATAAAAAAATAATAATAAAAATGCCATAAAACTATCCCTATTTTGTAGACGCTATAACTTTTGCGCAAACCAATCAATATATGCTTATTGCGATTTTTTTTTACCAAAAATATGTAGAAGAATACACATCAGCCTAAACTGAGGAAAAAGAATGCTTTTTTATATATTTTTGGGGGATATTTATTATAGCAAAAAGTAAAAAATATTGCTTTTTTTTTTCAAAATTGTCGCTCTTTTTTTGTTTATAGCGCAAAAAATAAAAACCGCAGAGGTGATCAAATACCACCAAAAGGAAGCTCTATTTGTGGGTTAAAAAGGACGTCAATTTTGTTTGGGTGCAATGTCGCATGACCGCGCAATTGTCAGTTAAATTGATGCAGTGCCGAATCGCAAAAAGTGCTCTGGTCAGGAAGGGGGTAAATCCTTCCGAGGCTGAAGTGGTTAAAGTCTCCAAGTCTCACATCTATAGAGACATTTCAGGGATGAGTGTGTGCTCTGAAAAAGAGTCAATTTAATCCACAACAACTTTTTTTTTCACAGTAGAAGTTGGAGAAATTCATGTGACACTGGTGACTTTGAATGAATGTCAGTAAAATGTGATGAAGGTAAAGTAGATCCTTCATTCTTCCATGCCATTTTGAATATTTAAAAGAAAAGTGCATCCTGGGGACTTTGAGATCAGGAAATTCATTGACTGGATCTTGGCAAGTAAAAGATTAACCAAGGACTGAAATAGCCAAAAAAGTACAGATTGAAAAGCATTCCATAATGGAAAGGTAAAGTCCTAAGATATTGCTTTAAGTGATCTACTGTATATGATAAAATAGGTGAGGAAATTTGCCAAGGCTCATGGCTGGTGATAATGTATGTGTATTTGTCATTGTTGCACTTTAGCTTTGTGAAGGGAGGAATTTTAACATAGCATATCAATAAAACGTTTTTTTTTTGGGGGGGGGGGGGGCATTCTTTATGACAAAATAACATTAGTTTTATGTTAGATCTGTGAAAGAAATGTTAAATTCCCTTTACAAAACTGAACACTATTCTTTATGCTTTGCTTATATTTTGCACACTACTCATATTCTGCACATATTCACACTCTTTTAGACTCTGATAACAAACTAGCCGGATTATATAACACCTCTTGTTACCTTAAAAGTACAAAAGTTGTTACCCTAAAAGTGTAACATTAATTTAATACCCACATAAGCATTGTTATGAAAAGTAAAAAAAAAAACTTCAAATGAACAGAACAGTTATTTGGACGCTAAGATGCTAAGTGTATCTTTTTGTCTCTGTTCCCTACTATAATAGTTATTAATAATTTAGAACCATTGATCAAGAAGAGGATAGTTGTCTACCTAAAACATTTCCTAGACAGTTGATGAGCTTGCAGCCGGGATGGGGGAAGATGTACTGGGAATCTGAAAGGAAGTGCTTAAAATGATATTACATTTAAGCTATCATACTTCCTTGATCAGTAAGGCATTTTTAGGAACAGGTTATTATTGGTTAATAGATTATATGAAGGACCCATTTACTGTAATATTTGTTTAGGGGCAATCGGGAAGAGGCACAAGTAGAGAAGAGAGAAGACTGGCCAGTCATTATGGACATTAACCACTTCAGCCCTGGAAGATTTGGCTGCTCAATGACCAGGCCATTTTTTGAGATATGGCACTGCGTTGCTTTAACTGACAATTGCGCGGTCATGCAACACTGTACCCAAACAAAATAGACATCCTTTTTTCCCACAAATAGAGATTTCTTTTGGTGATGTTTGATCATCTCTGCTGTTTTTATTTTTTGCACTTTAAACAAAAAAAGAGCAACAATTTAGAAAAAAATATTTTATACTTTTTGCTATAATAACTATCCCCTATTTTTTTTTTTTAAAAGCACATTTTTTCCTCAGTTTAGGCCAATAAAAATCGCAAAAAGCGTATATTGATTGGTTTGCGCAAATGTTATAGCGTCTACAAAATAGGGGAAAGATTTATGGCATTTTTATTATTATTTTTCTTTTTTTTAGTAATGGCAGTGATCAGCGATTTTTATTGGTGGACAGATTGGACACTTTTGCACATTTTTGGGACCATTAGCACTTATACAGCGATCAGTGCTATAAAAATGCACTGATTACTGCTAAATGTCACTGGCGGGGAAGGGGTTAACAGTAGGGGGCGATCAAGGGATTAACTGTGTTACCTAGGGAGTGACTCTAACTGTAGGGAATGGGACTGCCTGGGTGAGGAGACCGATCATTGTTCATACTTAGCATGATTAACCGATCGCTCTCTTCACCCTTGACAGTGTGGAGATCTATCTGTTTACATTGACAGATCTCCGTTCTGTCTCGGTGTGAAGTGATCTCAGTGGCCCAGCGGTCATCGTAACTGCCTGACACGCACATTGGCTCCGGTGTGGGGCTATGGGTGCGCAAACGCGCTCTCTAGTGGTCAAGAGGCGAGCCGATGTATAGCTATGATGGCTCGTCCGGTGGAACCAACCTGCCGCAGTATAACTGCGGTGGCTGGTCTGGAAGGGGTTAAAGTGATACAACATACACTGTTTAATTTACATCGTCCCTTCTATTTCTGTATGTGGATGATGACACTGTAATTATTTTTATAAACAAAAAAAAAAGTACCTTGTCTGCAGAGTAAAAATAAATAAATAATATCAATACATTGTTTTAAATTGGTATACAAATATATAGTTTAAATTACAATATTTTGTGAAAATAACATGGTGTAGGTGGATTTCTGCCAGTCACAGGCTGTGTCACACACCTCCAGCCTGTGTCTTAGAATAAGCCGGAGGTGAATAGAAATGTAATATCCCACCCCTATTGTGTTTAGCTGGTTAGTGGACATGAGGGAGGAGGGAGGGAGAAGGCTGTCATTTACCACTGTGTTTACACCCACATTTGTGACTCTATAGTCACATGGGGTGATCATACATTATGTGATAGGGAGGAAATGCTCAGCATAGATATTCACTGAAGACTAAGCATGTGCAGAGTTGACTCAACAGCTGCAATATCCTTAGCTGAATTAGGGACATGGACAAAAGGTGGAGATAGAGAGCAGCAGAATCAACCGTATTTTTTTGCAGAATACAGAAAACCGATCTCATAGTGACTGATTGAGTATGAACAGCATGTAATACAGCATGTATTGATAGCTTTTTATGATGTGGGTATAGTGATACTTTAAGCTAAGTAAGGGAATGAAGGTTAACCGCTTGCCGACCGGCGCACGCTGATGTACGTCGGCAGAGCGGCACGGCTGGGCAAATGGGCGTACCTGTACGTCCATTTGAATTTCCCGGCGTGCCCGTGCGTGCGCGCCGCCGGCGGCGCGCACGCGCGCCGGCCGGGAGCTCTGTGAGTCGGGTCGCGGGTCCTGCGGATTCGATCGCCGCGGGGAGACCCGCGATCGCCTCACGGAGCGGATGAACGGGGAGATGCCGTTGTAAACAGCATCTCCCCGTTCTGCCTAGTGACAAGTGTCACTCGATCTCTGCTCCCTGTCATCGGAGCAGAGATCAGTGACGTCAGCCACACAGCCCATCCCCCTACAGTTAGTAATCACTCCCCTAGGACACACTTAACCCCTCCCCGCCCCCTAGTGGTTAACCCCTTCACTGCCAGTGTCATTTACACAGTAATCAGTGCATTTTTAATCGCACTGATCGCTGTATAAATGACAATGGTCCCAAAAATGTGTCAAAAATGTCCGACATGTCCGCCATAACGTCGCAGTCACAATAAAAATCACTGATCGCCGCCATTACTAGTAAAAAAAAAATTATTAATAAAAATGCCATAAAACTATCCCCTATTTAGTAAGCATTATAACGTTTGCGCAAACCAATTAATAAACGCTTATTGCGATTTTTTTTACCAAAAATATGTAGAAGAATACGATCGGCCTAAACTGAAGAAAAAAAATGTTTTTTTTTATATATTTTTGGGGGATATTTATTATAGCAAAATGTAAAAAATAATGCGTTTTTTTCAAAATTGTCGCTCTTCTTTTATTTGTAGCGCAAAAAATAAAAATCGCAGAGGCGATCAAATACCACCAAAAGAAAGCTCTATTAGTGGGAAAAAAAGCACTTCAATTTTGTTTAGGAGCCACGTTGCATGACCGCGCAATTGTCAGTTAAAGCGACGCAGTGCCGAATCGCAAATAACGCTCTGGTCAGGAAGGGGGTAAATCCTTCCGGGGCTGAAGTGGTTAAAAGACTTTCAGAAAACATCCAGTGTAACAGGAGCACTAAAGAATATATGAACCATAGGTACAGATCTGCCTATACTGAGCCCCTAGATAAATGTGTGAGGTGGACAGGGATCCACAATGGGTAACAAGTCCATAGGGAGTCCATAGAGTCCCCCAGAAGCACCATGCAGATTAAATACTGTAGCAAGATAATTTATGTAAGGGAAATATGAAAGCTGGGTCACAGGACTATTACCAATTTGAGCAAGATGGACAGACAATATAACAGTAGATGTAAAGGGTATTTTTATAATTAGTTGTGTGATGAGTTTATAATTAGGTTTGGACCACAGCTAGTACATTCTAAAACTTGATAAAAACCTAAAACATGAAGAAAGGAAAATCAAATGGTATTAGGATAAGAAATAACATATTTTTTAGTCCTGGCCAATTAAAATATTCTATATGTGGTCAGAGATGAAAGACAGGTACAGCACTAGGTCTGCCAGTTTAATCAGAGTAACTAGAGTAAAAGAAGTATAGGATGGGATCTCAGGGAATAAAACAAGGAAAGTGGAATCTAGGGAGTTAAAACTAACTCAAGTTTTTATGTAGTTCCCCTTTCTTCAAGGCTCAAGCAGTACTAATACGCAAAGTTTTAGCAGAAGTAAAACAAAACACAAACATTTATAACAATACTAATTAACCACTTGCTTACTGGGCACTATACTCCCTTCCTGAGCAGGCCAATTTTCAGCCTGGCAGCACTGGTGGGCACTAAGTAGACCGATGTTGTTCTAACAAACACTGACAGCGCGATGAAAAAAAGCAGATAACCGACTTCTGTTTACTTCCACAACCAGCTGCCATTGGCTGACAACTGATCTTTTTAGGATGGGCTTTTCCTAAGGGTCACAGGAGTGCAATTCGTTTTGCACTCCTGTGACCCTTTTTCAGCGGAGAGCGGTCTGAAGTCCGCTCTCCGCTGATGTCACTGCCATCAGTCGAGGCACAGTGTCATCCCGACTTCCCAATTCTGGATCTGCCAGCCGCCTTGACTGATGGCAATCTCAGTGTCTCAGCGAGCCACTGAGATGCCCTCTCCCCACCCCTCCACAGCTCAACGCTCCACTGACCGTCAGCAGCTCTCCTCTTGGGGATCTGTAAAAACCGAGCCATCAGCGATTTTCGGTGGCTCGGTTCTCAGTGCAGAGATAGTGGGGGACAGCTGCAGCATCAGTCTTATGCTCCATCCACATACAGTGGGCACGGAAAGTATTCAGACCCCCTTAAATTTTTCACTCTTTGTTATATTGCAGCCATTTACTAAAATCATTTAAGTTCATTTTTTTCCTCATTAATGTACACACAGCACCCCATATTGACAGAAAAACACAGAATTGTTGACATTTTTGCAGATTTATTAAAAAAGAAAAACTGAAATATCACATAGTCCTAAGTATTCAAACCCTTTGCTGTGACACTCATATATTTAACTTAGATGCTGTCCATTTCTTCTGATCATCCTTAAGATGATTCTACACCTTCATTTGAGTCTAGCTGTGTTTGATTATGCTGATTGGACTTGATTAGGAAAGCCACACACCTGTCTTTATAAGCTCCCAGCTTACAGCTCACAGTGCATGTCAGAGCAAATGAGAATCATGAGATCAAAGGAACTGCCTGAAGAGCTTAGAGACAGAATTGTGGCAAGACACAGATCTGGCCAAGGTTACAAAAAAATTTCTGCTGCACTTAAGGTTCGTAAGAGCACAGTGGCCTCCATAATCCTTAAATGGAAGACATTTGGGACAACCAGAACCCTTCCAAGAGCTGGCCATCCGGTCAAACTGAGCTATGGTGAGAGAGGTCAAGAAGAACCCAAAGAAACCCAGTCGGTCAGTTCGGCCGCGGACTGAGGGCCCGGCCCCTGAAAGGGGCCCGCCAGCGCCACCTGCTGGAACTCTCAGTGCTCCCGCGGGCCCCCGCGACCATCGTTTCGGGCTCACCCGGGCCCCAGCGCTGCTGGCATCGCTATTGAAAGGGGGGCGACCACGGGTGACACCAGGCTCAGAGTCAGATCGACACTGGGCTCCGCGGCTCCCTTTTTCCCTTTCCCTTTAGCTGCCCGCGATGTGCGGGAGCATGGGGGTGGAGGGACGAGGGAGTGAGGCAGAGAGTAGAGACACTGACAAACAGCCTCCTCCTCGGCTGTACATTCACGCACACAGGCCAGGAGCAAGAGCGGGGGAGGAAGGACACTTGCAATAAGAGGTCTGTAACAAGAGTCTTGGAAGGGAGGTGAAAAGGGCCTGGGCAGGTAACAATTGTGCTGCCAGGAGTGATTCTAGGGAGGGGAGGGGGGGTGGTGTATAGGAAAGCGGGGGGGTTTGGGTTAGAGAGGACTTGTATTAGAAGGAGGGGGGCAGATTTGAAGTTTGACCCCCCCCAGCACAATTCCTCTCAAAACACCACCTAGCACATATCTTATCCCCCACCCCCCTTCCCCTCCCTATAATCACTCCTGGCAGCACAATTGTTACCTGCCCAGGCCCTTCTCACCCCCCCTTGAAAAGCATCCCGTGGCACATGTTACCTGCCCAGGCCCTTCTTATCCCCCTTGAAAAGCATCCCGTGGCACATGTTACCTGCCCAGGCCCTTCTTACCCCCCCTTGAAAAGCATCCCGTGGCACATGTTACCTGCCCAGGCCCTTCTTACCCCCCCTGAAAAGCATCCCGTGGCACATATCATCCTTTAACCCCCCCTCCCAAATCACAGATCTCATCACAGCTCCATCCTCCCTACCACCCTACCCCCCACCCCCCGATTCCATCCCAGCGCCATCTAACAGCCCGCTCCCATCCTGGCTCCATCTAACACCCCGATCCTATCCCAGATCCATCCACCCCCCAAACCCATTCCAGGTCCATCCACCACCACCCCGTTCTCAACCTGGCTCCATATACTGTGGCAGGCTAGGAGGAGAGCCACACCGATGTACTAGCCTGCTCTGTGCCCCGGGGGTGTGGGGGGGTGACACCATGTTTTACCACACCAGGTGACACTAACTTTAGTGATGCCACTGCTTGGAGGGTAAGGGGGAGGGCGAGCAGTCTCTAATCACACAGATCGGGGATCTCACTGACCCGGCGAGCGCTGTCATCCGATGTCCCGCCTCCGAATCCTTTGACAGACATCACACTGATCCAATGCCAGGGGACGTGTGACATCTATCAAAAGGGGTGGGACATGGATGACAGCGGCCGCCAGGTGTCATAGCCAGGTGTTACAGCAAGAGATACCTGCTCTGTGTGATCCGGAAGCTCTCCTCTCTAACCCCCATGCACTAGTGAGGCTGATTTCATGGGCACTGGTGAGGCTGCATTGATGGGGGGGCTCTTTGCAACATAGGCTCTCAAATGGAAACAGAGAGGGCCCGCACACGATGTCATTATGCATTGCGCCACACGCCACTGGGCCTGCTGCAAACCTTCTAGTTCTACCATCCTGGATAGGGGCCGCAGTCTCTCTCCAAGTCCCTCCCTTTGCCTCGGCAAACAGTGCCCGAAATTGCGGAAGAGGAGAGGACACACCAGCCACCCACAGCAGGACCAGGGTGCCATCAAACCACCCACTGTGACCCACCCACAGCAGGGCCAGGGTGCCAGCCAGCCACCCACGGAGACAAACCCATAGCAGGGCCAGCCAGCCGCCCATGGTGACCCACCCACACCAGGGAGCCAGCTAGCCAGCCACAGTAGGGTGCCAGCCAGCCACCCACCCACAGGAGCCAGTCACAGAGGATGTGGGAGCCAGCCACAGCTACAGTACTAATAGATAAGGTAAGAGGAGTGCTACACAGTGCCAATTTTATTTTTACTTTGTAAGAGGTTGGGGCAGGGGTGAGAGTCATGGCACAAGGAGGTAGACCCATGAGGACCAGAGTGAATTAAGGTGTTCACTGTACACTCCGTTGGAAAGAGGCCCCCCTCCAGGTCCCATTATACTCCTTTGTAGTCTATAATGGGACCTGCAGGGGACTCTCTCTAACGGACACTGTTAGAGAGACCCCCTCCAGGTCCCATAAAAAAAGGCAGAAATTGTACTTTGTTCAAAATGTAGAGGCAGGGTCAGGGGTGAGCCATGGGCGGGGTCAGGGGTGGGTCAGGGGCGGGGCTTGACAGGGGGCCCTTGCTTTATTTGGATCGGGGGCCCCAAGTGTTGTCAGTCTGCCCCTGCCAAAAGATCACTGTGGCTGAGCTCCAGAGATGCAGTCGGGAGATGGGAGAAAATTGTATAAAGTCAACCATCACTGCAGCCCTCCACCAGTCGGAGCTTTATGGCAGAGTGGCCTGACGGAAGCCTCTCCTCAGTGCAAGACACATGAAAGCCCGCATGGAGTTTACTAAAAAACACCTGAAGGACTCCAAGATGGTGAGAAATAAGATTCTTTGGTCTGATGAGACCAAGATAGAATTTTTTGGCCTTAATTCTAAGCGGCATGTGTGGAGAAAACCAGGCACTGCTCATTACCTGTCCAATACAGTCCCAACAGTGAAGCATGGTGGTGGCCGCATCATGCTGTGGGGGTGTTTTTCAGCTGCAGGGACAGGACGACTGGTTGCAATTGAGGGAAAGATGAATGCAGCCAAGTACAGGGATATCCTGAACAAAAACCTTCTCCAGAGTGCTCAGGACCTCAGACTGGGCCGAAGGTTTAGCTTCCAACAAGACAATGACCCTAAGCACACAGCTAAAATAATGAAGGAGTGGCTTCACAACAACTCTGTGACTGTTCTTGAATGGCCCAGCCAGAGCCCTGACTTAAACCCAATTGAGCATCTCTGGAGAGACCAAAAATGGCTGTCCACCAACGTTTACCATCCAACCTGACAGAACTGGAGAGGATCTGCAAGGAGGAATGGCAGAGGATCCCCAAATCCAGGTGTGAAAAACTTGTTACATCTTTCCCAAAAAGACCCATGGCTGTATTAGATCAAAAGGGTGCTTCTACTAAATACTGAGCAAAGGGTCTGAATACTTAGGACCATGTGATATTTCAGTTTTTTTTTTTTTTTAATAAATCTGCAAAAATGTCAACAATTCTGTGTTTTTCTGTCAATATGGGGTGCTGTGTGTACATTAATGAGGAAAAAAATGAACTTAAATGATTTTATCAAATGGCTGCAATATAACAAAGAGTGAAAAATTTAGGGGGGTCTGAATACTTTCCGTCCCCACTGTAGGTAAGTATGTATCTTTAAAAAAAAAAACCATACTTCTCTTTTAACCACGTGACCTCCGGAAGATTTAGACTTCTTCATGACAAGAGCATATTTTGCTATTTGGCACTGCATTACTTTAACTGCCATTTGTGTGGTCATGCAACACTGTCCCCAAATGACATTTGTATCATTCTTTTCACACAGATCGAGGTTTTTTTGGTGGTATTTAAACATCACTGGGTTTATTTTTTGTTATATACATTTAAAAAGTCACATTTTGAAAACAAATTAATATATTTTTTTACTTTCTGCTATAAAACATATTCAATAAAAAATGTAAAAAATCCAATTTCTTCATGGATTTAGGTCAAAATGTATTTTGCTACATGTCTTTGGTAAAAAAAATCCCAATAAATGTATATTATTTGGTTTGCCTAAAATGAATTGCGCCTGGTATACATACTGGAATTTTTATCTATTTATTTTTTAAACTGGTAATGGTATTGATCAGCAACTTATAGTAGGACTGTTGTAGTGTTGTCACTAGCTGCCACATGTCAGAGGCACAAACTAACTGACACTGGTATCAATCGTGACCCTAATACAGTGATCAGTGCCAGGGGCATAACTAGAAATCACAGGGCCCCATAGCAAAATGTTGTATGGGCCCCCCCTGCAAACAGCTCCCCCCCACAAAAAAATAACTAATTGCATAGAACAACAGAGTACCACACTCATATGGCATTGTACCCAGGCAACAGCTTATATTAATTTCGAACAACAAAACAAAAATTTAAATAACCATATAATAAATTGCAAAATTCAAAGCATTGTGTGTACTACTCTTACTCTTTTATGCTTACGTTTTGTAAAGGGCAAACAACACAAACTGCACTGGTTTGAGAGGAAAATTAACAGGATGACAACCTTGTAAGGGAAGGAAGAAATTAGGTCTTACATTCTATGCACTTTAACTTGGCATAAAATTCTTAATTTTTGAGTTCACACCTACTTGATTTAGACCTTGATGCTTAACGTGCATATTTTCAACATGGCTTTTAAAAATAACCAAAGGAAAAGAAGCCATGGTTTCAACATCCAACAGCCAAAAACAAGCCAAATGTAGGGCAACAGAACATTAGAAAAAGTCAACCTGAAAAGTTGAGTGAATCTTGATCTAAAATATGAAGATATGATGATGATAAATTAACAATATCTTACTATATTTCTTTTATTTGATTCTATCCATTTCTCTTCAAAGCTGTTTTCCAGCCAAACAGGCAGTGCAGAAGCCAAAAACTTGCCATCCTTTAATTTAATTGACTAGAAAGGTGTCATTTGTCATCAAAAAGGAAGATTTAGATAGGTAAATGGGCAAGATCTACACACACTTTACAAAAGAGTGTATGCAGAAAACTAATTTTGAATTAAAAAAAATACTTGATTCACATAGGATGAAATTTTGCCTGATTTGCAATGCTCAAAGTGGGCACGTGGGACAGCTGTGGACAGGTGTGAAAAAGGAAAGTTTCGGTTAACAAGCTAATTCAAGAACTGAGGCTAGTTAAATGAGTAAAGTGGAACTCTAGTCAACACAACAAAGTACAAAGCTGACATACATATAAGCATTCAGACAAAATATTTGCCAAATACTTATAATTCAGTTCAGCCAGTTTTCAGTTTTACACATCAAAGCGATCTTAGAAAGCCAGTCAGGTTTGCACCATTGTACCTTTACTGCACACTCAAACACAAGCTGCCAATTCTACCATGTATTTATTCAAATATTTGCCTAAAATTCCACTTTATTATTTGCCAAACTGGAACCAAATGGTTCTATTTATAACATATTTCCCATGCTCCTCAGCTTCATCTAATAGTCAAAATACAATATTATATTCCATAAGTTTGACCTGAAAAACCAAAAAACAAAGAACATATCTTTTTGTGCCAAGTGGCAAAAAAGAAATGTTTTGACATTTTCAGAGGGTGAATGGCTCTGTGAATAGGTTATAAATAGACCCCATGGTTTAACCCAAAGAAGAAAGGCTATGGCTGGCAACAAAACCAAACATGAACTTTGAAAGCTCTTCCAACTTGTATACTCACAAAACACCACATCTTAGAAAACACGTCTGCGTGCCTTCAATTCTGCAAAAGTGTCCACAATGTGGTTTAGGTCCAGCTGTTTTGCTCTAGCATTTTCAATGCTTAGGATAGCAACCCCAGAAAGCCTTTGCTCAGACATAGTGCTTCTGAGATAATTCTTTATTAGTTTTAGTTTTGAGAAGAATCTTTCTGCTGAGGCCACAGTCACAGGTAGTGTTAGGAATAAAAGCAACGCTGTGCACACATCTGGCAGATTTGATGAAAGAGCACTATTCTCAACTAAGAGCAAATGTGCAAGATCCTTCACAGAGGACAATTTCTGAATGTCCTCTTTAAGTGCTGATCTAAAACTTAGAAGCTGACCAGCGAAAGTTGATGAGAGGTCTTTTTCATACTTTTGTTGTAGATTTGATGCAGCTTTAAACAAATCATCATCCGATGCTGATACTATAACTGCGGGTTGAATTATTTCAAACCGCTGAACAACACGATTAAGTCCCTGGAACCTGTTTGACAACTGGTTTACTATTATGTCTAAGCACCTATAGAAAACGTTGATTTTGAAACGTTCTTCAAGGTCCTCTAATCTCTCATCAACAACAATTCGTCAAAATGCTTTTTGACAGTGCAAATTTGTTTTGCTTCAATCTGGGGGTAATATTCCATTTTTTGTGCAAGCAATACAGCATTATTTCTGGCTTCCCCAAAACTGCTTCTGAAATTGGATAGCTCATCCAAGGATGTCTTAATTAAATTAAAAGCTTTGGACAAGTCCATGCTCTCTGACTGGAGGAGTTTAGACAGAGAATTTATGCTTATTTTGGTTTGTAGAACAATTAGAATTTTAGTTTGGAAGGACTCTAATTTTTTTTTCAGCCCCATTGCCTCTTCTCTTTCACTTTTTTTGGTAGTTACAAGGCTTATTTTTGATAGCGCTTTAAGTACATCTACAAAACGAAAACGCAAGGCAAGCAGCGACTCATAGCGAGATGACCAGCGTGTGGGACACAATTTCTTCAGTGTAATAGAGGATTCACTGGTAAATGAAGACAGGATCTCCCACCGCTTTCCACTGTCCCCCAAAAAATTGTGTAAATGTTGAACCACACCCATGAAGTTTGAGACCTCCGTAATCTCTGCCACAGCATCTTGGAGGACCAAATTAAGATTGTGTGCTGCACAATGAACATAAAGTGCATTTTCCTCTCTCTTCAAAATTCAAGTCTGCACACCAGAATAGATTCCACTCATTGTGGCAGCACCATCATAGCCCTGACTACAGCACTTATCCAGAGAAATTCCTTTATCATCAATAAATGCAAGTATTTCTTTTTCTATACCTGCAGCACTTTGGTCATGAATAGCATGAAATCCAAGAAATGCCTCATGTATGTTAATTTGTTTTGCTCTCGTATTTGTATCTCTTTCAATAGAAACATATCGGAGCACCTGGCTCATTTGATCACATTTAGAGGTATCCGGAGTAGTATCTATAATCAACGAGTAAAACTGTGCATTTTGCACGTCAGACAAAATGTCATTCAGAACTTGCTTTGACAAAATATCTATAACTTCATTTTGAATTTTTGGACTAAGGTATTTGACTTTTCCCTGTGGTAACTGTAGCAATTGCTTTAATATGGGATCATACTCAGCTAGCAGTTCAATTATTGCCAGGAAATTTCCACTGTTGACTTCTCCTATTTTTTCTCTGTGGCCACGGAAGGCCATGTTATTCATAGCCATAGTCAAGGTGACATTCACTATTCTATTTAAAACATCTCTCCAAAAGTTTTTTTCTTTTCTTAATTGTTTTTCGCTTTCCTCATCAATTGTTCCCTTTTTACGCCACTGATCATAGATTATGCAATAATCTATATGAGTTTGAGATGTTTCATGAACCTGTATTTTTGTTGACAAGCCTTTCCATTTTTGTATCCCCTTTGCCCATGCTGGTTCAGAGCCTAGTTTTTTACGGTCACCAAATAACCAGCATGGTTCACAGTATGCAACATTTAATTTGGGGGAAACAGAGCCAGGTAATGGGGAGTTTAAGTCCTGTTTTTGTTGTTTTTTCATAATATTTTATTGAAAAACACCTCTGTTCCTTATCATTGTCTCTCTTAAAGGGCCCTGAAGGTATGCAAGGACGATTTGTGATTATAAATCTCTTCACATGTGCATCTGTAATTGTAATGGGAAAGTTTGCCCTGTCTGTGACATATTTTGTAGATGCAATGTCAGTTAACACAGCTATGTCACTACTAGGCAAGTGAACATCGGCTGCTGCAAATGGCTCAGTTTCAGGATTATCTTTTTCAATATTGCCCTCAGTAACACCACCTAACTCCTGGCTTGTACTTGGTTCATTCGGGGGAAACTGGCTAAGTAGCAATTGCTCCTGTACTGGCATGTCAGTAATTGTGGGGTCAAGGCTTTCTGGGCTTGCCTCAGCAACTTTTTTTTTTTTTTTTCTGCATCATGGTCTGCTGTAGAGCTCTGACCAACATTGGGCACATTAAAAAAATGTGTGATTTTTGGAAGTTTCTCCATTTTGTAGGTGTCTTTTCTTTTTACGCTTGTGAGCGCCACTTTGATGATGGTAACTGGACATTATGGCTGAAACTGAAAAATACAGTACAAGGAAAGACCCTTACTCCTTAATTACATAGTTAACAACAAAACAAAAACACTGGCAATAAAATTCATTCATCAGTGACCGTGACCAGTAACATCATTCCTCAGTGACCGTGACCAGTAACATCATTCATCAGTGACTGTGACTAGTAAATTCATTCATCAGTGACTGTGACTAGTGGCAGTACATTAATACAGCAGTTACTATGACCAGTACAGCCTGCAGGACATTATTACATCAGTTACTATGACCAGTGCAAGACATTTACCCCCCTCCCCCTGCCATGCTGCATATTAGAAAAATCACAGTTCATAATCATCACCATCAGTGACCATGATCAGCAGTGGCAGTACAGTAATTCATTAGAGACCGAGACCAGTACATTCATTCATCAGTGACCGTTAGGGCTGGGGAAAAAATCAATTTAATTCTTGAATTGAGTTGAGATGTCAAATCGATTCAAAATTTAAGCAAATCGATTTTTTTTAGATTTTTATTTTTTTCACAGCACCGGTCCTGAGGAGCTGCAGGCAGGAGTTTGGAGCGCACTGCGCATCAACCAGTCACAGCTGATCGGTACTTCCTCCCTCTCGTGTCTGAAGCTTCAGGCTTAGAGCGCACTGCGTCCTCACGTGATAACGGTTGCCGTGGTATCAAGCTCTGACTAGTTTCGTCATTGGGACTTTATCGTCTTTGAAAAAGTCCCAATGACGAAAGGAGTGAAGAAAGGAAGTACCGATCAGCTGTGACTGGTTGATGTGCAGTGCGCTCCAAGCTCATAGTGTTTTGTTACTAGTGGGAGGAAGGGCTGATCAGCTGTGAGTGTGTATCATCCATCCAGTCTGCAGCCAGCTCCTTTGTGCTTTGAGAGAAGGCATTTTTAGTTATCCACTATTATCAACCAACCGCAAGCTAGAAGGCTATCCTTTGAAAGGACCTGCGCCCACTGATTGTTACAGTTTACTTGACTTTACTTTATTTTCCTTTATTTTATTTATTTTACAATAAATTATCAAAATGGTACTGGACTATTTGGGGTCTCTTTTTTACATGTGGACATTGTTGCTGGTGTTTGACTATCAACCCTGGAGGACTTCGGGAGTAATCAGAGTGAGGATACTATCCAAGGCCTGTTAACCTCTTGGTTCCGGTGAGTTTGAACCCCTTGTGGGGTGTGTGCAGCACAAGGTGTCCTAACAGATGGTGAAAGGTGCACCCATCAGATCTACTATTTATATATGAGACTCCAGATTAAGTCCTAGCCTTTGTGTCTTTGCTGGAATTTTCCTGCCTGCATTTGTTTTGCCTGCATTTTACAAAGACTTTTTATTTATCAGTCAGTGTTTAGGACTGAGAATAGCACCGCTTTGATGGGTTAATCGCTGATATTTAGAGATTATTTACTCATCCATATTTATAATTTTGTTGTATTAAGTGGCTGCTGAGAGATATCTCATTTGAAACAGGTGACATCAGGTCAAATCACTGCGGTTTAATATTTTCCATCTTCATATACCGAATATTCTTAAGCGCTGAGATAGGAGGATTGTAGTAGGGCATATTGTCTCCTTTTTGTTTGTTTATAAAAGGCAGAAATAGATGGTGGGTAGATGCATAGTCGATAGTCCAGGGTCAGTTCACATGAAAGACAGAAACATGGTGAATAAACAATGCAGATGGCAGGCAGAGGCATAGTCAATAAACAGGCCAGGGTCAGTTCACATGGAAGGCAGTAATATGGTTGATTGAGGCACCAGGGATATAATCAGCACAGAAATTGAAAATGGGAAAATGGCAGTCTATTGGAAATATTGGCTAATAGTTTACAAGAGTGCAATAACGTCTAAAGCATTCTCCGATGCAAAGGTCACGTTGGGAGGAACATCGGGGACAATGGAAACTTGTGTCTTTCCTAACTCCTGTTTTGGTGCACACCCAACATTTTTTTGGCATCTTCTTCTGGTTGGTAGAATATTGTCAGGAAAAGGGCGCTCATGCAGTCTGCTGACACATTCGGAGTGAATGTTTTCTGGGGGGATCCTTGCTGATAAATCAGGGAAGTGACAATGTCTTCAATAAATCTTAGAAAGGGTGTATCTGTCGATTTTTGATAGGTGATGAATGCATTATAAAAAGCAAAATGACAAAAGTAAATAGCAATTTTTTTTATACCAGAAGAGGGAGTTCTGTGTTGATAGATAGGGCTGCAACATTTGATCATTTAAATCCACCCCCCATGAATTTATTGTACTTGTGGTTACAGCAAGGCTTTTGAACGGGAACGTGTCTTCTGCGAAGTTCCACCGAGGTGTCATCATGGATGGTGGACATGATGTATACGTCTTTCCTATCCCTCCACTTCACAGCCAACACCTCCTCATTTCTCAGGTTTTCTGATTCCCTTTTATAGCCTTGTGGTGACTAGATGCTGTGGGAAGCCCTTCCTGTTTTTTCTTGCTGTAACGCAGGCCAAAGTTTTCTTCAGGTATAGATGGCATAAAAGGGGCAAACTAGTATAATAATTGACCATGTAAATGTGATACCCCTTTTGGAAGAGTGGGAATGCCAACTCCCAGCCAATTTTCCCGCTTATTCCCATGTATGTTGGACACTCAGGGTGCTGGAGATGGGAGTCTTTGCCTTCGTATACACGAAAGGCATGTACATATCCGGTGGAGCTTTCATAGAGCTTGTTGAGCTTCAATCCATACCAGGCCCTCTTACTGGGGATATACTGCTTGATTCCCAGCCGGCCTGTGAAATGGACCAGAGATTCGTCCACAGAGATGTTCTGGTCAGGGATATAAAGTTTGGCAAACCTCTTGGAGAAAAAGTCAATTAGGGGGCAAATTTTATATAATTTATCAAAGTCGGGATGATTTCGGGGAGGGGGGCACTGCGAGTTATCACTGAAATGCAGGAATCACATGATCATGTCATAGCGGGACCTGGACATCACAGCTGAAAAAATTGGCATGTGGTGGATGGGGTTGGTAGACCAATATGCATGCACTTCATTTTTTTTGTAAGCCCCATGTTGATTGTAAGGCCTAAAAACAATTTAAGCTCCCCCACTGTTAGGGATCTGCATTCAAAAAGGCAGGCATAGTTTGAGCTGGGGTTGTTTTCTATAAATTGATGGGCAAAAAGTTTGGCTTGGTTCATGATGCCTTGAACTACTTCATCAGGGAAAAACAAATAAAAAAATAGATTTCAGAGAAACATTCGGTGTTGACGTGCACACCTGGCTGTGCTGTGAAAGCGAGGATTGTGGCTGACCTTGTGCTAGAAGGCAGACACAATGGGTTTGCCAAGGTATTTGGAAGCTGGGTTTGGGCCCTAATTCTTTGATGTGAAATTCCAGCGCTTGTACTGGGCCTTTGCTCCTGGGTTCTAGCGCTGTTGGCATTTGCCGATTGGCCATTGGGGTGTCTGGCTCTGCTGGTAGCTGCCTGATCTTCAGACCGTCTTCTTTTAGGATGACTTTTACTTCCTCCTCTGATTCAGATGCCGATGTACTGCCTTTGACGGTCTCATTTTCCGAACCAGAATCGGAATTGGAATCAGAACTGTAACTGGGCGGTGAGAGCTCCCCGCTGCTCTCATCGGTCAGACTTAGCATTTGGTATGACTCTTCTGGAGTGTATACTTTTCTGGACTTGTTGGCTGTGTATGATGGGTGACACTAATGGGCTGCAAGACAGATAGTGATGGGCTGCACATCAGGGACTAATGGGCAGCATGTCAGGGACTAATGGGCTGCACATAGGTAGTAATTGGCTGCATAGACAGGTACTCCTGATAGGCTCACGGGACAGGTACTTCTGATGGATTCATGGGACAGGTACTCCTGATGGGCTCACAGGACAGGTACTCCTTGATGGGCTGACAGGTACTCAGATGGGGTGACAGGTACTCAGATGGGGTGGCAGGTACTCATATGGGGTGACAGGTACTCAGATGGGGTGGCAGGTACTCCTGATGGGATGATAGGTACTCTGATGAGCTCACAGACAGGTACTCAGATGGTATGACAGGTACTCTGATGAGCTCAGACAGGTACTCAAATGGGATTATGATGGCATATCCTCTTTATTCAGGGGGGCAATCTGGGCACAGTATTTTCACAGTAATGTGGTGACTCACTTTTTCCGTGATCTCCTCCTCACACTGAATCGGGGTGTGAGGAGGAGAACTCGGTAACAGCCAGTTACCCACGGTGTGTTTACATTTGTGACTGGCTGTGATTGGACACAGCTGATCATGTGGTAAAGAGCCATTGGCTCTTTACCCTAATTGGGGCTGGGCTTCATCTGAGGGACAAACCTCAACCCTGATCACCGCAATGTGCACCTCCCGGGGGCACACACGGAGATCTTCAGAGTGATCGGCTGTGTCCAATTAGCTCTTTACTCTGATCGGGAAGGAGCTGTGTCCCTCCCAAGGGACATGCCCGATCTCCGATCGCCACGCTGCAGGCCCCCGGGGGCCCGCAGTAGTGATGAGAAGCGGAGGTCGTCATATGACGCCCTACCAGGATGGCATAGTGCTCCTGCGGAAGTCATATGACCATGGCCCGGTATGGAAGTGGTTAATAAAGGAATTGTCAAAAACTTTCATTATGGGAAAGTTCCCCCAGAGGGTTTTTTAGCAGCAAAGTAAATAATAATAAATGTAATTGGAAAAATACATTCTTTATTCAAAATTAATGGCATGCAATGTTTCCACAAAATTTAAAATATGAGCTCTAAAGGGGGCATGCCCCAAAATGCAGAGGATGCAAACACAAATTTGTACATAATATTATATGACAACACGTCTAATAAGAGACAAATACTGACGTGTTTCGACCCAATTTGTTTGGGTCTTCTTCAGAGGATAGGTTTGCTGCAAAGAGACTACATTTAGCACATCAAGTTGAAAGATGCATGAAAGGCAACATGTGCACAAAGTGGCCATTTCACATAATTACCAATATATGCGGTGGGGACCTCCCAACCAAAATCTCCTTAAGAGCTATCAAATGATCCTGTGTGATTCAAGGTCAGATAAAACCTCAGGAGTAGACTACAATTCACTGAATGCAGCTTACAAGGAGTCACACGTTTATATACCCCCAAGGGCCCACCAAGCCGGGTGGGGTCAACACCTGCGGTAGAGTTCCAGAGCATAAATTCATAAAATATATAAAATATATAGTGCTTGTACAGATTTAAAGAATTTTAAACTTGATATGTTGTACGGTCAGAAAAAAGAAACCCCCCCAGGGGAGTGCTGTATATATTATATGTGTGTCACTAAGATAATTAGTGCATAAATTATGATATTATAAGAGGACATGAGGAACACGAGAGCATGATGTGAGTAAATAAGTGAAGGGAATGTATATATATACCGTATTTATCGGCGTATAACACGCGCCGGCGTATAACACGCACCCAAGTTAAGGAGGGAATTTTAAGGAAAAAAACTTTTAGGAGTAAAGTTTAAGGAAGAAAAACTTACATTAAAATGCCCATCAATGCAGCGTTATCGGTGTCCATCTGCAGCCTTGTCAGTGTCAGTGCAGCCTTGCCCCAGTGTCCATTGCAGCCTTGTCAGTGCAGCTTTGCCCCAGTGCAGAATTGTCAGTGCAGCCTTGCCCCAGTGTCCATTGCAGCCTTGTCAGTGCACCTTTGCCCCAGTGCAGCCTTATCAGTGCAGCCTTGTCAGTGCAGCCATGTCAGTGCAGCCTTGTCAGTGCAGCCATGACAGTGCAGCTTTTCTCCAGTGCAGCCTTGCCCCAGTGCAGCTTTGCCCCCATGCAGCCTTGCCCCAGTGCAGCCTTGCCCCAGTGCAGCCTTGCCCCCCCGTGCAGCCTTGCCCCCCCGTAGCTTTGTGGGATCGCCGCGATCCCTGCCGTCAAACACAGCCCTGTGTAAATTTAAATATGGCGCCGAGACTGCAGGGACTCGGCGGAGCGCTGATACACATAGCCGAGAGTCCTCGGGTTTTCTCGGCGCCGCTTACAGTCCCGCCCAGTTCCGCCCTATGGGCGGGACTGTAAGCGGCGCCGAGAAAACCCGAGGACTCTCGGCTATGTGTAGCTCCGCTCCGCCGAGTCCCTGTAGTCTCGGCGCTGTATTTGAATTTCCACACGGCTGTGTATGTCGGCGGCGATCGCTCCGATCAGACACAATTGGGGTGGGATCGGCCTATAACACGCACCCACGATTTTCCCCTGATTTTCAGGGGAAAAAAGTGCGTGTTATATGCCGATAAATACGGTATATATAAATATATATATATATATATATATATATATATATATTTATATATATATATAGAATAAGTGAAGGAATGAGAAAAAATCAGAACGTAAAAAATGACCAAAGTGCAATGGATGAAAGAGGAAGTGAATAAAAATGAAAGTGAGAATATAGTGAAAAAGGCAAGGAGAAAGGAAAAAGAAAAATGTGCATGTGGATACATGGCAATATAGTGACGTGTGTGAGGAATTGTAGGGGAAAAGTGCAATGGTGTAAGAAATGAGGGATGCGCAAAATGGGTAAAGAGGAAAAGTGAAAAACAACATATCAAAATACAATAGTTTTAGCATGAAGTGTGAAAAGAAATAGGAAAAAGAAAGAAAAGGGTGGAAGGAAAGGGGCAGGTGCATGGAAATGCAAAATTAGGTTAGATGAGAGCATATGAGAAAGGGGAAAGGAGTGATGAAAAATAAGTGAAGTGTGTGTGGTTGGTGTGCTGTGTGGGGAATGGCAAAAATATATATGAGACAACAAAAAGTGAAGGGAAAAAGAAAGGCAAAACAAAAACAAAAAAATGATACTGAAGTGATAGCAAAGCTGAAGAAAAGGGAAAGTAAAAAACAGAGAAGTATGTACATATTAAACCTATAACAAAATAATGGTGAAGTGATGACAAGAGCAGGGGAAAAAAAAGGAAAAGTGGAGAGCAGAAAAGTGTATACATACTACAGGTGTATAGATTAGACAATAAGGACCATTGAATTAGTACCTTGCTTAGTTCAATGATGATGTTAGCATCACTGAAATGGTTGTATATATATTCACACTTTTCAATTTTTACCCTTCATTCCCTTCACTTATTCACTCACATCATGCTCTCGTGTTCCTCATGTCCTCTTATAATATCATTGTTTTGGATTCAGAACAAAAGTCCGATATTATTATATCTACCACTGAATATAAAACATGCATGTTTCAAGTAAGCTCACACTGAGACTTGTTCAGAGTCAAATTACTTTCTGTTTAATATTTCTGCTTCTCAAGACTTTTATACAATTCCATTAAAGTTCTGAGATACGTCAGATAGACTAGCACATGCAAACCACAAGTACAAAAATACATATAGTGCAAGGAACGTGATAAAGTTTTGGCTTTTAGCTGGTGCACATTTAAGGAAGTAAATTTTGTTCTTGCAGCATTTCTGCAGCATTTCTTGCTCCTGGTGTTATGTTGTTATATTCTAAATGTATTCTAGGAAGCAGGCGTGAACTTCTCTGTTAACTCTTGCAGTCCAGCCACAGTAAGAGAGGGGCAAGCTTTGATATCTACTGAATATTGTTTTTAAGGCCTATAAGCGTAGAAGCTGATATATGACAGATATATAAAACATGTACTTACATATACATTGGAATGTATACGAGAGCAGAAAAGTGTATACATACTACAGGTGTATAGATTAGACAATTAAGACCATTGAATTAGTACCTTGCTTAGTTCAATGATGATGTTAGCATCACTGAAATGGTTGTGTATATATATATATATTCACACTTTTCAATTTTTACCCTTTATTCCCTTCACTTACTCACTCACATCATGCTCTTGTGTTCCACATGTCCTCTTATAATATCAAAATTTATGCACTAATTATCTTAGTGACACACATATAATATATACAGCATTCCCCTGGGGGGGGGTTCTTTCTTTCTGACCATACAACATATCAAGTTTAAAATTCTTTAAATTTATACAAGCACTATATATATTATATATTTTATGAATTTATGTTCTGGAACTCTGCCGCAGGTGTTGACCCCACCCGGCCTCAGGGCCGTCTTTAGCGCAGGGCAAACGGGGCAGCTGCCCTGTCATTTCTTGGGGCCCAAAGCAGAGCTGCCCGTTAACCCTGCGTGCTGCCCGCAAATCGGCGCTGAAAAATGTCAGCCGCGGCGGCTCGCACGGCGCCCACAGTGCCAGTGCCTTTTTTTTTTTTAAATTTGAGGAGCGGGACGCGGGTGGGTGGGGCCTTGAGCTCCACTGACGCTCTGGCCCCGCCCCTTGCTATGTGTGCAGACAGTGCTGTGTACCAGCGATCGGACTCGGAGGAGCGGAGAAGCGGAGGAGGAGTGAGACAGGGCCCTGGGCAGCGCGGAGTGGAGTGCACTGAAGCCTGTGTGGAGCAGCAGTGTGGAGAATCTAGCTGAGCTTTCCACCGTTCACCACCAGGTAAGGTCTTTTCTCCCCCCCTGGCTCCCGCTCCTCCTATCCCCATGCCATGTCTTCTTGTGTATTAAAGTTAAAAAAAATGAGCAGATCTGCAGTCCACTGTCCAGGCTGAGTGAGGCCTCAGAGGAGAGCACACACAGCATGATTTACAGGAACATGGCATACTGTATTTAGGCTGCTTTCACACTGAAAGCGCCCAGGCATTGGTGGTAAAACGCCACTATTTTTAGTGGCGATTTACCGTCCTTTTTGTGGCGCTTTTCGGTCTCTAGCGGGGCACTTTAAACCCCTGCTAGTGCTAGCGGCCGAAAAAGGGTTAAAAGAACTCACCGCTCCTAAAGCGCCCTTGCCCATTGAAATCAATGGGCAGCGCCGCTGAACCGCCGGCAAAGCGCTGCCGTAGCGGCGCTTTGCTGGTGGTTCAGCGGCGCTGCCCATTGATTTCAATGGGCATGGGCGCTTTAGGAGCGGTGAGTTCGCCGCTCCTAATGCGCTCCATAGAAGCCGCTGGCAGGACTTTTTCTGATGTCCTGCCAGGGCACCGTTCCAGTGTGAAAGACCTCGGGGCTTTCACACTGGAGTGAATGGAGCCGCTGTTTCAGGGCACTTTGCAGGCACTATTTTTAGCGCTATAGCGCCTGCAAAGCGCCTCAGTGTGAACTGCTTAAAGGGCTTATTTTGGGCCTAGCTGGTTCACATGTATGTAATTTGGTGGCCCACATTTGCGCAGGCACAGTGCCCATTCATTTGAATGGACTGCCATGTCTGCGTTTCCTGCAAAAAAAAGGTGCATGCAGCATTTAATAGGGCTGCACACACCTATGCACATCAAGCAATGAAATACAGCACTGTTTGTTCATTTTTATGTGACTTACCTGCAGTTCCTGCTCCGGCAAACTTGCTGCATTTTTAGATGTTTAGGCCACGCTTTTAAAAACACAGTACGTTTGTGTGCGCAGGAACTGCAGGTAAGTCGCATGGTGCAAAAGCCGAATGAATTTCAAGGCCACTGCATTTTTAAAATGCTGCATGCACCTTTTTTTTCTGCAGGAAACGCAGGCATGGCAGCCCATTCAAATGAATGGGCTGCTGTGCCTGCGCAAATGTGGGCCACCAAAACACATACATGTGAATGTGTGATGTGACAATGGCTGCAATGTAATTAGGGTGCTGTGATGTGTAAAGGGGCACTATGACATGAACAGGCATGTACTGGCCATTGGGACTACCGGGAGTTTCCCAGTGGGCCGCGCCGGTCCGGAGGCGCTGCGGGCATGAGTTTTTAGGCAAGGCTGCGGCTTCGGCCTAGTCCGCGGCGTCCGGCCGTAGCCGCGGACTAGGCCGAAGCCGCGGCCTCGCCTAAAAACTCATGCCCGCAGCGCCTCGGGACTGGCGCGGTGAAAAAAAAAATCCAAAAAAATCGATTTGCTTAAATTTTGAATCGATTTGACCTCTCAACTCGATTCAAGATTTAAATCGATTTTTTTCCCAGCCCTACCCTGATGTACTGTACCCTGATGTACTGTGCCGTGATGTACTGTGCCGTGATGTACTGTGCCTTGATGTACTGTGCCCTGATGTACTGTGCCCTGATGTACTGTGCCCTGATGTACTGTGCCGTGATGTACTGTGCCGTGATGTACTGTGCCGTGATGTACTGTGCCGTGATGTACTGTGCCTTGATGTACTGTGCCCTGATGTACTGTGCCCTGATGTACTGTGCCGTGATGTACTGTGCCTTGATGTACTGTGCCCTGATGTACTGTGCCCTGATGTACTGTGCCCTGATGTACTGTGCCCTGATGTACTGTGCCGTGATGTACTGTGCCTTGATGTACTGTGCCCTGATGTACTGTGCCGTGATGTACTGTGCCGTGATGTACTGTGCCTTGATGTACTGTGCCCTGATGTACTGTGCCCTGATGTACTGTGCCCTGATGTACTGTGACCTGATGTACTGTACCCTGATGTACTGTACCCTGATGTACTGTGCCTTGATGTACTGTGCCTTGATGTACTGTGCCTTGATGTACTGTGCCATGATGTACTGTGCCATGATGTACTGTGCCATGATCTACTGTGCCATGATGTACTGTACCCTGATGTACTGTGCCGTGATGTGCCCTGTACCCTGATGTGCTATACTCTGATGTGCTGTACCCTGTACCCTGATGCGCTGTGCCCTGATGTGCTATACCCTGATGTGCTGTACCCTGTACCCTGATGCGCTGCGCCCTGATGTGCTATACCCTGATGTGCTGTACCCTGTACCCTGATGTGCTGTACCCTGTGCCCTGATGTGCTGTACCCTGTGCCCTGATGTGCTGTACCCTGTGCCCTGATGTGCTGTACCCTGTACCCTGATGTGCTGTACCCTGTTCCCTGATGAGCTGGGTTCATAGGTGTGCGCACAGGGTGTGCCAGGTGTGCCTGGGCACACCCTAATTGCCTTGTGTGCTGCATATTCCCCCCTGTTTAGACCACTGATATTTCACCCCCCCCAAAAATGTTATACAAGCCAAAAATTTTTGGAAAAGAAAATTAACAAAATTACACTGTCCACTGCCCTACTGACACCATCAGTACATATACACACGCATATGTATTTGAGCTTTGGGGTGCACACCCTAATGCAAGAGGCTGCGCACACCTATGGCTGGGTTCTGTGCCCTGATGTGCTGTACCCTGTGCCCTGATGTGCTGGGCTCTGTACCCTGATGTGCTGTGCCATGATGTGCCCTGATGTGCTGTGCCATGATGTTCTGTGTCCTGTGCCCTGATGTGCTGTCCCCTGATGTGTTATGCCCTGGGCCGGTCTGGATGAAGTCCAGGGCCACATTTTTGTCCCAGTCCAGCCCTGGACATGAAGGGGACTCTAACAGGGGCGCTGTGATGTGTAAAGGGGCACTATAATGTGGAAATGTCTGCAATGTAATGGGGGCTGTGATGTGATGAGGCTGCAATGTAATGGGGGCTGTGATATGACGAGGCTGTAATGTAATGGGGGCTGTGATGTGATGAGGCTGTAATGTAATGGGCGCTGTGATGTGATGAGGCTGTAATGTAATGGGGGCTGTGATATGACAAGGCTGTAATGTAATGGGGCGCTGTGATGTGAAGAGGCTGTAATGTAATGGGGGCTGTGATATGACAAGGCTGTAATGTAATGGGGGCTGTGATGTGATGAGGCTGTAATGTAATGGGGGCTGTGATGTGATGAGGCTGTAATGTAATGGGGGCTGTGATGTGATGAGGCTGTAATGTAATGGGGCGCTGTGATGTGATGAGGCTGTAATGTAATGGGGGCTGTGATGTGATGAGGCTGTAATGTAATGGGGGCTGTGATGTGATGAGGCTGTAATGTAATGGGGCGCTGTGATGTGATGAGGCTGTAATGTAATGGGGGCTGTGATGTGATGAGGCTGTAATGTAATGGGGCGCTGTGATGTGAAGAGGCTGTAATGTAATGGGGGCTGTGATATGACGAGGCTGTAATGTAATGGGGGCTGTGATGTGATGAGGCTGTAATGTAATGGGGGCTGTGATGTGATGAGGCTGTAATGTAATGGGGGCTGTGATGTGATGAGGCTGTAATGTAATGGGGGCTGTGATATGATGAGGCTGTAATGTAATGAGGCTGTAATGTAATGGGGCGCTGTGATGTGATGAGGCTGTAATGTAATGGGGCGCTGTGATGTGAAGAGGCTGTAATGTAATGGGGGCTGTGATATGACGAGGCTGTAATGTAATGGGGGCTGTGATGTGATGAGGCTGTAATGTAATGGGGGCTGTGATGTGATGAGGCTGTAATGTAATGGGGGCTGTGATGTGATGAGGCTGTAATGTAATGAGGCTGTAATGTAATGGGGCGCTGTGATGTGATGAGGCTGTAATGTAATGGGGCGCTGTGATGTGATGAGGCTGTAATGTAATGGGGCGCTGTGATATGACGAGGCTGTAATGTAATGGGGCGCTGTGATGTGATGAGGCTGTAATGTAATGGGGCGCTGTGATATGACGAGGCTGTAATGTAATGGGGCGCTGTGATATGACGAGGCTGTAATGTAATGGGGGCTGTGATATGATGAGGCTGTAATGTAATGGGGCGCTGTGATGTGAAGAGGCTGTAATGTAATGGGGGCTGTGATGTGATGAGGCTGTAATGTAATGGGGGCTGTGATGTGATGAGGCTGTAATGTAATGGGGGCTGTGATGTGATGAGGCTGTAATGTAATGGGGGCTGTGATGTGATGAGGCTGTAATGTAATGGGGGCTGTGATGTGATGAGGCTGTAATGTAATGGGGGCTGTGATGTGATGAGGCTGTAATGTAATGGGGGCTGTGATGTGATGAGGCTGTAATGTAATGGGGGCTGTGATGTGATGAGGCTGTAATGTAATGGGGGCTGTGATGTGATGAGGCTGTAATGTAATGGGGCGCTGTGATGTGATGAGGCTGTAATGTAATGGGGCGCTGTGATGTGAAGAGGCTGTAATGTAATGGGGCGCTGTGATGTGAAGAGGCTGTAATGTAATGGGGCGCTGTAACATGAAAAGGAACTGAGGACAACTTGGGACTGCTGTGAAGGGGGTCTGCGAATGTGATGTAAGCACTGCTGAGATGTTATAGTACAAACATGATATTCAGATCTCTGACTAATGAATATTTTAACAACTGGACCTCCATAAATTTTAATTCAAGACCCCTGGTATATACATTATATTCTGAACCAAAAAAAAAATCATTCTCTTGTTCTCAGCTTCCTCCAAATCTCCCTTTTGTGGATGCTATGATGTGACTTTCTGTTAGAGGATGTATGAGTTCCTTCTTCATGGTCCTACTGTACTATGTGAAGGAATTTAGCCACCCTCATTTGCTCACTCCTAAGATGGACTATTGGATGGGTAATGTGCATAGAGCAGTGTACATGACTTGAACATGAGGGGGAAAAAAGTGGTTTGGGAGTCTAGCATTTTACTACTGAACGCTACAACATATAAGCATTTATTATAAGGTAATAAGAGACTGCACAGAGCATAATTTATTTTTATAATGCAGGTGTCAGTCACATCTATTTTTTGAAGAGCCTATTAGCCCTCAATATGTCAAAATCTCTGAGTGGTGCACAGAAGCGAAAGAAGAAGCAGGAGTTGGAGGAAAAACTATGCAGAATACCAAGAATTACTGGTTTTCTTATACCTAGAAGTGGATCTTCTGAGGAACCTGCTGGTACATCTTCTCAGGAAGTGATTCCTGCTCAAAGTACCTCTGACATAGTCTCTGAATCTGCTGCAGTAGTGTCTTCTGATCCATTAACACCACTAGAAACAACACCAGTGCCCATGGAGATGGAGAAACCAAGCCTTTTCCAAAATACTGGTTTGCTGCCTAGCCTCCATACTGTGGAGCCTACTGTGGAAGCATTTGATATAGTGCCTGAATTTGTGGAACAGTCAGGTTTCATGACTGACATTGGTTTGTGGCCCAACATATCTACTATTGAGATGCGGGAGTACTGGTCAAAAAATGGAAATGTGTCAGTGAGAAAGCCTCTGGAACAACTGAAGAAAGAAGGTTTTGCAACGTCATTTAAAGACGGACGTTGCTGTACTATCGACATGTTTATGCGTAACTGTCCCAATGGAGACAAGGTTGAAAGAAAGTGGCTTTGCTACTCAAAAAACATGGGTAGAATCTACTGTTTTGACTGCAAATTGTTTAGTGCATCACGAAATGCATTTTCCAATGATGGTTTCAGCGACTGGAAACATGCCAGTGAACGAATTTCATCACATGAACAGTCTCAAAACCATATTCATGCTGTGATTTATACAGCCAAATATTCGAAACTGGAGGGTCGGATTGACCATAAAATGCAACAAGAGATTGAAGAGCTGACAAGCTATGGTCAAAATCTAGTAAATCGGTTGCTTAGTGTCATCATTTTTCTTGCCGAAAGAGGATTGGCTTTTAGAGGAGATGACCAAGTTATTGGATCCAAACACAATGGCAACTATCTTGGAATTTTGGAATTACTGTCGGAGTATGATGCTTTCCTAGCACAACACATCCAAACCAAGGCAAACAAGGGCAAAGGATTTACAAGCTATCTATCAGCAAATGTCTGTGAAGAACTTATACAGATTACAGGGGAAAAAATTTTGGAAGATGTCATCAACCGGGTTAAAATGGCAAAGTACTACTCAGTATCTGTAGATTCATCTGAAGATTATTCCCATACTGATCAGCTCACAGTGATTTTACGTTACTTAGAAGGGAATCAACCTGTGGAGCGTTTTCTAACCTTCTTACCCTCAACGGGGCACAAAGGAGAAGAGATGGCGAATGCGCTTCTAAAATTCCTTAACAATGTTGGACTTTCCATACAAGAATGCCGTGGACAGAGTTACGACAATGCAAGCAACATGTCTGGTCACTACAAGGGTATGCAAGCAAAAATTGTTACCCTGAATAAATATGCAATGTATATACCTTGTTTTGGACACTCACTAAACCTTGTTGGAAAGGATGCTGCAAATTCGTGTAGTGAGGCTGTCAAGTTTTTTGATTTCATACAAGCTCTGTATGCATTCTTTACTGGCTCAACCAAGCGCTACAAAAAGCTTAAAGACAAGCTTGATGAGAATGACCTCTCTGTGTCCATGCCGAAAAAGCTAAGTGACACACGTTGGTCATGTCGTGCTGATGCTTGTCAGGCACTAGTCCATGGCTATCAAAATATAATGGACATTTTGTTGGAAATTTCAGCTGACTGTGAAGAAAGGTCAGAGTGCCGTAATATGGCAAAAGGACTGTTTGATCAGATGAGCAAACTTGAGACCGGGATTTTTGCAGAATTCTGGAACACTGTTTTACAGCGCTTTAACAGCAGCAGCAAAACTTTGCAGTCCGTTCAACTCAACCTAAATTCAGCAATTGCCGTTTTGAAATCATTAAAAGATTTTATGAATGAACAACGTACTAAATTTGATGCATTTGAAGAAGCTGGCAAGCGTCTCACAGATACTGAAGAATATACTGTGCAACATCGTCGACTTCAACGCCGGAATGTCCGTCAGCAGCCACTTGACTATGGACACAGTGAAGAAGCACACTTAACACCCAAGGAGGCCTTTTATGTTAAGGCCTTTCTCCCATGTGTTGACAAACTTTTAGTGTGTCTGGAGCATCGACTAGGAGCTTACAGTGAAGTGTGTGATTTATTTGGATTCTTTATAAACTTTCCAGTGATGGACTTTGATTCAATTAAAATTGCAGCAGAAAAGTTGTCCGCTTTCTACAAGCATGATCTGGGCACAACCTTTGGTGACGAGCTAATTCAGTTTCAGTCATTCATTTCTTTGTTTCTCGATAAAAAAACAGATGACTGCAGCATAGAGCAATTTATGTACAATACCATATTTGACAAGGATGTAAAAGATACCTTTCCCAACACAGAAATTGCTTTAAAAATGTATCTCACTTTAATGATCACTAACTGTTCAGGTGAACGATCTTTTTCAAAAATGAAACGGATCAAAAATCTACAACGCACAACCATGAGCCAAAGTCGTCTCACCAAACTGTCTATAATGTCTGCTGAATCAGATATACTTCGCAGTCTTGACTTCACCAACATTACAAAGACATTTGCTGCTCAAAAAGCACGTAGACTGGTGGTTTAAATTGTATTAATGTATTTCTTGACTTTATGTAAAAAGTTATCTGCACTTTTATAATAGTGGTTGACAATAGTCTGTTATACTAGCAGCTGTTGCCTAATAGGAATGTTAACATAAGGCTGCTATACGGAAAATCCTGATTTTTTTTTTTTTTTAATGGTTTGTTTTGGCTTTTTTTGTGGACCGAAAGCTGATGAAAGGGTGGTTTTATTACCCATTTAGCACAGAAGCACATAGCTTCCAGATTTAGTGTAGTATATTATGTAACTCTGCTACCTGATTACCTATTCTCTAAATTGGAGTGGAGCATACGCACTTTGTTTTGAATGTTTGATTTTGGATTCTACGGGTTGTACGTTTTAATACTGTTTGTTTAATTGCTATGTGCAGAGGCGGCTCTCTAATTAGGCAAATTAGGCGGTCGCCTAAGGCCTCGCACTCACAGGGGCCTCGCGGCTGCCTAATTTGCCTGTTCTCAATCACTGAAGTTGACACCGGCGGCTCCGCCTACCCCCACTGGGACTCTGTGGCTTAGGAGCTGACGGACAAATCAGATACTGCCCGCAGCCTGAGGAATAGCGGCCTCATCACGGAGCGTCCCAGTCCGTGGGGCCTCATGTGTAAATTTTGCCTAAGGCCTCACAAAGCCTAGAGCCGCCTCTGGCTATGTGTTGTTGTTAATTGTTCTATTATTTATGAATATTTATGTTTGTGTTACTAGACAACATGGCTCTTTGTTTTACACACAAAACATATTGTTGATTTGCACTTTATTACTGAAAGTTATTAAGATATATTAACATATAAGTGCTACTACAGTTGGTGAGTACGTACTGTTACAGATCGCGCTAAGAATAAGTTTGTGGACCAGTTCTTTTATGTTTACATTATTAAAGTTTTTTTTTAAAGATAAATCTATGTGTGTATCTGTTTTTTGAGATGTTGGGGTGAAGAGAAAAATTGAATTCGGGGGGGGGGGGGGGGCCCAAAAAAAATGTTTGCCCGGGGTCCAAACCATATTAAAGATGGCCCTGCCCGGCCTGGTGTGCCCTTGGGGGTATATAAACATGTGACTCCTTGTAAGCTGTACTCAGTGAATTGTCGGCTCCTCCTGAGGTTTTATCTAACCTTGAATCACACAGGATCATCTGATAGCTTTTAAGGAAATCTTGGTTGGGAGGTCCCCACCGCATATATTGGTAACTATGTGAAATGGCCACTTTGTGCACATGTTGCCTTTCATACATCTTTCAACCCGATGTGCTAAATGTAGTCTCTTTGCAGCAAACCTATCCTCTGAAGAAGACCCCAACAAATTGGGTTGAAACACATCAGTATTTGTCTCTTATTAGACATGTTGTCATGTAATATTATGTACAAATTTGTGTTTTCATTCTCTGCATTTCGGGGCATGCCCCCTTTAGTGCTCATATTTTAACTTTTGTGGAAACATTGTATGCCATTAATTTTGAATAAAGAATGTATTTTTCCAATTACATGTATTATTTATTTACTTTGCTGCTAAAAAACCCCTCTGAGAGAACTTTCCCATAACATACTATCCGGGGTGCACAGCACTACTACCTCTCCTTATATGTGTCTTTCCCATGCTGTCAAAAACTTTCTTTTGTGGGACCCCAAAGCACCCTCCCCATTTTGAGGGCATGTGGCCTGGTATTTTTCAGGTGGGGGGGCGCTTGCTCGCCCCCTATCCTGTCCTTCAGGCTGCATGCTCAGATAAGGGTTTGGCATGGATTTTGGGGGGACCACCATGCCAATTGTTTTTTAATTTTGGCATGGAGTTTCCCCTAAAATCCATACCAGACCCGAAGGGCCAGCGATACATTACAGCCAGACCCCAATGCACCCTCCCCATGTTGAGGGCAAGTGGCGTGGTATGGTTCAGGAGGGGGGGTGCTCGCTTGTCCCCCCTATCCTGACCTGCCAGGTTTCATGCTCGGATGAGGGTCTGGTATGGTTTTTGGGGGGACCCCCACCATTTTTTTTTAGAAAATTGACGCAGGCTTCCTTTTAAAATCCATATTAGACCTGTAAACCCCTGCTCATCTGCCCCACCACTGTACCTCCCTGTACATCTGCTCCACCGCCATACCCATACCCCCATGCTCTTCTGTCTCACTGCTGAGCCATCTTCTCATCTGTCCTAACACTGAACTTATCTGCTCATCTGCCCCACCACTGTAACCCCCTTTCTCATCTGCCCCACCACTGCACCCCCTGCTCTTCTGCCCTACCACTGTAACCCCCTGCTCATGTGTTCCACGGATGTATCTCCTTTCTCCTCTGCACATCTGCCCCACCTCTGTACCCCACTGCTCCTCTGTACCACTGCTGTAACCGCCTGCTCATCTGTCCCACCAATGTACCTCCTTTCTCCTCTGCCCCAACACTGTACCCCTCTGCTCATCTTTCCCACCGCAGTAACCCCCTTCTCATCTGGCCTTACACTGAATCCCCCTGCTCATTTGTCCCACCAATGTAACCCCCTACTCATCTGTCCCATCACTGTACCCCCCTGCTTTTCTGTTCCACTGCTGAACCCCTTCTCATCCCTTCCACCACTGTACCTCCTGCACATCTGCCCCACCACTGTACCCCCTTGCTCTTCTGTCCCACCACTGTAACCCCTCTGCTCATCTGTCCCATCAGTGCGCCCCCTTTTCTCATCTGCCCCACCACTGTACCTCCCAGCACATCTGCTCCATCGCCGTATCCCCATGCTCTTCTGTCTCATTACTGAATCACCTTCTCATCTGCCCCACCACTGTAACCCGCTTTCTCATCTGCCCCACCAATGTACCTCTTGCACATCTGTCTCACCTCTGTTCCCCTTGCTCTTCTGCCCCACCTCTGTTCCCCTGCTCTCCTGCCCCACCTCTGTTCCCCCTGCTCTCCTGCCACATACAAGCATCTGGAATAGATGCGCAATGATGAGCTCAGGTCAGGGGCATTTTCGGAAAGCAGTGGGCCTGTGTGCAGGATCATAAGTTAAGCCCCCGCAGCTGAGAAAAAGTGCGGCGCTCTGCGCCACAGGAAAAGTTGGATGTGATTTTCATTGCGCTGAATACTGGCTCTGGCTTAAAGGGACACAGAGTGCAGGGGTTCAGTAGTAAGTGATGCAAAGGTTCAGGAATAATTTCAACAAAGTTCCCAGAAGCTCAGCAGTAATTCCACAAACTGTCACCTGATTGTGGTTTTCTCAATCACAGTGAAATCCCTTCTTTCTGAGATTGGTAGTGGCAACCAAGCGAGTCATCTTCCTCCATACGGTGGGTGGGGCTAGCAGGGCTGTGATTGGATTTAGATGTGGCCAATGACAGTCCTCCTCCTCCTGGAAACAGGGACCACCCCCTCCTAGCAGATCTGCACCCAATCTCTTCCCCATCACAAAAGCTGGCGATCGCAGCTACGGCAAAGTTAGAGAACCAAACAATGTTTCCCATTTTTTACAATGTGTGGGGGCACAGTGCCCCCCCCCCTCAGTGCAGGTGCGTCGTGGGGAACTCTGAAATTGAAATGCATTTGTGTCTCACTGACACTTCCCTGCGCTGCTCTGCTGATAGAGAGGGAGTCGAGTGCTGGCAAAAGTGGCTTTGCATGCTGCTTGCAGCACCAGTGCCGAGGGTTGTCTACCCCTGGCCTAAACTGATGAAGAAATTATTTATTTATGTTTTTTGGATATTTACTATAGCAAAAAGTAAAAAATATTGTTTTTTTTTTTTAAATTGTTGCTCTTTTTTTGTTTATAGCACAATAAATAAAAAACGCAGATGTGATCAAATACCACCAAAAGAAAGCTCTATTTGTGGGAAAAAAGGATGTAAATTTTGTTTGGGTACAGCATTGCACGACCACACAATTGTCAGTTAAAGCGATGCAGTGCCGTATAGAAAAAAAATGGCCTGGTCATTAAGGGGGCAAATCTTCCGGTCCTTAAGTGGTTAAAGGTGATAGTAAGCTTGGTCAGGCACCAAATGTAGAATATTGATCAAAATATGGGGGGGGGGTGAAAAAAAATTCTATATGAAAGTACTCCATTCTGTATGCTTTGCTTATTTTTTGCACACTGTACTTATATCTCGCACACTGTACTAATAATGCTTTGATTACATATTCATGTTCATTTAGGCTCCGTTCACATCTAGGCATCCCGGATCACGGGCAGAATTTCAGATTCATGGCAAATCGCAGGACGTCGGTGTGATTCCTGTCACTTTCAATGGCACCCCGAACCTGTCACCCAAAAGAAGTTCTTGCCACAATCGGGGTGCCATTGGAAGTGACAGGGATCACACGGGCATCCTGCAATTTGCCGTAATACGGGATCGTGGGCATAATCGCTGTGAAAAAGTACAATTGTAGTATTAATGTTATACAGTGGGGCAAAAAAAGCATTTAATCAGCCACCAATTGTGCAAGTTCTCCCACTTAAAACGATGAGAGAGACAAACACTTCTTTCTGCAACCATTCCACTAAATCCCATACATTTTCTTCTGGGTCTTCCTTTCCCGGATATCCCTAAATCATCACAGAAACTTGCGTCATTCATATTATTAGCAGCAAAAAGAGCCATCCCTAGGCTCTGGCTCTCTACCTCCATCCCCACTTTACATCATACCCTCTCCATAATAGCAGATATACGCAGGATGGAGCAAATGTCTGCTATTTGACAAAATATGGAAGGCTTGGGATGTTTCAATATTTTCTTCCGAACCTGTTGTTGTCACACCTTTTTAAAGTCCGCTAGCAATACCCATTGACAATCCTTTACACCCGATTGTGTAGGTGACACATTTTAATTTATTTTTGACCTAAATTCAGATACGGTATGGACACTTTTTATTGAAATGATCCAATGATGGAAGCCGCCGACATTTGACTATACTAGTATCCTCACCAAGATATATTATATTACTTTATCTTGTCTTTTGTTTTGATATATATATAACTTCTTCTTTGATGATAATTTGGCTTGATCCTTATAACTTATGATACGTTGTTTTATAATTGTTAAAACTGTTGAAAAATAAACAATTTAAAAAAAAAAAAGATGAGAGAGGCCTGTAATTGTCATCATAGGCATACCTCTACTATGAGAGACAAAATGTGGAAACAAATCCAGACAATCACAATGTCTGATTTTTGAAAGAATTTATTTGCAAATTATGGTGGAAAATAAGTATTTTGTCACCTACAAACAAGCAAGATTTCTGGCTCTCACAGACCTGTATCTTCTTCTTTAAGAGGCTCATCTGTCCTCTACTCATTACCTGTATTAATGGCACCTGTTTGAACTTGTTATCAGTATAAAAGACACCTGTCCACAACCTCAAACAGTCACACTCACAACTCCACTACGGTGAAGACCAAAGAGCTGTCGAAGAACACCAGAAACAAAATTGTAGACCTGCACCAGGCTGGGAAGACTGAATCTGCAATAGGCAAGCAGATTGGTGTGAAGAAATCAACTGTGGGAGCAATAATTAAAAAACGGAAGACATACAAGACCACTGATAATCTCCCTCGATCTGGGGCTCCATGCAAGATCTCACCCCGTGGGGTCAAAATGATCACAAGAATGGTGAGCAAAAAATCCAAGAACCACACGGGGGGACCTAGTGAATGACCTGCAGAGAGCTGGGACCAAAGTAACAAAGGCTACCATCAGTAACACACCAAGCCACCAGGGACTCAGATCCTGCAGTGCCAGACGTGTCCCCCTGCTTAAGCCAGTACATGTCTGGGCCCATCTGAGGTTTGCTAGAGAGCAATTGGATGATCCAGAAGAGGACTGGGAGAATGTCATATGGTCAGATGAAACCAAAGTAGAACTGTTTGGTAGAAACACAACTCGTCGTGTTTGGAGGAGAGAGAATGCTGAGTGGCAACCAAAGAACACCATACCTACTGTGAAGCATAGGGTGGCAACATCATGCTTTGGGGCTGTTTCTCTGCAAAGGGAACAGGACGACAGATCTGTGTACATGAAAGAATGAATGGGGCCATGTATCATGAGATTTTGAGTGCAAACCTCCTCTCATCAGCAAGGGCATTGAAAATGAAACGTGGCTGGGTCTTTCAGCATGACAATGATCCCAAACACACCACCCAGGCAACAAAGGAGTGGCTTCGTAAGAAGCATTTCAAGGTCCTGGAGTAGCCTAGCCAGTCTCCAGATCTCAACCCCAAAAAAAAACCTTTGGAGGGAGTTGAAAGTCCGTGTTGCCCAGCGACAGCCTCAAAACATCACTGCTCTAGAGGAGATCTGCATTGAGGAATGGGCCAACATACCAGCAACAGTGTGTGACAACCTTGTGAAGACTTACAGAAAATGCTTGTCCTCTGTCATTGCCAACAAAGGATATATAACAAAGCATTAGAAAAAAATGGAAAGGAGTCCCCCAGCTGGGTTTTTTGGCAGCTAACTATAGATATGAGCCAAGCATAGATGTAAAACATTGGAATTTTTATTGAAAAGTGATAAATAGGTAAAACAATATGTCAATATAAACTATGAGCTCAAGTGGGAAATACCCATACCAAATACAGACAATAGCAAACATAGAGGTTATACATAGCATGTGATAAAGCCATTGCACAACAAACTGAAGCGTTTCGACCCATGAAGTTTGGGGTCTCTTCAGAGGATAAGTTTGCTAAAGAAAAAGAATATTATAACGTATCCAGCTCATTTTAAAGAGTTATAGCATAGGCAAGTTTGTTGAGTAACATAATGTACATAATTACCACTGAATTTGGATGTACCCTCAATCAGAGCCTCCCCACATGGCAGCCAGGCCATCCAGTGTGCCCACATGTAGCAGCACCCCGGAAAGAGGGGAACAGGAATCCACCCGATGTGGTTTGCAAGGAGTCACACTTACAGTTGCCTCCCCACCAAAACGCCACAAGGGAAGTGGGGCCAGAACCTACAACAAATATCAGAGCGTTAGCTCATGGACAAACCCATGTTAACTAGTGATTGGATTTATCTATGTATAGGGCGGTCAGAGAGTGTTGTAATGATCTATTACAGGTTAGGTGTATCCATCAAGTAAAATTTATAAAAATAATGTTGATAAGATAACTGTGTTATTATAACTAATGCATAATATGCCAAGAATACCCTTATCTTTAAATACTGACAGTAGCAGTAATGAGAAGGGAAGTGAAAAATGTGCAGATTGAATGATAATGTGAAAACTATCAAAAGGGGGTGTGCATAAAAATAACACAGGTGAGTGTACAAGGAAGGGGAAAACAAGAGTGAGAAAGAAATCGATGAGTGTGTGTATATTGTGTGATCGAAGGAAAAGTGCATGATGTTACTAGGTATCTAAATCTACGGCATCAAAAGCCGATGTGCACATGAATCAAAATTGAATATAGGTAAAAATGTTATTCGACACTGATAGTCAAATATATAATAGTTTCATACTCACTCCTGCAGATAGAGAGGAGAGTCTGGCCGTCCAGGAAGGAATATGAGGGGATCACAACCGGATCAACCCTCATTATATAGTGTCCTTAATTAGTACTAAATTAGTGATAGGTGTAGTTCCTTCCGCCCCCCCCCAAACCCTGGTGTGTGGAGGAAGGCTGTGGACACCATTGGCAGGCCTCATCTGATACCCTCGGCGTTCCTCAAGGCAAAGCCGTGACCACTGTCGTCACCTCCGCCTTAAAAAACGTGACGTCATGATATCGCACGCACACGCGAACCAGCACGCGTGCGCACATCGCCCACAACGTCTGGAGGTGATGAGGGATGCCGCCGGCAGGGTGTTCACACCCATAAGCGGCCGACCTGGGACAACCGGCCACCCAAGGGGAGAAAGAAGGGGAGCACAGATGGTAAAGCTCCCCACCCTGCCGGGAAGGCACATCAGGCAACATGATCCCCGAACCGGGGAGCACGCCACCACGTAGGCATCACAGGGACCCGATGGCCCAAACCGCAAGCGGGGAGGCACCGATCGGGAGGCACATGAATGAGCTCACATATGCAATCTGAAAAAAGAATATCAAATGGCAGAAATATCCTACATAATTACTAATTGATCATACAACGTAAATATTGGAAACTGTACACTGACAATTCTAACAATATTCCTAGAGGTATATAATTCCCAAGGAGATAGCTCCGAGGTGTACAAGGGATTTAAATATATAACAACCCAAGTGAAAAAGTTGCATCTGATCCAATGGATCCCTCATTACTCGTGGTTGTAATGCGATTTTACTCTATTCCCAACCACGAAGAGGGCTGTAAAATATAGACTCAATTGAGTATGATAATAATACAGACTCAACATGCAAGAGCGTAACTAATTTAGTAAGCTCAAGGGGAGAAATATAATTCCGATTTCATCCCCTTAATAAGAGTCTACTTAATATCCTAATGTGCGATTTGACACATTTTGGAAGATATGTAGATGCAATCTAATATGGTATCTCTGATTAACACAGAGGGGTATATACAGGAGAACAGACAGTGCACAGCTCATATCTAGCTCTCATGTGTCAAATGGGGAAGGGGTGTTTAACCACCCAAATTTGTATAGCAAAGAGGGAAGACACATTGAAGAGAGATAACAGTGCTGCTCACCCCAATATGGACAAGAAAAAAATGGAAAGCAGTCCCCCAGCGGGTAACCCCGCTGGGGGACTCCTTTCCATTTTTTTCTTGTCCATATTGGGGTGAGCAGCACTGTTATCTCTCTTCAATGTGTCTTCCCTCTTTGATATAACAAAGCATTGAGATGAACTTTTGATATTGACCAAGCACTTATTTTCCACCATAATTTGCAAATAAATTCTTTCAAAAATCAGACAATGTGATTGTCTGGATTTGTTTCCACATTTTGTCTCTCATAGTTGAAGTATACCTATGATGATAATTACACGCCTCTCTCATCTTTTTAAGTGGGAGAACTTGCACAATTGGTGGCTGACTAAATACTTTTTTGCCCCACTGTACCTACTGTACATAAGCATGATCATACAGAAAAAAAGTTAAATGTGTTGAATAAACAGAACAGATATTTTGAAAGACTCTGAGGGAATTGAGTAGACATGTGCAGAATGAAAAAAATGTGTTTTGTTTCAATTCGTTACTTACATAAATTTGTTTAGTTAAATTCTGTTCATTTTAATTCATTTTTGGGAATAGTTTTGCTTTTTCCTTTTCGAATCAATGTGAAAAGTTTTCGAATCAATTTAGAATATATTTTGGGTTTGAAAACTTTTCGAATAGTTTGTGAATTCGAAAAGTTTTCCAATTTCCAAAAAGAATAAAATAGAATAGAAAATAAAGGAATAGAAATATTTTTTTTTATTCTATTTCTTTATTTTCTATTCGATTTATTTTTCTCTGGAAATTGGAAAACAATTTGAATTTGAAAACTATTCAAAAACTATTTGTATTTCATCTGAATTCAAATTGTGTTATTTCAGGTTCGTTTAAATTTGGTACTATTCTAATTCTTCTGAATTTTAATTCAGAACAAAACGAACCACACATGTCAAGTATCGAGAGAGAGGGAGAAAGACTCTGTTGAATGGATCCTTGTTTGATCTGTGTTTTTCCTGTTCCTGAGGGACCTTGTGACATATCTTTTTTTTCTGTACAATTTTATTTATTTATTTATTAAAAACCTTTATGATGAAATAAAAACCATGCAAAATAAGAGAATCCTTCTACAGAAACATGGTTTCACATGAAATTAAGACACCACAACTTTTGCCTGACTCAACACATCATATAATCTTTTATTTTGAATTAAATATCTTCCTGATTAGTTTCTTATCAATCTTGGAAGTTTCTAGACAGCAAACAGTTGATTACTGAGCTTAAAAATCTAAACGTCATAGAAGAAGATATACTCGTAACAATCGATATCAACTCATTATACACCAATATTGTACAAACAGATGGCATTAATGGAGCAGAATGGGCCCTATACCAACAGACAGACCTCAAAGAAGAACAAATCAAATACTTACTAGAAGGACTTAAATTAGCAATGAGCCACAACTATTGTTGGCACAAGGGAGACTACTACACTCAAGTGAAAGGGGTAACCATGGGGGCTAAATACGCCCCGAGCATTGCTAATCTATTACTCAATCAGTGGGAAGAAGAACAAATTTACAGTACCAACAGAAGTCATCTGAAATTTTATCGACGATATATAGATGGCATTGTAATTATCTGGGGTGGTACTGAGGAAGAGTTACAAATGTTTTTTGATGAATTAAACCATAACATTTATGGTTTATCCTTTTCTGGGAACTGGAGCAGGTGTAACATTAACTACCTCGACCTCCAGATATTTAAAGAAGATGGACACCTTAGCACAAAGACGCACTTTAAAGATACAGACAGAAATGGCTACATCCCCACTAGTAGTTGCCATCACCCAAAGTGGATTGGAAACATCCCTAAGGGACAGTTCATGCGGATACGCAGAAATTGTAGTAACATAACCGACTTTGAGGAACAAACAAACAATTTGATCAAGCGATTTGTGGATAAAGGATACAAAAAGAGGGATTTGCTGACATTAAAAGAACAAATAAAGAATATGGCTAGACATAAGTTAATGGCAGGAACACAGAACACCCACAAGCGGGATAAAAACAAGTCCTTGGGTCTTGCTTTTCTGACTGGATATAACAGACAATACAGATCAATAGAATCAATTGTCAAAAAATACTGGCCCATTTTACAGTCAGACCAAGTTTTAAAAACAGTGTTACCAAAAAAACCCATCTTCATTTATAGGAAGGCTGCAACCCTTAGAAATAAACTAGTGCACAATGCACTTGACCCCCGAAACAAATTAAAATAGGCAACAATTTAAAAGGCTTTTATGAATGTGGAAAATGTCTACCGTGTAGAGAAACCAAAAAAACAAACAAAAAAATTATGAAGTTCAAGTCCACAACCAACGGCAAAGAGTACACAATCAGGGACCTAATAACGTGTAACAATACACACGTTACTTATGTGCTAGAATGCCCGTGCCGTAAACAGTATGTGGGACGCACTACCAGAAAACTGCACATTAGAATTAGAGAACACGTCACAAACATAAAGAACGGTTTTAAAAAACATAGCGTATCCAGACATTTTAGAGATCATCACAATAGGGACCCCAGTGGTATGCTTTTTTACGGAATTGACAAAATTAAAGGACACTGGAGGGGTGACAACAAGAAAACAAAGGTGTCACAAAATGAGACGAGATGGATCTTCCAGCTAGACACACTTCAACCGTCTGGAATGAACATAGATGTGGATCTCAATTGTTTTCTTACCAATTACTGAACGCCTTTTATAAGAAACCCCCCTTTTCTGATGATAAACGCTCCTTATCTCTTTTTTAATGATAATGCTCCTCTCTTTGATGATAATGCTCCCTTTATTGGTTAACAAGTTATTCAAAAAGGTTAAATCAGGAAAGGGGATGATTAATGCGCTACCCTAAAGAATGAAGGTAGGTAATAATGGGTAAGCTGCTACAAACCATGTGATAAGAATGAATACCATAAATTAAATAAATGTAGCGCTAAAAAACACATGTATGGGTGATCTTTGTGGACATAAACATAATGTCCCAATGGTGCCGTGTTGCTGAAACACAAAAGTCCACAATCAATGTAAGTGATCCGTGTGGCAATACATTCAGCTTCTCAACGGTGTGCTCAGATATCTTCAAAGTAAGTGAAAAGATGGAATACGCTTACCGGATGGGTTGGATTCTACTGCCGTAAGCATAGAATCGGTAAAGCTTTGTGCCACCAAGGGCAGAAATGTGGAGTGATGGACATTATGTTTATGTGCACAAAGATCACCCATACATGTGTTTTTTAGCGCTACATTTATTTAATTTAAGTATTCAAAATACTTTTAGTATTCTAACATACACCTACTACCTGTCTGATATAACTGGTGCATGATTTTCTTGTCTCGCTTTTTCACATAATTTTAAACATATTTTTATCTATTTTTATATATATCTTCTTAATAAAAAATTTTTTTAAAAATTTTTAGCATTTTTTTTAGCATTTTAAATATAACTATTTGCCTGTTTGTATATCGTATTGCTAGGATATATGTCATGTCATTAATTTTGTAGAACCACAATTTTAATATTTTTAATATGGTTTAGTATATTACTGTTGTCTATATTACTATTGTCTAGGTTTCCTAAGTAAGGGCAAACCATTTACTACACACCTATATTCTGTGCGGGAGAATTGTGCATAAATAACATAATAGTTACTACTGTGACACACATGCAATGGACCCATATATTAGTAAGGTGTCAACAGGAAACCAGCGCTGTATCAGGCTGTTCCAAGGGGATTTAATCACTTCATTGGGGCTGCGGGCTTCGGTCTGCATTGTCCCAGGGAAAATGGCTGCCGACACACAAAAACATGGCCGCTGGAACACAAACACATACCAAATATGGCCGCTGGAACACAGGTGCACTAAGGACCGCACAGCATATAAAGATAGGGGAGACGATGCAGGGACCACGCTCCCGTAGAAGTCCGTGTGACGAAACGTATGTAGGGCGTGGCCTTTGACTGAACGCCTTGCTGACATCTCCCTGCAAAGCTGACGCTTAGGAACATCTTTGTAAGCATTGTACACCGCTCATTTTTTCCATTACAATGTGAGTACCCTTTTTATCTGACCTAATAAATAGTGGTTTTAAACGGTTTCACACTATGGAATCCTTTCTTCTTATGTCCTTATGATATCATCCTGGTCCTGGTCTTGCCAAGCACTGCTGCACAGGGGCACATACTGTGACTACTCGTTACCCCTGCAGGGGATATACAGCTGGTGAGTCTCTGCACAATCACAACGCGAGACACCAGCACTGGATTAACACCTGTTGTATGCTTTGAGGAATCCCACAAAGGACGCCTTTTTTCACTTATAGTGCACTGGGGACATACCCATATGAACTGTTTACTATCATAGAACCATTTGCATGGCACGTGTGTTTAGCACTTTTCAGAGTGACCTCTTCATAGGGCACTTGTCACTTTGTTATTTGCAACGTTTGTAGAACAACATTTTAATATTTATTTATTTAGCACCAGACACTTTAGAATTTTTTGCATGTCACGTGTGATGTATTTATTGCAACTTTGTGTTTTCTAGTGTTTAGACACAGACCGCTTCATGCTCTTAGCAGTGGCTAATACTGTTTTTTCCTTTTGAGGGAATATAGCACTAGACACCTTGGATGCGATTTATTGCACTCATTATGCTTCTCATGTTTAAATCACCAGTCACTTTAACCCACAGGAGTGGTAATAACTGCCATACATATTTCACTTAAAGGAATACACACGTGACACTTTTGATAAAACTGTATATATGCAGACATTTCTTCTGCAACTTTGGGACAGCGCCACACTCACACACTTTTCTTTTTTCAAGTTTCTAAATTGCTAGCAATAGAATGGTGGAGATCTAGGTCTTTCTCTAGGGGAGGCATTATCTAATAACCTGTTTTTCTCACAGAAGCTACTGTGCAACAATACAGTCTATGTAAGGATATTTTAGCTTGCTGTCCTTTATTTTAGCTATAAGAATATGTATCCATCTTAGAATAATATGTATATGTGACATCTATCAAAAGTTAGTTTCAAATCCTTGTAAATAACATGATTTCCCCGAAATGACGCATGAAGGTTTTCGCTTGTTTATAGTTTCTGTATGAAGAAATAATGTATTATTTTTAGGTGTTTTTTTAATCATCTGATGTATACGTAATGTCTGTATATTAATGAAAGGGTTGAACTTTTTTTGTGATGTCGTTTTGATTATATAAGTGATTGTCTACGGAAGTAAAAAGCAGAACATTCCAGACATTTGACTGTTGTGTCATTATTTTCTCACTGGAATGGTCTCCGGGCCTGATTTGGGTTTGAAAGAACACTCTAATCAGGATATGCTAGAGAAGAGGTTCACTTGCTCCTAGAAGAAGATCGTTAGCCCCCTAACAGAGTTTTGGTGGCAGCGGTGGGATGGTCATTGTTCATGAGATGATCATCATCCAAGATCATCATCCAAGTTTCTAAAGTCCGGTGAGTCTGATTTAATTATTATTATTTCTTTCACCGTGACTTTAGTTTAAAAGACCGTTTCCTTATATGGGGTTAACAGAAGGTGTAGTGTTAAAAACATTTATGTAAATGTATGAATCTCGCAGAGATCTGTTCGGGTGACGGATAAAAGGAACTCTGAGATAGTTCTAAAAAGAAAGGACTCTGAGTTAGTCCAAAGGACTCTGAGTTAGTCCAAGGGGTTCTGAGAAACCCCAAGTAATATAATACAGTACTGTAAGAAGTTTTATAAAGATATCTGATAGAGTGTCCCGGAAAAACCCAAACCTCTTTGCTTACCTTATCTATCGCTAATCGCTTAGATTTTTTATATATATAAAGTAAGATAAGATAATCTGTACGTGTATTGTGTGGATTTTGTCGGACGCTGCAAGGTGAGGTGGCGTCCACCACTGCATTGTTATGGGTCAATCATCAGGGAAGAAAATTCCCCTTCCAGATGTAGGAGAGACATGTAAATGTTATGTAGCCAGAATATGTGGAACTGATTATGTGTATATTAACCCTTGGGTAGATAATCTGGCGGGATGGACTGAAGGCATGAGGAGTAGTGACCCGTTTCCCCGACAGGGTCAGAATGACATTTTTCATATGGACATGGTCAAGGGACTTTGTTTAGGGGATAGGGAAGCTTTCCCATATTATACGGGAGACCCCCAATGGGATAAGGAATATATGAGGAAAGGTGGGGAAAATTGGTTATTGTATGCCCCCTATTGGTATGAGAGAGCGGATAAGAAAATAAGAAAGAGAAGTCCAAATCCAAGGGACAAGGAAGCTCCGGGGTTACATGCTTGTGAGAAGAGACTTAAATTAGGTTTCCCGTCCTTAGTTCCATGTGTATCAGCTCTCCCAGTAGCTCCCTCAGTTGATCCCCCAGTTGTTCCGTCACCTCCACCTTATATACTGCAGCCAAATAAGGGAGCACCAAAACAAATATACCCCTCGTTCTCAAAAGAGGACATTGAGTTTTTGGCTGCAATTGCAGCAGTTCGTCCATTTGAGAATAGAGTGTCACCTGCAGAGGCATCTGTTTCCTCTGTATCCGTTCCACAGCAAGGTGCAGTGGTGGGTCAGGCACTGCCTGTGGTCTTACCAGAGTCACAGGTTGCTGTCCTATCAGATCAGCCACTGCCTGTAGTTTCACAAATGCAACAGCCGATGGGTGCTACCTCCTCCACAATGGATGAGGAGTTACCTGAAAAGACATCTGCGGGGGAACATAAAATAAAGATGTCCCGTGGACCTTTTAGGGAGGATCCGGGTCAGACCAGGAGTACAACTCAGAAATTAAAACAAGCTGCAGAGAGTGAGATTGCACAATACGCAGTTTCAAAACAAACAGCTGACAGAAAGAAAGAGGAAGTAGCTACGCAGCTAGCAATGCAAAGCTTTCCTTTTCTGACTGTTGGTGACATAATGGTGATAAAATGTATTGATATTGAAGATATCAATCGTATTGTCAAACATTGCCCCAAACCTTCCACATCAGCTTTGGGGGCAATAGCTTATTTAAAGAAAGCTTGTAAGGGTAGAAATTTTACACAGGAAGATATAAGGATTATTATAGATAGTTTGGTGGGAACTACCTCCCCATGGGATTGGACTAAAGTGCCCACCATAGATGTCCTAGAGGCACCCACTACCAAAGCAGAGGCTTATTCACTAAATACTGTTGAAGGAAGGAACCTTATGTGGGAAGAGCTAGAGAGGGAAATGAAAAGAGTTTTCATTAACAAGTCGTCACTCCCTACTGCAGTAGCTTGCAAACAGAAATCATCAGAGTCAGTTTTGGAATTTTGGAAAAGATTTCAGGAGGTCTGGACACAAGATGCCGGACTCAATACTCAGGATGGAATGCACAGTCTTTTAATACAGACTTATCTTAGCAACCTCTCCCCTAAATATGCCCTTGTTGTGAGACAGCAGATTTCAGATTGGGCGACAAGCAGTATGACTGACTGAAAAAGACACAGCGGGGTGTTTTGACATTCCCAAGCAGACACCAGCACCGATACATTACCAGGATAATTTCCCAGGAAATCAAAGGGGAAACTTTTATAAGAAAAGGGGACAGGATAGAGGGGGTTATAGAGGTGGATATAGGGGAAGAGGACAGCCACAAAGAGGGGACTTCCAGCAGAGACAACCTAAACCAGGGTGTTTTAATTGTGGGGACCCCGGACATTGGAAAGCTCAATGCCCCTGGTATGACCGAGAGTGTACAAATTCAGGGCCACCGGCTGCACCTACTCCCCCTCAGGCACCACCCTCAGGACAGCAGCAGCATGGTGTTAAGTACCCCATTTCTCGGAAACAACAGCAGTCACAATGAAGCTGCCCGAAAGGTAGTATCCTGGCATTTCCACTTGTCTCTCATTCTTATCATGAACAGCCTATAATTTCATTGCTTGTAGACGGGCATGAGGTACCATTTGTGCCTGATTCAGGAGCGACATGCAGTACCATTAGCAAGGATTTTTATAGGGGAGAGATTGTGGATGCTGAGCCTTCAATGGGAATAAATGGGATACTCACCAAAACTTTTAAAACACCCCCGCTTTCACTAATCACCCGTAGTGGTGCTGATTGTAATCTGAAACATTGCTTTAGAATTATTCCTGGTTGTCCCGTGAGTCTCTTGGGTAGGGACTTGCTGGGAAAATTGGGCATTACAATGAAAATTACTGCAAAAGGAGGATTATATGTAAAATCTGACAGGGTTCACCTTTTTACATCGCTCTCACATCCAGAAGAGGAAGATGTCAAATTGAGTGAGGAGGGAGTATGGGCAGTGAATCCTCTTGATGTAGGGTTCATTTCCTGTACGCCCTATAAAGACACTTTGAAACCAGGAGCTTTACCTGTGTATCATAAACAGTACCCCATATCCAGAGAAAAAGAAGAGGGTATAGAGCCCATTGTGGAAGATTTCTTGAAGAAAGGTATTTTGAGAGAAATCATTTCTCCTTATAACACTCCTATCAATCCTGTTAAAAAGCCGGATGGCAGTTACAGGTTTGTACAGGACCTTAGAGCCATAAACAACTTAGTGGTACCAATTGCCCCAATAGTGCCTGATGTGCCATCATTGCTCACCTCCATACCATCCGATGCTGAGTATTTTTCTGTAATTGACCTCTCAAATGCATTTTTTTCAATTCCTGTGGACGAGGAAACATAGCCACTCTTTGCCTTCCGATTTAAAAATCGGACGCTGACCTGGTGCAGATTGCCCCAGGGCTATATAGACTCACCTGTTGTCTATTCTATTGTCCTCCAAACCACTCTTAGAGCTTGGACACCTGAACATGGTTCAGTCTTGCTGCAGTATGCGGATGATCTGCTACTCTGCAGCTTGACAAGGGAGGCCGCCCTGGAGGATGGGAGAAATCTTTTGAAATGTCTTTTTGAAAGTGGTCATAAAGTGTCAAAGAAAAAGTTGCAATGGTGTCAGAAAACAGTTGAATATCTAGGGTTTGTTCTCACAAAAGGAGAAAGAAGAGTCAGTCATAAAAGAGTTACGGCTCTGATGGGTCTGCCCCACCCACTCAATAGGAAGGACATGCTCACCTTCCTAGGTATGATTGGTTACTGCCGCCAATGGATACCTGACTGCTCTTACTACGACAATCTCCTGAGACAGACCACAGGTTCAGATATGCCAGACTGTGTTAAATAGACAGATGAAATGTGTAATGCTTTTGTGTATTTGAAAAATGCTATGGTAACAGCTCCAGGACTCGGCCTTCCTAAATATAATGTGATGTTTTATTTGTATGCCAGGGAAAATTGTACAACGATGGCAGGTGTCCTCGCTCAGGAGCATGGAGGCAAGCTTCGCCCTGTTGCTTTTTTTTCAAAGGTGGTACCAGTACGAGTTCAGGGCATGCCCGCATGTTTCAGAGCTTTAGCGTCTTGTGCTATGTTGGTTGACATGGCTGCAACTTTCACTTTGGGCCATGATACTACTTTGTATACTACTCATAATGTGTCCACATTACTGAGAAATATACATACGCAACATATGTCCGCCCAAAGGTTGAGCGGCTATGAGGTGATACTGTTGTCAAATCCAAAACTGCATATTAAATATGCTTCCCCTAATGCAGGCCCAGCTCCAATTTTAAATGCACTGCTAGGATTAAAAGGAGAGCAGGATGAAGTTGTGCCACAACATGACTGCACCAACCTCATCCACCAAGACACATCTCCCAGACCTGACTTGTCCCCTACTGCTTTGCCAAATGTGCAAAATGTGTATGTGGATGGATCTTGTTCTAGGCCAAATGATCACACATATCATGCAGGATATGCGGTTGTGCAACTTCCAGATGTTATACTTGAGGCCAAACCTATCCCATATCAATCAGCCCAAGCTGCGGAATTGATTGCTCTCACCAGGACATGCCAAATGTTTGAGGGTCAAGATGTGAACATTTACACTGACTCCAAATATGGGTATGGCGTGGTATATAATTTCGGCGTCATATGGAGTAGGCGTGGCTTTATTGCAGCTGATGGAAAAAGCATCTCTCATTCCTCTCTGGTAGAGTCATTGTTAAAAGCTATTCAGTTGCCCAGAACTCTTGCCATAATACATTGCAGAGCACATACAGGCCAACAAACAGAAGTAGCTCGAGGAAATGCTCTAGCTGATTCAGCAGCCAGAAAAGCAGCTATCTCCCAACCAGCTCAAATCCAAATGCCAATGTTACAGCCTGAACTATCTTGTTTTGACCATGTACTGTCTGACCTACAAGATTATGCCTCAGAGGCCGACATGAGAGATTGGGAAATTGTAGGTGCACAAATAGATCCAAAAACAGGACTTTTGTGCAAAGAGGGGAAGGTATGTATTCCAATGGCAAGTGCATCACTTTTTATTGCCCAGTATCATGGAATAGGTCACAGAGGCTGGAAGGCAACTTGTGAGTTACTAGGCAAGGATTTTTACATTTCAGATCTCCCTTTGTTGACAAGGGATTACGTGTCCAGGTGCATTACTTGCATTAGGAACAACCCAAATAACCCAAACAAAGCGAAACATGAACATTTGATATATCCCAGTACACCTTTCACCCACCTACAAGTTGATTTCACACACATGCCCAAGTTAGGGAAAAGACAGGAATATTTTTTGGTGGTCTTGGACATGTTTTCGAGATGGGTTGAAATTTTTGTAACTACAAAGGAAAACGCACAAACAGTAGTGAAAATTCTCACACAGGAAATTATTCCTTGATGGGGATGTCCACTTCAGATAAACTCAGACAGAGGTCCTGCATTCACCTCAAAAGTATGTCAGGACTTGGTACATTCACTTCAAATAGAATGGAAGTTTCACATTCCATATCATCCCCAAAGTTCAGGGATAGTGGAAAGGGTAAATAGGACCGTGAAAGATAAAATAAGGAAGGCCACAGGAGGAACCTTTGTCCATTGGAAGAGGGTTCTCCCAGCGGTTTTGGCAGAGATAAGAAGTACTCCCTCCAAAACTACAGGCTACTCTCCTTTTGAAGTGTTGATGGGCCGTCCCTTTCCTACTCCCTGGGCCAGAGCACCTCTTATGATAGAGCAGGGGGATTTGGATCTAGTACAGTCAGAGTATGTGAGGAAACTAATTAAAACTTTGGATACAGTTGAGAGAAATGTTGCTCGCACCTCTCCTTTTTCTTCACAGGAACCTACCCACCCTTTTAAAGTAGGAGACACGGTGGTGGTCCAACAGTTGAATAGAAGCAAGAAACAGGAATATCCTTTTGGACCTCCTACTACGGTGATTGCAGTGACCAGAACAGCTATCCTGGTGGAGAATTGCCAATCCTGGATCCATGCCAGCCGAGTGAAAAAGGTTGTCCAAAGCCCCAAGAGCAGGAAGGAGATCTTAAATACAGGAGGCCCTCAAGCAGAAGTCCAAGCAGATGAAGGAGAAGTTCCTGGAAAAGCAGGTCCGGCCAGAGAAGATGACCTTGCTTATTCCACCACAGACTTCTGGCAAGGCATTCTGCCTCCTGTTCCTGATCACCCTGATGGTGTTCCCGCCCATTTGGATCATCACTAACTGTATCTACCACCCTGAAGATTTGGGTGCGATTAAAAGTATTTGTGGTAATACATATACACAGAAGAACATTACAGTGATACAAGTTAGAAATAAGAGAGACATTGAAGATAATTTTGCTGATAAAATGCTTTTGTTAAAATTTAAATATGCTTATGCTCGGAAATCAGGATTTCAAAAATGTTGGATCTGTAGTAAACTGCACCCTAGCACTGTTAGGATACCCCTAATGGCTATACCTTTAAATATTACTCCCCTGTTGAGAGAAGAGATTCTCCTTGACCTTCTGAATGTCAGCAGAAGAACTAATTACACCATTTCCTTTCACATCATCAATAGAAGTCATAATCCTACCTGGTGTTTTAATTTAGGGAATTCTACTAGAAATGCTCATATCTGTAGTCAATCGGTTTTGAACATTTCTAATTGCTATGCCCCTAGTGGGAAGTTTTGTTCTTTATATCAAACACACCACGATGAGGTCAGAGTACGGGCTGATTTTGAAAAGATTCTTTCCTCTGAAGATGAAAGTAGTAAATCTGTACAGTATTTGTTTCAGGTTTTAGCAGCAGTTACAGCAGTAGATCAAGAGACTGCTGTGAATACGCCCTTCTCGTTTGGTAACCACACTTATGTTTGTTGTGGAAAGACTTGTTATCCCTGGATTCCACAAGAGGTCCAAGGCGGTGTTACCTGGCCTCACTGGTGCCCATAATGGGGGTGATAGGTGATAGTGATGGGAGTCATTTGCTTGAAGCTAGTATACACCCAAGGTATCCATTGAAACATCGTAACAAGAGAGAGTTATTCCTTGAGAAGGATATGGCCTGGGCATGGTTCCCTTCCTGGACAGGATGGGGAATAGATTTGATGAAAAGGTTAAATAATTATTCAGGAATTATTGATGAGATGATGGAAAAGAATTCTGATGACATTTCTAAACTTAATGTTGAAACTAGGGCTATTAGAAAACAACTAGAATTGCATGATTTAGCCATTGAGAGCATGAGTTCAGCCCTTACAGGATTATGTGAAATGACTGAGGATTATGAATGTTGTACTTGGGTACACAATACCAGTATAGAGGTACCAGATTATTATGATGTGATAGCTCAGCATAGAAAAGAGGTGGCCAAGCTGCAACAAGAGGCTCGCAACATAGCCCAGACCTGGAGTCCTTTTGGAAAGTTGATTTTGGATTTGGAGGGATATTCTCTTGGATAAGGGATATTGCCATAATTTTAATTATTGTCGTGTTCTTTTTCCTTTTTCTTTATCTTGTGTACAAGCTTATTATGTGCCTTATTAATAGAGCCACTCGCATTTCAGATCCCTCATCTCCCAATAAAATTTATCTCAGTATGTATCATCAGAAGCAAGCTGAGAATATCGCCATGATAAGGAAGTGAGATCATACATATATAGATACATGTGTGATCAAAGAGGGTATTGTAAGGATATTTTAGCTTGCTGTCCTTTATTTTAGCTATAAGAATATGTATCCATCTTAGAATAATATGTATATGTGACATCTATCAAAAGTTAGTTTCAAATCCTTGTAAATAACATGATTTCCCCGAAATGACGCATGAAGGTTTTCGCTTGTTTATAGTTTCTGTATGAAGAAATAATGTCTCATTTTTAGGTGGTTTTTAATCATCTGATGTATACGTAATGTCTGTATATTAATGAAAGGGTTGAACTTTTTTTGTGATGTCGTTTTGATTATATAAGTGATTGTCTACGGAAGTAAACAGCAGAACATTCCAGACATTTGACTGTTGTGTTATTATTTTCTCACTGGAATGGTCTCCGGGCCTGATTTGGGTTTGAAAGAACACTCTAATCAGGATATGCTAGAGAAGAGGTTCACTTGCTCCTAGAAGAAGATCGTTAGCCCCCTAACAGTCTATATATAAATGTGCCCCGAGAAGTTATATAAAGATACAAAAATATAAATGCAGTAAAAAAATCATGTAACTGATAAGCCCTAGGTTTCAGCTGCAAAATGTTAGCAATTAAATTTTAAAATAATATAGGGGAAATAAAATCTCAAAGCTGTTAAGTGACCAAAGTCAGTTTGTGTTTTTAATGCACATGGTCTACAGACCAGATCTTACAATAAGTAGAACACATGCCAGTCTAATGGGCATACTGGTAGATTTTTGATCCACGCCTTATTTATAAATAAAATGTTTTGAAATGGCAGTTACTTTGCATATGTGCAAAAAAATACCTTACAAAGTAACAAATCTATTTTTTTTTAAAAAGAGGTTACTATAAGATTAGAATAATTATTTTATGAATAACTTTAGTTATTTAACAATAACCTTTCGGCTCAACCAAAAAAAAAGTGGATTTAAACCCTCCTATCTTTTTCAGCCTCAGGAAGCTGCCATCTTGGCCTCTGTTTGATCTTCAACTGCCATGATGCTGCACATGTGATCGGTTTTGACACCAGCCATTTGATAGTTTGACAGTTTGAGAGCACAACCAATGTGACAGTTACTTTCCCGGCATGTGCAAAGAATGACATTTTTTTAAATGGTTAACTCAATAGGATGCAGTTCCCTTTAACTTAACTGACACAGTGCAGTCACTTTGTGGTATCTGAAATAACTTGCTTGTCTCCAAGTTGGGATTAAGTCCCACCGCCATCTGACACCAAGCCTGACCTACGTCATTCAACTGTCAAATTTCGGGGACTTAATGGACATTAAAGTGTAAGTTCAGCCTAAAACCAAAATCTCTAAATCTACTCACAGCCAGGGCCGGATTTCCCACAAGGCCACCAAGGCCAGGCCTCGGGGCGGCAGTGGTGCAGGGGTGGCACCGCTCCTGTGGCGGCTTCCCGGATTGTCCCTTAATTATGATCTTTGTCCCGTGTCCCGGGCACCTTCATTCCGGGACAATATAGTGTCCCGGAATAAAAAAAGAAAAAAAAAACGGTCCGCCTCCGCCACTCTGATGTAGTTACACTCATCTGCAGCAGAACTGGTTGCTAGGCTAGGGCTGCCCCGTGTCTAGCAACCAGTGACATCGGCTGACACGTGGGCAGTGCACTCTATGGCTAAGCAGTGCACCTCCAACTCTGAGACGAGTCCACCCACGTTATCTCTCCTTCTCCGCCTCCAGCCAGCAGCAGAGAGAGAGATAGAGACCAGCCAGGTATATCAGAGTGATGAGTCACCAGGATCCAGCCTGTGCCCACTGCCCAGTCAGTGCCAGTGAGCCCCAGGGCCGCCGCCGTCACCGACTACTCCCGAGTCCCGCAGCCGAGTCCCGCAGGGGCACATTGCCAGCAGCCTGACTTCTCCAGTCCAGTTCTCCTCCTGAGCCTCCTCCCGCCCACAAGGGCCACGAGTTTTGAACTGCCACTGCACCGGATAAACTTAGTGTTTGTTCATGTGGCAGCAAATATAATTTATGACAGTGATACAGCAACTTGCTGGCAAATTCTTGTTTAGTCACTATTCAATTATTAACCACTTAAGCCCCGGACCATTTTGCTGGCCAAAGACCAGAGCACATTTTGCGATTCGGCACTGCGTCTTTTTAACTGACAATTGCGCAGGCGTGTGACGTGACTCCCAGACAAGATTGACGTCCTTTTTTTCCCACAAATAGAGCTTTCTTTTGGTGGTATTTGATCACCTCTGTGGTTTTTATTTTTTGCGCTATAAACAAAAATAGAGCGACAATTTTGAAAAAAAAAAACACATTATTTTTTACTTTTTGCTATAACCACTTCAGCCCTGGAAGGATTTACCCCCTTCCTGACCAGAGCACTTTTTACAATTTGGCACTGCATCGCTTTAACTGCAAATTGCGCGGTCATGCAATGATGTACCCAAACGAAGTTTGCGTCCTTTTCTTCCCACAAATAGAACTTTCTTTTGATGGTATTTGATCACCTCTGCGTTTTTTATTTTTTGCGCTATAAACAGAAAAAGATCGAAAATTTTGAAGAAAAATTATGTTTTATACTTTTTGTTATAAAAAAAAATCCAATAAACTTAATTTTAGTTATACATTTAGGCCAAAATGTATTCGGCCACATGTCTTTGGTAAAAAAAATGTCAATAGGGGGCGTGGCTTGCGCGCAACTGTAATGGACGCCTAAGCCGTTAGCTCCGTCAGAGACCAGGGACAAATCGACAAAACCGGAGGGATACAGAACCACCGGAGCCCATACGGAGCTCCCACCACAAGTCGGAACCTGCCCTCATGCTGTCCCGCAAACGAAAGGACACAAGACAGCCAAAGAAACTCACGGATTTCTTCACAATGCCGGCTTCAGAGGGGGAGACGTGGCAAGATGGCGGCGGCGGCGCGGCAGCACAGGCCTCATCGTCATACACAGACCTGCCTGATGACTACAATGGAGACTGGGAGGACGGAGTGAGACCGTTATCCTCCCGGGACCCCTCATCACATAGCCCGCTCTCCAACAGCCCTGCCAAGGCGAGGATGAGGATGGATCCTGTCACACAGGCCTCAGGCGCAGTGAGTAACATCCCCCACACAGACGCAGCAGGCCTCACTACACAGTCATCCATAGCATCCTTCCCAACCACCGGTCAGCCAGTACTGGACACAGTAATGAAGGATATGTTATCTCTTCACTCATCCCTCATGGTAAATTTCTCCACACTGATACACCAATTTACTGCTGAGATGCAAGGCATGGGGGAGAGAGTTCAACATATTGAACACAAAATGGATGAATGCTCTCTAACAGTGAATGATCTAATAGATGCATACAAAGATCAAGCTGACGACAACGATCGAATAAAAGCGAAACTCGCAGATTTAGAAGACCGCTCGCGAAGGAATAATGTCAAAATAAGAGGTGTCCCTGAAACGGTCCTCCCTGCTGATCTACCTAAATACGCAGCGGACATGTTTGATAAATTGATCCCTGAAGTATCGCAGATTGAACGCGTTATAGATCGCATTCACCGCATACCAAAACCCAGACACCTTGAGGCATCTGTACCTAGGGACATTCTGATGAAAATTCACTTTTTCCCTACTAAAGAAAAACTTCTAGCAAGAGCCAGATCTGAACCTGATCTTCCAGCACCATATCAGGGCATTCACCTGTACGCTGATCTATCTCAGTACACCCTTAACATGAGAAGACAAATGAAGACCGTCACTAAAGCGCTTAACAACCATAAGATCGCTTATAAATGGCGCCATCCGGCCACAGTAGTGATTACCAAGAATGGTACAACGCACACTGTGCATAGTCCTAAAGAAGGCCTCCGACTACTGCACACATGGGGCATCATTCCAGAGCTCCCAAGCAATGAATCCTCATACGATCCTAGCCCACACCTCTCTGGCCCACCTCCACTAGGCCGCCAACAGCGGGAATTCCGAAGATCCACTAAAAAATGATATATCCCCTGGCAACTATTATAAGAGCGCCTTACATCCCTGGTCTGACTCCCGGCTAAGTCACATCCAGTTTGTTTACCACTTTGAACACTGCCTCCACTCCTGGTCAGTTACTTATCTAGCACACTGACCTCACTCCTATCTTGCCAACATTGGTAAAATCTTTTATATTTCTCCTTTACTTTAGTTTTTTTTTTTTTTTTTTTTCTCTTTTTCTTTGCTAAGTAGCGGCTGCTTCACAACAGTTATCGGATCCACGCTATCGCTTACACAGCTCTCAGGTGGAACATCTCTTTTGATTTAACATTTTTGACCTATTGAGCAATAACAGTTTTATATGCTTTGTTAATCACAGACTACACCTTTCAGAGACGCAAGCTCATCAATTGACACCAGGACCTCCAAGGAACAACCATCGGACGCCCATTCCGGACCCTCCAACGGTGGACTTATTCCTATTCAAAGATAAGTAATCCTACAATATTGTACACCACTCCCACACTACCACAAGTATGGATATCAACATACTATCCATAAATGCAAAAGGATTGAACCATCCTGCAAAACGAGCATCGTTATGGAAAACAGCATTAGCCCACAACAGTGATATCATATGCGTACAAGAAACGCACTTTGCCCAAGACAAGACCCCCAACTGCCAACACATAAAATTTCCTCACATCTTCAAAGCATGCTATTCTAAGAAGCAAAGGGGAGTTCTCATAGCCATTAGAGACACTGTCAGTTTCCAGCTACAGGACAGTATTCTGGATCCAGAGGGAAGGTTCATCATATTAATATGCTCTATAGAAAATACCGTATACACCATTGCATCTATATATGCCCCAAATCAGAGGCAAATATCGTTCCTCAAATCTACACTGAAAAAAATCCAAAGTGTGCAGCAAGGCCATTTATTGATTTGCGGGGACTTTAATTTAGTACCGGATAATGCCATGGACTCCTCTTCGGGTCCCAAAAGATTTGCATCCCCTCTGAACTCTTTTCTGACGAATAATGATTTGTATGATGTTTGGAGGTGCTGTCACGCGGCTGAGAGAGATTATACATTCCTCTCCCCGCGTCACAACACCTACTCCCGTATAGACCTGTTTCTTGCAGACAAGTGGCTCCTACAAAATATTCATAACTCATGCATCCATACCATCACCTGGTCAGACCACGCCCCCATCAGCATCCAAATTAACAACAAAAACTCCAAACCACAATCCTACTTATGGAGAGTGAATAATTACCTCCTACAAAACCAATCCAACGCTACTTTTTTATCCCAAAAACTGGAAGAGTTTTTCGACACAAATGTGGGATCTGTGGCTGACCCGGCGATCTTGTGGAATGCTCACAAATCTTATATAAGGGGATTTTTCATAAAATTAGGGTCCAACCTTAAAAAACATAGAATGCGGACATTACAAGAACTGACTACATCTCTTGCAAATGCAGACAAACAAAACAAAACACATCCCTCTCCAGCATTACAAACCCAGATTTTTAAGCTAAGAAACGAACTTAGAACACTACTTCTTGACAGCTATGAAAAATCACAACGTAAACTTAAAGCTAGATTTTTTGTTACCAATAACAAAGCGGGGAAAACTATGGCAAACAAAATTAAAGGTCAACGTATTAAAACTAAAATAACACATCTCTTTCATCCAAAAACCCACAATAAACTTCTGAACCCACAAGAAATAGCAGACGCTTTTAGTACTTACTACAGTGAGCTTTACAACCTCAAAACAGACTGCAACACCCCCCAACCAGACCAAATAGAGATTAAAGCATTCCTAGACCATATTAAACTTCCCTCATTGACGTCTGATCACCTCGCCAAACTAAATTTACCATTTACAGTAGAGGAGATTCAAAAAACCATACAACAACTCCCAAACTCTAAATCCCCAGGCCCAGATGGCTTTACCGGAGAATATTTAAAAACCTTCCACTCAATCCTAGCCCCACATCTATGCGAACTTTACAACCACGCAACACTGTCCTCGCACTTTCCAGCAGAAATGTTATCAGCCCTAGTAATTACCTTGCCAAAGCCGGGGAAGGAACCAACCTCTCCCCAAAATTTTCGACCCATATCCTTATTGAACCTCGATCTTAAACTGTATGCCAAAATGATAGCTAACAGACTCATGGACATTATGACCTTACTAATACACAACGATCAAACAGGATTTACTAAGGGTAGGCAGACCTCGGACGCAACTAGAAGACTGCTCAATATTATCCACCACACGAATTCTGCTGGAACGCCTTCTCTGCTCCTATCCTTGGACGCAGAGAAGGCGTTCGATAGAGTAAATTGGAGTTACCTATCCCTCACACTACAGAAATTTGGCTTTCAGGGACGAATACTACAGGCCATACTTGCCCTATATACTAACCCAACGGCACGTGTATACACATCCAATCTTTTATCTACCCCGTTCACCATTACAAACGGAACCCGACAAGGTTGCCCACTATCCCCACTAATTTTCAATCTAATAATGGAACCTTTAGCTGAACACATAAGATCTAATCCCAAAATAACAGGCATCAAAATTGGACCTCATACACACAAAATCAGTCTATTTGCGGACGATGTCATATTAATTCTAACACAACCTACATCTTCCCTTCCTGAAGTCCAACACACCCTAAACTGGTTTAGCAAAATATCCTACTATAAGGTAAATACAACTAAATCTCAAATATTAGACCTCGGAATAGATGCTGTGAATAAAATCCTCCTACAAAATCAATTCCCCTATACATGGGCAGACTCCAGTATTACATACTTGGGCATTCAGCTCACAAGATCCACCAATCTCCTTTTTCAACATAATTATATTCCCCTAAGATCCAAAATTCAAAATGACCTTCAAAAAACAGCCAAATTTGAATTCTCTTGGTGGGGAAAGCTTGCAGCTTTTAAAATGATACAACTCCCACAAATACTGTATTTCTTCAGATCCCTCCCCATACCAATCCCAAACAGCTATTTTAGATCCCTACAATCTTTACTATCAAAATTCGTTTGGAATGGGAAGAGATCCAGGTGCTCCCATGCCAAATTGATCAAACATAGAATGTCCGGTGGAGTAGGATATATAGACTTCCTAGACTACTATACTGCCTCAATATTGACACAACTAAAAGAATGGTTCTTGACAACCCCATCCACACTGTGGGGATCTATTGAGAAAGAATACAGTCCTTATAACCCCTTGAACACATGGCTTTACAGCACTCAACTAGGAGCAAAAATACCATCCCACTTCTCTCCCCCAATGATTGCCTCAATCAAATCCTGGATGAGATTACTACAGGGCACCCACCAACATACGTCCAATACGCTTCTACAAATTCCCCTACCAGCTCTGCACCACCTCATAGCCCAGATCTCCTTCACACCTTGGACTAGAAAAGGACTGACACACTTACACAACTTATATAATTCAGGAACTCTTAAATCTTTCTCCGATATTCAAACAGAATACCACATTCCTCCACAAGATCTATACAAATATCTGCAAATTAAACATTGCCTTAAAAACCTGACGAAAATCCATCACACTATACCGACTGTAGCTTGGGCCTTCCTAACATCAGGAACGACAGTGAAAAAAGGTATCACCCTCTTTTACAACTTATTCCAACAGAAAACCACATTCTCCAAATCCACATCACACCTGCAGTGGGAAACGGACTTACAACAAACATTCTCCCTTCTACAATGGCAGAGGGCATGTAGGATCACGCAGAGAGCCACTAGATGTTCCACCTTGTGGGAACTCACTGTTAAGATAAATTTGAGATGGTACATCACCCCTGCTAAACTCTCCAAGTTCAATCCGATAAACAGCGATTGCTGTTGGAGACAATGCGGACTACGTGGTGACCTTCTACACGTACTCTGGCAATGCCCAAACATTCTCCAATACTGGTTGGGGATATTCAATATCATATCTGACATTACTAAAACCAAAACACCACCTAACCCAGCACTTGCCATACTTTCTAAAGGCATTGAGGACTATCCTCCAAAACTCCATAACATCATAATAAATATACTTCTAGCGGCAAGACTGACCCTAACTAGACACTGGAAAGACCATACATCCCCCAAAGTTTCTGAGGTAATAGACCTCATAAATCTACACTGCTCATATGAACAGATTATGTTGACCTGCTCCGGACATGCCCAATCCTACACCACTCAGTGGTCTCCTTGGTCCTCCTGGTTTCGGAACACGGACTTGATCCCTCTCCACTGACACCTCCTACTAATTTTCCTGACAACATTGAAGTTGCTGAGCTCTCTTCCACACAATTAGATCCCAATAGGGGATTTAGGGAGAGTTGACCCAGCCCAATACATAGTCATACAATTTACTGTTAATAAACCGTGAAGAAATTTAATGCCGCAAGTATACGATCCTGAAATACTGGTCTCATAGTTATCTTTACACCTGTACTCTAACCGTATTCTGTAAACGTTTAACATAACACCGTTACCGACTATTACTGTCTTCTTTTTTACTAAATAACTAAACTGTTGAAGTATAGTTGACTGTAATTCCACTTAATGTGGACACAGTCTGTTTCCAATAGGGGTGCATAGGATAAGTGACAGTACCTCAACTGTAAGATAATTATTCTAATTACCTCTACTGCTCAAGTTCAAATTACTGTACATGTTATGGTATACTATGTGTGTTCTTCATAAAAGATGTACTGTACAAATTGTACCACATGTTTACCTGTCTGTACCCTTATCTACAAAAACTCAATAAAAATTATTGAAATAAAAAAAAAAAAAAATGTCAATAAGCGTATATTTATTGGTTTGCGCAAAAGTTATAACGTCTACCAACTAGGGTACATTTTCGGGAATTTACACAGCTTTTAGTTTATGACTGCCTATGTAATTTCTTCAGGTGCTAAAATGGCAGGGCAGTACAACCCCCCCCCCCAAATGACCCCATTTTGGAAAGTAGACACCCCAAGGAAATTGCTGAGAGGCATGTTGAGCCCATTGAATATTCATTTTTTTTGTCCCAAGTGATTGAATAATGACAAAAAAAAAAATTACAAAAAGTTGTCACTAAATGATATATTGCTCAAACATGCCATGGGCATATGTGGAATTACACCCCAAAATACATTCTGCTGCTTCTCCTGAGTATAGGGATACCACATGTGTGGGACTTTTTGGGAGCCTAGCCACGTACGGGACCCCAAAATCAAGCATCGCCTTCAGGATTTCTAAGGGCGTAAATTTTTGATTTCACTCCTCATTACCTATCACAGTTTTGAAGGCCATAAAATGCCAAGATGGCACAAACCCCCCTAAATGACCCCATTTTGGAAAGTAGACACCCCAAGCTATTTGCTGAGTGGCATGTTGAGTCCATGGAATATTTTATATTTTGACACATATTGCGGGAAAATTACAAACTTTTTTTTTTGCACAAAGTTGTCACTAAATGATATATTGCTCAACCATGCCATGGGCATATGTGGAATTACACCCCAAAATACATTCTGCTGCTTCTCCTGAGTACGGGGATACCACATGTGTGGGACTTTTTGGGAGCCTAGCCGCGTACGGGGACCCGGAACCAAGCACCGCCTTCAGGATTTTTAAGGGTGTAAATTTTTGATTTCACTCCTCACTACCTATCAGTTTTGAAGGCCATAAAATGCCAAGATGGCACAACCCCCCCCCAAATGACCCCATTTTGGAAAGTAGACGCCGCAAGCTATTTGCTGAGAGACATGTTGAGTCCATGGAATATTTTATATTTTGCCACAAGTTGCAGGAAAATGACAAACTTTTTTTTTGCACAAAGTTGTCACTAAATGATACATTGCTCACACAGGCCATGGGCATATGTGGAATTACACCCCAAAATACATTCTGCTGTTTCTCCTGAGTACGGGGATACCACATGTGTGGGACTTTTTGGGAGCCTAGCCACGTACGGGGCCCCGAAAACAAAGCACCGCCTTCAGGATTTCTAAGGGCGTAAAGTTTTGATTTCACTCCTCACTACCTATCACAGTTTTGAAGGCCATAAAATGCCCATATGGCACAACCCCCCCCAGATTACCCCATTTTGGAAAGTAGACACCCCAAGCTATTTGCTGAGAGGCATGTTGAGTCCATGGAATATTTTATATTTTAACACAAGTTGCCGGAAAGTGATACATTTTTTTTTTTGCACAAAGTTGTCACTAAATGATATATTGCTCAAACATGCCATGGGCATATGTGGAATTACACGCCAAAATACATTCTGCTGCTTCTCCTGAGTACGGGGATACCACATGTGTGGGACTTTTGGGGAGCTTAGCTTCATACGGGGCCCCAAAACCAATCACCGCCTTCAGGATTTCTAAGGGCGTAAATTTTTGATTCACTCCTCACTACCTATCACAGTTTTGAAGGCCATAAAATGCCAAGATAGCACAACCCCCCCCCCCAAATGACCCCATTTTGGAAAGTGGACACCCCAAGCTATTTGCTGAGAGACACAGAGGGGTTTCTCCACAACACCAGTCGCCGTAGTAATTTGGACCGTCATGTCTGCATGAAGGGAGGTAAGAATGAAAACATTCTTAGTATCCCTCCACTTCATAGCGAGCAAATTATTACACTGCAAGCAGGCTCTCTCCCCCAGCCTAAGACAGGAATCTACAAGCCACTGGGGAAAGCCCCGGCGATTAGGTCGCACGGTGCCACATGCTCCAGTCTGATGATCAAAAAGGTGACTAAAAAGTGGCACGCTCGTGTAATAATTGTCCACGTACAAGTGGTACCCTTTCCGAATAAGGGTGACACCAAGTCCTACACAATCTTGCCAGCGCTTCCTATGTAGTCAGGGCAGTTTGTCAGCTCTACATGACTATCTTTGCCCTCGTAAACCATAAAACTACATGTATAGCCTGTGGCCCTGTCACAGAGCTTATACATCTTGACCCCGTATCTGGCACGCTTGCTGGGAAGGTACTGTTTGAATGACAAGCGGCCAGAAAACTTAATCAGGGACTCATTAACGCAGACAACTTGATGGAGAGTAAACAAGTCTGCAAAACGTTGGTTGAAGTGGTTTACGAGGGGCCGAATTTTGTAGAGCCGATCGTATTCAGGGTCTCCACGAGGACGACAGAGTTCATTGTACGAGGACGACAGAGTTCATTGTTGTTGAAGTGCATGAACCTCAAAATCTGCTCCTATCGTGCCCTGGCCATGGAGGCAGAGAACACGGGCATATGGTAAATTGGGTCAGTGGACCAATATGACCACAACTCACTCTTTTTATTTATGCCCATGTTGAGGGAAAGGCCCAGAAAGAGCTTAAATTCGGAAACCGTAATTGGTTTCCAATCTCTGGCAAGGGAGGACTGGGGAATAGTGGCGATGTGTTGACCAGCGTACAAATTGCTTTGGTCCACAATAGATCTATAGAGATCTTCGGTGAAAAACAGCGAATAAAAATCCAGTGACGTAAAATCAACTGTTTCCACCTGAATGCCGGGTTGACCAGTGAATGGGGGAAAGTACAGGTGCTGCAGAAGTGGTGGGTTCCCAATTCGTATTGGCGATTGCAGCAGGAAGGGCACTATGGGCACGACGGGCCTGTGTTCGTCTTTTTGGTGGCAGCGGGACACTACCTGTGCTTGCCACCTCGCCAGCTTGAATTGCACTTATGTGACTCGCCACCTCACCAAGTGTTACTGTAGTGCTGAATATACGACCAGGGTGTACTAGGCCGCTGGTGCTTACCAGTTCACCAGAAGGAATAGCGGCGCTAGTACTTCTCTGCTCCATACGAAGGACCTGCGGTTCTTGCACTTCAAGGACAGAAGAAGTTCGGGGTCTGGTACACCTGACCTTGGCAGGGACCACAACTCCGTCGTCAGAGCTATCTGTCATGGAGCCGCTGTCGTCTACAGGTTCGTATTCTGAGCCTGAATCTGACAGATGAGTGACTTCCTCTTCACTATCTGTCATGCTCTGAAACGTGTAGGCCTCTTCATTAGTGTACCTTTGATTTGCCATTTTGGGCTCTAAATTTAGTGGTACACTAGTGAGACTCACAGGCAAAAAAGCTCCTGACTGTTAGCGACTGTATAAAAACGCTACCAACAAAAACTGTTAGCGATCGCAGGGATCAGGCCTGACTCTGCGAACACTGCAGTTATGTGTGTTTAGTGTTTTGTAAGTGACAGTGATCGATCAATACTGCACTTGGGTGGGCTGGGCCGAGGGGCAAAACGCAGGTACTAGCAGGTATCTGGGCTGATCCCGCTAACACTGCGTTTTTGGGAACCCTAAACTGCTGAGGACGCTAGTATAGATCTGATCGGATCAGATATTAATCCGATCAGATACTATACCACTAAGGGAGGTGTATGCTGTGTGCGTGGGTTTTAGCGGTACTGACACTAGCCTGATGCTGCCTGGGGCGACGCAGACCTTATCTGACCCTAAAAACTTAACTTATATCACCGCCGGGTGATTAGGGGGTTAAACCTTTATAAGGTAATAAATGGCGGGTGCCCTGAAACTATAATAAACTATAATAAACAAACTAACTAACCAGCGTCACCCGTAACAGTTATACGGTGATCCCTGATGAAAGGGTTAACTAGGGGGCAATGAGGGGATTAAAACCTTTATTAGGTAGTATATGGGGGTCCCTGTCGCTATAAAACGCTGATGGCGAACTTATATACTTACCTCCCTAACTAGCGTCACCTGTGACACTAATACAGCGATCAGAAAAATGATTGCTTAGTGACACTGGCGACGGGGGGTGATCAAGGGGTTAAAACTTTATTAGGGGGGGTTAGAGGGGTACCCTAGACCTAAAGGGTAGTACTCTAGACCTAAAGGGGGCTAACCCTAACTGCCCTACCACTTATAACTGTCACAAACTGACACCAATGCAAAAAAAAAAAAACTGCTATTGGTGTCACTGTGACAGGGGGTACAGGGGGGTGATCGGGGGGTGATGGGGGGTGAAAAGAGTGCCTGCGTGTTCTACTGTTAGTGTAGTGTTGGTGCAAGCTAACGAAAAGACCGAGAAGCGATGACATCACTTCCTCTGCCGCTGTTTACATTACAGCAGCAGAGGAAGATTTTCATCTGTGGGGAGCGATCGCGAGGGGGTGGCCACGAATTAGGTGGCCTCCCCCTCAGCCTGTATCACTTCCCCAATGAAGCCGACCGCCTTGGGCACCGGGGGGGGGGGCGCGATGCGCCCCCAGCCCATGGCAGGCAGATCACGTACCAGGTACGTGATTTTGCTTGCCCGTGCCATTCTGCCGCAGTATATCTGCGTTAGGCGGTCGGCAAGTGGATAATAAATATCCCCAAAAAATATATAAAAAAACATTTTTTTTCCTCAGTTTAGGCCGATACATATTCTACACATTTTTGGTAAAAAAAAATCGCAATAAGAGTTTATTGATTGGTTTACGCAAAAGTTATAGCTTCTACAAAATATTGATATTGATATTGATAAAGGTGAAGCTTCAATTTCAGAGCTCTACAAAACATTCAAAGCAGAAAAATTGCAGGTTATTTACCCTAATATTAATATAGCAATGCGTACTTATCTTTGCACTCTGGTTACTAACTGTTCAGCAGAACGATCTTTTTCATGTCTGAAATTAGTAAAGGACTATTTACGATCATCTTTGGGTCAAGAAAGACTGAACAGTTTAGCTTTACTTGCCATTGAGTCAGAACTTTTAAATACTTTGTCCTACGAAGATATTATCAATGAGTTTGCTAAAAGGAAAGTTAGACTACAAAATTGTAGGGAGTTTCTTACTGCTATAATCTTTAAAAGGCATTTTCTGCATTACAGAGTATTTTCAGTCTGTACAATTAAAGCCAGTTATTTTCACTGTTCTCGTGTGTGGAGATATGATTTTAATCGATCTATTGTAGCAGTCATCGATAAAGGACGAGCATGGTGGTGTGTGTGGGGGGGGGGCAGGGTGGGCGGCATTGAAGGACCCGGCCTTGTGGCAGCAAAGGGAGTAAATCCGGGCCTGCTCACAGCCACATTCTAAGACTAACCTATCTAACCCTGTAAAGCAAAAATTTCTATACATACCTTTTCTGAAGCCAATCCAGCCCGTCTCCAGCTTTTGAAGCTGTGTGTAGGAGACAGCTCACAACAGCTGGGAAGTGACGTCGCCCATAGAGGTACTATGGGGCTTATATGGTCGGCTGCCATTCCTGCACACTCCCACACACAGAAGCCGCCGCTGACAGCTCAGCGTGGGACTGGACAGGAGCGGTTTTAGAAAAGGCATGTATAGCGATTTTTGCTTTACAGGGTTAGATAGGTTAGTCTTAGAACGTGGCTGCATGTAGATTTAGAGATTTTAGTTTTAGGCTGAACTTCTACTTTAAGGGCTTTGGTATTTGCCATTTGAATAGTGGGGGATAGGGCTTAATATCAGGAAGCAATGGACTTAATATTTACTTAGAGAAAAGTAGGGGCCTTTAAACAGCTTGGGTCCTCCGCAAACACAAATAAGTATAGATACTTTAAGGCACCACAATGTATCTGCACTTTACCAGTAATGTTAATCTATACACTTTGATGACACTGACCTATTTACTTTACGTTAAAGGGCCTGCTTTTTAATTCTGTCCAAAATACATAGAATGTACAATAGCACTATGCCTGTGTTTGGTGGGATGTTTACAACACCCCAAAACATATTACACATCTATAGTAATAATTTGTGGTACATTCATTTTAAATGTATTTGCTGTAAGTCTACTATAGTCTTGTGGAGCACTCATGTGGATAAAATGAAAAATCTATTCAGATTTATGACTATAGAAAGTATTCATGTCTCACAGACCAAACACCTGCAGCACACATTGTAAAACATACAATGAGCATACAATGTTACCATGGTGCTTCTCAGATTTATTATACTGCTATTTTGTGAATCACAGTAATGTATCTGCAGAGCCTGAAGATGTACTGGGTCGTCATTATCCATATCGGTTATTGCATGTTACACAAAAGAAGAAATTGCTTACACGCTTAGGATGACATAATGGCCTATATTGTTAAATGGTGATATTCCATATAATGTTTTTGGACACAGTATAAGCTAGATGTAAGTTAATGGACCATATGTGTATGTCCACACTCAACATATGGATATAAATGATGCTCTAGAAAGCCTATCTAGATTTATTGAACTATAGTTTACTAGTAATTCAAGAAAAATTGTAAATACAGTTTTTTAACAGATGTACAGTATTTTATGGCTGGCTGTAGTAGATATTTCAGCATATTCACATACTCTTATTATTTCATTGTGAAAACATAAACATCAATGCAGTAATTATATTTTTTTACATGAACACACATAATACGCATGTTTAACTAATTATGTATAATTTGTTAATTTTATTATAACTTTATACAGTAATATATATATATATAATATATATATATATATATATATATATATATATATATATAATACATTTTTTAACTATTATTCTTTATTTTGTAAAGAGAAGTGAGAACAGAAAGTGATTATTCATCACGATAACTGTCAGAAAGGGTACTCACCGAGGCCGAGATGCAGAGAGCGATTCACTCTTGCGACTAAGCGCGCTCCACCCCCTGGGGATGGTACAGAGGGTGAATCTCACAAAGAGGCACAAGCTACCAGCAGGTTAGGCAGGACTTGCTTGAAGGTCAGTGAGGAATTTGGTAGCTGTGCAGGAGCTCACAGGTACTGGACCCAACAGGAAGAGCAGAAGACAAGTCCAAGAGTCCAAGACAGGCCGAGGGTCAAACACCAGAGACAAGTCTGTAAGCAGGCCAGGAGCCAAGATACAGGAGACTAGAGGCAAATCCGAGAACAGGCTGAAGGTCATGGCATAGGAGACTGGAGACAAATCTGGAAATAGGCTGAGGGTCAAGCACAGGAGACTGGAGATAAATCCAGGAACAGGCTGAGGGTCAAACACCAGAGAAGATAGGCATAGTCCGTTAAACAAGCCAAAGGTCAGGTCCAGGAGAAAATCAGAGCAGGTCAAGGCAATCCGGGTCACAACAGGTAATCAATAGGCAGGAAACAGGAACAAATTCACAGGAAGCTGAGAGATAAACCAGCTATTTGTTTGAGAAATACAGCAGCTTTTATAGGCCAGCAAGGGGCCTCGTTATGCGTGCACTAGTGCGCATGCGCACGTGCCATTACGTTGGGCCACGCACGCACGTGCACCAAAGTGCCGTTCAGCCGCGCATGCGCACAGGGAAACGGTGATACTGACAGGGATGATTCTGATCTCTTCCAAGTTATTGAGCCCTTTATCCATTCAGTTTGAGGGATAGGTCCAGGGATAGTAGTTCTATAGCTTTGATGGGTAACTGGGAGAGGATAGATCACGGTAGTCCTTTGTTAATTTGAAGCATGGCCGACCATACCTGTAGTGCTAACAGAAAAAAATATTTGTTCTGTGCTATCCCAAGAATAATCGTGTGTATAGGATTAAACCTTAAATAAAGTGAAAAAAGCTGCAACTAACAATGTAAGACATGCACAATGCTGGCTAGAAATGCCTTTGTTGTTTTATGGTGAACATACTACCCATCCAAATTGATCCATCTGTGGACCATTTCTATTGAGGCTGAAGCGCCTAGTGTATGCCAGTGAGACCCGGGGCTGGGGTTACAGCCATCTGCCTTGTGTGGTCCCCTGTAATAAGGGACCACCGAGTTCTGTCACACATCTGGTTTTTACTTGGACTATGCCTGAGGCTTTCCCCGGTGAATGAACATACATCTGCCACATGAGATGACATCTTACGCGGAGAGTCTGAGGAGCCCCTTTAGCTTTGAAAAACCCGAGGCTGGGGTTAAGAGCCACAGGCACGCATGATCTCCTTAAACAAGAGATCTAAAGAGCTGGTAAGCAGGAGTATTTTCGTGGGTGGAGGCACTTTTGTATTACACCCCATCACATCCCCCATAGTGTTGAAGTTGCATGTCATCGCTGGCAGGAAGATTGCAAAGCCACCATCTAGAAAATAGTTTACTAAGTGGGCTTTTTTCAACTAGCCTATCTGAGTGGACTTGGTTCTGTTGCTTGTGCATCTTGCTATATACTTTATTTTCACAAATTTTTTTTGCACTTATCACTGGTGACAACAAAAATGCTGATGTGACATCATATTGCATGAACCTTTTATATATTTTCAATTGTATGATTTCAATTCTTTAATATTTTTCATTTCTATGATCACAAATGATTTCACAGTGCAGCTCCCTTTTTTATAATATCTGTAGTGCTGCAGTGGTGGTGTTTAGGTGCTGCAGCTTTAAGTTGAACAGGGCAGCTGTGAGAATAAGTTTTGGTTCTGTATTAAGTGCTGTAGATTCAATTTTTTTCCAGGATTTGTTGGAGTTTGGTGACCACTATTCTCTTAGTTGGTCCAGGACTACTGGCCTGCAGTATGCTTGGATGTTGGGGGCTCCCATACCTCCATGAGAGACTGGGGTGAGGAGAGTGGATTTCTTTAGTCTCGGCTTCTTGTGTTGCCAGATAAATGTGTTAATTATTCCTTGTAGTTTGTTGGTAGGAAGGGTAGGGGGATAGAACAAAATATGTATAATATGTGGGAAAGCAAATACATTTGCCCAAGTAAAATTCTGCCTGCCCAGGAAACAGTAGAGTGGCTCAATTCTTCAGACAGATGTGTGAGCTTTTCTACGAGGTCATCATAATTTACCTTTAATAAAGTTTGGCTTGGTATTCCCAGATATGGTTGAGAAAAACCCGAGGACCACATAAAGGGGGTTTCTACTGATATAGATTGAGTAGTATGTGGATCAATGCCCAAATTTAAAATGAGGGATTTAGTGTAATTGATTTTGTAAAGGGAAACTGAGCTGAACTGTTCTAGAAGTTGTTGGATGGCCCTGAGAGATGTTTTGGGATTGGTTAAGGTGATGATAACATTGTCCTCATATAGGCCAATTTTATGCTCTGTATTCCCTATCATGATACCAGATATTGACGATGTCACTCTAATGGATTGTGCAAGGGGTTACATAATCATGGCAAAGATCAATGGGGAGAGCGGGCATCCCTGCCTTGTGCCATTCGTAATTGTAAAAGGTTTTGACATTAGGCGGAGTCCATACACATGCGCTTGGGGAGGAGTAGAGACATAAAATGGTGGTTAAAAATGTTCCTGAGAGTCCAAAATTTCCAAAGCACTGCTTCCATGTAGGTCCAGTGAACCCTATTGAATGCCTTCGCTGCATCTAGTGATAGGAAGAGATCAATTAGATAAGATTAGGGATGAGCTTCGTGTTCGAGTCAAACCCATGTTCGACTAAAACATTGTGTGTTCGGTTGTTCGCTGAATTAAGAACGATATGGGCCGTTTGCTCCAAATTCAAGTGGCGCCTCATGGCCCATAATTCACTGCGGCATCGCAGTGCATTGCTGGCTGATGATTGGCCAAGCATGCACTATGACCCACATGCTTGGCCAATCACAGCTCCACATGTACAGAGAGTCATAATTGGCCAAAGCCAGGGTGGCTTTGGCCAATTATGGCTCAGGGGGTTTAGTACACGCCCCACACTATATAAGGCCACCTGCACGGTGGCCCTGTGTAGTGTGTTCCGGCGTTGAGAGAGAGATAGATAGACAGAGAGACAGTGTCATTTGATTTAAGTTAGATAGAGTAGACAGGCGAGTCAGTTAGCTGTGTATTGTGTATATATATACATCCTAGGTGTGTGTGTGTATATATATATATATATATATATATATATATATATATTCAGTTTAGCTAGATCCTTTCCTCCTATTCTCTTCCTACTACTGACAGGCAGGCAGGTGTTTTTACAGTATTTACAGCTACCTGAAGAAAAATGCTGGTGTTCTTCTCATCCTATAAGTCCTATTAGCTACAGTATTTACAGTTAGTGTAGTGCGTCCTCTGCACAGTGTGCACCTAAAGCTACCTGAAGAAAATTAGTGGTGTTCTTCTGATCCTATTAGTACAGTACTGCAGGCAGCTGCAGTATTTATAAGTTACTTTAGTGCATCCTCTGCACAGTGTGCACCCAAAGCTACCTAAACAAAATTAGTGGCGTTCTTCTGATCCTATTAGTACAGTACCGCAGGCAGCTGTAGTATTTACAAGTTAGTGTAGTGCGTCCTCTGCACAGTGTGCACCTAAAGCTACCTGAAGAAATTTAGTGGTGTTCTTCTGATCCTATTAGTACAGTACCGCAGGTAGCTGCAGTATTTACAAGTTAGTGTAGTGTGTTCTCTGCACAGTGTGCACCTAAAACTACCTGAAGAAAATTAGTGGTGTTCTTCTGATCCTATTAGTACAGTACCGCAGGCAGCTGTAGTATTTACAAGTTAGTGTAGTGCGTCCTCTGCACAGTGTGCACCTAAAGCTACCTGAAGAAAATGATTTGTGTTCTTCAGATCCTATTAGTACAGTACCGCAAGCAGCTGTAGTATTTACAATTTAGTTTAGTACGTCCCCTGCATAGTGTGCACCTAAAGCTACCTGATGAAAATTAATGGTGTTCTTCTGATCCTATTAATACCACAGGCAGGCAGCTACAGTATTTACAGTTAGTGTAGTGCATCCTCTGCACAGTGTGCACCTAAAGCTACCTGGAGACAATTACTGTTGTTCTGCTCCTATTAATACCACAGGCAGGCAGCTACAGCATTTACAGTTAATGTACAGTGTCCTCTGCGCAGTGTGCACCTAAAGCTACCTGAATAAAATTGGTGGTGTTCTTCTGATCCTATATTAATACAACAGGCAGGCATCTACAGTATTTACAGTTAGTGTACTGTGTCCTCTGCACAGTGTGCACTTAAAGCTACCTGAAGAAAATTGGTGGTGTTCTTCTGATCCTATATTAATACCACAGGCAGGCAGCTACAGTATTTACAGTTAGTGTACTTTGTCCTCTGCACAGTGTGCACCTAAAGCTACCTGGATAAAATTGGTGGTGGTCTTCTGATCCTATTAATACCACAGGCAGGCAGCTACAGTATTTACAGTTAGTGTACTGCGTCCTCTGCACAGTGTGCACCTAAAGCTACATGCAGGCAATTGCTGTTGTTTGGCTCCTATTAATACCACAGGCAGGCAGTCACAGTATTTACAGTTAGTGTACTGCATCCTCTGCACAGTGTGCACCTAAAGCTACCTGAAGACAATTGCTGGTGTTCTCATACTAATAGTACTACAGGCAGGCAGTTGATTCTGCTAGCTGCAGTATCAGTATATATATACATCCCAGCTTTCTGCAGCTACATCTCACTGCAGGCCATTAATATGTCTGGAAGGCCAACAATGAGAGGCAGACAGTCACAAGCCAATAAAAGAGGGCAAGCAGGCTCTGTGTCTAGAGGCAGCAGTGCTGGTCGTGGAGACGGTGCATCCTCATCATCATGTGGCCGTGAGACATGCTTGGCCTTTTTTCGGCAGCTGGTCGTGTTGAGCCTTAAAATGCGGAAGACTTGGTAGAGTGGATGACCAAGCCGTCCTCAATCCTCCTCATCCTCTCTCACCCAGGCTCAGGGTACTTTGGTTGGCAAAGCAGCTGCCAACGCGGCCTCTTCCCTCGGCTCAGTGGCATCAGTCACTCCTTCGCTAGCCCCACCATGTTCTCCTGAGGAGTCCCCTGAACTGTTTGACCACAGTGTTGGGTACATGCTCCAGGAGGATGCCCAGCATTTTGAAGGCTCCGATGATGGTACCCAGCTAGAGGAAGACAGTAATGTGAGCCCAGAGAGAGGGGGTGCCCAAGAAGGACAGCAATCTGGCAGTCATGTTCCCCCAGCTGCAGCATACTGCCAGCTTTGCTCCAGTGATGAGGAGGGAGGGGATGATTAGGTCACTGACTCCACTGGGTGCCTGATAGGAGAGAGGAGGAGGAGGAGGAAGAGGCACATCACCAACGAGGCAGGATGCCCTCCTGGGGCCAGCTTAAGGGCAGCACACAAACTGCATCACACCGCAGAGCTCCGCATGTGCAGGGCGCTGCTGTCTCTGCGCGTTATTCCAAAAGTTCTTTGGTGTGGGCCTTCTTTGAGACGAGTGCTTTAGATCCCACCGCTGCTATTTGCAACATATGTCTCAAGCGTATTTTGCATGGCCAAAACATCTCCCGCTTGGGCACCACATGCTTGACCAGACATAAGTTGACCTGCCATGCAGTTCATTGGCAAGTGTACCTAAAAGACCCACACCAAAGAGGACCTCTCCTTGCTCCTCATCAGCTGAGATCTCCAACCCCACTATACCTTCAGTCCTCTCTGAGACCTGCACTGAGAGGAATGAAGGTGTGGAATTAGGTGTGTCAAAGCCAAGTACTTGGGGGCAATCTGCTATCGGTACACCAACGTCAGATTGTACCAGGCAAATTTCCCTGCCCCAGTTGCTGAACCGCCAAAAGAAGTTTGCTCCCAGCCATCCACATGCCCAGTGGTTGAATGCTAGCTTGACTAAATTGCTAGCACTTCAACTGCTGCCTTTTCAGTTGGTAGACTCTGCCCTCTTCCGTGAGTTTGTGGAATGTGTAGTTCCTCAGTGGCAGGTTCCCAAACGCCACTTTTTCTCTTGGAAGGAGGTTCCGGCTCTCTACCGACATGTGGAAGGCAATATCTTGGCCTCACTGGACAGGGCGGTCAGCGGTAAGGTGAATATTACCGCTGACTCATGGTCCAGCAGGCATGGACAGGGACGTTACCTATCTTTCACCACGCACTGGGTGACTCTTCTGGCAGCTGGGAAGGATGCAGGACAGGGTGCAGTAGTGTTGGAGATTGTTCCGCCACCACCCCTCCAAAATACTACTAGTGGTGATTCTGCCAGACCTCTCTCCTCCACCCCTCCTCTTCTTCTTCCTCCATGGCCTCTTCCTGTGCTGATTTGTCTTCAGAACCAGCGGTGCTCCGTAGGCGTTCAAGGGGCTATGCAAGAATGCAGGCCAAAATAAGCCATGTGGTGCTTGAGTTGGTGTGCTTGGGGGACAGGAGCCACACTGGAGCAGAGATTCTGTCAGCTCTGCAGGGGCAGGTTCAGAGGTGGTTGACGACACACCAGCTTAAGGCAGGTATGGTGGTTTGCGACAATGGCACCAACCTCCTCTCCGCCCTCCGACTGGGGTAACTGACCCATGTGCCCTGTTTGGCTCATGTCCTTAACTTGGTGGTGCAGCGGTTCTTGGGCAGGTACCCGGGCTTACAGGATGTCCTGAGGCAGGCCAGGAATGTCTGTGTGCATTTCCACAAGTCATATAATGCCAGTGCTCGGCTGGCTGACCTCCAAAAGGAATTTAACCTGCCCAAGAACCGCCTAATCTGTGAGATGCCCACCAGGTGGAACTCAACATTGGCCATGCTGCAGAAGCTGCACATGCAGCAGAGGGCCATCAATGAGTACCTGTGTGACTATGGCACCAGGACAGGGTCAGGGGAGCTTGTTTTTTTCCCCACGCCAGTGGGCCATGATCAGGGATGCATGCACTGTCCTGTCACCATTTGAGGAGGCTACGAGGATGGTGAGCAGGGACAGTGCATGCATCAGTGACACTGTCCCCCTTGTCCACCTGTTGGAGCACACACTGCGTGGAATAATGGACAGGGCACTTGAGGCAGAACAGAGACAGGAAGAGGAGGACTTCCTTAGCTCTCAAGGCCCCCTTTATGCAGACAGTGTTTCTGTGTGCCCACAGATCACACAGGAAGAGGACGAGGAGGAGGAGGAGGAAGAAGAGGATTGTGTTAGCATGGAGGTGGAGCCTGGCACTCAGCATCAGCAGCAGTCTATAAGGGATCATTTACAGTCCCAAGAAACCCATGGACTTGTATATGGCTGGGAGGAGGTGGCTGCAGATCATGTCGTCCTTAGTGACCCAGAGGACTCCAGACCGAATGTCTCAGCAAACCTACGCTGCATGGCCTCCCTGATCCTGCAAAGCCTGTGGAAGGATCCTCGTATTCGTGGTATCAAGGAGAGGGATAAATACTGGCTGGCAACCCTCCTTGATCCACGTTACAAGGGTAAGGTTGCGGACCTTATCTTGCTGTCGCAGCGGGAGCAGAGGATGAAACATCTTCAGGAGGCCCTGCGAAAAGGTCTGTGCAACGTGTTCCCAGAGACTGGGAGGTTACAAACTCCTGTTCCTGGACAACGTGTTGCTGAGGCTTCGGTCAGTCAAAGAAGGAGCGGTGGAGAAGGTGGCCGTCTGACCAATGCATTCAGACAATTTTTTAGTCCGCAGCCCCAAGGTATGATCGGTTCCAGCAACCATCGTCAGCGTCTGTTTTACATGGTGCAGGAATACCTAGGGGCAAGATTTGATTTGGACACCTTTCCCACTGAAAATCCTCTGGGTTACTGGGTCTTGAGGATGGATCACTGGCCAGAGCTTGCACAGTATGCAATTGAGCTACTGGCCTGTCCTGCATCCAGCGTTCTTTCAGAACGCACATTCAGTGCTGCTGGAGGTTTTGTAACCGATCACAGGGTGCACCTGTTCACCGACTCGGTCGATCAACTGACCTTAATAAAAATGAATCAGTCTTGAATCACCACCAGCTACCAAGCATCTGATGCTGATGTAACCGAATAATGTTTTTTGAAATGTCAGATCCCTTCAAGACTGCCTATGCTGATGCTGAGTGACTATCCTGTTATGCTGAGTGACTATCCTCTTCCTCCTCAATGATCATGCTGATAGCTTGTAAGAATATTTTTGGTTCTGGGCACCGCCAGAAGTGGCTAAGGCCCAATTTTTCAGCCCCTGTTTAACAGGGGAGTGTAAATACAATTTTTGATGCAATACTTTGCAGCAGGGCTCGTTCCTGCGCTCCAACTAGAGTATCTGTGAGGGGTTGCAGTGTTGTGGCACCAGCACCAGTGCCTAAGGCCCAATTTTTCAGCCCCTGTTTAACAGGGGCGTGTAATTACAATTGTTGATGCAATATTTTGCAGGGGGGCTAATTCCTGTGCTCCAACTAGAGTATCTGTGAGGGGTTGCAGTGTTGTGGCACCAGTGTCTAAGGCCCAATTTTTCTGCCCCTGTTCAACAGGGACATGTAATTACAATTCTTGATCTAATATTTCACAGCAGGGCCCGTTTCTGCACCCACCAAGAGTAACTGTGAGGACTTACAGTGTTGTGGCACCAGCACCACCACCACCAAAGGCCCAATTTTTCTGCCCCTGTTCAACAGGTGCATGTAATTACAATTCTTGATCTAATATTTCACAGCAGGGCCCGTTCCAGCTCCCACCAAGAGTAGCTGTGAGGACTTACAGTGTTGTGGCAACACCACCACCACCACCAAAGACCCAATTTTTCTGACCCTGTTCAACAAGGGCATGTAATTACAATTCTTGAGATAATATTTCACAGCAGAGCCCGTTCCTGTGCCCACCAAGAGTAACTGTGAGGGCTTACAGTTTTGTGGCAACACCAACACCTAAGGCCCCAATTTCTGCAGAGTATATAGGGCAGGCCCCTACTTTCAAACATCCAACTTACAAACGACTCTTACTTGCAAATGGAAGGAGACAACAGGAAGTTAAATGAAATCTACCCCTAGGAAGGGAAATTCTCTCCTGTAAGAGTTAATATGGAAAAAACGTGTCTCCTCTCCACTGATGCTTTATCACCAATCCTTGTTTCACTAAAAACCCCAAATTGTCAAAAAACATTTGTCATTGTGACAGAAAGTGAGGTAAAATCTTCTGAAGAGGTGCACAGACAGCAAAAGAAATGTCACAGGGGTGATAACCCTTCCCTATGTTTTCCCGAAAAGCTTAAAAATAGATTTTTTGGCTGGAGCTACACTTTAAAAATGTACCAGTTCAAAATTACAAACAAATTCTACTTAACAACAAACCTACAGTCCCTGTCTTGTTTGCACCACCTGTATACTGCTGTTCAGAGGGCCGTGGGCCCCACGCTTTTCCTTTTTTTAATTTGGGTGCGGGGTTCCCCTTAATATCTATACAAGACCCAAAGGACCTGGTAATGGACTGGGGGGTTTCCCATTCCATTTGTCTCACTGATTTGCATCCATATTACCGGGACTGGACATTACATTAAAGCCATAAGCAGTTTTAAATGACTTTTATTACTTTAAAAATGTCATTTTGTGCAGGGACTGTCCTAAGCACGGGAAACACGTGCCACTTTACAGGCATACTATAGACACCCCCAGGTAGGATATTTAAAGGAACATTTCACTTTTTTTTCACTTTAAGCATCATTAAAATCACTGCTCCCGAAAAAAACAGCCGTTTTTAAAACTTTTTTTTGCATTGATACATGTCCCCTGGGGCAGGACCCGGGTCCCCAGGTTCTGGTGCGAACCAAAACGGGGGGTGTTTGGCTCATCCCTAGATAAGATCAATGAGCCATCTAGTACTGTCCGAGGCTTGTCTGCCTGGTACGAATCCTACTTGGTCTGGGCGAATGACTTGGGGAATAATTGAGTAGAGCCAATGTGCTAGTAGTTTTGCATACAATTTGTTGTCTATGTTTAAGAGTCATATTGGATGGTAATTAGCAGGGTTGTCAGGGGCTTTTCCAGGTTTTGGTAATGTGACCACTATGGTTTCCAAAGATTCTTTGGGAATTTTATCTGTTGAGATGTAGTGGTTGAAAGTATTGCTTAAGTGTGGGTTGATCAGGTCTGAGACCAGGGGCCTTGTGTAGTGGTAGTTGTTTTATGGCTTTAAATTTCTGCTGAGAAGAAGGGTACCGATAAGGATTCTAGTTGGGTAGAGGAGATGGAGGGGAGATTTAAAGAGATGTTAGTGTTGAGCTACTAAAGGAGTAGAAATTTCAGTTAGCCAATGAGCCTGTATTTACTTGATAGACCCAATCATATGCAGGTGAAATTTCACTTTACTGCTGTGGTGACTCTTCCATCCACGAACTAGTAATTTCAGACCATAGTCCCATTTATATCCAAGTCAACGACTTTTTTACCCAAGACTCCATTAAACTATGAAGGTTCCCCTCCATTCTAGTCGGTGACATTCACCTCAAAAGTGTACTCCAGGAGGCCTGGACAGAATTTACAGAAGCCAATACTTGCCATCTGCATCTTCCTAATCAATTCTGGGACACAGGGAAAGCATTCCTATGGGGTAAAATTATCTCATATGTAACCTACTACAAAAAAATACCATACAACAATACAAAGCTGCTAGCAAATACCTTCACGTAGCCAAAACTGCCAGGTACTTTCCTATACACTACCCTGCGAAGGGTATTCAACAAGATTTGGGTGGGGGGGTCACTATCTCCCATCGGGCCACCAAACCTATATCAAACTGACTGCTAAAAAAGGGAAAGACCCGACAGAACCAGGCTCCTACCACCCCATCTCCTTGCTTAATGCGGACTCCAAGATATTGTCAGAAATTGTAGCTTCTCACCTAGAATACATCCTATCATTCCTGATGCACCCAGCTCAAGCTGGCTTCATCAAATCACACATTTAGCTTCATTGAATAATTTGAAATGTTCTCACAGTATTGGAACACACAAAGGCACACCTGACCGAGAACATACCCATAATTACACTGTCTGATGAAAAGGCCTTGAACAATGTGAGTTTCCGTTGATTGTCTCTTGTCCTCACAATGGTTGGATTCTCTTGGGCCCCTTCCTACACCTTGTACATAGTCAGGGTTGCCCCCTATCCCCCCCACGATTTAATTTAGCCCTGGAGCCACTCTACCACTACCTTAGTTTTGTGGTACCTTTACACGGTCTTCAATTAGGGGAAGAGGATCTCCAGGTGATACTTTTAGAGAACAACATTTTCATTTTCACCACTAGCCCCCTTGCAGACATCTTCACCATTCATCAAACCTTCAACACAAACACAAATACATTTCTCAAAAAGTGAGATCCTTCCTCTTCGGAATCATAGTTCTAATGGCTAGATGTGCTCCTCTGCCTTTCCCATAGCCTCTAAACATATCACGTTCTTTGGAGTAAACATAGGTAGAGAGCCTACCTCCTTGTACCATCTTAACTACTCTCTATTGATCTCCAAATTTGTGAGTGGACTGGAAGCATGGATGAACCTTTCCCTATCACTCTTTGGGAGATGCCACCTTTATAAAATGGCCAGCTTCTTTTGTCTATTCTATCCAATGCAGACAACCCCACTGTTAATTAAATATAAGGACTTACAGATGCTCAATAGAGCCTGCTTTTTTGTGGCATTGCAAAAGATCTCGTATTTCTTTAACTAAATTATATCTCCTAAAGATCAAGGGGAGAGCAAATCTTCCCTTTATAAGGTTGTATAACTTGTCTTGTTTAGTACATCTAGGCCTGAACTAGCTTTTGCAGAGGTCCAAATATACTAACTACAGATTGGAATTGGCCATGGTGCACCCCTATGACCTAACTGCTATTCTACATAATGATCCCAAATCACTTCCGTCCCACCCCAACACAATTTCCTCATCCGAGGCACTGATTACGTGGAGAGATTACCTAGAATGTATGGGCCTCTCTTTGCATGTCTCCTCTTATCTACCAATACATGGCAATCCCATGTTCCCACAGAGAATCCACAATAATACTTCTGCCACCTGTAAATCTCGGGGCCTGAAAAGTGCTGCCTCCCCATAGGACACTAATACAGGTTGTCTCAAACCTTTCCAGTTTGTTGCATCAGAGTTTGACCTACCCAACCACCACACTCTCTACATCCTACAACTGTTGGATTTTTTAAATACAGTATGTCCCAAAAAACACCTCAGATTCCAAGTGTCCTCTCTAGATTGATTGTAGACTGAACAATCCCAATTTCAGATGTATAGATCCCGCTACTTCTCTTTTTTTGTCAAATCATTGGAGCATACCTCAAATCTTGGAGAAAGGACCTTCCTATACCTGACCTTACAAGAGAACACTGAAGCTAATCTCAAATGAACCCTGGAGGGAATCTCAATTAAAGTTGCTCCATAGGGCCTACATACCATACGCAACCTTGCAGGACTCCCCAAATTTGAAATTTTGTCCACTATGTAAAGAAGCTTGGACAACTTTTTCATGACTGTGGTCTTATTTTATGTCTTACTTAAATGTCTATCTTTTGGGACCAGATTTAATCCTATATACAAGGAGTGACTCTACACAGGGTACCTAAGGACCCATTGTTTTTCTTTTTTTTTTATTCTCAAACGGTTTTTATTGTTTTCACATAAGTAAGGTTACAAACCGGTTGTGAACATACATATTTCACATAAACAGTATGAACATGAACAGGGAAAACAAGCATACAGTAGTACATTGTTCACACATGTAACTGTAATAATATTGCGTAACTTTAACCGACAGTATGTTTATATTCAGTTAGAGGCTTATTGAGACTGAATGTCGGTAAGGATTCCCGTGTTAGATTCGTCTCATGGGAAAATCCTTAATTGGGGGTTTAGTAGGGGTGGATCGAGTTATGTATCTATGTATCTATGTATGTATATAGGTGTCATCATTTGTCTTGTCTCTCAATATTATGGTGCTGTGACGTTTGGTCTAAGTTTGCTCAGGATAGGATATAAGTGGGTTGTGTTGTCGGTGGCATCCTGTTCAGGTCATTAATCTTATTTATTTATTTAAAGTTATATAATAACTTCTGGGGAATGGTGGGCGGGTATAAAGTGGAAAAGGTGTTGGGGGAGTATGACTCGGGTGTATCTGAGGATGGGGGAACTGATAACATGAGTTTATGAAACTGGAGAGTATGGTAAAGGGGGTGAGAAGTAAGGGGGGGAAGAAAGATATCAGAATGATTAAGATTGGGGGAGTATTCAGTGACCTGAAGGTAGCTGTGCATCTCTCTTGCCTCCCTCCTCAGAAGTGGGCTCGCATTAGATCCATACCAGCTGACCAATGTCATGGGTATCTGTCGAGCCTATTCACATAGTCGTTCGGGATTGTGGGAGAAAAGGTAGTAGAGTTGGTAGGACAGTTTATGTCAAATCTTTACTAGTTTGGAGAGAAAAGGAGGGCGTAGTCTGACGTTGATCTGAACTGTGTCCAACATGCCCATTTGTTATTAAATTTGTGCCGGGAGTCTCTCGCTATAAGTATTAATTCTTCCATTTCAGCGATTCTGTTAATTTTGTTGAGCCATTCTTTGATGGAGGGGGGTGTCTGGGATTTCCAGTGTGTGGGAATGCACTGTTTTACTGCATTGATCATGTGCATCACAAGCGATTTATGGTATGTTCTGTGTGGTAAGCTTGACTGATGTAGTAGAAATTGAGCTAGGGTTCTATCCAAAGTGTAGGTGGTGACACTTGTGTACTTCTGTCCAGAACGTTTGGATAGAGGGGCAATCTCACAAAAAGTGAAGTAGGGTTCCTGGTTGATCGGTAAATCTCCAGCATTCTTCTGGGATTGCAGGATTAATTTTATGCAATAAGGCGGGTGTGCGGTACCTGCGAGTTTGGATTTTGAATCCATTCTCTTGAGTAGTCACATTGCTAGATTCCTTGTGGATGTTGAGATAAATTATTTCCCATTCTTCCGGCGAAAGAGATATAGACCGGTCTCTTTCCCAAGCAGTGCACATTGTTGAATTATTAGGCGTACAGTCTATGAAGAGAAGGGAGTGTGCAGTTGATATCATGTGTGTTTGCAGTGTTTTCTGGGAGCATAGGCGTTCAAAGGGAGTCAGTTGTCTAGAACATGAAAATTTCCTTTCTAGGTTTCTCAAGAAATAAGTAATCATGAGATATGTCCAGTCTGGTATCTTGGGTTTGTCGAACCTAGAATAGAGTTGAGTTGCTGAAAGGATTTTCTCTTGGTTGTAAAAGTTGTGGGCTAGGATCATTCTGTCAGTCTAGTGTTGCGTTAAGAAGTTAGTGTGCATGCCCGGGGGAAAATCCGGGGTTCAGTATGAGTGGGGTCATTGGGCCTTGGATTGTTGAGATGGAGGAGAGTTTGCAAGTCATGTGAAAGCTTTGAATTGTTGGTTTGATTAGAGGATGAAGCTTCAGTTCGGTGGGAAAGTGATGTTCTAGAATCCAAGGTAATGATGCTAGGGAGAGGTTTGTGAAAGAATCCTCCAGTCTAACCCAATCTTTTGTGGTTTTGTGAAGATTCCAATCTAGTATTCTGGTCATATATACAGCTTTGTAGTACTTGGTAGGGTCTGGCAAACCTATGCCTCCTAGATGTTTGGGTAAGACTAACTGTGCATATTTAATTCTAGGTTTGTGCCCCCCCCAAAGGAAGGTGGAGCTAATGTGTTTGTAGGATTTGAAGAAGGTCGTGGCACGTGGATCGGGACAGTCTGCATTATATATAGGATTTGTGGAAGAGCATTCATTTTTAGAATTGCAGCTCTTCCAAACCACAAGAACACTGGCCTATTCCAATTGTTTAGGTCTTCTGTAAGTTTGTTTAGTATTGGTAACCAATTTTTTGTATATAAGTTGGATAGTTTGCGGGTAGTTGTATGCCTAGATAGGTGATCGCCTGTGGCTGCCACTGAAAGTGGAAGTATGTTTTGCATTGATCGACTATGGGTGAGGGCAAGGAGACATTAAGGGCAAAGGATTTAGTAAAGTTAATTTTGAGGTTGGATATCAGGCCAAATTTTCGAAATTCTTCAAGTAGGACTGGGAGTATGATCTCTGGACGTGTGAGAGATAGGAGTATGTCGTCTGTGTAAGCAGCTAATTTGTATTCTCTTTGGCCAGTGGATACCCCTCTTATGTCTGGGTTTTGACGTATGGAACACAGGAGAGGTTCAAGTGTGAGGACAAATAGAATGACGGAAAGAGGACACCCCTGCCTCATTCTGTTATGGATGGGGAAGGCATTGGACAGGGTGTTATTTACTCTAATTCTGGCTGAAGGTTGGGCATATAAGGAAAATATAAGATTGAATATGTGCGGGCCTATTGCCAGGGCTTTTAGAACAGCGGCCATATAGTCCCAAGACACCCAGTCGAATGTCTTCTCCGCATCTAAAGCGAGGAAAAAACCTGTTTGTTTTGAGGATGTCATGAGGTGGTGCAGGTTGATCACTTTTATAGTGTTGTCCCTGGCTTCCCTTCCAGGGACAAAACCTACTTGGTCTCGGAAGATGATTGATGGGAGTAGTGGAAGAAGTCTATTGGCTAAAATTTTGGAGAGGATCTTAATATCCACCTTCAGTAATGAGATAGGCCTATAGTTTGCCGGTTGTGATGGGTCTTTGTTGTCCTTGGGTATGACTGTAATGTGTGCTTGTAGCGTTCCTGGAGTGAGTGGTCTGTATGCTGATAGGGAGTTTAAAGCTTTTAAGAAGGGAGCTCTAAGCGTGTCAAAGAATGTTTTGAAGTAGACAGCGTCAGGGCCTGGACTTTTGCCGGCCTTCAGGCTTTTAATTTCATCTTTAAGTTCCTGTTGAGTAATCGGGCATTCTAATATGTTGGAGGATTCTGGAGAAATCCTTTTGGGGCGGTGCTGTTCTAGGAACTTCTCAATTTTAGTTTGGCAGTCCTCATCAGAGGGTGTGGGTGTATTAGCCTTATCTATAATGTATAATTTTGTGTAGAATTTCTCAAATTCCTGGGCTTTAGTTGTATTGCTTGTGTGCGTTTCACCTGTTGGGGAGCATTTCTTATGTATCGTTGTCTTAGCTTTCTTCGACTGCAATGCTTGGGCAAGCAAGTGCCCACTTTTGTTTCCTGATTCGTAAAAAATCTTGTGAGAAAGCATACATTTTTCACTGGTGTTGCGATTCATTTCTTCCTGGATTCGTTTGCGAGTGTCTGTGAGGTCCTGGTAGGATTGTTGGGCCAAGGTCTGTTTGTGGTGGGCCTCTAATGTCTTTAATTTATAAAATAGGCTTGCGAGATATCGTTGTTTTTCTTTTTAAATTGTCGCCGCCATTGAGATAAGTCTGCCTCTTATCACACACTTGTGTGCTTCCCAATGGGTTAGACTGGAGGTCTCTGGTGTGTCATTTTCTCTAAAGTAATCGTTTAGACATTTGGTAAGAGTTGAGACTCTGGTTTTGTCTGTCAGTATCATAGGATCTAGTCTCCAAATATTGGTATGTGTGATTTTGTCAGGGAAGGTCAGTGTTATCGTAATCAGATGGTGATCCGATATGGTCATCGGTTCGATTGTTTTATTCGATATTAGAGGAAGATCTCTCTGAGTGAGAAACAGATAGTCCAGTCCGGAGTATTTTTTATGTGATGCTGAAAAAAAGACCCTTGATAAAGTCACGTGTTCGTGACACAACGCGTCGGGAGGAGAAGCCTGTGACACTGCTAGTAACCGCTGTGTGGGAGCACTGACGGTGAATGAAAAGCCCGTGATACAGAGCTATATGCAGCTGATCATTACTGCCCATACGCGATCTTCTCAAGCAGGGGATATGTGAGTACAGCTTAATATCCTTGTTATCACTACACATCTTGCTGAGATCATTGCGCAATGGACCTGTCTCTCTTTATTTTATATGGCATGTGAATGAGCGGAGAATAAGTGTAAACCTCACTAGGAACAGAGAGGAGAAAAGTGACAGTGAACTTGCTATTACTACCATCATTGAAGTCATAGTTTTTGGCATTCTACTCACTATATCTGCTATCCATGCATTTATCATTGACTTCTTTCATGTTCCAACGCACAGAACTTAATTTAATTACGTATTAATTATTATTAATTAATTACGACTTATTGAATAATTGTTGCTCTTATTGTTTTCACGTATCAATATTTGACCTTTTTTGATTTTAATATTTTAAGGTTTTATTTATAATTTTATGATTATTGGTGCACAATAGATTTTAGTAGCCCTGAATGCACTAAGGTTTTTTATGAAATTTTAGGTTTTATTCACTTGGATACACATTTGATGAATCACATAATTATTTATGAAGTTTTTGGTTCTTCAGATCATTGTGGTATCATATTTCACATTTTATATAATTTAGTGTATGTTTACACAGTATACTTATATATTTATTTGTGAGGATTTTTTAGTCACACACAGAGTTATTACACTTAGATATGCACATGAGAGGTTAATATCAGCGCAATTATCCACCCATCTTTAATTTAGCAGGTATCATTTATCAATTAATTGCAGCTATATTATTTGGCTATCTCTCAGCATTACTGTTTTTTGGTTATTTATTCACGTCAGCGCTTGAGCACCCCCTTTTTCAGCTGAAAAAAAGGTAAAATCCTTTTCCTGTGGTCTTAAGGGTCATGAAGAAGAGATTGGATACTCAATTTTATTTGGCATAGTGCCCTATATAGTAGACTGGATGTTCCTGAAGATGTATCTAGGAGAGGATCGAGGGAAACATTGAGATCTCCTCCCAGTATAAGTATGCCATTTTGGAAAGAGGCGAGGGTACGCAGAGTTTTACGAATGAATGGGACTTGAGAAACATTGGGACAGTAGATGTTTGCTAGTGTGATTGGTTTGTTATGGATAGTTTAGAAAGACATATCTCCCTGAGCGTCAATTAGTGTGTCTATTATTTTGAGAGAGGAATTCTTAGATATGAGGATTGCGACTCCTTTAGTTTTAGAATTTCGGTGTAGATGCATGATAGCTTGTCGGAAAGTCTCGATTAGAGAGATTAGGGATTGCTACTGAGGAGATGTGAGTCTCCTGCAGGAACACAACATCCGCTTTTTTGCTTCTCATATAAGTCAGTACTTGGGAATGTTTTTCATGTATATTAAGGCCTTTGACATTAAGTGAGACTATTTTGAGGGGGACATTTTTGGTTGTATTTTCGGTATCTGCCATGGTGTTTCAGGAGGCCACTTCCCCAAGGGCAGATCTCCTAGAGGAGGGAAGCAAGAGAGAGACTAAAATAAAAAAAAGGGGAGGGGATAATGGGTAATAGTGGAGGGGGGTGGAGTGAGGGGGGAGGTATAGGGTAGAGAAGGTGGAGGGAGGTGGAAGGTTGTTTGAGAGCTGTTGATAATAAGTGTGAGTAGGGAGTAGGTAAGGATTTGTGATCTTAAGTTAACTGGTGGTGAACTTTTTCTCTAATCACATAAAGTGAATCCATTAGAGGTCTGCCGGTACTCTGCGAGTCTGCTGTGTGTGGGTGTGGTTGGGTGAGGTTCCTAGATGGAGATGCACTCAGGAGCTCTCAGGAGGTCTTGGTGTTTGGTGTGGTTGTCGCTTGGTCTGTGAGGGTAAATGATCCAGGGTGTAAATGGTTGTTTTCCAATTAATACACGTGTGTAGGTAGGAGGAAGGTGGGGAGTGAATTTTGGATAACAAATATGGTTTGAGATCCTAGGCTGAGTAGTTTTAAGCCATATATGTGTCGTGTGATGTGACATCTGCAATGTTTGTGTGAGGAATAGGTGTGGTCAACATTGTATTCCATAAAAAAGAAGAAAAATACATAAATGTATACAACAACAGAGAAATAGTATAGTATAATAGAAGCATTAACCGTACATAAAATTCTGTAATTAGAAAACCAAATGTAAAACTCACAAGGACTGCCTTGCTGCAGCTGCTCTATGATGGTAACCCCGGAGAGAGGTGGGAGGGTGGGGTGGGGGGTTGTGGACCGATGTCCCTGGTATCAGTTCCCGACTCTAGGATTAACATGTCTGCAATGGACATAGCAGATCTGCTTGAGGAACTTTTAGTGAGTATGGGAAGTTTGTCTTGACATCTTTTGTTTCCCGCTTCAGTGATGCCATCCATAGAGGTGGCTCTGCAGAGTGGAGGGAGACGGAAGTCACTGTACCAATCTGGCAGGTCCACTGATGGAATGTTAAGTGCAGTACAGAAAGATTCTAGGTCTTCTGGTACTCTGAGGTGTGCAGTGTGACCATTGTGGGAAGCTGACAGGCAAAAAGGAAACTTCCAGCGATAGATTATATTTCTACCTCTCAATATATCAAGCATGGGTCTCATTTCTCTTCTTCTCTGGAGAGTTATGTTGGATAAATCTTGGAATAGTTTGATGTCAGAACCTTGGAAGGAGAAGCGTATGCGGCCCCTAGCTTTGCGGAGGATTTCAAATCAATCAGGCAGCAGATTATGTCCCTGGGTGGGTTAGTATCCCTTCCTCTCAGACGTAACGCTCTATGGATGCGTTCCATAGCTATAGGGGTGTCTGGGGGTCTTTCTAGAAGTTCATTAAAGAGGACACTAACCGTGCGTGAGAGCTGGGCAGAGTCAATTGATTCAGCGAGTCCTCTTACCCTTAAGTTGTGGCATCTCCCACGATTGTCCAGATCCTCCATGTGTCTGTTTATGTCTCTGAGGTGGACTGCATGCGATTCTGTCACTTGCTGTACTTGGCACAGCGAGGCATCATGGTGGGCTTGAGTCTCCTCCACCTCTTCCATTCTTAGGGACATTGCTTGTATGTCTGATCGTAGGTCAGAAATGGCAGCAGACAGTGTATTTTTAATGTTGCCACTGTGTGAAGGTCAGCTAGATTTAGCATTGAGGCTGCCTGCATCCTGTGTGAAGAAGGAGGGCTGCGGCTTCTGTCCCTGTGCTGCTCTCAGCTGTCTGAGTGGGACATGAGGGAAGAGGCCTGTGATGGCGGCATGTCTCCCTGAAGCTTGGGTCGGAATATCTCTGGTATACTGCGGTTTGGCTGAGTGTCTGGACTGAAATCACTGCTCCTGAAAAAACATCTGTTTTTAAAACTTTTTTTTGCATTGATACATGTCTCCTGGGGCAGGAACTGGGTCCCCATACACTTTGTATGGCAATAACTTGCATATAAGCCTTTAAAATGAGCACTTTAGATTTTTCATGTTTGTTTCCCATAGACTTAGACATAGACATAGACGCAGTGGCGGCCCGTCCATAGTGCATGGGTGCTGCCCCCCCCCCGAACTAAAAAAAAAGAAAAAAAGGCCCTTTAAGAGTGTCCGGGCGCCAGACACATGGCAGTCTATAGGAGGCTTCCCAGTAGGGATGAGCCGAACATCCCCCCGGTTCGGTTCACACCAGAACCTGCGAACGGACCGAAAATTTGCACGAACATTAGAACCCCATTGACCTCTATGGGACTCGAACTTTCAAAATCAAAAGTGCTCATTTTAAAGGCAAATTTGCATGGTATTGTCCTAAAAATGGTTTGGGGACCCGGGTCCTGCCCCAGGTGACATGTATCAATGCAAAAAAAGTTTTAAAAACAGACGTTTTTTCAGGAGCAGTGATTTCAGTCCAGACACTCAGCCAAACCGCAGTATACCAAAGATATTCCGGCCGAAGCTTCAGGGAGACATGCCGCCATCATAGGCCGCAGCCCTCCTTCTTCACACAGGATGCAGGCAGCCTCAATGCTTTAAAACGTCAGTTTTTTTGGGAGCAGTGATTTTATTGATGCTTAAAGTAAAAAAAAAAGTGAAATATTCCTTTAAATATCGTACCTGGAGGGTGTCTATAGTATGCCTGTAAAACAGTCTCTGCACAAAATGTCATTTTTAAAGGAAAAAAAGTCATTTAAAACTGCTTGCGGCTTTAATGTAATGTCGTGTCCTGGCAATATGGATGAAAATCAGTGAGACAAACGGCATGGGTACCCCCAGTCCATTACCAGGCCCTTTGGGTCTTGTATGGATATTAAGGGGAACCCCGCACCCAAATTAAAAAAGGAAAGGTGTGGGGCCCCCAGGCCCTATATACTCTGAACAGCAGTATACAGGCGGTGCAAACAAGACAGGGACTGTAGGTTTGTTGTTAATTAGAATCTTTAATTTTGAACTGGTACATTTTTAACATGTTTAGCTCCAGCCAAAAAATCTATTTTAAGCTTTTTGGAAAACCTAGGGAAGGGTTATCACCCCTGTGACATTTGTTTTGCTGTCTGTGCTCCTCTTCAGAAGATTTCACCTCACTTTTTGTCGCAATCACAAATGTTTTTTGAAAATTTGGGTTTTTTTGTGAAACAAGGATTGGTGATAAAGCATCAGTGGAAAGGAGAAAAGTTTTTTCCCATATTAACTCTTACACTAGAGAATTTCCCTTCCTAGGGGTAGATTTCATCTCACTTGCTTTTGTCTCCTTCCGTTTGCAAGTAGGAGTCATTTGTAAGTTGGATGTTTGAAAGTAGGGGCCTGCCCTGTATACTCAGCAGAAATTTGGGCCTTAGGTGTTGTTGTGGCCACAACATTGTAAGCCCTCACAGGGCCCTGCTGTGAAATATTAGATCAAGAATTGTAATTACATGCCCCTGTTGAACAGGGCCAGAAAAATTGTGCCTTTGGTGGTGGTGGTGGTGCTGGTGTCACAACACTGAAAGTCCTCACAGATACTCTTGGTGGGCGCAGAAACGGGCGCTGCTGTGAAATATTAGATCAAGAATTGTAATTACATGGCCCTGTTGAACAGGGCCAGAAAAATTGGGCCTTTGGTGGTGGTGGTGGTGGTGCTGGTGGCACAACACTGTAAGTCCTCACTGTTACTCTTGGTGGGTGCAGAAACGGGCCCTGCTGTGAAATATTAGATCAAGAATTCTAATTACATGTCTGTCAGGGAATCTAATTGACCAGACTGTGTGGACTGCACAGAGATAACCCAAACGCATGTAAATGAATAAATAATATTTATTAAAAATAAGTGATAACTCAGAAAATACAAACAGTGCAAAACCAACACAACAAACCCACAGCAAACAATAGTATATACAGCAAGGGGCAATACCGGAATCACAGATGTCAGCCAGGCCAGGGTCATACACAGCAGGTAAGCAGGAACAAGGGATAAACCAGAAACATAAACGTTAGCCAAGCCAGGGTCATACACAGGAGGTCAGCAGATGGGTAAAGACGGGGAACCAGCAGGAAGGGGAGAGGATGGATGGTAAAGCTGCAGGGTAGGGATCCAAGGGAATCAGGAGGGACAATAACAGGATGGGCCTGGGATAGGGATCGGATCAGAGCAGAGCGGGACAGAGCAGGTTCACAAACAGGATACAGGCAGCAAGGTCAAGGCACAGGGAGAAAGATACCAAGGCGAGCATGTGAGGGCTTGCCGGGTATTTATAGGGCTGCCTATAATTGGCTTCAAGTCACACCTGAGCGCAGGGAGTATTGTCTGCTCCATACTGCCAGGATCCATCCGCTGGTGGACATCAGTACTGCGGCCAAAAGATGAAATGACACCAGCAGGGAAATATTCTCCTGACAGTTCAACACTGCCAGGAGACACCTGCTGGTGGACCCCAGTACTGCATGCCAAACGATATATCTTACCAGCGGATGGACCCTTTCCTGACAGTACCCCTCCCTAAAGGAGCGGCCTCCGGACGCTCCAACTGGTCTTAATTGTCCATAGTCTATGGCATCAGGCAGAATGGTGGAAGAAGGCATTTCAGGCTGGTCATCAGGCACATCCGGGCAGACGGCTGGCATGTCAGAGTCATTGAGCTGGGCAGTGGACAGAAACAAGCCGAGCTGGACAGCAGACAGGAACAAGCTGAGCTGGGCAGCAGACAGGAACAAGCCGAGCTGGGCAGCAGCCAGGAACAAGCCGAGCTGGGCAGCAGCCAGGAACAAGCCGAGCTGGGCAGCAGCCAGGAACAAGCCGAGCTGGGCAGCAGACAGGAACAAGCCGAGCTGGGCAGCAGACAGGAACAAGCCGAGCTGGGCAGCAGACAGGAACAAGCCGAGCTGGGCAGCAGACGGGAACAAGCCGAGCTGGGCAGCAGACGGGAACAAGCCGAGCTGGGCAGCAGACAAGAACAAGCCGAGCTGGGCAGCAGACAGGAACAAGCCGAGCTGGGCAGCAGACAAGAACAAGCCGAGCTGGGCAGCAGACAGGAACAAGCCGAGCTGGGCAGCAGGCTCCGGGTCATCGAGCTGGGCAGCAGGCTCCGGGTCATCGAGCTGGGCAGCATGCTCCGGGTCATCGAGCTGGGCAGCAGGCTCCGGGTCATCGAGCTGGGCAGCAGGCTCCGGGTCATCGAGCTGGGCAGCAGGCTCCGGGTCATCGAGCTGGGCAGCAGGCTCCGGGTCATCGAGCTGGGCAGCAGGCTCCGGGTCATCGAGCTGGGCAGCAGGCTCCGGGTCATCGAGCTGGGCAGCAGGCTCCGGGTCATCAGGCTGAGCAGCAGGCTCCGGGTCATCGAGATGGACAGCAGGCTCTGGAACATTGGGCCGAACAGCGAGCACCGTAAGGGCAGGCCAGATTACAGGCACCGGCTCAGCAAGCTGGGTAACGGACCCCGGCCCAGTGGGCTGGGTAACAGGCCCCGACTCAGCGAGCTGGACACCGGGCACTGGTTCGGCAAGCCGGATAACGGATACTGGCTTGACATGCAAAGTGACAGACTTCGGTTTAGCAGACTGGGTAACGGGCACCAGTTCAGCAGACCGGGTAATGGGCACCGATTCAGCAGGCTGAGACACGGGCACCGAAACTCCAGGCTGAAACACGGGCACCGAAACTTCAGGCTGAGACACGGGCACCGAAACCTCAGGCTGGGATACCAACATCACGACATCAGGCTGGAAGACAGGTACCAGGATATCAGGCTGGAGGATGGACACATCAAACCGGAAAGCAGGCTCATCAGGCTGAACAGTGGGCACATCAGGCAGAACAGCAGGTACTGGCACAACAGGCTGAACAGGTACATCAGACTGGTCAGTAGTCGCTGGAGCGTCAGACTGGAACATGGACACTGGGATTTCGGGCTGAGCAGCAGGCACTGGGACCTCAAACTGGGCAGCGGACACAGGCATTGGCACAACTGGCTGAGTAGCAGACACTGGCACATCAGGCTGGAAAGCGGACTGGAAAGCCGGCACCGAGACATCAGACTAGGCAGCGGGTACTGGAACTTTAGACTGGGCAGCAGACACAGGCGCTGGCACATCGGGCAGAACAGCAGGTACTGGCACAACAGGCTGAACAGGTACATCGGACTGGTCAGTAGTCGCTGGAGCGTCAGACTGGAACATGGACACTGGGATTTCGGGCTGAGCAGCAGGCACTGGGACCTCAAACTGGGCAGCGGACACAGGCATTGGCACAACTGGCTGAGTAGCAGACACTGGCACATCAGGCTGGAAAGCGGAGTGGAAAGCCGGCACCGAGACATCAGACCAGGCAGCGGGTACTGGAACTTTAGACTGGGCAGCAGACACAGGCGCTGGCACATCGGGCAGAATAGCAGGTGCTGGCATACCAGGCTGAACAATAGGTACATCGGACTGGACAGTAGTCACTGAAGCATCAGACTGGAACATGGGCACTGAGATGTCAGGCTGAGCAGCAGGCACTGGGACCTCAAACTGGACAGCGGGCACAGGCATTGGCACAACAGGTTAAGTAGAAGACACTGGCGCATCAGGCTCGGTAGCAGGCACTGGACTGTCAGGCTGGGTAGCAGGCAGAGGTTTGACAGAATCAGGTGGGTTAGTTGGTGTAGAAGCAAGTTGGGTTACTGGCAGGATCGTGTGGGTAGGAAAGAATTTTTGTTTCTTTTTTGATTTAGCCCGTGCAGTCTTGTATGTAGGTGTAGGGCTGAAAGAAAAGAAAGTAGCTGGATCGAAGGAAGACCAAGGAACTGTAGCTAGAGAGGGGTTTTGTGGGACTGTTACAGGTGGAGGAGAAGAGACAGGTGGATTGAAGGCGGGATAGGTGCTACACTTGGAGACTGGGTAGTAGTATTTGGTAGGGGGTTGAGTAAACTGGGCTGTAGCTGAGGTTGCCATAGGCGACGGGGAGATACATTTTTGGGAAGACAGATGATTAATGGCAGGGCTGGAATATTGTGGCTTAGCTAAAGACAGGAGATCTGACCATGCCTGCAGCACAGGTTGAACAAACGCTGATTCACACACAGCCTGACTAATCAAGGATTGCACCGACTGGATGCAATTAGACAACAATTGCTGTGAACAAGAGGAATAATGTTCCATAAAATAGGCTGGATCATCCTCTAACAACCAAACCAGAGATTCAACTTGGCCATAATTGAAGGGGGGCGAAAAATCATCACTTCCCTCGGGAATGCATGACAGGGCTGGTTTTGCACATAACTGGATCAGGGGCTGAACATCTTCAAAAGACATATACCCCTGATCCACTAGGGAATGAGCTGATCGGATAGTTTCCGTCAGCTGGTCACTAGTCCACCCTTTTAAAAATTGGCGACAATATTCACCATCCTCTTCTGCTAGCAGAGAATAATAAATGATTTCATTGAAATCCATATTAGCAGACCCGATAAACCAGGATGGTTTCCTCAATGCAGCCACGTCCGGTCAGGGATGGCCCTGGTATACTGTCAGGGAATCTAATTGACCAGACTGTGTGGACTGCACAGAGATAACTCAAACGCATGTAAATGAATAAATAATATTTATTAAAAATAAGTGATAACTCAGAAAATACAAACAGTGCAAAACCAACACAACAAACCCACAGCAAACAATAGTATATACAGCAAGGGGCAATACCGGAATCACAGATGTCAGCCAGGCCAGGGTCATACACAGCAGGTAAGCAGGAACAAGGGATAAACCAGAAACATAAACGTTAGCCAAGCCAGGGTCATACACAGGAGGTCAGCAGATGGGTAAGGACGGGGAACCAGCAGGAAGGGGAGAGGATGGATGGTAAAGCTGCAGGGTAGGGATCCAAGGGAATCAGGAGGGACAATAACAGGATGGGCCTGGGATAGGGATCGGACCGGATCAGAGCAGAGCAGAGCAGAGCGGGACAGAGCAGGTTCACAAACAGGATACAGGCAGCAAGGTCAAGGCACAGGGAGAAAGATACCAAGGCGAGCATGTGAGGGCTTGCCGGGTATTTATAGGGCTGCCTATAATTGGCTTCAAGTCACACCTGAGCGCAGGGAGTATTGTCTGCTCCATACTGCCAGGATCCATCCGCTGGTGGACATCAGTACTGCGGCCAAAAGATGAAATGACACCAGCGGGGAAATATTCTCCTGACAGTTCAACACTGCCAGGAGACACCTGCTGGTGGACCCCAGTACTGCATGCCAAACGATATATCTTACCAGCGGATGGACCCTTTCCTGACAATGTCCTTGTTGAACAGGGGCTGAAAAATTGGGCTTTAGGCACTGGTGCTGTTGCCACAACACTGCAACCCCTCATAGATACTCTAGTTGGAAGGCAGGAACGAGCCCTGCTACAAAGAATTGCATCAAAAATTGTAATTACATGCCCCTGTTAAACAGGGGATGAAAAAAAAAGCATTAGGCACTGGTGCTGGTGCCACAACACTGCAACCCCTCACAGATACTCTAGTTGGAGCGCAGGAACTAGCCCTGCTACAAAGAATTGCATCAAAAATTGTAATTACATGCCCCTGTTAAACAGGGGCTTAAAAATTGGGCCTTAGGCACTGGTGGCGGCGCCCAGAACCAAAATTGTCCTTACAAGCTATCAGCATGATCATTGAGGAGGAAGAGGATAATTACTCAGCATAATAGGATAGTCAGGTGCTTGGTATCTGGTTTTTATGAAGGTCAGTCGATCGACTGAGTCGGTGGACAGACGCACCCTGTGATCAGTTACAAAGCCTCCAGCAGCACTGAATGTGCGTTCCAAAAGAACGCTGGATGCAGGACAGGCCAGTAGCTCAACTGCATACTGTGCAAGCTCTGGCCAGTGATCCATCCTCAAGACCCAGTAACCCAGAGGATTTTCGGTGGGAAAGGTGTCCAAGTCAGATCTTGCATCTAGGTATTCCTGCACCATGTAAAACAGACGCTGGCGATGGTTGCTGGAACCAATCATACCTTGGGGCTGTGGACTAAAAAATTGTCTGAACGCATTGGTCAGACAGACACCTTCTCCACCGCTCCTTCTTTGACTGACCGAAGCCTCAGCAACACGTTGTCCAGAAACAGGAGTTTGTAACCTACCACTCTCTGGGAACGCGTTGCACAGACCTTTCTGCAAGGCCTCCCGAAGATGTTTCATCCTCTGCTCCCTCTGCGACGGCAAGATAAGGTCCGCAAATTTACCCTTGTAACGTGGATCAAGGAGGGTTGCCAGCCAGTATTGGTCCATCTCCTTGATACCACGAATACGAGGATCCTTCTGCAGGCTTTGCAGGATCAGGGAGGCCATGCATCGTAGGTTTGCTGAGGCATTCGGTCTGGAGTCCTCTGGGTCACTAAGGACGATATGATCCGCAGCCACCTCCTCCCAGCCACGTACAAGTAAATGTGTTTCTTGGGACTCTAAATAATCCCTTAAGACTGCTGCTGATGCTGAGTGCCAGGCTCCACCTCCATACTGACACAATCCTCCTCCTCCTCATCCTCCCCTTGTGTGATCAGCAGGCACGCAGGAACACTGTCTGGATAAAGGGGGCCTTGAGATCTAAGGAAGTCCTCCTCTTCCTGCCTCTGTTCTGCCTCAAGTGCCCTGTCCATTATTCCACGCAGCATGTGCTCCAACAGGTGGACAAGGGGGACAGTGTCACTGATGCATGCACTGTCACTGCTCACCATCCTCGTGGCCTCCTCAAATGGTGACAGGAAAGTGCATGCATCCCTGATCATGGCCCACTGGTGTGGGGAAAAAAATCAAGCTCCCCTGACCCTGTCCTGGTGCCATAGTCACACAGGTACTCATTGATGGCCCTCTGCTGCGTGTGCAGCTGCTGCAGCATGGCCAGCGTTGAGTTCCATCTGGTGGGCATCTCACAGATTAGGCGGTTCTTGGGCAGGTTCAATTCTTTTTGGAGGTCTGCCAGCCTAGCACTGGCATTATATGACTGGTGGAAATGCACACAGACTTTCCTGGCTAGCCTCAGGACATCCTGTAAGCCCGGGTACCTGCCCAAGAACCGCTGCACCACCAAGTTAAGGACGTGAGCCAAACAGGGCACATGGGTCAATTGTCCCTGTCGGAGGGCGGAGAGGAGGTTGGTGCCATTGTCGTAAACCACCATTCCTGCCTTAAGTTGGTGTGGCGTCAACCACCTCTGAACCAGAGCTGACAGAACCTCTGCCCCAGTGTGGCCCCTGTCCCCCTAGCATACCAGCTCAAGCACCGCATGGCATCTTTTGGCCTGCATACTTGTGTAGCCCATTTAATGGCTACGGAGCACCGCTGGTTCCGAGGACAAAGCACAGGAAGAGGCCATGGAGGAAGAAGAAGAGGAGGGGGTGGAGGAGAGAGGTGTGTCACAATCATTTTTTTTTTTTTTTTTTTGCCAGTTAACTTTATCCAGAGACTATTTTCAGAGTGATGTTCATATATGTCTCTAATCCAGTCACATCATTATGGCCTTTCCAAGTTTTACCCCCTTTTTTTTTTTTTTCTTTTTTTTGTAAGTATTATTACAGTATACATTTCGGCATATATGTAATTACAATAATGCCGCATTACAAAGTGCATAGCGTACGTCCTGTGTCTCAAAGCCGCTTAACCGCATACCCTCATATTACTGCTATGCATATTATGTATTGATACTTTTCTTTCTAAAGATCCCGCCCCCCCACCCTCCAGTGTGTCCCCCCCTTTAAACCCCTGTAATTCCAAGGCACGTCCGGTGGTCGACATAGGGTCGTACATTATTCTCTCTCGGCTCTGGGCTCTAAACTGCTCCTAGCTCAGCCTCTCCCCATTGGTAGGGAGACGGGTATTCTCAGCACTAGGATAGCACTGATAACGGGCAAGGCATTGTTTGAACCCACAGGTTCCACAATCTTGCAAACTTATTATAGTTGCCAGACCTAGTGTAGAATGTTCTTTCGCTCCACACTGTGGAGTTGACAGCTCCTATCCACTCTTCCAGGGTAGGGGGGGTCCTAGATTGCCAAGACTGTGCAATTAGTTTTCTAGCTTGGAACAGGCATCTAGCTACCGCTACCACCGTGCTGCTGTCTCTCAGTCCAATGGTAACATATCCCAGCACACAGGTCTTAGGGTCTAGCTCTAGATTAACTTTAAACGTGGTGTTTATTTTCTTTAGAATCTTGGGCCAATACTTGACTAGTTTTGGGCACCTCCAGAACATGTGGATCAAATCGCCTGTTCTTCTACATCTGGGGCACTCGTCATTAGATCGGCGACCGAACATAAAGAGCTTTTTTGGTGTGTAGTAGGATCTGTGCAGCAGCATCAGATGGGAGGCCTTTTGTGAGGGAGAGACCGACACCTCTGGTCCCAGTTCCAGAATCCTTTTCCACTGCGTGTCCGTTATCTCCCCCACATCAGCCGCCCACCTGTCTCTACCCCCGGAAGAGCCCACCTGCGTGTTTATTTTCTTTATTAGCTGAGTATATATCTCTGTGGTTAACCCCTTGGAGGTCTCTGAGTTAATTATTGTTTGTAGTAGTGGGATCTTACACCATGTGGGGGGCTGCCTTCCGAACTGCTTCCCCAAGGCGTGTCTGATCTGTAAGTAGCTATAGAATACACGATTTGGCAACCCGTACTCGTGCCTCAATTCCTCGAAGGGTTTCAGGGTGTCCCCTTCGTATATCTGTATCAACCGGCATATCCCATTCCTCTCCCAAAGCTTATTCCTATCAACAGATAGTAGTTCCTGCAGGTTCTTATTGTTCCAGATTGGTGAGTATTCTGAGATTCCCTTATACCCCATTATTCGCTTGGCAGTCTGCCAAACCCTGGTGATCATTTTAAGTGTCGGAATCTCTCTTTGTAATGAATCTGCCTCCAGTGCTTCAACTAATGAGCCATGTGGGCTTCCCTGTAGGATGGCCTGGGCGCTCTTGCTTCCCCCTCCATCAACGGCGCATCCCCCAAGTTGTTGTAGCTGGGCTGCCAGGAAATAGGTAAACGGATGGGGGACCCCCAGTCCCCCCTCCGTGACGGAGCACTGCAGTTTTTGTAGGCTTATCCTGGCCTGCCCTTTTTTCCAGATTAGTTCCCTAAAAAGGGATTGGGTTTTTTGAAACCACTTCTCCCCGATCCACACTGGGGAGTTGTGGAGTAAATATAACAACTGAGGCAGCCATAACATTTTGATCAGGTTGGCCCGGCCCGCTACAGAGAGGGGGAGTCTACTCCAAATATCACATTTTTTTCTAAATTTTTGTAGGAGAGGGACCAAATTGTCCTCAATAAACGCACCGGGGTCCTTGGACAACACGACATCGAGGTACTTCATTTTCCCCGTGACTCTCAGTTGGGGCAGGCTCGTTGGGATAGAATTGGCCAATGGATCGACCGGCAAGAGCGATGATTTCTCCCAATTGATAGTCAATCCTGAGAATTTTCCGAAGTCCTTCACTAGGTGCATTACTTCCTCCAATGAGGAGGTCGTGTCCCCAAGGAAAAATAGGACATCGTCCGCAAAAAGGGCTATTCTCTCCTCCTCGCCCTTCCTGTGGAAGCCCTGCAATTCAGATGATGATCTCACTGCTCCAGCCAATGGCTCCATAGCCAAAACAAACAACAAAGGAGACAAGGGGCAGCCCTGTCTAGTCCCCCTTTCGAGGGGGAAGCTTTCCGAGTAGTCGTTATTTATCTTGAGTCTTGCCTTTGGGTGATTATATAGGATTTTTAACCAGCTAATAAATACGGGGCCAAATCCAAACCTCTCTAGCACCCACCAAAGATATTCCCACTCCAAGCTATCGAAGGCCTTGGCGGTGTCCAAAGACAGTATGGCTCTAGACCCCGCATTCTCCGTTGGGACCTGGAGGTTCAGATACGCCCTTCTGATGTTAGTGCTGGTGGACCGACCGGGGATAAACCCCGATTGGTCTGGGTGTACAAGTTTTGCAATACACTTGTTTAACCTGGACGCCAACACCCTTGCTACGATCTTGGCGTCCGAGCACAGTAATGATATCGGTCTATATGAGGTGACTTCCAATTGGTCTTTCCCCTCTTTTGGTATCACCACTATATCAGCCTCCAGCATTGATGGGGGTAGCTTTCCATCCCTTGTCGTCTGTTCCAGTACTTTTAGAAGCTCCGGAAGTAAAACCTCCCCGTACTTTCTGTAAATTTCCAATGGCAAGCCATCCGGACCAGGAGATTTCTGGCCTGACAGCTCTGCGACAGCCTTTTTGCAACTCCTCCAGGGTCAGGGGAGACTCCATCTCACTCCTGTCCCCCTCCGAGAGCACAGGCAAAGCTACCCCTTCCAGAAATCCATCCATATCGCGCCGGTCCGACCCATGGCGCGACCTATACAGGTCCCTATAAAACGTGGAAAAGGTCTTTAGGACCTCGGCGGGGTCAGAAGTAATCTCTCCAGCCGGCGTCCTAATTGAGAAAATGGCAGATGGGGATAGGTTAGACTTGGTTATAAGTGCCAGCATCTGACCTACTCTCTCCCCTTCGCCATAGTAATTTTGTTTCTGGAAGAGTCTTTTATTTTCTGTTCTTCTGTTAATTAATTCTCTGTACTCTTGTTGTCTGCTGAGCCAGACCTCCTGTTTTTCAGGGGTTGGGTCCACCACGTATTGTGCTTCTGATTCCATGGCTTCCCTACTAGCCCCTCACCTCCCATTCCCTTGACGTTTTCTTTACTGTGACAACCTGCTGGTGTAGCAATCCCCTAAGGAATGCTTTTAAGGTGTCCCGCACTACCCCCGCAGGGGCTGTACCTGAGTTAAATGTTACAAACTCTTTTAATTTAGATGTAACTTCTTCTGGGCTGCTTATTAAATCCAACCATAGTGGCTTTATTGTCCACCTTTTCCGACTAGGTCTAGCGCTTAGGTTCAGGGTCAAGGTCAAAGGAGAATGATCTGAAATACCCCTCGGCTTGTACTCTATATTCCCTATTAGTTGCAAAGCCTCATTATTGCCTACTGCCATATCTATACGCGAGAGAGTAGAATGTGATCCTGAGTAGCAGGAATACTGCTGAGTTTTTGGGTTATGGGATCTCCATAGGTCACACCACCCAACCTCTGCCAGGAGTTGGCCTAAACGGCCCTCCGATAGCCTTTCCGCCCGGTTCATAGGCGGAAACCGGTCCATTTTATTATTCAAAACTGTATTGAAATCCCCCACCAATATTATCGGTACATCTGACTTACTTTCCACAAATTCCAACAAATCCAAGATAGTCTCTGTTTTAAACGGAGGAGGAATATAAATATTTGCTATTACCAGAGGCTTGTTTTCCACAACACAGCTCAAGAAAACATAGCGTCTCAACGCGTCAATTCTGGCTTCCCTGCAGGAAAACGAGATGCTTCTCCCCACCAATATGCTCCCCCCTCTTGAGTATGAGGTATAAACTGAGTGATACTGTTCTAGAAATTTGTGGTTCCGAACATGTAGTTTAGTGTCATTGGTAAGGTGGGTTTCCTGCAGGCAAGCCAGCTCAACGCCGTGGGCTTCCAGTGCCGTGAAAACTGCTGCCCTTTTGGTGGGATCAGCCATGCCCCTGATATTCCAGGAGCCTATCTTTAGTAGTGGCATTTTGGAGGCGTGGTGGCGGAACAACCTCCAACACTACTGCACCTTGTCCTACATCCTTCCCAGCTGCCAGCAGAGTGACCAATGCGCCGTGAAACTTAAATAACATCCCTGTCCATGCCTGCTGGACCATGAGTCAGCTGTAATATGCACCTTACCACTGACCGCCCTGTCCAGCGAGGCCAAGACATTGCCTTCCACATGCCGGTAGAGAGCCGGAATCGCCTTCCATGAGAAAAAGTGGCATTTGGGTACCTTCCACTGAGGAACCGCACATTCCACAAACTCACGGAAGGGGCAGAGTCTACCAACTGAAAAGGTAGCAGTTGAAGTGCTAGCAATTTTGCCAAGCTAGCATTCAACCGCTGGGCCTGTGGACGGCTGGGAGTGAACTTCTTTCGGCGGTGCAGCAGCTGGGGCAGGGAAATTTGCCTGGTACAATCTTACGTCAGTGTACCGAAAGCAGATTGCCGACAAGTACTTGGCTGTGACACACCTAATTCTACACCTTTATTCCTCTCAGTGCAGGTCTCAGAGAGGACTGAAGGTATAGTGGGGTTGGAGATCTCAGCTGATGAGGAGCAAGGAGAGGTCCTCTTTGTTCTTTGGTATGGGTCTTTAAGATACGCTTGCCAACCAACTGCATGGCAGGTCAACATATGTCTGGTCAAGCATGTGGTGTCCACGCGGGAGATGTTTTGGCCATGCGAGATACGCTTGAGACATATGTTGCAAATAGCGATCTGATGCACTCGTCTCAAAAAAGGCCCACACCAAAGAACTTTTGGAATAACGTGCAGTGAGACAGCAGCGCCCTTCTCATGCGGAGCTTTGCGGTGTGATGCAGTCAGTGTGCTGCCCTTAGGCTGGCCCCTGGAGGGCATCCTGCCTCGTTGGTGATGTGCCTCCTCCTCCTCCCCTCTCTTATCAGGCACCCACGTTGAGTCAGTGACCTCATCATCCCCTCCCTCCTCATCACTGGAGCAAACCTGGCAGTATGTTGCAGCAGGGGGAGCATGACTGCCAGATTGCTGTCCTTCTTGGGCACCCCCTCTGTCCATGCTCACGTTACTGCCTTCATCTAGCTCAGTATCATCATCAGAGCCTTCTAAATGCAGGGCATCCTCCTGGAGCATGTACCCAACACTGTAGTCAAACAGTTTGAGGGACTCCTCAGGAGGATATGGTGGGGCTAGGGAAGCAGTCACTGATGCCATTGAGCCGAGGGAAGAGGCCACGTTGGCAGCTGCTTTGCCAGACAAAGTACCCTGAGCATGGGTGAGGGAGGATAAGAAGGATGAGGACGGCTTGGTCATCCACTCGTCCCACGGCCATGTGCTGATGAGGATAGACCGTCTCCATGACCAGCACCATTGCCTCTAAACACAGAGCCTGCTTGCCTTCATTTATTGGCTTGTGACTGTCTGCCTCTTCTTGTTGGCCTTCCAGACATACTAATAGCCTGTAGCTGCTTGTGACTGTCTGCCTCTCCTTGTTGGCCTTCCAGACATACTAATAGCCTGTAGCTGCACTAAGCTGGGATATATATATATGTAGCTTTAGCTAAACACTGTGAGGAGGACGCACTACACTAACTTGTAGCTTTAGCTGAACACTGTGCACTACACTAACTTGTAGCTTTAGCAGAACACTGTTCAGAGGACGCACTACACTAACTTGTAGCTTTAGCTGAACTCTGTGAGGAGGACGCACTACACTAACCTGTAGCTTTAGCTGAACACTGTGCACTATACTAACTTGTAGCTTTAGCTGAACACTGTTCAGAGGACCCACACTACACTAACTTGTAGCTTTATCTGAACACTGTTCAGAGGACGCACTACACTAACTTGTAGCTTTAGCTGAACATTGCACACTACACTAATTTGTAGCTTTAGCTGAACACTGATCAGAGGACGCACTACACTAACTTGTAGCTTTAGCTGAACACTGTGAGGAGGACACACTACACTAACTTGTAGCTTTAGCTGAACACTGTGAGGAAGATGCACTACACTAACTTGTAGCTTTAGCTGAACACTGTTCAGAGAATGCACTACACTAACTTGTAGCTTTAGCTGAACACTGTGCAGAGGTCACACTACACTAACTTGTAGCTTTAGCTGAACACTGTGCACTACACTAACTTGTAGCTTTAGCTGAACACTGTTTAGAGGACGCACTACACTAACTTGTAGCTTTAGCTGAACACTGTGAGGAGCATGCACTACACTAACTTGTAGCTTTAGCTGAACACTGTGCAGAGGTCACACTAAACTAACTTGTAGCTTTAGCTGAACACTGTGCGGAGGACGCACTACACTAACTGTAAATAGTTTAGCTGCCTGACTGTGGTACTAATAGGATGAGAAGAACACCAGCAATTTTTTTCAGGTAGCTGTAAATACTGTAACAACACAAGCCTGCCTGTCAGTAGGAAGATAATAACAGGAATGGATCTAGCTAAACTGAATACAGTGTGTGTATGTGTATATATATATATATATATATATATATATATATATATATACATACAACACCTGGGATGCATATATATGCAGCTAACTGACTGACTGTCCTGCCTAATCTATCTAACTTAAATCAAATGACACTGTCTCGCTGTCTCTCAACGCCGGAACACACTACACAGGGCCGCCATGCAGGCGGCCTTATATAGTGTGGGGCGTGTACTAAACCCCTTGAGCCATAATTGGCCAAAGCCACCCTGGCTTTGGCCAATTACAGTTCTCTCTACAGACGGCGCTGTGATTGGCCAAGCATGCGGGTCATAGTGCATGCTTGGCCAATCATTAGCTAGCAATGCATTGCGATGCCGCAGTGAATTATGGGCCATGACGCGCCACACGAATTTGGCACAAACGGCCCATATCGAACAGACGATGTTCAAGTCGAACATGGATTCGACTCGAACAAGAAGCTCATTCCTACTTTGCTGATTTGCTCATGTTAAGGGAGCGTTTGAGGCGCAAACACTGCGCCTGAAAACACTTATACCCCTCACTGATTCCTTTTCGATTTTTAATTGGCAGGGATGGAGGAAGACTGGGAGGTGCTATTTGCAGCCACTGCCACATCACTTTCGGGCTTCCCAGATCACTGTTGTAGTTGGTCTACCACATTGTACAGACTCTCTTTCGTTTCCCAAGGCTCTGATGAAGAGGGAACCCCTCAAAACACATCAGCCTACTTTTAAGCCTTTTTTTGTCACGCACAGGCATGCCGGGATTCGAGACACACTGTCGATCATGCTTGGGTAACATCTGTCAGCCGCGGCTCTGGCCCCCCCTTGTCCCGCCCGGCGCACGTGGGCCCCCCTGGAATTTTTTGTCCTTTGGGGGGCCTCTTCACAGGTGCCCGGAACAAACTTGCGGAATGTCTGGCAGCCCCTTTTTCTGCCAGTCCATGCCCGCTATTCACGGTTCCCTCTTCTGCGTCGGTGGGCGGTCTCTGCATGACCCCCCCACTGTTTTACGTGGGGGGGTGCCGTGCAGTCCCCGCCCAGGGTCCCTCTGCCCCTGCGGTGTCCATGTGACGACCTTTGGTGGATATTCCCCATACTGTCTTTCCGTCTACACATCAACATATTGCATGCATACCTCCCCTTTTGGGGTGGTTTGCACTGTTTTGCTAGGTACACATCTATGCTGTGCATCGGTGAAGTGGCTGGTCACCTCTGTTTGGGCCCCCCCTTTTTTGAAATAGAGATGTCCCGGGTTGCCGTGCATTTCTCCCCTCCAGTGTTTTTGCTGGAGTGGCACTGTTCCCCGGGCAGCCCCCTCTGGATCGCAGCGGGGAATGATGTGATCCTGGGCTATGTATGGTTGTTGCCATGGTTTCCCTTTCTCAGCGTCTGTTGACGCTGTGGGATTCCCCTGGCATCTGTAACTAATTGGAGTTGTGGTATGATTGGCTGAATCCCACGCCAATCACTGCCGCATCCACCCCCTCCTCCTCCTCCCACACTACGTCGCCATGTTTTTTCCTTCCCAGCGCCTGTCGACGCTGTAAGATCCCCCTGGCACTTGTGATTGATAGGAACGGCGCTATGATTGGTGGGATCCCACGCCAATCATCGCCGCACCCACCTCCTCTTCCTCCTCTTATACCCCACCCCCCTACGCCCGTGTCGGTATCACTGTCTGACACGGCGGAGGCGGTGTAAGGTGACTACTAACCATCAGACCCAGGTAAGGCTCTCCCTGTACTAGCTACCAGGATCACTCTTATCTTATCTTCCCTATATGAATACGCCGCTCAATGTGCTTGCCAGGGAACACCACGGTTATACACATTGGGCTGCATTATACTTAGTCAACACTTTCTCCACTCCTTCTTACAGATTTCCCTATATGAGGTCTCTACTCATCATTATAACTGCAGCTGAGTTTGCGCTTCAAGCACACCTGCTTCTTCTATTTGTTACTGGGCATATTTTCTACATACCAATATTGGGGTAAGTTATGTATGCTGAGATTACTTTCTAACCCCTGTTTTTTATGAATACCCGCATACCGTGCAATTTGCATGCTTCTTAAGTATATGGTTATATTGCTGCTCCGACGCATGTTATTATGCGTCTTTAGCAGATATACATCCAATCACTTTATAAGCCCCCCCTCCCTAACATCTCAGCATATAAGGCTTTTTCTCCCCTCTTTTTTGTATTTTCAGACAATCCCCTCTTCTCCCTCCTCTCCCCCTCTGATCTTCTGGTCGCTGTGACCTTTGGGGTAGCGCTGTTCCCCCCTTTGTGGTGATACACTGGGACCAGTGTGGAGAAGGTGGGGCCAGAGATACGCCTGTTTTCCAATTTGGTTTTCTGGCGTCCGATGTGTGGCTGCCCCCGAGAGTGCTTCCGACGGTTGGTCTCTTCTCCTGCTCATACTTGGGTGTGTAGTTTTTTTTTTTTTCTTTCCTAGAATGATGTTAAATGCAGTAAACATGTTCAATACAATTGTACCTAATTTTGATATTTCATGTCTTACTAGTGTAAAGTCTGCTTACCATTTTGCCCCTGATGAAGGGACTTCAACAGTCCCGAAACGCGTAGGCTCAGGTAGAAGACTACATGAATACACCTTTTGTTCGTTCACCAGCAGAATACTGTTTTTATTGTCAAACCGATCCACATGTTTGTATTTGTAAAAATTCTTTTCAATATGTATAATTTTATATAATTGTAATAATAAAACTCGCTTTTTTATTCATATTTCCGTTGCCTTCAAAGTCCCACCACTCTCTGAGGGGTCTTTTTTCCTTACTTTTAAGCACTTACCCTTGCATTGGCATGTCTAAATTTTAACTTTTAATTTGTATATTTTGTAACCCAGTTTTTATGAATACGTAGAAACTTTTTTGTATGTATCTATCCATTTTGTACATGAATAAATTATATCATCTTTATTCAAGCATTAGATCACGCGCCTTCCACTTTTTTCTTTTACTCGGGGATAATATGTACAGGAGTGGTTATTTTGTACGGGAGGCATTACTATGTACAGGAGGGGGTAATATGTACAGGAGGGGGTAATATGTACGGGAGGGTAATATGCACAGGAAGGTGTAATATGTACATGAAGGGCGGGTTAATATGTACAGGAGGGGTTAATATATACAGGAGAAGTTAATATGTACAGAAGGGTGTAATATGTACATATAGGGGGGGTTAATATTTACAAGAGGGGGTAATATGTACAGGGGGAGTTAATATGTACAGGGGGTAATATGTATAGGGAGGGGGGTAATATGTACAGGGGGGTAATATGTACAGGAGGGTGTAATATATCTGTGACTGAGGCTGCACTATATACCCTGATCTGTGATGCTGGGGCTGTATACTACTGACACTATGGGTATAAGCAAGTGGAATACAGGGGATGGAGTGAGTAGACTCTATAAGGGGTGGGGCTTATGAGAAGTGGGAGGGGTCAAAAAGGAAGGGCGGGGTCTGACCCCCCCATCCAAAAACTTCATCAACCGCCACTGTTAACGGTGTTCGCTTGTTCGTACAAATTTTTTGCCTGTTCGCATGTTCTGGTGCGAACCGAACCGGGGGGGGGGGGTGTTCTGCTCATTTCTTATCACCAGTACGGTATTTGTAAATTAAAAACATATCCCCTCTCAAGCGTATCTTCTCCAGAGGGAATAAGTTCAGTGCTCGCAACCTGTCTTCATAATTAATATCCTGAAGACCCTTTATTAGCTTTTTTGCCATTCTTTGTACTCGCTCTATTTCCAGTAACGCGTGGGATGAGCTTAGGACGTTCAGTGCTGCAATACACCTGAAGGTTAACAGCAGCTGTTTCTCTATGGGGATCCTTGAAAAAGTCACGTGTCAGTGATGTAACGCGTGGGAGGAGCTTAGGACGTTCAGTGCTGCAATACACCTGAAGGTTAACAGCAGCTGTTTCTCTATGGGAAACCTCGTCCACAGCGGCTGACTGCAATCTGCTTATTTGAATGCTTCTAATAGACCGGGAGTTTGTGAGTGTATCTTTCGTCCCTGTTTTGCTTATGTACTATCTAGTAAGTTCACTGCACAATGATCTATTTTTTCTTTGCTTGCTTTGCATAAAACCTTTATCCTGAGAGCCGAATCACCAGCAGTGTAAATGCTGAAGTGGGATACAAGAAAAACTAAATATCCTGGTACAAACGATCTAATCCAGTGAGTCAATCAATCTGGATTAAGGGAAGGAACTGTTTAATTATTTTTACTTTCTCCCACCATTTATCTCTGCCTGGACATTGTATTTAGAGTGTCATTATTATTTTATTTATACTCACCGTCACATCACCAATTTGAAGATTTATTTTGGCAATTTTAACACATGTATTAGCACCATAATTATTAATTTATTTTATTCACATGTATGCATTTTTTATTCCTGGATTTAAGCTTAGTCGCAGCAGCATATTGTGCACTATTTATTTAAAGCGCATCAATTTTATACTTAGTACTATTTCCAGTACATCCTTCCTGAGGACTTGTGCCCAGAACTGGACAGCGAACTCTAGAAGCGGCCAGACCAGAGCCTTGTAGAGTGGGAGAATTATCGCTATCCTTGAAGTTAATCCCTTTTTTAATGCATGCCAATATTCTGTTTGCTTTGTTAGCAGCAGCTTGGCATTGTATGCCATTGCTAAGCCTATCATCCACTAGGACCCCCAGGTCCTTTTCCATTCCCCCAGAGGTTCTCCCCCCAGTGTATAGATTGCATTCATATTCATATTTTTGCCACCCAAATGCATTATTTTACATTTTTCTACATTAAACCTCATTTGCCATGTAGTTGCCCACCCCATTAACTTGTTCAGATCTTCTTGCAAGGTTTCCACATCCTGTGGAGAAGTTATTGCCCTGTGTAGCTTAGTATCGTCTGCAAATACAGAGATTGAACTGTTTACCCCATCCTCCAGGTCGTTTATGAACAAATTAAATAGGAATGGTCCCAGCACAGAACCCTGTGGGACCCTACTACCCACCCCTGACCATTCTGAGTATTCCCCATTTGTCACCACTACCACTACTAAAATCTTGTATATAGTCCCTTATCATCCCTTCCAAAAGCTTGCATACTATTACTGTTAGGCTACCTGGTCTGTAATTTCCAGAGATGTTATTTGGGCACTTTTTAAATATTGGTGTTACATTGGCTTTTCTCCTATCCACTGGTACTATTCCAGTCAGTAGACTGTCAGTAAAAATTAGAAACAATGGTCTGGCAATTACTTGACTGAGTTCCCTAAGTACCCTCGGGTGCTAGCCATCCAGTCCTGGTGACTGGATGTCCTGGTGACTTTTTAATGTTAAGTTTCTCAAGTCTAATTATAATTCTATCCTCTGTTAGCCATGAGGGTGCTTCCTGTGATATGTCATGGAGATAAACACTGCAGTTTTAGTTACTAAACCCCCCCTCGTGAAGACTGAGGAGAAGAATAAATTCAATACCTTCGCAATCTCCCCATCCTTTGTAACCAGATGTCCTTCCTCATTCTTTATGGGGCCAATATGGTTTGTTCTCCCTTTTTTACTGTTTATATACTTAAAGAATTTCTTAGGATTTTTTTTGCACTCCTCCGCTATGTGTCTTTTGTGTTCTATCGTAGCCGCCCTAATTACAACCTAACATTTCTTGTTGCATTCTTTATGAAGTCTGAATGCTGATGATAATCCCTCAACCTTGTATTTTTGAAGGCCTTCTCCTTTGCTTTTATATGTATTTTTACATTGAAGTTAAGCCACCCAGGACTTTTGTTCCCTTTTTTAAATATATTACCCAATGGGATGAACTGGCTAATGCCTTATTTAATATGCTCTTAAGGGTAAACCCATCTCTCCTCCGTGTTCTTTGTTCCTAAAATTTTATCCCAATTTATGCCTTCTAGCAAGGTTCGTAGTTTAGGGAAGTTGGCTCTTTTGAAATTCAGTGTCTTTTATTCCCCTTATGTTTCCTATTTGTGTGATTTATACTGAAGCCAATTGACCTGTGATCACTGTTTCCTACAGTACCTGACCGCGAGATTGTGTTTCCAGCGCGATAGCATCGCGCTGCTTCTCGGCGACAGGGTACTGTGAATGTCGCGCTGGCTCGCTCATCGGGAAAGGAAAACTTTGTCTTCCTCCCGCGATGAGTGACAGGCAGCGCTGACAGCTGTCTGGTATGAATCCTGAGGCGGGAACACCGCGCCAAATTTTCAATGAAAAAACCGGCGTGGGTTCCCCCCTCGGAGGCATACCAGGCCCTTGGGTCTGGCATGGATTGTAAGGGGAACCCCCTATGCCGAAAAAATCGGCGTGGGGGTCCCCCCCAAATCCATACCAGACCCTTATCCGAGCACGCAGCCCGGCCGGCCAGGAAAGGGGGTGGGGACGAGCGAGCGCCCCCCCCCCTCCTGAGCCGTACCAGGCCGCATGCCCTCAACATGGGGGGGGGTGCCTTGGGGGAGGGGGGCGCCCTGCGGCCCCCCCACCCCAAAGCACCTTGTCCCCATGTTGATGAGGACAAGGGCCTCTTCCCGACAACCCTGGCCGTTGGTTGTCGGGGTCTGCGGGCGGGGGGCTTATCGGAATCCGGGAGCCCCCCTTAATAAGGGGGCCCCCAGATGCCGGCCCCCCACCCTGTGGGGGGAGACCCCCGAAGTCGGAAGAAGTCGGAAGAAGACCCCCAGAGCTGACTAATAAATGACTCTTAAAACCTGTGTAGTGTGTTTTTTTTTCTATTGACACTTTCCCCTAGATGAATGGGTAGGGGTACCATGTACCCCAAACTCATTCACACAGGGTGGGGGGCCGGCATCTGGGGGCCCCCTTATTAAGGGGGGCTCCCGGATTCCGATAAGCCCCCCGCCCGCAGACCCCGACAACCAACGGCCAGGGTTGTCGGGAAGAGGCCCTTGTCCTCATCAACATGGGGACAAGGTGCTTTGGGGTGGGGGGGCCGCAGGGCGCCCCCCTCCCCCAAGGCACTCCCCCATGTTGAGGGCATGCGGCCTGGTACGGCTCAGGAGGGGGGGGGGGCGCTCGCTCGTCCCCACCCCCTTTCCTGGCCGGCCGGGCTGCGTGCTCGGATAAGGGTCTGGTATGGATTTGGGGGGGACCCCCACGCCGATTTTTTCGGCATAGGGGGTTCCCCTTACAATCCATGCCAGACCCAAGGGCCTGGTATGCCTCCGAGGGGGGAACCCACGCCGGTTTTTTCATTGAAAATTTGGCGCGGTGTTCCCGCCTCAGGATTCATACCAGACAGCTGTCAGCGCTGCCTGTCACTCATCGCGGGAGGAAGACAAAGTTTTCCTTTCCCGATGAGTGAGCCATCTCGGCGCTGGCTCCTGCGACGGGGCTCGTAGGTGTCAAATCTCGCCGAGAAGTGCGGCGAGATTGACACAATATCGCGGTCACCTACTGTAAATTGCCATGGATTTCCACATTCGTGATCAGGTCTGTATTGTTGGTAATCAGTAGATCTAGTAACGCTTTATTTCTAGTTGGTTAGTCTACCATCTGACCCATGAAATTGTCCTGCAAGACATTTAGGAACTGGCGAGCCTTAGAAAAATGCGTGGTTCCCTCCACCCAGTCTATGTCTGGATAATTAAAATCTCCCATTATGATAACACTTCCCATCCTTGCTGATAATCCAAATTGTGATAGGAGGTCCATATCCCTCTCCTCCCTCAGATTCGGGGGCCTATAGCATGCTCAAAGTATTGTTTTCCCCTTAGCTTCACCCCTTTGGAGCTCTACCCATAAGGATTCCACATCCTCCCTAGCTCACATTCACTTGTACATTATTCTTGATATATAGACATACCCCTCCCCCCTTTTTACCCTCTCTATCCCTGCGATAAAGGGTATACCCTTGAATGGTTGCCAGCCAATCATGACAGCTGTTGAACCAGGTCTCTGAAATTCACACAAAATTCAAATCCTTCTCATACAACAGTATCTCTAGTTCACCCATCTTGTCCACCAGGCTCCTGGCATTGGTGAACATGCTACTTAGTTTAGACCGGTCGCATACTATCCTCTTATTGGGTGTTCCGAGATTGCAACTAGGACTTGTTACTATACCTACCTTGGGTTTTTGTGCTTTAGTCAACCTTCCACTACTGTCCCCAATACTACTCTCTGGAATATGTTCTGCGCTGACTATCTCTACCTCTGGACCCTCCCCCTCATCCCCTAGTTTAAAAACCCCTCTAACTTTTTGGCTTTACTCCCAGCAGATCTGCACCCTTCTTATTTAGGTGCAGTCTGTCCCTTCTATAGTACTGGTGACCGACTGAGAAGTAGGCCCAATCCTCCAGGAACCCAAACCCCTCCTTACTATATCAGCTCCTCAGCCACATGTTTACTTTCCTAATCTCCCTCTGCCTTTTTGGTGTGGCTCTAGGTACCGGTAGTATTCCTGGGAATACTACCTTGGAGGTCCTTTTCCTCAATTTAGCTCCCAAGTTCCTAAAATCTTTCTTTAGGACACTCCATCTGCCTCTGACTTTGTCATTGGTGCCAACGTGCACCATGACAGTTGGGTCTTCCCCAGCCCCTCCCAGTAATCTGTCCACCAGATCCGTGATGTGCCGAGCGCTCAGTAGACAACATACAGTTTGGCGCTTCAGGTCTTTGTCACAGATTGCCCTCTCTGCCCTTCTAAGAATTGAATCCCCTACCACCAGAATCTGTGTATTCTTTCCCTTCGCTTCCCACTCACTCTCACTGGGGGTGTTCTTCCCCTGGCAGCTAGGAGAGTCCCTCAGCTCCAGCAGTGCTGGTCCCTGACTGGTTTCACCAATGTCACTCAATTGAGCGTACTTATTGGGATGCTCCAGCCCTGGATCAGCCTCCCTGGCACTTCTCCCTCTGTCCTTCCTGACTGTCACCCATCTACTCTTTCCTGGTGCCTGTACCTCTTTGTCTCCAAACGCCTCTGTGCTGGCCCCTACGGGGACCTGCCGGGTACATTCCAGACTCTCCTTTAATATGGAGGGTCTTCTCAGTGTTGACAGTTGCTTCCATTGATTCAGAACCTGGGCTTTCAGGGAAACAATGTGCTTACATTTTGCAGAGCAGTATTCGCCCTCCATCAGATAATCAAAGAACGCATACATGCCGCAAGATGTACACCGAGTCACATCTCCACACCCGCTGGGCATCATACCTACCAATTTAATGAGGATTTGGGATTATACTCTGTCCAAATTACCTAACAACTAGCTTCCTTACACTAATACTCAACAATACACTACACAATGATGTACCCCAAGGTTCCGTTTTTTGTTCGTTGGTAAGAATAACCAAAATCAGTGTATATTATTTGGTCTTTGTGAAGGTTATAGAATCTACAAGCTATGGTGCCAATCATTGATATTTGATCACATCTGATGTACTGATGGCATATATCATTTATTGAGACACTAACAAGCCAGGAAAGTACAAATACCCCCAAAAATGACCCCTTTTTGGAAAGTAGACATTTAAAGGTATTTAGTAAGAGGCATGTTGGGTTTTTTTAAGTTGTAATTTTTCCAACAATTCTTTGCAAAATGAGGATTTTTTTCCACAAAATTGTCATATTAACAAATTGTTTTTCTCACATGGCATATGCATAGTTGCAACTACACCCCAAAACACATTTTACTACTCCTCCTGAGTATGGCGATACCACATGTGGGAGACTTTTTCTCAGCCTAGCCACATAGAGAGGACCAACATGCAGGGAGCACCGTTCCAACGGTGTTCTAGGGACATAAAATACACATCTAATTTCTTGACTACCTTATACACTTTTGAAGGCCCTGGAGCACCAGGACAATGGAAACATCCACAAAATGACTCCATTTTGGAAAGCAAACACCCCAATGTATTTTCTATGAGGCATAATGAGTCTTTTTAAAGTAATTTTTTTCTACATTTTTTTGGAAAATGTAAAAAGAAAATAAACTAATTTTTTATGCATTTCTTTTACACATTTTCATAGCACTGATGGGCGCTGATGAGGATTCACTGATAGGGTGGCACCGATGAGCACTACTGGGCACAGATGAGCACTAATAGGGCACTGTAGTGGCACTGATGAGCACTAATAGGGCATTGTAGTGGCACCGATGAGCACTGTAGTGGCACTGATGAGCACTCACTGATGGCACTGTAGGTCACTGATGAGAACTGATAAGAACTCACTGATAAGCACTCACTGATGGCCACTGTAAGGCACTGATGAGCACTGTAGTGCCACTGTAGGGCAATGATGAACACTAGGGATGAGCTTCGAGTTCGAGTCGAACCTATATTCGACTCGAACATCGCCTGTTCGATTGTTCGTCAAATTGCGAAGGTTATGGGCCGTTCAAGCCAAATTAGAGTGGCGTGTCATGGTCCATAATTCACTGCGGCATCGCAGTGCATTGCTGGCTGATGATTGGCAAAGCATGCACTAGGATCCACATGCTTGGCCAATCACAGCGCCATCTTAACAGAGAGCCGTAATTGGAAAAAGCCAGTGTGGCTTTGGCCAATTATGGCTCAGGGGGTTTAGTACAAGCCCCACACTATATAAGGCTGCCTGTGTGGCGGCCTTGTGTAGTGTGTTGCAGCGGTGGAGAGAGATAGACAGAGAGACAGTGTCATTTGATTTAAGCTGGATAGAGTAGGCAGGTGAGTCAGTTAGCTGCACTTACAGTGTATTGTGTATATATATATATACACTGTATTCAGTTTAGCTAGATCGGTTCCTGTTATTCTCTTCCTAATATACTGACAGGCAGGCAGGTGTTTTTACAGTATGTACAGTTAGTGTACTGTGTCCTTTGCACAGTGTGTACCTAAAGCTACCTGAAGAAAATTGCTGGTGTTCTGATCCTATTAATACTACAGGCAGGCAGCTGCAGTATTTACAGTTAGTGTACTGTGTCCTCTGCACAGTGTGCACCTAAAGCTACCTGAAGACAATTGCTGGTGTTCTGATCCTATTAATACCACAGGCAGGCATCTGCAGTATTTGCAGTTAGTGTACTGTGTCCTCTGCACAGTGTGCACCTAAAGCTACCTGAAGACAATTGCTGGTGTTCTGATCCTATTAATGCCACAGGCAGGCATCTGCAGTATTTACAGTTAGTGTACTGTGTCCTTTGCACAGTGTGCACCTAAATCTACCTGAAGACAATTGCTGGTGTTCTGATCCTATTAATACCACAGGCAGGCAGCTGCAGCATTTACAGTTAGTGTACTGTGTCCTCTGCACAGTGTGCACCTAAAGCTACCTGAAGACAATTGCTGGTGTTCTGATCCTATTAATACCACAGGCAGGCATCTGCAGTATTTACAGTTAGTGTACTGTGTCCTCTGCACAGTGTGCACCTAAATCTACCTGAAGACAATTGCTGGTGTTCTGATCCTATTAATACCACAGGCAGGCAGCTGCAGTATTTACAGTTAGTGTACTGTGTCCTCTGCACAGTGTGCACCTAAAGCTACCTGAAGACAATTGCTGGTGTTCTGATCCTATTAATACCACAGGCAGGCATCTGCAGTATTTACAGTTAGTGTACTGTGTCCTCTGCACAGTGTGCACCTAAAGCTACCTGAAGACAATTGCTGGTGTTCTGATCTCACCGCTGCTATTTGCAACATATGTCTCAAGCGTATGTTGCGTGGCCAAAACATCACCCACTTGGGCACCACATGCTTGACCAGACATATGTTGACCTACCATGCAATTCGTTGGCAAGTGTACCTAAAAGACCCACACCAAAGAACAAAGCAGACCTCTCCTTGCTCCTCATCAGCTGGGATCTCCAACCCCACTATACCTTCAGTCCTCTCTGAAACCTGCACTGAGAGGAATGAAGGTGTTGAATTAGGTGTGTCACAGCCAAGTACTTGCGGGCAATCTGCTATCAGTACACCAATGTCAGATTGTACCAGGCAAATTTCCCTGCTCCAGCTGCTTCACCGCCGAAAGAAGTTCGCTCCCAGCCATCCACATGCCCAGTGGTTGAATGCAAGCTTGGCTAAATTGCTAGAACTTCAACTGCTGCCTTTTCAGTTGGTAGACTCTGCCCCCTTCCGTGAATTTGTGGAATGTATGGTTCCTCAGTGGCAGGTTCCCAAACGCCACTTTTTCTCACGGAAGGCGATTCCAGCTCTCTACCAGCATGTGGAAGGCAATATCTTGGCCTCGCTTGACAGGGTGGTCAGCGGTAAGGTGCATATTACCGCTGACTCATGGTCCAGCAGGCATGGACAGGGACGTTACCTATCTTTCACCGTGCACTGGGTGACTCCTCTGGCAGCTGGGAAGGATGCAGGACAGGGTGTAGTAGTGTTGGAGGTTGTTCCCGCACCACGCCTCCAAAATTCTACTAGTGGTGATTTTGCCACACCTCTTTCCTCCACCCCCTCCTCTTCTTCTTCCTCCATGGCCTCTTCCTGTGATGATTTGTCCTCAGAACCAGCAGTGCTCCTTAGGTGTTCAAGGGTCTACACAAGCACGCAGGCAAAAAGATGTCATGCGGTGCTTGAGCTGGTGTGCTTGGGGGACAGGAGCCACACTGGGGCAGAGATCCTGTCAGCTCTGCAGGGGCAGTTTCAGAGGTGGTTGAAGCCACGCCAGCTTTTGCCAGGAATGGTGGTTTGCGACAATGGCACCAACCTCCTCTCCGCCCTTCGACAGGGACAACTGACCCATGTGCCCTGTTTGGCTCACGTCCTTAACTTGGTGGTGCAGGGTTTCTTGGACAGGTACCCAGGCTTACAGGATGTCCTGAGGCAGGCCAGGAAAGTCTGTGTGCATTTCCGCAGGTCATATAATGCCAGTGCTTGGCTGGCTGACCTCCAAAGGGAATTTACCCTGCCCAAGAACCACCTAATCTGTGACATGCCCACCAGGGGAAACTCAATGTTGACCATGCTGCAGCAGCTGCACATGCAGCAGAGGGCCATCAATGAGTACCTGTGTGACTATGGCACCAGGACAGGGTCAGGGGAGCCTGTTTTTTTTTCCCCACGCCAGTGGGCCATGATCAGGGATGCATGCACTGTCCTGTCACCATTTGAGGAGGCCACGAGGATGGTGAGCAGTGACAGTGCATGCATCAGTGACACTGTCCCCCTTGTCCACCTGTTGGAGCACACTCTGCATGGAATAATGGACAGGGCACTTGAGGCAGAACAGAGGCAGGAAGAGGAGGACTTCCTTACCTCTCAAGGCCCCCTTTATCCAGACAGTGTTCCGGCATGCCCGCCGATCACACAGGAAGAGGATGAGGAAGAGGAGGATGATTGTGTCAGCATGGAGGTGGAGCCTGGCACTCAGCATCAGCAGCAGTCTTCAAGGGATCCCATCATTCCCCAGAAGCACTCCCCATCAGTCTCCTCCCCTCTTCTGAGTATACAAATTGATCCCAGTCTGCCCATGTTCTAGTGTATTGCTTTTTTATGTCTTGTGCTGACAATACAAGATCATCCATAACCCCCGTGTTTCTTACCCTATTTAGCCACTGAGTGATGGGAGGAGGTTTAGGATCCCTCCAGCTTAGAGTAATACAGGCTTTAGCTACAATGACCATGTGACATAACACAGATTTTTTATATACCTGCCGGGGGTTTTTTGAACAATGAAGCAGAAAGAATGCGGGGTCATCTGGTATTAGAAAGGCTGTAAACTTTTGAGATATCCTCTGTACCTCCAGCCAGTATTGTCTAATCTTAGGACAGGACCAAAATATGTGTAATAGTGTCCCCCGATCCTCACTACATCTCCAACAACGGTCTGAGGCCTCTGGAGAAATTTTACTTAGCCTTGGCGGGGTGTAATACCATTGTGTCAGTAATTTATAATTAGATTCCTGAATCCGTGTGCATATTGATGAGTTCAGCGAAAGATAGATAATATTCTGTCGTTGGGCTAGGCTAAAGGTCCTATCCAGATCTCTCTTCCATTTACCAAAGCCTGGCATCACAAAATCTTCAGGGCATGCTAAGCAGAGCATATATCTTTGAAATCATCTGAGAGAGGGGTTCGTCTCCATCGCAGTATGACTCAAACAAAGTTAGTTGACGCTGATAATTTATCGGTGGTCCTAGGGACCTAAGGAAGTGACATAGCTGCAACGCCTGCCAGAGATTTATTTCATACCGGCCCCCTGGGTGCATCAATGTGGCCACCGTGGGCCAATTCTCAAGATCCAGAAAGTGCGATGCCTGAAAACAGCCCCTCTCTATTAAAGCGGGAGTCCGGCGACCAATCTTTTTTTTTTTTTTTTAGGTAATTGAGACACTTTGCTAACCCCAAAATAATACTCACAGTTTGGGTGTAATATTTCCGCCTCTGTCTGTTTTTGTACTGAAGAATAACTTAAAAAATGAATCGCTGCCTGTTTCCATCTTGCATGTGGGCATGTGAAGCCCACAAGCATTGATTTCCTGGATGCGGTGAATGCTGTTCATTCACAGCTTGTTCACACGCATGATCATTGCTTCCGCACTGAATCTTGGGAAGCCTGACACTAAGCTCCCAGGAGACAGTGTGGCGCTGGGGAAAGGCAATAAACTCGCCTACTCCCATGGGAGGAGAGACAGGAAGTGCCACAATAAAGTACAGTATAAAGGTAATTACAGCGATAAAAAAAAATTTCGTGTGGCATTTGAACATCTATGCAATTAACTGAAGGGGGTAAGATTAAGTTAAAAATGTAAGTGGAACCCCGCTTTAAATTCTTAAACGCCCCTAATTCTATGCCTGGGGGGAAACTAGGGTTTCCCAATATTGGGAACAAGGGTGATTGTATCGTGGAAAATTTAGGGTGGAAAATTTAGGGTTCCGACAGAGCCCAGATCCCATTCGCAGTGTAGGGCCTATAATAGGATGTGTTTTAAGAGGGACGGGTAGGTCTCTATGCATAGGTGCTCTATGCAAAGGTATCGGACTAGATTGTTGTTCTATGTCTATCCAAAGTTTAAATTCCGTATGTCTGCACCAGTCGATCATTCTGCCCAGATGGGCCGCTTGATAATATTTAAATGCCTCTGGGGCAGCTACACCGCCAAAGCACTTCGGTAACGTCAAAAGACATCTACTAATCCTGGGACGTTTATTCGCCCATATAAATTTAGTAAAGAGAGTGCGGATTTGACGAAAAAAACTGCTGGAATAACAATAGGTAATGCCTGAAAAAGGTATAAAAATTTTGGCATGATACTCATTTTAATGATATTACATCGGTCAAACCATGAGTGTAGCCCCTGATTCCATTTATCCAATGAAGATCGTACTGCGTTATATAATGGTGAGAAGTTTACCGCAAAAGTATTGCTTAGGTTTGGTGATATATATGTACCCAAGTACTTTAACGCTGATGTCACCCATTTGAATTTAAATTGGGTTGTATAATACCACAATCTGATTGAGGAAGTGCCACTCCCATAGCTTCCAATTTGGTGAAATGTATTTTTAGATTTGAAAGAGCTCCACAGCCTTCAAACTCCTTCAAAAGGTTAGGCAATGAAATGTGTGGATTAGACATAGAAAACAACAAATCGTCTGCATAGGCTGAGACTTTGTAATTGTTATCTCCTATCTGTAGCTCCAAGATATCTGGGTTTTGCCGAATCTAGTTTAATAATGGCTCCAGGGAGAGCGCAAACAACAGGGGGGACAGAGGGCATCCCTGCCGTGTTCCATTTGAGATCCTGAAAGGTTTTGAGAACACTCCATTTATTTTAACCGACGCCTGTGGAGCAATATAGACCTTAGCAATCCATTGCAGCATACGGTCTCCGAGTCCCATGTGCCTCAGGAACGAAAACATAAAATTCCAGTTTACTCTATAGAATGCTTTTTCTGCGTCGGTGCTCAGAAAGACGCACGGGGTATTTGTCTTATTAGCGTGGTGGATCAAGTTAAGCACCTTGATGGTGTTGTCTCTTGCTTCACGAGAGGGGATAAACCCTACTTGATCTAAATGGATTAACTGAGTAAGCTGAGGTTGAATACGGGAGGCTAGTAATTTAGTAAAAAGCTTTAAATCTACATTTAATAGCGAAATTGGACGATAACTTCCACATTCTGAGGGATCTTTCCCCTCCTTTGGAATAACGGAAATATACACCAGAAGTGCATCCGGGTGCAGTATGGTCATCTGGCCTAGCACATTGAACATCTTTATCATGTGCGCACCCAACACAGAAAGATAATTTTATAGTACTGTATGGTAAATCCATCTGGGCCTGGTGTCTTCCCAGATTTAACCATTTTTATCACCGTAGTCAACTCCTCTATAGTAATAGGGGCTTCTAAACTGCTACATACCAGAGAGGGGAGTCGAGAGAGACATGATGAGGAAAGGTATTCTTCCAGAACAGAAGGAGAAGAGGATGGTGGTGTCAAATTATATAAGGAAGAATACAATTCTCCAAACGTCTTGGCAATATCTTTTTGGCAAGCGCAATTAGTTGACCATCCCTTCCTTTTATGTGAGGTATATCTGTTGTCGAACTCCTTTCCTTAAGCTTCCCCACCAGCAATTTACTGCATTTATCTCCCAGTTCATATGTCACCTTCCTACTGGACTGTATTGCTGCTTTAGCTTTAAAACAAAGGAGATCTGTTATTTGTCACCTCAAATGAGCCAGATCATTCCCTGCAGAGGGCTCCTGTGTTCTCTTATGTTGTAATTCAAGGACCTGTATAACCCCCAGTAATTTTGTTATCTATACTTCTCGTGCTTTCTTCAATCGGTATCCATGTTTGATCAAAATCTCCCACTATTAGTGCCTTATGTGCCTCCCATACCATGCCGGGTCGCTCCTCGGCGTGTTGTTCGTCCCAAAGTATGCTGTAAGTTCTTTTGCCACATCATCCCAAATTTCAGGATTTTGTAGCAAACTCTCATTAAGACGCCAGCGCCACTCCGGGGAGCCAGCCGAGCCAGGTAGGGAAAGGCAGATCGTCACCGGGGCATGATCTGACCACGTTATATTTCCAATGGAAACATCCCGTACTGATGTGGGTTAGAAAAAAATATATAATCTCTTTCCCCTGCGTGAAGGATTTGTCAAGCATCTACCAGCTGCAATTCATATAGTTTCCTCAGGGTACGCTTTCTGACACTGCCTGGGACCAATGAAGTCCCTACGGAAGTGTCTATTCTAGGGTCAAGGGGGATATTAAAATCCCCCCCAGGATCAGTTTACCTTCTGCAAATTCTGCTAGCTTTGGTAGAACTTTGTTCAAAAAAGAGTCTTGACGTAGATTTGGTGAATATACAGTAGCCGGGTGTCACCTTGATGCCATCGAGGTATGCCATCGAGGGTGAAAAAAAAAAAAACTAGGAAGGCTAGTGATGTGTGATGGTGAAAAAAAAAATCCTGTGCAAGGTGAAATACACTAATACAATTTTAATAATCATAGTTGCCTTTCGGTACACTATTATTTATGATGTGTGTCCCGCATGGAGCGCCACGTCTCTCTTGTCACCTTTGGGCTGGTCCCTCTTTTCCACTCGGCTTCCCGGCACGGTGGGGAGATGCGGCTACCTGGCATCTCCCCACACATGTGCTTCCACGGTGGGACCCATTCCTGTTTGGGCCACTGGAGGGAGCTCCTCTCAGTGCCGGCGGTGTTCCTGGATCACCGCCGGACGTTTAGGGGTTTCGCGCATGCGAGGTTTGACCTGCGCATGCGTGAAACGTCATGACATCATGCATATTGCGTCGGGGCTGATGGCTGTTGCCGGGGCATCGCCTTCCGGAACGCCAAGGGGGCCACGTCAACACTGCTAATTTTGCGGTCGGGTCTCCAGTTGCAGGGGGAGGATTTGGGGTAGAGATGAGCACCTGTGACTAATAGGTATTTAATTCTATTAAATAAAGGTGCAGCTTCCTGAGGATCTTTAGGTGATCTCTAGATTGCTACCAACACATGTAGGAAGGGTCGGAACCAACAAGTAAGTGCTAGTACTGGATATGTCCTGCCAGCTGCAGCTCATAGCATGGAATATATTCATATATTCATATACTCTTCATGATTTAGGTTTCCCAATATACTTATTATATTGCATCTTATACACATAGTCTAATAACAAGTAACAATAATATTATTTCCACCACTTGTTTATAACACATTCCTTTATTAGGCACTTCACACTATTTCACCTCGCACAGGATTTTTTTTTTTCACCATCACACATCACTAGCCTTCTTAGTTTTTTTTTTCCCCTATTCACATGTTTGGCACCTTTTTACACGTTTTTGTTTTGTTTTTGGCACATATCAATAACACTTGATTTATGCTACATTTCAACACATAGAGCCCATGTTTCTGGCACATATCAATAACATTTCATTTATGCCATATTTTCTTACATAGATACCATCACCTAGTTTTTTTTTTCACACACTACCTCACCACTCAATATCATTACCTTTTGTAAGGTGATGTATGAGGATATAGAGTTTGTTTTAAAGTGATTTTTCTCATTAAGTACTCTATACACTTAGTCCAACCTATCATATATTCACATATTACAATTTAAAACCGAAAATTACTAAAATATGAACAAAGGGACAATATTAGTTGAGACCTCCCTATTAATCGTTTTGAATATTAAGCAGTCTGGCCATATAGGACAATACAGAACACTCACCCGACATCCGCTGACCACATACAAATTTTTATAAATATCAAATTACAGGTGTCTCGCCCTACACCTTCCCCACTGGGTCCAAATGCATGGCTCCTTGCAAGCCCCGTGGACTATAGACACACCCAGAGGGGACAGAGGGAATGAGCAATCAATGTGGGACCACCACACGCAACGGTTTTTATTAATTCTAACTATGCGACACAGGCCCACCTTCCCATCCCCAAATGGTAAGTACTTCACCATATGTATGGAGATGTACTTTCAAAACTTTTAAAATATCATGAAATGATCTATCATGTTTTGTATATTGTAGAAAATCCTTAATGGAACTTTTTGTTGTATCTCTTTAGAATTTAAAACCCCCCCGAAGAAGACCAGAAGAGGAAAAAGGGTCGAAATACATGGGGATTCATATGTCTAGTATTGATACAATGTAATTGTTCAATTAGAACTTTTTTAATGAATTGATTGCCATGGGAGATGGTCCTTTGTTGTTGCTTCTGTCGACTACTGGAAATTTTATGTGATATTGATTGTATCTATGTAATACATTCTATGTCTGAATTAAATCATATTTTTACTAAACATGGTTTCAGAAATATTTTGCTGCTTAAAAGCCCCCTGGGGAAACTTTTCCACTAATTTTGCAATCCCCCAAAAATCCCTACCAGACCCTTATCTGTGCACGCAACCTGGCAGGCCGCAGGAAAGGAGGGGGGATGAGAGAGCGCCCCCCTCAACATTGGGAGGGTGCTTTGGACTAGCGGCCCCCCAAAGCACCTTGTCTCCATGTTGATGAGAACAAGGGCCTCATCTCCACAACCCTTGGCCGGTGGTTGTGGGGGTCTGTGGGCAGGGGGCTTATCGAAACATGGAAGCCCTCTTTAACAAGGGGACCCCCAGATCCCGCCCCCGTGTGAAATGGTAATGGGGTACAAAAGTACCCCTACCATTTCACAAAAAAGTGTCAAAAATGTTAAAAATGTCACCAGGTGGCCCTGCCCCCCATTATTTAAGAAGTGTCAGAAGAAGAGAAGCATCACACAGTGGGAGCCTCCCATGGATGCGGAGCGGCCCAAGAATGAAGCGGAGAAGAAGACGCCGTGGAGGAAGATGCCGGGCGAGAACACCGGAGCATGAAGCAGAGGATCGGAGCAAGAACCAGAGGAAGAAGAAGATGAAGGAAGAAACCTAAGAAAGAAGGAAGGAAGGAAGAAGACCCGAAGATGGAAAGAAGAAGACTTTAACTAAAGGAATTGTCAAAAACTGTCTCTTGTCATTTTTAAAATTTTTGACACTTTTTTTGTGAAATGGTAGGGGTACTTTTGTACCCCATTACCATATCACACGGGGGGGCCGGGATCTGAGGGTCCCCTTGTTAAAGGGGGCTTCCAGATTCCAATAAGCCCCCCGCCCGCAGACCCCCACAACCACCGGCCAAAGGGTTGTGGGGATGAGGCCCTTGTCCTCATCAACATGGGGACAAGGTGCTTTGGGGGGCCGCTAGTCCAAAGCACTCTCCCAATGTTGAGGGCATGTGGCCTGGTACGGTTCAGGAGGGAGGGGGGCTGCTCTCTCGTCCCCTCTCTTTTCCTGCGACCTGCCAGGTTGCATGCTTGGATAAGGGTCTGGTATGGATTTTTGAGAGGACCCCACGCCATTTTTTTAAAAAATTTTGGCGCGGGGTTCCCCTTAATATCCATATAAGACCTGAAGGGCCTGGTATGGAATTTAGGGGGACCCCCACGCCATTTTTTTTTAAATCTGGGTTTGGGGTTCCCCAGTGGGGAAATTCCATGCCGTTTTATCAATGAACTTTTATGTGTATTTTCAGACCGACAATTCATTATAGCCGTGAGCAATTTTAAATTACTTTTTTCCTTTGAAATGTAATTTTGCTGTCAGACTGTTCTAAACACGGGAAACATGCGCCGCTTTACAGGTATACTATAGACACTCCCCAGGTACGAAATTTAAAGGAATATTACACTTTTATTGTTTCACGTTAAGCATTATTAAAATCACTGCTCCCGAAAAAACTTTTAAAACTTTTTTTTGCATTGATCCATGTCCCCTGGGGCAGGACCCAGGTCCCCAAACACTTTTTATGACAATACCATGCATATAAGCGTTTAAAATTAGCACTTTTGATTTCTCCCATAGACTTTTAAAGGGTGTTCCGCGGCTTTTGAATTTTCCGTGAACACCCCAAATTGTTCGCTGTTGGGCGAACTGGCGAACAGCCGATGTTCGAGTCAAACATGAATTTGACTCAAACTCAAATCTCATCCCTAATCCACGTATTTGTGGTATCAAGGGGAGGAATCATTATTGGCTGGCAACCCTCCTTGATTCACGTTACAAGGGTAAGGTTGCGGACCTTATCTTGCCGTCACAGAGGGAGCAGGGGATGAAATATCTTCGGGAGGCCTTGCAGAAAGGTTTGTCCAACGCGTTTCCAGTACCTGGGAGGTTACAATTTCCTGGTCCTCCTGGACAATGTATTGCTGAGGCTTCGGTCAGTCACAGAAGGAGCTGTGGAGAAGGTGGTCGTCTGACTGATACGTTCAGACAATTTTTTAGTCCGCAGCCCCAAGGTATGATCGGTTCCAGAAATCATCCCCAGCGTCTGTTTTACATGGTGCAGAAATATCTAGGGGCAAGATCAGACTTGGACATCTTTCCCACCGAAAATCCTCTGGGTTACTGGGTCTTGAGGATGGATCACTGGCTTGCACAGTATGCAATTGAGCTACTGGCCTGTCCTGCATCCAACGTTCTTTCGGAACGCACATTCAGTGGTGCTGGAGGCTTTGTAACCGATCAAAGGGTACGCCTGTCCACCGACTCAGTCGATCGACTGACCTTCATAAAAATTAATCATTCCTGGATCACCACCAGCTACCAAGCACCTGATAATAATTTTTTTTTAAATGTCAGATCCCTTCAAGATTGCCTAGGCCGATGCTGAGTGACTATCCTGTTATGCTGAGTGACTATCCTCTTCCTCCTCAATGATCATGCTGATAGCTTGTAAGAACATTTTTGGTTCTGGGCACTGCCACCAATGGCTAAGGCCCAGTTTTTCAGCCCCTGTTTAACAGGGGCGTGTAATTACAATTTTTGATGCAATACTTTGCAGCAGGGCTCATTCCTGCGCTCCAACTAGAGAATCTGTGAGGGGTTGCAGTGTTGTGGGACCAGCACCAGTGCCTAAGGCCCAATTTGTCAGCCCTGTTTAACAGGGGCATGTAATTACAATTTTTGATGCAATATTTTGCAGGAGGGTTCGTTGCTGCGCTCAACTACAGTAAGTGTGAGGGGTTGCAGTGTTGAGGCACCAGCACCAGTGCCCAAGGCCCAATTTTTCAGCTCCTGTTTAATAGGGGTGTATAATTACAATTTTTGATGCAATACTTTGCAGCAGGGCTCATTCCTGCACTTCAACTATAGCATCTGTGAGGGGTTGCAGTGTTGTGGCACCAGTGCCTAAGGCCCAATTTTTCTGCCCCTGTTCAACAGGTGCATGTAATTACAATTTTTGATATAATATTTCACACCAGGGCCTGTTCCAACGCCCACCAAGAGTAACTGTGAGGACTTACAGTGTTGTGGCACCAGCACCACCTCCACCAAAGGCTCAATTTTTCTGGCCCTTTTCAACAATGGCATGCAATTACAATTCTTGATTTAGTATTTCACAACAGGGCCTGTTCCTGCGCCCACCAAGAGTAACTGTGAGGGCTTACAGTGTTGTGGCAACACCAACACCTAAGACCCCAATTTCTGCAGAGTATATAGGGCAGGGCCCTACTTTCAAACATCCAACTTACAAACGACTCCTACTTACAAATGGAAGGAGACAACAGGAAGTGAGATGAAATCTACCCCTAGGAAGGTAAATTCTCTCCTGCAAGAGTTAATATGGGAAAAATGTGTCTCCTCTTCACTGATGCTTTATCACCAATCCTTGTTTCACTAAAAACCCAAAATTTTCAAAAAACATTTGTCATTGGGACAGAAAGTGAGGTGAAATCTTCTGAAGAGGTGCACAGACAGCAAAACAAATTTTACAGGGGTGATAACCCTTCCCCATGTTTTCCAAAAAGCTTAAAAATAGTTTTTTTGGCTGGAGCTACACTTTAAAAATGTACCCGCTCAAAATTACAAACAGATTCTACTTAACAACAAACCTACAGTCCCTGTCTTGTTTGTACTGCCTGTATACTGCTGTTCAGAGTATATAGGGCCTGGGGGCCCCATGCCTTTCCTTTTTTGAATTTAAGTTCCCCTTAATATCCATACAAGACCCAAAGGGCCTGGTAATGGACTGGGGATGGGGGGGTACTCATGCCGTTTGTCTCATTGATTTTCATCCATTTTGCTGGGACCCAACATTACATTAAAGCTGCAAGCAGTTTTAAATGACTTTTATTCCTTTACAAATGTCATTTTGTGCAGGAACTGTTCTAAGCACGGGAAACACACACCACACATACTATAGACACCCCCCAGGTATGCTATTTAAAGGAATATTTAACTTTTTTTTTCACTTTAAGCATCATTAAAATCACTGCTCCCGAAAAAACGTTTGTTTTTAAAACTTTTTTTTGCATTGATACATGTCCTCTGGGGCAGGACCCAGGTCCCCAAACCCTTTTTAGGACAATAACTTGCATATTAGCCTTTAAAATTAGCACTTTTTATTTCAAATGTTCGAGTCCCATAGACTTTAACGGGGTTCTAAAGTTTGCGTGAACCGACCCGGGGGGTGTTTGGCTCATCCCTAATGAACACTGTAGTGGCACTGATGAGCACTGATGAGCACTGTAGGAGCACTGATGAGCACTGTAGTGGCACTGGTGGCACTGATGAACACTGCAGTGGCACTGATGGCACTGTAGGGCACTCAGGATCATGCCAACTCATGCTGCTGAAGTGTTTCTCTCCCCTCTCCTCACACTGATACAGCGTGAGGAGATAATAAACACCGCAGCAGCATGAGATGAGCCGAGCATGATCTGGGTTTGTTGACAAAGTGATCACTCCATCATTGGACAGAGCGCTCACGTGGTAAAGGGCCACTGTGATTGGCACTTTACCCCAATCTTTGATGCGCTGGTTCCCACGGACCTAGTGATCATGGACATTCCTAGATGCCGGATCATATGAAAAAGTAAGCAATGGGCCATGGCATGATATAGTCCCAGAGCTCTGGAACACGACGGGATAGTAAAGCGGTTCACGGTGATACAAGGTGACAGAGAATCACCCCACTGTGGTGGTTCAGCTTCCCAGACACCTGGCTACACGTCCAGAAGGCGAAAAGATGAGCGCCAACCCAATAAGCTGATAGCATACTTCACCCAGCCGCCATGGACAAGATGGCGCCAGTTCTTCAACTCCCATTACAACCTCCAGATCTCCAGCGAAGCAAAAGGACACTGCTTACAAGAATGACCATCACTCTCTAGGGAACTCACAAGTGTCTACCCCTCTCTGCAGAAGTCCTGCAAAGGCATGGCTCAGGATGAAGGACCCGGAGCTACAGCAATGCAAAGTGAGATCTAATACAGTTTCACAAGAGGACACCAGTGAACTTCCTGATTCCATCATAGGTTTCCCCATATTAAATCAACCTGTTCTCGACACAACACTCAAGGACATGCTCATATCTTTAAGGAGCACTATCCACACAGATATGATGGCCTGCATAAGGCAATTCAGCTCTGATCTCACTGCTGTGGAAGATAGGGTAGATCATGTAGAAACAAAAATGGGGGAATATGCAACAACAATAATAGATCTAATTGATGCACATGACACAGTAGAAGAGGAATAAAATTGGATCAAGGACAAAACTGGCAGACCTAGAAGAGGGTTCGAGAAGAAACAATGTTAAGATACGGGGCATTTCTGGGCTCCATATAGGCTCACGATATCCATGCGTGCAACCAGTAGGGCATGGGTAGCAGCGACCAAGATGGGTAGCACTTCTGAGATTTCTCCTCACACACCACTTTTGAAGAATCCTAAATTAATACATTTCTATGAGTTCCCTGATCTGATCACCTGGACTAAATTTGATATTAAGACGCTGAGGGACATAGTGGGTGGTGGGAAACTTTTACAATTTGACACCCTGAAAACTAAGTTTATTCTTCCTAACACTCACTTGTTTCGTTATCTTCAGCTCAGGCATGCATACAATGCCCAGTTTGAAGATATTGGTGTTACCCTGAAAATGAGTGATTTGGAGTTTCTGCTGAGAGAGGACACTTTAGACAAGGCCCTGTCTACAATTTACAAATAAATGTTCAGTGGAGGAGGAGATATCCTTGCAAAGTGTAGGGCGGCGTGGGGTGAGGTGTTCCCCCAGATGGACGGAGATGACTGGGACGATATATGGGACATTCATTTTGCTAGATTGGTCTCTGCCAGGGACCAGCTCATCTAATTTAAATTCCTGCATCGTATTTATCTTACTCTAGCTAGATTGGCTAAGATGTTTCCTACCCAGTCGCCCAGTTGCTGGTGGTGCAGTTCCCTCACTGCTGATTTCATGCATATCTTTTGGAATTGCTCGAGCATCCAAGCTTTTTGGAAGGGGGTCACAGAATGTATAGCTGAAGTAACTGCCATTAATATACAGCCTACGATAGAGGTGTGTCTTTTGGGTTTGGTAGACAATCTAGCCCCAAAGAGAGTAACGCGTACCTTACTGACAATACTAATCTATTACGCTAGGAAAATAATAGTGTTATTATGGAAAAAGCCCAATCCTCCCCCTGTATCAGCATGGAAGGGTGTGGTAAATAGAGCTGCACCTTTTTACAAGGCTACGTATATTAGCAAAGGCATACCACAGAAATTTGACAATGTGTGGGGCAGTTGGATGAATAGCAAAACTATGGTGGCAGATTAAGTGGCACATAATGAAATGCACCTGATGTGAGATTTAACATGTATATAACCATTTGACATATTGAAATGTATTGTTAATTGCTATTAGGGGAAGGGGGCCTTACTATCGTTGTTCCGATCCGGTCATTGAGTGAAGGTCTGGAAGGAGGAGGAGAGAGTCAATGCTGAAGGATGTTAATAGTTCTTTTTTTTGTGTGTGTTGCCCATTGGGTCTTGTGTTTAATTGTAATTGTTATGTTATAAAAGCAATAAACAAAACTTTACAAAAAAAAAAGATAAGGGGCATTTCTGAATCTGTGAAACAGGCTGAGTTGCGATATTTTGTCACCACATTGCTTTCTTGCCCTATGCCAGACCTATATGTTGTATATGTTGTAATATGTTCACCGATTTATGTGGGACATTGTTGTGTGTATGTACACATGCAGTCAATGTTGACCAGGCCAGAATGACAATGACAGAATGGTTGATTTGTCCAACTGAATTTTAACAGCTGAAGACTCTTTGATGTGTTAATCTTATGCAAGTCTATTTGAACATCTCAAAGGGTATTCAGGTGGTATCTGTTAATATAATTACACATATCTAAAGGTGACTTGTTGATGTGGATATGCGGGAGTGCAAATTGGGGTGGTTCACGGCTGTTCACGGCTGGGGGTTGTTGTCTGTTTGAAAGACTAAAGCTAATCAAAGTCCTAAATTGAAACGGCCAATCAAATTGCTCAGCCATTCAATATTTAGTGAATATAACACGGCATTCAGTCTATAGGTTTGTGAGTGAGGCTTGTCTGTGTATGAGGGGAGGCTTGTCTGTTTATGCACACTCAGACCTAAGACATGGGCTTCTGAATTATATCTACTCTGTCGGGTTTTTTTTGTCATCTGTGGACTTTGGACTTTGTTCTGTGTTGGAAGTCAATAAAGTGCATCTCTCTGGAAGAATTGGGTTGCTGCGGAAGAGTACTTACTAATTAATTATCATACCCACTCTACATCATATCACCCAATACATATTCAATACAATATACTCGATCACTACACTATCCTCTATGGAAATTTCCATAGATAGAATCCACCGCATCCCGAAGCCCACATTTATACCAGAATATGTCCCTAGAGATGTTCTACTTTGCATGCTTTTTTATCAAACCAAAGATCGTCTGATGCAACTTACCCAAAAAGTGGAACACCGTACTACTGATTATTCTAAACTCCAATTTTATGTGAACTTATCGCAATACACCTTACAACTCCACAAAAATCTAAACAACATCACCAAAGTATTGCGGAACCATAACATTGGTTACAAGTGGGGATTCCCAACCAAATTAATCATTACCAAGGAAGGATCCACACATGTATTTACCTCTCCTAATAAACGCTTTCGGCTTCTGAAAAACCTGGAAGATTCTTCCTAGTGAACCACCTTCATCCCCTCCACTGCCAGCAGCCCCAGCAGAATCCCACTGGAGTAGCAAGTGAATGATACCTGAAAACCCCCAAAATGTTATTACTTTGCTGCTCTGTCGCCTATACAAGCAGCCTTATTAAAGCATTCTGTCATTTGGAGCTCTACTTCAGAGATTAGCTCCCACATACCTGAGCAGAAATTACCTGCACTTGGGTTATAAATACCCTCCTTTTAATTTTGTTATTCATTTTTTCTCTACTTTGTTATTTTTCCAGAAACTATTGCTGTTACCCTCCTACTCAGGAACTCTAATTCATAAATTACTATGCAAACTTCCAATTTAATCTGTTTTTAAGGATATCATCGCTTCGGGACCACACCAACCTACTCCTCACTGTATGCTCACCATCCGGATCATACATAAGTGCATTCACCATTTGAAATTTATCAGACCGCTTAAAGTGTTTGTTAACCCCCCAAAAAAAAGATCCTGCTCCTTTAAAGCATCTTATATGACACAGTGTTTGTCCTGTGTCATTTTCCCCCCTGTAACACCTAAAACACCTGGCTGATCATGCCAGTTTCTCCCCTCTGTCAACTGACCATGATAATCATGGCTGCAGAGCCCTGACACCATGGTCAGTTTACGTGCCTCCACCATCCGAAGCCCTGCTCTCTGTCTCCTCTCTGCTCCTCTGTCCTTCTCCTCCATCCCCTCCTTCCCTGTCAGCTTGTGACAGTGCCAACCCCCCGCTCCACCTGCTGGAATAACTAACTTTTATGCACCATCTGCACTGGCTCCTATTGCAGTGTCCTTCTCTGTGTGTGATTTATAAAAATAAATGCTGCAAATACCATATTTCAGACCCGAGATCACGATCCCATGACCCGACCAGATCTCTCCTCCTATCCTCCTCCCCTCCTCCTCCCCTCCCGACTGACATCAGTGGGGGAATCTCGGCCCAGCCTGCTGCATCAGCGGAGGAAAGGAGAGACCCGGTCGGTCATGTGATCGTAATCTCCGCTCTGAAATATGGTATTTGCAAGCATTTATTTTTATAAATCACACACAGAGGAGGACACTGCAATAGAAGGCAGTGCGGATCTTGCACAAATTTTAGAGTGGCTTAACAACCACTTTAATATCTACTATGCCGGTTAAAATACTTTCAATGCATGCACATGGATTAAATCATACGGCCAAAAGATCTTCCCTCTGGCGAGAGGCAGCCTCTCTTTGTTGTGGCATTCTGTGCATCCAAGAGACACATTTTCACAAAAACGCATCACCTAAATGATCACATAAAGGTTTTCAACACTTTATCACCTCCAGCATGCAGGCAAAAAAAAGATTGGTCATGATCGCAATTGAGGACTCAATCTACTTGCAACTACACTTAGAATTGTCTGACCCCTCTGGACGCTTCCTTATTATAGTGTGTGATATTAATGCCACCCGATATACACTAGATAATGTTTTTGTCCCCAACAAACACCAAGTTTGCTTCTTGAATGGACTGATGAAGAAAATTCTAAACATCCAAAAAAGACCCTTACCGATATGCAGGGATTTCAATGTTACACCTGACCTACAAATGGATGCCCCATCAGTACCCTCCAAAAGGTCTCTGTCCTTGGCAACTTTTCTATGATCACACGATCTTTACGATGCATGGTGCTGTACCTATGCTAACAAAAAGGACTACTCCTTTTATTTTCATAGACATTGCACCTATAGCAGAATTGACCTGTTTCTGACAGGTAAGTGGCTTCTCCAGAAATTATACAAAATAATATCAATAACATAACATGGTTAGACCATGCTTCTGTTTTATTCATGATTGGGGACTCGTACCCAAAAAACAATGCCTATGTGTGGCGTTCTAACTCTCAAATTATACAAACTCCTTCAACCAAAAAAATTTTGGAAGGCCACCTCTCCGAATATTTCCTGGTCAATTCCTCCTCTACAAATAACCCATTTGTCCAATTAACATTTTTATTGAAAATGTTCTTAAGATACAAACAGTACAAGGATGTGCGTCAATATGAAGAACGGAAGCACATATGGCATAAAGCTTAAAGTAATGACATAAAGCTTGTGGATAAAGTGGTATTAGAGTAGTATGGTATTACAGTGTTGGTAATAGAAAGAAATACAAGGTACCAAATAGAGCATACGATAGGGTAGAGAGCATAAGACCAAGCAGAAAGCATAAGTCATACAGATGGGGTGTGCAGAGTGACAGAATGCCAAACTTTTCAATGTATAGATTTGGCAATCATAAGATTTATAATAGTCTTGGGGGTAGAAAGGAAGCTTTGATAACCCATTTGTGTTGTGGATTGCCCCCATGTATATACGTGGTATATTTATTCAACAAGGTGCAAGTATTAAGAAGCAGCAGCAAGTCAATACTCTATTGTCAGAAATTGGTTCCCTATAGGCCCAAAACAAAGCAAACCCCAACCCATCAGCAAGAAACTTTCTAAATTGCGGCATGAACTTTATGCCGCGTACACACGGTCGGACTTTTCGTCTACAAAAGTCCAACGGACGCTGACGGACTAAAGCTGGCTGGTAATCCGATCGTGTGTGGGCTTCTCCGGACTTTCAACTGACTTTTTTTGCCTCAAATCCGACGTACTTTAGATTTGAAACATGCTTTAAATCTTTCCGACGGACTCGAGTACGGTCGAAAAATCCGCTCGTCTGTATGCTAGTCCGACGGACAAAAACCCACGCTAGGGCAGCTATTGGCTACTGGCTATCAACTTCCTTATTTTAGTCCGGTGTACGTCATCACGTAAGAATTCGACGGACTTTTGTGTGATCGTGTGTAGGCAAGTCTGTTCGTTAGAAAGTCCGCCGCAAGTCCGTCGAAAGTCCGCCGCAAGTCCGTCGAAAGTCTGTCGGACAGGCTGTCGGACTTTTGTAGACGAAAAGTCCGACCGTGTGTACGCGGCATTAGAATTATTCTGTTTCACACTTATGAGCTGAGCAGAAAGAGAGGAGGATGAAAATGTCCTTTAACTCCATAAGTAATAAAGCAGGGAAGGCACTGGCATGCAAATTACAAGAGCAACGTTTTAAAACTAGAATTTCACATTTGCTCAATCCCACATCGAAACAATAGGTCATTGATCCACAAAAAAATCACTGATTCCTTCAGCGAATACTATGAATCTATTTATAATTTGAGCATTGATAGTTCCACCCCTCAACCATCTCCCATAGATCTAGAATTTTTTTTAGCAGAGATTAAACTACCCCAACTTTCCTACATAACCTAAATGCACCATTTTCTGAATACTATAAGAATTTTAAACTGATTCTAGGACTGCACCTCCATAGACAGTTTGACACTGCAGGTGCCTCAGCATCTTTTCCCTCTGAAATGTTGGAAGCATTACTGGTAACAATGCCCAAAGCAGGTAAGACACCGGATGTACCTCAAAATTTCAGGACCATTTCTTTATTGAAAAACTATCTGAAAATCGATGCCAGAATGTAAGCACTGTATTTGACGGACATACTACCTACATTGATCGACCCAAATCAACCTTGCTTTACTAAAGGCAGGCAAACGTCAGACACCACCAGGCAACTTATTGACATTATTCATTTAGTGATAAAACAATAGGCGCTTTCTCTACTTCTGGCTTTAGATGCAGAGAAGGCATTCAATAGGGTGCACTGGCAATGCTTGACAAACATGCTGGAGAGGTTTGGTTTCTCAGCACATATGCCCTTTACTCTTCACCATCAGCCCGGGTGTATACATCTGGCATGATATGCAACCCTTTTGGGATTACAAATGGCACACAACAGGGGTGCCCATTATCATTCCTGATTTTTAACCTGCCAATGGAACCTCTTTCCACCAGCATTAGATGAAATCCCGGTATACATGTCTTCTTAATAAAAGGTCATAAACACGTCATAAGCCTTTTTGTGGATGACGTGATCTTAGTACTTACAAACCTGGTGTCCTCCCTGGAACATGCCTCTTGTCTACTAAACGATATGGTACAATGTCATACTACAAGGTTAATCATTCCAAGTCCTATACCATTGATCTAGGGATCTCCTTGAGAATAAAAGTTATCTACAAGCCGGATTCCCATATGTATGGATTAACTCTGGAATCCCATACCTAGGGATAACTCTCACCCTACATCCTGAGCAGCTCTTCAAAGCTAACTATCTCCCATTTGAAAACAAATTACGAGCAGAGCTATGAATTTTAAGAAAATACATAATGTCATGGTCAGGACGGTTAGCAGCTTTTAAAATGCAACTATTACCTCAACTGCTCTATATATACCGCTCTGTACCCATACCTATACATAAGACATTTTTTCAAACCATGCAATCATGGTTATCTAGATTCCTCTGGGAGGGTAAAAAAGCTAGAAGTGCCTTTGCTAAGGTCAGCAAAACAAGAAAGGCTGGGGCATGGGACTACCAGTTCTAGCTGATTATCACATAGCAGCCATATTGGCACAATTTAAGGGGTGGATACCTGACCCACCTGCTTTGCTTTGGGGAGAGATTGAACAATCACTCATCCCAGGTGGCAGTCTATATCAGTATGCCTTAGCCTTCATTCATTTTAAATCTACACCCAAAGACCTCCCTCTTCCAGTTCTTGCAACCCTGCATTCCTGGAAATACTTAGTAACACACCAAACTCGGTCTTCACCTAGTGTTCACATTTCTATACCTCTGTCCAATCTATCATTATTAATCCCCAAACTAAGTATGGACTAGTGGATAAAAAAAAGGAATAAAATGGTTGTCAGATCTCTATTTGGGTTTCAATGTAAATTCCTTTACGTCCTTGCAAGTGGAATATGAGTTACCCAACTCTGAATACTTTATTATTCCCACATAATGTCATATTTCAGAAGTAACTGACATATGAATTATTTTGGCAAATCAAAACTTATCTCACCTCCACCAAGAGTTGCAGAGGAGGCATTTATTTATTCTATAACTTCCTCCATGACAAATCTATCGTCGAGAAAACTAACCCTATGCTAGACTGGGAGAGGGACTTCAATGTTTCCTTCTCAGATACACAATGGAGTAAAGCTTTACAATACACATATTCCGCCACAAAATGCACTAATCTCTGAGAGCTCTAACACAAAATCATGCAAAACACCGTATAAAATTGGCAAGTTTAGCCCTTCTATATCTCCACTGTGCTGGAGGAACTGCTCTCAAGCAGGTACATTTTTTCATATACTATTTTTTTCATATACTATTTTTTCATATACTATGGTCATATGGTAAACCAGCAAAATTCTGGCCCAGGATATTTACGATCTTCCGCCAAGTGACAGGCCTATCTATACAGCCTTCTCCATCATTGGCCCTTTTAAACGTAGGCATAGAAGACATACCACCATTCCTTAGACAATATACCACTCACCTATTTAACTTAACTAGTCATACTCCAAATCCACCGGAGGTAACTGATGCTGTATGCACACTCTAATTATTACACATATATCAGCATGCTAGCATCAGTAACTGGAAAACACACAGAGTTTCTCGAAAAATGGCAACCTTGGTTAGACTGGTATAAATCCCACAAGACACTGTAAGGCATTACTAAAATTATCTCTCCTAAAGTGATGAATCCTGTGCTCAAAAATGTTATACACAGCTTTATAGATAATTTTTCCTGAGTAGTTGAGCCCTTCTTTTTTTAAAAAAAAAACGTTTATTGGGTTTTACAGCATACAATAGTATTCAACAGAGTATAAGACGGTTATTAATCAATTACAATCAAGATCTTCAGACAGCAAGAAATTCTTATAGCGAGATAAAGGAAGGGGGGGAAGGTAGAGGGAGGGGAGGTCAAAAAATTCACATTTACCATCTTGTCAACATTATTGAGCAAAACATTGCTCGAGATAAGGAAACTTAACACCTTAGTACCTTCAGGAGTGGAGTCAGCGTCTGGATATACCTGGCTAGAGATGAGATAAATTGGTCCGGGTATAATAACTAACCTGACTGATCTTTCCGAAAAATAATAAACGGGGAATAGTGGATGCTAAGGAGCAATATGGGCTTGTGGGCAATCTAAGGCGGCTTGAAGGTAGAGGGGTCCGAGGTGGGAGGTATTTCGAGGTTGCCAAGGGAATTGGTGAGATCTTTCGTTAGGTACCAATTCGTGTACCAGAATGGGTGCATTATATCTATCATTGCTTGTTGAGCAAATGTAGCTTCCATGCATCTTCTCCATCTCTTAAAAAAGCATGAGATAGATCGAAAATTAAGGGTGATGGTATCTAGTCTCTCCAAATAGAAGATGGAGGCCAGGGCTTTTTTAAACTCTGATAAAGTAGGTGGTGTAGCTGAAATCCAATGAGACATAATAGTTCTGCGAGCAACTAGAAGGCACAGATGAGCCCATTGTGGAATATTTTGTGGGACCATCGTTGACGAGGGGGGTGATGGAGGTATACTGAACAGGCAGAGGAGACAGTCCTTAGTCAACTGAGTTTTGTGGACTTCGTTGATGTAGGCTATCACATCATTCCAGTAAGTAGCGATCTTAGTGCAGTCCCAGAGACGGTGGAGCAAGGTGGGGCGAGGTAGGGTACACCAGGGACATTGCGCTTGAGTTGGGTCCGCCTTGTTGAAGCGAAATGGAAAATAAGCCCTGTGAATAATTTAGAATTGCGTCTCCCTCCATGTTTCGGATGTGCTAAGATTGCGGATAAGTCTGTAGCCCTCAAGGATCTTTTCTGGCAGATTCTCGTCTCCCAGTATGTGAGACCATTTTTGAAAAGGTTTGAGACAATATTTCCGTGCTTGATGTTGTATGAGACAGGAATATATATTGGAGATAGAATAGTTATTGCTTTTAAGAAGAGTGTCAATACAGGATGTTTCAAGTGGGTCAGGCTTAGGACCAGAACAAGACTTGAGATAATCGGTGAGTTGGTGATGGAAAAAAACGTGAGTTGGTAGTAGTGAGAATTCCCGCATCAGGGTTTGAAAGGGTTTGAATTCGCCAGGCTTGTTATGATAATGGATGTGACATTGGTAAGGCCTTTGAGTTTCCATTGGCCAAAAGCTTTATGGATAATAGATGGAAGGAACATAGGGTTGCCTTGGATTTTTAGGTGGCTGGAGATGCTGGATGGCAGTTTGAGTAGCTTTCTTACTTCTCTCCAGGCAATGACCGTATCCTTGATAAGTACACTTGTTTTGAGGTGGGGGGGCAAAGCATTGGGATTGGAATGGAGGATGACTGAAAGGTCATAAGGGTATGCCATAGCCTCTTCAAGGGCGTAGTTGGAATATTTAGATCCTCCAGTTAACCAATCTAGGCCCTGTCTAAGTAAACATGCCAGGTTGTAAAAACGCACATTGGGTAGTCCCGCCCCGCCCTCGCTCTTCGGGAGACATAATTTCTGCAGCGCTATGCGTGTTTTTTTGCAGGATCATATGAAAGCAGTTAGGGCCTTCTGGAGATTTTGAATATCAGTGTCTCGATAGGAGAGGTATGGTCTGCATTGGGTAAAGCAGGCGTGCAAAAGACACCATTTTGAAAAGGTGACATCTCCCAAATAGCGAGAGAGGAAGGGTCCCCCAAGCCTCCAGCTCCTTTACAATTTTGGTTATTAGTGGGGGGTAGTTAAGTGAATATAAAGAAGATGGTTCACGTCCTATCTTAATACCCAAGTACGTAATATGTTGATTGGCCATGGCTAGCGGTGATAGATGTCTCCATTTAGTGGAGAGGTGGGGATGTAATGGTAGGACCTCACTTTTGTCTAAGTTAATTCGGAATCCCGAGCAGAGTCGGAAGTCTGTAAAAAGTTGTTTGAGTCTGTCAAAGTCTGATACGGGGTCGGTGGAAAATAGGAGTATGTCATCTGCAAACAGTGCCAGGCAGAGAGTGTGGTCGCCTAGAGTGATGCCACTAATCCCAATATCCGAGTTTAGTATTCTAGATAGGGGTTCGATCGCTAAGTTGAACAACAGAGGGGACAAGGGGCACCCCTGTCTCGTTCCCTTTGTTAGGAGGATCTTGTCAGAAACAAAGTCGGGGGTGACAAGGCGCGCGGTTGGGGATGCATACATTTGCAGCAGAAATCGCATAATTTGACCCGAAAATCCAAATTGTTCCATCACTCTAAAAAGCCAGGAGAAACTGATATTGTCAAAGGCTTTTTCCGCGTCGAGGGACATAATGGCAACGTCTTGGTCAGGGTGGGTTTTAGCATATTCTAAAGCCATTAACACCTTGCGAATGTTTAGGGTAGCTGATCGCCCCGAAACAAAGCCAGATTGGGCTGGGTGCAATAGAGATGGAAGTAGGAGAGCTAGACGCGACGCAATTATTTTAGACAGGATTTTTACATCGACGTTAATCAAGGAAATCGGTCGGTAAGATCCTGGTAACAGGGGATCTTTCCCTTTTTTGGAAATTAGTTTGATGTGAGCCTGCGTTCCTGTGGGAATATAAGGCCCTTCGTTCCACATGGCTGCGTATACATGTTTTAGGGTATTGGGAATAAAGTCGCTGGTCACTTAAAAAAATTCTGCAGTGTATCCGTCGGGTCCTGGGGCTTTGGCCGAGGCCATGGATTTAATCGTGAGTCGGATGTCATCTACAGTAATAGGGGCATTGAGTGCATCTAATTGTGTATGGTGGAGTTTGGGCAGACGTATTTTGGCCAGCAGAGCGTCAGCAGTAAGTTGGTCAGTCGGGTCAGCTTTATATAAAATAGTGTAATACTCTGCAAGTAAGTTACTAATCTCGGCAGGCGAGGTAACCCGAGAGCCTGCCGTATCTCTAAGGGTAGAGATGCGAGTAGGGTGTCTAGGTCCTGAGCATAATTTGGCCAGGAGCCTGCCCGCCTTGTTGCCGAATTTGTGAAAATGTAGCTTAGAGTAGGACGTTTTAGCAGCTTCATGTTGTTCTGCCCAAAGGTCAAATGTACTTTTAGCTTGTCTCCATTTTTGTATGTTCTCTAAGGTACGGTTTAGCGTTAGCTGCTCATGAGCCAAGCGTAAAGCTTCGCTTGACTGACTGTATTGTTGTCTGGTTCGTTTTTTAAATTGGGCGGTATATGACATTATTTTACCCCGCAAAAAAGCCTTACCGGCTTCCCAAAAGAGGTTTGGGTCAGTAATGTGAGCTCCATTGGTGGAGATGTAATCCTCCCAGGCACCATATAGTGTATGTCCAAAGTCTTCACTATCCGCCAGATAAGAGGGGAAGCGCCAGGTAGGGGAGGGGGATGAACGGGCAGCTTGGATTACGTGTACAGCAATAGGGCTGTGATCCGAGATTCTGGAGTCTTGTATGTCTGGGGCACTAATTGAGGAGATTAGAGCAGCGGAGGCAAAAAAGTAGTCTATGCGGGAAAAAGTGTTGTGTGGGGGCAAAAAAAAAAGTGTATTCCCGATCCGTCGGGTGCATTAGTCGCCAAACGTCGATGAATTGCATGGAGGCGATGGATTGTGCCAGGAGAGTAGAGTTAGATAGAGGGGGGGTATGTGTACGTGGTCCATGTTATGGGGGCATGTGCGATCAGACAGTGTGGACATAACTGAATTAAAATCCCCACCCATTAAGTGTAGTGTCTCAGGGGTAGTTAGCACCCATTTCACCAGCTCCTGAAAGAAGGAGGCGTCAGGTGAGTTAGGAGCATAGATGTTGGTGAGTGCAACAGCTTTATCATCTAAGGTCAAATGTAGGGTTATTTTCCTGCCTACCGTGTCCACCGTAACATCTCTAACAGTGTGTCGTAAGTTTTTGTGCAGAAGGATAGCGACACCCGCTTTACGGCCTACTGCCGGTGAACCATAGACAGATCCCACCCACATTTTGCGAAGGCATTTCAAATCGTCTGCGGACAGGTGTGTCTCCTGGAGTAGAGCCACATCAGCCCGGAGACGCTGCAGGTGCCTAAGGATGGACATGCGTTTGTTTGGGGAACGCAGCCCCTTAACATTCCATGAAACAACCTTTAGGTGACTTCCATCAGCAGATTGTGACATGACTGGTAATAAAAAGTTTTTTGGTTTAGGGGTTTGCAAGAGAACCCCTTTGTAGGTATAGTATCTACCATTTGGGAGTCACCAAAGCGCTGTAAAACTTCTGGAGATATAGGTACCAGGTTGGCAAACATGAATTGCAGCTTATCTAAGCAACAGTAAATTATAAACATTAATAAGGCAGAGTATCGGGTAAGGAAAAGCAGAACGTGCAATGTGGACTTCTCTTTTTTCCACATGAGGTTCACCTATCGAACATAGCTCCCGCCGGACACTAGCTCCTCACGCAGGGGCAAGATGTGGGCTATAGGGGTGGGGGGAGGGAGGGGGGGAGGGGAAAATAGGAGGGGGAGGGAAGGGAGATAGGTAGAGGATAAGAAGGAAGGGTAGTCTGAGGGGGGAGTTCCCATGAAGGAGCAATGCAAGTTTAAGCATGTAAATAGTATGGTAGGCTCAGGATAGGGGAAGGCCCATCTCCAGTGTCTAAGCTACACAAGTACAGTAACTGCAATTATTACTAGTGATCCTGAAGAGGATCTTCAACCAGATAGTGGGTTTCCACCCCGGCTACTGGGGTGGGAGACCATATAACATAAAATATAAAACTTTAAACAACAGGCTGATATAGGTAATTTGTCCTAAAGTTCAGTCATGACGATTCGGAGGAACATTGAGAGTACCTATAATGTAAAGGCGAAAAGAGAGATAAGGGGGGTAATACTACCCATCTGTGGAGGCACAGGTGATGAGGGTGGTGCTGTGGAGTCCTTCAGCGATTCCCAGACTGGTCCTCTTGATTGGTGAAGCGGCTGCGTTTGTATGGAGGTTTGGTCGGGCTTTGGGGATGTTTAGGGGGTGCAGTCGAGTAGGTTGAAGACGGTGATGGTGAGCCCTCTGCAGCGGTGCTGTGTTCCATTTCGGTGCTTCTAGTGGTTAAGTAACTTTCCGCCTCATCAGGTGTGTTGAAGGTGAGGTGTTCTCCTTCGGGAGTTTGGATGCGGAGGACAGCTGGATAAGCTAAGGAGAATCAAATTTGATTGTGATGAAGGGTGGAGCAGATCGACGAGAACGCTTTACGTTGTTTCATTACCTCCATGGAATAATCCGCAAAAGCAGTAATTTTGCGCCATCCACCACTAGCGAACGCGAGCGATTACATTTTTGCATTATAGCGTTCTTGTCAGCATAATTCAGGTATTTCACTATGACATGGCGAGGTTTGGCGCGCGTTTCTGAGTACTGACCCATGCGGTGTGCACGTTCAATAGTGCAGGGTATGCGGAGGCCCAGTTGCTCTGGGATGGTTTTTGCGCATATATTTGTGAGCTGAGAGGCTGGGATCGATTCTGGCAAGCCGATTATGCGCAAGTTGTTTCTTCTTGAGCGATTTTCCAAATCGTCAAGCTTGTCCCATATGTCCCTTTTTGTGGCATTGATGCGTGCAAGTGCCACAGATCAAGCTGTGCATTCATCTTCAAGCAATGATATCCTCTCCTCCACGTGGGTGATAAGCTGAGCCTGAGCCTGGAGTTCTATATGCAGCTGCTCCAGCCCTCTGTGTACAGCTGCATCCACAGTGGCCGTCAGTGAGGGTCCCAGCAGCGTTACCACAGCCTGGGCAATGCCAGCAGGGGATTTAGGATCCGTCACCGTCAAGTCAGAAGCAGGGGGAGGCTGTGGCTGCATCTGGAGCAGCTGTGCTGTGCCTGGGGTGGCCACCATCTTGGACATGTCGGCCATTGTATCTCCCGCCGGGGGTGCCGTGGAGGACACCGCCCGCGCATAGGATCGCTCCACAAAGCGATCCATCTGTGCCTACAAAGGAGCGGAGGCAGTAGGGGTTCCCCCCGGAGCAGTAACAGGGTTATATGCCGGTTTAGTGAGGAGCGGTGCGGGAGCTGAAGCTGTTCACCTCCTCCTCATGTGGCGCCGGAACCGGAAGTATTGAGCCCTTCTAAGGGCCTTCTTCCCTTTCCCTGTTTCACTTTCCTTGTTTACAGCAAAGTTTTACCTTGTTCTATTTTTTACTCCCTTAAACAATAAGATTTATATGTTCTTGGTGAATTGCTGTCCATAAAACTCAGTCTTGTATAATCCAACAAACAGCAAGATGATATGGTGATAGCCTACTTTAACCGTAGTGAATAAAATGGAAAGTTAAGGGTTGATCATGTTGTCTTTCCCTCAGGGCACTGTCTGTTCCCAGATGGGGTGTCTGGAGGTGTCGGACAATTCCCTTTACCCAATGTTTAGCAAATAAAACTTGTTTCATGATTCACTTATACTGGTTATGTTGTTATCTGTATTTACACATGTAGTACTATTTACTATGTCTTGTTATATGGCAGTCAGTGTACACTTTATTTGTATCATTGATAATTCTGAATAAAAATTATTGAACTAAAAAGTAAGCAAAAACCTAAACAAAGGCATGACTGTGGTTTAGTATTCTTGGACTTTGTGAATGTGTTTGACACAGTTCCCCACAGACAGATAATGTGTAAGTTAGGGTCTATAGGCTTAAAATTTTACATTTGTAAAAGGATAAAAAAGGCTTAAAGATCATATTCAGAGAATGTAGTAGTATGTAGTGGAATTAAAGTGGTTGTAAAGGCAAAAGTGTTTTTTTATCTTAATGCATTAGGATAAAAAACCTTCTGAGTGCAGTAGCCCCCTAATACTTACCTGAGCCCCACCTCGATCAAGCAATGTTGCTCGAAAGACTCGGCTGTCTGGGTTTCCTCTCCTCATTGGCTGAGACAGCAGCATGGCGCCATTGGCTCCCACTGTTGTCAATCAAATTCAGTGAGCCAATAAGGAGAGAAAGAGGGTGGGGGCGGGCCATGGCTCCATGTCTGAATGGAAACAGTGAGATGTGGCTCGGCTCAAGTGCCCCCATAGCAAGCTGCTTGCTGTGGGGGCACTCAACAGGAGGGAGGGGCCAAGATCACCAAAGAGGGACCCAAGAAGAGGAGGATCTGGGCTGCTCTGTGCAAAACCACTGCACAGAGCAGGTAAGTATAACGTGTTTGTTATTGTTACTGGAAAAAAAAACATGACTTTAGTATCACTAAGTCCTTACAAGATGTCTCCACTGTACATGCAGGCCTGAATGCCCAGTTTGAGAGGGCAATTACATGGCAAAATAGGTTTATTGTAAAGTTAGGCACTTAAGCGGAAGTAAACCTATCCATAAAACAGTTTCATTTCCGGCATGTGCCGGAAATGTAACACTCCCATTGGTTGTGCTTTCAACAAAACTGTCAAACCATCCAATGGCTAGTGTTATAACTGATCACATGTGCAGCATCATGGCAGCTGCAGATTAAACAGAGGCAAAGATGGCAGCTTCTTTGGCTGAAAATGATAGGAGGGTTTACTTACACTTTAAGGGGTACAAAAATGACATGCATAATATATACTAGGGAAATACAACCAGGGGATAAATCTAGTAGATGATATATTTAACAACAGCATGTATTAAGGACAGAGGTATTGAATCCAGAGAGAGTGCCTGCAAAAAGCATTAGTAGGACCTCATCTGGAATATGCAATTCAGTTTGGTGTACCAGTTCACAAACTGATGCTGAGTAAATGGAGGGAGTGCAAAGAAGGGTAACTAAACTAATAAGGGGAATCGGAAACCTCAGCTGTAAAGAAAGGTTAGATGGACTGAATTAATTTTATCTTGAGAAGAGGCATTTAAAAGGGGATATACATATACAGTACATACATAATCCATATAGTAAACTTGGTGCAAAGTTATTCACTTTAAAGTCATTGCAAAGGACAAGGGGTAACTCTTTGTGTCTTGAGGTAAAAAGGTTTAAACTCTGTAAACAAAAAGTATCTTCACAAGAGTGGTGAAAATATGGAATAGGATCCCTCCGCAACCAATATCCAGCTAGCTTTTTCTCCTGTTGGATCAAACTGGACCATGTTTTAAAAGGATCATCTGTAAGTAGAGTTCTGTATGTGGAGTTTTATTTACTTTTTTTTTTAATTTATTTACTTTTACTTTTGTTTATTTACTGTTTTTTTTATTTATTTTTATTATTATTATTAGTCAGTTGAAATGCGTGTCTTTTTTTAACTTGACTAACTATGTAACTGAGTATGTAATCTCTGAGTCATTGACCTTCATTATATATATATATATATATATATATATATATATATATATATATATATATATCCAGATATATGGAATCATGATGCTCTTCTGACATTCATGTACAGTATGCTTTTTCAAGGTTCTTGAATCAATAGACTTGAAGACACACTCGGCTATGAAACCAGCATTTCTAAAGGAAAGACATCAATGACAGCCCTCATACTTTTCTCTTGACAGGTGTACTTTAACCACTTGCCTACTGGGCACTTTCCCCCCCTTCCTGCCCAGGCCAATTTTCTGCTTTCAACACTCCCACACTTTAAATGACAATTGCGTGGTCATGCAACACTGTAACCAAATAAAATTGTTATAATTTTTCCCCCACAAATAGAGCTTTATTTTGGTGTTATTTGATCACCAATTTTTTTTTTTTAATAGTTAGTTATAAAATTTTGCAAACAGGTAGTTTTTCTCCTTTATTAATGTACGCTGATGAGGCTGTATTGATGGGCACTGGTAGGCTGCACTGATGGGCACCGATGAGGCAGCACTGATGGGTACTGATAGGTGGCACTGATGAGGCAGCACTGGTGGATACTGATGAGGAGGCACTGATGAGGCTGCACTGATAGGCGGCACTGATGGGCACTTATAGGTGGCACTGATGGGCAGCACTGATACGTGGCACTGATAGGCAGCACTGATAAGCATAACTGATAGGTGGCACTAATGGGCATGGATAGGCAGCACTGATAGGCAATACTGTTGAGAAGGCACTGATGGGCACTGGTTGGCAGCACTGATGGGCATTGATTGGCAGAACTGCTGGGCACTGTTGGGACTGCACTGATAATTAGGACACTGCTAATCAGTGCCCTGATTATCAGTGTCGATGTCCCTTTAACACAAGCCGGTTATCGGCTTTCTTCTTTTCTCTTCACGTTAACAACGTGAGGAGAAAAAAGCGATAACCAGCTTGTGTTGACATCCATGATCAGCTGTCATTGGACACAGCTGATTACATGATAAGGGTGCCGCTGTGATTGGCCCTTTAGTCCTTCGGACTTGGCCATCACAGAGCGCCCCCCCATTTGCCGCAGGGGGCGTGCTGGAAGCGCGATCATGGGAGGATGTCAATAGATGCCCTCCTGGCAAAGTAAGCCTGCACTGTAGCCGTCCTTTAGCTATAGCATGGGCAGCAACAGGTTAATATGTTACTTCAATGTGTCCCTGCAATAACAGATTACCAAAGGATCCTGCATTATAAGTTTCTTGTGCCTGACAATAAGTTAGACCTGAAAATAATGTGTCTGTAGAAATGTCCTTGTACCAATCATAATGCCATGAATGATTTTGTATTTATCTGTCATCTCTGATCTTTCATCATTTCCTATCTGCATTACACCTTATCACTGTTGTGTTATGTTACATTTTTTTTCTTTTGGGACTAAGAGTTCAAAGCAGTCTTTATTTAACAATAATTGTCTTCAAAAATATATTTAGCTCATATAGAAGAAATAGTTACATTGGAAGGGAAAAGTAACCTTTTATCTTTATAATTGGCCAATGTTAAAGAATACAGTGGTAACACATTAGAAGAGACACAAATAAAAGGTTGAACATAAAATATACCCTTTGTATTTAAGTGTAAAAGACTGGGTTGAAACACTAAATGTGCAGTAAATCTCTTGTTTGGTTGTATAAACAGTGAAATAAATTTGTTGGTCATTTAAGTTTAAAAGCCACACACCTAAGGTCTGTCGTATGACTCATTTAAGAATAGAGCTATGAATGGCAATAAGACATCAATAAAAAAATGCTAACAGTTTCTTTTAATTCCAACAAAAATTACTTGAGCTAGCAGGAACTTTAACTTTAAAGCTACAACAGCTTCAACTCTTCTGGAAAGGCTATCCACAATGTTTAGGGGTGTGTCTTTGGGAATGTTTGACCATTGTTCCAGAAGCGCATTGTGAGGTCAGGCACTGATGTGGACAAGAAGGCCTGGCTCACAGTGTCCGCTCGAATTCACCCCAAAGGTGTTTGATCAGGTTGAGGTCAGGACTCTGTAAAGGCCAGTCAACTCAAAGTTGGGGGCATGAAATATTGTCCAAAATGTCTTGGTATGCTGACATCTTAAGAGTTCCCTTCACTGGAACTAAGGGGCCAAGCTCAATCCCTGAAAGACAACTCCACACCATAATCCCCCTCCACCAAATGATTTGGACCAGTGCACAAAGCAAAGTCCATAAAGACATGGATGAGTGAGTTTGGGGTGGAGGAACTTGACTGGCCTGCACAGAGTCCTGACCTCAACCCATTAGAAAACCTTTGGAAATAATTAGAGCAGATACTGCGAGCCAGACCTTCTCATCCACATCAGTGCCTGACCCCACATATGTGCTTCATACTCCTAAACATTGTGGAAAGCCTTCCCAGAAGAGTTGAAGCTGTTATACCTACAATGGTTGGGCCAACTTAATATTGAACCCTATGGACTAAGACTGGGATGCCATTAAATTCATGTGCATTTAAAAGGCAGGCACCCAAATACTTTTGACAATAAATTGTATCTGTGCTGTACATAAGGGGAGTATATTCAGGTAATTATCAGCCATGTCCCTTCTACTGTTTGGCCACACTGTCAATTCACTATGATGCTTTATTTCTTCAGATCATTTTCTTGGGGATTCTAAAAAAAAAAATATCACCCTGGGTGCCAGATATGCAAAATATGCCACTGCCTGACCCTTGGGGTTGTACCAAGGAGCAATAAAACGCACACACAGATATTATCTATCTATCTATCTATCTATCTATCTATCTATCTATCTATCTATCTATCTATCTATCTATCTATCTATCTATCTATCTATCTATCTATCTATCTATCTACTGTACACAGCATCTCATAAAAGTGAGTACACAAAGTGAGTACACCCCTCACATTTTTGTTAATATTGCTATGCTCATCCATGCCCAGCAATGTCCATCCATGCTCATCCATCCCCAGTAATCCAGTAATCCATATCCTTAATCTGCTTGTCTTCAGCAAACTGTTTGCGGGCTTTCTTGTGCATCATCTTTAGCAGAGGCTTCCTTCTGGGACGACAGCCATGCAGACCAATTTGATGCAGTGTGCGGCGTATAGTCTGAGCACTGACAGGCTGACCCCCCAACCCTTCAACCTCTGTAGCAATGCTGGCAGCACTCATAGGTCTGTTTCCAAAAGACAACCTCTAGATATGACGCTGAGCACATGCACTCAGCTTCTTTGGTCAACCATGGCGAGGCCTGTTCTGAGTGGAACCTGTCCTGTTAAACCGCTGTATAGTCTTGGCCACCATGCTGCAGCTCAATTTCAGGGTCTTAGCAAGCTTATTATAGCTTAGGCCATCTTTATGTAAAGCAATAATTCTTTTTTTCAGATCCTCAGAGAGTTATTTGCCATGGGGTGCCATGTCGAACTTCCAGTGACCAGTATGAGAGAGTGAGAGTGATAACACCAAATTTACCATAACTGTTCCCCATTCACACCTGACACCTTGTAACACTAATGAGTCACATGACACCGGGGAGGGAAATGGCTAATTGGGTCCAATTTGGACATTTTCACTGAGGGTGTACTCACTTTTGTTGCCAGCGGTTTAGACATTAATGACTGCGTGTTAAGTTATTTTGAGGGGACAGCAAATTTACACTATACACATTATACAAGCTGTACACTCACTACTTTACATTGTAGCAAAGTGTAATTTCTTCACTTTTGTCAAATTAAAAGATATAATAAAATATTTACAAAAGAGGTGCGTGGCTTGCCATCACCATAGATGGCTGCTTGAAATCCCTGCTCCGCACAGCACCCAGCTATTAGCAGCTCCACAGCACTGAAAATGGTATGAAACACACCCGACTGAACCCACAACAGCTCACACAACAGCCAGGTATAATGCTGAAGAGAAGAAAACAGCTCACCATGCCACAAAAGCTGATGGATTTCTTCTCTCTGGCCGGAGTGGGCAGAGGACAAGATGGCGCTGGCACCTCACACAGATCTGCAGCTCAGCTCTCACCTCACATTGGCGGCGGCGGACTACAATGCCCAGGATATCCCACACTGACAGACTGTGAGTACTCTCCTCCCCGATCTCCTGCCTCTGTCTCCCCAGTCAAATCTAAGCCCAGAAGAGAGGATGACGCCCCAGGACAGAGCCCCAGTATACCTTCATCCTGCCTTCTCCTAATATCCAGCATCCCTCAGCCATTGATAACTTCCCTGCCTCAGACCAGCCCATCTTTGAGCAAACAATGAAGAACATGCTCATATCCCATAAGCAGACACTGTACACAGATCTTTCAGCTGCAGTGTCCTCGCTGGCTAATGTAGTACAGCAACAGGACCAGCGTCTGCATTACATTGAAAACCAAATGTCTGATCTCTTCACTGTCCATAATGAGACAGTGGATGTATGCACAGAACATGAAGCAGAGATGCAGGCGATCAACCTCAAATTGGCAGATGTCGAAGATCGTTCGCGCAGGAACAATATTAAATTCCGCAACGTGCCAGAATCGGTACAACAACCCGATCTGGTGTGATTCCTGCAATCTCTAATGCGAGCGCTAGTACCTGACTTAACCGACAGAGATCTGGAAATTGATAGAGTCCATAGGCTGCCAAAACCACCTCACCTCCCACCAGAGAAGTCTTGAGATGTATTAGCACGCATACATTTCTATAACGCAAAGGAAAAAGTGATGTTTGCTGCAAAGCGAACCTCAAACCTCCCTGACCCATTCACTGCTATTGCGCTATACACAGATCTCTCTAAGGCAACAATGGAGAATCATCGACAACTCACCACGATCACAAAAGCACTCCAAAACCACCATATACTGTACAAATGGGGGTTACCCACCAAATTGCTGATCACGTATCAGAGTAAAACCCATGTTGTGCGCACGCTACAAGCTAGCCTCCAGTTCCTGAGTCTCTGGCGCATAATCCCTGAGGAAAACCCACGACCACCTCCATCTCCTCCTTCACAAATGGAATCTGACTGGTCACTTCAAAATGCCTGAAATATCCCGTCCGCACATTTGACCCTAATTTGTACATAGGCAGTGGATCACTGCCTCTTCCAAGCCTCCTTTTAACTCCATTGGCTCAGTGTTCCAGGACGCCACTGGAGGAAATCCCCCAGTTTGAAGTTGTCAGCAGTAAATCTGCACATTGAACCCGTATTATTAACGGGCTCTCCTTTTTTACCTCCCTCCCTGTTCCACACCAGCCTCCTGCTGATCCTTGACTTTACCACAACAACCCACATCTATACGAACCGGACTGCTCCGTTCTCCCTAGACCACACCCCTCAGCCATTAACTGCTCGTGTCAGAGATACCCCATACTCACCATTGTAGACCTGCCATAAAGAGCTACTGCTAACTGCCTTATAATGCCGATAAAACTGACTTCCCTGAATGTAAACGGCCTGCACAGCCCGCACAAACTAGCCAATCTGCAAAAGGAAATGACAAAACAAAATGCAGACATTGCATTCATACAGGAGACGCACTTTGCAGAATCCAAAACCCCTAAGTTCAGACTCAAAGGATATGACACTGTCTACCTCGCCTCGGCCCCGAAGAAGAAAAATGGAGTGATGACGGCTGTCTGAGACACCCTATGCTGATCCGCAGGGCCGATCGATACCTTATACTCATCTGCACAATTGCACAAACCACCTACACCTTGGTCAATATAGAAGAGAGTAAACAGAAAAAAGTGCCTCCAGATCAGGATCAGTTAGATATATTTAATATACAAACCGAATATGTCCACTTACATATGATAAAAAGCAAGTAGAGCACAAGTAATCCTCAGGTAGTGGTGTCCCAGGGTTAACTAGTGGTGCGACGACGTTTTGGTGCATGCGCACTGTATTAAGCAGGTGCGCGCCTTCTTCAAGCTTGAGGAAGGCGCGCGCCTGCTTAATACAGTGCACATGCACCGAAACATCGTTGCACCGCTAGTGACGTCACCCGCGCCAGAGACCTGCATCCCGCAGCTCATCCGAGCCTCGGTTCCAACCCCTAGGATAGAGCCAGGACATCCTGCTGGACGGGACTGCTTTCTCTTCCCTATGGATGGATGCTCACACACAGGCTGTTAACACTGGGACACCACTACCTGAGGATTACTTGTGCTCTACTTGCTTTTTATCATATGTAAGTGGACATATTCATTTTGTATATAAAATATATCTAACTGATCGTGATCTGGAGGTGCTTTTTTTGGTTTACTCTCTTCCATGTACTTGGAGCCTGCTTCATGCTTCCCTGAAGGCTTGCCCTGGAGTACGGACTGTTAACCTATATACAAAGGTATTTTTGCCCACTTGCTTTTTATTTATATACTGTTTCATTCTACCCATGACCTTAATCCCAGCGGGCATGTTTCCTACATCCATCTCAAATCAGCAACAGCGCTACTAACTATTGTTTTTTACCTTGGTCAAAATATATGGTCCAAACTCCAGACAACTCCGCTTCTTCCGATGCCTTTACAAGAAGGTCAACAGTCTGTGACAAGGAAACATAATACTGGGAGGCAACCTCAATGTAGTTGGCGATCCCTCCATAGACACCTCCACTAACAAAGAACAAAGCCGGCTGGGTTTGAACCCCCTACTCCACGACCTAGATCTCTTTGATGTGTGGAGAGCACAACATGGCTCAGAACGTGACTACACGTACTTTTCTCACTCACAGCTATCTTACTCACAGCTATCTTACTCACGACTAGGGATGAGCCGAACACCCCCCTGTTCGGTTCGCACCAGAACATGCGAACAGGAAAAAAGTTTGTTCGAACACGCGAACACCGTTAAAGTCTATAGGACACGAACATGAATAATCAAAAGTGCTAATTTTAAAGGCTTATATGCAAGTTATTGTCATAAAAAGTGTTTGGGGACCTGGGTCCTGCCCCAGGGGACATGGATCAATGCAAAACAAAATTTTAAAAACGCCCGTTTTTTCAGGAGCAGTGATTTTAATAATGCTTAATGTCAAACAATAAAAGTGTAATATCCCTTTAAATTTCATACCTGGGGGTGTCTATAGTATGCCTGTAAAGGGGCGCATGTTTCCTGTGTTTAGAACAGTCTGACAGCAAAATGACATTTTGAAGGAAAAAAACCCATTTAAAACTACCCGCGGCTATTGCATTGCCGACAATACACATAGAAGTTCATTGATAAAAACGGCATGGGAATTCCCCAAAGGGGAACCCCGAACCAAAATTTAAAAAAAAAAATGACGTGGGACTCTACCTAAATTCCATACCAGGCCCTTCAGGTCTGGTATGGATATTAAGGGGAACCCCGGCCAAAATTAAAAAAAAAAATGACGTGGGGTTCCCCCTAAATTCCATACCAGACCCTTCAGGTCTGGTATGGATTTTAAGGGGAACCCCGCGCCAAAAAAAAAAAAAACGGCGTGGGGTCCCCCCAAAAATCCATACCAGACCCTTATCCGAGCATGCAACCTGGCAGGCCGCAGGAAAAGAGGGGGGGACGAGAGTGCGCCCCCCCTCCTGAACCGTACCAGGCCACATGCCCTCAACATTGGGAGGGTGCTTTGGGGTAGCCCCCCAAAACACCTTGTCCCCATGTTGATGAGGACAAGGGCCTCATCCCCACAACCCTGGCCGGTTGTTGTGGGGGTCTGCGGGTGGGGGGCTTATCGGAATCTGGAAGCCCCCTTTAACAAGGGGACCCCCAGATCCCGGCCCCCCCTGTGTGAAATGGTAAGGGGGTACTTACCCCTACCATTTCACTAAAAAACTGTCAAAAATGTTAAAAACGACAAGAGACAGTTTTTGACAATTCCTTTATTTAAATGCTTCTTCTTTCTTCTATCTTCCTTCATCTTCTGGTTCCTCTGGTTCTTCTGGCTCTTCTGGTTCTTCCTCCGGCGTTCTCGTCCAGCATCTCCTCCGCGGCATCTTCTATCTTCTTCTCCTCGGGCCGCTCCGCACCCATGGCATGGGGGGGAGGCTCCCGCTCTTCTTTTCTTCTTTTCTTCTCTTCTTCTCTTCTTCATTTTCTTCTCCGGGCCGCTCCACACCCATGCTGGCATGGAGGGAGGCTCCCGCTGTGTGACGGCGCTCCTCGTCTGACAGTTCTTAAATAATGGGGGGCGGGGCCACCCGGTGACCCCGCCCCCTCTGACGCACGGTGACTTGACGGGACTTCCCTGTGACGTCACGGGGAATGCCACAGGGAAGTCCCGTCATGTCCTGTGCATCAGAGGGGGGCGGGGTCACCGGGTGGCCCCGTCCCCTGTTATTTAAGAACTGTTAGACGAGGAGCGCCGTCACACAGTGGGAGCCTCCCTCCATGCCAGCATGGATGCGGAGCGGCCCGGAGAAGAATATGAAGAAGAGAAGAAAAGAAGAGCGGGAGCCCCCCCCCATACCATGGGTGCGGAGCGGCCCGAGGAGAAGAAGATAGAAGACGCCGCGGAGGAGATGCTGAACGAGAACGCTGGAGGAAGAACCAGAAGAGAGAGCCAGAAGAACCAGAAGAACCAGAAGATGAAGGAAGATAGAAGAAAGAAGAAGCATTTAAATAAAGTAATTGTCAAAAACTGTCTCTTGTCATTTTTAACATTTTTGACAGTTTTTTAGTGAAATAGTAGGGGTAAGTACCCCCTTACCATTTCACACAGGGGGGGGCCGGGATCTGGGGGTCCCCTTGTTAAAGGGGGCTTCCAGATTCCGATAAGCCCCCCGCCCGCAGACCCCCACAACCACCGACCAGGGTTGTGGGGATGAGGCCCTTGTTCTCATCAAGATGGGGACAAGGTGTTTTGGGGGGCTACCCCAAAGCACCCTCCCAATGTTGAGGGCATGTGGCCTGGTACGGTTCAGGAGGGGGGGCGCACTCTCGTCCCCCCCTCTTTTCCTGCGGCCTGCCAGGTTGCATGCTCGGATAAGGGTCTGGTATGGATTTTTGGGGGGACCCCACGCCGTTTTTTTTTTTTTGGCGCGGGGTTCCCCTTAAAATCCATACCAGACCTGAAGGGTCTGGTATGGAATTTAGGTGGAACCCCACGTCATTTTTTTTTTAAATTTTGGCCGGGGTTCCCCTTAATATCCATACCAGACCTGAAGGGCCTGGTATGGAATTTAGGGGGAGTCCCACGTAATTTTTTTTTTAAATTTTGGTTCGGGGTTCCCCTTTGGGGAATTCCCATGCCGTTTTTATCAATGAACTTCTATGTGTATTGTCGGCAATGCAATAGCCGCGGGTAGTTTTAAATGGGTTTTTTTCCTTCAAAATGTCATTTTGCTGTCAGACTGTTCTAAACACAGGAAACATGCGCCCCTTTACAGGCATACTATAGACACCCCCCAGGTACGAAATTTAAAGGGATATTACACTTTTATTGTTTGACTTTAAGCATTATTAAAATCACTGCTCCTGAAAAAACGACCGTTTTTAAAACTTTTTTTTGCATTGATCCATGTCCCCTGGGGCAGGATCCAGGTCCCCAAACACTTTTTATGACAATAACTTGCATATTAGCCTTTAAAATTAGCACTTTTGATTTCTCCCATAGACTTTTAAAGGGTGTTCCGCGGCATTCGAATTTGCCGCAAACACCCCAAATTGTTCGCTGCTCGGCGAACTTGCGAACAGCCAATGTTCGAGTCGAACAGGAGTTCGACTCTAACTCAAAGCTCATCCCTACTCACGACTCGACTCCTTCCTAGTAGATAAATGGACCCTACAAAACGTCATGCAATCTGACATTGGCCTAATATTATGGTCAGACGATTCCCCTATTTCTATAACCCTGGGTGACCAATGACCTGGACCGCCGAGACTATGGAGACTAGACTCCTCCTTGTTAGAGGACTTTCCAACAGGAAATTGAAACCAGTCTTTCTTCGAAATTAATGAACTGCCTGATACTGACAAATTTACACTCTGGTCAACATACAAAGCATACCTCCAAGGAATTTTCATAAAACTGAGTAAAAGAGCGAGATGCCTGAGGACCCAGCAGATTGATGAGGTTATGTCCCAAATATCCAAAATAGAAAAAAAAAAAAAAATCCTCTCCCTCTCACACACAAGCCATCCAGCTCCTGGATCTCCGACAGAAATTACGCACTCTCCTGCTTCACAAATTTGAACACAACTTTAAATTCTCCAAGGCCAATTTCTATGCGCTAGGCAACAGAGCAGGGTCACTCCTAGCGTACAAGTTAAGGCCCAACGTACGAAAGCCAAAATTCTTTCTCTCCGCCACCCTACTTCAAAGCAACTTTTAACCAACCCTCAGGAAATTGCTAATGCATTAAGTGAATACTACGCATCCCTATATAATCTAAAAAATGACCCTCTCACCCACAACCAACTGCAGAACAAATACATAGCTTTCTCACCCCGATAAATCTCCCCAAAATCTCAGAGTCCCAATTTGACTATATCTCTAAACCGTTCACTCCAGAGGAAGTCCATAGAGCAATCAAGGCTCTCCCTCTGCATATATCTCCAGGAGAGGATGGCTACACTAATGTCTTTTACAAAATATTTGCAGACACCTTAGTCCCTAGACTGATGGGCCTCTTCAATGCTGCTGGCTCCTCAGACTCCCTACCTACTGATATGTTACGGTCAATCATATCCACTATCCCAAAGCCTGGGAAAGATACCTCTGTTGCCTCTAACTACAGACCAATATCTCTCGCTAGTACACCCAGACCTGGTTGGGTTTGTCCCCGGTATACAGGCCCCAGACGCAACCAGAAGGGTCCTCAACCTCATTCAACATGCTGCACAAACTCAAACGCCTTCTCTGCTTTTGTCCCTTGATGCAGAGAAGGCGTTTGATAGAGTCCACTGGTCTTTCCTTCAAGCAGCGTTGACTAAATTTGGTCTTACAGGGTGGTTCCAAGATGTAATTCTATCCTTATACTCCAACTCATCAGCTAAAGTACTCACCGGAGGGACTCTATCCACCCCTCTTGAGAACACCAACGGCACACAACAGGGATGCCCCCTCTCCCCACTTATCTTTGCCCTGCTGATGGAACCCTTGGCATCTAAAATTAGATCCGATCCACAAATAACAGGTATTCCCTACAATGGCACAGACCACAAAATTAGCTTATTTGCTGACTATGTGATCTTGATGATCACTAACCCCATCCAGTCCTTACAAACAATACAAGATACCCTCCACCAATTTAGCTCTGTATCCTACTATATACTCAATACAGAGAAATCCATATTCCTCCCTATAGATCTTCCACCACAAATGGCTTGCCCTACATGTGGGTGAGCACATCTATCCCATATTTGGGAATTCAGATTGCCCCAAACCCAAAACGACTGATTGACTTAAATTACCTTACCTTCTCTCGAAACGTACCCACCCTACTGAAATCTACGCAGCACAGGCCTCTCTACTCTAGGTCGTATCACTTCTTTTAAAATGATCATACTGCCCAAGCTTCTTTACTTATTTTGAACACTCATTCTGCCTCTTCCCCTCTCCCTCCTAACCTCAATCCAAAGTCAACTGACCAAATACATTTGGAACTCTAAGCCGCCTAGATGTGCTGGCTACATACTCACTAGGCACCAAAGCAAAGGCGGAGTGGGCCTATCCCATATCGACAACTACCACTACGCCTCAATCTTGGACCAAATTTACTGTTGGTGGCAACCTACACCCGAAAAAATATGGTCCACCATAGAAGCCTCTTACCCAAAACCTGCTACCCTACCCAACCTCCTACTAATGACAGTTGGATACTCTCTGACCCTTCAGAAAATAAACCCAATGATCTCTGCCTCAATGTTGGCCTGGAGAAAACTTTTAAATATATACCCTCAAAACTCACCTAGCAGATCACTACCAATAACATTAAGAGCCATATCCTTCTCCATCCCTGATTTGAACCTCTGCCAGTGGCACTTCGCTGCTATCCTGACCATTGGCGACTTGATTGACCACGGTTCGCTGCATACATTTGAGTCTCTCCAAGTCAAATTCAAACTATGGTTTTGCAAATCCTTGAGTTCCTTTTGGAACCAAGTATTTGTTTTGATCTCCTCCATCACTGGGATTTCATGGTCCCCGACTCCTGAACTGGCCCTCTAACACATTGGCATAAAAAAATTTCCACCTCAATCTAGGTGTGTAGTCCTCCACTTACTATATGCCGCCAAATTAAACATTACCAGACTATGGAAAACTACCACAATCCCCTCCATTTCTAGTAATGTCGCTGATCTCAACTTCCAGTGTGAAATGGAAAGGATAGTGGCTAGGAAAAATTTAAATGTAAGAAAATATATGGCTTTGTGGTCACCCTGGTTACAACACCCGAAATGTACTGTTCAAGTATAACTATACCGATATGCTCATTGAACATTTATGTCTTTATCACTGGTCCGCTGGTGCCCTGATCCCTCTTCCTTCCTATACCCCAATTCCTTACCCCCCACCCCCTCTGCACCACACCCCTTCTTCATCTAGATCCTTTCCTCACTCGACTACCTTGCTTCACCCAACCCACTTAAAATGTTACTGTTTACATTTAACATGGTGTTATCTGTTAAAATAGCTTGTTTCTAGTTGGAACATCTGTTTCTGTTAATACAAGTTTGGCCATAACATATATGTACCTTTTCTGAAACTCCAATAAAGAACTATTGAATATAAAATATTTACACAAATGTGAGGGGTGTTTTTGTGAGATACTGTGTATATATATTATATGCGTGTGTGGTGTGTTTTATGCAGGGTGGCCCCCTTGTAAAACTGAGACTTATTTTTTTTCTGTACTAAGTTTTGGCTTTTTTCTTGCCTTCCAGCAAAATGTAATTTGACAAGTTTTTTTGGCTAGATGATGGATTTTCTGACATTCTCAAAATATATCCAGTGTTACCTTTCCACTGCAAGAATTTTAATGAAGGGCTTAACAATTGTTATCACTCAATCAAAAAATAATAGTAATACAATTACAGAAAGCTGATAGTTTCAGTTTTAAATTCACTTTTTTTTACCAAAAATGTAAATCAACTTAACTTTTTTTTCTTTCAGTATAGTCAATCATTGAAAATTAAACTTATGTAGAATTACTCATAATTACTCATATTTGCAAGCATTGTTTTCTCACTTTCTCACAAGCATTGTTTTCTCCACCTCACTTTGTTTGCATTGTTTTCTCACTTAGAAGTCAGTATCTAAACCATTTATTACTTTCTTATTTTTTTCTTCTCAACCTTCACTGATCTCATATGGGCATTTTTGACCACTTGAGGACCCAGCCTTTGTCTGATATTTGTTGTTTACAAGTAAAAAGCAGTATTGTTTGCTAGAAAATTACTTAGAACCCCCAAACATTATCTATTGTTTTTTAGAGAATAAAATGGAGGTTGTTGCAATTTTTTTTTTTTTTTTTTTTTATTAACAAGTTTTTATTGAGTTTTTCAGAAAAGAAGAGTTGACAGGTACATAACAAAATGAACAATGTCACATATGGATGTTATGGATGCAACAATTGCATGGTAAAACATGACATTTCTATTGGCATTCTTAAGGCAAAGTGCAAGGGGTAGGTATGATATGTAACCTATTTTGTATAGGGCAGTTGAGGTAGCATGCTTGATCTTAATATCGTATTTATATTATGTGGTTGAGAGGTGTGGGGATTTATATGAGTTATTGTGTATGCGCAACTCAAATGGAGTATCGTAGGTGCCATGCTTAATGTGTCTAGTTTGCTAATGTGTTTGAGAGCGTATAGAGTAAAAAGGAATAAAAGAGGGAAAGAGTAAAATAAGGTTGAAACAACATAGGAATGGAAGGGATGGTGGGTGTTTGTGGGGGGGAGGGACAATGAGCCTATGGAGGGACACTGGATTATTGGTTATCCAGGAAGGAGCAATTGTCAAGTGGTTCTGGTTATGGCGAGGAGGACGGTTGCTATAAAAAGTGTGTGGGGGGGGGACCATATGTTGCAGGATCAGGGTACCGGAAATGGGAGAAAACTGTAGATTTTGCAGATATCTGGGACGGTCAGTTAGGTCATTATTAATTTGTATTCGTTCGTAGTGGTGAAATGTATCCAACATGTCCATGTTTTAGTAAACTTGTTCTGTGAATCATTGGATTGGTGAATGAGGTCTTCCATGACTTTTGTCTGTTGAATGCGGTGAAACCAGTCTTTTATGGTGGGAGGTTCTGTGGATCGCCATTTAGGGGGGATACACATTTTTGCAGCGTTCACTAAGTGCATGGTTAGAGAGTGGAGGTATTTCGGTATTCGTGTCTTAGAGTGATGGAGAAGGAACATTTGAGGTTCAAAGTCTAGGGAATAAGTAGTTATTTGCGTAATCAGTTCGTGGACTTTCACCCAGAAGGGTTGGATTTTAGTGCAGGACCACCAGATATGTAGTAGAGAACCTGTGTCTGCGTGACATCTCCAGCAGGTTGAAGGGATTGTTCGGTTGAATCGGTGTAGAAGTTGAGGGGTTCTGTACCACCTAGAGAATATTTTGTACGCGTTTTCTTGGACCTGCACATTCATCGAACCCTTATGGATCAGAGTATATATGTTAGCCCAATCTTGGTCGTTCAGCTGGATGGATAGATCTCGTTCCCATTGTAAGTTGGTCCAGTGTTTCATAGGGGTGTGGTCGTTAAATAGGAGGTTGTATGTTTGGGAGATTAGGTGGGTGGGCGTGTCTTCATTTAGGCAGAGGGTTTCAAACGGTGTTGTGGGTCGGGACCAATTCGGTGTAGGAGAAGGTCTATTGAAGAAGTGTCGTAGTTGCACATATGTCCAAAATGGAAAATTGCCTATATTCAGTTTTGAGGCTAGGTTATTTTGGGATAGAAGATTATCTTTCTCAAAAAATTGATTTGCTCTGATTGTGTGATGGGGCCAAATGTCTGCTAGGAAGGAGGCATGCATCCCGGGCGTGAATTCTGGATTTAGGCGTAGAGGTGTCATTGGACCTTTTATGGAAGAGATGTGATATTTAGTACATGTGGTGCGGAACGATGTCAATGTAGTGTTAATCAGCGGGTGGCGAGAGTAGGTTGGTGGTATGAATGATGGATCGATCCACGGAGTGTGTTGGATGGGTATACGTGAGAATGATTGTTCTATGTGAATCCAAGCTTTGTGTTTGGTGTTAACATTCCAATCAATGATCCTAGCCAAATGACAGGCAAATTGATATTTGCGTATGTCGGGTAGTCCTATACCTCCTAAAGATTTGGGGTTCGTCAATCTCTGGAAGCTAAGTCGTGGTCGTGTTTTACCCCAAATAAATGTTGTGCAGGCTTTTTGATACATGGAGAAGAAAGAGGGTGGTATTTTGATTGGGATTGTTTGTAGAATATATAGAATTCTAGGTAGGATATTCATTTTGATGATCGAGGCTCTGCCGAACCAAGAGAAATGTCCTGATGACCATTTAGTTAAATCCTTTTTTATTTTTTGGAGGAGTGGTAGGTGATTTAGAGCGTAAAGGTTCGATAGGGTGGTTGGTATTTGAATGCCTAAATATGGGATTGAATGTCTATTCCAAGTGAATGGGAAGTTGTGCGTGCATTGTTGAAATAGTTCCGAGGGTAAGGAGATGTTGAGAGCGGTAGACTTTGAAAAATTAATTTGGAGATTGGAGAGGTTGTGGAATGTTTGGAGGTCTTTAAGCAGGTTTGGGATAGTTATAAGTGGATCCGTAAGAAATAGAAGGATGTCGTCTACAAATGCAGCTAATTTATATGTGCGATGGTTTATTTGAATCCCTTTAATATCTGGGTTAGTATTGATTTGTTTGAGGAAAGGTTCCAGGGTAAGGATAAAGATTAGAGGGGATAGTGGGCAACCTTGTCTTGTGCCGTTCGACACGGAGAAGGCATCCGACAGGTGGCCGTTAACCAGAACTTTTGCTGTGGGGTTAGAGTAAAGAGCAGAGATGTAGTTCAACATTATTTGGGGAAGTCCTGTAGCTTTGAGGGTCTCCCTCATATAGTCCCAGGCCACTCTGTCGAACGCCTTCTCCGCGTCGAGCGAGAGCATGAAACCTTTGTTATTGGTGGACGTGAGCCAATGGTGTATATTGATCGCTTTGAGAGTATTGTCCCTCGCTTCCCTACCGGGGACAAAGCCCACCTGGTCACGATCAATAAGTTGGGGGATCAATGGCAGGAGTCTGTTGGCTATGGTTTTGGCATACCATTTAAGGTCTACATTAAGCAGTGATATAGGTCTGTAATTGGTGACTAAGGAAAGGTCTTTTTCAGGTTTGGGTATTACTGCTATGTGGGCAGTGAGAAGGTCTCGTGGAGGGTGGATTGGTTGGGCGAAGGAGTTGTATGCTGTTAAAAAGTGGGGAGTAAGTATTTCTGCGTGTATTTTGTAGTAACTGGCTGTAAGGCCATCAGGTCCCGGGCTTTTACCCGCTTTCATTTGTTTTAGTGCGGCGGCGACTTCGGCATGTGTGAGAGGGGTATTCAAGTCTTGGGCTATGGAGTCTGGTATTGGATTTGGGCTGTATCGTTTCAGAAATTCAGATATCTTTTGGAGGCGTGTAGTGGTGTCAGTGGTAGGGTAAGGAGAGGGAAGGTTGTATAGTTTACTGTAGTATTGTACGAATTGGCGAGCGATATCTGGGGATTTGGTAATTTTGTGTCCTGAAGGATCGGTGACATGGTGTATGGTCTGGTTAGATCGCGAGGTTTGTAGGGCGCTCGCTAACATTTTACTGGCCTTATTGCCAAATTCATAGAATTTTTTTTTTGTGAGTATGTATTTGCATTGTATCTGCGTGTCTAGTAGGTTTAGTAGGTCTTTTCTTGCCTGTATTAGGTCAGTAAGGGTAGTAAGTGCTTGGGAATGTTTGTGCAATCCTTCCAGTTTGCAGATCCTGTCTAATAAGTCCGATTGTTGTTTTCTTCTTTCTTTGTTACGTTTAGCTGCTGCTGCGAGGAAGGCACCTCTAATTATACTTTTATGCGCTTCCCAATTATTAAGATGTGAGGTGTCATTTGGGTCATTTTCTTGGAAAAAGTTTTGTAGTGTGGATTTTATATCAGTGGAGATGGAGGGGTCAGAGAGTAATGAAGAGTCTAGTCTCCAAGTCCTGGAGCGAGGAGTGGATTCGGGAAGTAGTAAAGTCATGGAGATTGGATTATGATCAGATATGGTCATGGGTTCGATGGAAGTTTGATAAAGTAGGGGCAAATCATTTTGCGTTAGGAAGAGATAGTCAATCCTAGAGTAGCGGTTGTGAGGTGTAGAGTAGAAGGTATAGTCCTTAGTGTCAGGGTTTAGCGTACGCCAGGTGTCATGGAGCAATAATCTTTGGATTAAAGATTTGATTTCTTTGAGAGTTTTGTATGGTAGTGTCGACGAGTGAGTAGAAGTGTCTTGGATAGGGTTCAGGGGGACATTAAAGTCACCTCCCAGTATGAGGGTACCTTCCTGGAAATTCGTGAGGGCCGTGGTGGTGGATCTGAAAAAGGGGACTTGGTGTTTATTTGGGGCATAGACGTTTGCTAGCGTTACAGTCTTGTTAAGGATTGAACCTTTCACGAATAGGTATCTGCCTTCTGGGTCTATGAGAGAATCAGTGATGTTCAGAGGGCAATTTTTAGCGAGAAGGATCGATACTCCTTTAGTTTTGTGGAGAGGGTTTGTTGCGTGTATTGCAGTCGGGAAGTGAATATTGGATAGTTTAGGGATACAATCTGAGCGAAAATGTGTTTCCTGTAAAAATACTATGTTCGCTTGGAGTCTGTGCATGGTAAGAAGAAGTTTAGAGCGTTTTTCTGGAGTGTTGAGCCCCTTGACATTGAGGGAAACTATTTTAAGACTGGGAGTGTTAGCATTTTTCGTGGTTGGCACCATGGTTAGGAGGATTGAGAGTGTCTAGATATGGGGTGTAGGTCCGGGTTGGAGTTGTGGTGGGGGGGAAGGGGACCCTGCAGGGGGAGGGAGAGGGTAGTGGGGTAAAGGGAAAGTTACAAGAGGGAGGGGTAAACGAGACTGGCAATGTGTGGCGATTGGATCACCGATCCGGTGTTCCAAGCCACAGAAATTATATTCGCCAGAAAAAATTCAGTGAGTATAAATAGGTTCTGGTCGTGAGAATTGGGTAGATTATAAACTCCACTGTGTGGGGGTTGGCTTGTCTGAAGAGAGACTGGAGGTATAAAAGTACAAGTAAGTTGGGTATCCGGGGGGTCTGTCCCATCTGCAGCCTTAACATGCAAGGGGTGAATTGGGGGTTCGGCAGTGTATTTTGAGAACTACAAAGTGTAGGGCTCCGTGAGCAAAGAAAGGTGGATAGTTTATGGGTGGTTATGAAGACGTTTACGTCGGTGCTAGTGGTTTGCGTGGTAGGCTGCCTCACCAATGTAGAACATTGGGATTTGGTGCATGGAGGTTGGGGTTAGGATTGGTAGGTGAGTGTTTGTTGGTAGGCATATGTCGCTATCCAGTAAGAAAAGATTATTGCTGTCAGGTCTGGGTACTGTGTCAGTGGTAGAATGTGATGAACTGAACTGATAAACATTTATAACACATTGTCATAGATGGTATGTTGCACACGACACATCCCAAAACAGAAACCGTGAACTTTGCAAAATACGATCAGTCAATAATCTTGTAGCTGAGAAATGTGTAACCAGAGGAGCAGCCATAGTTTCTTCTACTGCAGTCCAGGTATGGGGATGGGGGAGTTGTTCCGTATGAGAAAACCTTATGCGGAGCTTGGGCCTATATTGTGAGGGTAGGGTATGCTTTCATGATGTGAGTGTGGTGAGAGGAGAAAAGAGGCATGTTTGTTTCCAGCCTTGGTGTCTTGCTTGGGGTATAATGCCGTGGACAAAATATGATCATGAGAGGATTCTCATCCATCTATCATGATAAGCTCCTTCTGTAGATGTAGCAAGGCGAGTAGATAGGAGGAAGGAATATATGCGAGTTATAAGGCATATTTAAGCAAGGGGTGGCTATAGGAATGGGAAGTGGGGAGCGTTGGTATGATGGTACTGGCAGTAAGCGTATTGTCGGTGAAGGGCGAGATGTAGAAAACATCTCGGGGGTGAGTTATTATATGTGAGGCATTACCCTCGTTTGTGTGGGCAGAGTGTTGTGATGTGGAGTATTACACTAGCAACGGTTCTGCTCTGTGAAGCAAGCTCTGGTTGTTTACAGAGGGTTATGTCGGGTGAGGGGTAGGAATGTGTTTGCAAGGTACCCCTCTATATTCCTGTCATCCCAAGATAGAACTAAGTGAGGAGTTTGCTGTATGCCACGGAGGGTAAACATTATAAAACTCTTCATTGAAGCATAACAAAAATAGCAAACTTAATGTTGTGAATCAGGTCTGATGCCAACATATCTTCCCTTATCGGGAGGCGGGTTATCTTATAAAGTGGTACAAAGTATACAAACATAACAGATAATACCTATATAAACCGGGGATGGGTGCTGGAAGAAGGGCCATCATAGGTGGTAGTAGTCAAGTCCTGGAGTTTAGAACTGTCGTTTCCTTGCCTCTAAGCGGTCTGATGATGCTGATCGTGTGGGTGCAATGTGGCCGGCCTGTTTTCTTAGGTATCTTGCTGTGGAGGAGTAGGATCTCCTCGATGCATTCTGAGGGGGAGTATATGATCAGGAACAGAATCCGATGTAACGTGGTCATGACGGTGTGGTATATGTGATGTTGAGGAAGGATCACATACGGCGGTAAGTGGGGAGGATAAGGATCAGCAGTCTAGTCTTTCAGTGGATAGTTGTGAGGTGAGTTAGTTAGTTCGTTCAGGGTGAGTTTTCCATAACTCCTTGCGATGTGGTTCTGTCGCAGTCTTCGGTGGATTACATCCGTCCTGAGGTATGTCGGGTATTGGTGGGGTAATCATAGAAAGTAAGGGACGGTCTGTGTGCATAAGTATTACCTTTTAGGGTCTCAGCGGTCTCTGCGGGCCCTGCGAGGAAGGGGTGCCGTCATAGGGCTGGTTGGTGGGTGATGATTTGTAGGAGCGGAGCCAAGTCTAGTGTTGGAAGGAGAGCGACGTCTGCGGAAGCTGGTGTTGTGTGCATCCATGGGTTCTTCTCCATGCGGGGGGCGAGTTGGATGTTGTATGTGAAATTCGGAGTACCAGTTCGGAACCGGAGTGTATGGGATGTCTAGTGCACGACAGAAATCATCCAAATCTTCCGGCACTCTGAGAAGGGCAGAACGGTTTTGATATGTAGCTGACAGGCTGAAGGGAAACTTCCATCGATATCTAATTCCTTTTGTTTTCAGGACGTCCAGCAGGGGGCGCAGGTCTTTACGATGACGCAGTGTTATAGCAGAGAGATCTTGATAAATGTGGACGGGTTGACCGTTGTATTCCACTACTGCCTTTTCGCGGGCTTTTTGCAGGATTCCTTCTTTGATGGAGAAATCATTAATGTAACATATAATGTCTCTCGGGGGGTCTGAATCTTTCCCTCTAGGGCGAAGGGCTCTATGGATGCGTTCCATGTCGATCTTGTTGTGTTCTGGGTGATCTAGAAGGTGGTTGAAGAGGCCAGTCACAACTGCAGAAATTCTGTCATGTTCAACAGATTCCGGTATGCCCCGTATCCTCAGGTTGTGTCTGCGACCGCGATTGTCGAGGTCTTCGACATGTCTTTGTAGGTCTCTGAGCTGCATTGTGTGATGATCGACTGTCTGCTGGACTTTCCTCACTGTATGTGTTTGTCTCGCAGCGTCATCTTCCACTCGTTGCATGAGGCCTGTGATGGCCTGCAGTTCACGGCGCAGGTCCGTGATGGCCGAGAATAGAGTGTCCTTGATGTCAGCCGCCACTGTTTGTAAGTCGTGTAGGCTGGGCTGACGATGCGACGGTAGCTGTTGGGGTTGCGGAGCAGTGCTAGCATCAGTGGGAGTAAGGGTGATCTCCGAGTGGGGTAGAGTGGCGTTTGAGGCGGGAGGAGAGGACGCCATTACCGTCCGTTGCGTCCGGAAGATCTCCGGGATCGTCTGGCCCGAATTGCTGGCAATTCCTCTCGGGGATCGGGATCTACTCTGAGAGGATCCACGGGATGATGTTCCCATCGTTGAGAGGTATGTTGGGAGTAATAGACCCCGTTTGAGGCTCAATGTAGGCTGAGGTGGGAGAGAGCTAGTGGATTAAGCAGCCATCTTCTCTCCAGGCAAGCCACGCCCCCCCTGTTGCAATGTCACACGTTTTTTACGCAGCATTTTTTCAAACGCATTTTTTTTGAAAAAATACACTTTGATGAATTGAAAAAAACAAATGTAATATATACCCCAATTGTATATATACCCCAAAATAATATTTTCTGGTATAACCACTCAAAGTCCAGCAACATATCAGTAAGTTGCTGGTCCTTGTTGGGCATACATTGTAATGTTCTTTTTTCCATGTAGGCCTGTGGGCTGAATGAAAAAAAGAGATGGATCGGTGGGTATGCCCACCATTAGAATACTTCCCTTGATCCACCCACTTCTAATGATGGTGAAATCACCTCCTACATCGCTGGATTCACTGATTTACTCATCTTGGGAGCAAACGTTGTTGCTGTCAAGATGAATAAATCAGTGCTGCAGCTGAATGGCGTACCTGAAAAAAAATATATACAGGTGAAAAGTTAGGGTATAATGGCGCTACCTATAAGCATAATATACTGGGATAGCCTGACAGTATATCCCCCCTTGCTTTTAGTGCTGATTCTGTAATGTTGTAGATTATCTAAATTCCCCTTATAGTATAAATAATACCCCAGCAACCAAATATATGCCTCCTAGTCAGAAATTATGGTAGATATGTAACCCACATCAAGTGTCGCACATCATAAAGGTTCCTACAGCGTCTAAAGCAAAGACCAGAGGCTATATTCCATTGTGTGCATTTACTAAAAAACATAAATCAGTGCTGTGGTATGCATATAGGTTGCATATACTATATTCATACCATATGCGTTTTGAATGTATCTTAAAATCGCATGAAAACAAAACAGCTAGTAAAAACACAGAGCATCCAGCAGCCAGATCTCCAATACATATTCTAACAGTCCATATACTGCTGTTACTATGACAATATTCAGATTCCCGATGGTGACTTTAGTGAAGAATCAATTTGTCAGGTGACTCTCGTGCTCCCCCTGTTGGTTATCTACTCACCAGCTCCCGGAACCCCACCGGGGGTATGACGCCTTTGGTGTAGTATGCTGGATCACTTCACTTGCTGCTTCATCTGGTAGATATTGCTATGAACAACTTCCCAGACCCCACACCGGGGGAATGCTCCTGTGTTGGAAAATGGGCCGTCTAGCTGTTGTATATTGTGCTGGGTGACTCCTATATTTATCAATCCATAGAGGCGTTGCTCCCCTCATATATCCAAAAAAGAAGAAAGAGCTAAATTATGGGTTGCCTTATCTTTACAATTTTGGCCTTTTAGTCCCCTTGCAGTTTGATTGTGGTGTCACACCACAATCAAACTGCAAGGGGGCTAAAAGGCCAAAATTGTAAAGATAAGGCAACCCATAATTTAGCTCTTTCTTCTTTTTTGGATATATGAGGAGAGCAAAGCCTCTATGGATTGATAAATATAGGAGTCACCCAGCACAATATACAACAGCTAGACGGCCCATTTTCCAACACAGGAGCATTCCCCCGGTGTGGGGTCTGGGAAGTTGTTCATAGCAATATCTACCAGATGAAGCAGCAAGTGAATTGATCCAGCATACTACACCAAAGGCGTCATACCCCCGGTGGGGTTCCGGGAGCTGGTGAGTAGATAACCAACAGGGGGAGCACGAGAGTCACCTGACAAATTGATTCTTCACTAAAGTCACCATCGGGAATCTGAATATTGTCATAGTAACAGCAGTATATGGACTGTTAGAATATGTATTGGAGATCTGGCTGCTGGATGCTCTGTGTTTTTACTAGCTGTTTTGTTTTCATGCGATTTTAAGATACGTTCAAAACGCATATGGTATGAATATAGTATATGCAACCTATATGCATACCACAGCACTGATTTATGGTTTTTAGTAAATGCACACAATGGAATATAGCCTCTGGTCTTTGCTTTAGACGCTGTAGGACCCTTTATGATGTGCGACACTTGATGTGGGTTACATATCTACCATCATTTCTGACTAGGAGGCATATAATTGGTTGCTGGGGTATTATTTATACTATAAGGGGAATTTAGATAATCTACAACATTACAGAATCAGCACTAAAAGCAAGGGGGGATATACTGTCAGGCTATCCCAGTATATTATGCTTATAGGTAGCGCCATTATACCCTAACTTTTCACCTGTATAGATTGTGCAAAGAACCTTATAGGGAATTTGTGGAAAGGGAGGCAGCAACCTGTGTTTTCTGACCTTATAGCTAAGCCCTAAAGCGCAGTTCTGTCACTATTTAATGTACCTGAAAAAAAAGGTTAACAAAAAAACATAGTATGGGACAATATACGCTAAACGTTCCGCGCTACCCCCAACTGTGATAAACCAATGTGAAATTTAAATTAGTGAAAATCTATTTTAAAAGTGCATGAAAAACACAATAAATGAAACATAAATAATCCTGAGTGCTGCAACTAAAAAACCTTGAACATGAGGTTTCGTACAGTATAAAGAAAAAAGTTCAGTGCGCTACTCCAATTAAAACCAAATAATAATGTGAATATAAAAAAATGAAAAAATTATAGTTCATATGGAAAATTATGGTATCATAAACCGGAGGTGTGATTCCTCTTTAAGTCTTCAGTAAATCTTCTATGGATCTTCTAAGACAGTGCAGAAATAGGAAAAGGGGACTGCTTACCAGATTTGATGGATTCCCACCACAGAGATCATGCGAGCCTGAACAAACTCCTCTCGGGGTCAGGAACAGCTGGTCTTTGAGTAGAGACAGACTTCCCTCCATGCCTGGTAGTTGAAATTTCAGAGGCGGCAATCAGGAACACTCTCCTCCATTAGCTGCTCCAGCAAGACCACTCGTAGCAGGAAATAGTATATTTTAAAAGAAAAAGAGACGCTTCATTGTGTAGTAGTTTAAAATGCTTTAATCCATGAATGGACAACTGACATCAAAGCATTGGCAGGGTAAAACACCGTAGCAATTAAAAAACACAGCCGATGCCGAAGCCGATCAGCTGAGAGTGTGGTGACGTTAGGTCCTCTGGCTCCACCCTTTTTTTTTTTCTTAACGCTACGTTTCTCCTAAACAGGCATCTACTGGGAGAGGAGGCTATGGCCAGACATCACCCACCACGCCTTTAAATACCTCAGTGCATCGTTGACACCGGAAATGGATTTGGGATCACATCCTGCACAGCCCACTATGTACATGGACATGAAACCAACCATCCTCCTTGTCAGCCACAAAATTAGTATATACTAGCTAAAGCACTTCACAAATAATGTATATAATTTCATAAACCCTAATATATTACAACCAAAGTGATATATTCAGAGTCCTATTGCTAAAACATAGCGAATATAGCATCTTTCAGTGAAGCATTCACTATAGAATTTGCCTCACTGGAAAATATATCACCATATATAAATCTGACATTTATCATGGAAACAAGCTGATAAAAATATATAGATAAAAATATAAAAATGATTATTTACTTTATTCAAAAAACAACAAAACAGGATAATTATTTATAAATTCCTTAACCCATGTCTATGAGCCAAAGTCATCCAAAGGAATTTACTATAAAATAGGGACAACATCTGAATATGTATTAAAATTAACTGTCCCAAAAATCCAACAATCTCCATGCAACCAAAAATTACTAATATAATTCCTTTGTTACAGGAAAGGAAGGAGACAATGGTTCCCTGACACATGATTATGTGCTATAGCCGCTCACAGGAACATGTTATAGGCAGGTGCAGCACACAGACATATGTCCAACCAGTTCCGTGCAAGGAAGGTGGGATGCCGAAACTTCGAAAAAATATTGTACTGGAGGATAGTGGCAGTGTTAGCAGCCCCATTCGGATTGTCCCAAAAATCCAACAATCCCCATACAACCAAAAACGACTAATATAATTCCTTTATTACAGGAAAGGAAGGAGATAATAGTTCCCTGACACATGATTATGTGCTATAGCCGCTCACAGGAACATGTTATAGGCAGGTGCAGCACACAGACATATGTCCTACCAATTCCATGCAAGGAGGGTGGGATGCCGAAACTTCAATTGAAAATATTGTACTGGAGGATAGTTACAGTGTTAGCAACCCCATTCGGATCTATGTGAAATCGTACCTCAAAAATGCCCCAAAACAAGGAGATATCTGCTTTCCCCCTTAACTATTTTTTATATAGCAGTTTATGTCCCACTGGATGTTGAGGCCCCAGGGAGATATGGCATTTTAAATTATTTCCCCTCCAGTGAGGGGTATATTTCTCGATGGCAATGACTTTTAGGAGGGACAGATCTCGATTATGAACTTGGTGAAAATGCCACGAAACACTATGTTCAATAAATCCTCTCCTGATGTTGGACAAGTGTTCATCTATTCTGATTCTAAGGGCACAGGTGGTCCTACTGATGTACTGGAACCCACATGGACAACTAAGGAGGTATACTATCCCTATAGTTCCACATGTGATGAAGTCCTTGATATGGTAGGTCTTAGAAGTAACAGATGATGTAAAAGTACAGCTTTTCAAGGTTTGTGACGATCTACAGACCGCACAGCCTTTGCAAGGAAAAAAGCCTTTTAAATGGCCAAACATTTGTACCTTCGGGGGAGGGTCAATAACACTGGGTGCCAAAAGGTCCTTTGGATTTTGATTTCTTCTGTACAGAACTTTGGGATGATCAGGGAGCTCCGGGCCCAGAACCTTATCGCTCTTTAGAACCTGCCAGTGTATTTGAATTATTTTATTTACCCACCAAAAATGGGAAGAGAAAGTGGTCAAAAAGGACCATTCCAAATCCTTTTTGGTTTGGTCACTATTTTTAATTTTAGGCACCAGCAAGTTGGATCTATCCTTACACGCGACCTCTTGCTGCTTTGATGTCAGTTGTCCATTCATGGATTAAAGCATTTTAAACTACTGCACAATGAAGCGCCTCTTTTTCTTTTAAAATATACTATTTCCTGCTACGAGTGGTCTTGCTGGAGCAGCTAATGGAGGAGAGTGTTCCTGATTGCCGCCTCTGAAATTTTAACTACCAGGCGTGGAGGGAAGTCTGTCTCTACTCAAAGACCAGTTGTTCCTGACCCCGAGAGGAGTTTGTTCAGGCTCGCATGATCTCTGTGGTGGGGATCCATCAAATCTGGTAAGCAGTCCCCTTTTCCTATTTCTGCACTGTCTTAGAAGATCCATAGAAGATTTACCGAAGACTTAAAGAGGAATCACACCTCCGGTTTATGATACCATCATTTTCCATATGAACTATAATTTTTTCATTTCTTTATATTCACATTATTATTTGGTTTTAATTTGAGTAGTGCACTGAACTTTTTTCTTTATAAAAAAAACATAGTAAACAATAAAGTATAACAGAATTACATACCTGAAAAGCAAACATGATAAAACATAGTAACAATAAAACATTGCAGTTACGCATAGAATACAGTAAAAAAGAGAAGAACAATAGAGAGATAGAGAACAATAAAACAACTATTTTTTTTTACTCTTTTTTGTTTTTTTACACTTTTAACCTGTAACGGTTGTAGCTGTTGTAACGGTTGTAGTGGTTGTAGCGGTTCGGTTCCAGGTTCGGGTCTCTCAAAATGCAATGGCATCTTTTGAGACCCTGTGAAAGTGTGTCCTAGTCTGTGCAGTGCTGTACCCTATGCTAATACTCCACTAGTGTGTGGTAGCATTCAAAACATTCACCGATGCAAAGACCAGGATGGTCAGGGCAGGAGGGACAATAATAGCAGGTGTCACGCCTATATCCATGCTTTTTACAGACACAACATTTTCTTTGGGGGCTCATTGGGTAGGGGTACCAGGGAGGACATACAGAAAATGCCTCTCATGCAGCCAGCTTACTGCATTTGCATTGGGAAGGTGGGGCACAGCATCGTCTGGAAACAGAAGGGCTGTGACGATCTCTTCCTGGAATTTAAGGAAGGATCCTGTTCACCCTGACACTTTGTATGGCACATAAGTGTTCACCAGAGCCAATTGGAATAAGTATAGAGACACTTTTTTGTACCAGCGTCTGGCCTTACGCGCAACTAGGTACGTTGCCAACAACTGGTCATTGAGGTCCACCCCTCCCATATTAAGGTTATATTCGTAGTTTCTCCACAACACCAGTCACCGTAGGAATTTGGACCATTGTGTCTGGGTGAAGGGAGGACAGAACGACAACATACTTATTATCCCTCCACTTCACAGCAAGGAAATTATTACACTTCAAGCAGGCTCTCTTCCCCAGCCTAAGAGGGGAATCTACAAGCCGCTGGGTTAAGCCCCAACGATTCGATTGCACAGAGCCAATTCCATGATCAAACAAGTGACTAAAAAGTGGCACGCTCGTGTAATAATTGTCCACATACAAGTGGTACCCCTTTCCAAATAAGTGTGACACCAAGTCCTACACAATCTTACCAGCGCTCCCTATGTAGTCTGGGCAGTTCTCCGGCTCTACGTAACTATCTCTTCCCTCGTAAACCATAAAACTATATGTATAGCTTGTTGCCCTGTCACAGAGCTTATACATCTTGACCCCATATCTGGCACAGTTGCTGGGAAGATACTGTTTGAAAGACAAGCGGCCAGAAAACGTAATCAGGTGCTCATCAACGCAGACAACTTGATCGGGAGTAAACAAGGCTGCAAACTGTTGGTTGAAGTGGTTTACGAGGGGCCGAATTTTGTAGAGCCGATCGTATCCAGGGTCACCCCGAAGACGACAGAGTTCATTATCATTGAAGTGCATGAACCGCAAGATCTGCTCGTATCGTGCCCTGGCCATGGAGGAACATGGGCATATGGTGAATTGGGTCAGTGGACCAGTATGACCGCAACTCACTGTTTTTAATTATGCCCATGAGGAGGGATAGGCCCAAAAAGGTCTTAAATTCAGAAACCGTGGGGGGCGTGGCTAGCCGGCAGAGACGATGGTCGCATGTTAACATAGCCCCGCAGCATCCTGGGCTTAGACGGGTGAATACAGTGAAACAGAGCCTCGTTTCACGGTAAAATATACCGGACCTACAGCGGATATACTCCCGGATGCCTTCCCGCAAACGAAAGGAACCTACAAAACCGAGGAAGATGACGGACTTTCTTATACAGCCGCGCCATCTCCCTGTCCAAGATGATGCCAGCAGACATGCAGGAGAGCCATGCGGCCTCAGCACACAGCATGAACGGCACAGGAGGCAAGACTCTGGCCGCACTTATGGAAACAGAGCACAGGGACAAGGTCAGTACCCACCACCTCCATCTGCATCCTCCAGCCCTGCAAAAAGCAAGCTGAAAATGCCCTCGGCCTGTGCAGACACAGCAGACATTAGTGGAATTGACTCTTCCCTGGATGATACCAGGGGACTACAGGAGTCCATTATAGATTTCCCTACACAAAACCAGCCGGTACTAGATACCACGCTCAAAGACATGTTGGTATCTCTGCGGTCTACCTTACATGCTGACATATTAGCGATCACACAGCAATTCAAATCAGAGGTGGCAGCTGTAGACTCCAGGGTGTCCCACATTGAATCTAAGATGGGCAAATTCGCATCCACCTTTAATGATATGGTGGACGCTCATAACGACAGGGATGAGGAACTTACAGCTATTAAAAAATGGCCGATTTAGAGGACAGATCAAGACATAATAATGTCAAGATATGGGGGATCCCTGAATCGGTCAAACCCCCAGATCTAAAAGAATACTTTACAAATCTCATGAGAGCTGTACTTCCAGAAGCACCCCTGGAGGACTTAGTCATAGACCGAATACACCGCCTTCCGAAACCCAGAAATATACCTGAACACCTACCCAGAGATACAATAGTTCGGGTCCACTTTTTCCATATCAAGGACCAATTCATGATGATAGCCAGAAGACGATAAAACCTTCCTCGAGAGCTACAAGATCTCTCTTTCTTTGCTGACCTCTCAGCCTTTACCATGCAGCAGCGCAGACAGTTAGCAACTATAACGAAACCGCTAAACAACCATCGCATCCAGTATAGATGGCTGTATCCGGCCAAGCTACTAATTACCAAAGAATGCAGATCACATGTAGTAACAAACGTCAAGGAGGGAATTCATCTCCTGAGAGACTGGCGAATTCTTGATCCAGATGACAACGAAAATGATATGCCACACTCATTTCCATCTACCAGAGCCAGCTCAGACGCAGAAACAGGCTGAAACTTACTGTTACTAAGCGATAAGGAACCCGTTTGACCCAGGAGAATGCCACTTAGCTAACTTTTTGCTTTACCCCCCGAGTTATAGCGGAAGTGCATCTGCATCTTGCCCCCTCCCTATTTCTTTTTGTTTGCAGTTACAGAAATACGGATATACCGATTCATCCTACTCAGACATTTGAGACTTTTGCTCCACAGTCTCCATCACACTGAAAACTAATACCATCAGGTTGGACTGCTCTCCCTCTACACGACTTTCTTCGGCATAAGGTACGAGTCATACAACCTATACATATGTCTTTCAAAATATCATCGCTAAATGTGAAAGGTTTGAACAGCCCCTACAAACGTCAAATGGCCTGGAAGGAAGCGCACAGACTTAAAAGTGACATCATATGCTTCCAGGAGACTCGCTTTAAAGCGGACAAACCTCCGGCCTTCAGCAATCGTGGATTCCCTCAACTATACACAGCAAATGGCCCAAAGAAAAAAGGAGGGGTAGCAATTGCAATTAGAGACACTATCCCGTTCTCAGAAATCTCAACCCACTTGGATGCCTCTGGCAGGTACATCATACTGGTATGTGAGATCTTTGCAGTCAAATACACTCTAGTTAACATATACCTACCAAATAATAACCAACTCCGATTCTTAAACAAAATATGGAAAAAGGTAGATTCTCTGAAACAGGGGCATGTTATTCTATGTGGGGACTTCAACGCAATACCAGACAAGTACATGGACTGCACAAACCCCAAACACCTAACCTATCGAAGGACGATACTGGCAAAATTTATTAACACATCAAACCTCTTTGATGTATGGAGGTGTCAACATTCTTCAGAGAAGGACTTTACTTTCTTTTCCAATGTACATAGTACTTACTCACGGATAGATTTATTTCTAGTAGACAAATTTTTGTTACAGAGGATTGTTAGATCAGAGATTGATATTATCTCCTGGTCTGACCATGCTCCAATTTCCATAAGCGTGGGAGGGAGGAATGCTGAGACAGCAGCAAATAGATGGAGGAATGATGTGCTCTCTTTCTCCAAACCTGAGAATCTCAAATTAAAAAGAAAATCCTTCATTGAATTCTTTGCAATTAATGCTCCCTCGGTATCCGACCCTTTCATGCTGTGGAATACTCATAAAGTGGTCATACGTGGTTTATTAATACAACTGAGTGCAAGGGCCAAAAGGCCTACGGACAAAGAGGCTCAACGACCTGCTAAATAAAATAAAAAATGTAGAACTTTCTAACAAACAAAATTCTACTCAAAAAACGAGAACCCTACTATTTCATGCTAGACAAGAATTAAGAACACTTCTGGTTTCCCAGCAGGATAGCCGCCTTCATATTTTGAAAGCAAATAACTACCATTGTAACAACAAGGTGGGGAAACTGCTGGCGAACCAGTTGAAAGAAAAAATAACAAAGCAAAGAATCCCACATATAGTGAACCCTAAAACTAAAATAACAGTATCAAACCCCAAAGACATAGCAGACGCTTTTAGTGACTACTATGAAGCCCTATATAATCTTAAAGAAGACCCCGATACACCACAACTAGGGATGAGCCGAACACCCCCTGGTTCGGTTCGCACCAGAACCCGCGAACGGACCGAAAGTTCGCACGAACGTTAGAACCCCATTGACGTCTATGGGACTCGAACGTTCGAAATCAAAAGTGCTCATTTTAAAGGCTAATTTGCATGGTATTGTCCTAAAAAGGGTTTGGGGACCCGGGTCCTACCCCAGGGGACATGTATCAATGCAAAAAAAACTTTTAAAAACGTCCGTTTTTTCGGGAGCAGTGATTTTAATGATGCTTAAAGTAAAAAAAAAAAGTGAAATATTCCTTTAAATATCGTACCTGGGGGGTGTCTATAGTATGCCTGTAAAGTGACGCGTGTTTCCCATGTTTAGAACAGTCCCTGCACCAAATGTCATTTTTAAAGGAAAAAATCTCATTTAAAACTGCTTGCGGGTTTAATGTCATGTCGGGTCATGGCAATATGGATGAAAATCAGTGAGACAAACGGCATGGGTACCCCCCAGTCCATTACCAGACCCTTTGGGTCTTGTATGGATATTAAGGGGAACCCCGCACCCAAATTAAAATAAGGAAAGGTGTGGGGCCACCAGGCCCTATATACTCTGAACAGCAGTATACAGGCGGTGCAAATAAGACAGGGACTGTAGGTTTGTTGTTAAGTAGAATCTCTTTGTAATTTTGAACATTTTTAACGTGTTTAGCTCCAGCCAAAAAATCTTTTCTAAGCTTTTTGGAAAACATAGGGAAGGGTTATCACCCCTGTGACATTTGTTTTGCTGTCTTTCCTCCTCTTCAGAAGATTTCACCTCACTTTTTTGTCCCAATGAAAAATGTTTTTTGAAAATTTGGGTTTTTTTGTGGAACAAGGATTGGAAAGCATCAGTGGAAAGGAGAAATTGTTTTCCCATATTAACTCTTACAGGAGAGAATTTCCCTTCCTAGGGGTAGATTTCATCTCACTTCCTGTTGTCTCCTTCCGTTTGCAAGTAGGAGTCGTTTGTAAGTTAGATGTTTGAAAGTAGGGTCCTGCCCTATATACTCAGCAGAAATTTGGGCCTTAGGTGTTGCTGTGGCCACAACACTGTAAGCCCTCACAGGGCCCTGCTGTGAAATATTAGATCAAGAATTGTAATTACATGCCCCTGTTGAACAGGAGCTGAAAAATTAGGCCTTAGGCACTGGTGCTGGTGCCACAACACTGCAACCCCTCACAGACACTCTAGTTGGAACGCAGGAACGAGCCCTGCTGCAAAGTATTGCTTCAAAAATTGTAATTACACGCCCCTGTTAGACAGGGGCAGAAAAATTGGGCCTTAGGCACTGGTGCTGGTGCCACAACACTGCAACCCCTCACAGACACTCTAGTTGGAACGCAGGAACGAGCCCTGCTGCAAAGTATTGCATCAAAAATTGTAATTATACGCCCCTGTTAGACAGGAGAAGAAAAATTGGGCCTTGGGCACTGGTGCTGGTGCCACAACACTGCAACCCCTCACAGACACTCTAGTTGGAATGCAGGAACGAGCCCTGCTGCAAAGTATTACATCAAAAATTGTAATTACACGCCACTGTTAAACAGGGGCTGAAAAATTGTGCCTTAGGCACTGGTGGTGGCGCCCAGAACCAAAAATGTTCTTACAAGCTATCAGCGTGATGATTGAGGAGGAAGAGGATAATTACTCAGGGATAGTCACTCAGCATCAGCATAGGCAGTCTTTGAAGGGATCTGAGATTTCAAAAAAAATTATTCGGTTACATCAGCATCAGGTGCTTGGTAGCTGGTGGTGATCCAAGACTGATTCATTTTTATGAAGGTCAGCCGATCGACCGAGTCGGTGGACAGACGCACCCTGTGATCGGTTACCACGCCTCCAGCAGCACTGAATGTGCGTTCCGAAAGAACGCTGGATGCAGGACAGTCCAGTAGCTCAATTGCATACTGTGCAAGCTCTGGCCAGTGATCCATCCTCAAGACCCAGTAACCCAGAGGATTTTCGGTGGGAAAGGTGTCCAAGTCTGATCTTGCCCCTAGGTATTTCTGCACCATGTAAAACAGACGCTGGCGATGGTTGCTGGAACCGATCATACCTTGGGGCTGCGGACCAAAAAATTGTCTGAACACATCGGTCAGACGGCCACCTTCTCCACCGCTCCTTCTTTGACTGACCGAAGCCTCAGCAACACGTTGTCCAGAAACAGGAGTTTGTAACCTCCCAGTCTCTGGGAACGCGTTGCACAGACCTTTCTGCAAGGCCTCCCGAAGATGTTTCATCCTCTGCTCCCTCTGCGATGGCAAGATAAGGTCCGCAACCTTACCCTTGTAACGTGGATCAAGGAGGGTTGCCAGCCAGTATTGGTCCTTCTCCTTGATACCACGAATACGAGGATCCTTACGCAGGCTTTGCAGGATCAGGGAGGCCATGCAGCGTAGGTTTGCTGAGGCATTCGGTCCGGAGTCCTCTGGGTCACTAAGAACGACATGGTCCGCAGCCACCTCCTCCCAGCCACGTACAAGTCCATGTGTTTCTTGGGACTGATCCCTTAAAGACTGCTGTTGATGCTGAGTGCCAGGCTCCACCTCCATACTGACACAATCTTCCTCCTCCTCCTCCTCCTCCTCCTCTTCCTGTGTGATCGGCGGGCACGCAGGAACACTGTCTGGATAAAGGGGGCCTTGAGAGCTAAGGAAGTCCTCCTCTTCCTGCCTCTGTTCTGCCTCAAGTGCCCTGTCCATTATTCCACGCAGCGTGTGCTCCAACAGGTGGACAAGGGGGACAGTGTCACTGATGCATGCACTGTCACTGCTCACCATCCTCGTGGCCTCCTCGAATGGTGACAGGACAGTGCATGCATCCCTGATCATGGCCCACTGGCGTGGGGAAAAAAAACCAAGCTCCCCTGACCCTGTCCTTGTGCCATAGTCGCACAGGTACTCATTGATGGCCCTCTGCTGCGTGTGCAGCCGCTGCAGCATGGCCAACGTTGAGTTCCACCTGGTGGGCATGTCACAGATTAGGCGGTTCTTGGGCAGGTTAAACTCCTTTTGGAGGTCCGTCAGCCGAGCACTGGCATTATATGACCGGCGGAAATACACACAGACTTTCCTGGCCTGCCTCAGGACATCCTGTAAGCCCGGGTACCTGCCCAAGAACCGCTGCACCACCAAGTTAAGGACGTGAGCCAAACAGGGCACATGGGTCATTTGTCCCTGTCGGAGGGCAGAGAGGAGGTTGGTGCCATTGTCGCAAACCACCATTCCTGCCTTAAGTTGGCGTGGCGTCAACCACCTCTGAACCTGCCCCTGCAGAGCTGACAGAACCTCTGCCCCAGTGTGGCTCCTGTCCCCCAAGCACACCAGCTCAAGCACCGCATGGCATCTTTTGGCCTGCGTACTTGCGTAGCCCCTTGAACGCCTACGGAGCACCGCTGGTTCCGAGGAAGAGGCCATGGAGGAAGAAGAAGAGGAGGGGGTGGAGGAGAGAGGTGTGTCACAATCAGCATTTTGGAGGCGTGGTGGCGGAACAACCTCCAACACTACTGCACCTTGTCCTGCATCCTTCCCAGCTGCCAGCAGAGTCACCCAATGCGCCGTGAAACTTAGGTAACATCCCTGTCCATGCCTGCTGGACCATGAGTCAGCGGTAATATGCACCTTACCGCTGACCGCCCTGTCCAGCGAGGCATGGACATTGCCTTCCACATGCCGGTAGAGAGCCGGAATCGCCTTCCGTGAGAAAAAGTGGTGTTTGGGTACCTGCCACTGAGGAACCGCACATTCCACAAACTCACGGAAGGGGGCAGAGTCTACCAACTGAAAAGGCAGCAGTTGAAGTGCTAGCAATTTTGCCAAGCTAGCATTCAACCACTGGGCATGTGGATGGCTGGGAGCAAACTTCTTTCGGCGGTGCAGCAGCTGGGGCAGGGAAATTTGCCTGGTACAATCTGATGTCGGTGTACCAAAAGCAGATTGCCCACAAGTACTTGGCTGTGACACACCTAATTCTACACCTTCATTCCTCTCACTGCAGGTCTCAGAGAGGACTGAAGGTCTAGTGGGGTTGGAAATCTCAGCTGATGAGGAGCAAGGAGAGATCCTCTTTGTTCTTTGGTGTGGGTCTTTTAGATACGCTTGCCAACGAACTGCATGGCAGGTCAACATATGTCTGGTCAAGCATGTGGTACCCAAGCGGGAGATGTTTTGGCCACGCGAGATACGCTTGAGACATATGTTGCAAATAGCAGCAGTGCGATCTGATGCACGCGTCTCAAAAAAGGCCCACACCAAAGAACTTTTTGAATAACGCGCAGAGACTGCAGCGCCCTGCACATGTGCAGCTTTGGGGTGTGATGCAGTCAATGTGCTGCCCTTAGGCTGTCCCCTGGAGGGCATCCTGCCTCGTTGGTGATGTGCCGCCTCCTCCTCCTCCTCCTCCTCCTCCTCCTCTCTCCTATCAGGCACCCACGTTGAGTCAGTGACCTCATCATCCCCTCCCTCCTCATCACTGGAGCAAACCTGGCAGTATGCTGCAGCAGGGGGAGCATGACTGCCAGATTGCTGTCCTTCTTGGGCACCCCCTCTGTCCGTGCTCATGTTACTGCCTTCATCGAGCTCAGTATCATCATCAGAGCCTTCCAAATGCTGGGCATCCTCCTGGAGCATGTACCCAACACTGTGGTCAAACAGTTCGAGGGAATCCTCAGGAGGACATGGTGGAGCTAGGGAAGGAGTCACTGATGACATTGAGCTGAGGGAAGAGGCCGCTGCTTTGCCAGACAAAGCACCCTGGGCATGGGTGAGAGAGGATGAGGAGGATGAGGACGGCTTGGTCATCCACTCGACCAAGTCTTCCGCATGTTGCGGCTCAACACGGCCAGCTGCCGAAAAAAAGGCCAAGCGTGTCCCATGGCCACGTGCTGATGAGGATGCACCGTCTCCACGACCAGCACTAGACACAGAGCCTGCTTGCCCTCTCTTATTGGCTTGTGACTGTCTGCCTCTCCTTCTTGGCCTTCCAGACATACTAATGGCCTGTAGCTGCACTAAGCTGGGATAGAACACCTGTAATTTTCTTCAGGTAGCTTTATATACTGTAACCAGACAAGCCTGCCTGTCAGTAGGAAGATAACAGGAACGGATCTAGCTGAACACTGTGAGCAGGACGCACTGTACTAAATGTAAATAGTCTAGCTGCCTGACCGTGGTACTAATAGGATCAAATAGAACACCTGTAATTTTCTTCAGGTAGCTTTATATACTGTAACCAGACAAGCCTGCCTGTCAGTAGGAAGATAACAGGAACGGATCTAGCTGAACACTGTGAGCAGGACGCACTGTACTAAATGTAAATAGTCTAGCTGCCTGACCGTGGTACTAATAGGATCAAATAGAACACCAGTAATTTTCTTCAGGTAGCTTTATATACTGTAACCAGACAAGCCTGCCTGTCAGTAGGAAGATAACAGGAACGGATCTAGCTGAACACTGTGAGCAGGACGCACTGCACTAAATGTAAATAGTCTAGCAGATAACAGGAACGGATCTAGCTGAACACTGTGAGCAGGACGCACTGCACTAAATGTAAATAGCAGGAACGGATCTAGCTGAACACTGTGAGCAGGACGCACTGCACTAAATGTAAATAGCAGGAACGGATCTAGCTGAACACTGTGAGCAGGACGCACTGCACTAAATGTAAATAGCAGGAACGGATCTAGCTGAACACTGTGAGCAGGACGCACTGCACTAAATGTAAATAGCAGGAACGGATCTAGCTGAACCCTGTGAGCAGGACGCACTGCACTAAATGTAAATAGCAGGAACGGATCTAGCTGAACACTGTGAGCAGGACGCACTGCACTAAATGTAAATAGCAGGAACGGATCTAGCTGAACACTGTGAGCAGGACGCACTGCACTAAATGTAAATAACAGGAACGGATCTAGCTGAACACTGTGAGCAGGACGCACTGTACTAAATGTAAATAGTCTAGCTGCCTGACCGAGGTACTAATAGGATCAAATAGAGCACCTGTAATTTTCTTCAGGTAGCTTTATATACTGTAACCAGACAAGCCTGCCTGTCAGTAGGAAGATAACAGGAACGGATCTAGCTGAACACTGTGAGCAGGACGCACTGTACTAAATGTAAATAGTCTAGCTGCCTGACCGTGGTACTAATAGGATCAAATAGAACACCTGTAATTTTCTTCAGGTAGCTTTATATACTGTAACCAGACAAGCCTGCCTGTCAGTAGGAAGATAACAGGAACGGATCTAGCTGAACACTGTGAGCAGGACGCACTGTACTAAATGTAAATAGTCTAGCTGCCTGACCGTGGTACTAATAGGATCAAATAGAACACCAGTAATTTTCTTCAGGTAGCTTTATATACTGTAACCAGAGAAGCCTGCCTGTCAGTAGGAAGATAACAGGAACGGATCTAGCTGAACACTGTGAGCAGGACGCACTGCACTAAATGTAAATAGTCTAGAAGATAGCAGGAACGGATCTAGCTGAACACTGTGAGCAGGACGCACTGCACTAAATGTAAATAGCAGGAACGGATCTAGCTGAACACTGTGAGCAGGACGCACTGCACTAAATGTAAATAGCAGGAACGGATCTAGCTGAACACTGTGAGCAGGACGCACTGCACTAAATGTAAATAGCAGGAACGGATCTAGCTGAACACTGTGAGCAGGACGCACTGCACTAAGTGTAAATAGCAGGAACGGATCTAGCTGAACACTGTGAGCAGGACGCACTGCACTAAATGTAAATAGTCTAGAAGATAACAGGAACGGATCTAGCTGAACACTGTGAGCAGGACGCACTGCACTAAATGTAAATAGCAGGAACGGATCTAGCTGAACACTGTGAGCAGGACGCACTGCACTAAATGTAAATAGCAGGAACGGATCTAGCTGAACACTGTGAGCAGGACGCACTGCACTAAATGTAAATAGCAGGAACGGATCTAGCTGAACACTGTGAGCAGGACGCACTGCACTAAATGTAAATAGCAGGAACGGATCTAGCTGAACACTGTGAGCAGGACGCACTGCACTAAATGTAAATGGCAGGAACGGATCTAGCTGAACACTGTGAGCAGGACGCACTGCACTAAATGTAAATAGCAGGAACGGATCTAGCTGAACACTGTGAGCAGGACGCACTGCACTAAATGTAAATAGTCTAGAAGATAACAGGAACGGATCTAGCTGAACACTGTGAGCAGGACGCACTGCACTAAATGTAAATAGCAGGAACGGATCTAGCTGAACACTGTGAGCAGGACGCACTGCACTAAATGTAAATAGCAGGAACGGATCTAGCTGAACACTGTGAGCAGGACGCACTGCACTAAATGTAAATAGCAGGAACGGATCTAGCTGAACACTGTGAGCAGGACGCACTGCACTAAATGTAAATAGTCTAGAAGATAACAGGAACGGATCTAGCTGAACACTGTGAGCAGGACGAACTTCACTAAATGTAAATAGTCTAGATAGAAGATAACAGGAACGGATCTAGCTAAACTGAATACAGTGTATATATATATATGCAACACCTGGGATGCATATATATACACAATACACTGTAAGTGCAGCTAACTGACTGACTGTTCTGCCTAATCTATCTAACTCAAATCAAATGACACTGTCTCTCTCTCTCTCTATCTCTCAGCACACCGGAACACACACTACACAGGGCCGCCATGCAGTCGGCCTTATATAGTGTGGGGCGTGTACTAAATCCCCTGAGCCATAATTGGCCAAAGCCACCCTGGCTTTGGCCAATTACAGCTCTCTCTACTGACGGCGCTGTGATTGGCCAAGCATGCGGGTCATAGTGCATGCTTGGCCAATCATCAGCCAGCAATGCACTGTGATGCCGCAGTGAATTATGGGCCGTGACGTGCCACACGAATTTGGCGCGAACGGCCCATATCGTTCGCAATTCGGCGAACGGGCGAACAGACGATGTTCGAGTCGAACATGGGTTCGACTCGAACACGAAGCTCATCCCTAACCACAACCTTCTGACAACCTGATTTCCGAATTCTTGGAAGCAATAAATCTTCCAAAGGTCCTGCAATCAGAACTTACCCAGCTTAACACACCGTTCACCACTCAAGAAATTGAAAAAACAATTAGGAAAATGCACCACAATAAATCTCCAGGTCCTGATGGCTACTCATCTGAATATTACCAATTGTTCCACACTGAACTGTCTCCTTATCTAAAGCAGGTCTTTGATGCCGCAATGTCCAATGCTTCATTCCCAAAAGAAATGCTGACAGCAACTATCATAACTCTGCCAAAACCAGGTAAAGATTATTCGGCCCCACAAAACTTTAGACCTATTTCTTTGCTAAATGTGGATGTCAAGCTGTACGCTAAGATTATAGCCAATAGATTGACATCACTGTTACCAGAACTCATCAACCAGGACCAAGTAGGTTTCGTGTCTGGTAGGCAAACTAACGACGCAACAAGAAGAATAGTGAACATTCTCCATCTCGCGGAAGGATCTCAAAGGCCTTCTCTGCTCCTTACTTTGGACGCAGAGAAGGCCTTCGATAGAGTTCACTGGGGTTATTTGATCAAGGTGCTGGAGGAGTTTGGCTTAATAGGCCCAATCCAACAGGCAATCTTAGCTCTATATTCCTCCCCGTCTGCCTATGTGTTTACTGAGGGAATGTTCTCTAGAAATTTCCAAATAACAAACGGGACAAGGCAGGGATGTCCCCTGTCACCATGAATCTTTGCATTAATTATGGAACCACTCGCAGAAACAATCAGGAGCAACACATCAATCCGAGGCATTCCCTCTCTTGACCGAGAACATAAAATATCACTCTTTGCGGATGACGTTATCTTAACTTTATCTGACCCCTATAACTCCTTAAACACAGCACACAAGACATTAATGCATTTTAGCAAAGTAGCCTACTACAAGGTTAACGCTTCCAAATCCAGCATTCTAGGAATAGCGATTGACAACACAACTAAATCCGCCATACAAAAAGATCTTCCATATCCGTGGTCCTTGGACTCTATTTCCTATCTAGGAATACAATTAGCATCCCCGACCTCCAAACTATTCCAACTCAACTACCAACCTCTATTGAATGAATTTAAAAAAGACATCTCTAGATATCAGAAATTTTATTTATCTTGGAATGGCCGTTTAGCGGCGTACAAGATGCTACTCCTCCCAAAATTAATGTACCTTTTTAGGACCCTTCTAATACCTATTCTGAATACCTTCTTTAAATCCATTCAAAAAAAATTGTCAAACTTTATATGGGCAGGCAAAAGAGCTAGGTTCCCGGTGCAAATGCAAGAGAATCACAAAGAAGTAGGTGGATTAGCCCACCCGGACGTACATTGATTTTTTTCTACAACTGTTGGTGGGGAAGATTCCATCATTTATTAAGGACACCAAGCAGGTTATTAACACACTCTCCGAAATCACTCCCAGTGAGGGTCTTTGCATGGTGACCGCGGATGTTTCATCCCTCTACACCATCATCCCCCACCATTTGGGTCTACAGGCGGTGGAACTATTTCTCAAAGGAGACTCCAACCTACCCCTGGTACAAATCCAATTCATAATGCATCTTTTGCAATATGCTGCGAGCCATAGTTACTTCTGGTTTGATAACCAGTTTTATCGACAAGACCGTGGTGTGGCCATGGGAGCCAAATATGCTCCCAGTTTAGCCAATATTTTCATGGCCAAATGGGAGGAGGACGTCGTCGACGCCCCTAGGAGACCCAAGGTGGCCCTATGGGCCAGATATATCGACGACGTCCTCCTCCTATGGGATGGAGGGGAAGCCGAACTCCATGAATTTTTGAACAGTCTTAATGCCAACAGTAAAGGTATAAGGTTTAACTTTGAAGCCAGTCAAGATACCATCCACTTCCTTGACTTGGAGATCCGAATCACGGAAGGACGGTTCGTGACATCTACATATTTCAAGGCAACCGACAGAAATTCCTATATTTCTGTCGACAGCTGCCATCACAAACCCTGGCTGAAAGCCATTCCTTACAGACAGTTTTTGTGCCTCAGGCGGAACTGTTCTAACTTAGCTACTTTCGACCATCAGGCATCTATTCTAACGGAAAGATTCCTGGAGAAAGTCTATGATCATCTTTCCCTTTCCCAGGCCTTAAAATCAGCAAGGGATAGGGATAGAGCAGCTTTGTTAACTGAGGCCCCCAGATCTAGGAATGAGGTTCTGGACACTGTTCCTTTTGTCACTACCTATTCAGTACAACACCGGGCCATTAAACAGCTAATACAAAAACATTGGCATGTTCTTAGTAGCGACTCGACTCTCAATGCCATTTTACCAACAAGACCTAGGGTGATATTTAAGGGAGCAGCCTCCTTGGGTAATAAGGTAGCACCCACAGTCCAAGACCCTCCACGGGAAAATAGATCCTTCCTTCAAAACTTGACGGGGTTCTACAAATGCGGGAGATGTCAGGTGTGTTCTCTGAATGTGAACAGATCTAGACGTATCACGACATTCTCATCCACCAGCACTGGGTGTTCGTATGACATTGAACCATTCATTACTTGTGGCTCGGAAGGGGTGGTTTATCTCTTGCAATGCCCTTGCGGGCTCCAATATATAGGGAGGACCAAAAGGGCCCTACGTGTTCGTTTAAATGAACACATAGGAAACATCAGAAGAGGGTATGATAAACATCCCGTTTCCAGACATTACGATCAATCTCATGATAGAGATCCCTCTAAGACATTATTCTTGGGTATAGATAAATACAAACCCCATTGGCGAGGCAGTTCACTTGTCAGGGAAATCTCCAAGTTGGAAATGTCTTGGATATATAGGACCAAAAGCTACGTGCCGCATGGTATGAATGTTGATACAGATATCAATGCCTTTATCAATAACGCCTAGTTATAGGATGCTGTTGAGGTTGGTTTTTGCCCATGGTTTAATCAATTTTTTGTATACATTCTTTGTATATTCTACTGTTGCTTTTCTCTGGATCCTCACGCCCGGAACACCAGATAAGCCCGACGATAAACGTTTACCACCGAAGGTGTATATTAACATTCAAAATAATTTTTAATAATATTATTTAACAGTTTTATTCTTTCATTTTTCAATTTGATATTCACACTCTGCCTAATGTAACGAGCACATGTGTTTTTTAAGTCGGCCATTATTGGTCATTTTTTACCACTTCACATTTTTGTGTCCCCTCAGGACATATTTGGCTTATATGTGTCACTAGACATGTTTAAACATGGTCTAACACTTGAAATAGTCTAATATTGGGTGGGTTGTGCCCCCCCCCCCTGTTTTTGGACCTATCCAATTTGGGGGAACACTTCACTACCCCTATAGCCTAATCATGCACCTCATGATAACATTATCATTTGATGTATGTGTTAGTTTTGATCACATTTTATTGTCATAATAAAAGGCGCTTAAACTCATTATAGTAGCTAGCACTTTCATTTTTATTGTTCACTTTCACTTTAGCTATCCTATTATTATGTGTGCACACCTTTGCCGCAGCCTGACTGTTTATAATAAGATGATGGTCGGTCATAGTATGTATGCATTTTGTAGGAAGGCCACTAGGGGTCGCACTGCATTATTTATGCATGTCCCCCTAGGATGCTTTTCCTTGATTTTGACCTTTGTGTGTCACTACTCAGATCCAATAAGACTATTATTTATATGTTGTTGGTTCAAACCTGGTGCATCCATCTATTTTGATGCACCTGGTTTGATATAGTACACATTGGGAGGACATACACAAACCACCCCCCCGCTTATGGGACAACAGAAACCAATGCAATAGATCGGGGGTAACGATCGCCTTTGCAAGCGATTGGTTAATATGGGTGATGGCCCTCCTTACCAGTTCTGTTGGCTGGGGCCACAGGTTCTTATATATTTATATTTTTATCCTTGGTCATCTTTATTTTAATGATTATTTGGTCTTCACTGTCACCGCGCTCACCTGTGGAATCCCTAACATGCAATACGTGGGGGGATGGACATAGGGGGCGCGCACGCGCACGAGACCCCGGTCGTTTAACCAATCATCTGATTCAACATCGGGTGACGTTGACGGAGCCTTGGGGCGCGCATGCGCACTAGCACCGCGGTCTTATTCGTTCTAGGCTAGTGCGGAAGTGGAGTCCCGGTGCGTCTGCGCACTGTTTGCTGTCCGTTGGTGTTTGCTGTCTGTCGGTGTTTGCTGTCTGTCGGTGTTTGCTGTCTGTCGGTGTTTGCTGTCTGTTGGTGTTTGCTGTCTGTCGGTGTTTGCTGTCTGTTGGTGTTTGCTGTCTGTTGGTGTTTGCTGGGTTGCATTTTGGGGACTTTTCCTTTTAGTTTTTAATTTGCCTTTTGCTGTCACTTTTTAAATAGCTTTTTTTTTTTCTTGGTTTCATCAGTCTATCAATTAAGGGGTGTGGTTAATTGCTCACAGGTGCCTATTTAACTTGTTGTAGGACTCAGTCTGAACGTGCTCAGTTTGAAGCTGTGGAGCTTGGTGTAAGTGGAGCTGGATTAAGTGGGAGTTAAAAACAAGAGTTTAAAACAGGAGGTTATAACAGGGGTCATAGTACCTGTGTAGTGTGAGTATCTGAGTGTTGTCTGAGTAGTGTGTGTGGATCGTTAGTACTTGTGTATTGTGTACCTGTGTATTGTCGTGTACCTGTGTATTGTCTTGAGTATTAGTGCCAGGAAGCTAGCTGTTAGGTAATTTGGACAGGGTAAAATCCCCAAATCCTCACTAAATTTATTAGGTACGATGCCCGGCGGGTGTGGAAAGGCGACTCTTTGTACATCTTGCCGCATGTATGCATTCCTTGATCATCCGATCGAGGGCGAATACTGCTGTGCAAAATGTAAGCACATTTTTTCCCTAGAAGCCCAGGTTCTGAATCTGGGGAAGCAACTGTCAGCACTGAGAAGTCCCTCCATACTAAAGGTGAGCCAGGAATGTACACGGCAGGTGCCGGCAGGGGCCAGCACAGAGGCGGGTGGAGACAAAGAGGTGCAGGCACTAGCAAAGAGTAGATTGGTGACAGTCAGGAGGGGTAGAGCGGGAAGTGCCAGGGAGGCCGATCCAGGACTGGAGCATCCCAATAAGTACGCTCCATTGAGTGACATTGGTGAAACCAGTCAGGGACCAGCACTGCTGGAGATGAGGGACTCTCCTAGCTGCCAGGGGAAGAACTCCTCCAGTGAGAGTGGGGGGGCAGCAAAGGGAAAGGAAAGACAGATTCTGGTGGTAGGGGACTCGATTCTTAGAAGGACAGAGAGGGCAATCTGTAACCAAGACCTGAAGCGCCCAACAGTATGTTGTCTACCGGGCGCTCGGGTTCGGCACATCACAGATCTTGTGGACAGATTACTGGGAGGGGCTGGGGAAGACCCGGCTGTCATGGTGCACGTTGCCACCAATGACAAAGTCAGAGGCAGATGGAGTGTCCTAAAGAACGATTTTAGGGACTTAGGAGCTAAATTGAGGAAAAGGACCTCCAAGGTAGTGTTCTCAGGAATACTACCGGTACATCGAGCCACACCAGAGAGGCAGAGGGAGATTAGGGAAGTAAACAAGTGGCTGAAGAGCTGGTGTAGTAAGGAGGGGTTTGGGTTCCTGGAGGACTGGGCCGACTTCTCAGTCGGTAACCGGTACTATAGAAGGGACGGACTGCACCTAAATGAGGAGGGTGCAGATCTGCTGGGAATGAAGATGGCCAAAAAGTTAGAGGGGTTTTTAAACTAGGCGATGGGGGGGAGGGTCCAGAGACAGTGATAGCCAGCGCGGAAGATATTCCAGAGGGTAGTATTGGGGGCATTAGTGGTAGGTTAACCAAAGCACAAAAACACAAGGTGAGTATAGTAGCAAGTCCTAGTTGCAATCTTGAAACACCCAATACGAGGACAATATGCGACCGGTCTAAACTATGTGGCATGTTCACCAATGCCAGGAGCCTGGCGGACAAGATGGGTGAACTAGAGATACTGTTGTACAAGGAGGATTTGGATTTTGTGGGAATTTCAGAGACCTGGTTCAACAGCTCTCATGATTGGCTGGCAAACATTCAAGGGTATACCCTATACCGCAAGGATAGAGAGGGTAAAAAAAGGGGGAGGGGTATGCCTATATATCAAGAATAATGTACAAGTGAATGTGAGAGATGACATCACTGAGGGGGCTAGGGAGGAGGTGGAATCTTTATGGGTAGAGCTCCAAAGGGATGAAGCTAAGGGGAAAATAATACTGGGAGTATGCTATAGGCCCCCTAACCTGAGGGAGGAAGTGGAGATGGATCTCCTATCACAAATTGGATTAGCAGCAAGGATGGGAAGTGTTATCATAATGGGGGATTTTAATTATCCAGACATAGACTGGGCGGAGGGAACCGCGCATTCATTTAAGGCTCGCCAGTTCCTTAGTGTCTTGCAGGACAATTTTATGGGTCAGATGGTAGACGCACCAACTAGAAATAAAACCTTACTAGATCTACTGATTACCAACAATACAGACCTGATAACAGATGTGGAAATACGGGGCAATTTAGGTAACAGCGATCACAGGTCAATTAGTTTCAGTATAAATCACACAAATAGGAAACATGAAGGGAACACAAAGACACTGAATTTCAAAAGAGCCAACTTCCTTAAACTACAAACCTTGCTAAAAGGCATAAATTGGGATAAAATATTAGGAACAAAGAATACGGAGCAGAGATGGGTTTGCTTTAAGAGCATATTAAATAAGGGCATTAGCCAATGTATCCCATTGGGTAATAAATTTAAAAGAGCGAACAAACATCCTGGATGGCTTAACTCCAATGTAAAAATGCATATAAAAGCAAAGGAGAAGGCCTTCAAAAAATACAAGGTTGAGGGATCATCCACAGCATTCAGAATTTATAAAGAATGCAATAAGAAATGTAAGGGTGCAATTAGGATGGCTAAGATAGAACATGAAAGACACATAGCGGAGGAGAGCAAAAAAAATCCCAAGAAATTCTTTAAGTATGTAAACAGTAAAAAAGGGAGGACAGACCATATTGGCCCCATAAAGAATGAGGAAGGACATCTGGTTACAAAGGATGGGAAGATGGCAAAGGTATTGAATTTATTCTTCTCCTCAGTCTTCACGAGTGAATCGGGGGGCTTCAGTAACCAAAACTGCAGTGTTTATCCTCATGACACAACACAGGAAGCACCTACATGGTTAACAGAGGACGGAATTAAAATTAGACTTGAGAAACTTAACATTAATAAATCACCGGGACCAGATGGCTTGCATCCGAGGGTATTTAGGGAACTCAGTCAGGTGATTGTCAGACCGTTGTTCCTAATTTTTACAGACAGTCTATTGACTGGAATGGTACCAGCTGATTGGAGAAAAGCCAATGTAGCACCAATATTTAAAAAGGGCCCAAAAAACATCCCTGGGAATTACAGACCAGTTAGCCTAACATCAATAGTATGTAAGCTCTTGGAGGGGATGATAAGGGACTATATACAAGATTTTAGTAATAAGAATGATATCATTAGCAGTAATCAGCATGGATTCATGAAGAATCGTTCTTGCCAAACCAATCTATTAACCTTCTATGAGGAGGTGAGTTGCCATCTAGATAAAGGAAGGCCCGTAGATGTGGTGTATCTGGATTTTGCAAAAGCATTTGACACAGTTCCCCATAAACGTTTACTGTACAAAATAAGGTGCGTTGGCATGGACCATAGGGTGAGTACATGGATTGAAAACTGGCTACAAGGGCGTGTTCAGAGGGTGGTGATAAATGGGGAGTACTCAGAATGGTCAGGGGTGGGTAGTGGGGTTCCCCAAGGTTCTGTGCTGGGACCAATCCTATTTAATTTGTTCATAAACGACCTGGAGGATGGGATAAACAGTTCAATCTCTGTATTTGCAGACGATACTAAGCTAAGCAGGGCAATAACTTCTCCGCAGGATGTGGAAATCTTGCAAAAAGACCTGAACTAATTAATGGGGTGGGCGACTACATGGCAAATGAGGTTCAATGTAGAAAAATGTAAAATAATGCATTTGGGTGGCAAAAATATGAATGCAATCTATACACTGGGGGGAGAACCTCTGGGGGAATCTAGGATGGAAAAGGACCTGGGGGTCCTAGTGGATGATAGGCTCAGCAATGGCATGCAATGCCAAGCTGCTGCTAATAAAGCAAACAGAATATTGGCATGCATTAAAAGGGGGATCAACTGCAGAGATAAAACGATCATTCTCCCGCTCTACAAGACTCTGGTCCGCCCGCACCTGGAGTATGCTGTCCAGTTCTGGGCACCAGTCCTCAGGAGGGACGTACTGGAAATGGAGCGAGTACAAAGAAGGGCAACAAAGCTAATAAAACGTCTGGAGGATCTTAGTTATGAGGAAAGGTTGCGAGCACTGAACTTATTCTCTCTGGAGAAGAGACGCTTGAGAGGGGATATGATTTCAATTTACAAATACTGTACTGGTGACCCCACAATAGGGATAAAACTTTTTCGCAGAAGAGAGTTTAATAAGACTCGTGGCCACTCATTACAATTAGAAGAAAAGAGGTTTAACCTTAAACTACGTAGAGGGTTCTTTACTGTAAGAGCGGCAAGGATGTGGAATTCCCTTCCACAGGCGGTGGTCTCAGCGGGGAGCATTGTTAGCTTCAAGAAACTATTAGATAATCACCTGAATGACCGCAATATACAGGGATATGTAATGTAATACTGACACATAATCACACACATAGGTTGGACTTGATGGACTTGTGTCTTTTTTCAACCTCACCTACTATGTACTATATGTAGGTGCGCTCTAGGCTATTGCGGATACGGGCCTGGGTGACTCCAGAGTGAGGCTTTTTGTTTTATTATTTAAGGGAGGTGATGCGATGAGCAGCTCGTGCCCCTGGAAGATGCAAACTTATTGCAAAACGCAGCGTAGGGCTGAGCGGCTTCATCGCGCCACCTCCCACTGTTGCTGTATACCCAGCAGGACGGGCTACCTGTGGTCATCCGGCCAGTGCCACAGGTCGTTCTTTTATTGATAACGGTTTTATACCTACATTTGAGTGTTTATGATTCTTACTTTAATAAACCACCTTTGATTTTACACTATGGGAGCCCTCCCTTTTTCTTTTCCTATGATGACTACATAATGCTGAGAGCTGAGTCTCCTTGGGGATCCGTCCATTTCCATCACAGTCCTTGACGCCCTTCCAGTTTCCATCCTCATTCGTGGGAGTTCCAGACTAGCAGGATCTCAATGCCCATTTAGACCCTCTGTAACGGAGGGTCATGGGGTTCCGGTAAGGGGCCAGGCTCCCCTTTTTTTTTGGTGGTGGACCCACACATTTATGATCCTACCCAATTTTGAATCACCTGGGACTGTATATCACCTTTTGGGTTTCTCCCATATGGACCTTTATGATTCACTTCCTGTTTTATTTATTACCTGTGGACTTTATTTGAAGCTTTGATTGCACTGTCTGTATTATTGCACTGCTCACTAGAGAGATTTATGTGTTCCCGTTATAATTTTTCACATTGTGCGTGGTACAGTTTGGCATAATATTATATTTATGTATATACCGTATTGTGTGGAACTTCTCAGCCACACATCTATTTGTTTGCTAAGCGCGAGTCCACATTTTTTTCTTTTGCATTTTTTGTTGTGTTTGTGTCACAATCTAGGACATCGCAGCTTTATGTCATTTATTCTGTAGAAATTTGAAGCGCAATTATTTATTGTTTTTTTGTAATAGGCATGTAGACGTAATTCTGATGATCCAAGCGGTCGGTGTCCCCTTCACCACCTTCTCTCCACTTGTGTCACCAGAGTGCTCTCAAATGGCATCCACCAGGACAAAATACCATATACAGGGAGAAGAGAAGAGCCTCTTTTATGGATGTATTTCCTAAGGTATGATCAGCATTTGTTGTTCAGTTTTGCCATAGTGTAGGGATTTCTCCATTAGGGAATGTTTAGGGACTTCCTGTGATGTGCCATCTGCCAGACGATTTGGATGGTCCCTTGTCAGTGTGACACCTTGCTGGCGAGGAATGGTTCAGTGGGTAGTTTTTCATACAACACCAACAGGTTAATGACATACTGCCAATTGAAATTGGCGTATTATTTTCTCTCTAGTCTAACCAGGTAGGATCAGGTGTTTACATCCAACCAATGGGAACGCCAGATTTAAACTCGATACAATTGGTTTACATTAATGTTCTTATTTATAAATACAAGGCAGCATGGAGGGGATGCTGTATGCCCCAGTAGAAGGCCGATTGGTCGAAACGCGTCGGTCGCTTTCAGCATCCTCCTTGTTGCCCATTTTGTTTTTATCGTTTGTGATCACATCTATTATTATAATCAGGCTTTTTAGCAATAAAACATCTTTTTTATCTTCACTATGTGGAGGCTTTTCATTTTTTCTTCACATACCACCTGAGAGAAAATACAGCTTCCGCTTCAGCTCCATGGGCGATGTCTCGTTCCCTCTGATCTGTGCCTTGGCCATCCTTTGTAAGAATCTACCTGGCGGCCCTAGGTGATCGTCGCAGAGTCAGACCCAGAAGGTTCCAGAGTCGGGATATCCTTTCCAGGGCCCTGAGGGGCACCCTGCCTTAGTGATTCCCTGTCGCTGACAAGGGAGTCCAATCCATCTGGTAAAAGTTTTCTATACACCACTTTTATCAAGATTTATACAGCCGAAGGATGTGTTCCTCCTGGGGGATTTAAAGATTTGCCTGTGTTTGAACATCAGTCGTTGTATATACTCACTCACCTTCACCAGTGGGACATTTTTCAATTATACGTTGTTCACTTATTTGGACTTCATTCATTTATGTTGAGAGACTCACGAGGTATTTATTTATTTTTTTGATGGTGTTATTATATATTAATACTCCCCTTTATTTGTTGTTTTTCACAGTATATGTGCTACATTTTTTTCACAGTAATATAGTACAACCAACTCCAATATGACACAGTGCAATAACCCACCACAGACAGAGACCCACAAATAACAACAGACAGATAAGTACAATAAATGGGAAATACCAGGATCATAAACAATAGCCAGGCCAGGGTCATACACAGCAGATCAGCAGAAGGACAGGGGATGTTCCAGAGACATAAACGTAAGCCAGGCCAAGGTCACACACAGGGAGATCAGCAGATGGGGTATGGAACACAGGACAGGGAGAGGATGGATGGGTCAGACTGCAGGCAGGGATGCAAGGTAACAGGTGGGACAGGATAGGGATCTGGACAGGGAGACAGGATCAGGTTCAGGGCACAGGATCAGGTTCAGGGCACAGGATCAGATCACTAGCAGGTCAGGAGGCAATGAAGAAACCAAGGCAAACATGTGAGTGCTTGCCGGGTATTTATAGGCCTGTGATTGGCCTCAAGTGACACCTGATTGTAGGAGGTACTGTCTGCTCCACACTGCCAGGATCCATCCGCTGGTGGACGCCAGTACTGCGGCCCAAAGATGACATAACATTAACAGGGAAAAGCTCTCCTGACAGTTCCAAACTGCCAGGAGACACCTGCTGGTGGACCTCAGTACTGCATGCCAAATAACAGATATTACCAGCGGATGAAACATTTCCTGACAGTACCCCCCTCAAAGGAGCGGCCTCTGGACGCTCCAACTGGTTGTAATTGTCCATAGTCTATGGCATCAAGCAGAGCAACAGATGGGGGTACATCAGGCTGGGCATCAGGCACCTCAGGACAGACAGCGGGCACATCAGGGCAGACAGCGGGCTCCGGGTCCTCGAGCTGGGCAGCAGGCTCATCGGACTGGACAGTGGGTACCGAGACATCAGACCAGGCAGCAGGTACTGGACCTTCAGACTGGGCAGCAGACACAGGCGCTGGCACATCAGGCAGAACAACAGGAGGTGGCACAACAGGCTGAATGACGGGTGAATCAGACTGGACAGTAGTCACTGGAGCGTCAGACTGGAACATGGACACTGGGATGTCAGGCTGAGCAGCAGACAGGAACACTCCAGGCTGGGCAGTGGGCACTTCAAGCTGGGCAGCAGGCATGGGCACTTCAAGCTGGGCAGCAGGCATGGGCACTTCAAGCTGGGCAGCAGGCACTTCAAGCTGGGCAGCAGGCATGGGCATTTTAAGCAGGGCAGCAGGCACTTCAAGCTGGGCAGCAGGCATGGGCACTTCAAGCTGGGCAGCAGGCCCTTTAAGCTGGGCAGCAGGCATGGGCACTTCAGGCTGGGCAGCAGGCATGGGCACTTCAAGCTGGGCAGCAGGCATGGGCACTTCAAGCTGGGTAGTGGGCTCATCAGGCTGGGCAGCGGGCTCATCAGGCTGGGTAGCGGGCTCATCGGCTCATCAAGCTGGAGAGCGGGCTCATCAAGCTGGAGAGCAGGCACTGGTACTTCCGGCTGGAACACTGGCACCTCAGGCTGGAACACTGGCACCTCAGGCTGGAACACTGGCACCGAGACATCAGGCTGGAGGGCAGGCACCGAGACATCAGGCTGGAGGGCAGGCACCGAGACATCAAGCTGGAAGGCAGGCACTGAGACGTCAGGCTGGAAGGCAGGCACCGAGACGTCAGGCTGGAAGGCAGGCACCGAGACGTCAGGCTGGAAGGCTCATCAAGCTGGAGAGCGGGCTCATCAAGCTGGAGAGCAGGCACTGGTACTTCCGGCTGGAACACGGGCACCTCAGGCTGGAACACTGGCACCTCAGGCTGGAACACTGGCACCGAGACATCAGGCTGGAGGGCAGGCACCGAGACATCAGGCTGGAGGGCAGGCACCAAGACATCAAGCTGGAAGGCAGGCACTGAGACGTCAGGCTGGAAGACAGGCACCGAGACATCAGGTTGGAAGGCAGGCACAAATACATCAGGCTGGAAGGCAGACACATCTGACTGGAAGGTGGACACGTCAGGCTGGAAGGCAGGTACATCAGGCTGGAAGGCAGGCACCGAAACATCAGACTGGAAAGTGGAGACATCAGGCTTGAAGGCAGGCACCGAGACATCAGGCTGGAAGACAGGCACCGAGACATCAGGCTGGAAGGCAGGCACAGAGACATCAGGCTGGAAGGCAGGCACAGAGACATCAGACTGGAAGGCAGGCACAGAGACATCAGGCTGGAAGGCAGGCACAGAGACATCAAGCTGGAAGGCAGGCACCAAGACATCAGGCTGGAAGGCAGGCACCAAGACATCAGGCTGGAAGGCAGGCACTGGGATGTCAGACTGGGTTGGATTAGCTGGTGCGGAGGCAGGTTGGGTTACTGGCAGGATCGTCTTGGTTGGAAAAAACTTTTGTTTTTTCTTTGGCTTAGCCACTGAAGCTCTGTAGGTGAGGGGTGCAGCAGACTGGAAAGGAGGATTGGGATATGGCAGAGAAGAGGTAACAGTAGCTGGAGGAAGTTCCTGTGGGTTTGTGGGCAGCTGAGAAGAGGCAGGTGGGTTGAATGCAGGATAGGTGCAGCGGGTAGAGACAGGGTATTGATATTTGGTGGGAAGCAGGGTATATTGGGCTGAAACGGAGGTTGCCATGGGTGAAGGGGAAAAAGACTCCTGGGCAGGCAGGTGTCTAATAGCAGGTCTGGGTTGTGAAGAGCTGACCGAGGCTGGAAATAATAAGTCTGACCATGCCTGTAGTACAGGTTGAACAAACGTGGGTTCAAATACTGCCTGTCTAACCAGGGACTGCACCAAATCTATACAATCCACTAGCACCTGTTTAGGACAAGCTGAATAATGCTCCAGAAAGTATACAGCATCATCTTCCAACAGCCATACCAGAGACTCCACCTGATCACTACTGAAGGGGGGAGAAAAATCATCACTTTAGGACTGCTAGACAGGGCTAGCTCAGCACACACCTGTATCAGGGGCTGAACGTTTTCAAACAGTAATCTACCCTGACCAACCAGAGAATGGGCCAGACGGATACACTCCAGGAGCTGATCCCTGGCCCACTCTTTCAATACCATACGACAGTAGTTGTTATCCTCCAACACCAGTGAGGCAAGGAGAACAACTGTTTCTGATTGCATTTTAGTAGCAGTAACAGCACTACAATGGTTCCTCTGCGCAGTTACTTCTGGTCAGAGATGGCCTTGGTTTACTGTCATGACCATGTGTGACCAGAACCGTGTGATCTGCGACAGAGGACACCAAATGTATATAAGTGAAAATATAATAATTTATTAAAGTGAGTAAGTAATATAGTACAACCAACTCCAATATGACACAGTGCAATAACCAACCACAGACAGAGACCCACAAATAACAACAGACAGATAAGTACAATAAATGGGAAATACCAAGATCATAAACAATAGCCAGGCCAGGGTCATACACAGCAGATCAGCAGAAAGACAGGAGATGTTCCAGAGACATAAACGTAAGCCAGGCCAAGGTCATACACAGGGAGATCAGCAGATGGGGTATGGAACATAGGACAGGGAGAGGATGGATGGGTCAGACTGCCGACGTATATCGGCGTGCGGTGGTCGGCGTGTGTCAAAATCATGACGTAAATTCCCAGTTAGGCGGTTGGCAAGTAGTTAAGGAATCTGTTATGAAGAGAAGCACTAATGAATTGTTTGTTTGATCTCTCAATTAATTTACATATGTTTATATTTATTTGTTTAAAGAGTAAATCCACTGTTGTTGAGAAAAAAAAACCATCTCTGGATGTACATTACAAGAATTTTTATAAACTTTGTTGCAGACTCCTACCTATTTCTGCTCTGAAGAAAAAGCTGGTTGTTCCACCTTTTGGATACTGATTCTGAATAGAAGTGACTTATTCATTTTTATCAGCTGATGCACTTTCATGGTTCTGATGAGAAAAGTTGCAGGGTTTGCATTTTTTTAGAAGTGATTAAAGTTCACCATTTGTAAAAAAAAAATAAAAAAAAAAAAAATAATAATAATAAATGCACTTTTTTGCAGATAAATAATAGTCATTTATTATTTTTTTACTCTGTAGCCTGCCCATACCTCCCATACAGGCAGACAGTTGCTCATTTGCTCCAGGAAGAGTCAATTACCTATGGGAGCACTCACCAGCACCCTTGTGGTTCACTGAGTACTACAGGCCATCTGCTGCAATGGGATGGGATACTTGTAGTTTATTAATTCACAGGAAATGGTGAAAAGGCCTTGTGGGCAGAGCCCTGCATAGCTATGCTGTTTTTGAATAGTGACAGTCTGTGTGGGTAGAAGGTACCTTCCCACTGCTGTCACAATGAGGGATTCAGGGCAGGCAGGTACTCCTTGGTAACATGTTACACCCTAAAAACAAGTGAACCTTTAACCCTTAGAGGGCATCTCACCAAAAATTACATTTCTGTTGCAGAGGATGCCTAAAGTCTGACTTCTATCTTAAGCTGCGTACACACGATCGGACTTTCCAACAGGAAACATTCAATGACAGACTGTTGGCGGTAAATCCGACCATGTGTATGCTCCATTGGACAATTGTTGTTGGAATTTCCACCCACAAATGTTGGCTAGCAGGTTTTCAAATTTTCCGCGAACAAATGTGTGTTGTCGGATTTTTCGAGCGTGTGCACACAAAAGTCCAAAGTACAAATGCGCATGCTCGGAACCAAGGACGAGCCAGAAGCGGTCTGTCTTGTAAACTAGCGTTCGTAATGGAGAATTAACATCCGTGATGTGGCAATTTATGAAATATCCAAATGCAGCGCACACTTGTCTTCTTCTTTAATGGGATAATAATGAAACTGCTTTGCTTGTGATACTGATGGAGTTATTGCAAACTAATTTCAAAGGCTTTTTTTTCTAGTGATATCAATTTCTTTTTTTGGGCAAGTTACCACAACACCATTATCCCGTGGTTTTTAAGATGAAAAATACAACTATGTTGGTGTCCCTTGTAAATTTTACATTGTATTTTTTAAAATGTAACTGCCTACTCTCAAATTGTCATTTGAAGTAAAACACATAGTGAAGTATTATTCTCCACAATTTTTTTTATTGTGCATTAAAAAAAGAAAACAAATAAAATTACACATGTTATCTGCATGAACTTAACCAAAAAGTGCATTCTATGCATCCAAAAATTTAGAAAATATACCAAATCAAATCATTATTCAACCAAAAAAATGTCAAAGCAATAACTCCAAGGCCAATAATAAATAACACGTTATCTCCTCTGATTCCGCAACATGTCTGGTTGATGAATGGCCATTCAGAAACTAACTGAAAAGCACGTAATGAAAAGCGTGTACGAGGCTTTGGTGTAGATTTCATTACCATGCAGAAATTGACATTTCCTGGGGCGTTCTGTACACCAACTGTGTATAGAATGCCTTCAAGTTGCCATATTGTATTGAATTTTACAGGCAATGAAAGTGCTACAGTTTGAATAGGAGAGGTAATTTTTCATAACATTAACCCCTTCCCAACCAGCCATCACAGTTGTACTGCGGCAGGTTGGCTCCCCTGGGCGAACCGTCGTAACTGTACGTCGGTTCGCCTTTTGACCACTAGAGGGAGCGCGCATGCCCGCGGCGTGATGCCGGAGCCGATGCACATGACCGGCGGTCGTGATGACCGATGGGAACCCATGATCGCTCCACACAAAGACAGAATGGAGATCTGTCAATGTAAACAGACAGGTCTCCATGCTGTCAGGAGTGAGGAGAGTGATCTGTTGTTCATATTAAATATGAACAACGATCGTTCTCCTCACCCAGTCACTTCCCTCCCCCCACAGTTAGAAACACTCTCTAGGGAACACAGTTCACCCCTTGATCTCCCCCTAGTGTTAACCCCTTCCCTGCCAGTGACATTTACACAGTGTTCAATCTGTCCGCCATAAAGTTGCAGTCTCAATAAAAATCACTGATCACCGCCATAACTAGTAAAAAAAAAAATAATAATAAAAATGCCATACATCTTTCCCCTATTTTGTAGATGCTATAACTTTTGCACAAACCAATCAATATACGTTTATTGCAATTTTTATTACCAAAAATATGTACATGAATGCATATCGGCCTAAACTGAGGAAAAAATTAGCATTTTACAAAAAAATTGGGGATATTTATTATAGTAAAAAGTACAAAATATTGTTTTTTTCAAAACTGTCGCTCTTTTTTTGTTTATAGAGCAAAAAAGAAAAAACGCAGAGATGATCAAATACCACCAAAAGAAAGCTCTATATGTGCAAAAAAAATTACCTCAATTTTGTTTGGGTACAGCGTTGCATGACCGTGCAATTGTCAGTTAAATCGACGCAGTGCCGCATTGCAAAAAAGCCTGGTCATTGAGCAGCAAAATCTTCCGGGGCTGAAGTGGTTAAAAAACATTAAAACATTGCTGAAGTTGAGCTTTACGTTAAATTACTATTGTTAGACCTACTGGACTAAAGTCATAGCTGTAGTGTTAGAACTGAACAAAAAGAGTAAACAAAATAAAACACTGTTATTAGAAAATATATATTAAGTGTGTATTACATTGAAAATTGATTCAGAGAAAAATTACATGTTCCTTTGAAAAAAAACAGCCCCCCAGCTCCATAAAACCCTGTGTAAGCTTTATAAGCGTTTGGAGCTTTTAAGTGTTGACGTTTACGCAGGATTGAAGAATTTCTCCTTGAAGTGTTTGTAATCTTATTAAAGCAGCTCACTACCTCTCCTTTATCAGGCGATAATGCATAATTGCAATAGATGCCTCTAAATACTTTTTTTTTTAGAGATCTTCAGGTCACATGACTCCCGGCAATTCTGCTACTCCAATCCCCAGGCTACAGCGGGAGGGGCCAGGCTCTCTCTCAGATGTCAGCCAGGAGGTCATGTGACCACCATGCTGGCTGCTCAGCCCCTCTTGCTGTAGCCCGGGGATCAGAGTAACAGAGTGGCCGGGAGTCACTTGACTGGCCTGAAGATATCTGAAAAATATATTTAGAGGCTTTGTTTTCAATAAACACTTGCACTGTGCATTATCATTGGCTAAAGGAGGCAGTGACATTGGTTAAAGTTAAATGTACTATGAATAGCAGCAGGAGGGGGGGGGGCAGAGACAGCTCACACAGACACATGGAGCTAACAGGCAGAAAGGAGAAGGGAGAGGACAGAGGAGTGCTGCAAATGATGGAGGCACATAAACTGACCACGGTGTCAGGGCTCAGCAGCCATGACAATCTGTGGTCAGTTTACAGTGGGGAGGGAAGAAACAGGCATTAGCTTTCACACCGGGGCAGGCATTAGCGGTAAAGCGCTGCTGGTTTTAGCTGTGCTTTACCATCGTTTTAGCTGTGCTTTTTGCCACTAGCTTTTAACCCCCGCTAGCAGCTGAAGAAAGTGTTAAAAACACCCATGTTACGGCGCTTCTGAATTGCTTTACAGGCACTTCGGAAGCGCTGCCCATTCATTACAAAAAAGCCCCCAAAGATTCTGCTTGTAGGACCTTTTCCTGTTCTGTCACTCAGGATTTCACACTGGGGAGGCATGAAGGCAGTTTTCAGGCGCTTTACAGGATCTATTTTTAGCGCTAAAATGCCTGAAAACTGCCTCAGTGTGAAAGGGGTCTAAGGGAACAGGATCAATTTTTCATTTTTTAGGGTTACAAACAATCTAAACTCACATAACAGTGCATGTGCTTGGTGATTGGCCGATCAGGCCTGGGCACTGCATCCTAGCAGAAAGGGAAGAAGGGTTTATGCTCCCCATAATGGAAGGTTTGTAAGGTTTGGGCTCCAGTGAAATTCTAGGATAACATGAGAAAGGTGGGTATACATAAGTAGTAAGCTGTAATCTCGAGAAAAGATGTCACTTTACAGAGTCTTTAACCACTTCAGCCCCGGAAGGATTTGCCTCCTTAACCTCCCTGGTGGTATGATTATGTCAGATTTTTGAACGTCAAAGCAGTACATTGTTTTGCATAGAAATTTGATGTTTTATATTGTAGGCCTGTAATTCTGAGGAATAACTCACTTAAATCTGTTCAAACAAGAGTTTAATAGACATCCCAGGTATGATAAAGTTGGAAACACAAAATTATAAATTATAATATAATAAATAACTATAAATAATTATAAAAAATAATAATATAATAATAACATTTATTGAATAATGTAATCAAATCAAAAACACTGAAATTTGCTCAGTCGCAGAATTGTCGCTATCGTCACTTTCAGTGTCTGATGACGAATTTACCCACGAATCACTATCACTCAATTCTGTAAGTGATTCTAATTTACTATTGCTATTGTACTTACTATTGTTTTCTAGCTGGTCTAAAACCGCTTTTGTTGTAGAGGGACGCTTTTTGGATGCCATAAACGTTCTCAAGTTTCCAGGCAGAAAGAACAGTATCTATAATATAAACGTGCATGCAGGGCACTGGACAAAGCACTAGGGACAAAAGGGAGATGAAATGAGTTGATACAGTAATGTAATCTTACATTTTACAGTGTATTGTATTTTTTATTTATTTTGCACTTTTTGAATTTGCAGCCGGGCTCCATCCCCATGTGTTGCGATGCTCGCAGGGAACAGAAATAGATTGGGCAGAGGATCCAGCGGAGGACACAGCGAAGGATCATCGCAAGATCCTTGGGACAAAGTAAGTAAACTGTACCAGGATACTGAAATGCAACCCCGAGTGTGGCTCGGAGTTACCGCTTTTGGTACTGAAAATTTTTTTTTTTTTCTGCCACTTCAGTCGACCTTTTCGAGGGGATTTAATCAACTTTGTAGATCATATTGTACAATCACAGTCTCGGTGTCTCATCATCGTAGCCTTTTGCCGTAACAAAAACAAATAGCTCTAATATACAAAATATTGCATCTCCCAGGAAACGATAACTGGCCCAAAGCACGTATCATGTCTCCTCTCTTCATTATTTTCCCAACCCCCTGCCCCCTCCCTCCCGACCCATCCCCTTTCCCCTCTCTCCAAGGTCAATTCCTCTTTAACTCTCCGTTGCTAATCTAAGGCATTTGATTCTTTAACATATCTCCAGGTTTTTTTAAATTTTTTCCAACCTTCCCAAACCTCCAAGTTCCCACTACCTGCTTTATCTGTAGTATTCGCCAGTATCTCGTTATTATATGTTTCCTCTACTGCATCAAACCACTCCCATGTCTCTGGGCCTTCCTTCCTCTGCCAACCCTTCGGAATCAATCTCTTTGCAGCGTTTAAAAGAAACGGTACCAATGTCTGCTTATATTTATTTGTATCTCCTTCCCCCCCATGGAACAGAACCACCCACGGGTCTTCTACCACCTCTATATCAGTAATTATCTTTATTAAAGCAAGAGTCTTCTTCCAGAAAGTTGTTATTTTGGGGCAATTCCACCAGATGTGACCCATTGTTCCTACATTTTGGCAGCCTCGCCAACAGAGTGCCGAAGCACCACTCTGGTATTTACTTAATATCTCAGGGGTTATATAGCTTCTACTTATACATTTATAATTCATTTCTGCTGAGTGTGTATCTAATGTTAAATTAAAAATCCTATCTAAAATTTTACTAATTGTGTTTTTATCTTTCTTCGTGCCCAAGTCACTCTCCCATTTCTCGATGAATGGCGGTATCTCCAACTTTTCTGTCGTTATCAGGATTTTATATAGATTCGAGATTGTATTTCTCGGGTCTTCAAGATCACATAACTTTTCCATCTCTGTCAGATCTTCCCCAGACCTAATGGGATGTGGTAACTTACTCACGAAATGTTTCAATTGTAGGTATCGCCATTCATCTATCCCACGTGTCTCCCTATCTTGTCTAAGTTGTTGAAGTGTTATTATTTTACCATCTTTAATTATTTCTCTTACCTGTGTTATCCCCCAAAATAACTCCTTTCCTCCTACATTTTCCATTCCCGGTGCAAATTATTAGTTATCTTTAAGTGCCAATAATGGTGAGTTATTTTTCCCTATCACTTTCTTGTATACCCCATCCCAAACTTTAAAGACATTTTGTGTAATTACGTGGGTATTATTATCTAAAGTTCTAAAATGTGGAGGATTCCAAATAATATTTCCCAAATGTGCTTTACTAAGTGTATTTTCTATTTTCACTCACCTTTTTTCATTATCTCTTTTTGCCCACTCTACTAATCTTGACAGGACTATGGCTTTGTAATAGTTCCGGACGACTGGTACGGCCAGTCCACCATTTACTTTGCTTTGTTTTAATGTCTGGAAGGAGACTCTTGGCCTTCTATTTTTCCAAATAAAATTCATTATTATCTTTTTTAATTTTGTTAAGTAGTATTGGGGGAGTGGAACAGGGATCATCTGAAATTGGTACGTTATTTTAGGGAGGAGGATCATCTTAGTGACATTAATGCGGCCTATCCATGAGAGTGGTTTGCTGGCGAATCTCTTACAGTCTAGTCTGATATTGTCAGGTAGGGCAATATAGTTTATGTTATACATCTTTTCTATTGAGTTTGTTAAGTTGATTCCCAAGTACCTTAAGTCCTTGGTTCACCAGAAGCCAGACACTCTCTTCACGTTCTTTACCTCTGCCTTGTTTAGATTAATATTTAATATTTCGGATTTTGCTGAGTTTATTTGGAAGTTGGTCAGTTCTCCATACTTTCTCAGAACTTCCACTAATTTGGGTAAGGAGGCCATTGGTTCTGTTATATAAAACAACACATCATCAGCAAATGCTGCGATTTTGTGTTCGTCTTCCCCCACCTTTATGCCTCCTTTGTCAGGGTCTCTACATATTGTTGCCAGGAGTGGCTCGAGGGTCAGGACAAAGAGCAACGGGGACAGGAGGCAACCTTGTCTCGTGCCGTTTCTCATCTCAAAGGGCTGAGACATCAACCCGTTGACTTTTATCATGGCCATAGGATGATGGTACAGCGTTTTTATCCGCTGGATCATCTTGGGTCCTATTCCCATAGTCTCCAGAGTCTGAAACATGAACCCCCAGTCTACTCTGTCGAAGGCCTTTTCGGTGTCAATTGACAGCAGTAGCCCTGGGGGTCCACTCTCTTTCAACTTTTGCAGCAGGAGAAGCGTCTTAACCCCGTTGTCCCTCCCTTCTCTTTTGGGGACAAACCCCACCTGATCCGGATTAACCAAGAAGTTCATAAGCTCCTTTAGCCTCTCTGCCAGGACCTTCGCATACAGTTTTGTGTCGGTGTTGAGCAGAGAGATAGGCCGATAGCTTGAACAAAGTGTTTTCTCCTTACCTTCCTTCAAAATGATTGCAATGGAAGCCTGAAGGGGATCTCTGCTCATCTCATAGCTATCTCCCAACCCATTCATGTAATGGCAAAGCCTTGGGACTAGTATCTCTTTAAATTTTTTATAATAAAACAATGTGAACCCGTCCGGGCCAGGACTTTTCCCGGAGGCCCCTCCAGTTCGCGCCTTTCTAATTTCATCTTCCGAAATTGGCGCTTCCAAGAGTTCCCTGGATGAGTCTGAGATTATGGGTAGCCTAGCTTTCTTCAAGTAATTATTATTTTTCTCTCTCCTATTTTTAGATTGGGGATCATGTATGTTGACTGAGTACAAGCCTTGATAGTAGTTCTTAAAAATTTCAGCTATCTTTCTAGATGAATATTCCAAATGACCATCTTTAGTCTGAATCTTCTCGATAAAATTTCTAGTTTTCTTTTTTTGTACCATTTTTGCCAGTAATTTACTTGGTTTATTTCCCCAGCGATATCTGTCCCTTACAAACCTACTGTATGCTATTCTTGATTCCAGCTCCAGTGCCTTTTTCAACTCTGTCCTTTTAGTTATCAACTGTTGGTATACCTCACAGGATTGCTGACCCGATTGTTTTTTATGTTCCTGTTCCAACTTATCTACCTCCCCTGTTAGATTTAGGATTCCCTCCTGTTTCTCTCTTTTCTTCCTGGCCCCATCTCAATTAGGACCCCTCTAATATAGGCTTTATGTGCCTCCCATAATGTGGACCCTGATACTTCCTCATTATCATTTACTGAGAAGTAATTCTCCAGTTCCTTTCTAACTAAGGCATAGCTCTCCTCCTACCGTATCAATTCCTCATTAAGACACCACTGACCCCGGATCCCCACATCAACACCTATTATCATTTCCATGACCATAGGGGCATGATCTGAAAAGGTTACATTACCTATCTTGGAGTCCACCACCTCATCTATTTCCCTATGTTCTATAAAGCCAACATCAATCCAAGAGTAGGAACCGTGCGCAGGAGAATAGAACGTATAGTCGCGTCCACTTGGGTGTTGGACCCTCCAAATGTCTACCAACTGATACATAGATAGTTTTTGTTTCACCAGCTTTAATTGACTATTGTTCATCTCCTGCGCACGGGCCAAACTGTCCATTCTTGGGTCCATACAGAAGTTGAGGTCCCCCATCAAAATCAAATGCCCTTTCCTAAACTCCATTAATTTCCCCAGAATGTACACAAAATATTTCATTGAATTTTTATTAGGTGCATAAATATTAGCCAGCGTGTATTCCCCTTTGTTTAATCTGCCTCTAAGAAAAAGGAATCTACCCTCCGGGTCTACCAATCTATCCTCCAGCACAAAACTTGTTCTTTTTGCAAACCCAATGGCCACCCCTCGAGTTCTACTTGAGATGGTGTCACCTTGATACCAAAGCGGGAAATCACTTGATTACAGACTTAACTTAGATTGTTGTGAGATATGTGTCTCCTGGAGGAAAACCACGTCAGGGCCTATTATTTTAAGCTCATTAAAAATATTTCTTCGTTTTTAATCATGTTTAGGCCTCTGACATTGTACGTTATAAATTTTAATGTGGACCTAGCTATCATTCTGCTCTAATGAATAGCACCTCTTTCTTTTGACCTTGGAGAGATTCCCCATCTTAATTTTATGGCAAGGATGTCCCCCTTTCCCTTTCCCACCCCCTTCCCCCCATATCCCCACACCCCTATTTACCCCCTCTCCGCCCTCCACCCCCCCTCTCCCCCTTTGGTCCCTATTGGACTCTAAGACCTTTGAGGAACTCGCATAACGTGATCCTCTCTAGGTCACCACCTCAAAGGGTGGAGCTCTCGGTGTGTTTCCCAGCAAGTCACCTTTGGCCCGGTGACCCGTTGGGCTGACCAGCTCCAAACAGCTCTTTTACTTTAGCGGATTTCATCTCTCCTTATTTCAGGTAAAATCTGAACCTCACTATTATGTTCCGGCTTCTTTCCGTACGTCTAGTATCGAGCCTTCCTATCCGGTGAACCCGCTCAATTTTTGGAAATTCTCCTCCTCCCAATTCCAAGATAGGGCTGAAGATATCTACAATGGTCTTCCTCAAATCTTCACCCCTCATTTCCGGTACCCCTCGGATTCTCAGATTTTGTCTACGATTTCTATTTTCCTGGTCCTCTATTCTGTAGCAGATTCTTATTTGATTTTGTTGGATAATTTTGAGTTGCTCTTTTAACTCAGAGAGGGCCCGCTCTTGTTTGTCTATGTTCCCCAGGTCTGTCCTCAGACCATTTATTTCCAATTTGATTGCGGTTTCAAGTGATCTTAACATTTCTAAGATTTCATTCTTCGAGGGGAAATGTGTATCCTGTCTAATTTCTTCCAATCTAGTTGTTTCTAGAGTGTTTTCAGCTGATAGCTCATCTCTGGAATGATCGGGTGTCTGAACTCCTTTTCCATTCCCCCCATCTTTTTATCTGCCACGGTTAACTTTTGGATCTCAGGGTGGGTGTTTCCCGGGCTGCCTCCCCGGGTCGTATATAGCTTGATTGTACTCCCAGTGGATGTGCTCCCTGTAGTGATGTCTTTTGGGGTCTTGGGTGCCCCCCCTTCCCGGTTTTAGTCGCAGCTCTACTCATAGTATTTTCCGTACCCTGAGATTGATTTATATTCCTACACACTGGTTTAGTAAGATGGTAGTCTATAAGTTCTCTGGGGTACTCTAAAGTTTTCCAGTGCTGCCAGAGTGGGTATTTTTAATCCAAAGTGAATACCTTCGAGTCTAAGCTATTAATACTTTGTTACTCCATAATTGCCACCATAAGACATTGCCAGAGTAAATTGTACCGCCAGTATTGCAATTGTTATCAGTATAGAGACAGCAGAGTATAAACAGTTGTGGCTATAGTATCAGAAATATACCAACAGCAGTGTTCAAAAAGTCTCTTTCTCTATTTTCCAAAAGAGCACATTCATACCTTCAGTCGCTCTTCATCCCTTTTGCAGGGGGACCTCTGTTCTGCTCTTACCTTTTAGGCTGGAGTCATAGAGCAGCTCTTACCCCTGGTCCTGAGCCCATAGATGCGTCGTCCTCTGGATTGCCTGTCAGGTCTCAGTTCCGGGTAGGCACCGAGTGTTTGTATACCGCTGTCTCCGCTTAGTATCCAAAGCGGGAGAATTCTTGATCAAAGACACGTATGTTGCTCTGCCTAAATCTAGGGAAGGGGGGCGGAGGGGGGAAGGGGGAGGATCGGGGGGGACAAGACGGATGAATGGGACCGTCACTCCGCTAGTATCACGGCACTATACCCGAGTCTGCATAAGGCTCCAGGATGCTCCAGGATGTCTGTCCGCGCCGATGGTCTCACAGAACGGCGCCCGGGCTTCCCTCCTCTCCCTGTCATCCATCGTATCGCTAGTTTGTTTAGACACGAGGCCGCTCAATGCTGGCCAGCCAACACACCTCCATCTCCTCCCCTCCCGTCAGACATCCTACGTCATGACCACACTTCCCCAACGTTCCTCATTGGTACTGAAATTAACCCCGAGCCACACTCGGGAATACCGCCAGGAAGGTTAATGACCAGGACATTTTTTGCGATATAGCACTGCGTCACTTTAACTGACAATTGCGCGGTCATGCGATGTTGTACCCAAACAAAATTGATGTCCTTTTTTTTCACAAATAGAGCTTTCTTTTGGTAGCATTTGATCACCTCTGCGGTCTTTATTTTTTGCACTATAAACAAAAAAAGAGTGACAATTTTGAAAAAGAAACTATTCGTTTTTACTGCTGCTGCTAACAAAGCAAACAGAATATTGGCATGCATTAAAAAGGAGATCAACTCCAGAGATAAAACGATAATTCTCCCTATCTACAAGACTCTGGTTCGGCCGCACCTAGAGTATGCTGTCAAGTTTTGGGCACCAGTCCTCAGGAAGGGTATACTGGAAATGGAGCGAGTACAAAGAAGGGCAACTAAGCTAATAAAGGGTCTGGAGGATATTAGTTATGAGGAAAGGTTGTGAGCACTGAACTTATTCTCTACCGTACTGGTGACCCCACAATATGGATAAAACTTTTTTGTGGAAGGGAGTTTAACAAAACACGTGGCCACTCATTAGAAGAAAAGAGGTTTAATGTTAAACTACATAGAGGGTTCTTTACTGTAAGAGTGGCAAGGATGTGGAATTTCCTTACACAGGCAGTGGTCTCAGTGGGGAGCATCAATAGTTTCAAAAAACTATTAGATAAGCACCTGAACAACCACAACATACAGGGTTATACAGGGTAATACTGACATATAATCACTAGGGATGAGCCCGAAGTTCGAGACGAACATAAGTTCGACTCGAACATCGGGTGTTCACCAGTTCGGCGAACAGCGAACAATTTGGGGTGTTCGCGGCAAATTCGAAAGCCCCGGAACACCCTTTAACCGGTTCAATACAGGGCATTTTCACCCCCTTCCTTCCCAGGCCAATTTTTAGTTTTCAGCGCTGTCGCACTTTAAACATTAATTGTGCGGTCATGCGACGTTGTACCCAAACAAAATTGACATCCTTTTTTTCCCCACAAATAGAGCTTTCTTTTGGTGGTATTTGATCACCTCTGCGGTTTTTATTTTTTGCACTATAAACAAAAGAAGAGCAACGATTTTGAAAAAAACACAATATTTTTTACTTTTTGCTATAATAAATATCCCAATTTAAAAAAAAAAAAATGTTCCTCAGTTTTGGCCGAGACGTATTCTTCTACATATTTTTGGTAAAAAAATCGCAATAAGCATATATTGATTGGTTTGCGCAAAAGTTATAGCGTCTACAAAATACGGGATAGATTTATGGCATTTTTTTTTTTAATTATTTATTTATTTTTTTACTTGTAATAGCGGCGATCGCGATTTTTTTTTCGTGACTGCGACATTATGGCGGACACATCGGACACTTTTGACACATTTTTGGGACCATTCACATTTATACAGCGATCAATGCTATTAAATTGCATTGATTACTGTGTAAATGTGACAGGCAGTGAATGGGTTAACCACTAGGGGGACACAAGGGGTTAAATATGTTTCCTAAGGGAGTGTTTCTAACTGTAGGGGGTGGGGACATACAAGGGGAGGAGACCGATCAGTGTTCCGCTGTACTGGGAACACAGATCGGTCTCCTCACAACTGACGGGTGCCCGGTGGACATCGCAGCCGCCGGGCACATGCACCGGGTCCCGAGCAATGCGGCGGGCACGTGCGTGCCCCCTAGACGGCCGGGAATCCCAGGCCGTCATATGACGTCCACCCAGGATGGGAGATCCCATCTGTGGACGTCATATTATTATGGTCGGGTAGGGAAGTGGTTAAAAGTCTATGGGAGAAATCAAAAGTGCTAATTTTAAAGGCTTATATGCATGGTATTGTCATAAAAAATGTTTGGGGACCTGGGTCCTGCCCCAGGGGACATGTATCAATGCAAAAAAAAGTGATTTTAAAAATGCTTAAAGTGAAACAATAAACATGTATTATTCCTTTAAATTTTGTACCTGGAGGTTGTCTATAGTATGCCTGTAAAGTGGTGCATATTTCCCATGTTTAGAACAGTCCGAGCGCAAAATGACATTTTTAAAGGAAAAAAAGTCATTTAAAAGTACTCGCGGCTATAATGAATTGTTGCTCCCGGCAATACACATACAAGTTCAGTGATAAAAATGGCATGGGATTCCCCCACAGGGGAACCCCAAACAAAATTAGAAATAAAAAATGCGTGGGGGTCCCCCCAAATTCCATACCAGGCCCTTCAGGTCTGGTCTGATATTAAGGGGAACCCCGTGCCAAAATAAAAAAAAAATGGTGTGGGGGTCCCCCTCAAAATCCATACCAGACCCTTCAGAACCACCCTTGCCCGGTGGTTGTGGGGGTCTGTGGGTGGGGGGCTTATCGGAATCTGGAAGCCCCCTTTAACAAGGGGACCCCCAAATCCCACCCCCTGTGTGAAGTGGTAAAAAAGCACAAATGTACCACTACCACTTCACAAAAAATGTGTGAAAATGGTAAAGAAAAAGAAAATACACCCCTTGTTGGGACAAGTCCTTTATTAAAAAAAAAAAAAAAAAAAAAAAAAACTGTCCCACAAAGTCTTCTTCTTCTTCTTCTCTCGCTCCGACGGACTAAAAAAAAAAAAGCCGCATGCCGCCTACGATCTGCCTCCATGGGAGACACCAGCCATAATGACCGGCCTCTCAGGTGACAGCTCTTTTATAACTGAGGGCGAGGCCACACTATGGCATTGCCGGGTGACCCCACCCCCCTTTGACACACAGGGACATCCCTATGGCTTTCCCATAGCGTCAGAGGGGGCTGGTATGGATTTTTGAGGGGTCCCCACGCCATTTTTTAAAAAATTTTGGCACGGGGTTCCCCTTAAAATCCATACCAGAACTGAAGGGCCTGGTATGGAATTTGGGGGGACCCCCACGCTTTTTTTTTTTTATTTTGGTTTGTGGTTCCCCTATGGGAGAATCCCATGCCATTTTTATCAATTAACTTTTATTTGTATTGCCGGGACCGACAATTCATTATAGCCGCGAGTACTTTTAAATGACTTTTTTTCCTTTAGAAATGTCATTTTGTGCAGGGACTGTTGTCAACACGGGAAACATGCTCCCCTTTACAGGCATACTATAGACACCCCCCCAGGTATAACATTTAAAGGAATATTACATTTTTATTGTTTCACTTTAAGCATTATTAAAATCACTGCTCCCGAAAAAACATCCGATTTTAAAACTTTTTTTGCATTGACACATGTGCCCTGGGGCAGGACCCAGGTCTCCAAACACCTTTTAAGACAATAAATTGCATATAAGCCTTTAAAATTAGCACTTTTGATTTTTTATGTTCGTGTCTCACAGACTTTAGCAGTGTTTGAACAAATTTTTTGTCTGTTCGCATGTTCTGCTGCGAACCAAACTGGGGGGTTTTCGGTTCATCCCTAATAATCACACACATATATTGGACTTGATAGACTTGTGTCTTTTTTCAACCTCACCTACTATATGTACTATATGCTATAATACATATCCCAAATCATTTTAGGCCAATATGTATTCATCTACATATTTTTGGTAAAAAAAAATTGTAATAGGCGTATATTGATTGGTTTGTACAAAAGTTTCTAAGGAATTCCAGAATATGATCCTTGATACTATCAAAGAAGAGAATAGAGATGATTTGTTGGTAGAAAGAGCACCTCTTATCAATGACGACCTTTCCTTTGGTGTCCCTTTTCTAACCACATATTCTTTGCAGCATAGTACCATTAAGAACCTTATATACAAACGTTGGCATGTTGCACGTAGTGATGTGGTATTGAATAAGGTGCTGCCAGAGAAACCTCGAGTCATCTTTAGAGGTGTACCATCGTTGCGTAACCGCTTAGCTCCAAATGTTTTAAATCCACCAATTTCAAAACCTAGTTTCTTTAATCATTTAACAGGATTTTATCAATGCAAACGATGTAGGGTCTGCTCATTCAGTGCTCGCCCCCATAGACGGATCACGACCTTAACCTCTACTAACACACAAAAATCGTATGAGATAAAACCCTTTATTACTTGTGCTACAGAGGGAGTTGTGTACATGTTGCAGTGCCCGTGTGGCCTGCAATATGTGGGCAGAACCAAACGGCCTCTTCGGGTCCGCCTCAATGAACATATCACCAATATTAATTAGTGGATTCAGGAACCACTATGTATCAAAGCACTATTTATGTGTACATGATAAGGACCCCTCCAACACAATATTTTTGGGTAGAGACAAGTTCAGCCCCCATTGGAGAGGGAGTTCTTTAGTGAGAGAAATATCTAAATTGGAGATGGCTTGGATCCACAGATTGAGGACTTATGCACCTTATGGGTTGAACATTGACACCGATGTTAACGCTTTTATTGATAATGCATAATTTTTTCAAAGAAAATAACTGTTTACATCATTTTTAATTTTTAATTTTAATTTTTTGTTTATATAATTGGTTTGTGAACTTGTTCTGTGACATGAGCATGAGATGGCCACTTTAAGGTTAATTCTTTTTACAATTTAATATAATTTGTAAATCTAATCAGATATCTCTGGGACATTGCCAATCCACTAAGTTGGGGCACAAAGAATCTATTTAGTTGGGCACGTAGCACTTTATACTTTATATAAATAACAGCTTTTTTTTCACTTTATTGCTGTTCATTTCTTATATATATATTTTTACATATATATTTTTGTGTATTTTTATGTATATTATTATTTTTTCTTGGCACAAATTTATATGCAAATTAGTATCATCATAATACTTACCGTTTAGAGATTTTTTCCACATATACACATAATTTTTCATATCCATTAATGTTTGTATGTCAGACATATATTTTTTCATATAATATATTTTATTACTATTCACTAAGTTCATATTCACATGTAGGTATTTCTCCATGTGTTCATGTGAATCACACAAATTTGGGTTGGGATAGGAGTAATATTATATTATATATAAAATTTAGGGTATATCCCATGAGAGCAATCGGTTGATTCATTATAGTCTTTTCTTCTCTTTTTTATTTTTTATACTATACAATGATATATGCAGCGTTGTATATTTTAATCATTTTTTGGGTTAAGGGAATCTTTTCCCATATCTAATATGGCGCCTAGATGCTCGTGACCCAGAACAAGGCTTGGTTCTCTTTATATGGTGGGGAGTCATTGCGCTGCCCGTTCCCCATTGACAACGTCAGATGATGACGAAACGCATCTGGGAAGGCATGCACTGACGTCAGCACACCCTCGGAGTAGGAGAACGGGCTCCGCTTATCTTGTATGCTGGCCTGCTTTCGTATGCGCAACTCTGCTGTTTTAACTGTGAGTGACTACATGTTTTAAAATAAATGTTTAGAAGATATCACACTATGGCCAGTCTTCTTTTCTTCTGAGCTACCTGGGTTTCCCATTTGAATATGTGAATACGTGGATACCGCGAGTGAGCCTTGGAGATTTACCCCCCGCCATCCGAACACCGGGATCGTTAGCAAGCTTAAAGGCCTTGGCTGGGCTATAGCCACTTGCCTTCTTAAGCTTGCCATCTGGTAAGCTGAACTAACAGCTACGGTGGATGGGCACATTAATTTATAGGCACACGGTGGTGGTGTTTTATGCTCCTAATGGACATTTTTTCCTTGATGTCATTTATTATGGACTTTAATTTCTAGCGCAGCTTTCTTTATCTCTTTAATTTTTGGTGTGATCGCACTGTATGCTGCTTCTTTTTGCTATTTGTTAGCGTGGTATCTTTACCATTCCATAATGGCGGCGATCTGCAAACTTTAGCAGGACTGCGACATTGTGGCAGACAAATCTGACCCCAAATGACACTTTTTGGGCACCAGTGACATTATTACTTTAATCAGTGCTATAAAAATGCACTGATCAATGTATAAATGACACTGGCAGGTTGACATTAGGGGGCGATCATGGTATTAAATGTGTTCCCTCAGCATGTTCTAACTGTAGGGGGGATGGGCTGTCTAGGACATGACAGAGATCACTGGGAAGAGGAAATCTCTGAGATGTCCCTTGTCAGAACAGGGAATCGCCTTGTTTACAATGGCAGATCCCCGTTCTGCCTATGTATACATTGATCACGGATGGCAGGCTGACATTGAGTCTGCCGGACCCGCGGGCACACTCCCACAATCGCCCGCAATCCCGCACGTGCCGGCAATCTAACATGCAAGGACTGACGTACGGGCATGTCGGTTTGCACATGAGAGCTAAACTGCCGCAGTATAAGTGCAGCGGATGGTCGACAAGTGGTTAAGTAATGCTATAGACAATGCTGTAAACAAACATTGAAGATTTATTATATCACATTATCATATTTTAGCACTAAGCAATATCTTAGCACTAAGTCAATGTAAACACAGGAGTACTTTTCTCTTGACAATGAAACCTTTTGTTCTTCTTATAGCAAGAGGATTTCTGATAATTTAATTATATAAAAATATATCACAGTTCCCAAATAAACTGTCTCTTATGTTGCTTTTGCAATAGAGTATACAAAAGACTAAAACTAAAATCAGGACAAAAGGTACAGAGTCAGTGATGGACATTAATAGACAAGAAGGTAGTCAGAAAGGGGTCAGTGAAATAAGGTTACACTTGTTTTGTTCAGTCATTGGGGTTGATTTACTAAAGGCTAGACTTGTGCAATTTGTTTCGTTCTGAATTAGTTTTTTAACAAATTTTGACAAACTTGTTAAATCAGAAATTCGAAAATTTGAAAATTTGTAAATTCGGAAATTCGAAATTTGAAAATCCGAAAATCAAAAAACCCGAAAATTTGAAAATCTGAAATAATATCTAACTAGTAAAAAACTAATAACTAAAAATAACTAACTATTAAATTATAGGTATTGGAATTTCCTTACAAATTTGGCTGTTAGTGAACGAATAGAAATTTATCCAAAGTTTCGAATTAACCGAAATAATGAATGCCATATATAAACGAATGGAACTTAACAAATTAATAATAATAAAGAACAATAATAATAATAAAAACGTTTTACTATTATTATTAATTATTTATTATTAATTTGTTCCGTTCCATTTGTTTAGATGCAGCATTCATTATTTTGGATAATTCGTAACTTTGAATAAATTTGTATTCGTTACGTTCACTAACAGCCAAATCTGAAAGGAAATACCAATACCTATAATTTAATAGTTAGTTATTTTTAGTTATTAGTTATTATTAGTTAGTTAGTTAGTTAGTTAGTTACTTAGTTAGTTAGTTGTTCTTTAGAATTTTCGGATTTTCTTTCTTATTTTTGGGTTTTCGAATTTATGAATTTACGATTGACCCGAAATACGAAAAAAAAAGCAAAACAAATGAAACAAAAGCGAACAGTGCACAAGTCTACTAAAGGCAAATCCACTTGGAAGTATAGTCACTATAGATCTCAGGGAAATTTCTGAAATGAGGGGAAGCTCTGCTGATTTCTATCATCCAATCATGTGCAGGCAAAAATGTTGTTTTCTATTGCATGTCCCCCTCAGATCTACAGTGACTGCACTTCCAAGTGCACTTGTAGTGCACAGTGGATTTGCCTTTAGTAAATCAACCCCATTGTGTTATAATTACTGCAGCAACCATAATTTCAGACTAGGTGCATCAGAATGTATCCGCTGTGTGTTCAGAGGTCACTTTGGTTACTACAGCTATGAGAAGTTTTCAGAGAGAGAGAAAAGTAAAAACATAACAATGTTTTACCTGAACTGCAGAGAGCCTTGTGATTCATCTCTGCAGTGCCTATGATTTCTCTCCTCAAATCTACTTTTATTTCAAATATTTTTTATTTGGTTTATAAGAAAGGAGGATAACAGATAATGCATTTATAGAATGGTGTTACATATGTAGCGCTGGTAGATTTTTCAATCTACCGCTTATATGTAAATTTAGTGGGTCATCTGTTCTGTATATAGTTCAGATTCAATTTATTGTTAACCACTTGCTTACTGGGCACCTAAACCCCCCTCCTGCCCAGACCAATTTTCAGCTTTCAGCGCTGATGCACTTTGAATGACAATTGCGTGGTCATACAACACTGTACCCAAATGAAATTTTTATCATTTTTTCCCCACAAATAGAGCTTTCTTTTGGTGGTATTTAATCACATCTGGGATTTTTATTTTTTGCTAAACAAACAAAAAAAGATGAAAAATTTTGAAAAAAAAAATCATGTTTCATAGTTTGTTATAAAATTTTGCAAACAGGTAATTTTTCTCCTTCATTGATATGCGCTGATGAGGCGGCACTGGTGGGCACTGATAGGCTGCACTGATGGGCATTGATAGGCACAGTTAAGGCGGTACTGATAGGCACAATTAAGACAGCATTGCTAGGCACAGTTAAGACCGCACTGATGGGGACAGATAAGGCGGTACTGATGGGCACAGATAAGGCGGCACTGATGGCCACTGATGGGCGCTGATGGGTGGCACTGATGGGTTGCATGGATGGGTGGAACGGATAGGTGGCACTGATGGGCACTGATAGGTACCACTGATGGGGGGCACTGATAGGCGGCACTGATGGGGGGCACTGATAGGTGGCACTGATGGGCACTGATGGGCACTTATGGGCACTGGTAGGTGACACTGATAGGTGGCACTGATGTGCAGCACTGTTGTTGTGGCACTGATGTGGGCGCTGATGGGTGGCACTGTGGGCGCTGATGGGTAGTACTGATGGGTGGCACTGTGGGCACTGATGGGTGGCACTGTGGGCACTGATGGGTGACGCTGGTGGGCACTGGTAGGCGGCACTGCTGCCTATTGCTAGTTGTCACTGGCAGGGGGCAGATGATCACCGTGATCAGGACTGATGTCCCTCTCACGGCCGCCGGTAATCGGCTTTTTTTTTTCTCCTCAAAAATAGCTGATTACCGGCTCTGTTTACATTACATGATCAGCTGTCATTGGCTGATAGCTGATCATGTGGTAAGGGGTCGGGACCGAGTCTCGTAGACTCGCTGATCACCGAACGCAACGCGTCGTCCCGGCAATGTAGGTCCGCACTGTTGCCGTCATTTGGCAATAGCGCGGATCTGAAGCGGTTAAATTAGCCTCTGTTCCAGTTTGGCTGTGTTGCGTGCAGTTCCACATTGTGCCTGTGGGTGTCGTTGTCACCATAGGTGGGTGTTGGAAAGCAACAAGGTGAAGTATATGAGTGCTCTTCTTTCCCGGAGACGAATCGGCGGAGGTGGTCCTCTGTGTTGCATTCTGGGAGAGAGTATTTATGGGACAGATGCCATGTTTCTAGTCATCTTTACCACGTGGCCCTCCTGGCCTAAAGGTATGTGCTAGTCAGTCCTACCTCGTAGCCCTCCAGGCTGGAGGGTTGCGTTGCTGAAGTCGTGCAAATAGGCCCAGAAGCCTGTCTGGGGCCTGCTACTGCTAGGATGGTCCTGTGCTGTCTGTCCTGCGGGAAGAAGCCGGACAATTAAGAAGAATCCAGGGGAGGACCCGTCTTGGAAGGGACCATGCGGTGCGCTGGTCTGAAGAAGGGCCTGGTGACTCAATTGGAGGACGCATCTTAAGTCAATTTACCGCACAAGTACTGCCGGGTCGGCTTAAAGGTTCTGGTACTGTGTTTGCTGTTCATCTAAAACTACTACATCCTGTGGCAGAGGATCGTACAGTTTGTTCTACTCAACTCTGTAGCAGAGACTTTTTGTTTGTGCTGCACTCCGGCTGCTAGGTTAGTGAGAGAGACCTATCCGGGCGGGCAAAGATTTAATCCTGAACGGAGGATACATTCATCCCTGAGATTTCAATTTCTTAGTGCTACACCGAGAAAAGGTATTTGAACTTCCCTGCAACTCTTCTTCTACTTCTTTCCTGCTACTTCTTCCAGTTATCTCCCATTAAAGCATTGGAAAAGTACTAAAGTGACTGGTGCATACATTGTCAGATGATACGCTCAACGTGGACTCTAAGTCTGGTATCGGTGAAACTACAGGTAAAAAAGTGACCGTAACAGCCCGCTTTAAATCAGCAGCTCCACCGTGAGTTATTGCTACACATATAACAACTTATGAATGCAGAGGTAGTAGTACAGACATAACATGAAAAGTCATCACTGTTTCACATATATTTAATATAAACCATATAAACTTAGTAATATTCTTTATAGTTTACTTGGGGAAACACCTCGTTTACATGCTTGGGAATAATGGCATATATATAGCAGAATAAGGGGTAAAGATAAACTGGGAGTGGGGAAGGGCATAAATGGACATCCAATTGCCTCAGCTTAAGACCTATGGCTTGTGTGCTTTAAATCATAAAATGTTTCTCTATGAAGTTCTCTCCAGTCATGCCATTGTTCAAACAATTTAGAAAGACAGCTTAGTTTGCATGCCATTATTTATTCTAGAGTTTATGTCTCAGAAATAAGATTGATTACATCACCAAACTTTGGGGAAATGTTAGATTTCCATTTCCTCATGAGTATCAAACGTGCGGCAAAAGATTTTGTGCATGACCACATGTTTAAAGTTGTGTGGAAATTTTTCTATGCCAATACTTAGGATAGCCAGCTTGATGTTGGGTCTGATTATAAATCATCTCGATTTTGTTATGAGTCTAAAGACTGAGTTCCAGTAGGTGCGTATGTTAGGGCAGAACCGCAGCATGTGAGATAGTGTACCCACCAGGCTGCAAATTTGCCAACATTGGTTAGATTGTTCAGATTTGAATTTGGCCAGCATGTATGGCATGTAATACCATCTAAAGCCCCATACACTCTATCAGATTTTCTGCTGATTTTTTTCCTTCAGATTTACCAAAACCATATAATATGAAGTTCAAGCTTCAATTTGTATGCAATCAGCCAGGTCCTTGCACTACATGGTTTTGGTAAATCTGAGGACAAAAATCGGCAGAAAATCTGATAGTGTGTATGGGGCTTTAGGTGTATTTTCTGTGTCATTTCCCAATATGTAGTGCATTTAGAAGCAGACAGGTTGTTTACTATTGTCTTTTGGCACTGGTGCTCAGTGATGGTAACATTAAGTTCAGTTGCCCATTTGAGCAGGGGGTTGGATATTCTAAAAGTGTGTTTGTCATGTAGGCAATTGTAGAAAAGGGAGATGCCCTTCCATTTGGGGTTAGGAGATTTCCAATATTGCCACGCTTCCTGAGAAATCTCTATTACCGAGGCCTGGTTGGGTGCTAAAGTGTATTTTAGTTGGGCGTAGGTTAGGAATTCCCCTTTTGGTAAGGTGAATCTGGAAGATAATTCCTCATAGGAAATGAGTTTGCCTTTCCTAAGGATGGTTGAGATATCCATGATCCCCCTCGCTTCCCACCTGGGAATTGCTATATTAGGATTAATGAATCTGAACGTTCTCATTTTAATTGGGACCTTCATCTGTCTGGCCGATTGGTTACCATATTGTAGAAAGCGTTTCCATGCTAATATGGAAGCTGATATTGTGGGGTGATCTGCAACAGTTTTAATCTTAGGGGATATGGCATTGGCTAATAAAAGTGACTGTAGGTTGCCTAGCATTACAGCGTCTTGTTCTAAAGTACACCATGGTTTGAGATTTGGTTGAGTAAACCAGAACCTGAGCAGGTCTAATAATATAGCTGTGTAATAATCATGTAGATCTGGTACTCCCATGCCACCTGCCCTTCTGTGTTTTCGTAAAGTATGGTGGTACATCTAGATTTACCTTTGATTCATAGAAAGATAGAGATTATTTTCTGAATAGATTTAAAGCATCCTAAAGACATATAAAATCTTGGGAAGAATAGACATTTTAAACGCTGCCATTCTTCCCGCCCAAGATAAGTAGAGTTTACCCATTTTAGTAGTGTCTTTTTTAGTTTCTGTTAGTAGTGGGGAATAATTCTCCCTGTATAAGTTGGAGAGAGGGGAGGTCAATGTAATTCCCAGGTATGGCAATGAGTTGGGGGTCCAAGAGTATGAAAACTGGGATTGTAAACTTTGTTCAAGGTATTGTCGATATTTATACCTAAGATGCTAGATTTGGTTTCATTTATTTTATAGAAGGAGATTAAGTTAAATTCTTTTAGGGTCTGGTGTACAGCTGGTAGTGATCGTGCTGGGTCGTCTAATGTCAAAATTATGTCATCTGCAAAGAGTGTTATAGTATGGGGCTCTCCCCTGTGGATATTCCTTTATTGGTATTGTGTGATCTGATTTTCTCTGGTAGGGGCTCCATTACCAAATCAAAAATGAGCAGAGACAGGGGGCAGCCCTGTCTCATATCATTTGAGATTGTAAAGTTCTTTGAAAACAAACCTTTCCGAATATACATATGCAGATGGCACCATATATAGAGCGGTAATGGCTGAGAAAATTTCACCCTGAATACCAAATGTTTCTAATACACTGGATAGGTACCCCCAATGGACCCTATTGAAGGCCTTCTCAGCATCCAACGTCAACAGCAGAGAAGGCCTTCAAGAGGATTCAGCCTGATGTATGAGACTTATGACCCATCTCGTGGCGTCCGGGTCTTGGCGGCCTGGCACAAATTCAACCTGGTCTGGTTTTATAAGAGTAGGTAGAAAGGACTGGAGTCTAGTGGAAATGAGTTTTGCATATACCTTCAAGTCTACATTGAGGAGTGATATAGGCCTAAAGTTTTGTACATGTGCAGAGTCCTTCCCCAGTTTCAGTAGAGTAATGATATTTGCAGTTAACATTTCTTCTGGGAAGGAAGCCCTGGACACAGCGGCGTTGAACACCTCCTCCATGTATTTGGATAGAGTACATTGAAATAGTTGATAGTATTCGGATGAAAATCCATCAGAACCGGGTGCTTTGTTGTGTGGGAGTATTTGGATAGCTTTAAGGATCTCTTTTTGTGTAAAAGGCTAATTAAGGATTGACCTATCATCTGGGGTTAGGGAGGGCAGGGATATTGAGTTCAGAAACTCATCTATTAGTTTTGGAGTTGGTTGTGGGGTGCTGAAGGCATTTGCCATATCTTGTGGGTTCAGCAATTTCTCACCTGTTTGTGGGTTATAGAGGTAAGGTAATTTTTGTTTAAATGTTTTATCTTTAAGTTATTGGGCTAGCAGTCTGCTGGCTTTATTGCCGTGGAGGTAAAAGTTAGCTTTCCAAGATTTCATCTGTTTGTGATGTTGACTCATTAGGATTTTTCTGAGGTCAAGTCTTGCCTGAGTAAGCTGCACTAAAGTGTGAGGCTGGGGGTTTTGTTTGTGGGAGTGTTCTAGGTGTTTTATAGAGGTTAAGATGTCATTCAGCTGCTGTGTCCTAAGCTTCCTAGCAATAGAACTTTGTTTCATCAAAGCACCTCGGATGAAGGCCTTATGCAAGTTCCACAGTGTGAATGGGTTGTCCGTGGACAGAGCATTTATATCAAAAAATTCTTGCAGAGCTTGTTGTATCTGATGCCTGTGCTCAGGGCGAGACATCAGCACAACATCATTGCGCCATCTGTTTGCTGTTGTCCCCAGATTCCCCCCCACCACCACCGTGATGGACACAGGTGCGTGGTCCGACCACATAATGTTACCTATTTCTCACCTGTGCACATCCTGCAAAAGAAACTTATCTGTTAAGAAAAAGTCAATACGAGTATAGGTTTTGTGGGCATGAGAAAAAAAGGTAGAATACTTTTATACTTTTCTGTGGCGTGCTGGCAACACCAACCATCAAACATAGAGGAGGAGTCTAGAAAGTTTGACCGGGTAGCTCTGTGGGAGCGATTAGGTGAAGAGATAGACGTTGCCATCTTTCGGTCTACTATTGCATTGAAATCACCACATAATATAATATGGCCCTGACAGAGTGGTTGGACTTTTTTCCAAATTTTTCTCAATGAAGAGATCGGTCTGACATTGGGTAGGTAGACATTAACGATAGAGTAACGAACATTATTTATCTGACACACTAGAGCTAGATATCGTTCTTGCAGGTCTGATTCTTGTGAGACCAGAGTGAAAGCAACTGAGTCCCTTACTGCTATAAGGACTCCTCTTTTCTTAGAGGAAGCATTGGCTTGGTACACATGTGAGAATCTTTTATGTTGGAATGTAGGAGGCTTTTGTGAGTTGAAATGTGTTTCCTGCAGACAAAAAATGTCACAGTTAAGTTGTGCCTCTTTCCATACTATGTGCCATTTAGTTGGGCAATTTAAGCCTTTGACGTTCAAGGAGGAAATTTTGAACTGCATCTCATGGGTATTTTCCTTGGGAGTATTAGGAGAGGGCTTGGCAGAGAGTTCAGATAGTATGTATGGTGGGCAGACTATCAGTGTACAAAAGGTCCAGGTGTAAGATCCAAATCCTGAAGCGTTTTTGGAGAGCGGGTGTGAATAAAATTAGTATGGCTGTTTAATTGGGTGATTGGAAAAAACAGTCAATAAGAAAGAATGAACAGAACAGGGTATTCCCTTTGGGTGAAGAGGCCCAAAATGGGAAGCAGAAAAGTATGATTCCAGCCAGAATCTGAGCGGAATGTAGACTGAAACTTTCAGTGGTGCAAATGCAACTGTAAACCAAGTAAATAACATTTACACTATACAAGCTCACCAGAGCTATGTTAGTTTGGTTATAACATATTTTATACAGGCCTTTGTTTAGTAGAGGAACCCCTTCGTTCTGGCGGGTCCTGATGGAGTGACGCAGGTTGGTCTGAGGTGGAAGTTTCGGGATCTAGGATTTGCCAGTCCCGCAGCAATCGGATGCCATCAGCAAGGGAATTGATCATAAAAATCAATCGTCCTTAGTAATGAGGAGTTTTGCTGGATATCTCCATTGGTAGGAGATATGGTGGTTCCTTAGGGATTTCATTATGGTAGCCAACTGCTTACACTGCTGTGTAGTATGTGCAGACAGGTCAATGAACAGCAAAAGCGATTGGAAGTTGGTCCAACTTGTCTGAAGGCTGCCATTAGTTTTTCCTTAGTGTGGAAAAAGTGGATGAGAGCTATGGTGTCTTTTGGCAGATGAGCAGGGATATGCTTTGGTTTTGGGAGTCTATGGATGCGATCTATTAGTAGATCTTCTGGTAATGTCTGGTAAAAGTCTGGTAATGCGGCTTTCATCACATCAGTAAAGAAGACCATCAGGTCGGGCTGCTCAGATGAACTGTGACAGGTACTCGGGTACTCAGATGGACTGTGACAGGTACTCGGGTACTCAGATGAACTGTGACAGGTACTTGGGTACTCAGATGGACTGTGATAGGTACTCGGGTACTCATATGAACTGTGACAGGTACTCGGGTACTCAGATGGACTGTGACAGGTACTCTGGTACTCATATGGACTGTGACAGGTACTCAGATGGACTGTGACAGGTACTCAGGTACTCTGGTACTCATATGGACTGTGACAGGTACTCAGGTACCCATATGGACTGTGACAGGTACTCAGGTACTCGGGTACTCAGATGAACTGTGACAGGTACTCGGATACTCAGATGGAATGTGACAGGTACTCGGGTACTCAGATGGACTGTGACAGGTACTCAGGTACTCTGGTACTCACATGGACTGTGACAGGTACTCGGTACTCAGATGGACTGTGACAGGTACCCAGATGGACTGTGACAGGTACTCAGATAAACTGTGACAGGTACTTTGATGGGTGGTGACAGGTACTTTGATGGCTGGTGACAGGTACTTTGATGGCTGGTGACAGGTCCTCTTTTAAGTGGGGGGGTAATCAGTGTGTGTTGTTGTACACTGTAAGCAGTAACAAGATGTTACCACAATCTCCTTCTCACACACGATCGGTGTGTGAGGAGGAGAACCCAGTAACATCTCTTTACGGCTCTATGTTTACACTTAGTGATCGGCTGTGAAAGGATCACAGCTGATCACGTGTTAAACAGCCGCTGGCCAATGGCTGTTTACCAGCGTCAGTTACAAGCAGTGTTACCCGGCCACCACCAACGTGCACACGCAGAGAGCCCGCGATCGCACGCATGCACCGTGCAAAGTGGGGCGGTATCATCTGTGATCAGCCGTGACTTCATCACGGCCGATCACATGGTAAACAGCCATGCCCAATGGCTGTTCACCCCCCTCAGGTACAGGGCTGCGCACACATGATCGTGCGTATGCCCTGTTTAAATGGACAGACATCAAATGATGCCTGCCCAGAACAAAAGCTTGCCCAGAACAAGAGCTCATATGACGGCCGGCAGGCGGCAGTCGGTCACAAGCTTATATGCAAGTTATTGTCATAAAAAGGGTTTGGGGGCCTGGGTCCTGCCCCAGGGGACATGTATAAATGCAATTTTTTTTTTAAACGGCCGTTTTTTTGGGAGCAGTGATTTTTTTAATGCTTAAAGTGAAACAATAAAAATGAAATATTCCTTTAAATATCATGCCTGGGGGAGTGTCTATAGTATGCCTGTAAAGTGGCGCATTTTTCCCGTGTTTAGAACAGTACCACAGCAAAATGACATTTCTAAAGGAAAAATTGTCATGTAAAACTGAATTTTTGGGTCTCGGCAATATAGATAAAACTCATTGAAAAAAACGGCATGGGTCCCCTCCAAGTCCATTACCAGGCCCTTCAGGATCAGTATGGAAATTAAGGTGAACCATGTGCCAAATTTAAAAAAAAATGGCGTAGGGGTCCCCCCAAAATCCATACCAGACCCTTTTTTTTTTCTTGGGGCTACACACAGTAGCCATCAAATGGCATGGGGTCCCCCTCAAAATCCCTACCAGGCCCTTTTGGTCTGGTATAGATTCTAGGGGGAACTTCATGCTAACATTTAAAAAAGAAAACAGCGTGGTGTCCCCCCAAAATCCATACCAGGCCATTTGGGTCTGGCAAAGATTTTAAGGGGAACTCCACACCAAAATGTAAAAAGAAATTGGTGTGGGGTCCCCCCAAAATCCATACCAGACCCTTATCCGAGCAAGCAGCGTGGCAGCCCAGCAAAGGGGGGACCCCCCCTGAACCATACCAGGCCGCTTGCCCTCAACATGGGGAGGGTGCTTTGGGGTCCCCCATATTGATGGGGACAAGGGCCTCATCCCCACAACCCCTGCCCGGTTGTTGTGGGGGTCTGCGGGTCGGGGGCTTATTGGAGTCTGGAAGCCCCCATTCACCAAAAGAAGTGTCAAAAAGTAAAAACCACAATAGACAGTTTTTGACAATTCCTTTTTAAAAAAAGAAAAAAAAGTGTCCCGCGATGTCCATCCATCTTCAATCATGCCGCCCGATGGACTCAAAAAACTGAAAAAAAACCCTCTACCTCAATGGGAGGCCTCCCGTCGACTGCTGTCTCCTGGCTGTGACAGCTGTTATATAGGTAAGGGCAGGGTCAAGTGACCCCGTCCCCTTCATGTGATGTCAGAGGGGGTGTGGTCATCTAGTGATGTCAGCGGGTGGCCCTGCCCTTGCCTAAATAACAGCTGTCACAGCCAAAAGACAGCAGTTGCTGTCTGCTGCCAAGGAGGCAGGGTTTTTTTTATTTTCTGGGTCTGTCGGTCTGTGATTGAAGATGGATGGACATCGTGGAACACTTTATTTATTTATTTTAAATAAAGGAATTGTCAAAACTGTCTATTGTGATTTTTACATTTTGAAAATGATTAAAATAACTGCTCCTGAAAAAATGGTTGTTTTAAAAACTTTAATTGCATTGCAACATGTCCCCTAGAGCAATACCCAGATCCCCATACACTTTTTATGACAATAACTTGCATATAAGCCTTTAAAATTAGCACTTTTTATTTTTTATGTTCCTGTCCCATATACTTTAATAGGGTTTGCATGTTTGCACAAATTTTTTGCCTGTTCTCATGTTCTGATGCGAACTAAACCAGGGGGTATTCGGCCCATCCCTAGTAGCCTGGAGGTCAATTTTAGTCTAAGTAACCCTCTGATTTGTAGGTTAGATTGCCGGGCCCTATTCTCATAGGGCCCGGAACTCTAGTTTTTAATACCAAGTTTTATTCCTTGAGATTCTCAATCTCAGACATGTAATCTTGTGTATGATTCCAGTTCCCGGATCTCATGGGTTAATTTATCTGTTATATGGTCAGATGTCTCTTTGAGGGCTTTGGGGGGCACGGCGCCCGAGCACCCCCTATTGACAGGCCGCCACTGCCTGGGTGAATTGCAGCCTGTGTGTTGCTTGTGTCTGAGTCTGACTCACCCAGTATGTCCAGGGATGGCTGAGATAGCTGTGGTGGTTTAGCAGAGCATGGAGTGCTGGACTGAGAGGAAGACGTCGGTACCATCTTGTCTGAATGTCAGGACAGAGGGTCCTTGATGTTTTTGGACCAGATATTCTGTTTGTAACCTCTGAGAACCATGCCTGTGGAAGCAGGATCCACTTTGGGGCATTATGTGGCAGCGAGTGGTGTTTAGGGAGCTGATGCGTCGCTGTGTCCGGTGAGTCAGCTCCCCCTGGAGCGGAGCTCTAAGCCGGCATAACCGCTTGGTCAGGCTTCGCACATCCACCCCCCCACCACTCCTCTTTTAACCAACAGAAGCCTCAAAACGTTTTCCAAAAGACTGTAATCTACCAGAGTCGGGAAAGGTGTTACATAAACTCCTCTTTAACATGTCCTCAATAGATTTCATCTTTTGCTCCCTCTGTTGGGACGGGATGAGTTCCAAGACTTTCCCCTTGTAAACCAAAAATAAGAAACAATTCCTATTGCATACAATAACTAAATTACATATATAGTGTGCAATATTGTGCTAATAAACAGATCGTGTAAAAACAACCTAGTATTCACTTCTGTGCAAACACGCAAAAAGTGCAGGATGAATATATGGCGTATATCTTGGTCACTTCCCAGACCCTATCACCCTCATTATATATTTATATCGTAATATACACTACATGTGTGTCCCATATTATTGAATAAAGTGCAAATAAACAAATATTGTGCAAAGTCCAACACATAAAATATTGGATAAAGTGCAAATAAACAAATACTGTGCAAAGTCCAGCAAGTATTGCAATTGGTGCAAACAACGCAAAAAGTGCAAAGTGAATAAGTGGCGTGTCTATTGGTCACTTCCCAGACCCTCTCGCCCTTCCCACATAAATCCAAAATATGTCCTTACACACATCAGACGTGTGTCACAAACACAATATGAGGGTGGACCATTAAGTGATTGGTATTCTTAAAATTCAGTGTATAACATCACAGCCAGTGGGGTGCCGAAAGAGAGAGAGTGTGTCCGTCCTCTTCATACAAGAAACACACACAAGTAAAGGGTGGTCCCTTACCTTAAGGCAGTGGGACAATTGCATATGAGTAAATGCTGCAGGGGGTAGTCTCTCTTTGGGATCCCTGGACCGGAGCAGATGGTCCCTGTGTTTGAATTCCTCAGTACCAGCAGAGTCCACATGTACAAGAACAAAGGAGTACCAGATAGTATAGTATTGCCAAACACATCAGTTTTTATTTAAGTTAAAAATGCATGTACTCACATATAATCACCGTGCAATCTGTACATCTCCTACGAGCGGCGAGCTCGTCAAATCCTGTTTGTATCAGTGCCTATCCCGTCCCTACGCGTGACGTCACCGGATCACGTGACTTCTTCAGGGGATACTAGGGGAGGCACTTGCTTGTCTTTAAATACTCTTTCCATTACAATGAATGGGCAGCCATTTTCTTGTAGACTGGTCTAATCCTATGGCGGCCATGTTTTAAGAGATCGTGTGCGCGGCCATTTTCTTGGCAGAAAATATAAGGCAGTATTAGCGCCTATTCCGTCCTATACAGGTTTCTATAATAGCCCATTATTAGCTGGTGTCACTGGGACATAGTCTGACTGCATTACATCCTGCATTACTAGAGGTATACATGAGCAGTATGCTAAGTGGTGAGCCTTCGGTTCCCCCCCTTGAGTCGCTTTGAGATCACAAGGGTTTCTATTATTTACAACCATACATAGCCAAACGTAGGAAGTAGCCTGCTGCGGACATCTATGTGTCTGTCAGCACGCTATATAACCAAGAAAATGGCCGCGCACACGATCTCTTAAAACATGGCCGCCATAGGATTAGACCAGTCTACAAGAAAATGGCCGCCCATTCATTGTAATGGAAAGAGTATTTAAAGACAAGCAAGTGCCTCCCCTAGTATCCCCTGAAGAAGTCACGTGATCCGGTGACGTCACGCGTAGGGACGGGATAGGCACTGATACAAACAGGATTTGATGAGCTCGCCGCTCGTAGGAGATGTACAGATTGCACAGTGATTATATGTGAGTACATGCATTTTTAACTTAAATAAAAACTGATGTGTTTGGCAATACTATACTATCTGGTACTCCTTTGTTCTTGTACATGTGGACTCTGCTGGTACTGAGGAATTCAAACACAGGGACCATCTGCTCCAGTCCAGGGATCCCAAAGAGAGACTACCCCCTGCAGCATTTACTCATATGCAATTGTCCCATTGCCTTAAGGTAAGGGACCACCCTTTACTTGTGTGTGTTTCTTGTACGAAGAGGACGGACACACTCTCTCTCTTTCGGCACCCGACTGGCTGTGATGTTATACACTGAATTTTGAGAATACCAATCACTTAATGGTCCACCATCATATTGTGTTTGTGACACACGTCTGATGTGTGTAAGGGCATATTTTGGATTTATGTGGGAAGGGCGAGAGGGTCTGGGAAGTGACCAATAGACACGCCACTTATTCACTTTGCACTTTTTGCGTTGTTTGCACCAATTGCAATACTTGCTGGACTTTGCACAGTATTTGTTTATCTGCACTTTATCCAATATTTTATGTGTTGGACTTTGCACAATATTTGTTTATTTGCACTTTATTCAATAATATGGGACACACATGTAGTGTATATTACGATATAAATATATAAAGAGGGCGATAGGGTCTGGGAAGTGACCAAGATATACGCCATATATTCATCCTGCACTTTTTGCATGTTTGCACAGAAGTGAATACTAGGTTGTTTTTACACTATCTGTTTATTAGCACAATATTGCACACTATATATGTAATTTAGTTATTGTATGCAATAGGAATTGTTTCTTATTTTTGGTTTACACAGGCATACATTTATAGAATATATTTATGGATATTTCTTTCTTTTTGCTTTTCACATTAGCACAACAGCACTTTAGTTTTCTATATAGACTGTTAAGCATGCATGAGGATTGAGGACATCTATTCCCTGTATGCTTAGTATTGCTACATGGGACACATAGTGTCGTTTTTAACACGAAAGAGTGCTTCACAGAGAGCTGAAATGGTCTTGCGTGAAAATAAGTAGCGACTGGGAACCTGTCATTGTGGTACAGCACATTCTTCAAATTCAGGGAGCAAAATCCACCAGACAGAAAGACAGGAGTTGTAAAGCCAGCAGCTTTGACAAGCTTGAATTTAGATGCTGGGCATGTGGTTTTCAGTGACTGAATTTTTCTTTTTAGCTGCAGTGGATGGAGCTGGTTATGTGCAACTGGCAGACATGCTGCAGGGACCTGGGACACCCTGCGCTATACCATCATCCCTGTCAGTGGAGGCTGCTGAGAGGTCATGAGGTATAGTGGGGGAAGACCAGAAAGATGAGGAGTGAGGAGGAGTGGAATTGCATCCCTTTTGTGTGGCTTTCAGGTGCTCTTGCCAACGGGCTGAGTGGTGGGAGGTTAAATGCCTTGTGAAGCATGTGGTACCCAAATGGCTAGTGTTTTTGCCACCCTTGATTTGCTTGAGGCAAAGTTTGCAAATTACAACAGTGCGATCAGCCGCACATGTGTTAGATAAGGCCTAAACAGCTGAGCTGCGGGAGTTGGGCCGGGAGATAACAGCTCCACAATCTGGTGGAAAATGGTGGCTGCTCTCTACTCTTCCATGTATGCTGCTTCTTTGGGGTTGTGCCTCACCCTCACTTTCCTCCTCTGCTCTATCCAGCACCCAAGTTGTGTCAGTGACCTCATCATCATCATCCCCTCCATCCTTATTATCACTGGAGACACCTTGGCAATACGCTGTGGCTGGCGGAACATGACTGCCAATTTGTTGTTTACTAGTATTCTCCCTTCTCTGTAGGCTTATGTTCCTACCTTCTTCAACCTGAGAACCAAGATCTAAATCAAGTAATGGCTGTACATCGTCAAGGGACAAGTGGCTGACGCTATGTTCAAATAACTCAGCTGACTTCTTCATGCCTGATGCTGGGGATATGGCCAGAGTAGCTGTGGACAAGGAGCTAAGATAAACCACTCTGGCAGCTGCAATGCATTACGCACTAGTCTCTGCTTGGGTGGCGGAGACTGAGGAGGATGATGATGGTTTAGTAAGCCAGTCCAACACCTCCTCTGCATGCTGTGGCTGGATAGCATGGGCAACATCACTAAAAAGAGGAAATAATGCCCTGCCTGAGAACGGACATCCACCTTTGCCTGTGGACTCTTTTACGCTGCTGGCCCCCTCACAGTGCCATGGGAATTTCTGCTTCTCCTTGTTGGCCTCCCAGACATGATGGGGGGGGGGGGGGGGGGCGCTTATTAACGAAATGTAGTAAAGATATGGAAATGTATAGGTGGATGCACTTTAATCACTGGAAAGTGGTGTTTGGTGCACTTTAACTTGAGTACTCACTACACAGGCACACTCCACTGACACACTACAATATGCTGCAGTAAAACTGCAGTGACACACTGCAATATACTGCACTGAACTATACTGCGATAAATGTGCACCTACACACTGAAAAATACTGCGTTAAATGTGCACCAATACAATTAAATATAAACGTGCACTAACGCACTGCGACATACTGCGATAAACATACACTAATGCACTGAAATATATTGCGTTAAACTTGCAGTAACGCACTGAAATATACTGTCTTAAACATGCAGTAATGCACTGAAATATATGGCATTAAACGTGCAGTAAGGCACTGAAATGTACTGTGTTAAGCGTGCACTAATGCACTGAAATATACTGCGTTAAATGTCCACTAACATACTGAAATATACTGTGTTGAATGTGTACTAACGCACTGATATATACTGTGTTAAACGAGCACTAACACGTTTAACGTGAATAAATGGTTGAACTACACTTACACTGCACTATCACTAGATTCACAATAAACTGATATTCTGCACTGACAATAGAATCACAATAGCACACTATAGCACACAAACTCGCTAGTAGCACTGAACAGAGTCCTGTTCCATCTCTCTCCACTCAAATATCACACTGCAAATGGCCACTATGGGGAGAATATTTTTATGGGGTTGGATTAAGAGCAATGAGGCTGCCCGGGACTCCCCTCCTCATTGGCTGAAACAAAAGCAGGGTGGGGCTGGGCCAGGCCACAGCTCCGTGTCTGAATGGCCGAAGAGGCACCCAAGAAGAGGAAGATCCAGGCTGCCCTGTGCAAATCCACTGCACAGGGCAGGTAAGTATAACAAAAAAAAAACAGACTTTACAATCACTTTAGCATAAGAATAAGTCTAGTATTATAAATTATAAATTATAAATGTTTCAGTGCATTATAACATGGTACAGCAGTAACTACAATTGTTTACCAGAATATTAAAAATAAATATATTTTTTACTGTACATATAATTGACATATATAATATTTAATGTTTTTCTCCATGGTTTTCATTGAGAATTATGTATATGGATTTCTGTACATTAGCAACAATCAGCTAGAATATATTGAATATTTTAAATGCAAATCAACTCATCACATTTAATTAGCAGAAAACTGCAGAACTTAATGTAAAGACACTATGAGGGATGTAACGGAACTCCCAAGCATAACAACATAATGGTTGCAGGGGGAATTAAAATGTCCATTGAATGGAAATGTTGATTAAAGAATGAGGCTTGCCATGACTTATCTTTTATTCCACCACTTATGTAGGCAATTCCCATCTCTGCTCACATTATTGATTTAATAAAGTAAAACTCAACAGTCTTTACAAAGTTCATTCAAGGCCATGAGTGTCAAATTCAATGGCTTGCAATTAGCTTTAATCTAATGCATTACATTTCATTAATCCTATGATATTTTGTAATCAAAAAGATGTGGCAGAAATGCAGTCTTCTGCCAAAACTTTGTATAAAAAAGATATACATTAGCAATGTGCCTCATTTTTTGTGTGTTGTTTGAACCAGTTTCCATAGAGATACATGCCAAGCTTTGCAAATTAAAATGTAGACTAAATGCAGAAGTAAAAAAAATGACATAATATGGAAGCTTCCTGCGCAATGTGAAATTCATTTTCTTAATTCATTATAGCAATATTAACAAAGTAATTGACCTTGTCACAGTCTAAAGAAACATGAAAGAACAACTTTATCATTTCTACTGCAGTAGTAACTTTTCTATGCAGGTAATAGTTTTAGCATACAATGTGAATGTCCAGACTATTATTTATACAGTACATTTTACAGGCCATGATTATAATTCAATAATTATACATGTACTTTATTCATAAATGGAATAATGGACATATCAAAGTAAGGAACGTTTTCCACAGTTCAAAAGCAGAATAAATTATAGTTTCTGATATTCTAAAGAAAATAATAGCATGGTAATAACCTATTTTTATACATTTCATTATTTTTGTTGCAAGGACCATAGATATGGCTGTCAGGTGAATATGTCTTCTAGTTTCGGATGAGACAGATTGTCTAACTCAACATAATAAATTGGATTTGGATTTTTTCTTTGCTGCTTTCTTATGACTTTTCCCTTGAACTAGCGGTGCAAGCAAAACAAGAAAAACATACAGTATAATTGTAAGGTGGGATTCCATGCAAACAACCTAATACAGCTGAAATACAAACTTGCAAACTGTTGCTTGCAAAAAACTTGCATAAACATTTGTGATTATGTTTAACTAATATGCTCTGATTCATACTCCCATCTCACACCTCACACCTAACAGGGGACACCAGTGTTCCTTCTAATTTGTTTTTTTTGTTTTTTTCTACCAGCCTGCTCTTGGATCAATGAAACAATATTATTGCCTTTGTCTAGTGATAAGATAGATGGAACACGAAGCTGTACATATGAACCAGAATATTGCACAGCTTTTTCTTTTTTTGTTTAGTTTTTTTGAATGGCCGAACAGAATTAGAAGTCATTTTCAACTGTAATGCCCCATACACACGCTCGGATTTTCCGACGGAAAATGTGTGATAGGACCTTGTTTTCGGAAATTCCGACCGTGTGTGGGCTCCATCACACATTTTCCATCGGAATTTCCGACACACAAAGTTTGAGAGCTTGCTATAAAATTTTCCGACAACAAAATCCGTTGTCAGAAATTCTGATTGTGTGTACACAAATCCGACGCACAAAGTGCCACACATGCTCAGAATAAATTAAGAGAGGAAAGCTATTGGCTACTGCCCCGTTTATAGTCCTGACATACAGGTTTTACGTCACCGCGTTCAGAACGATCAGATTTTCCGACAACTTTGTGCGACCGTGTGTATGCAAAACAAGTTTGAGCCAACACCCATCGGAAAAAATTAATGGATTTTGTTGTCGGAATGTCCGATCAATGTCCCACCGTGTGTACGGGGCATTCGATGCATGCTTGTTGTTTCATTTTACCACTTTAGGTAGAACAATGCATTTTTATGTAAAAAAAACTGCTATCCACAGTTTGCAAATTTTCTGCAAGCTGTGCTGTTGCTATATCACACACTGCAGGAGATTTACTAATAACTGGAACATGCAAAATCTGGTGCAGCTCTGCATAGAAACCAATCAGCTTTCAAGTTTTATTGTCAAAGCTTAGTTGAACAAGCTGAAGTTAGAAGCTGATTGGCTATCATGCCCCCATTGACTTGAATGGAATTGCTAAGGCAGTAATTGGATGCTGCAGCAGATAGATGAGTGAAAGAAACACCATTCAAGGGTTTATGGGGGTAAGAAATGTATTTGTCCTCAGGTTTAGTGTATAAATTATTTTTTTATTCATTTATAAGGTAACAATAACAACACAATGATATCATAAACCCAAACAACCTTCATAAAATAAGCAAAAGAAAAAAAAAATCTATTGCAAACCATATAGGTTTCATAGACACCATAAATTAGATTGTAGATACAAACATATACTAAAAAGTGTATCCCCTAAAAGCTTACCCTTACAGCCACAGATATCTTCCCCAAAAAATGAGGCAGGTGACATGTGAGAGGTGAAGGCATCCCTCTTCTAAGTACTAATATTCTTAATCTAGAGGTTGCCAGGTTGTCCTGTTTAATCCCTGTTCCCCACACTCCCCACCCCCACTTCTCCCCCTCCAGCTCCCCCTGCCACCCCTCTCTACATGTGTTGGTAAAGCAAACAAAAAAACCCCAAAACAAAACAAAAAAACCCAGAAAATTAAAACTCAAACCATCTCCACCCCCACACATATTTACCTGTACGGGCCTAGTTTGGGCATTCTATACCTGGGCACATATACACTGTTAAATTACTGTAGGTTTAAAAAAAAGGATTGGGCCTCCCAATAATTGACCCCACGCCCTATAAAAAATAAAGAAAAAGGGGGGGGGTGACAGCAGGGGACAGATGCCCTGGCGGGCTCAATCAATTACCCATTCACTATCTTTTTTACAAATTATAGGATTTCCTCAACATTTCCCTCTCGCCCCTCCTCTAATGTGTTTTCAGTGCCCATACATCTTAAATAAACCAGAGACTGAACTCAAGCCAGCATCTCCAAGTTCCATATAATTTTTGATAGGGATAATTTTGTATATGTATAGATTCTTCCATTAATCTAGTGCTATCTACGTCTCTAAACCATTCCAATATGGTTGGTGTTTTCTTAGACTTCCAATATTTCGGGATCAATGGTTTTGCAGCATTCAGCAGAAATGGGGTAATAGATGCTCTATATTTTTTCCATGACTCACTTGCAGCATGAAATAGACATTGCCAAGGATCTTGCTTAATTTGAGAATTACTAATCATCTTAATTAAATTCAGGACTTTTTCCCAATATGACTGGATCATTGGGCAGTGTCACCAAATATGGGCATGTGTTCCTTTACCCCCGCACTCCCTCCAGCATGAAGGTGACACTCCTGGATTGATCTTAAGTATTTTTTTTTATATATATTTCTTATTTGGAAAAGTAACCAACAGACAATATTTTAATTCTCCAAGTACATGCTAGAGATCAGAACCTTACTGTGGTATGGATAAATATATTGGGGAGCTTCATAATGAAGCTACCTATAAAGGATTAGGTATATAAAACATGTTCATATATACAGTGGGGACGGAAAGTATTCAGACCCATTTAAATTTTTCACTCTTTGTTATATTGCAGCCATTTGCTAAAATCATTTAAGTTCATATTTTTCCTCATTAATGTACACACAGCACCCCATATTGACAGAAAAACACAGAATTGTTGACATTATTGCAGATTTATTAAAAAATAAAAAATAAAATATCACATGGTCCTAAGTATTCAGACCCTTTGCTCAGTATTTAGTAGACGCACCCTTTTGATCTAATACAGCCATGAGTCTTTTTGGGAAAGATGCAACAAGTTTTTCACACCTGGATTTGGGGATCCTCTGCCATTCCTCCTTGCAGATCCTCTACAGTTCTGCCAGGTTGGATGGTAAACGTTGGTGGACAGTCATTTTTAGGTCTCTCCAGAGATGCTCAATTGGGTTTAAGTCAGGGCTCTGGCTGGGCCATTCAAGAACAGTCACGGAGTTGTTGTGTAGCCACTCCTTCGTTATTTTAGCTGTGTGCTTAGGTTCATTGTCTTGTTGGAAGGTAAACCTTCAGCCCAGTCTGAGATCCTGAGCACTCTGGAGAAGGTTTTCGTTCAGGATATGCCTGTACTTGGCCGTATTCATCTATCCCTCGATTGCAACCAGTCGTCCTGTCCCTGCAGCTGAAAAACACCCCCACAGCACGATGCTGCCACCACCATGCTTCACTGTTAGGACTGTATTGGACAGGTGATAAGCAGTGCCTGGTTTTCTCCACACATACCACTTAGAATTAAGGCCAAAAAGTTCTATCTCAGTCTCATCAGACCAAAGAATCTTTTTTCTCACCATCTTGGAGTTCTTCAGGTGTTTTTTAGCAAACTCCATGCCGGATTTCATGTGTCTTGCACTGAGGTGAGGCTTCCGTCAGGCCACTCTGCCACAAAGCCCCGACTGGTGGAGGGCTGCAGTGATGGTTGACTTTCTACAACTTTCTCCCATCTCCCGACTGCATCTCTGGAGCTCAGCCACAGTGATCTTTGGGTTCTTCTTTTCCTCTCTCACCAAGGCCCTTCTCCCCGATAGCTCAGTTTGGCCGGACTAGTTCTAGTCATCCCAAATGTCTTCCATTTAAGGATTATGGAGGCCACTGTGCTCTTAGGAACCTTACGTGCAGCAGATTTTTTTTGTAACCTTGGCCAGATCTGTGCCTTGCCACAATTCTGTCTCTGAGCTGTTCAGGCAGTTCCTTTGACCTCATAATTCTCATTTGCTCTGACATGCACTGTGGACTGTAAGGTCTTATATAGACAGGTGTGTGGCTTTCCTAAAAAAGTCCAATCAGTATAATCAAACACAGCTGGACTCAAATGAAGGTGTAGAACCATCTCAAGGATGATCAGAAGAAATGGACAGCGCCTAAGTTAAATATATGAGTGTCACAACAAAGGGTCTGAATACTTAGGACCATGTGATATTTCAGGTTTTTTTTTTCAATAAATCTGCAAAAATATCAACAATTCTGTGTTTTTCTGTCAATATGGGGTGCTGTTTGTACATTAATGAGGAAAAAAATGAACTTAAATGACTTTAGCAACTGGCTGCAATATAACAAAGAGTGAAAAATGTAAGGGGGTCTGAATACTTTCCGTCTCCACTGTATATATATAAGAATCACACATTCCAATAAAATGCAAATACGAAGGATGAAAAATTCCCTGGAGGCATGGATGAGAGGATTAAACTCGGGGACAGTCTCACCCCCAATGGGGGGGGGAGGATGTCGAACAATAAATAACAGATGTTGAAACAGAGGACAAAAACAATTTTTGGATATCTGAGCAGGTTTAAGCCAGGTTTAAACCAGGATGAACTCAAGAAAGAGGGAGGAAAGTGGGGAGAGGGGGTATGTGGGGGTAAGGAAGAGGAATAAAAATGGGGGATTCTATCATGTACACTAGGGATGATCCGAACACCCCCCGGTTCGGTTCGCACCAGAACCTGCGAACGGACCGAAAATTTGCACGAACGTTAGAACCCCATTGACGTCTATGGGACTCGAACATTCGAAATCAAAAGTGCTCATTTTAAAGGCTAATTTTCATGGTATTGTCCTAAAAAGGGTTTGGGGACCCGGGTCCTGCCCCAGGGGACATGTATCAATGCAAAAAAAACTTTTAAAAACGGCCGTTTTTTTCGGGAGCAGTGATTTTAAAAATGCTTAAAGTAAAAGAAAAAAAAAAGTGAAATATTCCTTTAAATATCGTACCTGGGGGTGTCTATAGTATGCCTTGATTTGCTGTCTGTGCTCCTCTTCAGAAGATTTCACCTCACTTTTTGTCCCAATGACAAATGTTTTTTGAAAATGTGGGGTTTTTAGTGAAACAAGGATTGGTGATAAAGCATCAGTGTAAAGGAGAAAAGTTTTTCCCATATTAACTCTTACAGGAGAGAATTTCCCTTCCTATGGGGTAGATTTCATCTCACTTCCTGTTGTCTCCTTCCGTTTGCAAGTAGGAGTCGTTTGTAAGTTAGATGTTTGAAAGTAGGGGCCTGCCCTATACACTCAGCAGAAATTTGGGCCTTTGGTGTTGTTGTGGCCACAACACTGTAAGCCCTCACAATTACAAGAATTGTAATTACATGCCCCTGTTGAACAGGGTCAGAAAAATTGGGCCTTTGGTGATGGTGGTGGTGGTGCTGGTGCCACAACACTGTAAATCCTCACAGTTACACTTGGTGGGTGCAGAAATGGGCCCTGCTGTGAAATATTAGATCAAGAATTGTAATTACATGCCCCTGTTGAACAGGGCCAGAAAAATTGGGCCTTTGGTGGTGGTGGTGGTGCTGGTGCCACAACACTGTAAGTCCTCACAGTTACTCTTGGTGGGCACAGAAACAGGCCCTGCTGTGAAATATTAGATCAAGAATTCTATTTACATGTCCCTGTTGAACAGGGGCTGAAAAATTGGGCCTTAGGCACTGGTGCTGTTGCCACAACACTGCAACCCCTCACAGATACTCTAGTTGGAACACAGGAACTAGCCCTGCTGCAAAGAATTGCATTAAAAATTGTAATTACATGCCCCTGTTAAACAGGGGCTTAAAAATTGGGCCTTAGGCACTGGTGGTGGCGCCCAGAACCAAAATTGTCCTTACAAGCTATCAGCATGATCATTGAGGAGGAAGAGGATAATTACTCAGCATAACAGGAAAGTCACTCAGCATCAGCATAGGCAGTCTTTGAAGGGATCTGACATTTCCCCAAAAAAATATTCGGTTACATCAGCATCAGGTGCTTGGTATCTGGTGGTTATCCAAGACTGATTCATTTTTATGAAGGTCAGTCGATCCACCGAGTCGGTGGACAGACGCACCCTGTGATCGGTTACAAAGCCTCCAGCAGCACTGAATGTTTCAAAAGAAAGCTGGATGCAGGACAGGCCAGTAGCTCAATTGCATACTGTGCAAGCTCTGGCCAGTGATCCATCCTCAAGACCCAGTAACCCAGAGGATTTTCGGTGGGAAAGGTGACCAAGTCTGATCTTGCCCCTAGGTATTCCTGCACCATGTAAAACAGACGCTGGCGATGGTTGCTGGAACTGATCATACCTTGGGGCTGTGGACTAAAAAATTGTCTGAACGCATCGGTCAGACAGCCACCTTCTCCACCGCTCCTTCTTTGACTGACCGAAGCCTCAGCAACACGTTGTCCAGAAACAGGAGTTTAAAACCTCCCAGTCTCTGGGAACGCGTTGCACAGACCTTTCTGCAAGGCCTCCCAAAGATGTTTCATCCTCTGCTCCCTCTGCGACGGCAAGATAAGGTCCGCAACCTTACCCTTGTAACATGGATCAAGGAGAGTTGCCAGCCAGTATTGGTCCTTCTCCTTGATACCACGAATACGAGGATCCTTCCGCAGGCTTTGCAGGATCAGGGAGGCCATGCAGCGTAGGTTTGCTGAGGCATTCGGTCCGGAGTCCTCTGGGTCACTAAGGACGACATGTTCCGCAGCCACCTCCTCCCAGCCACGCACAAGTACATGGGTTTCTTGGGACTCTAAATGATCCCTTAAAGACTGCTGCTGATGCTGAGTGCCAGGCTCCACCTCCATACTGACACAACCCTCCTCCTCCTCCTCCTCCTCTTCCTGTGTGATCGGCGGGCACGCAGGAACACTGTCTGGATAAAGGGGGCCTTGAGAACTAAGGAAGTCCTCCTCTTCCTGCCTCTGTTCTGCCTCAAGTGCCCTGTCCATTATTCCATGCAGAGTGTGCTCCAACAGGTGGACAAGGGGGACAGTGTCACTGATGCATGCACTGTCACTGCTCACCATCCTCGTGGCCTCCTCAAATGGTGACAGGACAGTGCATGCATCCCTGATCATGGCCCACTGGCGTGGGAAAAAAAAAACAGGCTCCCCTGACCCTGTCCTGGTGCCATAGTCACACAGGTACTCATTGATGGCCCTCTGCTGCATGTGCAGCTGCTGCAGCATGGCCAACATTGAGTTTCACCTGGTGGGCATGTCACAGATTAGGCGGTTCTTGGGCAGGTTAAATTCCTTTTGGAGGTCTGCCAGCCGAGCACTGGCATTATATGACCAGCGGAAATGCACACAGACTTTCCTGGCCTGCCTCAGGACATCCTGTAAGCCCGGGTACCTGCCCAAGAACCACTGCACCACCAAGTTAAGGACGTGAGCCAAACAGGGCACATGGGTCAGTTGTCCCTGTCGGAGGGAGCGGAGAGGAGGTTGGTGCCATTGTCGCAAACCACCATTCCTGCCTTAAGATGGCGTGGCGTCAACCACCTCTGAACCTGCCCCTGCAGAGCTGACAGAACCTCTGCCCAAGTGTGGCTCCTGTCCCCCAAGCACACCAGCTCAAGCACCGCATGGCATCTTTTGGCCTGCGTACTTGCGTAGCCCCTTGAACGGCTACGGAGCACTGCTGGTTCCGAGGACAAAGCACAGGAAGAGGCCATGGAGGAAGAAGAAGAAGAGGAGGGGGTGGAGGAGAGAGGTGTGTCACAATCATTAGTAGTGGCATTTTGGAGGCGTGGTGGCGGAACAACCTCCAACACTACTGCACCTTGTCCTGCATCCTTCCCAGCTGCCAGCAGAGTCACCCAATGTGCCGTGAAACTTAGGTAACGTCCCTGTCCATGCTTGCTTGACCATGAGTCAGCAGTAACATGCACCTTACAGCTGTCTGCCCTGTCCAGCGTGGCCAAGACATTGCCTTCCACATGCCAGTAGAGAGCCGGAATCGCCTTCCGTGAGAAAAAGTGGCGTTTGGGTACCTGCCACTGAGGAACCGCACATTCCACCAACTCATGGAAGGGGCAGAGTATACTTACTGAAAAGGTAGCAGTTGAAGTGCTAGCAATTTTGCCAAGCTAGCATTCAACCGCTGGGCATGTGGATGGCTGGGAGTGAACTTCTTTCGGCGGTGCAGCAGCTGGGGCAGGGAAATTTGCCTGGTACAATCTGATGTCAGTGTACTGAAAGCAGATTGCCCACAAGTACTTGGCTGTGACACACCTAATTCTAAACCTTCATTCCTCTCAGTGCAGGTCTCAGAGAGGACTGAAGGTATAGTGGGGTTTTGAGATCTCAGCTGATGAGGAGCAAGGAGAGGTCCTCTTTGTTCTTTGGTGTGGGTCTTTTAGATACGCTTGCCAACGAACTGCACGGCAGGTCAACATATGTCTGGTCAAGCATGTGGTGCCCAAGCGGGAGATGTTTTGGCCACGCAAGATACACTTGAGACATATGTTGCAAATAGCAGCGTTGTGATCTGATGCACTCGTCTCAAAAAAAGGCCCACACCAAAGAACTTTTGGAATAATGTACAGAGACAGCAGTGCCCTGCACATGCGGAGCTTTGCGGTGTGATGCAGTCAGTGTGCTACCCTTAGGCTGGCCCCTGGGGGGCATCCTGCCTTGTTTGTGATGTGCCTCCTCCTCCTCTCTTCTATCAGGCACCCACGTTGAATCAGTGACCTCATCATCCCCTCCCTCCTCATCACTGGAGCAAACCTGGCAGTATGCTGCAGCAGGGGGAGCATGACTGCCAGATTGCTGTCCTTCTTGGGCACCCCCTCCGTCCGTGCTCATGTTACTGTCTTCATCTAGCTCAGTATCATCATCAGAGCCTTCTAAATGCTGGGCATCCTCCTGGGGCATGTACCCAACACTGTGGTCAAACAGTTCGAGGGACTCCTCAGGAGGACATGGTGGGGCTAGGGAAGGAGTCACTGATGCCATTGAGCTGAGGGAAGAGGCCGTGTTGGCAGCTGCTTTGCCAGACAATGTACCCTGAGCATGGGTGAGGGAGGATGAGGAGGATGAGAATGGCTTGGTCATCCACTCGACCAAGTCTTCCGCATGATGTGGCTCAACATGGCCAGCTGCAGAAAAAAAGGCCAAGCGTGTCCCACGGCCACGTGCTGATGAGGATGCACCGTCTCCATGACCAGCACCGTTGCCTCTAGACACAGAGCCTGCTTGCCCTATTTTATTGGCTTGTGACTGTCTGCCTCTCCTTGTTGGCCTTCCAGACATACTAATAGCCTGTAGCTGCACTAAGCTGGGATATATATATATATATATATATATATATATATATATATATATATATATATATATACCTTCTACAGGTAGCTTTAGGTGAAAACTGTGCAGAGGTCGCACTACACTAACGTGTAAATACTTTAGCTGCCTGTGGTGGTGATAGGATCAGGAAAACACCACCAACTATCTACAGGTAGCTTTAGCTGAACATTGTGCAGAGGTCGCACTAAACTAACTTGTAGCTTTAGATGAACACTGTTCAGAGGACGCACTAAACTAACTTGTAGCTTTAGATGAACACTGTTCAGAGGACGCACTACACTAACTTGTAGCTTTAGCTGAACACTGTGAAGAGGTCACACTAAACTAACTTGTAGCTTTAGCTGAACACTTTGCAGAGGTCGCACTACACTAACTTGTAGTTTTAGCTGAACACTGTTAGGAGGACGAATGACACTAACTTGTAGCTTTAGCTGAACACTGTGCACAGGTCACACTAAACTAACCTGTAGCTTTAGCTGAACACTGTGAGGAGGACGCACTACACTAACTTGTATCTTTAGCTGAACACTGTGAGGAGGAAGCACTACACTAACTTGTAGCTTTAGCTGAACACTGTGCAGAGGTCACACTAAACTAACCTGTAGCTTTAGCTGAACACTGTGAGGAGGACACACTACACTAACTTGTAGCTTTAGCTGAACACTGTGCAGAGGTCACACTAAACTAACTTGTAGCTTTAGCTGAACACTGTGAGGAGGATGCACTACACTAACTTGTAGCTTTAGCTGAACACTGTGCAGAGGTCACACTAAACTAACTTGTAGCTTTAGCTGAACACTGTGAGGAGGACGCACTACACTAACTTGTAGCTTTAGCTGAACACTGTGCAGAGGTCACACTAAACTAACCTGTAGCTTTAGCTGAACACTGTGAGGAGGATGCACTACACTAACTTGTAGCTTTAGCTGAACACTGTGCAGAGGTCACACTAAACTAACCTGTAGCTTTAGTTGAACACTGTGAGGAGGACACACTACACTAACTTGTAGCTTTAGCTGAACACTGTGCAGAGGTCAAACTAAACTAACTTGTAGCTTTAGCTGGACACTGTGCAGAGGACACACTACACTAACTGTAAATAGTCTATCTGCCTGACTGTGGTACTAATAGGATCAAAAGAACACCAGCAATTTTCTTCAGGTAGCTGTAAATACTGTAACAAGACAAGCCTGCCTGTCAGTAGGAAGATAACAGGAACGGATCTAGCTAAACTGAATACAGTGTATATATATATATACAACACCTGGGATGCATATATATACACAATACACTGTAAGTGCAGCTAACTCACTGACTGTCCTGCCTAATCTAGCTAACTCAAATGAAATGACACTGTCTCTCTCTCTCTCTCTATCTCTTACCACGCTGGAACACACTACACAGGACCGCCGTGCAGGCAGCCTTGTATAGTGTGGGGCACGTTCTAAACCCCCTGAGCCATAATTGGCCAAAGCCACCCTGGCTTTGGCCAATTACAGCTCTCTCTACTGACGGCGCTGTGATTGGCCAAGCATACGGGTCATAGTGCATGCTTGGCCAATCATCAGCCAGCAATGCACTGCGATGCCGCAGTGAATTATGGTCCGTGACGCGCCACATAAATTTGGCGCGAACGGCCCATATCGTTCTCAATTCGACGAACGGTCGAACAGACGATGTTCGAGTCGAACATGGGTTCGACTCGAACTCGAAGCTCATCCCTAATGTACACAATGTATAATCAAGGAAGGGAGGAGGCTAGGGGGAGGGGGCAGGGCAAAAGTGAGGGGCATTGACGAGAAGGAAGTTGTATGCCCCCTGTTGGGGTGAAAGAGGGCTAATGACCAGATGCACCAGAATGGGCATCAAGTTCTTTGTGGTGGCCTTATGGTGCAGAATTAGAGACATTGAAGCATGGATGTTATTGATGCTTTCTTAGTAGATGAAGCAGTAGCATAAATGAAGGCTTGCCACTTGGAATGGAAGCGTTTGAGAGAGGAGTGTGGATTTATGTCCAGGTCCAGCAGTTCTATGTATAGAAGTTGCATAAGACCTCTTTTAACAGCAGCTAATTGAGGAGGTGCTGGTGAGAGCCAAGTTTTCAGGATGGCTTTTCTCTCCAAAAGTAGACAAGTCAAATTCCAAGATGTATTTATCTGAGGTGCTGAGGTGCGTCTCCCTTGTGGCATTGTGTAATAGCTGTGATTTCCAAAGTAAGTAAGAAGAGTAAGAAGAAAGGTTCTCTTGGGATGGCATGACCAGTAACTATTTGGATGAATGTGCAAATATGGTCCCAGAAAGCAGAGATGGGTTGGCACATCCAGAAATTATGAAAGAGGGTAGGACGAGAGGCATTGCACAGAGGGCAGAGATCTCCTTGAGCTGAGAACTTGGAGAACATGAAAGGAATGTAGGCTCTGTGCATGATCTTGAACTGAGTCTCTTGCCAAACTTTGGAGGTAGCTATAGAGCAGGTTTTAATGTACCCCATAGAATATATCTTTTCCCCAGGATTGGACTAAGGGGGACTGAAGTGATTTAAAAAAAAAAAGAGTTCAAGGGAAGGTAGATGTCAGAGATCTTGAACTGCTGTCGTTGGAGTAACATGTCAATTAGTGAGGTCTGAAATTGTGAGGGTTTGTGTAGACAAACCTTGTTCACATAGTCTGCACATTTTTGCATGTGGAAAAAATGAGGCGAGGGGCAGCTTGTGGACCTTGGCTAAAGTTGCAAATTGGTTGAGAAGGCCTGAGAAGGTATCATACAGTGAGGCTGTACATGTCAGGCCCAGGGTTCACCATTTGTGAACCTTGTCTACTCCTCGCCAAAAGTAGACAAGTCAAATTCCAAGATGTATTTATCTGAGGTGCTGTGGTGCATGTCCCTTGTGGCATTGTGTAATAGCTGTGATTTCCAAAGTAAGTAAAAAGAGTAAGAAGAGTAAGAAGAGAGGTTCTTTTGGCATGGCATGACCAGTAACTGTTTGGATGAATGTGCAAATATGGTCCCAGAAAGCAGAGATGGGTTGGCACATCCAGAAATGATGAAAGAGGGTAGGACGAGAGGCATTGCACAGAGGGCAGAGATCTCCTTGAGCTGAGAACTTGGAGAACATGAAAGGAATGTAGGCTCTGTGCATGATCTTGAACTGAGTCTCTTGCCAAACTTTGAAGGTAGCTATAGAGCAGGTTTTAATGTACCCCATAGAATATATCTTTTCCCCAGGATTGGACTGAGGGGGACTGAAGTGTTTTAAAAAAAAAACAAAAAACGAGAGTTCGAGGGAAGGTAGATGTCAGAAATCTTGAAATGCTGTCGTTGGAGTAACATGTCAATTAGTGAGGTTTGAAATTGTGAGGGTTTGTGTAGACAAACCTTGTTCACATAGTCTGCACATTTTTGCATGTGGAAAAAATGGTGTGAGGGCAGCTTATGTACCTTTTGCAAAGTTGCAAATTGGTTGAGAAGGCCTGAGAAGGTATCATACAGTGAGGCTGCACATGTCAGGCCCAGGGTTCACCATTTGTGTGTAAGGATGAGCCAAACACCCCCAGTTTGGTTCGCATCAGAACATCCGAACAGGCAAAAAATTCTGAAGAACACACGAACACCGTTAAAGTCTATGGGACATAAACATGAAAGACCAAAGGTGCTTATTTTAAAGGCTTATATGCAAGTTATTGTCATAAAAAGTGTTTGGGGACCCGGGTCCTGCCCCAGGGGACATCAATGCAAAAAAAATTTTTTAAACGGCAGTTTCTTCGGGAGCAGTGATTTTTTTAATGCTTAAAGTGAAACAATACAAATGAAATATTCCTTTAAATATCATGCCTGGGGGTGTGTCTATAGTATGCCTGTAAAGTGGCACAGTTTTCCCGTGTTTAGAACAATAAGGAAAAATTGTAATTTAAAACTGATCGCGGCTGTAATGTATTGTCGGGTCTCAGTAATATAGATAAAACTCATTGAAAAAAAGGGCATGGGTTTCCCCCCAGTCCATTACCAGGTCCTTTGGGTCTGGTATGAATATTAAGGGGAACCCCGAACCAAAATTAAAAAAACAATTGCGTGGGGGTCCCCCCAGGTCTGGTATGGAAATTAAGGGGGAACCCTGTGCCAAATTGAAAAAAAATGGCATAGGGGTCCCCCCAAAATCCATACCAGACCCTTATCTGAGCACGCAACCTGGCAGGCCACAGGAAAAGAGGGGGGGACGAGAGAGCACCCCCCCTTCTGAACCGTACCAGGCCACATGCCCTCAACATGGGGAGGGTGCTTTGGGGTCTGACCCCAGGCCCACACAGAGGGCCGGGATCTGCGGGTTCCCTTCCACCCACATACCCCCACAACCACCAGGCAAGGGTTGTGGGGATGAGGCCCTTGTCCCCATCAACATGGGGACAAGGTGCTTTGGGGTCAGACCAGATCAGGTTCAGTTCAGGTGGGGGGCCCCATGTTGATTGGGACAAGGGCCTCATCCCCACAACCCTTGACCGGTGGTGGTATGCGGGCGGGGGGCTTATCGGAATCTGGAAGCCCCCTTTAACAAGGGGACCCCCTGATCCCGACCTCCCTATGTGAATTGGTAACGGGGTACATTGTACCCCTACCATTTTACAAAAAAAGTGTCAAAAGTGGTAAAAAAGACAAGAGACAGATTGGGACAAGTCCTTTATTTAAAAAATTAAAAAATAAAAATGTTCAGCAATATAAATCCACGCCGCCCGACGGACCTAAAAAGAAAAAAAAAGCCACAACAGTTCCGCATCGTGGCATCAGAGGGGGCGGGGTCACCAGTTTCCATCACTGGGTGGCCCCGCCCTCAGCTATATAACAGCTGTCACCCAGAAGAAGCGTCACTCGATGGGAGCCACCCATGGAACTGTTGCGGCTTTTTTTTTTTTTGGTCCGTTGGGTGGCGTAAATTTACATCGCTGGACATTTTTATTTTCTATTTTTTAATAAGGACTTGTCCCAAGCTGTCTCTTGTCTTTTTTACCATCTTTGATACTTTTATGTGAAATGGTAGGGGTACTATCTACCCCTACCCCGGCCCCTCTATCTACACAGAGGGGCCGGGATCTGCGGGTTCCCTTCCACCCACATACCCCCACAACCACCAGGCAAGGGTTGTGGGGATGAGGCCCTTGTCCCCATCAACATGGGGACAAGGTGCTTTGGGGTCAGACCAGATCAGGTTCAGTTCAGGTGGGGGGCGCTCTCTCGTCCCCCCTCTTTTCCTGTGGCCTGCCATGTTGCGTGCTCGGATTAGGGTCTGGTATGGATTTTGGGGGGGGACCCTACGCCATTTTTTTTTATTTGGTTCAGGGTTGCCCTTAATTTCCATACCAGATCTGAAGGGCCTGGTATGGATTTTGGGGGGACACCCACGCATTTTTATTTAAATTCTTGGTTCGGGGTTCCCCTTAATATTCATACCAGACCCAAAGGGCCTGGTAATGGACTGGGGGGGGAACCCATGCCCTTTTTTTCAATAAGTTTTATCTATATTGCCGAGACCCGACAATTCATTACAGCCGAGATCAGTTTTAAATGACTTTTTTCCTTTAGAAATGTCATTTTGCTGTGGTACTGTTCTATACACGGGAAAAATGTGCCACTTTACAGGCATACTATAGACACCCCCCAGGCATGATATTAAGAGAAATATTTCATTTTTATTGTTTAAAATCACTGCTCCCGAAAAAAACTATTTTTTGCATTGATACATGTTCCCTGGGGCAGGTCCCAGGTCCCCAAACACTTTTTACGACATTAAATTGCATATAAGCCTTTAAAATTTGTTCGTGTCCCATAGGCTTTAACAGTGTTCGTGTGTTCTTCCAAATTTTTTGTTTGGATGTTCTGGTGCGAAGCGAACCGGGGGGGTGTTCGGCTCATCCTTAAACAAAAGTATCTGTGAGGGGTTACATTACAGTGTTGTGGCACCACCACCACCCAAGGCCCAATTTTTCTGCCCCTGTTTAACAGGAGCATCTAATTACAATTCTTGATATAATATTTCATAGCAGGGCTCGTTCCTGCGCCCAACAAGAATATCTGTGAGGGGTTACAGTGTTGTGGCACCACCACCCAATGCCCAATTTTTCTGCCCCTGTTTAAAAGGGGCATGTACTTACAATTTTAATATAATGTTTTAATACATTGCCCATTCCTGCGCCTAACAAGAGGATCTGTGAGGGGTTACAGTGTTGTGGCACCACCACCCAAGGCCCATTTTTTCTGCCCCTAACAGGGGCATGCAATTACAATTTTTGATATAGTATTTTGCAGCAGGGCCCGTTCCTGCGCTCACCAAGAGTAACTGTGAGGGCTTACAATGTTCTGGTACCACCAATACCTAAGGCCCAATTTTCTGCAGAGTATATAGGGCAGGCCGTATCGTATATATACTGCTGTTCATAGTATATAGTGCCTGGGGGACCCTCACAACATTTTTTTAAAAATTTGGGTGCATGGTTCCCCTTAATATCTATACCAGACCCAAAGGGCCTGGTAATGGACTTGGGTGGGAGGGGGGGCCCATGCCGTTTTTTCAATGATTTCCATCTATATTGCCGGGACCCGACAATACATTACAGCCGCGAGCAGTTTTCAATGACTTTTTTTCTTTAGAAATGTCATTTTGCTGTGGTATTGTTATAAACATGGAAAACCTGCACCACTTTACAGGCATACTATAGACACCCCCAGGCACAATATTTAAAGGAATATTTCATTTTTATTGTTTCACTTTAAGCATTATTAAAAGCACTGCTTCTAAAAAAACGGCCGTTTTTAAAACTTTTCTTGCATTGATACATGTCCCCTGGGGCAGGACCCGGGCCCCAAAACACTTTTTATGGCAATGACTTGCATATACACCTTTAAAATTAGCACTTTTGATTTTTCACGTTCGTGTCCCATAGCCTTTAACGGTGTTTGCACAAATGTTTTGCCTGTTCGCATGTTCTGCTGTGAACCGAACTGGTGGGTGTTCGACTCTAATTTCCACCCATTGAAGCTCCCCATATCTCCTGGACACTATCTGCAGTCTACTAGCGGACACCCGATGCTGCAATGACTAGGACAAAGAAGGATGAAACCGCAGCCTCAGAGCTCCAAAACAGCCCGGGCTGCAGACTAGGCTAAGGATACAGTGAGTAAATTGGGTAAGTCCTCCCACCCAGCTGGGAAGGAGGCACTGCGGAATATACTCTACTATGCCCACAAGCTGCTGAGTTCTACCGAGCAGCCACAGCCTGACAAACCTGGTTCTCTCCCTGATTAGAATGGCAGCCGAGTTATTAGACTCCCCTAGAGAAAACTGCAGCCATAGACTATGCAGATCACATGTCCGAGGGAGACACAGCTCAGCAGAATAATTCTGAACAACCCACTCTTGGTGAGATACTCCCTGCTGTATACACTTGCACTGCTTCTGTACAAGTATGCTTGATCAACTAGGGGGCTTAAAGCGGGGTTCCACCCAAATTTTGAACATTATCTCTATGCATTCTCTTCCTTGCCTAGATGCTGACATGCTGTGTAAAAAAATTTAAATTGCCGTAATTACCTTTTTTTTCTAATCTTCTTAGCACTTCCTGGTTTTCCTCCCATGGGAGTAGGTGTGTTTCTAGCCTCTCCCAGACCTCCCACAGTCCCCTGGGAGCTAGTCTCAGGCTTCCCAGCATGCATTGTGCAACACCGTCATCACAACATCTCGGTGAATGCTGGGAGCACAGCATTTACCGCTTCCAGGAAATACATGCTTGTGGGCTTCAAATGCCCACAATGAAGATGGAAACCGCCTTCAGTGAATTTTATAAGTTATTCTTTACAACGAAATCTGACACAGGCGGACTTATTACACAGAACATGTGAGTAGATACTCATGAGAAGAAAAGTTTGTGAATGAACTCAAAAAAAAAAAAACGATAGATAGGTGGACCCCCGCTTTAAAGGAGGAAGTATCCCTTATCAATCAGGACTTAAAAAAAAATCTGAGAGAGAACAACAGCTGTGGAAGGTTGGGTTAGTGATGTCGAGGACAAGCCTTTTCCCTTAATTCAAGATATGCGGTCTGCTATGCAAATGGAAAAAAGGTAATGATTTGCGCAATGAGGACAACTTCAGGATTGTGGGTGTTCCTGAACAATCGGAGGGTCAGGAGCTCTTTGGTAAGGACTCCTTTACTCTCTTTGCAGTGGAAAGAGCTCACCGGGGACCCATACAGGATAGGGAAATTGTCTTATGACTTACTAGAAATCAGCCAGATATTCAGTATAATGGGGTGAAAGTGTCCTTTTACCCTGATTACTCCGCTGAGATGCAGCGTAAGCATGCCCAGTTTCAAGAAGTTAAGAAGTGTTTGCAGCGTCTCAAGCTTTCCTATGCTGTGTTGTATCTAGCCTACCTACAGGTCACGGCCGGATGTCGGGCGCATTTCTCTGAAACAGCTCGAGATGCTGCTGACTGGCTTGATGTCAATGAAGCCTGTCTTCGACCTCCCAACCAGGCTCCTGAAGACTGATGATTCATGGTTTGTTTACTAGCCACCTTTCATGTTCTCAGGCTGCATCTTCAGAGGCATAATGTACCACCAGAGTCCTCATTTTTTCTACACCATTCAAATGCTTCCACTACTGTAATATCTCTTGCAGACTCTCAATACAATACCTTCCCTCTACTGTTTGCAGTTCTACATTACAGAATCTCTTCTGAAGGCTCTAGTTGCCCAGCATTCCTGGAACCCATAATGTTGTCACCCTGTTGGGAACGTTTTTTGGTGCACTGTTGTGCTTCTTTGTGCTTTTGTTCATCTACCTGTCATCCTGGAGCTCAACAGTCTACAATTCTTTTCAGCTAATGCACATACCTTGGCAGTGGAACCTGCGGGACTCTTCTGACTTCACTGGCATAGTGTTTACCCTACTACTTTCTCATCATCCTACTGTTTGGCGGACATACCAGTAATCTCCTGGAATGTGTGAAGTATGCACAGTCCCTTAAAAAGAACCATGATAATGTTCACCCTCCGCAAATATCACCCTGCTATTTGTAGACTTCAAGAAACCCACCTTACAAAGGACACACTGAATAGTCTTCAATATTGATGGCTGGGCTCCGTGTATCACTCAGCTCATACCTCCTATTCCAGGGTGGTGAGCATTTTGATTCACAGGTTCCTTGACTTTCAAGAATATACCTCAGTTGTAGATTCTGAGGGTAGATATGTTTTTCTGTATTGTCAATTTTTATGCTTACCTGTGTGTTGGCTATGGGTTACATACCTCTGCCCTTCTCCACAATAATTCTGAGATGGCTCCTATCATTTTTGGTAGTAAATCCTGATGTCCCCCTGGTACTCATGGATGACTTTAATGGCTATCTATGTCCCTAACTGGACAAACATCCATCTCCAACTGTGGGTCACACTACAGTGGTACTACCCTCTCAAAATGTATCCTGGAGGTTGGGTGGATGGACATATGGAGACATAGACACCCACAGGAGCAATCATTTTCATGCTTTTCCAAATCCTGCATGTAATTGTCTAGAAGTGATCTGTGTTTGACAAACTCACCTTGCATTCCTGTACTTACTAAAGTGTTTTATGGTCCTAGAGGGGTCTCTGACTATTCCCGCCGTGTAGCCTGGCTAACCGCTAAACCTCACACTACACTATCTAAGGCTCCTTGGAAATGAAATACCTTCTGGCTAAACCTTTTTACAACCCATGAGATCATCTGAGCTTAAATTGCAGAAAATTTTGCTCTGCATACCCACTCTCAGGATGTGCTGGGTACGTGGGAGGCCTTTAAATATTTTTTAAAAGGTATTTTTATTTCCGAGATAATAGCGGTCATGAGAGCCACTAGGGACTAGTAATCTCAACTGGCCCTCCAAGTGCAAAAACTGGAAAGGGATTATACTGTATCTGTGATCCCTCTGAGACTACCAATGGAGAATGGTTGTCAACTCAACATGTGTATAACCTTGTTACCACCTCTACAGCAGAACGTAAGCAGTTTATTCAAACGCAAGTGTTCTACGAGGAGGGAAAGCACCTTTCCCTTTTGGCCAAAAGTTCCCAAACCCAAAATTCATCTTAGGTGATTGGGGCTTTAAAAACAGCTTCTGGTGCTTTGGTTAACTCTCCAGGATGAATTATGACTGAATTAGTCTAGTTCTATACAGATCTGTATCAGTCTAAGGTGCACCCCTCTGAAGCCAGTCTTATGTAGTGTCTGAGCCTCATTGACCTGCCTACTCCTAAGCCTTCTCAGAGATGTTTATTAGACTCTTCTATCTCTCTGGAGGAGATACAGAAGGCAAGTAGCTCCTTTCCCACCTTCAAGGCTCCTGGGACAAATAATTACCCCTAGAGGTTTATTAAAAATATGAGGACTGGGGCGTGGCTTGGCACCTGACTAGAATGGCTGCCTGAACCCCTGGCTCCCGCTGACCAAGGACTGTTCAAACACCAAAAAGAGGAACCAAAGCTAGCCATAATGGGCAAGGGAGACAGGAGCACCTCCGCAACAAGATCCCGCTGCCTGCGAGACGACGAGACTCAGCTGAGCCGTAACATTCCCATGATCTTCAAGACACAGCAGCGGGGCACTCAGCTCTCATCACAGGCCTCCTCCTGAACCATGAGGTCTGCTAGCTACAGCCCGGACCGTGACAGGCACAACCTACCAGCCCGCTCTCCCTCAGCTAACCATACACAACCTTTATGTCTGGGGGACTTGCAAACCATAGCATCAGACATAAAAAAACACACTATCTGCTGCTATAGCTGATCTCTGATTTGACATACAGTTAGTGGCAACACGTCTAGAGGGAGTGGAAGCCATCACAAATGGACAGGAGGTCACCATCACCCATATTCAGCAGGTGACTGACACTCATTCTTTTCAGCTATGAGAGATGTATAGGCACCTGAAGGATCTTGATAACAGGGGCCACAGACACAATATAAGAGTGAGAGGCCTTACTGAAAATATAGAACCTGGCAACCTTCACCAATGTGTTCAGGCTATATTTAATGGCTTGCTAGACAGACCACATGACTCCCCAATCGAAGTGGAACGCATGCACAGGGCTCTACCTCCCAGGGGCAGGGTTCTGCCCGCCCCCCACCGTGATCTGCTGTGTTATGAACTTTCCTTTGAAAGAAGAAATTCTCAAACAGGCCAGGGAGAGACGCCAGCTACTACATGAAGGTACAGAAGTCAAACTCTTTCAGGAACTCTCACCCATCACTCTACAGCACAGGAAAGATCTTCACCCTCTCCTAGACCTCCTCTGTTCAAGGAACATAGCATACAGGTGAAAATTCCCCTTCTGCCTCTCTGACTCTACAATAGGCTGCTCTGCCTTGCTCCGAGTTCCGAAGACCTACCACAATTCTGCGCAGCCATGGATATCCCAATACCAGCTCTACCTGACTGGTACAGCAACCATTGCGTCACTGCAGATCACTGAGCAGACCCTATGGATTGGACCATCCAGAGGCCATGATGACAAAGATTTCCTCCAGCAACTTCTTTGCCTCCAACGCACCACCATTCAGTGGGCGGGAGACACTCAGCCTCATTGGCACACAGGAGATCCCGCCAAGAGGCTTGATCCGTGATCGGTATAAGCTGCACTCATCCTCCTCACCACGGGATTCCTCCTCTCCCAACACACTTCAAGGTCCTGTAAGTTCTAAGTTCTTTGTTTGCCTTGCACAGTTACGCTTAAGTTTTTGTTCCTATTCAAACCCGTTCTTAAAACCTAACTGAGTAAAACTCACGTATTTGATGATACATACTTCAGAGAAACCCTGGTCCATACTGTCTGTGGAACCCTAAATTTATCACCTATGTGCCACTACCTACTCTGGCTTGGGGTGATGTATATACTGCTACAACAAACCTTGACTGAGTTACATAGCTGTATACCTATATGGCCCGCCGATATGTATGAGCCTAGTCCCATACCCACCATGTTAACCAATCTAACCAGGACCAACAAAATGCTTTTGAAGTTAATTCCTGCCCCCTCATTCACTTATGATCCTGCCTGACTGTTATGGGTCTTACACCCAAAAGAAAAATATCCCCACTTGAAATACAACCCCACTTCTGGGCTGTGGAAACAAGTTCTTTCCTGACTTTCTCCCCGCCCGCTAACCCAAACTGCCTAGCTGAGAGACCACAACAACACCTACTCTACTAACCTGGCTGTGAACAATCTTGCAAAACCTGTGGCCTAGAGAACCAATTTTCTAACAATGTGCTCAACCCCATTCAGGCTGCAGATAACATATTACAACGTCCAATATTATCTACATGAGACTTCTACAGGATACCATGGGTACTCCCGAATCTGATAACCCGCTATCCTACAATGACACAATTCCCATCTATGCAGCCAAATAAAGAGCATCAACACACTCCCACCTTCCTCTTGGGAAACACACGGATTTGACACTGGACACACATTCGACCCCTGAACTCATTCAGCCCACACAATCGCTCCCCAATCATGCTCTATCCACCAAGGGACCTGCTCTACCAACTGTATCCATGAAGTGAACCGACATCAATGAGGTTAATGACTACGCCGATGGCGACATTTGCGTTTAGATCAATGCTATATAGATCGTTGTTGTTGCTATTAACACTGTTGCTAGCAATACAGGTATTGCACTAAAGGTAAAGCTCAATAGAAAATTCTAATTGGCCAAATGCTATCTGTAGATGTGATATTTCTCATTATTATATTCGTCCAATTAAGATACGAGGGATGGAATAGGGAATCGATACCGCCCACACCATATCTTGAACTATACCAATGACTGGGATAGCCTCCTATACATACACAGGTAACATGACCTAGCTGGGGGTTAAATTTTCACCCCCTACCATGGCACTCACTTCAATAACTGCCAAATTGGATCATAATATCTCTTGCTCCTGCTAATATTCCATCACATGACCTATATCCCTCATATCCTGCCTGGATCTCGAATATCCGAAAAAGATGATTGACAATATTGAACTTATTTACATGCTCACTATCTTTATACCCATTAACTCTATACCCTTATTAATTATAATGATTCATGAAGCCACACATGTGAATTGCCACCATCCCTTGATAATGTATAAATAACCTCAAAAAAAGGAATTTTATGGGCAATAAAAAATATACAAGAATATATGCAAAATATTGTATTTATTTATAGAAAATTGGTTAAAAAATCTCTAATGTTGAAAATACAACACATCGTTGAAACACTGTAAACATGACCCACTGAACGAATAAAAATTGCAGACACTGCACAAGACTATTTTGAACCATAAAGTGGTAGTCCCAGTCTACTTGCTGCTCCCTTTAATTGTGATTTCTAATAAGGAACGCTGCAGAGAGGTATATCCAACGCGTTTCAAAATGATGTTATGAATCTTCTTCAGGGAATAATACCACTTTCTGAAAAAACAGCCCATATTAGTAAAACATCAATGCAAGTTCATACCTATAAATGTGCAACCATTCATCATCAAACAAACTTGCAAAAAATATGCATGTTTGGCAGAAGCATTCCTCCATGGAAAATGCATATCCTGTCAAGGCCTTTGAAAGCCTGCCCCATGTGAATGCCCAATATTCCCATCCAAAGAAGACCAACCATGGATAACCTATAGGGCAAGGAAACTGCAGTGCTAGGGGCTACAAGAAAGCAAAAAGAAAAAAGGGTGCTAAATTCCCGAGAAGAAAATGAGTCTCATTCCTGAGGAGTGGGATCAGTCTGGGGTGTTATTCCCCATAAGGCTGGCCCCACATTAAATAAAAATTGTATATGCTTACTTCAGTTGTCTTGTGTATCAAAAAAACAAACAAGGTCCCATATTTAAAAGTTGGAAATCTCCCAAGGAAAATCCAAGGTCGGCAATTCAGGGGGAGTGAACGCGTGTCTTCACAGTACATCAACCCAGAAAGAATGGCGATGAGACACGCGATGGCGTGCCTATTAAATGCGCATGCATGGGAGGAAGTGGCGCAATGTGCATCATGGCGCGCAATCAGGTCAATGTCACTTCTGCACAAAGGGTACACCCATGCGGAGGTAACGCAGCACACGTCATCCAGACATGGCTGCGCATCCTCCAAACCGACCGAACAACCAGTCTCATAGAAAACAACATCTGGGGATCGGAACAGCCATTGAATTTGGCGATTTTTGAAAAGAGTCAATTAACAGGGGGAGAACATCCATATTGAGTGGAAAGGAATGCATATGCCATTACAAGTTATACAATTTAAAATTCAATATGAACTAACAAAAGCCATAAGCAATATTTAATATAAACTCAAAAAGATGAATCATCTCATCTAAAATACAAAGTCCATTACCAGGGGATCCTGAATATAGTACAGAATAGAAAAATAGAAATACCATTCCAGGATCCAGAATGCAAATCATTTGTAGACAAAGACATTTGAGTTTGTAATAAAGACAAAGAGAAGAGAGCAAAGAGAGGAAAAGGGAAAAACCGCATAACAAAGGGGCCCCAAGAAGGATTTAATTATTAATAATCAACCTTTCCAGACCCATTATGTAACCCCGCCCCCTTCTGACGTCACGGGGGATGCCAAAGGGAAGTCCCCATCAAGTCCCCGTGCATCAGAGTTATTTAAGAACCATCAGAAGAGGAGACGCGTCACACAGTGGGAGCCTCCCTCCATGCCATCAAGGATGCGGAGCGGCCCGAGGAGAAGAAGATAAGAAGACGCCGCGGAGGAAGATGCCGGACAAGAACACCGGAGGAAGAACCAGAAGAACCAGAAGAAGAAGAAGATGGAGGAAGAAATCAAAGGAAGATAGAAGATAGAAGAAAGAAGATAGAAGAACGAAGAAGCATTTAAATAAAGGAATTGTCAAAAACTGTCTCTTGTCATTTTTAACATTTTTGACACTTTTTTTGTGAAATGGTAGGGGTACTTTTGTACCCCCTTACCATTTCACACAGGGGGGAGGGCTGGGATCTGGGGGTCCCCTTGTTAAAGGGGGCTTCCAGATTCTGATAAGCCCCCCACCTGCAGACCCCCACAACCACTGCGCAAGGGTTGTGGGGATGAGGCCCTTGTCCCCATCAACATGGGGACAAGGTGTTTTGGGGGGCTACCCCAAAGCACCCTCCCAATGTTGAGGGCATGTGGCCTGGTATGGTTCAGGAGGGGGGCGCTCTCTCATCCCCACCTCTTTTCCTGCAGCCTGCCAGGTTGTGTGGTCGGATAAGGGGCTGGTATAGATTTTTGGGGAGACCCCACGCCATTTTTTTTTTTTTTTTTGGCGCGGGGTTCCCCTTAAAATCCATACGAGACCTGAAGGGTCTGGTATAGATTTTGAAGGGGACCCCACGCCATTTTTTAAAAAAATTTTGGCCGGGGTTTCCCATAATATCCATACCAGACCTGAAGGGCCTGGTATGAAATTTAGGGGGACCCCCCACGTCATTTTTTTAAAAAAATTTTGATTCAGGGTTCCCCTGTGGGGAATTCCCATGCCGTTTTTATCAATGAACTTTTATGTGTATTGTCTGGAAAGGCTGATTAATTAATAGTTAAATCTTTCTTGGGGCCCCTTTGTTATGCAGTTTTCCCCTTTTTCTCTTTTTTCTCTCTTCTCTTTGTCTTTATTACAAACTCAAATGTCTTTGTCTACAAGTGATTTGCATTCTGGGTTCGGGAATGGTATTTCTATTTTTCTATTCTGTACTATAATCAGGATCCCCTGGTAATGGACTTTGTATTTTGGTTCATATTGTAGTTTAGTTTGTATTGAATTGTAAATTGTATAACTTGTAATGGCATATGCATTTCTTTCCACTCGATATGGATGTTCTCCCCCTGTTAATTGGCTCTTTTCAAAAATTGCCAAATTCAATGGCCGTTCCGACCCCCGGATGTTGTTTTCCTTGGGACCGGATGTTCGGTCGATTTGGAGGATGCGCAGCCACGTCTGGATGAAGTGTGCTGCGTTACCCCCGAATGGGTGTACCCTTTGCGCAGAAGTGGAAGTGACGTTGACGCGATTGCGCGCCATGATGCATATCACATCATTTCCTCCCGTGCATTTAATAGGGACACCATCATGTCTCTCATCGCCATTCTTTCCGGGTTGATGTACCATGAAGCCATGCGTTCCCTCCTCCTGGGTTGCCGACCTTGGATTTTCTTTGGGAGATTTCCAACTTTTAAATATGGGACCTTGTTTGGGTTTTTGATACACAAGACAACTGAAATAAGCATATACAATTTTTATTTAATGTGGGGCCAGCCTTATGGGGAATAACACCCCAGATTGACCCCACTCCCCTGGAATGAGACTCATTTTCTTCCCGGGGATTTACAGTAGGTGACCGCGATATTGTGTCAATCTCGCCGCACTTCTCGGCAAGATTTGACACCTACGAGCCCCGTCGCAGAAGCCAGCGCCGAGATGGCTCGCTCATCGGGAAAGGAAAACTTTGTTTTCCTTCCGCGATGAGTGACAGGCAGTGCTGACAGCTGTCTAGTATGAATCCAGAGGCGGGAACACCGTGCCAAATTTTCAATGAAAAAACCGGCGTGGGTTCCCCCCTCGGAGGCATACCAGGCCCTTAGGTCTGGCATGGATTGTAAGGGGAACCCCCTATGCCAAAAAATCGGCATGGGGGTCCCCCCCAAATCCATACCAGACCCTTATCCGAGCACGCAGCGGCGGGGCCCGGGAGAAGAGGCCGAACACCGGGAGAAGAGGCCGAACACCGGGACAGCGGCGGCGAGACAGCGGCAGCAGACCGGGCCCCTCGCTGGCAATAGTGCTGGAAGAAGATAGCGGCGGGGCCCGGGAGAAGAGGCCGAACACCGGGAGAAGAGGCCGAACACCGGGAGAATGTGTCATTTTTAACATTTTTGACACTTTTTTTGTGAAATGGTAGGGGTACTTTTGTACCCCCTTACCATTTCACACAGGGGGGAGGGCTGGGATCTGGGGGTCCCCTTGTTAAAGGGGGCTTCCAGATTCTGATAAGCCCCCCACCTGCAGACCCCCACAACCACTGCGCAAGGGTTGTGGGGATGAGGCCCTTGTCCCCATCAACATGGGGACAAGGTGTTTTGGGGGGCTACCCCAAAGCACCCTCCCAATGTTGAGGGCATGTGGCCTGGTATGGTTCAGGAGGGGGGCGCTCTCTCATCCCCACCTCTTTTCCTGCAGCCTGCCAGGTTGTGTGGTCGGATAAGGGGCTGGTATAGATTTTTGGGGAGACCCCACGCCATTTTTTTTTTTTTTTTTGGCGCGGGGTTCCCCTTAAAATCCATACGAGACCTGAAGGGTCTGGTATAGATTTTGAAGGGGACCCCACGCCATTTTTTAAAAAAATTTTGGCCGGGGTTTCCCATAATATCCATACCAGACCTGAAGGGCCTGGTATGAAATTTAGGGGGACCCCCCACGTCATTTTTTTAAAAAAATTTTGATTCAGGGTTCCCCTGTGGGGAATTCCCATGCCGTTTTTATCAATGAACTTTTATGTGTATTGTCTGGAAAGGCTGATTAATTAATAGTTAAATCTTTCTTGGGGCCCCTTTGTTATGCAGTTTTCCCCTTTTTCTCTTTTTTCTCTCTTCTCTTTGTCTTTATTACAAACTCAAATGTCTTTGTCTACAAGTGATTTGCATTCTGGGTTCGGGAATGGTATTTCTATTTTTCTATTCTGTACTATAATCAGGATCCCCTGGTAATGGACTTTGTATTTTGGTTCATATTGTAGTTTAGTTTGTATTGAATTGTAAATTGTATAACTTGTAATGGCATATGCATTTCTTTCCACTCGATATGGATGTTCTCCCCCTGTTAATTGGCTCTTTTCAAAAATTGCCAAATTCAATGGCCGTTCCGACCCCCGGATGTTGTTTTCCTTGGGACCGGATGTTCGGTCGATTTGGAGGATGCGCAGCCACGTCTGGATGAAGTGTGCTGCGTTACCCCCGAATGGGTGTACCCTTTGCGCAGAAGTGGAAGTGACGTTGACGCGATTGCGCGCCATGATGCATATCACATCATTTCCTCCCGTGCATTTAATAGGGACACCATCATGTCTCTCATCGCCATTCTTTCCGGGTTGATGTACCATGAAGCCATGCGTTCCCTCCTCCTGGGTTGCCGACCTTGGATTTTCTTTGGGAGATTTCCAACTTTTAAATATGGGACCTTGTTTGGGTTTTTGATACACAAGACAACTGAAATAAGCATATACAATTTTTATTTAATGTGGGGCCAGCCTTATGGGGAATAACACCCCAGATTGACCCCACTCCCCTGGAATGAGACTCATTTTCTTCCCGGGGATTTACAGTAGGTGACCGCGATATTGTGTCAATCTCGCCGCACTTCTCGGCAAGATTTGACACCTACGAGCCCCGTCGCAGAAGCCAGCGCCGAGATGGCTCGCTCATCGGGAAAGGAAAACTTTGTTTTCCTTCCGCGATGAGTGACAGGCAGTGCTGACAGCTGTCTAGTATGAATCCAGAGGCGGGAACACCGTGCCAAATTTTCAATGAAAAAACCGGCGTGGGTTCCCCCCTCGGAGGCATACCAGGCCCTTAGGTCTGGCATGGATTGTAAGGGGAACCCCCTATGCCAAAAAATCGGCATGGGGGTCCCCCCCAAATCCATACCAGACCCTTATCCGAGCACGCAGCGGCGGGGCCCGGGAGAAGAGGCCGAACACCGGGAGAAGAGGCCGAACACCGGGACAGCGGCGGCGAGACAGCGGCAGCAGACCGGGCCCCTCGCTGGCAATAGTGCTGGAAGAAGATAGCGGCGGGGCCCGGGAGAAGAGGCCGAACACCGGGAGAAGAGGCCGAACACCGGGAGAATGTGGAAGGAGACCCCCCGAAGTCGGAAGAAGACCCCGGAGCTGACTAATAAATTACTCTTAGAACCTGTGTACTGTGTGTTTTTTTTTATATTGACACTTTTCCCTAGGTGAATGGGTAGGGGTACTATGTACCCCAAACTCATTCACACAGGGTGGGGGGCCGGGATCTGGGGGCCACCTTATTAAGGGGGGCTCCCGGATTCCGATAAGCCCCCCGCCCGCAGACCCCGACAACCAACGCCCAGGGTTGTCGGGAAGAGGCCCTTGTCCTCATCAACATGGGGACAAGGTGCTTTGGGGTGGGGGGGCCGCAGGGCGCCCCCCTCCCCCATGGCACCCACCCCCCCATGTTGAGGGCATGCGGCCTGGTACGGCTCAGGAGGGGGGGGGGGCGCTCGCTCGTCCCCACCCCCTTTCCTGGCCGGCCGGGCTGTGTGCTCGGATAAGGGTCTGGTATGGATTTGGGGGGGACCCCCACGCCGATTTTTCGGCATAGGGGGTTCCCCTTACAATCCATGCCAGACCTAAGGGCCTGGTATGCCTCCGAGGGGGGAACCCACGCCGTTTTTTTCATTGAAAATTTGGCGCGGTGTTCCCGCCTCAGGATTCATACTAGACAGCTGTCAGCGCTGCCTGTCACTCATCGCGGAAGGAAAACAAAGTTTTCCTTTCCCGATGAGCGAGCCAGCGCGACATTCACAGTACCCTGTCGCCGAGAACCAGCGCAATGGTATCGCGCTGGAAACACAATCTCGCGGTCAGGTACTGTAGCATCCTTTTTTCTTTTTGCTTTCTTGTAGCCCCTAGCTCTACGGTTTCCTTGCCCTATAGGTTATCCATGGTTGGTCTTCTTTGGATGGGAATATTGGGTATTCACATGGGGCAGGCTTTCAACGGCCTTGACAGGATATCAATTTTCCATGGAGGAATGATTCTGCCAAACATGCATATTTTTTGTCAGTTTTATGATGAATGGATGCACATTTATAGGTATGAATTTGCATTGATGTTTTACTAATATGGGCTGTTTTTTGAGAAAGTGTTATTATTCCCTGAAGAAGATTCATAACATAATTTTGAAATGAGTTGGGGTATCCCTCTCTGCAGCGTTCCTTTTTAGAAATCACAATCAAAGGGAGCAGCAAGTAGACTGGGACTACCACTTTATGGTTCAAAATAGTCTTGTGCAATGTCTGCAATTTTTATTCGTTCAGTGTGTCATGTTTACAATGTTTCAATGAAATGTTGTATTTTCCTTGTCAAAAGAAGTTTATTGAGTATACAATATTATAAAGATACATAAAGTAAGTTTACAAGGATCTATAAAGTAAGCTCATTGTTTTACAGTAGGGTTTATATAGGTAAATATCATGAAATTTCAAATATTAAACATTGGGTTCACGTAAACCTAAATTAAAGATATATATAATTTCCTTAGTTACTTTTGTAGGTATTTAAATGATTTATACCTACTATACATATTGTTTACAAGTAGAGTGTATATAGGTCAAATAAATTCTGATAATGAGCTTTAATCGTAAGGTGGAGAAAAGGAAAGAGAAAGAAGAAAAAGGGTTGAAAGGTAGAGGTATGGTCCACAAGGTTGTCCCGCTCGTCAGTTTATTATTCTTTTTAGTTCTCTTTGAAGCCTTAGAATGGGTGTCTCTGTAAGTCATTTAATCTGTTACCATGGCAACAGGACAGAGTCATTGAAGTTTGACAGGAACTGTTGTTTTATCCAAGGGTGCCAAAGTTTTTCAAATTTTGGAATTTGATTTTGATCGATGGCTACCATCTTAGCATGGGACATTGTATTATTCATTCTGTGAATTGTTTCTGCTAGTACCAATGTAGGAGATTTCCATGCCTTGGCCACTGTTTTTTTTGCAGCCATTATTAGTTGGATCATAAGTTTGAATTGAGAGAGTGTTAACCATTCCGGTTTTAGATTAAGTAAGGTTAAATATGGATCTGGTTGTATTATTTTTTTAAATATTTTAGATGCAATCACGAAGACTTCCTTCCAGAAGGTTTGGATTACTGGGCACGTCCACCATATGTGTAAATATGTGCCTATTTCTGGGCATCCTCGAAAACAAAGAGCTGAGGTATTAGGTGAATATTTTGCCACTCTAGCGGGTACAAGGTACCAGCGAGTTAGGACTTTATAATTTGTCTCCAGTGCTAAGATGTTGGGTGAAGATGACTTAGATGTGAGCCATATGTTAGACCAGTCCGTGTCCTCTAAAGTTCATCCCAGGTCCTCCTCCCACCTCTGAACGTAAGAGGGTCTATTAAGATTTGCTACTCCATATAATTGATTATAAAGTGATAAAATTGTACCTTTAGTAAATGGATCTTTTGTACAGATTGATTCAAAAATGGATAATTGGGATAATGGTGTATCCCCCTTTAGGAATGGTGTATAGAAATTTTTGATTTGGAGATATCTAAATATCTCAGAGTTTGGTAGATCATATTTTTCTCTAAGCGATGGGAATGAAAGGAATGATTTAGATGCTATGAAGTCATTTAGTGTCTGAATGCCTGATGTCCAAGCTTTAAAAGAATTTGGGTAGATCCATGCCGGATAAAAGGCCGGATTTCTGATAAAAGAAAGGAGAGGATTGTGTGGAGATTGTAACTGATATTTGGTTTTTAGTTTATCCCAGAGAGATAAGAAGTGTTTAGTTATGGGATTATGAATTTTAAAGCGGTCTTTAGGATCAAGCCATAATAAATTTGATATTAATAGAGGGTCATTTTCTGAAGCCTCTATAAATACCCATAATGGCATTTCCTGTTTTGCATGGTATTTGGACAGACTGGCCAAATGTGCTGCTCTGTAGTAGTTAGTAAAATTAGGGTATCCCAGGCCTCCTTTATTTTTGGGAAGATGTAGTGTGTGTATAGGTATACGTGGTTTAGAAGAGCCCCATATAAACGAAGTTGCTCTTTTTTGTACTATTCTCAAAAAATAGGAAGGAATTGGAATAGGGAGGACTCTGAATAGATAAAGCAATTTGGGTAGAATAGTCATTTTGATTGCATTAATCTTCCCTATCCAGGATAAAGGAAGTTGCGACCATTGTTTTATTAGATTTGTGATCTGTCTTAATACAGGAGGATAATTGGTTGAGAATAAGTCAGAATGAGATGCTGTTAAATGAATTCCAAGATATGGGATTGATTTTTCTGCCCATGTGAATGGGAGTGCAACCCTAGCCGGGATCAATTCCATGTTTGTGAGCGAAATATTAAGCACTAGGCATTTCTTAGGATTAATCATAAGGCCGGATAGGGCTGCAAATCCATCAAGAGCTGGTATTAAGTTAGGACCAGAGACCTGTGGTGATGATAGAAAAAGTAATATATCGTCTGCAAATATACATAATTTGTGTGTAATACCTCCTACTTCAATGCCAGTTATAGTTTGGTTTGTTCTGATGTTTTGGGCCATGGATTCGAGTATAAGGGCAAATAATAAGGGAGATAATGGGCAACCCTGTCGGGTACCTCTTTCGATATTAAAGGCTTCAGATTTGTATCCAGCATATTTTATATAGGCTTTGGGTTTATTATATAATGCTTTGATCCATGTTAAAAAGTGGGGTCCAAAACCCCATTTTTGTAATGAATATTGCATATATTGCCAGGATACTGTGTCAAATGCCCTCTTAATATCGAGAGATAGAAAACATAAAGGGATTTTCCGTTTTTTAGCAATATGTGCCAATAACACTGCCCTGCGTATATTATCGCCTGCCTGTCTATTTGGCATGAAGCCTACTTGATCTCTATGTATTAATTTTCCTATAATGCTATTGAGGCGTTTTGCTATTATTTTTGCTAATAATTTAATATTGAGGTTTAACAGAGAAATAGGCCGATAATTCACACAGGAAGTATCATCAGAAAGGGGTTTTGGGATCATACAAACAATTGCCATTAGTGTTTCTTGCCGAAAAGAATGTCCATCTAGAAGTTTGTTAAAAGTTTCAGTGAGAATGGGAGAGAGTATTTCTGAGAATAGTATAGTATAAGTATAAAGCCGAGTAGCCGTCTGGGCCTGGTCTTTTGTTAAGTTTTAGGTCTTTTATGGCGTTAGCAACTTCATCTATAGTTATAGGCTCATCCAAACTGCTTTTTTGATTCTGAGATAACTCAGGTAAGGTTATTTTTGAGAAGAAGGATTCAGCCTCTGTAGGATTAAATTCATTGTTTTTCTTGTATAAAGTTGCGAGATGTGAGTGAAATTTATGGACTATTTTAACTGGATTACAAGTGTAAACATTTTTTGATAATTTCAAACGTATTGGTTTGAAAGATTTGTTAGTTGAATTTAATGCCCGAGCCAAATATGTGCCTGGTTTGTTTGTATTCATGTAGAAATTGTGTTTGGAGCGTTTGAGGGATTTATCAACTGACTCAGTGAGAAATAGATCGTATTCCAATCTAGATTTTTCCAGATGAGATTTTGTACTCTGAGATGGATTATCTTGAAATGATATGTAGGCTGCATTAAAATTGAGTTCTAGTTTTTTTGCTAGATTTTTGTGTTCCCGTTTAAATAGTGCCATTTGTCTTTGTATTGTACCACGCAAGACAGGCTTATGAGCTTCCCACAGTGTTATTGGGGAGATGTCTGTTGTATTATTAATTGATATGTATTCCTTTAAAGCTTGTTCAATGGCCATCTGATGTAGTGGGTGTTTGAGCATTATGTCCGGTAAGTACCACGTTGGGTCATGCGCTTTTGGTATGGCTGAGGCTATAGTAGTGTATACTGCATTATGGTCAGACCACGGAATCAGAATTATATCTGATGCAATAATTTCTGGTATCATTCCTATTGTTAGAAAAATATCTATCTATTCTGGTGAAGGTTTGATGAGGGTGCGAGAAATAAGTGAATTTCTTTTTCATTGGGTTACTTTCTCTCCACGAATCTACCATATTGTATTTGGAAAGAAGTTGATAAAAAGGTAATCTAGAGGTTATTTTGGATGGTGTAAAAGGTGATTTATCTAGAAATGGGAGGAGGACCTGGTTCGAATCCCCACACATTATCACTGTTCCTATTTTGTGTGTATTAATCACTTGTAATATATGTGAGAGGAATGGTGTAGGTTGTTTGTTAGGAGCGCAGTAGGAAATCACCGTAATTGCTGTATCCATTATATAACCCATGAGTATCAGGTATCTACCTTCTGGGTCTTTAATTTCTGATGATAAGGTGAATGGTGTGGATCGGTGAAATGCAATTAGAGTTCCCCTTTGCTTGGTACAGGCAGAAGCCGTGTAAATTTGTTGATAAAAAGGAGAAATATATTTTGGAGTAGAATCTTTGGTGAAGTGTGTTTCTTGGAGGCATACTATGTGAGCCTTCTTGTTATGAAAAGTACGGAAGGCTTTGGTCCTTTTTTGAGGGACATTTATTCCCTGAACATTCAGGGAAAGTATATTCAGTGGTGCCATGTCAACAGATCAAATAGTTTTGACTTACTTTTTGTTATGCAGAGCTGACTGCGCAGATCAACCTGTGTAGACTGAAGAGATGAATAGATAGAAAAGAAACCAGTGAATTCTGGAGTAAAGAGTAAACAAAAACATATGAGATTAGTTGATACATTGTATAAATTATTTTTTGCAAGTAATCACAATTTACCCGTGAAAGAGAATAAATATCTCTCTCAGGGGAGTAAGTGCCTTCGTCACACTCCCACATAATATGGTTGGGAGAATGAGGAGGGCTAATGGGGGTACACGGATCTTCCGCTTACAGGAGAGAAGTGCTATGTCAAAAGACATCAAAATGATGTTTCATTATTGGAGTGCAGAATATAGTTTTTGTTGAAATTATTTATTCCAGGGTGGTTGTATATGGTTAGTCTTGCCCTAGGCTAAATAATTCAGTTAGAAAGGTACTGTTAATAACTTTGGTATTGATGAAGATAGTTTGAATTATTTTGGGATTTTAACCCTTTTAGAGTAAACAATTACATATTTTATTCATATGTAACTGTTTAGATATGTTAACTCATAAAATTGAGGTTGTATTGCTTCAGATTAGAATAAACAAAAACATAATTCTAGGAACTAGTTAGGAAAAGAAAGAAAAAGCTTCCATTACTTCTGGATTATTGAACATATTTGTCCTAAAAAGTAATAAATCTATTGTTATTACCTGATAATATATAACTGAACAAGAATTTCCTTATTTCACTTATATATTCTAAGGCTATATGAATCAGAAGTAATAAGAAATATAACTGGAATGTAACATGATCCCACACAGTGTGTGACTATCAGAATGCAGTTACATTCAGTTATAAATACAGGTTTTTTATAGAGAACCATCTCTTAGTATAATAAATGAGGAGATATCAGGAATTAGGATGTCAGTCCATTGAATCTTCTTGGTCCATGGATGATGTGGCATAACGGCCTCTTTTGTGAGAATGATGATTCCCATTTTGTTCTGAAATTTTTTGGGTGCTGCCTGAAGGTGAAGATGATGTCATTCTTCTGCGTGTGGGAGAGTTGCTGCTTGTGGGTTCTGTCAGATTTAATTTTAAAAGGGTTTGTTGTAGTTCATCTGCTGATCTGCTTCTGTAAATTGTACCTTGGTAGCTAAATCTGACTGAAAAGGGGAAGCCCCATTGATACATAATGTTGTGGCGTTGCAGTTCCATTAGTTGGGGTTTCATGGATCGTCTTTTAGTAATAGTAAGTTGGGATAGGTCAGCAAAAATTTGATAATTGTGTCCTTGAAAATTAAGTTCCTTTTTTTCTCTTGCAGCAATTAGTATTTGTTCTTTCGTTCTGTAATAATGAAATTTTGTGATTATATCACGTGGGGGTCCATCTTTCTTTTTGGCTGTGAGGGCTCTGTGTACTCTGTCCAGTTCTAAACATTCAATAGGGATATCTGGCTTTAGTTCTTGTAATAGAGCAGTAATAGTAGATTACAGGTCTGTCACGGTTTCAGGTATTCCCCTTATGCGCAAGTTTGAACGTCTGGCTCTATTTTCGTAATCTTCGAGCTTAGTTTGAAGTATTAAATTCTCTTCTTTTAATTGTTCCAATTCTGTTATATTTACTTGGGTTGTAATTTCAATTTCATCCATTTTTATTTCTAAGGCTGCGGTGCGGTTTCCCAGCTCTCTTATTTCTTTGGTTAGGCTTTTTGTTATTTGGTCTGAGGTTTGTTTTAAAGCCTTATGAAGCATCTTTTCAAATTGTAATAATATTACTGGGGATGCTGAGGAGTCTTGTGGAGAAGTTTGTGAGAGGATTTGTTCTGTATCTGACTCAAATGGAGAGTCTTGCTGTGACATTTTCTGTCTGTGAGAGCGCCCTGATGCTGTATCTTGTGAGGTGACTGGAGCTGCTTCAGCTGCAGTGAGTGCCTGTGAGCTCTTTGTGAGGTGATTTTTATTTCTGCCACGGTTTCCTCCCAGTACCATATTTCCTGCCCAAACTTTCACAGTTTGTTCCCTGGGGTAAAAAGGTTCAAATGGATACCTTTTGAGCCTGCAGGCTCCGCTTTGTCCTTCTCTTCTCTCCTCAGCGGTGCAGAGCTCTAACAATGCATGTCTGCTCCGTTAGGCTCCGCCCATCTCCCTCGTTGTATTTTCAATATGAGAGATTTTTTAACCAATTTTCTATAATTAAATACAATCTTTTGCATATATTCTTGTATATTTTTATTGCCCATAAAATCCCATTTTTCGAGGTTATTTAAACTCTATACCCTTTTCCTAAGAAGGCCAGGTTATACTATACTATACCATATCACTCCTTATCACCTTCACCTAATATGCCCAATGAATAAACTCCACCTCAACACTCTCAATAGACCTCATTTTCCAAATTACACTCCTAGAAGAGTCTAGAGGAGGGTAAAGTAGACCCCTAACTTTATCCCCATACTATGCATTACCAATACATCTCTTTTATAAGTTCCTGAGATTCTCTAAGCCAGCACATCAGAACCATAGGGTCACCCTCCATACTCAGGGTTACTAATCCCCAGACACATAACTCATCAATAATGTGTAAGCTCAGCAGCTCATATAGCTTAAACGTGTCACCCCTAGCCTGAACCCCAACAAGTACGGCGACCCTCCTCTCCATTGGTTCCCCTATCCACCATCCTGACACTATCAAATTTCTAATAATCTCATTTATCAAACTTCCAGACCGCACACAAAGGGTTTTCCTAATCCAACACACCTCTCATACCTATGGGTTTAGAGCGGTATTTTGTTTTATGAAGCACTTGATAGCACATATGTTAAAGCAACACTAGAGTAATCTTTCATATGATTTATCTCTTATTTGTTATGTATTAAATATCTCAAGCTGTTTTCCTGTAACCGTATTATTCAGCAATGACTTGCTCAACATCTCCTCTTCCTTAAAACAGATCTTCCTTATCCTCTAACATAAGATTCTTGGTCCTCCACAATGGGACTATGTCAATCTCGTCCAGTCCTCCTAATCCCCCATTCAGCAGATTCATTGAATCTCTGCTGACTACTTCCGGACTTCCTTTGTATCTCCAGGTAAGATAGCTGGCCTATTTTTACCTCCAATTTGATCCCCTCCCCAACATCGCAACACTCTTTCACCTACATTCACACCACTACCCATCATCACCATCCCCATCCTCCCCCTTTATATACTCCCCCCTCCTCTCCCCCCTTTCCTATTACCCCGCTCCTTTATCAACTCTATTGTCGTCCTACAGGGCCTGAACCCATGCTGCAAATCCTCCCCCTTGCACCAAGCAATCTTAATCCACATTAAATCCCACACAACACAATGCCTTTCAAAACTTCAGAGGTTCCTCTCATGGTTAAACTTTTCTCCCTAAACGCTAAGGGACTTAACATTCCGGAAAAACGTTCACAGTTACTCTGGCCAAAGTTTACGCAGAAGATGTGAAACAAGTACCCTTCTTCTGTAAGATATTTCTCTTTTATCCTCATTTCAATCTGGGATCCTGATCTTAGGGGGGGACTTCAATGTGCCCCTCAAACCCATTATAGACTCTTCCACAGGCACCTCCTCCCTTACCTTCCGAGCTCTACGTCAGATACATTCTCAGATCCATGATCTATTACTTCATGACACATGGCGCCCTACACCCGAAAGAAAAAGATTATTCATACTTCTCAGCCCCACATAACAGATACTCGAGAATTTAGTATTTCTTCCTAACCCAACAAGCCATGATTGAGCCCTTGTTCCTGTCGGACCATCATCTTATCTCTATTCTACTAACCTTCCCTGAGACGGTTGAAAAATTGAAAATATGGCGTCTAGACTCCTGACTTCTGACAAATAAAGCTAATCTAGAACACACTCACTCTTGCCTCAGATCCTTTTTTCAAACAAACACCACCCCTGACGTTCATCCTTTAACCCAATGGGAAGCACACAAATGCACCATTAGAGGAGAACTCCTAGCCCTCACAGCCAAACACAAATGACAGAAACTAGAGCATATACGAGAGCTGACTAACCAAATCAGAAATCTAGAAGCATCAGAAAAAAAACTAAGGCCCTACAAACCCTACAAGAACTTACGCAAGTTAGATCTCTCTTATTAGACAAATGAAATCAAATGATAAAACGCAAATTTACCCTGTCCTGTAAACTGTTCTTTTAACACAGCAATAAAAGCGGTGCCCCACTGGCCAGAGCCCTGCAAGCCAAAATAGCACACAATGTGATCCGACAAATTTAGAATCCTGATGGCACACATTTCACAAGCAACAAAGATATAGCCGCATGTTTTGAACAATACTACTCCAAACGATATAACATAACCCACTCAAAACAGCCTTCTACTCCCAGAACCACGATCATCAGAGACTTTTTGAAACAGTACTCCCCCAGCCCTTTACCTCAAAATATAGCTCAGCCCCTGGAGCTCCCTATTTCAGCAGAAGAGCTAATGCAAGTGATCAAACAATTAAAAGCAGGAAAGAGTACTGGTCCAGATGGCTTCACAGCCACATACTATAAAACATTTACAGATACTCTTGCCACTCCCTACCTTTCCGCATTTAACTCTGTCACATCCGCAACACTTTCCCCACATCATCTCCTAGAAGCCCACATAACCGTTCTACCCAAAGACGGTAAAGACCACACTTTAGTCTCTAACTACCGTCCTATCTCCCTTCTCAATGTAGACACCAAACTTTTTGCGAAGATACTATCCAACCGCCTTCTCCCACTTATCCCATCACTAGTGTCCACAGACCAAGTGGGCTTCCTCTCTGGCTGAAAAGCCAGGGACAACACCTTCTTTCTCTCATTGAATGCGGAGAAGGCATTCGACAGAGTAGCCTGGGACTACATAGAAGAAATTCTCAGAGACATTGGCCTGAAGGACAACATGCTCCACGTGATCCTGGCTCTGTACACAAACCCTACTGCAAAAGTCAGAGCCAATGGCTGCCTGTCGAATGCCTTTTCTATCCATAATGGAACATGCCAGGGTTGCCCCTTATCCCCTCTTCTCTACGTCCTTACCCTGGAGCCCTTTCTTAACTGTCTCAGGGATAACCCAAATATTAGAGGACTGTCGGTCTCAGGCCGTGAATTTACAATTGCAGCCTTTGCAGATGATATTTTGTTATTTTTATCGGATCCCCACCAAACCCTCCCAAACCTGCTAAGGGACTTCGCTCACTTTCAAAAAATCTCCAACCTCAAAATCAATTTTGATAAATCATACACTCTGAACATCTCCCTACCAAAATACACAGTAACCCAATGTCAAAACAATTTCCCATTTATCTGGAAATCCAAGGCAATTACATACCTAGGTATCCAACTCCCAGCCTGCCTTTCTGACCGATATGCAATAAACTTTGCACCAATCCTAGCATCAATAAAAACAGATCTACAAAAGTGGGATGTCCCCTCCTTCTCTTGGTTTGGAAGAGCTGCAATACTGAAATTTAACGTTCTCTCTAGATTACTATACATCATGCAAGCTATTCCCATCCACCTACCCCCTACATTCTTCTCTATGAACAAAGATATATGCACAAAATTTTTATTACACAACAAACGCCCATGCATCAAATACGAACACCTCACACTCCCCAAATCCAAAGGGGGTATAGGCCTCCTTGATCTACGCAACTACTATAGAGCCTTCCTTCTTACAAGTATAGTGGATTGGAACATCCATGCATCCACAAAACAATGCATTACACTGGAAGAATCCCTCCCCTCTATCCCCCTAGCCTCAGCACCTTGGTTACACCCCTAAAATATTCTTACCACTTCCGACTATCATGTGCTTATAGGCCCCACTTTACGCTGCTTTCACAAAGTGAATAACAAAATTTCCCTGTCATCCACACCAGGTCCCTTGACCCCTCTCCATCTCAATTCTGAATTTCCACCGGGCATGACCCGACAATTTCTCTCTAATTCATGGCCTCATAAACACATTCTAGCCACTAGGGATGAGCTTCGAGTTTGAGACGAACTCATGTTCGACTCAAACATCGGCTGTTCGCCAGTTCGCCGAACAGCGAACAATTTGGGGTGTTCGCGGCAAATTCAAAAGCCGCGGAACACCCTTTAAAAGTCTATGTGAGAAATTAAAAGTGCTAATTTTAAAGGCTTATATGTATGGTATTGTCATAAAAAGTATTTGAGGACCTGGGTCCTGCCCCAGGGGACATGTATCAATGCAAAAAAAAGTTTTAAAAACGGCCGTTTTTTCGGGAGCAGTGATTTTAATAATGCTTAAAGTGAAACAATAAAAGTGTAATATTCCTTTAAATTTCGTACCCGGGGGTGTCTATAGTATGCCTGCAAAGGGGCGCATGTTTCCCATGTTTAGAACAGTCTGACAGCAAAATGACATTTCAAAGGAAAAAAAGTCTTTTGAAATTACTCGTGGCTATTAATGAATTGTCGGTCCGACAATACACATAAAAGTTCATTGATAAAAACGGCATGGGATTTCCCCACAGGAACCCTAAACCAAAATTTTTTTTAAAAATGGCGTGGAGGTTCCCCCTAAATTAAATACTAAATCTATATTAAGGGGAACCCCAGCCAAAATTAAAAAAAAAAATGGTGTGGGGGACCCTTCAGGTCTGATATGGATTTTAAGGGGAACCCCACGCCAAAATAAAAAAAAATGGCGTGGGGTCCCCCCAAAAAATCCATACCAAACCCTTATACGAGCCACAGGAAAAGAGGGGGGATGAGAGAGCGCCCCCCCTGAACCGTACCAGGCCACATGCCCTCAACATTGGGAGGGTGCTTTGGGGTAGCCCCCCAAAGCACCTTGTCCCCATGTTGATGGGGATAAGGGCCTCATCCCCACAACCCTTGCTCGGTGGTTGTGGGGGTCTGCAGGTGGGGGGCTTATCGGAATCTGGAAGCCCCCTTTAACAAGGGGACCCCCACATTCCGCCCCCAGTGTGAAATGGTAAGGGGGTACAAAAGTACCCCTACCATTTCACAAAAAACTGTAAAAAATGTTAAAAATGACAACAGACAGCTTTTGACAAATCCTTTATTTAAAGTCTTCTTTTTTCCATCTTCTTTCTTCTATCTTTTTCTTCTATCTTCCTTCAGTTTCTTTCTCCATCTTCTTCTGGTTCTTCTGGTTCTTCCTCCGGTGTTCTCGTCCAGGATCTTCCGGCGTCTTCTTCCCTTCTTCTTCTTGGGCCACTATGATGGGAGGCTCCCGCTGTTTGACGCTTCTCGTCTTCTGACGGTTCTTAAATAATGGAGGGCAGGGCCACCCGGTGACCCCACCCCCCTCTGACACACTGGGACTTCCCTGTGGCATTCCCCGTGAGGTCAGAGGGGGCGGGGTCAAATAGAAGCATAGTCAGTAAACAAGCCAAAGGTCAGTAGTGAGTCGTTGCAGGTTGATATCAGGCAGAAGCATAGTCGATAACGAGTGGTAGCAAAGTAAGGATGACAGCAGGGAAGACAGGAGCGAGAAACTGGCTGGAAAGAGCACAATAATCTGGAAAACAGGAAGTACAGAGACATGGCTTAAATCAGGAAGTCCACGGAAGGAGTAAAGAGTTCAGGATTCAAGACAAACAAGGTTCAAGACAGGAGCATTCAAAGAATTGTCCCAGGAACTGTCCAGCATTCCAGGTAGCTCAGCAAGAAGAGACATTGCCTGACATAGCAGAGGTTCCAGATTCAAACCCAGGCCCTGACATTTTCTTTTTTTTTCCATAAAGATTTTATTAAACATAAAGAAGTAAATATACAAAGCTTTCTCACGCAACATATGTTAAAGCATGTTTAGGACAAACATTAGTACCTTCACACAAGAAAGCTGGAAAATGAAACTTGGAGAGGCGAGTCCAGGAGCCAGATGGGTAAACCCAAACATTAGTGATTGTGGGCAGAGGGTCACATTATCAAATTTCACCTCCCCCCTGTTTCCTCTCCTGGCACCATTAGGAAGAGGAAAACCAGCATTAAATCATACCTGGGACTCAACTTAAACATCATGAAGCCTTTGAAGGCGTGTAGGGTACTATAAATGATGAAACTCCAGGTGGATAAAGGTGTCCAACTTTGGCAGGATCAGAAAGTGAGGGATTAAAGTATTCATTTAGAATCCCTAGCTCTCATAGAGAAACAGAGCTAGGGTTGAGAAGAGAAAAGAAGAGAAGAAATAGTAAGAGTGGAGAAGAAGGAGAAGAAGCGATCAAGAGACAGAGGGGGGAAGGGAGGGCGGGGGCGTGGGTAGAGATATGGAGAGGGGGGAGGGAAGTCAAGAAGCCGCCTACACCCGCCCGCCCACCAAGCACTGCCTGTTATTCAATTTCAAGGTCGAAGGGCCACCCTAATGGGTATAATGAAGATATTTATCAGTGGATGTATAATGAATCCAACATGCCCATGTGATTGGGAATTTGTGCATTTTGTCTTGAGAGATATATATCAACTCCTCCATGTCTTTTATTTTGGTGATTCTCGCGAACCACTCCCTGATCATTGGGGTATTTGTGGAACGCCATAGTTTGGGAATGCATAGTCTAGCTGCATTGACCATGTGCATGGCTAAGGACTTATGGTATACTTTTTTGGAGAGAGAGGTGTGATGTAGGAGGTATTGGGCTGGAGTGTAGTCTAGCTTAAACGTAGTGACCTGAGTGATGATTTCATGAACTTCCTTCCAAAATGGCTGAAGCTTCTCGCAGGCCCACCAGACATGGAGCATAGTACCCCTTTCCTTCCCACATCACCAGCAGGGTCGGGGATTTCCGACGAAAATTTATGGAGGCGAGAGGGTGTTCTATACCATCTGGTAATTACCTTATAACAATTTTCCTGTATTGCCACATTTAGCGAGCCTTTATGGGCATGTTCATGAATTGTATTCCAGTCTTCTGTTGTGAGGTGTATTTGTAAGTCTCTGCTCCAGGACTCTTGTGAGGGTACAAGGTTTTGGGTTAGGTGTTCCGATAAGAGATTGTATATGAGGGAGATCAAGTGTCTTTGCGGGGACTTGTGATGGCAAAGCACTTAAAGGGAGTGAGGGGTCTCAACCAACATGATTGATGAGCTTGGGTTTCTAGGAAGTGTCGAATATGCCTGTATGTCCAGAAGGGGAACGAGGCCCTCATAGTCTTCTCTCTGAGGTTGTCTAAGGGGGTAGGTTTTCCATCTGAGTAAAACTGAAGGGATAGGACATCTTCAAAGGGCCAGTCATGTTGTAGAAAGTTAACTGAGTCCCCTGGAGGGAAGTCCGGGTTCCCTCTTAGTGTGATTAGGGGGCCCAGGATAGAGGTAAAAGTTCCCTCTCACGCAGCCTTATTACATACTAAAAGGGAGGGGAGGATAAACGGATGGGACCTTATAGACTGTGGCCAACTTTTTTGAGGTAGCCAAGGGAGAAGGTGTAAGGGTCGTAACGAAAAATTATTTTCAAGGGATACCCACGCCTTTTTAAAGGAGTGGATATTCCAGTCAGCGATCCTTGTGAGATGGCAGGCAGCATAATAATTATATAGGTCTGGCAGGCCTATGCCACCTCTAGACTTGGGTAAAGTGAGGCGTGAAAATTTGATGCGAGGTGCGGAGTCTCTCCATAGGAATGAAGAACATGCTTTACGGTATATAGAGAAAAAGCTTGGTGACAAGAGGATCGGGACTGCTTGTATCAGGTATAGCAAACGTGGTAGGATAATCATCTTGATCAGGGCAGAACGTCCAAACCACAAAACATTTAAACCCATCCACTCCCTGAGGTTGGTTTGCATTTTTAGGAGTTCCGCATGATGGTTCAAGGTATAGAGTTCTGATAGGGTCGAGGGGATTTTGATACCGAGGTAGGTGATCGCTTTCTTCTCCCAATGGAAGGGGAAAGCTTCCTGACAATGTGCAACTTCCTGGGCCGGTAAGGTGATGTTGAGGGCATGAGATTTGGTGTAGTTAATTGCAAGGTTTGATAGTTTACCGAAAAATGATAAATCCTTGAGGAGGTTAGGTAATGAGGTCTGAGGCGATCTTAGAGAGAGTAAGATGTCATTGGCGAAAGCAGCGACTTTAAACTCTCGCTTCCCCATTGTCACCCCCTGAATGTCAGGGTTGAGCCGAATCTTATTAAGGAGTGGTTCCAGGGTCAAAATATAAATTAAGGGTGAAAATGGGCAATGTTTGGCGCGTGCCGTTACTTATGGGGAAGGCGTCCGACAGGTGTCCGTTGACTTTTACAGCTGCAGAGGGGCTGGAATATAAGGCCATGATGAAAGAGAGCATGCGATTCTCTAGACCGATGGCCCCGAGAGCTTCTCACATGTAGTCCCAGGACACCCTGTCGAACGCCTTCTCGGCGTCTAGTGACAGAAAGAAGCCTTGTGTTTTGGAGAGTGTAAGCCAGTGATGGAGGTTGAGCGTACGAATGGTGTTGTCCCTGGCTTCATGGCCAGGGACAAATCCCACTTGATCTAGGGAGACTAGGCCGGGTAGAAGAGGGAGCAATCTATTCGCAAGAATTTTTGCGTACATCTTGATGTCCATATTGAGGAGTGAGATCGGTCTATAGTTAGCAACCGAAGAGGGGTCTTTACCCTCCTTAGGGATCACAGTAATATGGGCAACTAACATTCTATCCGGCCTAGTCTGGGGATCCGATAGGGTATTGAGAGTATCAAGCAATCTTGGGGAGAGGACCTCGGAGAAAGATTTAAAAAACTGTAGGGAAAATCCGTCAGGGCTCGGACTTTTGCCCACTTTCATTTGTTTGATGGCTGACTCTAATTCAATCAAGGATAATCGGCTTTCAAGCTCAAGTGATTGTTGGGGGGTTATGGGTTTAGAGCTATAGTTGGCTAAGAATTCTGTAATAAGGTCAAGGCGTTTATCGGGAGTAGATTGGGTAGTTTGATCAGTTATTAGGTTATATAGCTTTGAATAGAAACTCTCAAATTCTTTGGCAATATCTTCGTTCTTGACCAGAGGATTTCCCACGTTATTGTGAATAGTGTGAATTATTGAGGACTTTTTAGACGATTGTACTGTGCGCGCCAAAAGAGGGCCGCACTTGTTTCCGTGTTCGTAGAAAATCCTCTGGCCAAGAACGTAACGCCGTTTAGCTCGCTTATCAAGTTCCTCCAAAAGGAGATATCTGGCCTGGATTAAATCTTGAAGGGTGGATTGAGCTTGTGTCAGCTTGTGAGTTGTTTCAAAGGCTTTAACCGAAGAGAGAAGCTCTTGGATTTTTCCTGTTGTAGCCTTTTATTTTTCGCTGCTAGGGCCATGAGTTCGCCTCGGATAACACATTTATGGGCCTCCCAAAGGGATATTAGAGAGATTTCAGGACTAGAGTTTTCAGTGAAGTACTGTTGGATGCGGGTCCGTATGTGGTCACTGGAGATTGGGTCTTTAAGCAGAGAGGCGTTTAAACGCCAAAGCTTCGTTTTGGTAATAGTGTCTGGGAAAGAAAGCGTGATCGTTATCGGGTGGTGGTCCGATAAAAACATGGGTTCTATCGTAGATTTAAGTAGGTACGGTAAGTCAGTCTGGGATAAGAGAAATAATCAATTATAGAATATTTTTGGTGTGGGGCTGAGTAAAATGTGGAGTCTTTGACTGAGGGAGCTAGTGTACGCCAAGCGTCATGCAGGGTTAGGCTTTAAAGTTGCAACTTGATCTGTCGTAAGGCTTTATATGTCAATGCGGAGGTCCCAGTAGAGGAGTCTAGCAAGAGATTTAAAGGAACATTGAAATCCCCTCCTAGAAGTACCAGCCCCTTCTGAAATGAGGCTAGAAGGTCACATGTTTTTCTAAAGAAAGGAACCTGGTGTTCGTTTGGGCTGTATATGTTGGCTAAAGTTATGGGCTTAGAGGCGTAAGTGCCCTTAAGAAAGATAAACCGACCTTCGGGGTCGATGAGGGAATCTTCAAGATGGAAGTTTGCGTATTTAGCTATTAGTATAGAAACCCCTTTAGTCTTACCGTCTGGATTTGTGGCATGAATTGCCGAGTTATAAATATGGTTAGATAGTTTGGGAATGGCGTCCAAACGAAAATGTGTCTCTTGTAGGTATATAAAGTGTGCTCCATGTTTGGAGAGGGATGACAGAACTTTGGACCTTTTTTCCGGAAGGTTAAGACCCTTCACATTGAGGGAAATGCACTTCAATGTCAGGGGTGAGTTTGTTTTATGTTTAGAGTTCATGGAAAGAGAGAGGAAGAGAGAGGATAGAAAGGACAGACAGACTACTCCAGAGATGGAAATAGAACCTCTATTCCACCTTAAGAAAGAAGAAGAGGATCTGGGATGTCAGCAGTTGACCCAATGGGACCGCTGTGTGGGGATGAGAGTATGGACGGGGATCACCAAATGTCTGCCACCCGGGAACCAGAAAAGCAGTTGTGGTAAGGATGCACTGGAGGTGCATTTACCTGTATGCATAGTGGGACCCTGCTAAGAGCTCGAGGTAAACAAGAACAGGTAAAAGGAAACCATCATCAATCATTTTAAATGTAACAAAGAGAACCTTGACACATCTAGTGAAACTGTTGCATCATAGATAACAGATACCATCTCAAACAAGGATAAAGGGAGAACATTGCTTCCAGTGTGCATAATCATATTAAGCCTGAATAGTTTGTTCAGCAGATGTAATCAAATAAAAGCACAATCTACCTCTCTAGCGCAGTATTGGGGGGTTAAGTCTCAGAGCGGGGTAAGGAGATACAGAGAAGGGAAGGAGGGTGAAGGGGTGAGAAAATTAAGGGCGGAGAAGAGGGGTGGGAGGGAGGTGTGGTGAAGGCGGGGAGTTGGGGGGACTTGGGAGAGGACCCAGAGCTGTCCAGCTGTGTAAAGTTCCCCCCCTCCCCTTACTTAACGATTACAGGGGAGAAAAAAGAATAATATTCAGGTCTGAACTATTCCTAAAAAAAAGGGCATGATCACATATCGCTTTGTTATAAATTTGCATAGTAGTGGTGGAAGGGTCTATCTTTGTTAATGAAACATCACAGCTGAACAGTTTGGGTCAGTACATGGAGACCTGGGATGCTAGAATCAAGAAGAAGGAAAGTCAATACCTGAACCCCCCTTTAGTAGGGAAGAAACCTTATCAAGCAAATGGTTAAGCGTTTAGAACTGTAGTTCAACATTATTTTTTTTAAAATAAATTTTAGGTTTTTTTTGTTTTGTGTATCCCAGGTCTCCATGCTATTGTTTCCGTAATGGCCTATCTAGATATGAGTGAACAAGAATGATAATATTAATCAGGCATAACAAAAAAAAAAAATATTAAGCAGGATGACCACTCAGATCAACATAGCTAACAAGCTATGTCTTAGTCCCGTGCGATGGCAACATAGTGTGGAAACTGTGGTGCCGGGGAACGATAATTAAAAGGGGTAGCTGTGCATCTTCTGATAATATCACAAGGGAGTCTAGCGTGTGGGGTAAAGTTGTCTATGCCATTTCGCTGAGTTAGGTGATCAAAGTACCTTTTTCCTAGGTGTAAACCTTCCTATTGACTCAGGCTATAGATTGCGTAGACCTACTCAAAGAGCAACTTTTTACCTGGGAGACGTAAAAGTAAAGAGTCAAAAGCCGGAGAGATCCATGGCTGGGTCCTCTTCATGTTCGTCCTGTCGGATAGGGGAAGAGTTCCCGTGGAGACGAGATTAGGAACAGCTATGAGGCTGGAGAGAGAGGATTAGATGTGTGCATCAGGTGGAAGTCCCGCATCCACGTGAGGAGGGGATCCGGTAGTGTCAGGCAATGTACTTACGAACGGGAGCACTGGAAAGCAGAGTAGGGTATCTAGGCCTCCATATGGCCCCTCCTTGCTGAGGGCGAGGGGGGCGATTCCGGACTACGGTGATACAGATCATGGCGGGAGGATTGGGCGGAAGAAGGGCCTGAGTCCGTTCCCCGTCTGCGTGATCTTTGCCGCTGTGCCTTTGGCGTCGGGTTCAGCAAGGTTGGCAACCATGGCTCCGAGGGGAAGTACAGAGAGTACCAATCCGGGAGTTCCATGCGAGGAAGGTCGAGTTACTCGCAGAAGTTCTGTAGATCTTCGAGTGTTCTTAGCAAGGCGGAGCGTCCCCTGGCGGACGCCGAAAGACCAAACGGAAATTTCCAGCGGTATTGGATATTGCGTGCTCGCAGAGCATCCAGCAGGGGGCGGAGAGCTCTTCTGTTTTGGAGCGTTATCTGGGACAGATTCTGGAATAGTTTAATTTCCGCGCCATTGTGAATAATTCTGCCTTTTTCTCTTGCTTTCCTTAAGATTTCCTCTTTCAGTGGGAAATTAACCACGCAGAAGATAATGTCCCCAGGGGGTTCGTTTTCACGAGGTTGTGGGCGTAAAGCTCGGTTGGCTCTTTCCATGTCAATTGGTGAGTCAGCCGGGCGGTCAATTAAATCATTAAAGATCGCACAAATGGTTTGCTGTAGAGATCCTGGGTCTATGCTCTCGGGGACCCCCTCACCCTAATATTATGCCTCCTACCTCGATTGTCGAGGTCTTCCACATGTCTGTGTAGCTCAAATATTTGGGAGAGCTGCGTGTCATATGTGCGCTGGACTTGCCGAATGGCCGCCGCATGTGTCTGGGTGGTTTGCTCCACGTTGTCTATGCGGTGAGCCACTGCCTGGATTTCTGTCTTTATTTCTGCGATCGCCGCCGTCACAGTGCTTTTGATGTCTAAGGCGAATCTTTCTAGATCTGTCAGACTCAGGAGCTGATCCCGAGCCGGATTGAAAGTGGGGGTTTCCCTTCCTGCGTGTGTACCGCTTGTCACGCTAGGCAAGCTCGGGGTCTGGGCCTGAGAGGCCGCGATGGCCGACTGACGCTGTGTCCGAAAGAGCTCCGGAATGTTCCTACTCAGCTGAGAACCTGATTCCATGGTGGCCCGGGATGCAGATGTGCTCCGAGTGGATCTGTTCATACTGGGTTTCGGGTGCAGGGTACCCAAATGGTGAGGTTTGGTTCCCGGGTTGCAGGAGCAGTCAAACTATGCTGCCAATCAGGTCTCCGTCCAGGCCACGCCCCCCCTGACATTTTCTTTTAAAGCTTGGCAAGTCTCCCACAGACCTGGGTTCCTACAGGCCCATTCCGTTTATACAGGCAGATGTCAAAATACTAGCCAAGGTTTCAGCTGAAGCAAACAAAGGAACAACAGTTTATTAAAGCACAGGTTTTTGGAAGTCTGGTAAGTAGTTTGGAGTGTCTGAGCTGAAGTGTAGAGATGGGCCGAACACCCCGCACAGTCCCGAACAGGGGCAATGTTCAAACCTGAACGGCGAACCCCATTGAAGTCTATGAGAGGAAAAAAAAAGTACCCATTGTGAAGGCTTACACAGTATGCTTACAAAGGCTTAAAAAATGGGTAATAAAATCCTTATAAAAGGGGTATGGGGGTCTGGGTACTGCCCTGGGGGACATGTATCTGCCCTGGGGGTATCAATAAAAATTAAACACAATCGTTTTTTCAGGAACAGTGATCTTAATTATGCTTAAAGTGCAACAATAAAAATGAAAAATTCCTTCAAATATGGTGCCTGGGGGGTCCCTTAACCACTTCAGCTCTGGAAGGATTTACCCCCTTCCTGACCAGAGTACTTTTTTCAATAAGGCACTGCGTTGCTTTAACTGACAATTGTGCGGTCGTGCAACGTTGCACCCAAACAAAATTGACGTCCTTTTTTTCCCCCAAATAGAGCTTTCTTTTGGTGGTATGTGATCACCTCTGCATTTTTTATTTTTTGTGCTATAAACAAAAAAGAGTGTAAATTTTGAAAAAAAGCAATATTTTTTACTTTTTGCTATAATAAATATCCCAAAAAATTATATAAAGAAACACATTTTTTTCTCAGTTTAGGCCGATATTTATTCTTCTACATATTTTAGGTAAAAAAAATTGCAATAAGAATATATTGATTGGTTTGCGCAAAAGTTATAGCATCTACAAAATAGGGGTTAGATTTATAGCATTTTTATTATTCATTTTTTTATTATTAATAGCGGTGATCTGCGATTTTTATCATGACTACGACATTATGGTACACACATCGGACACTTTTGACACCATTTTGGGACCATTGTCATTTATACAGCAATCAGTGCTATAAAAATGCACTGATTACTGTGTAAATGACAATGGCAGGGAAGGGATTAAACACTAAGGGGCGATAAAGGGGTTAAGTGTGTCCTAGGGAGGTGTTCTAACTGTGGGGGGCATGGGCTTCCACTGACATGACAGCGATCACTATTCCCAATGACAGGGAGCAGTAGATCCCTCTCATGTCACTAGGCACAATGGGGAAATGCCTTGTTTACAAATGTATCTCCCTGTTCTTCTGCTCTGTGACACTATCACAGTCCGCAAGACCCACGGGCACGGTCACCGTCACGGACCACAATGCAGGGATTTAAAGGGGATGTACCTGTACGCTCATTTTCTCAGCCATGCCATTGTGCCGACGTACACCGTCGTGCGCTGGTTGGCTAGTGGTTAATGTATCTGTAAAGTGGATACATAAAACTTGCTGCAGCAAAAATGACATTTCTAAAGAGAAAAAATAAGTCAAATCCCATTTAAAATGACCTGCAGTTACAACTGCTATCACCCGGTTATTGAAAAAATAAATGCCAAAATTAATAAAAAAAACTGGCGTGGGGTCCTCCAAAATCCATACCAGACCCTTTACCAAGCATGCAGCCCAGCAGGTCAGCAAAGGGGAGGGCACGAGCGAGCGCCCCACCGAACCATTCCAGGCCACATGTCTTCAACATGGGGCGTGGGTGCTTTGGGACAGAGGGGGCTCTGCCCCCCCAAAGCACCCTCTCCCCATGTTGATTGGGACAAGTGCCTGTTCCCGACAACCCGTGGCTGTGGTTGTCAGGGTCTGTGGATGGGGGGTTTATCAGGATCTGGAAGCCTCCTTTAATAAGGGGGCCCCCAGATCCTGCCCCCTATGTAAATGGGTATCGGGTATATCGTACCCCTGCCCATTCACCCAAAAAGTGTCAAAAAGTAATAACCACAAGAAACAGTTTTTGACAAGTCCTTTATTAAAAAAATAAATACAGTGTCCCTCAATGTAAATCCATCATCAATCGCAATGCCCGCCGGACCTGAAAAGTAGAAAGAAATTAAAACGCCCCACCCTATATAAGAACTGTCAAAGCGCAGAGTGGTCAGAGGGCAGGAAGCCTCCCAGAAGGCGAAGCTTTTTATTTTTTCTATTTTTCGGGTCGTGATTAACAATGGATTTACATTGAGGGACGCTATTTTTTTATTTTTTAATAAAGGACTCAAAAACTGTTTCTTGAGGAGTGCGGCTGGTCGTGGACCGAGATGGCAGTGTCAGAGCTGACCTCTGCTTCTCAGGGACAGACAACGGCACAAAATGGCTTTCCAGGGGGATTTTTTAACCCACCAATGGAGCGATCTACACCCCACCAACCTGTGGATCATGTCGAGGAAAAGGAAAGAACACATGAAGCCTCAGAAGCTTACTGAATTCTTTACTCAGTGGCCGCATGGAGGTAGGCAAGATGGCGCCGGATTAACATCCACCCCAGCCCATAGCTCACACTCTATACCAGCTAAATCCATCAGCAGAAATAGTGGATCCCCCACTAGCCCACAGTCCTATCCTAACACACCTCAGTCAGCTAGCCCTGCCAAAGCTAGATTCAGGATGGATAGCTCTGGATGCAGCCCAGCTGCCAGCCCTAGAACTGATTCTGGGGAGGACACCAGGGAACTGCCTGATAGCATAGAGGTATTCCCCACCATGAATCAGCCTATAATGGACACTGTTTTAAAAGATATGCTCTTATCATTGTGGAGCTTACTCTAGACTGACATGATGTCCTGTATGCAGAAATTCAGTAAGGTGTTACAGGCAGTTGAATCCAGAGTGGATCATATTGAAACTAAGATGGGGGAGTTTGCATCAACTGTTAATGACCTGGTAGATGCCCATGATGAGAGGGAGGATGACATAGAATGGCTTAAAATGAAAATGGCAGACATGGAAGATAGAGCCAGAAGGAACAATATGAAAATTAGAAGAATTCCTGAATCTATCCAGCAAGGGGATCTGCGTGCTTACTCTGTCACTCTATTCAAAGAAATCCTCCCTGAGCTCACAGAGCTGGATGTCACTATAGATAAGATCCATCGCCTACCTAAACCAACATATCTCCTTGACCAGATACTGAGAGATGTTATATTGCATTTGCACTTTTACTACACCAAAGAGAAATTAATGGCAGCAATGCTTTGTAAGGAGCACATTCCTCCACAGTACCAAAGCCCTCAGGAATCACATGATTAACTACAGGTGGGGATAGCCCACAAAAATCACTATTACTAAAGAAGGGACCGCCTTTATCGTGGACTCACTAGAAAAAGGCCTAACCCTACTCAAGGAGTGGCAGATCATCCCAGAAACTAATGGCAACTCAAATTTTCCCAGGAATGTTACATATGTGGAACCTGAATGGAAAAAGGCCACAGCAAAAACTGCCAAAAAACACTAATGACCCTGGAGAGCAGAAATTAAAACTTCCAATCCCTGGGGAGAGGGGCATCTCTCCCACATGAACTTACCCCTCAGAGTTTAACTGAGCAGCAATGTGCTGCATTCGAGTACAAATTACCCATATCTGGTTTTGACCATTAGTTCACAATGTTAATGCCTTTTCGGGTAACTGGAGAACTGTTGTTAACACTGCAATTTTTACTTTTTTTCTCTCATTTTTGTCTTTTTTTTTCCTTTTTATTACAATCAGAATTTATTGTTTTGCCACAGCCTCCTAAATATTTTCTACAGGTACCATTTTACAGCTAAAATTCATCTTGGAGACTTTACCAGAGCACTCCGAGAAGCAACCAACATCACACTCCGGAGAGCCAAGTACCACTGTATAAATGGAAATCCACCATAGGACGGATACTTCAGCACAAAGGTCTCTATCAGAATGCCTTTCATCCCACCATGACACTAAACGGACTACATACTGTGAGTACTAATGATGCATGGTCTATACACTGGTTCCACAACAAAACCAATTCCAAATTTGACCACAGGAGGGAGCTCTATACACATTGACTGCTTTACAGTAACACAGATACTCAAGCTAGCATACCTTCTTTGTCCACATGGGGGTGACATTTCTCTCTATTAACACAAAAGGCCTTAACCACCCTGCCAAATGGAAAACAATGTGGAAAGAAGCCTTGCAATTTAAATGTGATGTCATGTGTGCTCAGGAGATACACTTTAGCAGCTTAGCACCTCCCAAGTGGTCTAATAGAAACTTCCCATATGTTTTCTCCGCCAATGCGGACTCAAAGAAAAGGGGTGTTCTCACTGCAATTAGAGATACTGTCTCCTTTAAGCCCCATGAAGAAATTAGAGACTCACAAGGACGGTATATAATACTAATTTGTGATATTAACTCCACAACCTATACCATTGCCAATATATACGCTCCAAATTCCAATCAAATTCACTTTCTCAACAAACTCATACGCAAAGTTCACGCACACCAAAAAGGATCCCTCATGATTTGTGGAGACTTTATTCTTATCCCAGATTAGGCCATAGACTCAACTTCCTCATCCAACCAGATGGAACCAACACTTCATAGCATAATACACCAAAACAATCTGTTCGATGCATGGCGGTGTCTCCATGCAGGAGAGAAGGTCTTCACCTTTTTCTCTGCACCCCACCGGTCCTACACACGTATAGACTTTTTTTAGTGGACCAATGGCTCCTGGCAAGGATAACTTCAACTTCAATCAACACCATCACATGGTCAGACCATGTGTCAGTGGTAACAATCAAGGACTCATTCTCCTCTAACTCAGTCCCAATATGGAGAGTTAACCCACTTCTCTTACAAAGAGAAGACACCAAAAAACACTGGAGCAGCACCTATTACAGTACTTTGCAGATAACAAAGCTTCTGTAGATAACCACTTCACATTATGGAATGCCCATAAGGTGTTCATGAGAGGTATCTTTATTAAATTGGGGGCAAGGATGAAGAAGCAGCCTCAAAAGCAGTTACAGGAACTTATAGATAAAACATACAACTTAGAAATTCAAAATAAACGAAACCCCACATCCCCAACCTCTTGCCAACTAACCCAGCTCTGCTATCACCTCCGATTACTTTTTTTGGGACACTTTGAAAAATATTTTAGAAGATTAAAAATGATTTATTATGCCAATGGCAATAGAGCAAGGAAAGTTCTGGCACAACACCTTTGTGGCTGTAGATACAAGTCTAAAATCCCATTTATTATACACCCACTTACCAAGGACAAATGCTACCATCCTAAAGATATAGCGGATGCCTTCAGCCACTATAATGGATCATTGTACAACCTAGAAAATGATCCACATACATACCAACCCACTCCTGAATCAATTAACAACTTCCTAAAAAAATTGTGCCTCTCCCAGCTAATCCCAATTCAGCTGCTCCAACTAAAATGACCCTTCACGAATCAAGACATGCTCCAAGCAAATGATACATTGCCACTAAACAAATCCCCAGGCCCATATGGATATATTGGGATATACTACAAGACTTTCAAACAGGTACTATAACCCTACTTAGTCAACATATATAACGCTGCAACTGCCTCTTCCTCTTTCCCCCTAGAAATGTTAAAAGCATTAATTATAACCTTACCCAAGCCAGGGAAAGAACCATCTACTCCTCAGAATTTTAGACCTATATCACTCCTTAATAATGACCCAAAACTATATGCCAAACGAATTGCTCTGCGATTAATCAATATTCTCCCTCAGCTTATACACCCCTGACCAATCGGGGTTTACCAAGGGATGCCAGACCACTGATGCAACAAGATGCCTAATAAACATCATTCACCATGCAAGAATAAACGGAATGCCTTCTCTGCCTCTGGCCCTAGATGCAGAGAAGGCCTTCAACCGGATTCATTGGGGATACTTGCCCAAGGTATTGGCAGCTTTTGGCTTTACGAGTCCAATATTCTCAGCAATTATGGCCTTATATACTAAACCTTCCGCCAGGTTTACATTTCTTTCCACCCCATTTAACATCACAAATATAACTCGCCAGGGATGCTCACTTTCGCCACTAATCTTTAATTTACTTATGGAACCTCTGGCGAGTTACATTCGCAAACCATACTCACATTACAGGCTTTAAGTTCCACAATTCATCACGTACCATCAGCTTGTTTGCTGATGACATCATTCTCATGCTCACAGATGTGGAGACTTCCTTGGCTTTGGTACACCAGGTATTAAAAATGTTTAACTGCCTTTCTTACCACAAAGTAAATGAAACCAAATCGTACTTTCTTGGACTTAATGTCCCTCTTTCCATACAACATAAACTCGCAGAATTGTATCCGTATACGTGGAATGCCACAGGGATAACTTATTTAGGCATTACACTAACACCAAAAGTGGAAGAGCTATTCAAAGCAAATTATTCCCCATTCCTAGACAAATTGCGCTCCAAACTTCAAGACCTAGAGAAAACTGAACTCTCCTGGTCAGGTCGGCAGGCAGCCTTTAAGATGACCCCAATTCCTGTACTTATTCATAATGCTCCCCTTCCTGTACCTAACTCCTTTTTTGCTAATGCCCAATCGATAATTAACTGCTATCTATGGCAAGGCAGGAAGGCGAGGTGCGCATTCTCTAGACTAACTGCAACTAGCAAAGCAGGGGGACTGGGACTAGCAAAACTTAAGGATTACTAGATCGCATCAATCCTGGCTCAACTAAAAACATGGTTTCCTCAAAGTAACAGTACTAGATGGGAACAACTTGAAAATACCCAAATGCAGGGAAACAATCTTTATCACTTGCTTCTTGCTAGATATGTGCGCCGTCAATAAATTTTATTTTGTTTCGTTCCATTTCGTTTAGCCGTTAATTCGTATTTCATAATTTGTGTCCGAAATGTAATTTGGATTCATCCGAAATACGAATTTCCATTCATTAACTTTTCATAACAATTACAAACGTTTGTTATGATGAATTTAAAAAGCAAATAATACCTTTCTCAATATGGCAGTCATTGACTCATTATGAGGGGCTCCCACCATCCCTGTGCTGTGCTGACTTCCTCCTGGGGCTGTACCCCTGTTGTGCTCATTATGAGGGGTTCCCACCATCCCTGTGCTGTGCTGACTTCCTGGGTTTGTACCTCTGCTGTGCTCATTATGAGGGGCTTCCACCATCCCTGTGCTGACTTGCTGGGTTTTTAACTCCAGCATAAGAAATAATCGTAATTATTATGACAATAATAAAATTATATTAATGAACATTCTTATTTTGTCCGATTCTGAATCTCCCATCGACTACCAATACCAGTCTCCCACTCCCATATTAAAAAAGGTAATTTTCCCAAACCTCACTCAGCAGAAGAAAACCACTGATTGGTCAACAAAACACCAGTCACGTTTCCGTTGTAATGGAATTTGGATCCGAAATTCGTCACCAAAATGTTGTATTTCATATACAATTCGGAAGTTTAGAAATTCATATTTCGGATGCTTCCTAATGTACGAATTTTTGGAAATTCATACGAATTTTCGGAAATTCGTACAAATTTTCGATTCATACAATACGAACCGCACATGTCTACTTCTTGTTAGCCAACCCAGCTCCCTACAATCTACATCATCATCCCCTACTATAAGGGCCTCTCTTCAGGCTTGGAAAGCATTCCTAACTACTTCCTTTCAGGATTCCACACCTACTTCACTCCCTCTGCCGATCCTAAGTTTACCCACCATTATACCTGACTTAAATGTAACTAGATGGGTGGAAAAAGGGATACAGGGATTAGATGACCTAATGATAGGACCAGCTCCTAAAACCTTTAGCTCCCTACAGATAGAATATGGCCTATCTAACTCAGAATATTACTTATCTACAGATAAAACACTTTATTCTTTCTAACTTAAATACCAACATTACATTACCAGTAACTCAATATTATACTAAGCCTAATACCATGACAGAAGGAATATCATTATTTTACAATCTGCTTAATAATAAAGATATATCTACCAAAACTTCCCACATACAAGCATAGGACAAAGACCTAGGCACTAATTACTCCTCTGAACAGTGGCAAAGGGCGCTCCACATCACATACGCAGCAACCAAAAGTGTAAATCTATGGGAACTTACACAAAAAATGTTGCTTAGGTGGTACCTAACGCCCTACAGGATTGCTAAATTTTCTCCACGTACTCCTCATACATGCTGGAGGAACTGCGGTGCAGTGGGAACACTATACCACATATTTTGGTCCTGTCCTGCTATCACCACCTTTTGGACAGGGGTATTTAGACTATTTACGCAAGTTTTGAGGATAAAGAAACCTCTGTCACCAGGGTTTGCACTTCTGCCATTAGACATAGAATCATTATTATTAGACACCAGAAACATAGCCGTCCACATTATTTTAAGTGCAAGACTAGTGTTGGTACGCCATTGGAGAAACCAGGTGGCTCCTTCTATCCAAGAAGTTATAATGACAATTAACACTCATGCTGCATATGAGATGATGTTCGCCTCAGCACAAAATAGACACCAAAAGGCTAACCATCTGTGGAAGATGTGGTTAGAATGGTACAAAACAGCATCTATAAACTAAATATGATCTTTACTAAGACTTACAATAAATTCAAACTCCTTGACTGTACTATACTTGTTTAACCTGGTTACTCAGTTAAGTTTTTTCTTTATCTTCGTTATTTTTCTTCTCTTTCCTAAACACAGCTCAGTCCTGGCTGTTAGCATTAGGACTGATTGTGGACATCTGTAGACAACATAAATAGACCAGTAGAGGTCTCTTGTGACATTAATGCTGTCTTACTCTGTACTTATATCATTACCTATGAATCTAAATAAATTTGAATGTTAAAAAAAAAAAAAAAAAAACTGTTTCTTGTGATCATTACTCTTTGACACTTTTTTGGTTTATGGGTAGTGGTACAATGTACCTGATACCCATTCACGTGGGGGGGGTGGGATCTGGGGGCCCCCTTGTTAAAGGTGGCTTCCAGATTCTGATAAACTCCCCACCCGCAGACCCTGACAACCACAGCCCAGGGTTATTGGGAAGAGGCCCTTGTAAATTAGGGCCTCGACTTATACTCACTGTGCCCATTTGCAGCCTCACTGTGCCCATTTGCATGCCTCACTGTGCCCATTTGAACCCATAGGTCCCCCGAACTTCAAACTCGGTAGTTAAGGGTTCCTAGATGCCCCTAGCTGCAGCCAAAATTTGGGGTCTCTGAACCCAAAGGGTCCTGAAATGACATTGCTGCAGATGGGCACAGTTGACCGAATTTGGGGCCCCGTATCTCTGGGCCACTTAGTGCTAAGAACCCAAAATTTGGTGTGAAAACCCAGTGGAACTAGAAGCATAAAATTTCCAAAGCTGGGGTTTCTAGCACCAAGTGGCCTTAAGATACAGGGCCCCAAAATCGGTTCAGAAAATGTCAAGCACTTTTCTGCAGCAGAGAATGACATTTTCTGAACCAGTTTTGGGGCCCTGTATTGTGGGTCCACTTCATGCTAGGAACCCCAGCTTTAGATATGTTATGGTACCAGTTCCACTGTGTTTGCACACCACATTTGGGGTTCCTAGCAACAAGTGGCCCTGAGATACGGGGCCCCAAAGTCAGTTCAGAAAATGTCAAGCACTTTTCTGCAGCAGAGAATGACATTTTCCGAACCGATTTTGGGGCCCCGTATCTCAGGGCCACTTAGTGCTAGGAACTCCAGCTTTGGATATGTTGTGGTACCAGTCCCACTGGGTTTGCACACCATTTGTGGTTCCTAGCACCAAGTGACCCTGAGATACGGGGCCCTAAAGTCGGTTCGGAAAATTAAATTTTTTTCTGCAGAAAAGTGCTTGACTCGAGTATAAGTCGAGGGGGGCACTTTCAGCACAAAAAAATGTGCTGAAAAACTCGACTTATACTCGAGTATATACGGTAACATAAATAAACAGATTGCTGAGTGTAAAAATATACTAGAAGGATACAAAGACTCTATCTTTCACCACGCTAACGAATCAGTTAAATAAAGTACTGGAACAGAAAGATATTGAAATCAAACAAAGGAAAAAAAGAAAATATCTAAGAGACACTAATGATTACAAATTAGTACAAGCATTTAAATGGCAACTTAATCTAAAAGATGGAAGGGGAGGATCTTTGGCTACCTCTCCTAAAAGAGAGGTACGGATTATGTCGCCAAGGAGGGACCTAAGATGAAGAACCCCGGAAACATCAGGACAATATAGGGATGATCATAATGGATCAGGAAGACCTCCATATTGGGAAGAGTATAATGGGCCGAGGACTCCTTAACCGTGGTGGCGGAATAAGACTAATCCTAAACCATGGTCTAAATCACCCAAAAGACCCTTTTGGAAAAATAATGGAAATAAAAATCAGAAACCACAAAATCATTTTAATAATCAACATGGGAATCAGGAAAATTATGGTCATGGCAACCAGGGGAACTATGGTAATCATAATCAGGAAAATGATGGTCATGGTAACCAAGGGAACTATGGCAACTACAATCGGGAGAGAATAGATCAAAGGGAATACCCATATTATCAATCTAGTAACCAGGGTTACTATGACCGTTACCAATATGAATCCAGAAGAAGTCCTATCCCTACACATAATAGGTATGAAGTATTAAGAGAATATAGAGATGATGAACAACAACGTTCTTTTTTGGACCAGTGCAGATGCAAAAGAACTCCCCTATGGCACAACAGACCAGAAAATGGGAGAAGTCCAAACACAAGAGGGGATGCCGGGGAGGATACAAAATCCAAAAGAAAAAGAGAATAGTAGGTGAAGGCATTTACAATATAAGTGGATTGGAATTGACATTGGATAAAGGCTTAAAATATGTGCCCAAACAAAATCTGAATAAATTTGAATTGTATGTAGACATACAAAAGTAAACAAGAAAATTAAAATATTAAAAAATATAATATGTTATAATATATAATAAACCTCCTGTGATTGCGAGAGAAACAGTGGATAAACCAGGGGACACTACATATAGTCAATAGAGAAATAAATAATTATTTAATTCTCTAGTCTAATAATAATGAACATATTAAGGTATTTAACCAAATGGTAATACAAGATTTAGAAAAATTAAAGGTTAAAAAAATGAAAAATCCCCAAGATATCCAATGAGCAATAAAGGAATTAGAGGAAAACAAAAAGATAGTAGTAAGACTGGCAGATAAAGGGGGTGCTTTTGTGGTATTATCAAAGGAGTACTATATGGATGAACTTTTAGGGCAACTGAATGATGCTGAAACGTACTGTATTTATTGGCGTATAACACTCACTTTTTCACCATAAAAATCAGGTGCAAATACCATGTGCGTGTTATACGCCAATACTTCAATTTTAGCTGCCTCGGAGGGGACGGGGAGGGGAGCAGGATGAGCGCCATCACATTACATACAGTGAGAATCTCCTTTTTACTTGGCGGCCTCTGTAATAGGAAGTCCTGTCTCCTGGGCCACCATTGGACCACTGTTCTGTCTATCATAGGAGATTCTCACTGTATGTAATCTGTTGACGCTCCCTGTTCCCTCTAGGCTGCAGATGGGCATCAATCAGGCTGCACTGATGGCAATGGTAAGGCTGCTGCATTAAAGGCAATGGTGAGGCTGCTGCATTGATGGCAATGGTAAAGGCTGCTGCATTGATGGCAATGGTAAAGGCTGCTGCATTGATGGCAATGGTGAGGCTGCTGCATTGATGTGGACTGATGAGGCTGCATTAATGGCACTTGTGAGGCTGCAGATGGGCACTTACCTTTTTTTTGCTTCAAAGTTCCTTTTTTAAAATGTAAGTTTTTTTTCCTGAAACTTCCCTCTTAAAATGAATATGCGTGTTATACGCCTGTGCGTGTTATACGCCTGTGCGTGTTATACGCCGATAAATATGGTATATAAAATTACGAGGTAATCCGACTAAACAGTATAGACGTGAATTACAGGAACTAATAAAAAAGGGAGCTATGAAGAATTTACTCACGAAGAAGGAAGAAAAGTATCTGATACCTGAAATATGCAGAGTACCAATAATATAAACGGTGCCTATCGCCTAAGATACATAAAGATCAGACCAAACCACCAGGAAGACCCATAATCAATGGAATATTATCTATTAATGCATGGTTGGGAGAATATGTAGATAGATTCAAGTAACCTCTGGTACCACTCACACGCTCTTATCTAAGGGATACGAAACATCTAATCCAGATACTGAAATCAAACCAGAACATGATTATTTGATAGCCATGGCTGATGTATCCTTGTTAGATATGATTATAAATCATGAGGAAGCGATCCAGGCCTCAAGATGGGCTATGGATAGATTCAGCAACTTTATCTTGAAGCAAAAAAGATTTATTTTAAGATGTTTAGCCTTTGGATTACAACACAACTATTTCTGGTTCAATTCTGACTACTACAGACAGCTAAATTGGATTGGAATGGAAGCAAAATATGCACCTAGTATAGCCATTATATTTATGGCCAAATGGGAAGATGAAGTGATTTATCCTGATGTTCCTAGGCAACTGGTAATGTACAGAAGATTCATAGACAATTGCATTATAATCTGGAATGGGGACAGAACTAGCTTGCTCCAATTCTTTGAAAAAATAAATGATAATCAAAAAAATATTAAATTGTCATATGAGATCAATGAGAAGACTATCCATTTCCTGGATTTGGAAATACAACTAGATGAAAATCAAATAACAACTAAAACATTCTTCAAGCACGTAGATAGGAACAGCTATATACCAGTTGATAGCTGCCACTTTGATCCATGGCTAATAAACATTCCCAAGGGACAAATGATCAATCTGAGGAGAAACTGTAGCAGTAGGAATGACTTCCTAGAACAAGAACATAAAGTAGGGGAGAAATTTATCCACAAAGGCTATAATGAAAAATTCATCCAGGAGAAAATTCAAGAAGTATCAAATGTATCGAGTAAAGTATTAATCCGAGACAAAGAAAAATCAGTGGGCCACTATTAAGAAGTGCCTATAATTCTAGGTTATAATATTCAACATAGACAAATTGAAAACATAATTAAAAAACAGTGGTCATTACTTAAAACAGAAAGACAGAACTGTGTTGCCAGAGAAACTGCAGTTTCTATATAGAAAAGCCCCAACCCTTAGGGACATGATAGCTAAAAATGTCCCAGATCCACCAAAGAAATCACAGGAGTTCACGTTCTATCAAGAAAAAGGATTATTTCCGTGTAAAAAATGTTATGCATGTAGGAATACAAATTTCAATGGCCAAAAATGTACTAAGTTAAACAGAAGGGGTAGTATACATGTTACAATGCCCATGCTCATTGCAGTGCATAGGAAGAATAAAATGACCCATGTTTTTAAAGCATGGTGTATCTAGGCACTTTTTACAATGTCATAATAAAAATCCAGTGGGCCTCAAATTCTGGGTAATTGACAAATATAAACCCCATTGGAGAGGAAGTCACCGGGTTAGAGAGCTAAGTAAATGTGAATCGAGATGGATTTTTGAGGTTGGTACTCTCCCGCCAATGGGGTTGAATATTGATTTTGATTTAAATTGTTTTATTTCTGATTTTTAGTTATTATTATTTTTGTGTAGTCTGTATTCTTGTCACCATTTGAATTGAATTAATTCGTTTCGGTATCCTGAATTTTTTATAGAATTTTTTTATAAATTTTTCTTTTTTTTATAAAGTAGCCTTATATATGTAGTCCATTATGAATGTTATCTTCATTGTTCGCCACTAGCTGGAGTGCCACACAATACTTATTTTATTGAGTCTTATTTATTGCTTATTTTATAGATTTTAATTTATTAAAAATGCGATATATTGTTTCTGTCAGGAAGATGTATGTTACGCTATATAATCCGTCCTGTAGAAATGTTTACAAAGATCACTGTTTGCATTAACCTCCCTAAGAAAATTTTTAACCAATGCAGTATGCATATACGTGATTGATGGCATGATGATCCAATAACTCATATGTCACTATGGCAACTAATACAGAAAGTGTGGCTTAAAGCACGTTCCATTCGTCACATGGCTTTATTTCCCTTGAGAAAGTCACTTGACCTGTGACACAACATGTTGGGAGGAGCCAGTGACATCATCCACGGTGTTTCACTACACCGGCAGTGTAATGAGGAGGAAGCCTGCGAGCATTACTGATCGTTCAAAGAGCGTGTTTTAACCCTGCTAAATGTGAGTGAATAGTCCACATTAATTGGGGGTGTATTAAATATACAGCAATCTTGCGCAATGACATGTTTCTATTTCTGCAAGAAACTTTAGAAATCACCAGCTGGGAGAAAAACAGACCCTCTGAACCACGGGAATCCACAAGCTCATCGGAGCGGGGATATATGTTCTGGAGAGTATTACTTTGAGGTGTTGTTTTATTCAATATTTGAAGGTGGTTGGGATTATTCCCTTTCAGGTGATCTATCTTTTCTGGGACTTTTTATACCTACACATTTTTTAGTTTATGTAATATATTGTGTGGATATTATGGATTATTTTTGTTCACAGAGGAGGAAGCACGATTAATTATTTTTGGAATGCAATCTTAGGATTATTGGAAATTGTATTGTTGTGCGACATTTATTATTATTTATATTTAGGTTTAAGAGCACTATTATTATTTTTTATATTATTCTTTATGTGGTAACAGAGCACATGTAAATAACTGCAGCTGAACCAGTTTTTTATATTAGTAATTAGATCCATATCAGTGCGTTAGTATTTTGCATTTTAACATTTTATAGAGGTGAGGGGCTTTGTATCTGATTATCATTTTTGGAAAACAATATTACACGGGGATACCTTAAAATTGGAAAGCCATGCTGTAGTCGGTAGGAGACACCGCTATGCTTCCTATTGGCGTTATCGCTTATGTCATATGCCTGTTTGATTTTGAAATCTTGTAAGTGTATGTCCTATAAGGGGGAATTTTATCCAATAAATCAGTTTGAATTGGGATTATGCTATGGAGTTCTCTTTCTCTCCATGTGAATGAGCTCATTAGTGGGTGACCCATCCTCCCGCCTGCAACAGGATCTGTGATCAATTATCCAGGGAGAGGATTGAAACTAAGATTTGGTGTTCTGTGCCTGTTACCCAGCACAGTCTGGTAAGAGTCTGATTCATAGGGGATTTTTTACCCCCCAACTCTACACGTGTGGAGGTGATGGTGAAATGGTTATATCTAGGATGTAATCAAGCGCTCTCTCTTTGTTGGACTCTACAAAATCTTTAATGTGAAGTGATCACATTGTTACAACAATGACTTTTGGACTTTAAACCTATATGCACTTTTATGATAGCACACCCCTAATAGTGGGAATGTGTTTGTTTATGTAGCGCTGCCTTGATGAATGTTTTTGTCTGTTTTAAATATTACACTATATTGGTATTTTTATTTTTGGGGAAACCGTGTGGATCTTTATGCAAGACAGCTATTGAAGCACAGACACAAGAAGGCACATAGTTGAGGAGAATCTGATAGCTATTGATTGGACATACACAAGTATATTAAGGGAAGGATAGAAGAAGAACACTGGAGAACAAATACACATACTGTATGGTTATTTATTGACACTGAATTTTATTGATAAATTGAGCACATAAGATAAGATTTGAGGCATGGTGGGTTGAGCAAACTACACTATACTGTATTTCTTTTCTTGAGATCACTGTAAATGAAGATTGGATTTAGCGGAAGGATAAAGAGAGGAATAACTTGAAGAATTTCATTAATATAAATGGAGTGGCCCTAATTTGACAACACCCAAAATAATCAATGAAGTGAAATGAAAATAATTTGACATATAAATTCAAAAAGAATTGGAAAAAATCTGATGAAAAAATACAATAACAATAATAAATGTTGCAAAGTGCAAAAGTGCAAAGTCCAGTGCAAAAGTGTAGGTGAACACCTTTGAGAAAGTCACGTGATAGTGACGCAACAAGTCGGGGGGAGGTGGGTGACGTCACTTCTGGTTACGGTTGATACTGGAAGCTCGGATTTTACAGCGTTCAGCTGTTGTGTGACCCCATGGTCCTACCACTACTTGCATAGAAGCAATTTTAATTGAAAGTTCACTATTGATTTTAATAAATGCATTTTTATTACTACACTATGAAGGGTTTTTGCCCTATTTCATGTGCGATGATTTGTGATGAAATACATCTTATGGAGATCACTCTAGCAGTTTGATGCGTATTAACTTTGGACTGGAGGTGAGCAGCCATTGCACATGGTTTTGGAGTTTACTATTTTCTCTGGATTTATCACTGGATTTTGAGTTAAAACTGGGATTTCTCTGTGAAGTACTAACCATTTCACTAAAATAATTTTATTTATTGTGTTAACCTACACTTTTGCACTGGACTTTTACAACATTTATTATTGTTATTTTTTTTATCAGATATTTTCTAATTCTTTTTGAATTTATATGTCAAATTATTTTCATTTCACTTTGATTATTTTGGGTGTTGTCTGATTTAGCGCCACTCCATTTATATTAATGAAATGCCTTTGATGGTGTAGTGACACTATAGGAGTTGGCAGCTATATGCATTTTTTTTTTTATCTTCATTTAATACAACTTTCTACTGATTTAATACACCTTTCTTTCACCATATACTTTAGTAATTCACACACTGAGTAGTGCATAAGTTCTTTCTGTCTCTATTAATAACAGGAAGAAGTTGATGGACATATGATGCCTGATCTTCCATTATACAGAGACATTATTGAACTTGTTATCTTGGAGTTTGAGAGCGCTGGTCACTTTTTTTTATTGATATCACTTTCTGTAAGGGGAACAGATTGATTCCAGCTGCTAAGGGAAGAGACATTGATTATAACACTTTGTTTAGGGTAGTGGTGGGGTTCCAGTGCGCTGTTTAGGAATATTCATCTCTTTAAGAAATATTTGAATAGTAATAATAAAATAAATAAAAAATGTGACTCTGATTTCCTAATTTAATCTTCACTATTGTCAAAGTTTTTATTTTCAGCTTATATTAAAATGTAAGATTAGTTGAAATGTAGATTTAGATATTATTCCTTCGCTGAATACATTATAGCCATTAACAAATGGAATAAACGTGTGCCCTATTTGGCATGCTTCTTATATGAGCAGAAATTAAATATGCTCTACTTTGATTTTAGTTTGTGAATTTAGGTAAAATGCTGCAAATCAACTAGTGTCTAATTCTATTTTTGAGTACGTTTCAGGTGATAAACATGGCATAACTCACTACATTTTTTCACTTATATAATTGCTTTGCTTGGTTTATTTTGTTTTAAACTTTGATAGATTTTCACGTTTTTCTTTCATGATATTTAAGAAACTTATCTCATGATGGACTTATGTAATCGGAGTATTATTTAGCCCCATCCCCATTGCTGTGGAGACTCGCCTATGATGTACATGTAGGCAGAGTCATCTGCTTGTGCACATGGGGTAACTCTCACGTGGAGCATTAGGAGGGATGTGCTAAGCCGCCTACGCCCACCAGTGTTGCCAATCGCCTGTAAATTTCACCCCATTTTCGGGGTGCCTGTAAATGTCCGTTATGGGCAGCGGTGCCCATAAAAAAGATGGCCGCAGGCCAACAGCGCAACTGCGCATGCACCATTCCAAAGCCTGCCGGGCTCGGGAGAACTCGTACATGCTCGGCCGGGTGCCACGGATGGGCGCATGCGCAGTGATGTAATGTTGACCACTGGTGCCATTTTTGAATGGCTTCGCTCATTCTCAGAGACAGATCCCCTCCTGTACCATGCTCGCACAACCTCTGACCCCCTGTACCATGTCCACACAGCATCTGACCCCCTGTACCATGTCTGCACAGCCTCTGATCCCTGTACCATGTATGCACAGCCTCTGACCCCTGTACCATGTCCGCACAGCCTCTGACCCCCAGCACCATGTCCGCACAGGCTCTGACCCCCTTCTGTATCATGTAAATGGAGAAATATGGTTTTTGACTTTTGTTTAACTTAAACACATTGCTAATAGCACTAGCTACATGTTTATAGTTTAAATATTGATATTTGAACTGTTTAGCACTGAAAACAGGCATTGTAGGTACTTTTTTGCAGTGTCAACAAAAAATGTGGCTCTGTCAGTAAATTTCATGTTTTTTGCCAGCAAAAAAAATGGTGGTGTTTGTAAATTCTTGGGTCCTGCCAGTAAATTTTACTTTGGGGGGTTGGCAACACTGACGCCCACTCCACCAGTCCAGAGTACCTCTGTTACCTCATTTCCAGTAACATAATTATGTCCCGCCGAGCACCTAGCGCAGACCTCAACTCTCACTGAACTCTCTCCTTCCTGTACCTTGTGACCAGGCCATAAATCTCTGTAAAGATAGTCTTCTCACAGTTACAATAGGCGATGAACCGCTAGGGAGGGAGCCATAACATCAACCCCCTCACTACCGGAGGACCTGCCACCTTAATGGGTACAATCCTTAATACTGGTTGCTTGTAGCTTGTTCCTTCACTTGGTTACCCATAGCAACTACACTCCTCATCCTTGTCTTGCTGACTTAACCTTTTGTAGAAATGTTACTTCATACCTCATAGTGCTTTACAGACCCAGGTTCTTTGGAACACATCAGAACCAACATGCACCCCTTTGAATAACTTCAGGCCAGGCCCAGAGCAGTCAGTACAAACTGTTAAAATGCAGCATGGCAAAACAAAACAAATAATGTCCTGTCCCGATAATAACTAATGTAACGTAGTATCCCATGCATATCTCAGTGAGGCAAGAGTCCATAAAGGCAAAGTCTGTGTCCGATCATAGCTTCCCCCCTATAGATGTAATAGGTGGGCCCACCTGGGTACTCAGCTGAAAATGTTTAACCCTTTTCCCAGCCCGGGCTGGCTGCTGGATAACTAACCACACACACACTCCAACCTACCTACATAGAGTTACCCCATTTTTTACTCTTATTTACTTTGTCTGACTTTAAGCTCTAAAAAAAAGGGTGAGAGATCATCTAAAATCTGACACTTGTTGCCTTTTCATCTGCCTTGCATCATCGTCTGATAGTTGTGTATTATACTGTATCTTCTCTCATATCTAAGCATGTGCATGAGAGACACCTACTGATGTGATGAATTGTAAAACCTAATACAAGATTTCTAAAAAAAAAGTAAAGTCAAAAAGACCAATGGCACACAATACCGTAAAAGCTGTGGAGATCATAAAAACATATTCTTAGAACAAAACAATCATAGAAAATTCTCATAGAAATGGGTTTAAAGTAGAGCATTCTATGAAGTTTGTAATTATGTAAATTAGGTAAGTAAACATTGTCAACTGGAATGACCTGATAGATTTGCTCTTCTCCATTGATTACCTTTTTTTGTCTGCCACACAACTATTTCTTCATTTTGTTCTGTGCTGATAGCTGGCAACACAGAACCAGATATTGAGTTATATGATCAAATTAATTTACCAGCAACTATAAAGTGTGAGCATTTAGTTAAGAAAATTATACAAATTATATCCAGTTACTTATACCCATACACTATATAGCTAAAGGTTAATTATTTTTACCTGACAAATCAAAACACAGCTTATGCAATAGCAGATAGTGACAAAAATAGTCAGAATTTGAGAGGTACAATAGCTGGCAGTGACAGTATGAAATAGATGGAATTGCTTCTCTTTCCCTAATCCACAATTTAATGTTAAACATGACTCATCTCTTTTTAAGAACTGAATCCTGTTTCAGCTTTGTATTGTTATGTTAGCAATTCCCATGGCTTTAAACTATTCAGTGTTTACTTAGGCAAAGATCCTCAAATATGATTGTGAATCTGCAAATTCCAAAATTACAGTACCTGCAATAGACTCACTGCAATGTAAATATATCAGTGTTCAGAATAACGAGTTCAACATAACTCTCAAAGAACTACTTGTATTCATCCCAGTGACTAGGGATGAGATTTGGGTTTGCTACTACCATCAGTTTAAGCCAAATCCTGCAGGTTTGATATTCTCAGTCCCAGCTAATTTATAAGCAGGTTCACCCAGGAGAAAATGTTACAACCACAATGAACTACTTTGCTGTTCAGCAGCTGCAGACCGCCCCACCCCAGTGACAGCAGGTGGGCATCTTCTCTGGGCACCTGCTGTCACTGTTTGAAAATATTATGGGGATCCACCCACCAGGAAACGTCATTTATTTACAGTCCTCTGTGAATGGGAAACTACAAGTGCCAACAGTTTTTGCAGCTGTTGACTTGTAGTTTCAATGAACTATCATGGCACTGTTGAGCACTTTGATACTTTGATAGTTCATTGTCTTTTCCTGTCAGTGTGTATCTGCCTGCCCATAAAAGGTATGAGCAGACAGATATACTGAGAAGTCTGCAGGAGTCCTGCATGTTACCTGCAATCTACTGTTTGCAGATATAATGGTTTCCAGGCTCCAAGTAAAAAAATAAAATAAATTACTATTTTTTACCTGCAAAAAGATGTGCATTTATTTATTTATTTATTTATTTATTTATTTATTAGGGTGAAATTAGCTTTTTTAAGTAAAAAATGGAAAGTGAGAGTAGGTGAATCTAAATTGTGGGGGCAAAAAAGATGTAGTTATATGTCTACCAGGAACATGCCCTTCTTGTACCCCCCTCCCCCCACACTTTATATTTGCACATTACTTATTTTACAGTGCAGCACTATCTTGATTGTATACTCTAAGTATGATGTATAGCTGGGATAACCGTTGGGCCACATTTAGGGAGCAAAGTTGTACTGCCTGGAGTGCCTCCTCCCATTGTTCGTTTTCAAATGTTCCCATATCCCTTTCCCATTTGCTTGATGCCCCCAGGGGAAACCCCTCCAGGTAGATATTAAGAATCATGGAGTAAGTTCTAGAAATGAAGTCCTTAAACTGGGACACCTCAGCCATATATCAGAATATCAGGGTCAGTGAGAGAGCCTGCGCCATTACTGCTGTTGCAGCTGTATATAATAGAAGAGCATTGATTGCGGGAGGTGAAATTGCTCCCTCAACTCGGGAAAGGAAATCAGTTTCCCCGCGGCAAAAATGTCTCTTGTGCGTGACCCCATGTCTTCTCCACCGCGCGCCACAATCCAAGTGACTGCAACTCTTCATAGTATTCATTAGCCCATATTGGGCTGTACCCAGTAAAGCCCTCTACTTCTTGTAACTGTCTAAGTTTGTTCCATACTTTTTCCATCAGGACGTATGTGGGAAATCGTTTATTAGACTTTGCATATGCCAAGGCCTCCATACCCGTAGATACGTTGTCGAGACCAGTAACATAGCACAATAGATTTAAACTTTAAGGTGGATGTAAACCCACTCTCATCCTTTCTAAACTACTGCCATAGTGGTTATCTATAAGGATATACATGTCCCGCCCCTGCATGTATCCTTACCTGTCAAATGTCTCCCCTCTGTCTGTTATGAGAAAAACTGCAGATTCTGTGGGTGGGTCTGTTGTCCGGAGCTTGGTGGGTTGAGTCGTGATGTCAGTAGACTCCCCGCCCACCTCTACACTCCCCTTGTCAACATGAATTTTCTCCTGTGTATTTCTTACACTGAACTTCTGCTATGATCACTAACATCCAGTCAAAACCTAGAAAAGTCACCACATGACTTCAGCATGCCCAATCATGCTGTGGTGTGGATCAGCCAATCCTGGGAGAAGAAATGAGGAGTGGATCTGAAGTACACTGGATGTCTTTCTCAGGCTGTCACCTGTCACTCACAGGAAGGGGGAGAAACAGACTCCTATTTCTCTGTGTGTCAGTTTTTATCTTACTGTAGAAAGATAAGAGAACTGCTCAGAGCTGGATTAACTCTTTGTGGCCAGACTGGGCACAGATGACATGAAATCTTATATTGTATAAGTGCAAGCCTTAATTAAAAAATGTTTCTTCGGGTTTACATCCACTTTAAGGAGATGGTTAGACAACTTTAATAAAGTCAAACTTAAACACAATCCACACACTCAGCTACTTATATCCAAAAAGTGAATACTATTCAAAAGATAAAAAAAACTTGGAGATAAGATAACTAAAGAACAGATGCTAAATTCTCAGTAATTTAGAGCAGAATTCAACTAACATTTAACTATTATGAAGTGAACAAATACCTGCAAATCACTCAGAGAACAAACTGTCATAGTTTGTCCCAAAAAAAAAGAAAAAACATAACTGTTACAGTTATTTATATAATATGGCTGTTAAAGAGTAACCTGACTTTTGTTAAGAAAAGAAACATTTCCTCCTGGTTGATCTACATTGCAAGGATTTTAAACATTTTGTTGCAGATTCCTACCTTTTATTATTCTGAAGAAATAGCTGTTTGTCTGTGTCCATGTGCTAACTGAATCTAATGGGAGTGATTTTATATTTATCAATCAGCTGCTGCACTTGCAGGACTCTTATGAGGAAAGTGGCAGGGTCTGTATCCTTGTAGATGTAATTTTCTTTTAAGAATATCTCATCAAAAATCATATTTTTGTTGCAGGGGATGCCCAAAATCTGACTTGTATCTTAGTACAGACTTCTGGGAAAATCAGTAAACCAATCACACAAGCAGAAAATTTTATTTCTGGAGGGGGAATGTACAGTACACCATCTGTGTACAGAAAGCCTCCAGGTTGCCTTATTGTTTTCCATTTTGCAGGAAAATAGCATTCAATTACAATATGAACTTTGTCGCAATTGTATATGCTATATATATATATTTTTTACCAGTATTTTTTTTCCCCACAAAATTTGTGTTTGGGGTTTGGTGTAATGCCACATACATGCGATCAGATTTTCCACCAACAAAACCGTGGATTTTTGTACAAAGCTTGTTGGCTCAAACTTGTCTTGCATACACACGGTCACAGAAATGTTGGCCAACAATTCCTAACGCGAGAACACAGTGACGTACAACACGTACGACGAGCCGATAAAAAGGAAATTCAATAGCCAGTGTGCCACTCTTTGGGCTCCTTCTAAATCTCGTGTTTATCTCGTGTTAGTAGAAGTTTGGTGAGAGACAATTTGCGCTTTTCAGTCTCGTGCTTTTCAGTTCATTTCTGCTTTTCAGTTTGTGCTTGTTGGTTCATATCAGTTCTTCAGTGCGTGTTGTCAGTTCGTTCCTGTCTTTCAGTGCATTCTATTTATAGTTCACTTCTGTTTTTCAGAGCGTTCTTGTCTGCTCTTTTCTGATTTTCAGTGCGTTCTGTCAGTTCGTTCTGAGCAGCCGACCGTTTTCTAGCCATGTTGCAGTTACGTACTCGTTGTAGAGTTCATGCTGTTGTTGGGCTTGGTGTTGGAGTTCTTGCTTTGACCACAAGTCCAGTCCATGAACAGGGGGAGGAGGAGTTCACGGACCAAGAATTGATTACTTAATCATGACCAATTCTCTCATATGCCTTTGTTGCGGGAGCTCCAGAAGAATAATCCTGATGATTTCAGGAATTATCTCCAGATGACGGACCCCGTCTATCACCGTCTGTTGGCTTTGCTTACCCCCTATATTACCAAGCAGGACACCTGTATGCGGCAAGCCATCACTCCCGAGCAAAGGCTCGTTGCCACCTTGTGGTACTTGGTGACAGGGAGAAGTCTCCAGGATATTAAGTTCACGACTGGGATCTCCCCCAGGCTCTGGGAATAATTATTTCAGAAACCTGTTCTGCCATCATTCAGGTCCTGCAGAAGGACTATATTAAGGTAAGTTTTATACTTTAACATCACATTCTATGTATTCAATGTTTGCTAATGTATTGTATTTATTTCATCATTCCTTAGTTACCATGAATGTAATATGCTGTGAATGTCCCCTTTGTCCTCATGCATTCTGTAAGCTTTTAAGGCTCATTTTTTGTCCTTCAAGCATTTTTGCCTTCACTAACATCCCCAGCATGCTATCCTGGGCCTATAAACACCTACCCTAGTCACTTAACAATGTATTTTGTGAGCTCCATAGTAGTGCTTACCCTAAACACCCCCTAAAATGTGTCCAAATGTTATTGTTGTCCTTAAATTTAGGCTTTTTTTGGGGGAACCAAACTCATTTGTGACCCTTCCTCCCCCCCAACCGCTAAGTCAACCGATACCAATACTCTATCTGCTGACTTTGCCAAACCCATACACACTATACCTACCTCTATTGTGTTCATATTTATGGATGAATTCACCAAAGCATGTAGTGCAACTGCCTGCCTGAATACTTTCAAATGGTACTGTTTCAAGTTCTGTTCTCCTATTATCTTGATAGGTAATTGCAGAATGTAAAAATATGCTTCAATTTGGACAGTGCGTATTCATATTTTATATTATGACACTTCTTACCTGTCCAGTGGGCTGTCAATAGTGTAAGTAAGGAGGGGCTAGCCAAAGTAACACACAGTGGGTAGTGGGGTTCCCCAGGGTTCTGTGCTGGGACCAATCCTATTTAATTTGTTTATAAACGACCTGGAGGATGGGATAAACAGTTCAATCTCTGTATTTGCAGATGATACTAAGCTAAGCAGGGCAAACACTTCTCCACAGGATGTGGAAACCTTGCAAAAAGACCTGAACAAATTAATGGGGTGGACGACTACATGGCAAATGAGGTTCAATGTAGAAAAATGTAAAATAATGCATTTGGGTTGCAAAAATATGAATGCAATCTATACACTGGGGGGAGAACCTCTGGGGGAATCTAGGATCGAAAAGGACCTTTTTTTTGAACATCATTGATATTTTGCTTGACCTTTTCTGATTGCATAGCATTATCTCACTGATGAGTACTTGTGCACTTGCACTGTTGAAGTGAGTTTCTTCTTCCACAACATCACCTAAAAATAAAAAACACACCATGTATTATAAATATGCAGGCATACATCTATTACCTGAAGCTGTGGTCTCAGACACTGACCTGTTGTGGTCACCATTTTGACCACTTCCTGAACCTCTGCATCCATATCATCAGGTTGTGTGCTGAGTTGCCCTTCTTCAGGAGTATGGGGTTCAGTTGTCCTCAGATGTCCCGGTTCTTTGATGCCTTATATCTCTTCCTGGATGTGGAACTGCCTTGCTCTGGGCTTTCCTCATCGTTGCTGGTCTCTACACGCACCTGCTGTATCTCCACCATGTGCTCTCCCACTGCCCCGAAAGAGAAGAGGCGGGGAACACACTAGAAAGAAGGACAGGGGCAGAGTTTTACGCATTGTATATAAAGCATAACACGCAGGTGCCGTATGTATGATCTGTGAGTGGAGGACGGAGGATCGTAAGCGCCGATCATGCAAACGAAGGTACAATTGTAACTCGGGGCATCAGTGGTTAGTGGCCTATACTGCTTATAGGTTGAGGCCTATATTGGGACAAGATTAGGAGAGTTTAGCCTGACATTAGGGTTTGTCTTGTGTTGTTTCTTGCAGCTAAAATGGTGGATAAATTCACTGACCCGAACTTCCTGCCCAAATTTCTTGACATGTACAGGGAGCAGCCATGTCTCTGGCAAGTCCAAAACAGGGACTACTCCAACAAGCAAAAGAGGAAGGCAGCGGTGGATAAACTGTTGGAATTGGTGAAGCCTGGGGAGCACATATCATAGGGAGTAGGGATGAGCCGAACACCCTCCTGTTCGGTTTGCAGCAGAACATGCGAACAGGCAAACAAATTGGCAGAACACATGAACACCGTTAAAGTCTATGGGACACGAACATGAATATGTGTAAAAATATATAAAAATATATGTAAATATGTATAATCAAAAGTGCTAATTTTAAAGGCTTATATGCAAGCTATTGCCATAAAAAGTGTTTGGGGACCTGGGTCCTGCCCCAGGGGACATGTATCAATGCACATTTTTTTTTTAAAAACGGATGTTTTTTCGGGAGCAGTGATTTTTTTTAATGCTTAAAGTGAAACAATAAAAATGAAATATTCCTTTAAATAGTATGCCTGTAAAGTTGCATATTTTCCCGTGTTTAGAACAGTACCACAGCAAAATACATTTCTAAAGGAAAAATTGTCATTTAAAACAGATTGCGGCTGTAATGAATTGTTGGGTCTCGGCAATATAGATAAAACTCATTGAAAAAAGAGCATGGGATCCCCCCAGTCCATTACCAGGCCCTTTAGGTCTGGTATGAATATTAAGGGGAACCCCGAACCTAAATTAAAAAAATAAATTGCGTGGGGGTCCCCCTAAAATACATACCAAGCCCTTCGGGTCTGACATGGAAATTAAGGGGAACCCTGCGCCAAATTAAAAAAAAAGGCATAGGGGTCCCCCCCAAAATCCATACCAGATCCTTCAGGTCTGGTATGGATTTTAAGGGGAACCCTCCCCCATTTTTTAAAAAAAAATGGCGTAGGGTCCCCCCCAAAATCCATACCAGACCCTTATCCGAGCATGCAGCCTGGCAGGCCGCAGGAAAAGAGGGGGGATGAGAGAGCGCCTCCCCTCCTGAACCGTACCAGGCCACATGCCCTCAACATGGGGAGGGTGCTTTGGGGTTATATAAATGCTAGAAAAGATCCCGCGCTACAGCAAAAAATAAAAATAAAACCAAACATATAAATGACCTTGCAGTGTCTAAAGGTGATAATCCTCTTAAGGCAAAATTGTATAAATAAAAGGATGAATCCAAAAACACGAAGAATATTAATCGTCTCTTAAAAAATAATAATAATAATAAATAGAGCAAAAGTGCATAAAAAAGTGTCTGTGCAAAAAAAAATGTCAGGAAGGTCCAAACAGACAGTGGGCGTGGAGAGGTATGAATCCAGGGATAAGCTCACAAAACCCTCACCTTCATAGCTTGAAAATCAGGCATATAATGAACAGGAATCCGTTGTGCGGTTACCACTTCAGCCACCAGGGGGCCCTTTGTTCCACTGTATGCACGGCCAATAATCACTCTAGGCTCATAAGGAAGGGGATGATTCTGGTGTATATTCAAACATCCGCCACTGGAGGGACCTCTACATCACTCACAAAACGGCCTCAAGAACATCCCATCCAAGTCCTCATCCGAACCTGTCACCTCCGCTCGGGGGGGGGGAAGGGCGGGGGGAACAAGGGAACGAGAGAGGGTGGGTAGAGGTGGGGGGAGAAGAAATTGTCACTTCCGGTGCACTGTCAACCTACGACCACTCCCTACGCGTTACGTCATCACGTGACTTCATCAGGGGATCCCTGATGAAGAAGATAGAAGACGCCGCTGAGGAGATGCTGGACGAGAACGCCGGAGGAAGAACCAGAAGAGCCAGAAGAACCAGAAGAACCAGAAGATGAAGGAAGATAGAAGAAAGAAGAAGTATTTAAATAAAGGAATTGTCAAAAACTGTCTCTTGTCATTTTTAAAATTTTTGAAAGTTTTTTAGTGAAATGGTAGGGGTACAAAAAGTACCCCCTTACCATTTCACACGGGGGGGGGGCGGGATCTGGGGGTCCCCTTGTTAAAGGGGGCTTCCAGATTCTGATAAGCCCCCCGCCCGCAGACCCCCACAACCACCGGCCAGGGTTGTGGGGATGAGGCCCTTGTCCTCATCAACATGGGGACAAGGTGTTTTGGGGGGCTACCCCAAAGCACCCTCCCAATGTTGAGGGCATGTGGCCTGGTACGGTTCAGGAGGGGGGGGCCGCACTCTCGTCCCCCCTCTTTTCCTGCGGCCTGCCAGGTTGCGTGCTCGGATAAGGGTCTAGTATGGATTTTTGGGGGGACCCCACGCCGGTTTTTTTTTTTTGGCGCGGGGTTCCCCTAAAATCCATACCAGACCTGAAGGGTCTGGTATGGAATTTAGGGGGAACCCCACGTCATTTTTTTAAAAAAATTTTGGCCAGGGTTACCCTTAATATCCATATCAGACCTGAAGGGCCTGGTATGGAATTTGGGGGGACTCCCACATCATTTTTTTTTTTTTTTTTTGGTTCGGGGTTCCCCTTTGGGGAATTCCCATGCCGTTTTTATCAATGAACTTCTATGTGTATTGTCGGCAATGCAATAGCCGTAGGTAGTTTTAAATGAGTTTTTTCCTTCAAAATGTCATTTTGCTGTCAGACTGTTCTAAACACAGAAAACATGCGCCCCTTTACAGGCATACTAGAGACACCCCCCAGGTACGAAATTTAAAGGGATATTACACTTTTATTGTTTGACTTTAAGCATTATTAAAATCACTGCTCCTGAAAAAACGGCCGTTTTTAAAACTTTTTTTTGCATTGATCCATGTCCCCTGGGGCAGGACCTGGGTCCCCAAACACTTTTATGACAATAACTTGCATATTAGCCTTTAAAATTAGCACTTTTGATTTCTCCCATAGACTTTTAAAGGGTGTTCCGCGGCATTCGAATTTGCCGCGAACACCCCAAATTGTTCGCTGTTCGGCGAACTTGCGAACAGCCAATGTTCGAGTCGAACATGAGTTCGACTCGAACTCGAAGCTCATTCCTAGAGTACAGTTAAATAACACTTGTTTAATAATAATAAAAAAAGTTAAACAGAGTAAACATACTCAAAACATAGCCAGAGTTCAGGAACTGGAGCGGATAGTCAGACCAGTCAAAAATTCAGGGAGCCATAGATGAGCGTAGTATAACAGCAAGCAGGATCTGGAGCCAGAAGGAATGTCAGCCAAGTAAGTCTTTAACAGGAACACAGGAGAGCGTCTCTAGAGATGTGACCAAGGTGAAAACAGAGATCATCTGGACTGGATAATTTAAGTAGGCAGGACTGAGGAGCAGGATATCATCAACAGGTGAGTTACTGTGGAGAGACAGGAGCTGGCAATTAGCCGACAGCTGAGTGGCCAGCTTTGAGAAGGAAGTGTTGAGCCCAGCCCTGACAGTACCCCCTCCTCAATGACCCCTCCCCCTCAGAGGACCACCAAGCTTGAGGGGAAAATGTCTATGGAAATCACGGAGGAGGAAAGGGGCATGTACATCCGAGGATGAGACCCAAGAACGTTCCTCTGCACCGTACCCTTTCCAATGAACCAGGTACTGTATGCGCCCATGGAAACTTAAGGGGTCAACAATGGATTGGACTACATACTCCTCCATTACCTTATCCTCCATGACCATATCCTCCAAGGCCGACAAAGGGTAAACCCGGCCACAAGGGGGTATGGCACCAGGTTGAAGGTCAATTGCACAATCATACGACCGGTGTGGAGGCAAACTACTAGCTTGACCTTTGTCGAAGACATCGCTAAAATCATGGTACTCCTCCGGCAGGGAGGAGAGTGAAGAGGTGCACAGGACCTTGGCTACTTTCTGGAAGCATGTCTTACTGCATTGTGGTGACCAGGAGAGAACCTCAGCATGGAGCCAATCAAAAGAGGGGTTATGCCTCTGTAACCAAGGATAACCAATAACCAGCAGAAACTTAGGTGAGGAAATAACTTGGAATTGGATTATCTCATGGTGAAGAGCCCCTACAGCCATGGTCTCATGAGTCACATGGGCAGGCTGTAGAGGTCTTCTGTCAAGTGCCTCAATGGCAAGTGGAGTGTCACGCAGCTGCAGCAGAATCGAGTGCTTCGATACAAAGGCAGCATCAATGAACAGGCCTGCAGCCCCAGAGTCGATTAGAGACTGTATCTCGACAGACAACTCAGCCCAAGAAAGTGTAACCGAAACCAGGGGCTTATCCTTCTGGATAACTGGGGACAAAACAACGCCACCTAAGGTCTGTCCATGACAGGGCCTCAAGGTTCGGGCATTCCCTGGACGGGTAGGACAAGACTTCAAAAAGCAACCTGCCTGGCCACAATAAAGGCACAATCTCTCCCTCCTTCTAAGGGTTCTCTCATCTGCAGAGAGACACATGAAACCCAAGTGCATGGTTCATCTTCACAGACCGACTCGGTACCAGGAGGCATGGGAGGTGAGAGAGGCAAGGGTGGTACTGTAAAGTTCAGAGACGAATGTACAGGAGGCTTCCGCAAGCGCTCCTTAAAAGGGAGTCTGGAGTCAATGAGGATGGCAAATGTGATCAACCTCTCCAGCTCAGTGGGTATATCTCGGACTGCTATCTCATCATTAATGGTATCCGAGAGACCATGAGAAAAAGCAACCACGAGGGCCTCATTGTTCCAAGAAACCTCTGCTGCCAGAGTATGGAATTCAATGGCGTAATCTGCAACAGTTCTCGTACTCTGTTTGATGGACATGAGGCACTTGGCAGCAGAAGCAGAGTGTGTGGGAACATCAAATACCCTTTTAAAAGAAGTCACAAACTCAGGGTAACTCAAGACAACAGGTTTTTGTGTCTCCCATAGAGGGTTTGCCCGGGACAAGGCTCTCTCAGAAAGCAAAGATATCACAAAACCTACTTTGCTTCTGACTGTGGGAAACGCCTGGGGCAGTATCTCAAACTATATCTCAACCTGGTTGAGAAACCCTCTGCATTGGACTGGATCATGGAGTGGAACCAGACATACCTCTTATAGAGGTAATACTCGAGGCGGGTGCCTGCACAGAGACTGGACCAGCAGCAGGGATGGCCTGTAACACAGGTTGTACCAGAGCAGCCACAGTGGGAGATTCCAGGTGAGCCGTGTGACTCAGGAGTGTTTGTAACGACCATGGCAAACTGATCCATGTGGTGATCCTGCTCATCCAATCTGGAAAAAATATTACTCTCAGAAACCATGAATCAGACTGAGACAGAAGTACAGTTAAATCACACTTGTTTAATGATAATAAAAAAGGTAAACAGAGTAAACATAGTCAAAGCATAGCCAGAGTTCAGGAACCGGAACGAATAGTCAGACAAGCCAAAACATCAGGGAGCCAGAGATGAGCTTAGTAGAACAGCAAGCAGGATCTGGAGTCGGAAGGAATGTCAGCCAAGTAAGTCTTTAACAGGAACACAGGAGAGCATCTCTAGAGATGTGACCAAGGTGAAGGCAGAGATCATCTGGACTGGACGGCTTAAGCAGGCAGGACTGAGGAGCAGGATATCATCAACAGTTAAGTCACTGTGGAGAGATAGAAGCTGGCATTTAGCTGACAGCTGAGCGGCCAGCTTTAAGAAGGAAGGGTTGAGCCCAACCCTGACAGTTACACAATTTGTTACACTTTTGTAGATCATATTTGATTTAAGTTCCTGCTTAACAGATATCTAGCCAACTGTTGTGCTATGTTTTATTATTGTTTCTACTTTTCTATATTTGGGTACCCTATTAGCGCTCATTATTTGAAATCCAATAAATTACCCACTGTCATCTCTGATACCATTTAATCGTTCTTGCTGTATGACTGAACGTTTATCAACACATTGCTTATGTTAACCGTGCAGTTTTGCTCCAAGCATCTTCTCCACTGCTCACATGTCACTTAAGATAACCTCCCTTAATGTTAACGGCCTCAACAGCCCATTTAAGAGGTCAATGATGTGAAAAGAAGCCCTGTCCCAGAAATGTGATTTATTTTGTGCTCAAGAGACACACCTGAATTCAGACTTACCACCTAAAATCTCTCGTCCTAAATTCCCCCACTGCTTTTTTGCTAACGCAGACAAAAAGAAATGAGGGATATTGATTTCGATTAGGGACACTGTAGTTTTCACTCAGTAATTTCTAGAAATAGATCTGAATGGCTGATTTATTATTCTAGGTGCACTCCTTAATCACTGTCCCTACACCATTTTCACATTAAATGCCCCCAATATTAAACAAAAACGCTTCCTTAATAAGCTAATGAAGAAAATACTATCGCTGCATATAGGTCCCCTTATTCTATGCAGCGCCTTCAATGAGGTGTCCGACTCGGCACTTGACTCCACTAATTGTAATAAGTGTCCCTCACACACCCTGCCCAATCTAATGAACTATAATTTTTTTATGATGTTTGGAGGAGTGCTCACGAGTCTGAAAGAGACTATAACTTCTATTCAATAGCCTTACGGGTTTACTCTTGTATTGATCTGTTCCTGGTGGATAGAAATACCTTGCTCCAAACCAAGACCATACAGATCAGTTTAATCACCTGGTCCGACCACACTTCTATCTCTATGTCCTTTCAAATCTCAAACTCGCCAGTCCCAAATGGGATTTGGAGACTAAACACATCCATTCTGCACAATCCTCGCTACCAGGAGCAGATCAATGAAGAACAATTTTGGCTCAGTGGACAGCATTCGATCTTTATGGTCTGCTCACAAAGCATACATGAGAGGGGTCTTTCTTAAATTAGGAGCCTTGGAGAAACGTAAGAGAACAGAGCTAGTTACTGACTTAATAGAGGCTATACATCACTTGGAATCTCTAAATAATGCTACATTTTCTCCAGATAGGGCTAAACAGCTCAAGGACCTATGCCATCAACTTTCCCAACTTTTCATCTCCCAACGCGATCTCCTCCTAAAAAGCCTTAAAATAAATTACTACATTGGGGGCAATACAATGGGCGCACATCTTGCAAGGGAAAATTAAAAAGAAACCTATGGAAAATCATATTGTGTATATCCTTGACTCGAACAATGACAGAATCACAAACCCTTGCTACATTGCCAACAATTTTGCAGAATTCTACTCCACCCTTTATAATATAGGCTCTGTAAAGCCATTAAATGCCCACACAGATGCACAAATCCAACGATTTTTTGCGTCTTTAAACCTCCCCAAGATAACTCAAGGCCAACTTGATAGCCTTTCCACCCCATTCTCTGCCTCAGAAATCCGGAAGGCTATCCACAAACTACCAATACGCGAATCCTCGGGTCCAGACAGGTTTGGGAACGAGTATTACAAAACCTTTGTTGACCTCCTGACCCCACACTTACAGCAGCTATATGCTCAAGCGACTACTAATGCTGTTTACACACGGGTGGACTTTTCGGCATCAAAGGTCCGACGGTCTTTCCGACGGACTTTCGACAGACTTTTGAATGACTTCTGACGGACTTTCGAAGGAACGAACTTGCACACACATGATCACACAAAAGTCTGATGGATTCGTACATTATGACGTACTACCGGACTAAAATAAGGAAGTTGATAGCCAGTAGCCAATAGCTGCCCTATCGTCGGTTTTCATCCGACGGACTAGCATACAGATGAGTGGATTTTTTGACCGTACTCGAGTCCATCGGAAAGATTTGAAACATGTTCCAAATCTAAAGTCTTCGACCGAAGATTTTCGACTGAAAAAGTTTGCTGCAGGTCCGATGAAGCCCACACACGGTTGGATTGTCCAACGGATTCGTCCCGTTGGACCAGTCCGGTCGAAAAGTCCGCCCGTGTGTACACGGCATAAGGCTTCTTTCTCCAAAGATTATCTTGAAGTCCTAATAGTAACCATACCTAAACCAGAAAAATCAGCCACCTCTCCCACTAATTACAGGCCAATCTCACTACTAAATTCTGATATTAAAATCTATGCCAAATGAATCGCCTCCAGACTGGATAATATACTCCCGCATTTGATCCATCCAGGTCAGGTAGGCTTTTTGAAAGGCCGCCAAACATCGGATGCACAAGACGTATTCTAATCCTCTTACAATGGACTGAGCAGACTAACACACCTTCTCTGCTGCTTTCATTGGACGCAGAGAAGGCATTTGACCGTGTCTCTTGATGCTACTTATACGTAGTGTTGAACACCTTTGACCTGACTGGATACATAAATGGAGCCATCACTTCAGGTGTCCTCTGCAATCCTTTCACTGAAACTAATGGCACTAGGCAGGAATGCCCCCTCTCCCCAATATTTTTTGCACTTATCATGGAACCCCTTGTCCAGACTATCCGTTCGCAACAATACATATCAGGATTCAAGATTGGGGATATGAAATACATAATAGGCTAATACGCAGATGATGTAGTCCTTTCCCTCTCTGACCCATTACCTCATTACAGTCCCTCACCTCAGTATTAAAAGACTTTATTCAAATCTTCTTATACAAAGTGAACATCTCAAAGTCCCATATGTTACCTATCACTCTGAAAAAGAGACCCTTAAAAAAGCAATCTCTCCTCTGGTTTCTCCTGCACCCCTCATTCCACAATTAAGTACCTAGGCATCCATCTCACTTCCCCAAGCACCTCCATACATGAAATAAATTACAACTCCGCAATCCTCTCTCTCTGAAGCAACAAATCTATAACTACTGTACAACACACCTATTGTGGGCCGGAAGAGCTGCAGTGGTCAAAATTTCATTGCTTCCCAATATATTATATCTTTTATGGACTCTACCAATCCCTCTCTCATCCTCATACCTGCAAAATCTTCAATCCACTGGTAACTATATTATTTGGGGTGGCAGGAAACCCAGATTCAAATCTTCAATCTTCTACAGGCCTAAATCAGAAGCAGGATTGGGAATCCCAAACCTAATGGCTTATCACCAAGCGGTGATCCTGGACCAATTAAAATACTGATGGGCCCCATCACCGTATCATGTATGGTGCTCCCTCGAGTGGTCCCTGTTGAGATTTTTTTTGCAAGGCACACTTAGAGCTATTCTACTGGGTTTCCAACCTCAAGTGTCACCTTACCTAACTATTAGATCAGCTCTAACCAGCTGGCTGAATCTGTGTTCCCAGCTCCTGAAATTGTACTCATCGGATGTTCCTTCCCCCCTACTCACTTCCCTGGAACCTACAGTATATTGCCAAACCTGTCCCTTTCTCAATGAACATCAGCTGGAATATCCACACTCGGATGCCTAATTGAATATAATGCACCACATACTTTCCAATATTTGCAACGTTCCTTTGGATTACCTAAAAAAAGAAAAACATATATAAATTTAAATAAATCAATCTGGGGTGCTGCTGCTGCATGCAAGCAAAGCTAATAGTAAAAGAAAGAAATTCAATTTCAAAGCCAAATAAACCTTGTTAGTAAAAACTGTCACTATCACTGAAAGTGTACTGTTGTACTGTTATGTTAATTTGTGTGGATTCAAAAATGCCCATGAAGCCACATGAAAAGTTTTTTTCTGTTTGTTTTGCATAAGTATATGTACCTCTTTACATTGCTCTGCTTCCCATCCTTTTTTTTATAGTAGTTTTCCCATTTGCACTAAAAATGGCAAGAATTTAACAAAATTTTCCTCCATAGACTTCAGTTGGATTCACCTCCTAGTGTGGGTTTGCAGAATTTTAAACAAGATTCTATGAACCCTTCACTATTTAAACCTTGGCTTGTTCACCTATTACTACTAATGACCCTTCCATTACAATGCATACCTGGTGCCTAGAAAAGCAAACACCTCTGACAATAGGTGTTCAATATAATGCCATTTGGTTGACATTGGAAATCAACAGAAAACTGTGGCCAAAGACTACTTTTCTTTTAAGCACCACAGAAACACCAGTTCTAAAATGAAAGGTAAAATATAGAATGTCTATTCTTTTGAGCTATGTTTTTATTGCCAAGATAGTGCCAATCAAAATCTCCAGGAAGTAAGATATAAATGTATTGTTTAATACCCTTTATCCTCTTGAAGGTGACTGCTGCTAATATTTTGATTTGAGTGAATGTGTTAGTCCTACAGCCAGTTAGAGCCTGCTATAATGATGTGACACACTGGAATCACTCCTTTAGAGAAGTGAAGATGGTCATTAGTCTAAATAAAGCAACATCTTTGGCAGAAGAAATGAAGAAGTGAAATGAGATGATGCAAACTGTGATAAGTATATTCTTTATAAAATTATACATGAGGCAGCTGTGTGTGGGTTGACATTGGATTCCTCATATGAGAACACACTGTGAACCAAAGAAAATTATTCTAGAACTGCAATGCTTTTCAATGGGAATGAGATGTGAACATCAGCTGGATTTTTGAACAGGCTTTTGAACTCACTCTCCACTGTACATTTTTCAAAATGTAAAAATGCTATTAAACTTGAACACAAGTGTAATAGTTATGTTTGCCTAACCTATAGTTCAATATTTTTTTCTTTATAAATTGGTAGTTGTCACATGCAATAACCAATGGTCACATTTGTCATAGTGGATTATAGGTATCCAGTGTCCCTTTCCAGGCAAAAATCAAACTAACTATATATCTCTATGTGTCTATGTGTACATCCCTAAATATACTAGGGTAGAAACCACAATTCCATCACTTAAGTGTGACTGCGCCTCTGGTGCAGTTGAGTTTATAATGCAACTGCTCCCAACCATGCCTGCAAATATTATACATATCTGTCCCTGATACAGCTAGTTATCACCTACAAAGCTGCCAAGTAAGTTATACAAATCTTGGCTTGGATGTTTGTGGATGATATTTCTCTAGATTAAGGATAAGTGAATATAAGACTTGCAGAGAGGGACAGTGCAATATAAGGGGGTATATGTATAAAAACATTTGCTTTGTGAATGTCTCAGCATTGTGCAAAAGTCACTAAAAATAAATATAATGTTTGTAATATTTGTGAAATGTCAGTTTAATAATTGTGAAATGTCAGTTGTCTTTTGTAGGGCGAATGTAACATTCCCTAATATTCACTCCAAAGAGGAAAATGGCATTAACATTTAACCAGAAGTGTTAAAGAACCATTGACCAATAAGTAAATTAACCATAATAATATAGGATAATAACATTTAACCAGAAGGGGAAAAAAATATGAGTTTTATGCACTGTGTACAATGTTAATAGCTGTAGGTTTATCTACAGTTTGGCAGGTTCAGTGAACAGCCTAACAAATACTGTATTTATTGTTACCAACATTAGACTGACAGGCCTATAGTTCCCTGGATTAGATCTCTGCCCTTTTTTGAATATTGAAAACACTCACTTTTTCACCCTAAAAATTGGGTGCAAATAGCACGTGCGTGTTATACGCCAATACTTCAACTTTAGATGCCTTGGAGGGGACAGGGATGGGGGCGGGATGAGCGCTGTCAGATTACATACAGTGAGAATCTCCTGTTTACTTGGCGGCCTCTGTAATAGGAAGTCCCGTCTCCTGGGCTGCCATTGGACCACTGTTCTGTCTATCATAGGAGATTCTCACTGTATATAATTTTTCGGCGCTCCTCCCGCCCCCCTCCCTGTCCCCTCTAGGCTGCAAATGGTCATCGATCAGGCTGCACTGATGGCAATGGTGAGGCTGCTGCATTGATGGCAATGGTGAGACTGCTGCATTGATGTGGACTGATGAGGTCGCATTGATGGCACTTGTGAGACTGCAGATGGGCATTGATGGGGCTGCATTGGTGGCAATGTTGAGACTGCAGATGGGCACTGACCCTTATTTTGCTTCAAAGTTCCTTATTTAAAATGTATTTTTTTTCCCTGAAACTTCCCTCCTAAAATTAATGTGCGTGTTATACACCTGTGCGTGTTATACGCCGATAAATACGGTAAGTGTTCCGTGGAGCCATATCCAGCTGCAGCAGGAACTGAAACATTTACCAACAGTATTACATATTTACATAATTGGTAAGGTTGAATAAAGACAACAGTCCATCCAGTTCAACCTGTGTAGGTGTGTGTGTAGAAAAATAATTTCCCATATCCCCTTATATTGTTTTTGCTAAGATGCACATCCAGGAGCCTTTTAAAACCATCCATACTTCCTGCCGACACCACCGATTGTGAAAGAGAGTTCCACATCCTCACCGTCCTGACAGTGAAAAAACCCCTACACAGCTTAACCACTTGCCGACCAGCTGCCGTTTTTGTACGGTTACTCGCACAGGTGCAGTTGCGGGTGGGAGCATGCCCCTGGGTAAGGTGGACTTGATGTCCGCTGGCGACCTGCGATCACCTAGTACAGAGGCAGAATGGGAATCTGCCAGAGTAAACAAGCGGATCCCCTTAATGCCAGATGACATGTCAGAGATCTTCTGTTCCCAGTGATCAGGAACAATGATCTCTGTCATGTCCCTGGCAGCTCATCCCCCTACAGTTAGAACACACCTAGGGAACACACTTAACCCCTTGATCACTTCTAGTGTTAACCCCTTCCCTGCCAGTGTCATTTTTATATTGATCAGTGCATTTTTTATAGCAGTGATCAATGTAATAATGTCACTGGTCCCCAAAAAGTGTCATTTGGGGCCAGATTTGACCGCCACAATGTCAAAGTCCCGCTAATAATTGAAGATCGCCACCATTACTAGTAAAAACAATTAAAAAAAATCCTTAACCACTTCAGTCCCGGAAGAATTGGCTGCTCAATGACCAGGCCATTTTTTGCGATACGGCTTTAACTGACAATAGCGCAGTGGTGCGATGCTGTACCCGAACAGACATCTTTTTTTCCCACAAATAGAGCTTTCTTTTGGTGGTATTTGATCATCTCTGAGGTTTTTATTTTTTGCGCTATAAACAAAAAAAGAGCGACAATTTTGAAATAAACACAATATTTTGTACTTTTTGCTGTAATAAATAGCCCCTTTTTTTTTTTTCCACGCAATTTTTTTTCTCAGTTTAGGCCGATATGTATTCTTCTACATATTTTTGGTAATAAAAATCACAAAAAGCATATATTGATTGGTTTGCTCAAAAGTTATAGCGTCTACAAAATAGGGGATAGATTTATGGCATTTTTATTATTCTTTTACTAGTAATGGCGGCGATCTGCGATTTTTATTGGGACTGCGACATTATGATGGACACATCGGACACTTTTGACACATTATTCGGGACAATTGACAATTTTACAACGATCAGTGCTATAAAAATCAGCAAATTGGATATGGTCCCTTATCATCCCCTCAAATAGTTTACAAACTACCAACATTAGACTGACAGGCCTATAGTTCCCTGGATTAGATCTCTGCCCTTTTTTGAATATTGAAACCACGTGGGCTTTTCACCAATCAGCTGGTACCAATCCTGTCAGTATGCTGTCCATGAAAATTAGAAATAGCGGCTATAACCTGACTGAGTTCTTTAACCACTTCAATACAAGGCATTTCCCCCCCTTCCTGCCCAAGCCAATTTTCAGCTTTCAGCAATGTTGCTTTTTAAATGACAATTGCGTGGTCATGCTACACTGTACCCAAACAAAATTTTTATAATTTTCCCACAAATAAAGATTTCTTTAGGTGGTATTTGATCACATCTGGGATTTTTATTTTCTGTTACAAAACTTTGTAAATAAGTAAGTTTTCTCCTTTACTGACGGGCACTGATGAGGCTGCACTGACGGGCACTGATAAGGTGGCACTGATGGGCACCGATGAGGTGACACCAATGAGGTGGCACTGATGGGCACTGATAATGGGCACTAATATGCATCACTGATGGGACTAATAGATGGCACTGATGGACACTGATTGGTGGCGCTGATATGAAGCACTGATGGGCATTGATAGGTGGCACTGATGGGCACACATATGTGGCACTGAAGGACACTGAAAGGCAGCACTGTTGGGCACTGATAGCCGGCACTGATGGGCACCGATAGGTTGCACTGATGGGCATATATGGGCACTGATAGGTGGCACTGATCCACACCGATGGATGGCACTGATGTACACTGATAGATGGCACTGATGTACACTGATAGATGGCACTGATGGGCATCACTGATTGGCAGGCACTGACAGGCATTAGTGATGGGTACTGATTGCCATCAATTGTGGGTACTGATTGGCATCCCTTGTGGCCATTGGTGTCATACCTGGTGTTTACAAGTGGTGAGCATCCCTGGTGGTCCTGGTGGCATCCCTGGTGGTGCTGGGTGGGCATCCTCGGGGACTGTACTGATAATCAATCAGCGCAGACCCCCCTGTCAGAGGAGCAGCTGATCTGCTCTCCTCTTCTCGCATCTGACATGATACATGGCTTTTCCTGATCACGTGGTAAAGAGTCTCCGTCAGAGACTCTTTAACTAGATCGGAGTTGCGGTGCGTCAGACTGACATGCCGCACCACTAATCGCCACGCAGCACGTCTGATCAGGATAACTAAACCACTTTGTCGACGTCATTTTGCTATTTGGCAGGTGGCAAACGGTTAAGGACTCTTGGGTGTAAGCCATCTGGTCCTGGTGATTTAGTTATGTTAAGCTTCTCTAATCCTTTCTGAAATCCAGCCTCTGTTAGCTACAGGGGTAGAACCTGTGGCGTGTTGCTAACAATACTGTCATGGTCTGTCAACCTCTCCTTTTCCTGTGTGAAGACTGAGGAGAAGAAACCATTTAGCACAGCTGCCTTCTCCTTGTCATCTATGTGTTCAGTCCTCGCCTTTTTACTGTTTTATATTTTAAACTTCTTGGGATTATTTTCACTCTTCTCCGCTTTTTTGTCTTTCATAGTCTTTTTTAGCTGCACTGAATGTGTTCTTACATCTCACATTGCATTCCTTGTATTTTTGGAAATCCGACACTGACCCCTCCGCTTTGTACTTTTTAAAGGCCATTTTTTTGTCCTTCAAATGACATTTTACATTTTGGTTCAGCCACCCAGGTTTAACGTTTGTTCTTCTATATTTATTACCAATTGGAATGCACTCATTGATACATTTATTTAATTTATTCCTAAATAGGGATGGTCTGGATGTTCAAGTCGAACATAAGTTTGCTTTGAACATCCGCTGTTTGTTTGTTCGCAGAACAAACAAACATATGGGCCATTTGCGGCAAATTAGAGTGCCACGGAGCGCCCCATAATGCACTGCGAGATCACAGTGCATTTATGGCTTCTGATTGGCCAAAGCACACACCTGACCTGCATGCTTTGCCCAATCACAGCGCAATCTGCTGTGAGAGCCATGATTGGCCAAAGGCAGGGTGCCTTTGTCCAATCATGGCTCAGGGGGCTAAGTTCATGCCCCACACTCTATAAGGCTGCTTACACGACAGCTGTATGTAGTGTGATAATGTGGAGATTGATAGAACTTAAGCTAGATTAGGCAGGTTAGTTAGTGGCGTGCAGGCAGTTTAATACACATATATATATATATATATATATATATATATATATATAGTGCAGTCAACGTAGAATATACAGTATCTGACAAAAGTGAGTACACCCCTCACATTTTTGTAAATATTTTATTATATCTTATCATGTGACAACACTGAAGAAATTACACTTTTCTACAATGTAAAGTAGTGAGTGTACAGCTTGTATAACAGTGTAAATTTGCCGTCCCCTCAAAATAACTCAACACACAGCCATTAATGTCTAAACCGCTGGCAACAAAAGTGAGTACACTCCTAAGTGAAAATTTGTCCAAATTGGGCCCAAAGTGTCAATATTTTGTGTGGCCACCAATATTTTACAGCATTACCTTAACCCTCTTGGGCATGGAGTTCACCAGAGCTTCACAGGTTGCCACTGGAGTGCTCTTCCACTCCTCCATGATGACATCACGAAGCTGGTGGATGTTAGAGACCTTGCACTCCTCCACCTTCTGTTTGAGGATGCCCCACAGATGCTCAATAGGATTTGGGTCTGGAGACATGCTGGGACCGGTCTATCACCTTTACCCTCAGCTTCTTTAGCAAGACAGTGGTCGTTTTTGAGCTGTGTTTGGGGTCGTTATCACTTTGGAATACTGCCCTGTGGCCCAGTCTCCCAAGGGAGGGGATCACGCTCAGCTTCAGTATGTCACAGTACATGTTGGCATTTATGGTTCCCTCAATGAACTGTAGCTCCCTAGTGTCGGCAGCACTCATGCAGCCCCAGATCATGGCACTCCCACCACCATGCTTGACTGTAGGAAAGACACACTTGTCTTTGTACTCCTCACTCGGTTGCCACCACACACACTTGACACCATCTGAACCAAATAAGTTATGATGTCAGATCAGGATAACTAATGTCTAAACTGCTGGCAACAAAAGTGAGTACACCCCTAAGTGAAAATGTCTAAATTGGGCCCAAAGTGTCAATATTTTGTGTGGTCACCATTATTTTCCAGCATTACCTTAACCCTCTTGGGTATGGAATTCACCAGAGCTTCACAGGTTGCCACTGGAGTCCTCTTCCACTCCTCCATGATGACATCATGAAGCTGGTGAATGTTAGAGACCTTGCACTCCTCCACATTCCATTTGAGGATGCCCCACAGATGCTTAATAGGGTTTAGGTCTGGAGACATGCTGGGACCAGTCTATCACCTTTACCCTCAGCTTCTTTAGCAAGGCAGTGGTCGTTTTGGAGGTGTGTTTGGGGTCATTATCACGTTGGAATACTGCCCTGTGGCCCAGTCTCCAAAGGAAGGGGATCACGCTCAGCTTCAGTATGTCACAGTACATGTTGGCATTCATGGTTCCCTCAATGAACTGTAGCTCCCCAGTGTCGGCAGCACTCATGTAGCCCCAGACCATGGCACTCCCATCACCATGCTTGACTGTAGGCAAGACACACTTGTCTTTGTACTCCTCACCCGGTTGCCGCCACACACATTTGACACCATCTGAACCAAATAAGTTTATCTTGTTCTAATCAGACCACAGGACATGGCTCCAGTAATCCATGTCCTTAGTCTGCTTGTCTTCAGCACACTGTTTGCAGGATTTCTTGAGCATCATCTTTAGAAGAGGCTTCCTTCTGGGACGACAGCCATGCAGACCAATTTTATGCAGTATGCAGCATATAGTCTGAGCACTGACAGGCTTACCCCCCACTCCTTCAATCTCTGCAGCAATGCTGGCAGCACTCATACGTCTATTTCCCAAAGACAACCTCTGGATATGACGCTGAGCAAGTCCACTCAACTTTTTTGGTCGACCATGACGAGGCCTGTTCTGAGTGGAACCTGTCCTGGTAAACCACTGTATGTTCTTGGCCACCATGCTGCACCTCAGTTTCAGGGTCTTGGCAACCTTCTATATCCTAGGCCATCTTTATGTAGAGCAACAATTCCTTTTTTCAGATCCTTAGAGAGTTCTTTGCCATAAGGTGCCATGTTGAACTTCCAGTGACCAGTATGAAAGAGTGAGAATGATAACACCAATATGAACACACCTGCTCCCCATTCACACCTGAGACCTTGTAACACTAATGAGTCACATGATACGGGGAGGGAAAATAGCTAATTGACCCAATTTGGACATTTTTACTTAGGGGTGTACTCACTTTTGTTGCCAGCGGTTTAGATACAGTATTAATGGCTCTGTGTTGAGTAATTTTGAGGAGACAGCAATTTTACACTGTTATACAAGCTGTACACTCACTACTTTATATTGTAGCAAAGTGTCATTTCTTCAGTGTTGTCACATGAAAAAATATAATAAAATATTTACAAAAATGTGAGGGGTGTATTCACGTTTGTGAGATACTGTATATACAGTGCAGGCAGTGTGTATATATTTTTATATATATATATATATATATATATATATATATATATATATATATATATATATATATACCAGTTCTCCAGGAACCCAAACCCCTCTTTCCTACACCAGTTCCTCACCAATTCAGTTCCCTAATCTCCTGCTGCCTCTCTGGTGTGGCTTGAGGCACATGTAGTATTTCAGAGAAACCACCTTGGGGGTCCTTCTCCTCAATCTATTCCTTAAGTCCCTGAAATAATTTTTTAGGACTCTTCATCTTCCTTTCACTTTGTCATTGGTGCCATGACAGCTGGGTCCTCCCCAGCCCCACCCAATAATCTGTCCACCTGATCCACGATGTGCCGAACCCGAGCACCCGGTAAACAACACACTGTTTGGCGACCACAGTCTTTATAACAGATTGCCTTCTCTGTCCTCCTAATAATTCAGTCCCCCACTACCAGTACTTGTCTATCTTTTTCTGCATCTCTGCCCCACTCCTTACCCGAGCCGTCACTCCCCTGGCAGCTAGGGGAGAGCGTCTGCTCCAGCACTGCCACCCCTGAGCTTATATCCCCAGCATCATGCAACTTGGCAACTCAGGACTAGCCTCCCTAGCGCTCTTTCCTCTACCCCTCCTTCTAGCTGTTACTCAGCTACGTACCTCTGGCTCCTGTGCCTCCATGTCTTCAACCGCCTCTACACTGGCCCCCGCCAGCTCCAGGATATGGGCTTCCAGAGAAACAACTAGCTAACATCTCGCACAGCAGTATTTGCCCTTGATTGGTTCATCAAGGAACACATACATGAAGCAGGATGTGCAATGAGTGGTATCACCAATCCTGTTGAACATTCTACCCTCTATTCTAATAGGGATACCAATTATAGACTTGCTATTGGTACTCTACTTTGCTCTCCCCTGATGCTATCACTACTCCAATTACCTCACAGCTCACTCTCAGCACCCTGCATCTCTCACAGCACCCCACGCCACTCACAGCACCCTGCACCACTCTCAGCACCTCGCCTCACTCTCAGTACCCCGTGCCACTCTCAGCACCTTGCCTCACTCTTAACACCTTGCCTCACTCTGAACACCTTGCCTCACTCTGAGTACTCTGCGTCACTCTCAGCACCCAGTGTCACTCTCAGTACCCTGGATCACTTCACAGCACCCCACGTCACTTCACAGAATCCTGCATCACTTCACAGCACCCAGTGTCACTTTCCGCAACACCTCACAGCACCCTGCAACACTTCACAGGACTTTGCGACACCTCACAGCACGCCGCAACACCTCACAGCACTCAGCTCACACTCAGCACTCCACGTCACTTCACAGCACCCCACGTCACTTATCATAACCCCGTGTCACTTCACAGCACCCCGTGACACTTCACAGCACCCCGCGTCCCTCTCAGCTCTCCGCTTCACTCTCAGCACTGTTTGTCACCTAGGTAGCAAGGGTACTGGGGTACTCAGTTACTCTCAGGTACTCAGCCACCCAGTAGTGCTCAGATACTCTCAGGTACTCTGTCACCCTCAGGTACTCAGTCACCTGGAAGTACTCAATTACACTCAGGTACTCAGTCACCTAGAAGTACTCATAACAAAAAAGGACCAAGGAAAAAATCAAAGGAGAGTTCCAAGCTCTACTTACCGAACAGCCTGCGACCAACCAGATTAACCTGTCGTACAGTATGCATTTAAAACAGGGGGTTTAGTTGCACAAATTTGCAAATGCATGCGTAAGCTACAGAGCCCTGCCAAGGCACCCTGGTATCTGTAGTTCTAACTCTAAAGGCTTGTTTACAATTGCTAAATTACTGACGCTCAACAAACCTTCCTATAGCATTTGTAAAGCATTAGTATGGGTGTCAGATAGGCATCAATGAGCTTTAGAAAGGGGCATTTTAAAGCTTGTAAAATGCTCCCTAAACGCCCTATGCATGGTTTCGTAGCGTTTGATGAGCATTAAAACTGCTCCACAATGGAAAGTGACAGATTTTAACATTCCACAACTGTCCCAAAACCACGCTGAAAAAGCCTGCAAAGCGTTTGTTGAGCGTTTGCGGAGTGTTACCATAGACTTGAATGTGAGGCGTTGAAAAGCTTCTATGCCTCCTGACTCTACATGAAGCTTCAATTTTGAAGTGAAACAACGCTAACGCTTCATGTTTTTGTAAAGTGAACAGCACAATGTGCTGTCTATTGAATCTTGTGCACAGGCGTTTGAGGGGCATTTTTAATGCCTCTCAAACGCCTGTTCTTAAGCCAGTGTGAACTCAGCCTCTCGTTTAAGAGGCTCCACTGTGAAAACACATGCATTCTGATGAGATAGATAAAGGCAGATGGACTGAAGGGAGCCAACCCCTCCTTAAAGGTACAGGGGCACATTGAACACCTAGCAGGTAGCACAAAGGATGCAAAGATGTCAATGCATTGGCTTACCTAAAATAAAGCGTACAAAAAATTGTCCACTTTTCTCACCTATAACTGGCCCTTACAGCAAGGAGCATTGGAACTCAATGCATAACAAAAAAGGGTGGAGGAAAAAATCCAAGGGGAATTCCAAGCTCTACTTACCGACCAGCCTGCGACCAACCAGATTAACCTGTCTAACAGTATGCGTTTAAAACAGGGGTGGTCGCAGGCTGGTCGGTAAGTAGAGCTTGGAATCCTCCTTGGATTTTTTCCTTGGTCCTTTTTTGTTATGAGTACTTCTAGGTGACTGAGTACCTGAGTGTAACTGAGTACTTCTAGGTGACTGAATCCCTGAGGGTGACTGAGAGTATCTGAGTACTGCTGGGTGGCCTTTTTTGTTATGCATTGCCTTCCAATGCTCCTTGCTTTAAGGGCCAGTTATAGGTGAGAGCAGTGGACAATTTTTTGTACGCTTGATTTTAGGTCAGGCAACGCATTGACACCTTTACAGCCATTGTGCTACCTGTTGGGTGTTCAATGTGCCCCTGTACCTTTAAGGAGAGGTGGGCTCCCTCCAGTCATCTACATTCATCTATCTCATCAGAATGCATGTGCTTTTACTGTGGAGCCTCTTAGAAGTTAGAGATAGGACTACAGATACCGGGGTGCCTTGGCTGGGTTCTGTAGCATATGCATGCATTTGCAAATTTGTGCAACTAAGCCCCTGTTATAAACACATACTGTTAGACAGGTTAATCTGGTTGGTCGCAGGCTGGTCGGTAAGTAGAGCTTGGAATTCTACTTGGATTTTTTCCTTGGTCCTTTTTTGTTATGCGTAGCCTTCCAATGCTCCTTACTGTAAGGGCCAGTTATAGGTGAGAGCAGTGGACAATTTTTTTGTACCTATAAGTACTCAGCTACACTCAAGTACTCAGTCACCTAGAAGTAATCAGTTCCACTCAAGTACTCAAGCACCTAGAAGTACTTAGTCACAGTCAGGTACTCAGTCACCTGTCACAGTCTCCTGCAGGGCTTGCCAGCACCTTCAGTTTCCCCTGGTCAGCCTACCTCTCTGCTTCCGCCACTTCACCTTCTGCCTGTCACACACACCTCCCCTCCTCTCCTGGTCAGCCTGACACTCCCGGTCTCTGGTCCTGCTGATTTACCGCCCGCCTCTTCTGTCAGTCTCAGTGGGGTGTCACTGCCCCAGTCACTCCCACTCCTCCTAGCCAATGTTCCATGCCTGCCACTGCACACAGACCCCAGGATCTCCCACCACCTCTCTCAGCCTCAGTGGGGGGGTCACCATCCGTAGCTCCCACACTCAAACACACACCACGCTGGTACAGCGTCTCCAACCATGTTGCTACAGTGTCTCAGCGTATGCCCTGCACTTCCACGCCTCTCCAAAAAATGCAACAGCACCATTGTTCCTAGCTGACAAATAAAAGTAAACATAAGAATGCAGCCAGAGTGAAGAAAATCATGTCAGTCCTTACTAAAACTCATACCATGCCCTTTAGGTCAGGTATGGATTTTAAGAGGAAGCCCATAAAATAATGGGATGGGGTCTCCCTAAAATTCATACCAGACCCCAAGCATTTAGTCTGGCAGGCCAGTAAAGGTGGGGGCAATCATCCGATTCCCCTTCTGAACCATACCAAGTCACATGCTCTCAATATGTGAGGGTACATTGCTCGGCCGAATCCCAAAAAAATCACCTTGTCCCCATGTTGATTAGGGCAATAGTCTCTTTTCTATCATCCTGGCCCAGTGGTTGGGGTAGTCTGCAGGCCTGGAGCTTTTTGGAATTTGCAATTCCCCAATAAGGGGGTTCCAACATACATGTTTCCCCTATGTGAATGAGTAAGGGGTACATAGTCAACCATGAGATCCTGACCCTGTGAATTTACAGGAAAATTGCAGGACTTTTTTTATTAAAAGACTTTTCGAAAACTGTGTGTGTGTTTTTTTAAATTGTATTGTAATTAACCCCATACTCATTTACATTACAAGGGGGTGGTTAAATGGGGGTTCCAGATTATTATAAACCCCAGCCTGCAGACCCCCCAAAGCCCCGATCCAGGGTTGTGGAGAAGAGGCCCTTGTTATCCCCAACATGGGTACAACGTCCTTTGCCAGGGGTCCCCCCTGGCACCCCCCCCCATGTTGACAGCAGTGGACTGGTATGGCTCACTAGGAATTGTGCACACTCACATTGAGAAAGTGTCTGGTGTGGAATTTGGGAGAGAGCCCATGCCATTTTTTACATTTTTTTCTTGGGCTCCTCATTACAATCTACTGCCTGTACCCTTTTGTTTACATTTACCTGTCAACTGAGAATTCCCAGTTCACAGCTGAATGTGCTGGGCAGGGATGAATCACTGGTTGTTAGGATGCCAGTTCCCCAATAAAGGAACATAATGTGTACATATTTTACTTTTTTTTTTGTTTTTTTTCTCCACATTTTCATCAAGGCCGAGCTGTCCAACAAAAGTGACAACTATAAGGGTTTTGGAAAATTATACTTAGAGGGATGATTACAGCTATCACTTTTATTTAGGGATGACTTGTAAAACCAAAAAACTGCTGTGTTAAAGCAATAGTAAACTGCAGTAGTTAAAAAAAAATCCTCTGTAAGGCAATTGCATAATGTGCTAGTATGCATCGCAAATAATGTATTAGTTGAAATCTGTATCAATGACAGACTTCCTAAATAAGACACCTTAATACTAGAAAACATAAAACATATAATATGTACAAAACATTGTTAAAAAGACAATCATTCTGAAGAAGTCCTCTGATTGGAGAACGAAACGCATCAATAAAGTGACGTCATGACATTATTCAATCCGGCATTGGAACCCACACACAAGCCGAAAGATCTCTGAAAAGCGACTTTAAGATAGGACTAGCCAGCCTGCTCTGTCTCTGGCTTCATAGAGCAACAGTGGGCACTGACAAAATGATTGTAACCACTATTACCTAGAAAAACCTCTTTTGCAGCAACTTTATTTGAGGATAACTCTGAAGGATTGAAACACAGCTCCATAGCCATCATCCAACAGATCCAATCATTGGTTCATTAAACCCCAGCTTCATTGTAACAGCGTAACAGTGATTACTTTCTCTGGCAATTAGCCTCTCACACTTTTTCAAATAACACTGAATTGCTGAGATTTGATTGGAAAAACAATGATATATTACTCTAGTCACTGTGAAGTTGATACATCTACAGATACTGTGAGTTGTATCCATTAAAACAAAGAAATCTGCTGTCTTGAAAATTAAATCAAGATTTCACATCAGCTGTTCTTAATCCTCAACCCTTTTCAATTAAGGATCTAGTATTCACTGCTATCTTCTCTGTGAAATCCTTAATGAATGGTTTGTACTACATAACTGCAACATTCTTTGATTATCATTTATTGCAGTTTGTCATAACCATTCCCTATCTGTATTGAGGAAATACTTGCTGCTTTAAATCAATGATCAATTACAATACACATATATTATAAGGAGATATAACTCTGCTATACACGGAAAGTTACCTCCATCAAGATTGATAATCAGTGTCTAGTTTGGACTCCAATGTTTGGTCATTTATGACCTTGATCTTGGTGATTAAAGATATCCTTTTGTCTTCAATACAAACTTGGCAATTGCTATCTTTTGCTCAGTGTGCACTTTATTAGTAACAGGAATTCTGATTGTTTTTTGATATCTGAGATAATTATCTTTATCATAGAATTTCCAGCATGTGGGCTGACAATGTGGATTGTCTTTTTAACAATATTTTGTACATGTTATATGTTTTATGTTTTCTAGTATTAAGGTGTCTTAATTAGGAAGTCTGTCATTGGTACAGATTTCAACTAATAAATTATTTGAATCAAACTGCTTGGTCTATGGTGCTTTTCTTCTTGATGAGTGTGATTTCAATATCTCAATTTAATTTATGCTAACCATTAAAAGCACAACCACACCTCACAGGTGAGTCAGTGTATTATTTACCTCCCTACAAACGGTGTTCCGTTTTTCCTTTTCTTAGAGTGGTTAGATATGTACAGATAATTATACCCCCCCCCCAAAAAAAAAAAAAAAAAAATATATATATATATATATATATATATATATATATATATATATTTTGCATCATTCTGGCCTTAGTAGCCTTTATACCATTTATGGACATTCCTTTTCTGAGGAATCTTTGAATTGTATCAATCCCGTTGTGATGTTGCTTTAAGCAATTTCTATGAAATATTTGTGAGATAATAATTAATTTAACATTAAGAAACAATCACGGTGAGCCCTGCCCATTACTCAATTGACTGCACATTGAAAAAGTTGAAATAGTTTATCTTCATCTTACCCTTTAGTCTGTTTATTACATTATATAGAATGTTTAGATTAAATTATTATTATTATTATTATTATTATACAGGATTTATATAGCGCCAACAGTTTACGCAGCACTTTACAACATTAGGGCAGACAGTACAATTACAATACAATTCAATACAGGAGGAATCAGAGGGCCCTGCTCGTTAGAGCTTACAATCTAGGAGGGAGGGTCAAGTTATACAAAAGGGTAATAGCTGTGGGGGATAAGCTAATAGAAAAAATAGTGCAGTTTTGTTAGATGGAGGCAGGATAGGCTTCTCTGAAGAGGAAAGTTTTCAGGGATTGCCTAAATGTGGATAAATTTGGAGACAGTCTGACAGATTGGGGTAGGGACTTCCAGAGGATGGGCGAGGCTCGGGAGAAGTCCTGGAGGTGGATATGTGAGGAGGTGATGAGGGAGCTAGAGAGCAGGAGGTCCTGGGAGGAACGGAGAGGGCGATTAGGTTGGTATTTTGAGAATAGGCTAGTGATGTAGCTGGGGGGGGCAGAGTTGTGGATGGCTTTGTAACTTATTGTTAGTATTTTTAATTTAATTCGTTGGGCGAGTGGCAGCCAATGGAGGGATTGGCAGAGGGGGGTAGCAGACACTGAGCGGTTTGTAAGGTGGATGAGTCTGGCAGCAGCATTCATGATGGACTGAAGGGGGGATAGTCTATTTAAAGGTAAGCCAATGAGGAGGGAGTTGCAGTAGTCGAGGCAAGAGATAACCAGGGAGTGAATCAGGAGCTTTGTGGTTTTGTTGGTTGTATGAGCCTATGCATCTAGGAGCAAACTTATTGTGTGGTGTTTGAGTGGAAGGCTGCCATCTAGTGGCTACCTTAGAATATGCAACTGTATAAATAGACGGCCACTCTAGAGCCCTCCCATCCTTGATAAAGACCATGTGATTGGTCAAAACATGTCGGCTACGACACCGCGACAGTGACGCCAACTACGTCACGGATGACGCACCTCATCACGTCAGCAGCAAGCGCACTGCACACCTTGAGGACAGCAGGAATCATTTTTTGAATAGGCAACCAGGATGGCCTAACCACATACAGACATTGTACATGTTGTAGTGCTTCACTGACACAGCAACTGGATCTACAGCGGCTATGCTCTCTGGACGACTGGGTGAGAAGTGAGCCTCAGCACTGACAAGATCCGAGCAGTGTGAGATCTCATACCAGGTTATCAGCAACGGAATCATCCGGGATGCCTAGGAATAAAGAGAGTCTTGTGTCTCTCTGTTGGGTGAGTGGCCTTGTGTCCTACTGATTACTTACTAGCTGCCAGCTGCTTTCAGTATTGATCTATGGCTACTACCCAAAACTCAGACTGTCTCACTGATTAATTATTGATCATACAGTTTGATCTGTGTCAACAGCGCTGGACTAAGGACTGTGTTAGGCTAATTCATGCCAATGTGTCTACAGTCTACTACAAACTGGTGCATTTCCCATGAATAGTACACGTTCAAACATACATCTCCTGGACTAATTTATTCAGTACCCAAGTCCTCACTGTACACATAACCCTTTCCTTAGTCTTTAGGGGGCAGTTGGCAGACAGTGTGGTAATATGTGCATATCCTGAAGGTGCTTGTTACCAGGATCTATGTGCCTACTACATCCCCACTCTCTGCCTTCCATGCAGGTATACTCTATATCTGTGCATATTATGTGTGCTTGCAGCCTGATCTGACGTAATGTACTTAATAGACAACATTGTCTCATTTTTAATTTTATTCAGGTGTTGATAATGGGACCCAGTCTCTGTAATTTGACATTTTTGTGCAATAAAGATTTTCCCTATTTAAGATGCTTGGTCTGCCCGTAACTCCCTTTTTCAGGAAAACTCTAACCCCTGTCCCCTATTCTTTGTATCAGATTTTGAGTCACAGAGACCGCACCTAACTGGTGAGTCAGTAATATTAGGGACACTGCATTCACATCTGCACTGACAATTACTTAAACAATTAGTGAGCAGATGGTTTCCTTTCTTTGTATACACCATAATATACTAGTTCTTAGTATTTCTTCTTGTTGGTTTCAGCATTAACGGTCTTTATGACTATTTTCACTTCTTGAATACTGCCCTCCTTGGATGTCATCCTTGTTTGGTCCTGGGCCATCCACACCACCTCAGATAGTGATATTTTTCCCATCATACTACAATATTCAGTTAATCCATGTGCATGCTCCTAAAGAGTGGATACATCCACGAAATACATAGAGCTACTATATGCCATGTTTTTGCTCCTTATATGTTTTATCTGACAATTTTTACTATACAGTATGTATTATGTGATATATGTTGTCTGTAATTATGTAGCAAACTGACTTCATTGTATGTACATCTATTTTATGAATTATATTGGATATTTTATGCATACTTACAATTACAATTAGGTATTATAAATTGATTTCCAATAAATTTGAATTTCTAATCCTGCGTGGTTCATCTAAAGTCCCAATTCCTTGTCTCCTTTTTCTCAAATGTCGTACCTTCAATAAATGTAACCGTATTGCTGCACTTAGAGGTACCTCTCTTCTCTTTTATACTCTGTAGCTGCTGCTGGATCTTGCTTCTAATCCCCTTGTGGAGGCTGCCATTTGTGGATGGATATTTTATTGATACACAACCTGTTCACATTAAAAGTAGAAAAGTGTGGCGCTAGTGAATGGTGAAACTCCTGTTGCTAAACAGGTAAAAATAGTTTTTGAGGAGGAGTGAAAACACTTTTAGTGTAAATTTGTGAAGTGAAAAGTAGTTATTTTATAAAGCATCCAAAAAAATTATAATAAAAATGAAAGTGAGAACTTGTATATGTAGAGAAGTAGGATACTCAGTGATAACCTATAGGTTGAATAGGAGACAGTCATGCATATGAAACCTTATTCCAGAGGAAAACAAAGCAAGTAAATATCAATGCAAGATATCTCGATAAGCTGAGTATGTTGTTTAACGAAACTAATATTCAATAGAAATGGGAGCCAAGAGGAAGGACATCGAAATCCCTTAGGGAGGACAAACATAAATGGAAACTCAAAAGTCTCTCAAATGACAAGATGGGACAGTCCCATTCAGTCCCACAAACAACAGGGTGCCAACCATCTTCTTAGGAGGTAGTTAAAGGTTGTTAAGAGGGGTCCTGATAAATACGCTGAATCTTGACTCATGTGGATGATTCCAACCAGGAGAAAGAAAAAGCAAAAGGATGCCCTTACCAGATCAGGTGGACTCACAGGCCGTGGCGGTGAGTCAAACGAGCATATACCGTCAGACGGTGTGAGGTGAAGGTTTGTGGGAAGACTTGTGGAACATCTTGTCAGCAGTCCTCAACTGAAGAACCAACTTGGAGCCCCAGGTCCCCAGGGTGCGGTTTCGATCGCCGAATGACCGTTTCCTCAGAGGTCCATCATATGTGCAAATAAGCAAGAAAGAGAAGAAAACCTCCACATAGTGTAAATCCTTGATTTGCAAAAAAGCATAAGAGCACTTTATTTGAGGAGTGTACTCCAAAAAGAATTTTTACAAATGGGGGCAGTAAAAACTCGGCTCAATATAAAAACCGGCATAAAAAGGTATAAAAACAGCGCAGTGGATAGTGGTGGGGTATAATCATAAGGACCCGACACGTTTCGCCTCCAAAGGCTTCTGCTGGGGTATGAGTAAGCCCCCCACACAACTGCGCTTTATATTACATTTTATAAAGCGCAGTTGTGTGGGGGGCTTACTCATACCCCAGCAGAAGCCTTTGGAGGCGAAACGCATCGGGTCCTTATGATTATACCCCACCACTATCCACTGCGCTGTTTTTATACCTTTTTATGCCGGTTTTTATATTGAGCCGAGTTTTTACTGCCCCCCGTTTGTAAAAATTCTTTTTGGAGTACACTCCTAAAATAAAGTGCTCTTATGCTCTTTTGCAAATCAAGGATTTACTCTATGTGGAGGTTTTCTTCTCTTTCTTGCTTATTTGCACATATGATGGACCGCTGAGGAAACGGTCATTCGGCGATCGAAACCACACCCTGGGGACCTCGGGCTCCAAGTTGGTTCTTCAGTTGAGGACTGCTGACAAGATGTTCCACAAGTCTTCCCACAAACCTTCACCTCACACCGTCTGACGGTATATGCTCGTTTGACTCACCGCCACGGCCTGTGAGTCCACCTGATCTGGTAAGGGCATCCTTTTGCTTTTTCTTTCTCCTGGTTGGAATCATCCACATGAGTCAAGATTCAGCGTATTTATCAGGACCCCTCTTAACAACCTTTAACTACCTCTTAAGAAGATGGTTGGCACCCTGTTGTTTGTGGGACTGAATGGGACTGTCCCATCTTGTCATTTGAGAGACTTTTGAGTTTCCATTTATGTTTGTCCTCCCTTAGGGATTTCGATGTCCTTCCTCTTGGCTCCCATTTCTATTGAATATTAGTTTCGTTAAACAACATACTCAGCTTATCGAGATATCTTGCATTGATATTTACTTGCTTTGTTTTCCTCTGGAATAAGGTTTCATATGCATGACTGTCTCCTATTCAACCTATAGGTTATCACTGAGTATCCTACTTCTCTACATATACAAGTTCTCACTTTCATTTTTATTATAATTTTTTTGGATGCTTTATAAAATAACTACTTTTCACTTCACAAATTTACACTGAAAGTGTTTTCACTCCTCCTCAAAAACTATTTTTACCTGTTTAGCAACAGGAGTTTCACCATTCACTAGCGCCACACTTTTCTACTTTTAATTTTCATTTGCAACGGTCATATTGCTGTGTCGGCTGCTTTATCCACATTTAGGCGCAATTTCTACACCTTTCTTTTATACGTAACCTGTTCACATTGCTATAATCTTTTTATATGGACTAAAAAACTGCAGGACTTATGAATAAATGGTTGTGAACCGAATCATTTGATTTTCCATTATTTATTATGGGGAAATTTGCTTTGATATACAAGTGCTTTGGATTACAAGCATATTTCTGGAACAAATTATGCTCACAATCCAAGGTTTTACTGTATATTACTTTTTTTTATTTTCAACTAATTGAACAAAAACTGATTGGCTTTTGAAATGGAAGCAGTGAGCTGGTTCCTCAAACATGCAACATGATAACAAATTGTGTGCATGAAAAAATCAAAGAAGTGATTTTACAGTTAAACAGACCACAATGGCAAAAATTATTCTGTAATTTCTTGTGCAAAAATGAGGTAATTTTTCTTTTGTTGTATTGTTAAAGCAGGGGAGGGTGGGGGAGAAAAGAAAGGAGGATGAGAAACAAAGGGAAAGAATAAAAGCACTTATTATGTATTTTATTTTTTTGTTAAATGTGACTATTACATCTTAAATAACTTCACAGAGTATAAAGATTCCAGACTACTAGGATTTATAAGCGTTACAGCAGAATTAAACCCTATAACAGTCAAATGACAGGGCTCTGTTTTTGCATATCATACCATCAGTGAATTGTTTGTATCAGTAGAATGATATACTAAATCAAGACAGCTCCTAAATGTACCCTCATCACCATTCAGAAATGTGAGTTACTTTATATTCAGAGCAGGCAGAGGACAATGGATCTACTCCCAGAATGATTTTAACACATACACAAAGTGAAACTTGAAAGCCTAAACCTGTGACACATGCCACATTTATCCAAATTATTTCAATGTGACGCCATTCCAGCTCTTGTCCTCCATTTGTTTTATTTGATTCCTGAAATGTCTAGTGATTACCGAATAATGATTCGCTTATAATTATAGGCAATACGATGATTGTTGGTGAATGATGACATAGCAACTACACTTCCAAAATTGTTAAACCGCTTACAGCTCAAACAAATATTGGTGGCATTGTGTCTCTGTCATGAACGTTAAAGCTATACTCTTTCATTTCAATATCTTTTTCAGCAGCCAAAGTATGTAAATACTCTTACAGGAATGGGTGTCACAGAGGTAATATCTGTGAAAGGTTGTAGAGACCATTCTTCTATTTTAAAGGATTTTGATCGTTTTCATTTATAATTAATGTTTTGAATTACACACTTTTAATGTTTCATAAGTGATTTTGTTATTATACAGGTATTTACACAATAAAAGCATTTAACATAGATCTAATCCATGAATGGTAAGCATTAATATTGCTAATGCACTGTATGCCAAACGCATTCCATGTATTTTTATACTAAAATATTGCTTTTAACTTTTTTCATATTTTTTGCATTTAGATTCTGCTGATCTCCTCCAGCCCCTTTCAGCCACTTATGGTCTGCATACACTCACTCCAGAATTGTCTGCACATCATTGCTCTGGAGTTTCTTCCAAATAGTGACATAGTGATGGACCATACTTGTGCAGAGTCAAAGTTGCTTGTAGTCTCCAACATTGGGGCGTGTGACAGTGCAGGAGTAGAACTGGAAGCCAAATAGTCAACCCATAAACAGAAGTGCCTGAACAAGGACCTTCATAGCAGGGACATCAAGTTTTTTTTAGTGAAAGTTAGAAATTCAAAGGATCAATAATTACATTTGAAATTAAATTAGAATGTTAGAATATATGATATTTTAATTATTGGATTTAGATCATCCTTAATTGGAGAAAAAAGTGCCAGTGGACTATAGGTCTTCTGATTAGGAAGCGCAGCAGCCGACGCTTGTCATGAGTAGTGATGGGCCGAACACCCCCCGGTTCGGTTTGCACCAGAACATGCAAACAGGCAAAAAATGTGTTCAAACACGCAAACACCGTTAAAGTCTATGGGACACAAACATGAAAAATCAAAAGTGCTAATTTTAAAGGCTTATATGCATGGTATTGTCTTAAAAAGTGTTTGGGGACCCAGATCCTGCCCCAGGGGACATGTATCAATGCAAAAAAAGTTTTAAAAACGGATGTTTTTTCAGGAGCAGTGATTTTAATAATGCTTAAAGTGAAACAATAAAAGTGTAATATTCCTTTAAATTTCGTACCTGGGGGGAGTCTATAGTATGCCTGTAAAGTGGCACATGTTTCCCGTGTTTACAACAGTCCAAGAGCAAAATGACATTTCTAAAAGAAAAAAAGTCATTTAAAAGTATAATGAATCGTTGATCCCGTCAATACACATAAAAGTTCATTGATAAAAACGACATGGGATTCCCCCACAGGGGAACTGCAAACCAAAATTAAAAAAAAAATGCATAGTGGTCCCCCCAAATTCCATACCAGGCCCTTCAGGTCTGGTATGGATATTAAGGAGAACCCCACACCAATTTTTTTTTTTCATTTTGGCGTGGGGTTTCCCTTAAAATCCATACCAGACCTGAAGGGTCTGGTATGGATTTTTAGGGGGACCCCACACCAAAATAAAAAAATTGGCGTGGGGTCCCCCCAAAAAGCCATACCAGACCCTTATCTGAGCACGCAACCTGGCAGGCCACAGGAAAAGAGGGGGGATGAGAGAGCGCCCCCCCTGAACCGTACCAGGCCACATGCCCTCAACATTGGGAAGGTTTTTTTAGATGTAGCCCTCAAAGCACCTTGTCTCCATGTTGTTGGGGAGAAGGGCCTCATCCCCACAACCCTTGCCTGGTGGTTGTGGGGGTCTGGGGGCGGGGGGCTTATCGGAATCTGGAAGCCCCCTTTAACAAGGGTACCCCCAGATTCTGCCCCCCATGTGAAATGGTAACAGGGTACAAATGTACCCCTACCATTTCACAAAAAATGTGTGAAAATGGTAAAAAAATACAATACACGTCTTGGGACAAGTCCTTTATTAAAAAAATTAAAAAATAAAACTGTCCCACGAAGTCTTCTTCTCGCACTCCGACGGTCCGAGAAAGAAAAAAAAGCCGCACATCGCCTATGATCTGCCTCCATGAGAGGCACCCGCCATAATGAATGGCCACTCTCAGGTGACAGCTCTTTTACAACTGAGGGCGGGGCCACACGATGACGTTGCCAGGTGACCCCGCCCTCCTCTGACGCATGGGGACATCCCTATGGCTTTGCCGTAGCGTCATAGAGGGGCGGGGCCACCCGGTCCTCCCCCCTCTGACACACGGGGACATCCCTATGGCTTCCCCGTAGTGTCAGAGGGGGGCGGAGCCACCCATGTACGTAACCGAGTGACCCCACCCCCCTCTGATGCTACAGAGAACATAGACTTTTAAAGGGTGTTCTGCGGCTTTTGAATTTGCCGCAAACACCCCAATTCGGTGAACAGGCAAACACACGATGTACGAGTCAAACTTAAGTTCGACTCGAACATCGGGACTATCCCTAGTCTTGAGGCTTATTTGGCATGATTGAAACCTTGGACAGACCTATCCAATAAATAGTGAGATAAATGACTACATGATATTAGTTTCATATTTGCTCAATTAAATAGCAATCTATAAAAACTAAACACCTGATGGCATTTTTTTAATGCTTGATCATCATAAATAAGAAACAAAATGAAGGTAAAACCACTATTCATTCTATTTAAAACACTATTTAGGCTACAGCATCTAGGTAATTGGAGTAATTGGAGTGTATTTGAAACACATGTGAAGCACCCTGTTTTGACACTTATCCATTGGAGGCCTAAAACAAATAATAATGTCTGCAGTCTTTCTTCCCAAGGGACCTGATTTGAACCATAGTACATTAAATCTGGGTGAATGGCTGCTTGGTTAGATATTCTTACATCTAAACAGAATTGTTATATGGGAACTCAAACCAAACAGTTAGACATGTTTATTTTGTTTCTTACATTTTTTTATCTTGCTTTAGGAACAATAGTAATTATACACCTGCCTAATGGTAGTAGTTTAAGCCATTTATGATCCAGATCAGCTTCTTAAAAAATGTTATCCTGCTTCGTTATGACTTTATAGTCGAGTTATTCACAAAGGTCAGTACCCGAGAATATGATTTTTTTTCCTGAAAATATTACAACATATTTGAAAAGGTCACATGAACAATAAGAAAGGCCTATAAATTGCTTCTCATTTCATGCAGAGCCAGAATAATTACTATATCAATATTCATTACACTGCAGGCATTCTACATGTAAAATTCTATGCTATATTTAGTATGTAAATTGTTTATTTTCTCATTGTTTTTAGCTGAATGGTCATCTTTTCTCAAACAGCAAACAAATTCACACCTATTACCATGATCAATATCACAACTAAATGTTGAACATTTTATGCTTTTTAATTGAACTACTATAAAATCAATACAGTGAAAATTATAATTAAAGAATAAATGTACTCAAAACTAGAAATATTTCTGCTTTAGATGGACAGAATTGTCCAGCTTTTTATATATTTTAAAGGCTCACGGAGGCTACAGTATGTATTCCTTTATAATTCCCAAACCAAATCCATTACTATCCTCCTTATCAATGTCAGTTTGTTACTTAATTCTGCAAATATCTCTTATAAATTTTGGGCTGCAAGGAGAAAATGTGATGTTTATTTTTAAACATGACCTGTTTTGAAGAAGCTGTGCTGAAATAAAGCAAACAGGCAAACAAAGAGCACAGACCTAACCACTAGTATTGTCTGCGGTCACCCTAAAACAAATCTTTCTTTCAGGAAAGCACATGCAGCACAAGTTGAAGCCCTGCAGTATGAAATTAAAGTGATTGTAAAGGCTGAAGTTTTTTTACCTTAATGCATTCCCTGCATTAAGGTAAAAACTTGTCTATTGTCAACTACCCACCCCTGGCCCACCCAAATAGTTATCCTGAGCCCAATATTGATCTACCACTGCACTCTCTCTTTCCTCACTGCACTCAGTGAGAGCAGCAGCAGCCTTTTACTCTGCTGCTGTCAATAAAATAAAATGTTGAGGGGGGGTGCCGAGCCACACTGTGTGAGAATAGACACACAGAGCGTGGCTTGGGATCAAGCCTGTGTGTGTGCCACCATAGGAAGTGACTTCCTATGATGGCACATGGAGAAGAGGAGGAGCCCAGAGCACTGGCAGAGGACACCAGAAAAGGAGGAGTGAGTTCTACTCTGTGCAAAACCATTGCAAAGAGCAGGTAAATCATTTTAAACATTTGGAAGTAGCCCATAAATAGATCCTTGCCCAGACAGTTGCTACTGAACTTAAACTTCTCAGGGACAAACATAATAATCTTCTCTCTGACAAATTCAAAGCTCAACTGGTCAGATATAGATGCATTTTCTTCAAACATTGCAGTAAACTAAGCAGACTCCGTGCAAGAGCCGTTAAAGCTTAACTCTGGGCACAAAAACTTTTCTTTTAAAATGTTCTTAAATAGATCCAGGGGATATAAATTCCCTTTGTGTGCATCAAATGATTTTTTCAAACACTTGTAAAAATAGTGACATCATCACCTCATAAACATAGCCTGTGCAGAGAGTAGAGCACTGGAAGGGTCCCAGCAGGCTCCACCCACTACAGGCTGCTGGTAGAAAACTACAGGAGGGGCCAGAGACAAGACCAGTCAATTTGTACAAGGAGGGAAAGCAGACCAGTCTTTATTTTAGGAAGTTCCTGCACAGGCAAAGTTTCACACTGACATACTACACAGATCTGTAAAAAAATAAACAAAGCACACCAAGATTCAGGCATGAATACACATGCCACTTGTAGTTATACAATATTTACTTATCCAGGATATTCAGCTTTAGGATGTTAGGTCCAAAACTTACGATCCCCAAAATAAGATATACCAAAGGCTCAATACACAAATCCCTTTCTGCACCTATTACAGTGTGCTTTACAATTTGCATCCCTCTAACCAATCCGCTATAAAACCCTACCAATTGGGGGATATTAGGATGTATCTAAAATACTCTAAAATGAAGTCTTTTCCACCAGCAGACAAGGACACTTCAGATACCCATAATCACAAAAGATAAGGTTGTATGCCATGAAGTCTGGTAAGGCATCTGGACCAGATAGTTTAACCCTCACTGACTACAAATCTTTCCAAAGGACTTATTTCAAAATTTTCAAAAACCTTCAACTGTTTACTTACCCCCTTCATGCATGCACTATAGCCAGCAACAGCACGGGCCTAAAATGCCGGGAGGGCATCCATGTACATCCTCCCATGCATGAGCTGCCTGTGCACCCTGATCTGTGATCAGCGAGTTAATGAGACTCGGCTGATCATAGATCGGAGTAAGGGGCCAATCCTGACACCTTACCATATGATCAGTTGTCAGCCAATGACAGCTGATCAGGTAATGTAAGAGCCAGTAATTGGCTAACAGCATGAGGAGAGAAAAAAACCTGATCACTGGCTTCTGTCAGAGGGACATCAGTACCGATCACGGAGAGCCATCGCCACCATCTCATCTGTGCCCACCAGTGCCACCTATCAATGCCCACCAGTGCCACCTATCAGTGCCTGATCAGTGCTGCCAAACAGTGCCAATCAGAGCCTCATCATCAGTGCTGCCTATCAGTGTCAACTACCAGTGCCTTTCAGTGTCACCTATCAGTGTGATTCAGTGCCACCCATCAGTGCCACCTATTAGTGCCACCTATCGGAAGGCGGTGGGCAGGGCAGGAAATTCCACCTATGATTGGCAGTCCATGGAGGGAGGAGCCTGTTGATGGCACCGAATAAGGGAGCACAGTAAGATCCCGGGTCTCCAACCCTGCGATCCCCCGCCGATGCAATAGCTGATGACTCAACACCCAGTCTGGCCTGCTGGATAATCAGTGTTGATCCCCTCCCTCCCTCCCCTGAGACCGGACTTAGGTGAGTGTGAAGGTGAGAGGCTGCTCTGGCGCGAGCGAGGAACAAACAGCTGAAGCTGGGACCGGAGGAAGTAAGCGGCGGACCCCGGCGGTGGAGTGGATAGATGGAGCAACTTCACTCCTCTCAGCTCCCTGCCGGAGATCCAGAGTTGAAGAAACAGGGAGCCGGACTCAGACGGAAGGAGCGGAGGACCACCAGCTCACCAGCACCAATCCTCTGGCCAAGCCGCTAAGCGACTTTCCTAAAGCACTGGCAGCTGAGTTTGCAGCGAGGAGGAGGGAAGGAAGAAAAGAGGAGGAAAGAAAGAAAAAAGAAAGGGAAAAAGAAAAGAAATCTGCCCTGAAAGGAAGAGACTGAACCTGACCCCCCCTTCAATATAAGATAAGTAAACTGCTGGATAGATGTGTCGGGGGTTTGTTTTCCATGACAGATATATGTAGAGCACTGTGAACTGTGTGGGAGTTGGAAGGGGTAAGAGGAGACTTTGCTGTCCTCTTCTCCCTGATTGCAGCCGTGGTATAGATACCGGTAATTAAAATGGAAATGAACTAACTAACATCCGTCCTTAGATAGGGAGTAGGCTGTAAGCTGAGAGCTGAAATAAACTTTTTAACTGTATAACACATATGCCTGAAAGAAAAAAGAAATACTACTGACTGCCGGTATATGAATAGTGTTGTGAGGTGTTATGTTCCCAGAAGATAACCAATAAGGAAACATTTAAATAAAACAGTAGTTCCCACTTGGGTAGAGGAAGATAACTAGAACGATATTGTAGTTTACAACACTCCATGACAAGTAATTAAAGGAGACTGATCTAGTGTGGTGAAAATAGATAGGGGGAACTTTCAGAAGCTAAAAACCCAAGTTGTACCAAGTGGTTTTCTTACTCCTTTTTTTTTTTGTTCTCTGTGGTTTCTCATGAGAGGCAAAAGTGGTAGAGGGCGAGGAGTAGCGGTAAATTCCCCACGCCCCAGTATAAGTCCCACTTCTGGTCCGATGCATAGATATGTAACCCAGGGAGGGGAGGAGGAAGGGGCCACCATGGCAGTGGAAAAACAACAAAGTACTAAAGGAAGACTGTTAGACACTAAGGAAAAAAAAGATAAAAAATTTCAGATAAAAACAATTATGGATAACAGTATAACTCCTGATAACAGACCAGAGCAAGAAGAAGAAATTGAGCCCCTCCCTAGAATAGCAGGCGACCAGAAAACTGCCCAGCTACTAACAATGATAGACATGGAAAGAATGTTTGCGGCTTTGGAAAATTCACTAAAATCAGAAATGACAAATCTCCATAAAGATATGGGACATATGCTCGCCAGAGTCGAGGAGGTGGAAAAAAAAGTGGACGCACACACAAAAAGAATAAAAGACTTAAAAAGAGAAATTCATAGTCTAAAACAAGAACAGCAGGAACAGGCGTATGGACTTGAGGACCAGGAACATAAGGAGAAGAGGAAAAATCTAAGAATCCGTGGACTCCCGGAATCTTCCCAAACAGAAAACTTAAGGGAGGTAATTGGGCAAGTTTTCAATCTGACAAGTACTAACGAAGCAATAAACAAATTAAAGATTGAAGGAGCTTATAGAACAAGAAGGCCGCTGGGTCTCCCGAGTGAGACCCCAAGAGACATCGTAGTTCGTTTTGATAACTTGGAGGGAAAGAATCAAGTTTGGAAAAACTTAAAGGGGAAACCACCAATTGTTTATGAGGGAAAGGAAATTCAGATTTATCAGGATCTATCCCAAGATACTTTGAGAAGAAGGAGGACACTAAAACCATTATTAAAAACATTGCAAGATAATGGTCTTCAATACAATTGGGGCTTCCCAGCATGTCTAACTGTAAAAAGAAACGGAAGAACTATAAAACTGAGATTTCCGGAAGAAATTCCGGAATTTTGCAAAACACTGGAAATTCCCCTACCAAAAAACCCGGAGGAAACAACTAAAAGGACTGACAGGCAAACAGGGGAAGAAGCACAATGGCAGTTAGTCTACAGAAAATAGACCGGAGGGAATTGGTGAGGGAGACAGGGGGCTGGGGGGGATTGGGTGGAGGGGTAAAATAAGAAAATAAAAGAAGAAGGTGGGGGGCGTGGCCAGGCGTGATACAGGGAGGACGTGTGAATGCTGTGCTCCGTCCAGGCATATTCCATCCATTGCCATCCCTGCCTTATTTCCCTTGGGAAAAAGCCCATTCATTGCTGGGAACGACCCCAACCTTCCCCGCTACAGATCCGGCTGGATCTTGCCTGAAAACCGGCTCATCTGAGCCTCCTTAGGCCTCCTGCCTGCCCTGGATTAGCAGACACCGCCGCCATATTGAGGCCTGCGGTCTGTCCGGAGCCTGACGCTCGCCTACACTGCGGACCGGGGGACGATCGGATCCTCCACCTGGGACCTTCCGACCGGGACATTCGAACCAACATCGAGGGGAGGCAGATACCGGCGGCGTGAAAGAGAGCCGAGCGGGACCCTCCCTCTCCATCCCGGATCCCTCCGCAGTCTGACGCCATTCCTGGGCCTATCCACCGGCCATCCTGGACTTTGTGAGTACCTGGGCTGTTGCCCGAGCCTTCTCCTGCTGCTGCTCTGCAGTGTCTGGCCCCAGAGTCCCCGTTTTTGAGCCTCTAGAGTCCCGGCCCGGGCCCGGGGGAGGACCCCCCGGCCGGCCTCAGCCTTCAGGACAGACCGCGGCTTCGGCCTAGTCCTGGAAGTCGGCGGCCATCTTGGTACTCCTAGTACCCCCACATCACATTCCCTGCAGTTTAATCACACATTGACTGCCTGTAGACACTATATACTGCCTTACACCTGCTAACCTTACAGCTGCCATCTCAACACCCCCTGATTCTGAATGTGACCACCTCCAGACTGGCGTGCAGGGAAGCAGACATGTAAAAGGAGTCCTTTGATCCCCGTCTCTTTAAGAGATGCTCCTACAAAGCTAATAGTTCCCTATTAATCGCAGGAGCAACATCATAACAAGACATCAGACCCTTCCTAACACTGCATGGGGAAGATTGGTTTTCAGAAGGCAATATACAGAGGTTTTATCCCACCGCCAACGTCGCAGACCCCTAACACCATGGAGCGCTTTTTATATAAACAGAGATCCCCGATCTCCAGTGAACAGCTGAGATCCTCGGACACTGCTGACCCACATTCTTTGCCGGAAGGCATGACCCAAGATGATAACAGATCTCAATCCTCCTTACACTCTCTTCCACCCGATCACCCCGTGGACGTAGTGACAGTAGCTGTCCTAGACACAAAGTTGAACTCATTACTACACGAACTAACCCGCAGCATCGCTAAAGAAGTGAGCAAAATAGCACATGAGTTGCGGGGTGAAATCGACCAATTAGGTGAATGCACCAACACATTGGAGAACAAATTTGATGAACTGACCCAATATGTACATGTTCTCGAAGAGGACAACTCCAACCTAAAACATACAGTCTCCCTACTTTAACTCCAACAGGAAGACCTGGAAAATCGTGAAAGACGCCAGAATCTGAGGATCAGGGGAATCCCTGAGACGGTGAATGACAAGGAAATACGTCCCTACCTTTTAGGCCTATTCATCACTTTAGCCCCACATATTCCGGACATAGACTGGCGTATGGACAGGGCGCATAGATCTCTGGCCCCAAAACCCCCTCCTACTGCCAACCCCAGAGATATTATTGTCAGTTTCCACTTCTACGAGAGCAAAGAAGCCCTTACACTTGCAACGCGTAACAAGTCACGGATTGACTATAAACAACACAAAATCCAGATATTCAACGATCTGTCTCCAATCACTTTGGCCAAAAGACGCAGTTTCCGTCCTGTCACTACCCACCTACATAACCATCAAGTTCCATACCGCTGGGGATTCCCCTTCCGTCTAACCGTTTCCAAAGATGGTGTTCAACATTCCCTGAGAGATCTTTTCGAAAGTGAAGCCTTTATCCGCAACCTAGGTCTTCCCCCACTGCCTGAGGAAGATTCTATACCCCAAGCTCCAAACCCCAAACCACTTACCACACCAGCAAAAATTTGGACCCCGGTTCAACGAAGATCCCAGAAGAACCTCTCTACCCCACAACGAGCCAATCGTCACAGATATCCAACCTGATGTGACTTATTATTTTTTATTTTCTTTTTTCTCAATATTTTTGCCCTTTCTTCCATGGCCGGAAAATACTTACCATGGATATCCTAGTGACCTCACAGTGATAGGGTCACTTTGTTGAGAGGTCACACCTCTTACTGATGTCTGTTGGATGCTTTCTTGGGGGGGGTCCCCCCCCTTTAACTTTTCTTTTTTTTTGCCTATATATACCCCTCTGTCACATACCAGCTTGTCTTAAGATTTATCTACATGTTTCATAGTGACATGCCAAACACCCCTGCTCCTCCTGTCTGTTTGTTCTTTTTTTGGTTTTACAAAAACAGAGATGAGGATCTACCCATCTCCCCCCCTCCTCTATTAATCCCTGCAGGCTAACATGCCCCCCCTCATGACCAAAGGCTTCTGCCTGGGCAGCCTGAAATTTTTTCTCAGGCTTTTCAAAAATTATTTTTTCTTTTTTCTTTTTTTAACATTTTTCGTCTTCCTATGCAATTTAGTTCCTAACTTTTTTGCCTCCTTTGGAGTTTTCATATGCAGGTTTTTTTTTCTTTTTTTCTCCGTTTGACCTATATATGTTTTTTCAATGTTGTACTTACATTATTATAACAATTGTAAGAAATGTTTGTTTTCAAATGTTCCTTTGTAAGGATGCTCAGATACATGCTCCCAGTCTTTATACTACATTAGCACTTTTTTGTTCAACCAAATATGGCCCTCAAAGTCTATTCCTGTAATGTTAAGGGATTAAATTCCATAGGCAAAAGGTGGCAGGCCTTAAAAGAATTTAAATCATCCAAAGCAGAGGTGATTATGGTTCAGGAAACCCATTTTAAGCCCAATGACTCCTTTAAGTTTGCTTCTAGACACTTTCCCATAGCATACACTGCCTCTGACCCCTCTGCAAAAGCGGGAGTGGCAATTCTTATTAAACGCACAAGCCCAATAAAAATACTTTCCTCCTACCTAGATCCTCACGGTAGGTTCATATTTCTGAAATGTAGTCACTTCTCTACGTCCTTTTCCTTGATTAACATTTATGCACCAAATGTAGGACAGATCGGTTTCCTTGAAAAAGTTTTTGAGAAACTACAACCCTTCTCCCAGCTGTTCATGACCATGGGAGGCGACTTCAATGTGTGCATGTCCCCGACCAGGGACAGGAAAACTCTATTCCAAACCACCTCACAATCTTCCTCTAAGAAATTATCAAATTCCTTTCGCAAACTAGTTAGATCCCATAATCTATTTGATTCTTGGAGGATAAAACACCCGACCCAAAAACACTATACATTTTATTCTCATCCCCACAAGTCTTATTCTAGACTAGATTACTTCCTTATTACAGGCCCCCTATTGCCCTATGTAGTATCTTCTGAAATAAATCCTATTACCTGGTCGGATCATGCACCTATTGAACTCGATGTATTATTGGCGAAGTCTTTTACTAAAACCTGCCACTGGCGCCTCAATGAATCCCTGCTTAAAAATCCCTTATCTCAAACTCAATTACAGCAGAAACTAACTGAGTTTTTCCAGCTCAATGATGGCTCTGTCCCGGAGATTTCCACCCTGTGGGAGGCCCATAAAGCCTTTTTTAGAGGTGAATGCATAGCTATAGGCTCACGCCTAAAGAAAGATTCTGTAAAACTTAAAAAGGATCTTATTACCCAACTACAAACAGCGGAAAGAATTCTGCTAGCCTCCCCCACGGTGGAAAAATTGAGAAATGTCATCTCAATCCGAGATCGGATTAAGTCTTTCGATATTAATCAAATTTCCAAATCCATGTTGTGGGCTAAGCAAAAATTTTACGACTATGCAAACAAACCACATAGGATGCTAGTGAACAAATTAAAACCCCGTCCCCTTCTATCTATACCCGACCACTTGATACAACCTGATGGCACTCCCACATTCTGTCCGAAAACTATGTCAAAGGTCTTTGGTGATTTTTATAAGCGACTTTATAACTGTTTAGGCCCTGATTCACACCCTCAATTCTCGCAACCAGAGTTTGATAAATTTATAAATTCCCTCCCACTACCAAAGATCTCTGCTGACCACATATCCTCCCTTAACACTCCGATTACTGGAGAGGAAATAGGAGAGGTGATTAAAAATCTTCCAACCCACAAATCTCCGGGCCCTGACGGTCTCCCTTACATCTACTATAAAACCTTTACACATATTTTAACCCCCTATCTACAATCCCTATTCTCCTCCTTTTTTAAGGGATCCATCCCACATTCACAATTCTTACATGCCAATATAACGGTAATTCCTAAACCAGGTAAGGACCCTGCACTACCCGACAACTACCGCCCAATTGCTTTATTAAACTCAGACTACAAAATTTTCACCAAGATATTAGCCAATAGATTATCCCCACTATTAACGTTCCTGATCCACAAAGACCAAGTAGGATTTGTCCCCTCGAGACATGCTGGCGATAACACAAGAAGAACCATAGATCTGATAGACCTAATAACTAGAACTAAACATCCCACCATAGTCTTGAGCTTAGATGCTCAAAAAGCTTTCGATCGATTAAGCTGGCCCTTCATGTTTGCAGTCTTAACCCGATTTGGATTCTCAGGCCCCTTTATACGAGCCCTACATACCCTATACTCCCTCCCTACATCTCAAGTCCAGCTGTCCTCCTATACCTCGCAACGATTTACTCTCAGTAATGGTACGAGACAAGGTTGCCCTTTGTCGCCCCTATTATTTATATTAAGCTAGAACCTTTAGCAGCAGCTATCAGATCCCATCCTAATATCAGAGGAATCCCACTACGACATCAGGACTACAAACTCTCTCTTTTCGCAGACGACATTCTGCTAACCATCACACACCCCGAAATTTCATTATCCTTCTTACACGAAACCCTCTCCACATTTGGGTCCCTATCAGGATTTTGTATTAATCAGACCAAAACAGAAGCTCTCCCCATCAATATACCCCCAGATATACTAAGCTTCTTACAAAACAGGTTTAAATACAGATGGTGCCAGACTTCACTAAAATATTTAGGAATTCATCTTACTCCTTCATACCACTCTCTTTATCAAGCCAATTTCCCCCCTATGTTCGCAGAAATTGCTAAACTCCTACAACATTGGTCCTCTATCCCAATTTCCCTTCTTGGTAGGATTAACGTTCTCAAAATGTTGATTTTTCCCAAATTACTGTACCTTTTTGAAACACTTCCGATCCCGGTCCCTATGTCGCAATTGAGAAATCTTCAGAGAAAGTGCCTTAACTTTGTTTGGAACAATGCATCCCACAGAATTGCTCAATCGGTAGTCCTGTCTCCTAGAGCTAGAGGAGGACTAGCCTCCCCCGATTTTATTAAATATTACTATGCCTCTCATCTTAGAGTATTGACAACATGGACCTCAAGGAAGGCTGCAAATAGATGGGCCGAAATTGAAATGGGGATTACTGCCCCTGTACATCCATGCTATCTACTATGGCCTTCCTCTCAGAAATTCATGTCCCAACTACGGTCTCTGTGTCTCTCCCCGATGCTTTTTACGCTATCAATCTGGAAAAGGTGCAGAGACAAATTTCATCTCTCCTTAGCTTGCTCCCCCCTCCAGAATTTCCTTTTTAACCCAGAAATCCCGGACGGATTATCATACTTGCGTACAATTTCGTGGACACACGCGGGGATGTTTCAGCTACGACATTTAGTTCACCCAGTAACACACAAACTTTTACCTTTCTCAGTCCCTAAAGAAAAACACGCCCTACCGAAATCTACAGAATACTTTTACCTACAAATTAAACATTTTTTCCAATCTTGCTTCCCTTCCTTATCCTTAGAAAATCCCACTGCTTTTGAATTATTATGTACAAATGGCCCCTACGAACCAAACTTAATCTCATCCATATATAAAATACTCCAGACAACACCCCCCTTAAATGACTCCATACATAGATACATGACTAAATGGTCCAAAATGCTAAACAGATCAATTTCATTAATAGACTGGGGTAAAATCTGGGAGTCTGTTTTTAAAGTTTCCAGGTGCGTGGCACAAAAGGAGACCGCTATTAAGATAATATTTCTTTGGTACAAAACTCCTGAGTTGCTACATGCCCAAAATGCGTCTCTTTCCAATTTGTGCTGGAGATATGGGCAGTCCGTAGGTACACACCTTCACATTTTCTGGGATTGTCATGTTCTAGGTACATATTGGATTGAGATACAAAATTTATTGCAATCACTTTTCGCCACGTCTATTCAATTAAAACCCATACATTTCCTGTTAGGTCTACCCTTCCCAGGCATCCCTAAATCACTACAGAGACTAGGGTCCTTTGTACTTTTGGCAGCAAAAAGAGCCATCCCTAGACTTTGGCTCTCTACCAACGCTCCCACTTTACACCACGTCCTTTCCATCGTTGCAGATATACGTAAAATGGAACATTTAACAGCAAAAATTGAAGGTAAAATTCCAAAATTCGAAAAAATTTGGAAACCTTGGGATGATTCAAAATTTTGTTCTGTACCTTCCATTTCTGCTCCTTTTTGATTCCAAATTACATGTCCTCTTGAGCATCCTTGTGTTTTGAACATGTTATTGAGATAACAACATAGATACTGTATGGAACTACTTCTTTCTTACTATATATGGCCCAATTCGGGAAGAAGCTGACTTCTATCTATACAGATATCCTCACCATGTTTCTTTCCTTTACAATGTTTGCACTACTTTTATTTTGATTGTTTCTATGCAAACTGTCATGACTTTTTGTTATGCTGATATATATTTGTTGAAAAACTTATTGAAAATAAAAAATTACAAAAAAAAAGAGAAGAAGGTGGCATGGGGGGGTGTAGGGAGGGAGCCCAGAGGAACCTGGCGCTCTTTGCCTATACCACCCTGTCCGTTGAGGAGAGAGTGGGCCAAGACGCCAAACAGAGCGCCACCTCAGGTAAAGGAGTAGGACTGGGAAACTTTAAAAATCATATGGTACCTACTCATGGCCTTTTGGTCAAATGTACTGGAGTTTGGGATTTCGGGGTGGGGGGAGGGTGGGCAAAGGGAAGGGAGTTGGGAAATTGAATGGAGGGAGGATAGGGGAGGGATTAAGATTGTCTCACCAGGAGGATTATGCGGCCGGACTGTTTTTGAGGTAGGAGGGGTTCGCCCGGGTGTCGGCCCCTCGGGTGGGGACCCCCTTCACGTCCCAGATTGGGGTCCGAGGGGGACCCTCCTTTGGGGGGGACGTGCAGGTAATCAGAGACGTAGATGGAAGAATTAAATAAAATAAGGGTTTTGACATATAATGTTCGGGGCTTGAACTCACCCCAAAAAAGGCGTGTAATTCTGAGGAAAGTGCAACGAATTAAAGCTAATATAGTCCTTCTACAGGAGACGCACATAACACAGGACTCAAATGTAAAAATATACTCAAAAATATTCCAACATGGTACTACGGTGATTCACCAATTAGAGGATCAAAAGGAGTCGCAATTGGAATCAGAAAAAACATTGGTTTTTGCATTGAAAAGATAAAAGCTGACCCAGAAGGACGTTTTCTTTTCCTGATAGGGACAATACAGAATACAAGATATACACTAGCAAACATTTACTGCCCTAACAAAAACCCCAAAAAATACCTACCGGAAAAGTTAATAGAATACTTGAATTTAAACAGGGCAAATTAATAGTTGCTGGGGACTTCAATTTTACCATAGATCCCAATTTAGACTCTACATCTACAGTACCAGATAGAGAAAGAAGTCAACTAAAGAGGATAAAAAAAAAAATTCAAGAATTACAACTAATAGAGGTTTGGTGGATACAGCACCCGGGAATAAAAGATTATACATTTTTTTCAACAGTTCATAAAATTTATACTAGATTGGACTATATCATGATTGAACATAGATTATTGGAGGAAGCATTTGAGTCAGTAATTGAAACATCAGCATTCTCAGACCATTCCCCAGTTTCTTTGCAGATAAAACTCCCGGGAGAGTCTTATGGAAGAGGTACATGGAGAATTAACGAAGAGCTATTAGAAGACAGAGAAATAGAAAAAACTATAACAGACAAGATCGAAAATTGCTTTCGGGAAAATGGCATCCCAGATTTGCCAAGAGCAAACCTATGGGAGGCGCATAAATCTGTAATTAGGGGAAAACTAATATCCATAGGAGCAAATAAGAAGAAGGAAAGACAAAAGAATATGCTGAAACTCCAAAACGAAATTTATGATCTGGAACAAAGACATAAAAAGGAAGCCCAAAAAGAAATATACCGGTCCCTGACTCAAAAAAGAGAACAATTAAAAGATTTGTTGGAAAAGGAAGACAGAAAGGAAATTAACAGAGTAGTAAGTGAGCGGTTTACGATGGGGAACAAGGCAGGAAAACATCTCGCAAACATCCTAAGAAGGAAGAAGACCTTAAACTAAAGGAGAAATAAAGAATAAAACTACGGATATAGCACAAGCTTTTGCACAATATTATAGATCCTTATATGCTATAAAAAAACAACAAACAGACCAACAAGTAGAGAAAAGAAAGAAGACGATTCAAACCTATTTAGAAAAAGCTAATCTACCAAAAATTGAACCCGAGACATTAATGGCCCTAGAAAGTGAGATAACACAAGAGGAGATCAAGATGGCATTAAAAGAAACCCCTAATGGTAAAAGTCCCGGGCCAGACGGATTTACGATCAGATACTATGAAAAATTCCAAGATCAACTGATCCCAAGGCTGTGTGAATATCTGAATAAGATAGGAGAAGAAGAAGATATCAGAAAAGAGTCACTGTTAGCATATATTGCTATAATACCTAAAGAAGGAAAGGATAAAACTAATTGCTCGAGTTATCGGCCGATAGCTCTACTGAATACGGATACGAAGATATATGCTAAAATACTGGCTACCAGAATAAAAAGACTGATGTCACTTTGGATAAACCCAGACCAGACTGGATTTGTCCCGAGGAGAGAAGGAAGGGACAACAGCATAAAAACAATCTTGATGCTGCGGGGAAAGAATGTCAGTATTTCCCCAGATCTACTCCTGTCAATCGATGCAGAAAAAGCATTTGACAGGGTAGACTGGGGATTTACGATGACTACGTTAAACATCTGGGTTTGGGGCCTAAAATAATGAAGTGGATCAATAATATTTATAATGGACCTTCGGCAAGAGTTAGGGTAAACGGAAAAATGTCGCCAGTGTTCGAAATGTTCAACGGAACACGGCAAGGATGTCTGCTCTCGCCTCTACTATACATATTGTCACTGGACCCTAAGAAACAACCAAAGGATTAAGGGAGTAAGAGTTGAAGAAAAAGAGCATAAAGTCGCTGAATACGCCGACGATATCCTACTATACGTGACTAAGCCCAGAGAGACCCTGCAAAATATTTTGATAGAAGTGGAAAAGTACGGCAAACTTTCAAATTTCAAAATAAACCCCATAAAAACAGAAATACTGAACCTCAGATTAGGAAAAAAAGAAATCCTGGCCCTTCAAACAGAATTCCCATTTACATGGGTAAAAAAGGAGCTACCCTATTTGGGGATTAAATTAACATCATCATTCGAGAAAATCTATCCTGCAAATTACATTCCATTATTAAACGAGATTAAGGAAGAAATAAAGAAGATAAATATACAATCAATATCTTGGATCGGAAGGGTGAAAACGCTCAAAATGGTAATTTTACCAAAAATATTATACAAATTCCAAATGCTACCAATAGGGATCCCACAAAGCTTTTTCAAAACTTTACAAAAAATATTGACCAAATTCATTTGGCAAAACAAAAAACCAAGAATAAAATTTGCACTAATCTCCAGGAAAAGACAGCACGGGGGTTTATCAGCACCTGATATTTTTAGATATTATAAAGCAGTAATTCTAGCACGAATGATGGAGTGGACAAAGGAAAACAAAGAAGAGGAATGGATAGAGATAGAAAACACTATAAGTAAAACCACGTTACACAAAAATATCTGGGTTTCAAATAAATATCACACATTAGATTCTAACACACATGATTTGACAAAAAATGTTTTTAGAATATGGGATGCACTACATCGGAAGCAGAAGTGGGAACACAATTCATCGTTAACTCCCCTTAGGGGAACACATTTTTTTACATCGGGTGAAGACATATTTCGAAGACTTGAAATAAAGAATCCACAAATAAAAGATGTTATTCGAAGAGGGAAGATAAAATCTGCACAAGAATTGGATATTAAATTGGGTGGGAAATTACGCAAATGGGAATATTTTCAGTTAAATCACCTAGTCACCACTTCACCGTACACGTTCAGAGATGGAGATGGATTAAACGGATTGGAAAAGCTCTGCATAACAGCAACGCCGCTGAAAGGTGGCATCTCGAAAGTTGACGAATTTTTGACGGATCTCGAAGGACAAAAAAGGCCCCCTTCATCGAAAAGTGGGAAAAAGGAATGAAACAAAAAATCTTTACCACCGCTTCAGGCTATTCAGGCTCAAGTCTCCTGTCCTCCACTGTGTGAAAAGGTTAGATCTCCAGGTGCTGGCGATTGCTGATGCAATCTGTGTATGTGCAGGAAACGATCTGGACAGCCGCACTCAGGAATACAAATGGAATCTTCTTTATTCAAAAATGTGGCATAAAAATAAGTACATGACACCGCTGGAGCAATACAGATTTAGCCGCTAACGCGTTTCACGCTCTCACAGAGCGCTTACTCATAGCTGGGAAAAAGAAATGGGAATAAAGCTAGAAGAGCAGCAAATTGAAAAAATGATTGCAGGAGGGTATAATCAAGCATGGGACATGAGCACCATGGAGATGAACTATAAGTTCATGGTCAGGTGGCATATGACCCCGGAGAGACTCCAGAAGATTAACCAAGATGAATCGCCATTGTGTTGGAGAAAATGTGGACAAAAAGCTACAATGATCCACATTTGGTGGGACTGCCCAAAAATTAGTGTATTCTGGCAAGAAGTAATTATGAGTATAAAGGAAATAATGGGCGAGAAGATAGAAAACAACAAACTGACCTGTCTGTTTCATAACGCTAACTCTCCTAAAAAGCAATATATGAAAAAAGTAACGTCAAAACTATTAAACGCAGCAAAGGGTCTGATCCCAAAAAATTGGCTAAAGAGTGAAAACCCAGATTTGAGAGAATGGTTCAAACAAGTGGATCACTACCGTAAAATGGAATTACTCAGCTGTAAAAATAAAGAGCAACTAGACAAATGTGACTCAGTCTGGAATGGGTGGGAAAGATATAAAACCCCGGACAGTTATTGGCAGAAAAAGCTCGAAGACATACGATCTTAAGACGAAGGATCATCGAGGAGAGTAGGGGTAAATTCAAAGGTGAGACAAGAGGGGGAGGGAGGGGTAGGATTAGGAAGGGAGGTTGGTGGGTGGGCGAGGCAGATGGGGAAAAAAAAAAAAGGTTTTCCATAGTTTTTGTATAATTAAAGGAAGGGACGCTTTTGTTTGTTTTGTTTTTTTCTTATTTTTTGTTTGCAATAAAGCCACAATGATGTGAACTTAGGAAGAGACAAGGTTTGAAAGTTAAGTTGTAAAAAGTCTCTCGAAGATAAACACTCAAGTGGAAAAAAAAAGAAAAAAAAAAGAAAAAAAAAATGAGTGCCACCTATCAGTGCCCATCAGTGCCACCTTATCAGTGCCCATCAGTGCAGCATATCAGTGCCCATCAGTGCAGCCTCATCAGCGCACATCAATGAAGGAGAAAAATTATCTGTTTGCAAAATTTTGAAAACAAACTATGAAAACTGTTTTTTTTTTTTCAAAATTTTTCGTATTTTTTTGTTCGTTTAGCAAAAAATAAAAACCCCAGTAGTGATTAAATAACACCAAAAGAGAGTTCTATTTGTGTGAAAAAATTTATAAAAATCGAATATGGGTACAGTGTAGAATGATCGCGCAATTGTCATTTAAAGTGCGACAATGTTGAAAGCTGAAAATTGGCCTGGGCAGGAAGGGGGTTTAAGTGCCCAGCAAGTGGTTAAAGGTACACACTTTCCAAAAGACACTCTTGCACTTAACTCTGTAATTTCTAAAGCGGGAAAGGACCTCACTGAATGTGGCAATTGCCATCTAATTGCCCTCACTCACCTTAACCTAAAAATATTTACTAAAATATTAGCAAATCACCCAACACCCATACATACTGGTGAAGCAAGATTCAGAGAGGCTTAAGGCAACAATCTTAACAATCAATTTTTTATTCACTCAGCAGAGACTCAAAAAGAATTTTATGGGGTCCCTTGGTAATTCATACACAAGGCTTTACTTCACATAGCACAGTACTTGTATGTACTGTAAAATACATAAAAGGAGCAAAAAGGATGTGTCGTGCAAAATGGGTGAAGGTTTGTAATCAGACAATTTATTACCTGCAGCACTAATAATGTAGTAATTGTAATTGAGTACACAGCATGTTTCATTCAATAGGTAGGGTGTACTATCAGACCCCTTCATATTCCCATTGGCGAACATTCTTGCGATGGAACTAGTCTAAATGTCAAACAGTTATCAAATGCTTCCAATCACTTGGAAGATGCTGTATAGACAGATTATCTTATTTTCTTTTTTTTACACCCCAAAATGATTCTCCCCATGCTCATACCTCAGCTTCATAAATTTAGTTTACTATCCACTCAGTTTTTTTACCATAAATTTGAAGCTTTCATTTCTCTCCTAGACGCCATAATTCTGTGACTCCAGGCGAATTTCCCTTTCAAGTGGTCATCTTCTCAAATACAATACTAACTGTAAGTACTAACATTCTCACCAAAATCAACGTATTGTATTGTTCAAGCTTAGCTTTAAACAAAAGAAAAACTGTCTACCTAGCACCAGATTGTATTCGACTGGTTTGGATATAATAATATACTAAACATGAATATTCATGAATATACAGTACTTCCAAAACTTACCTATCCCTATCAGACACTTCCTTTTAGCTTTACCATTACATTTTATCTTTATGTTTGGGCTTTCACAAGTTCCTATGGTCCCAAATAATATCAAGACTCAACTTTTCCATTCCTAGTAGATGTAAGCAAGTATCCAAATTCAAACTCATAATAGTCAATATTACAAAACCACTTATTTACCAAGGCTTTTAGAGAACAACCTAAAACAATTATTACACCTAGAACAGCAATTCACGTTTTTGCCAATTTGAGGTTTACATTGGTTGTTGACTAATTACCAGTATGTCTCAAAAACCACACTCGAATTGGCCCAACCTGTGGAGTAGCCTAAAAATCCTTCATGTCCACAAAACTCTCTTTAGTACACTCTCCATTAACTCTGATACAGGAGTGCCCTCTATTTGATGTATTTTGGCAAATCAGAGAGATAATCTTTTATTATTCCTATGTCATATAAAACCCATCTATATCAGAAGGTACAGATATTCATTATTGATTCACTTACTGAATGTTGCAAAAGCCTGCATTCCCACATTATAGAAGCAACCTTCCCCACCCACACTGAAATATTGGTTCTCAATGAGGCTATGCATGTGGAGGTTCTCATAGTGTAACTTTACAACTGAAAGGAAACATTTTAAAACACTTGGTTTTACTGGATTAATTTTCAGTACACTAACAGCCACATCATGATGGATGTCAAGTCAATTGCTCAAACTCATACTGTCCAAAACTGAGCTCAAATTTCCTCCCCAACATGACCCTTCCCCTGACTTCTCCTTAAGATTGATGGCACAGCTATCAGTCATTCTCCACAAGCCAGAGTAATAGGTTTAATCCTGGACTTTGAGCTCTGCTTTTGGCCCCACATGCAATCACTGTCCAAATTTACTACCGCAAGCTCCTCAACATCTCCAAAACAGGCCTCTTCTTAACCAATGAAACCACAACACTTCTAAATTCATTCCCTGGTTATCTCTCACCTCGATTATTGCAACTCCCTCCTTATTCATTTACCTTTACATAGGCTATCCCCCTCCAGTCCATCCTGAATGCTGCTGCCAAACTCGTCCACCCTACCAACCATTCAATAATAGTTACCCCTCTCTGCTGATCTCTCCATTTGCTTTCCCTCACCCAACAAATAAAATGCAAAATACTAACAACTAACAAATCCCTCCACAACTTGGCCTCCAGCTACTTCACTAGGGATGAGCCCAATGTTCGACTCGAACATCGGGTGTTTGCCCTCTCGCCAACCAGCGAACAATATGCTGTGTTCACGGCAAATTCAAAATCTGCCGCAACACTGTTAAAGTCTATGAGACACTAACATGAAAAATCAAGTGCTAGTTTTAAAGACTTATTTGAAAGTTATTGTCATAAAAAGTGTTTGGGGACCCAGGTCCTACCCCAGGGGACATGCATCAATTCAAATTTTTTTTAAAAAAACTGACGTTTTTTCGGAAGCAGTGATTTTTTTAAATACTTAAAGTGAAACAATAAAAATGAAATATTCCTTTAAATATTGTGCCTGGGGGGGGGGGTGTCTATAGTATGCCTGTAAAGTGGCACATTTTCCCATGTTTAGAACAGTACTACAGCAAAATTATATTTCTAAAGGAAAAAATGTCATTTAAAACTGAACGCGGCTGTAATAAATTTTCGGGTCTTGGGAATATAGATAATTGAAAAAAAGGGCATGGGATCCCCCCTCCATTACCAGGCCCTTTGGGTCTGATATGAATATTAAGGGGAACCCTGAATTAAAATAAAATAAAATTGCGTGGGGGTCCCCCTAAAATACATACCAGGCCCTTCGGGTCTGATATGAATTTTAAGGGGAACCCTGTGCCAAAATTAAAAAAAAAAGGCCTAGGGGTCCCCCCAAAATCCATACCAGACTCTTATCAAAGCACGCAACCTGGCAGGCCTTAGGAAAAGAGGGGGGACAAGAGAGCACCCCCCTCCTGAACTGTACCAGGCAACCTGCCCTCAACATGGGGAGGGTGTTTTGGGGTCTGACCCCAAAGCACCTTGTCCCCATGTTGATGGGGACAAGGGCCTCATCCCCACAAATATTGCCCAGTGATTGTGGGGGTCTACGGGCAGGGAGCTTATTGGAATCTCAAAGCACCCTTTAACAAGGGGACCCCCAGATCCTGGCCTTCCCCTGTGTGAATTGGTAATGGGGTACAAATGTACCCTTTACCATTTCACAAAAAAAGTGTCAAAATGATAAAAAAGACAAGACACGGCTTGGAACAAGTCCTTTATTAAACAATAAAAAAATAAAAATGTCCCAAGAAGTAATTTCACACCGCCCGAAGGACCGAAAAAAAAGCTGCGACTGACCCGCCTCCATGGGAGGCTCCTGCCGTCTGACGCATCTTCGCTTTGACAGCTCTTATATAACTGAGGGCGCGGCCACCCGGTGATGTAACCAGGTGAACCCGCCCCCCTCTGATGGCATGGGGACTTCCCAATGGCTACCCCATAGCATCAAAGGGGGGTGGGGCCACTCGGTTACAGAAACGGGTGACCTCGCCTCCCTCTGACACCATGGGAAAGCCATGGGGAAATGTGTTGTAACTGTCTGCCTTCATTTTATAATAATAATAATAATAATAATAATAATAATAATAATAATAATGGTAATAATGGTAATAATAATAATAATAAAAGAAAATCAATAGCAGAGGTTGAAAAAGGACAGATCTATACAATGAGTAGAAGAAAGAAGATCCTTGCAATACAGGTCCTCAGTTTCAAATGTATCTTCAACAAACCCTAAGCACAATGGTGACATCACACAATCTAATTCCCAATTTGAATGTGACTGGCAATCAGGGGCAAATCACTTGCAAAGGAAGTACACTGCTATGTTTCTGGAGGAATTTAAGATTAAAGGTACATTTTTCTCAATACTGCTCAGATATAGTTAACATTTCCATATGTTCCCTATACCATTGGGAAAGTTGTTTTTTTTGGGTTCAGAATCACTTTAACTTTATAATGACCATGCATGGGAGTTAAACTTGTAAGCTCTGTTCAGAATAGCCTTACTTTAGGGCCACAAGGGGATTGATTTACTAAAACTGTGAGTGTAAAATCTGGTGCAGCTGTGCATGGTAGCCAATCTGATTCTAAATTCAGCTTGTTCAATTAGGCAATTGACAAAAAAAAAAAATGGAAGTTAATTGTTTTCTATGCAGAGATGCACCATGTTTTGCACTCTCCAGCTTTAGGAAATCAACCCCATAGTAAATCAGGTTGGTTCCTAGAAAAAAAAAGAAAGAGATAATCAGTGAATGAGGCTGCCCATTAGAGTTTTGGATAAAGTAGGTTAGATTTAAAACATTTGTCAGATTATATTTTGCTGTCTGTTTCCTGTTGAAGAGATTTAATTTCACTTTCTAAAAAAAACCTCTACAAAGTGAGGTGAATTCCTATCTTAGGAATATGTGAGGTAAGCCCGCACAGTGGATATGGGTACTACTGTGATAAAGAGCTGCTGCCTCTACAGATACAATTCCACCTAGGTGGGATGTACTAGAGTGTGTATAGATTTCCTCTCTTATACAGTTGTTATAGGAAGAGGTGTGACCTTTGAAGATTTACTTTCACCTATTCATGTGGCAACTCTAAAATGTTGTACTTCCCATCACTTGTCACAGTTACAATATTTACAAGGAGGAGTAGAGAGTGTGACTCAGTTCAGTGAGGACAAAGCACTGTTTACTTGAAATCTCTGCTGCCATATTATGTAGCCATTTGTAATTCACTTTGTAAGGAGACAATTTACTTAACTTAGTGTATGAGGTGAAATTGGGCAGCCTTCAATCAACCAATAATGGTCAAAACAGAAATCCTGTTTTTAAATGCTCCTTTCCACAAGTTTAGCTATTCTTTGCAAAGTTTATTTTCACTTCCCTTCACCTCATTTACTAATATACGTGAAAAATCACTTTACAAAGTAAAAGTTCACTTTTAAATGATTCGTTTAGTAAATCAATTTACAGTCCATGGAAAACTAATTGCAATCCATTTAGATTTTTTTTGGTTAACACTAATGCGGTGTTGGACTTTGTTCAGACATTCCAACAACAAAAGCCTAGGATTTTTTCCGACGGATGTTGGCTCAAACTTGTCTTGCATACACACGGTCACACAAAGTTGTCGGAAAATCCGATCATTCTGAACGCGGTGACGTAAAACATGTACGTCGGGACTATAAACGGGGCAGTGGCCAATAGCTTTCATCTCTTTATTTATTCTGAGCATGCGTGGCACTTTGTCCATCGGATTTGTGTACACACGATCAGAATTTCCAATGGATTTTGTTGTCGGAAAATTTTATATCCTGCTCTCAAACTTTGTGTGTCGGAAAATCCGATGGAAAATGTGTGATGGAGCCTACACACAGTCGGAATTTCCGACAACAGGGTCCTATCACACATTTTCCGTCGGAAAATCCGACCGTGTGTACGGGGCATAAGACTTCCCCTGCTCCTCCTCCCTGGGACAGTAGGGGCAGCACTGGCCCTAACCACAGATAGGATTGCCCCAAGGCGAAGACACAGAGATGGAAGAGTTTCATGATAGTTTCTACTTGACAAGAGTCAATTTGACTAAGAAAGCGGCAGAAATTGAACCAAGAGTAGACAGGAAAGCAATACAACCACCTACAACTGACCACTGAGGAACTGATACCAGTTAAAACCAGTAAAGTGACTACTGGATAAATGGTCAGAGGTGTCCTCATGGGAAGACCATACCCTGGGCTGTAGCAATAGAAATGAACAATAGATACCCTCAGGACAGAACTTTGATCTGGGATCGATATCAAAGCATATCTTTACTCATCTACCAAGAAGACAAAAGATTAGGTGATGCAACAAGTGGTGATCAAAGAGAGGCTTCAATCATCTGAATGAAAGAGAAATTACATTTTGTGTGGACTATAGGCTTCAGAATTCTGTTAACATGAGGGACACCTATCCCCTTCCACAGACTGAGAAATGATTTCCTGACCAATGACAGCCAAAATTTTTCTTAACACTCAATCTTGACAGCGGGATTTGGCAGATTCCTGTCAACAAGGTAAGCAGACATTACTCCCATGGGATTGTGCCAGTTCAAAAGAATGTGCCCACTAAATCCCAGATGATGATAAAACAATGCTTTTGGGCTATGAACTTGAAATTATGTCACAACTGTGTAACATCTTGTACACTTAGATAATATGTTGGCCCAGCTGCACCAGTATGGGCTGAATTTAAGAGGCTCTAGTTCCTAGGACTGGACTTCTTCAAACAAGATGTACTCCCTAATCCCTAGAAAGTAAAGGTCATACATGAATGGAGATCCCCGATGATCATGATCTAAGTCAAATCATTTTTTGGGTTGGAAGGTTATTATCGGGTTTTCTTCAAGCACTACACCTATCACTGTACCCCAAATTAAGAGCTGCTTGATGGGGCCAAAAGAGGGGCCACATGAGAGTGCAATTAGGATTAGCACAACAGGAGGCATTTGGCTTCTTGAAACAACATCTGATGTCAGTTCCTGTGTTGTCCTTTGCTGACATCCACCTTTTTTTCTGACTAAGAACTGGAGTCAGTGCTAATGCCATAGGGACCATACTTTCACAAAGCAGCCAGGAGAGTATAATCATCTATGCTAGATGAAGCCTACATGTGACTGAGAGGAACCCTTCAAACTACAGATCCTTCAAGCTTGAGCTGTTGACCTTTGTGTGGGCAGTCACTGAATGCTGAGTACTTGACAGAAGCCAAGTTCAAACTCTCTTAGCATAGCAATCCATTGATGCATATACAAACAGTTAAACTTGTCACTCTTATACAATGGGAAAGACACATATTTGAGAGACAGAAGGAGCTGCACACCCCGAAGATAGTTTATCTAAAACAGTTTGTTCCCCAGTGGGGCTTTAAAACAGCAATGTACAACATTTTTATTTGTACATACTGTATTCAATTAAACGATTTCATTGGACATTTTGTTAAATAAATTGTTTCTCTAATACCAACCAAAATAATCTTTTTGATGTTACATAGTTACATAGTTACATAGTAGGTGAGGTTGAAAAAAAAACACACGTCCATCAAGTCCAACCTATGTGTGTGATTATGTGTCAGTATTACATTACATATCCCTGTATGTTGCGGTCATTCAGGTGATTATCTAATAGTTTCTTGATAGCTTCAAGAAACTATTAGATAATCACCTGAATGACCGCAACATACAGGGATATGTAATGTAATACTGACACATAATCACACACATAGGTTGGACTTGATGGACGTGTGTTTTTTTTTCAACCTCACCTACTATGTAACTATGTAACTATGTAACATCAAAAAGATTATTTTGGTTGGTATTAGAGAAACAATTTATTTAACAAAATGTCCAATGAAATCGTTTAATTGAATACAGTATGTACAAATAAAAATTCTAGTCCAATCACGATTCATATTCCATAATACAGTAAAAAACACATTTGGTACGTCATTACATTACATAGTGTTGTATAGTATGCAAGCCCTGATGCGTTTCGACCTAGATGCAGTCTCTTGAGGGGGCACATTGAGATCTAGAAAATATATATGATACATGTATTCAGAATTTATAAAATTTACCGTCATTCATCACATTGAATAGATCATGGTAGTGGATTTTACCGTTAAAAGATAGAAATGAGAATTCCATATTCCAAGATGGTTAGAGCTATTGGAGAATCAGAAAGGTGCGCAGGCCACCCCCACCTCCCCGGGAATGAAGAGCCAACCCCAAGGGGCTTGCAAGGAGCCACACTAATGCATGCCCCCCTGGGGGTCGAAGGAGTAAACACCTGCAAAAAACACCCATTAATAGCCATTAGTTAATTAGTAAATAGGTAATTAAACCATAATTGTAAATATTTCTAGTTGTATATATTGAGACTGACGGAAAGTAAAAGAGTCAATATATAAATATTACAAAGTATGAATGAATAGTCAAAATACAATGGTATTTTGTAAAAATATTATGGGAATATAAGATGTGAAAAAATGATAGTGGTTCATGAGTGATGGTGTTCAATAGTACTATAAATAATTAATTAGATGAGGTGCTGCGAAGTATAAATGTCAAGAAACGTGCACTGTGTATGAAATAATGAAGTGACTAAAGAAGTGCATCATGTGATGGGAGGTATGATGTCTGCCAATCAACGCTGGCAGAACGTGAAAAAATGACAACAAAAAAAAATGTAAAACGAAAACAAAAAGTGAGAAAAACAACCAAATGTGAAAGTGTATAAAGTGATGATGTGATGTGCTGGGTAAAATGGTGTGGTTCCAATAAAAATGTAGTTTACCTTATACAGAGTAGTAATTCGTATGGGCTGTAGGTTGTATTAGGCTTGTGAACGATGTTGAAGATCTAGCTGCGATTCTACAGGAAAAAATAGGGACTCAGATGCCAAAGGAAGGTGGATGCAATACCGTCCATCCTGGCCTGCATAGAATTATTGTTTGGTTCTTGAACGTCCAGTACTTTTGTATGTTCTGAAGTGAGGCTAATTGCACAATTGACTTGTCATTGTGTTCTTGTCCCTTCGTTACTGATTTTCAGGTCGCTCTTCACAGCCTTGCTGTTCTTCAGTGCGTTCTGTTACTTCGTTCTGACCAGCCGACCGTTTTCTAGCCATGTTGCCTGTACGTACTCATCGTAGAGTTCGTGCTGTGTGGGGGCTTGGTGTCGGGGTCCTTACTTTGACACAAGCCCAGTCCATCCAGCGTGACCAATTCACGCTTTGTCACATGCCTTTGCTCCGTGAGATCCGTGAGAATAATCCTGACGATTTCAGGAACTTTCTCAGGATTACGGACCCCGTTTTTCACCGCTTGTTGGCTTTGCTGTCCCCTTATATCAGCAGGCAGGATACCTGAATGAGGCAAGCCATCACTCCGGAGCAGAGGCTAGTCGCCACCCTGCGGTACTTGGTGATGGGGAGAAGCCTGCAAGACCTCAAGTTCTCGACAGGCATCTCCCCCCAGGCTATGGGGATCATTATCCCAGAGACCTGTTCTGCCATCCAGGTCCTGCAGAAGGAGTATATTAAGGTAAGTTTTATCCTTTAACATCACATTTTATTGTATTTAATGTTTGTTAATATATTGTATTTCTTTCCTCATTCCCTAATTACCATGATTGTAATATGCTGTGAATGTCCCCTTTGTCCTCATGCATGCTGGATTTTTTTTTGTCTTTCATACATATTTGCCTTCACTTACCTCCCAAGCATGCTCTCCTGGGCCTATATCCACCTTGTCTAGTCACTTAACAATGTATTTTGTCAGCTCCATAGTAGTGCTTTACCCTAAATACCCCCTAAAATGTGTAAAATTGTGATGTGTGCTTTAAATTCAGGCAGAGTGCCAGAGGTTTTTTTTGGGGGGTCCAAAATCATTCGGAACCCTCCCTCCCCCCAACTGCTAACTCAGCTGATACCAATCCTCTATCTGCTGACTTTGCCAAACCCATACACATTATACCCACCTCTTTTGTGGCCAGATTTATGGATGAATTCACCAAAGCATGTAGTGCAAGGGCCTGCCTGAATACTTTCAAATGGTACTGTTTAAATTTTTTGGATTCTATTATTATCTTGATAGGTAATAGCAGAATGTAAAAATGTGCTAAAATGTGTACAGTGTGTATTTATATATTTCTATTATGACACTACTTACCTGTCCAGTGGGCTGCCAATAGTTTAAGTAAGGAGGGGCTGGCCAAAGTAATACACATTATTTGGGCATTCATCTCTCAATGAAGTGGAGAGGGTTACCTGTCCAAAAAATCCCCCCTAACATTTTTAAAATGGCCCATGAGAGGGTGGGGGAAATAAATCTTAAACTGATGTTGGCCAAGAATGTTTGTGTCTAATCTTTCAATGTTTATGTGCAAAATTATTAATTTATTTTTCTTGTTTGACTCCACAGTTTCCTTCCAACCCACAGTAATGGCAGACTGTGGCCTCCCTCTTTGCCCAGCAGTGGGACTTTCCTAACTGCATCGGGGCAATTGATGGGAAAAACGTCCACATCGTCCCACCACCCAACTCGGGGTCATACTATTACAACTACAAGGGGTTCAATAGTATTGTAATGTTGGCAGTGGTGTCAGCTACTTACGAGTTCCTGTATGTGGACGTGGGGAAGAATGGGCGGATGTTAGATGGTGAAGTCATCGCCCACACGGAGTTCTACAGGCATCTCCAGAACGGCAGCTTGGGCTTGCCACCTCCAGAAGACAATGCGGAAGGACTCCCATTCGTCTTTGTTGCTGATGAAGCGTTTGCGCTGGGGGACCATCTTATGCGGCCATTCCCTATGAGGACTCTCACCCCGGACCACAGAGTTTTTAATTACTGGCTGGCCAGAGCCAGAAGAGTGGTGGAGAACACGTTTGGAATAATGGCCAGCCGGTTCCGCCTATTTCTTACTCCGATACACATGGCAGAATATAAACTCAATCACATCATCCTGGCTTGCTGTGTTCTCCACATTTTTTAAGGAGAAATTCTTGGAACTATGCTGGCTCAGTTGGTCCTGAGGCCAGAATTGATATAATATTAATGAACCAACCCTGACGACACTTGAAGCTGGCCGTCCAGGCTTGCCCCCCCAGAGCGCCCGTGAGGTCCGTATAAGAAACATGGAATACTTTGCGGGTAGGGGGGCCATCCATATGCCAGACAATGTCTGAGACATTTTTCAAAAAAAAATATATTTTTAACTGAACAAATATTTACTTTGATTTACTGCTTGGCTTTCTTTTAGCTGACCATGACTGAAATTTGGGGAGTCCTGAAAATGGTGTGATTGTGAAAAATTAGAAAGCACTGTGGGTGTTATTTACTAAAGGAAAATACACTTTGCACTACAAGTGCACTTGAGACTGCACTGAAACTGCACTTGTAGTGCAAAGTGGATTTGCCTTTAGTAAATAACCCCCTTTGTCACTGAAAACACCAACTTTACTACAAAAAATGCTTTTGAGCATTAAAATAAAAAGCCACACATTGTTGATTGTCAATCTTTTTAATCAAAGCACAATCACATGTGCATTTATAAAAGGTTTTTAGAACAAACCAACATGTTTGTTGTATAACAATTTTTTAGGTCACATTAAAAGTAGAAATTGCCTTTTAAGGTAAAACAGGCATGTTTAAAACCATAAAAAAATACACAACTCTGGAACTTACAAAGTTCAACTTTTATAGAAGGCAATATCAGACATGAGTATTTATAAGCTGTGTTTGATATTGCGTTCAGCAGATGGGGTGAAGTCACCCCTGGAAAAGCCAAATTTTGAAGATGCACACAAATTGCCGAATGTCAACATGTGCTAGCTGCCATCATGGGGGATTAAGGGACGTGTTTTGTGGGTGCAACCCCTTCCTCTCAGCTACTTTATTGATGAGGAAGGGGTTGCACCCCAGATACGCGTACATTGATCTCCCGTGCTGGCAGATAGCACATGTTGACACACTGTGTGCATCTTCAAAATTTGGCTTTTCTAGAATATATTAAAAGATTGTCAGAAAAAAACTAGAATAAAGCAGAAATAAGTTATGTATTTCTAGGGGTTTTAAATTCTCCCTGAAACATCAATGATGTTCTTCATTTTGTTTTGAGCATCATTGATGTTTTGCTTGATGTTTTCCAAGTCCCTATTACACCCCATTATCTCCCCGATCAGGATCTGGGCACTTTCACTGGTGAAATGACCTTCTACCACAACATCATGATCACCTAAAATATAAAAAAAAAACACACCATGTATTATAAATATGCCGGCATCCAACTCTTACCTGAGCCTGTGGTCGCAGGCACTCACCTGTTGTGGTGACTATTTCCGCAATGTCTCCCTCCTCCTCCTCTGTTTGGGGGATTTCCCCTTCTTCATGAGGTGGGGGGTCCGTTGTCTCCTCTGATGAGTGGTGTCCTCCGAGTCTTTTCTCCCCGATGTTAAAAAAAATAGGTATACTTAGCACACAGATATTTGATGGCAGATATAGGAATATGAAACATTGCTTGGAAGAGGGGTACAATTGTCTCTTTTGGCAGAGTTGCAAGATGAAGAAATATTTTTTTCCTTTGTCAAGCTTGAATACTTACCTGTTTTGTACAAGCTTCACAGATGGAGTCACCCCTATAGTATACACAGGTGCCTATAGTATACACTGGAGCACCTGTGTGGGCACCCTAATAAAAAGGATGTTCTTGTGTCCCACACTAGTGCTCCTGTGTCCAGATGTGTAAACAGCTGCTGAGTGTCCTCTCCTTATACAGAATCTAGTTAGCATTTCATTCTAGTTACCAATCCATCTAGACAACAAAATTATTTTAAGAGACGTAGGCCATAAAAAATGTATTGAACTGCATCTGGACAAAACATGGTGTTTTATTGGCCAAACGAACAATGTTTCCTACGAACGAATAATGTGTCCATGAACATGAAAGTTGACATTTTAAACTTTACAACAGTAAAGAAAAGCACATGGAGAAGCACAAAAGTAATAAAAATAAAGAATAGGAACACAGCACAACCACTTACTTTTTTGCAGCACTCTCCTGATCCTTCTATACTGATTGTGCTCCCTGATTTTGAGGTCCGACCACCACTTCCTCAGTTGATCCTTGGATCGACGTACCCCAAAATTATGGTGCAGACTCTTCACAACTTTTGCCATGGTCTTGGCCTTTCTGACATTGGGGTTGAGGTAAGGTCCATACTTCCCGTCATAGTCGGCCCTTTTCAATATGTCCACCATCTCCACCATCTCAACAAAGGACATATTTGATGCCTTAAATCATCTCCTCCGGGATCGTGACGTTTCTGACCCCGGCCTTTCCTCCTCCTCCTCGTTGCTGCTATTAACACGCACCTCGGTCTCCGCCATGTGCTCTTCCCCACTGCGCCGAACGAGAGGGGGCGGGGAATAGACTAGAAAGAATGTCAGGGGCGGGCAGAGTTTCACGCATTGCAGTGTATATAAAGCGTAACACGCGTGCTTCGTACGTACGATCTGTGAGCGGAGGAAGGAGTATAGGAAGCGCCGATCATGATAACGAAGGTAACATTTAAACTTGGGCCTATACTGCTTATAGATTGAGGCCTATATTGGGACAAGATTAGGAGACTTTAGCCTGACATTAGGGTTTGTCTTGTGTATTGCAGATAAAATGGATGGCTTCAATGACCACAACTTCCTTCCCCTGTTCATAGACAAATACAGGGAGCTGCCCTGTCTGTGGCAGGTCAAACACCCGCATTATAATCATAAACAAAAGAGGCAGGCAGCGCTGGAGAAACTGCTGGAGTTGGTGAAGCCGGTTTTCCCCACGGCAACCATCCCCTATTTAAAAAGTGAAAATTGGTGGCCTGAGGAGCACATATCTTAGGGAGCGCAAGAAGGTGCAGGATTCCCAGAGATCTGGAGCTGCAGCAGATGACGTTTATGTCCCCAGGCTGTGGTACTATGAGAGACTGCAATTTCTGACAGATCAGAATGAAGTCAGGGAATCCCTCTCAACCTTTCCTTCCACTCTTCCTTCCACCCTATCTTCCACCCCAGCTGAGGCTTCCGATGTCCAACCTGGGACTTCCAGCCAGGAAGAAGTGGAGGAGCCCAGCTTGAGTTAGGTATAGCATTGTTCTACATATTTCTGGTCAATAAATAAATGATGCTTACTAGATGTTATTATTGATCACGAATTGCTGATTTAATAAAGTGTTTTACATATCAATAGACAGTAGTGGGCAAAAATGATTGGGTCAAGAATGAAAAATGCTGGACTCAGAATGATAGTCTGTTATATTTGTTAACATTCAATTTGTAACAGTCCTGAGATGAAAATTGTGTGTGATTGATGAAGAAAAAACTAAAACTATGTTCCTTTTTCATACACAGCAAGACCTCAGCCAGGAGGAGGCTGTGGAATGTGGCACACAGGAGGAGGCTGTAGAATGTGGCAGCCAGGAGGAGGCGGGGGTTAGTGGCAGCCAGGAGGAGGCAGGGGTTAGTGGCAGCCAGGAGGTGGCCGGGGTAAGTGGCAGCCAGGAGGAGGCCGGGCCCAGTAAGAGCCTGACAGAATCCCAGGTTCCTCTCCTCGGCCATTCCAAACAAAAGACCCAGGAAGGGGAGTAACGTGGAGGATTCAGCACTCAGGCTGATTCAGGAGGCTTCTGCGTCCCTCAGAGCCACCCCCACTTTTGAAGAGGCCTTTGCCTGCATGGCTGTCACCAAACTGCAGGACATGCAGGAGGGCCAACGGCTCATGTGTGAGGACATCCTTTATAAAACATTAACTAACGGGGTGAGGGGTGAAATCACACCCAATACCCACCTGTGTGTGTTGCATCCTCCTCCTCCTCCTCCTCCTGCCACAACTCCACCACCACAGACACAGCATGGAAGGAAGAGTGGAAGGAAGACAAGAAAGTGATGGCCCTGGGTTCAGTCTGGTCTGACAAAAGATGCAGGCTCTTATATGACCACAGCCTGGGAACATACATGTCATCTGCTGCTGTTCATGATCTCTTGGACTTCTGGCCCAGATTGTACTCCCTTAGATAAGGACTCCTCAGGCCACCAATTTTGCCTGGAAATAATTGATGTGTGCCCTGGGGGCCAAAGGCTTCGCCAATTTCTGCTGTTTCTCCAGCATTGCCTCCCTTTTTCTTTGGTTAGGACCCCTTAATACATTTTGGGTTTGTTTTATTATACTCACCTATGTGTGTTTTCCTTCAATAAGGACAGTTTGTTTGTGAGGAGGCAGGTACATTTCCAAAATACAATGTGAAATTAACAAGAGACACCAACACCAAGCAACCTCCTTGAGATTAAATAATACAAGATAATAATGGTGTTGTGGTAAATTGACACACAAAACACACCCAAAACTATTCTGGAGTAAAAATATATATATATATACAAAAAATAACAGGAGATCAGGATTTCAAAAAATAAAAACAAAAAAAAATCTAAAAACATCGAAAAAATTTTTTTTTTTCGGGAGATGTGACAAATAAAAATATTATATTCATGAAATCACGATAAATAATAAAGAAAGAAGTTTGTTAGAAGTCTGTGTGAATATGAGCAGCAAAACAACTTCATTCTTCTAGCATTATAAAGAAGAAGAGAGTGCGCTGCATTAAACAATTTAAAACATTGCAGCGTGATGAAAGTGCTATATCCATTACGAACCCTTATGCCCTGTACACACAATAGGATTTTCTGATGGAAAATGTGTGATAGGACCTTGATGTCGGAAATTCTGACCGTGTGTGGCCTTCATCACACATTTTCCATAGGAATTTCCGACACACAAAGTTTGAGAGCTTGCTATAAAATTTTCCAACAACAAAATCCGTTGTCGGAAATTCCGATCGTGTGTACACAAATCCGACACACAAAGTGCCACGCATGCTCAAAATAAATTAAGAAATGAAAGCTATTGGCTACTGCCCCGTTTATAGTCCAGACGTACGTGTTTTACATCACCACGTTCAGAACGATCGGATTTTCCAACAACTTTGTGTGACCGTGTGTATGCAAAACAAGTTCGAGCCAACATCCGTCGAAAAAAATCCATGGATTTTGTTGTCGGAATGTCCGATCAATGTCTGACCGCGTGTACAGGGCATAATTTTACCAGACCGAACAGTTCCGTATCGGAATTTATTCTGAGCATGCGTGGCACTTTGTGCTTCAGAATTGTCCACACATGGTCGGAATTGACGCAAACGGATTTTGTTGTCGGAAAATTTTATAGCCTACTCTCAAACTTTGTGTGTCGGAAATTCCGATGAAAAAAGTCTGATGGAGCCCACACACGGTCGGAATTTCCGACAAGCTCCGGTCGCACTGATACTGTATATATTGCATTAAAACATGTGGTGATGCACTGATATATACTGCAGGAAATATGCCCTAGCAAATTAAACAACTGACACTAAAGTAAAAATAAATGGTCACACTACACTTATGCCCTGTACACACGGTCGGATTTTCCGACGGAAAATCCGACCGTGTGTACAGGGCATAAGTGTAGTGTGACCATTAATTTTTACTTTAGTGTCAGTTGTTTAATTTGTTAGGGCATATTTCCTGCAGTATATATCAGTGCATCACCACATGTTTTAATGCAATATATACAGTATCAGTGCATTACTGCATGTTTAACACAGTACACATCAGTGCGTTACTGCACGTTTAATGCAGCATATATCAGTGTTATTGCACGTTTAACGCACTATATTTAAGTGCATTACTGCGCGTTTAACACAGTATATATCAATGCTTTACTGCACATTTAATGCAGTATATATCAGTGCATTACTGCACATTTAACACAGTATATATCAGTGCATTACTGCATGTTTGATGCAGTATATTTTAGTGTGTTAGTGAATGTTTAATGCAGCATATTTCATTGCGTTAGTGCACGTTTACCACATTATATTGCAGTGCTTTCGTGCAGTTTTATTGCAGTATATTATAGTGTGTCAGTGGAGTGTGTCTGTGTAGTGAGTACTCAAGTTAAAGTGCACCAAACACCACTTCCCAATGATTAAAGTGCATCCACGTACACATTTCCACATCTTTATTACTATTTGGTAATAAGTGCCCCCCATCATTTCTGGAAGGCCAATAAGGAAGGAGAGGCAGATGTTCCCATGGCACTGTGAGGGAGCCAGCAGCGTATGTGTCCACAGGCAAAGGTGGACATGGTCCATCCTCCGGAAGGGCATCATTTCCTCTGTTTAGTGATGGTGCCCATGCCATCCACCCACAGAATGCAGAGGAGGAGGTGGACTGGCTTACCAAACCATCATCCTCCTCCTCATTCTCTGTCACCCAAGCAGAGACTAGTGTGCAGTCCACTGCAGCTGCCAGAGTGGCTTATTGTCACGGACTAATACTCACCGAGACCGAGATGCCGAGAGCGGCTCGCCCTTACGACCACGTGCACCCAGACCCCCGAAGTGGGTACAGAGAGCTGGGGGCATGCGGAGGCGCGGGCTTCCGGTAAGCAGGAGATCCGTAGGTAGGAAACTGGTGCACTGGAATCCGTATGAGGGGCCAAAGGTCAGGACCGAGTATCAGGCAGAGGCAAGTCCGTATAATAAGCAGGGATCAGATGGGTATCAGGCAATCAGACAATGGTAAGTCCGTTTAACAGGCATAGGTCAGGGTATCAGGCAATCAAGCAGAGGCAAAGTCCGTTTATGCAGGCAGAGGTCAGGGTATCTGGCAATCAGGCAGAGGCAAAGTCCATTATGCAGGCAGAGGTCAGGGTATCTGGCAATCAGGCAGAGGCAAAGTCCGTTATGCAGGCAGAGGTCAGGGTATCTGGCAATCAGGCAGAGGCAAAGTCCATTATACAGGCAGAGGTCAGGGTATCAGGCAATCAAGCAGAGTAAAGGTTAAACAAGCCAAGGGTTCGGTACACAGAGCAGACAGGTTTCACAGGACAACTAGGCATAGGGGATCAGGGAGAGCTGACGATGAACCAGCAACCCGACTGGGCGCTGGAGCCATCAGAAATAGTCTCCCCCCGGCGAGTGCGTCAGCGTGACGCGCTACCGGGTACCTGCACGGGCGACGGCGCGCACACGGGGACCGCCGTGCACCCGCACGCGCCGCACCATCAGGCCGTGGACGGGTGTGCGGCGAAGCGCCAGTCCTCCGCGCATACGCACCGGAGCCCGGCGAGCGGAGATGCTCCCAGTCTCCTGACAGTGCCCCCCTCCTAAGGGCGGACACTGGACACCCAGGCTATCCATCAATTCTGGGTGATCTTGGTGGAAGGTTTGGATTAACCGTGGAGCATGCAGGTTCCTAGCGGGTTCCCAAGAATTATCTTCAGGTGGGTAACCCTTCCACTGGATCAGATACTGTAGCTGCCTGCCCTTCTTTCTGCAGCTCAGGATGGACTCCACCTCGAACTCATTTTCGCCATCTACACTAGCACCACAGGCTTCAACAATGATACGTGGAAGACAGGATGAATCCGATATGTCTTGGGTAGTGCTAGCTCAACAGCCACAGGGTTAATGATTCTCTTGACTTGAAAAGGACCAATGAACTTGGGTCCAAGTTTTCGAGATGGCAACGGTAATTTAAGGTTAGTGGTGGATAGCCAGACCTCTTCTCCTAAGTCAAACTTTGGGTTCGCCTTTCTGCCCCGATCGTACTGTTTCTTGTAGTCTTCTTGCGCCTTGTGTAACATATCTTGGATTTTCTGAAAGTTGGATTGCAACGAGGTTATCCTGTCCTGGACTGCAGGGACTGTCATTTCGGGAACGTCGTTAGAAAAGAACGTGGGATGGAACCCACAATTTGCCCAGAAAGGTGTTTGGTTGGTAGAGGCATGAATCGAATTATTATACGCAAATTCAGCATAGGGGAGAAGACTCGCCCAATCATCCTGGTAACCTAAGCAAAAGCAACGGAGGTATTGCTCCAACGTTTGGTTTGTCCTCTCCGTTTGGCCATTGCTTTGGGGGTGATAAGCTGAAGAGAGACAGACTTTGATGCCCAGGGACTTGCAGAGTTCCCTCCAGAATTTGGACGTAAATTGCACGCCCCTATCCGACACAATGCTCCTTGGTACACCATGGAACCTAACAACCTCTTTCAGGAAGACATTGGCTGTGTCTACGGCAGAGGGAGTGCCCATCATAGGTAAAAAATGGGCCATCTTGGAGAGACGGTCGATAACGACAAGAATGGTAGAAACATTTTCTGAGGTTGGTAGATCAACAATAAAATCCATGGACACATCAGCCCATGGCCGTTCCGGGATGGGCAATGGTTTGAGCAAGCCCCAGGACTTAGTGTTTTGGCCCTTGTTCCGCTGGCACAGAGAGCAGGACGTCACATACTCCTTACAGTCCCGTCTCCATCCAGGCCACCAGAAGGAGCGAGAAAGTAGCTCATACGTCTTCTTAATCCCGAAGTGTGCTGCCATCTTATGGTCGTGACACACCTTAAGGGTTAAGGACCGTGTCACTTGCGGTACGAATATTTTTCCTTGAATACAAAAAAGATCCTTATATTTCCTCAAGGAGTGTACTACTGGTTCAGTACACGAGCTAGATGAGGATCTAATGGATGACATTAAGTCCGCCTGAGTTAATCCAAAGAAGTTTTGTGGAGAGAGGATCGTGCTTGGTGCTGATGTTTGAGAGTCCGCGGAGAACATCCGAGAGAGTGCGTCGGCCTTTCCATTCTTTGCTCCAGGTCTGTAGGCTATATAAAAGTTGAAACGGGAAAAGAAGAGGGCCCAACGGCTTGGCGGGGTTTTAGTCGTCTTGCTGTTCAGAGGTACTCTAGATTTTTGTGATCCGTAAAGATCATGACCGGGTGTACTGCACCTTCCAGCAAATACCTCCACTCCTCTAAAGCGAACTTTATGGCCAGCAGCTCCCTGTTACCCACATCATAGTTGAGTTCTGGTGGACTGAGTTTCCTTTAAGCGAAGGCTACAGGATGTAGAATGGCCTTAGGTCCCTGTCTCTGGGAGAGAATTGCTCCAGTTGCGATCTCTGATGCGTCTACCTCTAGTACGAAAGGTTGAGTCGGGTCAGGATGACAAAGAATCGGGGCGGAACTGAACAACTTCTTCAATTTTAGAAAAGTCTCTTGAGCGGCTGGGGACCACTGGAAAGAACTGTGCTGACGAGTTAGTTGGGTGATAGGTGCCACAATAGCAGAGAATCCAACAATAAATTTTCGATAGAAGTTAGCGAACCCTATAAACCTCTGTACCCCTTTCTTGGTAGATGGAGCCGGCCACTCCTGAATTGCCTGAATCTTCTGTGGGTCCATTGCGACCCCATTGGTTGAAAGTATAAACGCCAGAAATTGTATGGTCGATTTTTCAAATTCACATTTTTCAGCTTTCAGGTATAGCTTGTGCTGTCGAAGTATGGTAAGAACCTTCTTTACATGTCTCTTGTGTATCTCCAGAGTGGGGGAAAAGATAAGAATATCATCCAGGTATACCACAAGGAAATCATCCAGGTATTCTCGGAATATGTCATTCACCAGGTGTTGAAAGGTGGCCGGAGCATTACAGAGTCCGAATGGCATTAATAAGTACTCGAAATGCCCGAATCTGGACCTAAAAGCCGTCTTCCACTCGTCCCCAGCCCTGATCCTGATGAGATTGTAGGCCCTCCGGAGGTCGAGTTTAGAGAACACTTTAGCTGATCGGAACCGTTGAAATAGCTCGGGAATGAGTGGTAGAGGATACCGGTTCTTAATAGTGATATTGTTGAGCTGCCGATAATCTACACAGGGTCTCAAGGTACCATCCTTCTTCCCAACGAAAAAGATACCAGCTCCGGCAGGTGAGGATGAGGGACGGATGAAGCCTTTCTTGAGATTTTCGTCAATATATTGTTTAAGAGCTTCTAGCTTGGTTTCTGAGAGAGGGAATATCCGGCTGAACGGGATCCGTCGGCCAGATGTACCTGTAAACCTTGATCTTTGGTTTGCAGAAGGATATTCAGACTGTGCGTCAAGGCAGAATCTATGAAGCAACTGCATGCTCCGGAATCAATGATGGCCTGCAAGCGGGTCTCCCCTCCCGGAAGCTGTAGGAAGATAAACAACATCACATAAGTCTTTGGGATACTATTGTTTGGATAGTTCAACACATTTGGCTGAGGGGACTTACTGGGCCTGATCGGACAGCTGCGCAGGAAATGTCCGGCTCCTCCGCAGTAGAGACACAGGTTGGACTGTCGTCTGCGTTGCTTCTCTTCAGAGGTTAGCAGGCCCTGAACCAGGCCGAGCTGCATCGGTTCGACATCAGGGACCAGTGTAGCAGCAGCCGTAGTTGAGGTCAGGGTCTGCGCTGAGTGGGGTCTTGTTAACGCCCAGGTGGGGCGTGGGCCTTGAAAGTGCTCTGAGCGTCACTCCTGCAGTCGCCTATCCAGTTTTGTGGCCGCTTGGATGAGTTCTTCCAAGGAAGCAGGGGTTTCCATCCTAGCTAATTCGTCCTTGAGTAACTCGGACAAGCCTTGGCGGTACTCATAGCGTAGGGCCGGCTCGTTCCAATTTGTATCGGCCGCCCATTTACGGAATTCCACCGTGTAGTCCTCAATAGGTCTTCTTCCTTGGGACAGATGGTGCAGGATGGCCTCAGCTGTAGCCATACGCTGCGGGTCGTCATAGAGCTGGGACATACTCTCAAAGAAGGCCTCGATTGTATTCAGAACAGGACTGCTCTGTTCCATCAAGCCGTGGGCCCAAGCTTGGGGTTCTTCAGACAGTATAGAAATCGCAAATCCCACTTTAACGATTTCTGAAGAAAAGGTTCTCGGCTGGAGGGCGAAGTAGAGGGAGCATGCATTTTTGAAGGCCCTAAACTTCTTATGGTCCCCTGAGAACCGTTGTGGTGTGGGGACCCTGGGTTCCGGAAGTGCCATGACGACGGTGGGGTTGGCGGAAGCCTGAGGAAGTGAACCCCCACTGCTGGGTGCGGGAGCTGCGGCTGCAAAGGGCAGTGACCCTGTGATCTGCTGAAGGCGGTTATCAATTTGGGTATAACCTTCCTGTAACTTCTGTACTGAGTCGGCAAGATTAGATACCTGTTGACACAGGATCTCCAGAGGAGAGCTCGCTCTGTCGGCCTCGGACATCTGGCTGGTTCGTACTGTCACGGACTAATACTCACCGAGGCTGAGATGCCGAGAGCGGCTCGCCCTTACGACCACGCGCACCCAGACCCCCGAAGTGGTTACAGAGAGCTGGGGGCACGCGGAGGCACGGGCTTCCGGTAAGCAGGAGATCCGTAGGTAGGAAACTGGTGCACTGGAATCCGTATGAGGGGCCAAAGGTCAGGACCGAGTATCAGGCAGAGGCAAGTCCGTATAATAAGCAGGGATCAGATGGGTATCAGGCAATCAGACAATGGTAAGTCTGTTTAACAGGCAGAGGTCAGGGTATCAGGCAATCAAGCAGAGGCAAAGTCCGTTTATGCAGGCAGAGGTCAGGGTATCTGGCAATCAGGCAGAGGCAAAGTCTGTTATGCAGGCAGAGGTCAGGGTATCTGGCAATCAGGCAGAGGCAAAGTCCGTTATACAGGCAGAGGTCAGGGTATCAGGCAATCAAGCAGAGTAAAGGTTAAACAAGCCAAGGGTTCGGTACACAGAGCAGACAGGTTTCACAGGACAACTAGGCACAGGGGATCAGGGAGAGCTGACGACGAACCAGCAACACGACTGGGCGCTGGAGCCATCAGAAATAGTCTCCCCCGGCGAGCGCGTCAGCATGACGCGCTACCGGGTACCTGCACGGGCGACGGCGCGCACACGGGGACCGCCATGCACCCGCACGCGCTGCACCATCAGGCCGCGGACGGGTGTGCGGCGAAGTGCCAGTCCGCCGCGTATACGCACCGGAGCCGGCGAGCGGAGACGCTCCCAGTCTCCTGACACTTGTTCTGCTTCCTTCTCCACAGCTACTCCTGCCATAGAGTTATTTGCACACAGCATCAGTCACTTGCTCCTTGATGATGCACAGCCATTACTTCAGATTTTGTTTCTGAGGTTGAGGAAGGTAGGAACATGAGCCTAAAGAGAGGGGAGAACACTGGTAGACAACAAATTGGCAGTCATGTTCCCCCAGCTGCAGCGTATTGCCAAGTTCTCTCCAGTGATAATGAGGATAGAGGAAATGATGATGATGATGTCACTGACGTGACTTGGGTGCCAGATAGAGCAGAGGAGGAAAGTGAGGGTGAGGCACAACCCCAAAGAGGCAGCCAACGTGGAACAGTAGAAAGCAGCCACCCTATTCCACCAGATTGTGGCGCTGTTATCTCCCGGCCCACTTCTCACAGCTCAGCTGTTTGGGCCTTTTTTAGCACATGTGCAGCCGATGTTGCAATTTGTAAACTTTGCCTCAAGCATATCAAGCATGGCAAAAACACCAGCCATTTGGGTACCACATGCTTGGCAAGGCATTTAACCTCCCACCACTCAGCCCTTTGGCAAGAGCACCTGAACTGTACCAGGCCACATGCCCTCAACATGGGGAGGATGTTTTGGGGTCCAAAACATCTTGTCCTCGTGTTGATGGGGTCAAGGGCCTCATCCCCACAACCCTTGCCTGGTGGATTGGCAGGGGGCTTATTGGAATCTGGAAGCCCCCTTTAACAAGTGGACCCCCAAATCCCGCCCCCATATGTGAATGAGTATGGGGTATATTGTACCCCTACACATTCACCAAAAAAATTGTCAAAAATAGTAAAAATGATGGGAGACACTATGAGACAAGTCCTTTATTAAAAAATAAAAAAATAAAAATGTACCGCAATATAAATCTATCTTCGATGACAGTGCCTGCCAGCCTGAAAAAAGAAAAAAAAACTGCAACAACTCTGCCCCAATGGGAGGCTCCCACTGACTGACACTTCTTCCCAATGACAGCTGTTATATAGCTGAGGGGGGGGGGCCACGCGCTGACATAAACAGGTGACCCTGCCTTCCTCTGACACCACGTGGAATCAGAGGGGGTGGGGTCACCCATTTACATCACCAGGTGGCCCCACCCTCAACTATATAACAGCTGTCATTGGGAAGAAGTGTCAGTCAGTGGGAGCCTGCAGCCTGCCAGGTTGCGTGCTCAGATAAGGGTCTGGTATGGATTTTGGGGGGACCCCTACTCCATTTTTTAAATGAAGGTCTGGTATGGTATTTGGGGGGATCCCCATGCATTTTTTCATTTTGGTGAGGAATTCCCCTTAATATTCATACCAGACCCAAAGGGCCTGGTAATAGACTGGGGGGAACCCATGCCATTTTTTTCAATAATTTTTTTTTTATATTGCCTGGAGCTGACAATATATTACAGCCTCAATTAGTTTTAAAAGACTTTTTTCCTTTAGAAATGTCATTTTGCTGCGGTACTGTTCTAAACACTGGAAAAATGCGCTACTTTACAGGCATACTAAGGACACCCCCTGCACGATATGTAAAGGAATGTTTCATGTTTATTGTTTCACTTTAACCACTTCAGCCCCAGAAGAATTTACCCCCTTCCTGACCAGAGCACTTTTTGTGATTCGGAACTGCGTCGCTTTAACTGACAATTGCGTGGCCGTGCGACGTGGCTCCCAAACAAAATTGACATCCTTTTTTTCCCACAAATAGAGCTTTTCTTTGGTGATATTTGATCACCCCTGCGCTTTTTATTTTTTTCGCTATAAACAAAAAAAGAGCGACAATTTTGAAAAAAACACATTATTTTTTACTTTTTGCTGTAATAAATATCCCCCAAAAATATATAGAAAAAACTATTTTTTTCCTCAGTTTAGGCTGATACGTATTCTTCTACATGTGAATGACAAAGGTTCCGCGCTTAGGAAAATAAAAGTAAAAGTAAAAAAGGGGAAAGTAAAAAAGGGGACTGCTGCCCCCCTGAAAGTGAAAAACACCGAGGTGTAATCCAAGCTAAAAAAATTGTTCTAGACAGGGGAATTGGCGCTGTCCTACTGTATGTATGAGTGATGTTTCTTCTCAAGGATACACAACGAAATGTTGGCTTATAAACAAAAGTGGCATAAATATCAAAAGAAAATGATACGTGATACGCACACGTCAGCACCGCTCTCCTCCAGCTCGTGTCAGTTCCGCTTTCAGTTGCCGGGCGGTGGAACGCACGCCACACCACGCTGCCTCGCAGCTGTTAGTCGGTTTTCTGCACAGTGTTTTTAGCTTCGTTTTTTTAGCCCCAGTTTATGGATTGTAATTTATGGATTTTCAATAAAACTCCTACTTTTTATGGACTCACACTATGAAGGGTTTCTTGTTTTCACTTTGCACGGATACCTGTCACTGGGACTGACCTCACGCCGGAACAGGATATAGCACCCCTGAACGGAGGACCACTTTCCGCTGTTACCATCGCAGGACTGTCTACATATGCCTTTTACCCCTGCAGGGGTTAGGCAGTCCGGTAAGTGTACACACGAGTGGGGGTGCAGTGGAGGTCGGATCACCAACAGTTGGAAACTGTGACTACTTTTTTCCTTCACCAGTGGGACTTACTTCTAGAACTGTTGCTGCTAATTTTTTACTTATTACTGATTGTTTTTTTCCACTGTTTGTGTTTACACACCTTTGAAGTGGTCTACCTTGATTGCCTTTATTGGACCTGTGTTTGCATACATACTAAGGTTCTCCTACACAAAGTTTTCTAACCTTTTGAGGTTTTTACTCTGGATGTGTTTTTATTATTGTTTATGCGGATCATCATATATACACCAACACTAATTTTATTGGATTTGGATCCCCTAGCACCTTTTGACCCTTAGGGATCACTTTTAAGTTATAGATATTCCTGATATATGTATATATACTTTTTTTGCACATGCGATTTTTTGCACATGCGATTTCATATGCACTTTAGAATGTTTTGCACCTTTTTTCTATTTTACCTCACAGATGATTCACATTAATTTTCTTTTGATATTTATGCCACTTTTGTTTATAAGCCAACATTTCGTTGTGTATTCTTCTACATATTTTTGGTAAAGAAAATTTCAATAAGCGATTATTGATCGGTTTGCGCAAAAGTTATAGCGTTTACAAAATAGGGAATAGTTTTATGGCATTTTTATTATTAATTTTTTTTTTAAATGGCTGCGATCAGCGATTTTTATTGTGATTGTGACATTATGGCGGACACATCGGACATTTTTGACACATTTTTGGGACCATTGTCATTTATACAGCAGTCAGTGCTATACAAATGCACTGAATCCTGTGTAAATGACACTGGCAGCGAAGGGGTTAACCACTAGGTGGCAGTGTTGGGGTTAAGTGTGTCCTAGGGGCATGTTTCTAACTGTGAGGGGCATGGCTGTGTATAACATGTGACTGATCTCTGCTCCGATGACAGGGAGCAGAGATCCAGTGACACTGTCACTAGGCAGAACGGGGAGATGCTTGTTTACATTAGCATCTCCCCGTTCTTCCTCCCCGCGAGGCGATCGCGGGTATCCGCTGGCCGCCTCTTCAAGGGGAATGTATAGGTACGTGGTTTGCCTGTACGAGCCCTTCTGCCGCAGTATATCTGTGTGAGACGGTCGGCAAGCAATTAAGCATTATTAAAATCACTGCTCCTGAAAACACGGCCGCTTTAAAAACTTTTTTTGCATTGATACATGTCCCCTGGGGCAGGACCTGGGTCCCCAAAGACTTTTTATGGTAATAACTTGCATATAAGCCTTTAAAATTAGCATTTTTGATTTTTCATGTTCGTGTCCCATAGACTTTAACGGTGTTCTTGTTCGTACAATTTTTTTGACTAGAGTGTCCTTCGCGCTATCAATAACATTTGTTAATAAAAATAAAATTACAAATTAAATAAGTGCAGCAAAATCTATAATGTGTACAGTGACACAAGTGAATAAAAACAAAAAACAAAAAACAAAAATGTGATTTCGCGCAGCGATCTAGTAGCCTGGGAAAAATTTCCTCTAGGTAAATTTCTGTAGTACAGGTTGTGACGCAAAACTATTATATTACATAAAAGTGCCTAAGTGCATACACAATGCAAATATAACCAAATAATATATTCATAAATATATAACTGTTACATATACAATTCATCAATTTAAATTACTGGTAGGTGTTTCCAGAAATACTGGTAAAATGTGCCAATAATAAATATGTGCAATAAATGGTGAATAGTCCAAAAATGTGATGAATGGAAAGGCTAGGTCCTCATAGATAGTTGAACTGTGATAGAAAATCCTAGATGGGGATACAGTGTGCTTTCAATAGGTGGTTTCTTAAACACGGGTAATGGTGGTGTTGCCCTTTAAAATTTCATGTATATCTGGTCTCCCACAACTCTCATCTCAAGGCTGGTAATTTAAAGCATCTCTGAGTTCAGGTCCGTGGACGTAGCTGCTCCAATATGTCAGCGCGGTAGATTGTGAATCTCTCCTCCAGGATCCCCTGCTGAGGTTCCTAAAATAGCTCAGATATAGCCAGCCCAATAATATGTGGGAAGAGGAGAAAAGAGAGAAGGGGCTCCACTAGTGTAGTATGTTAATATAGGGATGTTTATTAAAAAGAAAACGGGTAGACTCTTACATTTAAACAAAAGGTTAAAAGCAGATAGGACAGATAATACTGGTGTGGCGCTCTCAGCGCACTTTCACTATTCCTCTTGTGTATGTCTCACTCCGGCCACTCCCTACGCGTTACGACACCGTCATGTGTCTTCATCAGATGAAGATACGTGACGGTGTGGTAACGCGTAGGGAGTGGCCGGAGCGAGACATACACAGGAGGAATAGTGAGAGTGTGATACTAGATCGCCGTACATTTTTTGCCTGTTTGCATGTTTTGGTGTGAAAGGAACCAGAGGGATACTCGACTCATCCCTAGTCATGAGAATAGACAACTAGTGGTCAGAACTTGCCCAGTATGCAATAGAACTGCTGGGCTGCCCTGCATTCATCGTGCTTTCTGAATGGGCATTCAGTGCTGCCAGAGGTTTTGTGACAGATAAGAGAGCGCATCTGTCCACAGACTCTGTGGGCCAGCTGACATTTATCAAAATGAATCAGTCCTGGGTTAGCATCAGCTTTCAAGCCCCTGATGCCGATGTTGCTGATTAAGTGCCTCCTGGATCTCGAATCTCTGAAAGACGATCTAGGCAGCCTAGGTTTGTGGTTGTTGATTTCATCTGGAAGAAATTTTTTGGTGTAGGTTTCATGGCCACAATTAACTCCCAAGGACTAATTTGTTCTGCACCTGTTTGACAGGTGCATATCATTGCAAGTTTTTACAACAAGGCCAATTCTTGCTTTCATCAAGAGTTCCTTCTTTAGGATTACGGTATGAAGGCACCAGGGACACCCAACGACCAATTTTTCTGCAACTGTTTGAGCAGAGCATCAAAGTTAATTTTTTGGCAGCAAGGCCAATTCTTGCTTTTATCAAGAGTACCTCTATAAGGTTATGGTGTGAAGGCACCATAACCCTATAGAGGGTTATGGTGTGAAGGCACCACCGACACCCAAAGACAAACTTTTCCGTACCTGTTTGACAGGTGCATATCATTGCAATTTTTGACAGCAAGGCCAATTCTTGCTTTCATCAAGAGTACCTCTATAGGATTTCGACAGGAAGGCACCACCGACACCCAAAGACCAATTTTTCCGCACTTGTTACTTATAACCAAAGTCTGCAAAAGAGATACCAGAATTTATCCAAAAAAACTCTAATCTTGTTCCGATTGCACTAAATTGTGGCGTCATCATACAGACTGGCTCCCCAAGCCATTGTTTATAAAATAAAAAAAGCTGCTTGAATGGAAAATTTCATATATTTGCCTTTGTAAATGTCATTATTGCTACAACAAGCTCTATACACGGTACAGTTGTGCCACATTACAGGCAGACTAAGGGGATCCCCAGGCACAATATTTAAAATAATCTTTCATTTTTATTTCTCATTTTGATAACTTCACTTTAAGCATTAGTAAATTACTGCTCATTTAAAAATTATGTTTTTTACAAACTTGTTTTCATTGATACATGTCCCCCAAGACAGTACCCAGGCCCCCATAACCATTGTATGTCCAATTACTTGCATTTAAGCCTTCAAAATAGGCACTTTTGATTTTTCCAGTTTGGGTCCCATAGACGTCAATGGAGTTCATTATTCGGTTCCGAACTTTTGCGATATTCGAAAGTTTTGATGCAAACCGAACAGGGGGTCATTTAGCCCATCTCTATTGGTGACATCAATGACCATATTTGGTCAATGATGTCTTCCAGGAACCCTGGCCTGTCTGTTTACAAATAGAAATCGTCCGGGGATCTGTCAATTCGTAGAGGTAGTGCTATTGTTACATAAACATTAAGTGAGAAGAAAGCCCATTAAAAAGGAGTAAAGTTCAATGAGTGGCGGGGCGCGGCCAAGATGGCGACGGAGTAGCACGGTTAGTCAGGAAGCTCTGCAGCCATAGCGGGGATTTTATCCTTTTATCCCATCCTCTGAATTACCTTACCTATCTGAAGCGACTCCTAATCTCCCCCTGTGGATGTGGACACGGAACCGGCGGCGCCAGGAGCAACATAGCCTGAGAAACACTCATATCAATCCCGGAGGCGCCGCTGCACACGTGGAGGCAGTGCACAGCATGGCGACCCAGACGGAGGGGCCTGAGACTGCTTCTACGGAACAGAGTAATTTCGCTGCCTTGATGCAGGCTATCACGGGCTGTCAGTCCTCCCTCTCTACTCTCACCACTAAAATTGACACCGTGCAACTAGAGATTGGTCTTATCTGGCAGGATTTTTAGAAGGTGAGGCAGCGGGTCACTGAGGTGGAGCGCCGCGTGGGAGACACAGAAGACACAGTGAGGGATCACTCAGCCTCCCTCCACACCCTGCAAGTGAGAGTGAAGCATTTGGAGGCCAAAGCCGAAGATTCTGAGAACCGTAATAGACGAAACAATTTACGGATAATCGGCCTGCCTGAGGGATCTGAGGGCTCCGATACCTCTGCCTACACAGAGCGGCTACTTCGCTCACTTTTCCCCCAAGCAGCGTTTTCGCCACACTTTGCCGTTGAGAGGGCTCACAGGATGCCGCCGACCTGGGGCCCCCCGGGAACCCCACCCTGAACTTTCGTATTCCGGCTATTGAACTTCAGGGACCGGGACCTGATACTCCGCGAGGCACACAAGATGGCGGACATTCGACACGAAGCGACCCGCCTGATGTTTTTCCCTGACTTCTCGGCGGACACCCAGAGGCAGCGCAAGTCGTTTGATGCAGTGAAGCAGGCCCTGAGAGCTAAAGCAATACGGTACAGTATGCTGTTCCCTGCCTGACTCCGTGTGCAAGATGGAGAGACTGTCCGCTTCTTTACCTCACCTAATGAGGCCTCACACTGGCTGAACACTTTTCCCCGCAATTAGGGGGGTAGATGACCTGCTGATGTTGCTTATTCTCTGCCAATACTCTGCCTCTGGCCCCTGCGGCTTGTCCGCCACATGGACAGTGTCACGATCTGCCTTATGTTAACCCCTTTGCTTCTCCACATAGTCGGACTTCGGGACTTGCCTATGGTGGGGATTGGGTTTGGCGGGATATCGGGCGGCCCTGGCTCGGAGACTCTCCACTGCTTAACCCTTGCTGCTATTGGAGCTGCTGCGCCACCCGTCTCCTATCCTGAAATTATCTTGTCTGCCCTGACTTTCACCATCTGGCTGACTTTATTGAGTCAAGAGGAGCCGATATAACAACAAGAACTATCCTAACACTTCTGACATCTGATGGTGACATTCATGGGGGGTTTTAGTGTTCCTTTTTTTTTTTTTTTTTGATTCTCTGCAAGCTCAGGCTGCCACTTCGCCTGCTGGCTATTTTTTCTACTTTTGCCTACGTGACACTGTCACCTATGCTCCCTCCTGCTTATACTCTAGGAATGGGGGCTTTCCTTTTTTGTTGAGGGGGAGGGGGGAGTTATTTTAAGAATGTCCCCCCTGTGATAACCGGGAGAAAATAAAGGAATTCCGTCATATCCCGTTGATGGCGGCATCTTCTACTGACTTAGACCTTTGTAACTTGAGAGGGCGCTAACTGTTTCCGGCCCTCTGGTTCATGTCCCCATTTGATCGTTGATCATGTTTGGTTTTTGGGATCAGGCACGCTCTGGTTTGGGGGGGTGTGCGGGGAGGGGGGGGGGGTCTTTCAGTTAAAGTTTAACAAGATGTGTTATTTAAGTTACACACAGGTATATGGGGTATGCTGGTTTCATGGTGTGTATGGCTGGTTGGTCACATATACAAAGCCAATTGTAGAGTCACGGACAACGAGCTTAACTTCCCTGCCTAGGGATCTGAGTGCATTCCTCCTGCAGGTTGTCGTATATTGCCCCAAATTATTATGGCCCCAGTAACAATCATATCTTGGAACGTCCGAGGGTTAAACTCCCGGGTTAAGCGTTCTTTAGTCTTTAACTTCCTTAAACTCCACCGGCCAGATATCTGCATATTACAGGAGACTCACCTTACTGGGGGTCGAGTCCTTAGTTTAAAGAAACCGTGGGTGGGACACTATTATCATGCCACCTATTCCTCGTATGCCAGAGGGGTTAGTATACTAATTCATAAGAACCTAACCTTTACACTGCTGGACCTGCACTTGGATCTGCATGCAGTTTTTGCAAATATGCCTATGGTGATAGTGGGACTTTATATCCCTCCGCCAGCATCGCTGTTACTCTTAAATAAAATTGCTAGATTTATAGCAGGATGCTCCACTGACAATGTAGTCCTAGCGGGCGATTTTAATATGCCTCCCTGCCCTGCTGTAGATAGGCTGACTCCGGATGGGTTTGTGGAATCCCCGCTTTCTAAATGGGCATCCACGTTCGACCTAACGGATGTTTGGCGATGGAAGAATCCCCTCTTGAGATCCTATACCTGCCAATCAGCCTCCTATAGAGCCATGTCCTGCATCGACTTGATCTTTGCCACTAGATCTCTTCTTACTAAGGTACAGGAGATCTCCCATTTGCCTAGAGGTATATCTGACCACTCCCCCATTCTACTAAAATTAAACGTGGGTCCTGCTCCCGCCGACTGCCTTTGGCAATTGTCCAGGCATTGGTCTCTGATGACCGTATAACTCCGGGGGCGGAGTTGGCTGTGCGGGAGTACTGGGCAGCCAATCCACCTGCTACCACGCCTGCTTCTACATGGGAAAATTTTAAATTTCATGCTAGGGATTACTATCAGAAAGCCATAAGCTCCACCCGGCGCCAGACTGGCGAGGCACTGCTCCAGGCTGAACGCAGGGCTGGTCGATTGGAGGCCCAGTATACTGCCAATAAGGATGAAACCTGTAGAGTTGACTTACAGTGTGCGATGAGAGAGGTGACACTTCTTCGGGTGACAGCCACGAGGAAGATAATGCTGCACCAGTCGCAGCGTATCTTCGAGCAGGGTGAGCGGACCGGGCGTCTCCTGGCATGGTTGTCTCGGGAGCAAACGGCGACGACCTCTGTAGCTAATATTAAGGAGGCCTCAGGTCGGCTGCTGTCTGATCCTAGAGACATAAACAGGTGCTTTGCCTCATTTTATGAGGACCTTTATTCTTCCAGAGTACAATATTCTGCTGATGAATTACAGACATACATAGAAGCCATTGAGCTGCCCTGCCTGTCGGTAGCAGCTAGGCAGAGACTTGACGCTCCGCTCTCCCTCAAGGAGATCCAAACGGTTATTGGCTCCCTCCAGTCGGGAAAGACCCCGGGTGACGATGGATTCCCTGTGGAATTTTATAAGGAACATGTTGACACCCTTGCCATTAGACTGCTGGAAGTCCTAAATGCCTCCTTCGACTCTGACTCCTTGCCCCCCTCCATGTCCAGAGCTGTTATCATTGTGATTCCCAAGCCTGGAAAGGACCCTGATCTTTGCTCCTCATATAGGCCTATATCGCTCCTTAATGTGGATGCAAAGATCCTTGCAAAGGTTTTGGCTACCAGGCTCAATACAGTTATCTTATCCTTAATCCATGGTGATCAGACTGGGTTTATGCCAGGCAAGGGAACAGATATCAATTTGCGTAGACTGTTTACGGTGATTGCGAGCTCGACTGGTGGGGGGGGGACTGGCGTGGTGGCCTCCTTGGACGCGGAGAAGGCCTTTGACTCGGTGGAGTGGGAATATTTATGGCATATTCTACCTAGATTTGGAGTGGGACCTAAATTTGTAAAATGGGTACGCCTTCTGTACTCAAGTCCGACGGCTAGAGTTCGCACGAACGGTGTTTTGTCTACATCGTTCCCACTCCGCCGAGGCACCAGGCAGGGCTGTCCACTTTCTCCGGCTCTCTTCGCCCTTGCGATTGAACCATTAGCGGTGATTCTTAGGGCGGCGATGGCAGTGAGAGGCATATCGTTTCCTCCCCTGACTGAAAAAGTTTCATTATACGCAGACGATATGCTCTTATACCTTCAAGATGACCAGCAATCATTAGGGGCGGCTCTGTCCGTCATTAACCAATTTGGTGCGTTCTCAGGGGTTCGGGTAAATTGGGATAAGTCGCTCCTGTTCTCCCTGTCGGGAGTCCCTAGGCCGATAGGCTCAACCACCCCCCTGAAAAGGGTAGCGCGGTTCAAGTATCTGGGTATTCAGGTACAATTAGACCAACAGAAGTATTTAGAGGATAATGTCTATCCCATCTTACAGCGCTTTATCCAACGATGCTCAGTGTGGAAAACACTTCCACTGACCCCAGTAGGGAGAATAAACCTAATTAAGATGTCCTTCTTACCAAAATTCCTGTATGTCTTTCGGCACACCCCAGTTCCCATCCCTAACTCTTTCTTTGTCAAATTGGACCAGGCTATCACGTCTTTTGTCTGGGCGGGGGCAGCTCCCAGAATAGCTAAACACACTTTACAGCTGTCGCTTATGGAAGGTGGCCTCTCCCTACCAAATTTCAAGAAGTATTACTGGGCGGCGGTATTAGTGTCTGTGCGTTGGTGGTTCACTCAGGACAGAGCCAACCCAGCGGTTAACTTAGAGGCGGCGATTCTTGGTTCATACTCAGAACTTAGCAATCTAGTGTACAGGGGACCGAGATACAGCCCTCGAGTTACTACGCCGATGAAGACGACGGTGAGGGTTTGGGGTCAAGTATCAGGCTACCTTAATAATCGGAATGCTGTCTCACCATATACACCATTATGGGGTAATCCCAAACTGCCACATTTCCAATCTATCCCAGACCCGCAGGTATGGGCCAGATACGAGATCTGGACAATACGCCATATTTTTAAAGACGATCGCCTTATGTCGTTCACAGAATTAAAAAGTAAATATCATCTTCCCTCGTGGATGTTCTTTAGATCTGTACAGCTCAGTCACGCGGCCAGGGCTCAGTTCCCTAACGGGATAGTTATTGCCACACACTCAGTTGAGTCCTTACTTACAGTAACTGATATTGACCGTATACTGTCTTCTATATATATCAGGCTTACCTGTAAAGACACCTCCAAATTGACCCCACTGTTCACTAAATGGCAGCTAGATATTCCTGAACTGACTGAAGAGGACTGGTCTGAAGGCTTGCAGCAATGCATTCCACTCATGATCTCAGCAAGGGACAGATTTGTCCAGGTAAAATTTCTACATAGAGCGTACTATACCCCGCACAGGTTATCCAACATTTACCCAGGAGTAGAAGATGTTTGTCCCAAATGCAGGCAGTCGGTGGGAACTTTCTTCCATGTTGTATGGTCATGCCCGGTCCTTCAGACTTATTGGCGGGCGGTGGTGTCAGATATAAATGGAGTAGCAGGGTTACACCTGGATGTAGACCCGCTTGTGTTTCTACTAGGCATTACAGACAACCTGGCAACTACTAAACACACAAAGCTATTCGTGTTCTATGCAGCCTATTATGCCAGGAAAGAAATCCTGCTCAGATGGAAATTGCCTGACCCCCCTACTACAAAAGCATGGCGGGCGCAGGTGAATGCGATACTACTAGTGTATAAACTCACATACATGGGTAGGAACTTTCCTCATAAGTTTGAGAAGATATGGGCGGCTTGGGTGGAGGCTAAACATCTGACGGTTTAATTCTACCCCGAAACAATTGATGGGTAACAGATATGCTGTGCTAATAGATGGTAGAGGATACTGGAGTCAGTGGGTGGATACTGGGCCTACCTCTTCTCACTTCTTGGTTTCTTGGTGGGAGCCTCTCCCCCCCCCCCCCCTATATAGGGAAAGAGAAGGCTTCTTATATGAGCTGAAACTGAAGGGTGAGATTGTGCTTTAACATGTATGGTTCATTCTTGCATGGATTATGCTGATTCCCTTGAGGATTGTTTCTTCAGTCTGTCCACGGTGTTAGAAGTTTACATACCAAATGATATAAGCCTTTATAAACTTACCAGTATAAATTGTAGACCCTGTTTTGCTGTACTCCTGTCTAAAATGTATGACTTGCATTTTCAAGTGTAATGTATAATACATTTAATAAACATTACCTGTGTTAAAAAAAAAGGAGTAAAGTTCAGTGCAGCTATCCAATTCCACAGTTACATAGTGTAAAACTGTGCAGTAATAGGCAGTTCATATAGGTTTATAAAGTACCCATTTCAAATTGGTGCTCTACACCAGAGAAGAAGTGGAACAGTGTGGAGTTTCTCACCCAGAGTAAGATTAAGCTATTCTACCTTGTGTAGGGTGAACACTTGGGCTTTGCAAATAATTTTAATGGTTTCCTTCATGCTTTCTAATCAAGTGATTTGAGTTAATTCTGAGACCTGGTGGATGAACAATTCCTGTACTGACAGCGGTATATCTACAAGTTTCATACAAATACTGTTATGACCTACTTATTCGCTTAAAAATTCATTTTGAATTGGTAACTCTGTCTATTGGAGAAATGTGCCTGTGATGGAAGAGTTAACATCTTTCATTCTGCCATGCAGCACCGATTTAAAATGGATACTTTATGAACTTATATAAAATGCCTATTGCTGGATAGTTTTACACTTTGTTTGTTCTTATTTTAGTGTTGTATTACATTTATTTATTTACAATCATACCCTTTGGGATAGTTATACAGTGGCTAGGGTATTTATTTATTTATTCAGACTAAAATAATATATACTGTATAGTCTTAACACTTGCATGGACAGTTTTCGATCACAGAACCCCTGTCATAAGTGCATATTTAAAGAATGCAACAGTGTTAGAAAAATAGTATTCTTGCTACTACAGCAAAAAAAAAAAAAAAGTTGTTGTCCCTGGATTCCAATTCCAAACATATACAGTATCTCTTCCTTATATATATATATATATATATATATATATATATATATATACAGTGGGGATGGAAAGTATTCCTTAGACCCCCTTAAATTTTTTACTCTTTGTTATATTGCAGCCATTTGCTAAAATCATTTAAGTTCATTTTTTTCCTCATTAATGTACACACAGCGCCCCATATTGACAGAAAAACACAGAATTGTTGACATTTTTGCAGATTTATTAAAAATTGATGATCATGATCTTCTGTACTTTTAATTTAACATTTTTTTCTAAACAAAAACATTTTTGTGACTTATTAGCCAATAATTTATTAAATATTTTGATTTTCCTTGTATAATGATATATTTTTTATGTATATCTGTGAATAAAACAGCTATTTGGTTGGTATGCAGATGTCACAGTGAGAGACAGTTTGGTTATTTGTAGACAAAAAGCCCTTCTTAACTTACATAAAATCCACACACTATTTAGGCTTGTCATCATAAAATCAATTGCTTCAAAACTACATCATGTCTTTTGGAAAACCTTGAGCATGATAATCAGCCTTAGCATTTCTTACTTTGCAATGCCCTCTACAGACACAAAAGAATATAACATCAATCACAAACACAAATGTGTAACATTCTGAGTATGCAGTAACACTTCAATAATACATGTAGATTGGTTAGGAGACAATGTTAATTTTATTAACGTGCTGGTGTTATTGGACCAATTTATTGAACAGACATTATTTAGCATATTGCATACCTGTGGGATCCCTGTGGGAGTTGGAAAACACTGTAGTAGATGCCACTACTACAGTGATTCCTGTGATCTTATGGGTCCCAAGCAACTGCCCTGCTACATACTAATCACAGTGGGTTGCTCTCTCGGCACAGCTGACATTCTGAAAAGCGTAAGGGGGTGCGAGCGATCATGCTAGGGGGTGCGAGCGGGTCCAGTGAGCAGTCACAGGCCATTGGACACTGCTCACAGGGGCCCTGAAGTACCTCCACATCTGGGGTCTCCCCTGCACTACAAGAAGCCCAGCAAAGTCTAGGCCCCATCGATATTCTGGGGAGGAAGCAGACAACAACAATCAAATGGAGGCGGGTGCACAGTAGAACCCCCCATAGCACAGATGAACCCTGCACAGATGTGATTAGTGTATTCCCTACATGTGGCCAGTCAGTGACAGATACAGTTCTGAAAGAAATGATATCGCTTAAAGCTTCACTTCATTCTGACATAATGGCTGGCATACAGCAAGTTAAAGGGTAAGTCCGTGAGCTTGGAGATAGAATGACACATGTTAAAGGGAAGAAGGAGGAATTCACTGAATCGTTTAACACCATGGTAGATGCTCATGCAGCACACAGTGAGAACATCTCATGGCTTAAGAACAAGGTGGCGGGTATGGAGGACACGATGGAACAACATTAAAAATCAGAGGAATTCCTGGATCTGTCCTCTACAACCAACTGCAGCAGTTTGTGCAGGATCTCTTCTCCTCTGTGCTCCCATCACTGTCACCCAAAGAGCTGATAATCGATAGAGTGCACAGGAGCCCGCCTATCTTCCCTCTAATGTTCTGATTAGGGATGAGCTTCGTGTTCGACTCGAACATCGGCTGTTCGGTCGTTCGCCGAATATGGCGCGTCACGGCCCATAATTCACTGCGGCATCGCAGTGCATTGCTTGCTGATGATTGGCCAAGCATGCACTATGACCCGCATGCTTGGCCAATCACAGCGCCGCCTGAACAGAGAGCCGTAATTGGCCAAAGCCAAGGAGGCTTTGGCCAATTATGGCTCAGGGGATTTAGTACACGCCCCACACAATATAAGGCCGCCTGCACGGCGGCCCTGTGTAGTGTGTGTTCCGGCATTGAAAGAGATAGACAGAGAGACAGTGTTTGATTTGAGTTAGATAGATTAGGCAGAACAGTCAGTCAGTTAGCTGCACTTACAGTGTATTGTGTATATATATGCATCCCAGGTGTTGCATATATATATATACACTGTACTCAGTTTAGCTAGATCCGTTCCTGTTATCTTCTAGACTATTTACATTTAGTGCAGTGCGTCCTGCTCACAGTGTTCAGCTAGATCCGTTCCTGTTATCTTCTAGACTATTTACATTTAGTGCAGTGCGTCCTGCTCACAGTGTTCAGCTAGATCCGTTCCTGTTATCTTCTAGACTATTTACATTTAGTGCAGTGCGTCCTGCTCACAGTGTTCAGCTAGATCCGTTCCTGTTATCTTCTAGACTATTTACATTTAGTGCAGTGTGTCCTGCTCACAGTGTTCAGCTATATCCGTTCCTGTTAAATTCTAGACTATTTACATTTAGTGCAGTGCGTCCTGCTCACAGTGTTCAGCTAGATCCGTTCCTGTTATCTTCTAGACTATTTACATTTAGTGCAGTGCGTCCTGCTCACAGTGTTCAGCTAGATCCGTTCCTGTTATCTTCCTACTGACAGGCAGGCTTGTCTTGTTACAGTATTAACAGCTACCTAAAGAAAATTACTGGTGTTCTTTTGATCCTATTAGTACCACGGTCAGGCAGCTAGACTATTAACATTTAGTGCAGTGCGTCCTGCTCACAGTGTTCAGCTAGATCCGTTCCTGTTATCTTCTAGACTATTTACATTTAGTGCAGTGCGTCCTGCTCACAGTGTTCAGCTAGATCCGTTCCTGTTATCTTCCTACTGACAGGCAGGCTTGTCTTGTTACAGTATTTACAGCTACCTAAAGAAAATTACTGGTGTTCTTTTGATCCTATTAGTACCACGGTCAGGCAGCTAGACTATTCACATTTAGTGCAGTGCGTCCTGCTCACAGTGTTCAGCTAGATCCGTTCCTGTTATCTTCTAGACTATTTACATTTAGTGCAGTGCGTCCTGCTCACAGTGTTCAGCTAGATCCGTTCCTGTTAAATTCTAGACTATTTACATTTAGTGCAGTGCGTCCTGCTCACAGTGTTCAGCTAGATCCGTTCCTGTTATCTTCTAGACTATTTACATTTAGTGCAGTGCGTCCTGCTCACAGTGTTCAGCTAGATCCATTCCTGTTATCTTCTAGACTATTTACATTTAGTGCAGTGCGTCCTGCTCACAGTGTTCAGCTAGATCCGTTCCTGTTATCTTCCTACTGACAGGCAGGCTTGTCTTGTTACAGTATTAACAGCTACCTAAAGAAAATTACTGGTGTTCTTTTGATCCTACTAGTATCACGGTCAGGCAGCTAGACTATTTACATTTAGTAAAGTGCGTCCTGCTCACAGTGTTCAGCTAGATCCATTCCTGTTATCTTCTAGACTATTTACATTTAGTGCAGTGCGTCCTGCTCACAGTGTTCAGCTAGATCCGTTCCTGTTATCTTCCTACTGACAGGCAGGCTTGTCTTGTTACAGTATTAACAGCTACCTAAAGAAAATTACTGGTGTTCTTTTGATCCTATTAGTACCACGGTCAGGCAGCTAGACTATTAACATTTAGTGCAGTGCGTCCTGCTCACAGTGTTCAGCTAGATCCGTTCCTGTTATCTTCCTACTGACAGGCAGGCTTGTCTTGTTACAGTATTTACAGCTACCTGAAGAAAATTACTGGTGTTCTTTTGATCCTATTAGTACCACGGTCAGGCAGCTAGACTATTTACATTTAGTGCAGTGCGTCCTGCTCACAGTGTTCAGCTAGATCCGTTCCTGTTATCTTCTAGACTATTTACATTTAGTGCAGTGCGTCCTGCTCACAGTGTTCAGCTAGATCCATTCCTGTTATCTTCCTACTGACAGGCAGGCTTGTCTTGTTACAGTATTTACAGCTACCTGAAGAAAATTACTGGTGTTCTTTTGATCCTATTAGTACCACGGTCAGGTAGCTAGACTATTTACATTTAGTGCAGTGCGTCCTGCTCACAGTGTTCAGCTAAACCTACAAGTTAGTGGGGTGCGTCCACCTCACAGTGTTCAGCTAAAGCTACCTGTAGAAGGTTGGTGGTGTTCTCATACTACAGGCAGGCAGTTGATTTTGCTAGCTGCAGTATATATATATATATATATATATATATATATATATATATATATCCCAGCTTAGTGCAGCTACAGGTCATTAGTATGTCTGGAAGGCCAAGAAGGAGAGGCAGACAGTCACAAGCCAATAAGAGAGGGCAAGCAGGCTCTGTGTCTAGTGCTGGTTGTGGAGACGGTGCATCCTCATCAGCACGTGGCCATGGGACACGCTTGGCCTTTTTTTTGGCAGCTGGCCGTGTTGAGCCGCAACATGCGGAAGACTTGGTCGAGTGGATGACCAAGCCGTCCTCATCCTCCTCATCCTCTCTCACCCATGCCCAGGGTGCTTTGTCTGGCAAAGCAGCGGCCTCTTCCCTCGGCTCAATGTCATCAGTGACTCCTTCCCTAGCTCCACCATGTCCTCCTGAGGAGTCCCTCAAACTGTTTGACCACAGTGTTGGGTACATGCTCCAGGAGGATGCCCAGCGTTTGGAAGGCTCTGATGATGATACTGAGCTCGATGAAGGCAGTAACATGAGCACAGACAGAGGGGGTGCCCAAGAAGGACAGCAATCTGGCAGTCATGCTCCCCCTGCTGCAGCATACTGCCGGGTTTGCTCTAGTGATGAGGAGGGAGGGGATGATGAGGTCACTGACTCAACGTGGGTGCCTGATAGGAGAGAGGAGGAGGAGGAGGAGGAGGAGGCGGCACATCACCAACGAGGCAGGATGCCCTCCAGGGGCCAGCCTAAGGGCAGCACATTGACTGCATCACATGTGCAGGGCGCTGCAGTCTCTGCGCATTATTCAAAAAGTTCTTTGGTGTGGGCCTTTTTTGAGACGAGTGCATCAGATCGCACCGCTGCTATTTGCAACATATGTCTCAAGCGTATCTCACGTGGCCAAAACATCTCCCGCTTGGGTACCACATGCTTGACCAGACATATGTTGACCTGCCATGCAGTTCGTTGGCAAGCGCATCTAAAAGACCCACACCAAAGAACAAAGAGGACCTCTCCTTGCTCCTCATCAGCTGAGATTTCCAACCCCACTAGACCTTCAGTCCTCTCTGAGACCTGCACTGAGAGGAGTGAAGGTGTAGAATTAGGTGTGTCACAGCCAAGTACTTGTGGGCAATCTGCTTTTGGTACACCGACGTCATATTGTACCAGGCAAATTTCCCTGCCCCAGCTGCTGCACCGCCGAAAGAAGTTTGCTCCCAGCCATCCACATGCCCAGCGGTTGAATGCTAGCTTGGCAAAATTGCTGGCACTTCAACTGCTGCCTTTTCAGTTGGTAGACTCTGCCCCCTTCCGTGAGTTTGTGGAATGTGCGGTTCCTCAGTGGCAGGTACCCAAACGCCACTTTTTCTCACGGAAGGCGATTCCGGCTCTCTACCGGCATGTGGAAGGCAATGTCCATGCCTCGCTGGACAGGGCGGTCAGCGGTAAGATGCATATTACCGCTGACTCATGGTCCAGCAGGCATGGACAGGGACGTTACCTAAGTTTCACGGCGCATTGGGTGACTCTGCTGGCAGCTGGGAAGGATGCAGGACAAGGTGCAGTAGTGTTGGAGGTTGTTCCGCCACCACGCCTCCAAAATGCTAATGATTGTGACACACCTCTCTCCTCCACCCCCTCCTATTCTTCTTCCTCCATGGCCTCTTCCTCGGAACCAGCGGTGCTCCGTAGTCGTTCAAGGGGCTACGCAAGTACGCAGGCCAAAAGATGCCATGCGGTGCTTGAGCTGGTGTGCTTGGGGGACAGGAGCCACACTGGGGCAGAGGTTCTGTCAGCTCTGCAGGGGCAGGTTCAGAGGTGGTTGACGCCACGCCAACTAAAGGCAGGAATGGTGGTTTGCGACAATGGCACCAACCTCCTCTCTGCCCTCCGACAGGGACAAATGACCCATGTGCCCTGTTTGGCTCACGTCCTTAACTTGGTGGTGCAGCGGTTCTTGGGCAGGTACCCGGGCTTACAGGATGTCCTGAGGCAGGCCAGGAAAGTCTGTGTGCATTTCCGCCAGTCATATAATGCCAGTGCTCGGCTGACGGACCTCCAAAAGGAGTTTAACCTGCCCAAGAACCGCCTAATCTGTGACATGCCCACCAGGTGGAACTCAACGTTGGCCATGCTGCAGCAGCTGCACACGCAGCAGAGGGCCATCAATGAGTACCTGTGCGACTTTGGCACCAGGACAGGATCAGGGGAGCTTGTTTTTTTTTCCCCACGCCAGTGGGCCATGATCAGGGATGCATTCACTGTCCTGTCACGATTTGAGGAGGCCACGAGGATGGTGAGCAGTGACAGTGCATGCATCAGTGACACTGTCCCCCTTGTCCACCTGTTGGAGCACACGCTGCGTGGAATAATGGACAGGGCACTTGAGGCAGAACAGAGGCAGGAAGAGGAGGACTTCCTTAGCTCTCAAGGCCCCCTTTATCCAGACAGTGTTCCTGCGTGCCTGCCGATCACACAGGAAGAGGACGAGGAGGAGGAGGAGGAGGAGGAAGATTGTGTCAGTATGGAGGTGGAGCCTGGCACTCAGCATCAGCAGCAGTCTTTAAGGGATCAGTCCCAAGAAACACATGGACTTGTACGTGGCTGGGAGGAGGTGGCTGCGGACCATGTCGTCCTTAGTGACCCAGAGGACTCCGGACCGGAAGCCTCAGCAAACCTACACTGCATGGCCTCCCTGATCCTGCAAAGCCTGCGTAAGGATCCTCGTATTCGTGGTATCAAGGAGAAGGACCAATACTGGCTGGCAACCCTCCTTGATCCACGTTACAAGGGTAAGGTTGCGGACCTTATCTTGCCATCGCAGAGGGAGCAGAGGATGAAACATCTTCGGGAGGCCTTGCAGAAAGGTCTGTGCAACGCGTTCCCAGAGACTGGGAGGTTACAAACTCCTGTTTCTGGACAACGTGTTGCTGAGGCTTCGGTCAGTCAAAGAAGGAGCAGTGGAGAAGGTGGCCGTCTGACCGATGCGTTCAGACAATTTTTTGGTCCGCAGCCCCAAGGTATGATCGGTTCATGCAACCATCGCCAGCGTCTGTTTTACAAGGTGCAGGAATACTTAGGGGCAAGATCAGACTTGGACACCTTTCCCACCAAAAATCCTCTGGGTTACTGGGTCTTGAGGATGGATCACTGGCCAGAGCTTGCACAGTATGCAATTGAGCTACTGGCCTGTCCTGCATCCAGCGTTCTTTCGGAACGCACATTCAGTGCTGCTGGAGGCGTGGTAACCGATCACAGGGTGCGTCTGTCCACCGACTCGGTCGATCGGCTGACCTTCATAAAAATGAATCAGTCTTGGATCACCACCAGCTACCAAGCACCTGATGCTGATGTAACCGAATATTTTTTTTTGAAATCTCAGATCCCTTCAAAGACTGCCTATGCTGATGCTGAGTGACTATCCCTGAGAAATGATCCTCTTCCTCCTCAATCATCACGCTGATAGCTTGTAAGAACATTTTTGGTTCTGGGCGCCACCACCAGTGCCTAAGGCACAATTTTTCAGCCCCTGTTTAACAGGGGCATGTAATTACAATTTTTGATGCAATACTTTGCAGCAGGGCTCGTTTCTGCGTTACAACTAGAGTATCTGTGAGGGGTTGCAGTGTTGTGGCACCAGCACCAGTGCCTAAGGCCCATTTTTTCTGCCCCTGTCTTACAGGGGCGTGTAATTACAATTTTTGATGCAATACTTTGCAGCAGGGCTCGTTCCTGCATTCCAACTAGAGTGTCTGTGAGGGGTTGCAGTGTTCTGGCACCAGCACCAGTGCCCAAGGCCCAATTTTTCTGCTCCTGTCTAACAGGGGCGTGTAATTACAATTTTTGATGCAATACTTTGCAGCAGGGCTCGTTCCTGTGTTCCAACTAGAGTGTCTGTAAGGGGTTGCAGTGTTGTGGCACCAGCACCAGTGCCTAAGGCCTAATTTTTCAGCTCCTGTTCAACAGGGGCATGTAATTACAATTCTTGATCTAATATTTCACAGCAGGGCCCTGCGAGGGCTTACAGTGTTGTGGCCACAGCAACACCTAAGGCCCAAATTTCTGCTGAGTATATAGGGCAGGACCCTACTTTCAAACATCTAACTTACAAACGACTCCTACTTGCAAACGGAAGGAGACAACAGGAAGTGAGATGAAATCTACCCCTAGGAAGGGAAATTCTCTCCTGTAAGAGTTAATATGGGAAAAAAAATTCTCCTTTCCACTGATGCTTTCCAATCCTTGTTCCACAAAAAAACCCAAATTTTCAAAAAACATTTTTCATTGGGACAAAAAGTGAGGTGAAATCTTCTGAAGAGGAGGAAAGACAGCAAAACAAATGTCACAGGGGTGATAACCCTTCCCTATGTTTTCCAAAAAGCTTAAAAAAGATTTTTTGGCTGGAGCTAAACACGTTAAAAATGTACCCGTTCAAAATTACAAAGAGATTCTACTTAACAACAAACCTACAGTCCCTGTCTTGTTTGCACCGCCTGTATACTGCTGTTCAGAGTATATGGGGCCTGGTGGCCCCACACCTTTCCTTATTTTAATTTGGGTGCGGGGTTCCCCTTAATATCCATACAAGACCCAAAGGGCCTGGTAATGGACTGGGGGGTACCCATGCCGTTTGTCTCACTGATTTTCATCCATATTGCCATGACCCGACATTACATTAAACCCGCAAGCAGTTTTAAATGAGATTTTTTCCTTTAAAAATGACATTTGGTGCAGGGACTGTTCTAAACACGGGAAACACGCGTCACTTTACAGGCATACTATAGACACCTCCCAGGTACGATATTTAAAGGAATATTTCACTTTTTTTTTTTTTTACTTTAAGCATCATTAAAATCACTGCTCCTGAAAAAACGTCCGTTTTTAAAAGTTTTTTTTGCATTGATACATGTCCCCTGGGGTAGGACCCGGGTCCCCAAACCCTTTTTAGGACAATACCGTGCAAATTAGCCTTTAAAATGAGCACTTTTGATTTCGAACGTTCGAGTCCCATAGACGTCAATGGGGTTCTAACGTTCGTGCAAACTTTCGGTCCGTTCGCAGGTTCTGGTGCGAACCGAACCGGGGGGTGTTCGGCTCATCCCTAGTTCTGATGGATGTGCTCCTTCGGGTGCACTTTTTCCATGTAAAGTATCAGATTCTATCAGCCTTTCATCTCCCCGAACAGCTCTCACAACTTCAGCTGCTTCCAGATCTCTCACAATATACGCTCCAGAAGTGCAGAAACCTCGCCACAGTGACCAAAGCTTTGAGGAATCACAAAATTGTGCATCACTGGAAGTATCCAGCCAGGCTTAACATCATCCACAATGGCACTACCACCATGGTGTCTACACTGAAAGAGGGCCTCTTTGACTAGAGATGGGCGAACGATTCCGCCTGAGCATAAGTTCGGGCCGAACTTTTGTTGTTCGGACGTTCGGCGAACAACAAACATTATGCGTTGTTTGCAGGAAATTTGAAAGCTGCGGAACCCCGTTAAAGTTTATGGGACAATAACATGAAAAACCAAAACGCTCATTTTAAAGGCTTATATGCAAGTTATTGTCATAAAAAGTTTTTTTTAGGAGCAGTGATTTTAATAATGCTTAAAGTGAAACAATAAAAATGAAATATTCCTTTAACCGCTTTCTGACCACCACACACAGATGTACGTCGGCAGAATGGCACATGCAGGCAAATGGGAGTACCTGTATGCCCCTCTAAATTTGTTGCCTATCAGACGCACTGCTCACCTGCCGCACACTGCAGGAGCGTGCCCACGGGTGTTGGGAACTCGATGTTTGCCGGCGGCCTGCAATTGCATTGTGGAGAGGTATGTAAACAAGGCATTTCCCCATTGTGCCTAGTGACATTACAGGGATCTACTGATCCCTGTCATCGGGAGCATTGATCGCTGTCATGTCAGTGGTAGCCCATACCCCCTACAGTTAGAACACCTCCTTAGGACACCCTTAACCCCTTGATTGCCCCCGAGTGTTTAACCCCTTGCCTGCCAGTGTCATTTACGCAGTAATCAATATATTTTTATAGCACTGATCGCTGTATAAATGACAATAGTCCCAAAATAGTGTCAAAAGTGTCTGATGTGTCCACCATAATGTTGCAGTCACAATAAAAATAGCAGATCGCCGCCATTACTAATAAAAAAAATTATAATAAAAATGCCATAAATCTATCACCTATTTTGTAGATGCTGTAACTTTTGCGCAAACCAATCAATATACACTCATTGCAATTTTTTTTTACCAAAAATATGTAGAAGAATACATATCAGCCTAAAGTGAGATTATTTTATATATTTTTGGGGGATATTTATTATAGCAAAAAGTAAAAAATATTGCTTTTTTTCAAAATTGTCACTCTTTTTTTGTTTATAGCGCAAAAAATAAAAACCACAGAGGTGATCAAATACCACCAAAAAAAAGCTCTATTTGTGGAAAAAAAAAAACGTCAATATTGTTTGGGTACAACGTCGCACGACCGCACAATTGTCAGCTAAAGGGACACAGTTCCGAATCGCTAAAAACACTCTGGTCAGGAAGGGGGTAAAATCTTCCGGGGCTGAAGTGGTTAAATATCTTGCCTGGGGGGTGTCCTTAGTGTGCCTGTAAAGTGGTATAGTTTTCCTGTGTTTAGAACATTACCACAGCAAAATTACATTTCTAAAGGAAAAATGTCATTTAACCGGTTCCCGACCGGCGGACGCCGATGTACGTCGGCAGAATGGCATGGCTGGGAAAATGGGCGTACCCGTGCATCCCTTTGAATTTGCCGCCATGACATTGCATGCGCGCGCGTCGGCCGGTCGGCCGGGAGCTCCGTGAGTCGGGTCGTGGGTCCCGCGGACTTGATTGCTGTGGGGATACCCGCGATCGCCTCACAGAGAGGACGAACGGGGAGTTGCTAATGTAAACAAGCATCTCCCCATTCTGCCTAGTGACAGTGTCACTGATCTCTACTCCCTGTGATCGGGAGCAGAGATCCCCGCCCTTAGCGCTTTTTTTCTTTTTTTGGTCCATTAGGCGGCGTGAGATGGATCTACATTGCAAGACATTTTTATTTTTTATTTTTTAATAAAGGACTCCAAGACGATTATGTAGATTTGGAGGAAACTGTTTGTCAGTTTCCTCTGTGGTTTGTAAAGTCCACTTGGGGAACTGAAGCCTGGAGATTTAGCACCGATCTGGGTGGGAGGAAATCTCCAATCCTGGGAACAGGTTTTGGGAACAGCCAGGAGGCTGATTGTGCAGGTGGGTCCTGGTCTGATAGTAGAGCCAGGACCAGTGTTTTGGGCTCCACCCTCCAGAGGAGTCCAGGTATGCAAGGGAGAAGTGTACCTTTTGGCACGGTACAGTCTGTCAGAGCAGACGGAGGGATCAAGCCTGTGGGTGGTAGCAGCAAGGAATCTGGAAAAGAGAGTGCCAGCATAGGCACAGAGTGTGTACCAAATGGGGACACAGTAAAAGAGTCAAGAGGACAGAGGTCAAAGCCTGAACAGCAGGGCAGGGCCAGGTGGCTCGGTATTTTTTGTTTGGAAATTACATTACTGCTGTGAAGTTGAAACCCCTGCGTGAGAATCCTGGATGGACTGTCTTTTCTTATTCCTTTAAATAAAAGTAGTCCAACAAGCCCTTAAACAGCATCTGGTGTGTCTCAGCTCACTGGTAAGCTCTTCACTAAAGCTAAACAACCCCCAATTTTACAGTAGAAAGAAGTAGCCCGACTACAGGCGGACATTCTCTGCATTCAAAAAACACACTTTTTGGCTTCAGCTATTCCTAAGTGCTCTCATCACCACTACCCTCATTGTCTTTTTAGCCAGTGCCCCAGAAAAGAAGAGGGGTGTGCTGGTCGCTATCAAAAACACTGTCCACTTCCAGCTTAGGGACTTGAGGGGGCCCATCATTGCCAGGTGTTTTTTCACCTTAATGCATAGAATGCATTAAGGTGAAAAAACATGAACCTTTACAACCCCTTTAAAGTCCACAGAACCAAAACTGGGATTTCCCACCTGATACATCCCATATCCAAACATAAGATTATAAACCCGCAAGACATTGCAGATTCCTTTGCAGACTTTTAAAGCTCGCTCAATAATCTTAAAGAAGACTATCTGACCCCTCAACTATCAGTCGCAGAGAGATAAATTATTTTTTATCCACTATTAATTTTCCATTCCTAACTCATGACCAATTTTCCATGCTAAACGTCCCCTTTACCCCAGAGGAAATTGGCAAGGTTATCAGATCCCTACCTAGTGGCAAAGCCCTGGGCCCTGACAGGTTTTCAAATGATTATTATTGTGCATTTAAGGATATCCTTGCCCCCTACCTGCTTAAAGTGTTTACCTACATGGCATCCTCAGCCTCTTTCCCCAGGAGATGCTGAAAGCTTATATCGTAACTTTACCCAAGCCTGGGAAAGAGACAATTTTCCAACTTTCATCCTATCTCACTCTGTTGGAGCATCAGTGAATTCATTAAAAATATCACAGGGGATTCCTGGATTTAATATTGACTGGTCTAAGTTTTGGATAGGCCGAGATATTAAAAGGTTGATTTCAGGTCAAGTCATGTAAGTTTCACACAGAGACATTCTGGTCCTTTCTCCAACTTTTGGGCATCTGTAAACAAGCCTGCTTACAGAACTGGGGATAAAAATAATGGTTTATGATATAAGAACACACCTGGGATAATAAACAAACTGACCACTGTTTGCACGAATGTGGAATGTCCATAGTATGCTAAGATGGAACTATGAAGTTTATTCAAGTATTGATGAGAATATTCTAATGGGAACTGCACCATTTCTGCATACATAAGATCATATGATGACGTGACTATGACCTAAATTATTATATATCCTAAAATGGGTTCAGTCAAAATCTTGTTGTCTGCTGGTGTAGTAATAATATCATTATGTAATGATGTATTAATCTTATTAGAATTATCATACATGTAGAAATAGTTTAAGTACACAAATAATTGTGATATAGATATATCTATATAGATATATATCTATATCTATATATATATAGACCTATATCTCTCTCTCTCTCTCTCTCTCTCTCTCTCTCTCTCTCTCTCTCTCTCTCTATATATATATATATATATATATATATATATATATATATATATATATATATATATATATATATATATATATATATATATAGATATAGATATATCTATATATATATAGATATATATATCTATATATGTTAGGGGGCTAACGATCTTCTTCTAGGAGCAAGTGAACCTCTTCTCTAGCATATCTGCATAGAGTGTTCTTTCCAACCTAAATCAGGCCCGGAGACCATTCCAGTAAGAAAATAATGACACAACAGTCAGATGCCTGGAATGTTCTGCTTTTTACTTCCGTAGACAATCACTTATATAATCAAAACGACATCACAAAAAAAGTTCAACCCTTTCATTAATATACAGACATTACGTATACATCAGATGATTAAAAAAACACCTAAAAATAATACATTATTTCTTCATACAGAAACTATCAACAAGGAAAAACCTTAATGCGTCGTTTCGGGGAAATCATGTTATTTACAAGGATTTGAAACTAACTTTTGATAGATGTCACATATACATATTATTCTAAGATGGATACATATTCTTATAGCTAAAATGGTGGACAGCAAGCTAAAATATCCTTACAATCCCCTCTTTGATCACACATGTGTATATATATATATATATATATATATATGTATGATCTCACTTCCTTATCATGGCGATATTCTCAGCTTGCTTCTGATGATACATACTGAGATAAGTTTTATTGGGAGATGAGGGATCTAAAATGCGAGGCACATAATAAGCTTGTACACATGATAAAGGAAAAGGAAAAAGAACACGACAATAATTAAAATTATGGCAATATCCCTTATCCAAGAGAATATCCCTCCAAATCCAAAATTAATATTTCCAAAAGGACTCCAGGTCTGGGCTATGTTGCGAGCCTCTTGTTGCAGCTTGGCCACCTCTTTTCTATGCTGAGCTATCACATCATAATAGTCTGGTACCTCTATACTGGTATTGTGTACCCAAGTACAACATTCATAATCCTCAGTCATTTCACATAATCCTGTAAGGGCTGAACTCATGCTCTCAATGGCTAAATCATGCAATTCTAGTTGTTTTCTAATAGCCCTAGTTTCAACATTAAGTTTAGAAATGTCATCAGAATTCTTTTCCATCATCTCATCAATAATTCCTGAATAATTATTTAACCTTTTCATCAAATCTATTCCCCATCCTGTCCAGGAAGGGAACCATGCCCAGGCCATATCCTTCTCAAGGAATAACTCTCTCTTGTTACGATGTTTCAATGGATACCTTGGGTGTATACTAGCTTCAAGCAAATGACTCCCATCACTATCACCTATCACCCCCATTATGGGCACCAGTGAGGCCAGGTAACACCAGCCTTGGACCTCTTGTGGAATCCAGGGATAACAAGTCTTTCCACAACAAACATAAGTGTGGTTACCAAACGAGAAGGGCGTATTCACAGCAGTCTCTTGATCTACTGCTGTAACTGCTGCTAAAACCTGAAACAAATGCTGTATAGGTTTACTACTTTCATCTTCAGAGGCAAGAATCTTTTCAAAATCAGCCCGTACTCTGACCTCATCGTGGTGTGTTTGATATAGAGAACAAAACTTCCCACTAGGGGCATAGCAATTAGAAATGTTCAAAACCGATTGACTACAGATATGAGCATTTCTAGTAGAATTCCCTAAATTAAAACACCAGGTAGGATTATGACTTCTATTGATGATGTGTAAGGAAATGGTGTCATTAGTTCTTCTGCTAACATTCAGAAGGTCAAGGAGAATCTCTTCTCTCAACAGGGGAGTAATATTTAAAGGTATAGCCATTAGGGGTATCCTAACAGTGCTAGGGTGCAGTTTACTACAAATCCAACATTTTTGAAATCCTGATTTCCGAGCATAAGCATATTTAAATTTTAACAAAAGCATTTTATCAGCAAAATTATCTTCAATGTCTCTCTTATTTCTAACTTGTATCACTGTAATGTTCTTCTGTGTATATGTGTTACCACAAATACTTTTAATCGCACCCAAATCTTCAGGGTGGTGGATACAGTTAGTGATGATCCAAATGGGCGGGAACACTATCAGGGTGATCAGGAACAGGAGGCAGAATGCCTTGCCAGAAGTCTGTGGTGGAATAAGCAAGGTCATCTTCTCTGGCCGGACCTGCTTTTCCAGGTCTTCTCCTTCATCTGCTTGGACTTCTGCTTGAGGGCCTCCTGTATTTAAGATCTCCTTCCTGCTCTTGGGGCTTTGAACAACCTTTTTCACTCGGCTGGCATGGATCCAGGATTGGCAATTCTCCACAAGGATAGCTGTTCTGGTCACTGCAATCACCGTAGTAGGAGGTCCAAAAGGATATTCCTGTTTCTTACTTCTATTCAACTGTTGGACCACCACCGTGTCTCCTACTTTAAAAGTGTGGGTAGGTTCCTGTGAAGAAAAAGGAGAGGTGCGAGCAACATTTCTCTCAACTGTATCCAAAGTTTTAATTAGTTTCCTCTCATATACTTTGACTGTACTAGATCCAAATCTCCCTGCTCTATCATAAGAGGTGCTCTAGCCCAGGGAGTAGGAAAGGGACGACCCATCAACACTTCAAAAGGAGAGTAGCCTGTAGTTTTGGAGGGAGTACTTCTTATCTCTGCCAAAACCGCTGGGAGAACCCTCTTCCAATGGACAAAGGTTCCTCCTGTGGCCTTCCTTATTTTATCTTTCACGGTCCTATTTACCCTTTCCACTATCCCTGAACTTTGGGGATGATATGGAATGTGAAACTTCCATTCTATTTGGAGTGAGTGTACCAAGTCCTGACATACTTTTGAGGTGAATGCAGGACCTCTGTCTGAGTTTATCTGAAGTGGACATCCCCATCGAGGAATAATTTCCTGTGTGAGAATTTTCACTACTGTTTGTGCGTCTTCCTTTGTAGTTACAAAAATTTCAACCCATCTCGAAAACATGTCCAAGACCACCAAAAAATATTCCTGTCTTTTCCCTAACTTGGGCATGTGTGTGAAATCAACTTGTAGGTGGGTGAAAGGTGTACTGGGATATATCAAATGTTCGTGTTTCGCTTTGTTTGGGTTATTTGGGTTGTTCCTAATGCAAGTAATGCACCTGGACACCTAATCCCTTGTCAACAAAGGGAGATCTGAATTGTAAAAATCCTTGCCTAGTAACTCACAAGTTGCCTTCCAGCCTCTGTGACCTATTCCATGATACTGGGCAATAAAAAGTGATGCACTTGCCATTGGAATACATACCTTCCCCTCTTTGCACAAAAGTCCTGTTTTTGGATCTATTTGTGCACCTACTTTTTCCCAATCTCTCATGTCGGCCTCTGAGGCATAATCTTGTAGGTCAGACAGTACATGGTCAAAACAAGAAAGTTCAGGCTGTAACATTGGCATTTGGATTTGAGCTGGTTGGGAGATAGCTGCTTTTCTGGCTGCTGAATCAGCTAGAGCATTTCCTCGAGCTACTTCTGTTTGTTGGCCTGTATGTGCTCTGCAATGTATTATGGCAAGAGTTCTGGGCAACTGAATAGCTTTTAACAATGACTCTACTCACAAAAGAATGGATGAATTGCACAACTTTGTCCTTTGCCCTTTTTTCATTCACTCTTGATTCACCAGTACAGAGGCTTACTCTCCTACAGCAAAATTGACGCCAAGTCAGATTTCAAATGTTAATTTTTTGTACACTTACCTGACTATTTTTGGTAAACTCTGACCTATGTTTAGTTAGACCACTGTTCTCCTTTCATGTTCTCTTATTGGTCTGTTGTTACATCAGTATTGGTTTACAACTTATGCTGCTCAGTAGGTACCGTATTTATCGGCGTATAACACGCACCGGCGTATAACACGCACCCCAATTTAGGAGGGAATTTTAAGGAAAAAAAACTTTTAGGAGGGAAGTTGAAGGGAAAAAAACTTACATTTAAATGCCCTTCATTGCAGCCTTGTCAGTGCAGCCATGTCAGTGCAGCCATGTCAGTGCAGCCATGTCAGTGCAGCCTTGTCAGTGCAGCCTTGTCAGTGCAGCCTTGTCAGTGCAGCCTTCCTCAGTGCAGCCTTCCCCAGTGCAGCCTTCCCCAGTGCAGCCATGTCAGTGCAGCCATGTCAGTGCAGCCTTGTCAGTGCAGCCATGTCAGTGCAGCCTTGTCAGTGCAGCCATGTCAGTGCAGCCATGTTAGTGCAGCCATGTTAGTGCAGCCTTGTCAGTGCAGCCTTCCCCAGTGCAGCCTTGTCAGTGCAGCCTTCCCCAGTGCAGCCTTCCCCCCTGCAGCCTTCCCCCCGTGCAGCCTTCCCCCCGTGCAGCCTTCCCCCCGTGCAGCCTGGGATCCCCTGTCCCTGCTGTCACATCTTCAAAATCGCGGACCGCGGGGCGCATGCGCGGCGCTGAGCGTGATGGACGTCTGAGTCGGTAGCTCCGCTCAGCCCGGGAAGATAACGGCTTCAGGAGGGCTTATATCACCTAATTCCACAGCGCTTTTATCACCCCTCGAGCCCCTTATACCTGGTGCATGCCTGGGAGAAAGAAAAAGCCCAGAGGATCGGCTCAACATACCTTAACACACTATCTCCTCCGCGCCCGTGATCAAGGCAGCATGTCCCAAAATGGCGCTGCGGGAAGAAACATACCTCCGTCTCCGGTCTCCTCTCCTGGACGTCCCACGGACCAGACACCACTTCTGGATCCTAGCCGTGAGTACACTGCATCTCTCACTAAATCTGACCTAGAAAGCAGTCTGGAGGCTATGTATGCAAGGCTTGCAACGAAGTTCCAAACGGAGCTCCATAAAACCTCTCATACACTTTCCCAGGAGATAGCCTCACTGGGCTCCAGGACAGAAAGGCTAGAAACGAAGCACGATGAGCTGGCTCTGGCCTACAGTGACCTTTCCAGAGAACACGAGTCTCTAGCCACAACTTGCTCCCTGATGCAATCCCAAATCGAAGACCTCGATAACCGCAACAGACGCAACAATTTGCGCGTCAGAGGTATACCAGAATCTGTCACCGATCTAATCCCCACAATGATCCGCCTATTTAAATCTCTGCTCCCAGACACTGATGCCGGAGCGTTCACTTGTGATCGTATTCACAGAGCCCTCAGGCCTAAACCTCCTGAAGATAAACCTCCCAGGGATATTGTTCTTTGCATGAAGGACTTTCTAACTAAGGAGGAGATACTCAGAGCAGCTCGCAATCAACAACGCATCACTCTGGACGATCGCATCATCCAAATATACCCTGATATCTCTCCCGCCACCTTGGATAGGAGACGTGGCATGAAGGAAATAACATCTGCCCTTCAAGCAGCTCGCATTCGCTACAAATGGGGATTTCCATTTAAGCTAGTAATTCCCCACAATGGCACCACTTACTCTGCCACGTCACTCCTGGAGGGTCAAGAAGTCCTTGTAAAATTGGGCCTTTTGGATTCGGCCGTCATCCGCCGACCTCCTTCTACTCCTAGACCATCACCCATCTGGCAGACCCCCCCAACCAGGAGAGACAGACGGAGGATCAGATATGACATCGGAGATAGATTTGATGAACCCTTTCCTTGATCGTCTCATCACAGTTGACCACCACAAGATTCCCAGGCAACTTGCATCATCTTTTTGATTTCAAGATCCCGGACGTCGGTCCCTTGGAGCTGCGACATGCACACCCCACCCAGCTGCAGTCTGTAGTCTCAGTCCTATTTTTTCTTTTATTTTTGGTTTGTGCCATCACTACAGGCTTGTTCTTTTTTTATTTTTTATTTTTTTTTGAATTTGGATTCACTCTTCCTGCAAAGTTCAGAACATTTTTCTTAGCTGGGTTTGAGACCTTGTAGTCTCAGTATTTGTTATTGTGTTTGTCAGGTTACTTACGGTTACCTGATCCAAGTCAAGTTATGAAGACTTTTGTGTTGCTATCTAACATATGGTATTTTTTCATACCTTCTTTTCATTTTATTTTTATTTTTTTTCTTTTTAGCCTCAGGTCTCGTTCCATCTTTATGCTGGTTATGCATCGAATATATCAGGTTGTAAAATTTTACAGGTTTTTTGCTCTACCAGACCTTTACAACTCAATGGCTTTTTGTGTGTCACAATCCTCTAATTCTCTGTGCTCGAGTATGTCGGCCCTTGGCCTGTTTCTTGAAAAAATAGGCACCTTTCTCTGGACTCTATTGGCTCCGGTTTGTCCCCAGACTATAGTGTATAATAATATTCTCCATGGGAATTAAATGTGTATCACACAATGTTAAAGGTTTTAACTCCCCCTCTAAAAGGAAGAAGGCCTTTGCTTTTTATAAGCATTTGGATGCGAAAATTCTTCTCCTACAGGAGACACACTTTGCTCACTCCTCGCATCCTAAATTCCTTCATAGAAATTTTCCTCAATCCTTCTGTTCTCTACATCAGACGAAAAGTAGAGGTGCCGCCATACTCTTGCACAGATCCTTCCCAATGGAAGTTAACCAGATATTTAAAGACAAAGATAGTAGGTATGTCATAATCAAGGGCCAGATTCATAACAGAGAACTTACTATCGCTAGCATCTACGCTCCACAGGATTCCCCCGCATCTTTTTTTACCTCCTTCTTTGACCGTCTTTCCCACTATCAGTCACCACATATGATAATTGGTGGGGATTTTAACATGGTTGCCAATCCTAACCTTGACAGATCCAATTTATCCCCCTCCTCAAAATCATTCCCACGCTCTCTCACCAGGGGTCTGCTTGAACACCAACTGGTAGACTCCTGGAGAGCTCTCAACATTAGCTCTAAAGAATACACATTCTACTCCCATCCCCATAAAAGTTATGCAAGATTAGATTATATCTATTCCACCCCCATTATTCTAGCTAACACTACTGAGGCTAGCATACACCCCTGCACATGGTCTGACCACCATGCCACTACCTTCACAACCACTTACATCAGGCTTGCTCCTACCTCCTACTCCTGGCGCCTAAATGAGGCTCTCCTTTCTGATGCAGTGGTGGAGGCAGAAGTAGCTCAAGCTATAGCAGAATACTTTAACATCAATGCCATCCCAGAAACCCCCCCCTCCATGGTCTGGACAGCGCATAAAGCTGTCCTAAGAGGTAAATTAATTAGCTTAGCCTCGGCCCAAAACAAAATTGATAAACAGAACATCTTAACCCTCACCAAGGACCTAGATAAAATCTACAAAAATACCAACCTCTTACAGTTACCCGCCACAAGACAGCTGATTGACCAAAAACGTCTAGAGTTAGACGGCATTCTGTCCAAGAGGGTGGAAAAGTCTCTTCGTTGGTCCAAAGCGAAATATCTTTTACAGGAGGGGTCCGCCTCTACCCTCTTCGCTAGAAAGCTAAATCACTCATCCCGCCCGCCCCACATATATAGACTAATGTCCCCCACAGGAAATCTCACTTCTCATCCACAAGAGGTCCTTCAGATCTTTGAACGATTTTACTCTTCCCTCCTATCCTCTTCTCAACTAAATCCCTCGCCTGCGGATGAGACCTGGTTTCAGAATATTCCTCTACCACATCTTACTCCTACACAACTTGATATACTGAACTCCCCCATCACTCCGGTTGAGGTTTTGAAAGTGATTAAATCTCTGAAATCAGGCTCAGCCCCAGGCCCTGACGGATTCTCCTCCTTATATTATAAGAAATTTTCATCCCTCCTTACCACTAGGTTAGTTCATATATTTAACTGGGTCCTACAGGGGGGTAGCTTCCCTGAAGAAATGTTACTTGCCAATATGTCCCTATTACCAAAACCTCACAAAAACCACACCCTTCCCCAAAATTACCGACCTATCTCGGTTATTAATAACGATTTAAAAATTTTTAGCAGGATCATGGCTGACAGACTTGCGGGGATTATCCCCACCTTAATTTCCCCTTTTCAATCTGGATTCATACCCCATAGACTTATCACCGATAATATTCGTCTAGCGGCAAATATAATACAAGATGCTAACCTTTTCTCACGTAAACTCCTCTTGCTTAGCTTAGATATACAAAAAGCATTCGACAGCGTTTCTTGGTCCTATATCACTACACTCCTACAAAGAATGGGTTTCCAGGGAGCCTTTCTACAAGCATTCCTGGCCCTTTATCGTAACCCGAGGACTCGCATTAGGCTCCCTGGCTGTAATTCTAATTTTTTCGACCTCGGCAAAGGTACAAGGCAAGGTTGCCCTTTGTCGCCTCTAATTTTTGCTTTAGCCCTCGAGCCTCTGGCCATAGCCATGCTGAAAAATCCTGACATTTCGGGTTACGTGAAGGGCCACTCGACATACAAATTTGGCATGTATGCTGATGACGTTCTAATGTATCTCACCAACCCTCTGGTCTCCCTGCCTAACTTATTTCAAACTCTATCAAGTTTTGCAAAGATATCAGGCCTATCCATTAACATGTCAAAATCTAGCGCCCTCCCCATAGGTTACTCCCCCGGAGAACTGCATCATCTTCAGTCAGTCTACCCCTTTATCTGGGCAGAGTCACACCTTCTATATCTGGGTATTAACCTAGCCAATGATTTCAGCAGACTCTTTGAAGTAAATTTCCCACCTATGGTATCTAAATTGAAAAGTATCCTCAAACAATGGTCACACCTCCACATTTCATTTCTTGGCAGGATCACTGCCCTCAAAATGACTATCCTCCCTAAACTGCTCTACCTTTTCAGATCCCTCCCAATTAAATTGTCTAAAACATATCTCCACTCTATCCAAGTGTGGTTTAATAGATTTATATGGAGGGACAAGCCCCCTCGCTTTGCTAGGGAAGTCCTGTATCGCTCTGCTAAGAGTGGTGGTTTGGGGGTTCCTCAAATATGGCTTTACTACTTGGCCAGTAGATACTCGCAACAAGCACAATGGAATATTGTTAACTCTAAGGTCCCTTGGGTACAATTTGAAAGTGAATCTATCGCCCCCCTATATCTCCCGGGTCTTATGTGGTCCAACAATCAGACCAAATCAATAGTTGCCTCCAAAAATTTGATTACACATGCTGGCATCCAACTCTGGGACTCATATAAAAAAACTTACAACCTCATATCAACGACTCCCCCATATGCCTCATTTCTGGGAGATTCCAGATTCCCATTGGCCCTAGATAGACCCTCCTCCTTCCAACTCTGGATTGACTTAAATTTAACTACCTTAGACAAATTTTCTATAAACGATAAATTTATCTCCTTTTCCCAATTACAATCCTTGTACCACATCCCAAACTCTGAATTATACCACTTCCTTCAAATACGTCACTTTTTCCAAACACATTACACTGGCCCCTCTGCCTCCTTCACCACACTATATGAGGACATATGCCATGACTCACCCCGCCAAAAAGGTTTGATCTCCCTAGTATATGTTGCCCTGGTTAGTATCTCAGAGGACGTAACTCTAAAATATAGATCCCAATGGGCAGCTGAGTTGGACCTTGCTGTAGATGACATTGATTGGGTGAAGGGCTGGCAAAACCTACGCAAATGCACTAAATCCATTATGGTACGTGAAACGGCGATCAAACTGTTGACACGCTGGTACTATACTCCCTTACGTATACACAAGATCTACCCTCATTCATCCCCCCTCTGTTTTAGGGGTTGTATGCAACAAGGCTCGTTTTTTCATATATTCTGGAATTGCGAAAAACTTCGCCCCACTTGGAATGAGATTTTAAAAGTAATAGACAAATTAGCAGGCAGTCCTCTTGATATCTCATTCCAACATTGTCTCTTATTTCAATCCCCCCCAAACACTCCCAAACCATTGGTTAAATTGATTCACTCTATCTGTATTGCCATGCATTGGGTTGTCGCTTTGAATTGGAAGTCAGCTTCAGTTCCACTCTCTCAAGTTATTGCAAGAATAGACCAGATGATGTTGTCAGACCAGATCTTTCATACCTTACACGACACTATCCCCCAATATAATGCCATTTGGAATCCCTGGTTTTTATTTAGGCTTCAAACCTGACATTCTTGCTATTTTATTATATTCGGTTCAATTCATCTTCTGATCTAAGGCTTTTTGTTTCCTTTTCTTCTTGTTTTGTACGTTTGTATTACTTTATATAATCAGCCGAACTTTAGACTTTCAGTTTATATTGATTGCCTTATTGGAGATATATAATCTAACGGTTTATACAGATATGTCGTCACTACGTGCATTCCATGTATCTACACTCCTTTGTACTCATTGAACTGATTGTCTTGATTGTATTACACCTGTTATGTTATTTCCAAAATCAAAATAAAAACTTTTTGAAAACAAAAAAATCGCGGACCGCGATTTGAAAATGGCGCCGCCGGCGCCGAAGTACACAGAGCCGGTCCTCGGCTCTTTCCGGCGGCTCTCGTTTACTTTCGGTTTCACTCGTAGTCCGGAGCGGAGCTATCCGAGTAGGTTCGGATAGCTCCGCTCGGGACTACGAGTGGAGCCGAAAGTAAACGAGAGCCGCCGGAAAGAGCCGAGGACCGGCTCTGTGTACTTCGGCGCCGGCGGCGCCATTTTCAAATCGCGGTCCGCGATTTTGAAGAAGTGACAGCTCCGGATCGGCAGGGATCGGCGTATAACACGCACCTGCAACTTTCCCCTGATTTTAAGGGGAAAAAAGTGCGTGTTATACGCCGATAAATACGGTATTTTAAGGTTTAAGCTGATTTTTGTCTCTACCTACATGACCCCTTATTTTTATTTAGCTGGAACTAATTTTGTCTATTTTTTATTACAAGTTGATTATATGATATAGGCTGAGCGTTGTTGGGGCACGTCTCTTATATTGCTCCTCCCTGACAACACATCCCAGTCCCCCCCTCCTTCTGGGGTTGACGAGGACGTGCGACCTTAAAAGTTATTTTACCCAATCCCTGTTTAAGGTTTTGGATGGCCGCTCGCTCTCTCTTTCCCCAATGGGACCACTGCAGATTTCTGCGTGTTATTCATGCGTTTCCCAAAAGTTCTTTAATTCATGTATATGATTTTTCTATAAGCTCACTCTTCCTTCCTCCTTTTTTTTTCTATTCCTTACCTCACTTTCTCTTCTTTATCCCCCCCCCCCCTCCCTCTCCCCTGCTGGCATACATGGAAGCATAGATTGAAGTACTCTACCTAGATGTAACAATGACTACACTGAAACTCCTATCATATAATATTAGAGGTCTTAATGTCGCAGCTAAACGGCACCAAACACTCCGTGAACTAAAACAAGCCGCTTGTTCTATTGTTTTTCTTCAGGAAACACATCTAACTCATACAACACCGGTTAAACTGACCTCACCTCTTTTTCCGCAATGGTACTACAGTTTATCTGACACTAACAAAGCTAAGGGAGTGGCTATTGGGTTTAGCAGAAGCATATCCTTTCGTTTATCTGACATGCTAGCAGATGATTCAGGCCGCTTTCTTTTCCTCCAGGGTTTCATTGGTAATACCCAATGTACTCTAGCAAACGTTTATTGTCCAAACCAAAATCAACCTACCTTTTTATCAAAAATCCTAACCAAATTATCACAATTCGCCAAAGGTCTTACTATATTAGCAGGTGATATCAACATGTCCCTAGATCCTACACTAGACACGTCCCAAGGAAGATCTAATATCTCTTTTAAACGCCTGAAATTTATTAAAAGAAGACTCTTAGACCTCCAACTTATGGATGTCTGGCGCCTCCTTCATCCCAAAGAAAGAGACTTTTCACACTTCTCCACAACACATCACTCATACTCCAGAATTGACAATATATTTCTAGATCACTTCCACCTCCCCCTCTTACAGTCTGCCCACATAGGCACCGCAACTATCTCGGATTATGCACCTGTTTCGATGACGCTGTCCATGCCTTCCCTAGCACGCCGCACTAATAACTGGAAACTCAACGATTCCCTTCTTACTAATGAAGCCGAAGTTTCCATAATGTCCTCTCATCTTTTACAATATTTCAAGGAAAACAAACCCTCTGATACTTCCCTCTCCATTGTTTGGGAAGCTCATAAGGTCACTATTAGAGGTCGGTTCATTGAACTTGGTGCTAGATTGAAAAGAGAGCATGGTCAGCGACTCGAACAGGTCCTACAACAAATAGCCACTCTTGATAAGCAACATAAACTGTCTCTCCATAATGAGCATCTCCAATCACTCACACTTAAACGAGAGGAATTAAAATCTCTTCTTAATTTAGACACTAAGAGAAAATTCCAACGCTTATCACAAAAATACTATAAATGGGGAAACAAACCAAGTAGGTTATTGGCTAGGTCATTAAAAGCTAAACAAACGCAGTCCTTTATTCCCAAAATTAAACTACATTCAGGAGAGCTCGCGCATGCAACCCCAGACATAGCCAAGGCCTTCAAGGAGTTCTATGCAGATCTCTACAATGTCAAAAATGACTTATCCTCTTTACCTCAGGAAGAGAGACGTAGACGCATGCTCTCCTACTTAAAAGAAGCTAAACTACCTAAATTACCTGCATCTACCTTCAAAGAACTAGAGGCAGACTTCTCGGTAGAGGAATTCCAGGCTGCTTTGAAGCCCACTACTACAAGACATTCAGTGACATCTTGCTTCCCCGTCTTACAGCTTATGCAAACTCAGTTTCCCAATCCTCAGGCTTACGCCCAGAATCCCTCTCCACTCACATTACTGTCATCCCTAAACCTGATAAAGACCCTACCCTCTGTAACAGTTATAGGCCAATTTCATTAATAAATACAAATATCAAATTATTTGCCAAGGTAATGGCGAATCGCCTACTCCCCCTTTTGCCCAACTGGATCTCCAAAGATCAATCAGGTTTCATTCCCAATAGAGAAGCAAAAGACAATTCCCTCAGAGCGATTTCCCTAATTCAATATGTTCGGAGAAGCGCCCAGCCCACCCTACTCCTTTCCACTGATGCTGAAAAAGCGTTTGATAGGGTGGACTGGGACTATCTTAGAATGACATTGAGACATTTTGGACTGGGTCCTAAGATGTTCTACCGTATCTTATCCCTCTACTCTAACCCCACAGCACAAATCAGAATCAACGGGACGCTGAGTGACTCTTTTGCTCTACATAATGGTACAAGACAGGGATGCCCCCTGTCCCCCCTCCTTTTTGCCATTACCTTGGAACCTTTTCTAGCGACAATTAGGAACAATGATGATATTCGAGGTATTCGAGTTGGTAAAAGCTCCCACAAATACGCAGCATATGCTGATGACATATTATTTTTTATTCAACAACCCCGCATCTCCATACCTAATCTAATGTCAGCATTTTCCGTTTTTCAATCAATCTCTAATTTCAAAATAAACCTATCAAAATCGGAAATTTTAAACATTAACCTCTCCCAATCCGAGGTGTCTTCCCTGAAACCTCTCTTCCCCTTTAGATGGGAACCAAAACATATGAAATATCTAGGAATTTACCTCACTCCCAACCTTCACTCCCTCTTCCGACACAACTACATTCCATTGCTTAACAGGATTAGGGAAGATCTACGAAAATGGTCCAGTCTGTCTCATACCTGGCTAGGAAAAGTAAATATTATTAAAATGAATATACTGCCCCGTATACTCTTTCTTTTCCAAATGCTCCCACTAGGGGTTCCAGTGGGGTTCTTCACTATTTTGCAAACCATGATCTCCCGTTTTATTTGGAGGAACGGTCACCCCAGGATATCTAGAGAGATACTATTTCGCTCCAAGATGTCTGGGGGACTGGCACTACCTAATTTTAAGGCGTATTATCAAGCGGCTGTACTTTCTAGGATAGCCGACTGGAAATATGCTCCTGATTCAAAATTATGGGTCCAACTTGAATACCTTTTGAGCGGCGCTGACCTCTCGGTAGTTCCTTGGATACCCCGCTCCTACAGGAATCTTGACCGTTCCACCTCAACACTCACTATATCCTCATTAGCTATATGGGACGCCCTACATAAAAAACTCTCATGGGGTTATAACTCTCCTTTAACACCTCTTCTTAACCACAAATATTTTCTACCAGGTTTACTAGATCCCGGTTTCCAAGCTTGGAGACCCAGAGAACCTCTCTTACTACATCACGTCCTCCGTGGCAATTCACTTAAACCATTACATTCGATCATTGACCCCAAACCTGCCTCATTTCTAGACAAATGGAGATACTATCAACTACAGTGTTTCTTAAGCTCTCTCCCTCATCCGCTTAGAGGTTTGCAGGATCTAAATCGAATAGAAGATATATTCTACCCAAAAGACCCTCCCTTACATAGTATTTCTCTATTTTATAGAGCTATTATTGCCCTTCAAAATCCTGAGTTTCCACCCTTTTTAGCAAAATGGGAAGCTGATCTGGGTTCTCCCATCTCAGACAATCTAAAGGATAGGATCTTACAATTGGCCCACACCTCCTCCCTAGCTTCTAAGATGGCAGAGGTCAATTATAAACTACTCACTAGGTGGCATTATACCCCAGTTAGACTTCACCAAATGTTCCCCGCCAGTTCCCCATTGTGTTGGAGGAACTGTGGGAACGAAGCCACTCATGCACATATCTGGTGGTCTTGCCCACTCATTCGCCCCTACTGGATGGCCATCTGCAACTTGATTTCTCAGATTTCGGAGGTCAATTTGCCTATGGACCCATGGACTGTCCTTTTTCATGCCTCTGCAACCTCCATAGGCCCATATAAGCGTTCACTCATTCCTCATCTTTTGAACACAGCCAAAGCTTTGATACCCGCCTTCTGGGGCCAAGCGGCAATTCCGCCTGTTAGGACCTGGTTGCAGAGGGTTGATGAAGTTCAACTCATGGAGAGTATTACCCATAACAGCAAAGGGACTTCAGATAAACACTCAGTCACTTGGGCTCCTTGGGTAAATTTTCAGTCCACCTCTACATACAAGGATATTATTGCACAGATCTCATAAATCCACTACTTATATATCGTCATAAAAAAAAAACAAAAAAAAAAAAAAGTTTTGATCAATCAACATTTCGCACATGTATGCCAGCACTCCCCCTCACCTTCTTCCCTCCCATCTTACCCTCTATCCTATTTACTATCCCCCCTTTTTTTTCTCTTTTTTTTTTTTCTCTTTTCATTTTCTCTTCTATTATCAAGTTTTCTGCATCTTATGCTTTCTGTTCGCTACATTACATCTCTTTTACCTAACTGAAGCAAGGTTTCTCATTTTGTTTTTACATTTTGATTTCTTTGTTTATAATGACAGAAGTCTTCTTTTCTACCCAATTGATACATTGACTCTCATCCTCCTCCCTGAATATACAGTATTGTTTAATGTATCTCAGGCTTCTTGATACTGTTTGTATATATCCGAGCATTGAAACTGAAATTGCTTCCCTTAATGTTTGAACCCAGTTTGTGACATAACTGTTTCTTTTTGTAATTATTTTCTTTCATAAAAATTCAATAAAAACTTATTAAACAAAAAAAAACAATGACTCTACTAGAGAGGAATGAGAGATGCTTTTTCCATCAGCTGCAATAAAGCCACGCCTACTCCATATGACACCGACATTATATACCACGCCATACCCATATTTGGAGTCAGTGTAAATGTTCACATCTTGACCCTCAAACATTTGGCATGCCCTGGTGAGAGCAATCATGTGGACACATTATGAGTAGTATACAAAGTAGTATCATGGCCCAAAGTGAAAGTTGCAGCCATGTCAACCAACATAGCACAAGACGCTAAAGCTCTGAAACATGCGGGCATGCCCTGAACTCGTACTGGTACCACCTTTGAAAAAAAAGCAACAGGGTGAAGCTTGCCTCCATGCTCCTGAGCGAGGACACCTGCCATCATTGTACAATTTTCCCTGGCATACAAATAAAACATCACATTATATTTAGGAAGGCCGAGTCCTGGAGCTGTTACCATAGCATTTTTCAAATACACAAAAGCAGTACACATTTCATCTGTCCATTTAACACAGTCTGGCATATCTGAACCTGTGGCCTGTCTCAGGAGATTGTCATAGTAAGAGCAGTCAGGTATCCATTGGCGGCAGTAACCAATCATACCTAGGAAGGTGAGCATGTCCTTCCTATTGAGTGGGCGGGGCAGACCCATCAGAGCCGTAACTCTTTTATGACTGACTCTTCTTTCTCCTTTTGTGAGAACAAACCCTAGATATTCAACTGTTTTCTGACACCATTGCAACTTTTTCTTTGACACTTTATGACCACTTTCAAAAAGACATTTCAAAAGATTTCTCCCATCCTCCAGGGCGGCCTCCCTTGTCAAGCTGCAGAGTAGCAGATCATCCGCATACTGCAGCAAGACTGAATCATGTTCAGGTGTCCAAGCTCTAAGAGTGGTTTGGAGGACAATAGAATAGACAACAGGTGAGTCTATATAGCCCTGGGGCAATCTGCACCAGGTCAGCGTCCGATTTTTAAATCGGAAGGCAAAGAGTGGCTGTGTTTCCTCGTCCACAGGAATTGAAAAAAACGCATTTGAGAGGTCGATTACAGAAAAATACTCAGCATCAGATGGTATAGAGGTGAGCAATGATGGCACATCAGGCACTATTGGGGCAATTGGTACCACTAAGTTGTTTATGGCTCTAAGGTCCTGTACAAACCTGTAACTGCCATCCAAAGTGGCTTTATAGGGCGTACAGGAAATGAACCCTACATCAAGAGGATTCACTGCCCATACTCCCTCCTCACTCAATTTGACATCTTCCTCTTCTGGATGTGAGAGCGATGTAAAAAGGTGAACCCTGTCAGATTTTACATATAATCCTCCTTTTGCAGTAATTTTCATTGTAATGCCCAATTTTCCCAGCAAGTCCCTACCCAAGAGACTCACGGGACAACCAGGAATAATTCTAAAACAATGTTGCAGATTACAATCAGCACCACTAAGGGGGCTTAGTGAAAGCGGGGGTGTTTTAAAAGTTTTGGTGAGTATCCCATTTATTCCCATTGAAGGCTCAGCATCCACAATCTCTCCCCTATAAAAATCCTTGCTAATGGTACTGCATGTCACTCCTGAATCAGGCACAAATGGTACCTCATGCCCGTCTACAAGCAATGAAATTATAGGCTGTTCATGATAAGAATGAGAGACAAGTGGAAATGCCGGGATACTACCTTTCGGGCAGCTTCATTGTGACTGCTGTTGTTTCCAAGAAATGGGGTACTTAACACCATGCTGCTGCTGTACTGAGGGTGGTGCCTGAGGGGGAGTAGGTGCAGCCGGTGGCCCTGAATTTGTACACTCTCGGTCATACCAGGGGCATTGAGCTTTCCAATGTCCGGGGTCCCCACAATTAAAACATCCTGGTTTAGGTTGCCTCTCCTGGAAGTTCCCTCTTTGTGGCTGTCCTCTTCCCCTATATCCACCTCTATAACCCCCTCTATCCTGTCCCCTTTTCTTATAAAAGTTTCCCCTTTGATTTCCTGGGAAATTATCCTGGTAATGTATCGGTGCTGGTGTCTGCTTGGGAATGTCAAAACACCCCGCTGCGTCTTTTTCAGTCAATTTTTTTTGAAAGTCAGTCATACTGCTTGTCGCCCAATCTGAAATCTGCTGTCTCACAAAAAGGGCATATTTAGGGGCCAGGTTGCTAAGATAAGTCTGTATTAAAAGACTGTGCATTCCATCCTGAGTATTGAGTCAGGCATCTTGTGTCCAGACCTCCTGAAATCTTTTCCAAAATTCCAAAACTGACTCTGATGATTTCTGTTTGCAAGCTACTGCAGTAGGGAGTGACGACTTGTTAATGAAAACTCTTTTCATTTCCCTCTCTAGCTCTTCCCACATAAGGTTCCTTCCTTCAACAGTGTTTAGTGAATAAGCCTCTGCTTTGGTAGTGGGTGCCTCTAGGACATCTATGGTGGGCACTTTAGTCCAATCCCATGGGGAGGTAGCTCCCACCAAACTATCTATAATAATCCTTATATCTTCCTGTGTATAATTTCTACCCTTACAAGCTTTCTTTAAATAAGCTATTGCCCCCAAAGCTGATGTGGAAGGTTTGGGGCAATGTTTGACAATACGATTGATATCTTCAATATCGATACATTTTATCACCATTATGTCACCAACAGTCAGAAAAGGAAAGCTTTGCATTGCTAGCTGCGTAGCTACTTCCTCTTTCTTTCTGTCAGCTGTTTGTTTTGAAACTGCGTGTTGTGCAATCTCACTCTCTGCAGCTTGTTTTAATTTCTGAGTTGTACTCCTGGTCTGAGCCGGATCCTCCCTAAAAGGTCCACGGGGCATCTTTATTTTATGTTCCCCCGCAGATGTCTTTTCAGGTAACTCCTCATCCATTGTGGAGGAGGCAGCACCCATCGGCTGTTGCATTTGTGAAACTACAGGCAGTGGCTGATCTGATAGGACAGCAACCTGTGACTCTGGTAAGACCACAGGCAGTGCCTGACCCACCACTACACCTTGCTGTGGAACGGATACAGAGGAAACAGATGCCTCTGCAGGTGACACTCTATTCTCAAATGGACGAACTGCTGCAATTGCAGCCAAAAACTCAATGTCCTCTTTTGAGAACGAGGGGTATATTTGTTTTGGTGCTCCCTTATTTGGCTGCAGTATATAAGGTGGAGGTGACGGAACAACTGGGGGATCAACCGAGGGAGCTACTGGGAGAGCTGATACACATGGAACTAAGGACGGGAAACCTAATTTAAGTCTCTTCTCACAAGCATGTAACCCCGGAGCTTCCTTGTCCCTTGGATTTGGACTTCTCTTTCTTATTTTCTTATCCGCTCTCTCATACCAGTAGGGGGCATACAATAACCAATTTTCTCCACCTTTCCTCATATATTCCTTATCCCATTGGGGGTCTCCCGTATAATATGGGAAAGCTTCCCTATCCCCTAAACAAAATCCCTTGACCATGTCCATATGAAAAATGTCATTCTGACCCTGTCGGGGGAAACGGGTCACTACTCCTCATGCCTTCAGTCCATCCCGCCAGATTATCTACCCAAGGGTTAATATACACATAATCAGTTCCACATATTCTGGCTACATAACATTTACATGTCTCTCCTACATCTGGAAGGGGAATTTTCTTCCCTGATGATTGACCCATAACAATGCAGTGGTGGACGCCACCTCACCTTGCAGCGTCCGACAAAATCCACACAATACACGTACAGATTATCTTATCTTACTTTATATATATAAAAAATCTAAGCGATTAGCGATAGATAAGGAAAGCAAAGAGGTTTGGGTTTTTCCGGGACACTCTATCAGATATCTTTATAAAACTTCTTACAGTACTGTATTATATTACTTGGGGTTTCTCAGAACCCCTTGGACTAACTCAGAGTCCTTTGGACTAACTCAGAGTCCTTTCTTTTTAGAACTATCTCAGAGTTCCTTTTATCCATCACCCGAACGGATCTCTGCGAGATTCATACATTTACATAAATGTTTTTAACACTACACCTTCTGTTAACCCCATATAAGGAAATGGTCTTTTAAACTAAAGTCACGGTGAAAGAAATAATAATAATTAAATCAGACTCACCGGACTTTAGAAACTTGGATGATGATCTTGGATGATGATCATCTCATGAACAATGACCATCCCACCGCTGCCACCAAAACTCTGTTAGGGGGCTAACGATCTTCTTCTAGGAGCAAGTGAACCTCTTCTCTAGCATATCTGCATAGAGTGTTCTTTCCAACCCAAATCAGGCCCGGAGACCATTCCAGTAAGAAAATAATGACACAACAGTCAGATGCCTGGAATGTTCTGCTTTTTACTTCCGTAGACAATCACTTATATAATCAAAACGACATCACAAAAAAAGTTCAACCCTTTCATTAATATACAGACATTACGTATACATCAGATGATTAAAAAAACACCTAAAAATAATACATTATTTCTTCATACAGAAACTATCAACAAGGAAAAACCTTCATGCGTCATTTCGGGGAAATCATGTTATTTACAAGGATTTGAAACTAACTTTTGATAGATGTCACATATACATATTATTCTAAGATGGATACATATTCTTATAGCTAAAATGGTTGACAGCAAGATAAAATATCCTTACAATATATATATCTATATATATCTATAGATATATATATATAGATATATATATATATAGATATATATCTATATATATATATATTTATATATATATATATATATATATATAGATATATATATATAGATATATATATAGATATATATATATACAGTATATAGTTCATTTATTTTGCCTATTTGTATAAATAATCACAATATATGGTTCATACACCTTTTTATAATAATATGATTATATTTAAAACATTGCTGCAACAGAAATGTGCACTCATATGTTGGCATTTTCCAGATCTCCTGAACATACATGTATGTTAGAAATATCACATGGCCATGACTGTTATCATGAGAAAAAGAACACTCTTATAACAGATTACTTATAACATTAAATTAGAACAGACACTCCCGGTCTTAGAATGACACCTGGTGGTGCAGAGAGACAAGGCTTAAGCAAACAAGTCAATGTTTATTTATTTTTTTATTTATTTTAGGTACTTATATAGCGCTGTCAATTTACGCAGCGCTTTACATATACATTATACATTCACATCAGTCCCTACACCCTCAAGGAGCTTACAATCTAAGGTCCCTAACTCACATTCATACATACTAGGGCCAATTTAGACAGGATCCAATTAACCTACCAGCATGTCTTTGGAGTGTGGGAGGAAACCGGAGTACCCGGAGGAAACCCACACAGACACAGGGAGAACATGCAAACTCCAGGCAGGTAGTGTCGTGGTCAGGATTTGAACCAGCGACCCTTCTTACTGCTAGGCGAGAGTGCTACCCACTACACCACTGTGCCGCCAGATTAACCAATAAAAAAATAAGTTCTACCTTCTGGGCTAGGCTTATTAAACTTTTTATGAGCTTATTGATTGGAACTGATTATAGGACAAGTGTAGGAAGCCATTAGAATTACACTTCATCTACACAGGACACATACCCATTTGATCACACTTCATCCCAACAGGACACACACCCATCCGATCACAATTCATCCATCCAGACAGCTTTCCATTCAGAGAGACACGCCTCATCATCTGACACCTCAGGACACCAAAAATGCTCCAGCCTATCGAGACCCCATTTTGGAAAGACAGACATTTTAGGAGATTCTGGTAATGACTGTTGTAAGCCAGCAGCAATTAAAATACATTGACATTTTACTGATTCATTGCTTAGCTTGATAAGCCTATTGATTTTTTATTGTAATACCTAGATTGCTCTCCCCCGATATTATAACCATTTAATTTTTTCTTTAATTGTATTTTTGTTTTTCCAATTTTAATTATTTTCTGTTTTTGCACTATAGCAGTGAGCCATTTCCATCCACTATTCTAACTATTTATTGTGAATATTTGACTAAAGTGAATAAATATTAATTTATTTCCATATTCAGTCTGTATTCATATCAATTATGTGTTATTCCAAATAAATTCTACTGGTCTAAAATTACTCAAAATATTTAATCCTTCAAGCAATTCCTGATGCACAATGCATAACAGCTCCTAAATTTAGATGCAAAGATATATGCTAAATTATTAGCTTTCGGATTGATGGATGTAATGCTTAACCTGGTACAGCCAGACCAATCAGGCTTTACTAGGGGGAGACAGGATGCTGAAACCACAAGGCGGCTTGTAAACATTATTCACTGTGCAGAGAAAAACAGGACCCCCTCTCAACTGCTACTGATGCAGAAAAAACGGTCAATTGGACTTATATGTCCCTAGTCCTCTCAAAATTTGGGTTTACAGGAAATTTTCTTTCAGCCATAATGGTACTGTATTCTTTTCATCAAAATTTGTCATTTTTTTCAGTCCAAGATCCCAAAGACAGAAAATAAAATAAAAAAGTGCCATTATGAATGGCACTGTATTCTAATCCTCAGCCCAGGTCTACATCTCCAACATGCTATCAAAGTCCTTTAATATTTCTAATGGCACAAGATAGGGTTGCTCACTTTCCCCCTTCTATCTTCAATCTAATGATAGAACCACTAGCTGAGGCACTTCACTCTGATCCTAGCATTTCTGGATTCTCTTTTGGCTCTTGTCCCCACAAAATTAATCTATTTGCAGACAATGTTATCCTGATATTGACAGACCCATCAACCTCCATCTCATGTGCTCATACCATACTAATTTTCCAGTCACTAATTGCTAAATTAGACAGTGAGCCTAAATACCTATCCCAATTTGAATTGTTGTGGGCTGGGAGACTAGCCTCCTTCAAGATGACAATTCTCCCACAAATTGTATATTTGTTCCACACCATTCCCATCCCTATTAAAGCTACCCATCTAGACTCCTTATCAAAACTCCTCAAAATATTTGTATGGAAAGGTAAAATGGGTAGATGTTCCCAGGCTCAATTAATCAAACACAGAGATGTACAAGGTATGGGAATGGTGGACATTAAGGACTATCAAATTGCAACACACTTGGATCAATTGAGATGTTGGTTTAAGGGGTAGTCTGATATACTATGGGTAGTAATTGAATTTGTTTTATTCTTAATATCTGACTTAAGCATGGTACTATTGGCTGATCTGTGGACACGAAGCGAGGCTAGGTTATTACCTCTGACTGTTCAGGCATCCCTAGAAGCATGGAAGGCCTTCCTTAGCCCTTCTCTTTGCCAATCAAACAATAGTAAAATACCCAATCTTATTTCAGTCCTTGAGATATTGATACCACTGCTTTATTTTTGACATCTGCTCCTGAGCGGTTTACTGATATTGGGAGATTTTTTCCAAGGTTGTTACCTCAAATCCCTGGAACAATTAGTGGACAAATTCAAGTTACTCTTGAATACTAATTTCACTTGTATACATATACTAAATTTCCTGAGACATCCTCCTAATCCCAACACAAATATTCACCCAAATTGTGGAAATTACAAGCCAAACTATCTTTTTCAAAAACAACTTCCATACAGAAGTGGGAGGTTGCCCTCAAAGCACAATCCCCCCCCCCCCCACAATGGTTGGCGTTCTACCCAAAGATCTACCTATTGTGTAAACCACTGGGATTTAGCTTACAAACATATTAGCAGACGGTATTACACCCCATACAGGACTACCAAATTTTCTCCCTCTAATGCCCTGTACACACGGTCAGATTTTTCGACGGAAAATGTGTGATAGGACCCTGTTGTCGGAAATTCCAACCGTGTGTGGGCTCCATCACACATTTTCCATCGGAATTTCCGACACACAAAGTTTGAGAGCTTGCTAAAAAAATTTTGTCCAACCGTGTGTACAGGGCATAACTCCCCACTGTGTTGGTGAGAATGTGTGCATACAGGTAACCTTCTACACATATTGTGGTCATGCCCTAACCTCATGAGCTTTGTCATAAAATATTTTGTGTTCTAGCAGAGGTGACTGGAGGTTTAGTTGCCCCTAACCCAGCCTTGGCAATTTTGAATTTAGGAATTGACAGCTTCCCTCTCAGTCATTGGACAGTGGTCTCACATATTTTGACTTCAGCATGTGTGATCATCACAAGGCACTGGAAAGCAAATCTGGACCCTAACCCCTCGAAGGTACTAGCCCTTGTACAGCAGAACTAACACCTGCTCTCATTACGCTCTACCAAACCTGTCAAATTCATTGTTTCATTGCAGATATGGGTGGATTGGTATAAATCGTAACCTTTTTTATCTATTCTGCGCTTTACTGGTAAAACTTTATATTTGCTATACAATACTGCACAAAACAATGGACTCTGTATTTTGTCTTGTTATGGCTTTTTGCTTTCTCTTTTGTAATATCAAAATTTTAATAAAAAATGTAAAGATAACAAAAAAAAGAGATCACATAAGGTATCATATATTAAATGTAATATACCGGCACCATAGAGTAAGTGTCATGTTGTCCTGCCAAGCCTCCCCCCGCCAAACATACACACATAAACACATATATGCATACATACATATATATACAGTGCCTTGCAAAAGTATTCAACACCCTTGGCATTTTTGCCTCACAACCTTAAATTAACATGGATTGTTTGAGGATTTGCATAATTTAATTTACAGAACATGCCCACAACTTTGAAGATTTTTTTTTTTTAAATTTTGAAGCAAACAACAAATAGGACAAAATAACAAAAAAAGTCAAAAACTAATCACCCCCCTAAAGTCAATACTTTGTAGAGCCACCTTTTGTGGCTATCACAGCTCCAAGTCTCTATGAGCTTGCTACATTTTACCATTGGGATTTTTGCCCATTCCTCCTTGCAAAACTGCTCCAGCTCCTTCAAGTTGGATGGTTTGCGCTTGTGAATAGCAATCTGTCCACAGATTTTCTATTGGATTGAGGTCTGGGCTTTGACTAGGCCATTCCAACACATTTACATGTTTCCCCTTAAACTACTCAAGTGTTGCTTTAGCAGTGTGTTTGGGGTCATTGTCCTGCTGGAAGGTGAACCTCTGCCCTAGCCTCAAATTACACACAGAGTGGTACAGGTTTTGCTCAAAAATATCCCTGTATTTAGTACCATCCATCTTTCCCTCAACTCTGACCAGTTTCCCAGTCCCGACTGCTGAAAAACATCCTCACAGCATGATGCTGCCACCACCATGTTTCACTGTGGGGATGGTGTTCTTTGGGTGATGTGTTGGGTTTGCGCCAGACATAGCATTTTCTTTGATGGCCAAAAAGATCAATTTCAGTCTCATCAGACCAGAGCACCTTCTTTCATATAATTTGGGAGTCTCCCACATCCCATTTCCGCAAACTCAAAACATGCCATTTTGTTTTTGTTTTTTGTTGAAAGTAATGGCTTTCTTCTGGCCAATCTGCCATAAAGCCCAACCCTATGGAGTGTACAGTTATTGTCGTCCTATATACAGATACTCCAGTCTCTGCTGTGGAACTCTGCAGCTCCTCCAGGGTTACCCTGGAGGAGCTGCAGGTCCGTAAGTTTTGGTGCGCGGTCGTCTCTTGGCAGGTTTGCTGTTGTGCCATGTTCTTTCCATTTGGTTATGATAGATTTGATGATGCTTCTAGGGATCATCAAAGATTTGAATATTTTTTTAGAACCTAACCCTGACTTGTACTTCTCAACAACATTGTCCTTTACTTGTTTGAAGAGTTCCTTGGTCTTCATGACAGTGTTTAGTTAGTGGTGCATCTTGTTTAGGTGTTGCAGCCTCTGGGGCCTTTCAAAAAGGTCTGAACATGTAATGACAGATCATGTGACATTTAGATTGCACACAGGTGGACATCATTTCACTAATTATGTGACTTCTGAAGGTAATTGTTAGCACCAGAGCTTTTTATGGGCTTCATAACAAAGGGGGTGAATACATACGCACACGCCAATGATCATTTTATTATTTCTGAAAAATAGTTTTATGTATATATTTTTCTAATTTTACTTCACCAACTTAGACTATTGTGTTCTGATCAATCACATATAATTCAGATTAAAAAAAAACCCATTGAACTAAAGGCTGAAATGTAACAAAATAGGTTAAAAGCCAAAGGGGTAAATACTTTTGCAAGGCACTGTGTATATATATATTGTATACTATTGCACATCTGTGCATGTGCAGGGTGGTGAGGGCATAAATGTAAATTTTGTCTACATAAGAAAAGAGGTGCTCTGCTTTTCACACAAATAAATGGCATATATATATATATATATATATATATATATATATATATATATATATATATATATATATATATATATATATACACATACATACAAACATACATACATACATATATATATATATATATATATATATATACACATACATACATATATATATATATATATATATATATATATATATATATATATATATATATATGCCATTTATTTGTGTGAAAAGCAGAATATCTCTTTTCTTATGTAGACAAAATTTACATTTATGTCCTCACCACCCTGCACATGCGCAGATGTGCAATAGTGCTTCAGGCTCCAAGTAAGCCTTGCAACACATCTGCACACTTTTGGGTTTTCCCATGTATGTGCAAAGATAGCTATTGGGGAAGATCCAAACCACACTATGGGGGTCATTTACTATAGCGCTATGGCGCTAATTCGCGCAAATTGCTGCGAATTAGTGCTAATTCGCGGCAATTTAGCGCGAATTAGCGGCAATTTAGCGCGAATTAGCGCTAATAGCGGTAATTCGCGCGAAAACGGTATTCACTATAGCGCTGGTGAGAAAATTCTCCCAAAATCGAATTTACTATAGCTCCCTGAAACTAAATAGAGCCCAAACCCTTACTCTGCTAAAACCTAGAGAATTGCACATGGAAATAATTTTTAGAGCATGATATAATTGCCTAAATGGTACTGAAATATGCGGTATATTATTTAAAGATTATCTGCTTTTAAACTGTGTGAAAAAGTGATTTCTACACTGAAATATCTTTAAAAGTCTGAAAAGTGAAAAATTCCCCCTGTTTTGGACAACTAGGTGCCAACACAACTGAGCATGCTCAGACCTGAAAATAACTCTCATTTTAACTCAAGTGTCTTTTTTACCTGGAGGTATAGTAAATACCAAAATAAGAGCTAATTAGAGAGCATTTTTTGGGAGTTAAAATCTGCTCTAATTTAGTCCAAATGAAGTTTCAGTCACTGATTCTAATGGAACAATTCTAACTTTCACAAAAAACCCTTTTAATGTTGAGATGAAATGTATCTTTCTGTGAAATAAATTTTCCTTTGCAACATTGTTGCTTCTACTTAAAATATTTTGATTTTAAGAATGCTACAATGTGGAATGTTTTGATGTTTTGGTAAAATATATTTTTCTCTGTCACTTTCACTTGTTTTTCTTCATCTCACAACCATCTTTACCCCAAACTCACACAGATGTCTTTACAATCCACAAACAATACCATTGCTGATGAAAATTTAAAATGAATCACATTTTTTTGTGCTTTGTATTATTTGCAAATATTCATAATTTGAGCCCAAAAATGTGATATGTGTATCAACATCAGAAATCAAAATGTAATTCCCAAAAATTTGAGGGTAATATTCTACTCTCACCCACAAAAAAACACCAAATATCACAGAATAAATCAAGAAGAATAACTCTTGAGTAATGTAATTCCATCACCTGTATGTCCATAGAAATGCAGTATTTATGTGTTTTTATGTGTAGTTATGTGTAGTTATGTGTAGGAGGGTCTCACACGTGGCAGCTCTGTGGCTTAGAGGTTAGAACTTCTGCTTAGTATCTCTGAGGGTCTGGGTTCAAATCCCAACCATGTTACTTCATGTAGAGAAGTTGTCTCATTTCCCAAGTCCTACAACTATGTCTAATTGTAGTAGTTATGTGTAGGAGGATTCCACCACCATTGTAAGTCTTTTCCAGATACACTATATAGCCAAAAGTATTGGGACGCCTGCCTTTACACACACATGAACTTTAATGGCAGCCCAGTCTTAGTCCGTAGGGTTAAAATTTGATTTGGCCCACCCTTTGCAGCTAGAACAGCTTCTGGGAAGGCTGTCCACAAGGTTTAGTCTGCCTATGGGAATGTTTGATCATTCTTCCAGAAGTGCATTTGTGAGGCCAGGCACTGATGTTGGATGAGAAGGCCTGGCTTGCAGTCTCTACTCTAATTCAGCCAAAGGGTGTTCTATCAGGTTGAGGTCAGGACTCTGTGTAGGCCAGTCAAGTTTCTCCACCCCAAACTTGCTCATCCATGTCTTTATGGACCTTGCTTTGTGTACTGGTGTGCAGTCATGTTGGAACAGGAAGGGGCTTTCCCCAAACTGTCCCCACAAAGTTGGGAGCATGAAATTGTCTTGGTATGCTGACGCCTTAAGAGTTCCCTTATCTGAAACTAAGAGGCCAAGCCCAACCCCTGAAAAACAACCCCGCACCATAATCCCCCTCCACCAAATCATTTGGACCAGTGCACAAAGCAAGGTCCATAAAGACATGGATGAGTGATTTTGGGGTGGAGGAACTTGACTGGCCTGCACAGAGTCCTGACATCAACACAACAGAACACCTTGGGGATAAATTAGAGAGGAGACTGTAGGTCAGGCCTTCTTGTCCAACTTCAGTGCCTGACCTCACAAGTGCACTTGGAAGAATGGTCAAACATTCCCATAGACACACTTCTAAACCTTGTGGACAAGAAGAGTTGAAGCTGTTATAGCTGCAAAGGGTGGGCCAAATGAGTTTTGAACCCAATACTAATACTGGGATGCCATTACAGTTCATGTGTGTTTAAAGGCAGGCATCCCAATACTTACGCCAATATACTGTATATTGCTTGTGATACTGAGCATGGCTATGGACTTAGGACTGGTTCACACCACAGAGATGCAGAGAACATGTGTGGGTCTGCCCTGGTGGCTAAGTGGGTAGCAGTTCTGTCTAGCAGCACCTGGGATGTTGGTTCACTTCCACCAATATGCTAATGCTTGTGTTGAAGTTTATATGTTCTCCCTGTGTGGGTTTCTCACCACAATCTAAAGACATGCTGGCATCTTATTTGTCTCCTGTCGAAATAGGTTCTAATGTAAGAAAGTTAATTTTGGACTTTATATTGGAAGCTCATTGCAGCCAGGGACAGATGTTAATGTTTATTAGCACTAATCATGCCCAGGGACTTGGACATTTCAAATTTTAGGGTTTACACTGCACAGGTACATATGCTTAGAAAACTGTTGCTTTGTTTATGTGGATGCAAATAGACTTTGATCTTTGTCCTGTAGTTGGAGATTTGATGCACATAGCCAAGGCTAACACAGTTGCAAATCCTATTATGTGTTCCTGCTCATCAGGTGCAATCACTTTAGACATACATGAAGAGACAGATTGAAAGATACTGGTGGGCGTGTACTTCTATTGGGTGTGTCAGTGTGCTAACAATACAACCTCTCTTATATAAAGGCCTGCAGTAGGGGGGTTCATTTGGCCTGAGAAGGTCAGGTTTTTTGTTGTGATTGAGAAGGAATGATATTGGGAGATTTGATGAAATTCTTGTGCATTTTTTCAATCAAAAGTGGGTTTATGTGGCCATGCTGTCAATGTTGTGTGTGTATTGTTCCTGTCTGATCATGCAAACATCATTTGGAAGCATCTGCTGACCTACTATTTTTGATCTCATTTAATTGTGTACACCGAAATGCAGCTTCCAGTAGAACATGGTCACCAATGTATGTATGTGTGGCTTGTGGGCTGGTGGTGGGTGTTTTGAATAAGTCTTTTGCAATATTATGTTGGAATGCTTTGTAAGAATGACTGTTAAGTATGTTTCTATAATCTTTCAGATAATAATGTGATGTGTTGCCCGTTATACACTGAAATTAAAGCTGTGTCCACTCTAAGGTTTTGTCTAATTTTAGATTGTAAGCTCCTATGAGCAGGGCCCTTAAAATTCCGTTGCTAAATGTAGTACCATATATCCTGTCCAAATTTTTTTGAAGCTAGTAAATGTAAATTTATTTTTTTTCTGCTGGTAAAATAAAAGTACATTGAGCTCTTGTTGTGGTGTGTGGGGTTTTTTTTTTTCCTTCTACTTTTCTTTCTCTTTAGTTTTTGTGGGTGGTGGTTTTGGGAAAGTGCAATATCTCTTTTATATTTTATTTCAATATGTATTTGTGCACCAAAAAACTAATCTCTTTTGCCCTGGTTCACATGCTACTTTGAAATTGTGCTACTTCACTTGAAGTAGCATGATTTCAAAGTAGCAAGGTCAGCGTGATTTCAGGTGGCTTCATACGCAAATGTCTATTGAAGTCGCACCTGAAATCGGCAAAAGTAGTGCAGGAACTACTTTAGCAAATTGATGTGGTGCCACAAAAAAAATGTTGCATCAATTGGAACAGTGCCATTGCCAAGAGTCACGGGATTGGATCTCTCAAATTGCATGACCAATCGCTCCAATGTAAACCTAGGCTTCTGCACAACTGCAAGTTATATATAAAGATTCCACCTTTATCATTAACAGCTGTGGAGAATTGCAGGTAATGAATTCAGCTGGTGGATAGGCAGTGTTTGAATGTGTCAGCTCTGGTTCACATTGGTGTGATTTGACATGTCAAATCTGTGGCAATTGCACTGTTCTAATTAGTGCGATTTGTATTGATATTGGTGCAGAAACCTGCACTGATGTCTCTGATGTTGCCCCCACAGTTGGGACTGACATGCAGGAATGAAATTGTGGGAGTTCAGCTGAACGCTTTCCTCCTGCTGTCAGTGTGAACCAGGGCTCAAACTGGGCCTTTTGCCTTTGTAATTCACCTGCTGCTAACCTAGGGACACCATTTCTTAGCAAACTCCCTTAAGTTTACCTTCAAATATATGTAGAAATACAGATTTGCATATCTGAAAATAAAAAAATACTAATCATGGTTGAGATCAAATATTCGCAGCTGCAATCAAAAGTGTGGTTTCACCTTCTGACCTGGAAATGAGTCATTGTATGCACCCGGAAGTTCTTGTGCTGGTCAGGATCTCAATCTAGGTGGACATGGTGAGGTCTCTTTAGCAGAGAGGAGGCGCTGCTCATTGGCCGGGTAAGTGTAGGATATGTACTTGTACTTAATCAATGCAGGGGTGGATGTCATAGTTAGATTTGGTGTGGGTGAGGTTCATTGATTTGTTTGGCATCACCACACATTTGCTTCCGTCCCATGTGCACACATCAATTCCTGCATTTGTTCTGCTGATGTAAATCAGTAAGGACTATGCAAGCATAAATGAGAGATCCTTTTATTAAAATATATATGACTTGTTTCACAGCTGGGCGAATTTTCCAGCAAATTTGGACCTCTGAGTTGCATGGCAAGTTGTACCCCATGATTCTCAATGACAACCATTCATATCTGTGCTACTAAGTCGCACCAACTTCAAAGTAGTCCCTGTACTACTTTGGTGTGACTTGAGGTATATCGGGTACAATATTACACAGGCATTCCCAGAAGTTGGGGCCAAGTTGCAGCGGCAAAGTGGCAGCAAAATAGTGTGACTTTCAGGTCGCAGCAGTGTGAATGAGATTCAAGGATAACACCTTTGAATTTGGCCCTATTGTCACTTGTGCATCCTGAAAGTGTAGCAAATTCGTCCCTGCACTACCTTGGTTTGACTGATGATGCAATTTGAGGTCCATACACCACAAGATTACACAGACATTGCTTCAAGTCATGACAAAGCTGTGCAATTTTAAGGTCGCACAAGTGCAAATGGGGCCTTATTCAAAGGTGTTATCAATTAATCGCATTAGGTTACTTTCACACTTGGGTGACTTTTCATGGAGCTTTGGACCTCAGAGTCACATGAAAAGTTGTCCCCCTTGATTTCCATGCATATTTATTAGAGCTGCACGATTAATCGTCATCGTAATTTTTTTCCCCTTTACGATCTTGAAAAAAGCGTTTCACGATTCTTGCTATTGCAAAGAACTCTCTCTGCTCTTCTGAAGCCACAGCCGAAAAACCAGGAAGTCTGCCAAGAATTAGAACATTCTTTATCAGTGAACTTGACTAGAAACCTTGTAACAATTTGTCAATTAAATAGAATTCTGTGTAAGTGAGGAAAGTTTAACCACTTAAACACTAAACATTTTTCTGACGTTTGTTGGTTTCAGGTTAAAATCATTTTTTTTTTTGCTAGAAAATTACTTAAAACCCCCCAACATCATATATATATTTTTAGTAGAGACCCTAGAGAATAAAATGGTGGTTGTTACAATATTTTATGTCACACTGTATTTGCATTTCAAATGCAATTTTTTTTGGAAAAAATTACTTTAATGATTTAAAAAAAAAAGAGAAAAGTTAGCCCAATTTCTTGTGGGATAATGTGAAAGATTTTATGTCACGAGAATCATGATCTTTTTATTCTAAGCGAAAAAATTGTGATTCTCATTTTGGCCAGAACCGTGCAGCTCTAATATCTATGCAACTTCACCCATGTTCACATAGGTCTGAATTGACATGTCAAATTGTAGGCCAAATCGGCGCCTATTGATGGCAATGGAACTGTCCAAATTGGTGCGACGCCACAACAATTCCCAAAAGTAGTTCCTGCACTACTTTGGGCGACTTCAGGGGGCGATTTCTTACCTCCCAACTTTTTGAGATGGGTATAAGGGACACCTATTAGCAAAAGTAGGTAGGCATAGGACACCTTCTTAAAGGAGAACAGTTGGGACCTATGTGATTTCACTAGACATTTGTGCAGGAAAGTGCACTGATGTCTCTGAAATCGCTGACAAAGTCGGGCTGAGTCACACTTGTGCGACTTTGGACATCAGAGTCGTATGACAAGTCATACCCCCATGATTTTCAATGTGTACTATTCATATCTGTGCGACTTCAAGTAACACTGACTTCAACATAGTCCCTGTACTACTTTGGTCTGACTTTGATGCGAGTTGAGGTCCATAGACCTCAAGTTTACACAGGCATTCCCTGGAATTGCGGCAAAATTGCTGATGCAAAATCGTGGGAAAGTTGCGTGTCTTTCCCTGCGACTCCTGCGTCCATAGACCTCAAGATTACACAGGCATTGCTTAAAGTCGCATTAAAATCTCGCAACTTTCAGGTCGCACAAGGGTGAAAGGTGCCTAAGTCACTGTGCTGAGTACTATTTTATACCTAGAATATAAAGTAGTCCCACCATCAAACACTAGTAAACATATGTTCTCAATATAATTGTGCTCGAATGGCTGAAAATCACACAGATGGTATCACCTACTGAAAGCTTGCATTGTACTCAGCAGCGTATGCTGAAAAGAGGCGAACGCCTATTAGCCAATGCCACATCGGCACATCGGCATGAGCATGGTTGTTACTATAATATTAATGCCTGAAATGCAAAACATTATTGTATTGAATCAAACATTAGTAAATGTATTTTCTCTGTAGGTAAGTGCTCAGCTCTGTAGCATAGCGGTATACCCTGCTGCCCCCAAAAGTTCAAGCCATGAATTCAAATCCCACTGACAGCATTACCTCCTAGAAGTGTGCATTGTACTCAGAAGCATAATTAGCCAAAGCACATCAGCTTGCTTTATTCCATATTTTAACTCTTCAAATGCATGCAATGGTATGTACTTATTCAATAATATTATGGTATGGAATTCCAAAATTCAAGGAAAAAAATGTCGTAGGGTCCCCCCAGTACATACCAGGCCCTTTGGTATGGACTTTAAGGGGAACCCTACACCAAATTGTAAAATAAATTTGATGTGGGGCCCCCCAAAATCCATACCAGACCCTTATCCGAGCATGCAGCCTGGACGAGTGAGCACCCTCCCCTTCTGAACCTTACCAGGCCACATGCCCCAAAGCACCTTTTCCCCATGTTGATGGGGACAAGGGCCTCTTCCCGACAACCCTGGTCGGTGGTTGTCGGTCTGCAGGCAGGGGGTTTATCAGAATCTGGAAGCCCCCTTTAAAAAGTCGGCTCCCAGATCCTGCCCCCTATGTGAATAGGTATAGGGTACATTTTACCCCTACCCATTCACCAAAAAAAGCAGTGAAATGTAAAAAAAATCAATAGCCGGTTTTTTGACAAGTCCTTTATTGTAAAATAGCTCCGAGCTGTCTTCTTCCCTTGGCCATCTTCTCCAGACGCTGTCTCTCCCTTCTCCATCTTCTCCCCGAGCTGTATTCTCCTGCCGCTGCCATGTTCTCCATCTGCTGTCTTCTTCCGCACCGCTGGTTACCCGCTAATAAAAAAAAAGCTGCTCTTTTTCCATGGTGGTCTTCCTCTGCTGTGTTGTCACCCGCTGTGTGGCGTCTCTTACATAGCCATGGAGCGGACTCTCCGGGTGACATTATCGGATGGCCACAGAAGACCGCCACAAGAAGAGCGGCTTTTTTTTTTATTAGTGGGTAACCGGCTGCGCTGAAGAACACATCAGCGGGGGAAGATGGTGGCAGCAGGAGAGACAGCTCGGGGAGAAGAAACATCAAACACTAGTGAATGTATTTTCTATGTATTTTCTATGTATGACTCTACTACACCCAATAGGCTAGCAGTCAGCCCTTCTACCTTGAAGAACTCATGGGTTCAAATCCCACAGAGAAATACTAAAAGATTGAATTGGTGAAAAAAAAGCAAATGACTATTAGCCAATTAGCCAAAGCAGCATATGCTGAAAATAGGTGAATGCCAATTAGCCAATGCACTTTAAATTTGGCTGATTATATTAACTCTTCAAATGCATGCAATGATATGTAAGTATTCAATACTATTATGGTGTGAAATTCCAAACACCACACACTAACTAATGGGCAGATTACATTTTTTTGTTTGTTCATTTTAATTCGCTTGTGCACTGAAAAAATAAACACAGCTGGGGGATGGTAGGTTGGCTGGTATTTGAACTTGTACCGTGAGTGCTGTGGAGACATCTGAGCAGACTACTAAGCCATTGTGCTAAGTATGAGACCTACATAATAGTGTAGTATGATTAAAGAATGAATATAAATAATTACTGCTTTATAGTCACCTAAATTAAAAAATAAAAAACAACATACAACAAATAGGTAACCTAAATATTTAATACATGTAACTTTACAGAATAGCAGACATTACTATGTAATAATCATTCATAACTGCATTAGTTAGTAAAAGAAGGAAAGAAATAGGAATACTAATTGCAACATACATCAATAGATGCACACGTGGTAGAGCACATCTCACATAAAAATGTTTCTTTCACATACATGGATCATGGCTACAGTACACTGCTATATAACAACTTGATAAGAATTGGCATTTGTATATACGCGGAAGCGCTAATAAGCGGCAATTTAGAATTTTCAAACGTTTGTTCTCCACTTATATAGCTGATTTTCATGCGCAAATTCGCCGTTTTGTTTCCATTTGGCTAAAATTGGCTCTATTATTTGCCATAGTGCCCAGTACTTCCTGGAGTTATAGTAAATGACCCCCTATATGCTTACTATCATGCTGATGCCAGTTCAAAGATGGCTTGCGGAAAGAACCCTAGAACAAGATGACACATTTTTTAAACTCTATTCCCATGCTGAAAGGTACTGGTTAAGGCTAGGTTTACACATGTGCTGTCGGAACATGTGCATAATTGCATCACCTTCCCGACTGGCAGGCAAATCATGTTGTTCTTTAACAAACAATCAGGGATCTCTTAATTCTTCATGGTACGGCCATTATTGGGAAATGTGCATGTTTTCCTGTGTGCAAAACCGCATGGAGCCACGGTTCAGTGTGGCATGTTTTTAAAAAAGAGTTTGGACTTTTCCCCACATTTCTCATGGTTACAGCAGCACATTCAAATGAATGGATTTCTGTGTCTGGACATACATACCCACAAATTTAAACCTAGACTTAAGTAGATCTTTGCACTCTTGCACCAGTTACCTGATATAAGTATTGTGTACAGAATGGGTTAAACATTTTAGCTACAATTATAACAAAACTCTCCCATCAATGCATAACAAAAAAAAAAAAAACATCACTGCAAATCTGCAAATTACCCTACTCTGAATTGGCCAGTATAATATAGTGTAAAGGGCAGCTAATATAGTCTAAAGGACAGCTAATAAAAATATTTCCTACACTAAATACTGTGAAATACACTAAAGTCTGGTTAAAACAGAATATATTTATATGTACTCATGATTACCCCTCAAATGTAAGAATCCATGTGGTTGTTCTTAAAGGATAAGTTCACCTTTAGCAACATGTTACACATTACACTTGTATGTAGAGTGTAACATGTAACATGTTACTATGAAACTCACCCCCAGAGTTCCTATCTGCCAACAGACGGCTTGTAGCTCTCAATGAGCTACAAGGGCACAGATCACTGCCCTCATTGTCCATTGACACTTCCTGCATCTCTGAACCTGACAGCCTGTACAGAGGTACAGGCAGAGAGCTATAGGAATAGTTTGCAGGAGTCTTACCTTGCATCCACGAACCACTGAGACTCTGCAGGCTCCTGAGAAAAAAAACATTTTTACTTGGAAAAACAGGTGCATTTATTTATTTTTTAAACAAAAGTGAACTTAGTCTTTAATAAAAGTGGAGTGCTCCACTTTCCACTTAAAGCTAGGCTCCACCCAAAAGGGGAAGCTCCACTTGTTTGCAACCCCCTCAACTGCCTTATTTGGTATTTTTTAGGGAGAACAAGTACCTGGTTTTGACAGGTACCTGCTACCACGTTCGGCTCAGATTGTCATAATTTATTACCCCTCCTTCTTCCATCTTCTTCCAGGACACATCACAAGTCTCAGAAGACTATGGGACTATTCAAGGCCCAAGGCAAGGCCTCACTTTCTTTTCCCCTTACTTAAAATGATGACACCTGCACCCAAAGCTGATTGAAATATTGGTACGGGTGAGGACATCACTGGATCCCTGGACAGGTAACTGTGAGGGGAACCTGGAGTTCCTCATTAAGCAGGACTGGTCAGTGACGTCAGCATGCTACTGGGAAGAATAATGGTAAAGCCATCAGGTGAACTACATGGCAGCAGTAATTTCAGTGAAGCCAGGCAGTGGAGTGAATGCATGGGTGCCATTACATGAGGTATTGCAATTTCTGTTTATGTGAGTACCATTTTGCTGTCAATCAACATTATTTTATAAGGAGAGCATCCTCTTATGTCTTTGTAAGGAATTGCTGTATGTGGTTAGAGCTGCATTTTAAGTAAGGAGATGGCTCCCTAAAAGGAGGATTTTGTGCATCGACTGACATTCCATAAGGAGAGTGTGACAGAGGGCCTGACTATAATATCTGTATGATTGCAAGTATTTATTGAACTTTTTTATATATAGGTTTCAAATCCTGATAGCGAGGATTTTTTTTGAACATATGTCGTGATCACAGGGGGACACTGAATGAAGAGCACTGTGGATGAATATTTATTAATGCTTTGATTTCTGTGGACACTTTAATGAACTTTTAAGAGATTATAATCAGCTATTAGTGGAACATATAAGGTTGTGACACTTTTGGGTGGAGTGCCATTTAAAGATTTTTTTTTTTTCACCAATTTTGGTTTACAAATGTTATAGGGGTTAATTTGATGTAAATTTACATTTTGATTTTATCACTGGTGGAGCTCTAAACTTTTTTATTATATATTTTTTCCTTGAGAATGATATGTGTGATGTATTTTTTGTGTTGAATAGCTCTGCGGGGAGGTGGTTGTTGGTATTGGGTAGCTGGGTGGGGAAAAATTTTATAAATTATTTTAGTTAAAGTAGTACCGAATAAATAATTTCACTGCCACCAAAGTATGTAATGAATTAGCAGCAGGGGGTTATACAAACAGTCCTGGCTGCTATAGTAGCTGAGAATGTGCTTACTGTAAATCTGACAAGCTGACTTTCAGCTTTCAGATGTACAGTTAGTGATCATACAGGTTAAAGACTTCTCCATCACTTCAGTGAGGTTTCACAAGATAGAAGAGAGAAAGAACAATGAACATCTGTTTGCTGATCTTTCCTAGCTAGTAAGAACCCAAAAGTGATATGTCACAAGCATTTTTTTTTTTGCTGTCACTTTCCCTGGCTCCTGTGGAAGGGGAAGAAGCTAATTGAGTGCAAACTGCCCTCCATTATTTTCAGAAGACATCAGCGGTCTAATAGATAATTAAAAGGAACCGTTCACTTTTATTATGGGTTCCCTATGTGATAGTAACAAAGGTAAGTGGAAAAAAGGTAAACAAGATACAAAGGCACACTCAAGCACTTAAATCCCCTTCCCCTGGCCCCCCACGTAAATGCACACTTTAGGGGTGCCTACACACAAAAATGTTTATTGTGCTGAGAGAAAAACAAATAGGGCCATTATTCATGGTTAACACTAAAGTGATGGTCTGTAAGTGCTTTCAAAGTGTTGTCTGTGGAACATTCTCTGTACTGAAGTTTGCCACCATTTCACAAACATGCGATTTTAAATCTTTACATGTTTGACGTTTATTTACACAGCATAATCTCATCTTTTATACTTTACAAAAAAAGCTGTAACATGTTGTGTTTTTTGCGCTAAAATTAACTTTTTATGTATTCTTTACTGAAAACTTGTCCTTAATTAAATCTTGTGGTATAAAATATTATACATGTCACTATTTTATTCTCTAAGGTTTATGCTTTCTGAAAATATATACTGTTTTTGGATTTTAAATAATATTGAGATTTAAAATTTTTATTTTAACATTTGTGCAAAAAAAAAAAAAAATTAATAAAAGCAGCACCGGCAGCAAAATGATTAAAAGCTTGCCTGTTGTTTGTTACTATTTGTGTCCCTGATAGATAGGGTTGCACTCTCTATGTGCCCTGATTACCACAAAATTTGAGACTTGTCAACAGAACAAGAGGTGAAGGTAAATCTTCAAATTGGGACTCCTGTTCCTGCAACAGCTGTCTAAGAGAATAGTTTCCCTCACTATATAGAGATTTACTCTCATTCCTGTGGCATTTTTTGACAAGACATGCAGGGTAATCTCCTCAATGGGACAAAGACAGCAACAAATAAACTGACAGGTTTTAACCCTTCCCTACTGACAAAAAAAGTTTTGTTTGATCTAAGATCTGACATTGTTTCCAACAACGAATGTTTTGGCCTTGTTTACATGTCTTTTTCCAAGCAAGCTTTGTGTAATAGCGTGCAAGTACTAGTCAATCACATAGACTTCAATGACTTGTCTGTACATAAATATATGACCTAGGGCAGTGGTCATCAACCCTATCCTCAGGGCCCACTAACAGGCCAGGTTTTATGTATTACCTTGGGGAGATGCAGACTAGAATACTACAATCACTGAGCGGCAAATGATATCACCTGTGATGTATTTCAGTTATCTTGCAAACCTAGCCTGTTAGTGGGCCCTGAGGACAGGGTTGATGACCACTGCCCTAGGTCATTGAAAGATGTATAAACAAGAATGCTGAAAGTCTTCTAGCTGCTGTTTCTAGTTGTGAATTCAAAATCACTTTGTTATATCGAAAACAAACAGTCCAGAATGCAGAGATATTAATGCAACTTGCATGCAGCCTTGTTAACTTTATTAGCTGTTATCAATGCAAGACATGGGAGCTGATTTCCTAAAGGCAAATAGATTGTTCATTTTGCAAGTGTAGTTGTTCTCTTCAAGAGAGTTTGTCCTAGAGCTTAGTGAATGTGGTGAGGTTTCTTTTTGAAAGAATGCCTAATCACATGTAAAGGAAATTAAAAAAAAAAAAACACAAGCTTTCTTACTTGGGTACTACCATGTAAACCAAAATATAACGTTTAAGTTAAAAACAAAAGAACAAAAACACAAGCATTTGTGCTTGCCTATGATTGAATGATAAAAGGCAGCAGCTTGTCACCATCTTCACTAAGCTCAGCCAATGATTTTTTTCCAGAGTGCAACTTTTTTTGCAAAGTGAACAGCCTATTTGCCTTTAACATGCCATTGCAATTTTTGAGCACAGGTGTAAAATTTTTAACATTCTTTATTTAAAGTACATATTATTAAAGTATATATTTCTTTAGACCAGATTGGACAGATCCACACTGCTATACACATGAACTTTTTAAGTTTTGGTAAGGCAGCGCATTGCTTTTGAAAAGGCCGCCAATGCTGAACAATGACAATTTTAAGGCATGTGCACTTTTTTCCAATACAGAGTAATACACTCTTTCTAGGCTGGATTTACATGTGTTGAGATAACATGTTATAAAATGCACAATTTATCATGTGTTATCACAACACACTGTAACGCAAAAACCATGGTGCATTAGGTTGTTATTTATTTTGACATCCCAACACATCCCCAATACACTGCAATGGACATGGGTTTAGCACACCATCAGCATAGGTGTTTCTCTCCTGTTAAGTGCGTCTATATGATAGCATATGACATATGCGAATTGGCTTGATCAAAGCATAATAACCAAGAGCATATCAAGCAACAACCTAAATCCTGCAGATCTCAATATGAGCAATACTGTTTATATAGAGGATTTAAAACCTACTGGGTGGCTTTACTAAAGGAACAGAAGCTATTCACTTCACAAAGTGAATATCAATAAATATAGTTTTAAAACATCCACCGATTTCACCATACCTTAGTCTGTTTCCTTAATTTCTACCTTATTTGCATAACAGAAAAATGTTCTTCAGCATGTTTCTTCAGATTTAGCATGATTGAACGCTGTCATAATGACTCTATCCAATCATGGCTCATTGCTCTTAGTCCTGCCCCACACTATAAAAGTATTCTTTCAATAGCAGCCATTTTTAGTGTGATATTGGCATGCAGAGAGATAGAACAGGGCTCTGTTCAGTGCTAATAGACAGTAATGCACCGTACACACGATCGGACATTGATCGGACATTCCGACAACAAAATCCTAGGATTTTTCCAACGGATGTTGGCTCAAACTTGTTTTGCGTACACACGGTCGCACAAAGTTGTTGGAATTTCCGAACGCCAACCACACGTTCACGTACACCACGTACGACGAGACTAGAAAAGGCCAGTTCAGAACCAAGCGCGGCACCCTTTGGGCTCCTTTTGCTAATCTCGTGTTAGTAAAAGTTTGGTGAGAGACGATTTGCGCTTTTTCAGACTCGTGGCTTTCAGATCGTTTTCTGCGGTTCAGTTTGTGCTTGTGGGTTTGTATCTGCTCTTCAGTGCGTGCAAGCAAGCTACGCGTGACTTTAATTAGTCATTGTGTTCTTGTTCGTTCGTTACTGTTTTTCAGGTCACTCTTCACAGGCCTTGCTGTTCTTCAGTGCGTTCTGTTACTTCGTTCTGAGCAGCCGACCATTTTCTAGCCATGTTGCGTATATGTACTCCTTGTAGAGTTCACAAGAGTTGACACAAGTCCAGTCCATGAACAGGGTGGGGAGGAGTTCATGGACCAAGAATTGGTTGCTTCAGTATGACCAGTTCCCTCGTATGCCTTTTCTCTGTGAGATTCGTGAGAATAATCCTGATGATTTCAGGAACTTTCTCAGGATGACGGACCTCGTATTTCACCGTTTGTTGGCTTTGCTGATCCCCTATATCAGCAGGCAGGATGCCTGCATGAGGCAAGCCATCACTCCGGAGCAGAGGCTCGTCGCTACCCTGCGGTACTTGGTGACAGGGAGAAGCCTGCAGGACTTGAAGTTCTCGACAGGCATCTCCCCCCCACGCTCTGGGTATCATTATCCCAGAGACCTGTTCTGCCATCATTCAGGTCCTGCAGAAGGAGTATATGAAGGTAAGATTTTTATCCTTTAATCTCACATTTTATTGTATTTAATGTTTGATAATATATTGTATTTCTTTCCTCATTCCCTAATTACCATGATTGTAATATGCTGTGAATGTCCCCTTTTGTCCTCATGCATGCTGGATTTTTATGTAATTATTTTTTTGTCCTTCATACATATTTGCCTTCACTTACCTACCCAGCATGCTCTCCTGGCCCTATATTTACTTCATGTAGTCACTTAACAATGTATTTTGTCAGCTCCATAGTAGTGCTTTACCCCAAACACCCCCTAAAATGTTTAGAAATGTGATTTGTGCTTTAAATTCAGGCAGAGTGCCAGAGGCTTTTTTTTTGTAGTGTCTCCAAATCATTTTTATTAACCCTCCCTCCCCCCAACTGCTAAGTCAGCTGATCCCAATTCTCTATCTATCCTCAATCATCTATCTGCTGACTTTGCAAAACCCATACACACTATACTCATCTCTTTTGTGGTCAGATTTATGGATGAATTCCCCAAAGCATGTAGTGCAAGGGCCTGCCTGTATACTTTCAAATGGTACTGTTTAAAGTTTTTGTATCCTATTATTATCTTGATAGGTAATAGCAAAATGTCCAAATGTGCTGAAATGTGTACAATGTGTATTTATATCTTTGTATTATGACACTTCTTACCTGTCCAGTGGGCTGCCAATAGTGTAACTAAGGAGGGCTGTTCAAAGTAATACCCTGTATTTAGGCATTCATCTCTCAATGAAGTGGAGAGGGTTTCCTGTCCAAGATTCCCCCCCCCCACCCCCCCCCCGCCCCCCCCCCACCCCCTTATACTTTGGTGTTGTAAAATTCCCCTTAATAAATGTTATCTGGATGTTGGCCAAGAATGTTTGTGTCTAATCTGCTTTCCATGTTTATGTGCAAAAATACTACGTTTTTTTTGTTTTCCTCAACAGTTTCCTTCCACGCCACAGGAATGGCAGACTGTGGCCTCCCACTTTGCCCAGCGGTGGGACTTTCCTAACTGCGGAGGGGCAATTGATGAGAAAAACACGTCCACATCGTCCCACCACCCAACTTGGGGTCGTACTATTATAATTACAAGGGGTTCAATAGTATTGTGATGTTGGCGGTGGTGTCGACTAATTACGACTTCCTGTATGTGGACGTGGGGAAGAATGGCCGGATGTCTGATGGTGGAGTCATCGCCCAGACGTAGTTTTACAGGCGTCTCCAGAATGACAGCTTGGACTTGCCACTTCCAGAAGACAATGTGGAAGGACTCCCATTCGTCTTCATTGCGGATGAAGCATTTGCACTGGGGGACCATCTTATGCGACCATTCCCGATGAAGACCCTCACCCCGGAACAGAGGGTATTAATTACCGGCTGGCCAGAGCCAGAAGAGTGGTGGAGAACACATTTGGAATCCTGGCCAGCCAGTTCCGCCTATTTCTGACACCCATCCATATGCCGGAGTATAAACTTAATCATATAATCCTGGCGTGCTGTGTTCTACATAACTTTTTACACCAACATTCTGCCAACTATGCTGGCTCAGTTGGGCCTGAGGCCGGAATTCGAAATGAAACAACCCTGATGGCGCTTGAAAGTGGCCGTCCTGGCTTGCCCTCCCTGAGTGCCCGTGATGTCCGGTTAAGATACCTTGAGTTCTTTGCGGGTAGGGGGGCCATCAATATGCCAGCATATTTGTGAAGCCTTTATCAAATAAAAACAAAAAAAAGCAAATCTTTGTTGACATTTACTGCTTGTGTTTGTTTTAGCTGACCCTGACAGAAATGTGGGGAGTCCTGAAAATGGGTTGATTGTGTAACCTTACAAAGCACTGTTGGGTGTTATTTACTAAAGGCAAAGACACTTTGCACTACAAGTGCACTTGAAACTGCACTTGTAGTGCAAAGCGGATTTGCCCTTAGGAAATAACCCCCATTTTCACAGAAAGCAGCAATTACATCACCACAAAAGTGTTGTAGCATTGAGGCAATAATCCACACATTCTTGATTAAGAATCTTTTTAATACCTGCACAATCACATGTGCATTTAGAAAAGGTTTTTAAAACAAACCAACATGTTTGTTGTATAACAATTTTTGGGGTGGCATTATAAAAAAGATAAATGTCCATTTAAGATAAAACAGGCATGTGTAAAACCAACAAGAAAGACACAAATCTAGAACTTACAAAGTTCACATTTGGTAGAACTTGAAGGCAATATCAGACATGAGTATTTACAAACTGTGTTTGATATTGCGTTCAGATGGGGTGAAGTCACCCCAGGAAAAGCCAAATTTGGAAGATGCACACCAATTTGCCAATGTCAACATGTGCTAGCTGCCATCACGGGGGATCAAGTGACGTGTTTTGGGGGAGAAACCCCTTCCTCTCAGCTACTTTATTATTGAGGAAGGGGTTGCACCCCCAAAATGCGTCCATTGATCTCCCGTGATGGCAGATAGCACATGTTGACACACTGTGTGCATCCTCCAAATTAGGCTTTTCTAAAAATCGCTAAAACACTTTTAACATTGTAGCACACAAAAGAAGATAGTGATTTGGAGGGGATTTAAACTCGCCCCAAAACATCAATGATGTTTTTATTTTTTTAATAACATCACTGATGTTTTTCTTGAGGTTTTCCAATTGTAAATTTCACCCCATGATCACCCTGATCAGGATCTGGGCACTTTCTGATGTGAAAGGATCTGGATCCACAACATCACGATCACCTAAAAAGAGAGAAACCAAACAAACACAGGTATCAAAAATATGTCTACATCCATCTCTTACCTGAGCCTATGGTCTCAGACACTTACCTCTTGTGGTGACAATTTCCACCACGTCTTCTTCCTCCTGCTCTTCTTGGGTGGGGGGATTTCCCCTTCTTCCAGAGGTGGGGGGGTCTGTGGTCTCCTCGGATGAGGGGTGTCCTCCGAGTCTTTTCTCCCCTATGTAAAAAAAAAGCACACAGATATTTGATGGCAGAACTATAAATAGGAAACATTGCTTGAAAGTGGGGTACAATTGTCTATTTTGGCAGAGTTCGAAAATGTAGCATTTTCAGTGTCCTTTGTCAAGCTGCAAAACTTTACCTGTTTAGTACAAGCTTCACAGATGGAGACCCCCCTATAGTATATACTGGAGCACCTGTGTGCCCCCCCTAATAAAAATGGTGTTCTTGCGTCTCACACTAGTGCTCCAGTGTCCAGATGTGAAAACAGCTGCTCAGTGTCCTCTTCTTACACAGAATCTAGTTTGCATTTCATTCTAGTAACAAAGCCATCTACACAACCAAATTAGTTTCATACAAGTAGGGCGTAAAAAATGTGGCCAAATGCATATGGCCAAAACAATGGTGTTTTATAGGCCGAAAGAAAAATGTTTGATACAAACGAATAATTTGCCCATGAACATGAAAGTTGCCATTTTAAAATGTACACTTTTAAGAAAAGCACATGGAGCAGCACGAACGTCATAAACATAAAGAATAGGAACACAGCACAACTACTTACTTTTTTGCAGCACTCTCCGGATCTTTCTGTACTGCTCATGTTCTCGTAATTTGAGGTCCGACCACCGCTTCCTGAGCTGATCTTTCGATCGTCGTACCCCGAAATTCCGGTGCAGACTCTTGACTACTTTCGCCATGATCTTGGCCTTTCTGACATTGGGGTTGGGGTAAGGTCCATACTTCCCGTCATAGTCGGCCTTCTTCAGGATGTCGACATCTCCAACATCTCCCCAAAGGACATAATTGAGGCCTTAAATCTCCTTCTGGATCGGGACGTGTCCGGATCCGGGCTTTCCTCCTCCTCCTCCTCATTCCTGTAATTAGCACGCACCTGTTGTGTATTCGCCATGCGCTCTTCCCCCACTGCGCAGAATGAAAAGGGGCGGGGAATAGACTAGAAAGAACGTCAGGGGCAGGCGGAGTTACACGCATGCGCAGTGTGTATAAAGCGTAACACGCATGCGTATTACGTACGATCTGTGAGAGGAGGAAGGAGCATCGGAGGCGCCGATCGTAAGAGCAAAGTTAAGAGACAAACTTGGGCCTATACTGCTTCTAGATTGAGGCCAATATTGTAACAAGATTAGGAGAGTTTTGGCTGACATTAGGGTTTGTCTTGTGTTGTGTCTTGCAGTGAAAATGTATATCTTTAATCTTCTGACTTCATGGCAATATTCATTGACATGTTCAGGGAGCTGCCTTGTCTGTGGGAGATCAACCACCCACATTATAGGAACGAAACAAAGAGGAAGGCAGCGCTGGATCAATTGTTGGAAATTGTAAAGCAGGTGATCCCCACGGCAGACATCACATATTTGAAGCTCCTAATTGGTGGCCTGAGGAGCACATATGTAACCAAGCAAAAAAGTCCAGGATTCACAAAGCTCTGGAGCAGCAGATGACATCTATGTCCCCAGGATGTGGTACTATGACAGGCTGCATTTTCTGGCAGGCCAGACTGAACCCAGGCCATCACTCTCCAGTAGGGATGAGCTTCGTGTTCGAGTCGAACCCATGTTCGACTCGAACATCGGCTGTTCGACCGTCCGTGGAATTGCGAACGATATGGGCCGTTCGCGCCAAATTCGTGTGGCGCGTCACGGCCCATAATTCACTGCATTCACTGCAGATCCGTTCCTGTTATCTTCTATCTAGACTATTTACATTTAGTGCAGTGCGTCCTGCTCACAGTGTTCAGCTAGATCCGTTCCTGTTATTTACATTTAGTGCAGTGCGTCCTGCTCACAGTGTTCAGCTAGATCCGTTCCTGCTATTTACATTTAGTGCAGTGCGTCCTTCTCACAGTGTTCAGCTAGATCCGTTCCTGCTATTTACATTTAGTGCAGTGCGTCCTGCTCACAGTGTTCAGCTAGATCCGTTCCTGCTATTTACATTTAGTGCAGTGCGTCCTGCTCACAGTGTTCAGCTAAATCCGTTCCTGCTATTTACATTTAGTGCAGTGCGTCCTGCTCACAGTGTTCAGCTAGATCCGTTCCTGCTATTTACATTTAGTGCAGTGCGTCCTGCTCACAGTGTTCAGCTAGATCCGTTCCTGCTATTTACATTTAGTGCAGTGTGTCCTGCTCACAGTGTTCAGCTAGATCCGTTCCTGTTATCTTCTAGACTATTTAAATTTAGTGCAGTGCGTCCTGCTCACAGTGTTCAGCTAGATCCGTTCCTGCTATTTACATTTAGTGCAGTGCGTCCTGCTCACAGTGTTCAGCTAGATCCGTTCCTGCCATTTACATTTAGTGCAGTGCGTCCTGCTCACAGTGTTCAGCTAGATCCGTTCCTGCTATTTACATTTAGTGCAGTACGTCCTGCTCACAGTGTTCAGCTAGATCCGTTCCTGCTATTTACATTTAGTGCAGTGCGTCCTGCTCACAGTGTTCAGCTAGATCCGTTCCTGCTATTTACATTTAGTGCAGTGCGTCCTGCTCACAGTGTTCAGCTAGATCCGTTCCTGCTATTTACATTTAGTGCAGTGCGTCCTGCTCACAGTGTTCAGCTAGATCCGTTCCTGCTATTTACATTTAGTGCAGTGCGTCCTGCTCACAGTGTTCAGCTAGATCCATTCCTGCTATTTACATTTAGTGCAGTGCGTCTTGCTCACAGTGTTCAGCTAGATCCGTTCCTGTTATCTTCTAGACTATTTACATTTAGTGCAGTGCATCCTGCTCACAGTGTTCAGCTAGATCCGTTCCTGTTATCTTCCTACTGACAGGCAGGCTTGTCTGGTTACAGTATATAAAGCTACCTGAAGAAAATTACAGGTGTTCTATTTGATCCTATTAGTACCACGGTCAGGCAGCTAGACTATTTACATTTAGTACAGTGCGTCCTGCTCACAGTGTTCAGCTAGATCCGTTCCTGTTATCTTCCTACTGACAGGCAGGCTTGTCTGGTTACAGTATATAAAGCTACCTGAAGAAAATTACAGGTGTTCTATTTGATCCTATTAGTACCACGGTCAGGCAGCTAGACTATTTACATTTAGTACAGTGCGTCCTGCTCACAGTGTTCAGCTAGATCCGTTCCTGTTATCTTCCTACTGACAGGCAGGCTTGTCTGGTTACAGTATATAAAGCTACCTGAAGAAAGTTACAGGTGTTCTATTTGATCCTATTAGTACCACGGTCAGGCAGCTAGACTATTTACATTTAGTACAGTGCGTCCTGCTCAGTGTTCAGCTAGATCCGTTCCTGTCAGATCAAACTGACAGGCAGGCTTGTCTGGTTACAGTATATAAAGCTACCTGAAGAAAATTACAGGTGTTCTATTTGATCCTATTAGTACCACGGTCAGGCAGCTAGACTATTTACATTTAGTACAGTGCGTCCTGCTCACAGTGTTCAGCTAGATCCGTTCCTGTTATCTTCCTACTGACAGGCAGGCTTGTCTGGTTACAGTATATAAAGCTACCTGAAGAAAATTACAGGTGTTCTATTTGATCCTATTAGTACCACGGTCAGGCAGCTAGACTATTTACATTTAGTACAGTGCATCCTGCTCACAGTGTTCAGCTAGATCCGTTCCTGTTATCTTCCTACTGACAGGCAGGCTTGTCTGGTTACAGTATATAAAGCTACCTGAAGAAAATTACAGGTGTTCTATCCCAGCTTAGTGCAGCTACAGGCCATTAGTATGTCTGGAAGGCCAAGAAGGAGAGGCAGACAGTCACAAGCCAATAAGAGAGGGCAAGCAGGCTCTGTGTCTAGTGCTGGTCGTGGAGACGGTGCATCCACATCAGCACGTGGCTATGGGACACGCTTGGCCTTTTTTTCGGCAGCTGGCCGTGTTGAGCCGCAACATGCGGAAGACTTGGTCGAGTGGATGACCAAGCCATCCTCATCCTCCTCATCCTCTCTCACCCATGCCCAGGGTGCTTTGTCTGGCAAAGCAGCGGCCTCTTCCCTCAGCTCAATGTCATCAGTGACTCCTTCCCTAGCTCCACCATGTCCTCCTGAGGATTCCCTCGAACTGTTTGACCACAGTGTTGGGTACATGCTCCAGGAGGATGCCCAGCGTTTGGAAGGCTCTGATGATGATACTGAGCTCGATGAAGGCAGTAACATGAGCACGGACAGAGGGGGTGCCCAAGAAGGACAGCAATCTGGCAGTCATGCTCCCCCTGCTGCAGCATACTGCCAGGCTTGCTCCAGTGATGAGGAGGGAGGGGATGATGAGGTCACTGACTCAATGTGGGTGCCTGATAGGAGAGAGGAGGAGGAGGAGGAGGAGGCAGGATGCCCTCCAGGGGCCAGCCTAAGGACAGCACATTGACTGCATCACACCCCAAAGCTCCACATGTGCAGGGCGCTGCAGTCTCTGCGCGTTATTCAAAAAGTTCTTTGGTGTGGGCCTTTTTTGAGACGAGTGCATCAGATCGCACCGCTGCTATTTGCAACATATGTCTCAAGCGTATCTCGCGTGGCCAAAACATCTCCCGCTTGGGTACCACATGCTTGACCAGACATATGTTAACCTGCCATGCAGTTCGTTGGCAAGCGTATCTAAAAGACCCACACCAAAGAACAAAGAGGATCTCTCCTTGCTCCTCATCAGCTGAGATTTCCAACCCCACTAGACCTTCAGTCCTCTCTGAGACCTGCACTGAGAGGAATGAAGGTGTAGAATTAGGTGTGTCACAGCCAAGTACTTGTGGGCAATCTGCTTTTGGTACACCGACGTCAGTTTGTACCAGGCAAATTTCCCTGCCCCAGCTGCTGCACCGCCGAAAGAAGTTTGCTCCCAGCCATCCACATGCCCAGCGGTTGAATGCTAGCTTGGCAAAATTGCTAGCACTTCAACAGCTGCCTTTTCAGTTGGTAGATTCTGCCCCCTTCCGTGAGTTTGTGGAATGTGCGGTTCCTCAGTGGCAGGTACCCAAACGCCACTTTTTCTCACGGAAGGCGATTCCGGCTCTCTACCGGCATGTGGAAGGCAATGTCCATGCCTCGCTGGACAGGGCGGTCAGCGGTAAGGTGCATATTACCGCTGACTCATGGTCCAGTAGGCATGGACAGGGACGTTACCTAAGTTTCACGGCGCATTGGGTGACTCTGCTGGCAGCTGGGAAGGATGCAGGACAAGGTGCAGTAGTGTTGGAGGTTGTTCCGCCACCACGCCTCCAAAATGCTGATTGTGACACACCTCTCTCCTCCACCCCCTCCTCTTCTTCTTCCTCCATGGCCTCTTCCTCGGAACCAGCGGTGCTCCGTAGGCGTTCAAGGGGCTACGCAAGTACGCAGGCCAAAAGATGCCATGCGGTGCTTGAGCTGGTGTGCTTGGGGGACAGGAGCCACACTGGGGCAGAGGCTCTGTCAGCTCTGCAGGGGCAGGTTCAGAGGTGGTTGACGCCACGCCAACTTAAGGCAGGAATGGTGGTTTGCGACAATGGCACCAACCTCCTCTCTGCCCTCCGACAGGGACAAATGACCCATGTGCCCTGTTTGGCTCACGTCCTTAACTTGGTGGTGCAGCGGTTCTTGGGCAGGTACCCGGGCTTACAGGATGTCCTGAGGCAGGCCAGGAAAGTCTGTGTGCATTTCCGCCGGTCATATAATGCCAGTGCTCGGCTGACGGACCTCCAAAAGAACCGCCTAATCTGTGACATGCCTACCAGGTGGAACTCAACGTTGGCCATGCTGCAGCGGCTGCACACGCAGCAGAGGGCCATCAATGAGTACCTGTGCGACTTTGGCACCAGGACAGGATCAGGGGAGCTTGTTTTTTTTCCCCACGCCAGTGGGCCATGATCAGGGATGCATGCACTGTCCTGTCACCATTCGAGGAGGCCACGAGGATGGTGAGCACTGACAGTGCATGCATCAGTGACACTGTCCCCCTTGTCCACCTGTTGGAGAACACGCTGTGTGGAATAATGGACAGGGCACTTGAGGCAGAACAGAGGCAGGAAGAGGAGGACTTCCTTAGCTCTCAAGGCCCCCTTTATCCAGACAGTGTTCCTGCGTGCCCGCCGATCACACAGGAAGCGGAGGAGGAGGAGGAGGAGGAGGAGGAGGAGGAGGAAGATTGTGTCAGTATGGAGGTGGAGCCTGGCACTCAGCATCAGCAGCAGTCTTTAAGGGATCAGTCCCAAGGAACACATGGACTTGTACGTGGCTGGGAGGAGGTGGCTGCGGACGTTGTTGTCCTTAGTGACCCAGAGGACTCCGGACCAAATGCCTCAGCAAACCTACGCTGCATGGCCTCCCTGATCCTGCAAAGCCTGCGTAAGGATCCTCGTATTCGTGGTATCAAGGAGAAGGACCAATACTGGCTGGCAACCCTCCTTGATCCACGTTACAAGGGTAAGGTTGCGGACCTTATCTTGCCATCGCAGAGGGAGCAGAGGATGAAACATCTTCGGGAGGCTTTGCAGAAAGGTCTGTGCAACGCGTTCCCAGAGACTGGGAGGTTACAAACTCCTGTTTCTGGACAACGTGTTGCTGAGGCTTCGGTCAGTCAAAGAAGGAGCGGTGGAGAAGGTGGCCGTCTGACCGATGCGTTCAGACAATTTTTTGGTCCGCAGCCCCAAGGTATGATCGGTTCCAGCAACCATCGCCAGCGTCTGTTTTACATGGTGCAGGAATACCTAGGGGCAAGATCAGACTTGGACACCTTTCCCACCGAAAATCCTCTGGGTTACTGGGTCTTGAGGATGGATCACTGGCCAGAGCTTGCACAGTATGCAATTGAGCTACTGGCCTGTCCTGCATCCAGCGTTCTTTCGGAACGCACATTCAGTGCTGCTGGAGGCGTGGTAACCGATCACAGGGTGCGTCTGTCCACCGACTTGGTCGATCGGCTGACCTTCATAAAAATGAATCAGTCTTGGATCACCACCAGCTACCAAGCACCTGATGCTGATGTAACCGAATAATTTTTTTTGAAATCTCAGATCCCTTCAAAGACTGCCTATGCTGATGCTGAGTGACTATCCCTGAGTAATTATACTCTTCCTCCTCAATCATCACGCTGATAGCTTGTAAGAACATTTTTGGTTCTGGGCGCCACCACCAGTGCCTAAGGCACAATTTTTTCAGCCCCTGTTTAACAGGGGCGTGTAATTACAATTTTTGATGTAATACTTTGCAGCAGGGCTCGTTCCTGCATTCCAAGTAGAGTGTCTGTGAGGGGTTGCAGTGTTGTGGCACCAGCACCAGTGCCTAAGGCCCAATTTTTCTGCCCCTGTCTAACAGGGGCATGTAATTACAATTTTTGAAGCAATACTTTGCAGCAGGGCTCGTTCCTGCGTTCCAACTAGAGTGTCTGTGAGGGGTTGCAGTGTTGTGGCACCAACACCAGTGCCTAAGGCCCAATTTTTCTGCCCCTGTCTAACAGGGGCTTGTAATTACAATTTTTGATGCAATACTTTGCAGCAGGGCTCGTTCCTGCGTTCCAACTAGAGTGTCTGTGAGGGGTTGCAGTGTTGTGGCACCAGCACCAGTGCCTAAGGCCCAATTTTTCTGCCCCTGTCTAACAGGGGCGTGTAATTACAATTTTTGAAGCAATACTTTGCAGCAGGGCTCGTTCCTGCGTTCCAACTAGAGTGTCTGTGAGGGGTTGCAGTGTTGTGGCACCAGCACCAGTGCCTAAGGCCTAATTTTTCAGCTCCTGTTCAACAGGGGCATGTAATTACAATTCTTGATCTAATATTTCACAGCAGGGCCCTGTGAGGGCTTACAGTGTTGTGGCCACAGCAACACCTAAGGCCCAAATTTCTGCTGAGTATATAGGGCAGGACCCTACTTTCAAACATCTAACTTACAAACGACTCCTACTTGCAAACGGAAGGAGACAACAGGACGTGAGATGAAATCTACCCCTAGGAAGGGAAATTCTCTCTTGTAAGAGTTAATATGGGAAAACAATTTCTCCTTTCCACTGATGCTTTCCAATCCTTGTTCCACAAGAAACCCAAATTTTCAAAAAACATTTTTCATTGGGACAAAAAAGTGAGGTGAAATCTTCTGAAGAGGAGGAAAGACAGCAAAACAAATGTCACAGGGGTGATAACCCTTCCCTATGTTTTCCAAAAAGCTTAGAAAAGATTTTTTGGCTGGAGCTAAACACGTTAAAAATGTTCAAAATTACAAAGAGATTCTACTTAACAACAAACCTACAGTCCCTGTCTTGTTTGCACCGCCTGTATACTGCTGTTCAGAGTATATAGGGCCTGGTGGCCCCACACCTTTCCTTATTTTAATTTGGGTGCGGGGTTCCCCTTAATATCCATACAAGACCCAAAGGGCCTGGTAATGGACTGGGGGGTACCCATGCCGTTTGTCTCACTGATTTTCATCCATATTGCCATGACCCGACATGACATTAAACCCGCAAGCAGTTTTAAATGAGATTTTTTCCTTTAAAAATGACGTTTGGTGCAGGGACTGTTCTAAACATGGGAAACACGCGTCACTTTACAGGCATACTATAGACACCCCCCAGGTACGATATTTAAAGGAATATTTCACTTTTTTTTTTTTTACTTTAAGCATCATTAAAATCACTGCTCCCGAAAAAACGGACGTTTTTAAAAGTTTTTTTTGCATTGATACATGTCCCCTGGGGTAGGACCCGGGTCCCCAAACCCTTTTTAGGACAATACCATGCAAATTAGCCTTTAAAATGAGCACTTTTGATTCCGAACGTTCGAGTCCCATAGACGTCAATGGGGTTCTAACGTTCGTGCGAACTTTCGGTCCGTTCGCGGGTTCTGGTGCGAACCAAACCGGGGGGTGTTCGGCTCATCCCTAATCTCCAGTCTTCCTTCCACGCTTCCTTCCCCCCCAGCTGAGGCTTCTGATGCCCAACCTGGGCCTTCCAGGCAGCAACATGTGGAGGAGCCCAGATTGAGCCAGGTATAGCATTCCTCTAAATATTTCAGGTTGTTCAATCAATGATGTTAACTAGATGTTAGTTTGGAGTACTAATTTATGATTGTGATTGATGATGCAAAACATTACAACCATGTCCCTTTTTCAAACACAGGGAAGTCTCAGCCAGGAGGTGGCTGGGCCGAGCAGGCTGCCTGATATGCAGGTCCCTCCCCTACACCTGCAAAGAGAAAGTGGCAGGAAGAGGAGTGCCCTAGAGGAGGCTGCCATAGGCTTCTTTTGGAAGGCTACAGAGGCCCTAGGAGCACCACACACCGTGGAGGAGGACTTTGCTTACATCATTGCCTGTAAAATGCAGCGGATGGAGGAGGGCCAACAATTCATGTGTGAGTCATTAATGTTGGAAGCTCTCAATAAGGGGTCGAGGGCCAAAATAACATCTGAGACCCACATTTGTGACCTCACACATGGTCCTCCTCCTCCTCCTCCAGGTCCTACTACTCCTCCTCCTCCTCCTCCTCCTCCTCCTCCAGGTCCTACTCCTCCTCTTGCCACATCTCCAACAGCAGAGCCACAGCCAGGAAGAAAGCGTGGAAGGAAGACCAGAAAGTGAAGACCCTGGATCCAGTATGGTCTGGCCAAAGATGCAGCCTCTTGTGGTACCACAGCCTGGGGACACAGATGTCATCTGCTGCTTTCCGGATCTCTGGGACTTCTGGACCAGACTGCACTCTCTTACATATGGACTCCTCAGGCCACCAATTTTGATGTTCAAGAATTGATGTCTGCCCTGGGGGTCCAAGGCTTCGCTAATTTCTGCTGTTTATCCAGCGTTGCCTCCCTCTTTGTTTGGTTCTGAGCCATTAAAAAGGATTTTTGGTTTCACTTATACTTGCCTATGTGTGTTTTCCTTCAAAAAGGACAGTTTGTTTGTGAGGATTCAGGTACATTTCAAATATACAATGTGAAATTAACAAGGGACACCAACACCAAACAATCTCCTTGAGATTAAATAATACAAGATAATAATGGTGTTGTGGTAACTTGACACACAAAACACACACAAAAATATTCTGGAGTAAAAATAAAAAATAAAATTAAACAAAGATCAGCCTTTGAAAAAATACAAACCTAAAATAAAAAAAAATCTGCCTTAAAAAAAAAACAAAAAATATTTTTGTCAGATGTGACAAATCAAAATATATTAAGGGAATCCCGCTAAATAATAAAGAAATACGTTTGTGAGAAGTGTGTGTGAATATGAGCAGCAAAACTACTTCATTCTTCTCACATTATAAAGAAGAAGAGAGTGCGCTGTATTAAACCATTTTTAACATTGCACCGTGACGAAAGTGTTGTATCCATTGCGAACGCTAAGTTTACCAGACCGAGCTGCTCCGTGTCAGAGTTTATTCTGAGCATGCGTGGCACTTTGTGTGTCAGAACAGGACACACACGGTCGGAATTGACGCGATCAGATTTTGTTGTCGGAAAATTTTATAGCCTGCTCTCAAACTTTGTGTGTCGGAAAATCCGATGGAAAATGTCCGATGGAGCCCACACACGGTCGGAATGTCTGACAACACCATCGGAAAATCCAACCGTGTGTACGGGGCATAAGTGTGCTATTCTGATTCTATTGTCAGTGTAGAATATCAGTTTATTGTGACTCTACTGATAGCTCAGTCAGTGTGAGTGTAGTGACCACCTTTCATCTTTACATTAGTGTGAATCTAGTTATAGTTTAGCCAGTGTGAGTGTAGTGACTAGTGAGTGACCATTCATTTTTACTTTAGTGTCACTTTAGCCGGTTCCCGACCGCCGCATGTACTTATACGTCGACAGAATGTCATGGCTGTGCAAATGAGCGTACATGTACGTCCCTTTGAATTTGCCGCCATGCCACCGTGTGCACGCCGTCGGCAGCATGCGTGAGTGCCTGACGCGAGCACCGTGAGTAGGAATACGTATCCCGCGGACTGGATGTCCGCGGGGGTACCCGCGATTATCTCACGGAGAGGAAGAATGGGGAAATGCTATTGTAAACAAGCATTTCCCTGTTCTGCCTAGTGAGTCTGTCACTGATCACAGCTCCCTGTAATCGGGAGCGGTGATCAGTGATGTGTCACACGTAGCCCCTCCCCCACAGTTAGAATCACTCCCTAGGACACTCTTAACCCCTACAGCACCACCTAGTGTTATCCCCTTCACTGCCAGTCACATTTACACCGTAATCAATGCATTTTTAATCACACTGATCGCTGTATAAATGTGAATGGTCCCAAAAATATGTCAAAATTGTCCGATGTGTCCGCCATAATGTCGCAGTCATGATAAAAATCACTAATCGATGCCATTACTAGTAAAAAAAAATAATAATAAAAATGCCATCCAAACTATCCAATATTTTGTAGACGCTATAACTTTTGCTCAAACCAATCAATAAACGCTTATTACGATTTTTAACCAAAAATATGTAGAAGAATACGTATCAGCTTAAACTGATACGTATTATAGAAAACGTAAAAAATTATGCTTTTTTTTCAAAATTGTCTCTCTTTTTTTGTTTATAGCGCAAAAAATAAAAACTGTAGAGGTGATCAAATACCACCAAAAGAAAGCTCTATTTGGGGGAAAAAAAGGACGTCAATTTTGTTTGGGAGCCACGTCGCACGACCGCGAAATTGTCAGTTAAAGAGATGCAGTGCCGAATCGCAAAAAGTGCTCCGGTCTTTGGCCAGCCAAATGGTCCGGGGCTGAAGTGGCTAGTGTAAATTTAGTGATAGTTCAGTTAGTGTGAGTGTAGTGACTGTTTAACACCATATATTTCAGTGTGTTACTGCAAGTTTAACGCCACATATTTCAGTTCATTACGTGCCATTTAATACCGTATAGTTCAGTGCATTTGTGCACGTTTAATGCCGTATATTTCAGTGCGTTACCTTCAGTTTAACGCAGTATAGTTCAGTGCGTTATTGCTAGTTTAACGCCGTATATTGCAGTGCATTACATGCCATTTAACTTGGTATATTTCTGTGCGTTAATGCAAGTTTAATGCCCTATATTTTAGTGCATTACTGCAAGTTTCAGGAGTTTATCTAACGCTTTTCCCAGCTCTGGTAGGTTACAGTGTCATGGAAAACATAGTTTTGAGGCTTCTGTTTGTCAAGAGAGGGGCGGTGGAGAAGGCAGCCGCCTATGTGGTGCATTTCACAATTTTTTTAGTCCTCGCTGCCCAGGGCTGTCAGCTTCCACATACCATCGGCATCACATGGTGGATGATTATCTAGGGGCAAAAACAGGGATGGAGAGTTTTCCAGTCAATGATACACTGTCTTACTGGGTCATGAGAATAGACCACTGGCAAGAACTTGCCCAGTATGCAATTGAGCTGCTGGGCTGCCCTGTATCCAGTGTGCTTTCCGAATAGGCATTCAGTGCTGCTGGCGTTTTTGTTACTGATCATAGAACGCGTCTGTCCACAGACTCTGGACTGTCTGACATTTATCAAAATGAATCATTCCTGGATTACCAGCAGCTATAAAGCCCCTGATGCCGATGTCACTGATTAAATGTTTTTGGGATGTGGAATCTCTGCAGGACTTCTAGGCTGCCTAGCTTTGTGGGTGTTGATTTCATCTGGAAGAATTTTTTTGGTGTAGGTTTGGTGTGGGCACAATTAACATTTAAAGACCAATTTTTCCACACCTGTTTGACAGGTACATATCTTTTAAATTTTTGACAGCAAGGCCAATTCTTGCTTTCATCAAGAGTACCTCTATATTATCATCCAGTGTAATGCATTTGACCTGTGCTTTACGCAAGTATTTGTTTTATAGATTATTCTTCCTGAAGAAGTGGTGAATGCACCGCAAAACTAGTAGAGGAAAAGCCAATCTTGAGATATACTTCATCAACGGATACCTCTTGGGGGAACCCTGAGTATGTGTTTTTTGAAAATAATTTCTTCAAAATTGTTTTTTTTAAATGTACCCTGTATGTCATTTTTATATGTAATAAATAATTGTTATATTAACTACATTGTTAGGCATCAGTACTGAGATAGTCCATCACAATTATTGAGGTTGGGAATAAATATATGGTCAGCTTCAGCAACTGCCCTACTTCCCCACCCACATCCCTTTTCTCCAGTACCTCTATAGGGTTACGGTGTGAAGGCACCACTGACGGCCTAAGGCCAAGTTTTCCGCACCAATTTGACAAGCGCATATCATTGCAATTTTTGACAGCAAAGCCAATTCTTGCTTCCATCAAGATTACCTCAATAGGGTTAAGGTGTGAAGGCGCCACTGACACCCAAAGACCAATTTTTCCGCACTGGTTTGACAGGTGCATATCATTGCAATTTTTGACAGCAAGGCCAATTCTTGCTTTCATCAAGAGTACCGCTATAGGGTTACGGTGTGAAGGTGCCACGACACCCAAAGATCAATTTTTCCACACCCGTTACTTTTATCCAAAGTATGCAGAAGAGACACCAGAATTTATCCAAAAAATCTCTAATCTTGTTCCCAGTGCACTACATTGTGGCCTCATCATACAGACTGGCTCCACAAGCTGTTGCTTACAAAATAAAGAAAGCTTGCAGGGAAAATGGTATTTTATAAATGCAATTATTGCTGAAGCAACTTCTATGCACAATACAGATGTGCCACTTTACAGGTAGACTAAGAGGACCCCCCACACACTATATTGAAAGGCATTAATTAATATTTATGCTTTCACTTTAAGCATCAATAAATCACTGCTCATATAAAAATTAAGTTTTTTACAAACTTTTTTTTCATTGATACATGTCCCTCAGGGCAGTATCCGTACCCCCATAACCATTGTATGCCCAATTACTTACATATAAGCCTTCAAAATGGGCATTTTGATTTTTACAGTTTGGGTCCATAGACTTAAATGGGGTTCATTATTCGCTTCTGAACATTCGTGATGTTTGAAAGTTCTGGTGCGCACTGAACAGGGGGTCGTTCAGCCCATCCCAATTTCAAACACATGATTGGGTATTCTTAAAATACATAAGTACATAAGTACACCTTTTTTCTTTCTTTATGAAGGTTTATATTGCAAAGTTGTCTCACTTTAATTGGAAGACAGCCTTTACTTTCTTGGTAAACCAAACCCTCTGTCTATATTAATATGTACAGTATTTTTATTTAATAATAATTGACAATTTTATTCAACAGAAATATTCATGTTTATGTTTCATGGAATGCTTATTTTGTTTTCAAACTAATATTTAATTTTAAATAAGTGACTATATTTTAATAATAACAAGCTCTTGTATTTTTTTCAAATAGTAGTTTGAAATAGTCCTTAAATTACTTAATTTAAAACTCTTTAGCTCTGTAATCACAAATAATAACTCTTGGGAAGCTTATACAGTACCTTTATATTTTTTCTGCTTTACAGAATACCATTTTTTTTATTGGTTTTGCTGAAAACTACCTGGGGCCCTGGCACACACTGTGTAGTCCATTTACAGGGAGGGGTTCAGGAAAAATGTCACAGGGGGAGATACTGAACTAACCCATGGAGCAAAGTTAGTACAAATTACATTTCTCCATTTTAAGCCATTGTCAATATTAGTACAAGCTGCAATTTTACAGAACTGTAATAAGCTTTAGCTAGTTAAAAGAAGTATAATAATTATTATTCCACAGCGAGACATGCAGTAACTTTGTCAAATCCCTTATAATAGATTCTACATATTCCTGACAGAATACAAATACCTAATATAAAGTATGTACATATTATAGTAAAGGCGATGTAGAGCTTGCTAAATTATTGATGTGATTTTCTTCTTTTCCAAATAAAATTTTCTGTGCACTGGGACACATAAAGGAATTGTGCCTGCAGTAAACTGGATTTCAAAGATAGAACTGAGGAAACACAGCACTTCACCTAACAACACAAGTATATCCAGTCTGAGGTGTTATATTTTAGCCCTTAGTTTGTTTGTTTCGTAAAGAAAACTCACATGTGAAACAACATACGGTAGTTTTAGTCCTGCAGAGCCAGTCTTGAGCATCTTTCGATGTTTTATTTAAAGGAAAACTTCAGGAAAACCTACAGTTCAGAAACAATTTATGAGAACACTAAGTTGTTTGTGTATTTTGCTGCTTGTAATGCTGTTTGTTGAAAAAGGCACTAGACAGTTTTAACTCTGCAGCCCTATTTTTGCACCCTTTCCAGTCTACAATAAAACAGTATGCATCCCCAAAAAATTCACTCTTATCCAGGCTATTAACATGCAGCTTCTCAGGCACAAATTTACCTCACAGTGTTGAAGGTCATCTTTGACAAAACAGGCGCAGCAGGGCAGACTGCTTCCAGAAATGTTTGTTGTGCCCCTTGCTAGCCATTGCCATCTTTGCTACCTTGCCATCTTTGCTTGACCAGGTAAGGGGTATCACATGACTACATTATCCCTTCAGTAGACAAACTATTACCACAGCAGGGGTATTCATGTACTTTGTAGAAGCTAGTTCATTGATACCTATATTGTCCTCATTTAGGAGTAGAAATGGGCTGAACAACTCTGTTTGGTTTGTAGCCGAACTCCCGAACAGGGGAAAATTCTAACCGAATGGTGAACCCTATTGAAGTCTATGGGAGCCGAACAGGAAAAATAAAAAGTGCCTATTTTGAAGGCTTATGTACAAGTAATTGGCCATAAAAGGGGTATGGGGAGTCCGGGTACTGCCCTGGAGGACATGTATCAATGCAGAAAAAAAGAAAAATTAAACAATCGTTTTTTTCAGGAGCAGTGGTTTTAATGATGCTTAAAGTGCAAAAATAAAAATGAAAAATTCCTTTAAATATAGTGCATGGGGGTCCCCTTAGTCTGCCTGTAAAGTGGCACATCTGTACTGTGGAAATAACATGCTGCAACAAAAATTACATTTCTAAAGAAAAAAACAAAAACAAAAACAAATCACATTTAAAATGACACGGGTGCTGGCAATTGCACCTGAGTCTTTTTAAAAAATTAAAAAAATTAAGAAAAATATGGCGTGGGGTCCCCCCAGTCAACACGGGCGGTGTGATTGACAATGGATTTACATTGAGGGACACTGTTTTTTTATTTTTTAATAAAGGATTTGGCAAAAACTCTCCTGTTTTTATTTTTTTATACACTTTTTTTAGTGAATGGGTAGGGGTACCCCTACCCATTTCACATAGGAGGGGGCAGGATCTGGGGCACCCCTGCCCCAAAGTACCCCCCATGTTGAGGGCATGTGGCCTCATATGGCTCAGGGGGGGGCGCTCACTCATCCCCCTTTTCCTGACTTGCCAGGCTGCATGCCCAAAAAAAGGGTCTGGTATTGATTCTGGGGGGGCCCACTTTGTTTTTTTTAATGTTGGCATGAGGTTCCCCAAAAATCCATACCAGACCCAAAATGCAGCTTTTTTATTTGTTTTTTTTAACTGACACTTTTTTTTTTGTTCAGCTTTCAGGGGGAAACCCATTGACAGCTGGTGACTCATAAGTTGTTAAGGATGCCGCGGCCGGTTTCCTGGCCTCGCTCCTTAACAACTAGCTTACTCTGTGCTCAGAATGCACTGTGCAGCATGCAGTGCTTTGCAGGGTGTTCACTGTTTAGTGGGGCAAAAACCCAGCAAAACATCCTGCAAATTCTGGTGTTTGGTGAATGGTCAAACAGGCAAATGTTCGGCCTGAACGGTTTGCCCAACACTATTTAAGAACACCTATAAAGTTCAGAGATTTTCACTCCTATACACAATACAATAACCCCAAACATGACCAGGTTGTAGCTGAAAATAGTCATGGGCTAAATGACCTTGAATGACTCCCAATGGTGCTTTACTGAAGGACAGATTATACACACACAGCTATAGTAATACATTGGGGTCAAACCCACAAGGATCTCACATCCATATAAAAAAACAAAATCACAAAAGCGGAATACAGAAAATTGTTTTATTGTGACTCAAAGAAGATGCAGAATTAAAAGAATGCATAAAAGGATTTACAAGGTCCATAGTTGGATATCAGAGTCTACCTAAACCCAATTTAAAGCTCTTTGGCAGGTGTCTCTCCAGTGTACGACCTATGTCCAGTTTAACCACCTGATTAGGTCAGACGGTAATCTCAGCTGCCTTAGAGGACTGACAGAGAACCCTCTGAGACAGCCGGAGAGATGAGACTTTGTTATCCAACTATGGATGGTGCTTAGATATACAAGGATCTTTTTTTATATGTACAGTAACAAATATGATATTTGGAACTTTGTATGGTCTGTAGAAGTTCATAAGACAGGGGTTCTTTTTCAGATTAAACACTTCAGGCTCAGCCTTTTGTCAAATGATGGCTGGGCAGGACATTTGTCATTCCAGGTAGACGTTGTAAGACATCCTCCTGGAACGCGCCTTGCGTTGCGGCGCAATCTGTCACTGGCTGTGTCCACCAGAGACAGCTGATGACTGATCTGTGTATTGGCCTGCTGCTGGTACCATGTGATCACTGTGACCAATCACAGCAGATCACAGGACAATTGTAAACAATGGTTTTGATTCATGCCATTCACTGCGTACAATTTTGCTGCTAACTGTGATTGGTCCCAGTGATCACATGGTACAGACAGGGCCAATCGCAGCCCATCTGTACCATGTAATTAGCTGTGGCCAATCACAGCAAATCACAACAATACACACTGAATGAATCAGTTTCATTCATTAAAAATATAAGCAGGGGGCATGACTGGAAGTCGACCTGCATGGAGGCTTGAGCTCCTAGCTCTCTCATAGCCCACAGCTCCATGGCCTCTTAAGGGGACTTTCTGCACCTATACATGGGTGGATCCAGGAGAACTCGCTCCTCCAAAGCACAGGGATCATCCCAACCTCCTCCCGGTTCTTCCATGACTTTCTGGGGCTGCTTTTCTCTGCCTCCCATGCCACCCGGCAGGACGGACAAGATGACGCAGACAGTCTCCACTTCCTCCATACAGTCTCCACCACAGCAAGCGTTCCAAGCTCCGGCCCATCCACGGAGCACACCCGAGTCTGCCTGGCTGGCACCCAGGATGCAACCAAACCCGATGGACACAGTGAGTCACCCCTAGCACCCAGCCTCCCAGGCGGTGGTACCACACGAGACACAGCCCACTCCACTGGGCCAACCCCCACCTCATACACACAGTGTACAGACACCTTCCTGTGGCTGCTGCGCACAGCTTCAGACCCTGGCCTGACCGCAGGGGGTCCCAGTTCTCCTGCAGAGGACTCAGAGGACTTCTCACCCCTACCAGGCCCCATGCATGTGCAGGACCCTGAGCTCTCACAGGCAGAGCCCCAGGGAAGACTCACGCCATGCCAGGTCTACTCCCCTGCCTCCTGCCTCCCAAAATCACAGAGAAAATCCCACTCCAGGGACCCCGGATCTTCTGGGAGGGGTGCAGACTTCACCGCTACCTACGCCCAGGCAGTCAGCTCTCTGGTCCCTGCTCATACAGGGGACCCGACGAGGTGCTCCTCCTCTCCCTCCCAGACCACGGCATTTAGTGACCCATAGGACCCCCAAATGAGGCCCAAAACACAGGCCCAGACCACCGCTTCCCTGCAGCCTCAACTGCCATCCCCTCCTCCTCACTTCTTACTGCCGCAGACGGCAGTGGACCCACACCACCAGATGCACCTCTCCTGGCAATCATATTTCCAAGCCATACCAACCAAAGAGGACTTTAAACAACTCATTGAGGATGTTAAATCCACTTGTCGTGCAGAGATTTCAAACACCTAACAGACAGAGTGGAGATGGCAGAGGAGGAAATACAAGAAACTAATTTGGCAGTACACCGCACTCAACTACAAGGTGCAGACCATCGCATACTGCTGAGAGACATGTTGAGGACCTGGGCAACCGGGGGCGCAGGAACAATATCTAAGACAGGGGCCTGCCTGAACCAGAGGGCCCAGAAGACCTGCAAATCACCCTGCAAACCCTATTCAATGACCTTCTGGGAGAACCCCCTGGACAAACACATTGAAATGGACAGAGCACACTGTGCCCTGCGCCCTAAAGGGCCTGCCTCCAAACCCAGTGATGTAATTTGCAGAGTTCACTATTACCCTCTGAAAGAGAACATCATGCGCAAGGCCTGCTCTATCCGCAAAGTAGTCTTTGACAATGCGCGTACAGTACCCGGACCTCTCTTGGATTACCCTGCAAAGGTGCAGGGTCCTCCAACCCCTTCTCCTCTCGCTGCAGGAAGAAGACATCGTGTACCTCTGGGGAATCCCTTTCAGCCTCACAGCAGGATTACAAGGACAATCTGCCGTGCTACGCTATCTGGAAGACCTGGAAGCTTTTTGTGATGTTCTGGGGATTCCTGTCCCCCAACTCCAGGAATGGGACCTGGTGGCCGCCCCACCACAGTATTGCAGAAGGTCTGCCCAGCTTAATGTTACCAGGGTCCGGACACCCCCCATAAAGCTGCCAAACCAAAAAGGGCTGACTGAAGCAGGGCCTCCTCCCCTGGCACACCTGCCTATGGTCCTCACTTCCCCCTGGTTGACATTCCTGGCCCACCCTACAGCCTTACACATGGCCCTCTTATGCCCCTGTTTTACCTTTGTTTAGCTTAATGGGTGTATCTCGATAGAGATTTGAGAGTGGTTACCCTTCTGATCACTAGACCCCCCCTTGGTTTACCCCCTAGAGTTCCTTTTATACTTTAATGTTGACTTTTGAATTATCACTGCGGTCTTCTGTGTCGTCCTGGCCTGTTTCCTACTCCTGGCCAGGAGGACATATAGGAACTTAGTTGGCCCTGTATATCACAGGTAGGGATGAGCTTCGAGTTCGAGTTGAACCCATGTTCGACTTGAACATCACCTGTTCGACTGTTCATCGAATTGCGAATGTTATGGGCTGTTCACGCTAAATTCGAGTGGCGCGTCACGGCTCATAATTCACTGCGGCATCGCAGTGCATTGCTGGCTGATGATTGGCAGAGAGCCGTAATTGGCCAAAGCCAGGGTGGCTTTGGCCAATTATGGCTCAGGGGGTTTAGTACACGCCCCACACTATATAAGGCCGCCTGCGTGGCGGCCTTGTGTAGTGTGTTGCGGCGGAGAGAGATAAGCAGAGAGACAGTGTCATTTGATTTAAGTTAGAGTAGGCAGGCGAGTCAGTTAGCTGCACTTACAGTGTATTGTGTATATGTATGCATCCTAGGTGTTGTGTGTGTGTGTGTATATATATATATATATATACCGTATATACTCGAGTATAAGTCGTTCCGAGTATAAGTCGAGGCCCTAATTTACCACAAAAAAATGGGAAAAACTTATTGACCCGAGTATAAGACGAGGGTGAGAAATGCACAGCTACTGTAAGTGGAAAAGAGGGTCAACAATGCCCATTTGCAGCCTCACTGTGCCCATTTGCATGCCTCACTGCGCCCATTTGCAGCCATAGGTCCCCCGAACTTCAAACTCGGTAGTTAGGGGTTCCTAGATGCCCCCTAGCTGCAGCCAAAATTTGGGGTCTCTGAACCCAAAGTGTCCCGAAATGACATTGCTACAGATGGACACAGTTGACCAACTTTGGGGCCCCGTATCTCGGGGCCACTTAGTGCTAGGAACCCCAAATGTGGTGTGCAAACCCAGTGGAACTAGCACAATAAAATATCCAAAGCTGGGAATTCTAGAACCAAGTGGTCCCGAGATAAAGGACCCCAAAAATCGGTTCAGAAAATGTCAAGCACTTTTCTGCAGCAGAGAATGACATTTTCCGAACCTATTTTGGGGCCCCATATCTCGGGGCCACTTGGTGCTAGTAACTCCAGCTTTGGATATGTTATGGTACCATGTCCACTGGGTTTGCACACCAAATTTGGTGTTCCTAGCACTAAGTGACCCTGAGATACAGGGCTCCAAAATCGGTTCAGAAAATGTCAAGCACTTTTCTGCAGCAGAGAATGACATTTTCCGAACCGATTTTGGGGCCCCGTATCTCAGGGCCACTTAGAGCTAGGAACTCCAGCTTTGGATATGCTGTGGAACCAGGTCCACTGGGTTTGCATACCAAATTTGGGGTTTCTAGCACCAAGTGGCCCTGAGATACGGGTCCCCAAAGTTGGTTCGGAAAATGAAATTTTTTGCTGCAGAAAAGTGCTTGACTCGAGTATAAGTCGAGGGGGGCACTTTCAGCACAAAAAAAGGTGCTGAAAAATTCGACTTATACTCAAGTATATACGGTATATATATATATATATATATATATATACACTCTATTTAGTTTTGCTAGATCCATTCCTGTTATTCTCTTTCTACTGACAGGCAGGCAGGCAGATGTTTTTACAGTATTTACAGTAAGTGTACTGTGTCCTTTACACAGTGTGCACCTAAAGCTACTTGAAGAAAATTGGTGGTGTTCTTCTGATCCGATTAATACCACAGGCAGGCTCTGCAGTATTTACAGTTAGAGTACTGTGTCATCAGCACAGTGTGCACCTAAAGCTACTTGAAGAAAATTGGTGGTGTTCTTCTGATCCTATTAGTACCACAGGCAGGCAGCTACAGTATTTACAGTTAGTGTACTGTGTCCTCTGCACAGTGTGCACCTAAAGCTACCTGAAGAAAATTGCTGGTGTTCTTCTGATCCTATTAGTACCACAGGCAGGCAGCTGCAGTATTTACAGTTAGTGTACTGTGTCCTCTGCACAGTGTGCACCTAAAGCTACCTGAAGACAATTGCTGTTGTTCTGATCCTATTAATACCACAGGCAGGCAGCTGCATTATTTACAGTTAGTGTACTGTGACCTCTGCACAGTGTGCACCTAAAGCTACCTGAAGACAATTGCTGGTGTTCTCATACTAATAATACTACAGGCAGGCAGTTGATTCTGCTAGCTGCAGTATCAGTATATATATATATATATATATATATATATATATATATATATATATATATATATATATATATATATATATATACATCCCAGCTTTGTGCAGCTACATCTCACTGCAGGCCATTAGTATGTCTGAAAGGCCAACAAGGGGAGGCAGACAGTCACAAGCCAATAAAAGAGGGCAAGCAGGCTCTGTGTCTAGAGGCAACAGTGCTGGTCGTGGAAACGGTGCATCCTCATCAGCACATGGCCATGGGACACGCTTGTCCTTTTTTTCGGCAGCTGGCCGTGTTGAGTCACAACATGCGGAAGACTTGGTAGAGTGGATGACCAAGCCTCCTCATCCTCTTATACCCAGGCTCAGGGTACTTTGCCTGGCAAAGCAGCTGCCAATGTGGCCTCTTCCCTCGGCTTAATGGCATCAGTGACTCCTTCACTAGCCCCACATGTGTTCCTGAGGATTCCCCCGAACTGTTTGACCATGGTGTTGGGTACACTCTCCAGGAGTATGCCTAGCGTTTTGAAGCCTCCGATGATGGCACCTAGAGGAAGGCAGTAACTTGAGCCCAGAGAGAGGGGATGCCCAAGAAGGACAGCAATCTGGCAGTCATGTTCCCCCAGCTGCAGCATACTGCCAGGTTTGCTCCAGTGATGAGGAGGGAGGGGATGATGAGGTCACTGACTCCACGTGGGTGCCTGATAGCAGAGAGGAGGAGGAGGCACATCTCCAATGAGGGAGGATGCCTTCAAGGGGCTAGCTTAAGGGCAGCACAACGACTGCATCTCACCTCAGAGCTCCGCATGTGCAGGGCACTGCTGTCTCTGTGCCTTATTCCAAAAGATCTTTGGTGTGGGCCTTTTTTAAGACGAGTGCATCATATCCCACCGCTGCTATTTGCAACATATGTCTCAAGCGTATCTCGCGTGGCCAAAACATCAACCGCTTGGGCACCACATGCTTGACCAGACATATGTCGACCTGCCATGCAAGCGTACCTAAAAGACCCACACCAAAGAACAAAGCGGACCTCTCCTTGCTCCTCATCACCTGGGATCTCCAACCCCACTATACCTTCAGTCCTCTCTGAAACCTGCACTGAGAGGAATGAAGGTGTAGAATTAGGTGTTTCACAGCCAAGTACTTGTTGGCAATCTGCTATCGGTACACCAACGTCAGATTGTACCAGGCAACTTTCCCTGCCCCAGCTGCTGCACCTCTGAAAGAAGTTTGCTCCCAGCCATCCACATGCCCAGCAGTTGAATATTAGCTTTGCTAAATTGCTAGGACTTCAACTGCTTCCTTTTCAGTTGGTAAACCCTGCCCCCATCCATGAGTTTGTGGAATGTGAGGTTCCTCAGGTTCCTCAGTGGCGGGTTCCCAAACACCGCTTTTTCTCATGGAAGGCAATTCCGGCTCTCTACCGACATGTGGAAGGCAATGTCTTGGCCTCGCTGGACAGGGCAGTCAGCGGCAAGGTGCATATTACCGCTGACTCATGGTCCAGCAGACATGGACAGGGATGTTATATCCGCCCATGCCAGCTGAAGCCAGGAATGGTGGTTTGCGACAATGGCACCAACCTCCTCTCCGCCCTCCAACAGGTACAACTGACCCATGTGCCCTGTTTGGCTCATGTCCTTAACTTGGTGGTGGAGTGGTTCTTGGGCAGGTACCAGGGCTTACAGGATGTTCTGAGGCAGGCCAGGAAAGTCTGTGTGCATTTCCACAGGTCATATAATGCCAGTGCTCGGCTGGCTGACCTTCAAAAGGAATTTACCCTGCCCAAGAACCGCCTAATCTGTGACATGCCCACCAGGTGGAACTCAATGCTGGCCATGCTGCAGTGGCTGCACATGCAGCAGAGGGCCATCAATGAGTACCTATGTGACTATGGCACCAGGACAGGGTCAGTGGAGCTTGTTTTTTTTCCCCATGCCAGTGGGCTATGATCAGGGATGCATGCACTGTCCTGTCACCATTTGAGGAGGCCACGAGGATGGTGAGCAGTGACAGTGAATGCATCAGTGACACTGTCCCTCTTGTCCACCTGTTGGAGCTCACACTGTGTGGAATAATGGACAGGGCACTTGAGGCAGAACAGAGGGAGGAAGAGGAGGACTTCCTTACCTCTCAAGGCCCCCTTTATCCAGACAGTGTTCCTGCGTGCCTGCCGATCATGCAGCAAGAGGAGGAGGAGGGGAAGGATTGTGTCAGCATGGAGGTGGAGCCTGGCACTCAGCATCAGCAGCAGTCTTCAAGGGATCATTTATAGTCTGAAGAAACCCATGGGCTTGTACATGGCTGGGAGGAGGTGGCTGCGGATCATGTCGTCCTTAGTGACCCAGAGGACTCTGGACCGCATGCCTCAGCAAACCTACGCTGCATGGCCTCCCTGATCCTGCAAAGCCTGCGGAAGGATCCTCGTATTCGTCTTATCAAGGAGAGGGATCATTACTGACTGGCAACCCTCCTTGATCCACGTTACAAGGGTAAGGTTGCAGACCTTATCTTGCCGTTGCAGAGGGAGCAGAGGATGAAACATCTTCGGGAGGCCTTGCAGAAAGGTTTGTGCAATGTGTTTCCAGAGCCTGGGAGGTTACAATTTTCTGGTCCTCCTGGACAACGTGTTGCTGAGGCTTCGGTCAGTCACAGAAAGAGCGGTGGAGAAGGTGGCCGTCTGACCAATCATTTAGACAAGATCTAATCGGTTCCAGCAACCATCGCCAGCGTCTGATTCACATGGTGCAGGATTACCTATTGGCAAGATCAGACTTGGACACCTTTCCCACTGAAAATCCTCTGGGTTACTGGGTCTTGAGGATGGATCACTGGCCAGAGCTTGCACAGTATGCAATTGAGCTACTGGCCTGTCCTGCATCCAGCGTTCTTTCAGAATGCACATTCAGTGCTGCTGGAGGCTTTGTAACTGATCACAGGGTGCACCTGTCCACCGAATCGGTCGATCAGCTGACCTTCATAAAAATGAATCAGTCTTGGATCACCAGCTACCAATCACCTGATGCTGATGTAACGATTGATTTTTTTTTAATGTGAGATGCCTTCAAGACTGCCTATGCTGATGCTGAGTGACTATCCTGTTATGCTGAGTGACAATCCTCTTCCTCCTCAATTTTCATGCTGATAGCTTGTAAGAACATTTATGGTTCTGGGCACCGCCACCAGTGGCCAAGGCCCAATTTTTGTGCCCCTGTTTAACAGGGGCGTGTAATTACAATTTGTAATGTAATACTTTGCAGCAGCGGTCATTCCTGCACTCCAACTAGAGTATCTGTGAGGGGTTGCAGTGTTGTGGCACCAGCACCAGTGCCCAAGGCCCACATTTTCAGCCCCAGTTCAACAGGGACATGTAAAAACAATTCTTGATCTAATATTTCACAGCAGGGCCCATTCCTGCGCCCACCAAGAGTAACTGTGAGGACTTATGCCGCGTACACACGGTCGGACTTTTTGACCGGACTTGTTCGACGGACGCCGACGGACCAAATCCGGTGGACAATTTGATCGTGTGTGGGCTTCATCGGACCTTCCTCAGACTTTTCCAGTCGCAAATCTGACGGACTTTAGATTTGGAACATGCTTCAAATCTTTACGTCGTAACTCCACCGGACCCAGAAATCCGCTCGTCTGTATGCTAGTCCAACGGACAAAAACCCACGCTAGGGCAGCTATTGGCTACTGGCTATCAACTTCCTTATTTTAGTCCGGTGTACGTCGTCACGTACAAATCCGTCGGACTTTGGTGTGATCGCGTGTAGGCAAGTCTGGTCGTTAGAAAGTCTGTTGAAAGTCCGCCAAAAGTCCGTCGAAAGTCTGTCAAAAGTCTGTCGGACGGGCTGTCGGACTTTTCTAGCTGAAAAGTCTGACCGTGTGTACACGGCATTACAGTGTTGTGGCACCAGCACCACCACCACCACCAAAGGACCAATTTTTCTACCCATTTTCAACAATGGCATGTAATTACAATTCTTGATCTAATATTTCACAGCAGGGCCCGTTCCTGTGCCCACCAAGAGTAACTGTGAGGGCTAAGGCCCTCACCAACACCTAAGGCCCCAATTTTTGCAGAGTATATAGGGCAGGCCCTTACTTTCAAACATCCAACTTACAAATGACTCCTACTTGCAAACGGAAGCTGGAGCTACATTTTAAAAATGTACCAGTTCAAAATTACAAACAGATTCTACAAACCCCACGGGGCCCCACGCCTTTCCTTTTTTAATTTGGGAGCTGGGTTCCCATTGATATCCATACAAGACCCAAAGGGCCTGGTAATGGGCTTGGGGGGGTACCCATGCCATTTGTCTCACTGATTTTCATCCATATTGCCAGGACCCGACGTTACATTAAAGCTGCAAGCAGTTTTAAAAGACTTTTATTCCTTTACAAATGTCATGTACAGGGACTGTTCTAAGCATGGGAAACATGTGCCACTTTACAGGCATACTATAGACACCCCCCAGGTACGATATTTAAAGGAATATTTCACTTTTTTTCACTTTAAGCATCATTAAAATAACTGCTCCCGAAAAAACGGCCGTTTTTAGAACTTTTTTTTGCATTGATACATGTCCCCTGGGGCAGGACCCGGGTCCCCAAACCCTTTTTAGGACAATATCTTGCATATTAGCCTTTAAAATTAGCACTTTTGATTTCGAACGTTCGAGTCCCATAGACATTAATGGGGTTCTAAAATTTGTGCAAACTTTCGGTCCATTTGCAGGTTCTGGTGCGAACCGAATCGGAGGGTGTTTGGCTCATCCCTAATCATAGGCTATACAGAGCTTATTCACAATGTTAGCTTTGCTTACTGTATGTAGTATTGATCTACCACTTTCTTCTCTACCTGTCTCTGTTCTTCTCCCTCTTTCTCCTCCACTGGCTCACCCTATGACCATCTGGATCCTCTCCAGGAGATGGCACACTCCCGGCCACCGCACCAAGGCATCCCACCAGCTGGACCAGATAAGTGCTTTTAAGTTTGCATATACCCATCACCATGGCCGAACACCCAACAAATTCTTAATAGTAGAACTTTAACCTATCCCACTCCTTGACCGCCACGTGGTGAATCCTAGGGATTCGCACACCCGAGCCTCTAGAGATTCAAAACTCTTTTGGCACATCACTAGGCACTATGCCCTATTTGACCTCTGACGGATTCTATACCCCCGTGATCGGTAGTACACGTTTTATTCCGCCCCATCACATGCATTCACAAATTGACTACCTCTTTGTTAATAATGCCATGTTACGCATCACCCACGCTGCACATATTCTCCCGAACTCCTGTTTGGACAATGCCCCCATCCTGCTGACATTGGACTTAGGTGCCCCCAGTCTCCAACCATGTCACTGGCAGCTGAACACCTTCCTCTTACAACACCTCCCCTCCAAAATGGAATTAGAATCCACACTGAAACTCTACTTTATTGAGAGAAAGCGGTGGAAGGTCAGGGGGATTTTTACGGTGCCGAATACAAAAAGAGAAAAGTTTTTTTCCATCAGTTTAAATAAAAAAGAATTTTATTTAATGACATGCTTAAAAAAGATTTGGACATATAAAATTACAGGTGTTTGGTGGTCATGTATAAAACAGATAAATCAAAGTTCACAAAGGAGACGTTGCACACTAGCCCGACATGTTTCGCTATTAGCTTCCTCAGGGGATGTGCAAGGCTAATCGAAACCACTAAACAAATGAAATATAGAGATATTATAGCATACATATAAATCATACAGTCAATTTATCATACAGAAGAATGATGTGTGAGCTTGGTTGCCAAAGAGAGACATGGATACAAACATTTACCAAAACAAATGCTAGCACCCGCAAACAACCAGGCTGGACCCTAGACAATCACCCCAAATAACCCGATCCGAGAGAATCAGTCGGATGTGGCCATAGAGGGCAGAAGGGCGACACTGGGGGACAATAAATGTTCGTAGAATTAAAAATAGTTTGGTAGATAATTTTAAGGATGATAAAGAAGGGACAGTTGTCTCATTGGTTTAATACTTACTAAGGAGTATGTGCCTAGTGATCCACAGGGGAGACACTCTTACACAAGAGCTTTAATAGGACTGTGGGAGTTTGGCTGCAGGAAGCAGACTGAAAGAATAATAAAGAAAATCTATGTATAGAGGTGCTATGAGCATAAAGAGAAGGTAGACAAAAATCAAAGAGTCAAACGAGTAGGAAATAATAGGGAGAAAAAGAGCAAAGGAGAAATGAATGGGGAGAAAACATTGAAATAGATAGAAGGAGAAAAGATCTCCAGTAGTAGGGATGAGCCGAACACCCCCCTGTTCGGTTCGCACCAGAACATGCGAACAGGAAAAAAGTTTGTTCGAACACGTGAACACCGTTAAAGTCTATGGGACACGAACATGAATAATCTAAAAGTGCTAATTTTAAAGGCTTATATGCAAGTTATTGTCATAAAAAGTGTTTGGGGACCTGGGTCCTGCCCCAGGGGACATGGATCAATGCAAAAAAAAGTTTTAAAAACTGCAGTTTTTTCAGGAGCAGTGATTTTAATAATGCTTAAAGTCAAACAATAAAAGTGTAATATCCCTTTAAATTTCGTAGCTGGGGGGTGTCTATAGTATGCCTGTAAAGGGGCGCATGTTTCCTGTGTTTAGAACAGTCTGACAGCAAAATGACATTTCGAAGGAAAAAACCCATTTAAAACTACTCGCGGCTATTGCATTGCCGGTCCGACAATACACATAGAAGTTCATTGATAAAAACGGCATAGGAATTCCCCACAGGGAAACCCCGAACCAAAATTTTAAAAAAAATGACGTGGGGGTCCCCCTAAATTCCATACCAGGCCCTTCAGGTCTGGTATGGATATTAAGGGGAACCCCGGCCAAAATTTAAAAAAATTCCCCTCAAAAATCCATACCAGACCCTTATCCGAGCACGCAACCTGGCAGGCCGCAGGAAAAGAGGGGGGGACCAGAGTGTGCCCCCCTCCTGAACCGTACCAGGCCACATGCCCTCAACATGAGTTCGACTGTGCATGTGCACATTTTCAGGAAAACCAGACATGAAAGCAGCACATGAAAATGGAAAGCAGCACATCATAAAACAGAATGGTTATTTAGAATAAAAGATTATCCTTTCTACTGGGGTTGTGGATATGAATATTTATTATATGTACATTGTTTTCTTTGAAATGTGTAAATCTGCTTGCTTTAGCTTATATGGCCATTTAAAAAAAAAAAGTATTCTTTTATGTTGTTCATCAAAAACCATTATTTCATTTGTATTTATTGGCCGCATTTGCATAGTGGTTGGGTAAAATAATCAAAAGTAGACATCTGCACCGCTAACATATAAATGCCAATATAGTTGGTCATACCTGAAATAAGTGAAGTATGATACTAATCAAGGCAATGCAGACTAAAATGGGACACTTGCTTTCGGGTTTCCTGAATAGGTATACTGTGGGAAAATGTCCCTGAATAATTGGCTCAACTGTTACTCCACCTTCAAATGTGTATCTACCATCTTAAAATGTTGTAACAGTCTAGATCATACAAAAGGAGAGCTGGAAACACACATTTTATGGAGAATTCAGTCTGAATCAAATAATGTTGTGGAGGAAAGTTGAAGGCTGCAGTAAATAAAGAAATATATTTAGATAGCCCTTAAAGTGATTGGTTATTGAACCATTCATGATATTGATTGGTCTGGACACATTGTTTTGGAGTATGATATTATACACAGAATAATACTAGCGGAATTGCACAAGATCACCTTTATTTATTGTCATTTGTGTTTACTGTGGTAGCACAATGGACCACTTACATATCTATTCACTACTGATTGTATCATGTCCCTTGTGCCAAATTGTATTTATTTTTTTTATTTTAGCTGCAGTTAGCCTCTTTAATGGCTTGCATTTTAATGAATTTATTGGCATGCACAAGTCACCTTTAAGCAGCTCCATTAGGTAGTTGCTTTATTTCCTACACATTTACCAGGAAATGTAATAGGTACTATAGTACAACTTATTTTTATCATATTGCTACTCTTCAAATAGTTGGATTGATTTTTGTGGCAAACACTGCCTCTAGTGAGTTTTTCTTTTACTAAATCTACGTATTTCAATGTAATGAAAATTGTGCAATATTAATAAAAGAGAATGAAACCAATATGAAAATGTCTTCAAAATTAGGTGTAATTGAGTTTCTATCAGCTGGGGATATGAATCATAAGTGAAAGGCTTCAAATGTAGAAGGGAGTAAGAAGATAATTTCAATATCTTCTGTTGCTTAAATTAATTATTTACTAATCTCTCCACAGGACGCTTATCTCCATGTTAGCTGTCCTTAGCCGTTAGTCCATAATAAAAGCTTGCTCCGAGTCAGTCCCTTGTACAAATTCGTGAATCTTGTTCCTCTAATAATAATTGATTTTTTTTCTTTAAGTTATACATTGCTTTGAGATTTGAAATAATAATAATATATTAAAGGATTAGATTACGTTGGAATTTAAAAGCAAAAAAGTATTAAAATAACAGTATTACCTTATCATATTAGGATATAACTGTGTTAGCAAAAAGGCTAAATAGAATTTGCACTTTTTTGATATTGTACAGGGTAAAGTAGGATAACATCTTATTAGCTTTTATACATGTGTTCTTGTTTTAACCACACTGTTTTCTTCTTAATGGGTAGCTATAATCACAGAACTCTTTATAGTGTTTCTAGTCAGTTTGATCCTAGACCGCTTAAAGAGTTTGAAGTACAAATAGCTATTCCATTAAAGGATTACTGAATCAAAATGGAATTGATTGCATATTATTGTTCTAAAATTCCATATTAAAGTGTTACTAAACCCAGGGCTCTGCATTCACTATATCTGGTCTCCCACAGTACACAGAACACAGAAATGCAATTATTTTAGTAAATATAAACTGCTAAATACCTTTTCTCATCAGCAGTATATAGCAGTCTTGGGACTTCTATCAGTTCCTGGTTAAAGCTTGTAGGAGGGGTTTTCATACTGCACTGAGCTGTCCTATCAGGATCCATGACCCCTGACCCTCTGTCTGGACATTGGCCCTGTGCTGATCATATGCACTCTCCCAAAAAAAAATTCTCTAGCAATACACACCAAACTGAGCATGTGCAGCCAGTAACTCTGTCTTATCTGGACCTGTTCTGGAGTCAGTGGAAGAAGAGGAGGATCTGTGCATACAAGTTCAAGCAGCCTTTTTACACAATGTAGAGGATTAACCCCTTAGGTTCCACAGTGAGTATGACAAGCATGCTTTACTGCATATACAGACTGATTTTACTGTTGTGGGTTCAGTAACATTTTAAATATCACAGTGATTTAACAACATTGGAGAGATTGATGGTGATCAGTGGGATATGGCCCTAGAGCTGATCCCTGTAGTATCTATCTCAGCCTCCCATAGGTTGTCGCAGCTATTTATTCTCCATAGAACACCTGAGAAACTGCACGAATGGGGCCTGCGGGACTCTCCTCTATGTCCAAGGTATAAAACACAGCAAGGAGATTTCATTTACATGGTATGGAGATAAAACTCAATAGGTATTTGGCTGAGGTTATACAAAGTGTCTCCCATCTAGCCCAGGTACAGGTGCCTTCCACCCCTCTAGTCTGCCTATTTGAAGCAATAGATGAAGAAATGTACCAGAAATTAATGTATATTATGATCTCTAGATCATCTGCACGCATGCATTATCATTCCCCTACACAAATATAACCCCCCTTTTATTCCCCCCTTTTTTGCCATTTTTCCTAAATGAATATAATTTTTGTGCCAGGTTCGTCTCCATTTATGCTGATCCTCCTGTTCCGGTGTTCCTGTGGCAGAAAGCTGAATGCTTTATTCACCTCATGCAACATACTAAACTCTAATTAGAACCTTAAATCACCGGTGCTTGGGGATGTGTATATACTTCACAATCACATCCTAGAGTACTCTAACGTGCGATGGGACAGTTTTGGGGATGCAAATCCTGTTTAGGGTTTGGGGATGTGAATCCTGATGTGCACTACGATTCACTAAAGATAGTCACTTTGTGAGTATTATCTGATCTAAAACATCCGCCCTGTCTATCTGTCATGCCTCCACCTATTGTGTTTATACATTTATATACCTGTATATATTGTACCTCTCTGATTTTTTGACATTGTATCACCAGATTATACAGCTTGTTCTAAATCACCCCGGAAGAAGGAATGAAGAATCTAAAATATTCCGAAACATGTTGGTACTTCTTTGTACTGTATATGCACTTTGCTTGACCTCTTATCATGAGATCAACCATGTTTTTCAGAACCTAGCTGTAATATATGTATCCATTATGACTATCAAGTTTATTTTTTTTTTAATAAGCTACCTTGTGTATATTCGTATGTTTTTTGTACCCAAAAAATGTTGTAGATTCTTTTTACATACGCCTCTTACTTCCCTATCTGGTTTTCATCCTCTGCCCATACAATCCCAGGGGCAACCCTTCCTGTGTTTCTTTTTGGGGATCAGTAACACTAATACAGTGATCAGTGCTAAAAAAATTACACTGTCACTGTACTAATGACACTGACAGGGAAGGGATTAACAACATCAGGGGCAACCAAAGGATTAGGTGTGTCCCTAGGGGGTGCTTTCTAACTGTGAAGGGAGTGCTTTGACTTGGGAAAGAAAGAGATCCATGTTCCTGCTTAGCAGAAACACAAGATCTCTCTCTTTCTGTCTCACAGAACAGTGATCTGCCTTGTTAACATAGGCAGACTGCCACTCTGCCTCTCTACCAATGATCACTGGGTTCCTGGTAGACATTGCATCTGTCGGACCAGCTGATTGGCTCCCGCTGTGTTCAACCACAGCGGAAGTGGGTCGCTAGCAGCATATGCGCCCCAGACCTTGTACAGGTACAGGTACGTGATTTTGCGCAGCCGGGCTGCCCTGCCGCAGTATATATGCAGTAGGCGGTCCGGAAGCAGTTAAAGTGCATCAATAAAAATGTAAAATTCCTTTTAATATAGTGCCTGGGGGGGTCCCCTTAATGTGCCTGTAAAGTTACGTAGTTACATAGTTACATAGTTGGTGAGGTTGAAAAAAGACACAAGTCCATCAAGTCCAACCTATGAAAGTGGCGCATCTGTAGCATGCATAAAACATGCTACAGCAAAAATGACATTTCTGCCAAAAATTACTTGCAGTTACAAATGCCAGCACCCAGCTATTGAAAAAATAAAGAAAAAAACAGCGTGGAGTCCCCCCTAAAATCCATACCAGACCCTTATCCGAGCATGCAGCCTCACAGGTCAGGAAAGGGGAGAGGATGAGCGAGCTCCCCCCTCCTGATCTATACCAGGCCACAATCCCTCATTATGAGGGGGTGGGTGCTTTAGGGCCCATGTTGATGGGGACAAGGGCCTCTTTATGACAATCCTGGGCTGTGGTTGTTGGGGTCTGCGGGCGGGGGCTTATTGTAATCTGCCACCCCCCCATGTAAATGGGTAGGGGTACATCCTACTCCTACCCATTCACCAAAAAAGTGTCAAAAATAATAATCTCAAGAAACAGTTTTTGACAAGTCCCTTATTAAGAAATAAAAAAATGGTATCCCTTGAAGTAAATCCATCGTCAAACACGACCCCCCGCTCCCGCCGACTGCCTGCTTTGCTCTTTGACAGTTCCTATATAGGCAGGGGGCAGGGCCACCCAGCTCCATCACCTGGTGGCACCGCACCCTTCTGACATCATGTGAGGACCTGGTATGGACTGGGGGAACTCCATGCCATTTTTTCTTTCTTTTTTTTTTTTTACCGGCACTTTTTTTTATCCAGCTGTCAGCAGGAAAACCCATTGACAGCTGATGACTAAATTGGTTGGTAAGGACGCCATGGCCGGCTTCCCGGTCTGATCCTTAACAACAAGCTTACACTGCACCCTGATTGGGCAAAGCTATAGTGATGCCCAATCAGGGCACAGAATGCACTGTGCAGTGCTCAGTACATTGTGGGGTGTTCGTCGGGGTGAACACCCTGAAAATTTGGGTGTTCAGCGAACGGCCGAACAGGCAAATGCTACTGATCATCAGTGTAGATGTCCCTTTGCACACTTGCCAGTTACTGGGTCTCCTTTCCTCACACTGTGACAGTGTGAGGAATGGAATACCGATAACCGGTATGTGTGTTTACATTATGACCAGCTGTGATTGGACACAGCTGATACAATGATAAAGGGATGCTGTGATTGGCCCTTTACCCCTATTACAGAGCATGCTAGATGTGCACTGCAGAGGGTGTGCGGGGGTGTGGTTCTGGGAGGACATTAATAGATGCACTCCTAGAACTGGAAAACCGCGCTGTAGCAGTCATTTGGCTATAGCGCAGTGATCAATTGGTTAAATCACTAAGGAATTTTGTATGCCATTGAGTAGCTGAAATGGTGGGCCTTCAATGTGTGAAACCACCAATCAGACATGGAGGAGAAAGCATGAAGACTTGGACTCTTTTGCTGAATATATAATAGTTGATTTACTAAAAACAGTGTAATGAGACCCTTGCTCGCTCGGTTCCACTCTCCTGACACTCCTCTGCTGCTATAGAATCAGATTGCAGATCGCAACATCTGATTGTTCGGTCATCCGATGCTCTGGGATTAGAACTACAGCTATGTGCTGTTCAAATCCAGTTGTGATAGCTCAGAACAAACACCAGGCAGGCTGTATGTAGGTTCAAACAGGAATCTCTTTTATTGCAAAATACAGGCTCTTTTATACACTAAAAGTGGAGGTGCATACCTCCGGCTCATATTACTCTGAACATACACCTGTGACCAGAAACCTAATTAACATGGGCTAATTAACTAATCACTTTAGACAGCCTAGATGACTCAGGCATGACCTTTAGGCCAGACTGGCTGTCTTGTAGTTCAGAAAACACAATCAACATAGACTCTTCTTCACACAATAGCAGAGTTAATTAACACAAACAACAATGGGGATCTAATGACTCTTAGATCCCATACTAGAGACTTATTTACAATACACATTCTAGCAGGCAAGAGACAGACAGGTGCTGGAATTTACATCAGCATCTCCTAACAGTATCTGTCCCAGCATTATGAATCAGCCACTGTTTCTAATATGGCAAATCCAGGGTTCCCAGAGTCTGTGTGTCCTGGGGGACCAGGACCCGAATCCACAGTAGTACCACCTCAAGGGTCCCCAGGCATACAGCTCACAAAGAGCACCGTTCCCCCAAATGCCAGGGCCCACGATCGATCGGCAAGAGGCTAGCATTCAGTCCCCTCCAAAAGTCTCTCTCCCGGCTAGGTCTGTCACAAGCACATAGACTGTTTACTTTGCCATTGAAAGTGTACTTTGCAAGAGAAGATTCCCCAGAGGTTAACTCTGCTGAATTTCATCATCCAATCATGTGCAAGCACTATTGTTTTTTATATCCTTTAGTAAATTAACCCCATAGTCTGAACCTTGCATAGAGTGACTGGCACCCTGAACCAAAATGTCTACCAGAGCATATAGCAACACAATAAAATACTCTCTTGGTTAGTTTGTCACACTTAGTTTGTCAAGCTTTCATTCTACAACAAGATAATTATTTAAAAAGTATCTGAAGGCTATGTCATAACTACCTTAGTTAGTAACTAGGACAGCCTTATAATTTAAACCCTATTGAGCTTGTTTGGGATAAACTGAACAAAATGATGAAAGCAAATCAAGCTACAAATGCAACACATTTGTGGAAATTGGCAACAGTGTTTGGAAAAACTTTCTGAACAATGATCAATTTATATGTCAGCTGCTGTTGGCACTATATAAATCCGGTATAATAATAATTATTACTTCTACTGTAAAAGGGTCTGCCTTACCTGTCAGCAATATTTGTTCTGAATGTAAATTGAGGCACACGTGCAAAGCTAAGTTTACATTTCCAGAAGGCCTTTGATGCTGAGATGAAGTGACTCCTGTGTGCATGAGCTGGAGTTAGGTCATCCACCAATCAAGATGGCCAAACCCAGAATGTTAGAAGTGGTGACAAAGCACTGAGAAAGATTGTGACCATTGCATTGCTGGAATGGGCATTTTATAGGGTTGACAATTCAGGCAGTGCCAATTCCTGCCCTCAAGGAACTTTCTAAGGTCCCCACCTAGTCAATAAATAATTCTGTTTATGTTTATCTCCACTGGTTTATGTTTTATGCTTACATTTCAGAGTACAATGAGAGTACTTTGAAATGATATATTTTTAGCAGCTCACCAACTAACAGTTCAGACCATATAGTACATTGATTAGCCTGAATTGTGAAGAGTTTGTCCTAGATTTTATCTTTTGTCTCACTGCAGGCTGATAAGTTCTGGCGAGTGAGGACTTGCACTTTTTTCTTCTACATTTTAAAGTTTCTCCTGGATGTGGTTCACAGTATTAAAAACATATCTCTGTATTTAAAAACGACTTATCTACTCTATGTACTTTAATCAACAGTCATGGTACACTCCAACCCTCAAGCTATCTCCTCTTCTGTTTACCACATGGTTGGAAGAAAGGGGAAGAGGAAAGAGAGCTGCCAATGGTGTAGCAGAATTTATTCCACAAAGTTACCGGTAGTTAAAATACAATGAAATTCCACTCACAAGCATTGCTTAAAGCAGCCATATAACAAGCTCCACGTCGTGCTACCAGTGCAGAGTCCACTCACAGAAGCCACTGAGAAAACAGAAGCGCTGTAGAAGCCAGGAAACTGAGAAGCTGAAAAGCTGCCAGGGAGCCACCACGGGACACTCGAGGATGTTGCTGTCAGATGCCACAGATGCTGTAGCCAATCAGGAATGTGTTTTTGAGGCCAAACCATGCCTCATTTGTCAGCCAGAAAACTAAACAAACCTACAGGGATTATATACTGACAGTAGTTAACCCTGCAAAGCCCAAATGAGTAAAGGCATACTATTATTACAGGGGAAGCTGTGGTCAGCCACTTAAATAACATGTCCAAGGAAATTAAAATAAAATAGAAATGTGCAATAACAGAGAGACAATTAAAAATTTAATATAAAAAAATTTTGTTATCCTATTACAAAGCATAAATATAATATTACCATTAATATATATCTAAAATTGCATGTGAAATCAATTCAAAGACCAGCGCAAGAAAAAAACTGTTACCCAAAAACTGTAACCCAAAAATGATATTATGCCATGAGAGGGTCAGCTAAATCATGACATAATGCTAAAAGCATACACAAATCATACTAAAAAGGAGGACAAAGCCAAAGTGCCTTGGTGTACATTTGATAAACGATGTTGTGTTTGGAATGTGTATGTGCTGTATATACATACACACACAAACATACAAATACATCTATATTAATAAACTGTTTATATACAGTACCTCTGGAAAATCAGAAGGTCTACAATGTGTGCGCATACAAAAATTAAATGACAATAGACCCATGTTAAATATAAGCAATGACAAGGAAATATTGCTGCATAATAACCTATATCCATACATACTGTATATAATGTATATAATTAAAGGAAAGCTATCATGTCAAAGACATCTAAAAATCATACCAAAAGGGGACAAAGCTAACGTCTGGTAGTGCACATCTGAAAAAAGAATGCAAGCAATGTTGGGATCAGAATATGTGTGCGCTGTATATACACACACATAACCATGCAAACACACACACACACACATATATATATATATATATATACACACACATACAAGCCTATATATATATATATATATATATATATATATATATATATATATATATATAAACCTCAAAAAAATCAAAGGGTAAAAATTGAAGGACAATAGACCCATGTGGAATGTAAGAAATGGAAAAAAAAACAGGAGGAGAGTGTAAAAAAATGATAAATTGTTCCGAAAATGGATGAAACACAGGTATTTCTATAAGTGTTATGTAGAAAACGGAGGTGTGTGCCACGCACAGTTGATGTGTATGTGCAAAATAACAAGGATGTACTGGTACATAATGACCTGTGTCCTTACATATATACAGTAAATGTGTGCATGTGTGTGCGTGCACAAACATCTACATGTAGGAGTAAAAATACTTGCACATGTGCCTGGGCACAGGACCATGTGAGGTAACAGAAGCCCATGCACGTACACAAACATCCCCACATATGGCTATATATAGATTAAAAAAAAAGACACAATTGAACATGAGGTATGATGTAAATAGTAGATTAGAGGGATGTCAGTGGAAACTGATGTATGGTACTCAGGAAAGGGCAGGAAAGGAGAATCCCCCAGTGGGGGAAGAAGGTACAAGACAATCTTAGAGCACAATCAATGAAAATCTGTATAAAGGACATTGTTATGATAAGATGATGAAAAATGGCATCAAAGATAATGGACCCGCAATCAAAGATAATGGTGTTATGCATACAATTAAAGATACAGTAGGCACATGAAACATAGACTAAAGAATGGTGTTTAATTCCAGTTCTTCATTGAGTCAACCTGGCGATAGACTATTGAGTTTAAATATCCAGTAGGTTTCCTATGCACATAGTTTTTTAAATCTCTCCCCTCAAGTAGGGATAGGGATATAGATTTAATAGCCAGAGTGGGATGCAAAATAATGTGAGATGCTGAATTTTGGGAATTTCATCTTTGAGGCTTCTCCTATGTTCTCTGAATCTAGTACACAGTGTTATAATGGTCTGACCAACGTAGCACATCTTAGAAGGGCAGGTAATTAAATAAATCACATAGTTGATAGAACCTGTAGGAAATTGATTAATAGTAATAGTATTGCCTTTGGAATGTCTTTTTTTTTGCAATAGGTTTTTATTAGGTTCTATACTTAATAACAGAATAATACGTAGTATGTTCAGTATCAGAAATCCAATATAATATCATGCAGAACAGTGTATAGTATACATAAAAAAAATAACATAAATTGCCACGCTAAACAATCAAAGAGATTTAAATGATGAATGTACAGTGTCCATATATATATAAACATCTCATACTAGTTAAAAATCATATAGTGAACATAGTCTTTTGTGTCCCCCCATCAATGGTGGCATCAGACGTCAGCTCTGAGGAAACGCATAGGGCTAAGTCCATGTCTGTGATGTTACCACGCAAGTTGAGCCTGTTTACATGTGGACCAGTTCCCAGGAACCATTGATTTTATATGCTGGATTACATTTGGAGTCTTGTAAGTTCTCAGCATTATCTTCTCTTAATAAAGTACCATACTGTTTTACACATGTAGACCATTCTTCTCTTTCCTATGGTTTGTGAATTTGAGCGATTTCTATTGTCAGCCATGACATTATCCCCTTCAGCCTAATCAGAGTGAATCAAGTGGATGGATCTGTTGTGTGTTACTCACACTTGTCTAGACTCTGGTTGGAGTCTAGATCTCTGGTAAGCAATCATTTTATCAGACATGGTGGAGGTACACCTGGGTGAAATATCTGTGAATCATCTGCTCACCTGTAGTATGTCAGATTTCTTCACAAGAGAATATGTTCACCTATATGATTTCTAACTAGTATTAGATGTTTATATACAGTATATGAACACTTTACATTCATGGTTAATATCACTTTGATTGTTTAGTGTGGCAATTTATATATTTTTTTATTTCATCACAATTTGTCCTGTTGTATCATTGCCAGCAGCTTACACTCACCTTTTCTTTATAGCTCGGACTTTCTACCTGCACAATAATTTTGCTTTATATAGTAAACATCGGATACAGTAACAGACCAGATAAAGCACACAGCTTATGGTCTAATCCAGTGTTTCTCAACTCCAGTCCTCAAGGCGCACCAACAGGTCGTGTTTTCAGGATTTCCCTCAGATGAAACCACTGTGGTAATTACTAAGGCAGTGAAACTGATCAAATCACCTGTGCAAAATAATGGTAAGCCTGAAAACATGACCTGTTGGGGCGCCTTGAGGACTGGAGTTGAGAAACACTGGTCTAATCAATTGTGAGAAGCTCAAAGAAATACAATGTCAAAATATACAAACGTAGGCTTTAGCCCAGGGTAACCACGGTTGCAATGATTTCTCAGATTTGTCTAACATACCAGAATGCAATGTTAGCGTTTTTTCATATTCATAGGTGAGGTTGATGGACATAACACCTCGGACAAGTTGGGGGCCTTATCTTTTTTCCAATATCTACTTATTACCATTCTGGATGGTAGCAGTATGTGGGCGACTACCAAACGAAATGTGGGTGAAAAGTTCCCAATCTCCAGGTTTAACAGGGCTAAAGCTGGATTGAGTGAAGTGAAGTGTGCCTGTATGGAAGAAATTAGACCAAAATCTTGGTTCCAAAAAATTTGTAAGACTCTAATGCCCCGTACACACAATTGGAAATGCCACCAGCAAAACTTCGACCGTGCGTATGCTCTATTGGACTTTTGCTGGTGGAATTCCAGCCAGCAAAATATTGAGAACAGGTTCTCTATTTTTCGGTCGGAAAAAGTTCCTATCCGAAAATGCATTCGTCTGTATGCAATTCGGACGCGTAAAAAATCACGCATGCTCGGAAACAATTTGACGCATGCTCAGAAGCATTGAGCTTAATTTTCTCAGCTCGTCGTAGTGTTGTTCGTCACCGCATACTTGACGGTCGAAAGTTCAGAGAACTTTTGTGTGACTGTGTGCATGCAAGGCAAGCTTGAGCGGAATCCTGTCGGAAAAGCCATCATACCTTTTTCCGACCAAAATTCTGATCGTGTGTACGTGGCATTACAGGACCACGAAGTATGATAGAGATTGCCTACTTGACCACAATTATGCCAACATAGAGGTGACTGGGAAGGGTAGAACTGTGCCACATGACAGAGCATGAGGTACCACCAATAAATCATTTTTTGAGAGAGTTCCCAATGATTAGTATACCTTGAAATACCGTGTGTGAATATAAATGACTGGAGCCATTGTTCTGGCATGTAGTTAATCTGCAAGTCTTCATCCCATCATGAGAGAGGTCTAAACTTGCAGAATGTAATTTTGCAAAAAAGGACATTGTAGAAGAGGGATATGCCTCTGGGACCAGGTAGAGGGGATTCATAATAGGTAAGTATCAAGGAAGGAAACCTTATCACTGGGATAGAATTTTTCCTCAAAAATTTAGTTAATCGAATATATGAATATAATTCAGAGGAAGGAATACTGTACAGGGTGTTCAATTAAAAAAAAAAGGCTTGGGTAAGTCATTGTCTAGAACAAGGGTCTCCAAACTATGGCTCTCCAGTTGTTCAGGAACTACACTTCCTATCATGCCTACTCATGTCTGTGAATGTCAGAGTTTTAGAATTCCTCATGGGACCTTTAGTTCCAGAACAGCTGGAGGGCAGCATTCAGTGGCATTCACCCACTGAATGTTGCAATCAAACCACTTTTGCACAGACAGGTACAGTAGGGGATAAGGATTTCCAATGTCTTAAGGGACATATGTAACTGTTCAGAGGGATCTCCTGGATAGGCTAGTAAGGCCCTCCATGCTTTAACAGAGATTTGAACTGTAATTGGTAAGTTACTCAATTGGAGTGGTTTGCAACAATAAGCATGTTGAAAGATGCTGTATCTTTACTATTCCTGCTTCTGCTTGGACCCAACGTATTTCAGGGAAAGGGGTAAACCAATGTTTGATGTGTGACTATTGTGTTGCCAGCTAATAATCATTTACCTCTACCATACCAAATCCCCCAGCTTTTTTTTGTTTAATCACATGTGATCAGGAGCACCTCAGACGTTTATCTTGCCAAACATATTTCCTGCGAAGGCTATGGAGGGATGTTAGATAAAGATATAATATCTGAGGAAGTGCCATCATCTTGAACACAGCAACCTACCTGCCCAGGACAATACTTCATATGAAAATTGTGACAATTTCTGTAGGATTTTTGCCAATAAAGGTTTGAAATTTGATGAGACAGAAAAGGTTAAGGTTATTCCCAGGTATGGGATTCCTCCTGTCATCCAAATGTATGGAAGATGGGCCTCTAGGTGGGCTTTGGTGTGTTTTTGTACACCTAGATCCAGAATCAGGGATTTTGTAAAATTTACTTTGTAGTAGGACATATTACTAAAGGTAGTCAGTACTTGGTGGACAAAGGGAAGTGATATTAATGGATCGGTTAGGGACAGAATTACATCATTTGCAAAAAGGCTTACTGTGTGGGATACACCTTGCAGTCTGAAGCCTGAGATATGTGGGTGTGTGCGGATAGTTTCTGCAAGAGGTTCTATCAGGAGATTAGAGATGGGGAGTGACAGTGGGCAGCCCTGCCAGGTACCATTAGTGATAAAGGTTTAGAAAGGAACCCAGAGGTGAATACTTGGGCTGATGGGTTGGAGTACAGCGCCAAAATTGCTGATAATATGGACCATTGGAATCCAAACTTCTTCAACACTGTCGATATACAGCGCCAATGTACTCTATCAAATGCCTTCTATGCATCAATAGATAGAAGCAGAGAAGTCGTTTTAAACATTTTAGAGATATGAGTCAAATTTAAAATCCTTCTGGTAGCATCTGATGCTTGACTGCCACTCATCAACCCCATTTGGTCTGACTTGATTGCAGATGGTAAGACGTTAAATAGGCATTTGGCAAACAACTTGGCATAGATTTTAATGTCAGTGTTGAGTAAAGAAATAGTGAGAAAATTGGCCGGTGCATAGGGTGATTTATATGTGCCCATAGCAATTCCATCAGGAGGGATGCACGCTTCCTGGAAGTCTCAGGAGGTAGGGCGACAGGATGGATTTGAAGGCTTTAAAATATTCATTGATAAAGCCACCCCGACCTGGAGAATTGTCATTGGGAAAAGTATCTATAGTTTCATAGAATTTTTATCCATAGTAAACAGAGAGTTAAAGTGTTACTGAACCCACAACCGTAAAATTAGTCTGTATATGCAGTAAAACATGCTTGTTATACTCACTGTGGAACCTAGGGGTTAATCCTCTGCATTGTGTAAAAAGGTTGTTTAATCCTGTATGCACAGATCCTCTTCTTTCACTGACTCCAGAACATGTCCGGATAGCACAGAACTTTTGGAGTCAGGCTGCACATGCTCAGTTTGTTGTGTACTGCTAGAGAGTTTGTTTTTTTCTTGGGAGAGTGCATGTGATCAGCACAGGGCAAATCATAACTGTCCAGACAGAGGGTCAGGGGTCCTGGATCCTAATACTGCTCAGTGCAGTATGAAAACTTCTCCTACAAGCTTTACTAGGAACTGATAGAAGTCAGAAGACTGCTATATACTCCTGATGAGAAAAGGTATTTACCAAAATAATTGCATTTCCATGTTCTGTTTACTGTGGGAGACCAGTTATAGTGAATGCAGAGTCCTGGGTTTAGGGAATATTTAGGGAATATCCATTGTGAGGCTGAGAGATTAGTCAGTCAAATTTTTTCTAGGAATAAATGTATGTCTTGGTCAGTGAGTTGCGGGGTTAAAGGGTCTACCGTCAAATTATACAGTGACCCATAATAGTCTGCAAAAGTGTCTTCAATGTCTTGAGGGTTGAGAAGTCTAGTTTTGGTAAAGGCATCAATAATTTAGGGGGATTTTAGATTTGGTTTTACAGGCCTTCAGTTTGGCCGCTAAAAATGTCCCTGATTTGTTATGCTGTGAATAATAATTAATTCTAAGGGATCGTATATACTTATTGTGGTCATGGACTATAAGATTCTGTAACCCCGTGCATAATTTAAGCAGTGATTCAGATATTTGGGGATTAGGCCAGGCTTTATTCTTGATTTCTAGAAGATGAATTTCTGGTAGAATTTCAGAGAGGAAGGCCTGATATTGTTTTTTTGTTCTAGCACGTAATTGGATTAATATACCCCTCATGTAGACCTTCTGGGCATTCCATAGTGTAGTGGCTGAAACATCAGAGCTGTTAAGAAAGAAGGTCTGTAAATGTTGAGTCAGTAGACTAGTGTTCATAGGAGATTGAACTATGGCATTATTACCTTGCCAATGTATAGCAGAAGAGGTGGTTTGTTGGTGTAATCATTTATCCACTACAAATAGATCTATCCTTGAGTAGGAGTTGTGTCTAGAGGAAAAGAAGGTAAAGTTCTTTTCATTGGCATGTAGGCATCAGTACAGTTCTTCACTGTGTAGTAAGCCATTCAGAGAAAGTGCCCGGCCTTTACCCAGCACGGAAGAATAGAGGGAAGTCTGGTACCATGTTAAAGTCACCATGAATTAGCACGTTCCCCTTTTCCACCTTAGAGGTTTGCTTAAAAGGTTTGTGCAGGAACATCAGTTGGTGCAAATTGGGAGCATAAATGGATACAAGAGTAAGCCTGGCATCAATAGTACAAATTAGAATAACAAATCTTCCATCAAAATCCAAAATTGAGTAATGTAGGGTGAAGGAAACAGTGTCTCTGATCGCCACTAGGACACCTCTCCTCTGGACAGAAGCTGATAAAAAAGATATGAGGGAAGTTCTTATGTTGACAAAAGGGGGTTGGAAGTGTGTTTCCTGAATAGTTATCACATCTGCTTTGTGGGTTTGGGCCTCCTTCCACATACTGTAGATCACTGCTTGGCTGTGTGGTTGGGCCCATGAGCACTAAGGGATAAGATGGTGAGTCTGATGCTTGGCAGAGGGTAAGGTAAGATTCAAAAGCAGTAGATGAGAATGAAACAACATAAAGTATAAGTCAGGCAAACCGACAACAGGAGAAAACCAACATCATAGTATAAATAACATGCAATTTCATCGTGGTTGATGTACAAGAATTTTTTTCATATCTGGACCAGAAACCAGAACTGTGCTCAGATGTATAGATAAATAATAGAGATGGGCAGAACATCCCCCGGTTTGGTTTGTTCCAGAATAGGGATGAGCTTCGCGTTCGAGTTGAACCCATGTTCGACTCGAACATTGTCTGTTTGATCGTTCACTGAATTGCGAACGATATCGGCCGTTCACGTCAAATTCGTGTGGCGCATCACGGCCCATAATTCACTGAGGCATTGCAGTGCATTGCTGGCTGATGATTGGCCAAGCATGCACTATGACCCGCATGCTTGGCCAATCAGAGCGCCGTCAGTAGAGGGAGCTGTAATTGGCCAAAGGGTGGCTTTGGCCAATTATGGCTCAGGGGGTTTAGAACATGCCCCACACTATATAAGGCTGCCTGCACGGCGGCCCTGTGTAGTGTGTTCTGGCGTGCTTAGAGAGAGAGAGAGACAGTGTCATTTCATTAAAGTTAGATAGATTAGGCAGGACAGTCAGTGAGTTACAGTAGCTGCACTTACAGTGTATTGTGTATATATATGCATCCCAGGTGTTGTATATATATATATATATATATATATATATATATATATATATATATATATATATATATATATATATACACTGTATTCAGCTTAGCTAGATCCGTTCCTATTATCTTCCTACTGACAGGCAGGCTTGTCTTGTTACAGTATTTACAGCTACCTGAAGAAAATTGCTGGTGTTCTTTTGATCCTATTAGTACCACAGTCAGGCAGCTAGACTATTTACAGTTAGTGTAGTGCGTCCTCCTTACAGTGTTCAGTTAAAGCTACAAGTTAGTTTAGTGTGACCTCTGCACAGTGTTCAGCTAAAACTACAAGTTAGTGTAGTGCGTCCTCCTCACAGTGTTCAGCTAAAGCTACAAGTTAGTGTAGTGCGTCCTCCTCACAGTGTTCAGCTAAAGCTACAGTACAAGTTATTTTAGTGCGACCTCTGCACAGTGTTCAGCTAAAGCTAGAAGTTAGGGTAGTGCGTCCTCCTCACAGTGTTCAGCTAAAGCTACAAGTTAGTGTAGTGTGACCTTTGCACAGTGTTCAGCTAAAGCTACAAGTTAGTGTAGTGTGTCCTCTGAACAGTGTTCAGCTAAAACTACAAGTTAGTGTAATGCGACCTCTGCACAGTGTTCAGCTAAAGCTACAAGTTAGTGTAGTGCATCCTCTGAACAGTGTTCAGCTAAAACTACAAGTTAGTGTAGTGCGACCTCTACACAGTGTTCAGCTAAAGCTACAAGTTAGTGTAGTGCATCCTCTGAACAGTGTTCAGCTAAAACTACAAGTTAGTGTAGTGGGACCTCTGCACAGTGTTCAGCTAAAGCTACAAGTTAGTGTAGTGCATCCTCCTCACAGTGTTCAGCTAAAGCTATAAGTTAGTTTAGTGTGACCTCTGCACAGTGTTCAGCTAAAGCTACAAGTTAGGGTAGTGCGTCCTCTGAACAGTGTTGAGCTAAAGCTACAAGTTACTGTAGTGCGTCCTCCTCACAGTGTTCAGCTACAACTACAAGTTAGTGTAGTGTGACCTCTGCACAGTGTTCAGCTAAAGCTACAAGTTAGTGTAGTGCGTCCTCTGAACAGTGTTCAGCCAAAGCTACAAGTTAGTGTAGTGCGTCCTCTGAACAGTGTTCAGCTAAAATTACAAGTTAGTTTTTTGTGAGCTCTGCACAGTGTTCAGCTAAAGCTACCTGTAGAAGGTTGGTGGTGTTTTCCTGATCCTATCACTACCGCAGGCAGCTAAATAAGCTACAAGTTATTTTTTTTACCACTCATGAGGTGAGTGGTATCCATGAGATCTGATATGGAGTTCAGAGAGGTAGAAATCAAGGAGTGACTTTTTTTATATATTCTACTCAGTTCAATTTTTTTCTAGCTGCCTATAGGCCCTTGGGAGCAATTTTTCAAGGTAATCATATTTTGGGCTAGCAGCACTTTCTCTCCACCCAGCGAGTACCTCTCCCCCCTCCAGACACGAGACTTGGATCTGTCCGGACAGGAGACGCTGGAAGTATCAGCTGTTGTGAACGCTATCTTCACACGGTCCCTGCAGAGGGCAAAATCTGCATGCTCGTAAGACCTCGCTATTAGGAGGTCCACCATCGAGGGTAAGGGTCCACTTTTATCATTTTCTTTTTGGATTCACTGCAAGTGGGAATCACGTCTATTCATCCTTCTTTCCCTTCTTCAATCATACGGATGATGGTCGGATGGAATTTGAAAAGGGTTTCCTTATGCTGATGAACTTTCTCTTCATAGTTTCACTTTATGGACTATGGTCACTAATATTTTTTGGAATATATTTATTTATCATTTCACCATATACAGATATCTTTATTAGTGTCACATTTAATCTTGATTGATCTTTAATGGTTGTGATTTTCATTTTTCATATGAGTGTTTGGCACATCAGTGCACACTTCACATATCAATTAATATTGTATCAGATATTTTTTATTTTGCTTTCCTCCTTTTTTTAATTTTTAATTTTAAAACAATTTCTTTAGACCTTGTTTCATACAAGTTTTATTTATCACTTTATTTTTCACTTTATTTTTACATATTTTTTACTGTATTTATCACTTGTGCATACAGATTGTAAGCGCGCTTTTTCACAAATTTTTGGACTATGGCACCAGGACAGGGTCAGGGGAGCTTGTTTTTTTCCCCACGCCAGTGGGCCATGATCAGGGATGCATGCACTGTCCTGTCACCATTTGAGGAGGCCACGAGGATGGTGAGCAGTGACAGTGCATGCATCAGTGACACTGTCCCCCTTGTCCACCTGTTGGAGCACACTCTGCGTGGAATAATGGACAGGGCACTTGAGGCAGAACAGAGGCAGGAAGAGGAGGACTTCCTTAGCTCTTAAGGCCCCCTTTATCCAGACAGTGTTCCTGCGTGCCCGCCAATCACACAGGAAGAGGATGAGGAGGAGGAGGAGGATTGTGTCAGTATGGAGGTGGAGCCTGGCACTCAGCATCAGCAGCAGTCTTTAAGGGATCAGTCCCAAGAAACACATGGACTTGTACGTGGCTGGGAGGAGGTGGCTGTGGACCATGTCATCCTTAGTGACCCAGAGGACTCCGGACCGAATGCCTCAGCAAACCTATGCTACATGGCCTCCCTGATCCTGCAAAGCCTGCGGAATGGATACTCGTATTCGTGGTATCAAGGAGAAGGACCAACACTGGCTGGCAACCCTCCTTAATCCACGTTACAAGGGTAAGGTTGCGGACCTTATCTTGCCATCGCAGAGAGAGCAGAGGATGAAACATCTTCGAGAGGCCTTGCAGAAAGGTCTGTGCAATGCGTTCCCCGAGACTGGGAGGTTACAAACTCCTGTTTCTGGACAACGTGTTGCTGAGGCTTCGGTCAGTCAAAGAAGGAGCGGTGGAGAAGGTGGCCATCTGACCAATGCGATCAGACAATTTTTTAGTCCGCAGCCCCAAAGTATGATCGGTTCCAGCAACCATCGCCAGCGCCTGTTTTACTGGTGCAGGAATACCTAGGGGCAAGATCTGACTTGGATACCTTTCCCACCGAAAATCCTCTGGGTTATTGGGTCTTGAGGATCACTGGCCAGAGCTTGCACAGTACGAAAATGAGCTACTGGCCTGTCCTGCATCCAGCGTTCATTCACATTCAGTGCTGCTGGAGGCTTTGTAACCGATCACAGGGTGCATCTGTCCACCGACTCGGTCGATCAACTGACCTTCATAAAAATGAATCAGTCTTGGATCACCACCAGCTACCAAGCACCTGATGCTGATGTAACCGAATAATTTTTTTTTAAATCTCAGATCCCATCAAAGACTGCCTATGCTGATGCTGAGTGACTATCCTGAGTAATTATCCTCTTCCTCCTCAATGATCACGCTGATAGCTTGTAAGAACATTTTTGGTTCTGGGCGCCAACACCAGTGCCTAAGGCCCAATTTTTCAGCCCCTTTTTAACAGGGGTGTGTAATTTCAATTTTTGATGCAATACTTTGCAGCAGGGCTCGTTCCTGCGTTCCAACTAGATTATCTGTGAGGGGTTGCAGTGTTGTGGCACCAGTGCCTAAGGCCCAATTTTTCAGCCCTTGTTCAACAGGGGCATGTAATTACAATTCTTGATCTAATATTTCACAGCAGGGCATGTTTCTGCGCCCACCAAGAGTGAGTGAGGACTTACAGTGTTGTGGCACCAGCACCACCACCACCAAAGGCCCAATTTTTCTGCATGATGTGCCCGCTTCCCAGCCTGATGTGCCCGCCTTTCAGCCTGATGTGCCCTCTCTCCAGCCTGATGTGCCCGCTTTCTGGCCTGGTGAGCCCACTTTCCTGCCTGATGTGCCCGCTTTCCTGCCTGGTGATCCCGCTATTCAGCTTGATGAGCCCGCTTTCCAGTCTGATTTCTCATTACCCGCTGCTCAGCTCGATGACCTGGAACCTGCTGCCCAGCCTGATGTGTTCCTGTCCGCTGCCCAGCCTGATGTGTTCCTGTCCGCTGCCCAGCCTGATGTGTTCCTGTCCGCTGCCCAGCCTGATGTTTTCCTGTCCGTTGCCCAGCCTGGTGTGTTTCTGTCCGCTGCCCAGCCTGGTGTGTTCCTGTCCACTGCTCAGCCTGATGTGTTCCTGTCCACTGCCCAGCCTGATGTGTTCCTGTCTCCTGCCCAGCCTGGTGTGTTCCTGTCCGCTGCTCAGCCTGATGTGTTCCTGTCCGCTGCCCAGTCTGATGCATTCCTGTCCGCTGCCCAGCCTGATGTGTTCCTGTCCGTTGCCCAGCCTGGTGTGTTCCTGTCCAATGCCCAGCCTGATGTGTTCCTGTCCACGGCCCAGCCTGGTGTGTTCCTCTCTGCTATCCAGCCTGATGTGCCACTGCCCGCTGCCCAGCTTGAAGTGCCCGCTGCCCAGCTTGAGTTGCCCACTGCCCGGCTGGATACCATAGACTTTCCCCAGCAACGACTAGTTGGAGCGTCTGGAGGTCGTTCCTTCGAGGGGGGTACTATCAGGAAAGGTCCCCTCCGCTGGTAATATTGATCATTTGGCGTGCAGTACTGAGGTCCACCAGCAGGTGTCTCCTGGCAGTTTGGAGCTGTCAGGAGAGCTTTTCCCTGCTGGTATTTTGTCACCTTTGGGTCGCAGTACTGGCGTCCAGCACCAGAAGGATCCTGGCAGTATGGAGCAGGTATTCCCCTTTGCAGACAGGTGTCACCTGAGTTTAATTAGCAGCTGCAGTATAAATACCCAGCAGGTGCACACTCATCTTGCCTTGGTATTGTCCTTGAGCCCTGACCTGCAGCCTGCATCTTGTTTACCTGATTCCTGAAACCTGATTCCTGTACCTGAGACCTGATTCCTGGAGCCTGTTGATCGTATTCCCTGTCTGTTCCCTTGCTCTGTACCCTGAGCCTTGTATCTGACCCATCCCTCCTGTGATCCCTCCATCCTCTCTTGTCCTGTTTGTTTCCCTTCCCCAGCTACTGATCTCCCGTTGACGACCCTGGCCTGGCTCTGTTTATGATCTCGGTATTTCCCTTACTTGTATATATTTATTCTGTTATTATTATTATTTGTGGGGTTCTGTTTTGTATTGGTTGTGGTGCACTGAGTGATATTGGAGGTGGTTGTGCTATATTTATTCATTTATCTTTAATAAATCATTTATATTTTCACTTATACACGTCTGGGTTTCCTCTGTTGCAGTCCACACAGTTATGGTCTTATCTGGTACATGACAGTCTCCCAGCATGTCAGACCTCACGGGATAGGGATTTATACCCTCTGCTGCAGCAGAGGAACAATATGCGGGCCTGACACAAGCAATTGCTGCCTTACTCTCACCCACAATAACTGCAGCAGTAGATAGAGAAATTGCAGCAGGCATTACCCAGCTCAGGAAAGAGCTGGGAGATCAGGCTAAACACCTATCTGAACTGGAACAACGCCTCTCAGATCTTGAAGATGAAATGCAAGACTCCCATACCTTTGAGCAGCAAGCAAAAAACATGCACCATTACATTTTAGAAAAGCTAGATGTTCTTAAAAATCATTCTAGAAGAAATATTCTGAGGATTAGGGATGAGCCTGATGTTCACGTCGGGTGTTCGACTGTTCGCCGAACAGCGAGCAATATGGCAAATGGCAAATTTGAAAGCTGCCGGAACACCGTAAAAGTCTATGGGACACTAACATGAAAAATCAAAAGTGCTCATTTTAAAGGCAAGTTATTGCCATAAAAAGTGTTTGGGGACCTGGGTCCTGCCCCAGGGGACATGTATCAAAACAACCCTTGCCCGGTGGTTGTGGGGGTATGCAGGCGGGGGGCTTATCGGAATCTAGAAGCCCCCTTTAACAAGGGGACCCCCAGATCCTGGCCTCTCTCCTATGTGAATTGGTAATGGGGTACACTGTACCCCTACAATTTCACCAAAAAAGTGTCAAAAATGGTAAAAAGACAAGAGACAGCTTGGAAAAAGTCCTTTATTAAAAAATAAAAAAATAAATGTAAATTCACACCGCCCAATGGACCAGAAAAGAAAAGAAAAAAAGCTGCAATGTTCCAGCTCGATGGGAGGCTCCTGCCGACTGCTGCTTCTTCGCTTCTTCTCTGTGACAGTTCTTATATAGCTGAGGGCGGGGCCAACCGGTGACATAAACGGGTCACTCCGCCCCCTCTGACGCCCCAGGGGCTTCTGTGATTTACATGGCGGGCCATTTTTATTTTCTTATTTTTTAATAAAGGACTTGTCCCAAGCTGTCTCGTCTTTTTTTTACCATTTTTTACACTTTTTTTGTTAAAGGGTAGGGGTACAGTGTACCCCATTACCAATTCACTTAGGGGGGTGGGATCTGGGTGTCCCCTTGTTAAAGGGGGCTTCCAGATTCTGATAAGCCCCCCACCCGCATACCCCCACAACCACTGGGCAAGGGTTGTGGAGATGAGGCCCTTGTCCCCATCAATATGGGGACAAGGTGCTTTGGGGTCAGACCCCAAAGCACCCTCCCCATGTTTAGGGCATATGGCCTAGTATGGTTCAGGAGGGGGGGCATTCTCTTGTCCCCCCTATTTTCCTGTGGCCTGCCAGGTTGCCTGCTCAAATAAGGGTCTGGTAAGGATTTTGGGGGGACCCCTACGCCATTTTTTTTATTTTGGTGCAGGGTTCCCCTTAAAATCCATACCAGACCTGAAGGGTCTGGTATGGATTTTATTGGGACCCCCAAGCATTTTTTTTTTAAATTTTGGTTCGGGGTTCCCCTTAATATTCGTACCAGACCCAAAGTGCCTGGTAATGGACTGGGGGGATCCCATGCTCTTTTTTTCAATGAGTTTTATCTATATTGCCGAGACCCGACAATTCATTACAGCCGCGATCAGTTTTGAATGACAATTTTTCCTTTAGAAATGTCATTTTGCTGTGGTACTGTTCTAAACACGGGAAAAATGTGCCTATTTGCAGGCATACTATAGAAACTTTAAGCATTAAAAAATCAGTTCTAGGCGCATGCGCGGCGGCACCTAACATGGACGCCTAGTCCGGGAGCTCCGTCCCGCTCCAGCAGCTACGGCCTCACAGAGCGCAGACCGAACGGCATCAGCCGACTGGATTCACCCCCCACGTGTGGGAGACAACCCGGGGACCGTCCACATGTACTCCGGAGCGGTAAGACGCAACTTACAGCCCGCTTTTGAAGCCTCACCGGCCCGGCCTGAAACAGCTAAGATGGCGGCGGCCCCTTACTGTGTCACCTCAGATACTACACAGAACTCGCGGCCCGCGTCCTCCCCCTCTCTACTGCAGCAAGACAACCTTGCACACAGCACTGCCCTGGGTCTCAACTCCCCTGCCTCTACCGAATCCCTATTAGGACGCTGTACGGCAGGTGCAGACTTCTCCCCTATGGAAGCAGGCCCTCCCCAGTCACAACAACTACTACAGCCCGGGGACTCAGGCCTACCTCAGCCTGTTGATGTTGCGGATCTCTTTGAGAAATTTGCAGTTCTCCTGGACAGGGGATTAATTAATACTGCTAATAGGATCACTAATGATATCAAAGCAGATCTACAGAATATTGGATCCCGCATAGAAATAATTGAAACACACCTGGAAGCCACCACATCCAGAACAAATCAGAATACTACCTGCATACAGATTCTCCAAGAACAGCTTGAAACTGCGCATGCAAAGATTGACGACCTGGAGAACAGGAATCGAAGGTATAACTTCAGAGTGAGGGGACTCCCTGAGTCTTATAAAGACATACCAGTCACAATACAAGCTTTCATCAAGGAATTACTTCCTGACACCCCACAGCACAAATTGGAGTTAGACCGAGCACATAGGGCTCTCAAACCACCTAGAGCAGACGGTCTTCCACGTGACGTCGTGGTCAAACCACATTTTTACTCCATCAAGGAGGAAATAATGCGGAAATCCAGAACAATGCCTAAAATCATCTTTCAAGGCCACCAATTGCAAATTTTTGCAGATCTCTCCCCATCCACTATACAAAAGAGGAGAGCCCTGAAACCACTCCTCCAAATCCTAATGGACAAGGATATCAAGTATTGGTGGTTATTTCCGTTTCAGCTAAAATTCATCTGGAAGGGCAAAGCATACACTTTCGGCTCGCTTCAAGAGGGTGAAAAGGTTCTGCTTCAACTGGGCCTCATCAGCCAGGACTTTAACTCTACAGCGTCGGGATCAAATCCAAATTCAACGAAAAGACAACTTCCAACCAGCCCTCTGACACCAGTTTGGGAATCGGTGAAGTCCAAGAAACATAAGGAGACAATCCCTCCATGACTCTTTTGAGTTTAAGGCCATCTGGGCCGTGTCCGGTCCTTGTGGACTTTTTTTTCTTTTTTTTCTTCTCTCTCAGGAGAATGGGGGGGTCTCGCACCCCGGGTTGGTCCCTCGTGTGATGGTTACCCCTTGGCCTGAAAAATTTTACTGGGCCGAGGGGATCTCGCGGGGAATCCCTGCCGGGATTGCGAGCCCTATCTGAAATATACACTTAACACAATTTATAGTTGGGGCCCCCCTCTCGGCCACGTCCCTATGGAGGTGTCTGAGAGGAGGAAGAGGAACGTCAATTCCCACATTTAGATTGGGCCCATCCGTGTGAACTGCTCCCCCTGTATCCCTATCTCTGAAAATCTACCTAGAGTACCAGTCCCATCTGGAATACTCTTCCTCCCTACCCCCTCCACCATGGGCATCTAGGCCCACACGGATCCAGTTTATTATTGCCATCCTAAAAAGGCTCACAGTTTTACGTTTCCTTTTTTATTCGTTTTTGCTCTATTTTCAAGGCTATATGGTGTCTCACCCACTGCTCATTTTTTCATTCCCTTTAGTTGAAGCTACCTAGGGTGAAATATTATGCTAGTTATTAATGTTTTAGCCTAACATTTTTAAGTCATCCTTTTTTCGGTCTTATTTAGAGATATAGATTTAGCGGCCTGTCTGCTGGAGTGGTGCTCATGCACCCCCTCTTGTCTGTGAGATCAGATTTTGGTCTCTTCTCTGGACAAGTGTAGTCCCCGTCGTTTAGAGGGACTCTAAAGTTCACCCTTAACATAGATGGGGGATCCTGTCACCTCCATCCCTCGGAAGACTCCCTTGTCTTCCGTCTTTCCTGTCTCCTTTCCTTCCATCTCTCTTTCAAAAGACGCTCATTATATTCTCTTTTCAGAGGTCGACTGGGGGAAAACTTCCCAAGGTTGCATACTGATATCCGAGCACTCTGATAGGCCTACGAGGTATCTGGGCCTCACCGCACACGATTGGGTAAGTGTTGATTTGGCCCCGGATCGCTCCCCACCTCTGCTCAATGGCTAATACACCACAGATACAAACTACTATCAAGGTAGTTACGCATAATGTACAGGGATTGAATTCCCCCATTAAAAGACGTAAAATTTTTAACTATATGCACTCGCAAAAAGCTGACGTAATTCTCATACAGGAAACACACTTCCCGAAAAATTTCTGCCCTTCATTCATTCACGCTAACTACCCCTTCTTTTCTTTGGCCAATGCCGAGACTAAGACTAAGGGAGTAGGCATTTTTATTTCAAAAAGAAGCAAATTCACCCTAAAGTCAGAACACAAAGACCCCGCTGGGAGATATTTATTACTGGTGGGTGAATTAAATGGACAATTATACTCTTTGATCTCATATTATGCCCCCAATACTGGCCAATTAGCTTTCTTCCAAAACATGCTGCAGACCCTAACTCCGCTAACTGAAGGCACGGTGATCTTTGGGGGAGACTCCAACACCGCGTTTGACCAGGGATTGGATAAATCTAGACCCCCAGGCGCACGCTTAACCAGACCTTCTAAACAGAGCCTCCGTTTGGCCAAACTACTATTTCAATATGGACTGATCGACATTTGGAGGGAAGTCAACCCCACTGCCCGAGACTTCACACACTACTCCAACCCACACGGAACCTTCTCTAGGATCGACCATATTCTCCTTACATCACCCTCTATCCCACTGACTAAAAAAGCTTTTATTAAAGAGGTGGTCTGGTCGGATCACTCCATGGTAGTTTTGACTCTCCTCCGCAGGGAAAGCCGGCTCCCTGATAGACGCTGGAGACTTAATGAATCCATCCTGAGTGACCCGTCCAGAGCAGCGGAAATCGAAAATCTCATCAAATCCTATTTTCACTCTAATGACACACCAGATATTAGCCCCTCCTGCCTCTGGGCAGCCCACAAGGCAGTCCTTAGAGGCCACTTAATTCAAATAGCTTCACACATTAACAAGACCAATAAAGCGGAAATCGCAAAACTAGATAAGGAATTCTCTGATTTGGCCAAAATGCACAAAACTAACCCTACCTCAGTACCCATAGCCAAATTAGACGCAGCTCGTACAGCACTGAACCTGGCCCTCACTACCAAGGCCGAAAAATGGTTGAGATGGAATAGATCCAAATTTTACTGCCACGGAGACAAATTAAGCTCAATGCTAGCCAGCAGACTCTCTCCAAAACTCAGGTCTCCAGCTCTCCCAAAAATTAAAATACAGGGGGGCACACTCTCTCAGAATCCCCAACGTATCATGGGTGAATTTCAGAGATACTAGGAAGCCTTGTACAGAGGGGACCAAAATCCTCCTCAACGGGAGATGGACAGTTTTTTAAATAACATTAAAATTCCTAAATTACAAGATACCCACCGTCAAAAATTAGATGCCCCTATCTTAGCGGAAGAGGTATGCATGGTCATTAAAAACTCTAAAACTCTCTCGGCACCAGGCCCTGATGGGTTTTCTATACCTTATTATAAAACTTTCGCCATTACACTTGCCCCATATATGGCCCGCTTCTTCAACGCCCTTAGACAAGGGGGTCAACTGGACTCCTCACTTAATATGGCTCACATCACAGTCCTCCCTAAACCCAACAAAGACCCCAGCTCTGTAGGCAACTACAGGCCTATATCTCTTATCAATAATGACCTGAAGTTCCTGACTAAGATCCTTGCAGACCGCCTGGCTTCCTTTATTAGTTTATACATTCACAAAGACCAAGTAGGATTTATTCCTGGAAGACAGGGTCCAGATCAAACTAGACGTGCGATAGATATAATTTCCATCCTCAACTCAAATTGGGATGGAGGCTCTTCCAGACAAGGCTGCTTATTGTCCCTAGACCTCCAAAAAGCTTTTGACTCCGTAAATTGGAATTATATTTTCAACATTTTACATAGATGGGGTTTTGGGGACTCCTTTCTGAATGTTCTGCATGCTCTATACTCATTCCCCACAGCCCAGGTACGTCTGCAGGGATTTTACTCTGAGTCTTTCCCCATCTCGAAAGGTACAAGACAGGGGTGCCCCCTCTCCCCTTTGATTTTTGCCATAGCAATCGAATCCCTAGCAATCGCCATCAGAACCAATCCAAACATTCAAGGGGTTCAGTGTGGCCCCCGTCACCACAAATGTGCATTGTTTGCAGATGACATCCTTTTGTTTATCTCATCCCCCCTGACCTCCCTCCCCAACATATGCCGGCTTCTGGACGAATTCGGATCTATCTCAGGACTTAAAGTAAATTATGACAAGTCTCAAGCGCTCAACATTAACCTTCCTACCCCTTTGCTGGCCAGGATAAGAGAGAGTTTCAGGTTCACGTGGAACGATGCGTATATCACATATCTGGGGATTAAATTGACCCCCAAGATAGAACTCCTCTATCAAGCTAATTACCCTCAGCTATACCAAAAACTGGAAGAGGACTTGACTAGGTGGTCTGGGCTCTCTCTATCCTGGCTTGGCAAAATAAATTCAATTAAAATGACCCTTCTTCCCCGCATCCTATATTACTTTAGGGCCCTCCCAATTCCTATTGACAAAGCTCGTCTTAAAAAATTCCAAGCCAAAATCATACAATTTGTTTGGGGCAAAAGAGGTCATAGATTCTCAAAATCAATTTTGTTTAGAGCCAAGACCGGTGGCGGACTGGGCTTACCTAATCTACTCTGGTATTTCCAAGCAGCCCACCTTGCCCAAATATCATCAGTTTACTCCCGCTGGGAAAAACCTGACTGGGTGCATATTGAACGGCTGGCAATACCACTCCATACAATAGACTATCTCCTCTGGTGCCCTAAAAAACTACGACCTTCAATCCTATCCCCGACGCTTTCACACTCCTTCCATCTCTGGGATTGTTTACGGATAAACAATCAGATCTCATCTCCTATAGAACCTCTTAAACATATATTTCATAATCCTGACTTCCCACCGGGGCTAGACATTAAAGCCTTTCAATGGTGGCTAGACAAAGGGCTTTACAGGATAGGCCACTTTCTTAGGCCTTTGGGCCCGATCTCCAAACCATATTGTATTAGTAACTTAGAAATGCCCTCCTCAGAATTTTTCAGATTCTCTCAAATTTCAAACTTTTTACAGAAAAAGTGCAAGACATCTTCCCACAAATTATCAATAACTGAATATGAATCTTGGTGTGGCCAGGCCAGTGAGCAGAGGGGGGGAATATCGGTGATCTACAGGGCCCTATCATCAACACAATCCAAGGCACCTTACATGGTGCAATGGGAGGAGGACTTGGCACAACAATGGAAAACCGACACTTGGCACCGAAACTTTGCAAACTCCTTCAAGGGGATTCTTAATACCAACCTCATGGAAGCTAGCGCTAAAGTTATAACTAGATGGTACCTAGTCCCTTCTAAATTAGCTGCAATTTTCCCATCCTCTTCTCCTCTCTGCTTCAGAGGTTGTGAGTTAAGAGGTGATATGATACATACGTGGTGGTCATGTCCCAGAATACGCCAGTTTTGGCACAGGATATTCACTTGGATCAACAAAATAACGGCCTTATCCATACAAGCATCTCCCCTAATAGCTCTCCTCAACTTCCCAGTCCAGGGAGCCTCCAAGATCACGCAACGCCTCATACACTTTATCCTTTTAGGAGCTAAGCTCACGATAGCCAAGGCCTGGAAGCAACCATATGTTTCCACCCTTATGGCCAAACGAAAGATATCCTGGATTATGAACCAGGAAAAGATGGCGGGCGTGGTTTTGGATCGCACAGAAAAATTCAAAATGGTGTGGGAACCTTGGGCAGATTTTGTGGGAATCTCCCTCTACTAGAGCCCTCAAGAGGCGACTACAGGACTCTGGGTTTCCCCCAGTCGGCTTCCAATATATACTCACATTTCTTCTTCTGTCTCTTTCCTTTCTTTTCTCCTCTTCCCCCTCCCACTTTCACGCTCCCTAAGGTCCCCACCCCCCACTTCTTTCTCAAATAATTTTTTTTCACCTAGACTACACTAAATTACTCTTTAATAATGTGGTCTAGCATTATGTTGGTATACCGCACACTTCTCAAAAATGGAAAAACCAGTTACTAGTTAAGAACATCATTTCTTCCAATCTTTTTTTCCATTACATTTAAACTAGTTGCCTGTCAAGGCGGTCAATTACATGCCATAATTACTGGTCTATGGTTACTCCTAGACATATGATCTGCCTTGTTTGCCAAAAATACTTATTACCCTCCACGGTAAGGTATGAGAGGTTTTCTTTTTTATTTTATGTTTTTTTGTCCTTTTTCACAAATGCTAAGTATTGCAAGATAAACATCGGGATGGGGGGTCTCGCGGGGGGGGAGCTCTGCCACAGATTGATCCCGATTGGGGTGGTGGGGCTTCCTCCGCCTGAGATCAACCACCTTAACATAAATAAAGGTGTCCCGAGTTAAAATAATAAAGGACTAGATAATTTGTTCTTTACTCTTCGGGGTTTCATCCTCACCTACATGAAACTGTATATGTATTATTACTCTCCAAGTTATACTCATCGTTTTCTGACCACTTTAAGAATTTCCTGTACTAGATGATGCTTATTTCTCTGTAACTGCTGCATCATTCTCAGGTTTGGCGGGGCTGTGGACCTGCCCCATGTTTATTGTCTATGATGTATTTACTTTTATTGGAAAATAAAATATATTGAAACGAAAAAAAAAAAAAAAATCAGTTCTTGAATGGTCTCCCCAATTTCTTTGTGGCCTCCAGGAAGTCTGTACTGCTTGAGACAGACTGGCTTCTCTGTTGGAGGAATGTAGACAGGGGTCAGTTTCGCATGACCTCTGACCACAGCCTTCACCGCCCTTACCAGATACGCTTTATCAGGATACCCAAATGTGAATGTACCTCTTTCAGTCTGAATTGACTGACCTTGAAGTACATCCATCCCAAGAATAATTTCGGGTAACTCTGATACCAAAACATTTATCATAAATCCTGATCCATTTCCAATAGCCAATTTCACCCGTATCCTAACTGCTGGTGTAGGTTGCCCTCCCAAACCTTCTACATAAATCAATTCTCCTTTGTGATGGGAAGGATTTCCTTGCAAAAGTGTAACTTCAGCTCCGCTATCAACTAAAGCCATTACATGTGCATATGGGCGTTGGTCTCCTGCTGTCACTGCCCTCACTGCAATTACAGGAGACTCACCTTCCCTTCATAAAGGATAAGGAACCTCCCAATCCCCTTTTCTGATTCTCTTTAACTCCTCCCCAGGATAAAAGGATTTGGGTTTGGGTTCATGTTCAGTTTTGGGAATTGGTTGGGGGCTAACAGGAGGGGTCTGTTCTGTTTTTTCTAAGTCTAGGCTGATGTTATCTTCACTAGGAGTAGTGTTTCTAACCCTGACAGTTTTCCCCACTAAATGTTTCCACCTCTTCAGCATTTCTGCAGTAGAAATGCCATCTATCTCATCTTTAGGTACTCCTGCCTTTAATAGGTCCATCCACATTTCTTTCCTAGAAAGAACTAGCCTGGTTTTCTCTTCACCTCCTGTCTTCTCTACCCCATTCCTTTTCTTCTCTGTTCTTTTTCTGCTTGTATTTTTCCTGTCTGGCCTTGACCTTATCTACTGCCCTGACAGGTTTGGTTTTAGTCTCCTCTAGCTCCTGCAACTGGCTTAAAAGGGTTGTGGCTTCATGAATCTTGCTGTTTAATCCCAGGCCTCCCAACAAGGACAATAATGGAGCCCTGAGATTAAATGGTGCAGACTGCATCAACTTAGAGCGCAGAGCAGACGTAAAGGGTTCCATATCTGGACCCATCCATTCTGGAAATGTATTTAATCTGTTTATACAACCCATCTCACGAAACCTGGAAATACCCTCTCCCATTGATCTCCAGGAGTAGATTTTTTCCAGGTCAGTAGGACTAGCGTATACTTGGACTATTCCATCTCTCACAAGGTCTAACAGTGAAAAATTCACGCAAAACTCTCAGGCTTTTCGCATTGCCTGACGCAATACACTCCCCTAGTCACTGCTTCCTTACCTGACAAAACAACACTGTCCGCCCCTTCATCCCATAAGTGTAGGAGCCAACTCACTAGGAGCTCCCCAAACCTTTGTTTGTATTGTTTTGCCAGCTCATGAAGTTCAGTTTGTGTAAACTCCCGTACTTCTTCAAATTCAACATGTCTGGGGTTGTCATAATGCACCTCCCCATCTGCCATATCCTCTCTATCATGTTGCCTTTTCCTATGCTTAGTAATGAAAGGTCTGGCATACTTTTTCTTTACCACCAGCAGATCATCATGCGAAATATCAAACTCTATCTCCTCATCCTCACTATCATTTGAGGAGAGCACATCCTCACAATCCCAATTTTGGGATGTGACAATGGCATGTACCCTGGCTTTACTAACAGGTTTACGGCCCTTCCTTTTCCTTAAGGAATTAATTGATTTGGTCATGAGGGCTGCACACCGCTCTTGCAAATCGTCAGCCCGACTAGCGGTTGAACGTACACACTCTAAAGCAACTGCTAGCTGGTCTTTTAATACCTTAACTTCTGCCTCTGCCTTCTCACTTCTATGTGATTCGGTATAAATAGCATGAAGAAAATTCCAGCTTACTGTGGACACTGTCCTCTTCTCTTTTTTACTTAAATCCAACCCCTTAAGGCTAAAATCTACAAAATGATCTGAGACTTTATCACCCCAAGTTTATCACCCAAATAAGATATGCACAACCATCTTCCCCTATAGTGGAGGAAATCGTTCAATGCTGATGCTCAGTAATGCGAGTGCAGTGTCTAATTTAAATGGGGCGTGTGTAATGTCTTGAATAAGAGAAGACATTTCTTTCCAGAAGTTTGTAATCACCTTGCAGCTCCACAGTATGTGCAGTAGGTTGCCTATAGATTGACAATTTCTCCAGCAGAGTGGAGGGGTATTTGGGTCCATCTTATGGAGGCGCAGAGGTGTTAGGTACCATCTATGCAAAAGTTTTTGGGCATTGTCCCAATGATCTACACATGCTGAGGATCTGCCATTGATTTTTACAGCTAAGTGCCATTGTTGTAAAGAAAACACTTTTTGTAGTTCTTGTTCCCATTTTACCATATTTGGTAGTTTGGCTTGCATGTACAGGGGGTTAGCAAATTTATAGAATTGAGATATTCCTTTGTGTTTCGCTGGGTATTTGGTGAGCAGGTATTCCCATAGGATTTGAGGTATTTCTATTGGCCTAGGTGTATTAGTGGTTGTATAGTGTTTTATTTGGAACAGTTGGTATCTGTCCAGTACTTCTAGTTCCTCTGTCTCAGAAGTGAGGAAATGTTCACCTCTTTTTTTCCAGGATTGGGTCGATAGGGTTAGGAATTAGATATTCATATGCCGCTAGTGGGGTTTTAAGTTTGTGCATTGGGGTATCAGCAGGCTTCTGGCGTATTAGGCAGGACCGTGCTGCGATAGTGGCTTGCACTGTAGAATAAGGAGGCATTTCTGGTTTATGGTGTATGCAGGCGGCTATAGCCAATGCCGGGAGGTTTTGTCCTGGGGTGATTGCACATTCTATGTCTGACCACCTATTATCAGTTTGACATGAGAACCAGTACCTCATTTGATCCAATATTATCGCTCAGTAATATACCTGTGCGTTGGGGAGGCCTACCCCACCAAGGTGTTTCGGTTTATATAGTTGTGGTAAAGCGATTCTAGGTTTTTTACTTGCCCAGATATATTTTTTCAAGCTATTCGTTAATTGATTGAAAAAATTTGGGGGGATAGTAATGGGCAATGTTCTGAAGTAGTATAACAGTTTAGGCAATGTTTGCATTTGGTATGCAGCTATCCTCCCCACCCAAGTTAGATGCAGTTTACCGATTTGGTTTATTTCTTCTTCAATTCTGTTCAACATTGGAGGGTAATTGCAGGTATACATGTTAGCAGAAGAGGAGGTCAGCTGCACCCCAAGGTAAGTAATGGAGGGGGAGTCCCAGTTGCAGGAGAAAATTCTTTTAAGTCTGTTTTTAGTCTCTGGGGGTACATTGAGAGTCAAGGCAGAGCATTTATTCCTGGGTTGATGGGTGTGTGGGTCATTGTTGAGGTTATAGAGGGATTCATAATAATCCTTAAAGGCATTGGCTATGTATTTAGGGTTGTGAAGAATGGTGTTGGAGCTGTGGTGTTGAATGCGGGTAAGATTGGTTTTAGCTTGCCTTTTTTTAATTAGGGAAACCAGGAGTTTGCTTGCCCTGTTGTTCTCGGAGTAGAAGGACAGTTTCATTCTTGTGAAGTATGTGTCATAATATGCTCTAAGCTCTTGCCATAATTCTTCACGACATTGGTTAAGGCAGTTCAAAATGCTGGGGGAAGTAGTCCTGGGGTTCTTGTGTTGGGCCTCTAATTCTGCAATGGTTTTGTGGAGCACTGACATGCGTTGTGATTTTTTCTTTTTTTCCCTGGAAGCTATCTGGATAAGGGCACTCCTAGCGAATGCTTTATGCGCACACCATGTCATTGTCGGAGAACATTCTCCATTGGCATTGAAGTATAAGTATTCTTTTAATTTCCCTGCTACCTCATCTCTGATTAGTGGGTGTGATAGTAGGAAAGTGTTGTTACGCCACAAAGGTTTATGGGAAGTCTTATTGGAATCCACAATTTCAATGGTTACTGGAGCATGGTCTGACCACGTGATATTGTGGATGTTAGCTTTGATCACATTCTGTAAAGTGTACATACCAGTGAGAAAGAAATCAATTCTAGAATAACTATTGTGCACCATAGAGTGATACGTATAGTCCCTCTCCGTGGCTCCGAGACAGCGCCAGGGGTCAAAGAGTCTTTCTTCATGGCAAAAAGGACCTAAAGAGGGCCTCTGCCTGGGAGCCACAGAGGAGGAGTCAAGTTTTCCGTTCAGGACCATATTAAAATCCCCACAAATAATTAAGTTACCTCTTTGCATAGTTTTAGCCAGGGCTTTTTTTCAGGGGGAACTTGGTGGTACTCAGTTCTACCACCTCTGGCTCAGACCCTTTGGTGCCTGCTCACCACAATCACTTGTAAACACAGAAGTCTAGTTTCTGTGTTTACAAGTGACAGCTTTGCACTCTGTGTGTAACCCCCATGAACTCTGCACTTTGTATGTAATGCAATCCTGATATTTAATGCCCCATTAAGACCTTTTTACTGTTTGTGAAATATGACCACACCCACTATTTGATGTGATTTGGAGGGTGTGTGTGGGGGGAGGGGTTTTGGGGGGTCGTGGTTGAGTTTCAGCACCTATTGTTTGAGAAATAAGCCCTGGTTTTAGCAAGTTTTACAACTTGGGGATAAATTTCAACTGTTTAAGGTTTGGTGCATATAGGTTTACCAACGTGTAGACAGTATGGTTCAATTCGGCAATCAGAATGATAAAGCGTCCATTAGGGTCAACGTGTTCCTGTAATAAAGAAAAGGTTACAGTGTCCCTGATAGCAATAATTACACCATTTTTTTTTGGAGATGTCATTTGCGGTAAATATTTGTGGGAATTTGTTATGCATGCATTTTGGGGGTTTGCTGCTGGAGAAATGTGTTTCTTGTGCACACAGGACGTCACATTTCATGTCCATAGCCGACTTCCAGAGCACCCTGCGTTTATACTGGCTGTTCAAGCCTCTCACATTGTGCGTCATTATCTTAAGGTTCATTCCAATGAAAGATAGCAAATTGCTGCCAGTGGGTGTATTAACATTCTGTTGCTGGATATGTGCATACCCTGAGGTAAAGTGTCTCGAACTGTTATCAAAAAATAAAAAAGAACATGACAGGTAAACCACACTTGGCCGTTCAGTAACTGGGAACAGTACAGTAACTCTTGCTGCAGAAAACAGGTTGCAGGAAGCATCCTGTAAACGAAGAAGGGGGAAACAAGTTCTCGGCTTAGCCGAACAACGGATGCTTTTTGAGCCTTCACATAAATTGGCGGGTGTTATAGAAGGCACCAGTGGTCTGTAAGCCTGAGAGTAGAGGTAATCAAGTAGGTGTATTATTAATGGTACACGTGTAAGTAGGTAATTACCTACCTACCCCTCCTATGTTGGTGGTGATTGTTGCATTTTTCTTGGAGAGGTTCAGGGTCTGCATCTTCACCATTTACAGGGAGGAGTTGCCATTTCCTGAGGAGCTCCATTCCTTTTTCTAGGGAGGTGATTACATGCAATTCATTATGCATTTCCAGCAGTAATTTGGCTAGGAACCCCCACTTGTATAGGATTTTGTGGTTGCGCAAGATTTTTGTGATAGTAACTAGATTATGCCTTGCTGAGAGTGTAGCTTGCGATAAATCAGCATATAGTGCAATTACAGCAAATGGATCAGGGAGAGCAGGGTATTGTCTAGCAAATCGCATTAGCTGGTCTTTCACATGGTAAAAGTGAATTCTTGCTATGACATCCCTGGGGATTTGGTCAGGTAGGAATGACGGTTTAGGCAGTCTGTGGGCCCTGTCAATGATGATATCTGCAGGCCCCAGAGATGGGAGAGCAGTGGTCATAAGCTTATGGAGGTATACTGTAAGGTCTGCAGGCTTGATTGATTCAGGGACCCCTCTAAATTTGATGTTGTTCCTGCGTGCCCTGTCTTCAATGTCTGCCATTTTAAGACGCATAGCTTTGAGTTTGTCTTCAACATCAAAATGGGCATCTACTAGCTCATTATGTGCAAAAGTAAACTCCTCCATCTTTTTTTCCACATATGTCACTCTGTTGCTGACTGCTGACATTTCTGCCTTTGTGGAATGCATGTAAGCTGCAATATCCTGCTGGAGGGCCCCTCACAGGGTTTGTAGCATCTCTTTCATAGCATAATCTATGATGGGTTGCCCTGATGTGGGTAAGGCATCTAGCTGCTGAGCATATGAGGAGGATTCCTCCATTTCCTCCCCCTCTGTCCCTGCATCTTTCTGGGTCTCCCCCTCCTCCCCAATCCTCAGTTTTTGCTTCACAGGGCTATTAAAAGGGGAGGATGGCAGTTGTTGTCCCAAGGGACATGACTCACCCATGGATGGTGATGGGTTGGTGAGCAGGCATGCACGGGATATTGAGGCTCGGCTCCCAGAATCACTCCCTAGGACACACTTAACGCCTTGATCGCTCCATAGTGTTTAACCCCTTCCTTGCCAGTGTCATTTACACAGTAATCAGTGCATTTTTATTGCACTGATCGCTGTATAAATGACAATGGTCCTGACATGGACATTCACTGTACTGTTCATTTAAGCACAAGAGACTCCATTTTGTTCTCACTGTTGAAATGTGTTCTGTAACCTTCACCTAACACATAGTCACATCTCCTACTAAATGCTCTCTACTCCCCCCTCCCTTCTCAATGTTTCACTTTTGAAATTGTTCTATTCGCTAGCTTTTAATAATATATTTATATTTGTTAGCTTTTAATAACATATTTCTATTTGTTAGTTTTTAATAACATCTCACACCACCCCTTTCTTATCTATGTAAAAAATAACATGTAATAATACATTTTGACACTGAACAGACATTTTAAACACAGTGATTGAATCCCGTGAATCTGTTCCTGCAGCTGCAGTATTAACTTTGTTTTAGAGTCCAAATCAGAAATCAGTCATAACAGCTTGGCGAGCCAGCCATGAGTTTGGCAGAGTTTCCAGAATGAACCGCGGTTCGATCAGGATCATCGGGAAATGCAGGCCTCAAATGCCGGCTAGGTAAGCTTGCTATATTTCTGCCTTTCCTATGTATCCTATCTGTTAGTTCTCAAGGAAACCAGACCACTCTTGGACCTTTCTGGTTGGGTAACGTGTGTGGGTGAATGTGTTTGTGTCCCCCTTCATGGGTTGGACTGCGTGTGGATAGGGAAAATCCTCTGCAGTTCCCTGCGTTGACTCCTTGTGGGCGACCTGGGTCAGAGGCGCATGGTAGGGTCAGATAAAACTCACAGAGAAGAGAAGAAACGAGGAGGGTCTCTCAATGAGTGTTTTGTCCATTGTCATAAACCCCTTCTATCCACGTAGATAAGTGGAGACTATTCTTGTAAATCTGCAGATTTGCTGTACTATTTGTTTTAGAGGCAAGAGGGTATAGGCACAAGTAGAGAAGACTGGCCAGTCATTATGGGCATTTAAATTAATTAAGGGAATGAAGCAAGAGAGGCCTTCAGAAAATGCCCAGTGCAAGATGAGCGCTAGAGAATATATGAACCAAAGGTATGGTTCCGCCTATACTGAGCCCCTAGATAAATGGGTAGAATGGACAAAGTGAACAGCTAAACCTTTAAAATCTGAAGAGACTTTTGATTTAAACGTATGGCAAACTTTTCTGCACGATTATGGCCCGCTACTGTGCAGTGAAGGAACGTGGAGAATAGCTTGCACATGGGAAATAGAAGCTAAAGTATCAAATCAAAGTGGCTTGACTGAGATGTTTAATAAAAGTACTGCCCAAATTTTCTACGTTTGGACAGAAGACTCTGTAGAGAAGGACCCCCACCTTATGTGACTGCCAGTTTGGCTTTAAGGGGTCCACGCAAAAAAAGCAAAAGAATTAGATTACATGGAACACACAAAAGATGAGCTATGCAATATAGTAGAGAGCAGAGGTTTAACAGCCCCATATCAACCTACAAAGAGGGATTTGGCTCGTATCCTAGAAACAGATGATTGGCATAAATCAAAAGGCACATATGCAAAACTAGATCTCTCTGAACTTAAGGCTTTGGCCAGAGAAAGAGAGCTAGAGACTGAACTTCTGGAGCAAACCATAATTTCCAAATTGTGGCAGCAAGATGAAGAGAGAAGGAAGGGAGATGCCACTTCTTCTGCCCATGGCACAGAACAATCTGTTGCAGTTTATCCTGTCAGAACCCAATTAGTTTTTGAAGGTAATGCTGTTGACAGTAAGTCTCAAATTTAATGGCATGTACCTTTTAGTCCCCAAGATATGAGAGCCATATTAGAGGGATTGGGAGATCCTAGAAAGAATCCAAATGGGTTTGCAAACAAACTTAGCGCTGCACAGGAAGCATATGAGGCTTCTGCTACTGACATTCATCAGCTTCTTATTAAAGCAGTGGGAAACAACATGTCTGGCTATATACTTAAAGAATGTGGTGTAGATGTCAAAAATCTAGGTAAGATGGTTAGTGGACAGGAGGTTTGTGAGAAATTGAAGGAAAAATTGCCCCAAATATATGGACAAACCAGACATGCTAAATTTCTGAATGCTAAGCAAGGGAAAGAGGAAGCAGCAGGGGCTTATTGGAGGCGGTTAAGTGTTATGGGTGAGGAAGCAGTCATTAAAATAGAGGAAGAGAAGGCGGGAGAAACTGCAAGTCCATCCACACAACTGGTGAAACAAAGGTTTCTTGATGGTTTAATACCCCAGTTGAAAGAAAAGTTGTTCACAGCAAGGCTTGAGGCAGGCAATATGTCTATTCGAGACTACCTGCCTATCCTGTTATCCATAGAAAACAAGATTAACCAAAAAGACAGCAAACCCAAGGTTAAGTACATGGGGAAGCAGAGAGGAAAAGTAAGAGGCAAAGGCAATTTCAGAAATCATGGCAATCGGGGACCAATTATATGCTACAATTGTGATGGGGAAGGACACATAGCCAAATTCTGACATCTTCCTGACCGTAGACTGGAAAAGAGCTTAGAGGCACCTCATGCTGATCTCAGTTCTCTGCCAAAAGCAGTGGATAAGGCATAGGAAAATGGCATGCGAGTATCAATCATGTTAAATAGGGGAGACAATGGTCCCGAGGCCAGAGTAAAAGTATTTTTACAAGACCTCCCCCATCCTGGAGGAGAAACAGAATTAACCTGTTTAATTGATACTGGTGCAAGCCAAAGTGTTTTTAATATAGAGGACTTACCTCCAGGATTATTATCTACAAATGTTATCTCTGGTTTTGGCCTAACCGGGACCTCTACTGATTTGGTTGAGTGCAAGCCACTTAAACTCAGGCTAGGACAGCAAACAGAAATTGTCACTTAACTGATAGTTTCAAACACAGTTCCTACAAATTTTTTGGGAGCTTACATTTTGAACCAAATTTTAGCAAACATAGACTACACTCCTACAGGAGTCCAAGTGGTCAGTAGTCTGTCAGGAGAAGTTTTAAATTCTGCCTGTGGAGTATTTTTAATCCAAGACTCCACTCCGCCATTTCTACCAGAATTTAAAGTGATTCCCGCTGAATTATGGGCCACCAGCAAATATAATGTAGGTCTTCTGGATTGCACCCCAGTCATGATAAAAATTAAACCAGGAGCCCATCTCCCACAGATTAAACAGTACCCACTGAGTATTGCTCAGACTGAGAGGATAAAGGATCAAATCACTCAACTGAATGCAGCACGGGTTGTTGTACCAATTAAGTCCCAAGTCAGTACACCCCTGTTCCCAATTGCAAAGAAGCCAGACAAGAAAGGTGGGCAGGTAACATACCACCTGGTGCATGATTTGAGAGCCATTAACAATATAATTGAGGCAGATACCCCCAACAGGCCCAACCCCCGCACTTTACTAAGTGGAATACCTGCCTCCAGCACCTGCTTTACAGTGACTGATCTTGCAAATGCTTTCTTTTCGGTGCCCCTGCACCCAGATTGCTGGCACCTTTTTTCATTTACCTATGATGCCCAAAAGTTAGCATGGACAAGATTGCCCCAAGGCTGTGTGAGTAGCCCCTCTGAATATAATACTGTGTTAAAGCAAGTATTGGACTAATGGTCCCCTTCACACCCAAACACAGTTTTGCTTCAGTATATAGATGATTTGCTTATTTGTTCTGATACAAAGGACATTTGTAGCTGAGAAACAGTAATGCCGCGTACACACAGTCGGACTTTTCGACCAGACTGGTCTGACGGACGCCGACGACGGACCAAGCAGCAAAGGATGCTGCCCTTATGGCATTTGGAGTCACACCCACTGTAGGGGTTGCCCAGGTAGCGGGGACAGATTCCCTTCATCAAGAGCAGTGGGGTGTAGAAACTCTAATTCAGTTTCAGAACCAGGCCCCTGATGAAGAGAAGGATAAGTGGATCAAACGTAATGCTACCCAAAATCAGCAGGGCCTGTGGAGTGCTGACAAAAGGTGGTGTCTACCAAGGAGCGATGGTGGCACTTACTGGCTACTATTTGGATAGCACCTGGATTTAGTGCATTTGCAGCCAGGTTTTGTGCTTCGTGTCCCACTTGTGCTCTGTACAATGCAGGGAGGCCTGTCCATGTTCCCCAAAAGCATTCCCCTAAGCCAGATTTCCCTTTTCAAAGAATTTAAATAGACTACATTCAGATGCCCAGAATAGGCACCCAATGAGTTTGCTTTAGTGTGTGTTGACATGTTCTCAGGTTGGCCTGAGAGCTGGCTAGTAGCTAAAGCAAATGCAAAAACAACATCAAGGAAAATTTTGAATGAAATAGTTTGTAGATATGGAGTTCCTGAAACTATTGAGAGTGACAGAGGAATCCATTTTACTGGGGAAGTAATGAAAGAGGTAATGGAAGCCTTTCACATACAGCAGTCTTTCAATACACCTTATCATCCACAAAGTAGTGGTAAAGTTGAGAGACTTAATGGAATTTTGAAAAACAGATGTGCAAAAATTAAAGCAGATACAGGAAAAGGATGGGTGGAAGCTTTGCCATTAGCCCTATTATCACGTACCTGATCGGAGGCTGAAGTGCTGGGAGGGCTTCCCTTGCGACTAAGTGCAGAGCGCCCCCTGGAGGTGGTACAGGGGGAGCTATACTCAAAGCGGCAGGGGTTGCTGGCTGCGGCAAGCTGAGATGAAGCAGAGAAGTCCACTGGCGGGCAGCTGACGAGCAGGGTAGACTGCTAGGCAGGGGTACCTCAGAAGTACCAGATGAGATCGTACAGCAGGAAGTACCAGAAGCACTGTCAGGAGCCAGGCCGGGGTTCATACACAGGACAGCAAACAGTGGCAAAGTCCATAAAACAAGCCAGGGGTCATACACGGTGCACAGATCAAACAGTAGCAAAGTCCATAAAACAAGCCAGGGGTCATACACGGTGCAGCAGATCAAACAGTAGCAAAGTCCATAAAACAAGCCAGGGGTCTTACACGGTGCAGCAGATCAGAGCGGAGTAACAGGAACAAGCCAAGGGTCAAGCCGGGGTAAGTACAGATCAGATAGGTCAAGACAAGCCGGGTCGTTAGCAGATAATCCAAGACAGCAGGAACAGGAACTGAGGGATACACAGGAAGCTGAAGATCATGCAGCAGTTGGTGACTGCTGCAACATGCTTTAAATAGTGTGCTTGGCGCCTGGAGTCTCTCACGTGGTGTGTGTGCTTTGGCGCGCACGTGTTCGCATTAGCGCTGGAGAATTTGTGTTCATTGGTACAGGATTCTGCTGGCCATAGATGTTAGTTCTCCTGCGGGTTAGTCCCTGACACCTATATTCTGTACGAACTACCCCTAAACAACCACATGGGCTGTCCCCCTATGAGAATTTATTTGGAGGGCCACCCAAAACAGGGCTATATTTTCCCCAACAGCTATGCTGCGTACACACGAGTGGACTTTCTGGCAAACTTGGTACGGCGGACCAGACTCCGTTGGACAATTCAATCGTGTGTGGGCTCCAGCCGACTTTTTTTCCCCAAATGTCCGACGGACCTAGAAATACTCGAGTCTGGTCGAAAAATCCGCTCATCTGTATGCTAGTCCTACGGACTAAAACCGACGCTAGGGCAGCTATTGGCTACTGGCTATCAACTTCCTTATTTTAGTCCAGTTGTACATCATCACGTACGAATCCGTCGGACTTTGGTGTGATCGTGTGTGTCCAAGTCTGTTTGTTATGTTATTGCTTCCAGTTTTTTAGGAGTAGGCATACCATCCATATGTAGAGTGTTATATTATATATGTGGAAATAAAGCTTACGCCTGGCTTCCTACTAATGTAACAGGTAAATTTTATATTGGGAAGTTAGCACCTGCTTTGGCTGTTCGCAAAGATACAGTGCTACCAGATGAAAGTCCAGAATACCCTTTAGTGTTCAAAAGAGAGCTGTTCACTGAAGGTGACATGGCATGGTCATGGTTCCCTACCTGGACAGGATGGGGAATTGAAGCAATGAAAAGAATAAATAATTACACTAGAATTGTAGATGAGATTACTTACTACCACTGATAAAGGTTTATTAAATGAAGAAATGGCTCAGCTTAAAAAAGTAGTATTAGAGCACAGATTAAAGCTAAATTATCTCACTGCAGCTCAAGGTAGGATGTGTAAGGTATTTCACATTTATGCCCTGTACACACGATAGGATTTTCCGATGGAAAATGTGTGATAGGACCTAGTTGTCAGAAATTCCGACCGTGTGTAGGCTCCATCACACATTTTTCATAGGAATTTCCAACACACAAAGTTTGAGAGCTTGCTATAAAATTTTCCAACAACAAAATCCATTGTCGGAAATTCCGATCGTGTGTACACAAATCCGACGCACAAAGTGCCACGCATGCTCAGAATAAATTAAAGAGACAAAAGCTTTGGTTACTGCCCCGTTTATAGTCCCGACGTACGTGTTTTACGTCACCACATTCAGAACGATTGGATTTTCCGACAACTTTGTGTGACCGTGTGTATGCAAGACAAGTTTGAGCCAACATCCGGCAGAAAAAATCCTAGGATTTTGTTGTCGGAATGTTCGATCAATGTCCGACCGTGTGTACAGGGCATTACTGTTGTATATACATTTCTGGTAATGAGGACATTATTAAAGGGCATCTTGCTAAGATAAGAGAACTACAGAATAAGGCCATGGATATTGCTAAAGATGGAACCCTTTCAGGGTTTAGGAGGTTTTGGTGACTTTTTATATGGCATAGCAACATGGTTACAGAAACAAGGAGCTTACATTGTGATGTTCCTATTTCTCATATTTGTTATTTACTTCCTCATCAGGCTATGCCTCTATGTGACTACCCGCTGTACAAACAAATGTACCACCAGCCCTGATGAACCCATTATTGTGAGAAAGCTAGGAGAAAGCTGAACAGGACGCCTTCTCTCTGCGCCAATGTAACAGGAGTTACCAGCAATCGGCTGAATGTGACGCGGAGAAGAATGGTGTCAAATAAACAAAAGGAGGGAAATTACATGAACATTCACTGTACTGTTCATTTAAGCACAAGAGACTCCATTTTGTTTTCACTGTTGAAATGTGTTCTGTAACCTTCACCTAACACACAGACACATCTCCTACTAAACGCTCTCTACTCCCCCCTCCCTTCTCAATGTTTTACTTTTGCAATTGTTCTATTCGGTAGCTTTTAATAATATATTTCTATTTGTTAGCTTTTAATAACATATTTCTATTTGTTAGTTTCTAATAACATCTCACACCACCCCTTTTTTTATCTATGTATAAAATAACATGTAATAATACCTTTTGACACTGAACGGACATTTTAAACACAGTGATTGAGTCCTGTGAATCTGTTCCTGCAGCTGTTTTAGAGTCCCAATCAGAAATCAGTCATAACAGCTCCAAAATAGTGTCAAATGTGTCCGCCATAATGTCGCAGTCACGATAAAAATCGCGGATCACCGTCATTACTAATAAAAATATATTAATAATAAAAATGCCATAAACTATCCCCTATTTTGTAGGCGCTATAACTTTTGAGCAAACCAATCAATATACTCTTATTGTGATTTTTTTTACCAAAAATATATAGAAGAATACATACCGGCCTAAACTGAGGAAAAAATTTGTTTTTTTATATATTTTTGGGGACATTTATTATAGCAAAAAGTAAAAAATATTGCTTTTTTTTTCAAAATTGTTGCTCTTTTTTTTGTTTATAGCACAAAAAATTAAAACTGCAGAGGTGATCAAATACCACCAAAAGAAAACTCTATATGTGTGAAAAAAAAGGACGTCAATTTTGTTTGGGTGCAACGCAGCACAATCGTTCTGGTCAGGAAGGGGGTAAAATCTTCTGGGGCTGAAGCGTTAATAAAGCATTAATAAAATCACTGCTCCTAAAAAAAAAACGACCATTTTTAAAACTTTTTTGCATTGATACATGTACCCTGGAGCAGGACCTGAGTCCCCAAACACTTTTTATGACAATAACTTGCATATAAGCCTTTAAAATGAGCACTTTTGGTTTTTCACGTTAGTGTCCCATAGACATTAACGGTGTTCTGCAGCTTTCAAATTTGCTGCGAACACCGCATATTGTTCATAGTTGCCCGAACGTCCGAACAACCAAAGTTCGGCCCGAACTTATGATCGGGCCGAACCGTTCGCCCATCCCTAATAAAAATATGCACAACCATAATTCACTGATAAAAATGTCCTAATCATGATTTAACCACTACCCTACCACCCAAGGTCATATGACGGCGGGGCGGTAAGGCTCTAGTTCTGGGCAGATGTCATATGACGTGAGCCTGTTTAAACAGGGCATGTGCGCGATCGTGTGCACGCAGCCCTGTACTGTCGTGGCGGTGTGTCACCGAGACACCGCTCGTCACCGACAGGGATGAACAGCCACTGGGCATGGCTGTTTACCATGTGATCGGCTGTGATGAAGTCAGGGCCGATCACGAATGGTAACTCCCCTCATTGCATGGCGCATGCACGCGATCGTGAGCGTGCTGCGCATGGACGTCGGTGGCGGCATGTTCTCGGGAACACTGCTCGTCACCGACGATAGTACACAGCCATTAGCCAGGGCTATATACCACATGACCGGCTGTGATCCATTCACAGCCAATCACTAAATGTAAACATAGAGCTGTCACTAGCTGTTACCAGCTCTTCTCTCCTCACACACCGTTTCCAGTGTGAGGAGAGAAGAGCTAGGAGCAGTGAGTTATAGATCTATGTTTAGTAGTGTCTGCACCAACACCACACCTGTCCCATCGCCACCCCAATAGTTAACTGTCACCTAACAATCACCCCATAAAAGTGCACCTGTCACATAAAAGACTGCCATCAGTGACCATCAGTGGTGCAACCATCACCCATCAGTGACCGTGCCCTGTCACCCATCACCCATCAGTGACCATGCCCTGTCACCCGTCACCCATCAGTGACCATGCCCTGTCACCCGTCACCCATCAGTGACTGTGCCCTGTCACCCATCACCCATCAGTGACCATCAGCGGTGCACCCGTCACCCATCAGTGACCGTGGCCTGTCACTCATCACCCGTCACCCATCAGTGACCGTCGCCTGTCAACCTTCTGTGACCATCACCCGTCACTGTCCGTGGCCTGTCACCCATCAGTGACCATCGCCTGTCACCCATCAGTGACCGTGCCCTGTCACCCATCAAAGACCATGCTCTGTCACCCATCACACATCAGTGACCGTGCCCTGTCGCTTGTCGCCCATCAGTAACCATCAGCGGTGCACCCATCACCCATCAGTGACCGTGCCCTGTCACCCATCAGTGACCGTCGCCTGTCAACCATCTGTGACCATCACCCATCACCATCTGTGGCCTGTCACCCATCAGTGACCATTGCCTGTCACCCATCAGTGACCATCACCCATCGCACCATCATCACCTCTCAGTGAACGTCACTTGCCACCCATCTCACAGCTCATCAGTGACCGTCACCTGCCACCCATCTGCCACCCATCACACAGCTACCTGCCACACAGCCATGTCCAAAAGAGTATATACTAGTGAGGAGGCATACCAGATCCTCTCCATGACTGATGAGAGCACCGGGGAGTCCTCATCAGATTCCAATTCCAATTCTGATTCCGAATCAAATTCTGCATTTGAACCGATCAAGAGTAGTAATGATTCGGATGAAGAATGGGTCCCTCCTAAAAGGGCACGACACTCTGGAAACCAGGAAGCCGCCAGCAACCAGGATTATATTCCCAGGCCCAGTACTAGCGCTGCCGCCAGCATTAGGCCCCAGGAACAAAGGCCCAGTACCAGTGCTGCCGCCAACGATAGGCCCCACGAACAAATGCCCAGGCCCAGTACCATTGCTGCCACATCACACCTGAGTACCAGCACAGGAAATTCAACTCTCCCAACTACTTGAGTGTCACATCCCCCAAGAGCCAGGGCCGCTACATACATGCCAGATGGTCTTGCCAACACAACATGGCTGCCTTCCATTTTGGGATCACCAATTATTCCCCCTTTCATAGCACAGCCAGGTGTGCAGGCCAACACCCAAAATTTCACAGAGATCGATTGCTTTCATCTGTTTTTGCCCAACACTGCTGCAATTCATTGTGGACCAGACAAATTTGTATTCCCAGCAGTATATTGCCAGCAACCCCCAATCATCTTATGCCCATCCGTTTGAGTGGAGAGATCTGAATTTGGAGGAGTTCAAATTGTTTTTGGGCCTCACCCTAAACATGGGGCTTACAAAAAAAAATGAAGGACATGCTTATTGGTCCACCAACTCCATCCACCATATATGCCCATGTATTCTGCCGCAATGCCCAGGTCCCGATATGAGATGATTATGAGATTCTTTCTTTTTAACGACAACACCCAGTTCCCTCCCCGCAATCATCCAAATTGCGATAAGTTATACAAGATTCGCCCACTGATAAATTTATTTTCCCAACGATTTGCAGAACTCTATGTCCCCGAGAAGCATATATGTGTGGATGAGTCCCTGCTACCATTTTCAGGCCGGCTAGGAATAAAACAAAATATTCCTAGCAAAAAGGCCAAATACAGAGTAAAAAAAGCTCTGTGAGAGAGCCACGGGATATCTGTATGCATTCCGCATATATGAAGGAAGAGATTCCCAGCTCCAGCCCCCTGAGTGCCCGGCCTACATGGGCACAACTGGAAAAAGCGTATGGGACCTGGCTTACCCACTTCTGAAAAAAGGATATCATATATACCTTGACAACTTTTATACCAGCCTGCCCCTTTTCAGACACCTATATATCGAAAAAACCCTGGCCTGCGGAACCTCAAGAAAAAATAGGAAGGGCTTCCCACAATCCATAGTAAGCAAAAAGCTGCAAAGGGGGGAAAGAGCAACACTGAGATGCAATAAAGTGCTGGCCTTGAGGTGGAAGGATAACAGGAACGTGCACATGATGTCCACCATTCACGATGACACTACAGTTGTAGTTCAGCAAAGACGAGGTCCCATTGAAAAACCGACATCATATCATACATCCCTAAAATATTAGGACAATATTTTCCCCATTTAACCATGCCACTGCCTTCCACGTGAACTGACCCTGGCCTGCTTTTTGACTATGCCTCTGCCTATAGTTTGGACTGCTTCCACATGAACTGACCCTGGCCTGTTTTGTGACTATGCCTCTGCCCACCGTTTGGAATGCTTGCACGTGAACTGACCCTGGCCTGTTTTGTGACTATGCCTCTGCCTACCGTTTGGACTGCTTCCACGTAAACTGACCCTGGCCTGTTTTGTGACTATGCTTCTGCCTACCGCTTGGACTGCTTGCACGTGAACTGACCCTGGCCTGTTTTATGAACTAGGCTTTTGCCTACCACTTGGACTGATCTGTTTCCCTGCTACTGTAGTACACAGGGGTCTCACATATGTGAGGGGCTCCAGAATAGTTTTTCCGGATGGAGAAAATTTTTTTTTTTGTTTTCTCCGGGTTTTGTAATTACCGGACTAGGGTCTGGAGTCCGAAGGTTTCATAGAGATTTGGGTGGGTCGAAGCCTCTACCCCTGTGCCCCTGTGCACAGGTCTTACCCGATTGCAGCCCTCAGCCTGCTGCTGACTTACTGCCATCATGCCTTTGCCTGCTGCATGAACGGACCACACCTCTGCCTGCTACCTGGACTATGCAAATAATTAGCTGTAGCAAGGGGCAGTATGTTTTTGAAGGGCTTGACAGCGGTACAATAATGAGTGTCTGCAGGTAACAGTGTACCAGGACCAATATTATGGCTGTGCTGGCTGTCTCTGCCTGGACAATTTCTATGGACAAATGCTTTGGCTGTGCTGACAATATCCTTGTGCTGTCTATAGACAATATTCCTGCCTGCTGCCTGGATAATTACTATTGCTGTCGCTAAGCAAATCCCTGACTGCTGCCTGGACGAATGCTCTCTTCTGTGGACACTACTAAAAGCACAGGTAATACTTTATTTTTTACCCTTTCCGCAATAAAATTTATCTTGGATTGTAATTCTTGGTATGTACATGCTATGTGTTAGAAATATGAAGGGCCTTCAAAAATGATAGGTTGCCAGAAAATTATCTATGTAATGTATGCTCCTAGAACTTCTGATGGTGCTACTTGGATGTTGGGCCTCTGTATGTGGCCAAGCTGTGTAAAAGTCTCACACATGTGGTATCCCCATACTCAGGAGGAGTAGCAGAATGTATTTTGGGGTATCATTTTTGCTATGTGTTGGAAATATCTTATAAATGGATAACTTTGTGTAAAAAAAAATGCGTTTTTATTTTTTTCCCACATTTTCCAAAAACGTCTGGAAAAAAAATAACCATTCAAAAGACCCATCATGCCTCATAGAATATACGTTGGGGTATTTGCTTTCCAAAATGGGGTCATTTTGTGGGCAATTCCATTGTCCTGGTGCTCCAGGGCTTTCAAAAGTGTAATAAGTGGTTGAGAAATGAGATGTGCAATTTATGCTTGTAGATCACCTGATGGTGCTACTTCAATGTTGGGCCTTTGTATGTGGCCAGGCTGTGTAAAAGTCCCACACATGTGGTATCCCCATACTCAGGAGAAGTAGCAGAATGTATTTTGGGCTGTAATTTGTTGTATCCACATGCTCTGTGAGAGAAATAGCCAGTTAATATGACAATTTTGTAAAAAAAAATCTTCCTTTTGCAAAGAATTGTGGAAAAAAATTACAACTTAAAAAACTCACCAAGCTACTTACTTAATACCTTGGAACATCTACTTTCTAAAAAGGGGTCATTTGGGGGGTATTTGTACTTTTCTGACTTGTTAGTACCTCAAGAAATGAGATTCACCTGATGTACTGAAGGCCTGATCAGATGTTTTCAATTTTCAGTGATTGGCACCATAGTTTGTAGACTCTATAACTTTCACAAAGACCAAATAATATACACTAACTTGGGTTAATTTTACTAAAGATATATAGCAGTATAAATTCTGGCCAAAATTTATGAAGAAAAATGACTAATTTGCTAAATTTTATGAAAAAAACAAAGAAAAAGGCAATTTTTCACAAAATTTACGGTCTTTTTTTATTTATAGCACAAAAAATAAAAGGATTGGTGAAAAGAAAGTGAAAAAAAAAGACTAAGGCATAGTCTCATCAGCATCAAATAATAGTAATCGAGCAAAACAAATTAATGAGCTCACGTGCAAATTTTTAAAATAACATGAATATCTGTATAAGTATGGATAGACGCAAAATCTAATCAAAATAACAATGAGTGAAAAATTGCTGTATATATAAACCTTAAGTAATAAAAGAGATGAGTGACAAATACATATCAAAGTGTGTAAAGGGAACCCACAAGAAAAAACAGTCCTGAAAAAAGTGACCAAAAAAAGAGAGCAACCATAAAAAGTGCCAAGAAAAGGAAACAAAGAAAGTCTTCTGTGTCTTGTCACACACAGGGTGGAAAATCAAATGCGCTTACCAGACGGCGATGACTGCTATTACGGCAGTCTCGCCCAGCACAGGGAAATCGGTCTCCCAACAACCATAACGCACAGCAGCAGCTAGCAGCAGATGATTCCCAAGGATATGAAACAAAGACATTCCATAGTGTAATACATCCAAAAAGATTGATTTATTGAGTATAAAAAATACACTTACAGGATCGCAGTATTAAAAGGGCAGCGGAATAATGCAGCATAAAAAAACACCGGAGTCTCCGTCTGTAAGCTCCACTTCCTAGGTTCGTGTATAGCCCATCCGAGAACAACGTGATGACGTCATAGGCTCCTCCCTACACGTTTCGTCACGGTAGGACGTCGTCTGGGGATTGGCCAAGCTTGAGCGTCATCACGTATGGGCGTTATATACACTACGAGCGCCATCTTAACTGATGGCAATTTAGTTACTGCAATGAAGAAGGTTCAACCACCTTGATTGATGGCCGTCAATGCACATTAAGAAGCTAGAATCAATCTATAGGGTGGAGGAAAAGGGAAGCGCCATCTTGTGGCAAAAAAGTAAACTGATTAGTAGACACTCGGATGGCAAAAACAAACCATGAAGGAATGCAACAGACGTCAGACACAGCAAATATACTAAAAGATTGATACTTCAGCCATACATGAAAGCTCTCTGCATATAATATAAAATAAAAATTTAATAAAAATAAAATATAAAAAAAGGGTATAAACTAATAAAATAAAAAAATTAGGAATTATTTATAAAACAATTAATGTCCCAATCAACGTTTAATCCAAAAGGAATGAAAGATTTCATAATAAAGATCCACTTAGTCTCAAGTCTAGAAATGGATCTAACTTTATTTGTACCTCTCCAGTGGGGGTGTATCTTATCAAAGGCTAGAAAAAGAGTACCCTTCAATTTTTTATTGTGATGTTTGGCGTAATGTCTAGACAAGTTGTGTTTGGTGAAACCTCGCTTTATGTTAGCCACATGTTCTGATAGGCGTACATGTAGTTCATGTTTCGTTCGTCCAATATTCTGTCTAGAACATGGGCACTGGATAAGATAGACAACATACTAAGTGGAACATGTGATAAATGACTGAATGTCGTATACCTTATTTGTGACTGTAGATTGAAAAGTCTCACATTTCCTCCCCATAAAGGAGTTAATTTGGCAGATACTGCATTTACGGCAGGGAAAAAAACCCTTCATAGTATGAAAAAAAGAGATGGTTTTAGGGGGATCTATAACGTTCGTGGCAACACTGTGTCGCAATGAAGGAGCACCCCTGTATATCATTACTGGTCTATCAGGAATGGCCGCTCCAAGTACTTTGTCATTTTTAAGTATATTCCAGTGTCTCTGGAAGATTTTTTTAACAGAAAAATGTTGATTCGAATAGCCAGTGATCATGGACCATCCAAACTTGTTGTCAAGTACAGGACTATGCTCCACTTCCCTATGCAACATAAGGGCCCTATCCATATTGGCAACCTGCATTATGGTGGTATCAATATCGCTTTCAGAATAGCCTTTATCAAGAAAACGTTGTTTCAGTATATAGGTTTGCCGATGGCTGCTTTTATATTTTCACACACCTTATATTCCTTTTTATTTTTTGGTCAATATATTTAAATTTTTATTATTTATTTTTGTTCTTCGAGCACAGCTTTTTTCTTCGTTTTTCCATTGTACTTACTAGTTATTTGAAAGTTGCAGCTGAAGGGTCATCATGGATATTTTTTAATTTAGATCCCAACACGGTATTAATACGGAGGGGGTCTTTGATGGCAAGGTAGAACAGGCAGACAAAGTCAGTGGTCTGTTTCTTAGACTCAAAAACCTTTTGACATCAGAGCTACATACCAGTTGGAATATAGCATACCTTGAACAGTATGTTTCTCAAAAAATGGTACCTCGCAGTTTAAGATGGGAAGTTAACCCCCAAAAAGGTGAAACAGACTTAGATGGTTGGTTCATCTACTTTAATGATATTGGTATTCAATTTCTTGGTTTTTTACTGGGTAAAAAACAAGATAAACTCAAATCTCTAAATGGATAGATTTCTCTGGTCAGAGATAAATTGTTACCGTTTAAGGATCAAGTGGTTTATAAACAAAAATCTGATCAACTGCAACAATTTCTCGAGAAATAAGATGCTAACCAGAGAAACAGGAAAAAGAAAAAATATAATCGTGATTTGGCAGATTACTCTAACAAAGTGGTCTTCAAATGGCATATTTCTTTAGAGCAGGGATATGCAATTAGCGGACCTCCAGCTGTTGCAGAACTACAAGTCCCATGAGGCATTGCAAGACTCTGACAGCCACAAGCATGACACCCAGAGGCAGAGGGATGATGGGACTTGTAGTTTTGCAACAGCTGGAGGTCCGCTAATTGTATATCCCTGCTTTAGAGGAACCCACTGAGAGTGAGAGGATGGATACACAACAGTAATCCCCACTCGAGCCTCCTCCAGTCTCTCTTTCCAATATTGTTGTACCACTCCCATCACAAACCAATGTGAGGACTGGTATTACTCCTGCCCAAACAGGCCATAATGGCCAACCTAGTGTTAGGCCTAAAACTTATAAGAATAATGATAAACAAACTCATCAGGGTAGTTCCTCTCATAGGACCTCTCCATGTCAGTACTGTAAGGAAAACCCTCGAGGAAATGATTCTCCCAGACCTCTCAATAGGAATTTCCAGCAGCAGAGGCAAAGGGACTATAGAGGTGACACTAAGGATAACTTTCAGAGGCCCTGGGAATATAGGGGAGATTTTAGGGATCATCCATCTTCCCCACGTGTCTATACTCCCGGAGGGAGATTCCTTTGCATAACAGATTCACTCCCCTTTCTTATCATCAGGATGGTTTCAATGAGGACAATCACGTTGTTGTTAGACATCCTAACCAATATGATGATTATCCTAATCATCCTATGAATGACTATCAGGACTCACTTCAGAATTTTTCAGAAGGGAGTCAGACTTGTTTTTTTCCCAGAAACAACAACAGAGTAAAAAGAGGATATGAAGAATGAGAGGCACCAGAGGGGGGAGGAGGATCCGATCCAAAGAAAAGAAAGCAGTAAACATCAGTGGTGTGTTTAATTTGAGTACAGTCCAACTTTCTGCGGGTGAATAAAAAGTTCTGAGTCAAGGCTTTAAGTTTGCCCCCCCACACAGATTGAACAAATTTGAGACATTTATCGATGTACATAAGTTCATACGAAAGATGAACATTAAGAGACATTTTATTTTAAATCCAATCGGCAATCAAAGTTATATACCTTCTGTTAATAGGCCTTCAATCACAACTGGTGGTGTGGTTAATTCAGCACCCCTGGTTGCTTCTAACCATGTAATTAATGTCCCCATCAGACATTCTAACTCTTCTAATGCCTCATAATTTAATCCCCCAGGCCCTATTGCTCCCTCTATACAAGTTTTTAAAGAAATGGTTATCAAGCATCTAATTGCACTCAAATGCCCTAGGAACCAACAAAGTGATTTTCACCATCACCTAACAAAAATCTGCGAACGTAATGACATCGTCATACGTCCTGCGGATAAAGGTGGAGGGGTCGTTATTTTAGATAAAATTCACTATCTGGAAGAAATGAGTTTAGATCTTACCTTCGTTATCACGATCGGCGCTTTCGATGCTCCTTCCTCCGCTCACAGATCGTACGTAATACGCACGCGTGTTACGCTTTATACACACGGCACATGCGTGTAACTCCGCCCACCCCTGACGTTCTTTCTAGTCTATTCCCCGCCCCTTTTCGTTCTGCGCAGTGGGGGAAGAGCACATGGCGGATACACAGCAGGTGCGTGCAAATTATAGCAACGAGGAGGAGGAGGAAAGCCCGGAGCCTGAAACATCCCGATCCAGAAGGAGATTTAAGGCCTCAAATATGTCCTTTGGGGAGATGTTGGAGATGGTGGACATCCTGAAGAACGCCGACTATGATGGAAAGTATGGACCTTACCCCAACCCCAATGTCAGAAAGGCCAAGATAATTGCAAAAGTGGTCAAGAGTCTGCACCGGAAATACGGGGTACGACGATCAAAAGATCAGCTCAGGAAGTGGTGGTCGGACCTGAAATTACGAGAACATGAGCAGTACAGAAAGATCCGGAGAGTGCTGCAAAAAAGTAAGTAGTTGTCTTGTGTTCCTATTCTTTATGTTTCTTACGTTCGTGATGCTCCATGTGCTTTTCTTACAAGTGTACATTTTTAAATGGCAAATTTCATGTTCATGGGTATATTATTCGTTCGTATCAAACATTTTTCTTTCGGCCTATAAAACACCATTGTTTAGGCCATATGCATTTGGCTACAATTATTACGCCCTACTTGTCAGAAACTATTTTGGTTGTGTAGATGGCTTTGTTACTAGAATGAAATGCAAACTAGATTCTGTGTAAGGAGAGGACACTCAGCAGCTGTTTTCACATCTGGACACTGGAGCACTAGTGTCGGACACAAGAACACCATTTTTATTAGGGGGCCACACAGGTGCTCCAGTGTATACTATAGGGGGGGCTACATCTGTGAAGCTTGTACCAAACATGTAAAGTATTGAAGCTTGACAAAGCACACTGAAAATGCTACATTTTTTAACTCTGCCAAAATAGACAATTGTACCCCACTTCCATGCAATGTTTCCTATTTATAGTTCTGCCATCAAATCACTGTGTGCTAAGTATAGCATTTTTGTTTTACATAGGGGAGAAAAGACTCGGAGGACACCCCTCATCCGAGGAGACCAGAGACCCCCCACCTCTGGAAGAAGGGGAAATACCCCCAACCCAAGAAGTGCAGGAGGAGGAAGAAGACGTGATGGAACTAGTCACCACAACACGTGAGTGTCTGCGACCACAGGCTCAGGCAAGAGATGGATGCCGGCATATGTTTGATACCTTTTTTTGGGGGGTTTCTCTCTTTTTAGGTGATCGTGATGTTGTGGATCCAGATCGTTTCACATCAGAAAGTGCCCAGATCCTGATCGGGGAGATCATGGGGTGTAATTTACAATTGGAAAACCTCAAGAAAAACATCAATGATGTTATTCTAAAAAATAAAAACATCATTGATGTTTTGGGGAGAGTTTAAAACCCCTCCCAATCCCTTTGTTTTTTTGTGTGCTCCAATGTTCAAAATGTTTGAAAGATTTGTAGAAAAGCCTAATTTGGAGGATGCACACAGTGTGCCAACATGTGCTATCTGCCATCATAGGAGATCAATGGACGCGTTTTGGGGGTGCAACCCCTTCCTTAATAATAAAGTAGCTGAGAGGAAGGGGTTTCTCCCCCAAAACACGTCCCTTGATCCCCCGTGATGGCAGCTAGCACATGTTGACATTGGCAAACTTGTGTGCATCTTCCAAATTTGGCTTTTCCTGGGGTGACTTCACCCCATCTGAACGCAATATCAAACACAGTTCCTAAATAATCATGTCTGATATTGCCTTCAAGTTCTACCAAATGTGAACTTTATAAGTTCAAGATTTGTGTATTTCTTGGTGGTTTTACACATGCCAGTTTTATCTTAAATGGACATTTATCTGTTTTATAATGCTACCCCAAAAATTGTTATACAACAAAGATGTTGGTTTTTTAGAAAAACCTTTTCTAAATGCACATGTGATTGTGCTGGCATTAAAGAGATTGTTAAGCAAGAATGTGTGGATTATTGTGTCAACGCTAAAACACTTTGTTGGTGATGTAATTGGCGTTTTCTGTAAAATGGGGGTTAGTTCCTAAGGGCAAATCCTCTTTGCACTACAAGTGTAGTTTCAGTGCACTTGTAGTGCAAAGTGTCTTTGCCTTTAGTAAATAACACCCAACAGTGCTTTGTATAAGGTTACACAATCACGCCATTTTCTGGACTCAACACATTTCTGTCAGGGTCAGCTAAAACAAACACAAGCAGTAAATGTCCAATGTTTTTTGCTTTTTTATTTGATAAAGGCTTCACAAATTGTCTGGCATATTGATGGCCCCCTACCCGCAAAGAACTCCAGGTATCGTAACCGGACATCACGGGCACTCAGTGAGGGCAAGCCAAGACGGCCACTTTCAAGCGCCGTCAGTGTTGTTTAATGTATCATTCCGGCCTCAGGCCCAACTGAGCCAGCATAGTTGGCCGAATGTTTGCGTAAAAAGTTATGGAGAATACAGCACGCCATGATTATATGATTAAGTTTATACTATACTATACTATACTATAACCATATGGATGGGTGTCAGAAATAGGCGGAACTGGCTGGCCAGGATTCCAAATGTGTTCTCCACCACTCTTCTGGCTCTAGACAGCCAGTAATTAAAAACCCTCTGTTCCGGGGTGAGGGTCCTCATAGGGAATGGCCGCATAAGATGGTCCCTTAGCGCAAACGCTTCATCAGCAACGAACACAAATGGGAGTCCTTCCACATTGTCCTCTGGAGGTGGCAAGTCCAAGCTGCCATTCTGGAGACGCCTGTAGAACTCCGTCTGGGCGATGACTCCACCATCAGACATCTGGCCATTCTTCCCCACATCCACATACAAGAAGTCGTAATTAGCCGACACCACCGCCAACATCACAATACTATTGAACCCCTTATAGTTGAAATAGTACGACCCCAAGTTGGGTGGTGGGACGATGTGGACGTGTTTCCCATCAATTGCCCCTCCGCAGTTAGGAAAGTCCCACCGCTGGGCAAAGTGGGAGGTCACAGTCTGCCATTCCTGTGGCGTGGAAGGAAACTGTTGAGGAAAACAAAAATAAATTTATATTTTTGCACATAAACATGGCAAGCAGATTAGACACAAACATTCTTGGCCAACCTCCAGATAGCACTTATTAAGGGGAATTTAACACCAAAGTATAAGGTACACCTATCATATTCCCCCTCCCCCCTTTCATGGGCCATTTCTAACATTATGGGGGGTGGTGAAATCTTGGACAAGTAAGCCTCTCCACTTCATTGAGAGATGAATGCCTAAATATTATAGTATTACTTGGAACAGCCCCTCCTTAGTTACACTATTGGCAGCCCACTGGACAGGTAAGAAGTGTCATAATACAAAGATGTAAATACACACTGTACACATTTGAGGATATTTGGACATTCTGCTATTACCTGTCAAGATAATAATAGGATCTAAAAAGTTTCAACAGTACCATTTGAAAGTATACAGGCAGGCCCTTGCACTACATGCTTTGGGTAATTCATCCATAAATCTGAGCACAAAAGAGATGTGTATAGTGTGTATGGGTTTGGCAAAGTCAGCAGATAGATGATTGAGGATAGATAGAGAATTGGGATCAGCTGACTTAGCAGTTGGGGGCAGGGAGGGTTAATAAAAATGATTTGGGGACACCACAAAAAAAGTCTCTGGCACTCTGCCTGAATTTAAAGCACACATCACATTTCCAAACATTTTAGGGGGTGTTTGGGGTAAAGCACTACTATGGAGCTGATAAAATACATTGTTAAGTGACTACATGAGGTGAATATAGGGCAGGAGAACATGCTGGGGAGGTTATTGAAGGCCAATCTGTATGAAGGACTAAAAAATTAATTACATACAAATCCAGCATGCATGAGGACAAAGGGGACATTCACAGCATATTCCAATCATGGTAATTAGGGAATGAGGAAAGAAATACAATATATTATCAAACATTATATACAATAAAATGTGATATAAAAGGATAAAAATCTTACCTTCATATACTCCTTCTGCAGGACCTGGATGATGGCAGAACAGGTCTCTGGGATTATGATTCCCAGAGCCTGGGGGGAGATGCCTGTCGAGAACTTCAAGTCCTGCAGACTTCTCCCTGTCGCCAAGTACCGCAGGGTAGCGATGAGCCTCTGCTCCGGAGTGATGGCTTGCCTCATGCAGGTATCCTGCCTGCTAATACAAGGGGTCAGCGAAGCCAGCAGACGGTGAAACACGGGGGCTGTCATCCTGAGAAAGTTCCTGAAATCATCAGGATTATTTTCACAGATCTCACGGAGCAAAGGCATATGAGAGAACTGGTCACGCTGAAGCAACCAATTCTTGGTCCATGAACTCCTCCCCACCCTGTTCATGGACTGGACTTGTGTCAAGGTCAGGACCCCAACACCAAGCCCCCGCACAGCAAGAACTCTACGAGGAGTACGTATACACAACATGGCTAGAAAACAGTCGGCTGCTCAGAACGAAGTAACAGAACGCACTGAAGAACAGCAAGGCCTGTGAAGAGCGACCTGAAAAACAGTAACGAATGAACAAGAACACAATGACTACTTAAAATCACGCGGAACTTGTTTGCATGCACTGATGAGCAGATACAAACCCACAAGCACAAACTGAATGGCAGAAAACGATCTGAAAGCCACGAGTCTGAAAAAGCGTGAATCGTCTCTCACCAAACTTTTACTAACACGAGATTAGCAAAAGGAGCCCAAAGGGTGCCGCGCTTGTTTCTGAACTGGCCTTTTCTAGTCTTGTCGTACGTGGTTGACGTCACCGCGTTGTTGGTGATCGGAATTTCCAACAACTTTGTGCGACCGTGTGTACGCAAAACAAGTTTGAGCCAACATCCGTCGGAAAAAATCCTAGGATTTTGTTGTCGGAATGTCCGAACAAAGTCCGACCGTGTGTACGGGGCATAAGTGGATCTTTATTATGAAATCTTTTGTTCCTTTTGGATTAAACGTTGATTGGGACATTAATTGTTTTATAAATAATTATTAATTTTTTTATTTTATTAATTTATACCCTTTTTTTATATTTTATTTTTATTCAATCTTTTATTTATATTATATGCGGACAATTATTCATATCAACATGTACTTCGGTGTTCTAAGATTGTATTTATTATTTTTATTAGAGCTTTCATGTATGGCTGAAGTATCAATCTTTTAGTTTTTTGATGTGTCTGACGTCTGTTGCATCCCTTCATGGTTTGTTTTTGCCATCCGAGTGTCTACTAATCAGTTTACTTTTTTGCCACAAGATGGCACTTCCCTTTTCCTCCACCCTATAGATTGATTCTAGCTTCTTAATGTGCATTGACGGCCATCAATCAAGATGGCTGAACCGTCTTCATTGCAGTAACTAAATTGCCATCAGTTAAGTTGGCGCTCGAATTGTATAAAACGCCCATACCTGATGACGCTCCAGCTTGGCCAATCCCCAGACGACGTCCTATTGTGATAAAACGCGTAGGGAGGAGCCTACAACGTCATCACGTTGTTCTTGGATGGGCTATACACGAACCTAGGAAGTGGCGGTTACAGACGGAGACGCCAGAGTTTTTTTATGCTGCATTATTCCGCTGCCCTTTTAATACTGCGATCCTGTAAGTGTATTTCTATACTCAATAAGTCAATCTTTTTGGACGTATTACACTATGGAATGTTTTTGTTTCATATCCCTGGGAATCATCTGCTGCTAGCTGCTGCTGTGCGTTATAGTTGTTGGGAGACCGATTTCCCTGTGCTGGGCGAGACTGCCTTAATAGCAGTCATCGCCGTCTGGTAAGCACATTTGATTTTCCACCCTGTGTGTGACAAGACACAGAAGACTTTCTTTGTTTCCTTTTCTTGGCACTTTTTTATGGTTGCTCTCTTTTTTGGTCACTTTTTTCAGGACTGTTTTTTCTTGTGGGTTCCCTTTACACACTTTGTTATGTATTTGTCACTCATCTTTTTTATTACTTAAGGTTTATATATACAGCAATTTTTCACTCATTGTTATTTTGATTAGATTTTGCATCTATCCATACTCATGCAGATATTCATGTTATTTTATTAATTTGCACGTGAGCTCATTAATTTGTTTTGCTCAATTACTATTATTTGATGCTGATGATACTATGCCTTAGTCTTTTTTTTCACTTTCTTTTCACCAATCCTTTTTCTAGCGCTGCATCTCTTTGCATTATATATATCGTTATGAGGTTTGAGACTAGACCCCAGGTGCTGGCTGCTTTTATATTTTCACACACCTTATATTCCTTTTTATTTTTTGGTCAATATATTTAAATTTGTATTATTTATTTTTGTTCTTCAAGCAGCTTTTTTATTCATTTTTACAAAAAATAAAAAACCCGTTAGTGATTAAATACCACCAAAAGAAAGCTCTATTTATGTGAAAAAAAGGACACAAATTTCATTTGGGTACAGTGTTGAATGACTGAGTAATTGTTATTCAAAGTGTGAGAGCACCGAAAGTTGAAAATTGGTCTGGGAAGGAAGGGGGTTAAGTGCCCAGTATTGTGGTGGTTAAACCATACAGAATTTGAGAACCCAATCCAGTATATTTCTCTTTTATTCAATCACATGAAGACATCTCCCCCTCATTTGAAGGGCTTTTTTTTCTTCTCCCTGAATTTTCAGTGATTCTGGTAATCTACTCTTTGATATCCATTGAATTGTCTGTTAATTTGCTCTCATGTGGATTATAATCAGTTCTAAGATGATGGAAACATATAGACTTCAAAAAGAAATCAATATTATACAACAACAGATAATCTCATTAGATGAAATGACAAGTTTGGTGGAAACAGATACACAATTAAACACAAGATTAGACAAATTGGAAAATAGATCACTAAAGGCTAAATTCACATTTTTTTTCTTAATTCCAGCTTCCTTGTGTACCAATATACCATTAATGTACCTCAACAAAGAAAATTCTCTCTATATATTTTAGAACAGGCTTTAGCTCAGATTCGAGGTTATTTAATAGAAAGCCCCTACACTACTTCCTGGTTAGGGATGAGTCGAACACCCCCTGTTCGGTTCGCACCAGAACATGCGAACAGGAAAAAAATTCGTTCGAACACGCGAACACCGTTAAAGTCTATGGGACACGAACATGAATAATCAAAAGTGCTAATTTTAAAGGCTTATATGCAAGTTATTGTCATAAAAAGTGTTTGGGGACCTGGGTCCTGCCCCAGGGGACATGGATCAATGCAAAAAAAAGTTTTAAAAACGGCCGTTTTTTCAGGAGCAGTGATTTTAATAATGCTTAACCACTTGACGACCGCCTCACGCCGATGTACGTCGGCAAGGTGGCACGGACAGGCAAAATCACGTACGTGTACGTGATTTGCCTTCTGCGGGTGGGGGGTCCGATCGGTCCCCCCCGGTGCCCGAGGCGGTCGCCATTTCTTCCCGGGCGATGAGAGGTGAGGGGGAGGCCATCCATTGTTGGCCACCCCCTCCTGATCGCTCCCGGCGAATGAGAATGCTTCCTTTCCCTCTGTAATGTAAACAGAGGGAAAGAAAGTGATGTCATCCCTCCTCGATCCGGTCTTTTCATCGCGGCGCCGAGGAGAGAAGACATCAAGTAAGTCTGCACAACACTACACTAACAGTAGAACACGCCAGCCACACTTGTCACCCCCCATCACCCCCCGATCACCCCCCGATCACCCCCCTGTACCCCCTGTCACTCTGACACCAATAGCATTTTTTTTTTTGCATTGGTGTCAGTTTGTGTCAGTTACAAGTGTTAGGGCAGTTAGGTTAGCCCCCTTTAGGTCTAGGGTACCCCCCCTTAGGTCCAGGGTACCCCCCTAACCCCCCCTAATAAAAGTTAACCCCTTGATTACCCCCCGTCACCAGTGTCGCTAAGCGATTGTTTTTCTGATCGCTGTATTAGTGACACAGGTGACGCTAGTTAGGGAGGTAAGTATATAGGTTCGCTGTCAGTGTTTTATAGCGACAGGGACCCCCATATACTACCTGCTAAAAGTTTTAACCCCCTGATTGCCCCCTAGTTAACCCTTTCACCAGCGATCACCGTATAAGTGTTACGGGTGACGCTGGTTAACTAGTTTGTTTTTTGTAGTTTATTACAGTTTATTATAGTTTATTATAGTTTTAGGGCACCCGCCGTTTATTAGCCTATAAAGGTTTAACCCCCTAATTGCCCGGCGGTGATATAAATTACATTTTTAGGGTCAGCTAAGGTCTGCATCGCCCCAGGTAGCGTTAGGTTAGCGCCAGTACCGCTAAAATCCACGCACGCAGCATACACCTCCCTTAGTGCTATAGTATCTGAGCGGATCGATATCTGATCCGATCAGATCTATACTCCCCAGCAGTTTAGGGTTCCCTGAAACGCAGTGTTAGCGGGATCAGCCCAGATACCTGCTAGCACCTGCGTTTTGCTCCTCGGCCCAGCCCTGCCCAGCCCACCCAAGTGCAGTATCGATCGATAACTGACACTTACAAAACACTAAGCACACATAACTGCACGTTCGCAGAGTCAGGCCTGATCCCTGCGATCTCTAACAGTTTTTTGGTAGCGTTTTGAATCAGTCGCTGACAGTCAGGAGCTTTTTTGCCTGTGAGTCTCACTAGTGTACCCCTAAATTTAGAGCCCAAAATGGCAAATCGAAGGTACACTAGTGAAGAGGCCTACACGTTTCTGAGTATGACAGATAGTGAAGAGGAAGTCACTCATCTGTCAAGTTCAGGCTCAGAATACGAACCTGTAGAGGACAGGTAGCTCCATGACAGATAGCTCTGACGACAGAGTTGTGGTCCCTGCTAAGGTTAGGCGTACCAGACCCCAATCTTCTTCTGTCCTTGAAGTGCAAGAACCGCAGGGCTCTCGTATGGAGCAGAGAAGTACTAGCACCGCTATTCCTTCTGGTGAACTGGCAAGCACCAGCGGCCTAGTACACCCTGGTTGTACATCCAGCACTGCAGTATCACGTGGTGACGTGGCGAGTCCCATAAGTGCAGTTCAAGCTGGCGAGGTGGCAAGCACTAGTAGTGTCCCGCTGCCACCAAGAAGACAAAGACAGGCCCGTCGTGCCCATAGTGCCCTTCCTGCTGCATTGGCCAATCCGAATTGGGAACCCACCACTTCTGCAGCACCCGTACTTCCCCCTTTCACTGGCCAACCCGGAATTCAGGTGGAAACAGTTGACTTTACGCCACTGGATTTTTATTCACTGTTTTTCACCGAAGATCTCTATAGATCTATTGTGGACCAAAGCAATTTATACGCTGGTCAACACATCACCGCTAATCCCCAGTCCTCCCTTGCCAGAGATTGGAGACCAATTACGGTCTCCGAATTTAAGACCTTTCTGGGCCTTTCCCTCCTCATGGGGTTGAATAAAAAGAGTAAGTTGCGGTCATATTGGTCCACTGACCCAATTTACCATTCACCCTTGTTCTCTGCTTCCATGGCCAGGGCACGATACATGCAGATTTTGCGGTTCATGCACTTCAACGACAATGAACTCTGTTGTCCTCGTGGAGACCCTGCATACGATCGGCTCTACAAAATTCGGCCCCTCGTAAACCACTTCAACCAACGTTTTGCAGACTTGTTTACCCCCCATCAAGTTGTCTGCGTTGATGAGTCCCTGATTAAATTTTCTGGCCGCTTGTCATTCAAACAGTACCTTCCCAGCAAGCGTGCCAGATATGGGGTCAAGATGTATAAGCTCTGTGACAGGGCCACAGGCTATACATATAGTTTTATGGTTTACGAGGGCAAAGATAGTCACGTAGAGCCGACAAACTGCCCTGACTACATAGGAAGCGCTGGCAAGATAGTGTGGGACTTGGTGTCACCCTTATTCGGAAAGGGGTACCACTTGTACGTGGACAATTATTATACGAGCGTGCCACTTTTTAGTCACTTGTTTGATCAGCAGATTGGAGCATGTGGCACCGTGCGACCTAATCGCCGGGGCTTTCCCCATCGGCTTGTAGATTCCCGTCTTAGGCTGGGGGAGAGAGCCTGCTTGAAGTATAATAATTTGCTCGCTATGAAGTGGAGGGATAAGAAGAATGTTTTCGTTCTCACCTCCCTTCATGCAGACACGACGACCCAAATTCCTACGGCGACTGGTGTTGTGGAGAAACCCCTCTCTGTCCACGAATACAACCTTAATATGGGAGGGGTGGACCTCAACGACCAGTTGTTGGCGCCGTACCTAGTTGCCCGTAAGGCCAGACGCTGGTACAAAAAAGTGTCTGTTTATTTATTTCAATTGGCTTTGCTGAACGCTCATGTGCTATACAGAGCTTCAGGACAGACTGGATCCTTCCTTAAATTCCAGGAAGAGATCGTCAGAGCCCTTCTGTTTCCAGACGGTGCTCTACCTCACCTTCCCCAACCAAATGCAGTAAGCTGGCTGCATGAGAGGAATTTTCTTTATGCCATCCTGAGTACCCCTACCCAACGAGCCCCCCAAAAAAGATGTCGTGTCTGCAGCAAGCGCGGATTTAGGCGTGACACCCGGTCTTATTGTCCCTCCTGTCCTGGCAATCCTGGTCTTTGCATGGGTGAATGCTTTGAACGCTACCATACATTAGTTGAGTATTAGCATAGGGTTCAGCACTGCACAGACTAGGCACACTAACACAGGGTCTCCCAAGATGCCATTGCATTTTGAGAGACCCAAACCTGGAACGAGTTACAAAAGTTAAAAGTTACTAAAAAAAAGTGTAAAAAAATAAATAAAAAAAATAAATAAATAAATAAAAACACAAAAAAAATATAAAATAAAAAAAAACAAAAATAGTTGTTGTTTTATTGTTCTCTCTCTCTCTATTCTCTCTCTATTGTTCTGCTCTTTTTTACTCTATTCTATTCTGCAATGTTTTATTGTTATTATGTTTTACCATGTTTGCTTTTCAGCTTTTTTATACTTTACCCTTTACTGTGTTTTGTTGGTAACCATTTTATTGTTTTCAGGTACGCCATTCAGTTGCAGCACGGATTTATTTATCTTGACAGCAACAGCATTTGCTCCAACGATATATAAAGCCGTGACTCCAGTGCTGTCGGAGGTGATTTCACCACCACAGTTACATACTTCAGCATATATGCCGAAGCGTGGGGGCAGCAGTGGGTGGAGGAGCAATTTGCTCCTGCCTTTTGCGGGAGGATGCCCCCATGCTTCAGCATATATATATTTTAGGCACAGGTTGCGTTAAATGTTTTTTTTTTTACTATGTTTTTTTTTTTTGTATTTGCTTTGCAGGTATGGTAAGTCTTACTGTTATACTGTAATGTTACTTTGTTTTATTGTTAACCATCATTTGCTTAGCAGTTACGCCATTCAGTTGCAGCGCGGATTTATTTATCTTGACAGCAACAGCGTTTGCTCCCACGATATATAAAGCCATGACTCCAGCGCTGTCAGAGGTGATTTCACCACCACAGTTACATACTTCAGCATATATGCCGAAGCGTGGGGGCAGCAGTGGGTGAAGGAGCAATTTGCTCCTGCCTTTTGCGGGAGGATGCCCCCATGCTTCGGCATATATAAATGGTGCATGTATGCCCATCATTAGAAGTGGGTGGATGAAGGGAGGTATTCTAATGGTGTGCATACCCACCGATCAATATCTTTTTTTCGTTCAGCCCACAGGCTGCATGAAAAAAAAGTTTACAATATATGCCTAACAAGGACCAGCAACGTACTGGTATGTTGCTGGACTTTGAGTGGTTATACCAGAATGATGCCTGCAGGTTTAGGTATCATCTTGGCATCATTCTTTTCAGCCAGCGGTCGGCTTTCATGTAAAAGCAATCCTAGCGGCTAATTAGCCTCTAGACTGCTTTTGCAAGCAGTGGGAGGGAATGCCCCCCCCCACCGTCTTCCATGTTTTTCTCTGGCTTTCCTGTCCCAACAGGGAACCTAAAAATGCAGCCGGTGATTCAGCCAGCTGACCATAGAGCTGATCAGAGACCAGAATGGCTCCAAACATCTCTATGGCCTAAGAAACCGGAAGCTACGAGCATTTCATGACTTAGATTTTGCCGAATGTAAACAGTGCCATTGGGAAATTGGGAAAGCATTTTATCACACCGATCTTGGTGTGGTCAGATGCTTTGAGGGCAGAGGAGAGATCTAGGGTCTAATAGAGCCCAATTTTTTAAAAAAAGAGTACCTGTCACTACCTATTGCTATCATAGGGGATATTTACATTCCCTGAGATAACAATAAAATTAATTAAAAAAAATAAAAATGAAAGGAACAGTTTAAAAATAAGATAAAAAGGAAAAAAATAATAAAGAAAAAAAAAAAAAAAAAGCACCCCTGTCCCCCCCTGCTCTCGCGCAAATGCGAACGCAAGCGTCGGCCTGGCGTCAAATGTAAACAGCAATTGCACCATGCATGTGAGGTATCACCGTGAAGGACAGAACGAGGGCAGTAATTTTAGCAGTAGACCTTCTCTGTAAATCTAAAGTGGTAACCTGTAAAGGCTTTTAAAGGCTTTTAAAAATGTATTTATTTTGTCGCCGCTGCGCGTTTGTGCGCAATTTTAAAGCATGTCATGTTTGGTATCCATGTACTCGGCCTAAGATCATCTTTTTTATTTCATCAAACATTTGGGCAATATAGTGTGTTTTAGTGCATTAAAATTGAAAAAAGTGTGTTTTTTTCCCAAAAAATTCCTTTGAAAAATCGCTGCGCAAATACTGTGTGAAAAAAAAATATGAAACACCCACCATTTCAATCTGTACGGCATTTGCTTTAAAAAAATATATAATGTTTGGGGGTTCAAAGTAATGTTCTTGCAAAAAAAAAATATTTTTTCATGTAATCAAAAAGTGTCAGAAAGGGCTTTGTCTTCAAGTGGTTAGAAGAGTGGGTGATGTGTGACATAAGCTTCTAAATGTTGTGCATAAAATGCCAGGACAGTTCAAACCCCCCTCCCCAAATGACCCCATTTTGGAAAGTAGACACCCCAAGCTATTTGCTGAGAGGCATGTCGAGTCCATGGAATATTTTATATTGTGACACAAGTTGCGGGAAAGAGACAAATCTTTTTTTTTTTTTTTTTTTTTGCACAAAGTTGTCACTAAATGATATATTGCTCAAACATGCGATGGGAATATGTGAAATTACACCCCAAAATACATTCTGTTGCTTCTCCTAAGTATGGGGATACCACATGTGTGGGACTTTTTGGGAGCCTAGCCGCGCACGGGACCCCGAAAACCAAGCACCGCCTTCAGGCTTTCTAAGGGCGTAAATTTTTGATTTCACTCTTCACTGCCTAGCACAGTTTCGGAGGCCATGGAATGCCCAGATGGCACAACCCCCCCAAATGACCCCATTCTGGAAAATAGACACCCCAAGCTATTTGCTGAGAGGTATAGTGAGTATTTTGCAGACCTCACTTTTTGTCACAAACTTTTGAAAAATGAAAAAAGAAAAAAAAAAAAAATGTTCTTGTCTTTCTTCATTTTCAAAAACAAATGAGAGCTGAAAAATACTCACCATTCCTCTCAGCAAATAGCTTGGGGTGTCTACTTTCCAAAATGGGGTCATTTGGGGGGGTTTTGTGCCATCTTGGCATTTTATGGCCTTCAAAACTGTGATAGGTAGTGAGGAGTGGAATCACAACTTAACGCCCTTAGAAATCCTGAAGCCGGTGCTTGGTTTTCGGGGCCCCGTATGCGGCTAGGCTCCCAAAAAGTCCCACACATGTGGTATCCCCATACTCAGGAGAAGCAGCAGAATATATTTTGGGGTGTAATTCCACATATGCCCATGGCATGTTTGAGCAATATATCATTTAGTGACAACTTTGTGCAAAAAAAAAAAAAAAATGTTACTTTCCCACAACTTGTGTCAAAATATAAAATATTCCATGGACTCAACATGCCTCTCAGCAAATAGCTTGGGGTGTCTACTTTCCAAAATGGGGTCATTTGGGGGGGTTTTGTGCCATCTTGGCATTTTATGGCCTTCAAAACTGTGATAGGTAGTGAGGAGTGAAATCACAACATTACGCCCTTAGAAATCCTGAAGGCGGTGCTTGGTTTTCGGGGCCCCGTATGCGGCTAGGCTCCCAAAAAGTCTCACACATGTGGTATCCCCATACTCAGGAGACGTAGCTAAATGTATTTTGGGGTGCAATTTCACATATGCCCATGGCCTGTGTGAGAAATATATCATTTAGTGACAACTTTGTGCAGAAAAAAAAAATTGTCACTTTCCCGCAACTTGTGTCAAAAAATAAAATATTCAATGGACTCAACATGCCTCTCAGCAAATAGCTTGGGGTGTCTACTTTCCAAAATGGGGTCATTTGGGGGGGTTTGTGCCATCTTGGCATTTTATGGCCTTCAAAACTGTGATAGGTAGTGAGGAGTGAAATCACAACATTACGCCCTTAGAAATCCTGAAGGTGGTGCTTGGTTTTCGGGGCCCCGTATGCGGATAGGCTCCCAAAAAATCTCACACATGTGGTATCCCCATACTCAGGAGAAGTAGCTAAATGTATTTTGGGGTGCAATTCCACATATGCCCATGGCCTGTGTGAGAAATATATCATTTAGTGACAACTTTGTGCAAAAAAAAAAATTGTCACATTCCCGCAACTTGTGTCAAAAAAGAAAGTATTCCATGGACTCAACATGCCTCTCAGCAAATAGCTTGGGGTGTCTACTTTCCAAAATGGGGTCATTTGGGGGGGTTTTGTGCCATCTGGGCATTTTATGGCCTTCAAAACTGTGATAGGTAGTGAGGAGTGAAATCAAAAATGTATGCCCTTAGAAATCCTGAAGGCGGTGATTGGTTTTCGGGGCCCCGTACGCGGCTAGGCTCCCAAAAAGTCCTAAACATGTGGTATCCCCGTACTCAGGAGAAGCAGCTGAATGTATTTTGGGGTGTAATTCCACATATGCCCATGGCATGTTTGAGCAATATATCATTTAGTGACAACTTTGTGCAAAAAAAAAAAGTGTTACTTTCCCGCAACTTGTGTGTCAGGAGACTAGTAGACCAGACTGTGTGGACTGCACAGAGGAGACCAGAAACACATGTAAGTGAAATGGTGTTTATTAACAAGTGATAAGTAAGAGGAACAAACAGTGCAAAAACCCACACAACAACCCACTACAAGCAACAATATATATATATATATAAGTAAAGGGAGATACCGTAATCGTAAACAAGCCAAGCCAAGGTCATACACAGGGAAGTCAGCAGAAGGGTAAGGACGGGAAACTGAACAGGACAAAGAGAGGATGGATGGATGGGGTTCAGGGCAGGGATCCAAGGTAGCCAGGAACAGAAGGGACAGGACTAGGAAGGCCTCAGGATAGGGATTGGATCAGATCAGGACAAGGCAGATTGCAGGCTCAAGGTCAAACGGGCAGCAAGGTCAGAACGCAGGGGGAGAGAGAGAGATACCAAGGCGAGCAAGTGAGGGCTCGCCGGGTATTTATAGGGCTGACTAATTGGCTTCACGTCACACCTGAGCGCAGGGAGTGTTGTCTGCTCCCTACTGCCAGGATCCATCCGCTGGTGGACATCAGTACTGCAGCCAAGAGATGACAAGACACCAGCAGGGAAATATTCTCCTGAAAGTTCAACACTGCCAGGAGACACCTGCTGGTGGACCCCAGTACTGCATGCCAAATATAATGGACCCTTTCCTGACAGTACCCCTCCCTAAAGGAGCGGCCTCCGGACGCTCCAACTGGTCTTAATTGTCCATGGTCTATGGCATCAGGCAGAATGGTGGAAGAAGGTATGTCAGGCTGGTCATCAGGCACATCCGGGCAGACGGCTGGCATGTCAGAGTCATTGAGCTGGGCAGTGGACAGGAACCACTTGAGCTGGGCAGCAGACGACAGGAACCACTTGAGCTGGGCAGCAGACGACAGGAACCACTTGAGCTGGGCAGCAGACGACAGGAACCACTTGAGCTGGGCAGCAGACGACAGGAACCACTTGAGCTGGGCAGCAGACGACAGGAACCACTTGAGCTGGGCAGCAGACGACAGGAAACACTTGAGCTGGGCAGCAGACGACAGGAAACACTTGAGCTGGGCAGCAGACGACAGGAAACACTTGAGCTGGGCAGCAGACGACAGGAACAACTTGAGCTGGGCAGCAGACGACAGGAACAACTTGAGCTGGGCAGCAGACGACAGGAACCACTTGAGCTGGGCAGCAGACGACAGGAACCACTTGAGCTGGGCAGCAGACGACAGGAAACACTTGAGCTGGGCAGCAGACGACAGGAAACACTTGAGCTGGGCAGCAGACGACAGGAACCACTTGAGCTGGGCAGCAGACGACAGGAACCACTTGAGCTGGGCAGCAGACGACAGGAACCACTTGAGCTGGGCAGCAGACGACAGGAACCACTTGAGCTGGGCAGCAGACGACAGGAACCACTTGAGCTGGGCAGCAGACGACAGGAACCACTTGAGCTGGGCAGCAGACGACAGGAACCACTTGAGCTGGGCAGCAGACGACAGGAACCACTTGAGCTGGGCAGCAGACGACAGGAACCACTTGAGCTGGGCAGCAGATGACAGGAACCACCTGAGCTGGGCAGCAGACGACAGGAACCACCTGAGCTGGGCAGCAGACGACAGGAACCACTTGAGCTGGGCAGCAGATGACAGGAACCACTTGAGCTGGGCAGCAGACGGCAGGAACCACTTGAGCTGGAGGGCAGACGACAGGAACCACTTGAGCTGGAGGGCAGACACCCGAACATCAGGCTGGAGGGCTGGAACATCAGACTGGAAAGCTGGAACATCCGACTTGGAAGCTGGCACATCAGACTGAGAAGCTGGCACATCAGACTGAGAAGCTGGCACATCAGACTGAGAAGCTGGCACATCAGACTGGGGAGCAATCATCGAGACATCAGGCTGGAAGGCAAGCTGCAAGACATCAGGCTGGGAAGCTGGTACAGCAAACTGGGAAGCTGGCACATCAATCTGGGAAGCTGGCACATCAATCTGGGAAGCTGGCACATCAATCTGGGAAGCTGGTACATCAATCTGGGAAGCTGGTACATCAATCTGGGAAGCTAGCACATCAGACTGGGAAGCTGGCACATCAGACTGGGAAGCTGGCACATCAGACTGGGAAGTTGGCACATCAGACTGGTAGGTAGGCATCAAGACATCAGGCTGGAAGACAAGCTGCAAGGCATCAGGCTGGGAAGCTGGTACATCAATCTGGGAAGCTGGCACATCAATCTGGGAAGCTGGCACATCAATCTGGGAAGCTGGCACATCAATCTGGGAAGCTGGCACATCAATCTGGGAAGCTGGCACATCAGACTGGTAGGTAGGCATCAAGACATCAGGCTGGAAGGCAAGCTGCTAAACATCCGGCTGGAAGGCAGGGACATCGAGCTGGAAGGCAGGCATCGGGACGACAGACTGGGAGGCAGGCACATCAGACTGTAAAGCGGGAACATCAGACTGGAAGGCTGGAACAGCAGACTGGAAGGCTGGAACAGCAGACTGGAAGGCTGGAACAGCAGACTGGAAGGCTGGAACAGCAGACTGCAAAGCTGGAACAGCAGACTGCAAAGCTGGAACTTCAGACTGCAAAGCTGGAACTTCAGACTGCAAAGCTGGAACTTCAGACTGGAAGGCTGGAACATCAGACTGGAAGGCTGGAACAGCAGACTGCAAAGCTGGAACAGCAGACTGCAAAGCTGGAACAGCAGACTGCAAAGCTGAAACAGCAGACTGCAAAGCTGAAACAGCAGACTGCAAAGCTGGAACTTCAGACTGCAAAGCTTGAACTTCAGACTGCAAAGCTTGAACTTCAGACTGCAAAGCTTGAACTTCAGACTGCAAAGCTGGAAAATCAGACTGCAAAGCTGGAAAATCAGACTGCAAAGCTGGAACATCAGACTGCAAGGCTGGAACATCAGACTGGAAGGCTGGAACATCAGACTGGAAGGCTGGAACATCGGACTGGAAGGCTGGAACATCGGACTGGAAGGCTGGAACATCAGACTGGAAGGCTGGAACATCAGACTGGCGAGCTGGAACGTCAGACTGCAAAGCTGGAACAGGTTGGGTTACTGGCAAGATGGTGTGGGTCGGGAAGAATTTTTGCTTCTTTTTTGGTTTAGCCCATGCAGTTTTGTATGTAGGTGCAGGGCTGTAAGAAAAGAAAGTAGCTGGGCAGAAGGAAGACCAAGGAACTGTAGCTAGAGAGGGATTTTGTGGGACTGTTACAGGTGGAGAAGAGACAGGTGAATTGAAGGCAGGATGGGTGCGACACTTGGAGACTGGGTGGTAGTATTTGGTAGGGAGCTGATTAAACTGGGTTGTAGCTGAGGTTGCCATAGGTGACGGGGAGATAGATCGTTTGGAAAGCAGATGATTAATGGCAGGGCTGGAATATTGTGGCTTAGCTAAAGACAGGAGATCTGACCATGCCTGCAGCAAAGGTTGAACAAACGCTGATTCACATACAGCCTGACTAACCAAAGATTGTACTGAATAAATGCAATCTGATAACACCTGCTGGGAACAAGCGGAATAATGTTCATCAAAGGAAGCCGGATCATCCTCTAACAACCATACCAGGGATTCAACCTGGTCACAACTGAAAGGAGGGGAGAAATCGTCACTTCCCTCGGGAATGCATGACAGGGCTGGTTTTGCACATAACTGGATCATGGGCTGAACATCTTCAAAAGACATATACCCCTGATCCACTAGGGAATGAGCTGATCGGATAGTTTCCATCAGCCTGTCACTAGTCCACCCTTTTAAAATCTGGCGACAATATTCACCATCCTCTTCTGCTAGCAGAGAATAATAAAGGATTTCATCGAAATCCATATTAGCAGACCCGATAAACCAGGATGGTTTCCTCAATGCAGCCACGTCTTGGTATACTGTCAGGAGACTAGTAGACCAGACTGTGTGGACTGCACAGAGGAGACCAGAAACTCATGTAAGTGAAATGGTGTTTATTAACAAGTGATAAGTAAGAGGAACAAACAGTGCAAAAACCCACACAACAACCCACTACAAACAACAATATATATATATATATAAGTAAAGGGAGATACCGTTATCGTAAACAAGCCAAGCCAAGGTCATACACAGGGAAGTCAGCAGAAGGGTAAGGACGGGAAACTGAACAGGACAAAGAGAGGATGGATGGATGGGGTTCAGGGCAGGGATCCAAGGTAGCCAGGAACAGAAGGGACAGGACTAGGAAGGCCTCAGGATAGGGATTGGATCAGATCAGGACAAGGCAGATTGCAGGCTCAAGGTCAAACGGGCAGCAAGGTCAGAACGCAGGGGGAGAGAGAGAGATACCAAGGCGAGTGAGGGCTCGCCGGGTATTTATAGGGCTGACTAATTGGCTTCACGTCACACCTGAGCGCAGGGAGTGTTGTCTGCTCCCTACTGCCAGGATCCATCCGCTGGTGGACATCAGTACTGCAGCCAAGAGATGACAAGACACCAGCAGGGAAATATTCTCCTGAAAGTTCAACACTGCCAGGAGACACCTGCTGGTGGACCCCAGTACTGCATGCCAAATAATATATCCTACCAGGGAATGGACCCTTTCCTGACATTGTGTCAAAATATAAAATATTCCATGGACTCAACATGCCTCTCAGCAAATAGTTTGGGGTGTCTACTTTCCAAAATGGGGTCATTTGGGGGGGTTTGTGCCATCTTGGCATTTTATAGCCTTCAAAACTGTGATAGGTAGTGAGGAGTGAAATCACAACATTACGCCCTTAGAAATCCCGAAGGCGGTGCTTGGTTTTCGGGGCCCCGTATGCGGCTAGGCTCCCAAAAAGTCCCACACATGTGGTATCCCCATACTCAGGAGAAGTAGCAAATGTATTTTGGGGTGCAATTCCACATATGCCCATGGCCTGTGTGAGAAATATATCATTTAGTGACAACTTTGTGAAAAAAAAAAAAAATTGTCACTTTCCCGCAACTTGTGTCAAAAAAGAAAGTATTCCATGGACTCAACATGCCTCTCAGCAAATAGCTTGGGGTGTCTACTTTCCAAAATGGGGTCATTTGGGGGGGGGTTGTGCCATCTGGGCATTTTATGGCCTTCAAAACTGTGATAGGTAGTGAGGAGTGAAATCAAAAATGTATGCCCTTAGAAATCCTGAAGGCGGTGATTGGTTTTCGGGGCCCCGTACGCGGCTAGGCTCCCAAAAAGTCCCACACATGTGGTATCCCCATACTCAGGAGAAGCAGCTGAATGTATTTTGGGGTGCAATTCCACATAGGCCCATGGCCTGTGTGAGCAATATATCATTTAGTGACAACTTTTTGTAAATATTTTTTTTTTGTCATTATTCAATCACTTGGGACAAAAAAAATAAATATTCAATGGGTTCAACATGCCTCTCAGCAATTTCCTTGGAGTGTCTACTTTCCAAAATGGGGTCATTTGGGGGAGGTTTGTACTGCCCTGCCATTTTAGCACCTCAAGAAATGACATAGGCAGTCATAAACTAAAAGCTGTGTAAATTCCAGAAAATGTACCCTAGTTTGTAGACGCTATAAGTTTTGCGCAAACCAATAAATATACGCTTATTGACATTTTTTTTACCAAAGACATGTGGCCGAATAAATTTTGGCCTAAATGTATGACTAAAATTGAGTTTATTGGATTTTTTTTATAACAAAAAGTAGAAAATATCATTTTTTTTCTAAATTTTCGGTCTTTTTCCGTTTATAGCGCAAAAAATAAAAACCGCAGAGGTGATCAAATGTCATCAAAAGAAAGCTCTATTTGTGGGAAGAAAAGGACGCAAATTTCGTTTGGGTACAGCATTGCATGACCGCGCAAATAAAAGTTAAAGCGACGCAGTGCCAAATTGGAAAAAGACCTCTGGTCCTTAGGCAGCATAGTGGTCCGGGGCTCAAGTGGTTAAAGTCAAACAATCAAAGTGTAATATCCCTTTAAATTTTATAACTGGGGGGTGTCTATAGTATGCCTGTAAAGGGGCGCATGTTTCCTGTGTTTAGAACAGTCTGACAGCAAAATGACATTTGGAAGGAAAAAAGCCATTTAAAACTACTTGCGGCTATTGCATTGCCGGTCCGACAATACACATAAAAGTTCATTGATAAAAACGGCATGGGAATTGAACCAAAAATTTAAAAAAAAATGACGTGGGGGTCCCTCTAAATTCCATACCAGGCCCTTCAGGTCTGGTATGGATATTAAAGGGAACCCCAGCCAAATTTTTTTTTAAAATGACGTGGGGGTCCCCCTAAATTTCATACCAGACCCTTCAGGTCTGGTATGGATTTTAAGGGGAACCCCGCGCCAAAAAAAAAAACGGCGTGGGGTCCCCCCACAAATCCATACCAGACCCTTATCCGAGCACGCAACCTGGCAGGGTGCAGGAAAAGAGGGGGGACGAGAGAGCGCCCCCCTCCTGAACCGTACCAGGCCACATGCCCTCAACATTGGGAGGGTGCTTTGGGGTAGCCCCCCGAAAACACCTTGTCCCCATGTTGATGAGGACAAGGGCCTCATGCCCACAACCCTGGCCGGTGGTTGTGGGGGTCTGCGGGCGGGGGGCTTATTGGAATCTGGAAGCCCCCTTTAACAAGGGGACCCCCAGATCCCGGCCCCCCCCTGTGTGAAATGGTAAGTGGGTATGTACCCCTACCATTTCACTAAAAAACTGTCAAAAATGTTAAAAATGACAAGAGACAAGAGACAGTTTTTGACAATTCCTTTATTTAAATGCTTCTTCTTTCTTCTATCTTCCTTCATCTTCTTCTTCTTCTTCTGGTTGTTCTGGCACTTCTGGTTCTTCCTCCGGCGTTCTCATCTAGCATCTCCTCCGCGGCGTCTTCTATCTTCTTCTCCTCGGGCCGCTCCGCACCCATGGCATGGGGGGAGGCTCCCGTTCTTCTCTTCATCTTCTTCTCTTCTTCATCTTTTCTTTTCTTCTCTTCTTCTCTTCTTCATTTTCTTCTTCTTCTTCTCATGTCACAGGGAAGTCCCGTCAAGTCACCGTGCATCAGAGGGTCACCGGGTGGCCCCACCCCCCGTTATTTAAGAACTGTCAGACAAGGAGACGCCGTCACACAGCGGGAGCCTCCCTCCATGCCAGCATGGATGTGGAGCGGCCCGGAGAAGAAGATGAAGATGAAGAAGAGAAGATGAAGAGAAGAGCGGGAGCCTCCCCCCATGCCATGGGTGCGGAGCAGCCCGAGGAGAAGAAGATAGAAGATGCCGCGGAGGAGATGCTGGACGAGAACACCGGAGGAAGAACCAGAAGAGCCAGAAGAACCAGAAGAAGATGAAGGAAGAAAGAAGAAGCATTTAAATAAAGGAATTGTCAAAAACTGTCTTTTGTCATTTTTAAAATTTTTGACAGTTTTTTAGTGAAATGGTAGGGGTACAAGTACCCCCTTACCATTTCACACAGGGGGGGCTGGGATCTGGGGGTCCCCTTGTTAACGGGGGCTTCCAGATTCCGATAACCCCCCTGCCCGCAGACCCCCACAACCACCGGCCAGGGTTGTGGGGATGAGGCCCTCTGTCCTCATCAACATGGGGACAAGGTGTTTTGGGGGGCTACCCCAAAGCACCCTCCCAATGTTGAGGGCATGTGGCCTGGTACGGTTCAGGAGGGGGGGCGCTCTCTCGTCCCCCCTCTTTTCCTGCGGCCTGCCAGGTTGCGTGCTCGGATAAGGGTCTGGTATGGATTTTTGGGGGGACCCCACGCCATTTTTTGTTTTTTTTGGCGCGGGGTTCCCCTTAAAATCCATACCAGACCTGAAGGGTCTGGTATGGAATTTAGGGGGAACCCCACGTCATTTTTTTTTTACATTTTGGCAGGGCTTCCCCTTAATATCAATACCAGACCTGAAGGGCCTGGTATGGAATTTAGGGGGACCCCCACATCATTTTTTTTTAAATTTTGGTTTGGGGTTCCCCTGTGGGGAATTCCCATGCCGTTTTTATCAATGAACTTCTATGTATATTGTCAGAATGGCAATGCAATAGCCACGCCCGCGAGTAGTTTTAAATGGCTTTTTTCCTTCCAAATGTCATTTTGCTGTCAGACTGTTCTAAACACGGGAAACATGCGCCCCTTTACAGGCATACTATAGACACCCCTCAGGTACGAAATTTAAAGGGATATTACACTTTTATTGTTTGACTTTAAGCATTATTAAAATCACTGCTCCTGAAAAAACGGCCATTTTTAAAACTTTTTTTGCACTGATCCATGTCCCCTGGGGCAGGACCCAGGTCCCCAAACACTTTTTATGACAATAACTTGCATATAAGCCTTTAAAATTAGCACTTTTGATTTCTCCCATAGACTTTTAAAGGGTGTTCCGCGGCATTCGAATTTGCCGCGAACACCCCAAATTGTTCGCTGTTCGGCGAACTTGTAAACAGCCAATGTTCGAGTCGAACATGAGTTCGACTCGAACTCAAAGCTCATCCCTATTCCTGGTATTCGGCCTGGTATTTGGGACTAAGGATGAGCTCCGGCGCGTTCGCACACTCCACATGCAGAGCCCATCAGGAAGTCGGCACAGCGCTGCTCTAATCACAGGCAGTTAGAAGAGATCTCTGCGGCCACACATCGGGAAAATGTCTCACTGCCTGTGATTAGCGCAGCGCCATTCCAACTTCCTGGCAGGCTCTGCACGTGGAGTGTGCGAACATGCCAGAGCTCATCCTTATTTGGGACTGGAAAACTGTTAGTGAACCAAGGAAGTAGTTAAACAGCTGACCTCATTAACACACACTGTGCACCTGTTACACTATTATATAGATTGCATAGTGTATGGCCACCTTAAGGCTGGGTTCACACTGCTGCGGTGCGGGAACGCAGCGAATTTACTGCGGGTTCCCGCACCGCACCAACTCGCACGGCAGTTCACACTGCCATATGCGAACTGCTGGGGAGTGTCATACAATGTTAATGACACCCCCAGTTCAGCCCGCATATCGCAATGCGAACTGACAATCCGGACACTTTCGGATCGCATAGGTGTGAACACCCATGCGATCCGATTTTGGTCCGAACAAAAAAAAGGGTCCTGTGCGAGTTTGGACCGAATGCGGTGCGATATCAGCCATACTATCTGTATGGCTGATATCGCACAGCACAGACATCGCATGTGATGTGAACAGCAGTGCGCTGCGAATCACATGCGATGTCTGCAACGGCCGCAGTGTGAACCCAGCCTCAAGGAAGAAGTAGGAAAGTGTGTGGAAATAAAAAAGAGATGGTATATTAATTAGGGAGGCGTGGTCCACAAAAGTAAAACACACCCCATTCTGTGATGCAGTTAGGCAATGCATTATGGAATATGACGTTTCCTGGAAGGCCACATGATGATACAAGAAGTCATTACTCACAAAGCATTTTTTTTAAATTTTGAACTGAGAGTTGAAGATTTAAAGCTGCCATGGACTAGGTAAGTTAGAGATAAGCACATTGGAATGGCTTGGGCAGAAAAGACATTAGAAAATGCTTCTATTGATTATAAAAAGTGAAATTCTGCCTGAAAAGGTGAATTTAGCTTTTAATGGAAAAAAGTAAAAGATGTTGGGAGATAAAATGGACTATGAAACTATAAGGAAAAGGTAAGAGGTTATACCGGAAGGGTTTTAGAGAATTTAAACGTAAAAAATGTGCCAATTTTTCAGATACAGATACAAATCATTCTAATGTGACATTTGCAGAGTCTGGTAGAGACTCTCAAATGGGTTGGTCCACAGTTCAATAACTGCTAAGGCAGGTTTGGAAATGTCTTTTGACGTGTTAAATCAGAGAGACCTATGCAAAAAGAAAACCTGTCTATTTTTAGGGCTAATAGATACGGAAGGCTGGACACTGCCACAGGGAACATGTACCATGCAGCTTTGGGAACAACATAAAAAATACACAAATGCTCTAAATAGCATGCTTGGGAGATGCCTTAAGAAGTAGTGGTTTTTGCATAGCATCTAAGCATCATCAGACATTGTCAGTTCATTTCGGCTGTGGAACATTTTTTCTTTCACAGTTAGCTTGGCTTGGCTTACGTATTGCCACATCACCTGAAGTGATTAACTGCAATTTAAAAAACTATTTTCAGGTAGTTTAATCAGCAACACATCAATCAAATAGTAATAGGCCCACTTTGCCAGCAGATAGAAATTAACCAAAAGTTTGCTAAGGCTGTCTATGTTTTTGCTGAAGCAAGACAGTTCTGCTTTCTATTAAACTCTTATTAACCCCTTCATGACAGATCCTAATGCAAGAACACAATTTTGCAACTTATATCTCCTGATTTTTTTTCTTTTAATTAAAAAGAGGCCCAAGATAGTAAAAAATATAATTTTTTCCTTAAATTTAGCTTGCTATTACCATAAGTTACTACCTAAGAACAACCCAAAATAAGTTCTCCTATTCCTGCTGATCGCAACAATATCACATATGTGTATGTTATTTGTTGTTTGTAATTGTAGTAGGGCCCAGAAACAATAATGTAAATTTTTCTTTTTTATCCTACCTAAAACACACTGTCACTAACTGACATTACTGACACCGATAATATTTTAAAAAAACAACACTTTTTTTTTTTAAATACTACCTAAAATATACTGACCCTGACCTTTGACCCTTATCTTGATACTAACACCAACCCTAAGGCTGGCCATACACTATTCAATTTTTCTGTTAAACTTTCCTTTAGATTTACCAAAACCATATAATAGGAGGTCAAACCTAAACACTTTCAATTTGGATGCAATCAGGCAGGCCCTTGTACTACATAGTTGAAGGTAAATCTAAAGAAAATTGAACAGGAAAATTGTATGGTGTATGGCCAGCTTAAGGCCCCTTTCACATATACGGACCGTTCAGGTCCACCTCTCAGTTTTTCAGGCTCCATGTACCTCTATGGAGCTACGGATGTCAACAGTGACATGTCTGCTGACATCCAATCTGCTCCAATACCCTAAATGCAGATAGATGGAAACCCTATTTTCCATCTGTGTGGAGGATCGGATCGAGTACAGCGGGGCTCTGACAGGTCCATCCCTGCACAGTGAGCAGAGACGGACCTGTCATCTGCCAGCTTAGTGGGGATCAATGGATCAATCCCTGCTGAGTAGGGATTAGCTCGATGGTCGGTTCGAACATAAGTTCAACTCAAACATCGGGTGTTCGCCCATTCGCCGAACAGTGAACATTATGGGGCATTCATGTGTATATGTATATATATATATATATATATATATATATATATATATATATATATATACAGTATCTCACAGAAGTGAGTACACCTCTCACATTTTTATAAATATTTTATTATATCATTTCATGTGACAACACTGAAGAAATGACACTTTTCTACAATGTAAAGTAGTGAGTGTACAGCTTTTATAACAGTGTGAATTTGCTGTCCCCTCAAAATAACTCAACACACAGCCCTTAATGTCTAAAACGCTGGCAAAAAAAGTGAGTACACCCCTAAGTGAAAATGTCCCAATTGGGCCCAATTAGCCATTTTCCCTCCCCGTTGTCATGTGACTTGTTAGTGTTACAAGGTCTCAGGTGTGAATGGGGAGCAGGTGTGTTAAATTTGGTGGTATCACTCTCACTCTCTCATACTGATCACTAGAAGTTTAACATGGCACCTCATGGCAAAGAACTCTCTGAGGATCTGAAAAAAAATAATTGTTGTTCTGCATAAAGATGGCCTAGGCTATAAGAAGATTGCCAAGACCCTGCAACTGAGCTGCAGCATGGTGGCCAAGACCATACAGCGGTTTAACAGGACAGGTTCCACTCAGAACAGGCCACGCCATGGTTGACCAAAGGGGTTGAGTGCATGTGCTCAGCATCATATCCAGAGGTTGTCTTTGGGAAATATACATGCTGCCAGCATTGCTGCAGAGGTTGAAGGAATGGAGGGTCAGCCTGTCAGTGCTCAGACCATTTGCCGCACACTGCATAAAATTGGTCTGCATGACTGTTGTACCAGAAGGAAGACTTTTCTAAAGATGATGCACAAGAAAGCCCACAAACAGTTTGCTGAAGACAAGCAGAATAAGGACATAGATTACTGGAACCATGTCCTGTGGTCTGATGAGACCAAGATAAACTTATTTGGTTCAGATGGTGTCAAGTGTGTTGCAGCAACCAGGTCAGAGTACAAAGACAAGTGTGTCTTGCCTACAGTCAAGCATGGTGGTGGGAGTGTCATGGTCTGGGGCTGCATGAGTGCTGCTGGCACTGGGGAGCTACAGTTCATTGAGGGAACCATGAATGCCAACATGTACTGTGACATATTGAAGCAGAGCATTATCCCCTCCTTTCGGAGACTGGGATGCAGAGCAGAATTCCAACATGATAACGACCTCAAACACACCTCCTAGATGACCACTGCCTTGCTAAGGAAGGGTAAAGGTAATGGACTGGCCAAGCATGTCTCCAGACCTAAACACTATTGAGCATCTTGTGAGGCATCTAGTGGGGCATCCTCAAATGGAAGGTGGAGGAGTGTAAGGTCTCTAACATCCACCAGCCCCGTGATGTCATCATTGTGGAGTGGAAGAGGACTCCAGTGGCAACCTGTGAAGCTCTGGTGAACTCCATGCCCAAGAGGGTTAAGGCAGTGCTAGAAAATAATGGCAGCAACACAAAATATTGAAACTTTGGGCCCAATTCAGACATTTTCACTTAGGGGTGTACTCACTTTTGTTGCCAGCAGTTTAGACATTAATGACTTAGTGTTGAGTTACTTTGAGGGGACAGCAAATGTACACTGTTATATAAGCGGCACACTCACTGCTTTATATTGTAGCAAAGTGTCATTTCTTCAGGGTTGTCACATGAAAAGATAGAACAAAATATTTACAAAAATGTTAGGGGTGCACTCACTTATGTGAGATATTGCGTGTATAAATATATATATATATATATATATATATATATATATATATATATATATATATATATATATATATATATATATATATATATATATATATATATATATATATATATATATATATATATCTCTGCATAAAGTGTAGCCTATATCTGCAGTGCATTCGGTGATGTACTGTTTCTAATACACTTCAGGCGGTGTACACAGTATTTAATACAGTGTGTACATTTTCTACTACACTTTTGGTGGTGTACACAGTACACAGTACAGTGCAGCCATAGTACAGTTTCTACTACTTTTCTGGTGGTGTACATAGTATCTAATACAGTGTGTACAGTTTCTACTACACTTATGGAAGTGTACACAGTACACAATACAGTGCAGCCATAGTACAGTTTCTAATACAGTGCAGGCAGTGTACACAGTATCTAATACAGTGTGCATAGTTTCTACTACACTTCTGGTGATGTAGACAGTATAAAAAACAGTGCAGCCCTTGTACAGTTTCTAATACAGTGCAGGTGGTGTACACAGTATCTAATACAGTATGTACAGTTTCTACTACACTTTTGGTGGTGTACACAGTACACAATACAGTGCAACCGTAGTACACTTTATACTACTTTTCTGGTGGTGCACACAGTATCTAATACAGTTTGTACAGTTTCTACTACACTTCTGGTGGTGTACACAGTACACAATACAGTGCAGCCATAGTACAGTTTCTACTACTTTTCTGGTGGTGTACACAGTATCTAATACAGTTTGTACAGTTTCTACTACACTTCTGGTGGTGTACACAGTACACAATACAGTGCAACCATAGTACAGTTTCTACTACTTTTCTGGTGGTGTACACAGTATCTAATACAGTGTATACAGTTTCTAATACAGTGTAGTGTAGCGTTGCAAAACAAAAAAATACATCATGTCCGGAAGCCCACCAAGGAGAGGCACACGTTTACAGGCCACTAAGAGAGGGCAAGCAGCCTCTGTGTCTATAGTCAATAGTGGTGGTCATGGACATGGTGCATCCTCTGCAGGTGGCTGTGGGGCACGCTTGTCCTTTTTTTCTGCTGCTGGCCGTGTTATTGAGCCACAACATGCAGAAGAGTTGGTCGAGTGGTTAAAAAAGCCGTCCTCATCCTCCTTATCCTCTGTTACCCAGGCTCAGAGTAGTTTGCCTTCCAATGCAGCTGCCAAAGTGGCCTATTCCACTGGCTCCTTGTCCACAGTCACTCCTTCGGTAGCCCCACCGTCATGCACAGAGGAGTCCCCAGAATTATTCTACCGCAGTGTCGGGTACATGCTGCTGGAGGATGCACAGAGATTTGAAGGCTCCAATGTTGGTTTCCAGGTTGAGGAAAGGAAGTAAAGTGAATCTAAAGAGAGCTTTGCAGGTGCAGGGTGCTGCTGACTCCCTGCTGACTTTTAAAAGTTCCTTGGTGTGGGCCTTTTTCAACAGGTTTGCAGCAGATCACACCGTAACCTATTTCTGAAGCCAATCAAGCCTGGCCAGAACAGCAGCCGCTTGGGCACCACATGCTTGACCAGATATACGACCACCTGCCATGCAGTCTGTTGGCAACAGCATTTGAAAGACCCACATCAAAGAAAAAGGCAAACTTCTCCTTGCTCCTAATCTGGGATCTCCAACCCTACTATACCTCCAGTCCTCTCAAAAACCTGCACTGAGAGGAATGAAGGTATAGCAATAGGTGTCCCAAGTACATGCAGCCAATCTGCTAGTAGTACACCACAATCCAATTTTATCAGGCAAATTCCCCTGCCCTAGTTGCTGAACCATAAAAAGAAATTTGGTCCCAGCCATCCACATGCTCAGCGTCTAAATGCTAGCTTGGCAAAATTGCTAGCACTGCAACTGCTGCCTTTTCAGCTGGTAGACTCTGCCCCCTTTTGTGAATTTGTGGAATGTGCTGTACCTCAGTGGCAGGTTCCAGAACACCATTTCTTTTCACGGAAGGCCATTCCAGCTCTCTACTGGCATGTGGAAGGCAATGTTTTGGCCTTGTTGGACAAGGCGGTCAGCAATAGGGTTCATATTAATGCTGACTCATGGTCCAGCAGGCATGGGCAGGGATGTTACCTTTCCTTCACGGCTCACTGGGTAACTCTGCTGGCAGCTGGGTAGGATGCAGGGCAGGGTTCAGTGTTGTTGAAGCTTGTTCCACCACCCTGCCTCCAAAATGCTAGTGGTGATTCTGGCACAGCTCTCTCCTCCACCCCCTCCTCTTCTTCTTCCTCTATGGCCTCTTCTGCAGATTTGTCCTCTGAACTAGCGGTGCTCTCTAAACATTCAAGGGGCTATGCAAACAGTCAGGCTAAAAGATGCCATGCGGTGCTTGAGTTGGTCTGCCTAGGGGAGAGGAGCCACACTGGGGCAGAGATTCTGTCAGCTCTGCAGGGGGAGGCTCAGAGGTGGTTGATGTCATGCCAGCTTCAGACAGGAATGGTTGTATGCGACAATGGCACCAACCTTCTCTCCACCCTCCGACAGAGACACTTGACCCAAGTTCCATGTTTGGCACACATCCTAAATTTGGTGGTGCAAGTACCCAGGCTTACAGGATCTCCTGAGGCAGGCCAGAAAAGTCTGTGGTCATTTCTGCCATCATAGAATGCCAGTGCTCGGCTGGCTGACATTTGAAGGGAATGCAACCTGCCCACCAACCGCCTCATTTGTGACATGCCCACCAGGTGGAACTCAACGTTGGCAATGCTGCAGCAGCTACAGCGGCTACACACACAGCAGAGGGCCATCAATGAGTACCTATGCCACCAGAACAGGGTCAATGGGGGTTGGCTTCTTTTCGCTATGCCAGTGGCTGCTGATCAAGGATGCATGCATTGTCCTGTCACCATTTAAGGAGGCCACAAGGATGGTGAGCAGTGACAATGCATGCATCAGTGACCCTGTCCCTCTAGTATTTCTGCTGGAATACACGCTTTGTGGAATCATGGACAGGGCACTTGAGGCAGAACAGCGGAAAGAAGAGGAGGGCTTCCTTTCCTCTCAAGGCCCCCTTTATCCAGATAGCATTCCTGCAGGCCCTCCAAACACATAGGAAGAAAAGGAGGAGGAGGATTGTGTCAGCAGGGACATAGAGGATAGCACTTAGCAGCAGTCTTTAAAGGAATGGTTTTCAGTCCCCAGAAACCCAAGGAGTTGTACGTGGCTGGGAGGAGGTATCATGTGATCCTTAGTGACCCAGAGGACTCAGAATTGAATGCCTCTACAAACTTACGCTGCTTGGCCTCTCTGATTCTGCAAAGCCTGCGAAAGGACCCTAGGATTTTTGGTATCAAGGAGAGGGATCATTACTGGCTGGCAACCCTTCTTGATCCATGTTACAAGGGTAAGGTTGCAGAACTCATCCTGCCTTCGCAGAGGGAGCAAAAGATGAAACATATTAAGGAGGCCTTGAAGAAAGATGTTGTGCAATGCATTTCCAGACCCTGGGAGGTTACAATTTCATGGTGCAGGACAACGTGTTGCTGAGACTTTGTTCAGTCAGAAGAAGAGCGGTGGAGAAGGTGGCCGGCTGACCGATGCCCATTTTTCAGTCCTCTATGCCAGTGTCTGATCAGTTAAAACAACCATCACTAGCGTCTGCATTACATGGTGCAGGAATATCTAGGGGCAAGAGCAGACTTGGAGACCTTTCCAACAGAGCATCCACTGGGTTACTGGGTCTTGAGGATGGACCACTGGCCAGAACTTGCTCAATTTGCAATTGAGCTACTGGCCTGTCCTGCATCCAACGTGCTTTCTGAACACACATTCAGTGCTACTGGAGGGTTTGTAACAGATCAAAGAGTGTGAATAAAGTAAGTGGTGATTGCGCTGTGATAAGAGGGGAAGGAAGGAGGAGGAAGGGGCTAGCTCAAATGTATAGAGAGGTGAATGAAAAATGAAAAAATTATACAAAATATAAAGGTATAATGAGCATGAGGGCTAGTATCATACTAGCACATAAAAAAATATCATGTAAATACTGAAACAGAAGAAAAGCACATATGTGGTAACTCAGAAAATACTTATCAAAAGAAAAATCTCAGTGCAAAAGGGCTAGTATCATACTAGCATATATGTAGTAACTCAGCAAATACTTAATTGTGACTCCAAGTAAATAACTAAATGGTGAACAGTCCCACCGCCTTGTAGTACAAAGTGCTCAAACAATGAGTCATCAGTTCCAAAAGGCAAAATGGAAAAATACAAAATATAAAAGTGTGATGAAATGTAATAAAGTGCAGTCTAATGAGCACTAAATTTGAATAAACTGAAGAAACAAAATAGTCTAAAGCGTATAAAAAGCTATGAAATGAGTGACAAATACAGTGTGGGTACAAAAAAATTGAACAAAATAAAATATATAAATCAAACAAAGTCCATGTGCATGAGGGCTAGTATCATACTACCACATAAAAAATATTGTAAATACTGACACAAAAGAAAAGAAAAAATCTCAGTGCAAAGGGGCTAGTTTCATACTAGCACATATGTGGTAACTCAGCAAATACTTATTAGTGACTCCAAGAAAAATAAATAAATGGTGAACAGTCCCACCACCTTGTAGTACAAAGTGCTCAAACAATGAGTCATCAGTTCCAAAAAGGCAAGTCCACAAGCCACAGGAAAGGGAAACAAAGTCTTCAGTGGGGACACCTCTGTGCTCGCAAGCAGCTCACCTTACTGCTGCAAGACAACAGCTTGTAATCCAATAACAAATCACCAGCAAGCAAGGGTCCCATCCAGTAGTTCAGGCGATTCGGGTGGTGGGTGTGCAGGATGGTATATAAAAAACATAAGCAGACAGTATATGGTATAACTCCGTGGCGGTCAAAGTGGAAAAAGGGACAGGACACAGAAGGGGGATGCACTCACTTTTGTAAAACGAGTGTGGGCGTCAATCCAACGAACGCCGAGTTCGTATACCTCAAAAAGGGTGTCTTCAAACCGTCCCCATTTCCTCAATGCTCGTCACAATGGGATGCATATATCTAGAGTATTGGAAGAGAGTGCACATAGCGTGATCCCGTATATAAATCAGTTTATTAGGTTAAAAACAACATGGTACACTTACATTTAGCAGAAGGCTATAGTAAAAAACATCCACAAGCGCCAAGCTCGTATCCTATCATCAGTCTGTGACAGTTCCCTTGCTCCAAACCTCACGCGTATCGTCACGTCACGTGACTTCATCAGAGGATAACACAGGATGAAGAGTCTATGCTTTTATATGGTCTCTATGTAATGGGCGTTTGGCGGCCATTTTCTTGAAGCCCGCCACTACAAAAATGGACGCCCGGCGGCCATTTTCCCAAAGCCCGCCACTGCACTGGGCGAACCCAGCACTAGACAAGTCCGTCGGCCATTTTGTTGAGGTCTCACTCATATACTCGAATAGCAAACTAAAATAGTGTATAAAAAGGGCAAATATACAGTAAAAACGAAAATGCAAACATCAGCAAAATTATTAAGAAAAAAATAAACTAGTGGTTAGTCCAGCGGGAGAGGGGGCATCCAATAAATGTCAAAAGTAATGGATAATATAAAAATTGTTTAAAAAATAAATGGAATAAACAGAGATATAAAAAAATAAATAAATAAAAATTATACTGGAGCACAGGGAATATCACAGGCTCACTGAAAGGGAATGCATAAGGTAAATACACTAAAATTAAAATATGTATATATGACAGTGAGAACAATATAGCAAAACCAAGAAGATAAAAAATTTAAAAATATATATAACTAAAACTAATCAGGAGAGTATATAAGAAAATCAGTAAAGGATTAAAAAAGGAGAGGATGTGGGACCCGGTGAACATAATCGCATGGGGTGCAGAAGATTAATAGTCGCTAAGAAAGCAATTCAGGTCAAACTCAATGTTAAGCCCTTTAGGTACAAGAGTGTCCATAGAAAAGATCCATTGGGACTCGAGTTGACTTAAAATCCTCACTTTGTGTCCCCCACGCCATGGTTTGGTATAGGGAATAATACCCCAAAATCTCAGATGGCTGGGGTCTCTATTGTGACATTTATCAAAATGCCTAGAGACATTGTGTTTGTCATACCCCTTTTGAATGTTTTGAACATGTTCCTTGATACAAATTCTCAATAGCCTTTTGGTATGGCCAATGTATTGGAGGCCACAGCTGCACTCCAACACATAGACCGCTCACTCAGAGTTACACTCAATAAACTCGTTGATCTCATATTTTGTGCCATTGCTGTTTGATTGAAAAGAAAACACTTTTTGGTTCGGACGTTTAGTGCGGGTACAGGCATAACATCGTTTACAAGGGTAAAAACCCTTGCCTGTGAAGAAAGAAAATTGTTTCTTTGGAGGATCAATCACACTTTTAACTAACCGATCTCTTAGTGTGGGTGCCCTTTTGTAGATACATTTAGGTTTATCTGGTAGCACCTCCCTGAGCCCTCTATCAGATTTCAAAATATGCCAGTGTCGTGATACGATGCTTTCGATCTTCTTATATTGGGAATTGTACGCAAAGACTAGGGGCACCTGGTCCTGTTGACATGTTGGTCTTTTGTCTTCGAGCAATACTCGTCTTTGCATTTGTCCTACTTCTTCGATTTTTTTCTCTTATAAACTCTTGACTGTAGCCTTTATTTATGAATCTTTTTCCAATCAGACTGGCCTGCATATAGAAGTCTTTTTCAAGAGTGCAATTACGTCTTAGTCGCATGATCTGGCCTTTAGGGATGTTAAATAGCCAGTTTCTGTGATGGAAACTTCGCAGAGGTAAGTAACTATTACGGTCAACGTTTTTAAAGAAGGTCTTAGTACTGAATTCATTGTTGATACGTGAAATTTCAAGATCGAGAAACGGAATAGAGTGTTCCTCTATTTGCCACGTTAATACAATATTTTTGGTATTGTTGTTTAATTTGGAAAAAAATGAGATTAAGAGGTCACGATCACCTTCCCAAATAATAAAGATATCGTCGATATACCTTTTGAATAGGCGTAATACCTTGGGTGGGTCCGTAAAAGAGGAAGTTGTTTTTACGGACCCACCCAAGGAATTACGCCTATTCAAAAGGTACATCGACGATATCTTTATTATTTGGGAAGGTGATCGTGACCTCTTAATTTCATTTTTTTTTCCAAATTAAACAACAATACCAAAAATATTGTATTAACGTGGCAAATAGAGGAACACTCTATTCCGTTTCTCGATCTTGAAATTTCATGTATCAACAATCAAACTATCAACAAAGTTGCCATCACAGAAACTGGCTATTTAACATCCCTAAAGGCCAGATCATGCGGCTAAGATGTAATTGCACTCTTGAAAAAGACTTCTATATGCAGGCCAGTCTGATTGAAAAAAGATTCATAAATAAAGGCTACAGTCAAGAGTTTATAAGAGAAAAAAATCGAAGAAGTAGGACAAATGCAAAGACGAGTATTGCTCGAAGACAAAAGACCAACATGTCAACAGGACCAGGTGCCCCTAGTCTTTGAGTACAATTCCCAATATAAGAAGATCGAAAGCATCGTATCACGACACTGGCATGTTTTGAAGTCTGATAGAGGGCTCAGGGAGGTGCTACCAGATAAACCTAAATGTATCTACAAAAGGGCACCCACACTAAGAGATCGGTTAGTTAAAAGTGTGATTGATCCTCCAAAGAAACAATTTTCTTTCTTCACAGGCAAGGGCTTTTACCCTTGTAAACGATCTTATGCCTGTACCCAAACTAAACGTCCAAACCAAAAAGTGTTTTCTTTTCAATCAAACAGCAATGGCACAAAATATGAGATCAACGAGTTTATTGGGTGTAACTCTAAGGGAGCGGTCTACTTGTTGGAGTGCAGCTGTGGCCTCCAATACATTGGCCGTACCAAAAGGCTATTGAGAATTCGTATCAAGGAACATGTTCAAAACATTCAAAAGGGGTATGACAAGCTCAATGTCTCTAGGCATTTTGATAAATGTCACAATAGAGACCCTAGCCATCTGAGATTTTGGGGTATTGTGCCCTATACCAAAACATTGCGTGGGGGACACAAAGTGTGGATTTTAAGTCAACTCGAGTCCCAATGGATCTTTTCTATGGACACTCTTGTACCTAAAGGGCTTAACATCGAGTTTGACCTGAATTGCTTTCTTAGCGACTAATCTTCTGCACCTCATGCGATTATGTTCACTGGGTCCCACATCCTCTCCTTTTTTAATCATTTGCTGATTTTCTTATATACTCTCCTGATTAGTTTTACTTATATATATTTTTAAATTTTTTATCTTCTTGGTTTTGCTATATTGTTCTCACTGTCATATATACATATTTTAATTTTAGTGTATTTACCTTATGCATTCCCTTTCAGTGAGCCTGTGATATTCCCCGAGCTCCAGTATAATTTTTATTTATTTATTTTTTTATATCTCTGTTTATTCCATTTATTTTTTAAACAATTTTTATATTATCCATTACTTTTGACATTTATTGGATGCCTCCTCTCCCGCTGGACTAACCACTAGTCTATTTTTTTCTTAATAATTTTGCTGATGTTTGCATTTTCGTTTTTACTGTATATTTGCCATTTTTATACACTATTTTAGTTTGCTATACATTTCCCAGTTTATTAAATTTTTTCTCCCAGAACTACATATATTAATTGGCTGCTATGCACCTTGTAGTGTGTGCGGCTTGCTGCGCCTCTTGGCTGCTTTTTATTAAGCATGACTATGACTACTAGTACCTCTTTTAATATAAGAGTGAGACCTCAACAAAATGGCCGACGGACTTGTCCAGTGCTGGGTTCGCCCAGTGCAGTGGCGGGCTTCGGGAAAATGGCCGCCGGGCATCCATTTTTGTAGTGGCGGGCTTCAAGAAAATGGCCGCCAAACGCCCATTACATAGAGACCATATAAAAGCATAGACTCTTCATCCTGTGTTATCCTCTGATGAAGTCACGTGACGTGACGATACGCGTGAGGTTTGGAGCAAGAGGTTTGGATAGCAAACTGTCACAGACTGATGATAGGATACGAGCTTGGCGCTTGTGGATGTTTTTTACTATAGCCTTCTGCTAAATGTAAGTGTACCATGTTGTTTTTAACCTAATAAACTGATTTATATACGGGATCACGCTATGTGCACTCTCTTCCAATACTCTAGATATATGCATCCCATTGTGACGAGCATTGAGGAAATAGGGACGGTTTGAAGACACCCTTTTTGAGGTATATGAACTCGGCGTTCGTTGGATTGACGCCCACACTCATTTTACAAAAGTGAGTGCATCCCCCTTCTGTGTCCTGTCCCTTTTTCCACTTTGGCCGCCACGGAGTTATACTATATACTGTCTGCATATGTTTTTTATATACCATCCTGCACACCTACCACCCGAATCGCCTGAACTACTGGATGGGACCCTTGCTTGCTGGTGATTTGTTATTGGATTACAAGCTGTTGTCTTGCAGCAGTAAGGTGAGCTGCTTGCGAGCACAGAGGTGTCCCCACTGAAGACTTTGTTTCCCTTTCCTGTGGCTTGTGGACTTGCCTTTTTGGAACTGATGACTCATTGTTTGAGCACTTTGTACTGCAAGGTGGTGGGACTGTTCACCATTTATTTATTTTTCTTGGAGTCACCAATAAGTATTTGCTGAGTTACCACATATGTGCTAGTATGATACTAGCCCCTTTGCACTGAGATTTTTTTCTTTTCTTTTGTGTCAGTATTTACAATATTTTTTATGTGGTAGTATGATACTAGCCCTCATGCACCTGGACTTTGTTTGATTTATATATTTTATTATGTTCAATTTTTTTGTACCCACACTGTATTTGTCACTCATTTCATAGCTTTTTATATGCTTTAGACAATTTTGTTTCTTCAGTTTATTCGGATTTAGTGCTCATTAGACTGCACTTTATTACATTTCATCACACTTTTATATTTTGTATTTTTCCATTTTGCCTTTTGGAACTGATGACTCATTGTTTGAGCACTTTGTACTACAAGGCGGTGCGACTGTTCACCATTTAGTTATTTACTTGGAGTCACAATTAAGTATTTGCTGAGTTACTACATATGTGCTAGTATGATACTAGCCCTTTTGCACTGAGATTTTTCTTTTGATAAGTATTTTCTGAGTTACCACATATGTGCTAGTATGGTACTAGCCCTTTTGCACTGAGATTTTTCTTTTCTTCTGTTTCAGTATTTACATGATATTTTTTTATGTGCTAGTATGATACTAGCCCTCATGCTCATTATAACTTTTATATTTTGTATAATTTTTTCATTTTTCATTCACCCCTCTATACATTTGAGCTAGCCCCTTCCCCTTCCTCCTCCTTCCTTCCCCTCTTATCACAGCGCAATCACCACTTACTTTATTCACACCACTTTTGTCTGTTTGGATCAGCCATTTAGGTGTTGCAGCAGTGCCCCTTAGCATAGGTATTTCTGACAGCGCAGGAGTTTCTTCATTATAAATCAAAGAGTGCGCCTGTCCACCAACTCCGTTAATAGGCTCACATTCATTAAAAAGAATCAGTCTTGGATCAGCAGCTATCAAGCACCTGATGCTGATGTAACTGATTAAATTTGCTATGGATGTGGGATCCCTTGAAGACTGCCTATGCTGACTATCCTATTTCTCCTCAATCTTGATGATGCTAGCTTCCAAAAAATATTTTTGGTTTAGGCCACCACCACCCAAGGTCCAATTTTTCTGCCCCTGTTTAACAGGGGCATGTAATTACATTTTTTGATATAATATTTCACAGCAGCGCCCGTTCCTGCTCCCAACAAGATTATCTGTGAGGGCTTACAGTGTTGTGGCACCACCACCCAATGCCCAATTTTTCTGCCCCTGTTCAACAGGGGCATTTAATTATAATTTTTGATATAATATTTTACAGCAGGGCCTGTTCCTGCTCCCAACAAGAGTATCTATGAGGGCTTACAGTTTTGGGGAACAACCACCACCACCCAAGGCCCAATTTGTCTGCCCCTGTTTAACAGGGGTATGTATTTACAATTTCTGATCTAATATTTCACAGCAGGGCCTTCTCCTGCACCCGACAAGAGTATCAGTGAGGGCTTACAGTGTTCTGGTGCCACCAGAACCAAAGGCCCAATTTTTCTGCCCCTGTTTAACAGGGCATGTAAATACAATACTTGATATAATATTTCACAGCAGGGCCTGTTCCTGCGCCCAACAAGAGTAACTGTGAGGGCTTACAGTGTTCTGGTACCACCAACACCTAAGGCCCAATTTTCTGCAGAGTATATAGGGCAGGCCATATAGTATATATACTGCTGTTCAGAGTATATTGTGCCTGGGGGCCTGGGGGACCCCCACGCCATTTAAAAAAAAAATGGTGCTGGGTTCCTCTTAATATCCATACCAGACCTGAAGGGCCTGGTGTAGATTTTGGGGGTGACATCCATGCCATTTTTTTGGTATTTTGATCTATATTGCCGGGATCCGGCAATACATTACAGCCGCGAGTAGTTTTAAATTACATTTTTTCCTTTAGTAATGTCATTTTTGCTGTGGCACTGATATAAACATGGGAAAGATGCACTACTTTACAGGCATACTAAGGACACCCCCAGGCACAATATTTAAAGAAATATTTAATTTTTATTGTTTCACTTTAAGCATTATTAAAAATCACTGCTCCCAACAAAAGTCAGTTTTTAAAACTTTTTTTGCATTTATACATGTCCCCTGGGGCAGAAACCGGGTCCCCGAACACTTTTTATGGCAATAACTTGCATATAAGCCTTTTTAAATGATTTTTCAAGTTCGTTTCCCATAGACTTTAATGGTGTTCGCAAAAATGTTTTGCCTGTTCGCATGTTCTGCTGCGAACCAAACTGGGGGGTGTTTGTCTCATCCCTACTGCTGAGCAAACAGAATCCGTGAAAGTGGACATGAAATGCATGGAAATTCCAAAATTCAGAAATTCGAAATGCCAAAATACGGTAATTCAGAAATTCACCTGAGAGAAGAGAGAGCTTGCTCCGCCGCCTCATAGAAAAAGCCGAGGGCTCAGGAGGTGAGGAGTGGCTTATGCAGTGCCTGGAGGATGGAGGTGCTGAGTCTCCGCCCGGCCCGTCGAATGTCACAGCCCAAGTAAAGATGGAGGAGCCAGAAGAGGTCATGCGCAGTCCGCGCCAGCAGCCAGGGAGGAAAAAGAAGAGACAGAGAATGGAGGCTTCTTCTCAGCCTAAAGGAAAGGAGAGAGCTGGCAGCGTTCCTCACAGGAATGCACCTCCAAAGAGAGAAAGTACTGCTACTCAGTCTGCAGCTGCTGCGGCCAGAAGTGAGCAAAATAGGAGTCTGCCTGCTGGTGAGACATTCTCAGATGTTAATGTCACTGAATTTAATGCTCTTGTTAAATCGTTATCTGGTATGTTGCAAAAGCTTAAAGGGGCACACACAGTTGGTGCTTTTGCTGAGGAGGCTGAAGGTGCACAGTTTTCTGAGGCTTTGTATGAGGCTGATACTATTAATGATTTAAAAGGGGCACATTTACATGGTGCTTTTTCACAGCAAGCTAAGAATTTTTTACAACAGTATGAAAGTGATGACATAAGTACAATTTGGCATAATGTGATAGAGAACCCCCTGGGTGAGAATTTTAAACATAATACAGGTGGTACGGCCCGCAAGCCGGTTCAGGTTCGTAAAGCTGTTATGCCTTCTGCACGCTCTGTGCATTCCTTGGTTGCAGAGTCCTCCTTTAAGGCTCCTATGCCATGTGAAATATCACCGCTGGGCTTCCACTTATCCACTTCTGTCAAAGAAAAAATTTGGGGAGGTGAATTTGTTGATCTGTTGTCTTTATTGCCAGCTTCCAAGGAATTTCTAGTTAAATCTGACAAGAAATCAGATGAGCGCACAGAAGAGGATAGGCGCAGGGCTGTACCTAAAACCTTTCAGAACTGGCTGCAGGCCTTTTGCATTTTTGCTTCCGTGTTGGGAGAGCAATTTCCTGAGAAATGCTCAGGCCTTTTTCAACACGTGGATATAGTTTCTAAAGCATTTCGTAATTTTGGCGGTTCAGCCTGGTTAACCTATGATGAGAATTTCAGACAAAAATTAGCAGTTCACCCTTCCTTGCAATGGGGATGTAAGGATGTGGGTTTATGGTTGAATCTCATGCTTCCACAAAAACCGCAGTTCACACCTAGAACTGGGCCTAGCCCACAGACTGCCTTTCGCAAAGGTTTCTATTTTGCCTTTAATGAAGGACAGTGCAGATTTTTATCTAACTGCAGATATAGGCATGAGTGCTCCTTCTGCAATGGGAACCATTCGGCGAATAGATGTTTCAAAAAAATCATCAGTTGCTTCCCTCCCATCCTTTCCACGCGATGCTGGGGGAAAAGGCTAGATCTCTACCCAGACCGCACGATGGCGCGGCTGCTATCTGATGGTTTTAAGGACGGTTTTTTGGTTCCCTCCTTTTCAGGGTCTGGATGCACTTTAGTTAAAAATTTGCGCTCTGCTAGGTGTCATCCTGAAATTGTACAAGAGAAAATCTTTAAAGAGGTGTCAGAAGGAAGAGTAGCTGGCCCCTTTTCCTGCCCACCTTTTAAAAATTTTCGCATATCCCCATTGGGCATTGTTCCTAAAAGAGAGCGGGGTAGTTTCAGGCTTATTCACCATTTATCATATCCTGTGGATGCTTCACTCAATGATGAGGTTGCAGAGGTTATAGCCCCAGTGTCATACTCCTCCTTTGATGAAGCACTAGAACTTTTACGTCACTTTGGGCACGGTGCGCTGTTGGTTAAGGCAGACATCAAATCTGCCATTCGCCTGCTACCGGTGCATCCACAGGGATTCAATTCCCTGGGTTTTCATTTTCAGGACCAATTTTATTTTGATAAATGTATGCCCATGGGTTTCTCGTTATCATGCTTTTATTTTGAGTCCTTTTCGAAATTTTTGCATTGGGTTCTGTCTGAATGTTCCCCTGTTGGGGGTATTCTGCATTATTTGGACGATTTTTTATTTTTAGGTCCAGCAGACTCCCCAGTATGTTCAGTATTGCTGGAAACATTTTTTCATATTTGTGACTCCTTCGGTATTCCCATTGCCCATGAGAAGACGGTACTCCCGGTATCCTCTTTAGAATTTCTGGGCATCACTATTGACTCATCGTCAATGGAGTTCAGATTGCCCGAGGATAAATTACACCGTATAAGAATAATGATCTCCTTATTTTTGTCAAAACGCAAAGTTTTATTAAAAGAGGCCCAATCCCTTTTGGGTCTGTTTGCCTTTGCGGCTAGGGTTATTCCCATAGCTAGATTTTTTTCCAGACGTTTTGCTCTAGCTATTAGAGGTTTTAAGAACCCTGATTCTCATATCCGCATCTCTAAGAGTGTTAAAGAGGATCTTAAAATTTGGGATTCTTTTCTCTGCAATTTCAATGGGTCCACAGTATGGCAGCAATCTTTTACTAATGATTTTCACTTAAACTTTTTTACAGACGCCGCCGGTTCATCTGGTTTTGGTGCTTTTCTTGATGGCCACTGGTGTGCCTCTAGATGGCACTCCAGTTGGTTGCAGCAAGACATTTTGCGCAATATAGTCCTCCTCGAGTTATTCCCAGTTATAGTTTCTATTGTGATTTGGAATGAACACTTTGTTAATCGTAGGATTATTGTTAATACGGATAATAAAGGTGTTCTATTTGCTATCAATATGCTTTCTTCCAAATCAGAGCTAGTTATCAAACTTTTACGTTTTTTGGTGTTGCACTGCATGAGATTTAATATCTGGTTAAAAGCCAAGCATATTCCTGGGATTGATAATAACATAGCTGACGCCTTATCTCGTTTACAGTTGCGGAGATTCTGGGAGTTGGCCCCATCGGCGGATCAGTGTGGAACCCCGTGCCCGAATTTCCTCTGGGGCTTGATCTGGGACTGATCTCTGCGCATCTTAGGAACTCTGTAGCACAAAAGACATGGCTGGAATATAGTCTGGCCTGGTCCAAATGGTGTTCTTTTTGCTCTAGCAGGAGTATAGATGAATTGGAAGTGAACGCGTATGTTTCTTTAGCTTTTGTGTCCTTTATGATTCAGTCTGGTCTTAGGCCTGCCTCTATTAGCAAGGTGTTGGCTGGTGTTTCCTTTTTTCTAAAATTTGCAGGTTTACCAGCCCTATCTTCCTTTTTTCAGGTCAGCCAGGTCCTCAAAGGTTTCAAGAATTCACACCCTACCCAGGATTCCAGACGTCCCATTTCAGTTAATTTACTAATCCAATTACTATCTATATTGGAAGAGATCTGTTTTACCGAATTTGAACTTCTGCTTTTCAGGGCAGCCTTTTCGGTTACCTTTTTTGTTGCCCTCAGAGTTGGAGAACTTACTGCCCAAAACAGGTCATCTTCATCTTTTCTACTATTTTCTCATGTGTTGTTGGAATCCGATTGCTTAAGTTTGTTTATCTGCCGGTCCAAAACTTTTGGTTTGGGCAATGGTCAGTGGATATATCTAGGAAAATCCCCCAATAACTTGATTTGCCCGGTGTCACATACGGCTAGTTATATGTCAGTGAGGCCTTTCTCTAACAGTTCATTTTTTATCCATCAGGATTTGTCCCCTTTGACTCGTTACCAATTCTCAGCAGTTCTATCCGCATGTCTCAAGCGTCTCAACCTCGGGGGTCTCGGATTCTCTTCACATTCGTTTAGAATAGGGGCCGCCACCACAGCCAATTTGTTGGGTTTCTCTCCTGAAGGTCAAAAACGGGTTGGTAGGTGGGTTAGTAGTAGATATAAAATTTATGTTCGCCCTGAATTATTAATTGTGTGATTTTCTATTTTCAGATTCTTCTATATGCACAATCTGGATAGTAGGCCACTCCTACATTTTCTGGGCTGAAAATCAGGCTGCATCCAGGATCTATACGAACAATTTAGGTTTGCATAGCAATGTCTTTAAGGTGTTATGGTCTGGAGTTAGGGGCCTCAGATGGCATAATCTTAAAGACCACTTAATTCAATTATCCGCAATTTGGCCTTCTCCCCAAGTGCTAGTGCTTCATGTTGGAGCAAACGATGTTGGTAAAGTTAGAACATGGGAACTCCTTTGTGAAATGAAGAAGGATATTTATTCCATTAAAATTTGTTTCCAAATACCAATTTAGCCTTCTCTGAAATGGTTCCTAGACTCCTTTGGTCCCCTTCTGGGAATCTATTTTATTTGGATAAGATTCGGAGACGGTTAAATAGGACAATACATAATTTCTTAGTGTCCTCGGGAGGTGTGTCCTTCCGCCACTTGGAGCTGGAAGGTTTCATTCCGGGGTTATTTAGGAAGGATTTAGTCCACTTGTCAGACATAGGTCTGGACATTTTCAACATGGGACTGCAAACTTTAATTGAAAGGGCCACGTTGTTGGGGGGACCTCAGCCAAAGGTTTCTCTATTGGCTTCGGTCAGTGGGGAATAGTCGTCCAGCATTGTCTGGATGGACACAGTGTAAATTTGAGTGATGTATTATAGCCAAGATGGCTTTATAATTATTTGAAGTTCATTGCATTATAAGGTTACCCCTTGAACAACATCGTGGCCAAAATTTAATTTCCAAAATAAATGAGTTGTTATAAAGAATTTACGGTGTGTTGGTTTTTTATTGTAGCATTGTCTCCTTTGTGCTAGCCCATGACAGGTCCATGCAATATGCAGGACCAACATGGGAGAGCTCAAAGGGGATGCAGGTTTCCTTATGTTTCTTACAGGTTTGCTATTGGTTACAGCAGCAGCATCTGCTGCACAGCAACAAGCAGCTGATTGGAGGAAATTGGCGGTTTGCATAGCCTGCTTCCTGAAGGAGATAAAAGGGGCAGTCCGGCCGTTAACAAGCAGACCCTGTGGAACCGGACCGGGACTCCCACCCGCCCTCCCCAATTTTCTTATCAGTCATGGTGTTGTTTAGTGGGGGAATAGTCATCCAGCATTGTCTGGATGGACACAGTGTAAATTTGAGTGATGTATTATAGCCAAGATGGCTTTATAATTATTTGAAGTTCATTGCATTATAAGGTTACCCCTTGAACAACATCGTGGCCAAAATTTAATTTCCAAAATAAATGAGTTGTTATAAAGAATTTACGGTGTGTTGGTTTTTTATTGTAGCATTGTCTCCTTTGTGCTAGCCCATGAGGCACAATGGGGTTTAGTTACTAAAGTTGGAGGTTGAATGAGCGGGAGTGACATCATGCCGCTCCGCCCACTCACAGAGCCGGAGTCCGCGGCCCCTGGAAGGAAGAGGGGTGAAGATGGACGCAGCCTGCACAGGGGACAGCGATGGATTTGTTTGCAGGTAAGTGTCACATAATGGGCAAGTATGCGATGAATACTTGCCCATTATGCTTTTAATTTGCAGGCTTTGCAGGGAACAAAATAGGAAGTAAAACCCATCAGGGTTTACTTCCTCTTTAATTGAACAAGCTGAAGATAGAAGCTAATTGGCTACCATGCACAGCTGCACCAGATTCTGAGTGCTCCAGCCTTAGTAAATCTACCCCAATATGTATTTTCCTTTTAGGATGCCTACAAGCAATACTTGTGGCTTATCATAATTTTTCACTTGAGTAGTTTGTGGCTTTCATAAGCAATGTGGGTTACAAATGAAATGTTTCCGTTTTATTCAGTCAATGCAAAGTATAGAGCAGCAATACAGTTAAAACACACATATTTTTGCTTTTAGTATGAGTAGTATGCAATGAAAAGTAAATAGCTGTGTTCTTTTTTATCATTTGTAAACTATAAAGTAATATGTTGTTGTTTTTTTTTTTGTGTTAGTTTTTTTTGCTATTGGGAAGAATGTGAAAGAAAGGGGATTTAAGTAACTTTGAACGTGGCTTGATTGTTGGTGCCAAACGGGCTTGTCTGAGTGTTCCAAAAACTGATGATTACGGATGAGCCGAACATCCCCCGGTTCGGTTCGCACCGGAACCTGCGAACGGACCGAAAATTTGCACGAACTTTAGAACCCCATTGACGTCTATGGGACTCGATAGTTCAAAATCAAAAGTGCTCATGTTAAAGGCTAATTTTCATGGTATTGTCCTAAAAAGGGTTTGGGGACCTGGATCCAGCCCCAGGGGACTTTTAAAAACTGATGTTTTTTCGGGAGCAGTGAAAAAAAAAGTGAAATATTCCTTTAACCACTTGCTTACAGGGCACTTAAACCCTCCTCCTATCCAGGCCAATTTTCAGCTTTCAGCGCTGACGCACTTTGAATGACAATTGCGCGGTCATACAACACTGTACCCAAATGAAATTTTTATAATTTTTTCACCACAAATAGAGCTTACTTTTGGTGGTATTTGATCACCTCTGCAGTTTTTACTTTTTGTTAAAAAAATGTAAAAAACTGAATTTTTTATAAATTTTATGAATTTATAAATAAAATGTATAAATTTATAAAAAATTTAAAACGGGTCATTTTTTTCCTTCATTGATGTACGCTGATGAGGCGGCAGTGATGGGCACTGATAGGCGGCAATGACGGGCACTGATGGGTGGCAGTGATGGGCACTGATGGGTGGCAGTGATGGGCAGCACTGCCAGGTGGCACTGATTGGCACTACAGGTGGGCATTGATAGGTGGCACTTGTGGGCATTGATAGGTGGCACTTGTTGGCACTGTTAGGTGGCACTGTGGGCACTGTTAGATGGCACTGTGGACACTGTTAGGTAGCACTGTGGGCACTGTTAGGTAGCACTATTATGATGGCACTGATGAGGCAGATGTGCCTCTTCCACTTGGGGACCGATGTCCCTGACATCCGAGCCGGTGATCGGCTTTTTTTTCTACTCGCGCTGTCAGCGTGAGTAAAAACAAAACGATTACCGATCTTTTGTTTACATCATGTGATCAGCTGTCATTGGCTGACAGCTGATCACATGGTAAGGGGCCGGGAGTGGCGCATGTTTCCTTTGCTTAGAACAGTCCCTGCACAAAATGTCATTTTTAAAGGAAAAAAGTCATTTAAAACTGCTTGCAGCTTTAATGTAATGTCGTGTCCTGGCAATATGGATGAAAATCAGTGAGACAAATGGCATGGGTACCCCCAAGTCCATTACCAGGCCCTTTGGGTCTTGTATGGATATTAAGGGGAACCCCGCACCCAAATTAAAAAAGGAAAGGTCTGGGGCCCCCAGGCCCCATATACTCTGAACAGCAGTATACGGGCAGTGCAAACAAGACAGGGACTGTTAAGTAGAATCTGTTTGTAATTTTGAACTTTTACATTTTTAAACTGTAGCTCCATCTAAAAAATCTGTTTTTAAGCTTTTTGGAAAACCTAGGGAAGGGTTATCACCCCTGTGACATTTGTTTTGCTGTCTGTGCTCCTCTTCAGAAGATTTCATCTCACTTTTTGTCCCAATGACAAATGTTTTTTGAAAATTTGGGTTTTTTAGTGAAACAAGGATTAGTGATAAAGCATCAGTGGAAAGGAGAAAAGTTTTTTCCCATATTAACTCTTACAGGAGAGAATTTCCCTTCCTATGGGGTATATTTCATCTCACTTCCTGTTGTCTCCTTCCGTTTGCAAGTAGGAGTCGTTTGTAAGTTGGATGTTTGAAAGTAGGGGCCTGCCCTATATACTCAGCAGAAATTTGGGCCTTAGGTGTTGTTGTGGCCATAACACTGTAAGCCCTCACAGGGCCCTGCTGTGAAATATTTAGAAGAATTGTAATTACATGCCCTTGTTAAACAGGGGCAGAAAAATTGGGCCTTTGGTGGTGGTGGTGCTGGTGGCACAACACTGTAAGTCTTCACAGTTACTCTTGGGCGCAGAAACTGGCCCTGCTGTGAAATATTAGATCAATAATTCTAATTACATGTCCCTGTTGAACAGGGCCTGAAAAATTGGGCCGTAGGCACTGGTGCTGTTGCCACAACACTGGAACCCCTCACAGATACTCTAGTTGGAATGCAGGAATGAGCCCTACTGCAAAGTATTGCATAAAAAATTGTAATTACATGCCCCTGTTAAACAGGGGCTGAAAAATTGGGCCTTAGGCACTGGTGCTGGTGCCACAACACTGCAACCCCTCACAGATACTCTAGTTGAAACGCAGGAACAAGCCCTGCTGCAAAGTATTGCATCAAAAATTGTAATTACACACCCCTGTTAAACAGGGGCTGAAAAATTGGGCCTTAGGCACTGATGCTGGTGCCACAACACTGCAACCCCTCACAGATACTCTAGTTGGAGCGCAGGAACTAGCCCTGCTGCAAAGAATTGCATCAAAAATTGTAATTACACGCCCCTGTTAAACAGGGGCTTAAAAATTGGTCCTTAGGCACTGGTGGCGGCGCCCAGACCCAAAAACCATCAGCATAGGCAGTCTTTGAAGGGATCTGACATTTCAAAAAAAATTAATCGGTTACATCAGCATCAGGTGCTTGGTAGCTGGTGGTGATCCAAGACTGATTCATTTTTATGAAGGTCAGTCAATCGACCGAGTCGGTGGACAGACGCACCCTGTGATCGTTACAAAGCCTCCAGCAGCACTGAATGTGCATTCCGAAAGAACGCTGGATGCAGGACAGGCCAGTAGCTCAATTGCATACCGTGCAAGCTCTGACCAGTGATCCATCCTCAAGACCCAGTAACCCAGAAGGTTTTCGGTGGGAAAGGTGTCCAAGTCAGATCTTGCCCCTAGGTATTCCTGCAGCATGTAAAACAGACCCTGGCGATGGTTGATGGAACCGATCATACCTTGGGGCTGCGGACTAAAAAATTGTCTGAACGCATCGGTCAGACGGCCACCTTCTCCAACGCTCCTTCTTTGACTGACCGAAGCCTCAGCAACACGTTGTCCAGAAACAGGAGTTTGTAACCTCCCAGTCTCTGGGAACCCATTGCACAGACCTTTCTGCAAGGCCTCCCGAAGATGTTTCATCCTCTGCTCCCTCTGCAACGGCAAGATAAGGTCCGCAACCTTACCCTTGTAACGTGGATTAAGGAGGGTTGCCAGCCAGTGTTGGTCCTTCTCCTTGATACCACGAATACGAGTATCCATTCCGCAGGCTTTGCAGGATCAGGGAGGCCATGCAGCGTAGGTTTGCTGAGGCATTCGGTCCGGAGTCCTCTGGGTCACTAAGGACGACATGGTCCACAGCCACCTCCTCCCAGCCACGTACAAGTCCATGTGTTTCCTATGACTCTAAATGATCCCTTAAAGACTGCTGCTGATGCTGAGTGCCAGGCTTCACCTCCATACTGACACAATCCAACTCCTTCTCCTCCCCCTCTTCCTGTGTGATCGGCAGGCACGCAGGAACACTGTCTGGATAAAGGTGGCCTTGAGAGCTAAGGAAGTCCTCCTCTTCCCGCCTCTATTCTGCCTCAAGTGCCTGGCCATTATTCCACGCAGTGTGTGCTCCAACAGGTGGACAAGGAGGACAGTGTCACTGATGCATGCACTGTCACTGCTCACCATCCTCATGGCCTCCTCAAATGGTGACAGGACAGTGCATGCATCCCTGATCATGGCCCACTGGCGTGGAGAAAAAAAACAAGCTCCCCTGACCCTGTCCCGGTGCCATAGTTGCACAGGTACTCATTGATGGCCCTCTGCTGCGTGTGCAACCACTGCAGCATGGCCAACGTTGAGTTCTACCTGGTGGGCATGTCACAGATTAGGCGGTTCTTGGGCAGGTTAAATTCCTTTTGGAGGTCTGCCAGCCGAGCACTGGCATTATATGACTGGCGGAAATGCACACAGACTTTCCTGGCCTGCCTCAGGACATCCTGTAAGCCCGGGTACCTGCCCAAGAACTGCTGCACCACCAAGTTAAGGATGTGAGATAAACAGGGCACATGGGTCAGTTGTCCCTGTCGGAGGGCGGAGAGGATGTTGGTGCCATTGTCGCAAACAACCATTCCTGCCTTAAGTTGGCATGGCGTCAATCACCTCTGAACCTGCCCCTGCAGAGCTGACAGAACCTCTTCCCCAGTGTGGTTCCTATCCCCCAAGCACACCAGCTCAAGCAGCGCATGGCATCTTTTGGCCTGCCTACTTGTGTAGCCCCTTGAATGCCTACGGAGCACCGCTGGTTCCGAGGACAAAGCACAGGAAGAGGCCATGGAGGAAGAAGAAGAGGAGGGGTGGAGGAGAGAGGTGTGTCACAATCATTATTAGTGGCATTTTGGAGGCGTGGTGGCGGAACAACCTCCAACACTACTGCACCTTGTCCTGCATCCTTCCCAGCTGCCAGCAGAGTGACCCAATGCGCCGTGAAACTTAGGTAACGTCCCTGTCCGTGCCTGCTGGACCATGAGTCAGCGGTAATATGCACCTTACCGCTGACTGCCCTGTCCAGCGAGGCCAAGACATTGCCTTCCACATGCCGGCAGAGAGCCGGAATCGCCTTTTGTGAGAAAAAGTGGCGTTTGGGTACCTGCCACTGAGGAACCGCAAATTCCGCAAACTCACGAAAGGGGGCAAAGTCTACAAACTGAAAAGGTAGCAGTTGAAGTGCTAGCAATTTTACAAAGCTAGCATTCAACCGCTGGGCATGTGGATGGCTGGGAGCAAACTTCTTTCAGCGGTGCAGCAGCTGGGGCAGGGAAATTTGCCTGGTACAATTTGACGTCGTTGTTTTAGATACGCTTGCCAACGAACTGCATGGCAGGTCAACATATGTCTGGTCAAGCATGTGGTGCCCAAGCAGGAGATGTTTTGGCCATGCGAGATACGCTTGAGACATATGTTGCAAATAGCAGCGGTGCGATCTGATGCACTCGTCTCAAAAAAGGCCCACACCAAAGAACTTTTGGAATAACACGCAGAGACAGCAGCGCCCTGCACATGCAGAGCTTTGCGGTGTGATGCAGTCAGTGTGCGGCCCTTAGGCTGGCCCCTGGAGGGCATCCTGCCTCGTTGGTGATGTGCCTCCTCCTCCTCTCTCCTATCAGGCACCCATGTTGAGTCAGTGACCTCATCATCCCCTCCCTCCTCATCACTGGAGCAAACCTGCCAGTATGCTGCAGCAGGGGGAGCATGACTGTCAGATTGCTGTCCTTCTTGGGCACCCCCTCTGTCCGTGCTCACGTTACTGCCTGCATCTAGCGTGTCCCATGGCCACGTGCTTATGAGGATGCACCGTCTCCACGACCAGCACTGTTGCCTCTAGACACAGAGCCTGCTTGCCCTCTTTTATTGGCTTGTGACTGTCTGCCTCTCCTTGTTGGCCTTCCAGACATACTAATGGCCAGTAGCTGCATTAAGCTGAGATATATATATATATATATATATATATATATATATATATATATATATATATATATATATATATACTGATACTGCAGCTAGCAAAATCAACTGCCTGCCTGTAGTATGAGAACACCACCAACCTTCTACAGGTAACTTTAGCTGAACACTGTGCAGAGGTCGCACTACACCAACATTTAAATAATTTTGCTGCCTGCGGTAGTGATAGGATCAGGAAAACACCACCAACCTTCTACAGGTAACTTACGCTGAACACTGTGCAGAGGTCGTACTACACTAACGTGTAAATACTTTAGCTGCGAGCGGTAGTGATAGGATCAGGAAAACACCACCAACCTTCTACAGGTAGCTTTAGCTGAACACTGTGCAGAGGTCGCACTACACTAACGTGTAAATAATTTAGCTGCCTGCGGTAGTGATAGGATCAGGAAAACACAACAAACCTTCTACAGGTAGCTTTAGCTGAACACTGTGCAGAGGTCCCACTACACTAACTTGTAAATAATTTAGCTGCCTGCGGTAGTGATAGGATCAGGAAAACACCACCAACCTTCTACAGGTAGCTTTAGCTGAACACTGTGCAGAGGTCACACTACACTAATGTGTAAATAATTTAGCTGCCTGCGGTAGTGATAGGATCAGAAAAACACCACCAACCTTCTACAGGTAGCTTTAGCTGAACACTGTGCAGAGGTCGCACTACACTAACGTGTAAATAATTTAGCTGCCTGCGGTAGTGATAGGATCAGGAAAACACCCCCAATCTTCTACAGGTAGCTTTAGCTGAACACTGTGCAGAGGTCGCACTACACTAATGTGTAAATAATTTAGTTGCCTGCGGTAGTGATAGGATCAGGAAAACACCACCAACCTTCTACAGGTAGCTTTAGCTGAACACTGTGCACTACACTAACATGTAAATACTTTAGCTGCCTGCAGTAGTGATAGGATCAGGAAAACACCACCAACCTTCTACAGGTAGCTTTAGCTGAACACTGTGCAGAGGTCGCACTACACTAACATTTAAATAATTTAGCTGCCTGCGGTAGTGATAGGATCAGGAAAACACCACCAACCTTCTACAGGTAGCTTACGCTGAACACTGTGCAGAGGTCGCACTACACTAACGTGTAAATAATTTAGCTGCCTGCGGTAGTGATAGGATCAGGAAAACACAACAAACCTTCTACAGGTAGCTTTAGCTGAACACTGTGCAGAGGTCGCACTACACTAACTTGTAAATAATTTAGCTGCCTGCGGTAGTGATAGGATCAGGAAAACACCACCAACCTTCTACAGGTAGCTTTAGCTGAACACTGTGCAGAGGTCACACTACACTAATGTGTAAATAATTTAGCTGCCTGCGGTAGTGATAGGATCAGAAAAACACCACCGACCTTCTACAGGTAGCTTTAGATGAACACTGTGCAGAGGTCGCACTACACTAACGTGTAAATAATTTACCTGCCTGTGGTAGTGATAGGATCAGGAAAACACCACCAACCTTCTACAGGTAGCTTTAGCTGAGCACTGTGCACTACACTAACGTGTAAATACTTTAGCAGCCTGCGGTAGTAATAGGATCAGGAAAACACCACCAACCTTCTACAGGTAGCTTTAGCTGAACACTGTGCAGAGGTCGCACTACACTACCGTGTAAATACTTTAGCTGCCTGCGATAGTGATAGGATCAGGAAAACACCACCAACCTTATACAGGTAGCTTTAGCTGAACACTGTGCAGAGATCGCACTACACTAACGTGTAAATAATTTAGCTGCCTGCGGTAGTGATAGGATCAGGAAAACACAACAAACCTTCTACAGGTAGCTTTAGCTGAACACTGTGCAGAGGTCGCACTACACTAACTTGTAAATAATTTAGCTGCCTGCGGTAGTGATAGGATCAGGAAAACACCACCAACCTTCTACAGGTAGCTTTAGCTGAACACTGTGCAGAGGTCACACTACACTAATGTGTAAATAATTTAGCTGCCTGCGGTAGTGATAGGATCAGAAAAACACCACCAACCTTCTACAGGTAGCTTTAGCTGAACACTGTGCAGAGGTCGCACTACACTAACGTGTAAATAATTTAGCTGCCTGCGGTAGTGATAGGATCAGGAAAACACCCCCAATCTTCTACAGGTAGCTTTAGCTGAACACTGTGCAGAGGTCGCACTACACTAATGTGTAAATAATTTAGTTGCCTGCGGTAGTGATAGGATCAGGAAAACACCGCCAACCTTCTACAGGTAGCTTTAGCTGAGCACTGTGCACTACACTAACATGTAAATACTTTAGCTGCCGGCAGTAGTGATAGGATCAGGAAAACACCACCAACCTTCTACAGGTAGCTTTAGCTGAACACTGTGCATAGGTCGCACTACACTACTGTGTAAATACTTTAGCTGCCTGCAGTAGTGATAGGATCAGGAAAGCACCACCAACCTTCTACAGGTAGCTTTAGCTGAACACTGTGCAGAGGTCGCACTACACTAACGTGTAAATAATTTAGCTGCCTGCGGTAGTGATAGGATCAGGAAAACACCCCCAACCTTCTACAGGTAGCTTTAGCTGAGCACTGTGCACTACACTAACGTGTAAATACTTTAGCTGCCTGCAGTAGCGATAGGATCAGGAAAACACCACCAACCTTCTACAGGTAGCTTTAGCTGAACACTGTGCAGAGGTCGCACTACACTAACGTGTAAATAATTTAGCTGCCTGTGGTAGTGATAGGATCAGGAAAACACCACCAACCTTCTACAGGTAGCTTTAGCTGAGCACTGTGCACTACACTAACGTGTAAATACTTTAGCTGCCTGCGGTAGTGATAGGATCAGGAAAACACCACCAACCTTCTACAGGTAGCTTTAGCTGAACACTGTGCAGAGGTCGCACTACGCTACCGTGTAAATACTTTAGCTGCCGGCGGTAGTGATAGGATCAGGAAAACACCACCAACCTTCTACAGGTAGCTTTAGCTGAACACTGTGCAGAGGTCGCACTACACTAACGTGTAAATAATTTAGCTGCCTGCGGTAGTGATAGGATCAGGAAAACACCACCAACCGTCTACAGGTAGCTTTAGCTGAACACTGTGCAGAGGTCGCACTACACTAACGTGTAAATAATTTAGCTGCCTGCGGTAGTGATAGGATCAGGAAAACACCACCAACCTTCTACAGGTAGCTTTAGCTGAACACTGTGCAGAGGTCACACTACACTAATATGTAAATAATTTAGCTGCCTGCGGTAGTGATAGGATCAGGAAAACACCACCAACCTTCTACAGGTAGCTTTAGCTGAACACTGTGCAGAGGTCGTACTACACTAACGTGTAAATACTTTAGCTGCCTGCGGTAGTGATAGGATCAGGAAAACACCACCAACCTTCTACAGGTAGCTTTAGATGAACACTGTGCAGAGGTCGCACTACACTAACGTGTAAATAATTTACCTGCCTGTGGTAGTGATAGGATCAGGAAAACACCACCAACCTTCTACAGGTAGCTTTAGCTGAGCACTGTGCACTACACTAACGTGTAAATACTTTAGCAGCCTGCGGTAGTAATAGGATCAGGAAAACACCACCAACCTTCTACAGGTAGCTTTAGCTGAACACTGTGCAGAGGTCGCACTACACTACCGTGTAAATACTTTAGCTGCCTGCGATAGTGATAGGATCAGGAAAACACCACCAACCTTATACAGGTAGCTTTAGCTGAACACTGTGCAGAGATCGCACTACACTAACGTGTAAATAATTTAGCTGCCTGCGGTAGTGATAGGATCAGGAAAACACAACAAACCTTCTACAGGTAGCTTTAGCTGAACACTGTGCAGAGGTCGCACTACACTAACTTGTAAATAATTTAGCTGCCTGCGGTAGTGATAGGATCAGGAAAACACCACCAACCTTCTACAGGTAGCTTTAGCTGAACACTGTGCAGAGGTCACACTACACTAATGTGTAAATAATTTAGCTGCCTGCGGTAGTGATAGGATCAGAAAAACACCACCAACCTTCTACAGGTAGCTTTAGCTGAACACTGTGCAGAGGTCGCACTACACTAACGTGTAAATAATTTAGCTGCCTGCGGTAGTGATAGGATCAGGAAAACACCCCCAATCTTCTACAGGTAGCTTTAGCTGAACACTGTGCAGAGGTCGCACTACACTAATGTGTAAATAATTTAGTTGCCTGCGGTAGTGATAGGATCAGGAAAACACCGCCAACCTTCTACAGGTAGCTTTAGCTGAGCACTGTGCACTACACTAACATGTAAATACTTTAGCTGCCGGCAGTAGTGATAGGATCAGGAAAACACCACCAACCTTCTACAGGTAGCTTTAGCTGAACACTGTGCATAGGTCGCACTACACTACTGTGTAAATACTTTAGCTGCCTGCAGTAGTGATAGGATCAGGAAAGCACCACCAACCTTCTACAGGTAGCTTTAGCTGAACACTGTGCAGAGGTCGCACTACACTAACGTGTAAATAATTTAGCTGCCTGCGGTAGTGATAGGATCAGGAAAACACCCCCAACCTTCTACAGGTAGCTTTAGCTGAGCACTGTGCACTACACTAACGTGTAAATACTTTAGCTGCCTGCAGTAGCGATAGGATCAGGAAAACACCACCAACCTTCTACAGGTAGCTTTAGCTGAACACTGTGCAGAGGTCGCACTACACTAACGTGTAAATAATTTAGCTGCCTGTGGTAGTGATAGGATCAGGAAAACACCACCAACCTTCTACAGGTAGCTTTAGCTGAGCACTGTGCACTACACTAACGTGTAAATACTTTAGCTGCCTGCGGTAGTGATAGGATCAGGAAAACACCACCAACCTTCTACAGGTAGCTTTAGCTGAACACTGTGCAGAGGTCGCACTACGCTACCTTGTAAATACTTTAGCTGCCGGCGGTAGTGATAGGATCAGGAAAACACCACCAACCTTCTACAGGTAGCTTTAGCTGAACACTGTGCAGAGGTCGCACTACACTAACTTGTAAATAATTTAGCTGCCTGCGGTAGTGATAGGATCAGGAAAACACCACCAACCGTCTACAGGTAGCTTTAGCTGAACACTGTGCAGAGGTCGCACTACACTAACGTGTAAATAATTTAGCTGCCTGCGGTAGTGATAGGATCAGGAAAACACCACCAACCTTCTACAGGTAGCTTTAGCTGAACACTGTGCAGAGGTCACACTACACTAATATGTAAATAATTTAGCTGCCTGAGGTAGTGATAGGATCAGGAAAACACCACCAACCTTCTACAGGTAGCTTTAGCTGAACACTGTGCAGAGGTCGCACTACACTAACGTGTAAATAATTTAGCAGCCTGCGGTAGTGATAGGATCAGGAAAACACCACCAACCTTCTACAGGTAGCTTTAGCTGAACACTGTGCAGAGGTCGCACTACACTAACGTGTAAATAATTTAGCTGCCTGCGGTAGTGATAGGATCAGGAAAACACCACCAACCTTCTACAGGTAGCTTTAGCTGAACACTGTGCAGAGGTCGCACTACACTAACTTGTAGCTTTAGCTGAACACTGTGCAGAGGTCGCATTACACTAACGTGTAAATAATTTAGCTGCCTGCGGTAGTGATAGGATCAGGAATACACCACCAACCGTCTACAGGTAGCTTTAGCTGAACACTGTGCAGAGGTCGCACTACACTAACGTGTAAATAATTTAGCTGCCTGCGGTAGTGATAGGATCAGGAAAACACCACCAACCTTCTACAGGTAGCTTTAGCTGAACACTGTGCAGAGGTCACACTACACTAACATGTAAATAATTTAGCTGCCTGCGGTAGTGATAGGATCAGGAAAACACCACCAACCTTCTACAGGTAGCTTTAGCTGAACACTGTGCAGAGGTCGCACTACACTAATGTGTAAATAATTTAGCAGCCTGCGGTAGTGATAGGATCAGGAAAACACCACCAACCTTCTACAGGTAGCTTTAGCTGAACACTGTGCAGAGGTCGCACTACACTAACGTGTAAATAATTTAGCTGCCTGCGGTAGTGATAGGATCAGGAAAACACCACCAACCTTCTACAGGTAGCTTTAGCTGAACACTGTGCAGAGGTCGCACTACACTAACTTGTAGCTTTAGCTGAACACTGTGCAGAGGTCGCGCTACACTAACTTGTAGTTTTAGCTGAACACTGTGAGGATGACGCATTACGCTAACTTATAGCTTTAGCTGAACACTGTGCAGAGGTCGCACTACACTAACTTGTAGCTTTAGCTGAACACTGTGAGGAGGACTCGCTACCCTAACTTGTAGCTTTAGCTGAACACTGTGAGGAAGACGCACTACACTAACTTGTAGCTTTAGCTGAACACTGTGCAGAGGTCACACTAAACTAACTTGTAGCTTTAGCTGAACACTGTTCAGAGAACACATTACTCTAACTTGTAGCTTTAGCTGAACACTGTGCAGAGGTCACAATAAACTAACTTATAGCTTTAGCTGAACACTGTGAGGAGGTCGCACTACACTAACTGTAAACAGTCTAGCTGCCTGACTGTGGTACTAATAGGATGAAAAGAACACCAGCAATTTTCTTCAGGTAGCTGTAAATACTGTAACAAGACAAGCCTGCCTGTCAGTAGGAAGATAACAGGAACGGATCTAGCTAAACTGAATACAGTGTATATATATATATATATATATATATATATATATATATATATATATATATATATATATATATAACACCTGGGATGCATATATATACACAATACACTGTAAGTGCAGCTAACTGACTGACTGTCCTGCCTAAACTATCTAACTTAAATCGAATGACACTGTCTCTCTCTCTGTCTATCTCTCTCTCAAGCCGGAACACACTACACAGGGCCGCCATGCACGTGGCCTTATATAGTGTGGGGCGTGTTCTAAACCCCCTGAGCCATAATTGGCCAAAGCCACACTGGCTTTGTCCAATTACAGCTCTCTCTACAAACGGCGCTGTGATTGGCCAAGCATGCGGGTCATAGTGCATGCTTGGCCAATCATCAGCCAGCAATGCACTGCGATGCCGCAGTGAATTATGGGCCATGACGCGCCACACGAATTTGGCGCTAACGGCCCATATCGTTCGCAATTCGACAAACGGTCGAACAGATGATGTTCGAGTCGAACATGGGTTCGACTCGAACACGAAGCTCATTCCTACTGCTGATCTACTGATATTTTCACACACAGCCATCTCTGGGGTTTGCAGAGATTGGTCCAAAAAAGAGTCCAATGAGCGGCAGTTGTGTGGATGAAAATGTCTTGTTGATGTTAGAGGTCAGAGGAAAATGGATAGATTGGTTTAAGATGATAGAAAGGAAACAATAACTGAAATAATCACTCGTTGCCACCAAGGTATGCTGAATACCATCTCTGAATGCACAACACATCGAACCTTGAAGCAGACGGGCTACAGCAGCAGAAGACCTAATAAGGTGCCACTCTTGTCAGCTAAGAGCAGGAAACCAAGGATACAATTCACACAGGCTCACAAAAATTGGACAATAGAAGATTGGAAAAACATTGCTTGGTCTGATGATTCTCGAATTCAGCTGCGACATTCAGATGGTAGGGTCAGAATTTGACGTAAACAGCATCAAAGCATGAAACCATCCTGCCTTTTATCAAGGATTCAGGCTGATGGTGGTGTAATGCTGTGGAGGATATTTTCTTGGCACACCTTGGGCCCCTTAACACCAATTGAGCATCGTTCACAGTCTACCTGAGTAATGTTACTGACCATGTCCTTTATGACTACAGTTTACCCATCTTCTGATGACTACTTCCAGCAGATTAACGCATCATGTCACAAAGCTCAAATCATCTTAAACCGGTTTCTTGAACATGACAATGAGGTCACTGTACTCCAATGGCCTCCACAGTCACCAGATCTCAATCCAATAGAGCACCTTTGGGATGTGGAGAAACTGGATACTTGCATCATGGATGTGAAGCCGACAAATCTGCAGCAACTGCATGATGCTATCTTGTCAATATGGACCAAAATCTCTCAGGAATGTTTCCAACGCCATGTTGAAACTTTGCCACAAGGGATTAAGGCAGTTCTGAAAGCAAAAGGGGGTCCAACCTGGTAATAGCAAGGTGTATCTAATAAAGTGGTTGGTAAGTGTATATGTATTATTTCACCTGTCAAGAGATTGTTATTCTGGTCAATATATCTTGTGATTTACACACATTCTCCACACTGTAAAGTCAGACTTGTGATATACAGTGCCTTGAAAAAGTATTCATACCCCTTGAAATTTTCCACATTTTGTCATGATACAACCAAAAACGTAAATGTATTTTATTGGGATTTTATGTGATAGACCAACACAAAGTGGCACATAATTGTGAAGTGGAAGAAAAGTGATACATTTTTTTTTCAATTTGTTTTTACAAATAAATATCTAAAAAGTGTGGCGTGCATTTGTATTCAGCCCCCCTGAGTCAATACTTTGTAGAACCACCTTATGCTGCAATTACAACTGCAAGTCTTTTTAGGGATGTCTCTACCAGCTTTGTACATCTAAAGAGTGAAATTTTTGCCCATTATTCTTTCGCAAAATAGCTCAAGCTCTGTCAGATTGGATCGAGAGCGTCTGTGAACAGCAATTTTCAAGTCTTGTCACAGATTCTCAATTGAATTTAGTTCTGTACTTTGACTGGGCCATTCTAACACATTAATATGCTTTGATCTAAACAATTCCATTGTGGCTGGCTGTATGTTTAGGGTTATTGTCCTGTTGGAAGGTGAACCTCCCCCCAGTCTCAAGTCTTTTGCAGACTTGGCTCCATCCATCTTCCCATCAACTCTGACCAGCTTCCCTGTCCCTGCTGAAGAACAGCATCCCCACAACATGATGCTACCACCACCATGTTTCACGGTGGGTATGGTATGTTCAGGGTGATGTGCAGTGTTAGTTTTCCACCACACATAGCGTTTTACTTTTAGGCCAAAAAATTTTCACCTCATCTGACTAGAGCACCTTCTTCCACATGTTTGCTGTGTCCCCCACAAGGCTTCTCACAAACTGCAAACGGGATCTCTTATGGCTTTCTTTCAACAATGGCTTTCTTCTTGACTCTCTTCCATAAAGGCCAGATTTGTGAAGTGCACAACTAATAGTTGTCCTGTGGACAGATTCTCCCACCTGAGCTGTGGATCTCTGCAGCTCCTTCAGAGCTACCATGGGACTCTTGGATGCTTCTCTGATTAATGCTCTCCTTGCCCGGCCTGTCACTTTAGGTGGACGGCCATGTCTTAGTAGGTTTTCAGTTGTGCCATACTCTTTCCATTTTCGGATGATGGATTGAACAGTGCTTCATGAGATGTTCAAAGCTTGGGATATTTTTTTTTAACCTAACCCTGCTTTAAGCTTCCCCACAACTTTATCCCTGACCTGTCTCATGTGTTCCTTGGCTTTCATGATGTTGTTTGTTTACTAAGGTTCTCTAACAAATCTCAGAGGGCTTTACAGAACAGCTGTATTTATACTTAGATTAAATTACGCACAAGTATCTAGGAAGAATGCAAGGCTGTGGAATAAGGTAAGCAATACTCTCTATAGCATGCCCCTGGGACTAAACAAGTGGGAGACCCATAATATATGGAAGGAGAGTGGGAGTAACAAAATGTAAGTTATGTAAGCTGAGTTCAGTTGTAGCATTAATTTCCTTATTTAGCAATCTAGCCTTTTCTAACCCTCCAGGCTCCTTACTGGACATTGAATCAGCATCATTGTCTTGTTTAGTAAGTGGACAGAGGATCCAGTAACCAATAAAGCAGACCTAGGAAGCAGTGATGTATATAACACAAGAATGACTTGTCAAAACTACACATCCATTGGCATGTATTTAAACTGTGTATGTAGATTTTTACCTAGTGTTCAACATTCTGATTTAGATCTACAAGTTTTGGACCTTTATAAGGATGCCTAACTGCTTATTGCTTGATATGCCAAGGTATAACACAAAAGTAATTTAGGTATAACTAAAGGCAAAACTTTTTTTTTGTTTTGGATAAAGCGGAGATGGATTAGAACCCCTGTCAGTTTTTATTGCTTTCTATGTCCCTGTTAAAGTTATGGTACAGTCTCGTTTTGTTTTGTTTTTTAATACCAAACATGTGCAGTGGATTTGCCCAGGGCAGCCTGGATCCTCTTGTTCCCTGGTCTCTCTTCTCTGCTTCTTGCCCCTCCCTTCTGTCGAGTGGCCCCACAGCAAACAGCTTGCCATGGGGCACCTTAGCCGAGCTGCAGCTCTATGAGTCCAGACTGTGGTTCGGCCCTGCCCTCTCTCTCTCCTGATTGGCTAACTGACTTTGATTGACAGCAGCGGGAGCCAATGTCCCAGCCAATCAGGAGGGAGAGTCCCGGATGGCCGAGGGTCTCATGGACATCGCTGGACAGAGATGGGGCTCAGGTATTGGGAGGGCTGAGGGGGGATGCTGCACACAGAAGGCTTTTTATCCTAATGCATAGAATGCATTAAGATAAAAAAACCTTCTGCCTTTACAACCCCTTTAAGGAGATTCATGTTGTCTATTTGTCCTGTTTACCATTATTATTGAAAGTAAGAGTAATGCCCCGTACACACGGTCGGACTTTGTTCGGACATTCCGACAACAAAATCCATGGATTTTTTCCGACGGATGTTGGCTCAAACTTGTCTTGCATACACATGGTCACACAAAGTTGTCGGAAAATCCGATCGTTCTGAACGCGGTGACGTAAAACATGTACGTCGGGACTATAAACGGGGCAGTGGCCAATAGCTTTCATCTCTTTATTTATTCTGAGCATGCGTGGCACTCTGTCCGTCTGCTTTGTGTACACACGATCGGAATTTCTGACAACGGATTTTGTTGTCGGAAAATTTTATATCCTGCTCTCAAACTTTGTGTGTCGGAAAATCCGATGGAAAATGTCCGATGGAGCCCACACACGGTCGGAATTTCCGACAACACGCTCCGATCGGACATTTTCCATCGGAAAATCCGACCGTGTGTACGGGGCATAAAAGAAAATGCAAAACTTTGGCTTGTCCCCAGAAAAGTAATAGAGGGGAAATCTTGCAATGGGGACATTAGTTCTGGTGACCTAGGTGTCATCAAGGAATTCCCTTAATTTGCAGGGATTTCCTCTTCGTTCCTGTTTGGCTATGGGACAGAAAGTGAAGGTAAATCTCCGCAATGGGACACAGATGGCGAAAAAAAATCTAACAGGAGTTATAACCTTCCCTTACTTTATCCACAATGAGAAAAAACGTTTTGCCTATAGTCCTACTTTAATGTATGTGCAAAGAGGTAAGAATATTAAGCACCGCTGTAAAAAAAAAAAAAACACTTTGCTTAAAACAGAAAAGGGAATGTATTATGATGAGGTTATTTAAATATCCCTGACAAAAAAATGTAATGTTCAAATTTGAATATGCTGTAGCTTTTTGTTAGATTTGCATATAGGTATTGTAAGAATTTTGTGAACATTAATACTAGAATATAAACGACTCCCATAGAGTACTCTTTTCACTCCCCTTGTGCTTTGAAGTGCTAAGTGTGATAATTTATTTGCTCCTTGCAGTTATAAGGTCATATTTTTTATCCATTATTCTCACACAGGCGGTACAATCTCGCACTATGCGCCAGCTATTTCCCCAAATGCTAAATAATTAAACCTACTCTGTCTTTGATTTTCTTTTTAAAGCACTAGAAATTTCAATTTAAACAAACTTATATTTACCTTTTTGGAAAAAACAAATAACCAAAACAAAAATAGCCAGGCAATGGAATTGATTAAGAAAATAAAAATGTAGACTATAATTGGCTATTTACTGTACTCAACTGAACACAGCTTTACCTTATTCAATATCATTCATACTGCAAGTTGAACATGCATTTTTCTTTAGTTAATCAACCCCAGAATTTTTAAAGTGATCATGTGGGCAGACCCTTCCCCGGTAGCTGTTTGCATCTTCAACTTATCTTCATGACACTCGGGTATCCACAGAAACTGATTTCTATGATATACATTATGAATATTATTATACTATTATTATATACTAAAAATCTGGATAAACAGGACAGTTTTTTAAGAACTAAACTTAACTGCATAACATAAAATACCATCAAGTTTAAAATGCAACTGTTCCCAATAATAAATTAAAGATAGTGTGCCCTTCTCCTGCCAGAACAAACCATCCTGGTTAACACGGAAAGCCAGCTGGTGTCCTCAAATCAAGGGAGCAGTGAGTGTGCAGTCTCCATTGCTACACTGATATCATCCATAGCTCCCAACTGTCCCTGATTTCGAGGGACTATCCCTGATTTGGAACAAAGTCCCTCTGTAATTCTCATTTGTCCCTCATTTTGGTCTGATCTATATAGTTGTATAACAAATGCACTATTTATCCTTCAAAAAGTGTTTCACAGTGCTAAACCTTTCATCCAATTTCTAAATTGCTGCAATTGTAAATTTCAAAAGCCAGTATAAAGGAATAGTATTGGTAAAAAAAGCACTTGTGGGTTTAACTAATAGCTTTTTGGTATAATTCTCCTTTAAGGGAGTGTGGCAGGGTGTGTGTCCTATACTAACATACTTTTGCTAATAGGTGTTCCTCATTCCCATCTCAAAAAAGTTGGGAGGTATAAATCATCCCACATTCCCTTCAGCATTGGAGGTGTTTTGAGATGCATTTTTGCCAATAAATAGAGGTCACCATCACAAATCCCATTTTTTTCACTCATTTTCCCTTCCCATGCTTCCTGGGCACATAAAACCACGCCACATGCAGACATTTACTCATTGATAAATGAGGTTTGTAACGAGCCCCTTGCTCGCTCGATTTCACTCTCCCGACACTCCTCTGCGGCTATAGATACAGACTGCAGATTGCAACATCTGATGGTTCAGTCATCCGATGCTCCGGGACTAGAACTACAGCTATGTGCCGTTCTAATCCAGTTGTGTAGCTCAGAACAAACACCAGGCAGGCTGTAAGTATGTTCAACCAGGAATCTCTCTTATTGAAAAATACAGGCTCTTTTATACAATAAAAGAGGAGGTGCCTACCTCCGGCTCATATTACTCTGAACATACACCTGTGACCAGAAACCTAATTAACATGGGCTAATTAACTAATCCCTTTAGACAGCCTAGATGACTCAGACATGACCTTTAGCCAGATTGGCCATCTTGTAGTTCAGAAAACCCAATCAACATTATCACAATAGCAGAGTTAATTAACACAAACAACAATGGGGATCTAATGACTCTTAAATCCCATACTAGAGACTTATTTACAATACACATTCTAGCAGGCAACAGACAAGTGGCTGGAATTTACATCAGCATCTCCTAACAGTATCTGTCCCAGCATTATGAATCAGCCACTATTTCTAATATGGCAAATCCAGAGTCCCCAGAGTCTGTGTGTCCTGGTGCACCAGGACCCGAATCCACAATAATACCACCTCAAGGGTCCCCAGGCATACAGCTCACAAAGAGCACCGTTCCCCCAAATGCCAGGGCTCATGATTGACGGCAAGAGGCTAGCATTCAGTCCCCTCCAAAAGTCTCTCTTCTGGCTAGGTCTGTCACATTGCTCCCCTTTCGGCAGGAGACTAACACAGGAGGAGACCCCAGACGGGTTGACTCCGAAGTTAGTCAGTAGTTCCAGTCCTCTAATGCCTGTACCCACACAGTACCCCAAACAAATTGTTCCATACAAAGCATTACTCACCCAGCCAACCTCTGCCTCTCTCAGAGAACATATCTGCCGCTGGGGAGAGGTCTGGACTGGCCCTTCTCCCTGGAGTCCTTTCTGCCGCTGGAGAGAAGACAGGGTGTCTGGGCTCACTCCGTCATGCTGTTGGGGATCTGGGCCGACTGCTCAGCATCCCTGGGGTATACAGGTGGAGACTGAAGTCCCCTCCACCTTCACAGGAAATCCATCCTCTGTTAGTTGAGGGCAGAGTCCAGCAGTATTCGGCCCTGTTGCCAGCCCCTCTGCTGGAAACCCCACACCATCTGCTCCGGCTAACTGTTGAGGCAGGAGGCTGGCTTCCTCCACTCCCAAACTGTGTAGCTGCCATTGGTGAGGTGCTTCCTTTTCCATTCCCTCATCTGGATGTTAGGACAATATGTCTGTGGTACTGTCTCCCAGGTGCATGGATCTTTGTTGGGGAGGAAAGACGACTTCCTCCACCCTGGCCAACTGTTGGGGAGGGACGACGAACACCTCCTCCTCACCCTGAGCCTCTGGAACCCCCGCAGGTGTAGGGTAGAGATCTTGGACCCTCTGTCCGGTTGCCAGTGCTTCAGCTGGGGAAGTTCCTTGTAACTTCACAGATACTTCTGTTGGTGCTGGGCAGAGCACAGTGAAATTTGGCCCTAATAACAGCTCTTCTTCTGCTGGAGGCTCACCAGGTTGTTCTTTCTCAGCAGAAAAGTCTATCAAATCCCCTGTCTCTGCAACTGGTGTTTGGGGATAAAGGTTCACCATCTCTTGTCCCTGGAACCCAGAAGATGCTATCAGTGCTGGGCAGAGGTTAGCAGAGCTCTGCCCTTTTGTCAGCACTTCAGGTTTGGGGACGGCAATCTTCAGATTTTCCACTGCCGATTCTCTGGCATGCTGCTGGACAGGCACATTCCTCCATCCAAGATCATTCAATGCAGAAAGAGGTTCATAAAGGTCAGTCAGCACTTGCTGCATCCTCCATAAGACCTCCGCCTCCATAGCTGCGGGGGCAAGTTGGCAAAGCACACTGTTATAGGGCGTACACACGGTCGGACTTTGTTCGGACATTCCGACAACAAAATCCTAGGATTTTTTCCGACGGATGTTGGCTCAAACTTGTTTTGTCTACACACGGTCGCACAAAGTTGTAGGAAAATCTGATCGTTCTAAACGCGGTGATGTAAAACATGTACGTCGGGACTATAAACGGGGCAGTGGCCAATAGCTTTCATCTCTTTATTTATTCTGAGCATGCGTGGCACTTTGTCCGTCGGATTTGTGTACACACGATCGGAATTTCCGACAACGGATTTTGTTGTCGGAAAATTTTATCTCCTGCTCTCCAACTTTGTGTGTTGGAAAATCCGATGGAAAATGTCCGATGGAGCCCACACACGGTCGGAATTTCTGACAACACGCTCCGATCGGACATTTTCCATCGGAAAATCCGACCGTGTGTACGGGGCATAACTCTGCCACATTTTCAACTCTTCAGCCAGGATTTCAGAGTTGTCAACTGGTATTTCCTGATAGTCCCAGGCAAAGGGAGCCCCACCCTGCTGCTGTGCAGAGTCTAGCAACTGTCTGTAGGCCATCTCAAGCTCCCATTTCTGAACGGCCAGAAACTCCAAATCTTCCTGTGCCCAGTGCACTTCCGAGACATTCAGTCTTCGCTCTCTGTGCTCCATTATTTCCTCCAAACGCCACTCCCGATCACTCCCAAAGTCAGGGTGCTTGGACAGCCTCCAGTATAACAATCCCAGGCCATCGTAGTCAAAGCCTTCTGTGGGGCTGTCATCCGCTGTCCACAGGCACACTTAGGCTACATACCGCCGGAGGGCTCTGTAGCTCTCGTCCAACTGCATTTCTGCCCGGATCAGCCTGCTTAACTCGGCTGCCCACTTCTGGTTTGGCTGTTCCCCCAATTACAGCATTCGCACTTCATACTGCGACCAGTACCTTACATTGATGGAGGGGAGAACTTTTCCCTGGTTTCGCTGCTCACGGGCTAGCGCTTCCTTCCAGAGTTCGCAGCGGATAGAATCAAACCATTCTAGCAGGACCTGCTCTGATACTGGTCCTCTGTGCTGTATCTGCATCTCTCACAACCTCCTTCTGAATTCCTCTTCCATGGTGGCTGGTATCTGTACCTCTCCTCTCCTGCTATCTGCACCTTGGATCCAGGTGATGGTTTGGATGTGTTCACGGCAAGGAAGCACAATCCCACCGGTCCCTCCTGGCTCTCAAGTAAGTCTTTCAGTGTGGCTCTCCTGCAGGCTGGTTTGGAGTGTCCCAGTAACTGGAGAGCAAATCCCACGGCTGCCAACCAATGTAACGAGCCCCTTGCTTGCTCAATTCCACTCTCCCGACACTCCTCTGCGGCTATAGAATCAAATTTCAGATCGCAACATCTGATGGTTCGGTCATCCGATGCTCCGGGACCAGAACTACAGCTATGTGCCGTTCTAATCCAGTTGTGTAGCTCAGAACAAACACCAGGCAGGCTGTATGTAAGTTCAACCAGGAATCTCTCTAATTGAAAAATACAGGCTCTTTTATACAATAAAAGAGGAGGTGCATACCGTCTGGCCGTCTTGTAGCTCAGAAAACCCAATCAACATTATCACAATAGCAGAGTTAATTAACACAAACAACAATGGGGATCTAATGACTCTTAGATCCCATACTAGAGACTTATTTACAATACACATTCTAGCAGGCAACAGACAGACAGGTGGCTGGAATTTACATCAGCATCTCCTAACAGTATCTGTCCCAGCATTATGAATCAGCCACTATTTCTAATATGGCAAATCCAGGGTCCTCAGAGTCTGTGTGTCCTGGGGGACCAGGACCCGAATCCACAGTAATACCACCTCAAGGGTCCCCAGGCATACAGCGCACAAAGAGCACCGTTCCTCCAAATGCCAGGGCCCACGATTGATCGGCAAGAGGCTAGCATTCAGTCCCCTCCAAAAGTCTCTCTCCCGGCTAGGTCTGTCACAAGGTTTAAACAGTAACCCTGTTGTACAACTTTTTACTTGCCAATTCTGGATCAGATGCTGTGAGACATCGTGCAGACATTGGTGAATTGTGGAAGACAAATATTATAATAAATAAAATTTAAAAAAATACCACAATGACTGGCTGTTATGATAATTACATGATTAGGAGCCTTGCGGCTTATTAGTCTGTGACTGTCAGTGACAGTGCGGTATCAGAACTACGACATAGTACACTGATTTTCAGATTCTAAGTGGTAAATAAAATATAAACATACAAGTTATAACTTGATACATTTGTGATCATTTTATTAAGGGTATAAATTGAATATACAGTGCCCTGAAAAAGTATTCAAACCCCTTGATATTTTACACATTTTGTCATGTTACAACCAAAAATGTAAATGTATTCTATTAGGATTGTGTGATAGACCAACACAAAGTGGCACATAATTGTGAAGTGGAAGGAAAATGATAAATGGTTTTCAATTGTTTTTACAAATAAATATGTAAAAAGTGTGGCGTGCATTTGTATTCAACCTGCTGAGTCAATACTTTGTAGAACCACCTTTCACTGCAATTACAGCTGCAAGTCTTTTTGGAGATGTCTCTACCAGCTTTGCACATCTAGAGAGTGTCATTTTTGCCCATTATTCTTTGCAAAATAGCTCAAGCTCTGTCAGATTGGATGGTGAGCATATGTGAACAGCAATTTTCAAGCCTTGCCACAGATTCTCAATTGGATTTAGGATTGGACTTTGACTGGGTCATTCTAATGCCGCGTACACACGATCGGACTTTCTGGCATACTTGGTCCGGCACACTTTCCGACGGACTTTGTCCGCCAGGTGCGCCGGACTTTAAAATGGATGGACTTGCCCACACACGACTTTCCGGCGGGCTAAGTCCGCCTGTCTTTCCGATGGACTTTCGCCGGAGTTACGGCGGACTTTCAGAATGAACGGACTTGCCCACACATGGACAAGTCCGTTCATTTTGAACGTCACTCGGGTACGATGGGACTAGAAAAGGAAGTCAATCTTGCCGCTTTTATCTGCGAGATTGACACCTTACGAGCCCCGTTGCGGGGCATACCAGGCCCTTAGGTCTGGTATGGATTATAAAGGGAAACCCCTACGCCGAAAAAACGGCGTTGGGGTCCCCCCTAAAATCCATACCAGACCCCGATCCAAGAACACAGCCCAGCCGGTCAGGAAAGGGGGTGGGGATGAGCGAGCGCCCCCCTCCTGAACCGTACCAGGCCGCATGCCCTCAACATGGGGGGTGGGTGAAGATGATCTTCTGCCGTCAGGTGTGTGCTGTCAGCCCAGCAAGTGCAGTAGCCAATAGGATGCATTTTGAAGGCAAGCCATGCCTTCTTCATCAGCCTAGGCTTACAAGCCACACATTCTTTTCACTCAAGAAACCCATTTTTTTTTAACTGTTTATTTGTAACAATTTTAGAAATCTTACAATGCAGTGAAAAAAGTAAGGCATTTCAACATATATAGATAAAGAACATTACACATGTAAATGAGTGAGGCATAACAAGAGCATGGCATAGTTAGATAATAGAGTTTTCCATCTAGGATCAACTATGCAAATTTACTATACCATACAAGATAGTAAAATAAATTAGAACATTAGTAGGCTTGAAATGCAACATATTTAATAGTTAGCACCAAGAGGGTCAGGAAATTCAAGTGTCATCAGAAATATATCATAGTAGAGGTGAGACCTGGTATTTAAGATGTATAGTTTTCGAGGGAATATTCAGAAGCATACCAAGCTTTCCATATCTTATGAAAAGAGGGTAATGAGTCTTCAATCATTGCTGTCAGGTGTTCCATCCTATGTATATCAGCCATTATAGAGATAAATTGATGGAATGTGGGTTGGGGGGGGGAAGCCAGTTTCTAATTATAGCTCATTTTGCAGCTAGTAGAATGTAAGACGTAAGATTTCCTAATGCTGTAGAGGTACCCAAAAGAGGGAGGCCTAATAGGAAGTGTATGGGGCTTAGGGGTATGGAGGTGTTTAATAGCTTTTGCAAGAGCTCTTGGGTTTGAATCCAGAAAGGACCAATAGAAGAGCACTTCCAAAAGATGTGGAAGTGAGTGCTCGTAGTTTCCTTGTCAAAAGAAGTTTATTGAGTATACAATATTATAAAGATACATAAAGTAAGTTTACAAGGATCTATAAAGTAAGCTCATTGTTTTACAGTAGGGTTTATATAGGTAAATATCATGAAATTTCAAATATTAAACATTGGGTTCACGTAAACCTAAATTAAAGATATATATCATTTCCTTAGTTACTTTTGTAGGTATTTAAATGATTTATACCTACTATACATATTGTTTACAAGTAGAGTGTATATAGGTCAAATAAATTCTGATAATGAGCTTTAATCATAAGGTGGAGAAAAGGAAAGAGAAAGAAGAAAAAGGGTTGAAAGGTAGAGGTATGGTCCACAAGGTTGTCCCGCTCATCAGTTTATTATTCTTTTTAGTTCTCTTTGAAGCCTTAGAATGGGGGTCTCTGTAAGTCATTTAATCTGTTACCATGGCAACAAGACAGAGTCATTGAAGTTTGACAGGAACTGTTGTTTTATCCAAGGATGCCAAAGTTTTTCAAATTTTGGAATTTGATTTTGATCGATGGCTACCATCTTAGCATGGGACATTGTATTATTCATTCTGTGAATTGTTTCTGCTAGTACCAATGTAGGAGATTTCCATGCCTTGGCCACTGTTTGTTTTGCAGCCGTTATTAGTTGGATCATAAGTTTGAATTGAGAAAGTGTTAACCATTCCGGTTTTAGATTAAGTAAAGTTAAATATGGATCTGGTTGTATTATTTTTTTAAATATTTTAGATGCAATCACGAAGACTTCCTTCCAGAAGGTTTGGATTACTGGGCACGTCCACTATATGTGTAAATATGTGCCTATTTCTGGGCATCCTCGAAAACAAAGAGCTGAGGTATTAGGTGAATATTTTGCCACTCTAGCGGGTACAAGGTACCAGCGAGTTAGGACTTTATAATTTGTCTCCAGTGCTAAGATGTTGGGTGAAGATGACTTAGATGTGAGCCATATGTTAGACCAGTCCGTGTCTTCTAAAGTTTGTCCCAGGTCCTCCTCCCACCTCTGAACGTAAGAGGGTCTATTAAGATTTGCTACTCCATATAATTGATTATAAAGTGATGAAATTGTACCTTTAGCAAATGGATCTTTTGTACAGATTGATTCAAAAATGGATAATTGGGATAATGGTGTATCCCCCTTTAGGAATGGTGTATAGAAATTTTTGATTTGGAGATATCTAAATATCTCAGAGTTTGGTAGATCATATTTTTCTCTAAGCGATGGGAATGAAAGGAATGATTTAGATGCTATGAAGTCATTTAGTGTCTAAATGCCTGATGTTGTCCAAGCTTTAAAAGAATTTGGGTAGATCCATGCCGGATAAAAGGCCGTATTTCTGATAAAAGAAAGGAGAGGATTGTGTGGAGATTGTAACTGATATTTGGTTTTTAGTTTATCCCAGAGAGATAAGAAGTGTTTAGTTATGGGATTATGAATTTTAAAGCGGTCTTTAGGATCAAGCCATAATAAATTTGATATTAATAGAGGGTCATTTTCTGAAGCCTCTATAAATACCCATAATGGGATTTCCTGTTTTGCATGGTATTTTGACAGACTGGCCAAATGTGCTGCTCTGTAGTAGTTAGTAAAATTAGGGTATCCCAGGCCTCCTTTATTTTTGGGAAGATGTAGTGTGTGTATAGGTATACGTGATTTAGAAGAGCCCCATATAAACGAAGTTGCTCTTTTTTGTACTATTCTCAAAAAATAGGAAGGAATTGGAATAGGGAGGACTCTGAATAGATAAAGCAATTTGGGTAGAATAGTCATTTTGATTGCATTAATCTTCCCTATCCAGGATAAAGGAAGTTGCGACCATTGTTTTATTAGATTTGTGATCTGTCTTAATACAGGAGGATAATTGGTTGAGAATAAGTCAGAATGAGATGCTGTTAAATGAATTCCAAGATATGGGATTGATTTTTCTGCCCATGTGAATGGGAGTGCAGCCCTAGCCGGGATCAACTCCATGTTTGTGAGTGAAATATTAAGCACGAGGCATTTCTTAGAATTAATCATAAGGCCAGATAGGGCTGCAAATCCATCAAGAGCTGGTATTAAGTTAGGACCAGAGACCTGTGGTGATGATAGAAAAAGTAATATATCTACTGCAAATATACATAATTTGTGTGTAATACCTCCTACTTCAATGCCAGTTATAGTTTGGTTTGTTCTGATGTATTGGGCCATGGGTTCGAGTATAAGGGCAAATAATAAGGGAGATAATGGGCAACCCTGTCGGGTACCTCTTTCGATATTAAAGGCATCAGATTTGTATCCAGCATATTTTATATAGGCTTTGGGTTTATTATATAATGCTTTGATCCATGTTAAAAAGTGGGGTCCAAAACCCCATCTTTGTAATGAATATTGCATATATTGCCAGGATACTGTGTCAAATGCCCTCTTAATATCGAGAGATAGAAAACATAAAGGGATTTTCCGTTTTTTAGCAATATGTGCCAATAACACTGCCCTGCGTATATTATCGCCTGCCTGTCTATTTGGCATGAAGCCTACTTGATCTCTATGTATTAATTTTCCTATAATGCTATTGAGGCGTTTTGCTATTATTTTTGCTAATAATTTAATATTGAGGTTTAACAGAGAGATAGGCCGATAAATCACACAGGAAATATCATCAGAAAGGGGTTTTGGGATCATACAAACAATTGCCATTAGTGTTTCTTGCCGAAAAGAATGTCCATCTAGAAGTTTGTTAAAAGTTTCAGTGAGAATGGGAGAGAGTATTTCTGAGAATGTTTTATAGTATAAAGCCGAGTAGCCGTTTGGGCCTGGTCTTTTGTTAAGTTTTAGGTCTTTTATGGCGTTAGCAACTTCATCTATAGTTATAGGCTCATCCAAACTGCTTTTTTGATTCTGAGATAACTCAGGTAAGGTTATTTTTGAATAGAAGGATTGAGCCTCTGTAGGATTAAATTCATTGTTTGTCTTGTATAAAGTTGCGAGATGTGAGTGAAATTTATGGACTATTTTAACTGGATTACAAGTGTAAACATTTTTTGATAATTTCAAATGTATTGGTTTGAAAGATTTGTTAGTTGAATTTAATGCCCGAGCCAAATATGTACCTGGTTTGTTTGTATTCATGTAGAAATTGTGTTTGGAGCGTTTCAGGGATTTATCAACTGACTCAGTGAGAAATAGATCGTATTCCAATCTAGATTTTTCCAGATGAGATTTTGTACTCTGAGATGAATTATCTTGAAATGATATGTAGGCTGCATTAAAATTGAGTTCTAGTTTTTTTGCTAGATTTTTGCGTTCCCGTTTAAATAGTGCCATTTGTCTTTGTATTGTACCACGCAAGACAGGCTTATGAGCTTCCCACAGTGTTATTGGGGAGATGTCTGTTGTATTATTAATTGATATGTATTCCTTTAAAGCTTGTTCAATGGCCATCTGATGTAGTGGGTGTTTGAGCATTATGTCCGGTAAGTACCACGTTGGGTCATGCGCTTTTGGTATGGCTGAGGCTATAGTAGTGTATACTGCATTATGGTCAGACCACGGAATCGGAATTATATCTGATGCAATAATTTCTGGTATCATTCCTATTGTTAGAAAAATATGATCTATTCTGGTGAAGGTTTGATGAGGGTGCGAGAAATAAGTGAATTTCTTTTTCATTGGGTTACTTTCTCTCCACGAATCTACCAGATTGTATTTGGAAAGAAGTTGAGAAAAAGGTAATCTAGAGGTTATTTTGGATGGTGAAAAAGGTGATTTATCTAGAAATGGGAGGAGGACCTGGTTCGAATCCCCACACATTATCATTGTTCCTATTTTGTGTGTATTAATCACTTGTAATATATGTGAGAGGAATGGTGTAGGTTGTTTGTTAGGAGCGTAGTAGGAAATCACCGTGATTGCTGTATCCATTATATAACCCATGAGTATCAGGTATCTACCTTCTGGGTCTTTAATTTCTGATGATAAGGTGAATGGTGTGGATCGGTGAAATGCAATTAGAGTTCCCCTTTGCTTGGTACAGGCAGAAGCCATGTAAATTTGTTGATAAAAAGGAGAAATATATTTTGGAGTAGAATCTTTGGTGAAGTGTGTTTCTTGGAGGCATACTATGTGAGCCTTCTTGTTATGAAAAGTACGGAAGGCTTTGGTCCTTTTTTGAGGGACATTTATTCCCTGAACATTCAGGGAAAGTATATTCAGTGGTGCCATGGCAACAGATCAAATAGTTTTGACTTACTTTTTGTTATGCAGAGCTGACTGCGTAGATCAACCTGTGTGGACTGAAGAGATGAATAGATAGAAAAGAAACCAGTGAATTATGGAGTAAAGAGTAAACAAAAAACATATGAGATTAGATGATACATTGTATAAATTATTTTTTGCAAGTAATCACAATTTACCCGTGAAAGAGAATAAATATCTCTCTCAGGGAAATAAGTGCCTTCGTCACACTCCCACATAATATGGTTGGGAGAATGAGGAGGGCTAATGGGGGTACACGGATCTTCCGCTTACAGGAGAGAAGTGCTATGTCAAAAGACATCAAAATGATGTTTCATTAATTGGAGTGCAGAATATAGTTTTTGTTGAAATTATTTATTCCAGGGTGGTTGCATATGGTTAGTCTTGCCCTAGGCTAAATAATTCAGTTAGAATGGTACTGTTAATAACTTTGGTATTGATGAAGATAGTTTGAATTATTTTGGGATTTTAACCCTTTTAGAGTAAACAATTACATATTTTATTCATATGTAACTGTTTAGATATTAACAAACACAAAAAAAACTGCGCTAGATAAAGAATAGAATGGATTAAAACTCAGTGTATGCACACATATTGTTACAAGTCCATCAAATGCAAATGAACAGCTGTCAATTATCAGTCTATGCAGAGTTCACAGAAGGTATGTATCCTCATCTTGAATCAAGGTGACAACACACTCAGAACCACCGCAGAAACAAGTGTAGGGGATAGGAAAGTCCTCCACCTATAAAACAGCTGCCTCTTACCAGCTCCCTTGATCTCTGGCAAGGAGATCAGATAGGCTTTTCAGCTTATGACCCAGCTACAGTCTCTGGATACAATAGATGGAACTTCAGATATACTCTCCGTGATTTCCTTAGATAGGTCTCAACAGCATATCCATAGGCCAATCATGTATGAAAAAGAGAGGCTTCCATAGTGTAAAACGTATAAAACTTTTATTGTTAAAAAAAGTAATGCACTTACATAAGTCCGGATTAATAAGGCATCAATAAGAAAACAAGCCGGCCAGCTCTTTAAGAACAAACGCCCGTAACTTCCGGGACTGCGTGTTGGTATGTTGGTGGCGTCAGCACGCCGCTCTCCCTACGCCGTTTCGTCAAACCTGACGTCGTCCAGGGGCACGGGCGGCGTGCTGATCACCACCACTTATATCCTCGTTCAACAGAAGAAAGACCGCCCAATCCTGAGATCCAAGCCGTCCGTGATGCAAATGCCGCCATATTGCAATGGGGCAGATGCCAGTATAATACCTGAAGGGCGTTCCGGTATTAATGGGTAATCCCCCTTAACCTAAAGTAAGAATTGTATATGCTCAACTTGTGTTTAATGGATGAAGAGAAGGCAAAAATTAAATACACCACTCTTTCCCCTAAATATTAATATTCGTGCCGATACTATATAAGTAGTATCAGCAGAGAGAAGTGGTGGCATCTAGTGGTCAGATTCCGAATTGCACGGTTAATCGCCTTAAATGTAATTTACACAGTCTCCTAAATAAAATAGGAATCTGAAGGCATAAGTGTTAGCACATATAATTGGATATATATTAAATTGCCCCACCACTGTAGAAAAAAGAAAGAAAAAAAGAAAAACTACGAACATAAATAATTAAAAAATGATTGTCATATGAGTGCACTACACCTCCATAAGTCATCTAGTGTCTGGCCACAAAAAATACTGGGCACTCTTCTGGACACTAAAGGAAGCAGAATGGGCACAGAAATACCAAATTAACCAAACTCATACTTTATAGGAATAATACAATAAAGTATAAGATACCAGAAAAACTAAAAATTAGAAATGGGCCTCAATGTATACCCCCCGCCCTCACGGTACCACAAGGAACTCAGGACTGGTTTAATTACAATTTCCCTAACTATTGTCAATAAAAGAATTAACATCTGTGTCTATGTTAAGACCATAAGGGGTATAACATCGTACTCTATGGATCCACGCCATCTCCATTTTAGATAGTTCCCTAACTAAAGATCCGCCTCTCCAATGTGCTTCATACTTATCTATTGCTAGAAAAATTGTATTAGCCGGGTCTCGGTTATGGACCAAATCTTAATGTTTGGAAACGGAATGGAATTTGAAGCCTGTTTTGATGTTGGTTATGTGTTCCCCGAGACGGACCTGCATAGTGCGTTTAGTTCTGCCTATGTATTGAAAACCACATGGGCATTGGAGCAGGTACACTACCCCAGTGGAGCTGCATGTAATGAATGATTCTATTTTGTGCTCCCTAGAGGTACTAGTGGAAACAAATGATATTGTTTTCTTATTTTTAATTAAATTAAGTTTACACACTTGGCATCTTCGGCATTGGTGGTAGCCAGAGAGGCCTTGAAAGAAGGACAATCTTTTGCCAGGGGGGTCAACTACATTCGGGGCAATGATGTTCCTCAAAGAGGGGGCCCCTCTAAATATTACCTGAGGTTTTTTGGGTAAAAAAGTATTAATCAGTCCATCGTTGCCCAACAGGTGCCAATGTTTGCTAATAATTTTTTTAATTTGGTAATGCTGAGTTGAGTAGGAAGTAATGAAGGGGATGACAGGACTCTCTCTTTTTTTCTTAGGGGCCATGTCTAAAAGTTCCGATCTGTCTCGTCTTTCTACTTCCTCTATGAGGATCTCCAATGGCTCTCCGTCATACCCCTTCTCTAGGAACCTCTTTTTCAGAATGTTTGCCTGAACTCTAAAATCTTCCACATTTGAACAGTTACGTCTCATCCTGACAAACTGGCTCATAGGTACCGACTTAAGCCAGCTGTCCTTGTGGCAACTGTCAAGGGGTATAAATGCGTTTCGATCCGTCTTTTTGAAGAAAGTGATCGTTTTGAAAGAATCTGATTCCCTCTGGATAGTCAAATCTAAAAAATTGATCTTTTCTTGACTGGCTTCATACACAAACCTTATCCCCCTTTCATTGTTGTTGATGTGGGAGAAAAAATCATCTAACTCAGGAATGGATCCTTCCCAAAGGAGGAGGACGTCATCTATATACCTGGCCCAAAAGGCCAGGTGTGGACTACGGTCCTTATAGATGACGTCCTCCTCCCACTTGGCCATGAAAAGATTAGCCAAGCTAGGGGCGTACTTAGCGCCCATAGCAACCCCTCTTTGCTGGCGATAGTACTCCTGATTGTACCAAAAATAATTATGATTCGCCGCAAAATCTAATAGCTCCATGATGTAATCCTGCTGTTTGATTGGAATTTTGGAGAGTGCATTGAGAAAATGCTTGACAGCTGCAAATCCCAACTGGTGTGGAATTATGGTGTATAATGAAGTTACATCCGCTGTAACCATCCATGTTCGACTATTGGGTTTCAGCTGAGATAGTAAATGTATCACGTGCTTGGTGTCCTTTATGTAAGAAGGCATTTGCTGTACTAGGGGTTGCAAAAAGAAGTCTATGTACTTGCCCACCCGGGACGTGACCGAATCGATGCCACTGACTATGGGTCATCCCGGGGGGCAAGTCAGACTCTTATGGATTTTGGGCAAACAATAGAGTATCGGCACCCGTGGGGCCTTGGGGACCAAAAAGGTTTTCTCTTTATCGTTGAGTATCCCTTCCTGGTGTCCCTTGGTTACTAATTTTTCTAAATCACTCTTATATTTGATCACTGGGTTGCCCGGTAAGAGGGTGTACGTGTCTTGATCGCCTACAATGTTAGACATTTCCTGTAAATAATCTTTCCTATCAAGAATTACTATCCCCCCACCTTTATCTGCAGGCCGGATAACAATTCCCCTATTATTACAAAGGGAATCCAATCCTTCCTTCAGTGTATTATTGATCTTATGCTTAACCACTTTAAGAGAGTCCAGATCACGGAGGACCACATCCCTAAACACCCTTAGAGAAGGTGCCAGAGAGCCAGGGGGATTAAAAGTAGAAGCATTGGCCAGCCCAGTGTGTTGATACACATGCTGGACCGATGGCCTTGACCCATCGGAGATGCTGGCGAAATGCCTTTTGATGTTAATCCTCCTAACGTATTTGTGGACGTCCATGTATGTTTGGAATTTATTTAATTTTTTTGGAGGTGCAAATTTTAAACCCTTTTTTAATAGCGCCAGTTCTGATTGGGTCAGAACCTGAGTACTGAGATTGAAGATACCCTCCGCCGTTATACTTTTTTCTTTTTTGGATCTTGCTTTCCTCCCCCCTCTGGTTCCTCTTTGTTTTCTACAGGCCTTTTTAATCCCTGGTTGGATCTGGGAAAACCCCAAGGGTGTGATTCTTGATTGGTACCATAGGTACTAGTAGGGTGGTCCCTTACTGATCTGTAGTACCCCTGTTCATAATTAGGATGGTCACCTCTATCAAATTGGGCGGGACCTGCTCTATCCCTTAGAGGATAAAAGCGGTTATGGGTATCTACCCCATAATCCACTTCATCCTCATCCCCCTCATTCTCAAAATGCTGGGGATTCTCAGCATAATGGTGCTCCCTAGGGGGTGTATCATATCCATATTCATTATATCTTGGTTGATTACGACCATTATCAGAATATGGAATTGGCCTGTAATTTTGATATTGGTTTTGATTGTATGGTTGTACTTGTCTACGTTCCCGATTTGCATTAGGATTGTATTGTTGGTAACCACCAGCCTTACGTGCATGTTGGCCTCCCCTACTAGGAGCTAGTGCTCTCTGGGGTGATTGATAGGATACTCGTCTATCTTTTCTAGTTTGTTTGTTGTTAAATTTAGATTTTTTGGGGGTTCTCTGAGAGACAATCCTAGATGGAAGGTGTTGGCTCTGAGCAGGGGGTTGTGATGGAACGTCACTTCCCTGCACAGTAACCTCCATAGTGGGTTCTTGACCTCCACTTGCTTCCATAGCTAGTTTCCTCTGCCAGGCAAACACACTGTTAGCTTGATAATCCCCATAATCCCTATTGTATTTCTTTCTTTTTTTGAATTTCTGTTCCTTTTCCTCCTTATCCAATGCTTTTAATAAATTACTGGTTCTTTCTTTATATTCCTCCACTTCTTTGTAGGGCAAAAGACTGTCTTTGAGAGTTTTAATCTCGCCGTCCAGTCTTGTCAATTTACTCTTTTTCCTGGCCACCAGGAACCTTAGGAAATTGACTCCTGCCTCATTGAAGTAACGGAACCATTCGTCCAGTTCCGATTCTCCTTTCTGAGGACATACTTCCCATCTGAGGCTTCTTGGGACCATACCGATCTTAATGTATGTCTCCAAGAAAGCCACATCCCACTGTGTATGTATTTCCGAGATTGTTAAATTTTTTAATCGTACAAAGAGACCACCAAGGTCATTCTCTCTTTCATTGTATACTTCGAATACACCATCTGTATTAACCACCTTGGCCGCCCTATACTCAAAGATATCCATTGTGTGCTATCAAATGGTATCAGCAATATCTAATGTAATTGTTGATAAAGCTAGGTGGGTACAGAAAACCAGCATGTGCATAAACAATGAATCCGTCACATCTGTAATACACAAATGAGTGTGTCTAACTGCTGCTGTATAGGTTGTATCTCCAGTTCAAATAGCAAAATATGTAGAAAATACAGCGCTGTCAGTAAGAATTAAAGGACATACAGAACATGATCTGTTGTCCATACACGTATTTAAGCTGCAGTTAAAAAATATGGGATACCCACATTAAACAAGATATTAACAAACACAAAAAAATTGCGCTAGATAAAGAATAGAAAGGATTAAAACTCAGTGTATGCACACATATTGTTACAAGTCCATCAAATGCAAATGAACAGCTGTCAATTATCAGTCTATGCAGAGTTAACAGAAGGTATGTATCCTCATCTTGAATCAAGGTGACAACACACTCAGAACCACCGCAGAAACAAGTGTAGGGGATAGGACAGTCCTCCACCTATAAAACAGCTGCCTCTTACCAGCTCCCTTGATCTCTGGCAAGGAGATCAGATAGGCTTTTCAGCTTATGACCCAGCTACAGTCTCTGGATACAATAGATGGAACTTCAGATATACTCTCCGTGATTTCCTTAGATAGGTCTCAACAGCATATCCATAGGCCAATCATGTATGAAAAAGAGAGGCTTCCATAGTGTAAAACGTATAAAACTTTTATTGTTAAAAAAAGTAATGCACTTACATAAGTCCGGATTAATAAGGCATCAATAAGAAAACAAGCCGGCCAGCTCTTTAAGAACAAACGCCCGTAACTTCCGGGACTGCGTGTTGGTATGTTGGTGGCGTCAGCACGCCGCTCTCCCTACGCCGTTTCGTCAAACCTGACGTCGTCCAGGGGCACGGGCGGCGTGCTGATCACCACCACTTATATCCTCGTTCAACAGAAGAAAGACCGCCCAATCCTGAGATCCAAGCCGTCCGTGATGCAAATGCCGCCATATTGCAATGGGGCAGATGCCAATATAATACCTGAAGGGCGTTCCGGTATTAATGGGTAATCCCCCTTAACCTAAAGTAAGAATTGTATATGCTCAACTTGTGTTTAATGGATGAAGAGAAGGCAAAAATTAAATACACCACTCTTTCCCCTAAATATTAATATTCGTGCCGATACTATATAAGTAGTATCAGCAGAGCGAAGTGGTGGCATCTAGTGGTCAGATTCCGAATTGCACGGTTAATCGCCTTAAATGTAATTTACACAGTCTCCTAAATAAAATAGGAATCTGAAGGCATAAGTGTTAGCACATATAATTGGATATATATTAAATTGCCCCACCACTGTAGAAAAAAGAAAGAAAAAAAGAAAAACTACGAACATAAATAATTAAAAAATGATTGTCATATGAGTGCACTACACCTCCATAAGTCATCTAGTGTCTGGCCACAAAAAATACTGGGCACTCTTCTGGACACTAAAGGAAGCAGAATGGGCACAGAAATACCAAATTAACCAAACTCATACTTTATAGGAATAATACAATAAAGTATAAGATACCAGAAAAACTAAAAATTAGAAATGGGCCTCAATGTATACCCCCCGCCCTCACGGTACCACAAGGAACTCAGGACTGGTTTAATTACAATTTCCCTAACTATTGTCAATAAAAGAATTAACATCTGTGTCTATGTTAAGACCATAAGGGGTATAACATCGTACTCTATGGATCCACGCCATCTCCATTTTAGATAGTTCCCTAACTAAAGATCCGCCTCTCCAATGTGCTTCATACTTATCTATTGCTAGAAAAATTGTATTAGCCGGGTCTCGGTTATGGACCAAATCATAATGTTTGGAAACGGAATGGAATTTGAAGCCTGTTTTGATGTTGGTTATGTGTTCCCTGAGACGGACCTGCATAGTGCGTTTAGTTCTGCCTATGTATTGAAAACCACATGGGCATTGGAGCAGGTACACTACCCCAGTGGAGCTGCATGTAATGAATGATTCTATTTTGTGCTCCCTAGAGGTACTAGTGGAAACAAATGATATTGTTTTCTTATTTTTAATTAAATTAAGTTTACACACTTGGCATCTTCGGCATTGGTGGTAGCCAGAGAGGCCTTGAAAGAAGGACAATCTTTTGCCAGGGGGGTCAACTACATTCGGGGCAATGATGTTCCTCAAAGAGGGGGCCCCTTTAAATATTACCTGAGGTTTTTTGGGTAAAAAAGTATTAATCAGTCCGTCGTTGCCCAACAGGTGCCAATGTTTGCTAATAATTTTTTTAATTTGGTAATGCTGAGTTGAGTAGGAAGTAATGAAGGGGATGACAGGACTCTCTCTCTTTTTCTTAGGGGCCATGTCTAAAAGTTCCGATCTGTCTCGTCTTTCTACTTCCTCTATGAGGATCTCCAATGGCTCTCCGTCATACCCCTTCTCTAGGAACCTCTTTTTCAGAATGTTTGCCTGAACTCTAAAATCTTCCACATTTGAACAGTTACGTCTCATCCTCATTCATCATTCTTCTGTTGAACGAGGATATAAGTGGTGGTGATCAGCACGCCGCCCGTGCCCCTGGACGACGTCAGGTTTGACGAAACGGCGTAGGGAGAGCGGCGTGCTGACGCCACCAACATACCAACACGCAGTCCCGGAAGTTACGGGCGTTTGTTCTTAAAGAGCTGGCCGGCTTGTTTTCTTATTGATGCCTTATTAATCCGGACTTATGTAAGTGCATTACTTTTTTTAACAATAAAAGTTTTATACGTTTTACACTATGGAAGCCTCTCTTTTTCATACATGATTGGCCTATGGATATGCTGTTGAGACCTATCTAAGGAAATCACGGAGAGTATATCTGAAGTTCCATCTATTGTATCCAGAGACTGTAGCTGGGTCATAAGCTGAAAAGCCTATCTGATCTCCTTGCCAGAGATCAAGGGAGCTGGTAAGAGGCAGCTGTTTTATAGGTGGAGGACTGTCCTATCCCCTACACTTGTTTCTGCGGTGGTTCTGAGTGTGTTGTCACCTTGATTCAAGATGAGGATACATACCTTCTGTTAACTCTGCATAGACTGATAATTGACAGCTGTTCATTTGCATTTGATGGACTTGTAACAATATGTGTGCATACACTGAGTTTTAATCCTTTCTATTCTTTATCTAGCGCAGTTTTTTTGTGTTTGTTAATATCTTGTTTAATGTGGGTATCCCATATTTTTTAACTGCAGCTTAAATACGTGTATGGACAACAGATCATGTTCTGTATGTCCTTTAATTCTTACTGACAGCGCTGTATTTTCTACATATTTAACTGTTTAGATATGTTAACTCATAAAATTGAGGTTGTATTGCTTCAGATTAGAATAAACAAAAACATAATTCTAAGAACTAGTTAGGTAATAATATATTTGTTTTAAGAAAAGAAAGAAAAAGCTTCCATTACTTATGGATTATTGAACATATTTGTCCTAAAAAGTAATAAATCTATTGTTATTACCTGATAATATATAACTGAACAAGAATTTCCTTATTTCACTTATATATTCTAAGGCTATATGAATCAGAAGTAATGAGAAATATAACTGGAATGTAACCTGATCCCACACAGTGTGTGACTATCAGAATGCAATTACATTCAGTTATAAATACAGGTTTTTTATAGAGAACCATCTCTTAGTTTAATAAATGAAGAGATATCAGGAATTAGGATGTCAGTCCATTGAATCTTCTTGGTCCATGGATGGTGTGGCATAACGGTCTCTTTTGTGAGAATGATGATTCCCATTTTGTTCTGAAATTTTCTGAGTGTTGCCTGAAGGTGAAGATGATGCCATTCTTCTGCGTGTGGGAGAGTTGCTGCTTGTGGGTTCTGTCAGATTTAATTTTAAAAGGGTTTGTTGTAGTTCATCTGCTGATCTGCTTCTGTAAATTTTACCTTGGTAGTTAAATCTGACTGAAAAGGGGAAGCCCCATTTATACATAATGTTGTGGCATTGCAGTTCCATTAGTTGGGGTTTCATGGATCGTCTTTTAGTAATAGTAAGTTGGGATAGGTCAGCAAAAATTTGATAATTGTGTCCTTGAAAATTAAGTTCCTTTTTTCTCTTGCAGCAATTAGTATTTGTTCTTTCGTTCTGTAATAATGAAATTTTGTGATTATATCACGTGGGGGTCCATCTTTCTTTTTGGCTGTGAGGGCTCTGTGTACTCTGTCCAGTTCTAAACGTTCAATAGGGATATCTGGCTTTAGTTCTTGTAATAGAGCAGTAATAGTAGATTGCAGGTCTGTCACAGTTTCAGGTATTCCCCTTATGCGCAAGTTTGAATGTCTGGCTCTATTTTCGTAATCTTCGAGCTTTGTTTGAAGTATTAAATTCTCTTCTTTTAATTGTTCCAATTCTGTTATATTTACTTGGGTTGTAATTTCAATTTCATCCATTTTTATTTCTAAGGCTGCGGTGCGGTTTCCCAGCTCTCTTATTTCTTTGGTTAGGCTTTTTGTTATTTGGTCTGAGGTTTGTTTTAAAGCCTTATGAAGCATCTTTTCAAATTGTAATAATATTACTGGGGATGCTGAGGAGGCTTGTGGAGAAGTTTGTGAGAGGATTTGTTCTGTATCTGACTCAAATGGAGAATCTTGCTGTGACATTTTCTGTCTGTGAGAGCGCCCTGATGCTGTATCTTGTGAGGTGACTGGAGCTGCTTTAGTTGCAGTGAGTGCCTGTGAGCTCTTTGTGAGGTGATTTTTATTTCTGCCACGGTTTCCTCCCAGTACCATATTTCCTGCCCAAACTTTCACAGTTTGTTCCCTGGGGCAAAAAGGTTCAAATGGATACCTTTTGAGCCTGCAGGCTCCGCTTTGTCCTTCTCTTCTCTCCTCAGCGGTGTGGAGCTCTAACAATGCATGTCTGCTCCATTAGGCTCCGCCCATCCCCGCCGTGCTCGTAGTTTCATTACACCTCCAGCACTGTCTAGGGGCATTTGAGTTGCGGGTGTATAGTATATCTGGGGTTCTATACCAGAAAAGCAAAATCTTAAGTGCAGTTTCTCTCTGCACTATGCAGCATGAGATTTTTGACGAGGACTCACAAATTTTCCCCCAATCTTTTAAAGATATTGGTCGTTGTAATATGTGGGACCATTTCTTCATATAGTTATGGGTGGACTCTGTTAGAGGGGGGTGTCTTGTTAGATTTTATATATGGAGGAGATTAGTTTGGTTTCATATGGTCCATTGGTGCATAAAATTTCAAAGTTGGTGGGCTTCTCTAGAGATAGTGAAGGGGATTTAGAGAGGAAAAAGTGTTTAAATTGTATATATGAGTACAAACGTGATGTAGGGAGTTTGTTTCTCTTGGAGGTCTGCGAAGGACAGGAGTCTACGTGTCACAGGGTATACAAGTTGTCGCAGTTGGAAGATTCTCGCATGAGTCCATGGGAGCATCCGTACATAAGATAGTCTATCAGGGATGTCCGGGTAAAAGAGTACATTCAGAAAAGGAGGACAGGGAGAGGATAGGGAGAACCGCTCTGAGCATTTCTTCCAAATAGATAGGGTAAAAAGGATTGGGGCCAGGCATAGGGATCTCAGTTGAGGCATGTATTTGGTTGAGGAGGGCCATAACATGTAACATGGGTGTACTGGAATGGTGACCCCCATTTCAATCTCAGCCCATCTATTTGAGGCTTAGATATCCAGGAAGTCAGTACTTGGAGGTGGGATGCATAATAGTATTTAATGATGTCTGGGGCATCCAGACCTCCCCTATTCTTTAAGGCTAAGACTACTGAGCTTGCAATACTATGGAAGGTGTTAGTCCATACCTAGTGGAGACATTTCCTTTGGAGAGCCTTCAATTGTGACATTGGGACTGAGATTGGAAGCATCTCAAATAAGTATAGCAGTTTGGGAAGAATCAACATCTTGAGAATGTTAATTCATCCTAGGAAAGATATAGGGAGAGAGGTCCATTGATTTAAGGGGGGAAATTAGCTTGATATAGGGAAGAGTAAGAGGGTGTCATGGGAGGGTTTACCCGTTGGTGGCGCTATCGGTCTCTTGGATCGCAGTACCAGTGTCCACCAGCGGGTGTCTTCCAACACCTGGGTCCTGCAGTAAGAGGTCTCTCCTGCTGGTGGCACTGTTGCATCCCTGGGCCGTAGTACTGGTGTCCACCAGCGGGTGCACTCCGGCAGTGTGGAGCAAACAGCACACACTGCGCTCAGCTGTGACATGAGTTCAATTACCACAGCCTGATAAATACCCAGCAAGCCCTCATAGGCTTGCCTTGGTATCTCTCTCCCTGCATTCTGACCTTGCTGCCTGTTATTTTGACCTTGAGCCTGCATCTGCCTTGTCCTGACCTGACCTGACCTGATCTGATCCAATCCCTATCTTGAGCCCTTCCTGGTCCTGTCCCTTCTGTTCTTGGTTACCTTGGATCCCTGCTCTGTATCCCATCCATCCATCCTCTCCCTGTCCTGTTTGGTTTCCTGTCCTTGCCCATCTGCTGACCTCCCTGTGTATGACCTTGGTCTGGCTTGTTTACGATTCCGGTATCTCCATTTACTTGTATATATTGTTGTTTGTAGTGGGTTTGTTGTGTTGGTTTTGCACTGTTTATATTCCTTTTACTTGTCACTTATTTAATAAACACCATTATTTCACTTACATGTGTTTCTGGTCTCCTCTGTGCAGTCCACATGGTTTGGTCAATTAGATCCCCTGACAGAGGGTGTGATATGGATGCCCAAGTATTTAAGCCTGGCAGTGCACCAACGGTATTTGAAGTTGTGTTGGAGACGACTGAATTGGTCCGGTGGGATGTTAATGGGTAGGGCCTCCATTTTTGAAGGATTCATTTTAAGTTCTGATAGGGATCCAAAGGAGGCCAGGGTGTTGTGTAGGGAAGGTAGATAGGTATGGGGTGGGTAAGAGTCAGCAATATTTCATTGGAAAAAAGTGATAGCGTATATTCCTGCTGACGCAGAGGTACCCCCCGAATGGCTGGGAGGGACCTGATGGCCAAGGCAAGGGGTTCCAGACTTAGAATAAAGAGCAGGGGTGACAAGGGGCAGCCCTGTCTGGTACTATTGCTTAGGGGGAACCTCTGCGACAGATGAGAAGACAGAAGTACCTGGGATGAAGGGTTAGAGTATAAAGCCTGTAAGGCCTGCATAAATGGGCCCGAGAACCCATATCTAGAAAGGACTGCAAACATGAATAGCCAACTTAGGCAGTCGAAGACTTTTTGTGTGTCTAGACTAAGGACAATGGCAGGATGTTTAGTCTTGGCCAAAAGGTCTATCAGGTCTATTGTCCATCTCGTGTTGTCCCCTGCATGTCTTGTTTGGACAAAGACTACCTGGTCTCTGTGTATTAATGTTGTCAGCAATGGTGAAAGTCTATTGGCTAATATTTTAGTGAATATTTTGTAATCTGAATTTAATAAGGTGATGGGTCGACAGTTGTCTGGCAATGAAGGGTCCTTACCTGGTTTAGGAAAAAGGGTTATAAATGCATGCAGAAATTGTGAATGTGGGATGGTGCCTTTAAGCAAGGAGGAAAACAGGGAAATTGGGTACGGAGTTAAAATTGGGGAGAATGTTTTGTAGTAGATATAGGGGAGCCCATCTGGTCCTGGGGATTTGTGGGATGGCAAACTTTTCATCACCTCTGTTATTTCCTCTGAAGTGATAGGTGCGTTCAGCATGTTCGGAGGAGATCTTAGGCAAGTTTAAGGAGGTCATAAAGTCGTCAGACTTTGCTTGTGTAAATTGGGGGTAGAGTCGGAGCTCAAAGAATTATAGTCCCTGGTAAAAGTCGCCAGATATGGCCTTGGGACAATATGTAGGAGTACCATCTGGCTGCATTAGATGATGAGGGATTGATAGGAAAGGGCGTGGTTTAAGTCTATTAACCAGCATCCTATGTGGTTTGTTGGCATACTCATTGAATTTTTGTCTGGACCACAATAGAGATTTCGATATCTTGCTCATGTCGAATGATTTAATGCGGTTGCGGATCGAGGTAACAACTCTCAATCGTTCCACCGTGGGGGATTCGAGTGGGTGCATCTCTGCGGCTCTCAGGTGGAAGATGAGATCAGCTTTCAGTTTATTGGAATCTCGTTTTAGACGAGAGCCCGCAGATATGCACTCATCTCTGAAAAAAGCCTTATGGGCTTCCCACAAGGTGGAGATCTCCGACACCAAACCTTCATTCAATTGAAAAAATTCAGACAATTTTTGTTGTAGTTGGGGTTGGATCTCAGGGTTTCATATCAAGCATTCATTAAGATGCCAAGGCAGGTTTTGGGCATTGTGGCGGATAAAACAATATCTAGTTCAATGGGTGCATGGTCCGACCAAGTAATAGGATTCATTTCTGATGAGACTACATAAGATAGTTGAGGGGCTGTTACAAAAAAATGGTCCAGCCTAGAATATAGCTTATGAGGGGGGAATAGAATGTGTATCCTTTCTGGGTGGGGTGTTTCACTCTCAAGGTATCATAAAGGTCTAGTCAGATCTAGTCAGTTTACGAAAGGAGGCAGACAGTTTCCAGAGTATGGGTCCGTGGGGTGTCGTGAAATAAAGCATATCTATCTTTGGTCGGAGACATTCACACATTAAAGTCTCCTCCTATTATCATAAAAAGCTGTGAAAAGAATTGCAGCTTCTCAAACACCTTTGTAAGGAAACCAATCTGTCCCACATTCAGGGCATAGATATTAGCCAGGGTAAATGGTGTATTTTGGTGACTACAATTTGGGAAAACAAATAGACCATGGGCATCTAGATAGGAAGAAAGGACATGTATTGGGCTGGCACGTTTAATGAGAATAGCAACTCCAGCTTTCCCAGAGGGATAGGAAACCATAAAGGCAGTTGGGAAATTTTTGGAGGCCAACTTAAATGAACCGCCAGGTTTGAAATGGGTCTCCTGAATCATAATCACGTCTGCTCTGGAGGACCTAAATTCCTTCAAAGCTAGCCATCTTTTCTGGATGTAATTCAGGCCCTTCAAATTTCAAGAATAGATCTTAAGAGCCATGATACATCAAAAAGGCATATAGCTAATGAAATACAGCCTGTGAACAAACAAATACTGATCAATGGTGTAACAAACACAAAGATATTAAAGCGTATATGTTGAAATGGTGCTAAAAAAAAGCACTGAAAACAAAAAGACATTAAAAAAAAAGACCTGAAAAATGAAGTAAAAAAAAACAACAACAAAAAAGGAAAAATTGAAAAAAAATGTAAAAACATTTTTTTTGAGAGGCCTGAAGAGAAAAAGATTTTCAGGAATCCCAGGCGAGGGCCTAGGACATTGGTGAGGGGCATGGCTGCCTGCAAGATCCGATGGTGGGGTCCGACTCCTCTGAGATACTAGGTAACAAAGTTCAGGGGAGGCAACAGGCATAACTAAAGGAGTAGTAAAAAAAACTTCAGATATTTCAGGAATTGTAAATACTTCAAAACAGCCGGAAAGAAGGACCTCTAAGTAGAGAAATTTTACTCCCATAGCGGAGTCAGTGGCATAGACAAACCAATCACTGTCTATGGTAATGAGTAAAAACTGCTGGCGGTGGTAAGATCTCATGTTGGGAATCTGGAAGGGTTAGCCCATTGACGGGTTGAAGAGGCCTTCTGTGGTCTCCGACAAACTGGTGTTGTGAGTGGTTTAAGGTTCGGGACAGGCGGTTGGAGGTCATTTTCTGGGATGCGTGGGAGTCCCAAATTGCAGACAAAAGCTTCACTTTCATAGAGGTCTCTCAATGAGATCTGGACACCATCTTTAGAGGCAGATAGATGAAAGGGGAACTCCCAGCGGTAGGGTACTTGATAATTCTGTAGATGAGTGGTGACAGGACAAAGGCTGTGCGTTTTAGCCAATGTGATGGGGGAGAGGTCACTGAAAATTTGAATCTTAGCTTGTTAAGTCTATGCAGGATTTATTGGGGGTTATGGCAGTGAGAGTTTCCTTACGTTCATAGTAGTGAAAGCGGAAAATAATGTCTCTGGGGTTGGAGCCAGGGGGAGGTTTGGGAGCCAGGGATCTGTGGGCTCTGTCAAGGCACTAATCGATGTCCAGGATGTGGGGTGCCAGAGTGACGAATAGGCCCAGGAGATATGAATGCAGCTCTTTGTCATTAACTGACTCAGGGAATCCACGAATCCTTAAGTTTTGACGGCATTCCCTATTCTCCAAATCCTCTTGTTGGAGCTGTGAAACTGTGTGTTTTATGGCAGCATTGTCTTCATCTAAAACATGTACATAAGTTTGTCAAATTTGTTTTCTAGAGTATCGGTAGATCTATCTCCCCTCTAAACTCATGTGCAATTTTACCCACCTCTTTGGCTATGTTGTGAATCAGGTCCTGGAGTAAGGATTACAGCTTTAAATCCAGCACAGCTACTGACACCACTGCTGTAGATTCAGGTGGCTGGGGTTGCTGTGACCTGTGGTCCTCTGGAAGTGCGTTTTCCGCCACTAGGTGGAGATTGGCATATTCTGGCGGGCCGTCCACGTTACTCGAGGCCAGGGATTGCGGCCTATACAGGAAGCGTTCCATGAAGTGACTGGGCCGGAACTTTGACAGCGGGTTGAATCCGCAATAAATACCCTTTTGAAATCCAATCTTTCCCATAGGTCACCCGGGGGCCACTGGCTGTCGGCAGAGATGCTCCTGAGGCTTAGGATGCTATATTAGTGGTGCAGGAGTCGCGGACAAGGAGATGGGGACCAGAGCTCAGCTCTCACACGTCCACCATCTTACACATCGAGCATGCGCCTCCTCCATGACCATTTTGTACCAAGTTTATGACAAGCTTGCCCCTTTTTCAGCTTCCAGGGCCCTTATTGTGGATGATTTCAATGCCATCCTGGATAGGGACATTGACAATGCCAACCCCACTAGGCTGCCAGATCCAGATCCCTGAAATTGGGCTTCAGCCCTTCAGTTGACCGAAGTTTGGAGATGGAAGAATCCCCATGTCAGGAGCTTTTCACACCTCTCCACAGCTCACTTTTTACCCAGTGAATACCCTATCCCTCATTGCTACGGCTTCCTATTTACCAGCAGGGATGTCGGATCACTCACCACTTGAGGTCGTCCTGCGGCTCGGGGGGGTCATGGGGGAATATTAGAGATTAGAGATTAGCTAATTATTGGCTTAAAAATGAGAAAAGTGGAAGGGAACATGCAGGGGTAAATTGGTCAGTATTAGGAGTTTAACGAGGGAGAAATTGATTCCCTGATTACCTGGGATGCTTTCAAGGCCATGATATGTGGTGACTATATATCTACTATTAAGACTACCAGGGTGGAGTGTACCTCGGAATTGGTGGAACTAGAGTCATGAGTAAATGAGGCAGAGGTGACATTTGTATCGGATCCCTCTTCTGTGGCGTACTCCTCTCTGGAACAGGCTAGGAGATCGTTACTGGTGCAACTACTGCTGCAGCAAATCTACTAAAAGCTAGATTGTTTGAATCCAGGGACAAGAATGGGAGGTTTCTTGCCAACCTGGTAGTGGATCCTAAATATCAAAACATAGTCACCTTGATTCAAACTGCTGGGGGTGGGGCCACTTCTGACCTGTCTGTTATTCTGGAAGAATTTAGGGAGTATTAATCCTTGCTATACCGGTCGCTAGTCAACACTATGGATCTAGATTTTTCCAATACCCTACAACAACTGTCTTTGCCGACCCTGGCTGAGGATGATGTTGTATCACTGGACGCCACAATTTTAGTGGAGGAAATAGAGAATGCAATTTAAACCCTCCCTCCCCTTAAAACTCCAGGTTCAGATGGACTTCCAGGGGACTGGTATAAAATGTATATTGCAGACCTATCTCCAAGTCTCCAGTTGTATGCCATTTGTCTTCAGGAGGGACGTCTACCTGATTCCATGTGTTTTGCTCATATTGTCTTAATACCAAAACCTGGGAAGGATGCCACCTAATGCTCAGCGTATCGCTCTATATCCCTCCTACATTGTGATCTAAAAATCTTAACCAAGATCCTTGCTAACAGGTTGATGAGAATCCTTCAGTTTTTAGTTAACAAAGACTGGTTTGTGCCAGGCAAAATTTTAATTCCGGAGAGTCTTTAGATTTAAAAAAGGTGTTTGACGCCTGGTCCTATATGGAAGAGGTGCTCAAAGTGTATGGATTTGGTCCCATTTTTTGCAGATACATTTGGCTATTGTACCAACTGCCGATGGCCCAAATTAAAATTGTCAGGGCCCTAACCTCTCCCTTCCTTATTGAACAGGGTACTAGGCAGAGGTGTCCTCTCTTCCCTGTCCTTTTTTTTACTGATGGTGGAGCCCATATCTAAAAAAAAAGGTTTGTTCCCCAGTGGGGCTTTAAAACAGCAATGTACAACATCACCAAAATTATTTTTAGATGGTATTAAAGAGACAATTAATTTATTAACAAGATGTCCAATCAAATCATTTGGTTAAATACAGTAAGTAAATATAACAGTCTGATCCAATGATAGAGTTCATATTCCGTGAAACGGTAGGAAACATATTCGACACATCATTACATTACATGGTGTTGTATAATAGGCAAGACCCGACACGTTTTGACCTAAATACGGTCTCTTCAGGGGGCACATTTGAATCTAGAAAATATAAGATAATACATGTATTCAGAATTTATAAAACTTATCATCATTCATCATATTAAATAAATCATAGTAGTGGATTTTACCGTTAAAGGATGGAATGAGTGTTACAAATTCTAAGGTGATCAGAGCCGTTGGAAAATCCGAAGGGTGCACAGGCCACCCCCACCTTCCCAGGAGAAAGGAGCCAACCCCAAGGGACTTACAAGGAGCCACACTAGTACACGCCTCCTGGGGGGAAAAAGAGTACACACCTGCAACAAACACCCATTAGTAGCCATTAATAAATTAATAATTAAATCATCATTGTAAGTGTTTCTAGTTGTATATATTGAGACTGACAGTATATAAAAATGTCAATGTATGGGTATTTTAGAGTGTTGTTTGCATCCTATGAAATTAGAAATAAAAACAAAGTAGAATAGTATTTGTTGATATATATAAAAGTGTACTAATGTGAAAAGATGATGGTACATAAATGGTAGTATTCAATAATACTACAAAATAAAAATAAAAAATGATAAAGTGCAAGGGAAAATGCAAAGTGTGTGTATGCAAAAACATACACTGTGGATAAAATCATGAAGTGACTAAGGAAGTGCATCGTATGTGGGAAGCATGGTGTATGCCAACCAAATGCTGGCAAAACGTGAAAAAGTAACAAAAATGAAAAGCAAAAACAAAAATAAAAAGTGAAAAATAAGATGTAAAAAATAAGTAAAAAGCCAGCCGAATGTGAAAGTGTGTGAGTGATAATGTGATGTGCTAAGTGAAATGGTGTGGTTCAAGAAAATATATATATATATATATATATGGTTTACCTTATACTGTGTCGTGATTCATATGGGCTGTAGATTGTATGAGGTTTGTAGAGCTTGTTTGATATTAGAGACCTGACTGCAGTTATACAAAGAAAGGGTAGGAGCTCAAATGCCAAAGGAAGGTGAATGCAATGCCATCCATCCTGGCCTGCATAGGATTTTTGTTTGATTCTTAGATGTCCAGTCTCTTATATAGCTAAAGTGAGGCTAATGGAATGATTGTAGGAAGGTGCAGAACTCCCCTACCTCCCCCAGGAATATGGCGTGTGGGCTGCCAAAGGAGCAGCCCACGTGTGGCTCCCTTGGCATCCTGGAAGGCTGGAAGGCCTCGACCACCGTCATCATCCCCATTGCAAAACGCGTGATGTCATGACGTCATGCACGTGCTGAGTGCTTTGCGCATGCGCACTCCGCCGCACCAGTCCAGAGATGAACACGGGATGCCACCGGCAGGGTGAAGCTCACCTCGGCAACTGGAAACAGGCGCCGACAAGAGCAAAAAGAGGGGCACACGGAAGGACTCCACAGCCACCAAGGAGCCGAACTCCACCCCCTCGGAGCTCACAAATGGCCCTCAGACAGAAGACATGACATAGATCATTCCAAAGGGACATGTTAATGATAAATTATATAAGGTCATAAAATGTACCAAAAAAGGAACAGTAGATATTGTGTATTGTACACAGGAGCCGTGTGCTAACACCATAGCCCCATCTTCCCGCATAGGATCCAATGAAATTTAACTACAAATACAGTGTAGGATATTTGAGCATCATGCGATACAGGAGTCTATTAGATTCCTCCTGGTGCATGGAGAGGGAAAGTATTGGATCTCAATACAAACCCCTTAAAAGGGAATGGGTATCTCGTCCCAAGCTTGGGTTTACCCATTTAACAACCTTTTAGAAAAATTCTATTCTTTTTAAAAAATAAGAAATTAGCATATGCAGGAATTTGAAGATGGCAAAAAACACACAGCTCCTGTTTAGATCTCTAATGTGTCATAGCGGGGAAGGGGTGTAAGAAAATGCAATATGAAAGACACATATGAAAGAGACCAAAGAAGCTGCACACCTCGAGAATGATTTATCTAAAAAAAAGGTTTGTTCCCCAGTGGGGCTTTAAAACAGCAATGTACAACATCACCGAAATTATTTTTAGATGGTATTAAAGAGACAATTAATTTATTAACAAGATGTCCAATCAAATCATTTGGTTAATTACAGTAAGTAAATATAACAGTCTGATCCAATGATAGAGTTCATATTCCATAAAACGGTAGGAAACATGTTCGACACATCATTACATTACATGGTGTTGTATAATAGGCAAGCCCCGACCCGTTTTGACCGAAATACGGTTTCTTCCGTGTTCATCTCCTGACTGGTGTGGCGGCGTGCATGGGGCACTCGGCACGCGCACGACGTCACGCATTTTGGGACGCAGATGACGACGGTGGTCGAGGCCTTCCGGGATGCCGAGGGAGCCACACGTGGGCCGCTCCTTTGGCGACCCACATGCCATATTCCTGGGGGAGGTGGGGGAGTTCTGCACCTTTCTACAAACATCCCATTAGCTAAATAAGAGACCAGGATGAATGGCATTGCATTCACCTTCCTTTGGCATTTGAGCTCCTACCCTTTCTTTGTATAACTACAGTCAGGTCTCTAATATCAAACAAGCTCTACAAACCTCATACAATCTACAGCCCATACGAATCACGACACAGTATAAGGTAAACCATATATATATTTTCTTGAACCACACCATTTCACTTAGCACATCACATTATCACTCACACACTTTCACATTCGGCTGGCTTTTTACTTATTTTTTACATCTTATTTTTCACTTTTTGTTTTTGCTTTTCATTTTTTTTACTTTTTCACGTTTTGCCAGCGTTTGGTTGGCATACACCATGCTTCCCACATACAATGCACTTCCTTAGTCACTTCATGATTTTATCCACAGTGTACGTTTTTACATAAACACACTTCGCATTTTCCTTTGCACTTTATCATTTTTTATTTTTATTTTGTAGTATTATTGAATACTACCATTTATGTACCATCATCTTTTCACATTAGTACACTTTTATATATATCAGCAAATACTATTCTACTTTGTTTTTATTTATAATTTCATAGGATGCAAACAACACTCTGAAATAACTATACATTGACATTTCTATATACTGTCAGTCTCAGTATATACAACTAGAAACACTTACAATGATGATTTAATTATTAATGGCTACTAATGGATGTTTGTTGCAGGTGTGTACTCTTTCTCCCCCCGGAAGGCATGTACTAGTGTGGCTCCTTGTAAGCCCCTTGGGGTTGGCTCCTCTCTCCTGGGAAGGTGGGGGCGGCCTGCGCACCCTTCAGATTCTCCAACGACTCCAATCACCTTAGAATTTGTAACACTCATTCCAACCTTTAACGGTAAAATCCACTACTATGATTTATTTAATATGTTGAATGACGATAAGTTTTACAAATTCTGAATACATGTATTATATCATATTTTCTAGATTCAAATGTGCCACCTGAAGAGACCGTATTTAGGTTGAAACGCGGCGGGGCTTGCCTATTATACAACACCATGTAATGTAATGATGTGTCGAATATGTTTCCTACCGTTTTATGGAATATGAACGCTATCATTGGATCAGACTGTTATATGTACTTACTGTATTTAACCAAATGATTTGATTGGACATCTTGTTAATAAATTAATTGTCTCTTTAATACCATCTAAAAATAATTTTGGTGATGTTGTGCATTGCTGTTTTAAAGTCCCACTGGGGAACAAACCTTTTTTTTAGATAAATCATTCTCGGGGTGCGCAGCTTCTTTGGTCTCTTTCATATGTGTCTTTTATATTACATGGTGGAGCCCATCGCCGCAGCCATCTGGTTCTCTGATGCGGTTAAAGGGGTGAGGGTTGGATCCCTTGAGGAAAAGTTGTCTCTCTACACTAACAACATTATTATTTTTCACCGGGATCCTGGGCCTTCTCTCCATGAAGCATTATATTTGATATCACTTTTCTCCTCTATGTCTGGGTTAAAGGTGAATTGGGATAAGTCCCGGTTGATCCTGGCGCTGTGCGGGCAACGGACCCATCGCTCCCTCTATGATGGACGGACAGAATCAAATATCTGGGGGTCTATATTTCACCCAGGATTCAGGATTTTTGCACACTAATGCCACGTACACGCGGTCGGACATTGATCGGACATTCCAACAACAAAATCCTCCAACAACGGTCGCACAAAGTTGTCGGAATTTCCGATCGCCAACCACGCGGTCACGTACACCACGTACGACAAGACTAGAAAAGGCCAGTTCAGAACCAAGCGCGGCACCCTTTGGGCTCCTTTTGCTAATCTCGTGTTAGTAAAAGTTTGGTGAGAGACGATTCGCGCTTTTTCAGACTCGTGGCTTTCAGATCGTTTTCTGCGGTTCAGTTTGTGCTTGTGGGTTTGTATCTGCTCTTCAGTGCGTGCAAGCAAGCTCCGCGTGACTTTGTCATTGTATTCTTGTTCGTTCATTACTGTTTTTCAGGTCGCTCTTCACAGGCCTTGCTGTTCTTCAGTGCGTTCTGTTACTTCGTTCTGAGCAGCCGACCATTTTCAAGCCATGTTGCGCATACGTAGTCCTCGTAAAGTTCGTGCTGTGCGGGGGCTTGGTGTTGGTGTCCTGACCTTGACACAAGTCCAGTCCATGAACAGGGTGGGGAGGAGTTCATGGACCAAGAATTGGTTGCTTCAGCGTGACCAGTTCTCTCATATGCCTTTGCTCCGTGAGATCCATGAGAAAAATCCTGATGATTTCAGGAACTTTCTCAGGATGACGGACCCCGTATTTCACCGTTTGTTGGTTTCGTTGACCCCCTATATCAGCAGGCAGGATACCTGCATGAGGCAAGCCATCACTCCGGAGCAGAGGCTTGTCACTACCCTGCGGTACTTGGCAATAGGGGGAAGCCTGCAGGACTTGAAGCTCTCGACAGGTATCTCCCCCCAAGCTCTGGGGATCATTATCCCAGAGACCTGTTCTGCCATCATCCAGGTCCTGCAGAAGGAGTATATGAAGGTAAGATTTATCCTTTAATATCACATTTTATTGTATTGAATGTTTGCTAATATATTGTATTTCTTTCCTCATTCCCTAATTACCATGATTGTAATATGCTGTGAATGTCCCCTTTGTTCTCATGCATGCTGGATTTTTATGTAATTATTTTTTTAGTCCTTCATACATATTTGCCTTCACTTACCTCCCCAGCATGCTCTCCTGGTCCTATATTCACCTCATGTAGTCACTTAACAATGTATTTTATCAGCTTCATAGTAGTGCTTTACCCCAAACACCCCCTAAAATGTTTAGAAATCTGATTTGTGCTTTAAATTCAGGCAGGGTGCCAGAGACCTTTTTTTGTAGTGTCCCCAAATAATTTTTATTAACCCTCCCTCCCCCCAACTGCTAAGTCAGCTGATCCCAATTCTCTACCTATCCTCAATCATCTATCTGCTGACTTTGTCAAACCCATACACACTATACCCACCTCTTTTGTGGTCAGATGTATGGATGAATTCCCCAAAGCATGTAGTGCAAGGGCCTGCCTGTATACTTTCAAATGGTACTGTTTAAAGTTTTTGTATCCTTTTATTATCTTGATAGGTAATAGCAGAATGTCCAAATGTGCTGAAATGTGTACAGTGTGTATTTATATCTTTGTATTATGACACTTCTTACCTGTCCAGTGGGCTGCCAATAGTGTAACTAAGGAGGGGATGTTCCAAGCAATACCCTGTATTTAGGCATTCATCTCTCAATGAAGTGAAGAGGGTTACCTGTCCAAGATTCCTCCCCCTATAATGTTAGAAATGGCCCATGAGAGTGGGGGGGAATATGATAGGTGTACCTTATACTTTGGTGTTGTAAAATTCCCCATAATAAATGTTATCTGGATGTTGGCCAAGAATGTTTGTGTCTAATCTGCTTTCCATGTTTATGTGCAAAAATACTAAGTTTTTTTTGTTTTCCTCAACAGTTTCCTTCCAAGCCACAGGAATGGCTGACTGTGGCCTCCCACTTTGCCCAGCGGTGGGACTTTCCTAACTGTGGAGGGGCAATTGATGGGAAACACGTCCACATCATCCCACCACCCAACTCGGGGTCGTACTAATATAATTACAAGGGGTTCAATAGTATTGTGATGTTGGCGGTGGTGTCGGCTAATTACGACTTCCTGTATGTGGACGTGGGGAAGAATGGCCGGATGTCCGATGGTGGAGTCATCGCCCAGACGGAGTTTTACAGGTGTCTCCAGAATGGCAGCTTGGACTTGCCACCTCCAGAAGAGAATGTGGAAGGACTCCCATTCATCTTTGTTGCGGATGAAGCATTTGCGCTGGGAGACCATCTTATGCGGCCATTCCCGATGAGGACCCTCACCTCGGAACAGAGGGTTTTTAATTACCGGCTGTCCAGAGCCAGAAGAGTGGTGGAGAACACATTTGGCATCATGGCCAGCTGGTTCCGCCTATTTCTTACACCCATCCATATGGCGGAGTATAAACTTAATCATATAACCCTGGCGTGCTGTGTTCTACATAACTTTTTACGCCAACATTCTGCAAACTATGCTGGCTCAGTTGGGCCTGAGGCCGGAATTATAAATGAAACAACCCTGACGGCGCTTGAAAGTGGCCATCCTGGCTTGCCCTCACTGAGTGCCCGTGATGTCCGGTTAAGATACCTTGAGTTCTTTGTGGGTAGGGGGGCCATCAATATGCCAGACAAATTGTGAAGCCTTTATCAAATAAAAAAAAAAAAAAAAGCAAATCTTTGTTGACATTTACTGCTTGTGTTTGTTTTAGCTGATCCTGTCAGAAATGTGGGGAGTCCTGAAAATGGCGTGATTGTGTAACCTTATACAAAGCCTTATACTAAAGGCAAAGACACTTTGCACTACAAGTGCTCTTGAAACTGCACTGAAACTGCACTTGTAGTGCAAAGAGGATTTTCCCTTAGGAAATAACCCCCATTTTCACAGAAAGCAGCAATTAAGAGTAATTAAAAGTGTTGTAGCGTTGAGACAATAATCCACACATTCTTGATTAACAATCTTTTTAATACCTGCACAATCACATATGCATTTAGAAAAGGTTTTTAAAACAAACCAACATGTTTGTTGTATAACAATTTTTGGGGTGGCATTATAAAAAAATATAAATGTCCATTTAAGATAAAACAGGCATGTGTAAAACCAACAAGAAAGACACAAATCTTGAACTTACAAAGTTCACATTTGGTAGAACTTGAAGGCAATATCAGACATGATTATTTAGGAACTGTGTTTGATATTGCGTTCAGATGGGGTGAAGTCACCCCAAGAAAAGCCAAATTTGGAAGATGCACACAAATTTGCCAATTTCAACATGTGCTACCTGCCATCACGGGGGATCAAGGGACGTGTTTTGGGGGAGAAACCCCTTCATCTCAGCTACTTTATTAATGAGGAAGGGGTTGCACCCCCAAAACGCGTCCATTGATCTCCCATGATGGCATTTTGGCACACTGTGTGCATCCTCCAAATTTTGCTTTTTAAAAAATCGCTAAAACATTTTTAACATTGTAGCACACAAAAAAACAAAGGGATTTGGAGGGGTTTTAAACTCGCCCCAAAACATCAATAATGTTTTTATTTTTTTGAATAACATTATTGATGTTTTTCTTGAGGTTTTCCAATTGTAAATTACACCCCATGATCTCCCCGATCAGGATCTGGGCACTTTCTGATGTGAAAGGATCTGGATCCACAACATCACGATCACCTAAAAAGAGAGTATCAAAAATATGCCGGCATCAATCTCTTACCTGAGCCTGTGGTCACAGGCACTCACCTGTTGTGGTGACTAGTTCCACCATGTCTTCCTCCTCCTGCTCTTCTTAGGTTGGGGGTATTTCCCCTTCTTCCAGAGGTGGGGGGGTCTGTGGTCTCCTCGGATGAGGGGAGTCCTCCGAGTCTTTTCTCCCCTATGTAAAACAAAAATTGTATACTTAGCACACAGATATTTGATGGCAGAACTATAAATAGGAAACATTGCTTGGAAGTGGGGTACAATTGTCTATTTTGGCAGAGTTCAAAAAGGTAGCATTTTCAGTGTCCTTTGTCAAGCTGCAATACTTTACCTGTTTGGTACAAGCTTCACAGATGGAGACCCCCCTATAGTATACACTGGAGCACCGGTGTGGCCCCCCTAATAAAAAGGGTGTTCTGGGGTCCCACACTAGTGCTCCAGTGTCCAGATGTAAATACAGCTGCTCAGTGTCCTCTCCTTACACAGAATCTAGTTTGCATTTCATTCTAGTAACAAAGCCATCTACACAACCAAATTAGTTTCATACAAGTAGGGCGTAAAAAATGTGGCCAAATGCATATGGCCAAAACATTGGTGTTTTATAGGCCGAAAGAAAAATGTTTGATACGAACGAATAATGTGCCCATGAACATGAAAGTTGCCATTTTAAAATGTACACTTTTAAGAAAAGCACATGGAGCAGCACGAACGTAATAAACATAAAGAATAGGAACACAGCACAACTACTTACTTTTTTGCAGCACTCTCCAGATCTTTCTGTACTGCTCATGTTCTCATAATTTGAGGTCCGACCACCGCTTCCTGAGCTGATCATTCGATCGTCGTACCCCAAAATTCCGGTGCAGACTCCTGACCACTTTCGCCATGATCTTGGCCTTTCTGACATTGGGGTTGGGGTAAGGTCCATACTTTCCATCATAGTCAGCCTTCTTCAGGATGTCCACCATCTCCAACATCTCCCCAAAGGACATATTTGATGCCTTAAATCTCCTTCTGGATCGGGACGTGTCCGGATCCGGGCTTTCCTCCTCATCCTCCTCGTTCCTGTAATTAGTACGCACCTGCTGTGTATCCACCATGTGCTCTTCCCCCACTGCGCAGAACGAAAAGGGGCAGGGAATAGACTAGAAAGAATGTCAGGGGCGGGCGGAGTTACACGCATGCACATTGTGTATAAAGCATAACACGCGTGCGTATTACGTACGATCTGTGAGAGGAGGAAGGAGCATCGGAGGCGCCAATTGTAAGAACGAAGGTAAGAGACAAACTTGGGCCTATACTGCTTCTAGAACGAGGCCTATATTGTAACAAGATTAGGAGAGTTTTGTCTGACATTAGGGTTTGTCTTGTGTTGTGTCTTGCAGTGAAAATGGATATCTTGAACGATATCGACTTCATGGCAATATTCATTGACATGTTCAGGGAGCTGCCTTGTCTGTGGGAGATCAACCACCCACATTATAAGAACCAAACAAAGAGGAAGGCAGCGCTGGATCAATTGTTGGAAATTGTGAAGCAGGTGATCCCCACGGCAGACATCACATATTTGAAGATCCTAATTGGTGGCCTGAGGAGCACATATGTAAGGGAGCGCTAGAAAGTCCAGGATTCGCAGAGATCCGGAGCAGCAGATGACATCTCTGTCCCCAGGATGTGGTACTATGACAGGCTGCATTTTCTGGCAGGCCAGACTGAACCCAGGTCATCACTCTCCAGTCTTCCTTCCATGCTTCCTTCCCCCCAGCTGAGGCTTCTGACGCCCAACCTGGGCCTTCCAGGCAGCAACATGTGGAGGAGCCCAGATTGAGCCAGGTATAGCATTCCTCTAAATATTTCAGGTTGTCCAATCAATGATGTTAACTAGATGTTAGTTTGGAGTACTAATTTATGATTGTGATTGATGATGCAAAACATTACAACAATGTCCCTTTTTCATACACAGGGAAGTCTCAGCCAGGAGGTGGCCGGGCCGAGCAGGCTGCCTGATATGCAGGTCCCTCCCCTACACCTGCAAAGAGAAAGTGGCAGGAAGATGAGTACCCTAGAGGAGTCTGCCATAGGTCTCTTTTTGAAGGCTACAGAGGCCCTGGGAGCACCACACACTGTGGAGGAGGACTTTGCTGCCATAATTGCCTGTAAAATGCAGCGGATGGAGGAGGGCCAACAACTCATGTGTGAGTTATTAATGTTGGAAACTCTCAATAAGGGGTTGACGGCCAAAATAACATCTGAGACCCACATTTGTGACCTCACACATGGTCCTCCTCCTCCTCCAGGTCCTACTACTCCTCCTCCTCCTCCTCCTCCTCCAGGTCCTACTCCTCCTCCTCCTGCCACATCTCCAACAGCAGAGCCACAGCCAGGAAGGAAGCATGGAAGGAAGACCAGAAAGTGATGACCCTGGATCCAGTCTGGTCTGGCAAAAGATGCAGCCTCTTGTGGTACCACAGCCTGGGGACACAGATGTCATCTGCTGCTTTCCGGATCTCTGGGACTTCTGGACCAGACTGCACTCCCTTACATATAGACTCCTCAGGCCACCAATTTTGATGTTCAAGAATTGATGTCTGCCCTGGGGGTCCAAGGCTTCGCTAATTTCTGCTGTTTATCCAGCGTTGCCTCCCTCTTTGTTTGGTTCTGAGCCCTTAATAAAAGATTTTTGGTTTCAATTATACTTCCCTATGTGTGTTTTCCTTCAAAAAGGACAGTTTGTTTGTGAGGAGGCAGGTACATTTCAAAAATACAATGTGAAATTAACAAGGCACACCAACACCAAACAATCTCCCTGAGATTAAATAATACAAGATAATAATGGTGTTGTGGTAACTTGACACACAAAACACACACAAAAATATTCTGGAGTAAAACTAAAACTAAAATAAAACAAAGATCAGCCTTGGAAAAAATACAAACCTAAAATAAAAAAAAAATCTGCCTTTAAAAAAATATATATATATATATTTTTGTCAGATGTGACAAATCGAAATATATTAAGCGAATCCTGATAAATAATAAATAAATAAGTTTGTGAGAAGTGTGTGTGAATATGAGCAGCAAAACGACTTCATTCTTCTCACATTATAAAGAAGAAGAGCGTGCGCTGTATTAAACCATTTTTAACATTGCACCATGACGAAAGTGTTGTATCCATTGCGAACGCTAAGTTTACCAGACCGAGCTGTTCCGTCTCGGAATTTCTTCTGAGCATGCGTGGCACTTTGTGTGTCGGAACAGGCCACACACATTCAGAATTGACGTGATCGGATTTTGTTGTCGGAAAATTTTATAGCCTGCTCCCAAACTTTGTGTGTCGGAAAATCCGATGGAAAATGTCCGATGGAGCCCACACACGGTCGGAATGTCCGACAACACGCTCCGATCGGACATTTTCCATCAGAAAATCCGACCGTGTGTATTAAACTTTTTTCCCCTACATCAGGTCTTTAAAGTGGTTGTTAATCCACTCATACCACTTTTCATAATCCTGCTGGTTCCTTAATGCCAGATGCTCCTGTCTATGTGTTTTATTAAATAAAATGTCCCGTTTACCCGGTTTCAGAGCGGCTCCTTGCAATCACATCACCGGCCGGCTGTCTCCTCTTCTCTGCTGACAGATGCAGCGGGCAGGGCCGAGATTCCCCCACTGATGTCAGCCAGGACACGAGAAGGAGAGAAGAGAGAGAGCCGGCCAGTCACGGGGAGCCTCTCTGAAACATGGTAAATGAGGCATTTTATAATAAAACACAGAGACAGGAGCAGCTGGCATTAGGGAACCAGCAGGAATATATGAATGTTAAACAGTTATGAAAGCATAAGGAGTTGAGGGGTTGGGCACTGACACAGGGGCAGACAGGCAAGGATTGGGGAGGAGGACAGAGGAGCACATAGGAGGACAGGTGAACTGCGGCTGACAGAGGCACGTAAACTGACCACGGTTTCAGGCTCAGCAGCCATGATGAACCGTGGTCAGTTTACAGGGGGGAGGGCAGAAACTGTCAGGATCAGCCAAGTATTTCAGGTGACACGGGGGACCAAATTACACAACACAGGCACTGTGCTGTATAGCATGCTTTAAAGGAGCAGGATCCAATTTTTTGGGGGTTAACAAACGCTTTAAGAGTAGACTAATGGCCTGGGCCAACCTCCCTCTGACACACCGTCCCCCTAGATTTCTGCTTTCTATATTACAGAGGCTATGGACTCAGGGAGGCCTTGCCTGCCCAAGTATTTTTTAGCTGCAATGTTTTCACATGCACACAATTGGCTTGATATCAGACTCCTCCAACTCTGCAGTGGCTTTGGAAGCTTCCTTGGTGGGTTCCAATGAAGCCCCCCAGAATGTACTTTTTAGGGGAGTTAGGGCCCCTCATTCTTTAACAACTTTAATGAATATGGTAATTAGAGCCTGGGTTTCGGTAACTCCTTATACTAAACGTGGCTCCAGCCACTACTCTCCGAATACTCCATTGTGGTTAAACCCCTCTTTCCATACCGGATCCCTCTCTCTGGGCCAACAGTGGTATCTGATATTTGTCCCAAATTTGCGGGAGTGGCCAGACATTTGACCAGCTTAAACATAGTTTTGCCTTGCCTAACTCCTACTTTTCCAGTTTCTAAAGGCCCATCATGCCTTTACTGCACTTTTTGGTATCTCTCTATTGACCTATACCAATTTAAGATGGAGTCGCTCCTTCGGGAGGAATCCCTTAAAAAAAACAAGCACTACAAATGATTGTGCATAACGGTGTGGACAGTCTGCATGCTTTTTGGATGACGGAGCTCCCGGAGCTGGATACTGAGGACTGGGAGGACATTTGGGAAGTTCCTTTTTCACACCTTATATCCTCCAGGGATTGACTGATCCAGTTTAAAATATTACATAGAAATAATTTCATGCCATATAGATTGCATAATATCTACACTACTTGCCTACCATGCTGTTGGCATTGCCAGGCTGACCCTGCCAATTATATACACATGATTGGGCACTGCCCTCCAGTGCAGGTCTTTTGGTCAAGTGTACTGAATTTCATTGCTAGCCTCACCACTATCTCTATACCCCAGAAGGTGGATGTCTGTATCCTAGGGTTGGTGGATGCTCTGGCCCCCTCTAGGGCTATCTGTGCTTTACTAGGTCTACTCCTATTTTATGCCTGGAAAAGCATTATACTTAAATGGAGGGTCCCCACAGTCCTTACATTAAATATGTGGAAATCACTGGTGAACTCAGCCATTCCCTTATACAAGGAAACTTATTTGAATAGGGGATGCCCTAAGAAATAATTTAATAATGTATGGGACGTGTGGCTGTAATCTGAGACCACTACTGCAGGACAGGACAGCCCTGTGGATAGCCTACCTTAAACTATCAGACCCTTACCCAATTTCAGCTAGGTCCTTTATGCCAAGGTGCCTGATGAATTATATTGTATGCCCAAGAATGAGTTTGTTTTTCTCTCCTCAAACTCTTGGGGTGAGATTGTTGGGGTAACGAATGGCCTTTAAGGAGGCAACTTTTATTTTCCTTCATTCTCCTTCGGAGAACCCCCCCCCCATGTATTTTAGAACACTTTTAATACCCATTTTGGCAGCAAGCGGTGGGATGTTAGGTTTAGTTAGTGTTTCTCTTGGTATGTTTTGTTTTTTTTGTTTTGAGCCAGGGTATGCCCAGAGGCTCTGTTTTGTATCTCTTATACCTGCAAACAATAAAAAGAATTTGCAAAAAAAAGAAAAAGCTGCAGGTTCTTCTTCTTTGTCATGAAGGCTTCAGAGACATTTTGAAGCACTGAGAAATCAACATGGTGTATAACTTTTGAGCAAAGAAAAGCAAAATCAACATGTAAACAGGAGTGTAAGCTAACCATTTTATTAAATGACAGGTGCTTTGATTGGCATTTAGAGCGCTTTAAAGAAACATGTCCAAAGCCACATTATTTAAGCATGTGTAAACAAGCCCTATTGAGGGCTGTATTTTCCAAAAAGACTATTTTTATGTTTACATTTTCATAATTACATTAAATTGTTTCTTTTTCACCATTACTAAATTCAATTTTTTTTAAAATCCGCACACCCTTATTAATTTTCATCTCTTTTTTGAACAGTTGCTTCTCATGGCTGTACGCAAACACCTTTGACTCCTGAGCACAGAAATATGCTCCTTCTTGATACTTTATGGCTCATGTGACCATACGAAAGATGCCTAAAACATAACACAAATGTGCATTGCTGTCATTGTAACACACTGCAGTGCACATATGACACTGTGATTAGGTGTTAGCAAAATGCATAGGTAAAAGTCAACCTCCAGATTGTTTAACATTTGTGATTACCTTCAATTTTCACTGTTTCGTAAAAAAGGAACAATTGAAAATGTACACACATGTTTTTTATTAACTTGATACAATTTAGATTTAGTAGGAACTTTACAGAAAAGTTGTAAGCTTTGCTGTGTTTGTGTCTGCTAATAATTAGTGTATTTTTAGTGAAAATATAATTTTGATAAACATTTTTGGAACTCTTGGGCGACCTAATAAATCTGTAACATTTTCTATTTATTTTACAAGTCACGTTCTTTCAAAACATGTATGGTTTTGGGGGATTTTTACAAACTCTAAAAGCTGTAAGTGAAAAATGCTAACTTCCAGATTTTTAGAGTAGTTTTCTTTTTTACAATTTTGCAAAAAGGCACACATTAACATTTACAAATATGTGTTATTTTTTTTAACTCAATATAGTTTTAGCCTTTAGATTTAGTGGGAATTTAGCAGGTTTTTGTAAGTTTTGCTGTGTTTGTGGCCGCTAATGATGATTTTAGAGTATCTATTTAGCAAAAACATTGTTTTGATAAGTATCACCTTCCTTTTATTCTACCAGCACTTTGCTTTCAGAAAGTGTATGGTTTGGGAGTATTTAACAAACTCTGAAAGCTGTAAGGGAAAAATAAAAAAACTGGAAATATTGCAAAAATGGTCTGGCCATTAGAGTTTAAAAGTGGAGCAAAGGCCTGGCAGTGAAGGGATTAAGGGGGGACATTAAAAATATACAATTCCTTTAACATTTTGTCTTAGGGATTCCCTTAAACTGGCAGTGAAGGGATTAAGGGGGACAATAACCTCCCTGGCGGTATGATTATTTCGGATTTTAGGTGCTGAAAGCGGTACAATTATTTTGCATGGAAATTTGGCGTTTTATATTGTAGGTCTGTAATTCTTAACAATAACAGACTTAAATCTGCCCAAACAAGAGTCTAGTAGATATCCCGGGTATGATAAAGTTTGAAACACAAAAACATAAATTATAATATAATAAATAAAAATAAATAATTTTAAAAAATAAAAATAAATAGTAATAAAATAAATTTCCCCACGATTTACTATCACTCAATTCTGCAAGTGTTCTAATTTACTATCGCTGTTTTCTAGCTGGTTTCCAGGCAGAAAGAACAGTATATATGATAAAAAACTGCATGCAGGGCATGGGCCAAAGCACTGGGGACAAAAGGGATGTGAAATAATTTCATACAGTACTGTAATCTGTAAGATTACAGTACTGTATGTGTTATGATTTTTACTTTTTTTGAATTTGCCGCCAAGCTCCGCCCCGTGCGTCGCGACGCTCGCAGGGAACGGAGCCTGGCACGGAGAGGCTTCGGAGGAGGACGGAGCCCACGGACACTGCGGGAGACATCGCAGGATCCCGGGGACAAGGTAAGTAAAGCCACACCAGGATCCTGCGATGTAATCCCGAGTGTGGCTCGGGGTTACCGCTAATGGTCCTGAATTTTAACCCCGAGCCACACTCGGGAAAACCACCAGGGAGGCTACAAATATACAATTCCTTTAACATTTTTTCTTAGGGATTCCCTTAAACATGAGTGTGAAGTGGATCACCTGTATGATGTACTTTTGCAAAAGTAACACAAAAAGTGGTTGCCACTCAATGACAGTTGATAGCTGGCCTGCATCTGTTTTTTAAAAAAATGTTGTGGGGTCCCCCTTCATATTGCTGCTAATTGTCAACAAACTGCCCAGAGATGCTGGGTGTTGTCACTGGCTGTATACTATATGTTGACAATACAATTTTTGACAGACCTCACACTGGTAGGTGGCCAGAAGCTGTCATTTAGTAGTGGTAGTGATAATAGTAAATCTGGTGTGTGGCTGAACTGGCCAAATCTGGGCATTTAGTTTGCCATTTGGTGAACCCAATGCCCTGATTCAAAGTAAATTGATTATCAACATACAGTAGAAAGACCCCTAGCTGAAGGGATGGAGGAATCTAGAGGAATCTTGAGCTTTGGCTGCAGCACCGCAAGAAAAACAACAGCATATTGTACAACAGCACATTATACAAGTATACACGGAGAGTATGATAAAAAAATAGTTGTGTGAGGGCCAAGCACCCATCAGGTATATGATTTATATCTGTCTTTGTTGACGTTTATAATGATGCATTTCTCAAACATTTATCCATGTGAGGTCCTTTAGAACTTGGTGTACTGACATTTATTTATAAGGGATTGTGATATTGCAAACACAACTTGCTGGATTTTGGTTCTTTGAAAAAAAACATTAAAATTAGCACAGACTAGTCCAGATGTTCATTTATATTAAAAGTATATCACATTTCCCATTTACACCTAATATCCGATTGTCCATAGCAATATGAAAAAAAATGTAGGCCAGTGACAATAGCACCTCAATTAAAAGCCTAGCAGACTATTAGGCATGAAGTGAAATGGTTGAAGTTTAAATAAGCCCACTTTATTGTGTTACTGGTACCAGGTGATCTTTTTCTATACTCATGGTTCATGGTCTCGCTGAAATATCTATTTATGTTGATGATGGATTTTTTTACTGATGCTATCAATCTTGTCAAGTCACATCCTTTTGTTCGGATAGCTTCTTTGTAAATAAAGAGCATGTTGGATGCAGGATTTTCCCTGCTGCAGCATGCCTGTGAAGTTAATAACATTTGCTGTATCTGGATGTATCTGTCTTTGTGGTAGTAAAACATTTTCACACTTACCCGGAATTTTTCTAAGAACTGCAAGGCCTGCATTTTGTATTCTGATACTTTTTAACCAAAGGAATATATTTAATCTTATTCAAGTTCTACATTTGCAATAAACACAGTTACAGGAAAAAATAAATTGAAAGAGTAACACTACCTACAGTATAAATATGTATACAGTATGTTGTGTACAGAGAGCAATATTTGAACTCTATTAGTCTTTGTGCCAAAATTGCTTTAATTAACCATTTGCCGACCAGTCACCGCCATTATACTGTGGCAGGTTGGCACGTTCCCACAAATCACCGTAGATGTACGTCGGCATATTTAAGGGTGATAGCAGGCATGCACTTGCCCACTGTATGGTGGGGGACCTGATGCGCGGGGCCGGCGGCCGCAATGTCTGCCGGCCACCCGCGATCGAGGGTACGAGGGCCAGAACGGGGATCTATGTAAATACACAGATCCCCATTCTGACAGGGCAGATCTGCTGTACCTAGTGATTAGGAACAGCGATATGTCTCCTCCTCCAGTCAGTCCCACCCCCCACAGTTAGAAACACACATGAGGAAACACATTTAACCCCTTGATCGATCCCTCGTGTTAACCCCTTCCCTGCCAGTGACATTTACACAGTAATCAGTGCATTTTTATAGCACTGATCGCTGTATAAATGTCAATGGTCCCAAAAAAGTGCCAAAAGTGTCCGATCTGTCTGCCGCAATGTTGCAGTCCCACTAAAAATCGCAGATCACCACCATTACTAGTAAAAAAAAAACATAATAATAAAAATGCCATAAATCTATCCCCTATTTTGTAGACTCTATAACTTTTGCGCAAACCAATCAATATACGCTTATTGCGTTGGTTTTTTTTGCGGAAAATATATAGATTGGCCTAAACCGAGGAAGAAATTAGTTTTTTTACATTTTTTGGGATGTATTTATTATAGGAAAAAGTAAGAGGTGATCAAATACCACCAAAAGAAAGCTCTATTTGTGGGAAAAAAAGGACGTCAATTTTTTTTGGGTACAACTTCGCATGACCCAGTGTCGTATCGCAAAAAATGGCCTGGTCATTAGGGGAGAAAATCTTCCGGTCTGTAAGTGGTTAACCACTTGAAGTGTTACTAAACCCAGGACCCTGCATTCCTTATATCTGGTCTCCCACAGTACACAGAACATGGAAATGCAATTATTATAGTAAATATAAACTGCTAAATACCTTTTCTCATCAGCAGTCTTGTGACTTCTATCAGTGTCCGGTCAAGCACTGGTTAAAGCTTGTGGGAGGAGTTTGCATTCTCCTCTGACAGTCCTATAAGGCTGCATGACTTCTGAACCTCTGTCTTAACAATGCTGATTGACCCTGTGCTGAACACATGCACCCTACCAAGAATAGAAAAAATCTCTAGCAATACGCACCAAACTGATTATGTGCAGAGTGCCTCCTAGGGCTCAGCAGATTGGGGACAGTTAAAGAAGGGAAAGATCAGCGAAGACAGGATCAAACAGCCTTTTTATACAATGCAGAGGATTAACCTCTTAGTATAACAAGCATGCTTGACTGCATATACAGACTAGACATGTGTGGTTCGTTTTGTTCCAAATAAATATTCGGACACATTTTTCACTAATTGGAGATTCAGATATATTCAAATATCCGAATTACAGTATAAACAAGGCTTATCGAATGCCCCGAATAACTAAACAAAATTTGTCCGAATTTCCAAAATTCAAATTGAAATTCAAATTGAATTTTACTTTGAGTTCTAGTCGAATTCGAACTGTAAACATGTTTCTGAAATCAAAGCCTGTGCGTGTTATTAGAGTACCATTTCAAAATAATGTTGTTTTATTTAAGCCAAAGGTGATTTAAAGAGTCATTGTAATCACTTGATGAAGATTTTTATTTTGTTTGTTCACTTTGCCACAATCGAATCTAAAAAAAAAAAAAAAAATCTAAAGTTTTCTATTTGGCCGATTTCTTGCCCAGCTGTCTCCCCATGAGGAAAGATTAGAGGAACTGAATTTATTTTTTCTTGAGAAGATTAGATTAAGGGGGAATATGATCATATTATCAACATGTATAAATACAAAAGTGGTCCATATAGTGAACTTGGGGTTTAGTTATTCACTTTAAGGTCATCACAGAGGACAAGGGGGCACTCTTTACGTTTGGAGGAAAAGAAATGTAATCTCCAAATACAGAAAGGTTTCTTCACAGTAAGAGCTGTAGGAAAATATGGAATAGACTCCTTCAAGAGCTGGTTCTGACCAGCTCAGCATATTGCTTTAAAAAAAAGGCCTGGATTCTTTCCTAAATGTACATAATAAAACCGGGTACTAACATTTATGGGTAAAGATGATCCAGGGAATATCCGATTGCCTCTTGGTGGATCAGAAAGGAATATTTTCCCCTGCTGGAGCAAATTGGATAATGCTTTGCTGGGGTTTTTTGCCCTTTTCTGGATCAACTGCAGGTATAGGATTGTGTATATCTGATTGTATTTTTTTCCCTTTTATAGGTTGAACTAGATGGATTTGTGTCTTTTTTTCAACCTGACTAACTATGTAACTATGACATAAATCCCAACAGCTAACATCCATCTCTCCCTATCTATGTTAACCCCATCAGCTGCCATTTATGCTTCCCTGGCCACTTCACCACCCCTCTGTTGACATCCTTCACTCCCCAGCCACCCACCCCCATGACAACCACTCTGTCTGCTGACATTCATCCCTCCTCAGTTAACATTCATCCTTGCCCAACCGTGTCACCCCCCCAATGACATCAATCCCAACAGCTAACATTCATCCCTTCTTTTCCATGTAAACCCCCTTAGCTGACATTCATGCCTCCCTGGCTACTTCACCACCCCTCTGTTGACATCTTTCACTCCTCAGCCACCCACCCCCATGACATCCAATCCTCTGACATACATTCCTCCCTAGCCACCTCACCACTTTGCTGACACCAGTCACTCCATCACACTTCACCCCTATCCCTGCCTGGCTGACTCATACCCCACTGATATTCAGCCCTCTCACCCAGCTCTACCCTCATGAGCCTATTAACCACTAAAAAAGGTTTGAGATGGTCATATTTGTCTACCATTCAAGCAGCATTCAAGCAGTAAATGAGCCTTAAATCAAGCCCTGCAGGACTGTTATTATTATTATTATTATTATTATTATTATTATTATTATTATACAGGATTTATATAGCGCCAACAGTTTACGCAGCACTTTACAACATTAGGGCAGACAGTACAAGTACAATACAATTCAATACAGGAGGAATCAGAGGGCCCTGCTCGTTAGAGCGTACAATCTAGGAGGGAGGGTCAAGTTTTACAAAAGGGTAATAGCTGTGGGGGATGAGCTAATGGAGAAAATAGTGCAGTTGTTAGATGGAGGCAGGATAGGCTTCTCTGAAGAGGAAAATTTTCAGGGATCGCCTAAAAGTGGATAAATTTGGAGACAGTCTGACAGATTGGGGTAGGGAATTTCAGAGGATGGGCGAGGCTCGGGAGAAGTCCTGGAGGCGGATATGGGAGGAGGTGATGAGGGAGCTAGAGAGCAAGAGGTCTTGGGAGGAACGAAGAGGGCGATTAGGTTGGTATTTTGAGACTAGGCTAGTGATGTAGCTGGGGGCAGAGTTGTGGATGGCTTTGTAACTTATTGTTAGTATTTTGAATTTAATTCGTTGGGCGAGTGGCAATGGAGGGATTGGCAGAGAGGAGTAACAGACACTGAGCGGTTTGTAAGGTGGATGAGTCCGGCAGCAGTATTCATGATGGACTGAAGGGGGGATAGTCTATTTAAAGGTAAGCCAATGAGGAGGGAGTTGCAGTAGTTGAGGTGAGAGATAACCAGGGAGTGAATCAGGAGCTTTGTGGTTTCGTTGGTTAGAAAGGGACATAGTTTAGAGATGTTGCGGAGGTTGAGGCGGCAAGCTTTGGAAAGTGATTGGATGTGGGGCCAAAAGGAGAGTTCAGAATCCAGGATAACACCTAGCACCCTGACATGTGGGGACGGGTGGATGGTTGTGCCATTGCTCTTGACAGACAAGTCAGGGAAAGAGGCACGTGGGGAGGAAATATTATAAGCTCGGTTTTGGACAAGTTGAGTTTGAGGAAGTGGTGTGACATCCATACAGATATGCCGGTTAGTAAGTTAGTGATGCGTGAGGAGACTGATGGAGTGAGTTGAGGGGTGGAGAGATAGATTTGTGTGTCGTCAGCGTAGAAATGATATTGAAAGCAGTGAGAGGCTGACCCAGGGAAGAGGTGTAGATTGAAAATAAAAGAGGTCCAAGAACAGAACCTTGGGGGACCCCGACAGAGAAGGGAAGAGGAGTGGAGGAAGTAGAATTGTAAGTGACACTGAAGGTGCGTTGGGATAGGTTGGATGAGAGCCACTGAAGCTCCATGAGCACAGTCATGGAGACCGAGGGAGTAAAGTTTTTTTTTTGAGGAGGGGGTGGTCAACCATGTCAAAGGCAGCTGAAAGATCCACAAGTAGGAGTACAGAATAGTGTCCGTTGGTTTTTGCAGTTAGTAGGTCATTTGTGAGTTTTAAAAGAGCAGTTTCTGTGGAGTGTTGAGGGCAAAATACAGATTGAAGGGTATCAAGAAGGTTGTTTTTAATGAGGTGGTCACTCAGTTGGTTGTAAACCAGGCGTTCAAGGAGTTTAGAGGAAAAGGGGAGCAAGGAGATAGGGCATAGATTGTTAAGATTTGTAAGGGCAATGGACGGCTTTTTAAGTATGAGGTGCATGTTTTAGAGCATGGAAGATGCCAGAGGTGAGGGAGGGTTTGAAGATGTGGGTTAGAGAGAGTAGGATGAAGTCAGAGGGCGACTGTAGCATATGAGAGGGAATAGGGTCCAGGGGACAGGTGGTTAGGTGGGCGATAGAAAGGAGTTTAGCAACTTCGTCTGTAGTAGCAGATTTGAATAGGGAGTGTCAGTTGTACCTGTTGACACGGGGTCTTAGCTGGGGGAGATACCTATAGAGTGGAGATTTCATCACGGATTGTATAAATCTTGTTTTTGAAGTGATTAGCAATCTCCTGGGTAGTGAGTGAGTCAGTGGGTGGAGGCGGTGGAGGACAAATTAGAGAGTTGAAGGTAGAGAAGAGTTTATGGGGACTGGATGAGAAGGTGTTAATAAGAGTTGTAAAATAGGTGGGCTTGGCAGTGTGGAGGAAAGAATAGTATTTTTGGAGGGCAGATTTGTATTGGTTAAAGTCTTTGAGGGACTTATGCCCTGTACACACGGTCGGACATTGATCGGACATTGCGACAACAAAATCCATGGATTCCGATGGATGTTGGCTCAAACTTGTCTTGCATACACACACGGTCGCACAAAGTTATCGGAAAATCCGATCGTTCTGAACGTGGTGATGTAAAACACATACGTCGGGAGTATAAATGGGGCAGTAGCCAATAGCTTTCGTCTCTTAATTTATTTTGAGCATGTGTGGCACATTGTGCATACACACGTAGATTTATGTACACACGATCGGAATTTCCAATGTATTTTGTTGTCGGAAAATTTTATAGCAAGCTCTCAAACTGTGTTGGGAAATTCCTATGGAAAATGTGTGATGGAGCCTACACACGGTCGGAATTTCCGACAACAAGGTCCTATCGTGTTTATAGGGCATTAATCTTGTGCCACAGACGCTCAAGAGCGCGACTATGTTTTTTTGAGAATTTTAGTGTCATCTGTTTGCCAGGGTTGTGGGGGTCGAGGCCTGATTCTGCATGTAGTGAGGGGAGCGAGCTTGTCCAGGGTGGAGGACAGGGATTTATTGTAGATGGACATGGCTTGGTTGGGGCAGGACAGGGGAGAGATTTTGTCATAGAGGTGGTCAGTAGCAGAATAGAGTAGAGAGGATTTGAAGTTGCTAAAATTTCTATGGGTGATGGTTAGGAGATTGGAGGGAAAGGTGGGGGAAGATAGGGGGATAGAGAAACGAATAAGGTGATGGTCGGAGAGAGGAAAAGGATTGCTTGAGAAGTTGCATGGAGTGCATAGGTAGGAGAATACGAGGTCAAGGATGTTGCCATCAGAGTGAGCAGAAGCCTGTACCCATTGCTTCAGGTCAAATGAAGAGGTTAGACTAAGAAGTTTAGAAGTAGCAGGAGTGTTTGTATTAGCAGGGATGTTGAAATCACTGAGAAGGATTGTGGGAATTTCCGAAGAGAGAAAGTAGGGTAGCCAGGCAGAAAACTCATCAAGGAATAATGGTCCAGGGGGCCGGTAGATCACAGCAATGCTTAGAGAAGTAGGAGAGAATAGACGTATACAGTGGGCTTCTAATGATGAGAGGGAAAAAGAGGGAGGAGAGTGAATAGCCTGGAAGATGGTCTGGGGGATAGGAGGAATCCCACTCCACCTCCCTTGCGTCCATTAGGCCTAGGGGAGTGAGTCCAGTGAAGGCCACCCTGGGATAAGGAAGAAGGAGAAGAGGTGTCATATTTGTGGAGCCAGGTTTCGGTGAGAGCAAGTAGATTAAAGGAATTAGTGACAAAGAGGTCATGAACAGCAGTGAGTTTGTTGCAGATAGAGCGGGCGTTCCAGAGGGCAATGAGTATCCTCAAAATCTACAGCAGAAGTACTGAAATACTTCAAGTCATTTTCTCAGCAGCTCAGCGTATGCTCCCCCCCAGCAGTTGATTTTCAAACTTCCAGCCTTGTAATCTCCAATGTAAGCATGGAGCAGGAGCTCTGGGAAACAGTGCATGGTGACTGACTTGAACAATTGTATTGTTTCTGCTTTTAATTTGAGGATGAATTATTTCACAGTTCCTGCAAGTAGAAAGGTCAGTTAGGACTCATTATGAAACTCATTTGTTATCAGTTAAATTGTATCTAACCATAGGGACAAAAAAATATTCTGTTGCAGCTTACCAGTCCTGTTCTTTTGTAAACAGTTTGTCTGTTAAGATTACAGAACTCTTACCCCTCTCTCCATCCCCATAGCAAATGGGAAGTGTTCTGTAGTTCATAGAGGTAAACTGAACAGGGCAATTTGAAAAACAGGACACAGAAGACCATTGGAATAATTTATTTTCCAATTATTGAACAGATATAACAAAATATGTTTAATTGTATATATTACAGACAAAAGGAGTAGGTAAAAAGAGTAAATTGTTAGTATTTACAAATTTCATAAATAAAAAAATCTGACAAAAAAGTGCAAAAGTCAAAAAAATGGTTGTAGGAATTTCCAATTCCAAGAGTTTAGGTTTAATATCTGTGGAATCAAGATTTTTGATCCTTACACAGAAGATGCTGTCACAGAGGATGAGAGCATGCAAATAAAGTTAAAGCCCACCTACTGGAAAAACATTCTGTTTTAGGCATACTTTTTTATTGCCTTTGCCCCTATTTGGGTTGTTTCTCCTAACTCAGAATTGGAAGTGAAGGAAAAGATTTTTACTTACTTCCTTAAAAATTGCAAAAAGGTAAGGAAAATGTTCTTAACATGGACAAAAGTATTATTATTTTTTTAAAGCAGCACCAGGGACAGTACCTACAGAAATGATGAGTGACCTGTGTGCTGGTGACTGATCTGTTCCTTGAAATCTTCACTCCTCTGCTCCCTAGATACCCCATTAGCTGTGATATACAGGTGCTGCAAGGGTTAATATGAGTTACTTCACCTGTCATGGGCACTCATTAACCACTTCAGCCCTGGAAGGATTTACCCCCTTCCTGACCAGAGCATTTTTTGCGATTCTGTACTGCTTTGCTTTAGCTGACAATTGCACGGTCGTGCAACATTTTATCCAAACAAAATTGACGTCCTTTTTTTCCCCACAAATAGAGATTTCTTTTGGTGGTATTTTTTATTTTTTGTGCTATAAACAAAAAAAGAGACAATTTTGAAAAAAAAGCAATATTTTTTACTTTTTGCTATAATAGATATCCCTCAAAAATGTATAAAAAAACACATTACTCCCACAGTTTAGGCCAATATGTATTCTTCTACATATTTTTGGTAAAAAAAATTATTCAAGGGGTTACGGTGAAAAACAGAGAGTTTAAGGTCGCAGCCTTTGCTGATGACATTCTGCTCTCTCTGCAATCGCCCCATATCTCCCTGCCCAACCTCCTTAAGGATATTGAACACTTTAGCAACTTATCTAATCTCAAAATTAACTATGCCAAGTCTCAAGCACTAAACGTCGCATGCTCAGAAGAAATTCCGACACGGAACAGCTCGGTCAGGTAAAATGAGCGTTCGCAATGGATACAGCACTTTCGTCACGCTGCAATGTTAAAAATGGTTTAATACAGTGCACTCTCTTCTTCTTCTTCTTCTTTATAATGTGACAAGAATTAAGTAGTTTTGCTGCTCATATTCACACACACTTCTCACAAACGAATTTCTTTACTATTTATCGGGATTCCCTCAATATATATTTTTTTTTAGATTCATTTTTTTAGGGTTTGTATTTTTTTCAAGGGGTATTTTTGGGATTTTTATTTGTACTCATGAAAATTTTTGTGTGTGTTTTTTGAGTCAAGTTACCACAACACCATTGATATGTTGTTATATTTAATCTGTAGGAGATTGTTTGGTGTTGTTGTCCCTTGTTAATTTCACATTTTATGTTAGAAATGTACCTGAATCGTCACCAACAAACTGTCCTTTTTTGATGAAAACACACAGGAGAGTATACTTTCCCAAATAAAAAACTTTTATTAAGGGGTCACAACTAAACAAAGAGGGAGGCAACGCTGGAGAAAAAGCAGATATTGGCAAAGCCTTGGACCCCCAGGGCAGACATTAATAATTTTCACGCAAAATTGGTGGCCTGAGGAGTCCTTATCTAAGGGAGGGCAGTCTGGTCCATCAGTCCCAGAGATCCGGAAAGCAGCAGATGACATCTGTGTCCCCAGGCTGTGGTCATACGAGAGACTGCAGCTTTTGTCAGACCAGACTGAACCCAGGGTCATCACTCTCTTGTCTTCCTTCCATGCTTCCTTCCACACGGTGACTCTGGTGGAGTTGTGGCAGCAGGAGGAGGAGGAGGATGGTCCAACTCAATCACGTCGGTCTTGAGTGTTAGTTCCCCACTCACCCCCTTAGTTAGGACTTTATAAATAAGTTGCTCACACAGGAGACGTTGACCCTCCTGCATGCCCTGCAGTTTGGTGGCAGCCATGCAGGCAAAGGCCTCTTCAGGAGTGGGTAAGGCTCGGAGGGACGCAGAAGCCTCCTGAATGTTCTGAAGAAGTACGCGGAGGCGTACAAAATGTTAACGCAGCCCCTGCAGGGCTTGTCAGCAGGCCTTCAACATGCTTCCTTTTCCAGCAATGTAAAAGGGTTTCCCTGTGATTTGCATACAGCACCATACTTCACAAGCTATTTCCACATAAGCAATTGAATGCAAAGTTCCTGGTTCCTGGTCTTTTCCTAACCATGTGAACGGTCATGTGATCACACAGTCTGCAGTGTCTACTATTGAGGAGAATGGTGTGCTGTGACTACACACTGAATGTTGCTCTGAACTGACTGTGAGCCGCTCCATGCCAAACAGCAAGACAGCAGAGTCTGAGGACATCTCCAGTAATTGAAAGAGGTGAGAGCCCAAAAGGGCAGTTTCTCTTTCCCTCCTTATCTGCTTATCAATAGTCTTTGCATCTGTTTGCCATTCACCCACCTGCATGGATTGACACACTTGAAACTGATGAACTTTGAAAATATCATCCTGGTCTAGATTGGAAAAGAGACTAAGCCCTTTCTTTGGAGTGGTCTGTCCTTTGCTCCTTTTATGCTGCATTGAGGAAATAGTGTTTGTGCACTGGACATACCTAGTAACAGGAACGCTGGTCTTTCTATTTCCAAAACAACTGGTGTAAACACACATTTTGGTGTACTGAGGTTGGAAGCTGCTTGTGGAGGATTTCCTTCTAACAGAGGTTTTTTTTAAAAAAAAACCTACCTAATTCAGCTATGTAAGGTCTTGTCTATGTGGCTATATGTAGTTTCTTTTCAGTACTGCTCAATCTGATGCACAGTTAATACTAGACCACATAAGACTTGATATCTCATCAGTAGCTTACTCCAAGTAATGTTTGGTGCTATACTTGTTTCTTTGGATTCAAATGGACACTGCATTCGTTTTTGGCCTGCAGGCACGCTCTGCAGTTTTATTCATCAATGTTGCAGCATGGTTTTTAATTTTGGTTTAGTGTAGTGAGACGGACTGTGTTATTTAGATACATTGTTTATCTTACATATATTTGGAATTTTTTGTATATGTAAATACCCCCACCCCCCCCACCCTTAATAAAGCCTTTTTGCATTTTTGTACCATAAGCCGTAGTTGACCATTCCCCTTTTTTGCTTTCTGGGGACTCCCTTGTCTCCTCTTCCTGTTGTTGATATAGTGCCATTGCTTTTAGGGCAGGTATCCCGTCACATATTGACGAATCGGCTGGTACTCTATTTGCAACTTTGGTGAGTGTGGATTCAAGGACCTTTTACCCCCCATTTTTTCCTGAATTAGCCTGAGTGCTGAATCCTGCATGGGAGTCGTCTTCCTCGCTCTTTTATATGGAAGGCGGAGGGGAGGAACCTGCGATTCAGTCAGGCTGCGACTGGTCCCAGGCTTCTCTTGGCTGACACTTAGCCCCGCCTCCTCCTGGCTGCCACTAATCCCCGCCCCCTCATGGCTGCCACATCCCACAACCTCCTCCTGGCTGAGGTCTTCCTGTGTATGAAAAGGGACATTGTTTTAGTATTTTATTCATCAATCACACTCAATTTTCACCTTCTGACTGTTGCAACTTGAATGTTCACAAATATAACAGACTAGCATTCTGAGCCCAGCATTTTTCATTCTTGTCCAAATTATTTTTGCCCACTACTGTCTATTGATATGTAAAAAACTTTTTTCAATCAGCAATTAGTGATCAATAATAACATCTAGTAAACATCATTTATTTATTGACCAGAAATCAGTAGAACAATGCTATACCTGGCTCCAGCTGGGCTCCTCCACTTCTTCCTGGCTGGAAGGTACAGGTTGGACATCGGAAGCCTCAGCTGGGGTGGAAGGAAGAGTGGAAGGAAGAGTGGAGAGGGATTCCCTGACTTCAGTGTGGTCTGACAGAAATCGCAGTCTCTCATAGTACCACAGCCTGGGGACATAAACGTCATCTGCTGCAGCTCTGGACCTCTGGGAATCCGTGACCTTCTTGCGCTCCCTAAGATAAGTGCTCCTCAGGCCACCAATTTTGGTTTTTAAATAAGGGATGGTTGCTGTGGGGACCACCGGCTTCACCAACTCCAGCAGTTTCTCCAGCGCTGCCTGCCTCTTTTGTTTATTGTTATAATGGGGATGTCTCACTTGCTACAGACAGGGCAGCTCCCTGTATTTGTCTATAAACAGGGGGAGGAAATTGTGGTCATTGAAGCCATCCATTTTCTCTGCAAGACACAACACAAGACAAACCCTAAGGTCAGGCCAAACTCTCCAAATCTTGTTAAAATATAGGCTTCAATTTCAAAGCAGTATAGGCCCAAGTTTAGATCTTACCTTCGTTAGCACGATCGGCGATTTTGATGGTCCTTCCTCCGCTCACAGATCGTACGTAATACGCACGCGTGTTACGCTTTATACACACTGCGCATGCGTGTAACTCTGCCCGCCCCTGACGTTCTTTCTAGTCTATTCCCTGCCCCTTTTCGTTCTGCGCAGTGGGGGAAGAGCACATGGCGGATACACAGCAGGATCGTGCTAATTATAGCAACGAGGAGGAGGAAAGCCCGGAGCCAGAAATGTCCCGATCCAGAAGGAGATTTAAGGCCTCAAATATGTCCTTTGGGGAGATGTTGGAGATGGTGGACATCCTGAAGAAGGCCGACTATGATGGAAAGTATGGACCTTACCCCAACCCCAATGTCAGAAAGGCCAAGATAATTGCGAAAGTGGTCAAGAGTCTGCACCGGAAATTCGGGGTACGACGATCAAAAGATCAGCTCAGGAAGCGATGGTCGGACCTGAAATTAAGAGAGCCCAAGCAGTACCAAAAGATCCGGAGAGTGCTGCAAAAAAGTAAGTAGTTGTCCTGTGTTCCTAGCCTTTTTATGTTTCTTACGTTAGTGCTGCTCCATGTGCTTTTCTTACAAGTGTAAATTTGTAAATGGCAACTTTCATGTTCATGGGTACATTATTCGTTCGTATCAAAGATTTTTCTTTCGGCCTCTAAAACACCATTGTTTAGGCCACAGAAACTATTTTGGTTGTGTAGATGGCTTTGTTACTAGAATGAAATGCAAACTATATTCTGTGTAAGGAGAGGACACTGAGCAGCTGTTTTCACATCTGGACACTGGAGCACTAGTGTGGGACACAAGAACACCATTTTTATTAGGGGGCCACACAGGTGCTCCAGTGTATACTACAGGGGGTCTCCATCTGTGAAGCTTGTACCAAACAGGTAAAGTATTGAAGCTTGACAAAGGACACTGAAAACACTACATTTTTTAACGCTGCCAAAATAGACAATTGTACCCCACTTCCAAGCAATGTTTCCTATTTATAGTTCTGCCATCAAATCACTGTGTGCTAAGTATAGCATTTGTGTTTTACATAGGGGAAAAAAGACTCGGAGGACACCCCTCATCCGAGGAGACCAGAGACCCCCCACCTCTGGAAGAAGGGGAAATTCCCCCAAACCAAGAAGTGCAGGAGGACGAAGAAGACATGGTGGAACTAGTCACCACAACAGGTGAGTGTCTGTGACCACAGACTCAGGTAAGAGATGGATGCCGGCATATTTTTGATACCTGTTTTTGTTTGGTTTATCTCTTTTTAGGTGATCGTGATATTGTGAATACAGATCCTTTCACATCAGAAAGTGCCCAGATCCTGATCGGGGAGATCATGGGGTGTAATTTACAATTGGAAAACCTCAAGAAAAACATCAATGATGTTATTCAAAAAAATAAAAACATCATTGATGTTTTGGGGCGAGTTTAAAACCCCTCCCAATCCCTGGGTTTTTTGGTGTGCTCCAATGTTCAAAATGTTTGCAAGATTTGTAGAAAAGCCAAATTTGTAGGATGCACACAGTGTGCCAACATGTGCTATCTGCCATCACCGGAGATCAATGGACGCGTTTTGGGGGTGCAACCCCTTCCTCAATAATAAAGTAGCTGAGAGGAAGGGGTTTCTCCCCCAAAACACATCCCTTGATCCCCCGTGATGGCAGCTAGCACATGTTGACATAGGTAAATTTGTGTGCATCTTCCAAATTTGCCTTTTCCTGGGGTGACTTCACCCCATCTGAACGCAATATCAAACACAGTTCCTCAATACTCATGTCTGATATTGCCTTCAAGTTCTACCTAATGTGAACTTTGTAAGTTCAAGATTTGTGTCTTTCTTGTTGGTTTTACACATGTCTGTTTTATCTTAAATAAATGGACCTTTATCTGTTTTATAATGCTACCCCAAAAATTGAAAAACAACAAACAAGTGGTTTTGTTAGAAAAACCTTTTTGAAATGCACATGTGATTGTGCAGGTGTTAAAGAGATTGTTAAGCAAGAATGTGCGGATTATTGTGTCAACGCTAATAAAACACTTTGTTGGTGATGTAATTGGTGTTTTCTGTGAAAATGGGGGTTATTTCCTAAGGGCAAATCCTCTTTGCACTACAAGTGCAGTTTCAGTGCAGTTGCAAGTGCACTTGTAGTGAAAAGTGTCTTTGCCTTTAGTAACACCCAACAGTGCTTTGTATAAGGTTACACAATCACGCCATTTTCTGGACTCAACACATTTCTGTCAGGGTCAGCTAAAACAAACACAAGCAGTAAATGTCCACAAAGAATTTCTTTTTTTTGCTTTTTTATTTGAAAAAGGCTTCACAAATTTGCTGGCATATTGATGGCCCCCCTACCCGCAAAGAACTCCAGGTATTGTAACCGGACATCATGGGCACTCAGGGAGGGCAAGCCAGGACAGCCGCTTTCAAGCGCCGTCAGTGTTGTTTCAGGTATCACTCCATCCTCAGGCCAAACTAAGCCAGCATAGTTGGCCGAATGTTACCGTCAAAAGTTATGGAGAATACAGCACGCCATGATTATATGATTAAGTTTATACTCCGCCATATGGATGGGTGTCAGAAATAGGCGGAACCTGCTGGCCAGGATTCCAAATGTGTTCTCCACCACTCTTCGGGCTCTGGCCAGCCTGTAATTAAAAACCCTCTGTTCCGGGGTGAGGGTCCTCATAGGGAATGGCCGCATAAGATGGTTCCCCAGCGCAAACGCTTCATCAGCAACGAACACGAATGGGAGGAGTCCTTGCACATTGTCCTCTGGAGCTGGCAAGTCCAAGCTGCCATTCTGGAGACGCCTGTAGAACTCCGTCTGGGCGATGACTCCACCATCGGACATCCGGCCATTCTTCCCCAAGTCCACATACAAGAAGTCGTAATTAGCCGACACCACCGCCAACATCACAATACTATTGAACCCCTTATAGTTGAAATAGTACGACCCCGAGTTGGGTGGTGGGATGATGTGGACGTGTTTCCCATCAATTGCTCCCCCGCAGTTAGGTAAGTCCCACCGCTGGGCAAAGTGGGAGGCCACAGTCTGCCATTCCTGTGGCGTGGAAGGAAACTGTTGAGGAAAACAAAAATAAATTAATATTTTTGCACATAAACATGGCAAGCAGATTAGACACAAACATTCTTGGCCAACCTCCAGATATCATTTATTAAGGGGAATTTAACAACACCAAAGTATAAGGTACACCTATCATATTCCCCCTCCCCCCTCTCATGGGCCATTTCTAACATAATAAGGGGTGTGGAAATCTTGGACAGGTAACCCTCTTCACTTCATGGAGAGATAAATGCCTAAATACAGGGTATTACTTGGAACAGCCCCTCCTTAGTTACACTATTGGCAGCCTACTGGACAGGTAAGGAGTGTCAGAATACAAAGATATAAATACACATTGTACACATTTGATGCCATTTGGACATTCTGCTATTACCTATCAAGAACAAAAACTTCAAACAGTACCATTTGAAAGTATACAGGCAGGCCCTTGCACTATATGCTTTGGGGAATTCATCCATACATCTGACCACAAAAGAGATGGGTATAGTGTGTATGGGTTTGGCAAAGTCAGCAGATAGATGATTGAGGGTAGATAGAGAATTGGGATCAGCTGACTTACCAGTTGGGGGGAGGGAGGGTTAAGAAAAATAATTTGGGGACACCACAAAAAAGCCTCTGGCACTCTGCCTGCATTTAAAGCACAAATCACATTTCAAAACATTTTAGGGGGTGTTTGGGGTAAAGCACTACTATGGAGCTGATAAAATATATTGTTAAGTGACTACATTAGGTGAATATAGGGCAGGAGAACATGCTGGGAGGTTATTGAAGGACAATCTGTATGAAGGACTAAAAAATTAATTACATACAAATCCAGCATGCATGAGGACAAAGGGGACATTCACAGCATATTACAATCATGGTAATTAGGGAATGAGGAAAGAAATATAATATGTTATCAATCAATAAATACAATAAAATGTGATATTAAAGGATAAAAATCTTACCTTCATATACTCCTTCTGCAGGACCTGGATGATGGCAGAACAGGTCTCTGGGATAATGATCCCCAGAGCCTGGGGGGAGATGCCTGTCGAGAACTTAAAGTCCTGCAGACTTCTCCCTGTCGCCAAATACTGCAGGGTAGCGACGAGCCTCTGCTCCGGAGTGATGGCTTGCCTCATGCAGGTATCCTGCCTGCTAATATAAGGGGTCAGCGAAGCCAACAAACGGTGAAATACGGGGTCCGTCATCCTGAGAAAGTTCCTGAAATCATCAGGATTATTCTCACGGATCTCACGGAGCAAAGGCATATGAGAGAACTGGTCACCCTGAAGCAACCAATTCTTGGTCCATGAACTCCTCCCCACCCTGTTCATGGACTGGACTTGTCTCAAGGTCAGGACCTCAACACCAAGCCCCCGCACAGCACGGACTCTACGAGGGGTATGCATATGCAACATGGCTAGAAAACGGTCGGCTGCTCAGAACGAAGTAACAGAACGCACTGAAGAACAGCAAGGCCTGTGAAGAGCGACCTGAAAAACAGTAACGAACGCACAAGAACACAATGACTAAGTCACGCCGAACTTGCTTGCATGCACTGAAGAGCAGATACAAACCCACAAGCACAAACTGAACGGCAGAAAATGATCTGAAAACCACAAGTCTGAAAAAGCGCGAATCGTCTCTCACCAAACTTTTATTAACACGAGATTAGCAAAAGGAGCCCAAAGGGTGCTGCCCTTGGTTCTGAAATGGCCTTTTCTAGTCTCGTCGTACGTGCTTGACGTCACCGCGTTCTTGACAATCGGAAATTCCAACAACTTTGTGCGACCGTAGGTACACAAAACAAGTTTGAGCCAACATCCGTCGGAAAAAATCCTAGGATTTTGTTGTCGGAATGTCCAAACAAAGTCTGACCATGTGTATGGGGCATTAAGAATCTCCAACACAGGCTCCTGCCCCCTCACAAATTTCCTAGAATAGAAATCTCCAAACTCCCCTATCCACCGAAGACTGGAACACTGTGTTCGAATACGCGCATAAAGGCTCGCTGAACGTGGCTATCCAAGAAAATGGGTATAAGGTAATCACCAAGTGGTATAGGACCCCATCGCGCCTCCATAAATTCTCCTCTAGCATCCCTGATACATGCTGGATATGTGGCTCGGGGATGGGAACAATGCTCCATATATGGTGGGGATGTGAGTATATCCAGCCCTTTTGGAGAGAGGTCCATAGCCTCATCTCGCACATAACGACCTACACTCTAGACTACTCCCCGTCCCAATTTCTCTTACACCATACAACAATACCCAAAAAGGATTACTATAAATCATTGGCTATGCATATGGTTAATGCTGCCAGACTCTGTATACCCAAGCATTGGCATTCTACTGTCACCCCAACTGTCAGGGAATGATTTGCACGGCTTTTCTCTATAAAAGAAATGGAAGAACTGATTTATACCTCGCAAGACAGGATGCCTACATTTTCGGTAACCTGGGCTTGCTGGTCCCATTTCGTTACTACTGAACGCTATCTTCAGTATATACACTAAGGCTGACTCTGAAATTGCAGAAATGTCTCCTCTGCTGAGTGGGGGGGGGGCAGATCCACTCGCTATCCCCCCTCCGATCTCTTTTTCTATACTACGTTTGCCCTACCCTCCATTTCTCCTCTCTCCCCCTTTTGTTTGATCTCCTCTCTCAACTTTTCTTTTCTTTCTCTTTCCATCTATTCTTTTCTTCTCCTATATTCTCGATATGGAGGGGTACTCTGTCTGTGTCAGGTTGGGATACACTGCAAATTACAGATTGAACACGTTCAAGATATTGTACCTTTCCCTGCCTCCAATTTGGGCGAGTGGGGGGTTGGGGGAGGGGATAATAGAAATTACTATCCTCCGCCCAATTCCTCAAATTCAAAACTTTATGCTTTGATTGTGTTCATTTAATGTCAGCAAGCTTTATGTTGTATCAAGACATAGATACCCTCCATGTTATTTTGTCAACTGATGTTTCAAGACAATACTCTTGTTTTGTTTTGTATGTTTTGCTTTATGTTTACGAAATAAAAATCTTTTGTGGAAAAAAAAATTGCAATAAGTGTATATTGATTGGTTTGTGCAAAAGTTATAGCGTCTACAAAATAGGGGATAGATTTATGGCATTTTTATTATTATTTTTTTTTTTACTAGTAATGGCAGCAATCTGCATTTTTTATCGGGACAGTGACATTATGGCGGACACATCAGACACTTTTGACACTATTTTGGGACCATTGTCATTTATACAGTGATCAGAGCTACAAATAGCCACTGATTACTGTGTAAATGACACTGGCAGGGAAGGGACTAAACACTAGGGGGCGCTCAAGGGGTTAAGTGTGTCCTAGGAAGTAATTCTAACTGTGGGGTGGATGGGCTCACTACAACATGACAGAGATCACTGACACAGGGAGCAGTAGATCCCTGTCATGTTGCTAGGCAGAACATAGGCATCTCCCTGTTCTGCCTCTCCTCACCACAATCGCGGGCCGCCAGCAAACATCGAGTCTGCGGGCATGCTCCCGTGGCGCGCATTGGGTGCATGCCCGATAGGTGGCAAATTCAAAGGGATTTACAGGTACGCCCATTTGCCTGCCTGTGCCATTCTGCCAACGTATATGTGTGTGCGGCGGTCGGCAAGTGGTTAAAAGTAAAGCCTGTGCCTGCCCTCCTCCCCCTGTTCCATTGATAAAGGTTGGACTATCAGCTTTATGACCAGATGATGTGTCTTCCCCTTTCATTGCAGGAACTGATAGTACAGTTTCTATGACTAGAGGAGGGGAAGGAAAGAATAAACATAGTCGGTACTTTTGACAAGTAACTGTGACAAATGGAGCCACTTGTATTGACTCCTGAAGCTTTAGAATATCACATACTGAATGCTGGGGTATTTTGGGGACCGAAAAATGTAGATTTCAAGGAACAGAGCAATCAGCACATGGGACACCCATCATTCATATAACTACTTATGCTGATTTAAACAAACAAACAAACAAAAAACCTGGTGCAGGTTATAAAATTTATATAAAAAAAAAAAAAAATACTAGAATTTGGCTTTACATTGGGAAGTCTCTGTCCCGACTGAAGACATTTGTCTCACTTTCTGTCTTGGTGACACAAAAGAATGCAGGGTGATATATCTTCTAGGGGAAAACAGAAGCCCATTTTACATTTATGGGCATTGATGCACAATACTTTAAGAAAGCTTATGCTTACACTGAGCATTTAACGCACAAAAAAAGTGCACCTTAACTATTTTAGCCTAAATTACTAAGTATTGCGCTGTCCATTACATTCATATTTATGTATTGTGGTGCACATAAGGAAATTTGCAATGAAACACACATTTACAGCTAATTGTGGTACATGTGTATCATAATGTGCTTTGACATGAAAATGAATGTGCTCACAAAGGTGAGCGGCTTTTGCATTTCCCTGATCTATCTAAACAAAAGAAAAAATTCATACCAAAGTTCTATTTCAAATACCACTCCACAAATGTATGTGAATTTTCCCAGTGGAAAGAATACTGACAAAACGTTGTTGCAATGTGCTTGTATGCAGTCTTTAATCATCCAGGCAAAAAATGAGGCTCATAAAGAAGCTGTTTAAGTGAAAGCCATATATTTTAATGTGGAGATTGTTGACACTGTGTAGAACCATTAGATAACAATAAATGCCCTGCAGTAGCATATTTTGCTAACAGTCAAGCCACATATTACAATGCTACATAGTAATTCTGAAATAATGGATAGTTTTCATTATTAAAACATTAAGATGCCTATTCATCAATAAGAAGATAAAAGAAAACTCATTGTGTATACTAATATACCAAGATTTAGACCTAAATACATTAACATTCTTTCCTATATTAATGTTTGAAATGTATGTACAGCTATATAAACATAATGATATAAAATAAATAGTAGCCTTTCACATATAAGCTATTTACAAAAAAAAGCAATTGTAGACAACCTATGAGATGTGTCAAGCCATATGAAAAAATAAAAAATATTGTTAGTATTATTTTGTTGTTTATACTCATTACAACCAATTAGAATTATTCAAAGGAGTTATATTGCAAAAACAAATACAGTATCTCACTAAAGTGAGTACACCCCTCACATTTTTGTAAATATTTTATTATATCTTTTCGTGTGACAACACTGAAAAACTGACACTTTGCTACAATGTAAAGTAGTGAGTGTACAGCTTGTATAACAGTGTACATTTGCTGTCCCCTCAAAATAACTCAACACATAGCCATTAATGTCTAAATCACTGGCAAGAAAAGTGAGTACACCCCTAAGTGAAAATGTCCAAATTGGGCCCAATTAGCCATTTTCCCTCCCCGGTGTCATGTGACTCGTTAGTGTTACAAGGTCTCAGGTGTGAATGAGGAGCAGGTTTGTTGCCATGTGTGCACCTCATGGCAAAGAACTCTCTGAGGATCTAAAAAAAAAGAATTGTTGGTTTACATAAAGATGGCCTAGGCTATAAGAAGATTGCCAAGAACCTGAAACTGAGCTGCAGCACAATGGCCAAGACCATACAGCGGTTTAACAGGACAGGTTCCACTCAGAACAGGCCTCGCCATGGTCGACCAAAGAAATTGTGTGCACATGCTCAGCGTCATATCCAGAGATTGTCTTTGGGAAATAGATGTATGAGTGCTACCAGCATTGCTGCAGAGGTTGAAGGGGTGGAGGGGGGGTCAGCCTGTCAGTGCTCAGACCATAGGCCACACACTGCATCAAATTGGTCGGCATGGCTGTTGTCCCAGAAGGAAGCCTCTTCTAAAGATGATGCACATGAAAGCCTGTAAACAGTTTTCTGAAGACAAATAGACTAAGGACATGGATAACTTTAACCATGCCCTGTGGTCTGATGAGACCAAGATAAATTTATTTGGTTCAGATAATGTCAAGCATGTGTGGCGGCAACCAGGTGAGGAGTACCAAGACAAGTGTGTCTTGCCTACAGTCAAGCATGGTGGTGGGGGTGTCATGGTCTGGGGCTGCATGCATGCTGCCAGCACTGGGGAGCTACAGTTCATTGAGGGAACTATGAATGCCAACATGTACTGTGACATACTGAAGCAGAGCATGATCCCCTCCCTTCAGAGACTGGGCCGCATGGCAGTATTCCAACATGATAACGACCCCAAACACACCTCCAAGATGACCACTGCCTTGCTAAAGAAGCTGAGGGTAAAGGTGATGGACTGGCCAAGCATGTGTCCAGACCTAAACCCTATTGAGCATCTGTGGGGCATCCTCAAACAGAAGGTGGAGGAGCGCAAGGTCTCTAACATCCACCAGCTCCGTGATGTCATCATGGAGGAGTGGAAGAGGACTCCAGTGGCAACCTGTGAAGCTCTGGTGAACTCCATGCCCAAGAGGGTTAAGGCAGTCCTGGAAAATAATGGTGACCACACAAAATATTGTCACTTTGGGCCCAATTTGGACATTTTCAGTTAGGGGTGTACTTACTTTTGTTGCCAGTGGTTTAGACATTATTGACTGCGTGTTGAGTTATTTTGAGGGGACAGCAAATTTACACTGTTATACAAGCTGTACACTCACTACTTTACATTGTAGCAAAGTGTCATTTCTTCAGTGTTGTCACATAAAAAAGATATAATAAAATATTTACAAAAATGTGAGGAATGTACTCACTTTTGTGAGATACTGTACATCCAGTTTGGTTAAATGTTGATCAGTTAAATGACTCACACCCTTTTGATATTTTCTGGGAACACTGGGAACCAGTTTACTAGTTTGCCAATATGTACAGCAATTACAAACAGACCTTCATCTCTCTGTTAGAGTTACATTTTGTGTCTTAACCCCTTCCTGCCCCCTCTCGGTGGCCCTGTAACTGGGTCTTAATGCTGGGGTGGACTTACTGATTACATGACCACTGTGATTGGCTGTCACAGAGGTTACACGATAAGGAGCCAGTCCTACTGGATTCTGATCATAAAATACAGGCTGGAAGCTGTCTGTGATATCTTGGTCACTGTACTGGGAGTGTGAAGTTAGTGTGCTCTCAGCATAGAGAATCATATTTCTGGCTTGTGGATGTTAAAGGGGTTGTAAAAGTTTTTTTTTTTTTTTACTGTATCACTCGGCCCCTCCCCCTGGCATGCCGCATCATAGGATGTGATTGACAGCAGTGCAAGCCAATGGCTGCACTGCTTTCAATCCATTAACTATAGCCAATCAACGGCCAGGCTGAGCGGCGAAGAGGATGTCAGGAGCGAGTGCGGGACTTTCGAGGGGTCAGGTAAGTAAAACGGGGGGCTGGGGGGGTCGGCATTGTCGGATGTTTTTTCACCTTAGCGCATAGGATGCATTAAGGTGAAAAAATGTGAACCTTTACAACCCCTTTTAAGGCCCATTTTGTCATGTACATGAAATACATTGTTGGCAAAGGCAAGACGTTGAGTGAGCCATGATAGAAATAGGGAATGTACATTGTGTAGTTAACCACAGTATGGAAATATAAACATACGGCTTAATGTACATGGGACGTTTTAAATCTCCCCTGAGTGATTCAACTTGACAGATAGTAACTGACATTTAAAAATGTCAGTTTTGACGCGTTTAGCCACGTTTGCTTTTAGAAGCGTTTTTTTTTCTTTTTTAAATAGTCAATAATTAAAAACGCCTGCAAACAAAACGTGGCTAAATGTAAGTTACTGTGTTTACACGCGTTTACAAGAACATCCAACCTGAGAGCATTTTTATGCTTTCCAAAAAATGCTTCTAAACTCAACTGCCTAGAAACGACTATAAACATCCTGTGTACATGTACTGATAAGATAACATAGAGGAGAGTTCAGGGGCAGCTGAAGAAAAATGCCCAACTGCTCCTAACGTCTGTTTACTAGCAGCAGTGTACAAGAAGCCTAAAGCCTCGTACACAGGATTGGATTTTCTGCAGACAAAACCTCGGATTTGTTCGAAGGCGTGTGCCTTGATTTTGTCTTGCATACAAATGGCGAAAAAATTGTCGGCCAACAAACACGAACGTACTGACGTACTACGTGGTTTTTCAGCTCTTTTGCGCCACACTTTGGGCTCCTTCTGCTAATTTCGTGTTAGTAGAAGTTTGGTGAGTGTTGATTCATTTCATTTAGCACTTTTCATTTCGTGCTTCTCAGTTCGTTTCTGAATGGCCGTTCGTCAACCAGACATGTTGTGGAATCTGAGTAGATAACGTGCTATTTATTATTGGCCTTGGAGTTATTGCTTTGACCTAAGTCCAGTCCAGGAACAGGTGGAGGAGGATTTCTTGGACCAAAAATTGGTTGCTTTATTATTCCTGACCAATTATGTCATATGCCATTGCTGCGGGAGCTCCAGGAGAATAATCCAGATGATTTTCGTAATCAGCTCTGGATGATGGACCCCTGCTTTTACCAACTCTTGGCATTGTTGACCCCCTATGTTAAGAAGCAGGACACATGCATGATGCTTTTGTTTTATTTTTTGGTTGAATAATGATTTGATTTGGTATATTTTCTATATTTTTGGATGCATAGAATGCACTTTTTGGTTAATTTCTATTGGCAGATAGCATGTCTAATTGTATTTGTTTTCTTTTTTTAATGCACAATAAAAAAAGTGTGGAGAATAATACGTGGCTATGTGTTTAACTTCAAATGACAGTTTGGGAGTAGGCAGTTACATTTAAAAAAAATACAATGTAAAATTGACAAGGGACACCAACATAGTTGTATCTTTGATCTTAAAAACTACGGGATAATGGTTTTGTGGTAACTTGCCCAAAAAATAAAAAATAAAAATCATAATAATATTATTCTTGATATCACTAGAAAAAAAAAGCCTTTGAAAATGTGTTTACAATAACTCCATCAATATCACCAGCAAAGCAGCTTCATTATTATCCCATTAAAGAAGAAGAGAATGTGCGCTGCATTTTTGAGATTTCATAATTTGCCACGTCACAAATGTTAATTCTCAATTATGAATGCTAGTTTACAAGACCGACCGCTTCTGGCTCGTCCTTGCTTCCGAGCATGCGCATTTGTACTTTGAACTTTTGTCCGACGGACTTGTGTACACACGCCCGGAAAATCCGAAAACAGACCTTTGTCTGCAGAAAATTTAAAACCTGCCATCCAACATTTGTCCACGGAAAATTTAAAACCTGCCATCCAACATTTGTCCGCGGAAAATCCGACAACAATTGGCCGATGGAGCGTACAAGCAGTCGGATTATCCGCCAACAGCCTGTCATCACACATTTCCCATTATATCGTGTGTACGAGGCTTAAGACTATCACTGTTTGAGTGATTTTATATTTTAGAGACAAAAAAAAAATAACAACTCTTTTATGCTACAGCAGGAGATTGGTGATTGATGAGATTATGAGATTAACCCCATATGGTATGCACTGCCCAAGAATCTTCTTAATGAGCAATTGTTGAGCAATGAATCTCCTACTTCCAAATCAATCAATAATTACCATGCTGTATAGCCACTTGCTGACCACGTAACTTGGAAAACAAATCATTACTTTGATATTAAACACCAGGGTTATGGCTGCAGCTAGATGCCATAACCCAGATGTAATTTTTTTCCTTGGGTGTTGGTCTTTCTCCTAAAATTAGTCTGAGTGGCGGATTCACCGCTGGGTCAGTTTCAGAAGCAGCGGGAGGGGATGTCCCCCCTCCCGCCGCTTTCCAGTGGCTTTTGGGCTTACCTGCCGAAGCGGGAAGCCCAAAAACTGGTGATGGCTGGGCACAGAGATGAGTGATGGAAAGATGACCTCCGCTCATCTCTATGCCCTAGGAGGATCGTAGCAACATCGTGGATCATTTCTGATTCCAGCCACATATAAAGAATGCCATTTTTTTTTTAATGCAAAAGATCAAAATTGTTTTTTTTTGTATCTTTGCTTTTAAGGGTAGAGGAGAGATTTGGGATCTTGTATACCCCCAAATCTCTCTATAAAGAGGAGCTGTTATGCTGTATTGTTATCCCAAGGACTTTTTACATTCCTTGTGATAGCAATTAAAGTGATAAAAAAAAAAAAAAAATTAAAGGGACTGCATGCATATTGATACTCTAATGCTAATTTAACATGGGCTTTAGCCTGTATAAGAGCAGCACAGCAAGATTTTATAAAGCATTTGCAGAGCTTTCAGCAAGCTTTGACAAAGCTTTCAAACCAATCTTCAGCTCCAGTTTGTAAATGTTAAACACATATCTAATGGGAGTGCTGATTTTAACTTTTAACAAGCTGCTGGCAGGCTTCAGCACTACTTGAAGTTTGTTGAAGCCTGCTAGCAGCCTGTTTAAAGTGACTATCACCACTCAGATCCCTGGACAGGTGAGGGTCTGTTTATTAAAAGTCAGCAGCTACAGTTTTTGTAGCTGCTGACTTTTAATTTTTGCAGAATGACGGAAGAACTGCTTTAAGTAACAGTGGACTTATCTCTAGTAAATATTGTCTTTTACTCTATTAGAACAGACAAAATAACCTTGCTCATCGGTGCTCATCCGTGTCCATCCATGGCTCATCCATGCTTCATTCATGAATAAAACAAAAAAGATGCAGCGCTAAGAATTAACTGTGGTGAAAACAAAGTGACTAAGAAAGACAAGGCATAGTCTCATAGATGTCAATTTGTGATAATTGATATACATATAAACAATTAATCACATGCAATAAATTGAGGATGAATAAATAGTAGTGACTGTGTAAAAAGAGGTGAAAAAAGACTAAAGGAAAGTTTTATAGAGAAAACAACATGTGATAATGGTATATATATAAGCCTTAAAACATATACACAATGAAACAAATAATTAACTCATGAGTAAATTACACTGATAATGAAATAAAACAAGGGATAAGATAATCCCACAAAGTAACAGTCCAAAAAGATGACCAAAAGAAATCAATCATCCGTGAAAGTGCCAGGAAAACGAAGGGTATCTTCTGTGTCTCTTCACACTCAAGATGAAAAATTAAATGCGCTTACCAGATGGCGATGACTGCTATTATGGTCTCGCCCAGCACAGGGAAATCAGTCTCCCCACAACCCAACACACACAGCAGCAACTACCAGCAAATGATTCTCAGGGATATAAAACGAAAAAAGTCCATAGTGTAGCATGTATAAAAAAGATTCATTTATTAAAAATAAAAACACACTTACAATGTTGCAGTGAGTAAGGAGCGGTGGGATAAATCATGTGTATTAGTCCCGGCGTCTCCGTCTGTAAACCTCCACTTCCTAAGTTCATGTATTAGTCTATCTGAGAGAAACATGATGACGTCGCAGGCTCCTCCCTACGCATTTTGTCACGATAGAACGTCATCTGGGGATTGGCCAAGCTACAGCGTCATCATGTTTGGGCATTATATAGACTATAGGCACCATCTTGACTACTGGCAACCCAATCAAAATAATGAAGGAAAAATGGTTCAGCCATCTTAATTGCTGGCCGTCAATGGACATTAGAAAGCTTGAGTGAATCCAGAAAGTGAAGGAAAAAGGAAGCGCCATCTTGTGGCGAAAAAGTATTCTAACTAATATAAAAATAGGATGGCAAAAACAAACCAAGAAGGAAGGAAAAAACAGACGTCAGGCACCACAACTAATTAAAAATTGGTATATTAGCCATACATAAAGGCTGCATTTATAAACACCAAACGCAGTCCAATAAATATAAAATACATATTTATGTTAAATAATTACCTGCATATGAAATATTAAGAAATAAAACACTGATATAAAAAATAAAAAATAATAAATAATGAATAATAAAATTAAATTAAAATTATTAGGCATTATTTATAAAACAATTAATGTCCCAATCGACGTTTAATCCATATGGTACAAAAGATTTCATATTAAATATCCATCTAGTTTCATTCATGCCCAGCCATGCTCCATCCATGCTCCATCCATGGCTCATCCATGGTTCATCCATGGTTCATCCATGCTTCATCCATGTTCATCCATGCCCAGCCATGCTCATCCATGCCTAGCCATGCTCATCCACGGCCAAACCATGCTCATCCATTCCCAGCCATTTGCAGCCATGCTCATCCATGCCCAGTGATGCTCATCCATGCCCAGCAATGCCCATCCATACTCATCCATCCCCAGCAATGCTCATCCATGCTCCATCCATGCTCCATCCATGGCTCATCCATGCTTCATCCATGCTCATCCATGCCCAGCCATGCTTATCCATGCTCATCTATGCCTAGCCATGCTTATCCTTTTTTCAAATAGGTGCATTTTTCTCCTTCATTGATATGTGCTGATGAGGCTGCACTGATAGGCTGCACTGGTCGGCACTGAGAGGCACAGATAAGGCGGCACTGATAGGCACAGATAGGGTGGCACTGATGGTCACTGATAAGACGGCACTGATGGGCCCTGATGGGTGTCACTGATGGGCACTGATGGGCACTGGTAGGTGGCACTGATGGGGCGCACAGGCCGCTCGAGCACGGGAGGACGTCTATTGACGCCCTCTCTGCAAAGTAGGTCCACGCTGTAGCGGCTATAGTGTGGATCTGAAGGGGATATTCATAATTCAATGATAATCCTTCCCGCTCTAATACCTTAAAAACCTGCAGAGCCTAGAAAAAGGTAAACAAATGCTCAGGCTTGGTATAGCCTAGAAGCCAACTCACCAAATTGAATTAGCAACATAACAGCAAGGGGAAGGTTTCCCTCTCCCCTTTTTCAAAAAGGTTTGTCCCCATAGGCCAAAAAAAATGCAATAATCTCCAAGTGGTTATCCCACAGTGAAAATGGATAGGAATGGGTGAAATACAATAAACAGTTATCACCATCGCACATATGAAATTTCACATAAAAATGTAAAGGTTACAATTATTGGTAGTTACAATGAAAATCTGTCACCACACACATTCAGGTGTGCTGTGACAGCTATTCTTACAATTATAGCAACATCAAATTAGAAGTAGGTTTTTTACCACTGTATACAGTAACTAATAACAACCAGTAACAGTGGTACACCTAATATTAAAATACATTATTTCTTGAAATAAATTTGCTCAGTTGCTTCATCTGCACAAATATAGAAACAACAAACAAGCCATACACATTACTTAAATCCTAAATCTGTAAATAGACAGGTAGGCCTGGTTCACACCTATGCATTTTTCAGCCCTCTTTCAGTTTTGCAGAAATGCACTACAGTCCATTTAACATGGTTTCTTATGGGTCACGTTCACATCTGAGCATTTTCCATTGGCGTGTTTTTTGGAATGGGTCAGGGACTTTTTTCAGTGGGTTGCGTTTTTGGTTATATAGATTTCAATGAAAATGCAGCGGAAATGCGTAAAAAACACAGTGCTTGTGTTTTTTATACATTTCTGCTGTTTTTTTGCTGGTTTCTCCTGTAAGGCGTCCTCACAAAAACACAAAATACATCAAAAACACATTAGAAAAGCGTGTCTAAAACATGTGTCAAAAAAACACAAAACGCACAGGGAAAATGCATCAACCGCAACCTGCATAGATGTGAACCAGGCTGTAAATTTATTGAGATTTGTGTGCTCACATCTCAGTGTATTTAATCATCTTGTGTAGCCAATTAGAGTAGATACAATGTTGCTGGTTTTAGGTAGGTGTGAAAAAACGCTGTAAATTAACCAGTTGCTGACCGGGCCCTAGCCGAATAACGATGACAGCGAGGTTGGATAATTCTGGGAGGGCGTACTGTAACATCCTCCCAGAATCACACTCCCTGCGCCCCCAGGGGGGCATGCACCTGGGAATGTCCATGACCGCCATATCCTCCGGACCCCGCGGGTCACGAAATGGGGTAAATGGCCCTTGACAGTGGCCCTTTACTACGTGACTCAATGACGGAGCGATCACTTGTCAACAGACCGGATCATGTCCAGGTTAGCTCCTTCCCTCTCCTCTCACCGATCTGTACAGCATGCGAGAAGAGGAAAGAGCAGGTGCAGCAGTGCTTTGGGCTGGATCTGAATGGCCCACAGCACTGATCTGTGCCCATTCCTGCCAATCCATGCTCCATCCATGCCCAGCCATGTTCACCCATGCTCATCCATGCCCATTTGTGCACATTCATGGCTCATCCATGCTCATCCATGCCCAGCCATGCTCATCCATGCTCAGCCATGCCCATCTGTGCCCATTCATGGCTCATCCGTGCCCATCCAGGGCTCATCTGTACCCATCCATGGCTCATTCGTGGCTCATCCATGCTCATCCATGGTTCATTCATGCCTCATTTATGCTCATCCATGCAACATCAGTGCTCATCCATGCCACATCAGTGCTCATCTGTGCCACATTAGTACTCATCCCTGCCACATTCATGCCACATCAGTACTCATCCGTGCCTCATCCATGCCACATCCCTGCCACATCAGTTCTCATCTGTGCCACATGTCCAGTGACAGAGTGATCAGTTGTCAACAGATTGCAGCATGTCCGGTTCAGCTCCTCCCCGCTCCTTGCACCAATTGGTACAGCGTGCGAGGAGAGCAAAGAGCCAGTGCAGCAGCGCTGTGGGCTGGAACTGAAGTGCCCACAGCGCTGATCTCTGCCCATTCCTACCCATCCATGTCCCACCCATGGCTCATCCATGCCCAGCCATGCTTATCCATTGGCTCATCCATGTTCATGCATGGCTCATCCATGCTTCATTCATTCCCAGCCATGCTCACCCATGCTCATCCATGCCCAGCCATGTTCCATCCATGCTCCATCTATGGCTCATCCATACTCCACCCATGGCTCATCCATGCCCAGCCATGTTCACCCATGTCCAGCCATGCTCATCTATCTGTGCTCATCCATGTCTCATCCGTGTCCATCCATGGCTCATCCATGCTTCATTCATGCCCAGCCATGTCCAGCCATGCTCATCCATGCTCATTCATGCCCAGCCATGTTCCATCCATGCTCCATCCATGGCTCATCCATGCTTCATCCATGCTCATCCATTCTCCATCCATGGTTCATCCATGCTTCATCCATGCTCATCCATGCCTAAACATGCTCATCCATGCCCAGCCATGCTCATCCATGCCCAGCCATGCTCATCCATTCACAGCCATGCGCAGCCATGCTCATCCATGCCCAGTGATGCTTATCCTTGCCCAGCAATGCCCATCCATGCTCATCCATCCCCAGGCATGCTCATCCATGCTTCATCCATTTCCATCCATGCTCATCTGTGCCCACTCATGGCTCATTCATGACTCATCAACAGCTCATTCATGCTCATCCATGCCACATCAGTGCTCATCCATGCCACATCAGTGCTCATCCGTGCCACATTCATGTCACATCAGTACTCATCCGTCCAACATCCATGCCACATCAGTTCTCATCTGTGCCACATCCATACCACTACAGTGCCCATCAGTGTCTCACAAAAGTGTACTGGATAGTCAAATTAGATGTGTAATTTATGCTCCTAGAACACCTGATGGTGCTGCCTGCATGTTGAGTCTCTGTATGTGGCCTGGCTGTGTAAACTTAGGAGTATCAGAATGTGTTTTGGGGTGTAACTTTTGCTATGTACATGCTATGTGTTAGAAATATCTTATAAATGTTACAATTGTTACTGCATATGGTATTTTAACACATTTTATTATCCGTTATTTAACTCCTAGTGAATTGACCCCCCTGTGTCTATGTTTAAAAACAAACAAGATATTTGGGGGGCACACCCTCTCATTAAAGATGGTGCAGCCATAAGACCATACAGTAGAAGAAAATTTTACAGCGCACACAAACAATTACCTCCAGCAAGGCTAGTTTAAAAACACCTAAACATTTTCAAAAAGACAATATCAAAAATATGGGGATTTGGTCACACCATATTGCTAAATGGTGCTAAGCCCACTTATTGCGACAAAGTACCCCATGATTAGTGGGTCCTACACTATCCATAGATTTGGGAGATCCTGCTTTTCTGAACCACGAGAGCTATACACTCTTCTAAATGGGAGAATCTTGAGGTCTCCACCTATGACACAAGTGGACACTAATGAGAGGTACCTAATGAGGGAGTGGGGTGCTATCTATGGATAATGTAGGACCCACTAATCATGGGGTACTTTGTCGCAGTAAGTGGGCTTAGCACCATATAGCAATATGGTGTGACCAAATCCCCATATTTTTGATAATGTCTTTTTGAAAATGTTTAGGTGTTTTTAAACTAGCCTTGCTGGAGGTAATTGTTTGTGTGCGCTGTAAAATTTTCTTCTACTGTATGGTCTTATGGCTGCACCATCTTTAATGAGAGGTTGTGCCCCCCAAATATCTTGTTTGTTTATTGTTTGGATTCTGACCAAATCCTTTTGGGATAGGAGCACCCCACTCCCTCATTAAGTACCTCTCATTAGTGTCCACTTGTGTCATACAGTAGGTGGAGACCTCAAGATTCTCCCATTTAGAAGAGTGTATAGCTCTCATGGTTCAGAGAAGCAGGATCTCCCAAATCTATGGATAGTTTAGGACCCACTAATCATGGGGCACTTTGTCGCAGTAAGTGGGATTAGCACCATATAGCAATATGGTGTGACCAAATCCCCATATTTTTGATAATGTCTTTTTGAAAATGTTTAGGTGTTTTTAAACTAGCCTTGCTGGAGGTAATTGTTTGTGTGTAAAATTTTCTTCTATGTTTAAAAACAAGACACAGGATCATTTTGTGATTGGCTACAGCCGATCAGCAGGTTCTAGCTATAAATCATTGGTGGGGCCTTGCTGACAAACTTATGTTCTAGCCAATGACAGCACAGGTTAGGAGGGGGCGTGTGCCCACAAACCCGCAAACAGGCAGAAACATACCAGTATATTGTCCGGTCTTGTTGTGCTGCTCGGCTGCAGGAAAACTACTGTGGGCAGGTGGCAGGTAGTTAATCACTGGAACCTCCTTCACAGTAACAGGTAGAGGCAATAAAACCAGTGAGCTTAGCGAAGACCTTCAGAGCCTAGGAAAAGGTAATGAGATACTCAGTCTCGTCCCAGCCGAGTAGCGCAGAGTCTTCTTTTTTCAGCTGTGGTCACACGACTGTAGGACAGGAATTATAAAAGATAGGGTTAAAAGAGAAGTTTTAAGGATTATATTAGACCATTATCAAGTCTTTACAGGTTTTAATGCAGCTTCCATGATTATCTATTCTCATTAAATCAAATATCTCTACTTAACTAACATACTTTTCAACCACCTAGATAGATGTTTTATCTAAAATTATTTAGCGTTGTCTAATTGGATAATTGTTTTGGAAACCGAGACAACCACAATTTAATTACAGTCTAACGAATGCATAAACAATAAAGTAGTAAATATAAAACATAATGAAGAATTTTCTTTACATATCATGTTATTCATTTGTCAGTGCAGTTTTATTTCTTGATTATTTATTATTCAGCAACGTCCTTACTTTTGCTGGAAGACATTTTTTTAATGCTGGCAATATTTAATGTTAAATAGGACAAGGACCTAACTTATGTAACTGTGAACTTCATTATGCTAGTGGCATTATGGTAGAACTGCCAGCTAAGGAATATGAGAAACTAGGTTCAGCTGGAATTTAGAGAGACAGCCAATTCCATTATATTACTAAAACGAAGAATGGACAGGCTGTATGCAAAAGGATTTTCAAGGCTACTTCTTGTGCATAACAAAACATAATCTCAGCTGGCCATAAACATCAGAGGATGATAGGATGTGCAGGTATGATCTGACCATAATTTAGACAATGTTCAGACATGTTTGCTGTATAAAAGTGAACATTTGATATGATCAAGTGTTTGTGCTTAGCTTGTAGAGAGAAACAAGATAGGCAGAGATGTCTGTTTTATCATAAGGAAAATGATGGAAATCTGAAGGTTTTCTAGACTTTCTGAGTGTTATTTCTCAGGAAGAAAGTAGGTGTCTGCCAGTTCTAGTAAACATAAGAATATCATTAGATATGGCTGAACTCTATGGGTACTTTAAAATGAACTTGTACTGTGCATGTGCAGAGCAAAGTAGCATGTTCACATTAATGCTGGCCTCCCATAACTACACATATTATCTCCCCTATAGTCCCCCTCTACTCTGGTTGTTGGTATTGAAGTAACATTACCAGTATTTCTAGGTAAGGAAGAACATGCAACTCTGTCTACTTTATCTCATGTGAAAGTGTTGTTGCCAATTGGCTGCTCAGGCACCCTGTGTTGTTACATATAGGCAAAGAAAGAATAATCAGCCCTCTGGCTTTAATTAGAGGGACTTTAGGGGTAACACAGAGCATCTCCTTCCTCTCACATATAAGTGGAGTGGAGGGAGAGCATAGGGAAGGTAAGTATAAGCAGCTGCTATGCCAGCAATAACCTACTGCTTTGCCTTGCGTAATATATATATATATATATATATATATATATATATATATATATATATACATACCGGTATATATATTTTTTTTGCCCCACTGCAAAAATATTGCCAGGATACTTTTATGGTTAGGTTAATTAGGTGAAATCAGACTCTGTAAACCTAGACCAGTTAATATAAAAAGGGAGGTATGGCACAGCACTCAAAGTACTCACAGCTGTTACCTGGAAAAGTATAATCTACTTAGTTCACAGCCATAACAGAATCGTTTTCACACAATCAACCAGTCTGTCCTATCCTATCAACAGATATCAAGAGATACTAAGAGTCAATTCACCTATTTAGTATGGATAATGCAACACTATACTATACTGTACAGAACTCTGACAAGTAGCAACCATTTTGCAGGGACTAGTATTTTACAGAAGGCTGTGGATTTTATTTTATTTTATTCAGGCCCTTAAGCTGGCCATAGATGGATTCAAATTTGACTGGTTCATTCCTGTTCAATAGATCAGCTTCTCATGTCCTGTTGGAAAAGTTTGCTTCAATCAGAGCATGCAGCCAATGGACCGAAACACTAATCATTGTATTCTGGAGGTGGGGTCCCTTTGTTAGAATACAATGACACAGCAGGGAGGATACACCTTGAATATATGGATAGGGTAATCAGTTCAGTTATTTTCATTCAGCCCACTGGCTGAATGAAACGGATACTAATGCCGTGTACACACGACCGGACTTTTTGTTGGACTGAACTCCGAAGGACTTTTCAATGGAATTCCAACAAAACGGACTTGCCTACACACGATCACACCAAAGTCCGATCCTTTCGAACGTGGTGACGTACGACCAGAGTAGAATAAGGAAGTTCATAGAAAGTAGCTGCCCTTGCGTCCTTTTTGTCCGTCGGACTAGCATACAGACAAACGGATTTCTCAATCAGACTTTCCATTGGAAAGATTTGAAACATGTTCTAAAGTTCGACAGATTTTTTGACAGAAAAGGTCAGATGAAGCCCACACACGATCGAATTGTCAGAGGATTTGTTCCGTCGGACCAGTTTGGTCAAAAAGTCCGGTCGTGTGTACACGCCATTAGCCATTAGTGAAGAAAGGGAATCTGCTATGGAGTGCCACACACTGCTTATCTCTGGAAACATGAACCTACCTTTATAAACACAAATTTGTAGCTACAGGAAGGCACTTAAAATGCCCAGTAAGCATGTATTTCTTGTTCTGTAATCCAAATGTTTTAATTATGTACCCGCTTTTTAATAGTTTCATTGGGATGCCTATATTTGGTGTAATTGTAACAAATTCTTTTGACATACAGAGATTTGTTGTATGTGCTTTAACCTAAAAAAAAAAACAGAGGTACCCATTCAGGCCAAGTGGTGTAAACTGTTCTTTTCTGAGCTGTAGAATAGATCCTCCTTGCATACAACAAATCATTCCAAATTGATTTTCTCACTGGACACAACGACATTACTATGGTAAAATCTTCTTTTTCAAATTCTATTACATTTCCAATTTCTTTACCCTCACCCTTCATTTTTCTATCATTTTCTTTTATCACTGGAAATCTTTCATCAAAGAAACACTTCAAAAAGAAACACAAGTATTTCATGCTGCAGAAAGCAGCTGTGGCATACATTATGCGTTGTGTAATAATGGGCAAGCAGATATTAACTGGCCACTCGTTCCTTGGAACAAGCATCAGATTTCATTAGGCTTTTGGTATTCAGCTGTACCCTTGTGTCAGAAACACCTGATCCAATATATGCAGCCAAATTGTTCTGTTTTTTTTTTTTTTTTTTCCTGTATGCTATTTTATTAAAGCTTCTCTTTTTGATACAATATACAGCTCAAAAAAAATTTCCTCTGAATCATTTTTTAGTCTGTGCTATAAATAATGTCAGACTGTCATTTATAAACATAAATAACGTACAGAAAGCCAAACTCGATTCATCTATGAAGTCCAGCATAATATTTCTCACATTGCTAGAAACATTTGGGCAGATTTAATCCAGGAGTGACACTCTGTATAAGCTCAGTTTTCATGGAAGGATGGAGTTTATCAAATGGATCTAATTTGTTATTTTGGGAGAGTGTGGGCTCTTCCTTGTCTTTAAATTAAAAGTACAATAGACAGAACAACATTTTAGCATATTTAGAAAGTGGCATATCCTTCAACACCCGAAGTAGGCAACTAGGGTTAGCTATATTGGACCACACTAGGGATGTTGAAATAATGTTGTTAACCTCCATCCTGTATTTTTGTACTAATGAGCAAGTCCATAAAGCTTGAAAAAATCAGCTGTTTTACCACAGACTTGGAAACACAATTGGAAGGAGCATATACCCAGTTTAGATAACTTAAGCAGTGTGTAGTATACATATTAAAATAATTTCCATTCTGTTATTCTGTATCTATCTGGAAGGTATTACAGACAGTCTCTTCAGACTTTGACCAATACCCATCTGAGAGCTGTGTACAAAATATATTTTTGGCCTAGTGATATCTAGAGCTGGGCGTAGCGTTTATAGCCACATAGTAAGTAGAAACCAGTATGGCTTTGTTAGATTGGCTCAACAGTCTTTCAAGTGCCAAGAGGACACATTAGAGAGACTACTGCAACTGTAAAAAACACAAAAAAAATCTGCGCTTAGGAGTAAAGAACTGCAGCCTCCCTAATATGGAACACCACCTAAGTGAGGTCCTGAAACAATAAAAAATCTACTTTAGGGAAAATGGCGCTGTTCACTAGTTGATTATATGTGTTTCTACTGCACTACTTGAATATTACCAACTCTCAGTTTAAAGTGAATAGTGCTTTAAATAAATATATATAAAAAAGAAAAAAGAAAAAAAGGATGAAAAATATATATATATAAAAATGTATATGTACATAAAAAATATAAATCCAATTATATACTATGATCATATAGCACAACACAAATGATAAAGTAATACGTGCTTAATATTACATGACTCAATTGCTAAAAATTATGTGACGTGTAAACCAGAATAAACAAGTTTAAAAACCAATACACATTTAATGCTTCTAAACAAAAACAAAAAATAGATGATAGTGACAGATACTAGTATCAAAGTGATGAGTCCCAACAAAAATCTGTAATCTGTATGTGTGTACAACTATACACTATTGGATAACTGTCTGTAAACGGTGATCCATGCACAAAATTAAAACAGAAGTGACTCTCCAGTGCTCCTCACTACCTCCGCATCACCCACTTGCACGTGCTTGCACTCACCAGAGGGCTAACAGGCGTAATAGTAATTTTCCAGTGGTGGTGTCCCCTTTGGACAGGTTATCCCACAGTTTAGTACGGCTGCATTCCACCTCGCAAAGGTTACTCCATGTGTATTATAAAGAAAAATGGTCAGAGAAGTACAACACAGTGTGGTACCCTGGGCCATGGGCACAGAGCGTTTTTAGATAATATTGTGTTTCAAAAGAGGAGATGATGACTGCCTCAGTAGCTGTACAGGTGTTGTAGGAAAATGGGAGGGGCCAATCATAAATGTTAACAAGCTGGGAACCCAAGGAGTAATAATGGAAGTTGGGGAATGCTAAGCCAGATTTCTGTTGTGAGAGATGGAAAGTAGCTAGCAAGGTCCTGAAGGAGTTCTGTAATAAGAGGAGTAAGGTTGTTGGCAATTTTTTTTTTTTTAGGAGTAATTGGACCTTTATGCAAAAATAAAGGAATCAACCACTCGTAGTTTATATGAGGAGTAATATGACTGGGTGATCTAGTTACAACCTAAAGGAAAGAGAACAAATGTGTTCCTATTTTCCTGAAAACCTGAGTAGTCTTTGAATTCCTCAAATAGATTGAGTAATTGCAAGATGGACCCTCGTTTGCATACATGAAAACATGCTTCTCTAACAAGTTTATAATTATACCTTTAATAGGTAAAGAGGGGAAAATAAGAATGGCTAATTAACGGCCGTCGGCCAGGGTAAACAAGATAAGGAAAAGGGGACAACAAGAATAGAGAAGGTTGAGTGGGTAGTATTGTTTACCCTACTTTTAACCACCGAGACTGTATAAAATAGTTTAATCCAATTTAATAAGGGTTCAGCACTGTTGAATGACTTGTAAGTGTCTACTGGCACAATCACTTGTTGACCAGTAGTAATCAAGGGATAATGTAAGTTAGTGAATACTCTTCTAATATTCATTCTGGTAGAACAAACTGGAATAAAAAAATTCCTCTCCCACCAAATGAGAAATTACCTTTCAGCCTAAATTACCTTTTGCCTAAATCCTAACATCAGTGTTTATTAAAGAGGCCAATATGATTCAGACCTAGTTAAGTCTTTGTGCAGTTTAAAAAAAGAATAAAGACCACCTTGCACTTTCAGCGCTGCTCTAAATGTATCTACAGTATATATACAGTATGTATTCATAGGTGTGGGCTAAGATATTGGAAACATTTGAGGTAACAGTCAGCAGGAAAGATATCTAGGCTGGGAGTTTTATGGAAATTCCAAATTCCAAGTCAAAGCGGAGTTCCACACAAAAAATGGAACTTCCGCTTTTCTGAACCCTCCAGTGTCACATTTGGCACCTTTCAGGGGGAAGGGAGGTACAGATACCTGTATAATACAGGTATTTGTACCCACTACCGGGCATAAACTCCCGGAAGTCTACGCCCCTTCCGGCTCCCCCCACTGTCTGCTGGGAAACACACTGATCCCAGAGACAGCAGGGACCATCCAGATTGCGCAGCGCGACTTGCACATGCGCAGTAGGGAACTGGGAAGTGAAGCCGCAATGCTTCACTTCCTGATTCCCTCACCGAGGATGGCAGCGACGGCTGAAAAGAGCCGAGCGATCGATCAGCTTCGGCTGCCGAGATCACTGGACCCTGGGACAGGTAAGTGTTCATTTATTAAAAGTCAGCAGCTGCAGTATTTGTAGCTGCTGGCTTTTAATAATTTTTTTTAAGGTGGACCTCCTCTTTAATTGTTTGAAATGGTCACATGGGCTTCTAATTCTTCCCTCATTTCGGGAGTCAGCTTAGGTAGAAAAATATTTTCAGGGCAGGAAGACAGTCCATCAGTGGAATTTATATAAAGAGAAATAAAAGTAGGTTAAAACATCCAGTATTTTCCCTAGGGTAGCTGAAGTGATTCAAAATCATGGGAATAGAGGTTGGGACATATATGGGTTTGGCAAAATAGGCAAGAAGTTTGCCTGCCTTATTATTAAATTTGAAGACCCTTTTTTAAAGTGCGTTTGATCAGAAGCAGCTCATATTCTTTCCCATTTGCCACCAATTGCCTACTGTTATCAGTGGAAGGGGAATAGTTTGCTTGGTCTGTAGCATGTTTTTTCAGTATATTCATTGAGAGCTCCTAACTACTATATCTGTAATTGACATAATGGAGCTTCTTGTAGTAGCCTTGAATGTTCCAATATTGATGTTTCCATATTTAGAAGTAGTGCTGGTGCAGTCATTGAGAACAATTAACCATCAGTCATTCAACCACTGTGGTTTTATAACATTACGAGGAAGGGGCACCAAGGGAAAGATACTTTAAATCTAGTGCTAGAGGTGCATGATTGGAAATACTTCTAGGCAGGTAGGTAGTACTAGATATCAATGGCAAAGAAAAAGTAGGAAAGGCTAGGTCTTTTCTGGACATGAAGTTAATGAAAATAAAAATGGCAAGAAAAGTATCTGTCTATAAGATGCTTACACTTTCAATCACCAGAGCCTATTTATCCATCCATTCCACCAAGATATCATAAGGCTTAGCTAATCCATCTATCCTATCCATTGCGCATTTGTGACCAAATTAAATTCTCCTATCAATGAGAAGCATGGGCGGAAGTGGGATGCAAATGCAAGCTCCTTGTAGTAGCTCCTGGAGAACCTCCATTATCCTGATTGATCCTGATCTATCCTTCCCGCACACCTTCTCCTTGCTACCATCCTGGACCTCATGGAAGCCGATTCCCTCACCTGCGGTTGTTTCAGTGGATGGGACAGCATAAAAAGCAGCCTCAGGCCAGGATGAGTATGATCATGTGCTCCTTCCAAGGTGGCCACCACTCCACGACTCAGTGCCTGTCTCCTGCTTCTACCCCAGAGCTTTTTAGCGAGGCTACGGATCCCTCACCACCAGCTTCTCCGTCGGCCACCACCGCACCTTTCTCAAACTTCTTCCAGTTCTGGGGCATTGGAAGGGATGCAGGAAGATATGCTGTCTGAGGTTCTATCCACCATCAAGGTAAATCACTCTGACCTTATAGGGAATGAGGAGTTAAAACTGGACTTTTCTATCTTACGCCAGGATATGTATAAGATAAAGAGAGGGTTACTGACACCAAAAAAATGCATTAGTGAGCTGGAAGACACAGTTAAACCCTTCACTTCCAAACTAATGGCCTGTACTACTAAGCTCCAATCCCTGGAGGAAAAGGCAGACAATTTGAAAAATAGGCTTGGCCAAAATAATCTGCGCTTGGTGGGTCTGCCTGAAAAAGGTGGAGGGCTCTGACACTGCAGCATTTCTGGAGAGCTGGCTGATAGAGGATTTTGGCAGAAACTGCTTGTGACAGACCCAACCAGGACAGAGGCTTTTGGAGAAGACTAGAGGCAAGCGTCCTACCCACTGATTATGGCCCATGGAGAAAGAAGATCATTCTTTAATGATGGAAAACCACTTAATGAATGCTGAGAGCATGGTTTGGATTACTTCTCTGAATAAGGACAATAAAGCTTCCCTTCTGGAGTGGATGGAAAGAGGTAATTTTAATTGTACAGGTTAATGGTCAGAGGGAATATGGTGGCCCTCCTGCAGACTGGGTTGGAGAGGCTCCAGCACAGGACAGAAATATATATCAACCATAATCCTAAAGAAATCTATGAAGATCAATTAATTCCACTGTATCAGACTGCTGGGATATTGTTTGTTTACTGATGACCAGTCTAGTGGGTAGAATACACAAGTTTGTGTCTCTCCCATTCTATGCATTCTCATTGTTAATTGGATTACTGGTATTTAAGATTACTAGTAATCCTGGTTACCGGTCTCATGTTTCACACAAAGCTTAGGCATTAGGGGCAGATCACAGATTGCTTTTGCCAGGAGCTTGCAAAGGCAGCCTCACTCCTATTGTATTGAAGTTTACTGCAGTGACTTTACAGGCTGCATCCGAGGTCTCCAGCTAGCTAGATCATAATGTACAAATCATCAAAAAGATATTTTGATTTTTTTTTTAAAGTGTGAGGCAGACATCCAGGTATAATTCTACATAGACATGATATAAAGTGAAAATGGTGCCAGTGGGTTTAAACATTTCAGCCCCAGAAGTTTTACCCCCTTCCTGACTAGGCCATTTTTTGCAATACGGCACTGTATTACTTTACCTGACATTTGCAAGGTCATGCAACACTTTACCCAAATAAAATTTATGTCCTTTTTTTTCCCACAAATATAGCTTTCTTTTGGTGGTATTTTATCACCTCTGCTTTTTTTAATTTTTTGCGCTTAATTTTGCTTAATTTTTTTTATTTTTTTGCGCTATAAACAAAAAAAAGACCTATATTTTTTTATTTTCTGCTATAAAACTCTTTCTATAAAAAAAGTAAAAAATCTAATTTATTGATCAATTTAGGCCAATATGTATTCTGCTACATATTTTTGATAAAAAATCCCAATAAGTATGTATTGATTGGTTTGTGCAAAAGTTATAGCATCTACAAACTAGGGCATTGATTTAAGGACTTTTTATTTTTTGAATATTTTTTGCTAGTAATGGCGGCGATCAGTGATTTTTAGTGGGACTACAACATTGCAGCGGAAAAATCAGACACTAAGTGACACTTTTTGGTGACCAGTGACAGCAATACAGTGATCAATGCTAAAAAAAATGCACTGACACTGTATAAATGACACTGGCAGGGAAGGGGTTAACATCAGGGGCAATCAAAGGGTTAAATGTGTTCCCTGTGTGTGCTTTCTAACTGTGGGGGAAGTGCTTTGACCATAGGAAAACAGAGATCTATGTTTCTGCAGAAGCATGAGATCTCCATTTTCCTTTCTGTAATAACAGCGGTGTGCCTTGTTTACATAGGCAAACCACCTTTCTGCCTCTCTACAAATCATTGCCAGTGTCCAATCATAGCGGGAATGGGGCTACGGTGGCGCGCACGCACCACCGAGAGCCGAAGATGAGAATCACGTACAGGTACATGATTTTGCGCTAAAGGGCCACCCTACCACAGTAAATGTACGTGGGGTGCTCCTTAAAGGAGTTGTAAACCCTTGTGTTTTTTCATGCATTAAGGTGAAAAAACATCTGACACTGACCAGCCCCCTGTTTTACTCACCTGAGCCCGTTTGTTCCCACGGCGGAGAAGCGCTCTACCTCTCTGCCCTTTGTCTCGGCTCTTGATTGGATAGATTGGTAGCAGCGCAGCCATTGGCTCCCGCCGCTGTCAATCAAATCCAATGACGCGGGCACTGGGAGGTGGGGTCAAATCGGCGTTCTGTGTCTATGGATGCAAATGCTGGACTCGAGAGCATGCCAGCATGATAATCCCCAGGGAGAGAGCTTCTCCTAGGGGTTTTCCAATGCAGGAAGGAGCTGATAGCGCAGCAAGAGTTGGTTCGGGGCCACTCTATGCAAAACGAACTGCACAGTGGAGGTAAGTATGACATGTTTGTTATTAAAAAAAAAAAAAAAAAAACTAGGGTTTACAACCCCTTTAAGCGGTTATTCGCAATATATTATCACTTTCACTATAAGCTTTTTTGGCCATACTTCTCTTGTGGGCCACAGAAGTGCATTTACTTTTGCCCTCCTGTGACACAGAGTCAGCTTATAGCTGATTGCTGTCTGCTCCAAGCAGACCCAGAACTTTGCAATCAGTGGTCATGTGATTGCTTAGTCCTTGGTCTTATGCCACGTACACACAATCGGACGTCTCGTTGGAAAAAGATATGACGGCTTTTCTGACGGGATTCCGCTCAAGTTTGCCTTGCATACACACAGTCACGCAAAAGTTCGCTGAAATTATGGCCACCAAGAACGCGGTGACGTACAACACTATGACGAGCTGAGAAAATGAAGTTCAATGCTTCTGAGCATACGTCAAATTGTTTCCGAGCATGCGAGGGGATTTTGCGCGTCGGAATTGCCACAGACGATCGCATTTTCGGATAGGAACTTTTCCCGACCAAAAAATTGAGAACATGCTCTCAATCTTTTGCTGGCTGCAATTCGGCCAGCAAAAATCTGATGGAGCATACACACGGTCGCATTTTCAGATGAAAAACTCTCATCGGTCTTTTAGAGCCGATGTAGGACAGCTGCAGCATCACACCAAAGCTGCAGCAAAGAGGTGAGTATGAAAGTTTGCTTGTTTTGTTTTTTTATGTAGCCCAAACATCTCCTTTAACTATTTTTTTACTTCTTCTAATCTTTAAAATGTATTATTGGCATATGTTAAGTTAGCTTCTCTAATTTTTAATTATTACACTTCTCCCTCTCATCCTCTTTCACCACAGAGCAAAGATGTTAAACAATAGGAAGTAAGTTTCTGTAGGTCTAATTTTGGATGTGTTAAATGTTAGATATATTTTTTCATAACATGGATTGGTTAAGTATCAAGTATGATAAAATAATGTAAAATATGAAAAATTGAGAAGTAATTCTATTGACAACTAAGGCAATTACCATTGTTGACAGTGGTAATTGTTACAAGGAGACTTACCTATTAATTTTCTTTAGCGAGAACAACACCATCATTTTGCACAACCAACTGCATAACCCTAGACTGGTACTGTCTAGATCACATAGCCATCACATATGTAGTGCCCTCTAAGTATGTAGGTGCTACAGATAGGATTTTTTGTAAGATAGGAAAATTTAGGCAGGCCTGGCTGACAGTCAGGCCTGTTTGCTTGTTTTCATTCTGGGCTGGGAGTGGATCAGGGTAGCAGCTGTTGACTCACAATCAGCGTCAATGAAACCTCCCTCCCCAAATTGGATTGGCAGGGGGCAGGCCTCCTTAAATGCCCAAGGTCAGCCCAGCTTGGGAGGAGTTGGAGTTGTTCAGAGCTTTGTAGATCAAATGCTAGGCTGTCAGGGCCTTTGAGGGAGCCCCCAGTCTGGGGGGGGTGACCTTGAGCCTAAACTCAGGTGCAGACGGGGCCCTTCAAGAAATCGTGGAGGTGTCCTGGACAGGAGGCAAAGGAGGAGCAAGAAAGGACAGCAGGAGAGAGCATTGCCAGGCAAGTCTGCAGAGAGAGAGGAACAAATGGTCACAGCTAGGAGAGGGCTGGAAAGTGACATGCACAGTCAGGAGGACTTGGGAGGCATGCCTGAGAGGACTGGGAGCATGCGGTCTGGGATGGGTGCAGAGCCATTGGAGTGGACTGGGACTGTGGTGTCATGGGCAGTGGAGAGGGGCAACTGAAGCCAGGAGGGCTGGCAGGGCCTGAAGATGGGTTACTGGGCTCAGTAGCCAAATGTAGGACAGCTAGCACCCACTTTACATTTCTGATACAGGGGTGCGCTGTCCCTGCCTGCAAAAGGCAATTACTAAGTCCTGGCTGAGCCAGTGTCAGGCTTAACTACTTTGTGCTAACTGTACCTGGAACATTAGAGAGGAAGCAATGTGCAGGAGGAGAGAGGAGTGAACATTAGAGAGGAGGAGAAATGGAGTGTATATACCAGCGAGTTCTGCAAAATTCAGTTGGGCACCCCATACATTCTATACCCCATCCAAGTTCAAATTCCTGAATAAAACATAAAAACAAGAACATGGACTGTTTTCTGTCTTGGAGTGTCTAAGAGGTGAACGCTGGGCTGGGCAGGGTGACAGGTGGGCCACATCACTTAGCAGCCTCTACTAGGGTATCGCTACATTTGGGGGCTCGATCCAGGACCACCTGTTCATGGGTAACCTGCCAGCTGTTACCCCTAGCAATTGAAGTTGATCGAGCTGGGGAACTATGCTTTGTTCCACCACCATTGAGGAATTGAACCCAGGGAAAGGTCTTATGTGCTCTGCCTGCCAGGAAAAGGGAAGCCCAAGGAACTGCCCAGGTTTTACACGTTCCAGTGGGAGGTGCAACACAAAGTTGCTCTGGAGTGGGGTCTGGACTACCCTTATGTCCCTCCCGAGACCATGGACATCATTGAGAGCTCCCGGAAGAGTGGGAGGATGATATGATCTGGGACTATCTGCATATCCCCAAGCCTTTGTGGGTGCCAGATTGTGCTCAAACCTGGACCCATTTTGAGGACATTCAACGTGAATGGTGGCTGGGGAGAGCAGTCTATAAAGACCGGGTACTTATCGTGAAGGCAGGACGGCCTACGAAGAGCAACTCGATCTCCATCAGGGAGGAGGGGGAAGGTAGGAAGAGACTGCCTGACCCGCATTTTTATGCTTGAGGAGACTGTTGGAGAGTACAGCCTATCATGAAAATGTGTCACATAGACTGCTGGAGGGTAGCAGAATGTGCCTTCCTTCCTGACTTTCTGCAGGATCAGTCCAGTCTGCCACCCTGTGTTTTGCCTAATGGATGGACCTTTCCTATTAAAGGACACTGAGGGTGAAGTCTGAACTCCAAAGAGAACTGTCCACTGCTATTGCTTTATGTTTTTCCTTCCCCACTTGTTTCTGTCAGCAGGTTATAACACCCTCCTGAGAGAACAAGAAAGAAAAATGTATGCTGAAGTAGTGCAAACGGTTTTGGTATTCATGTTTCTGTCAGCAGGTTATAACCCCCTACTGACAGAATACTGTGTAAAGTATGTAGATAGAAGTTAGTTAGGATGCTGTGGTGTTTTGTTTTTCTTTTAGAATCTACTGGGATGGGACAGCTGTCCATCCCCCTCCGGCTGGAGACAAGATTTTGCAAGCAGAGTATCTTTCTTGAGGGAGAGATGCTCTGGCTCAAAATCCATATTATGTTATTTGACTGTTAGCTGCAGGGATCTGTAGGTAGACGTGTTGAGATTAGGGTTGCACCGATACCACTTTTTTAAGACCGAGTACAAGTACCAATACTTTTTTTCAAGTACTCGCCAATTACCGATACTTTTTTTATGTCATGTGACAGTGACACTAATATGCAGCACTGATGACGCGTGTCAGTAGTTTTTATTTTTATTTTATTTTTTACAATTTTTTTTTTTACAATTCTTTTTGTATTTTGTTTCTTTTACAATGCTTCCTTTTTTGGGGAGGGGGGTGGACGGTGTCAGTGTAGCTTTTTTTAATTATTATTATTTTTACAATTTAACCTTTAACAATTTTTTTTAGTTCTGTTGGGGGATGGCTTTGCTGAGATATCAGGGGTCTTAACAGACCCCTGACATCTCCCTTCTGAGACAAGGAAAGGGACTGAGGACACAGATTTCCCAGTCCCTTTCTCTGTAGCCTCAGCTGCACTGAAGATGAATGGAGAGGAGACAGAGGCTCTTCTCCATTCATAAACGGAAGCATCGTAAACACAGTTTACGATGCTCAGTGACAGTTATGAATGAAAAGTCAGTGATCACTGACTCTGTGCATTCAGAAAAGTAAAGAGCCGTTAAATTACATATTTACCGGCTCCTGCCTCTGCTCTCCATCCTGACAGATCAGGGACAGAGGAGGCGGAGGAGCAGGGAGGGGGACCAAGGACCATGGAGGGGGACCGGAGCACTGAGGGGGAGCGGAGCATAGAGGGGGACTGGAGCATGGAGGGGGACCTGAGCATGGAGAGGGACCGGAGCACAGAGGGGGACTGAGAAGCACAGAGGGGGACTGACCAGAACATGGAGGCGGACTGGAGGAGGATATGGAAGACAGTCAGGGACGATCAGTGCGGCGCTGGGGGGGAGTTAAAATCACTGATCTCCCTGCATACATTTCAATAAAGAAGCTGAACGCCGTGGGGGGGGGGGATAGGAGGAGGAGCGGCTGTCAGATGCTTTTTTGAAATGTATGCAGGGAGATGGGTAATTGTAACTCCCCCCTGCACCGCACCAATCGTCCCTGACTGTCCAGGTATAGGATTAAGCATCAGAGTATTTTCCCGAATACAATTCCTCGGGCAAATATTCGGTGTCAGCACCGATACGGATACTAGTATCGGTGCAACTCTAATTGAAATGTACATGTTGTATATATTTTCTATATATTTTTGTACACATTGATTTGTACATATTACCCTTCCAAGTTATTTCCCTTCCCCCCTTCCAAATTATCTTATGGATTCCCTTGCTAATGGGCCCAGGAGCCATTTATTACATTTTCCCAGCCAAGGGACTGGATGGATTTTGGTGGGGGGTGAGTGTAGCACCATCTAGGTAGGTCGGTAGGTGCTAGAGATAGGCAAATTTAGGCAGGCCCGGATGACAGTCAGGCCTATTTGTTTGTTTTTACTCTGGGATGGGAGTGGCTCAGGGTAGCAGCTGGCGACTCACAGGCAGCATCACTGAGACCCCCCTACTTCTTTCTAGAAGATTCTAGAAAGAGTGGAGGAGAGGAGAGGAGAGGTGGAGCTGCCTGGGGTATTCTGAGGAGCCCTGACCAATCCCTAACCTGGATTAGCAGGGAGTAGGCCTCCTTAAATGCCCAGGGTCAGCACAGCTGGGGAGAAGTTGGACTTGCACAGAGCTTTGGAGATGGAATGCTATGTCGGGGCCTATGAAGGAGCCACCCAGTCTGGGGGGGGGTGACCTTTGGCCTGGGATCAGGTGCGGAAGGGGTCCTTCCAGAATCATGGAGGTTTCCTGGACAGGAGGCACAGGAGTAAGAGAGGACAGCAGGAGAGAGCTTTGCCAGGCAAGTCTCCAGAGCGAGGAACAGGAGAGTATTGCCAGGCAAGTCTCCAGAGAGAGGAACAACTGGTCGCAGCCAGGATAGGGATGGTGAGTGACATGCACAGTCAAGAGGAATGAGGAGGCACGCCTAAGAAGACTGGGAGCATGCAGTCTGGGATGGGTGCAGAGCCAATGGAATGGACTTTGGTATCATGGGCAGTGGAGAGGGGCAGCTGCAGCCAGGAGGGCTGGCAGGGCCTAAAGATGGGTAACTGGGCTCAGTAGCTGCATGTAGGACAGCTAGTATCAACTTTATATTTCTGCTACCTAATAGGGGTCTGCTGTCATTGCCTGAAAAAGGTAATTACTAAGGCCTGGCTGAGCGTGTGTCAGGCTTAACCACTTTGTGCTAGCTGTACCTGGAACATTAGAGAGGAAGCGATGTGTAAGAGGAGACGGGAGTGACCATTAGAAAGGAAGTGATGTGCAGGAGGAGAAATAGAGTGTATATACCTGAGTGTATATAGTTTGTCCCAGCAAGTTCTGAAAAATTCCATTGGGCATCCCATACTTCCTATACCCCATCCAGGTTCAAATCCCTGAATAAAACATAAAAACAAGACTGTTTTCTGTCTTGAAGTGTCTGAGAGGTGACAGGTGGAAAGGGTCACATCACTTAGCAGCCCCTATGGGGGTACTGCTACACATAAAGGTTTGTTCTGTTTTAAAATTGCAGCTTGAATATTTTATGAAGTATGTTCCATGTAAAAGCATCCACCAACAAGATAGTTGTTGTCTTTTTTGGAATGATATGACAGTACTTGTTAACATTATCTTCAGCTATGAATGCACTGAAGATAAAGCATAAACTAGCTGTGATGAGATGACAGTGTTATACACTTTGACCAGATACTAAAGCAGTCCTAACTTTGACAAGCCCTATGCCTCCCAACTTATACAAGGGCAATTCACTCAGACCCACACCAAATCTTATTACCTTAAGGTATACAAACATTAAGATAATTAAACTAAACTTCTACTCAATGTACATGTAGCAATGAAAGCAATGTCTTTAAAAAAGGTAGGGAGTGACAATGATACCTCTGTCAAGACCTAATGACACATGCACATAGTATTAAAAGACTATAAGCAGAATCTTATATTAGGAACTAATATTAGCTACACATGCAGGATTTTTTATTCATTTTTACCTGTTTTTCCAAAGATTTCAGATTTTTTGTTTTTGTTTTTACTGTCCACATATTGTGTATGTGTTTTGAAACATTTTTCATTCAGAAATACAAGGAAGAAATGAGAATGATAATTGAAAGAATCAGATCCAAACAAAATGCAGAAACACATCTTGTCAAATATGATCAGACGTTTTCTGATCTGCTTGACTGCTTCTTTCACAAAAAAAATGATTGAACATAACAACATACAAAACAAATTTTTCCTTTTAATCAGCATATCAAAACATCTAAATAAACTGTAAAAAGTGAAACACGCCTGTAGTTTAATCTGCAGTTAAAAAAAGTGCCAGTAGGACCCTTTTTTCATAACACACCAAAAACCCCAAAGCCCAAAGTGTATGAAAATGAAAATAATCGTAAATTGATACTTTTGCCCATAACCTTCTCCTACCTTTGTTAACTAAGGCCACATATGTAGAAAACATGCTTAGTTTAAACCACAAATATGGTTTTAACAATTCTGCAGACGTATAATAAAAATATAAAGGAAAAACTCAGCATTTTTTAATATGTAAAAAATATTAACCTGCGTATTGCCTTATTTCATCATGCAAAATAAAAGATAACATTCTCAGCAATTCTTTATGTTAGTCTTGTATAACACTAGCTCTATCTAGTGGTAAAAACAGAAATAACACTTGGAACCACTTTGCATTTGTTTATACAGTGTACTATACAGTATACATTAGTCATAATATATCATTGCCTCGTGAGCTGCTATGTGCTTACTGTGATAAGTTGCTAGCACCTGTGCACACTCTCATATGTATGTTCTATTTGCCAAATATCTTCTTTTTTTTAATATTTTTACACAAATAGCATTAAGACCTACTATTAGAAAATCATAAATAAATCAAAAAAGAAAAGAAAAAAATAAACAATCTTTTTTATTGTTTGATTATTTTTTTCTTAATGGTATTTGGGTAAAATAGTGCTGCACAAAACATATATTACAGACATAACAATATATTACTTAAAAATAAAAAAATAACACATTTACAGTAAGTCCCAGAAGATCAAAAATCCATCTTCTCTTAATTGTTTATATACAACTTAAAGTGATTTTAAAGGCAGACATTGTTTTACCTTCATGCATTCCCTGCATTAAGGTAAAAAATGTTCCAGTGGAACTACCGCCCCCCACCCATCTACCCCTAGTCCTATCTCAATCCAGAACTGTGTCTGTCTGCCACAATAGTTCCTACAGAAGTTGCTAGAGGTTCCTTAAGCAATTTCTGCCTCTCAGATAGGTTTGCTGACACCATTGATCTTTTTTTTCTATCTGTAAGGGGTTAATTCTTCCCAATAATCTCAAGTAAAAGGAGCATTTCTCCCACTGACCATCAAACCAATGTATCATGAGTTGTAGATATAGTAGTTTTTAGCAGGGGTTCACTGAGACCCAGAAAGTTGTTTCAAGGGTTCCAGTGCATTGTAAATGTTGAGAAAGGCTTATCTAACTTAATCTAATAAGCAAGGTATATTCATAACATGTAAAAATTATGATTAATACAAAATTTGTATCAATAACAAAATCAAACAGTCGAAAATGACAGCTTACTTTGGATGCTTTGACCACCAAAAATGTATTGTTTAGGACTAATAGAAGAAGATTAAGAATCTACAGCTAACTGTGTAGAGGAAAAAACAAAAAAAAAATTGATTCTCCTAGTAGGCATGACCCCCCGCCAGCATTACTAAAGAAAAATATTTCTTATAGTTAAAATATTTGCTTCCACTCCACACAACATATTACATACTGTAGGCTCCCTTTGATTGGCCAAGGTGAAGAGGTAGGTGGATGATGTCAAAATTTCCACCTTGGCCAATCAGCGGAAGCCTTGTATGCATTGATGAAAATACAAAGCTTCTCCTAAATGGTAGATAAGCACTCAGCCCAACTCTCTTTAAAGCTGAATTCCAGGAATTCAGCCACTTTGTAAAAAGTTCAGGTACACTATGAGTTAAGTCCACGGAGGTGTTTGATATCTCCTGAAGGTATCTCTATTATTTATATATGACAGGTTTATTGCTCTGCTAGGAATTACACTTGGGGCTGAGAGAGAGGACAGAGGCAAACAGAGCATCTATGCATACCCCTCCCCTTTGCTGCCCATTCAGAAAAGCCTTTATGTTTTGTGAATGAGTTCAGAAAATTCAAAAGCTTTTGCGGCTGGGCAGGAGGAAGAGAGGGGTGAGCATAGCAGCTGCAGTGACTTTACTATTTGAAATGCTGGGATCCAAAGGATTCTATAAACCTGTAAGATATAAATATGTAGCACCGTCCTAGGTAGGCTGCTAAGAATTTAGGCAAATTTAGTTATTTTTGTTTTTTCTGTAATCAGTTGAACAGTTGCTGATTGCTCTGGGCTGTTCTGTGTTTCACAGGCTGCAGATTTAATTTTTTCTCCCTGTATTCGAGAATAATAGTGGACTGGAATGTTAAATAAGTAGTCTGAATATTTATGGGACTTCAGCCAATCCCTGGGGATTTATGTGCTCTTTAGCCACCTACTGGGCACACCGCCCAGTAGGTGGCTAAAGAGCACATAAATCTGCTATAGCTTTGACCAGCCCTGATAGTGCTAGTTCTAATCCTGGAGTCTCCAACCTGAGTCTGCCTCCTGGGCAGACTGATGGAGTTTGCTGCATGTTCGAGGTTGTTGTATAGCTGGGGGGCCTACTTCTAAAGATCCTTTTTCTGAAGCTAATCAAGGGAATTCTCACCTAATGACCTGACCTGGGGAGCTCACTGAAGAGTGACCAGTGAAAATTGGATAGGGTCTGACCGTCCTGTGGCATTGTGGGCATTAACCTCTCTCTCACTGAAGAGTCTCCGGTGGATATTGGAAGGAGGCATCCAGTGATCCTGTGGCATTGTAAGTACTGATCTCAGGGTCCTAATGACAGTGTGCTGTTTCTTTATCAGTGGTTCTCAACTCCAGTCCTCAGGACCCACCAACAGGCCAGGTTTGCAAGATAGCTGAAATACATCACAGGTGATATCATTTGCTGCTCAGTGATTGCAGTATTCTAGTCTGCAACTCCCCAAGGTAATACTTAAAATCTGGCCTGTTGGTGGGTCCCGAGGACTGGAGTTGAGAACCACTGCTTTAGGTGAAAGACCCAGTATTAGCCCTGTATGGGAGAGCTTATAAGAAGGGACTCATTTCTGCCATCTGTACTTGCTCCCTCATAAAGCAGTATCCCATATTACCCTACACCTCATCTAAGTTATTCAGCAATAAAAATCCTTAAAAGTCATCCCCCAGACTGCTTGCTGAGAGTGAATAAACTGTTGCTGTGTGCCTGACTGCCTCTAATCTTGGGAAATAATTGGTTAAATTACAATGGCTCCTACAGGGTTAAAGCTACAAATATTAGAGATAAGTAAAAGAGATGCCACGCACCTCCTTGGACTTAACCCATAGTGTGTCTTCACTTTTTACAAAGGAGCTGAATTCCTGGAATTCAGCTTTAATTCCAGCAGAAGAAGATACTCATACTGCTGCTAAAACACAGCACTGCTTATTGTATGTAGCTATTTTATAGCATGTAGTCGTTTTATCTCTGGAGCAAATCTCTTTTTAAATACATGATAATATTATGTTGGTTTTGCTTGCAGCAGCTTGGAATTGCATGCCCCTGCTGAGCCTGTCATCTACTAGGACCCCCAGGTCCTTTTCCATCCTAGATTCCCCCAGAGATTCTCCCCCTAGTGAGTAACTTGCATTTGTATTTTTAGCACCCAAATTCATTACTGTACATTTTTCAACATTAAACCTCATTTGCCATGTAGTTGCCTACATTCTACATCCTACGCTGAAGTTATTGCCCTGCTGAGCTTTGTATCTTCCACAAATACTGAGATTAAGCTGTTTATCCCATCCTCTATATAGTTTATGAATAAACTAAACCAAATTGGTCCCAGGACATCCTTGGAAGACCCCACGTACCACACCGGACCTGAGTACTCGCTATTTAACACCACCCTTTGGACTCGCCCCTGTTGCTAGTTTTCAATGCGGGTATTCACCATATGGTCCATGCAGACAGACAGCTTGTAAAGTAAACCTTTGTGGGGAACTGTATCGAATTTTTTTGCAAAATCCAGATACACCAAATCCACAGGCCTTCCTTTATCTAGATGGCAGCTCACTTTTTCATAGAACGTTAATAGATTAGTCTGACAAGAACAATTCTTGAAAATCTGTTTGGATTACCACTAATGATACCATTTTCATTACCAAAATCTTGGATGTAGTCCCTTATCATCCCCTCCATTAGCTTACACACTATCGATGTAAGGCTGACTGGTCTGTAGTTTTCAGGGATATATCTCAGTTCTTTTTTAAATATTGGTACCAAGTGGACTTTCCTCCAATCAGCTGCTACCATTTCAGTCAGTAAAATGTCCATAAAAATGAGGAACAATGGTCTAGCTATCACCTGGCTGAGTTCCTTAAAGAACCTCGGGTGTAAGTCATCTGGTCCTGGTGACTTAGTTATGTTAAGTCTTTCAAGTCTATTTCTCATACTGGCTTCTGTTAGCTATGAGGATGCAGTCTGTGACGTTTTACTAACATTATAGTCTGGGTTACTATATCCCCCCCTTTTCTTTGTGAAAACCGAGAAGAATGCATTTAAAACCTTTGCATTCTCTTTGTCTTTTGTAACCAAATTCCCTTCATCATCCTTTATGTTCTGGCCTCACTATTCTAGCTTTTGTTAAACGTATTTCCCATTGGAATGCACTGGCCAATAACTTTATTTATTATACGAGATTATTATTATACGAGATTTATATAGCGCCAACAGTTTATGCAGCGCTTTACAATGTATAGGGGGGACAACACAATTACAGTACAGTTTAGTATACTCTTAAAGCACTCCCATTTTTCCTCCGTGGACAGTAACACACTTTCTGTGCTAGAGTATCCCCAATCTGCAAGGAGCACAGGGGGGACATTTGGAAAGCAGCATTGTCAGTGTGGGTAGAGAGGAGTGTTAGATGTATTAGCAGATTTAGATACACTAACAAATTAAAGCCAAATTCCAGCCAATCATAAATTGATGACGCTGAAGACGCTTTGAGGGAGGAGCAAAATGCATTCGTTGGGAACCGCCGGTGACGTCACTTCCGGTCTTTGGCACGCACGCCGCAGAGTTGTGTTCTAATCCAGGATTTTATGCTTTACACAAGCATTTACTTGTGAATGTCCAATTTGTATTTTAACATTTTTTTAAAGAAACGGATTATGCTATGGATATTTCCTGATTATTCTCCTTACATGCCAACACTGAGAGATTGTCTCTGCAGGATACAACACGGGATTCTGAGGATTCTAAGGTTTGCTCTATACTGACAGGCACAATACATTTTAATTGTTGGTGAGTGAGAGTCCATGAGGAGGGGAGCACAATACCTCATTGTCCTTTTCGGCGTGTTATGTGGAGCACGGATTGCACTGTAGAAGATTTGATTTTGCACTGAGAAGACTGCATGAACTAGCAATTTATCTATGAACTTTCTTTATGAAGTGATAATTACTATTGTTTTTTTGGTTTAATCATGGGGGTTAGGATTTGAGGGTTTAATTGAAGTAACACACTACCCCTGCATAGGGAATCACATTGTTAAGACAGTGCTGGTTTTGACACAAAACAAATTTCAGCTAAAACATTATAAATGTCAGGATCGCTTAGGTGCTCCTGGTCCTCATTCCAGCATCTGGGGTTTGGCTATTGCATTCTCCCTGTTGGTGTCCACCTGCTGTGTGTGATGTGATCAGTCACCTGTTATAAGCAAGTCAATCGCTCAGTCCCTTGCTTGTGATAGAGACAGTGATACCTGCATTGTTCCTGTTTGAACCCCCCATTTATCTGCCCTGCTTTGCTAGATTGGATTTCCCAGTGTATGACCTGGATTGGATATTGGACTATTTCCTGGACTCAAGCCTGCCTTTTACCTAGACTGTCATAGAACCACACTATCTGTCTGATAAACTGCAAGTAGTCTGTTTGTTTGATCTGTTCGCTGTAGTGATTTAATAATATTGTGGTATAGCGTATAGTGGTATCGTGGGTATGATAATTAATTAGTAAGTACTCTTCCGCAGCAACCCAATTCTTCATGAGAGATGCACTTTATTGACTTCCAACACAGAACAAAGTCCAAAGTCCACAGATGACAAAAAAATCCGACAGAGTAGATATAATTCAGAGACCCATTTCTTATCTCTGTGTCTTCATACACAGATAAGCCTAACTTCAACTATAGACTGAATGCCGTGTTATATTCACTAGACACTGAATGGCTGAGCAATTTGATTGGCCGTTTCAATTTAGGACTTTGATTAGCTTCTTTCTTTCAGACAGGCAACAACCCCCAGCCGTGAACAGCTGTAGTCATAAACCGCCCCAATTTGCACTCCCGCATATCAACATCAACAAGTCCCCTTAGATATGTGTAATTACATTAGATTAACAGATACCACCTGAACACCCTTTTGAGCCCTTGGAATACCTACATTCCTAATCTGTATTCTTGCATATTAATATCAACAAGTCCCCTTAGATATGTGTAATTAGATTAACAGATACCACCTGAACACCCTTTTGAGCCCTTGGAATACCTACATTCCTAATCTGTATTCTTGCATATTAATATCAACAAGTCTCCCTGGTATATTAGCCCCCCAGGAGGGAGCCTCCGCTAGGCCAACCCAAAACACTCCTTGATCCCATTGTTACCCCTCAAGTTTAATTACCATCAATGAATACTTCTTCTATGGTCCTTTAAACAATGTACCCTTTGAAATGTTCAATTAGGTTAACAGCCCATACCTCACACCCCTAGGTAGACTTGCATAAGACTAACACATCAAAGGGTCTTCAGCTGTTATATTAAAATTGAGTTGGCTTGGACAAATCGACCATTGTCAACTCAATTCTGGTCTGGTTAATATTGACTGTATGTGTACATACATATAATAATGTCCCACATAAACCGGTGAATATATTACAACATACGCATCTGCCCTGGAGTGGTGGCACTATAGTATTGTGTATAAGTCCTGGGGGCAACGAATTACCGGTAGGCCTGTTTGCCTTAAGAGAAAGGCTGCTGTAGATGAAGCATTCAATATCTAGCTATAGTGTCTGACCACCTGCGTTGGTGTAGATGTGACATTATCAAAAGCCTTTAACAAAAAAAAAATTATTCTGTCAAGATGGACTCTACACAGACTCGCTTATTTGCTGAGGAAATTTGCAAATTGACACGTCAAGTCCAGGAACTGTCTGTGTGTGTAAACGCATCTCCAGCAGTATTGCAGGAGCCAGGGCCCAAAGTTATCCTGCCTGATAGTTTTTCTGGTGACCCCCATATGTTTTCCAACTTTAAAAATAGTTGTATGCTATACATTAAGCCTAAGCCCCACTTCTCTGGTTCTGAAGCACAGCGGGTTAACCTGATTATTACGTGGTTGCAGGGGGATCCCCAGTCTTGGGCATTTAGTCTCCCCACAGATGACCCAGTCAGAGGGTCAGTTGAAGCCTTTTTCAAAACCTTAGATTTACTGTATGATGATCCTAACCGTGCCCATTCAGCTGACGCTAACCTTAGGTCATTACGTCAGGATAATCAAAAAAGAAAACAAATCAGCGCAAATATGTGAAGGAACAGCAGCTGAACACCAGGGTCAAAAATCAAATCCCTTAAGTAGCAAATAGAAAACAGATGGTGCAGCGCTCAGATGAATAAACAATACAAAATAAATAAAAGGACGGACTACGCTGGGGACATGATGGCATCTGGTGGCAGGCGATGTGGCTAGTGACACCCTCAATGCTCCGACTGATTCTGCATTATGCAATTATTTCCCTGATGATTATTGATGATTATTTCCCTGGATTGCAGTGCCTTGTCTGTAAGTGCGATTCTTGATTTTGTTTAATAAATTGTTATCAAATGGAGAGCACTATGTTGTACTCTTTTTGTTCCATATAACACTCGCTGGGAGAGTTCCTAATGCTGCCATTGGCTTGTCTCTGTACCGCTGTGTGATTGACCTGTATCCACCGTGCTCCATCTGACCCATAAGGGAATGCTTTTTTGACCCTCTGTAATTAAAGGGTCCCTGCTATAAGGTGAGAGGCCATCCTGTATTCTGGTGGAGGGATCACAGAAAGTCACCATGTTGCCAAGCATGAAGTCACATCACCTATGATTGTTTGGATTGTTTTATTTATTTTGTATGAAATGTATTGTTTATTCATCTGAGCGCTGCACCATCTGTTTTCTATCCATTACGTCAGGATAAACGCACTGCTGAACAATACTATTCTGAATTCCTCCGCTGGTTACCTGACTCTGGGTGGAATGACCCAGCACTAAGAAGCCAGTTCAGGTTAGGTTTATCAGATGGTTAGGCAAGTAGCCATCCATATAGACAGGCGTTTATGGGAAAGGCGTACAGAGAGGTTTGTTTCTTTGCCCCCTAGTACGCTGCCCACATTTTCTTCATTTCCTGAGCCCTCTCAACCTCTCCAGGAGGATGAGCCCATGCAAATTGGCGCTACCCATTTATCCTCTAGGGAAAAAGCTAGAAGGAGATCTCAGGTACTCTGCTTATATTGTAGCAACCACAGGCACTTTGTCGCTAGCTGTCCTAATAATCTGAGAAATGCTCAGAGTCTAGTTCGGGTGGGGTCTGCTTCTATAGACTATACTTTGTCAGTTTCCTTTAGAGATAAACTATTTGTTCCTGCACAACTTAGCTCTGCCTAGTTTCATCCTTTTTTTCAGGTCTCTCTGCATTCTGCTCATGTTTCATGCCAACCAACCTGACCTTGCAGGTCCACGGACCTCTGCCCAGTCTGATGGTTCTGTTCTGGATGTCCAGTTGGTCTTTGAGTTTCCAGGGGCCCCTCCTCAGAGGGGGGTTATGTCAGGATCACTTAAGTGCTCCTGCTCCTTATTCCAGAAACCAGGGTTTGGCTATTGCATTCTCCCTGTTGGTGTCCACCTGCAGGGTGAGTGATGTGGTCAGTCACCTGTTATATTGCCTGTGATAGAGGCAGTGATACCTGCATTGTCCCTTTTTGAGCCCCCCGTTTATCTGCCCTGCTTTGTTAGACTGGATTTCCCTGTGTATGACTTGGATCGGATATTGAACTATTCCCTGAACTCAGCCTGCCTTTTACCTGGACTGTGATTCGATCAGATCATGGACTATTCTCTGGACTCAGCCTGCCTTTTACCTAGACTGTCATAGAACCACGCTATCTGTCTGCTAAACTGCAAGTAGTCTGTTTGTTTACACTGTTCATAGCTGCCCTGACATGGTGGCCATAGCTTTGTGTATAAGTCCTGGGGGCAACCAAGTACTGGTAGGACTGTTTGGCTTAAGGGAAATTGAGCTGCTATAAGTGAAGCACACAGTAGCTAGCTATAGTGTATGACCACCTGCATTGGGGTAGTTACAGCAAACATTTTTTTTCTTTTGGGATAAATGTTTTAAACAAATAAATAAAAGCTGATCATTGTAAGCACCCTTGCTATTGTTAAATGGTTTGCCTCATCTCTGTAACTGATACATTTTGCTGTAGCACTTGTTCTTTTGAAAAACAATAGACTTACTGGCGATATCACAAAATGAAAATAGAAGAAAGAAAGGCTAAAAGAGAAAATAAATGCAGCCATCGCATCTAATGCCGTGTACACATGAGCAGACTTTTGACAGACTGAACTCCGAAGAACTTTTTGACGGACTATCGACGGGGTTCCGACAGAATTCCGACGCAATGGACTTGCCTACACACGATCAAGTCCGACTGATTCTAACGTGATGATGTACGACCGGACTAGAATAAGGAAGTTCATAGCCAGTAGACAATAGCTGCCCTTGCGTCCCTTTTTGTCAGTCGGACTAGCATACAGACGAATGGATTTTTCGACCGGACTCGAGTCCGTCGGAAAGATTTGAAACATGTTCTATTTCTAAAGTCCGTCTGATTTTTCAACAGCAAAGGTCCGATGAAGCCCACACACGATCAAATTGTCCGGCGGATTCGTTCCGTCGGACCTTTGCTGTAGAAAAGTCCGCTCGTGTGTACACAGCATTAGAAATGCAATACAATAAATGTTTTGCTTTTCAGTTTAATACCACTTTAAGGAATAGCGGAACAAGTGAATGCACCTACAGATAACCAGCTATGCCTTGACCATGATACATGAGAATATTTGAAGACAGAATTTGGGGTACTCATCTGGGGACCAAGTAAATGTAACTACTACTAGTTCTACCATTCCTTGCATGTGTGAGAATCCGTGCAGCAAAAGTTGGGTTTACTAGCAGAGAGGGAATACAGTACAGGGTTCTTCAGCTTTACCTCCTTTTTTGGAGCCCAGTTACCTGATTAGCGGGGGAGTAGTGAGATGTTTAATAGTTATGAGGGTTTTCAATGATGATTAATGGGTTAAAATAAAGTATAAACAAAACAAAAAAAGGAAGACACAAAGTTAGAGTTGTTCTAAAGACTAATGCCCTGTACACACGGATGGATTTTCCGACATAAAAATGTGCGATCGGAGCTTGTTGTCGGAAATTCCGACTGTGTGTGGGCTCCATCGGACATTTTCCATTGGTATTTCCGACACACAAAGTTTAAGAGCAGCCTATAAAATTTTCTGAAAACAAAATCCTATCGCGTCAATTCTGACCGTGCGCGGACAATTCCGACGCACAAAGTGCCACCCATGCTTAGAATAAATTCCGAGACGAAACTGCTCGGTCTGGTAAAATTAGTGTTCGGAATGGATTTAGCGCTTTCGTCACTCTGCAATGTTTTAAATGGTTTAATGCAGAGCTACTCTCTTCTTTTTTAAAATGCTAGAAGAATGAAGTTGTTTTGCTGCTCATATTCACACAGTCTTCACAAACTTCTTTCTTTATTATTTATCGTGATTTCATCAATATAATATTTTTATCATTTTGGGATGTTTTTTTTTTTGTATTTTTTTAAAGATTGATCTTGTGTTTTTTTTTTGTTAATTTTTTTTACTCCAGAATAGTTGTGGGTGTGTTTTGTGTGTCAAGTTACCACAACACCATTATTATCTTGTATTATTTAATCTCAAGGAGATTACTTGGTGTTGGTGTCTCTTCTTAATTCACATTGTATTTTTGAAATGTACCTGCCTTCTCACAAACAAACTGTCCTTTTTGAAGGAAAACACACATAGTCGAGTATAATTGAAACCAAAATTCCTTTATTGAGGGCTCATAACCAAACAAAGAGGGAGGCAACGCTGGAGAAACAGCAGAAATTGTCGAAGCCTTTGGCCCCCAGGGCACACATCAACTATTTCCATGCAAAATTGGTGGCCTGAGGAGTCCATATATAAGGGAGTACAATCTGGTCCAGAAGTCCAAGAGATCACGAACAGCAGAAGATGACTTCTGTGTCCCCAGGCTGTGGTCATACAAGAGCCTGCATCTTTTGTCAGACCATACTGAACCCAGGTCATCACTCTCTTGTCTTCCTTCCACGCTTCCTTCCACACTGTGTCTGTGGTGGTGGAGGTGTGGCAGGAGGAGGAGGAGGAGGATGGTCCAACTCACTCAGGTGGGTATTGGGTGTGATTTCCCCCCTCAACCCCTTATTTAAGGTTTGATAAATGAGTTCCTCACACATGAGGCATTGGCCCTCCTGCATGCCCCGCAGTTTTGTGGCAGCCATGCAGGCAAAGGCCTCTTCATGAGTGGGGAAGGCTCTGAGGGATGCAGAAGCCTCCTGAATCAGCCTGAGTGCTGAATCCTCCAAGTTATTCCCCTTCCCGGGTCTTTTGTTTGGAAGGCAGAGGGGAGGGACCTGCGATCCTGTGAGGCTCCTATTGGGCCCGGCCTTCTCCTGGCTGCCACTTAGCCCCTCCTCCTCCTGGCTGCCACTAACCCCCGCCTCCTCCTGGCTGCCACATTCCACAGCCTCCTCCTGTGTGCCACATTCCACAGCCTCCTCCTGGCTGAGGTCTTCCTGTGTATGAAAAAGGGACATAGTTTTAGTTTTTTCTTCATCAATCACACACAGTTTTCATCTCATGACTGTTGCAAATTGAATGTTAACAAATATAAAAGACTATCATTCTGAGCCCAGCATTTTTCATTCTTGTCCCAATTATTTTTGCCCACTACTGTCTATTGATATGTAAAACACTTTATTAAATTAGTGATCAATAATAACATCTAGTAAACATCATTTATTTATTGACCAGAAATCTGGAGAACAATGCTATACCTGGCTCCAGCTGGGCTCCTCTACTTCTTCCTGGCTGGAAGGCCCAGGCTGGACATCAGAAGCCTCAGCTGGGGTGGAAGATAGGGTGGAAGAAAGAGTGGAAGGAAGGGTTGAGAGGGATTCCCTGACTTCAGTCTGGTCTGACAGAAATCGCAGTCTCTCATAGTACCACAGCCTGGGGACATAAACGTCATCTGCTGCTACTCCTGATCTCTGGGAATCCTGGACCTTCTTGCACTCCCTAAGATAAGAGCTCCTCAGGCCACCAATTTTGGCTTTTAAATAGGGGATGGTTGCCATGGGGATCACCGGCTTCATCAACTCCAGCAGTTTCTCCAGCGCTGCCTTCCTCTTTTGTTTATGATTATAATGTGGGTGTTTGATCTGCCACAGACAGGGCAGCTCCCTGTATTTGTCTATGAACAGGGGGAGGAAGTTGTGATCGTTGAAGCCATCCATTTTATCTGCAATACACAAGACAAACCCTAATGTCAGGCTAAAGTCTACTAATCTTGTCCCAATATAGGGCTCAATCTCTAAGCAGTATAGGCCCAAGTTTAAATGTTACCTTCATTATCACGATCGGCGCTTCCAATACTCCTTCCTCCGCTCACAGATCGTAGTACTACGCACGCACGTTACGCTTTATATACACTGCACATGTGTGAAACTCCTGACATTCTTTCTAGTCTATTCCCTGCCCCTGCTCGTTCGGCGCAGTGGGGAAGAGCACATGGCGGAGACACAACAGGTGCATGCTAATTACAGTAAAGAGGAGGAGGAGGGAGAAAGCCCGGAGCCAGAAACGTCCCGATCCTGGAGGAGACGATTTAAGGCCTCAAATATGTCCTTTGTAGAGATGGTGGAGATGGTCGACATACTGAAAAGGGCCGACTATGACGGGAAGTATGGACCTTACCCCAACCCCAATGTCAGAAATGCCAAGATCATGGCGAAAGTTGTGAAGAGTCTGCAGAAGAATTTTGGGGTACGACCATCCAAGGATCAACTCCGGAAACGGTGGTCGGACCTCAAATTAAGGGAGCACGATCAATATAGAAGGATCAGGAGAGTGCTGCAAAAAAGTAAGTAGTTGTCCTGTGTTCCTATTCTTTATTTTTATAACATTTGTGCTGCTCCATGTGCTTTTCTTTACTGTTGTACAGTTTAAAATGGCAACTTTCATGTTCATGGACACATTATTCGTTCCTAGAAAACATTGTTCGTTCGGCCTAGAAAACACCATGTTTTGGCCAGATGCATTTAAAAAAATTTTTGCTAGCCTACTTCTCTTAAAATAATTTTGATGTCTAGATGGGTTTGTAACTAAAATGAAACATTTTAGTTTACACATCTGGACACTGTAGCACTAGTGTGGGACACCAGAACACCCTTTTTTTTAGGGGGCCCACACAGGTGCTCCAGTGTATACTATAGGGGTGTCTCCATCTGTGAAGCCTGTACAAAACAGGTAAGTATTTAAGCTTGACAAAGGAAAAAAATATTTCTTCATCTTGGAACTCCCAAGCAGAGGAGGAGGATGAAGACGTGGTGGAAATTGTCACCACAACAGGTGAGTGTCTGCGACCACAGGCTCAGGTAAGAGATGGATGCCGGCATATTTATAATACAGGGTGATTTTTTCTTTCTATATTTTTAGGTGATCGTGATGTTTTTACTGAAGGTCATTTCACCAGTGAAAGTGCCCAGATCCTGATCGGGGAGATAATGGGGTGTAATAGGGACTTGGAAAACATCAAGCAAAACATCAATGAAGTTAAAAAAAAAATTAAGAACATCATTGATGTTTTAAGGAGAGTTTAAAACCCCTTGAAATCCATAATTTAGTTGGCTTTTTTTTTTCCTAAAATTGTTTGCACCTTTTTTTAAATATTCTAGAAAAGCCAAATTTTGAAGATGTACACACTGTGTCAACATGTGCTATCTGCCATCACGGGAGATCAATGTAGGCGTTTTGGGGGTGCAACCCCTTCCTCAATAATAAAGTAGCTGAGAGGAAGGGGTTGCACCCACAAAACACGTCCCTTGATCCCCTATGATGGCAGATAGCACATGTTGACATTCGGCAATTTGTGTGCATCTTCAAAATTTGGCTTTTCCAGGGGTGACTTCACCCCATCTGAACGCTATATCAAACACAGTTTATAAATACTCATGTCTGATATTGCCTTCAATTTCTACAAAGGGTGAACTTTGTAAGTTCCAGATTTGTGTATTTATTGTTGGTTTTAAACATGCCTGTTTTACCTTAAAAGGACATTTCTACTTTTATTAATGTCACCTAGAAATATTGTATACAACAAACATGTTGTTTTGCTTTAAAAAGCTTTTATAAATGCACGTGTGATTGTGCTTGGATTAAAAATATTGAGAATCAACAATGTGTGGCTTCTTCTTTCATTGCTCTTTTTTTGTGTGAAAATTGGTGTTTTCTGTGACAATGGGGGTTATTTCCTAAGGGCAAATCCACTTTGCACTACAAGTGCAGTTTCAGTGCAGTCTCAAGTGCACTTGTAGTGCAAAGTGTCTTTGCCTTTAGTAAATAACACCCAACAGTGCTTTATAATTTTACACAATCACGCCATTTTCAGGACTGCTCAAATTTATGTCATGGTCAGCTAAAAGAAACACAAGCAGTAAATGTAAGCAAATATTTTTGAAGTTAATTATTTTTTTTATTTTAAAAAAGGCTCAGACATTGTCTGGCATATTAATGGCCCCCCTACCCGCAAAGTATTCCATGTATCTTAGACGGACCTCGCGGGCACTCTGGGGAGGCAAGCCAGGACGGCCAGCTTCAAGCGCTGTCAGCGTTGGTTCATTTAGATTAATTCCGGATTCAGTCCCAACTGAGCCAGCATAGTTCACAGCATTTCTCCTTAAAAAGTTGTGGAGAACACAGCAAGCCAGGATCATGTGACTGAGTTTACATTCCGCCATGTGTATCGGTGTAAGAAATAGGCGGAACTGGCTGGCCATTATTCCAAACGTGTTCTCCACCACTCTTCAGGCTCTGGCCAGCCGGCTAATTAAAAACCCTCTGGTCCGGGGTGAGGGTCCTCATAGTGAATGGCCGCATAAGATGGTCCCCCAGTGCAAAAGCTTCATCCACAATCAAGACGAATGGGAGTCCTTCCGCATTGTCTTCTGGAGGTGGCAAGCCCAAGCTGCCATTTTGGAGATGCCTGTAGAATTCTGTGTGGGCGATGACATCTGACATCCGGCCATTCTTCCTCACGTCCACATACAGGAACTCGTAAGTAGCCGACACCACCGCCAACATAACAATACTATTGAACCCCTTGTAGTTGTAATAGTATGACCCAGAGTTGGGTGGTGGGACGATTGTTTCCCATCAATTGCCCCTCCACAGTTAGGAAAGTCCCACCGCTGGGCAAAGTGGGAGGCCACAGTCTGCCATTCCTGTGGGTTGGAAGGAAACTGTGTCAAACAAAAATAAAAAGTTATTCATTTTGCACATATACATGGAAAGCAGATTAGACACAAACATTCTTGGCCAACATCAGTATAACATTTATTTTAGGGACTATTTAAAGACAAAGATACAAGGTCCACCTATCTGATTCCTCCCCCACTCTCATGGGCCATTTTAGAAATGTTATGGGGCGGGGGAGATGTTTTGCACAGGTAACCCTCTCTACTTCATTGAGAGATGAATGCCTAAATAATGTGTATTACCTTGGCCAGCCCCTCCTTACTTACACTATTGGCAGCCCACTGGACAGGTAAGAAGTGTCATAATAAAAAGAGATACATACACACTGTACACATTTGAGCACATTTTTACATTCTGCAATTACCTATCAAGATAATAACAGGATACAAAAACTTTAAACAGTACCATTTGAAAGTATTCAGGCAGGCCCTTGCACTCCATGCTTTGGGGAATTCATCCATAAATCTGACCACAAAAGAGGAGGGTATAGTGTGTATGGGTTTGGCAAAGTCAGCAGATAGAGGATTGAGGATAGATAGAGGACTGGTATTAGCTTAGTTAGCAGTTGCAGGAGGGAGGGTTCCAAATGATTTTGGGACCCCCAAAAAAAGCCTCTGGCATTCTGCCTGAATTTAAAGCGCACATCACAATTTTCAACATTTTAGGGGGTATTTAGGGTAAAGCACCACTATGGAGCTATGGACAAAATACATTGTTAAGTGACTACACGAGGTGAATATAGGCCCAGGAGAGCATGCTGGGGAGGTAAGTGAAGGCAAATATGTATGAAGGATAAAAAAATTACATAAAAATCCAGCATGAGGACAAAGGGGACATTCACAGCATATTACAATCATGGTAATTAGGGAATGAGGAAAGAAATACAATACATTGGCAAACATTATATACAATAAAATGTGATGTTAAAGGATAAAAATCTTACCTTAATATAGTCCTTTTGCAGGACCTGGATGATGGCAGAACAGGTCTCCGGGATAATGATCCCCAGAGCCTGGTGGGAGATGCCTGTCGAGAACTTGAGGTCCTGCAGGCTTCTCCCCATCGCCAAGTATCGCAGGGTGACAACTAGCCTCTGCTTCAGAGTGATGGCTTGCCTCATGCAGGTATCCTGCCTGCTGATATAGGGGGTCAGCAAAGCCAACAAACGGTGAAATACGGGGTCCGTCATCTGGAGAAAGTTCCTGAAATTGTCAGGATTATTCTGACGGATCTCACAGAGCAAAGACATGTGACAGAACTGGTCACGCTGGAGCAACCAATTCTTGGTCCATGAACTCCTCCTCACCCTGTTCATGAACTGGGCTTGTGTCAAAGTAAGGACCCCAACACCAAGCCCCCACACAGCACGAACTCTACTATAAGTATGTATACGCAACATGGCTAGAAAACGGTCAACTGCTCAGAACAAAGTAACAGAATGCACTGAAGAACAGCAAGGCCTGTGAAGAGGGACCTGAAAATCAGTAATGAACGAACAAGAACACAATGACAAGTCAAGGGTAACTCGCTGAACTCACTGAAGACCAGATACAAACCCACAAGCACAAACTGAACAGCAGAAATACGATCTGAAAACCATGAGTCTGAAAAAGCGCAAATCGTCTCTGACCAAACTTTTACTAACACGAGATTAGCAAAAGGAGCCCAAAGGGTGCCGTGCTTGGTTCTGAACTGCCCTTTTATAGTCTCGTCGTACGTGGTGTACGTGACTGCATTCTTGGCGTTCGGAAATTCCAACAACTTTGTGCGACCGTGTGTATTCAAAACAAGTTTGAGCCAACATCCGTCGGAAAAAATAGATGGATTTTTTTATCGGAATGCCCGATCAGTGTCCGATCGTGTGTACAGGGCATAAAGGTTTTTCACCTTAATGCATTCTATGACCCTGAAACAGGAGGATCGGAGCTGCTCTGTGTAAAACCATTGCACAGAGCAGGTATTTTTTTTAGTTGATTAAAATAAAATAAAGCTTTACCATCACTTTAAATAAATTCATTTTGGCATGATGAATTCTTAACAATTTCGCTTCCCAGGTCAGAATTCTACACAGTAATTTTACAACTGTCACCTGACTGAAAAGTTGGTTAGTGTATATTGCGCACCATGGAAGCTGAAAATGACAGGGAGGTCCAGCTGCAGGCTGTGTCACTATTGCAATATCCAATTACTATATTTATTGCCTTTTGTAAGATCTTCTGATTTTAATGTAAGGGCAATGTAACTATTTTCATATAGATGCTAGTCTGTATCGGGGCCACTTTTGTGCACTTGGTCTTATCAGTGTGATTATGTAGCAAAGCAAACAAGAACTTTAAATATCCAATTGTGTACAGAGGAGTTAACAAAAAAAAGGCATATTCTTTACAAGCCTGAAGTTAGCTCTGGTTAAATAATGAACCAAAAAAAATAGCAAAGGTATGGTTGGTAAGTTTTAACTGTCATTAAAGTTATTGTAAAGGGTACTTTTTTTTTAAACATAATACACATCTTATACTTACCTGCTCTGTGCAACAGTTTTGCACAGAACAGCCCAAATCCTTGTCTTCTATGGTTCCCCGCTGGCGGTCCTGGCTCCTCCTCTTTTTGGTGTGCCACCATATGAAGCTGGTGTGGTACATATGCAAGCCCAATCCTGAGCAACGCTGCCTGTGTCCATAGACACCCCCCACCCCCTTGTCACGTGGTTTAATTGACAGAAGCAGGAACCAACAGCTCCTGCTGCTCTCAATCTGCCCTGTAGAGAGGGAGAGTGGAGAGAGATGCAGCTCTTGGGCACAGCGCTGAATTGAGATCGGGCTCAGGTAAGTATAAGGGGGAGATGGCAGGGGGGACTGCACACAGAATGTTGCAGAGAATGCATTAAGATAAAAAAAACCTCCTGTCTTTAGAATCAGTTTAAAGAAGACACTCACAAAGGAACACAGTTGTTTCAATTTTAACTATATTACCATCATAACAAGGCTGACAAGAAACTTCACCAAGCAGTTGATGGTGGGCAAGAAATATGAAAAAATAGGCTCAAACTCTGCTAAAATAATGGCCACATCCCTGATAGATTGAGAGAAAAAGAAAACTCCTCTCACATATGGGACTTAGGGCTCTAAGGAAGGTGCAAACCATCAAAATTGTATGAAAGAAGTATTTTTATTTGTATCAAAATATATATTAAAACAGTGGTTTAAAAGGTATCATCAATGCAGTACAGAAACATATGGAAAAAATGGTCAAAACCACAAGCCAATATCAGTTATTTCACTCAGTAATAATATTGGAGATTAATACAGAAAACCATTCACCAACATGTTTCGGAGTCTGTAAAGCTCCTTCTTCAGGGAAGGTTTTTATAATCTTGATAAATACAATCTCTAAAATGGAACATATATTAGAGCATTCATTGTTGGTTGTTGATAACAAAACAGGATAGGGGTGGACAGAAGTGAGGGATGGAAGGACAGGAAAAAGCATAACAGCAGCTACCAATGGTAACATTGATCAATGGTAAGATTAATGTTTGTAATGATTCCAACTGAAATAAAAACAAAAAGGCTACTCCTGGCTACTGGACAACCACGTGGGGTACACAGGGATCGCCTGGTATGAACAGGGGGAAAAAGAAGAAGGGAGGTATATGCATAATCATTTAAATAAGGAGAGAATGTATTAATTCAACCTCACATACCTTATTTTTAAATTTTTTACTATGGAGACAGTTTTTTTGTTTCTTAGCCAATTCTGAACCTGAAAATTGATCAGCCCTGATATACTGATGGCCTATCTAATTTCTTGAGGCCCAAAAATGCCAGGACAGTACAAATACCCCCCAAATGACTCCTTTTTGGAAAGTAGGCAGCCCAAGGTGTTTAGTAAGAGGCATGGTGAGTTTTTTTTGAAGGTGTAATTTTTTGGCAGAATTTTTTGGAAAATTAAGAAATTTAAAAAAAAATGTTTTTTCATTTTTTTTTTTACATACTGTCACCAGTGCAGTACAGCATTATCGTGTAACAGGTGTAGCGGTAATCAGGGACATGACTAATGACAATACAAAAAAAAGTAATATTTTTTTCCTGTTTTTTTTTTTTTATTACTTTTTTTTTAACACACTGCGCCATAGTAACATTGTACTAATCTGGGGAAGCACATTTTGTTTGCTTATAGCAGTGCTCGAAGCAAAGCAGGCATTTTACTGAATTAAACCGATTAATTCAGTCTATTTTGTTTTGATTAGCTGTGATTGGCCACAGCTAATTACATGGTACAGATGGGCTGTAATTGGCCCTGTCTGTACCATGTGATCACACTGACCAATCACAGCTAGCAACACAGTTGTATCCAATGGATGGTATGAAAGGAAGCCATCCATTGTATACAACTGTCATGTGACCTGCTATGATTGTCAAAGCGGTCAAATGGTACCTGCAGCGAGCCAGTACTCTGATGGATCATTGGCCATGTCCCGTGGACAATTGGAAGTTACAAACTGGTATGTAGTGGTTAAGTACAGCGCTGCGCTAAAGGGAGTGAACAGCAGCCAACACACCTGTAGACTCGGGGTTAAACTAACATTAAAAATTCAAAAAGTGTGGCGCTATAAACTCCATACATAAAAAACTAAAGAATGAACACTCTAAAATATTGAGTGATTATAGGACAAACATTTCAGTGTGAACCAAAAAGTGCTTATGTGAAGGGAATGTGATTGGTAAACAAAACTTAAATACATTCATTTAATCCAATAATAAGTGAAAAAAACATCACAAAATAATAATATAAATAAAGTCCATGTCATAATAAGTGAAAAAACTGTGATGATAGTGCATAAACGATGATGGACAGGTGTTTCTTGGGCATGCGGAAGGGTTGTTTAGACCAAGCAACCTGGTAGGTGAATGGACCACATGGAGACCAAACGTGCACAAAGGATTGGAATCAGTGCCAGAACCATCACCAGGAATCATAGAGGCTTACCAGAAATATTGGCTTGAAATAGCATATGCCAAAACAGGTCAAAAAGGCTTGATGACCGACAGGTCTGAATGTGACAGCTGGTCTGATGTCGTTGTCACACAGAGAAGGGGAAAGGGAATCAGCACGGCTTCCTCTTCACTGGGTACACCATAGGCCAATAATATGTGTGGCATGTGAGGGAAAAACACTCACATAGCGTGATAACATTTTTAAACTTGGATTTATTTAAAAAATGAATAAAAACAGACTCACATTTTTTGAAGAAGAAAACAGCATGTAAATCGTAAAGCGGTAGTCATGAGAGGTCCACCCAACATGTTTCAACTAAACAGTCATCATGCAGGAGCTGCCTGCATGCTCAAATTAAGGGTTTTGTATGGAATTTTTTTTTATTTTACTTTAATATTTTTATTTTTATTTAACAGTATGCTGTACATGGATTTCACTTTTATACATGTACACGCTTTAGCAACGTTACAGTATCAAGGTTGGTAGAGAATGAGTAGTAAAGTCAACTAAGAAAGCAAATTAAACTAGAGAAACAAGGCTGGGTACATCTCATAAAGGTAAGAAACAAAGGATAAATCTACAACAATGGAAGCGATTTAGACATCAAGGGTGGCGTACCAGTCGGGGTCATTGTGCCACCATTACAGATGAGCAGTACAAGCTGTGTGGTTGAGCCAGTCTGACCACTGTGTGTGCAGAAAGATTGGCTTTTGCCATTTTTTAACAGAGAACATGAGTTCGTATTGGGTCTGAATGTTGAGGTATAGCAGAAATGAGGCAAAGTCTGGTGGTTCTAGGCATTTCCAACTGGAGGCAATCACTTTGTTGCAACAATTAAGCTATGGGGTTTGTTTGTAGCTGTCAGGCTAGAGCATATAACAGGTAACAGTTCAGGTGTTCTGATTAAGCAAAGAGTTTAAAGAACAAGAGCACATACCATGAGCAGGTCTGAGCAGAGCAGGTCAGCTGGGACTTGTAGTTCACCGCTGTAGATGTAGGTAGATGTTTGCTGGACCTTGTAGTTCACCGCTGCAGATGAGGATAGATGGTGTCTGGTGTTTGTAGTTCACCGCTGCAGGTGAGGGTAGATGTCTGGTGCTTGTAGTTCACCGCTGCAGATGAAGGTACTAGTAGAATCAGGCAAAACGTAGTCTAGGCAAGCTGGGTCATACACAGGAAGATCAGAGTCCAAACGGTACAGAATCAGAAGCAAGCAAACAGGGTCAAACGAGCCAGGTCATACACGAAATACACAGAGCAGATATCAACTGGATCAAACACAAGGTAAACTCTAACACGAGCAATGACTGAATGGTGATGCAAGTTATTTAAAGGTGAGCTGGCCAATCATTGTTTTTTCCCAGGTAAAGGCTGTGTCAGGTGAGTTGTGCTGGGTCCTAAAGGGGTCCTAGTACTGACAGTAGCCAGTAATTGTAGAGATGAATTGGAACACCTGCTCCCAAAAGAAGGTGATTTTGGGGCAATGCCACTAGACATGCAAGAGGGAGCCTGTCTCACCACAATTCCTTCAACAAGATGGTGATGTATTTCTGGAGAATTTTGGGATCCGTTGAGGGGTAAGCTACCAGTGGTGTACAAGTTTTAGGTGGGCTTCCCAATGTGATTTACAGTGGGAAACTTTTAGAAGATTATTGGTTGCATTGTTCCATTGAGCAAGACTGAAGGTACTGGAAAGGTCTAATTCCCAGAATTTTATTGATGGGGTTTCCTCCTGGTAAATATGGGTTAGGAGTAGCTGGTAGAAGAAAGTATTGCCCTTTTTGCAGGGTTTAGGAGAAGCATAGAAGGAGAGTACTTCTTGCAGTACTAATGTGACTGATTTGAGGATGGATCCCAATATGTAATGAATACGTAGGTATTTGTAAAAGTCTCTATGAGGAAGGTTGTAGTGCTTCTGAAGATCTTCATAGGAGATTTGCGCCTTGAAGAGATCTTGTGTTTGTTGTTGTATAGTTCGTAACAGTGTTTCATAGTTGCTGCTGAATTTAGAGGAGCTAGATGAAGTCAACTGTATCCCTAGGTATCTTATTCCTGATTTAGGGGCCCAGGAGAAGCTAGAAGCTGCTGATAGGTGAGTTTGCACCTTTTTAGATAGGGAAATAGGGATCATTTGGGATTTTGAATTGTTGATCTTGTAGAGCGACAGGAGACTGAATTGTTGTAGTAAGTCAGAGACCGCTGGGAGGCATGAGTTGGGGTTAGAGAGGGAAATGATGACATCGTCAGCATAAAGTCTTATTTTATGATCAATATAACCTATTTTAATTCCTGAGATTTTAGAGGGAATTCTAATTGCATGGGCGAGCGGTTCCATGACTAGGGCAAAGATAATAGGGGATAATGGGCATCCCTGTCTGGTACCATTAGTGATATTGAAGGGACGTGAGAGGGTACTGGAGGAATATACTTTAGCACTAGGGTTAGAATAGAGTGCTCTAATGGTTGAGTCAATAAAGCCTCCAAATCCAAAAATGTGGAGCACTTCCTTCAGATAGAACCAGTGAATTCGGTCCAACGCCTTCTCCACATCCAAGGATAGGAGCAGAGAAGGCATTCATTGAATCTCTGGTGGCATCTGAGGTCTGGCGTTCTTTGACAAAACCCACTTGATCTGGGTGAATTAATGTGGGGATAATGTTTCCTAGTCTTAGGGTGATGATCTTAGCATAGATCTTTATGTCTGTGTTGAGGAGTTAGATAGGGCGGTAGATAGCTGGGTTATCAGGAGACTTTCTGGGTTTGGGTATGGTGATTATTAAGGCCTCAAGTGCTTCTTTAGGGAAGGTAGCTGACTTTGCTGCTGTATTTAATACTTTTTGTAAGGAGAGAGTATTGAGACAAATTTCTTATAATATTAATTCCTGAAGCCATCGTGCCCTAGCGTTTTGTGCATAGGGAGTGAGGATATTGTTTTATGGAGTTCTTGGGTGGAAATTTCCTTCAAGAGCTCAGAGAGGTCTGCACTGGGGATCTGGGGGAGTGATAGGGTTTGTAAGAAGGCTTGTATTTGGGCTTGATTTGGTGGGGGAATTGCCTGGGAGGATTCTAGGTTATAAAGTTCAGGATAGTATTCCGCAAATCGGTTAGCTATATGGAGGGGGTTAGTGAGCCTCTGCCCATGGGAGTCCAGAAGGTGGTCTATTCTGTTTTTGTGCAGCCTAATTTTGACCTGCCTCACTAAAAGGGGACCGATTGTGTTACTGGCTACATAGTAGTTCAATTTAAGTCTTTATAAATAGACATCCTATTCAGAGACAAAGCATTGGGATAATTTGTGCCTAAGATCTTTCAGTTGGTTATCTCTGTGATGGGAGAAGCAGAGTTTATTTTGGGACTCAATCTCTGCTATGTCCTGGGTAAGGTCAGATATCAATTTATTTCTTCTATGCTTCTCCTGGGAACCCAATTTGATGAACACTCCTCGCATGACGGCTTTGTGGGCCTTCCATAAGGAATGAGCATCATCCACTGAATGCTCGTTTCACGCGAAGTATGTTTCTAATTCGGACTTGACATGTTTCTCATGGTTAGGGTTATATAATAAGTTGGTGTTTAATCTCCACAGTTTAGTGGGTTGCATATTGTGCTGAAGCGTTAAGGATAGTGAGACTGGAGCATGGTCGAACAATATGATATTGCATCAGATGACTGAAATAGTGAAGTTTTGTCTACGAGGAACATGTCAATCCTAGAATAGACCTGAAGAGCAGAGGAAAAGAAGGTAAAACCTTTCTCCGATCCGTGCATACTTCTCCATACATCATATAGATCTTCCTCCTGTAAGAGGGCAGATAAGTCTTGCGAGCGGTCTCTGCGTAAGCTAGTGAAGTCAATGGAGCAGTCGGAGACAGCATTAAAGTTTCCGTAGACAATTAGTTGGCCTATCTGAATTGAGTGAACCCGTTTCATTAGGAATCAAGGGCATTTTTTCTGATTAGTGTTCAGTGAATACACTTGTGACAGACCTAGCCGGGAGAGAGACTTTTGGAGGGGACTGTATGCTAGCCTCTTGCCGATCGATCATGGGCCCTGGCATTTGGGGGAATGGTGCTCTTTGTGAGCTGTATGCCTGGGGACCCTTGAGGTGGTATTACTGTGGATTCGGGTCCTGGTCCCCCAGGACACACAGACTCTGGGGACCCTGGATTTGCCATATTAGAATAGTGACTGATTCATACCGTTGGGACTCCTACTGTTAAATGCTAATGTCATCAATTCCAGCTACCTGTCTGTTGTCTACTAAAATGTGTATTGTAAATAAGTCTCTAGTATGGGATCTAAGAGTCATTAGATCCCCATTGTTGGTTGTGTTTAATTAACTCTGCTATTGTGATAATGTTGATTGGATTTTCTGAACTACAAGACGGCCAGTCTGGCCTAAAGGTCATGTCTGAGTCATTTAGGCTGTCTAAAGGGATTAGTTAATTAGCTCATGTTAATTAGGTTAATTAGGTTACAGCTGTATAGTTAGAGTAATATGAGCAGGAGGTCTGCACCTCCTCTTTTTGTGTATAAAAGAGCCTGTATATTGCAATAAAAGAGATTCCTGGTTGAACTTACATACATGCTGCCTGGTGTTTGTTCTGAGCTATCACAACCGGGTTAGAACGGCACATAGCTGTAGTTCTAATCCCGGAGTATTGGATGACCGAACAATCAGATGTTGCGATCTGCAATCTGATTTTATAGCTGCAGAGGAGTGTCGGGAGAGTGGAACCGAGTGAGCAAGGGTAAGTAAAACAGAAAACCGCGCTAAAACAATAATGAGTAAAGTCCAATAGACAATCGATGAGACAAAGTCCAATTATAATCCAGAACAAAACAGTAGATATTCTCTATGTGATGAGATGGAGAAAATATGAAAAATAACTGTGTGGTGAACTGCTTACCAGAACGTAAGCCAAATCAGACAGATGGCTTAAACCCAGCCCAGGCCTTTAGGAGCGCTACAACGGGCAGGATCCGTTGCGCTCATGCAGCAAAACGAGTTCACATAGGGTTTAATCAGAAAGAAATACAAAGACCATAGCGTGATACTGACATAATAATGTACACACAAATAATCATAAAATCATAAATGCACCCTGAATGCACAGCATGTACAGGGACGTGAAAAATGGTGACATGCAACATGCAATAAGTGGTGCCCTTGGAAGTGAAATTTAAAACACCAAGTGTATCTGTTTATCAAAAGGTAAAGTTGAAAGAGCAGACAAAAACGCCAAAAACAGAAAAAACACACCAGGTGCACAGACACAAGAGGCCGCTTACCAGATGGCAAACTGGTGAAGGTATAATCAGCTGTAGGCTTACTGCCTCTGTGTGACCCAGAGTACAAACTAAATTGAACCCATAGGGGTTCCTGCTCACCGGAAAGTTGATTGAAAATGGCCCAAACTAAAACTTGGCGGAGTCACTGCGATCTCGTCCTGGCAGGCTCTTCACAGGCTCAAATATGCAGCTTACATTCTGGCTTCTGATCACAGCTTCTAGGCAGGGGAGACACTGGCTGTTCAACAAGATCCTGGGATGGGTCAGGATGCTCCAACACCTAAATACTTTATGTACATCTAAGTGAATCGATACATCCCAACTTTAAAGCCACTAGTCGTTCAAGCTTTTGAAAGGACACACCAGTATGTACTGCTGTCCGAGGCCGGCACTAGGGATGCACGATTCTGGCGGAACTGTAGGACCCCTATTACAGAGGTCTAATAGGCACAAACAGGAGTGAGCGGTCAGTCACAGGCGGCAACTTCAAACGTCCATCAGGATCCTCTCATCCACCAGTATATCAGACTTCAATACATTCCATAGGACCCACGTTCCGCAAATAAAAAATGAAGGCTTATGTTGCTCTAGAGAAAGTAACTGTTTGCTGAGTGAGCAAGGGGCTCGTTACAACACTGATACCAGTGTAAATGGTTGGTGGTTAAGATCAGTACCTAGTATTATGTATCTGCCATAGGGAGGGAAGATAGAGTGTCATGAGCTGCTAATGTAGGTTCAGGTTCCCCCATTGCAGAATTACTTACAGGACCCTTTAAGGCTGGGGAAGCTGTTGGAGAATCAGCATCTCATTTGTAGGAGAGCTTGTCATCCTGCCTTTGCCTGAGTGTCTCCTGTAGGGACAGCTGGTGCCGTTGCTGAAGAGGGGGAGAGATCCAATATGCTCTCCTTTGCCATCTTGTGTCTCCTCTCTTCCCACGCCCAGGAAGAAGTCTGTTAGCTTCTTGGGTTGTGAAAACCCTGTGTTGTGGCGGGTTAACGAGCCCCCCGGTCATTTATTTGAGCGACCAAACCACGCCCCCTTTGTATGGATTTTTAGGGGGAGCTCACACATTTTTATGTACAGAAATCATCCTTTAAATTCATACCAGACCCAAAGGATCTAAATGCCATATCAGACAGAACTATATGGGGTCTTTCGTGGTGTAGTGGTTTTATGTCTCTCACTTCCCACCACCACCACCTATCTTTCCCAACTGATCATCTCCCCCTTTCTTTTTTTTTAACCTGACTAAAGTCTATGTGAGGTGTATTTTTTTTTATTCTGTTTGGGCCATTAGCAATACTAATAGGCAAGCTAATGTTGGAAAAAAATGGAATGAGGAGATGAGTACTACTGTGGTTGGCATATACCAATGCAAAACACTAATTAGAAAAATAAAGTTTTTGCATGAAATGCTGCTTATAAGGCAACATTGAAAGCAGAATCCTTTAAAAAAAAAAAAAACATTCCTTTGAGTTTATGCACAGAACACAACAGTGTAATCCTTTAAAAGTTAAATAAACACCCCCCCCCTTAGCATACCAGGCCACAATCCTGTTATTACTGACAGGGTAGCTTCACGGAAGATGAGGAGGGAGGAGCAATCAAGCCTGTCCTTTTACAAAACACATTTCCCCCATGTTGGGAGTACAAGGGACTCAAGGTGAACTGGCCAAACACGGTTAGTTTGTTTGGCACTTCACTGAACCATGAACAGTCTGGGTAAAAGAGGGAGTGACCAGATATCCTGCCCCTCCAAGGGTATAATTCCCACAAGGAGTGAGAAAAAAAAAAGTAAATAAAAAATCTGGCACACCTTTTTTATTGAATAAAAAAGACAAACACAGAAGCAATATTTTATTATGTACTACAAAGTGATTCAATGTCAATCACATATTTCAGCAATGTAATCCACATTATTCAGTGTTCTATTCCTCATCAATCATGATGACTCATTGCCTGCTGATGTATATAAACCTGGAATCCCTGACTGCCTAATAATATATGTAGCATTGCCCCCTTGGGGACTGCTGAGAATTACCTGCTCATCTGCACGGCCATGGCCAAGTGAACCTTCCAACCTACCAGACACTCTGGGTTCAGACATCCTTGTAACACTGTGCAGCAAGAATCCAACAACTCAGTAATAATTTACTTCAGCCAGATAGAAGAAGTTATTTCACAAACAGAGGTAATGAATCAGCTGAGCCGGCTTTTTTTTTCTCTTTTTTCTTAAGCGGTATTTGTTACTCAAAATTCCATTTGCATCCCACTTCCTATTCCCCCTTCCCCCCTTGTCTTTGCCCCCTCCCCTCTTCCCCAAGACCATACCCAGCCTGTTTCCCCACCCCCTTCTCCTCCGGGATCCTCTCGTCTACCTCTATTTCAGCCTCCCAGAACTCCTTTCCACTAAGCGGTGGCTCGCTATCTAGTCTGACCTAGGTAGTCCATATCTCGACGGCTCTTAGGGATTCCTTAAATTCTACCCAGACTCTCCATTTTGTTTCAAAGGCCCCCATTTTCATCCCTTCACTAAACCTTAAGTATTCTAGGCTATAATTCTCATTAATTTTATTGAACCAATCCCTCATCACGGGTCTTTCTTTCCTTTGCCAATACTTAGGTATCAGGCTTTTGGCCGCATCAGTGAGGTGTGGCAAAAGCATTCTCAGATAGGTTTTAGTGGGCATTTCACTCATATGGAATAGGCAGACCCAAGGATCATCCGGTAAGTCGATTCTAGTAATATCTTTAATAAATCCCCTCCCTTCACTCCAGAATGTCTTAATTTCCGGGCAGAACCACTAGATATGGGCCATTGACCCTGGTTCGTTACACCCCCTCCAACAGTATTGTGGGGTTACATTTTGAAATTTGTTTATACGGTCCGGGGTCAGATACATCCTAGCCAAACACTTAAAATTTAGCTCTAACATTTTACAGTTTACCGAATTGGCGGAGGCTCTCCTCAAAATCAATGGCACTTCTGGGCCTGTAAGCTTCCTTCCTAGTTCCTTCTCCCATTTCTCCATAAAAGGCCAGGGCTTCTCTGCTCCGCAGCCCTATTAACATTTTGTAGATCTGGGAGAACCCGCCCTTCCTCTCATTGTCCAAACACATTTTCTCTAATGGGAGTAGGTTATCCGCTGATCTGATTGGTTGCGGTAGAGAGTCTATAAAGTGACTCAATTGATTGTACCGCCATATATTAATAACAAGTAGATTTTTCCTATCTTTGAGCTCTTGGAATGTACATATTTTATCCTGACACATTACATCTTTTAGCTGTATGTTCTCATCCAGTAGCCACTCCCCAAACCACTCCCCTTTCCTTGGCACAAAGTAATCTTAAAAGTGCCAACTCGGCAAATAAATTCCTCCCAAGGACACAAACAATGGTTCAGCAATGAACAATATTATATACATACATATATATATGTGTATATACACTATATTTAGATCCAAAGTCACCTCCTAGCAGATGTTTCAGTTCACTACTTATGTGGCTACTTTGAGAAAGATGTAATCTAGCCAGCCTATGCTATCCTAATGAAAGAGAAGGTCTACTAAAGATAATATATAGGCTTTCCTATAAGTAATGACAAAAGAGTTCCATGTTGCAGATCTGATGTTCTTCGCTAGCTAGATGGAGCTTGTTAACTGTAAACTGTTTGGTTGTAGATAAAGCAATAGGTTCCTAGTAATGAAGATCTAAGGCATCTGAGCACAGTGTTCAATCAATGCAGTATAGTGTTCCTGGGGTAAATATGTCTATGTACAGTGTTCTGTAATAGTGGCAATGAATAGATAAAGGGTCGAGTAATTTGCTCTCTCACCAAAGACCAAATTGATCCAAGGTCTTCTGGACAGGAACACATGTAGCAGCACTCAGGCAGCAGATCCAAATGATGTTAGCAACAGGATGTCTGACAGCTGATAACAGAGCTAGGCCTCAGGTTGGAAGTAAGGCTCTGTGAGGTAGGCCGCAACCTCTCTCTCCCTGTTACACAGAGAGGTCCGTCTCACGTCAGGCCCAAGAGGAAGAGACTGCGTGGGCTTCTCACTCCTTATATGGTCACTCCTAGCAAACTTCATGTCACTGCAGAGATCCCTGGGATGTGTAGTCTTAGGGTAAATGGTTGCATAGTAATAGCCTGCAGGGGACCTATACGTCCCATAATTCACTTTGTTGGATGCAAAGATATGTGGTCACTGATTGTACTGATTAACAAAGGGACAAGTGATGTCTAGAAACACTGAAAGGTACGGTGCTTTCTGCTGACAGCCCATATTGCTACATAAGAAAAACAGCAAAAGGCGCCTCTTAGTTAGATTGTAAGTGCCGACTTCCTGGCGGGCTCCGTACATGCTGTTTGCAAACACGCCTGAGCTCATCCTTAGTCACCACATATTGACTGATGATACCCACCGGAGTCCTATCTATAGTGGTATTCTAATATGTACGCTATTACTTGCCTTATGCTTGTGAGTATGTGAGTAAGTGCTTCTTTTTAATAAAATAGAACATTAGATTGGGTTTAGTTCTCTGTTATATTGATGTAGAAGCTGTTACTCCCTAAGGATATAGCAGGTCCTGGGTGTAATCTATTCAGAAGCGCTGGAGGAGCAAATGATCCCTTTTGGACAGTATATGACATGTGGTTGGATATGAGCTTATATGACCTCCAATAACACAGAGTTCTGGTTCTGAGTAAGCAAACCATTTCAACACAGTATGGAGGTGAAGATGTGGGATGAGCATCAAAATTTGAGCACTGAAGAAAATATTTAGTTATTAATTCACATTTGGAAGTGTTTCATTTGGACTTTCACAAGTACACTTGGGGGATTATCTACAAAAGGCAAATCAATAGCTTTCAATATACTGACACTCTGGCTGCTCTGCACCCTCTCCTTATATTAGCCCTTTTAGGTCAGCTGACCTAAGGTAAAAGACACTTGCAGTGCATTATGATTTAAATAAATTCAGGTGTTGGTTTAACAGGTCCATAACTACAAACAGGCAATGTTTTCCTCAAACAAATAAAAGACCTGAACCTCATCCCTAGTTATGATAAAGTGAAAAGAAAAGAAAAATTTGGATTACATTTATCATCAGGTTATAGTAATGGAAATTTTAGCTTAAATCATAACTAAAACCAAAACCTCTTTTTAAATTTTGGATAGAGTAAAGAATGGATAAAACCTCTTGTGAGTTTTTGCTATCTTTGTCTCACTGGGAATATTTCCCTTCATCTCTTGTGTGGAAGTGAAAGGAAATCACTCATTCAGAAAATTCCTCATTAAATTGCTGTCACTGAAAAAAAATGTCCTCTTTGGAAGCTTTACTGTCAATTCCTGTTTTGGTAACAACTCAGTAGTCATGTGGATAAATAAAGAGGGTAAATCTCCATAGTCTGGGCACTGGCAGCAAGAAAGGCAAAGTAGGTGTTCTAATTTAGGATTAAGTTTTAAATTAAGGAGATGGTGCTTATATACGTATATATATATATATATATATATATATATATATATATATATATATACACATATATACACACATATGTACAGCATTTGCACATGATTGGGTATTCAAAGTGAACAGGAGTTTCATGTTTTTTACATGGTTGGAAAACTGATGTAAATATTCACACAAGAGGCTTAACTTCTTTTGTAGCCCAATTCTGAGGATTCCTGGCTCCTTTAGTAAATCAGCATCATTGTCACACTATAGGAGCAAGGTTTGGAGTAATATTCAGTATGGAACACAAAGTAGATGAGATCCCATGGTTTGGTTGTCTACAACTGATAATTAGGAACCTGTTGACATTCATAGTACTGCTGATCAATTTTTAATACATACAGTATTAATGTATATGTGTGTGCATATATATATATATATATATATATATATATATATATATATATATATATATATATATATTACACTGCATGTGTTAAAAAATGGTCAGCAGTAACGTGACTGTCAACAGGTTCCCAATTATCAGTTGTAGACAACCAAAACCATGGGGGATCTCATCTACTGTGTGTTCCATACTGGATATTACTCCAAACCTTGCTCCTATAGTGTGACAATGAGGCTGATTTACTAAAGGAACCAAGAATTGGGCTGATATACAAAATAGGTTAAGCCTCTTGTGTGAATGTTCACGTCAGGTTTCCAACCATGTAAAAACCATGAAACTCCTGTTCACTTTGAATACCCAATCATGTGCAAATGCTTTTCACATTATTGGATAATTGAAGTGCATATTCACACAAGAGGCTTAACTCCTTTAGTATATCAGCCCAATTCTCAATACCTGTGCAGTACCCGTTGAATTTTGAAGGCTTCTGTCTTTTTATATTTTCCCTTAACCACTTCCCGCCCGGCCTATAGCAAAATGACGACCGGGCGGTGGTTCAGTTATCCTGACTGGGCGTCATATGACGTCCTTCAGGATAACAGCCGCCGTGCGCCCGTGAGTGATCGGTGGTGCAGTGTGTCAGTCTGACAAACTGCTACACCTATCTCAGTAAAGAGCCTCTCCTGACTGGGGGGTCTGCGCTGATTGTTTATCAGCTCAGCCCCCCCTCGGATGACTGACCACACTGGACCACCAGAGGTGCCACTAGGACTGCCAGGGAAGGGGGCAACATGTGGATGGCCATGTATGTACCCCATGGCCATCCACATGTTCAAATGAATGCCCAATCTGTGCCAATCAGTGCCCACAAATGGGCACTGATTGGCACCAGTATGTACTAAAAGACATCAGTGATGCCCAGCAATGCCACCCATCAGTGTCATCAGTGCCACCCATCAGTGTAATCAGTGCAACCCATCAGTGTCCCTCAGTGCCACCTATCAGTGCCCATCCATGCCCATCAGTGCCCACCTATCAGTGCCCATCCGTGCCACCTATCAGTGCCACCCATAAGTACCCATCAGTGCCACCCATAAGTACCCATCAGTGCTGCCTACGAGTGCCCATCAGTGCCGCCTATGAGTGCCCATCAGTGCCGCATACCAGTGCCACCTATCAGTACCCATCAGTGCCACCTATCAGTGCCCATCAATGCCACCTATCAGTGCCCATCATCAGTGCCCATCAGTGCCACCTCATTGGTGCCACCTCATCAGTGCCCATCAGTGCCGCCTTATCAGTGCCCGTCAGTGCAGCCATATCAGTGCCCATCATTGAAGGAGCAAACTTACTTATTTACAAAAAAATTTAACAGAAACAAAGAAAAACTTTGTTTCAAAATTTTTGATCTTTTTTTATTTGTTGCGCAAAAAATAAAAATCGCAGAGGTGATCAAATACCACCAAAAGAAAGCTATATTTGTAGGAACAAAATGATAACAAATTTGTTTGGGTACAACGTCACATGACCGCACATGTTGTCATTCAAATTGCAACAGCGCTGAAAGGTGAGAATTGGCTTGGGCAGGAAGGTGTCTAAGTGCCTGGTATTGAAGTGGTTAACCATACTCATATGGACCTCATTTATTTTACTGTAAAATGAGGTAAGGGTAAGTGGCATACATCTTTGTTTTCTGATAACATTTAACATTTGACTGAATTAAAAAAGAAATCAGAACTCCTTTGCACATGACTGGATAACTGAAGTAAACACAAGTTGACATCATTTCACTTCACTTTATACACAATAATTCAGGTCCTAGATATTTCTGAAAATTGCTATATAACTACTGGACAAAAGTTTCATATTATTATTTTGTGAATGACATACACAGCCTTCTATTGCTGTACCCAAAGTGCAGTATATTTGGAAAATAGCCAGTACATAAAAAGACCTCCCCTTGAGATAAGAATGCCACTTGAAGAAAGATTGACAACACTTGTCCTTTGAAAGAAAATATTATCCATGGTCTACTGATTTATTGTTTGGGTACCATGCAGGGAACCTGTACAAGCTTATGTTGTCACACTGAGCTCTTTATCCATATTCAAGTAATCAGGAGTACCGTTAGACATTTGGTGAAATTGTGCTTAAAATGGTGCTCGTTATGTCATAAACATGAGTGAGACATTGTCAAGGTTAAGAAACTGCTTGTATTTTTTGAGGCAAGAAAGTCATACAATTTTATTGCTTGATTTCCAGATCACTCATTCAGTATGCTCATTTGACTACAAATGCTTCAATATAGGAGATGAGGGATTCTTAAGAATTATGGGCAAAAAATTAACATAAAGGTTGCTTTATTAGGAAGCAGAAAGGGGTGTATGTATTTCTTACAAAAAAAACTTCATAGCAGTTTGTCCAGTAAAATTGCATGTACACTTGCATGTACTGCACTGAAGCGGAAAAAAAACAAACAAATGGTATTAGGCGATTTCCTGTGCTGGAGGAATGTTTAATAATTTAAAACAAAAAATCTTGCATTTAGTCCCTGGATGGTGCTAAGTATCATGATTGCCTAATAACATTTATTTTCTCCTCTTTCACACAGTACAAATGTACATGCACTTTTACATAGAAGTGTTGAAATACAGCTGGTTCAACAGGGAGTGGCTGAATTGTAATGGGGCATACACACGGTCGGACTTTTCGTCTACAAAAGTCCGACAGCCTGTCCGACAGACTTCCGGCGGACTTTCGGTGGACTTGCGGCGGACTTTCTAACGAACGGACTTGCCTACAAACGACCACACAAAAGTCCGATGGATTTGTACGTGATGACGTACACCGGACTAAAATAAGGAAGTTCATAGCCAGTAGCCAATAGCTGCCCTAGCGTGGGTTTTTGTCCGTCGGACTAGCATACAGATGAGCGGATTTCGGGTCCGTCGTAGTTACGACGTAAAGATTTGAAGCATGTTTCAAATCTAAAGTCCGTTGGATTTGAGGCTGAAAAAGTCAGCTGAAAGTCCGGGGAAGCCCACACATGATCGGATTACCAGCCAGCTTTAGTCCGTCGGCGTCCGTTGGACTTTTGTAGACGAAAAGTCCGACCGTGTGTATGCCCCATTAGGTTCTAAGATATGACAACTTACATAAATCACCCTCACTCATACCCTCCTCTAATTAGTACACTCACCTCCAGTGATGAGGCAAACTGCCCTGGGTTCAGTTCAGCAGGGTTTTGGCAAACTTCAAAGCAGCTAAGATGCCAAACCCCACTGATATTACTAGGTGTCAAATGAAAATAGTTTCTGGGCAAATAGTGAAGTGGGTGTCAAAAAATAGCATGGTGGGGAGGGGGCACTGCCCTGGCAAACAGGGATCAATGCAAAAATAACGGAAAATTTTGTCATGAACAGGTGTGACCAGAACCGTGTGATCTGCGACAGAGGACACCAAAACGTATATAAGTGAAAATATATTAATTTATTAAGGAAAGTGAGTAATATAATACAACCAACTCCAATATGACACAGTGCAATAACCAACCACAGACAGAGACCCAGAAATAACAATAGACAGATAAGTGCAATAAATGGGATATACCAGGATCATAAACAATAGCCAGGCCAGGGTCATACACAGCAGATCAGCAGGGGATGTTCCAGAGACATAAACGTAAGCCAGGCCAAGGTCATACACAGGGAAGTCAGTAGATGGGGTATGGAACACAGGACAGGGAGAGGATGGAAGGGTCAGACTGCAGGCAGGGATGCAAGGTAACAGGTGGGACAGGATAGGGTCCGAGACAGGGAGACAGGATCAGGTTCAGGGCACAGGATCAGATCGCTAGCAGGTCAGGAGGCAATGAAGAGATCAAGGCAAACATGTGAATGTTTGCCGGGTATTTATAGGCTTGTGATTGGCCTCAAGTGACACCTGATTGCAGGAGGTACTGTCTGCTCCACAGTGCCAGGATCCATCCGCTGGTGGACGCCAGTACTGCGGCCCAAAGATGATATACTATTAACAGGGAAAAGCTCTCCTGACAGTTCCAAACTGCCAGGAGACACCTGCTGGTGGACCTCAGTACTGCATGCCAAATAACAGGTATTACCAGCGGATGGAACATTTCCTGACAGTACCCCCCCTCAAAGGAGCGGCCTCCGGACGCTCCAATTGGTTGTAATTGTCCATAGTCTATGGCATCAAGCAGAACAACAGGTGGTGGCACAGCAGGCAAAACAACAGGTGGCGCAGCAGGCGTGGGCACTTCAAGCTGCAGGGCAGCAGGCGTGGGCACTTCAAGCTGGAGGGCAGCAGGCGTGGGCACTTCAAGCTGGAGGGCAGCAGGCGTGGGCACTTCAAGCTGGAGGGCAGCAGGCGTGGGCACTTCAAGCTGGAGGGCAGCAGGCGTGGGCACTTCAAGCTGGAGGGCAGCAGGCGTGGGCACTTCAAGCTGGAGGGCAGCAGGCGTGGGCACTTCAAGCTGGAGGGCAGCAGGCGTGGGCACTTCAAGCTGGAGGGCAGCAGGCGTGGGCACTTCAAGCTGGAGGGCAGCAGGCGTGGGCACTTCAAGCTGGAGGGCAGCAGGCGTGGGCACTTCAAGCTGGAGGGCAGCAGGCGTGGGCACTTCAAGCTGGAGGGCAGCAGGCGTGGGCACTTCAAGCTGGAGGGCAGCAGGCGTGGGCACTTCAAGCTGGAGGGCAGCAGGCGTGGGCACTTCAAGCTGGAGGGCAGCAGGCGTGGGCACTTCAAGCTGGAGGGCAGCAGGCGTGGGCACTTCAAGCTGGAGGGCAGCAGGCGTGGGCACTTCAAGCTGGAGGGCAGCAGGCGTGGGCACTTCAAGCTGGAGGGCAGCAGGCGTGGGCACTTCAAGCTGGAGGGCAGCAGGCGTGGGCACTTCAAGCTGGAGGGCAGCAGGCGTGGGCACTTCAAGCTGGAGGGCAGCAGGCGTGGGCACTTCAAGCTGGAGGGCAGCAGGCGTGGGCACTTCAAGCTGGAGGGCAGCAGGCGTGGGCACTTCAAGCTGGAGGGCAGCAGGCGTGGGCACTTCAAGCTGGAGGGCAGCAGGCGTGGGCACTTCAAGCTGGAGGGCAGCAGGCGTGGGCACATCAAGCTGGAGGGCAGCAGGCGTGGGCACATCAAGCTGGAGGGCAGCATGCATGGGCACATCAAGCTGGAGGGCAGCAGGCATGGGCACATCAAGCTGGAGGGCAGCAGGCATGGGCACATCAAGCTGGAGGGCAGACACCCGGACATCAGGCTGGAGGGCAGACACCCGGACATCAGGCTGGAGGGCAGACACCCGGACATCAGGCTGGAGGGCTGGCACCCGGACATCAGGCTGGAGGGCTGGCACCCGGACATCAGGCTGGAGGGCTGGCACCCGGACATCAGGCTGGAGGGCTGCAGGCATGGGCACATCAAGCTGGAGGGCAGCAGGCATGGGCACATCAAGCTGGAGGGCAGCAGGCGTGGGCACATCAAGCTGGAGGGCAGCAGGCATGGGCACATCAAGCTGGAGGGCAGCAGGCGTGGGCACATCAAGCTGGAGGGCAGCAGGCGTGGGCACATCAAGCTGGAGGGCAGCAGGCGTGGGCACATCAAGCTGGAGGGCAGCAGGCGTGGGCACATCAAGCTGGAGGGCAGCAGGCGTGGGCACATCAAGCTGGAGGGCAGCATGCGTGGGCACATCAAGCTGGAGGGCAGCAGGCGTGGGCACATCAAGCTGGAGGGCAGCAGGCGTGGGCACATCAAGCTGGAGGGCAGCAGGCATGGGCACATCAAGCTGGAGGGCAGCAGGCATGGGAACATCAAGCTGGAGGGCAGCAGGCATGGGCACATCAAGCTGGAGGGCAGCAGGCATGGGCACATCAAGCTGGAGGGCAGCAGGCATGGGCACATCAAGCTGGAGGGCAGACACCCGGACATCAGGCTGGAGGGCAGACACCCGGACATCAGGCTGGAGGGCTGGCACCCGGACATCAGGCTGGAGGGCTGGCACCCGAACATCAGGCTGGAGGGCTGGCACCCGGACATCAGGCTGGAGGGCTGGCACCCGGACATCAGGCTGGAACAGATCAGCTGGCGGGGAGGCAGGACTGGACACTGGCATGATGGTATGGGTTGGATTAGCTAGTGCGGAGGCAGGTTGGGTTACTGGCAGGATCGTTTTGGTTGGAAAAAACTTTTGTTTTTTCCTTGGCTTAGCCACTGAAGCTCTGTAGGTGAGGGGTGCAGCAGGCTGGAGAGGAGGATTGGGATATGGCAGAGAAGAGGTAACAGTAGCTGGAGGAAGTTCATGTGGGTTTGCAGGCAGCAGGGAAGAGACAGGTGGGTTGAATGCAGGATAGGTACAGGGAGCAGAGACCGGATATGAGTATTTGGTTGGGAGCAGCGTATACTGAGCTGCAACTGCGGTTGACATGGGTGATGGGGAAACATACATTTGGGTAGGCTGGTGTTTGGTGGCAGAGGTGGTTTGTTTGGCTGGAGCTGCTTGCATCATGTCAGACCATGCTGAAAGTATAGGTTGTACAAACTGTGCTTTTAAACCTCCCTGTCTAACAAAAGACTGAGCAGACACAATGCACTCAGCAATCACCTGTGGGAAACAGGCTGAGTAGTGCTCACAAAAATCGTCTGGATCATCTTCAAAAAGCCAAACTAGGGATACAACCTGATTCATATCAAAAGGAGGAGTGAAATCATCATGGCCCTTTGGAATACAGGGCAGGGCCAGCTCAGTACATAGCTTGATCAAAGGCTGCACCTCCCCAAACAATATATAACCCCGATCGACCAGGGAGTGAGCCAAACGTATAGTGGCAAACAACTGGTCACTAGACCATCCTTTCAAAGCCTGGCAGCAATAATCACCACTTTCAGATGCCAGCAGAGAAAAATAAATAACCTCATCGGCATTCATGTTTGCAACCAACTGAATCAAAATGGTTCCCCTGTGCAGCCACTTCTGGTCAGGGATGGCCTTGATCTACTGTCATGAACAGGTGTGACCAGAACCGTGTGATCTGCGACAGAGGACACCAAAACGTATAGAAGTGAAAATATATTAATTTATTAAGGAAAGTGAGTAATATAATACAACCAACTCCAATATGACACAGTGCAATAACCAACCACAGACAGAGACCCAGAAATAACAATAGACAGATAAGTGCAATAAATGGGAAATACCAGGATCATAAACAATAGCCAGGCCAGGGTCATACACAGCAGATCAGCAGGGGATGTTCCAGAGACATAAACGTAAGCCAGGCCAAGGTCATACACAGGGAAGTCAGTAGATGGGGTATGGAACACAGGACAGGGAGAGGATGGAAGGGTCAGACTGCAGGCAGGGATGCAAGGTAACAGGTGGGACAGGATAGGGTCCGAGACAGGGAGACAGGATCAGGTTCAGGGCACAGGATCAGATCGCTAGCAGGTCAGGAGGCAATGAAGAGATCAAGGCAAACATGTGAATGTTTGCCGGGTATTTATAGGCTTGTGATTGGCCTCAAGTGACACCTGATTGCAGGAGGTACTGTCTGCTCCACAGTGCCAGGATCCATCCGCTGGTGGACGCCAGTACTGCGGCCCAAAGATGATATACTATTAACAGGGAAAAGCTCTCCTGACAGTTCCAAACTGCCAGGAGACACCTGCTGGTGGACCTCAGTACTGCATGCCAAATAACAGGTATTACCAGCGGATGGAACATTTCCTGACAAATTTATTATCAAATACTTACCGTAATTTTCTTTTCCTGATGGACTCCATGGCAGCCTATGTGTGGGTTAACTCCGCCTCTTCTCCAATGCTATAGGACCCCATACCCATAAATTTGAACTCACCACTAGGGATTGCGTTCCTTAACTAGCCAACTCTTTGACCAAATAGGTGGGAACTCTGTCTGCCATGGAGTCCAGCAGGAAAGGAAAATGATGGTAAGGATTTAATAATAAATTTTCTGTTTTCCTGACAGACTCCATGGCAGCCTACGTGTGGGAAATAACTAGCCAGACCACACGGGGTGGGTATGCTAAACAAAAAATTATTTAATTTGCCCCATCAACTGACAGGATTCTTAAACCAAAGTTCACAGAAGATAGAGAAGCAGGCTCTATGCAGTAATGTGACATAAAGGTATTAATGGAGGCCCAAGACGCCACTTTGCAGATGACATCTGGAGCGACGTGCCGGGTAGCTGCCCACATAGCCACCATACCCCTGGTGGAATGTGCCGTCACTGCCTCTGGAGGAACCAAGCCCTTAGCTCTATAAGCCTGTTGAATGGACTGGATGATCCAGGCCACAATCTTTCTGGTTGAAGCTCTCTTCCCTCTGTTACTGCTGGAATGCAGAATAAACAGGTATTCGGAGCGTCTAAAGGAGGAAGTAGCTTGCAGGTATCACTTCAGTATTTTACCTAAATCCAGAGGATGAACCTCGGTGGACCCTGGAGACCTAAATGTTGGCAGGACGATTTCTTGGTTCTCATGGAACACTGAAGTGACCTTCGGATTTGAGCCGAGCATAGAGATAAGGACCACCCAATCCAGAAAAAAAGGTCAGAAATGGTTCTTCATGACCCAAGGAACCAATCTCAGAAACTCTTTTGGCTGAAGTGATAGCGATCAAGAAGGTGACTTTTGCAGAAAGGACTTTGATAGAAATCGGAGTAGACCCTGTGACACTAAGTCCAGACAATGAGTCGAGAATGAGGGGAAGATCCCATTTTGGGAACCTTGGTTTTCTTTGGGGCCTGAGTCTTGACGCCACACAGAAGAACTGCCGGTCTAACAGGTGAACCGCTCATGATGTTCCGGAGAAGGCCGATAAGGCTGAGACTTGGAGTCTAAGAGAGCTGATGGATAGAGACAGATCTAGGCCAGATTGAAGGAAGCTGAAGATATCCTGGATCTCTGGATCTCTAAATGATCTGCCTGCAGAAGATGAGAATGCAACAAACTTGGCCCATATTCTCTTATATACTTTATTCATGCTTGCCTTTCTTGAGCTCGTTAGGGTGGAGATCACTCAGATCTCCGATTTCAGCCTCTCCCTGTCAAGAACTAGACCATCAGTCTCAGTAATGCCAGACAAGGGAGCAGGACTGCCCCCTGAGAAAGAAGGTCCGGCCTGAGTGGGAGAGGTACTGGATCCCAGAAGCTGAGCTGGGTCAGGACTCAGGAGGGGAAACCATGGCCTGTTCGGCCAGTAAGGCATAACCACCACCACCTCTACCGCTTCCGGCTGGAGCCTGCCCCCTGTTTCAATTCGTTCTGAAGTCAGGGCCAGATTAAGAACATCATGGGCCAGGTGCAGAGGATTATGGTGGGGCTTTTTATTAAAAAAAAAAAATAATTAAAAATGCAAACAGTTTTTGTTATAACAAATGAAATTAAATAGAGAGAGGGAGGATGAGAGAGAAAGGGGATGAGAGAGAGAGAAAGGGGATGATAGAGGGGTGAGGGGTAAGGGAGGGAGGATGAGAGAGAGGGGGGATGAGAGAGAGAGTGAGTGAGCATGCGTGGAAGTTACAGCAACACAGTCAGGCCAAGGCAAGTGACAAAAGGCACAGAACCCGGAAGGAAGACAGGATGAAGATGGAACAAAAGTGTGCCCATTCTAGAGATGGTAACATTGAGGATATTTAATATCATTTTAAAGAACTATTTTTGTGTGTAAGAGGCTTAGGGAAGAAGAATGGGTGGTATAAAAGTGGGAAGTATGTGCAGGGGAGGGGTGTGGAGGGTATGCCAGTGGGCAGTATGTACAGGAGAGGAGTGTGGAGGGTATGATGGGGGCAGTATGTACAGGAGAGAAGTGTGGAGGGTATGACAGTGGACAATACGTACAGGAGAGGAGTGTGGAGGGCATGACAGTGGGCAGTATGTACAGGAGAGGAGTGTGAAGGGTATGACAGTAAGCAGTATGTACAGGAGAGCAGTGTGGAGGGTATGACAGTGAGCAGTATGTAGGGTATGACAGTGGGCACTGTGTATAGGAGAGGAGTGTGGAGGGTATGACAGTGGGCACTATGTACAGGTGAGGAGGATGTAGGAATCTGGGAAGGAAAAATGTAAAGGTTTGTGGAAGGATGTTTAGGGACTGTGTAGTTGTTAAGCGGGCCATACAAGAATTGAAATTAAACCAATTAAGCAGAGACCAGCTATAGTCGATCTATGTATGGGCTAGCTGGTTGTACTCAAGTTAATCTATTAATCAACTTGAGTACGACCAGCCTGTCAGGTTTTTTCCAAAACAGTCAGTGCTGCCAGCTATAGTTAGCAACACTGTTCATTGTATTGTGTGGGTTGGGAAGGATCCCCACTAGCAGAACACAATAACACTGCGGGAGTGATTCCCCCATCCACAGGTCAGCAGGTGAGAAGGTGTGTGGGGACAGGCTGGGGAGAGATGTCTGTCAGCAAGGGGGGGTGAGGTGGTCATGGAGGAATATCAATCAGTGGGTGGGGAGTAACTGGGAGTGATATCTTTTAGAGTAGGGTCTGTCATCTGCAGGTTGGGAAATGGTCACCTGTGATATAAGTTGAAGAGAGGTGGCTAACATGGAAAGTGGCTGGGGAGTGACCTGGTTGGTGATGAGTGTGAAATGGATGATGTGTTTCACGTTTCTTTCACATTTGCAGTAATGCTTACTGCCCTCTGAAAAGTGATCTGTGGTGTATTGCTTTTCAACAAGTGGTATAGCAGCTCCTGACAGGCGTTCATGAAGTGCTACTGCTGCCTCTTTTTTTTACATTGCTGAATGGCAATTTTACATTGTTGGACTATGCTGCTACTGAGAGCGAGTTTGACAGGCGGTGCTGCCTGTCATACTCTGCAGGCTCCAAGCTGTCCATTGAGCTCAGTGCCTCTGACAAGAAGTGAGGAGAGGCACTGCAAGCTCATCCTCTCAGTCTGCTGCAAACAGAGTGTGCCAGCTTGTATTTAAACTGCCCGCTCTGTATGTAGCTTCTGACAGGATGCACAAGGAGCCCCGTATCTCCAGGACCATAGGTGATAGGAGCCCCAGTTTTGATCTGGTTTTGACCAGTAGTAGGGTAGACCTTCAGCTACCTACCCCATGAATTTGTGACCTCTGGTCGCTGAGCCATGACCCTTGAAGTCAATCTTTTTTTTTTTTTTTAAATGGGCTTATCTTAAGGTAAGGGTCCTGGAGCTGCAGCTCCAATTTTAAACAGCACACAAATACCCCCCCAGGAGCCTTCTGTGTATTTTGGGGATTGAAGGGGGTTGTGTGCTGCTAAAAAAATAAGCTGTCAAAGTAATTTAGCATCAATTTGCCCGAAATTTACACTGATTAAATTAAAAAAGAAAACTGCATAGGGTCCTCTCAGAAATTTTCTTTGTTTTGAACACTATTGACAACTGTCTTTAATGGTTTTTTACTGTGGTGTGGTGAATGTTGCCTTTTTTTGGAAATCTTATTAATAAATATTTTCTATTTTTGTATACACAGCTCTCAAAACACCCTGCCCATTGAAATGAATAGGCATCTTCAGCAGCGCCTGCAACATGGGTGCTTTTAACCCTTTGCTTGGCCACTAGCGGGGGTTAAAAGCTCCCCACTGGTGGCCAAAAAGCGTAAAACAACAGTAAAGTGCCGCTAAAACTAGCGGCGCTTTACCACTAATGCGAAACTGCCCCAGTATGAATGGGGTATAAGGATTACTGTGATTTATTGTCCCTATGAAACAGTTTCATACCTCCTTGATTACTTCTCCATACATATCAGTATGGATATCACACCAAATTCTTTTTTTTTTTTAATCTTAATCAAATTTTCATATACAAAGGAAGAGGGAGGATGAGAGAGAGAGAGAAAGGGGATGAGAGAGAGAGAAAGGGGATGAAAGAGGGGTGAGGGGTAAGGAAGGGAGGATGAGAGAGAGGGGGGATGAGAGAGAGAGCGAGGATGCGAATGAGCATGCATGGAAGTGACAGCAACACAGCAAGTGACCAAAGGCACAGAACCCGGAAGGAAGACAGGGTGAAATTTGTGCCCGCCGTGGTATATTCTATTTTTACCAATCTTTTCTCACTCTTTATTTTGGTCCATTCCACCATACGTGTTAGGACCTCCGCTTCATAGTACTTTTTGAAATCTGGTACACTTAGTCCACCCTGGCCTTTCCCTCTCTGCAAAATTGCAAGGGAAATCCTGGGTTTCCTGTTTTGCCAAATTAGTTTTGATGTTAAACCTTTAATTACTCTAAAGTATGCAGGGGGTATGTAAATGGGGAGCATCTGAAATTTGTACAGAATTTTGGGTGAAATAATCATCTTCAGAGCATTGATCCGGACAATCCAGGATAAGGAGTGTGCTGCTATTCTCTTTATTTCTGCCTTTAGTTCCTTCAATAAAGGTATATAATTCGCCTGATAGATTTCCTCCAGAGATGCTGTTAATTTTATCCCCAAGTACAATATTCCTGTCTTTTGCCAGGGGAACTGAAATTCCTGATGGAGGCTTTGTTCTTATTTTGAATTAATGTTAATATTTTATACCTACGATTTACTTGGGTTTATCCTAAAATTGGATAATTCCCGTACTCCCTTAAAACCTTCAATAGGTTGGGAAAATAGATGCGTGGATTAGAGACATAAAACAAAATATTGTCCGAAAATGCAGCTAATTTATGTGTCTCCTCTCCTATCTCTATCCCCCCTATATCAGCATTTCCCCTCACCGTCGCCAGGAGTGGTTCTAATGCCAACACGAAAAATAGCGTCGACAGAGGACAACCCTGTCGCATGCCATTATACATCCTAAAAGGGGTTGATAGTATTCCATTTACCCTTATTGCTGCCATGGGGTTCTTATAAAGGGCTTGTATCCAATCCATCATCCTTGGGCCTATCCCCATACTTTCCAACATTCCCATGATGAACCCCCAGTCTACTCTGTAGAAAGCTTTTTCAGCATCAATCGACAAGAGTAGACTGGGGGTTCTCCCGTCTCTTATTTTCTGGAGCAGCAACAACGATCTTACCCCATTATCCTTCCCCTCCCTTCCGGGCACAAAGCCTACCTGGTCTAGGTGGACAAGTTCCTGCATTAACTCTCTCATCCTTATTGCAAGCACTTTAGCAAACACCTTGGTGTCTGTATTCAGTAATGATATCGGCCTATAACTTGAGCACAATATGCAATCTTTACCCTCTTTAATGATCGTTGTTATTGTGGCCATTGGAGCTTCTTTACTCAGGTCGTACCTCACTCCCAGCCCATTACAGTATGTACAGAGCCTTGGGGCTAAAATTTCTTTAAATTTTTTTAGGTATTCCATCGTAAAACCGTCTGGCCCCGGACTTTTCCTGACAGTTGACTCTTTTAACACCTGATTTATCTCCTCTATTGTTATTGGTCGCTCGAGTGTCTCTGCTATTTCCTCTGGTAACCGGGGCAAGTTCGCTCTTCATACATATTCTTTAATTTTTTCTTTTTTGCAGGCCTTCTGTTGACCTTGTTCCCTCTCCCGCCCAACTGAGTAGAGTACAACTGCTCATAAAAATCTCGGAACACCCTCACAATTTCTTTTGTATTATGTACCATTTCCCCTTTTTTGTTTTGTATTTTCTCTATGAAGTTTATTGCTCTTTTTTCATCAGCATCCTAGCTAAAGACTTACTGTTTTTATTCCCCCATAGATATATTTCTCTCGCAATTCTGCTGAAGGTTTTCCTCATTTCCAACTCTAATGCCCCGTACACACAATCGGACATTGATCGGACATTCCGACAACAAAATCCATGGATTTTTTCCGACGGATGTTGGCTCAAACTTGTTTTGCATACACAAGGTCGCACAAAGTTGTCGGAATTTGTGCTCACTAAGAACGCAGTGACTTACACCACCGATGACGAGACTAGAAAAGGCCATTTCAGAACCAAGCGCGGCACCCTTTGCTAATCTCGTGTTAGTAAAAGTTTGGTGAGAGACGATTCGCGCTTTTTCAGACTAGTGGTTTTCAGATCATTTTCTGCTGTTCAATTTGTGCTTGTGGGTTTGTATCTGCTCTTCAGTGCGTGCAAGCAAGCTACGTGTGACTTTGTCATTGTGTTCTTGTTCGTTCGTTACTGTTTGTCAGGTCGCTCTTCACAGGCCTTGCTGTTCTTCAGTGCATTCTGTTACTTCGTTCTGAGCAGCCGACCGTTTTCTAGCCATGTTGCATATACGTACTCCTCGTAGAGTTCGTGCTGTGCGGGGGCTTGGTGTTGGGGTCCTGACCTTGACACAAGTCCAGTCCATGAACAGGGTAGGGAGGAGTTCATGGACCAAGAATTGGTTGCTTCAGCGTGACCAGTTCTGTCATATGCCTTTGCTCCGTGAGAATAATCCTGATGATTTCAGGAACTTTTTCCGGATGACGGACCCTGTATTTCACCGTTTGTTGGCTTTGCTGACCCCCTATATTAGCAGGCAGGATACCTTACATGAGGCAAGCCATCACTCCAGAGCAGAGGCTCATCGCCACCCTGCGGTACCTGGCGATGGGGAGAAGCCTGCAGGACTTGAAGTTCTCGACAGGCATCTCCCCCCAGGCTCTGGGGATCATTATCCCAGAGACCTGTTCTGCCATCATCCAGGTCCTGGAGTATATTAAGGTAAGATTTTTATCATTTAATATCACATTTTATTGTATATAATGTTTGCTAATATATTGTATTTCTTTCCTCATTCCCTAATTACCATGATTGGAATATGCTGTGAATGTCCCCTTTGTCCTCATGCATGCTGGATTTGTATGTAATTATTTTTGTTGTTCTTTATACATATTTGCCTTCACTTACCTCCCCAGCATGGTCTCCTGCCCTATATTCACCTCATGTATTCACTTAACAATGTATTTTATGAGCTCCATAGTAGTGCTTTACCCCAAACACCCCTAAAATCTTTTGAAATGTGATTGGTGCTTCAAATTCAGGCAGAGTGCCAGAGGCTTTTTTGGGGGGGGGTCCCCAAATCATTTTGAACTCTCCCTCCCCCCAGCTGCTAAGTCAGCTGATACCAATTCTCTATCTATCCTCAATCATCTATCTGCTGACTTTGCCAAACCCATACACACTATACCCATCTCTTCTGTGCTCAGATTTATGGATGAATTCCCCAAAGCATGTAGTGCAAGGGCCTGCCTGTATACTTTCAAATGGTACTGTTTAAAGTTTTGGTATCGTATTATTATCTTGATAGGTAATAGCAGAATGTCCAAATGTGCTAAAATGTGTACAGTGTTTATTTATATCTTTGTATTATGACACTTCTTACCTGTCCAGTGGGCTGCCAATAGTGTAACTAAGGAGGGTCTGTTCAAAGTATTACACATTATATAGGCATTCATCTCTCAATGAAGTGCAGAGGGTTACCTGTCCAAGAGTTCCCCCCATTATAATGTTTGAAATGGCCAATGGGGGGGGGGGGGGGGAATCTGATAGGTGTACCTTCTACTTTGGTCTTTAAAAATTCCCATAAATAAATGGTATCTTGATGTTGGCCAAGAATGTTTGTGTCTAATCTGCTTTCCATGTTTATGTGCAAAAAGACTCCTTTTTTTTGTTTTACTCCACAGTTTCCTTCCACGCCACAGGAATGGCTGACTGTGGCCTCCCACTTTGGGACTTTCCTAACTGCGGAGGGGCAATTGATGGGAAACACGTCCACATCATCCCACCACCCAAACGGGACGTTGTACTATTATAATTATAAGGGATTCAATAGTATTGTGATGTTGGCGGTGGTGTTGGCTACTTATGAATTTCTGTATGTGGACGTGGGGAAGAATGGCCGGATGTCCGATGGTGGAGTCATTGCCCAGACGGAGTTCTACAGGCATCTCCAGAATGGCAGCTTGGACTTGCCATCTCCAGAAGACAATGTGGAAGGACTTCCATTCGTCTTTGTTGCGGATTAAGCTTTTGCGCTGGGGGACCACTTATGCGGCCATTCCCGATGAGGACCCTCACCCCGGACCAGAGGGTTTTTAGTTAACGGCTGGCCAGAGCCAGAAGCGTGGTGAAGAACACGTTTGGAATCATGGCCAGCCGGTTCCGCCTATTTCTTACACCCATACACCCGGAGTACAAACTGAATCACATTATCCTGGCGTGCTGTGTTCTACATAACTTTTTACGGCAACATTCTGCCAACTATGCTAGCTCAGTTGGGCCTGAGGCCGGAATCCAAAATGAACCAACCCTGACGGCGCTTGAAAGTGGCCGTCCTGGCTTGCTCCCCCTAAGTGCCCGTGATGTCCGGCTAAGATACCTTGAATTCTTTGCGGGTAGGGGGGCTATCAATATGCAAGACAATGTGTAAAACCTTTTTCAAATAAAAAAAATAAGCAAATCTTTGGTGACATTTACTGCTTGTGTTTGCTTTAGCTGACCCTGACAGAAATGTGGTGAGTCCTGAAAATGGCGTGATTGTGTAACCTTACAAAGCACTGTTGGGTGTTATTTACTAAAGGCAAAGACACTTTGCACTACAAGTGCACTTGAAACTGCACTTGTAGCGCAAAGTGGATTTGCCCTTAGGAAATAACACCCATTGTCACAGAAAACAGCAATTAGAGCACCACAAATGTGTTGTAGTGTTGAGACAATAATCCACACATTCTTGATTAACAATCTTTTTAATACCTGCACAATCACATGTGCATTTAGAAAAGGTTTTTAAAACAAACCAACATGTTTGTTGTATAACAATTTTTGGGGTCACATTAGAAAAAGTAGAAATGTCCATTTAAGATAAAACAGGCTCAAGGGGCGTGGCCAGGCAACGCATGTAGCAGGACGCACTTCTCCTCAGCTCCGCCGAAAATCCTGACAATTATCCTCTGGATCACTCATCCAAACCGCTGACACCCCCGATCGGAACCGCACACTATCCGGGCCGCAGCCGACCCGCCTACCCGATCGATTTGCGGCTGCAGAACATGCCAAAACGGGGCAAGGATGGTGGCGGCCCGCCCGCAGCTCAAGCCCAGATGGCGCTCTGCCACAGAGATCCCAAAAGGAGAAATATAAGGAGGCTGCTCAAAAGCTCCTGTTTGGCAATAAAACATCAAAAGAACTACCATCACCCACATCTGACCTTAGTGAAGAAGAAGGAAGTCAGCTGGAGATGGATAATACTATTCCACTGGAGGATGGCACTGGATCCCCTTCTGACTGGGCCGCAGTGAATACAGTTTCACATTCTTATCAGGGCACTCAGCCATCAATCCTGCCCCCGGATAATGCTGAACCCACTCTCAGAGATATACTCTCAGCAGTAACAATATGCAACAGATCCATCTCAACCCTGACTGATGAAGTTAAAGGTGTGAAAGCTGAGATATCCTTTGTGAGACAGGACATGCAAAAGCTGAGGGAGCGCATAGCTGCAATAGAGAGCAGGGTCAGTGTAATTGAAGATGATCTAGTACCCATGCAGAGAGATTTAAAGTATAACTGCCATCTTACAGATCAGCATGCAGCGCGCTTAGATGATTTGGAAAATCGCATGCGCCGCAACAATGTCCGCGCCTTAGGATTCCCAGAAAGGATAGAAGGTAAAGACCCGGTCACTTTCATAGAACAATGGCTCCTCACTACATTTGGAAAAGAAGCTTTCTCTCCGCTTTTTGCGGTGGAGAGAGCACACAGAGTGCCATCTCGCCCACTGCCTCCTGGCAATCACCCTCGTGCTTTTCTGTTTAAGCTCTTAAACTACAAAGACAGAGATGCCATTCTTGCTAAAGCCAGAACCATGGGAGGTAAGCTGAATATTGAAAACTCCAAAATCTCCCTGTTTCCGGATTTCTCGGCTGAACTCCAGAAGCAGCAAGCAAAGTTCATGGATGTTAAACGAAGATTAAGGGACCTTAACTTGCCATATGCGATGCTATATCCTGCCCGCCTCCGTGTGGTTGCACTCGGGGAAACTCACTTTTTTGAACGCCCGGACATGGCGGCTCAATGGCTAGATCATGAAGATAGGGCCCTTAAAGCTGCCAGACCACAAAGAGATGTCCCTGCTTAAATGCTAAGTCCTTGATATGCAATTTCCTGACAAGACTCGGTCTGTTTTTGCTGGGATGGATGCCTGGGCCGTGAGGAGATTTTAAGCTCTAGGTGTGCTGATTGCGGTGGACAGTCTCTACACTCATATCCGATGTTCAGGCGGCAGAGGATTACTGTTTGTTTGATTCACCCTTTCCCCCTGTTTTTTCCGTTGCTTTTTTTTTTTCCACATTTTTGACTGCAACTAAAGAAGAAATACATGCCTACCGTAGCTGTGAAACCCCTACGAGAACTAGCCTACTGGTTAACTAGGAGTTTTCAAGGCTTTTACCCCCCCCACACCTGTTGTGTGGGAAAAGTTAACACTGCAGCAGCGTGGCTGTGCGAACTGCTGACCTTTAGAATTATGCCATACAGAGCAACATGCATTAAGCCAAAAATTTACTGCCTGCTGTACTTATACACTAACCTGCTAGAATATTTTTCACTGCCCTGCAATATGATCTCATGTCTACAGATACCGAAATGTTTTCAGAAAGAAGAAATTAAGTGTGATATGGGGAGTGTGGGTTTCCCCCTTTTCCTAGATGCTATGATGTTGTATAACCTAAAAGATCTGATGAGAGTTATGCTGGCCTGGTCAATGATTCTGAAACAAGATGGGGATAACTAAATTGACCATTGTGACTTGGAATGTCAGAGGACTGGGAAATCCAGTAAAGCGGGTGGCGGTCCTTAGACATCTCAAGTCACTGAATGCGGGGGTGGTCTGCTTACAGGAGTCCCATTTCTCTGCAGACCCCCCTCCCAGTTTTAGCCCAAGATTATATACAAACCAATTTCATGCAACCCACTCCACTTACTCAAGGGGAGCAAGTATACTGATCAGGAGGGATGTTCAATTCAATTGCATTAGAAAACGCATTGATCCGGCTGGTAGATATGTCTTTCTTTTATGCACAATTACAGGCCTAAGATGTATTATTGCTAGCATTTATATATCCCCACCGTATAACTCAGAGGTTATCAGACACCTGGCAAGTTTTATGGCCCTATACCCAGAAGTACCCTTACTGGCAATGGGGGATTACAATAATTTTTTGAATTTTCATAAGGATAAGTTTCCTGTACCTATTGCTAGTACATGTCAGGTAAAAGGTGGTACCCCCTTTGCCAGAATACTTGAAGAACTGGGGTTGATAGATGTCTGGAGGTCTAAACACCCTAATGATAAAAAATACTCCTGTCATTCAGCCTCATATGACGGCTTATCTAGAATAGATTTGAGCCTTGGGAATGACAAAATGCTTCACTTAATAGAGGAATTAGGATATGCAGATAGGCATATATCTGACCACTCGACCTTTTGGGTGACCATTTCATTACCAAGTAGGTACAGACGTCCACTATGGAAACTTAATCCCTTCTGGCTCTCGCTGTTCACTGAACCAGATCCTATAAGTGGTGCACTCAAGATGTTTTTACAGGATAATATCGGTACGGCTAAGTTGGGGGTGGTCTGGGAGGCAGCGAAAGCCTTTTTGAGAGGACAACTTATTAAAACAATATCACAGATTAAAACTAACACCAAGGCCTGGGAATTGTTGGTACGGAGTAGAGTCACTGAAACTGAAAACAATTATATTAACGACCCCACAGGGGACACTAAGAGGGCATGGCTGGGTGCACAGACAATGTCTAGGCAGTTGGCGTTGCAGCTGGCAGAGAACAAACGTTTTTTTCTGCAACAATCACACTTTGAGGAGGGGGAGACGACTGGTCATATGCTTGCAGTAATGGCACGGTCTCAGCAATCATCCTCTCTCATCTCCGCCATCTGTGACGCACAGGGCGCTCTGAAATGCTCTACTCCTGACATCCTGACGGTTTTTGGTGACTTCTATGCTGACCTTTATACTTCTAAAGTTACACCAGCTGACAGTATAATAGAAGATTTTTTAAATAGCTGTGAGCTCCCCAGTCTGCCAATAGAAGATAGGACCATGCTTAATGCCCCTTTAACAGCAGAGGAACTAGACATTGCCTTATCTCAAACTAAAAATAATAAATCGCCGGATGTAGATGGTCTCCCATCGGAGATATACAAACGCTACGCTGACTCCATGCTTCCCACACTACTGAGAGTTTATAGTGAGGCACTAAGAGAGGGCTCATTGCCAAGCTCGATGAATGAGGCGATCATTATTGTTATACTAAAACCGGGCAAAGATGCAAATTCTCCTGGATCCTATAGACCCATTTCACTGCTCACGTCCGATATCAAGCTGCTGGCTCAGATGTTAGCAAACAGATTGGCCAAAGTAATCCATAAAATAGTACATAGAGACCAATCCGGGTTCATTCCCACAAGATTCACGGCCCAAAATATAAGACGACTATTCCTGAATCTACAACTCCCAGTGGACAACGCAGGCAATAGGGCAGTTTTTTCACTAGACGCAGCTAAGGCCTTTGACAGTGTCGAGTGGCCTTATCTGTGGAAAACGCTGCAGAACATGGGACTGGGAGACACCTTTATTAGATGGATACAACTTTTGTACTCCACGCCCACTGCCAGGATACGAATTAATGGGGAACTTTCAGAACCTTTTCCTTTATTTAGAGGTACCAGGCAGGGGTGCCCATTGTCACCCCTACTGTTTGCCTTGGCCCTAGAACCCCTGGGAGCAAAAATTAGAGGTGATGCTAGAATAGTAGGATTCCAAAGAGGTATGAATAAAGACATAGTGTCCATGTATGCAGATGATACCCTGCTATATTTAGGGGACAAAAAAGATACACTACAAACAGTCATGTCTCTCATTAAGGAATTTGGGGAATTATCAGGCTTCTCCATTAACTGGGATAAGTCAGTGTTGATGCCGCTCGACCCCTTGAGTACTCCACTGCCCCTAGGTGCAGAGATGATACAACAAGTCAACTCATTCTGCTACCTAGGGATCCAGGTGACCCCTAATCCAGCTACTTATATTGAACAGACCCTAACACCCCTGTTGACTAAATTCCGTGAAAGGAGCAGGGCCTGGTGTAAACTGCCCTTGTCTGTTGTTGGTAGAATTAATCTAATTAAAATGGTCTGGGCACCGCAACTGTTATATATTTTTAATAATTCCCCAGTATGGATACCTAAAAAATGGTTTGACAGAATAGAGACCCAATTCAGAGAACTCATATGGAGGAAAAAAATAGCGAGGATAAAACTATCAACGTTACAGCATGGCAAAGAGGAGAAGGGACTTGCAGTCCCTCATCCCAGAATGTATTATTTAGCTTCCCAATTAGAACAATTAGGAGGATGGGGCTAGCTGGATCCGAAAGACCCGATTCGTAGACTTATAATACTAGAAGACAGCAATTACTCAGCGCTGGCAACTTTGGAGGCGGGATTCTCGCATTTAGACCCGGAAGCTCCTACGATCAAATTGTTGATCTTACTTTGGTCCTATGTCAAGAAACTAATAGGCATCACGGGCTTCCTATCCAGCACGCCTCTCTGGCGAAATAGACAACTGAAAAAATACAAAAACTAAAAGGCTTCAAGAGTTGGGAGGAAGCAGGCATCAAATATATCTCACAGGTATACCAAGATAACACTCTTAAATCATTTCAGCAGATTCAAATAGAGTTTGAGATCCCAAATAATAATTTTTATAAATATCTCCAACTGCGTCATGCCCTACAAACCCAGAATAGAACTGTTAGGACCCAACAAATAGAACATCCAATTATACAGGATGTCTTTATGGAAGAAGTTAAAAAAGGCATGATATCTAGATGTTATAATACTCTTATAGCACGAATACAAGATCCCTCTAGTTTACCATGCAGACAGCGGTGGGAGGAGGATATAGGAGAAATGGATGGAGATAGTTGGAATACATGCCTTATGAATGCCCCCCTGGTATCAATATCTGCATCCCAGAAACTCTCATATCTATACTTGCTACATAGGGCGTACAGAACCCCCCTTCAACTTTATAAATGGGGAATTAGGGATTCACCCCTGTGCCCAAAATGTGAACCTGATCATGGAGACTTGCTCCACATGACATGGAAATGCCCCAAGCTATTCAGATATTGGAAGGAAGTACTGGACACGATTTCGGAAGTATTTATGATACCTCTTGAGAGAACTCCAATGATCTGCTTACTGGGGGGAATAGACGAAGAGTTAACACCCCCACCAACACGTATAGCGCTTATTCGTTTATTATACACAGCGAGAAGATTGATTGCCCAGTGGTGGATCACCCCGCGAGTTCCCACCAGGAGGCAATGGATAGACAGCGTGAATAGGCTCCTAATAAGAGTAAAAGCTACTTACCAACATAGGAAGGCCCCATAAAAGTTCCTTTCAATATGGCAGGCATGGCTAGACGTTCCTGGTTTGGCCCCACACCAATTAATTAAAGATAGGTTACTCTTGGGTTGATGTAGACTCGATTACTGTATGGAAACTGTACACATGCAAGGCAGCGGAGATTATAAGAAGGGGCATTCCCTGTGGGATATATGGCAGTATATACGAATATGGTACTGTATGGCAAGGTTTTGCTCTGTTTTGTTTCTATCGCTCCTTCTTTTTCTCTCCTTTCTTCTCTTTCTTCTCTTCTTTTTCCTCTATTTTACTTTCTCTTCCTCAGATGAATATTACATTGAATTAAACATAACGGATTTAAAACATGGCTGATGGAACTACAATGTAATAGAGTTGATTTCAATGCTACTGTTAATTGAACGACATGTTTTCTATTTTTTATACTTTAAGGTGAGCAGAGTTCACTAGAGATTTCAGTATATAAGGGTAACATTATTATAGTTGGTACTTGCTCAAATTGTACTTCATTTGGATATATACTCCTTGTGAACTACATTACATGTTAGATCTATTATTGTTAAAAGATAATGATAAGATGGGTTTATATTCCTGATAGGATGCAACCGGAACCGTCTCATAATAATTTCAGGTAGCTGATAAATAATATTATAATACACTATGTGAGAACTTTGAGATATGTATATGCCATGTACTTTTACCTGTATGCTATATGTATGCGTTTCTTATGCACAATAAAAACCTTTCTGATTAAAAAAAAAGATAAAACAGGCATGTTTAAAACCAACAAGAAAGACACAAATCTTGAACTTACAAAGTTCACATTTGGTAGAACTTGAAGGCAATATCAGACATGAGTATTTAGAAACTTTTTGATATTGCGTTCAGATGGGTTGAAGTCACCCCCGGAAAAGCCAAATTTTGAAGATGCACACAAATAGCCGAATGTCAACATGTGCTACCTGCCATCACGGGGGATCAAGGTACGTGTTTTGGGGGTGCAACCCCTTCCTCTCAGCTACTTTATTATTGAGGAAGGGGTTGCACCCCCAAAACGCGTCCATTGATCTCCCGTGATGGCATGTTGACACACTGTGTGCCTCTTCAAAATTTGGCTTTTCTACAATTTGACAAAAAACGTTAAAAAAATTGTAGCACACTAAAAAACAAAGGGGTTTGGAGGGGTTTTAAACTCTCCCCAAAACATCAATGATGTTCTTCTTTTTTAGAAGAACATCATTGATGTTTTTCTTAATGTTTTCCAAGTCCCTATTACACCCCATTATCTCCCCGATCAGGATCTGTGCACTTTCCGAGGTGAAAGGATCTGGATCCACAACATCACGATCACATAAAAAGATAGAAACCAAAAAAAAACATGTATTAGAAATATGCCGGCATCCATCTCTTACATGAGCCTGTGGTCGCAGACATTCACCTGTTGTGGTGACAATTTCCACCACGTCTTCCTCCTCCTGCTCTGTTTGTCTTGGGTGGATTTCCCCTTCTTCCAGAGGTGGGGGGGTCTCTGGTCTCCTCAGATGAGGGGTGTCCTCCGAGTCTTTTCTCCCCTATGTAAAAAAAATTGGTATACTTAGCACACAGATATTTGATGGCAGAACTATAAATATGAAACATTATTTGGAAATGGGGTACAATTTTTTTTGTGGCCAGAGTTCCAAGATGTAGCATTTTTCTTATCCTTTGTCAAGCTTGAATACTTTACCTGTCTTGTACAAGCTTCACAGATGGAGACACCCCTATAGTATACACTGGAGCACCTGTGTGGGCCCCCTAATAAAAAGGGTGTTCTTGTGTCCCACACTAGTGCTCCAGCGTCCAGATGTGAAAACTGCTGCTGAGCATCCTCTCCTTACACAAAATCTCATTTGCATTTCATTCTAGTTACAAACCCATCTACCCAACCAAATTAGTTTCAGACAAGTAGGCCCTAAAAAATGTGGCCAAATGCATATGGACAAAACCATGGTGTTTTCTAGGCCGAACGAACAATGTTTGATACGAACGAATAATGTGCCCATGAACATGAAAGTCGACATTTTAAACTGGACAACAGTTAAGAAAAGCACATGGAGGAGCACGAATGTAATAAACATAAAAAGAATAGGAACACAGCACAACTACTTACTTTTTTGCAGCACTCTCCGGAACTTTCTGTACTGCTTATGCTCTCTTAATTTTAGGTCCGACCACCGCTTCCTGAGCTGATCTTTCGATCGTCGTACCCCGAAATTCCGGTGCAGACTCCTGACCACTTTCGCTATGATCTTGGCCTTTCTGACATTGGGGTTGAGTAAGGTCCATACTTTCCATCAAAGTCGGCCCTCTTCATTATGTCGACCATCTAAAACATCTCCCCAAAGGATATATTTGAGGCCTTAAATCATCTCCTTCTGGATCAGGACGTTTCTGCCTCCAGGCTTTCCTCCTCCTCGTTGGTGTAATTATCTGACACATGCTGTGTCTCCACCATGTGCTCTTCCCCACTGCGACGAACGAGAAGGGGCAGGGAATAGACTAGAAAGAACGTCAAGGACGGGCGGAGTTTCACGCATGCGCAGTGTCTATAAAGCGTAACACGCGTGCGTAGTATGTACGATCTGTGAGCGGAGGAAGGAGTAACGGAGGCGCTGATTGTGATAACGAAGGTAAGATTTAACATTGGGCCTATACTGCTTCTAGATTGAGGCCTGTATTTGCGCAAGTTTATACTTTAGGCTTGTGTTGTGTCTTGCAGTGAAAATGGATATCTTGAAAGATAAGGACTTTATGCCAATCTTCATTGATATGTTCAGGGAGCTACCCTGTCTGTGGCAGATAAACCACCCTGAATATAAGAACCAAACAAAGAGGAAGGCAGCGCTGGATAATTTGTTGGAATTTGTGAAGACGGTGATCCCCACGGCAGACATGACCTATTTGAAGGTTCTTATTGGTGGCCTGAGGAGCACTTATCTAAGGGAGCACAAGAATGTCCAGGATTCCCAGAGATCAGGAGCTGCAGATTACATTTATGTCCCCAGGCTGTGGTACTATGACAGACTGCATTTTCTGGCAGGTCAGACTGAACCCAGGCCAGCACGCTCCACTCTTCCTTACACGCTCCCCCCCCCAGCTGAGGCTTCTGACGTCCAACCTGGGCCTTCCAGGCAGCAACATGTGGAGGAGCCCAGCTTGAGCCAGGTATAGCATTCCTCTAAATATTTCTGGTTGTTCAATCAATGATGTTAACTAGATGTTAGTTAGGAGTACTAATTTATGATTGTGATTGATGAAGCAAAAACCAAAACCATGTCCCTTTTTCATACACAGGGAAGTCTCAGCCAGGAGGTGGCCGGGCCAAGCAGGCTGCCTGATATCCAGGTCCCTCCCCTACATCTTCAAAGACACAGAGGCAGGAAGAGAAGTAACCTGGAGGAGGCTGCCATAGGCCTCTTTTGGAAGGCTACAGAGGCCCTGAGAACCCCCCACACTGTGGAGGAGGACTTTGCTGGCATAACTGCCTGCAATATGATGCAGATGGAGGAGGGCCAACGACTCCTGTGTGAGTTCCTAATTTTGGAAGCTCTCAATAAGGGGTTGAGGGGCCAAATAACATGTGCAACCCACATTTGTGACCTCACACATGGTCCTCCTCCTCCTCCTCCTCCAGGTCCTACTCCTCCTCCTGCCACATCTCCAACACCAGAGCCAGAGCATGGAAGGAAGCGTCTAAGGAAGACCAGAGAGTGATGGCCTGGGTTCAGTCTGGTCTGGCAAAATATGCAGCCTCTTGTAGTACCACAGCCTGGGAACATACATGTCATCTGCTGCTTTCTCTGGGACTTCTGGACCAGACTGCACTCCCTTAGATATGGACTCCTCAGGCCACCAATTTTGCTGGAAAAGAATTGATGTGTGCCCTGGGGGTCAAAGGCTTCGCCAATTTATGATGTTTACCAGCATTGCCTCCCTCTTTGTTTGGTTCTGAGCCCTTAATAAAGGAATTTTTGTTTCAATTATACTTGCCTATGTGTGTTTTCCTTCAAAAAGGACAGTTTGTTTGTGAGGAGGCAGGTACATTTCAAAAATACAATGTGAAATTAACAAGAGACACCAGCACCAAGCAACCTCCTTGAGATTAAATAATACAAGATATCAATGGTGTTGTGGTAATCTGACACACAAAACACACACAAAAATATTATGGAGTAAAACACAAAAAAAAAACAATAAAAACACAGCCTTAAAAAAAATACAAACCCAAAAAAAGACAAAAACAGCCTTGAAAAAAAAATTATTTAAAAACAACCAAAAATAAATTTGGTCAGATGGGACAAATCAAAATATATTGAGGGAATCCCGAAAAAGAATAAAGAAGGAAGTTTGTGAGAAGTCTGTGTGAATATGAGCAGCAAAACTACTTCATTCTTCTCACATAATAAAGATGAACAGAGTGCGCTGTATTAAACTATTTAAAACATTGCAGCGTGACGAAAGTGCTGTATCCATTCCGAATGCTCATTTTACCAGACCAAGCTGTTCCGTTTCGGAATTTCTTCTGAGCATGCGTGGCACTTTGTGCGTTAGAACTGGCCACACACGGTCGGAATTGACGCAATCAGATTTTGTTGTCAGAAAATTTTATAGCCTGCCCTCAAACTTTTTGTGTCGGAAAATCCGATGAAAAATGTCCGATGGAGCCCACACACGGTCGGAATGTCCGACAACACGCTCCGATCGCACATTTTCCGTTGGAAAATCCGACCGTGTGTACAGGGCATAAGAGATCTTTTAACTCATCTCTCTTCAACACCAATTCATATTGCACGTCCAAGTCATGCTTTTTATTAAGGTTGTTCTTTTTTTGGCTTTGTTCTAACACAAAAATGTCCTCGATTAGTTCCTCCCTCCTCTTACTCCTCTCCTTCTTTTTCCTTGCTCCCATTGATATCAAGATCCCCCTAATGTAGGCTTTATGGGCTTCCCACAAAATATTCTCTGCGATCTCGCCTGTGTCATTGAAAAAGAAGAATTGTTCTAGCTCCCTTTTTAATATTTCCTCCCCTTGTTTATCTAGAAGTTCCTTGTTAAATTTCCAAGAGTATAGTTGTTTCTGTACTTCAGGAATTTAAATTTTCATGGTCACGGGGGCATGGTCCGATAGTGTTGTTATTTCTATATTTGTAGACATCACTAGGTCTAACATCCTATGTTCGATCAACTAGTAATCGATCCTCGTATACATCCCATGCACAGAGGAAAAGAACGTATAAATCCGTGTCTTAGGATATTGTATTCTCCACGCATCCACCAACTGAAGTTGGTGCAATTGGTGCTTAATAGTTTTTAATAGCATATTCCTTATACCCCGTGCACGAGACGTACTGTCTTGCTCAGGATTCATGCTAAAATTCAGGTCACCCGCAATAATCACTCTTCCCCCTTTAAAATCCTATAGTTTTCTCAGGACTTCACCAAGGAATATTGTTGGGCCTCTGTTTGGACCGTATATATTCGCCAAAGTGCACTCCATTCCCCATAACCTCCCTTTTATAAAGAGGTACCTTCCCTCCGGGTCACATAATCTGTCCTCCAGAGCAAAATGCAAAAGTGTGAACAAGATATGGTGAAAAATACTCCTGCGCTAGTGAGATCGTTTGCTGTAAAACAAAGGTAGTATTGTAGTCAGAGATAGGACTGGGGGAGATGATGGAGCATGTCCCGCTGCCTTAGCTGACCAGGGGTGGTCTGGAAAGGACTGTTTAGTAGGAAGTGGGTGGAAGGCGCGTGATCAGACGCTTACATCAAGAAATGTATGGTTTATTTATGTAAAAGAATACAGACATATAGTCATATAGATATAAAATCATACAAATACTACATAATATTAAAAAAAGGAAAAACAGGTAACAAAATAAGTACTAGGAAGTTAAAATTGGGGTGTGCCCATATTGAGGCAGGTATTTAAGAAAGGCTGACGCGTTTCGAGGAAAACCTCTTCATCAGAGCCAGGAGAACTGGAGCACAGTCTGTATGGGCCGGTAGGCCGACATGTGTACATGGGGAGAGGTGGTGTTGCTAGTAGGAGGATGTGTCCTGTGATGGACAATTAATTATTCCAAGTTCCATACCCAGGTGTTCTAGATGGGGTATAAATAAGAACAATATATACCATACACTACAGACTGGAGACGTAAGATAAGTTAAGTTTACATTGAAAAATGCATTCATAAAATGATAAAAAGTATATAATAAAATATATTAGAAATAAAAATTACCATATCAGTACAAAAAATTAATGATAGGTAGTGGGATTTTGAAGCACAGAGCATGAGATTGTAGTCTAAATACATACAAATAAAAAAATCTACGCATACATAAGTGTACACACACATACTCGTGTACACATACATGCACATACTTACACGTGCATAATACAAACGCATGTAAATGCATAAAAAAAATTAAATAAATAAATAAATAAATAAATGCATATGAGAGGGGGGGAGGGGGAGGGGGGCGATGGTAAATGAAGTAAAAAGTGCACTGAGACACATTGAGAGATATTGTCTCTCCGCATGGTAAAACCGGTTGTGCTTTTGTCCAAAGGACATGTGCATGCGTGTAAAAAATTTGCCAGCACGTAAACGCTGTGCTGGAACAGATATGTGGAGGTATGCCCCCATTTGTGCTTTTAGTGAACAGGGGCATACCTCCACATATCTGTTCCAGCACAGCGTTTACGTGCTGGCAGAGTTTTTACACGCATGCACATGTCCTTTGGACAAAAGCACAACCGGTTTTACCATGCGGAGAGACAATATCTCTCAATGTGTCTCAGTGCACTTTTTACTTCATTTACCATCGCCCCCCTCCCCCTCCCCCTCCCCCCCCCCTCTCATATGCATATATGTTTTTGTTTTTTTTTGTGAGCAGCGCATCCACACACATAGCACTTTTAATTTAATTTTTTTCCTAAAAAATTTTTTTGGATGCAGCAGCTACAGACATCACTCATATATTGATAATAGGATAGTTTTTGCGCCAGTGACACATACATTTTAGTTTCTTAAATACCTGCCTCAATATGGGCACACCCCAATTTTAACTTCCTAGTACTTATTTTGTTACCTGTTTTTCCTTTTTTTAATATTATGTAGTATTTGTATGATTTTATATCTATATGACTATATGTCTGTATTCTTTTACATAAATAAACCATACATTTCTTGATGTAAGCGTCTGATCACGCGCCTTCCACCCACTTCCTACTAAACAGAGCAAAATGCACCCCTCTATCCATCCCAATTGCTACCCCTTTTGATTTATTTGTCATCCAGTCACCATAGTACCACACAGGGTACTGTGGGGAGTACAGTTTAACTTTTGTTTCATGCGACAGGTGAGTCTCCTGGAGAAAAAATACCCCAGCCCCATAATGCCCAATCTCTTTCAAGATTTTATGTCTCTTAGCTGGCGTGTTTAACCCTCTGACATTATATGTCAAGAAATTAACTGTTGTCATATTAAATTAAGAAGTGCCCTCTTTTTCGTACCCATAGGTTCCGTACCCATATTTGAAACCATAAGCTGCTAGGTTTAGGTTGTAGTATCCATCCTCCCCCTATCCTATATTCTCCCAACTGCCCCCCCAACCCCCCCTCCCTCTGGCCACCAATCGGCCTCGATATCGCAGTCTGGGACCCATTCTAATCCCAACCTGCGCACTTGGCTTTGAAGGGTGTAGCTCCAACCACGGTTTCCCCATGTCCAATCCCCTTCCTCCCCTATCACCTCGAGGGGAGGAAGAGGATGGAGCGGGCTTATGGAGAAACCCCAAATCCCCCCCTGAACCTCAAGCCCCCCACTCCTCTAGTTGATTTTAAATTGAAACCCTCTCCCCCCCCCCCAACCCCCCAATCCCCCAGTCTCATTAAGTTCGTTGAAAAGGAGAAAAGAAAAAGAAAGGTTTTCCCCTCTCCTTTCCTTCAGTCCCTTATAGTCTCTGCCACTGGTTTTCTTCTCCTATTATACTTACTTCTTCTAGCTGGGGACCCTTGGGACTGGAATGTCTAATTTTTTTCAGAAATCTTGCAGCTCTTCCACATATTTTAGCCTTATAGGGCGTACACACGGTCGGACTTTGTTCGGACATTCCGACAACAAAATCCTAGGATTTTTTCCGACGGATGTTGGCTCAAACTTGTTTTGCCTTCACACGGTCGCACAAAGTTGTTGGAATTTCCGATCGCCAACCACGCGGTCACGTAAACCACGTACGACGAGACTAGAAAAGGCCGGTTCAGAACCAAGCGCGGCATCCTTTGGGCTCCTTTTGCTAATCTCGTGTTAGTAAAAGTTTGGTGAGAGACGATTCACGCTTTTTCAGACTCGTGGCTTTCAGATCGTTTTCTGCCATTTAGTTTGTGCTTGTGGGTTTGTATCAGCTCTTCAGTGCGTGCAGCAAGTTCCGCGTGACTTTAGGTAGTCATTGTATTCTTGTTCGTTCATTACTGTTTTTCAGGTCGCTCTTCACAGTCCTTGCTGTTCTTCAGTGCGTTCTGTTACTTCGTTCTGAGCAGCCGACCGTTTTCTAGCCATGTTTCATATGCGTACTCCTCATAGAGTTCGTGCTGTGCGGGGGCTTGGTGTTGGGGTCCTGACCTTGACACAAGTCCAGTCCATGAACAGGGTGGGGAGGAGTTCATGGACCAAGAATTGGTTGCTTCAGCGTGACCAGTTCTCTCATATGCCTTTGCTCCGTGAGATCCGTGAGAATAATCCTGATGATTTCAGGAACTTTCTCAGGATGACGAACCCCGTGTTTCACCGTTTTTTGGCTTCGCTGACCCCCTATATCAGCAGGCAGGATACCTGCATGAGGCAAGCCATCACTCCGGAGCAGAGGTTGGTCGCTACCTTGCGGTATTTGGCCACAGGGAGAAGCCTGCAGGACTTAAAGTTCTCGACAGGCATCTCCCCCCAGGCTCTGGGTATCATTATCCCGGAGACCTGTTCTGCCATCATCCAGGTCCTGCAGAAGGAGTATATGAAGGTAAGATTTTTATCCTTTAATATCACATTTTATTGTATTTAATGTTTGCTAATATATTGTATTTCTTTCCTCATTCCCTAATTACCATGCTTGTAATATGCTGTGAATGTCCCCTTTGTCCTCATGCATGCTGGATTTTTAAGTAATTATTATTTTATGTCCTTCATACATATTTGCCCTTCACTAACCTCCCCAGCATGGTGTCTCCTGGCCCTATATTCACCTCATGTAGTCACTTAACAATGTATTTTATCAGCTCCATAGTAGTGCTTTACCCCAAACACCCCCTAAAATGTTTGGCAATGTTATTTTAGCTTTAAATTCAGGCAGAGTACCAGAGGCTTTTTTTTGTGGTGTCCCCAAATCATTTTTAGTAACCCTCCCTCCCCCAACTGCTAAGTCAGCTGATCCCAATTCTCTATCCTCAATCATCTATCTGCTGACTTTGCCAAACCCATACACACTATACCCATCTCTTTACTGGTCAGATTTATGGATGAATTCCCCAAAGCATGTAGTGCAAGGGCCTGCCTGTATACTTTCCAATGGTACTGTTTAAAGTTTTTGTATCCTATTATTATTATCTTGATGGGTTATAGCAGAATGTCCAAATGTCCTCAAATGTGTACAGTGTGTATTTATATCTTTGTATTATGACACTTCTTACCTCTCCAGTGGTCTGCCAATAGTGTAACTAAGGAGGGGCTGTTCCAAGTAATACCCATTATTTAGGCATTCATCTCTCAATGAAGTGAAGAGGGTTACCTGTCCAAGATTTCCACACACCCCCTATAATGTTAGAAATGGCCCATGAGAGGGGGGGAGGGGGGATATGATAGGTGTACCTTATACTTTGGTGTTGTTAAATTCCCCTTAATAAATGCCATCTGGAGGTTGCCCCATAATGTTTGTGTCTAATCTGCTTGCCATGTTTCAGAGTAAAAATAGTAATGTTTATTGTTTTTTCCTCAACAGTTTCCTTCCACGCCACAGGAATGGCAGACTGTGGCCTCCCACTTTGCCGAGCAGTGGGACTTTCCTAACTGCGGAGGGGCAATTGATGGGAAACATGTCCACATTGTCCCACCACCCAACTCGGGGTCGTACTATTATAATTACAAGGGGTTTAATAGTATAGTGATGTTGGCGGTGGTGTCGGCTAATTACGACTTCTTGTATGTGGACGTGGACAAGAATGGCCGGATGTCCGATGGTGGAGTCATCGCCCAGACGGAGTTTTACAGGCGTCTCCAAAATGGCAGCTTGGACTTGCCAGCTCCAGAGGACAATGTTGAAGGACTCCCATTTGTGTTCGTTGCTGATGAAGCATTTGCGCTGGGGGACCACCTGATGTGGCCATTCCCAATGAGGACCCTCACCCCGGAACAGAGGGTTTTTAATTACCGGCTGGCCAGAGCCTGAAGAGTGGTGGAGAACACATTTGGAATCCTGGCCAGCCGGTTCCGCCTATTTCTGACACCTATCCATATGGCGGAGTATAAACTGAACCATATAATACTTGCGTGCTGTGTTCTCCATAAATTTTTACGGAAACATTTGGCCAACTATGCTGGCTCAGTTGGGCCTGAGGCCGGAATCCTACATCAAACCACACTGACGGCACTTGAAAGTGGCCGTCGTGGCTTGCCCTCCCTGAGCGCCCGTGATGTCCGGTTAGGCTACCTGGAGTTCTTTGCAGGTAGGGGGGCTATCAATATGCCAGACAATATGTGAATCCTTTTTATAATAATAATAAAAAAAATCTTTGTGGACATTTACTGCTTGTGTTTGTTTTAGCTGACCCTGACATAAATGTTTTGAGTGCAGAAAATGTCGTGATTGGGTAACCTTATACAAAGCACTGTTGGCTGGTATTTCCTAAATGCAAAAACACATTTCACTACAAGTGCACTTGCAACTGCACTGAAACTGCACTTGTAGTGCAAAGAGGATTTGCCCTTAGGAAATAACCCCCATTTTTGCATAAAACAGCTATTACATCACCCCAAAAGTGTTGTAGTGTTGAGACAATAATCCACACATTCTTGAGTAAGCCACTTTTTTATACCTGCACAATCACATGTGCATTTACCAAAGGTTTTTAAAACAAACCAACATGTTTGTTGTATAACAATTTTTGCAGTAGCATTAGCAAAATTCGAAATGTCCATTTCAGATAAAACAGGCCTGTGTAAAACCAACAAGAAAGCCAAAAAATTTGAACTTACAAAGTTCAAATTAGGTAAAACCTGAAGGCTATATCAGACATCAGTATTTAGGAACTGGGTTTGATATAGCGTTCAGATGGGGGGAAATCACCCCTGGAAAAGCCAAATTTGGAAGATGCACACCAATTTACGAATGTCAACATGTGCTATCTGCCATCAGGGGGAATCAAGGGACGTGTTTTGGGGGAGCAAGCCCTTCCTCAATGCGACTTTATAATTGAGGAAGGGGTTGCACCCCCAAAACGCGTCCATTGATCTCCCGTGATGGCAGATAGCACATGTTGGCACACTGTGTGCATCCTCCAAATTTGGCTTTTCAAAACATTGCAAAAAAATTTAAAAGATTGGACCACAATCCAAAAAGTGTTTTTATGGGGTTTTAAATTCGCCCCAAAACATCAATGATGTTATTATTTTTTTAAATAACATCATTGATTTTTTGCTGGATGTTTTGCAGTTCGGCATTACACCCGATGATCTCCCCGATCAGTATCTGGCCACTTTCAGATGTGAAACGTTCTCTATCCCTCACATCACGATCACCTAAAAAGAGAGAAAGAAAAAAAAAACAGGTCTCAAAAATCTGTCACCATCCATCTCTTTTACCTGATCCTGTGGTCGCAGACACTCACCTGTTGTGGTGCCAATCTCCACCACATCTTCTTCTTCCTCCTGCTCTTCTTGGGTTTGGGGTATTTCACCTTCTTCCAGAGGTGGGGGGTCTCTGGTCTCTTCGGATGAGGGGTGTCCTCCGAGTCTTTTCTCCCCTATGTAAAACAAAAATGGTATAATTAGCACACAGATATTTGATGGCAGAACTAGAAATAGGAAACATTGCTTGGAAGTGGGGTACAATTGTCTATTTTAGCCGAGTTCCAAGATGTATATTTTTGATTGCCCTTTGTCAAGCTGCAATACTTTACCTGTTTGGTACAAGCTTCACAGATGGAGACCCCCCTATAGTATACACTGGAGCACCTGTGTGGCCCCCCTAATAAAAATGGTGTTCTTGTGTCCCACACTAGTGCTCCAGTGTCCAGATGTGAAAACAGCTGCTCAGTGTCCTCTCCTTACACACAATCTAGTTGGCATTTCATTCTAGTAACAAACCCATCTACACAAACAAATATTTGGCATCCAAGTAGGCCCCAAAAAAATGTGGGAAAATGCATATGGCCTAAACAATGGTGTTTTAGAGGCCGAAAGAAAAATGTTTGATACGAACGAATAATGGGCCCATGAACATTAAAGTTGCCCTTTTAAACGTTACAATTAATAAAAGCATATGTAGCAGCATGAATGCAATAAAGACAGAAAGAATAGGAACACAGCACAACTACTTACTTTTTTGCAGCACTCTCTGGATCTTTCGGTACTGCTCTGGCTCTCTTAACTTCAGGTCCGACCACCGCTTCCTGAGCTGATCTTTCGATCGTCGTACCCCGAAATTCCTGTGAAGGCTTTTGATCACTTTCGCCATGATCTTGGCCTTTCTGATGTTGGGGTTGGGGTAAGGCCCATACTTCCCGTCATAGTCGGACTTCCTCATGATGTCGACCATCTCCAACATCTCCCCAAAGGACATATTTGTGGCCTTAAAACGTCTCCTTCTGGATCGGGACGTGTCCGGATCCGGGCTTTCCTCCTCCTCGTTGCTATAATTAGCACACACCTGTTCTAACTCCGCCATCATGCTCTTCACCCACTGCGCCGAACGAAAAGGGGCGGGGAATAGACTAGAAAGAACGTCAGGGGCGGGCGGAGTTACACGCATGCGCAGTGTGTATAAAGCGTAACACGCGTGCGTATTACGTACGATCTGTAAGCGGAGGAAGGAGCATTGGACGCGCCAATCGTAAGAACGAAGGTAAGAGACAAACTTGTGCCTATACTGCTTCTAGATTGAGGCCTATATTGTAACAAGATTAGGAGAGTTTTGTCTGATATTAGGCTTTGTCTTGTGTTGTGTCTTGCAGTGAACATGGATATGCTACTCAAAGATAATGACTTCATGTCAGTATTCCTAGAGATGCTAAGGGAGCTGCCCTGTCTATGGGAGATTAAACACCCCCATTTCAAGAACCAAGCAAAGAGGAAGGCAGCACTGGAGCAATTGTATGAAATTGTAAAGCAGGTGATCCCCACGGCAAACATCACCTATTTAAAGATCTTCATTGGTGGCCTGAGGAGTACATATCTAAGGGAGCACAAGAAAGTTCTGGATTCACAGAGATCCGGAGCAGCAGATGACATCTATGTCCCCAGGATGTTGTACTACGACAGGCTGCAATTTCTGGCAGGCCAGACTGAACCCAGGTCATCCTTCTCCAGTCTTCCTTCCACGCTTCCTTCCCCCCCAGCTGAGGCTTCTGACGCCCAACCTGGGCCTTCCAGGCCACATGTGGAGGAGCCCAGATTGAGCCAGGTATAGCATTCCTCTAAATATTTCTGCTTGTCCAATCAATGATGTTAACTAGATGTTAGTTGGGAATACTAATTTAGGATTGTGATTGATGATGCAAAACATTACAACCATGTCCCTTTTTCATACACAGGGAAGTCTCAGCCAGGAGGTGGCCGGGCCGAGCCGGCTGGCTGATCTGCAGGTCCCTCTACCCCCCCTGAAAAGAGAAAGTGGCAGTAGGAGGAGTACCCTAGAGGAGACTGCTATAGGATTCTTTTGGAGGGCTACAGAGGTCCTGGGAGCACCCCACACCATGTAGGAGAACATTGCTGCCTTCATTGCATATAAAATGCAGAGGATGGAGGAGGGCCAACAAGTCATGTGTGAGGCGCTCATATTGGAGGCTCTTGAGAAAGGTATGAGGGGCCAAATGACACCTCAGACACACCTTTGTGATGGTCCTCCTCCTCCTCCTGCAGGTCCTCCTCCTCCTCCCTCTCCTCCAGGTCCCCCCAGTCCTCCTCCAGGTCCTCCCAGTCCTCCTCCAGGTCCTCCCAGTCCTCCTCCTCCTCCAGGTCCTACTCCTCCTCCTGCCACATCTCCAACTGCACAGCCACGGCCCGGAAGGAAGCGTGGAAGGAAGACCAGACAGTGATTGCCCTGGGTTCAGTCTGGTCGGCCAAAAAATGCAGCCTCTTGTGGTACCACAGCCTGGGGACACAGATGTCATCTGCTGCTATCCGGATCTCTGCGAATTCTGGACCAGACTGCCCTCCCTTACATATGGACTCCTCAGGCCACCAATTTTGATGTTCAAGAATTGATGTCTGCCGTGGGGGTCCAAGGCTTCCCTAATTTCTCCTGTTGATCCAGTGTTGCCTTCCTCTTTGTTTGGTTCTGATCCCTTAATAAAGGATTTTTGTTTTGAAATATACTCTCCTATGTGTTTTACTTCAAAAATGACAGTTTGTTTGTGAGGATTCAGGTACATTTCAAATATACAATGTGAAATGAACAAGGGACACCAACACCAAACAATCTCCTGGAGATTAAATAATAAAAGATATCAATGGTGTTGGGGTAACTTGACACACAAAACACACACAAAAATATTCTGGAGTAAAAATAAAAATAACATTGAACAAAGATCAGCCTTGGAAAAAATCCAATCATTAAAGAAAAAACAAGGCTGAAAATCCAAAAAAAAAAAATAATATAAAACTGTCAGATGTGACAACTAATAACAATATATTCAGGGAATCCCACTAAAAAACACAAATAAAACTTTGTGAGAAGTGTGTGTGAATATGAGCAGCAAAACTACTTACCGTATTTATCGGCGTATAACACGCGCCGGCGTATAACACGCACCCAAGTTAAGGAGGGAATTTTAAGGAAAAAAACTTTTAGGAGTAAAGTTTAAGGAAGAAAAACTTACATTAAAATGCCCATCAATGCAGCGTTATCGGTGTCCATCTGCAGCCTTGTCAGTGTCAGTGCAGCCTTGCCCCAGTGTCCATTGCAGCCTTGTCAGTGCAGCTTTGCCCTAGTGCAGCCTTGTCAGTGCAGCCTTGTCAGTGCAGCCATGTCAGTGCAGCTTTTCTCCAGTGCAGCCTTGCCCCAGTGCAGCTTTGCCCCCATGCAGCCTTGCCCCCCCGTGCAGCCTTGCCCCCGTGCAGCTTTGTGGTATCGCCATGATCCCTGCCATCATACACAGCCCTGTGTAAATTTAAATATGGCGCCGAGACTGCAGGGACTTGGCGGAGCGCTGATACACATAGCCGAGAGTCCTCGGGTTTTCTCGGCGCCACTTACAGTCCCGCCCAGTTCCGCCCTATGGGCGGGACTGTAAGCTGCGCCGAGAAAACCCGAGGACTCTCGGCTATGTGTAGCTCCGCTCCGCCGAGTCCCTGCAGTCTCGGCGCCGTATTTGAATTTCCACACGGCTGTGTATGTCGGCGGCGATCGCGGCAATTGCCGCGATCGCTCCGATCACACACAATTGGGGGGGGATCGGCCTATAACACGCACCCACGATTTTCCCCTGATTTTCAGGGGAAAAAAGTGCGTGTTATATGCCGATAAATACGATAATTCTTGTCACATTATAAAGAAGAGAGTGCGCTGTATTAAACCATTTTTAACATTGCAGCGTGACGAAAGTGCTGTATCCGTTGTGAACGCTAAGTTTACCAGAATGAGCTGTCCCGTCTCGGAATTTCTTCTGAGCATGCGTGGCACTTTGTGCGTCGGAACAGGCCACACACGGTCGGAATTGACGCGATCGGATTTTGTTGTCGGAAAATTTTATCTCCTGCTGTCCAACTTTGTGTGTCGGAAAATCCGATGGAAAATGTCCGATGGAGCCCACACACGGTCGGAATTTCCGACAACACGCTCCGATCGGACATTTTCGAATCTGAAAATCCGACCGTGTGTATGGGGCATTACTGTTCTTCCTTCATTATGGACAATTAATGCTGCTGGGTATCCCCAGCTATATTTAATGTTGGTCTCTCTCAGTTGATCCAGTAGAGGTTTTAATTGTCTTCTTCTTGCCAAGGTTCTTGCCGATAAATCCGTGTAGACTTGGAGGTCCATCCCCCCATACTGCAGAGGGGGCTTTCCTCTGAGTCCGCTCCAGATTTAAATTTTGTCCTCATACTGGTGAAATTTGACAATGACGTCTCGGGGTACATCTTCTCTCAGGCCCGGGGGCTTTCTGACCCTATGAACTCTGTCGATTTTTAACACACCACCTTCATATCTGCCCAGAACTGGATTAAATATTGTTTTCATTTTCTTCTCTAAATCTTCCCCGTTCTGTTCAGGTAGTGCTCTAAACCTCAGGTTTTGACGTTTATTTTGATTTTCTTGATCCTCCAGTTTATACAGGATTTCTTTGTGGTCTGTTTGCAGTTTTATAACTTGTATTTTTAACTCTGATATTTCTTGAGATTGTTTTCCTATTTTTTCCTCGGCTTCTTCAACTCTTCTCAGTAGGTGACCCATGTCCGTTCTTACATTAATAATCTCATTTTTGATCGAGTTTTCCAGTTTCGCAAACACTTCCATCATTTCCATTTTAGTTGGCATTTGAGTTGCGTTCCTCTGTTCTTCCATATTACTTGCTTCTGAATCCTTATCCACTCCAATACTGGTTTTATCTCCTTGGTCTCCCTTTTGTTTCACCACCTCTTTCTTCTTCTCTTTAGCTCCTTGTTGCTTTTTTTCCACTCCTGGGCTTTTAGGGCTCACCTCTTTTGATGTTAAGTATTTCTGCATCACACTTGAATTTAAACTCTCCTTTTGGGGTCTTAGGTTCTGTCGTTCTTTGAGTCTGGCCTCTCCTATTTCACTTTTATTACTTTCTTTCTCCTCCCAAGAGTCTCTTCTTAAGTGAAGCCCCACAGAGATGTACAGCTTTACCTGGAGCTTATTGAAAAAATAGGTTCTATTTAAACCCAGTCCTTGCCCCCCCCCCCAGCTTTTCACTTTTCAGCGAAAACGCCGAGGAGGACACAACAGGAGTCCTCGTCAATAATGCAACCACGTGCAACTTCAAACAATCGCAGATAAGGTTTTTCACATGGGGGTCACAAAGCGGGACTCCAATAGAGGTATATCCAGACAGCCAGTATACCTCAGACACAGTCCCTCTGGGTCATTACCCTAACCTCTAAGATGTAATTGTTTTGTAAGTCCCAATTAAGCACAGGGCAGGAAAGAGAGAGGCAGATTCTAGCGCTTAATCTTCACTTTTGGGTTTTTCAAAAAGTCATTCAAGCTGTAGCGCTTAGTCTAACACCCACGTCCTTCCATTTATGTCTTTTTAGGAAACATTTATTTTATGCCCCATAAGCTGCACTTTACACGAAGATAGACAATGCAAAAAGTCCTTTGCCTTGGGGGGGATGGCTCACAGCTGTACTGTCTGGTTGTTTATTGGTAATCCTCCGGAGGTACTCTCACTCCTATACCGGATACTCCTGTTTAAAGTGTATGGCTCCAGGTAAGTCCTGGTCCGCTCATTCAACCGTACCCCCGGCCTCAGCGGCTACTGCTGTGCTTCAATATCCCCTCTGATCCTAAACTGTGCTGGGAGATATCAGGGATAGTGGAGGGGGAGGGGGGGGCATCAGGCTTGGACCGATCCCGGCGGGCTCACGGTGCGCTCCCCTGCACGGCTCCCTTTCACCACTCCTTCCGCCAGCCCGCTCCAATCCATCTCGTCTAATACGCGGGTATTAGGGGCTTTTATTGGCCGGGACTCAGTGGTCTTTTGTCCCGCTCAGCTCCCGCTGATTCATCGGGGCAGCCTCCACACACTCCCACAGGCTCCTCCCCTGTCACATGCAGATCACGTCAGCATCCTCTCTCCAATATCACACATCAACTTCTAAAGCAAACATTTTATAAACTGAGCTCATACTATTCCATCCCCCATAGGCGTGTGCACAAGGTGTGCCAGGTGCTGGGCACACCCTTATCGCCTAGTGCACATTAGCACTATTGCTCTGTGTAGCAGCGGGGAGATGGGAAAGCTCTCCCTCTTACCACCTATGCCATAAGAGAAATGCTAAAGCACTCCTATTTCACTGTGCTGGCAGGAAAATCAATGTGCCAGGGCCATATACAGTTGTGTGAAAAAGTATTTGCTCCCTTCCTGATTTTTTTTTGCATATTTCTCACGCTTTAATGATTCAGATCATCAAACAAATTTTAATATTACACAAAGATAACCCGAGTAAATTCAAGATGCAGTTTTTCAATTATTATTTCATTTATTAAGGGAAAAAAGCTGTTCAAACTTTCCTGACCCTATGTGAAAAAGTAATTGCTCCCTCCCATGCTGAATCACGAATGAACTGTGATTAACCACAATTTACTGGAAAGCTGAAATAAATTTCACTTTCCACACCCAGGCCTGATTACTGCCAGACCTGTCGAATCAAGAAATCACATAAATAGAAGCTGTCTGACAAAGTGAAGCACACTAACAGATCACAAAAAGCCACACATCATGCCACAATCTAAAAAAATTCAAGAACAGATTACAAACAAAGTAATGTACATGTATTGGTCTAGGAAGGGTTTCAAAGCCATTTCTAAGGCTTTGGAACTTCAGTGAACCACAGGGAGAGCCATTATCCACAAATGGAGATAACTTGGAACAGTGGTGAACCTTCCCAGGAGTGGCTGGCCTTCAAAAATTACTCCAAGAGCATAACGATGACTCATCCAGGAGGTCATAACAGAACCAAGAACAACATCTAAAGAACTGCAGGTCTCACTTGCTTCAAGTAAGATCAGTGTTCATGACTCAACAATAAGAAAGAGACTGGGCAAAAATGGCATTCATTTAAGAGTTCCAAGGCCAAAGCCACTGCTGACCAAAAAGAACACTAAGGCTAATCTCACATTTACCAAAAACTAATACAGCATTTCATAACAAGAACATCATGCCAACAGTCAGACATGGTGGTGGTAGCGTGTCGGTCTGGGGGTGCTTTGCAGCTTCAGGACCTGGACGACTTAACATAATTGATGGAACCATGAATTCTGAGCTCTACCAGAAAATCCTAAAGGAGAATGTCCGGCCATCAGTTCGTGACCTCAAGCTCAAGTGCACTTGGGTTATGCAGCAGGACAATGATCCGAAACACAACAGCTATTCCACCTCCAAATGGTTCAAACAAAGCAAAATTTAGGTTTTGGAGTGGCCTAGTCAAAGCCTTGAATTAAATCCAATTGAGATGCTGTATCATGACCTTACACTGGCTGTTCATGCTGGAAACTGGAAAACCCTCCAACGTGGCTGAATTAAAACAATTCTTCAAAGAAGAGTGGGCCAAAATTGCTCCACAGCAATGTGAAAGACTAATTGCCAGTTATCGCAAATGTGTGATTGAAGTTGTTGCTGCCAAGGGTGGCACAACCAGTTATGAGGTTTAGGGAGCAATTACTTTTTCATATGAAGCCGGGCAGGTTTGCACAGCTTTTTTGCCTTAATAAATTAAACCATCATTTAAAAACTGCATTTTGTATTTACTCGGGTTATCTTTTTGTAATAATACAATTTTTTGATGATCTGAGTAATTTAAGTGTGACAAATATGCGAAAAAAAATAAAAGATCAGAAAGGGGGCAAATACTTTTTCACACAACTGTGTCCAGACACATACACACACGCATGTGCTTTTGAGCTTTGGAGTGCACACCCTAATGCTATAGGCTGCGCACACCTATGCCATCCTCCCAATGCCACCACCCCTGACTTTTCTATCAAGATCTATAACACAGCTATCAGTCCCCACACCTCATGCCAGGGTGCTAGGTAATCTTGGACTCTGACCTCATCTTTTAGTCTCAAGTCCAATCCATGAACAAATCTTGCTGCATGCACCTCTGTAACATTTTGAACATATGCCCCTACTTAAAGAAAACAGACCTTCACTCAAGAAATTCACTTTCCACCATCCCAATCTCTCCCACAACATCAAAGAGTGGACCTTTGACATGCTGTGGAAGAAAAAGACAATGTAGGATTCTCTGGCTTTTTGAATATGTTTTAACTGGATTATAAAAAATCTAAGGTAAGTCCTAACAACAACATACAAAGTCATCCACAACTCCCTATCCTGAGCTACATTACCAGCCTACTCTTAAAATATCACCCAAACCATTCTCTTCATTCCTTCCAAAACCTCCTGCTCTCTACTCCCCTCACCACCCACTCCCTGACATCTCCAGTGCCTCTCCTATTCTCTGATACTCCCTGACCAAATGTCTCCATGTTCTCATGAGCAGGGCCCTCCTAACCTTCATATCTTGAATTGTATTTTAACTGTACTGTTACACTTTATTCACTTGCTGACCCGCCACAGTACTGTGGTGGGGAGGCACGTGCAGGAACAATCATGTACAAGTACATGATTGTGTCTGCTTGGGTTAAAGGGGGTGCATAGCGGATTGCGGCTCATGTTACTAGGCTGCTTTGAGCAGATGACATCACAATGCCAACAAAGCTGTGAATGATATGGTTATTCCGATACTAGTGAGCTGTGGATGGCTCACAGCTATCACATGGTACCTGGGCCAATCACAGCACCCTGTACCATGTGATTAGCTGTAGCCAATCACAGATCACTAGTAATCACAGCTGTCAAGAATGAACCGTATTCATGACATTTCAAATCATTGCAGATACAATGATCTAGTAGTGTTACTACAGTGACACTGAACTACTCTGATTGAAAGTATATTAAATGAAAAAAAAAAATTATTTAATGTTATTTTATGTTTTTTAAGCAATTCCCACCGGCCCATAGCAGATTGATGGCTGGATGGGACTCTCCTCCCTCCAGGGCATATGATATATTCCTGGTCGTGCAATGCTGCGATCAGTAGTAAGCCATGTCCTTCAGGCACAGCACATCACCGATCAGGGTCAATGATGTTGGCTCTTTACAATGTGATCAGCTGTGTCCAATCACAGCTGATCCCATGTAAACAAATGCCGGTTATCAGCAATTCCTTTCCTCAGCGCTGTCAATGTGTGAGGAAAGGAAAGCCGATAAACGGCTTTCCTGTGACAGCAGACATTTACACTGATATTCAGGGCACTGATCATTAGTGCCCTGGTTATCAGTGCATCCCCATCTGTGCCACCTTATCAGTGCAGCCTCATCAGCAAACATCAGTAAAGAAGAAAAATTACTTATTTGCAATAATTATATAACAGGAACAAAGAAAAGGGTTTTTTTTTTAAATGTTGGTCTTAATTTATTTAGCAAAAAAAACAAAACAATGGTGATTCGATTAAATACCACCAAAATAAAGCTCTATCTGTCTCCGAGAAATGAAAAAAAATTGGGTACAGTGTTGCATGCAATTGTCATTCAAAGTGCTACAGCACTGAAAGCTGAAAATTGGCCTGGGCAGGAAGAGGTTGAAAGTGACCAGTAGGCAAGTGGTTAACAAACTGTCACCAGTTAATGTCCCTGATCACTGCCACACCAGTCATATGATGATGCTGTACTGTGCTGGTGACAGTATGTAAAAAAAATGTGAAAAATAATAATAAATTAATATCTTAGTTTTCCAAAAAAATTGTGACTAAAAATTACAACTTAAAAAAAAGTTGCTATGCCCCTTACTAAATACATCAGCCTGTCTACTTTCCAAAAAGGGGTCATGTTTGTACTGTCCTGGCATTTTATGGGCCTCAAGAAATTAGGTCAGAACATTAGGATTGATCAGTTTTCAAATATATACAGTGGGGACGGAAAGATTCAGACCCCCTTACATTTTTCACTATTTGTTATATTGCAGCCATTTGCTAAAATCATTTAAGTTCATTTTTTTCTCATTAATGTACACACAGCATCCCATATTGACAGAAAAACACAGAATTGTTGACATGTTTGCAGATTTATTAAAAAAGAAAAACTGAAATATCACATGGTCCTAAGAATTCAGACCCTTTGCTCAGTATTTAGTAGAAGCACCCTTTTGATCTAATACAGCCATGAGTATTTTTTGGAAAGATGCAACAAGTTTTTCACACCTGGATTAGGGGATCCTCTGCCATTCCTCCTTGCAGATCCTCTCCAGTTCTGTCAAGTTGGATGGTAAACATTGGTGGACAGCCATTTTTAGGTCTCTCCAGAGATGCTCAATTGAGTTTAAGTCAGGGCTCTGGCTGGGCCATTCAAGAACAGTCACAGAGTTGTTGTGAAGCCACTCCTTCATTATTTTATCTGTGTGCTTAGCGTCATTGTCTTGTTGGAAGGTAAACCTTCGGCCCAGTCTGAGGTCCTGAGCACTCTGGGGAAGGTTTTGTCCAGGATATTCCTTTACTTGGCCACATTCATCTTTCCCTCAATTGCAACCTGCCGTCCTGTCCCTGCAGCTGAAAAACACCCCCACAGCATGATGCTGCCACCACCACGCTTCACTGTTGGGACTGTATTGGACAGGTGATGAGCAGTGCCTGGTTTTCTTCACACGTACCGCTTAAAATTAAGGCCAAAAAGTTTTATCTTGGTCTCAGCAGACCAGAGAATCTTATTTCTCACCATCTTGGAGTCCTCCAGGTGTTTTTTTTAGCAAACTCCATGCAGGCTTGCATGTGTCTTGCACTGAGGAGAGGCTTCCGTCGGGCCACTCTGTCATAAAGCCCCAACTGGTGGAGGGCTGCAGTGATGGTTGACTTTCTACAACTTTCTCCCATCTCCAGACTGCATCTCTGGAGCTCAGCCACAGTGATCTTTGGGTTCTTCTTTACCTCTCTTACCAAGGCTCTTCTCCCCCCATAGCTCAGTTTGGCCAGACGACCAGTTCTAGGAAGGGTTCTGGTCATCCCAAACATCTTCCATTTAAGGATTATGGAGGCCACTGTGCTCTTAGGAACCTTAAGTGTAGCATACATTTTTTTGTAGCCTTGGCCAGATCTGTGCCTTGCCACAATTCTGTCTCTGAGCTCTCCAGGCAGTTCCTTTGACCTCATGATTCTCATTTGCTCTGACATGCACTGTGAGCTGTAAGGTCTTATATAGACAGGTGTGTAGCTTTCCTAATCAAGTCCAATCAGTATAATCAAACACAGCTGGACTCAAATGAAGGTGTAGAACCATCTCAAGGATGATCAGAAGAAATGGACAGCACCTGAGTTAAATATATGAGTGTCACAGCAAAGGATCTAAATACTTAGGACTATGTGATATTTCAGTTTTTTTTTTTTAATAAATCTGCAAAAATGTCAACAATTCTGTGTTTTTCTGTCAATATGGGGTGCTGTGTGTACATTAATGAGAGGGGGTCTGAATACTTTACGTCCCCACTGTATATACCATAGTTTGTAAGTTTGTAGATGCTATAACTTTCACACAAACCAATTAATACACACATATCCGTTTTTTATTTACCAAAAACATGTAGCAAAGAACATTTTGGCATAAGTTTATGAAGAAATTTGATTTTTTATTTTTTTATTTTTTATTGGATATGTTTTATAACAGAAAATAGAAAACATCATTAAAAAATAGCCTTTTTTCACTTGTATAATAAAATTAATAGACAAAGTGAAAAATGTACACTCATAATGGAGACTTTCACCAGCATTAACACTGCAGTGTTTGTTGGTATGAGTCCCCAGTAACATAGTTTTTTCACCCATTGATCCTGTCAGTGTATACATTATGTTTACACTAACTGTAATTGGCAAAGCTGCCAAGCAAAATGGGTAGTTACATTTCAGTTGCTAAATGGTCAGAGCAGCTGTCAATCAATCAGCAGAGGACATTGAATGCAGCAAACTGTATTAAAGAATGGGGTGACCACTTCCCTGCAGATCTGGGTGAATGGTTTTTGAGGTTATATACACTTTTATGAAATACTAAGAGGGAGGTGTGGAAAGCCTATGACCTCTCAGCAGAGCTCAAACCAAGAAGTCATTATTATTATTATTATTATTATTATTATTATTATTATAATACACAATTTATATAGCTCCAAGAGTTTATGCACAATTATAGTACAGTTCAATACAGAAGGGACAGGAAGTCCCTGCTCATAGAGCTTACATTCTAAAGAGAGGGGTGGAGGTACAAAAGGTAATAGATGAGGGGAATGATTTAATGGGGGTGACTCAGGACAGTGGTTAGGTGGGTGTGAGATAGGCTTCCCCGAATAGTGAGTTTTCAGGGATATAAATCATAGAGAATCCCGGTTCCTAAACTGTGCTTGATGGGAAACCACAAGAGAAAGCCACAAGAAACACAAATGTGCAAATATGCATGCATGCCCTATTTAAATTTGAAATGCTAGTGTTTGCATTAAAAAAAGGACTGACATTATCCAAAATGAACACTCAATGAAACCACATTTATAATGTGGTGCATGATCTTTTCAAATGTGTGGTTGATTATGCTCTTGTGACAGAAAGTGAATCTCAAAATATATTTTTATAAACATGCCCTTTAGTTTTTTGCTGGCATTAAAGTAATAGTAGCAGCTTTTGAAATGGAAAAAGAATTTCATGTAATTCTATTTTTCATCACAAAAATATAAATATTAATATAATCTACAGCTGCAAATATAAATATTAATATCATGTTAGAGCAGCAATTACTGCTATCTGGCATGTGGATTCTGTGTTTTCTGGTGATTTTCTAAATTGCTGCAAGAAAATTGTTTGCTATTAAAATACCAATGAAGACTTTAGATCTAGAAAATGTACTGTGCATAAATTACGTTTAACTCTTGTACTTAAAAAATACAAAAACAATGATGATGTTTATATTCACGTTTTTCCACCCTTTGATCGTAATTCAGCTCTACAGTAAAATATATCAATTTATATCATGTAAGTTTAATAGCACGAACACTGGCCTCTACTACTTCTTCATTACATTTTTTTTAGTGCTGTAATAGGCGATAGTTTGACTGAAACTACTTGGTCATGCAACCCTGTACCCAAATGATATTTATATCATCAATCAAAAATTCCAGGACAGTATGAATACCCCAAAAATTACCCTTTTTGGAATGTAGAAACTCCAAATTAATCTTATTTTTTGCCACATATTTTCTTGGAAATGAAGAAATGTGCTGGTAATAAGGTGGGTAAAACATAGAGCTCGGTAATGGTGCACTGGATATAGTGCATACAGGTCTTACACAGAAGGAGAAGGAGGTTAATATATAGGGCACATACCATGGAGGGATTCATATGAAGGGGTTAATGTGCAGATGTTCAGAATAAGAGAGGCGAAAGATTAATTTACAAGTCATGTACCAATACAGGCTAGAGATCAGATGTATAGAACAAATAAGGAAATAATGTTTAAAAATGATCCTTAATCTGCTACTGCTGCTGTTGCTTCTGATGATGATTGGTACTGCGATCTGGAGTTAATGAACAATCATTAATTTGTCAGTTCCTTTTATCTCTCCTTGCTTTGTTGTGAGAGGACGCGGAGGGCTTTCAAATGTAAAAACTATGTTTCTTATTTTTGTTATTGCTGTAATAGTTATCACATGGTACAGAGCTGCTTAGATTGGCGCTGTACACTATGGGGGTCATTTACTACAACTCCAGGAAGTACTGGGCACTATGGCAAATAATAGAGCCCATTTTAGCCAAATGGAAACAAAACGGCGAATTTGCGCATGAAAATCAGCGATATAAGCGGAGAACAAACGTTTGTAAATTCTAAATTGCCGCTAATTAGCGCTTCCGCGTATATGCAAATGCCAATTCTTATCAAGTTGTTATATAGCACTGTACTGTAGCCATGATCCATGTATGTGAAAGAAACATTTTTTATCAGAGATGTGCTCTAGTTCCCGTGCATCTATTGATTTATATTGCAATTAGTATTCCTAGTTTTTTTTCCTTCTTTTGCTAAGAAATGCAGTTCTGAATGATTATTACATAGTAATGTCTGCTATTCTGTAAAGTTGCATGTATTAATCATTTAGGTTACCTATTTGTTGTATGTTGTTTTTTTCATGTTTTTGATTTATTATTTATTAATTTAGTTGACTATAAAGCAGTAATTATTTATGTTCATTCTTTAATAATACTACACTATTATGTAGGTCTTGTACTTAGCACAATGGCTTAGTGGTCTGCTTGGATATCTCCACACCACTCATGGTATGAGTTCAAGCAACAGCCAACCTACCATCCACCAGCTGTGTTTATTTTTTCAGTGCACAAGTGAATTAAAATAAACAAAGAAATGTAAACTGCCCTTTAGCTAGTGTGTGGTGTTTGGAATGTCACATCATAATATAATTGAATACTTACATACCATTGCATGCATTTAAAGAGTTAATACAATAAAAACTTTCAAATTAAACTGCATTGGCTACTTGGCAATCACCTATTTTAGTAAATATATATACACGTATATTTGTGTTGCTTTGGCTAATTGGCTAACTGGCATTCTCCTTTTCCCACCAATGCAATCTTTTAGGATTTTTCTGTGGGATTTGAACCCATGAGTCTTTCAATACCTGAATGTTTGAAGGTAGAGGTGCTAACTGCTAGCCTATTGGGCTGAGCACAATTATACATACAAAATACTTTTACTAGTGTTTGATGTGTTATATACTATACAATAAAGTTTATCAAATGTAAACTGCTTGTTAGCTAGTGTGTGGTTTTTGGAGATTCACACCATAATATTAGTGAATACTTACATACCATTGCAAGCATTTGAAGAGTTAATACAATAATATCAACCACATTAAAGTGTATTGGCTACTTGGCATTCACTGTATGCTGCTTTGGCTAATAGTAATTCTCCTTTTCTCCACCAATAGTAATCTTTTAGGATTCTTCTGTGGGATTTGAACCCATGAGTCTTTCAATACCTGAATTTTTGAAGGTAGAGGTGCTAACTGCTAGCCTATTGGGCTGAGCACAATTATATATACAAAATACTTTTACTAGTGTTTGATGGTTTATATACCATACAATAAAGTTTATCAAATGTAAACTGCTTGTTAGCTAGTGTATGGTGTTTTGGAGATTCACACCATAATATTAGTGAAGACTTATTTATTTTTATTTAAGGTACTTCTATAGTGCCGTCAATTTATGCAGTGCTTTACATATACATTATACACTAATATGGGCCCCTACCCTCAAGGAGCTTACAATCTAAGGTCCCTAACTCACATTCATATACTAGGGCCAATTTAGACAGAAGCCAATTAACCTACCAGCATGTCTTTGGAGTGTGGGAGGAAACTGGAGTACCCGGAGGAAACCCACGCAGGCACAGGGAGAACATGCAAACTCCAGGCAGGTAGTCTTGTGGTGTGGTTGGGAATACGAACCAGCGACCCTTTTTACTGCTAGGTAGGGATGAGCAGACCCCCCCCCACTGTTCGGTTCGCACCAGAACATGTGAACAGGAAAAAAGTTTGTTCGAGCACGCGAACACCGTTAAAGTCTATGGGGGTCATTTACTATAGCGCCAGGAAGTACTGGGCACTATGGCAAATAATAGCTCCCATTTTAGCCAAATAACATTTCAAAAGGCGAATGTGCGAATGAAAAACTAGCACTATTAGTGAGAAACACATGTTAATAAATTCTAAGCTGGCGCTAATTAGCGCTTCCGCGTATATGCAAATGCAAATTCCTACCAAGCTGTTATATAGTACTGCACTGTAATCATGATCCATGTATGTGAAAGAAACATTTTTATGTGAGATGTGCTCTACCTCATGTGCATCTATTGATGTATGTTGCAATTAGTATTCCTATTTTTTTCCTTCTTTTGCTAACTAATGCAGTTATGAATGATTATTACATAGTAATGTCTGCTATTCTGTAAAGTTACATGTATTAAACATTTAGGTTACCTATTTGTTGTATGTTGTTTTTTATTTTTTAATTTAGGTGACTATAAAGCGGTAATTATTTATATTCATTCTTTAATCATACTACACTATTATGCAGGTCTCATACTTAGCACAATGGCTTAGTAGTCTGCTCAGATGTCTCCACAGCACTCATGGTACAAGTTCAAATACCAGCCAACCTACCATCCCCCAGCTGTGTTTATTTTTTCAGTGCACAAGCGAATTAAAATTAACAAACAAAAAAATGTAATCTGCTGCTTTGGCTAATTGGCTAATAGTCATTTGCTTTTTTTCACCAATTCAATCTTTTAGTATTTCTCTGTGGGATTTGAACCCATGAGTTCTTCAAGGTAGAAGTGCTGACCGCTAGCCTATTGGGTGTAGCACAGTCATACATAGAAAATACATTGACTAGTGTTTGATGTTTCTTCTCCCAGAGCTGTCTCTCCTGCTGCCACCATCTTCTCCCGCTGATGTGTTCTTCAGTGCAGCCGGTTACCCACTAATAAAAAAAAAAGCCGCTCTTCTTGTGGCGGTCTTCTGTGGCCATCCAATAATGTCACCGGGAGAGTCCGCTCCATGGCTATGTAAGAGACGCCACACAGCGGGTGACAACACAGCGGAGGAAGACCACCATGGAAGAAGAGCAGCTTTTTTTTTATTAGCGGGTAACCAGCGGTGCGGAAGAACACAGCAGATGGCGGCGGCAGGAGAGACGGCTCTGGGAGAATACAGCTCGGGGAGAAGATGGAGGAGGGAGAGACAGCGTCTGGAGAAGATGGCTCAGGGAAGAAGACAGCTCGGAGCTATTCTACAATAAAGGACTTGTCAAAAACCGGCTATTAATTTTTTTACATTTCACTGCTTTTTTTGGTGAATGGGTAGGGGTAAAATGTACCCCATACCTATTCACATAGGGGGCAGGATCTGGGAGCCCCCTTGTTAAAGGGGGCTTCCAGATTCTGATAAACCCCCTGCCTGCAGACCGACAACCACCGACCAGTGTTGTTGGGAAGAGGCCCTTGTCCCCATCAACATGGGGAAAAGGTGCTTTGGGGCATGTGGCCTGGTAAGGTTCAGAAGGGGAGGGTGCTCACTCGTCCCCCCCTATCCTGACATCCAGGCTGCATGCTCAGATAAGGGTCTGGTATGGATTTTGGGGGCCCCACATCAAATTTATTTTACATTTTGGTGTGGGGTTCCTCTTAAAATCCATACCGAAGGGCCTGGTATGTACTGGGGGGACCCTACGACATTTTTTCCCTTGAATTTTGGAATTTCATACCATATTATTGAATAAGTACATACCATTGCATGCATTTGAAGAGATAAAATATGAAATAAAGCAAGCTGATGTGCTTTGGCTAATTATGCTTCTGAGTACAATGCACACTTCTAGGAGGTGATGCTGTCAGTGGGATTTGAATTCATGGCTTGAACTTTTGGGGGCAGCAGGGTATACTGCTATGCTACAGAGCTGAGCACTTACCTACAGAGAAAATACATTTACTAATGTTTTATTCAATACAATAATGTTTTGCATTTCAGGCATTAATATTATAGTAACAACCATGCTCATGCCGATGTGGCATTGGCTAATAGGCATTTGCCTCTTTTCAGCATATGCTGCTGAGTACAATGCAAGCTTTCAGTAGGTGATACCATCTGTGTGATTTTCAGCCATTTGAGCACAATTATATTGAGAACATATGTTTACTAGTGTTTGATGGTGGGACTACTTTATATTCTAGGTATAAACTAGTACTCAGCACAGTGACTTAGGCACCTTTCACACTTGTGCGACCTGAAAGTTGAGAGATTTTAATGCGACTTTAAGCAATGCCTGTGTAATCTTGAGGTCTATGGACGCAGGAGTCGCAGGGAAAGACACGCAACTTTCCCATGATTTTGCATCAGCAATTTTGCCGCAATTCCAGGGAATGCCTGTGTAAACTTGAGGTCTATGAACCTCAACTCGCATCAAAGTCAGACCAAAGTAGTACAGGGACTATGTTGAAGTCAGTGTTACTTGAAGTCGCACATATATGAATGGTACACATTAAAAATCATGGGGTATGACTTGTCATACGACTCTGATGTCCAAAGTCGCACAAGTGTGACTCAGCCCGACTTTGTCAGCGATTTCAGAGACATCAGTGCACTTTCCTGCACAGATGTCTAGTGAAGTCACATAGGTCCCAACTGTTCTCTTTTAAGAAGGTGTCCTATGCCTACCTACTTTTGCTAATAGGTGTCCCTTATACCCATCTCAAAAAGTTGGGAGGTAAAAAATCGCCCCCTGAAGTCGCCCAAAGTAGTGCAGGAACTACTTTTGGGAATCGTTGTGGCATTGCACCAATTCGGACAGTTCCATTGCCATCAATAGGCGCCGATTTGGCCTACAATTTGACATGTCAATTCAGACCTATGTGAACATGGGTGACATTGCATAGGTATTAGAGCTGCACGGTTCTGGCCAAAATGAGAATCACAATTTTTTTGCTTAGAATAAAAAGATCACGATTCTCGCAACGTAAAATCTTTCACATTATCCCACAAAAAATTGGGCTAACTTTTCTTTTTTTTTTTTTAATTCATTAAAGTACTTTTTTCCAAAAAAAATTGCATTTGAAAGGCGCAAATACAGTGTGACATAAAATATTGTAACAACCACCATTTTATTCTCTAGGGTCTCTACTAAAAAATATATTTATAATGTTGGGGGGTTTTAAGTAATTTTCTAGCAAAAAAAAAAAAGATTTTAACCTGAAACCAACAAATGTCAGAAAAATGTTTAGTGTTTAAGTGGTTAAACTTTCCTCACTTACACAGAATTCTATTTAATTGACAAATTGTTACAAGGTTTCTAGTTAAGTTCACTGATAAAGAATGTTCTAATTCTTGGCAGACTTCCTGGTTTTTCGGCTGTGGCTTCAGAAGAGCAGAGAGAGTTCTTTGCATAGCAAGAATCGTGAAACTCTTTTTTCAAGATCGTAAAGGGGAAAAAAAATCACGATGACGATTAATCGTGCAGCTTTAATAAATATGCATGGAAATCAAGGGGGACAACTTTTCATGTGACTCTGAGGTCCAAAGCTCCATGAAAAGTCACCCAAGTGTGAAAGTAACCTAATGCGATTAATTGATAACACCTTTGAATAAGGCCCCATTTGCACTTGCGCGACCTTAAAATTGCACAGCTTTGTCATGACTTGAAGCAATGTCTGTGTAATCTTGTGGTGTATGGACCTCAAATTGCATCAAAGTCAAACCAAGGTAGTGCAGGGACGAATTTGCTACACCTTCAGGATGCACAAGTGACAATAGGGCCAAATTCAAAGGTGTTATCCTTGAATCTCATTCACACTGCTGCGACCTGAAAGTCACACTATTTTGCTGCCATTTTGCCGCTGCAACTTGGCCCCAACTTCTGGGAATGCCTGTGTAATATTGTACCCGATATACCTCAAGTCACACCAAAGTAGTACAGGGACTACTTTGAAGTTGGTGCGACTTAAAGTAGCACAGATATGAATGGTTATCATTGAGAATCATGGGGTACAACTTGTCATGCAACTCAAAGGTCCAAATTTGCTGGAAAATTCGCCCAGCTGTGAAACAAGTCATATATATTGTAATAAAAGGAGCTCTCATTTATACTTGCATAGTCCTTACTGATTTACATCAGCAGAACAAATGCAGGAAGTGATGTGTGCACATGGGACGGAAGCAAATGTGTGGTGATGCCAAACAAATCAATGAACCCCACCCACACCAAATCTAACTATGACATCCACCCCCGCATTGATTAACTACAAGTACATATCCTACACTTACCCGGCCAATAAGCAGCGCCTTCTCTCTGCTAAAGAGACCTCGTCATGTCCACCTAGATGGAGATCCTGACCAGCACAGGAACTTCCGGGTGCATACAATGACTAATTTCCAGGTCAGAAGGTGAAACCACACTTTTGATTGCAGCTGCGAATATTTGATCTCAACCATGATTAGTATTTTTTTATTTTCAGATATGCAAATCTGTATTTCTACATATATTTGAAGGTAAACTTAAGGGAGTTTGCTAAGAAATGGTGTCCCTAGGTTAGCAGCAGGTGAATTAAAAAGGCAAAAGGCCCAGTTTGAGCCCTGGTTCACACTGACAGAAGGAGGAAATCGTTCAGCTGAACTCCCACAATTTCATTCCTGCATGTCAGTCCCGACTGTGGGGGCAACATCAGAGACATCAGTGCAGGTTTGTGCACCAATAGCAAAACAAATCGCACCAATTAGAACAGTGCAATTGCCACAGCTTTGACATGTCAAATCACACCAATGTGAACCAGAGCTGACACATTCAAACACTGCCTATCCACCAGCTGAATTCATTACCTGCAATTCTCCACAGCTGTTAATGATAAAGGTGGAATCTTTATATATAACTTGCAGTTGTGCAGAAGCCTAGGTTTACATTGGAGCGATTGGTCATGCGATTTGAGAGATCAAATCACATGACTATTGGCAATGGCACTCTTCCAATTGATGCAACATTTTTTTTGTGGCACCGCATCAATTTGCTAAAGTAGTTCCTGCACTACTTTTGCCGATTTCAGGTGCGACTTCAATAGACATTTGTGTATGAAGCCACCTGAAATCACACTGACCTTGCTACTTTGAAATCGTGCTACTTCAAGTGAAGTAGCACAATTTCAAAGTAGCATGTGAACCAGGGCAAAGAGATTAGTTTTTTGGTGCACAAATACATATTGAAATAAAATATAAAAGAGATATTGCACTTTCCCAAAACCACCACCAACAAAAACTAAAGAAAGAAAAGTATAAGGAAAAAAAAAAAAACCCCACACACCACAACAAGAGCTCAATGTACTTTTATTTTACCAGCAGAAAAAAAATAAATTTACATTTACTAGCTTCAAAAAAATTTGGACAGGATATATGGTACTACATTTAGCAACGGAATTTTAAGGGCCCTGCTCATAGGAGCTTACAATCTAAAATTAGACAAAACCTTAGAGTGGACACAGCTTTAATTTCAGTGTATAACGGGCAACACATCACATTATCTGAAAGATTATAGAAACATACTTAACAGTCATTCTTACAAAGCATTCCAACATAATATTGCAAAAGACTTATTCAAAACACCCACCACCAGCCCACAATCCACACATACATACATTGATGACCATGTTCTGCTGGAAGCTGCATTTCGGTGTACACAATTAAACGAGATCAAAAATAGTAGGTCAGCAAATGCTTCCAAACGATGTTTGCATGATCAGACAGGAACAATACACACACAACATTGAAAGCATGGCCACATAAACCCACTTTTGATTGAAAAAATGCACAAGAATTTCATCAAATCTTCCAATATCATTCCTTCTCCATCACAACAAAAAACCTGACCTTCTCAGGCCAAACGAACCCCCTACTGCAGGCCTTTATATAAGAGAGGTTGTATCGTTAGCACACTGACACACCCAATAGAAGTACACGCCCACTAGTATCTTTCAATCTGTCTCTTCATGTATGTCTAAAGTGATTGCACCTGATGAGCAGGAACACATAATAGTATTCACAACTGTGTTAGCCTTGGCTATGTGCGTCAAATCTCCAACTACAGGACAAAGATCAAAGTCCATTTGCATCCACATAAACAAAGCAACAGTTTTCTAAGCATATGTACCTGCGCAGTGTAAACCCTAAAATTTGAAATGTCCAAGTCCCTGGGCATGATTAGTGCTAATAAACATTAACATCAGTCCCTGGCTGCAATGAGCTTCCAATATAAAGTCCAAAATTAACGTTCTTACATTAGAACCTATTTCGACAGGAGACAAATAAGGTGCCAGCATGTCTTTAGATTGTGGTGAGAAACCCACATAGGGAGAACATATAAACTTCAACACAAGTATTAGCATGTTGGGGAATTGAACCAACATCTCAGGTGCTGCTAGACAGAACTGCTACCCACTAAGCCACCAGGCAACCCCACACATGTTCTCTGCATCTTTGTGGTGTGAACCAGCCCTAAGTCCATAGCCATGCTCAGTGTCACAAGAAATATACAGTATATTGGCCTAAGTATTGGGATGCCTGCCTTTAAACACACATGAACTGTAATGGCATCCCAGTATTAGTATTGGGTTCAAAACTCATTTGGCCCACCCTTTGCAGCTATAACAGCTTCAACTCTTCTTGTCCACAAGGTTTAGGAGTGTGTCTATGGGAATGTTTGACCATTCTTCCAAGTGCATTTGTGAGGTCAGGCACTGATGTTGGATGAGAAGGCCTGACCTACAGTCTCCTCTCTAATTTATCCCCAAGATGTTCTGTTGTGTTGAGGTCAGGACTCTGTGCAGGCCACTCAAGTTCCTCCACCCCAAAATCACTCATCCATGTCTTTATGGACCTTGCTTTGTGCACTGGTCCAAATGATTTGGTGGAGGGGGATTATGGTGCGGGGTTGTTTTTCAGGGGTTGGGCTTGGCCTCTTAGTTTCAGAGAAGGGAACTCTTACGGCGTCAGCATACCAAGACATTTTGGACAATTTCATGCTCCCAACTTTGTGAGGACAGTTTGGGGAAAGCCCCTTCCTGTTCCAACATGACTGCACACCAGTACACAAAGCAAGGTCCATAAAGACATGGATGAGCAAGTTTGGGGTGGAGAAACTTGACTGGCCTGCACAGAGTCCTGGCCTCAACCCGATAGAACACCCTTTGGCTGAATTAGAGTAGAGACTGCAAGCCAGGCCTTCTCATCCAACATCAGTGCCTGGCCTCACAAATGCACTTCTGGAAGAATGATCAAACATTCCCATAGGCAGACTAAACCTTGTGGACAGCCTTCCCAGAAGCTGTTCTAGCTGCAAAGGATGGGCCAAATCAAATTTTAACCCTACGGACTAAGACTGGGCTGCCATTAAAGTTCATGTGTGTGTAAAGGCAGGCGTCCCAATCCTTTTGGCTATATAGTGTATCTGGAAAAGACTTACAATGGTGGTGGAACCCTCCTACACATAACTACTACATTTAGACATAATTATAGGACCTGGGAGATGAGACAACTTCTTCACATGCAGTAACATGGTTGGGATTTGAACCCAGACCCTCAGAGATACTAAGCAGAAGTTCTAACCTCTAAGCCACAGAGCTGCCACGTGTGAGACCCTCCTACACAAAACTACACATAACTACACATAAAAACACATAAATACTGCATTTCTATGGACATACAGGTGATGGAATTACATTACTCAAGAGTTATTCTTCTTGATTTATTCTGTGATATTTGGTGTTTTTTTGTGGGTGAGAGTAGAATATTACCCTCAAATTTTTGGGAATTACATTTTGATTTCTGATGTTGGTACACATATCACATTTTTTGGGCTCAAATTATGAATATTTGGAAATAATACAAAGCACAAAAAAATGTGATTCATTTTAAATTTTCATCAGCAATGGTATTGTTTGTGGATTATAAAGACACCTGTGTGAGTTTGGGGTAAAGATTGTTGTGAGATGAAGAATAACAAGTGAAAGTGACAGAGAAAAATATATTTTACCAAAACATCAAAACATTCCACATTGTAGCATTCTTAAAATCAAAATATTTTAAGTAGAAGCAACAATGTTGCAAAGGAAAGTTTATTTCACAGAAAGATACATTTCATCTCAACATTAAAAGGTTTTTTTGTGAAAGTTAGAATTGTTCCATTAGAATCAATGACTGAAACTTCATTTGGACTAAATTAGAGCAGATTTTAACTCCCAAAAAATGCTCTCTAATTAGCTCTCATTTTGGTATTTACTATACCTCCAGGTAAAAAAGACGCTTGAGTTAAAATGAGAGTTATTTTCAGGTCTGAGCATGCTCAGTTGTGTTGGCACCTAGTTGTCCAAAATGGGGAATTTTTCACTTTTCAGACTTTTAAAGATATTTCAGTGTAGAAATCACTTTTTCACACAGTTTAAAAGCAGATAATCTTTAAATAATATACCGCATATTTCAGTACCATTTAGGCAATTATATCATGCTCTAAAAATTATTTCCATGTGCAATTCTCTGGGTTTTAGCAGAGTAAGGGTTTGGGCTCTATTTAGTTTCAGGGAGCTATAGTAAATTCGATTTTGGGAGAATTTTCTCACCAACGCTATAGTGAATACCGTTTTAGCGCGAATTAGCGCTATTAGCGCTAATTCGCGCTAAATTGCCGCGAATTAGCGCTAAATTGCCGCGAATTAGCGCTAATTCGCGGCAATTTGCGCGAATTAGCGCCATAGCGCTATAGTAAATGACCCCCTATGTCTATGAACCAAGTCATCTGAATACAGCTAGATTCACAGCAATTATTGGGAGCTACGGCTGCACTTTGACTATATTTAGGTGTATGGTGGTACATACGTGGTTAAGCCATCAATTAATATTCAATATAGATTATTTGTTTAAAATACACAAAATAAATGTAAGGATATTTATCTAGCAACCAAGAATTATATTCCTTTTTTTTTCTAAATCATTCATCTAAATGCATACATGGCAGAATCTGTAATAAGGATATTTAAGTCTCAGCCTGATGCTTATCTAAAATCTAACCACATTTAGACAAATGCCTGTTCATTCAGCTGAGATGTCTCTTTTGACATTTAATAGAACCAGGTTTTGAGTCCTAGCTTGTTAAAATTCAAAAATATTTAAAGTATCTCAAACCTAAAATTAAAATGTAATATATTGCAGCTCACTATTCTTTTAAAATGGTGGCTGTATTCATTTTCATTTTCAATTAAGTACAGAGAATAGTAGCCAGAAATGAGATGTTCTTTTTACTTCATGTTAGCTTAAAAGAAAGCACAACTCCACTGTATAAACTAATAGTCTCATCAACCCACTATGTAATTGAGATGAACAAAGGAGTGTGTGAAGCGATCTCTGTGTGAGAATTGTGGTTTGCTCTATAGATACAGTAGAGAAATTAGAGTAGTCAAGAAGGGACAGGAAGTGTGTTGTTCGCATGATTACCAAGCGGAATTAAAAAAAAACAAATCCTGAATAAACTAATGCAACTAGTACATTTATTGACTGCTAAACTGCAAAAAAAAAAAAAAAAAATTTTGGTTTTGGGTTCAAATACGCTTTCAGTCTAAATCACAGCTAAATTTGTAAATGTTTAATAAATATATCAAGTGATAAATCACTTGATAAAAAAACAACAAAAAACTGTATTGCACATTATACTGTGTTGATGGCAGTTTTCCCCAGTGCTAAAGCTTATGACCTCTCATTGCCTATTAGATTTTAAGTTCTAGGGAGAGGCCCCATCAGTGTTGTCTCCAGCTTTCATATTTAGGGGGGGCACATGGGGGGACAGGTACAAAAATAGGGGGGCAACTATAAAATGCAATTATATATATATATATATATATATATATATATATATATATATATATATATATACACTGTATTTATTGGCGTACAACACTCACTTTTTCACCATGAAAATTGGATGCAAATAGCGTGTGCGTGTTATACGTCAATACTTCAGTTTTATCTGCCTCGGAGGGGACAGGGAGGGGGGGCAGGATGAGCACCGTCAGATTACATACAGTGAGAATCTCCTGTTTACTTGGCGGCCTCTGTAATAGGAACTCCTGTCTCCTGGGCCTTCATTGGACCACTGTTCTGTCTATCATAGGAGATTCTCACTGTATGTAATCTGTCGGCGCTCATCCCGCCCCCCTCCCTGTCCCCTCTGGGCTGCAGATGGGCATCGATCAGGCTGCACTGATGGCAATGGTGAGGCTGCATTGATGTGGACTGATGAGGCTGCATTGATGGCACTTGTGAGGCTGCAGATGTGCATTGATCAGGCTGCATTGATGGCAATGGTGAGGCTGCAGATAGGCACTGCCCCTTATTTTACTTCAAAGTTCCTTATTTAAAATTATTATTTAATTTAATTATTTAAAAGTTTTTTTCCTGAAACTTCCCTCTTAAAATGAATGTGCGTGCTATACTCCTGTGCGTGTTATACGCCAATAAATACGGTATATATATCCTGGGGCCCTTTACTACGATCCCACAATGGGCCCTTTCACATGTTCTGCAGTGAGCTCCCTTTCTACTGTATTGGGGCCCCCCAGGGTGGAAGAAAACAAGAGATATATGTCACCAGCATACCAAGAAAATATAAGGGTCCAAAGCAGTGGGAGAACTATCAGGGTTGCAAAGGTTGTCTTGCCGCCTGGCCCTGGTGTTCTGCCACTGTGGGGTTCCCCAGCCTCCTCTTGCTGTCCTGCCCCTGCTATTGACAGCGCTGGTCTGGCATCTCTTGGAATTTACAGGCTGGTTCTCCTGTCCTAAGGACGGGAGAAATCAGTCTGTTTTTTCAGTAACTGAGAGTCCTGGTGGAGTCCTTCCTGCAACTCGCTCTTCTCCCTGCCAATGAGGATGCAGGGGAAGGAGCAGATCGGGCGGCCGTGGTTGTGTGAGCGCTCGCATTATGCAGTGTCAGCGAGCAGAGGGAGGAATCACCCGCAGGAGCTTACTGGGGATGCTCTCCCTTTTAGACATTGCCTTTTTGTAAAAAAAAAAATGAAAATTTAATTGGGGGGGCACATCGTGGGGCACAGCATAATGTTGGGGGGGTCAGGGCCCCCTCTGCCCCCCCTAGGGACGCCATTGGGCCCCACATGCTTGTTAACTCTGTTGTGTATCCTTCTAAACCCTACTGTCAACATCATCATCATTGTCACATATGCTTGTAACTATAGCCAAAGCAGCATTTGTAGTTGCAATTAGAATTGAAGTATCTTTTTGCTTTATAAATACATTTATCAGTCAGATCAGAGTGTTTTCCAGAGGGTAAGTGAAGTATCATGCAGTACATTTGATACGTTGTCTGCCTAGTTAATTAGCTCCAGTTCATACTGCGAAAAAGTTGCATGACAAGTCATGTCCCATTAACAGCAATGGAACCTTTCTAATCAGTGTGACTCAAGTCGCTTCGACTTAGAAAAAGGTTCATGCATTAATTTGAGGCAACTTCAACACGACTTGCATTGACTTCTGTTAAATGAAGTCGCACAAGGATGTCAACTTCAAAGTCAAGTGAATTTGAAGCCACGCTGGTGTAAACCGGCACTTCATAATGTAAAATTCCTGCTTCTATTTTTGTCTTTGACCTAAATGGGTAGAATTTCCCTCACTTCCTGTCCAAATGACAACACAGAAAGTGAGGGGAAATCTTTCTAGTCGAGACACAGTCAGCAATAAAAACCTAGCAGAGGCTGTAAACCCTATCTTTGCTAAGTAAAAATGCTTTTATTGCTTTCTTTTGTTTCATTGAAGATATTCTTTCCCACTCTATCCAAAACAAGAAAAAAGTACATGTACAATATCTCACACAAGTGAGTACACCCCTCACATTTTTGTAAATATTTTATTATATTTTTTTCATGTGACAACACTGAAGAAATTACACTTTGCTACAATGTAAAGTAGTGAGTGTGCAGCTTGTATAACAGTGTAAATTTGCTGTCCCCTCAAAATAACTCAGCACACAGCCATTAATGTCTAAACCGCTGGCAACAAAAGTGAGTACACCCCTAAATGAAAATGTCCAAATTGGGCCCAAAGTGTCAATATTGCATTGCCTTAACCCTCTTGGGTATGGAGCTCAAAGCGCTTCACAGGTTGCCACTGGAGTCCTCCTCCACTGCTCCATGACAACATCACTCAGCTGGTGGATGTTAGATACCTTGCGCTCCTCCAACTTCCGTTTGAGGATGCCCCACAGATGCTCAATAGGGTTTAGGTCTGGAGACATGCTTGGCCAGTCCATCACCTTTACCCTCAGCTTCTTTAGCAAGGCAGTGGTTGTCCTGGAGGTGTGTTTGGGGTCGTTATCATGTTGGAATACTACCCTGCGGCCCAGTCTCCAAAAGGAGGGGATCATGCTCTGCTTCAGTATGCCACAGTACATGTTGGCATTCATGGTTCCCTAAATTAACTGTAGCTCCCCAGTGCCGCCAGCACTTATGCAGCCCCAGACCATGACACGCCCAACACCACGCTTGACTGTAGGCAAGACACACTTGTCTTTGTACTCATCACCTGGTTGCCTCCACACACGCTTGACATCATCTGAACCAAGTAAGTTTATTTTGGTCTCATCAGACCACAGGGCATGGTTCCAGTAATCCATCCTTATGCCCCGTACACACGGTCGGACATTGATCGGACATTCCGACAACAAAATCCTAGGATTTTTTCCAACGGATGTTGGCTCAAACTTGTCTTGCATACACACGGTCACACAAAGTTGTCGGAAAATCCGATCATTCTGAACGTGGTGATGTAAAACACGTACGTCGGGACTATAAACGGGGCAGTTGCCAATAGCTTTCATCTCTTTATTTATTCTGAGCATGCATGGCACTTTGTTCGTCGGATTTGTGTACACACAATCGGAATTTCCGACAACGGATTTTCTTGTCGGAAAATTTTATATCCTGCTCTCAAACTTTGTGTGTCGGAAAATCCGATGGAAAATGTCCGATGGAGCCCACACTCGGTCGGACTTTAAAATGTACTGCTCCTGATGAAGTGGCTTGGATTGCGAAACACGTGGAGCTCATTGGTGACCCTCTTCTCTTCCCTCTCTAAATAGAATTTTGACTTACAATTGTAATAAGCTTGTAGAGGGCTGGATATTTGTTTTGGGTATACCTATACCAGTGATGACAAACCTTGGTACCCCAGATGTTTTGAAACTACATTTCCCATGATGCTCAACTACACTGCTGAGTGCATGAGCATCATGGGAAATGTAGTTCCAAAACATCTGGGGTGCCAAGGTTTACAATCACTGACCTATACCAACGATTCAGAATATTTTCCCCTTCTTTTTTAATGTGTTTTATGTATAATCTTTTTATATTATGTAAAAATAAAATTATGTATATCGATATGTGGTCATTATTTGATACCTGGTGCTTTTGAATTAGGATTTTTTCCAACGGATGTTGGCTCAAACTTGTCTTGCATACACACGGTCACACAAAGTTGTCGGAAAATCCGATCATTCTGAACGTGGTGATGTAAAACACGTACGTCGGGACTATAAACGGGGCAGTAGCCAATAGCTTTCATCTCTTTATTTATTCTGAGCATGAGTGGCACTTTGTGCATCGGATTTGTGTACACACGATCGGAAATTCCGACAACAAATTTTGTTGTCGTAAAATTTTATAGTAAGTTCTCAAATTTTGTGTGTCGGAAAATCCGATGGAAAATGTGTGATGGAGCCTACACACGGTCGGAATTTCCGACAACAAGGTCCTATCACACATTTTCCGTCGGAAAATCCGACCGTGTGTACGGGGCATTAGACTGCTTGTCTTCAGCAAACTGTTTGTGGGCTTTTATGTGCATGATCTTTAGAAGAGGCTTCCTTCTGGGATGACAGCCATGCAGACCAATTTGATGCAGTGTGCGGCGTATGGTCTGAGCACTGCCAGGCTGACTCCCACATCCCTTCAACCTCTGCAGCAATGCTGGCAGCACTCATACGTCTATTTCCCAAAGACAACCTCTGGATATGACGCTGAGCACGTGCACTCAACTACTACCTACCATGGCGAGGCCTGTTCTGAGTGGAACCTATTCTGTTAAACCGTTTTAAGGTCTTGGCCACCGTGCTGCAGCTTAGTTTCAGGGTCTCCTTGGCAATCTTCTTAAAGTCTAGGCCATCTTTATGTAGAGCAACAATCCCTTTTTTCAGATGCTCAGAGAGTTATTTGCCATGAGGTGCCATGTTGAACTTCCAGTGACAAGTATGAGAGAGTGAGAGCGATAACACCAAATTTATCACATGAAAAGATAGAATAAAATATTTACAAAAATGCGAAGGCTGTACTTACTTTTGTGATATACTGTATATCCAATAATGACAATCAATTTATTTAAAATTACAAAATGAGAATGGGTGTTTTTAAGCTTTATTTTACTTAAAATTGCCAATACTCAAACATACTCAAAGTGAGTTTCTGGATATAATACATTTTATGTAAAATACAAGATATTAGAGCAGAAAACCAGTTATGTAAATGCACATAAGAAGCCCCTAAATAATTCTGAATGTTACTGCCAAATAAAATTAGATTATCAGTTGTATGCATTAATGTAAAGGACAGGTTTTTCTTCCAGCTTTGAAACATATTTGCCTATGTACATTCCCATGCTCACTGTTCAATATATATCAGTATACAGTACATATACATTTATATAAATTTATATATAGGAAAGTTCAAAGGGTGAGGTGCACAACGGTTGTAGCAAAATGTGCAATCTGACCTACCCAAGGGCCAAAATATAGAAAAAAGAGATGGGATTGCTGCACATAAAAATATACCGTCAATAACCATATATCTCAGTTGTGACACCTTATGATTTTTTCTAGCTAGTGGTAATTTATGAAGTTTATCTCTGAGTATTTGTGTTTTGCAATCCTTTCTTTGACTTTTTGTGTTGTCTCACCCACATAGAAAAGCCCACATGGACATTTAATAATATATATAACATAAGATGACTGACAGGTGAAATAGTCCCTAATTGGTATATTATATCCCTTATGAGGGTGAGAAAAACTTTTACCTTTGATCATACTCGTACACTGTATACAGCAGAGACAAGGAAATTAACCTTTATTAGGTGGACCTAAAAATGTAACATGAGGGGTAGGTGCGCTATATTGATCTGATGTGACTAATCTATCATAAATAGTTCTCCCTCGGCGGTATGAGGGTAATGGGGGTTGGTAAAATTCAGGAACAGTAGGATAGTCCCTATTGAGAATATGTGAAAATTGTATATATAGGGGGAGATCTATTAAAACTGTTACGCACAGAATCTGGTGCAGCATAGTAACCAATCAGCTTTTAACTTCAGCTTGTTCAATTACGCTTTGGCAATAAACCTAGAAGCTGATTGGTTATTATCCACAGCTGCGCTAAAATCACTGTGCACCAGGTTTAGTAAATCTCTCCCATAGTGATTTGACATGGTATGCATGTTAAAACAGATTTAATTTTGGTTTGCTTTTGTCACTGATCTCAAAAGGATCTCTCACCTGGATCCAGGATTTGTGCAAATAGAGCAGTTACCAGAGAAATTTTCTGGCTACTAGCAGGTTAATTGGCTTTAAAAAAGGAGGTACCTGATCTGCACCAGAACCACTGATGATTGAGGGGTGTTAAGCAAGATCATAGTTAGATACAGGTAAGTAAGGGTCAGCTTTTAGGAAGACTAAGAACAAATGTGAGCTACCAGGATGGAAACAGAGGAAAAACTGAAATATGCACCCACAGAACAGAGATAAATACTAAGCAATGTGCTATGTACATTAGATGCAGGGCCCCATTAATGACCAGTCCTTCTAGTTTAAAAAAAAATAGAATAAATAAATAAAAAAAATACATATACAGAATACCCTACTCACAGATGATCAAAAGGAAAGCAAAGAAATTCTTATGAAGCATGGTCCAAAATGCTCCAGCAGAGGAAAAATACATTTTTACCTGATCCCCCAGAAGGCGATCAGATATTCCCTGGATCAACACTGTCTGTTGTTATTACCTATAAATATTAATATCCAGTTATATTTTGTATGTTTACAAATGCATCCAGACCCTTTTTAAAGCAATCTACTGAGCTGGCCAGAAATAGCTCTTATTGTGAATAAACCTTTCCATATATGAAGGTTAAACCTCTTTTCCTCCAGATGTAAAGAGTCTCCCCATGTGCTTTGTAATGACTTTAAAGTGAATAACACCATCTTAACTACATTAACCGCTTATTCATTTATATATGGTGATCATATCCCCCTTTTATAACCTTTTCTCAAGAGAGAATAACTTAATTTCAATTTTGTTTAACCCATAACAGAGCTCCTCACTGCCTCTTATCAGTTTGCACTTCCTACAGCTCAACTGCATATTCCAGATGAGGTCCTACTAATGTTTTGTACAAGAGCAAAATTGTGTCTCTTTGGAGTCTATACTTCTTTCAATACACAAAAGTATTTTGCTTGCTTTAGAAATTGCAGCTTGGCATTGCATGCTATTATGCTATGATCCACCAGAACACTCAGATCCTTCTCCACCATTGTCTCCCCAGTTGCATTCCTCCTGGTATATATGATGCATGCATGTTTTTAGCTCCCAAGTGTAAAACGTTACATATAACAACATTAACCCTCATTTGCCACATAGTTGCCAAATCAAAACAGTGCAATAAAGCCTGCAGATACGCTGTAAGGACATTATTCCACTACATAGTTGGTGTCATGTGTAGACATGGTTTCTGTTAGAAATCATGGGTCTCTCTGCACAGCCTACCTAAGTAATCAAATTTCTTTAGACCAATATGTATTCTGCTACAAGCTTTTGGCAAAAAAATCACAATAAGAGTAAATCCATTGGTTTACATGAACGTTAGAGCATCTACAAACTATGGGCTATATTTATATAATTTTTATTTTTTTATACTTGTAATGGCAGTGATAAGCGACTTATAGTGGGACTGCAATATTGTGGTGGACAATCGGACACTAATTGACCAGTGCTAAAAATATGCACTTTTACTGTACTAATGACACAGGCTGGGAATGGGTAAAACATCTAGGGTGATCAAAGGGTTTAAATGTTTACCTAGCCAGTGTTTTTGTGTACACAGTTTGCTGCATTCAGCAGGGGAAGAGACCAATTCTAAAACAGGATCACCCCCCCTCCCCCCATCAGAACTGAGATACAGTATGCCTTGTTTACATGATGTTATCTCAGTTCTCTGTGTTTTACTAACAATCCCCAGGACTCGCGTATCAGCTTCTGCTGTGAATTAGCACAGCAGTAGTAGCTGGCTGGTGGCGCATGTGTGCCCCTGCTAGCGGAAATGCAAAATCACGTATATATACAGATTCTGCCCTCAGCTGCCACCCTGTAGCAATAAAAGTGCTACAGAGCGGTCAGCAAGTGGTTTATTCAGAGTAACTGTGAATGAGCCTTTAGCCTATGTTCACACTGAATGTGGGTTTGAAGTCACACGAGTTCAGCTGATCTCGCACAATTTCAAACCAGAATTTCAGTCTGACTTTGGGGGCGATTTGACAGACATCTGTGCGGGTTCATGCACAGATGTCTATTGAAATCACCCCCGAAGTCACCAAAAGTAGAGCAGAAACTACTTTTGGGAATCAGTGTGGCACCGCAAAGTCGGCAATAGGCTCTGATTTGGCATGCGATTTGACATGTTGAATCGCATGCCAGTCGGCCCAATGTGAGCATGGGCTACGGGTATTTGTTCACATGGGTGTGCTACAGCTTACGCCAGAGGGCAGAGTTTGCCGACACAGGGAGGGATGCACGGGTGTTCTGTGTAGGCTGTCCCACTCATGTCAGTCAATTGAGACAAAATGGCTACACAGACACAGCTGTTCCTCCCAATTTGACATTTGTGCAGGTGCAAGTGCACAGCCCCAAAAGGATACTGTCTGCATGCAGCCATTGAGGCTGATTTAGTAAAGGCAAATATACTGTGCACTTCAAGTGCATTTGCTTTAGATCTGAGGGGAAGCTCTACTGATTTTTATCACCCAATCATGTACAAGTAAAGATGCTGTTTTTTTTTTCCTTTCATGTGGTTGAGTACTTTTTGGAAAATTATGTTTTACCGCATTTGTTAGGCTCTGGAGCAAGTGTATTTGTCATTAGTAAATCAACATCATTGCGTCCCAATTGACACTCATGGGACTGCCTGCACAGGGCTGCACAGAACACCTGTGCAGGTAAACATGCCCTTGCATGGGTGTGCTCTGTCTTTCTGAAAGTCTACAAAGTTTTAGAGTGGCCTTTGGGCTTATTTACTAATGGAGTTCATATATTTGTGTGATTATCTACTTTATTATCCAATTATGTGAAAAGCAAATTCCTGCTTACTCATGATCATAGATATGTAAATTTGCATAGTTTATAAGGTTGAAAAAAGACAAAGGCCCATCCAGTTCAACCTATGTGTGTGTGTGTGTGTATGCTTGTGTGTGATTTTTATTCTCTAACATTTTCTATAGCCCTGTATACTCTGCTTACTAAGGAAAACTTGTAAAAGTTTTTTGAAGTTGCCAACATTTTCAGTTAGTACCAGTTCCTGGAGGAGAGAGTTCCACATTTTAACTGCTTTAACAGTAAAGAACCATTTCCTCAATCTAATGTTAAATCTCCTTTCTTCCAACCACAAATTGTCACATCATATCCTCTTCAGGAACCTTCGATTAAACAGTTTATCACAGTTACTTATGTCACCTTTGACATATCTGTGCAATGTGTTCATATACCCCCTTAAGCACCACTTCTCCAGAGTGCATAAGTGTAATCAATCCTCATAGATGTGGTCCTTTACCCCCTTATTCATTTTGTTACTCTTTGCTGAACGCTTTCTAATTCAACATCTTTCCTGAGGAGGAGTGACCAGTCATGAACTGCATATTTAAGATGTGGCCATATTAGTGTTTTGTAAAGGGGTAGAATTATTGAATTATCTGTTGATGTACATGCAGCGGGGGGTTATCGGTGAGTACTTGTGTGAGTATGGCACGAGGAAAAGCTTTGGGTAGCAGGGCTTCTTTTTAGCTCTGGTGCAAACCTGTAAGACAATTTCTTTATCAGTATCCAAAAAATATATTTTTTTTTAAAAGGATGCTAAAAGGCCTTGGCCATTGTGGCCTGTTCAATCAGGCTTTTTAGCTGTGGTGTAAACCTACTGTATATGCTATATCTATTGTCAGTTGCCAAAAAAGACACTTTTTCTGCTAAATGCCTGTTCAGTCCCTCAGAAATTACAGCCTGTTCAAACAGCCTTTCTAGCTGTGATGCAAATCTGTATGTCATTTCAATCACCAATGATAGTATTACATTTTTACAGATGTTGTTTAGGTCTATGGTCTGAGGAAAAAAAAGACATAGTGATTTGTTGATCCTAGATCAGGGTTGCCAGATCTCCCCAGATCTACCAACTTTCACTGCAATTACAGCTGCAAGTCTTTTTGGATATGTCTCTACCAGCTTTGCACATCTAGAGAGTGACATTTTTTCCCATTCTTCTTTGCAATATAGCTCAAGCTCTGTCAGATTGGATGGAGACTGTCTGTGAACAGTAATTTCCAAGTCTTGCCACAGATTTCCGATTGGATTTAGGTCTAGACTTTGACTGGACCATTCTAACACATAAATATGCTATGGTCAAAACCATCCTATTGTAGCTTTGGCTGTATGTTTAGGGTCGTTGTCCTGCTGGAAGGTAAACCTCCACCCTGGTCTCAAGTCTTTTGCAGACTCAAACAGGTTTTCTTCTAAGATTGCCCTGTATTTGGCTCCATCCATCTTCCCATCAACTCTGACTAGCTTCCCTGTCCCTGCTAAAGGAAAGCATCCCCACAACATGATGCTGCCTTCACCATATTTCACGGTGGGGATGGTGTATTCAGGGCGATGTGCAGTGTTAGTTTTCCACCACACATAGCGTTTGCTGTGTCACCCACATGGCTTCTCGCAAACTGCAAATGGGACTTCTTATGGCTTTCTTTCAACAATGGCTTTCTTCTTGCCATTTTTCCATAAAGGCCAGATTTGTGGAGTGCACGACTAATAGTTGTCCTTTTGACATATTCTCCCACCTGAGCTGTGGATCTTTGCAGCTTTCCAGAGTTACCATGGGCCTCTTTGCTACTTCTTTGATTAATGCCTGTCAGTTTAGGTGGACGGACATGTCCTTGTAGGTTTGCAGTTGTACCATATTCTTTTCATTTTCGGATGATGGATCGAACAGTGCTCCGTGAGATGTTCAAAGCTTGGAATATTTTTTTATAACCTAACCCTGTTTTAAACTTCTCCACAACTTTATTTTGACCTGTCTGGTGTGTTCCTTGGCCTTCATGATGCTGTATGTTCATTAAGGTTCTCTAACAAACCTCTGAGGCCTTCATAGAATAGCTATATTTATACTAATTTATACTAACATATTTATACTAAGATTAAATTACACACAGGTGGACTTAATTTGTGATATATTTCCAACAGGCTAAAGCAGATTATTGTGTTGCCGTTCTGATGGTAAAAATATTTCAGCATCATTTATGGCCTTAATCATGGCATCCAGCACTGCTGTACTTGTACTTTACATAAGTAGGGATGAGCTTCGAGTGCGAGTCGAACTAATGTTCGACTCGAACATCGGCTGTTCGCAAGTTCGGCGAATAGCTAACAATTTGGGGTGTTCGCGGCAAATTTGAATGCCGCAGAACACCCTTTAAAAGTCTATGGGAGAAATCAAAAGTGCTAATTTTAAAGGCTTATATTCATGGTATTGTCATAAAAAGTGTTTGGGGACCTGGGTCCTGCCCCAGGGGACATGGATCAATGCAAAAAAAAGTTTTAAAAACTGCCGTTTTTTCAGGAGCAGTGATTTTAATAATGCTTAATGTGAAACAATAAAAGTGTAATATTCCTTTAAATTTCGTACCTGGGGGGTGTCTATAGTATGCCTGTAAAGGGGCGCATGTTTCCCGTGTTTAGAACAGTTTGACAGAAAAATTACATTTCAAAGGAAAAAAAGTCATTTAAAACTACTCAGGGCTATTAATGAATTGCTGGTCCGACAATACACATAGAAGTTCATTGATAAAAATGGTATGGGGATTTCCCACAGGGGAGCCCCGAACCAAAATTAAAAAAAAAATGACATGGGGGTCCCCCTAAATTCCATACCAGGCCCTTCAGGTCTGGTATGAATAATAAGGGGAACCCTGGCCAAAATTTTTTTTAAAAATGGCGTAGGATCCCCCTCAAAATCTATACCAGACCCCTCAGGTCTGGTATGGATTTTAAGGGGAACCCCGCGCCAAATTTTTTTTTTAAAACGGCGCGGGATCCCCCCAAGAATCCATACCAGACCCTTATCTGAGCACGCAACCTGGCAGGCCACAGGAAAAGAGGGGGGATGAGAGAGCGCCCCCCCTCCTGAACTGTATCAGGCCACATGCCCTCAACATTGGGAGGGTGCTTTGGGGTAGCCCCCCAAAACACCTTGTCCTCATGTTGATGAGGACAAGGGCCTCATCCCCACAACTCTGGCTGATGGTTGTGGGGGTCTGTGGGCGGGGAGCTTATCGGAATCTGGAAGCCCCCTTTAACAAGGGGACCCCCAGATCCCGGCCCTCCCCCCTGTGTGAAATGGTAAGGGGGTACAAAAGTACCCCTACCATTTCACTAAAAAATTGGCAAAAATGTTAAAAATGACAAGAGACAGTTTTTGACAATTCCTTTATTGAAATGCTTTTTCTTTCTTCTATCTTCTATCTTCCTTTGGTATCTTCCTCCATCTTCTTCTTCTTCTGGTTCTTCCTCCGGTGTTCTAGTCCATCTTCCTCCGTGGCATCTGCGTCTTCTTCCCTTATTCTCCTTGGGCCACTCCGCATCCATGGTGGCATGGAGGGAGGCTCCCACTCTTCTCTTCATCTTCTTCTCTTCATCTTATTCTCTTCATCTTCTTGTCTTCATCTTCTTTTCTGGCCGCTCCGCATCCATGATGGCATGGAGGGAGGCTCCCGCTATGTGACGCTTCTCCTCTTCTGACGGTTCTTAAATAACAGGGGGTGGGGCCACCCAATGACCCCGCCCCCCTCTGACGCACGGGGACATGATGGGACTTCCCTGTGGCATTCCCCGTGATGCCACAGGGAAGTCCCGTCAAGTCACCGTGTGTCAGAGGGGGGCGGGGCCCCGACCCCCGTTATTTAAGAACTGTCAGAAGAGGAGAAGCGTCACACAGCGGGAGCCTCCCTCCATGCCATCATGGATGCCAAGCGGCCCGAAAAGAAGATAAAGACAAGAAGAAGAAGAGAAGAAGATGAAGAGAAGAAGATGAAGAGAAGAAGATGAAGAGAAGAGCGGGAGCCTCCCTCCATGCCATCATGGATGCGGAGTTGCCCGAGGAGAAGAAGGGAAGAAGACGCCAACGCCGCGGCGGAAGATGCTGGACGAGAACACTGGAGGAAGAACCAAAAGAACCAGAAGAAGAAGAAGATGGAGGAAGAAAAAGAAGGAAGATAGAAGAAAGAAGAAAGAAGAAGCATTTAAATAAAGGAATTGTCAAAAACTGTCTCTTGTCATTTTTAACATTTTTGACATTTTTTTAGTGAAATGGTAGTACCCCCTTACCATTTCACACAGCGGGGAGGGCTGGGATCTGGGGGTCTCTTTGTTAAAGGGGGCTTCCAGTTTGCGATAAGCCATCCGCCCGCAGACCCCCACAACCACCGGCCAGGGTTGTGGGGATGAGGCCCTTGTCCTCATCAACATGGGGACAAGGTGTTTTGGGGGGCTACCCCAAAGCACCCTTCCAATGTTGAGGGCATGTGGCCTGGTACGGTTCAGGAGGGGGGGCCCTCTCTCATAACCCCCTCTTTTCCTGTGGCCTTCCAGGTTGCGTGCTCGGATAAGGGTCTTGTATGGATTTTTAGGGGGACCCCACACCGTTTTTTTTAATTTTATTTTGGCGCGGGGTTCCCCTTAAAATCCATACCAGACCTGAAGAGCCTGGTATGGAATTTAGGGGGGCCCCATGTCATTTTTTTTAAATTTTGGTTCGGGGCTCCCCTGTGGGAAATCCTCATGCCATTATTATCAATGAACTTCTATGTGTATTGTCGGACCGGCAATTCTTTAATAGCCCTGAGTAGTTTTAAATGACTTTTTTTCCTTTGAAATGTCATTTTTCTGTCAAACTGTTCTAAACACAGGAAACATGCGCCCCTTTACAGGCATACTATAGACACCCCCCAGGTACGAAATCTAAAGGAATATTACACTTTTATTGTTTCACCTTAAGCATTATTAAAATCACTGCTCCCGAAAAAGCGGCCATTTTTAAAACTTATTTTTGCATTGATCCATGTCCCCTGGGGCAGGACACAGGTCCCCAAATAATTTTTATGACAATACCTTGCATATAAGCCTTTAAAATTAGCACTTTTGATTATTCATGTTCGTGTCCCATAGACTTTAACGGTGTTCGAGTGTTCAAACAAATTTTTTGCCTGTTTGCATGTTCTGGTGTGAACTGAACAGGGGGGTGTTCGGCTCATCCCTATACACAAGTACAATTGAAAAAATACTGGTTGGCTTTCAATTCTATACTTCTTCATTTTATAGATGCAAGCTTTGGAAACATGTTAGCTTTCTTCCCCAGGTATAATGCCTGATAAAAAATCTCTCCAAAGCATTTTTTTACTCACCTGAACCTGTGGTGATTCACTGCTGCAGTCTGCTCCTGATTGGTCTTGTTGCTGTACCTCTTTGTGGTGTCATCACATTTCCACTAATCTTTAGGACCTGTGAGAACCCAGCTGATGGACAGCCAATAGGAATTGTCTATGTCTGCAGCCAGCATCAAGGGGTGCCAAAATCATGTAGGAAGACTCAGGACCCAGCATGTTAAATGTCCATGGATTCAGGCAAGTATTTATCCATTGGCTCTGGTCCACATCTGCCTTCAGGGACTCCTGCTCCACATTTTGTAGCTTCTACAACCCCAGTCGCTCTTACCTCAGATGACATTGTGCACCTCATCAGGAAGATCAGGCACCAAAAGCACTTCTCTCCTCTCTCCCGACCCTGGATCAGTTCCTGTTTAGGCCTGCATCCCCTGCCTTGAGTATGAAGGATGACTCACTGGAGCCCATGGACCCTCTTATGGCCAATGGAGGTGTATTTAAAAAAATAGAAGGTTTTTATTCCCACACCCTTCTTATCATCGCACGTTACACACCCAGCACACTCACTTCTACACTCTCACTTAATGGGGCATTAATACCCCATCTATTGTATTTCATTTAATCCATCTCATTGTATTTCTATCTAATTTATCTTACTTTTAATAATTAAAATTAACCAAATTATAAACCAATCTAAACAATAGTTAAATAATATAATAAAACAATTAGGTCCAACCAATATGAATTAAATATTTGTTTCAGTACGGGGCAGTCGGTAGTCGCATATGTACTAGATACTCATAGAATACCTTAATACTAAGGTTTTTTTTTTCTGATACCTAATTGCAGGTGCCTTGCCCCCCATCCTCCCTTCCAGGACCAAGCATGTGACCCCTTGCAAGTCCAATGGACTGTGGGTCCGTCTGGAGAGCGCGGAGGGAATATGCGTGGTCATTGGGATCTTTGAATTTGAATGCTTTTAACAAATCGGGTTTGTGCGATGCATCTTCATCATATCATCCACGTAATGGTAAATACACCTCCATATATAGACATTTTTCTGCACAATTTGAAATGGTACAATGATGTTCTTTATACTGACTAAAGTTTTAAATTCAATTATACTTTTTTTGATACATTTCCCTAGAATCTAAATCCCCTGAAGAAGACCTGAATGGGTCAAAATGCATTGGAGTATTCATGTGGATAACAATGGTATTAATGTTGTATATGCAATTGTCAAACTATGTTCTCCTGGGGGCATCTTTGCCATAAATAATGTAATATGTTGTTGTTTGTTTACCTGAACCAGAGTCTGTATTTTTTAATAAATCTATTGCACATTTGAACATACCTTCCATTTTTAATCCACCCTATTAATATTAATGTTTTGCTGCTAAAAAAAAACCCTGGGGAACCCTTCTATTTTTTGGAACTCTTTTGGGGTTGTGCAGCTCCGGGTACTCTCACATATGTGTTTCTCTATTTGCATGGGGGTGTATTTACAGCTGCATCTCCCCCACCACCTGTTAAACATTAACCAAAGAGGTCCTGGACATGAAACTATATGCCTTTATGCAGAATTCAACACATAATGTCACCAAGGAAGTGAGAGGTAACATTGCTTATTAGGGATCTTATTAGATCCTGTTCAATATGTACTAGGGTTGCATTTTATAGGTATTTCCAAGCATTCTAAGAGATTGATTGCATTGATTTTTTTAACTGCTATATTATACCATTTTATTGGTTATCTTCTACTCCCCCTACATACTCACAATTATTGTCCACCATAGCTGATATCCGTAGAATGGAACATCTTACCACTGTAGTAGAAGGCTCCTTATCGTGATTTGCTTAAACATGGAATGTGTTCAGAATTTGAACTTGCTACCCCAGACTCTTAGATAGCTATCTCTCCTTTAATTTTGCAGATATATCAATATATTACAGATTCCCTGTGAATGGCCCCTTGGGGTAAGGGATAGGATTTTTTTTTTCCCTTGAAACAAAAATTAAAAATTCAGTATAAAGATTACAAAATGGATCTCACTTGCTGTCTTGTGGTTGGAGACTAACGCTGATTTAATCACGAAAGGAGAGTGTCCTTGAGTTGCCAAACATTACCCTCTCAGGTGATTGTCGTTGCGTTTTGACCAAGAACATTAATTGTCCCTACAAACAGACTGTTGATCATTGAAAAATGCCCCTCTAAATAGTAATCAAAATGACGTGGTAAATAGGGGTGCAGCAGCTGGTTGACAAAATCACTTTATGTAGGGTATAAAAAGTAATGTCCTGTGACAGAAAATGCAACCATAATGCATCAAATATGCAGCAGACAGCTGATGATGGCTTCAATTACTTCAAAATACCGATTGATAATTTTTGCCCAAGATGAAGTTTAAAAAATCTAGTTGCGTTACAGCTAGATAGTCAAGCCATAGCTTTAAAACACACTCTTTATCCAATGGATACTGTCTGGTAGTTCAAGGGAAACAGGCAATGGAGTGCGTCAATACGTTCCCACCCTGTGAATTATCGTGGTTGCTGTGTCCCCTTTACGTTCTTGCATGGGCTCGGTCAGTGCTGTAACAGTGCCTCCATAGTGGCTCTCGTGCTGAGTAGGGATGAGCTTCGAGTTCGCCGAACAGTGAACAATTTGGGGTGTTCGCGGCAAATTCGAAAGCCGCGGAACACCCTTTAAAAGTCTATGGGAGAAATCAAAAGTGCTAATTTTAAAGGCTTATATGCATGGTATTGTCATAACAAGTGTTTGGGGACCTGGGTCCTGCCCCAGGGGACATGGATCAATGCAAAAAAAGTTTGAAAAACGTCTGTTTTTTTGGGAGCAGTGATTTTAATAATGCTTAAAGTGAAACAATAAAAGTGTAATATTCCTACCTGGGGTGTGTCTATAGTATGCCTGTAAAGAGGCTCATGTTTCCCGTGTTTAGAACAGTCTGACAGCAAAATGACATTTCAAAGGAAAAAAAGTCATTTAAAACTACTCGCGGCTATTAATGAATTGTCGGTCCTATAATACTCATAAAAGTTCATTGATAAAAACGGCATGGGATTTCCCCACAGGGGAACCCCCAAACCAAAATTAAAAAAAAAATGGTGTGGGGGTCCCCCTAAATTCCATACCAGGCCCTTCAGGTCTGGTATGGATATTAAGGGGAACCCCGCGCCAAAATTAAAAAAAAAATGGTGTGAGGGTCCTCCTCAAAATCCATACCAGACCCTTATCTGAGCACGCAACCTGGCAGGCCACAGGAAAAGAGGGGGGATGAGAGAGCGGCCCCCCTCCTGAACCGTACCAGGCCACATGCCCTCAACATTGGGAGGGTGCTTTGGGGTTCCACCGGGGTCCCTCCCAAAGCACCTTGTCCCCATGTTGATGGGGACAAGGTGCTTTGGGGTCCCACTGGGGTCCCTCCCAAAGCACCTTGTCCCCATGTTGATGGGGACAAGGGCCTCATCCCCACAACCCTTGTCTGGCGGTTGTGGGGGTCTGCGGGCAGGGGGCTTATCGGAATTTGGAAGCCCCCTTTAACAAGGGGACCCCCAGATCCCGCCCCCCCCTGTGTGAAATGGTAAGGGGGTACAAAAGTACCCCTACCATTTCACAAAAAAAGTGTCAATAATGTTAAAAATGACAAGAGACAGTTTTTGACAATTCCTTTATTTAAAGTCTTATACAGAAAAAGAGGGTTCCCCTAGTGGTTGACTTTACAGGCACATATAAAAGGGCATAAAAGAGTATATAAAGAACAAAATATGGTTTATTAAATAGAAAAACAATAATAATATGACAATAGTGTAACATCAATTATTGGGAATGCAAATCAAGCAATTTTACATTGGTACAGTGTTTAAAGCGATGCTCTTGCACCCGACACATTTCAGAGTTAATTAGCCTCCTTCCTCAAGGGTGGGTGTGAGTTACAGATAGTTGTTAACACTGTATTAGCTGACTTGGCATTCCATGACACTTTAAATTAAAAACAGCGGCACTGACATGGTCTGTCTACCCAGTATATTCTTGATTCTGAGAAAAAAGTGTTTATTTGGATATAAATAGGATTTCTATATAGGTAGCAATGAGGTTTCTATCTAAGTACAAAATGTATGTATATAATATTCTCTTTAAAAAAAGGAGAAGAGAAGGCCCATGAAGGGCATATAAAAGGATAAAAACTTGAGGCTCCACTGAGGCCGAAGGGCAGGTCCTGGAAGTCGCTCAGTAGATGGCGTTAAAGGGGTTGTAGTAGGTAGATGCCAAGCAGATAGATGGGTGTCTGTTCAGGCCGGTGTAATCCCGGTTATTTAAAGTCTTCTTCTTTCCATCTTCTTTCTTCTATCTTCTTTCTTCTATCTTCCTTCAGTTTCTTCCTCCATCTTCTTCTTCCTCTGGTTCTTCCTTCGATCCTCTTCTTGCTCCGGTGTCCTCTTCTGGCATCTTCCTCCTGTGACGTCTTCCTCCCTTCTTCGTTCTTGGGCCACTCTGCATCCACCACCTGGTGACACCGCCCCCCTCCGACACACGGGGACTTGATGGGGACATCCCTATGGGTTTCCCCGTGACGTCAGAGGGAGGTGGAGTCACCCGTTACGTAACCGGGTGACCCCACCCCCTCTGTCATCACAGGGAAACAGATAGGGAAGTCCTCGTCAAGTCCCCGTGCATCAGAGGGGGCGGGGTCACTGGGTGGCCCCGCCCTCCATTATATAAGTGTCAGAAGACGAGAAGCGCCACACAGCGGGAGCCTCCCATCATGGATGATGGAAGAGGACAGATTGTGAATGTGTACCTACCGTAAGAAGACAGCGGCCAATACCTTGTTAAGGGCTGATAGCCATCATCCCCCTGGCTTAAGAACGGGATTCCGGTGGGACAATTTCTAAGAATAAAAAGGAACTGCCCCAGAAAAAAAAGATCTTAAAAAGGAAAATGCTGACATTTCTACCAGATTCCGTGAGCGGGGGTATTCCCATGGACAAATTCAGAAAGCCAGGGCCAAAGCAGCATGCCGAGATAGAAAAAGTCTTCTTTCCTTGGAATCCAAGTCGAAGACCAAAAAACATTCTGACCCCGGCCCAGTAAGAGTAATCACCTCCTATGGAGCTCAGTGGGAGTCCGTTCGCAGAGTATTGGAGAGACACTGGGCATATTGTTGAATGGCCCTGGGTTGACGGAGATTGTAGGAACCTCGCCCAATTTAGTGGCTAGGAGGGCAAAAAACTTGGGTGATATCTTGATTCACTCTGAATTTATAAAGGAACCCAGCTCTAACTGGTTATCTGAATATCCTAGAAGTAAGGGTATTCCCCTGCAACAGATGCCAAATCTGCCCCTTTGTGTACAGAAAGGCCACCTGCAGTGACGCCCATGGACAGCACTCCTTTGAGATACGTGATCTCATTAACTGTTCCACAAGTAGAGTAATCTACATGCTCATCTGCCCTTGTACAAAGATCTATATTGGTAAAACCAAAAGATATTTAAAGACTCGGATTGGTGAGCATTTGCGAGAGATCAAAGGGGAAAAAGAAAGAGACCCAGACAAATCCCAAGAAAAACCATTGGCGAAGCATTTCGCCTTGTGTCACCAAGGGAAACCTGATGGCCTGAAGGTTAAGGGCATCCATCTGCTTAAATTATCTTTGAGAAGAGGGGATTTTAACCACCTTTTTAATCTCCCGCAGAAGGAGAAGAGGTGGATCTATCGGTTGGGATCCCTTGCCCCCTTTGGACTCAACACAGAGTTAAATCTCCAGGTCTTCCTTGAAACCTGAACCCCTCAATTCACTTTCTCTCCTTCTTTTCCCCTATTTGATTCTTTTATGTAAGTTGGTAAACAACTCTGATTCCAATCCCTAATCCTTGATCCCTTTTGTGCTCCTGTATTACTAAATTACTAACTTACCTACTACTACCGTAGGTAGTAGGGTACATAGATAAGCCCCACTGTCCCTGCCTCCTGCCAGGTCTTGTTTATGTCATTGTCAGTCTCTCTGTCTCTCTTCTGTCTATGTGGTTTATTTGCCTGTTTAATTTCTACACACATGTCACCAAGTCTGGACTGATGTGGCCCTGAGGAATTTTGGTGACTGTGTGAGGGTATAAACCGGTGATTTACGTTATTTTGATAACCTTTGTTATTATTTATTTTATATCAGGAGAGATAATGTGGTAGAGACTCTATGATTTCAATGACATGGATGAGCAAGAAACGGAAAGTGAGTGACAGTGACTAATACTAGCAGCAATTGGGATTACTGCTCAGTCTCGGTGTGGATTATCTTATACAGAAAGTTGAATTTTGAGTTGCACATATTCCTTTTAGAAAACAAAGGGTGGCACTGTCGGAAGGCTTCACTAATAAAAGGAACCAACAGCCCCCAGCCCCATTAAGTCCAGATGAAGCTACGCTAATCAATCTAGCGAAATGCGTTGACGTCACAGCGGTCACGTGATGCCAGCTTACGCTATGCCCCTTTCAAGCTGAACCATGGGATTGGAGACGGGATCGGCGACACTTGTCTTATATCCACCCAAATAACACGCTGTGTGTGATTCACACGACAAGTGGTAAGGATCGGCTTGTCCCTCAGCACGAGAGCCACTATGGAGGCACTGTTACAGCACCGACCGAGCCCATGCAAGAATGTAAAGGGGACACAGCAACCACGATAATCCACAGGGTGGTAACGTATTGACGCACTCCATTGCCTGTTTCCCTTGAACCACCAGACAGTATCTATTGGATAAAGAGTGTGTGTTAAAGCCATGGCTTGACTATCTAGCTGTAACGCAACTAGACTTTTTAAACATCATCTTGGGCAGAAATTATCAATCAGTATATTGAAGTCATTGAAGCCATCATCAGCTGTCTGCTGCATATTTGATGCATTATGGTTGCATTTTCTGTCACGGGACATTACTTTTCATACCCTACATAAAGTGTTTTTGTCAACCAGCTGCTGCACCCCTATTTACCACGTCATTTTGATTACTATTTAGAGGGGCATTTTTCAATGATCAACAGTCTGTTTGTAGGGACAATTAATGTTCTTGGTCAAAACGCAACCACAATCACCTGAGAGTGTAATGTTTGGCAACTCAAGGACACTCTCCTTTCGTGATTAAATCAGCGTTAGTCTCTAACCACAAGACAGCAAGTGAGATCCATTTTGTAATCTTTATACTGAATTTTTAATTTTTGTTTCAAGGGAAAAAAAAATCCTATCCCTTCCCCCTGGGGGCCATTCACAGGGAATCTGTAATATATTTTTCCTTAATGGAATATGGTATTAACCATTTTAATATGCCCTTTGCAACGATGCGCTTTCTTCACTTGGCAGTTTCCCTGTGAATGTAAATAAGCTGGTGTCCGGATTTTCTGTGTTTTTTTGGGTTTTTTTATTTGTGTGTATTTTTGTGTATATGTGTTCTTCTTGCCTTTTTGTGTGTCTCCAAGCATCATTTTCTTTTTGGGTGATCTCTCTTATTGGAGGGAACCTTGAAAAGTATGATGTTTGAAGTTGTGTGTGTTTTTATACCAGTTGCACTTTAAATCCATGTAGCTTGTGCCCATACTGGCATTAATACATTTTGTAATTTTATCAGAACCAAATTCTGACCTAGACTTTCTGTTGCGGAAGTAGCCTTTTGAATCCTGGTAGAAATACTTACATTATTTCCTTTTCTCAGCATTACCTGATATTACTTTTCCATTCATTGTCACATATTTCTGATGTGATGCCTTTTTTCTTTGTTAAATTTGTAATTCTGGCCCAATAAATATACATAAATATAAAAAAATTAAAAATCACATGACTGACTAAGAAAAAAAAATAAGGTATTTACAATTAGGGATGGGTGAATGGTTCCGCCCGAGCAAAAGTTCAGGCCAAAATTTGGTTGTTCTGCAAATACCGAACAATATGCGGTGTTCGGGGCAAATTCGAAAGCCGCGGAACACCGTTAAAGTCTATGGGACTTTAACATGAAAAATCAAAAGTGTTCATTTTAAAGGCTTATATGCAAGTTATTGTCATAAAAAGTGTTTGGGGACCTGGGTCCTGCCCCAGAAGACATTTATCAATGCAAAAAATGTTTAAAAAATGTTCGTTTTTTCGGGAGCAGTGATTTTAATAATGCTTAAAGTGAAACAAAAATGTTGAATATTCCTTTACATTTCGCACCTGAAGGGTGTCTATAATATGTCTGTAAAGTGGTGCATTTTTCCCGTGTTTAGAACAGTCCCTGCACAAAATGACATTTCTAAAGGAAAAAAAGTCATTTAAAATTACTCGCGGCTATAATGACAGACATCAACATGAGGACAAGGTGCTTTGGGGGGCTACCCCAAAACACCCTCTCCATGTTGAGGGCATGTGGCCTGGTACGGTTCAAGAGGGGGGGCGCGCTCTCATCCCCCCTGTTTTCCTGTGGCCTGCCAGGTTGCGTGCTCAGATAAGGGTCTGGTATGGATTTTTGGGGGTCCCCACGCCATTTTTAAAAAAATTTGGGCCGGGGGTTTCCCCTTAAAATCCATAGCAGGTCTGGTATGGATTTTGAGGTGAACCCCTATGCCATTTAAAAAAAAAATTTGATGCAGGGTTTCCCTTAATATTCATACCAGACCTGAAGGGCCTGGTATGTAATTTGGGGGGACCCCCATGCAATTTTTTTTTTTAATTATGGTTCGGGGTTTCCCTTAATATTCATACCAGACCCAAAGGGCCTGGTAATGGACTGGGGGGATACCATGCCTTTTTTTTCAATGACTTTTATCTGTATTGCCGGGACCAGACAATTCATTATAGCCACAAGTACTTTTAAATGACTTTTTTTCCATTCAAGGAAAAGTTTTACCCCTATTGTGGGGTCACCGGTACGGTATTTATACATTGAAATAATATCCGCTCTCAAGCGTCTTTTCCCCAAAGAGAACAAGCTCAGTGCTTGTAACCTTTCCTCATAACTAAGGTCCTCCAGTCCCTTTATTAGCTTTATTGCCTTTCTCTGGACCCTCTCCAGTTCCAGCCCATCCCTCCTGTGGACTGGTGCCCAGAACTGGATGGCATACTCTAGGTGCGGGCGGACCAGAGTCTTGTAGAGTGGGAGAATTATTGTTTTATCTCTGGAGTTAATCCCCTTTTAAAAGCATGCCAATATTCTGCTTGCTTTGCTTGCAGCAGCTTGGTATTGCATGCCATTGCTGAGCCTGTCCTCTACTAGGCCCCTCAGGTCCTTTTCCATCCTAGATTCCCCCAGAGGTTCCCCCCCCCCCAGTGAGTAGATTGCATTCATATTTTTTCCACCTAAATGCATTATTTTCCATATTTCTACATTGAACTTCATTTGCCATGTAGTTGCCCACCCCATTAATTTGTTCAGAGATCTTTTTGCAAGGTTTCCACATCCTGCAGAGAAGTTATTACCCTACTTAGCTTTGTATTGTCCGCAAATACTGAGATTAAACTGTTTATCCCGTCCTCAAGGTTGTTTATGAATAAATTAAATAGGTCAATGATAGTGTTAAGAAAACCAAATCTACATACTGTTTGCAGATGTTGTAACTATTGGACAAGTATGTATTTTGAAGAGAAAAGCATCCCTAACTTTAAAAACTAAGTCTAACCATACATATTGCAACCTCCTTGTTATTTACCAACAGCGATATAGTACATGAACCTGCATGACTACATAGAATTACAATGATTTATATAGGTAGTCCCTCTCATACATAGATTCGGCAAATCTAAAGGATATAATGTGTAAGCCAAGCTGATTCTGAGTGACAACGTTTTGTTTAGTCAATTGTAATCACAAGATTTGGGATTGTACCCTTAAAGTGGATATAATCCCACTCTCATCTTTTTTAAAGTACTGCCATAGTGGTGATCTCTAAGGATATACATGCCTCATGCATGTTTGCTTGCTGTTTGCTTGCTGTTTGTTTGCTGTTTTTTTGCTGTTTGTTTGTTTGCTGTTTGTTTGCTGTTTGTTTGTTTGCTGTTTGTTTTTTTGCTGTTTGTTTGCTGTTTGTTTGCTAGGTTGCATTTTTGGGGCTTTTCCTTTTTAGTTTTTAATTTGCCTTTTGCTGTCACTTTTTAAATAGCTTTTTTTTTTTTTCTCTGGTTCCATCAGTCTATCAATTAAGGGGGGTGGTTAATTGCTCACAGGTGCCTATTTAACTGGTTGTAGGACTCAGTCTCAGCGTGCTCAGTCTGAGGCTGTGGAACTTGGTGTAAGTGGAGCTGGTATAGGTGGGAGTTAAAAACCAGAGTTTAAAACAGGAGGTTATAACAGGGGTCATAGTACCTGTGTAGTGTGAGTATCTGAGTGTTGTCTGAGTAGTGTGTGTGGATCGTTAGTACTTGTGTATTGTGTACTGTATACTTGTGTATTGCGAGTGCACGTAGGTCTGTGAGTACCTGTGTATTGTCTTGTTGTGTACCTGTGTATTGTCTTGAGTATTAGTGCCAGGAAGCTAGCTGTTAGGTAATTTGGACAGAGTAAAATCCCCAAATCCTCACTATATTTAATAGGTACGATGCCCGGCGGGTGTGGAGAGGCGACTCTTTGTACATCTTGCCACATGTATGCGTTCCTTGATCATTCGATCGAGGGCGAATACTGCTGTGCAAAATGTAAGCACATTGTTTCCCTGGAAGCCCAGGTTCTGAATCCGGGGAAGCAACTGTCAGCACTGAGAAGTCCCTCCATACTAAAGGTGAGCCAGGAACGTACACGGCAGGTGCCGGCAGGGGCCAGCACAGAGGCGGGTGGAGACAAAGAGGTGCAGGCACTAGCAAAGAGTAGATGGGTGACAGTCAGGAGGGGTAGAAGGGGAAGTGCCAGGGAGGCCGATCCAGGACTGGAGCATCCCAATAAGTACGCTCCATTGAGTGACATTGGTGAAACCAGTCAGGGACCAGCACTACTGGAGATGAGGGACTCTCCTAGCTGGCAGGGGAAGAACTCCTCCAGTGAGAGTGGGGGGGCAGAAAAGGGAAAGGAAAGACAGATTCTGGTGGTAGGGGACTCAATTCTTAGAAGGACAGAGAGGGCAATCTGTAACCAAGACCTGAAGCGCCGAACAGTATGTTGTCTACCGGGCGCTCGGGTTCGGCACATCACGGATCTTGTGGACAGATTACTGGGAGGGGCTGGGGAAGACCCGGATGTCATGGTGCACGTTGGCACCAATGACAAAGTCAGAGGCAGATGGAGTGTCCTAAAGAACGATTTTAGGGACTTAGGTGCTAAATTGAGGAAAAGGACCTCCAAGGTAGTCTTCTCAGGAATACTACCGGTACATCGAGCCACACCAGAAAGGCAGAGGGAGATTAGGGAAGTAAACAAGTGGCTAAAGAGCTGGTGTAGTAAGGAGGGGTTTGGGTTCCTGGAGGACTGGGCCGACTTCTCAGTCGGTAACCGGTACTATAGAAGGGACGGACTGCACCTAAATGAGGAGGGTGCAGATCTGCTGGGAATGAAGATGGCCAAAAAGTTAGAGGGGTTTTTAAACTAGGCAATGGGGGGAGGGTCCAGAGACAGTGATAGCCAGCCCGGAAGATATTCCAGAGGGTAGTATTGGGGGCATTAGTGGTAGGTTAACCAAAGCACAAAAACACAAGGTGAGTATAGTAGCAAGTCCTAGTTGCAATCTTGAAACACCCAATATGAGGACAATATGCGACCGGTCTAAACTATATGGCATGTTCACCAATGCCAGGAGCATGGCGGACAAGATGGGTGAACTAGAGATACTGTTGTACAAGGAGGATTTGGATTTTGTGGGAATTTCAGAGACCTGGTTCAACAGCTCTCATGATTGGCTGGCAAACATTCAAGGGTATACCCTATACCGCAAGGATAGAGAGGGTAAAAAAGGGGGAGGGGTATGCCTATATATCAAGAATAATGTACAAGTGAATGTGAGAGATGACATCACTGAGGGAGCTAGGGAGGAGGTGGAATCCTTATGGGTAGAGCTCCAAAGGGATGAAGCTAAGGGGAAAATAATACTGGGAGTATGCTATAGGCCCCCTAACCTGAGGGAGGAAGTGGAGACGGATCTCCTATCACAAATTGGATTAGCAGCAAGGATGGGAAGTGTTATCATAATGGGGGATTTTAATTATCCAGACATAGACTGGGTGGAGGGAACCGCGCATTCATTTAAGGCTCGCCAGTTCCTTAATGTCTTGCAGGACAATTTCATGGGTCAGATGGTAGACGCACCAACTAGAAATAAAACATTACTGGATCTACTGATTACCAACAATACAGACCTGATCACAGATGTGGAAATATGGAGCAATTTAGGTAACAGCGACCACAGGTCAATTAGTTTCAGTATAAATCACACAAATAGGAAACATGAAGGGAACACAAAGACACTGAATTTCAAAAGAGCCAACTTCCCTAAACTACAAACCTTGCTAAAAGGCATACATTGGGATAAAATATTAGGAACAAAGAATACGGAGGAACGATGGGTTTGCTTTAAGAGCATATTAAATAAGGGCATTAGCCAATGTATCCCATTGGGTAATAAATTTAAAAGAGCAAACAAAAATCCTGGATGGCTTAACTCCAATGTAAAAATGCATAAAAAAAGCAAAGGAGAAGGCCTTCAATAAATACAAGGTTGAGGGATCATCCTCAGCATTCAGACTTTATAAAGAATGCAATAAGAAATGTAAGGGTGCAATTAGGACGGCTAAGATAGAACATGAAAGACACATAGCGGAGGAGAGCAAAAAAAATCCCAAGAAATTCTTTAAGTATGTAAACAGTAAAAAAGGGAGGACAGACCATATTGGCCCCATAAAGAATGAGGAAGGACATCTGGTTATAAAGGATGGGGAGATGGCAAAGGTATTGAATTTATTCTTCTCCTCAGTATTCACGAGTGAATCAGGGGGCTTCAGTAACCAAAACTGCAGTGTTTATCCTCATGACACAACACAGGAAGCACCTACATGGTTAACAGAGGACGGAATTAAAATTAGACTTAAGAAACTTAACATTATTAAATCACCGGGACCAGATGGCTTGCATCCAAGGGTACTTAGGGAACTCAGTCAGGTGATTGCCAGACCGTTGTTCCTAATTTTTACAGACAGTCTATTGACTGGAATGGTACCAGCTGATTGGAGAAAAGCCAATGTAGCACCAATCTTTAAAAAGGGCCCAAAAAACATCCCTGGGAATTACAGACCAGTTAGCCTAACATCAATAGTATGTAAACTCTTGGAGGGGATGATAAAAGACTATATACAAGATTTTAGTAATAAGAATGATATCATTAGCAGTAATCAGCATGGATTCATGAAGAATCATTCTTGCCAAACCAATCTATTAACCTTCTATGAGGAGGTGAGTTGCCATCTAGATAAAGGAAGGCCCGTAGACGTGGTGTATCTGGATTTTGCAAAAGCATTTGACACAGTTCCCCATAAACGTTTACTGTACAAAATAAGGTCCGTTGGCATGGACCATAGGGTGAGTACATGGATTGAAAACTGGCTACAAGGGCGTGTTCAGAGGGTGGTGATAAATGGGGAGTACTCAGAATGGTCAGGGGTGGGTAGTGGGGTTCCCCAGGGTTCTGTGCTGGGACCAATCCTATTTAATTTGTTTATAAACAACCTGGAGGATGGGATAAACAGTTCAATCTCTGTATTTGCAGACGATACTAAGCTAAGCAGGGCAATAACTTCTCCGCAGGATGTGGAAATCTTGCAAAAAGACCTGAACAAATTAATGGGGTGGGCGACTACATGGCAACTGAGGTTCAATGTAGAAAAATGTAAAATAATGCATTTGGGTGGCAAAAATATGAATGCAATCTATAGACTGGGGGGAGAACCTCTGGTGGAATCTAGGATGGAAAAGGACCTGGGGGTCCTAGTAGATGATAGGCTCAGCAATGGCATGCAATGCCAAGCTGCTGCTAATAAAGCAAACAGAATATTGGCATGCATTAAAAGGGGGATCAACTCCAGAGATAAAACAATAATTCTCCCGCTCTACAAGACTCTGGTCCGGCCGCACCTGGAGTATGCTGTCCAGTTCTGGGCACCAGTCCTCAGGAGGGATGTACTGGAAATGGAGCGAGTACAAAGAAGGGCAACAAAGCTAATAAAGGGTCTGGAGGATCTTGGTTATGAGGAAAGGTTGCAAGCTCTGAACTTATTCTCTCTGGAGAAGAGACGCTTGAGAGGGGATATGATTTCAATTTACAAATACTGTACTGGTGACCCCACAATAGGGATAAAAGTTTTTCGCAGAAGAGAGTTTAATAAGACTCGTGGCCACTCATTACAATTAGAAGAAAAGAGGTTTAACCTTAAACTATGTAGAGGGTTCTTTACTGTAAGAGCGGCAAGGATGTGGAATTCCCTTCCACAGGCGGTGGTCTCAGCGGGGAGCATTGATAGCTTCAAGAAACTATTAGATAATCACCTGAATGACCGCAATATACAGGGATATGTAATGAAATACTGACACATAATCACACACATAGGTTGGACTTGATGGACTTGTGTCTTTTTTCAACCTCACCTACTATGTAACTATGTAACTATGCATCCTTACCTTTCAAATGTCTCCCCTTTAGCGGTTTGGAGCCCCCAAAAACACCGGATTCAGTGGGCGGGTTAGTTGTACGGAGCTCGGTGGGTGGAGTCATGACATCTCCAGACTTCCCGCCCACCTCTACACTCGTGCCTGGCCAGAGTGAAAAGTGCACGCACAGGAGAAGAAGAGTGCGCTCATGGCTCCTGTCACGTCATGTGTCACTGTCGGGGATGATCGGTGCTGCGGGGACAGCTGTGAGCACAGATCCCCCTGAATGGCTTTTCTGCTGAAAGCCACGGGAGGCAGAGAAGGAGAAGCAGCTGATCAAGCACCATGCAGGGAGATCGGTGTTCACGGCTGTCCTTCTGCTGCACCAATCACCCCCAACTGTCCCTTGTGTCTTTCTCCTCCAGCGCCTGACCCGTTATTCTCTTCAACCACCTCCACTTCCCCTTCTTCTCTGGCCCCCCTCCTGTCCTCATCCGCCTGCTGTGTCTTCCTCCTCCACGCCCCCCCCTCTATACCCCACAGCCGGCTCCCCTCCTCTCCCACGGGCTCTGTCAGGATGGAGAGCGGAGGAAGAGCGGAAACGCTATACATGTAATTTATGGGGGGGGGGTGGAGTGCTGCTGGACACAGCTATATACAGTATATATATATATATGTATAGGAAATCTTATACTCTACAACATGACATATAAAAAAAAATTTGGGTTTACATCCACTTTAACTAACAAAATTGGCATATTTATCCTAAAAGAAATCAATTCTGCCTAGTATAATGCAGACTGAGGACACTAGGAACACCAGGATCTCATGTGATCTGTAAATAAAGATTCATTAAGCTCTGTTACTGTACTGATTTTTTCATGTACTTCCCAGTTTGAGCAAGTAGTAAAGTTAGTCTGACATTATCTAACAAGCTACTGAGCCTTTATAGCCTGCTATTAATAAAATGTATAAGGAGGTTGCAAAAGTTACTGCCCATTATAAAACTAAAGTATCTAAGACAAAATAATAGACAGTCTCCCTGAACTCCATGGTAAATTTATTCAGTTCAGGTAACAAGATCTTAGACAAGAACGTAATTCAATTCTTTAAGGATATTGCAAAGATCAGTGTGTGTCTGTGTGGCATATTGTATATCTTCATAGAGGGATAGAAGGGACAATTGCAACCTGCAAACCTCTGATGTCATAAATGTGTGTATGTATGGCATTACTTCTGTTGCCATCTAAGAAAAAAAAGTTGTAATGCAGACCTCTACTGTTACTGTAGGAGACATGAACACAATGTCTTGCACTGTTGAACCTTCAATACCTCAAATTTTCTACCTTCATACGAAGAAGCTCCCAGCTCAAATTTACTTGCCAGGAGTAGTTATCCTGGTCAATTATTATTATTATTATACAGGATTTATATAGCGCCGACAGTTTACGCAGTGCTTTACAACATTAGGGCAGACAGTACAAGTACAATACAATTCAATTCAATACAGGAGGAATCAGAGGGCCCTGCTCGTTAGAGCTTACAATCTAGGAGGGAGGGTCAAGTTATACAAAGGGTAATAGCTGTGGGGGATGAGCTAATGGAGAAAATAGTGCAGTTGTTAGATGGAGGCAGGATAGGCTTCCCTGAAGAGGAAAGTTTTCAGGGATCGCCTAAAAGTGGATAAAGTTGGAGACAGTCTGACAGATTGGGGTAGGGAATTCCAGAGGATGGGCGAGGCTCGGGAGAAGTCCTGGAGGCGGATATGGGAGGAGGTGATGAGGGAGCTAGAGAGCAGGAAATCTTGGGAGGAACGGAGAGGGCGATTAGGTTGGTATTTTGAGACTAGGTTAGTGATGTAGCTGGGGGCAGAGTTGTGGATGGCTTTGTAACTTATTGTTAGTATTTTGAATTTAATTCGTTGGGCGAGTGGTAGCCAATGGAGGGATTGGCAGAGAGGGGTAGCAGACACTGAGCGGTTTGTAAGGTGGATGAGTCTGGCAGCAGCATTCATGATGGACTGAAGGGGGGATAGTCTATTTAAAGGTAAGCCAATGAGGAGTGAGTTGCAGTAGTCAAGGCGAGAGATAACCAGGGAGTGAATCAGGAGCTTTGTGGTTTCATTGGTTAGGAAGGGACGTAGTTTAGAGATGTTGCGGAGTTTGAGGCGGCAAGCTTTGGAAAGTGATTGGATGTGGGGCTGAAAGGAGAGTTCAGAATCCAGGATAACACCTAGTACCCTGACATGTGGGGACGGGTGGATGGTTTTGCCATTGCTCTTGACAGAGAAGTCGGGGGAAGAGGAACGTGGGGGAGGAAATATTATAAGCTCGGTTTTGGACAAGTTGAGTTTGAGGAAGTGGTGTGACATCCATACAGATATGTCGGTTAGTAAGTTAGTGATGCGTGAGGAGACTGATGAAGTGAGTTGAGGGGTGGAGAGATAGATTTGTGTGTCATCAGCATAGAAATGATATTGAAAGCCGTGAGAGGCTATCAGCTGACCCAGGGAAGAGGTGTAGATTGAAAATAAAAGAGGTCCAAGAACAGAACCTTGGGGGACCCCGACAGAGAAGGGAAGAGGAGTGGAGGAAGTAGAATTGTAAGTGACACTGAAGGTGCGTTGGGATAGGTAGGATGAGAGCCACTGAAGAGCACAGTCACGGAGACCGAGGGAGTAAAGTTTTTTGAGGAGGAGGGGGTGGTCAACCGTGTCAAAGGCAGCTGAAAGATCCAGAAGTAGGAGTACAGAATAGTGTCCGTTGGTTTTTGCAGTTAGTAGGTCATTTGTGAGTTTTAAAAGAGCAGTTTCTGTGGAGTGTTGAGGGCGAAATCCAGATTGAAGGGGATCAAGAAGGTTGTTTTTAATGAGGTGGTCACTCAGTTGGTTGTAAACCAGGCGTTCAAGGAGTTTAGAGGAAAAGGGGAGCAAGGAGATTGGGCGTAGGTTGTTAAGATTGGTGGGGTCCAAGGACAGCTTTTTGAGTATGGGGGTGACCAGTGCATGTTTTAGAGCATCGGGGAAGATGCCAGAGGTGAGGGAGAGTTTGAAGATGTGGGTTAGAGAGTGTAGGATGGGGTCAGAGGGTGACTGTAGCATTTGAGAGGGAATAGGGTCCAGGGGACAGGTGGTTAGGTGGGCGATAGAAAGGAGTTTACCAACTTCATCTGTAGTAGTAGATTTGAATAGAGGGAGTGTCAGTTGTACCTGTTGACATGGGGTCTTAGCTGGGGGAGATACCTGTAGAATGGAGATTTCATCACGAATTGTATCAATCTTGTTTTTGAAGTGATTAGCGATTTCCTGGGCAGTGAGTAAGTCAGTGGGTGGAGGCGGTGGAGGACAAAGTAGAGAGTTGAAGGTAGAGAAGAGTTTACGGGGATTGGATGAGAAAGTGTTAATAAGAGTTGTAAAATAGGTTTGCTTGGCAGTGTGGAGGAAAGAATAGTATATTTGGAGGGAAGATTTGTATTGGTTGAAGTCTTTGAGAGACTCAGTCTTGTGCCACAGACGCTCAAGAGTGCAACTACGTTTTTTGAGAATTTTAGTGTCATCTGTTTGCCAGGGTTGTAGGGGTCGAGGCCTGATTCTGCGTGTAGTGAGGGGAGCGAGCTTGTCCAGGGTGGAGGACAGAGATTTATTGTAGATGGACATGGCTTGGTTGGGGCAGGACAGGGGAGAGATTTTGTCATAGAGGTGGTCAGTAGCAGAATAGAGGAGACAGGAGTTGAAGTTGCGAAAGCTTCTTAGAGATCCATTGATTTCTCCCTAAGTTTGGCCTGGTTGTACTTTTCTCTTCTACCATTAGGTGACCAGGCAATTGGTGGTACTAGATATGAGAAGGACAACTCAAGGTCAGGTTACGGGTATATGGGGTATTTCAGCCAATGGGCAGGGGTTTTCTTGAATCCCTTGGCCTGCTGGGAGAGCCTATATATTTGGATGGAGTCAGGTGATCTATGTTCTGTGCCAGCTGGATGGCTGTCTGGGTGGACGTGCGTTGTGTACCCTGGGCTGCTAGGCCAGAGATTGAGCATCTCTTGGGGGGCATCTGGCTGCTAGGCTGTGTGAGGGCCTATTCAGAAGTGAGAGAGCAGCGCAGGGTTGGGATTGCGGCTTGCAGTCAAACTAGAACTGACGGTTCTGCTAGCGGGAGAACCTGTCAGTGGTTAGAGGTAGAAGGGAAGCTGTCGCCACAAAGGGACCAACCACCTCATTACCAGGGACCACAGTGAATAATTGAAGCAAGTACTGGAGCAGCATTCTCGCTGAATGGGTACGGTGGAGAATTGGGAAAATTCAGGCGGACCCAACCATCAGAGGTGACACTTGCAGAGCAGCCTTGTGAGTCAAATCAGAGACCAAGCCAGTCAGCAGGGGTGAAGCTTGAGGGAGATACCACTGCAAAGATTGGAGGAGCTCAAGGTATTCTGAGTCAGTGAATTGGAGGGTCTAGTGAGAGACCGGGAGCTCAGTATTGAAGAACTACAAGAGGCAGTTGTAGTGAAGCTGAGGGAACTGTTACGTTTGAGTTAGGAACTGTTAAAGACTGTTTCCATAGGAGGCAACATTTATGCATGTGCAAATGCGGCACCTTGCTGGGGCCTTTCCCTGCACCGCTGTCTTTCTATTGAAGTCCTAGAGTCTGCCAATTGAATTTACTTGAACTACTTAAGGGTGTACTGGCCCTAACCCTCTTTCCTTAAAAATATAAAAAGGACTGTAAGAGAAATAAAACCTCTTTTACATCCAAGAATGTCTGGCACCCAATAACTTTGTCCACCTTGCACCCACTATTCCTCACAACCCACCACGTACAGAAGGATGTCAGCTATCTTTGGCCTGGAAAGTTCTCATTAGACTGGACAAGGCCAGAGACCTTGCTACATATATATATATTTACACACACACAGGCACACTGATAGCTTTATTTCTGTCTTTACATGCTTTCAGCACTGGTGTTCTTGAAATTCCACACAAGACACATGATGTTTGTATGCATGGGGTGCTTCAAGTACTCTGGTTTCCTAAAACACTCTAAATGCATGGTTGTAGGTTAATTGGTTCCATTCTAAATTGGCCCTAGTTTGTATGTATGTGAGATAGGGAGCTTAGATTGTAAGCTCCTTGAGGGCAGTGAATGTGAACGTACAGTATGCCGAGGGTCAGACTGCATTATGCGGGGTCACGTCTCTGCAGCTGATTGCGCCTCATGAAAGCACTTCCTGGTTTTATCTGATGCTGATCTTCCCTTACCACTGTGGCTGGTGAGGCGGTATACACACAGGCGTTTGTTAACCACTTTAACAGGGGGTCACATTAGATTTGGTAAGCAGGATTTAAGTGAGATGTGTCACTGGGTCTACTTCAGGATCTTCTACCTATTACAACAGATGTGGGACTATAATTTTCATTGTATTTTGGGACTTTTATATACAATTATTGTCCATTTTTTGCTATAATCACAGCGCTGCACTATTTTTGTTTTATTTATATTTGTTGTGTTTTTTGTATCATGAGCAGCTTTTTGAGTTTTATTCTTTCGCAGATTTGTTTTTTATTTATTTACAGTATGCAGATTGTCAGCGCTATGAAAACACTTAATAATTTACCCCTTATTTCCTTTCCTGGTAACACAACAACAGAAAGTGGACAGGAATTTCTCCATCAGAACATAATAATAATAACCAAACAGCGGTTTACCCTCTTTGTTAAAAGTAAAAGATTTTCCGGCATTCCACTTTAAAGTGGATGTTGCTAAATTATTTTATCACTAAAATAAAAAAAATCTACACACACCCTTTTATTTTATCTTGCAGTTAAAATAGAAGTATGGGTTTCCTTTTTTTTGCTTAATCCTCATTCTTATGAGCTGCTAGTATCTACAAATCTTTCCAGCCCTCTCAGAAGTTTCCCGTTTCTGTTAAAATAGAGTTAATTACCTGTGGCAGGGTCTACAGACTTTCATACAGCGTAATACCGACAATGGTCTGGCTCTGGACTCTGGATCCACCCCCTTCCTGTCATCTTGCTTGATTGATGTTGGCTCTCTGCTAGTTCCGGAGACTTCACACAACACACAGGGCTGCTCTCTTCCCTCCTCCCCCTCCTCCCTCCCCCCTCCCCTCTCCCTTCTCCCCTCTCCCTCCTCCCTGTTGCAGACAGAACAATCTCAGCACACATTCAGGAAAGCAGCAGGCATTAGTGAGTGTAGAAGTCAGTGATAGTGCACTGTACAGTGTATTATATTCTGCTTTCCTGCTTAAATTATATTGCAAATAATACATTTTTAAAGTAAAATACAACACTGGCTTTTGTCAGAGTTGCCTACATTCACTTTAAAACAGTTAGAGCTAATATTGTGATTTAATCATTTTTTACTGGCTATTCAGATTGTTCTATGTGATTGGGACTGTATAAAGGTGCAAGAGATGGTGATGACGGGACTGTATAGCTGTACAGGGTATGGGGATGATGGGACTGTATAGGAGTACAGGGGATGGGGATGATGGGACTGTAGAGGAGTACAGGGGATGGGGATGATTGGACTGTATAGGCGTACATGGGATGAGGATGACGGGACTGTATAGGAGTAAAGGGGATGGGATGTACATTTCAGAGAACAGACGTGCCAGAAGAGGACAAAGCAGCAGTAGTTGGAACAATCATCAATTCCAGACTCGACTACGCAAACTCCCTCTACATAGGACTACCCCAATATCAGCTTGCGCGCTTACAACTCGTCCAAAACACGGCGGCAAGACTGTTAACAGGAAAAAAATCCATCTCCCCCGCCCTGAGGAGCCTACATTGGCTAACCGTAAAGAATCGGATCACTTTCAAGACCCTCTGCCTCACCCACAAATGTATACACGGAAACGCTCCTCAATACCTATGCAAGAAAATAAAACGCTACACACCCAATCGCAGTCTTCGATCTTCTAACCATAACCTCCTCCTTGTTCCAAAAACCTGCTACAAAACAAAGGGAGAACGAAGATTCGCAGTCCAAGGCCCACGGCTATTGAACACTCTACCTACTCACATTCATATGGAAGAAAACCATCAGGCCTTCAGAAAGAAACTCAAGACCTACCACTTATAGTTACATAGTTACATAGTTACATAGTAGGTGAGGTTGAAAAAAGACACAAGTCCATCAAGTCCAACCTATGTGTGTGATTATGTGTCAGTATTACATTACATATCCCTGTATATTGCGGTCATTCAGGTGATTATCTAATAGTTTCTTGAAGCTATCAATGCTCCCTGCTGAGACCACCGCCTGTGGAAGGGAATTCCACATCCTTGCCGCTCTTACAGTAAAGAACCCTCTACGTAGTTTAAGGTTAAACCTCTTTTCTTCTAATTGTAATGAGTGGCCACGAGTCTTATTAAACTCTCTTCTGCGAAAAACTTTTATCCCTATTGTGGGGTCACCAGTACAGTATTTGTAAATTGAAATCATATCCCCTCTCAAGCGTCTCTTCTCCAGAGAGAATAAGTTCAGTGCTCGCAACCTTTCCTCATAACTAAGATCCTCCAGACCCTTTATTAGCTTTGTTGCCCTTCTTTGTACTCGCTCCATTTCCAGTACGTCCCTCCTGAGGACTGGTGCCCAGAACTGGACAGCATACTCCAGGTGCGGCCGGACCAGAGTCTTGTAGAGCGGGAGAATTATCGTTTTATCTCTGCAGTTGATCCCCCTTTTAATGCATGCCAATATTCTGTTTGCTTTATTAGCAGCAGCTTGGCATTGCATGCCATTGCTGAGCCTATAATCCACTAGGACCCCCAAGTCCTTTTCCATCCTAGATTCCCCCAGAGGTTCTCCCCCCAGTGTATAGATTGCATTCATATTTTTGACACCCAAATGCATTATTTTACATTTTTCTACATTGAACCTCATTTGCCATGTAGTCGCCCACCCCATTAATTTGTTCAGGTCTTTTTGCAAGATTTCCACATCCTGCGGAGAAGTTATTGCCCTGCTTAGCTTAGTATCGTCTGCAAATACAGAGATGGAACTGTTTATCCCATCCTCCAGGTCGTTTATGAACAAATTAAATAGGATTGGTCCCAGCACAGAACCCTGGGGAACCCCACTACCCACCCCTGACCATTCTGAGTACTCCCCATTTATCACCACCCTCTGAACACGCCCTTGTAGCCAGTTTTCAATCCATGTACTCACCCTATGGTCCATGCCAACGCACCTTATTTTGTACAGTAAACGTTTATGGGGAACTGTGTCAAATGCTTTTGCAAAATCCAGATACACCACGTCTACGGGCCTTCCTTTATCTAGATGGCAACTCACCTCCTCATAGAAGGTTAATAGATTGGTTTGGCAAGAACGATTCTTCATGAATCCATGCTGATTACTGCTAATGATATCATTCTTATTACTAAAATCTTGTATATAGTCCCTTATCATCCCCTCCAAGAGTTTACATACTATTGATGTTAGGCTAACTGGTCTGTAATTCCCAGGGATGTTTTTTGGGCCCTTTTTAAATATTGGTGCTACATTGGCTTTTCTCCAATCAGCTGGTACCATTCCAGTCAGTAGACTGTCTGTAAAAATTAGGAACAACGGTCTGGCAATCACCTGACTGAGTTCCCTAAGTACCCTCGGATGCAAGCCATCTGGTCCCAGTGATTTATTAATGTTAAGTTTCTCAAGTCTAATTTTAATTCCGTCCTCTGTTAACCATGTAGGTGCTTCCTGTGTTGTGTCATGAGGATAAACACTGCAGTTTTGGTTACTGAAGCCCCCCGATTCACTCGTGAAGACTGAGGAGAAGAATAAATTCAATACCTCTGCCATCTCCCCATCCTTTGTAACCAGATGTCCTTCCTCATTCTTTATGGGGCCAATATGGTCTGTCCTCCCTTTTTTACTGTTTACATACTTAAAGAATTTCTTGGGATTTTTTTTTCTCTCCGCCGCTATGTGTCTTTCATGTTCTTTCTTAGCCATCCTAATTGCACCCTTACATTTCTTATTGCATTCTTTATAAATTCTGAATGCTGTGGATGATCCCTCAACCTTGTATTTTTTGAAGGCCTTCTCCTTTGCTTTTATATGCATTTTTACATTGGAGTTAAGCCATCCAGGATGTTTGTTCGCTCTTTTAAATTTATTACCCAATGGGATACATTGGCTAATGCCCTTATTTAATATGCTCTTAAAGCAAACCCATCTCTCCTCTGTGTTCTTTGTTCCTAATATTTTATCCCAATTTATGCCTTTTAGCAAGGTTTGTAGTTTAGGGAAGTTGGCTCTTTTGAAATTCAGTGTCTTTGTGTTCCCTTCATGTCTCCTATTTGTGTGATTTATACTGAAACTAATTGACCTGTGATCGCTGTTACCTAAATTGCCCCGTATTTCCACATCTGTTATCAGGTCTGTATTGTTGGTAATCAGTAGATCTAGTAATGTTTTATTTCTAGTTGGTGCATCTACCATCTGACCCATAAAATTGTCCTGCAAGACATTAAGGAACTGGCGAGCCTTAAATGAATGCGCGGTTCCCTCCGCCCAGTCTATGTCTGGATAATTAAAATCCCCCATTATGATAACACTTCCCATCCTTGCTGCTAATCCAATTTGTGATAGGAGATCCATCTCCACTTCCTCCCTCAGGTTAGGGGGCCTATAGCATACTCCCAGTATTATTTTCCCCTTAGCTTCATCCCTTTGGAGCTCTACCCATAAAGATTCCACCTCCTCCCTAGCCCCCTCAGTGATGTCATCTCTCACATTCACTTGTACATTATTCTTGATATATAGGCATACCCCTCCCCCTTTTTTACCCTCTCTATCCTTGCGGTATAGGGTATACCCTTGAATGTTTGCCAGCCAATCATGAGAGCTGTTGAACCAGGTCTCTGAAATTCCCACAAAATCCAAATCCTCCTTGTACAACAGTATCTCTAGTTCACCCATCTTGTCCGCCAGGCTCCTGGCATTGGTGAACATGCCACATAGTTTAGACCGGTCGCATATTGTCCTCGTATTGGGTGTTTCAAGATTGCAACTTGGACTTGCTACTATACTCACCTTGCGTTTTTGTGCTTTGGTTAACCTACCACTAATGCCCCCAATACTACCCTCTGGAATATCTTCCGCGCTGGCTATCACTGTCTCTGGACCCTCCCCCCATCGCCTAGTTTAAAAACCCCTCTAACTTTTTGGCCATCTTCATTCCCAGCAGATCTGCACCCTCCTCATTTAGGTGCAGTCCGTCCCTTCTATAGTACCGGTTACCGACTGAGAAGTCGGCCCAGTCCTCCAGGAACCCAAACCCCTCCTTACTACACCAGCTCTTCAGCCACTTGTTTACTTCCCTAATCTCCCTCTGCCTCTCTGGTGTGGCTCGATGTACCGGTAGTATTCCTGAGAACACTACCTTGGAGGTCCTTTTCCTCAATTTAGCTCCTAAGTCCCTAAAATCGTTCTTTAGGACACTCCATCTGCCTCTGACTTTGTCATTGGTGCCAACGTGCACCATGACAGCCGGGTCTTCCCCAGCCCCTCCCAGTAATCTGTCCACAAGATCCGTGATGTGCCGAACCCGAGCGCCCGGTAGACAACATACTGTTCGGCGCTTCAGGTCTTGGTTACAGATTGCCCTCTCTGTCCTTCTAAGAATTGAGTCCCCTACCACCAGAATCTGTCTTTCCTTTCCCTTTGCTGCCCCCCCACTCTCACTGGAGGAGTTCTTCCCCTGGCAGCTAGGAGAGTCCCTCATCTCCAGCAGTGCTGGTCCCTGACTGGTTACACCAATGTCACTCAATGGAGCGTACTTATTGGGATGCTCCAGTTCTGGATCGGCCTCCCTGGCACTTCCCCCTCTACCCCTTCTGACTGTCACCCATCTACTCTTTGCTAGTGCCTGCACCTCTTTGTCTCCACCCGCCTCTGTGCTGGCCCCTGCCGGCACCTGCCGTGTACGTTCCTGGCTCACCTTTAGTATGGAGGGACTTCTCAGTGCTGACAGTTGCTTCCCCAGATTCAGAACCTGGGCTTCCAGGGAAACAATGTGCTTACATTTTGCACAGCAGTATTCGCCCTCGATCGGATGATCAAGGAACGGATACATGCGGCAAGATGTACAAAGAGTCGCCTCTCCACACCCGCCGGGCATCGTACCTATTAAATTTAGTGAGGATTTGAGGATTTTACCCTGTCCAAATTACCTAACAACTAGCTTCCTGGCACTAATACTCAAGACAATACACAGGTACACAATACACAAGTACTAACGATCCACACACACTACTCAGACAACACTCAGATACTCACACTACACAGGTACTATGACCCCTGTTATAACCTCCTGTTTTAAACTCTTGTTTTTAACTCCCACTTAATCCAGCTCCACTTACACCAAGCTCCACAGCTTCAAACTGAGCACGCTCAAACTGAGTCCTACAACAAGTTAAATAGGCACCTGGGCACCTGTGAGCAATTAACCACACCCCTTAATTGATAGACTGATGAAACAGAAAAAAAAAAAAAAAAGCTATTTAAAAAGTGACAGCAAAGGGCAAATTAAAAACTAAAAGGAAAAGTCCCCAAAATGCAACCCAGCAAACACCAACAGACAGCAGCAATACACACACCAACCGACAGCAGCAATACACACACCAACAGACAGCAGCAATACACACACCAACAGACAGTAGCAATACACACACCAACAGACAGCAGCAATACACACACCAACAGACAGCAGCAATACACACACCAAAAGACAGCAGCAATACACACACCAACAGACAGCAAACACCAACAGACAGCAAGACTTGTATACTCTAACACTTGTTTTTAACTCCCACTTAATCCAGCTCCACTTACACCAAGCTCCACAGCTTCAAACTGAGCACCAACAGACTTCTAAGAAGCTTGACAACACAGGATAGATCCAGCGCCTTGAGTCGATTCAGTTCGCAACTGCAGCGCTATACAAATCATTCATTCATTCATTCATTAATTCATTCATTCATTCATTCATTCATTCAGACACAGGGCACAGCTTACTATGCTCCTCACCATGTCTGCTCTTCTGATATAGAGAGATTACCTATGTTCATTTCTGTACATGAGAAGTTTTCAGTGCCTCTCCCCCTCCCCCATTGGCTGAAGGAGACACTGATACAGACTTTGAATTAGTGAGGGGAAGGGGGGAGGGAATTTGAAGGACACAGGGACATCAAAGCCCAGGGGAGAGGTGTTGGAGTCTTGCAGAGGAGAGCTTGCAGATAACAGCCAGAGAAAGGTGAGGAGACTTCACTTGTATCACACTGTCTCTCTGCTTCCGGGTTTTAGCTGGGGACATGCTGCCATGGAAACAGAGGCATGTGAAGAACGTGCTTGTTCTAGATATCAGCCTGGGTGTGCATCTCTCCACCAAACACATCCACATGTCCTCCAGAGGGAGGGAGTGAAGGAGTGACTGGATTGTGGTGCTGTGTCCACCCCCTGGAAACTTTTGAAATGGAAAAGAACCATTAGAGGCTGATTCTGGACTCCTCAAAAGACTATTTTTCAAAAACTAAAGGGCTGGGGAAAGAAAGAAATGCAATGCAGTTATGAGGGTAGCACGTACTACTTATTTTTGCATTCCCATACTTCTCCTTTAACCACTTCCCGACCGGCGCATGCCAATGTACGTCGGCAGAATGGCACGGCTGAGCAAATGGGTGTACAGGTAAGTCCCATTGAATTTCCCACCGTGCCATTGCGTGAACGCCGGCCAGGAGCTCCTTGAGTCGGGTCACGGGTCCCGCGGACTCGATCGCCATGGGGATACCTGTGATCGCCTCACAGAGAGGATGAATGGGGAGATGCTGATATAAACAGCATCTCCCCGTTCTGCCTAGTGACAGTGTCACTGATCTCTGCTCCCTGTCATCGGGAGCAGAGATCAGTGACATGTCACAGCTAGCCCATCCCCCCTACAGTTAGAAAACACTCCCTAGTACTGACTTAACCCCTCCCTGCCCCCCCAGTGGTTAACCCCTTCACTGCCAGTATCATTTACACAGGAATCAGTGCATTTTTATAGCACTGATTGCTGTATAAATGACAATGGTCCCCAAAAATGTGTCAAAAATGTCCGATGTGTCCACCATAATGTTGCAGTCACAATAAAAATCGCTGATCGCCACCATTACTAGTAAACAAAAAAATTATTAATAAAAATGCCATAAAACTATCCCCTATTTTGTAAATGCTATAACTTTTGCGCAAACCAATCAATAAACGCTTATTGCGATTTTTTTTACCAAAAATATGTAGAAGAATACATATCAGCCTAAAATGCTTTTTTAATTATTTTTTGGGGATATTTATTATAGCAAAAAGTAAAAAATAATGCGTTTTTTTTTTTTCAAAATTGTCGCTATTTTTTTGTTTATAGTGCAAAACATAAAAATCACAGAGGTTATCAAATACCACCAAAAGAAAGCTCTAATTGTGGGAAAAAAGGACATCAATTTTGCTTGGGAGCCACGTTGCACGACTGCGCAATTGTCAGTTAAAACGACGCAGTGCCGAATCGCAAAAAAATGCACTGATCAGGAAGGGGGAAATTCTTCTGGGGCTGAAGTGGTTAAGTTCACACTAGTGCAGCTGTGACTTGATCTGAATTTTATTATGATGTTGTAGTGTCACATTGTTGCATATTGATACATTATGCATTCATTTTTTGCATTTTTCTTGCTGCTGTTCTTTTCTGCAGGAAAGGAGACTGTCCTATTCACAGATTCTGGTTCTGAAGGCACCCCCCCTCCGGCAAAGCACCTTGTCTCCATGGTAAACAAAAAAAATACTAAAGCACGAGGGACTTCAAAAGCACCAGGTATCAAATAATGACCACATATCGATATACATAATTTTATTTTTACATAATATAAAAAGATTATACATAAAACACATTAAAAAAGAAGGGGAAAATATTCTGAATCGTTGGTATAGGTCAGTGATTGTAAACCTTGGCACCCCAGATGTTTTGGAACTACATTTCCCATGATGCTCATGCACTCAGCAGTGTAATGAGCATCATGGGAAATGTAGTTTCAAAACATCTGGGGTACCAAGGTTTGTCATCACTGGTATAGGTATACCCAAAACAAATATCCAGCCCTCTACAAGCTTATTACAATTGTAAGTCAAAATTCTATTTAGAGAGGGAAGAGAAGAGGGTCACCAATGAGCTCCACGTGTTTCGCAATCCAAGCCACTTCATCAGGAGCAGTACATTTTAAAGTCCGACCGAGTGTGGGCTCCATCGGACATTTTCCATCGGATTTTCCGACACACAAAGTTTGAGAGCAGGATATAAAATTTTCCGACAAGAAAATCCGTTGTCGGAAATTCCGATTGTGTGTACACAAATCCGACGAACAAAGTGCCATGCATGCTCAGAATAAATAAAGAGATGAAAGCTATTGGCTACTGCCCCGTTTATAGTCCCGACGTACGTGTTTTACGTCACCGTGTTTAGAACGATCGGATTTTCCGACAACTTTGTGTGACCGTGTGCATGCAAGACAAGTTTGAGCCAACATCCGTCGGAAAAATTCCTAGGATTTTGTTGTCGGAATGTCCGAACAAAGTCCGACCGTGTGTACGGGGCATTATACTTTTGTCTGTAAATACTCCTTAAAATAAATGTTATACTGATGTTGGCCAAGAATGTTTGTGTCTAATCTGCTTGCCATGTTATATGCAAAAGTACTAATTTTTCTTTTTCTTGTTTGACTCCACAGTTTCCTTCAACCCCACAGGAATGGCAGACTGTGGCATCCGACTTTGCCCAGAGGTGAAACTTTCCCAACTGTGAAGGGGCATTCGATGGGAAACATGTCCACATTGTCCCACCCCCCAACTCGGGGTCATACTATTATAATTACAAGGGGTTTAATAGTATTGTGATGTTGGCAGTGGTGTCGGCGACATACGAGTTTTTGTATGTGGACGTGGGGAAGAATGGCTGGATATTGGATGGTGGAGTCATCGCCTAGACTGAGTTTTACAGACAGCTCCAGAATGGTGGCTTGGGCTTGCCACCTGCGGAAGACAACGTGGCTGGTCTTCCATTTGTGTTCGTCGCTGATGAAGCGTTTGGGCTAGAACATCTGATGAGGCCATTTCCCATGAGGACCCTCACCCAGGACCAGAGGGTTTTTAACTACTGACTGGCCAGAGCCAGAAGAGTGGTGAAGAATGCTTTCGGCATAATGGCCAGCCGGTTCCGCCTATTCCCAATCCACTTGGTGGAATATAAACTCAACCATATAGTCCTTGCCTGCTGCATTATGCACAATTTTCTAAGGAAAAATGCTACTATGTGTCCTCAGTTGGGCCGAGGCCATCTTTCCAGATCAACCATCCCCGACGACACTTGAAGCTGGCCGTCCTGGCTTGCCCCCCCAAAGTGCCTGTGAAGTCAGACAAAAATATCTGGAGTACTTTGCAGGTAGGGGGGCCACTGATATGCCAGCAAATGTTTGAGAAACATTTTTAAAATACATTTTTATTTTAAACTGAAATAATATTTCATTTGATTTACTGCTTGTGTTTCTTTTAGCTGCCTCTTAGGTTCTCCAATGGGCTTTTAATTTTGGCCATTTTTATAAATAGTGCAAACGTAATTTATTTGATACATGAGGTGACAATCTCTTATTCAGCTAACTATTCTGTTGTGCGCCTGCTACACACGCACACATTGTTTTTTGGTGTTAATGTATGTAATGCATTGTAAAAATAATCATCCTTTTCATCACCATAAATTAATTGTTTTGAGTGCCTAAAATGGCCTGATTGGGGCCAATTTTAGAGCACTGTGTGGGTTATTTACTAAAAGCAAATACACTTTGCACTTGAAATGCACTGAAACTGCACTGAAAGTGCACTTGTGCAAAGTGGATTTGCCTTTAGTAAATAACCCTCATTGTCACTGTAAACACCAACTTACTCCAAAAACTGGTATTGAGCATTGAAAGAAGAAGCCACACATTGTTGAGTATAAAACATTTTACTCAAAGCACATTCACATGTGCAAAAGAAAAAGTTTTTTTTTTTTAACAAACCAACATCTTTGTTTTTATGTTTGACATTAGAAATATCAATTTTTTGGTTAAACGGACATGTTTCAAACCATAACATACACAACTCATGAACTTTCAAAGTTCAACTTTGAAAAAGTGAAAGCAATATCAGACATTAGTATGTCAAAACTGTGTTGATATTGCCTTCATCAGATGGGGTGATGTCACCCCTGTAATAGCCAAATTTTGAAGATGCACACAAATTGGGAGTAAAAATGTGTATTTCCCTCCTGATCCCATGCCTAATGTCAACATGTGCTATCTCACATCATGGGGGATCAATGGACGTGTTTCGGGGGTGCAACCCCTTCCTCTCATCTACTTTAGTTGCAAGGAAGGGTTTGCACCCCCAAAATACACACCTTGATAGCCCGTGATGGGAGATAGCACATGTTGACATACTGGGGTTTATTTACGAAAGCCAAATCCACTTTGCACTGCAAGTGCTCTTGGAAGTGCAGTCGCTGTAGATCCGAAGGGGACATGCAAGGTAAATAAAAAACAGCATTTTAGCTTGCACATGATTGGATGATAAAATCAGCAGAGCTTCCACTCATTTCAGATCTACCCATTAGATTTAGAGCGACTGCACTTCCAAGTGCACTTGCAGTGCAAAGTGAAAATGTGTGTTTTGTGTGTTTTAGTTCAAAAAAGACAGTTTGTGAGTAGGCAGGTACATTTCACAAATACAATGTCAAATTAACAAGGAACACCAACACCACTCAATTTCCTTGAGGTTAAAAAATATAAGTTAATAATGGTGTTGTGGTAACTTGACACACAAAACGACAAAAAGTATTATGGAGATCACTAGAAAAAAACATTGCAAAAAAATAAGGAGATCTTGATAAAAAAAAATGGAGATCACTATAAAAAAATAGAAACATTATTCTGGAGATCTGGTGAAAAAAAAAAAAAAAGATTGTTCAGGAGATCACGAGAAATAATAAAGAATGCAGCTTGTCAGAACTCTGGGGGTTATTTACAAAAGGCAAATCCACTCTGCACTGCAAGTGCACTTGAAAGTGCACTAAAAGTGCACTTGGAAGTGCAGTCACTCTAAATCTAAGGGGTAGATTTGAGTGGAAACTCTGCTGAATTTATCATCCAATCATGTGCAAGCTAAAATGCTGTTTTTTATTTTCCTTGCATGTCTCCCTCGGATCTACAGTGACTTTACTTCCAAGTGCACTTTCAGTGCACTTTCAAGTGCACTTGCAGTGCAAAGTAGATTTTCCTTTAGTAAATAACCCCCTCTGTGTGAATATCAGCAGCAAAACAACTTCATTATTCTAGCATTCTAAAGAAGAAGAGAATGCGCTGCATTAAAAGAGTAAAAACTTTGCAGCGTAGCGAATGTGCTATCTATATTCCGAACGCTAGTTTTACCAGACCAAGCTCTTTCGTCTTGTACTTGATTCAGAGCATGTGTAAAATTTTGTGCGTCAGAATTGTTTACACACGCTCGGAAGTTACGACAATGGATTTTATTGTTGAAAAATTTGAGATCCAGCTCTCAAACATCTGTTGTCGGAAATTCCGACACAAAATGTCCGAAGGAACCTAAACATGGTCAGAACTTTTGACAACAAGCTCACATCGAACATTTGTGGTCAGAAATTCCGATTGTGTGTATGCGGCATTGGTGTGTGTAAGGCCGCGTACACACGGTCGGACTTTTGCAACCGGACTGGTCCGACAGACTTTCCAGCGGACTTTCGATTGACTTTTGATGGACTTCCGATGGACTTTTTAAAGAACGGATTTGCTTACACATGATCACACCAAAGTCTGACGGATTTGTACGTGATGACGTACACCGGACTAAAATAAGGAAGTTGATAGCCAGTAGCCAATAGCTGCCCTAGCCTCGCTTTTTGTCCGTCGGACTAGCATACAGACGAGCGGATTTCTGGCTCCGGCGGAGTTACAAAGTAAAGATTTAAAGCATGTTCCAAATCTAAAGTTTGTCAGATTTGTGACTGGAAAAGTCCGCTGAAGGTCCAGCGAAGCCCACACACGATCGGATTGTCTGCCGGATTTGGTGCGTCGGCGTCCGTCGAAAAGTCCGACCATGTGTACGCTGCATAATACATATTGTGTAAAAAAGGCGCTATGCTAAAAATAATAAATTAACTTCTAAATGTGTTAAATTTGTCTCTCCAAACAAATGAACTCTATTAAGGTGAAAAATTACCAATAATGCAGACAATTTGGGATTATTTATGAAAGGCAAATCCACTTTGCACTGCAAGTGCACTTGAAAGTGCACTGAAAGTGCATTTGGAATGGCAGTCGCTCTAAACCTAAGGGGTATATCTGAAATGAGTGGTAGCTCTGCTGATTTTATCATCCAATCATGTGCAAGCTAAAATGCTGTTTTTAATTTTCCTTGCATGTCCCCCTTGGATCTATAGCGACTTTACTTTACTTTCAAGTGCACTTGCAGTGCAAAGTGGATTTGCCTTTAGTAAATAACCCCCAATGTGTAAATATTGCAGATTATGCAAATGCAACGTATAATTGATAGAAAATCAATTGGTTTAAAACAGTGAGATTAAAATGCACAATCTATCAATAAACATGAAGAATATATAAAATCATATTCACTCGTGATCCATGTGAACTCAACAATGAATGAATGAAAGATGCACAACCAATCAATAAAAAACAAGTTAATATATTATATTATACATAACCAGTGTTGGATTTAAAATTCCAAGAGGAAATATTAATCTCCAATGAGTGTAAGCTCCCCTTAAAACTAGGCCCTTATTATGGGGGCCTATGAAGCCTCATAACAAGAAGTACCAAGCTGTCACCTCCCCTCACATTTCAAATCAGCATAGTACTATAGAGAAAAGTAACAAATGATGATCACTCATGGACTCTCTCCCAGATCAGTGAAGCTCCTCCCTACATGCTTTGTCATAGTTGCATTATCAGGGGCCCTAAAACTAACATGTTTTTTATTAACCATTTCAGCCCCGGAAGATTTGGCTGCTGAATGACCGGCTTTTTTTTGCGATTCGGCTCTGCATTGCTCTAACTGACAATTGCGTAGTCATGCGACGTTGTACCCAAACAAAATTGACATCCATTTTTTCCCACAAATAGAGCTTTCTTTTGGTGGTTTTTGATCATTTTTGCGGTTTCTATTTTTTGCACTATAAACAAAAAAAGAGCAACAATTTTGAAAAAAACACAATGGGGGTTATTTACTAAAGGAAAATCTACTTTGCACTGCAAGTGCACTTGGAAGTAAAGTCACTGTAGATCCGAGGGGGACATGCAAGGAAAATAAAAAAACAGCATTTTAGCTTGCACATGATTGGATAATAAAATCAGCAGAGCTTCCACTCATTTCAGAACTACCCCTTAGATTTAGAGCAACTGCACTTCCAAGTGCACTTTCAGTGCAAAGTGGATTTGCCTTTCATAAATAACCCCCAATATTTTGTACTGTTTGCTATAATAAATATCCCCATTTTTTTAAAAAAAGCTAATTTTTAGTTTAGGCCGATATGTATTCTTCTACATATTTTTGGTAATACAAATCACCATAAGCTTATATTAATTGGTTTGCACAAAAGTTATAGTGTCTACAAAATAGGGGATAGATTTATAGCATTTTTATTATTATTTTTTTTTTACTAGTAATGGCTGTGATCTGCAATTTTTATCGTGACTGTGACATTATGGCAGACACATCGGACAATTTTGACACATTTTTGGGACCACTGGCATTTATACAGCGATCAGTGCTATAAAAATGCATTGATTACTGTAAAAATGTCACTGGCAGTGAAGGGGTTAACACTAGGGGGCAATCAAGGGGTTAACTGTGTTCTCTAGTGTGTGTTCTAACTGAAGGGGGGATGGGACTTGCTAGGTGAAGAGATAGATCGGTGTTCATACTTTGTATGAACACACGATCAGTCTCTTCTCCCCTCAGAGAACCGGTATCTCTGTGTTTACGTAACATAACGGTATTTACACACAGAGATCCCTGTTCTCACCGTGTCACGAGTGATCGCGGGAGACCAGCAGTCATCTCGACTGCCAGGCACTCGCATCGGCTCCGGGGGCGAGCAGCGCATGCGCCCCTAGTGGCCAAAAAAGGAAGCAACGTAACATAATGGCGATACGCTCAGCCGAGCCATGTTGGGGCAGTACAACTGCGGCGGCTGGTCGGCAAGTGGTTAAGGTTTATTTATTTTTTATGGATTGGTTGTGTACATCCATCATACTTGCTAACATCCATCATTCACAGATAAGTTTACATGATCACCAATGAATATGAATTTATATGGTTTTTATCTATTTATATTTTTGCTGTTTATTGATAGGTTGTGTAGATTGCACTGTTTTACACCAATTGTTTTCTATTGATTGTACTTTGCATTTGCATCAACTGCAATATTTACACATTGGGGTTGATTTACCAAAACTGGAGAGTGAAAAATCTGGTGCAGCTCTACGTAGAAACCAGAGTCCAGGTTTTAATATCCACATTTAATAACTTTCCTCATAGAAATACATATTGACACTCCTGGTCACAGACATTGTTAGAATAGTTAAAATGAAGAATCTTATGAATTAAGATTGACACACCACATTCAAAGGATGAGTAAGTGGTGTGATATGCCAAATCCACCCACTGTCTCTAAAAAAAAGTGATGAGTAAGTTAAGTGGTGTGCATTTACTTAAAACACAGGCCACTTGAAAATTACAATTTGTTAGATATAAAAATACAGTATATAGAAAAGTTTAAACTCGTCATTCAAACCCAAAATATTCCATGATATAAACATAATAAGATCACCCATGAGCATGATTTTAAAACTTCAAGAATTTGACACAGGAGTCACATTAAGGGTTAATATGAGATGCGGGACTATCATTTCTGAGCAGAGAAAGCTGCGTTTTTGCCTTTCTCTGGATTCTGTAGTTCTGGATCGGAACTGTCAATCCTGCATCCTGGTGTTGCTAGATGCCTGCAACCTGTCTGAATACACAGGTATGCGGGGTCTTTATATACTCAGGTTTGGGGATAGCTCAGAGCTCCCAATTGGGGACCGTTCCCAGTATGGGACATGGAAGGTCTCAACCAGGGGTCAGAGGGCCCCAGCCAGAAGCTAAGAGACAGAGGGTCTCACTGAGGGGTCAGAGGTGCCCCAGCTATCAGCCAGGAGACAGGAGGTATCATTCTAGTAGTCAGGTTGGCTCCTATTGGGTTGTCAGGAGAACCCAAATCCATAGGCCAGGAGTGGGCCATGAAGCAGGGCACTTCAACTAAAGGCTAAGAGACACAAAGTGACCCAGAAGAGCTGGACAAAAAAGTCAAAGGGACTGGTAAGAGGAGCAGTGGTGCTGCTAACAATTGAGCCAGGTGGCTCAGCATTTTCATTGTTTGGATTTTTTGTGGAAGAAACCCCTGCATGAGCAACAAATGTGAACTTTCCATTTGTTCAATAAAAGTGGGCTGTCATGTCCTTAAATACTGTTTGTACTGGCGTAATTCACTAAAAAAGCACCTGCATCTTAAATGTAATCTCCCCAATACCAATATACAGTATATATATATATATATATATATATATATATATATATATATATCTATATATATATATATATATATCTATCTATATATATATATATATATATATATATATAGATATAGATATCTATATCTATATATATATATATAGATATATATATATATATTTAAATTGTTAGAGAAACAAAATGTTACCCCAGCTCCACTGCCAATATGAAAGTCCACGAGCTTTGATCCGATGCTCTAGCCAGGACGTTCAGGCCCCAAAACACAATACTTGAAACCAAAGGGTCTGGCAACTCGGACGCTCTTGAATAAAAGTCCTTTATTGGTTACATGGGTACACGGGTACAGGCTATACGTTGACGCGTTTCGGTTAAGCCTTCATCAAAGCATACACGTTTGATTTGAAAACTGATATTTTTAACAAAGTTAGCACTCCAAATGGGGCGGGTGCATTCTGATCAGAAGCAATCAAAGACAATTAAAAACACATGGAGAGAAGAAAGGAAGAAGCACAGCAGGCATATGAAGGACATATCATGAACAAATAAAGCATGTTCAAAGTGGTATAATAAATGTATCAAACAATGCGATTATGTTAGAAAAAGATTTATGTCCATCCTATCATTCAAACCATATGGTTTTCTAGTATTGAGAGTATGGATCCACCACACTTCACGTTTGAGCAAAATACGATGAGTGTCACCTCCTTCTGGGTTTTTTTTTTACTTGTTAAGATGATTGGTGATTATGTACAGTCAAAATTATGAATTACACTAATTTTAATACTATACTTGTTTACTAATTAGGAAATGCAAGTGTCACCTTTCATATACCTCTTTATTGGATATTGAAAAGGATTTAGAATGGAAAAAAAACACTTGTATATGAGCTGCTGATGCTGCACACCCTGGAACGTTATACAAAATGGAGAAGATTCCCTCATGGGGTTTTTTTAGCAGTCAAAATATATTGAAAATGTGTTAATTAAAATTATTTTATTTTATCAAAAAGCAATTGACAATTTCATGAAAGCTGTAAAACATTGAGCTCTGGCATTTACATGAAAATAGCATAACGGTCAATCATAATGAAACTACACATTGTATGAAACCCGTTATTTGTGTTTTACTGCAAAGTTGTCTTCCACATGATACCCCTATGCGTTTCAACCCTTCTAATTGTGGTCTTCTTCAAGGCGGATTTTTTTATTCTATGCAGGGAAAAATAAATATTTTTTCATGTTTTAGTTATCATTTTATATTTTCCATTATGTCACAGACAGTACTGTATATTTACCAATCATGATGATGGAGAAGAAAAAGACATGTCCTGTAGCCAGAAGTTTCATTAAAATCTAGTTTAAGAAATCCTGGAACCATTCATGTGTCATTTCCGCTCTCCCTGGGACAGACCTCACCCTCAAAAAATTAGCAGGAGACCAATTTTATGGACCTCCAGGGGGATGAGGAGGGGAGCAAGCAAGCACCTGTTATATACCATAGCAACCTTATAATTTTTGCAATAAATTCAAAGAAGGTATATTTCAGCTGTTAGCGGGTTGTCATGGTAGACAACCACTAACCAAACAGTGATTATTGTGTTTATTATAAATGGTTTTATTTATTATTAATATATTGGTAAGTTATTGTGTATTCATGTTCCTCTAACAGCGCAGAGGGGCCCCATGAAAAATTGTTATGTATGTATATATGAAAATTAATAAAAATATTAAACAAAAATATGAGTGAAAGACAATAATATAAAATAAGTGTTTATTATCAAGTATATATATATATATATATGTATATAATAACATTGGTATAAAAAAAATGTTAAATGAATTGATATGTGCAATATGATGTGCTGTATTATGGATGGAATGAATTGAAATAAAATCAATTTGGTAGTGATGCTCAAACAATATAATGGTGAACATGTGAAAAATCTTTTGTGATAAAGTGCATAAATAGACAATAATAAATCAGTGCAAAAAAACACTAATTGCTTATTACAATAAAACATTTCCCCAATAAATATTTTAGGTTATGTGAAAGTTAATAATGACAGGCAGTGAAAATGTGTAAAGCAAATCTATGATGCAGATGACGGAACTTAGGTAGCTTCCAAACATCCGTATCTGTATTAAAATAAATTGGAAAAGAATTTCTGTGTTGGTCATTCAAGAGGTTTAAAGATTTTAAAGTGGTTTGGCATTCCCCATCCCAAACACTTACTTGATAATGAGATTTATCCATATATCTGTGTGTCAGCAACTTTCCTGGGATCACCTCAGGATCCACAGAAGCTTGTATCATTTTATACTTGCTTTTAATTGAGTACAGGTGCTTGCTCTCCCAGAGACCTCCTCCCCCTGTGTGTGTCCTGGCCGCCAGCATGGCGGTCTTCTTGTGGTCTCCTTGGTGTTCCGAAAAGGATTTATCATCGCCACCAATTTTGTAGGGAGCGGACCTACTGTATGAAACAGTAAAGCTGACTATAAGCAATAATACCAAACTTTTCCTACTGACTAACAGAGGAGTGTATTGTATACCATAAGATTAGCTAGTTATAATGACAAATCTATTAAAAGGTTAATTGAAACATAATTACATTTTCCCCAGAGTTTCTTGTCTAGAGTATGCATGTTAAACCAAAACTGTATTTCTTAAGAGTTAGAAGAGTTAAACCCCTGTCTCTATCCAGGTCTTCATTTACACCCATTCCCCATTACTTCCAGTTCTGTTGATGATGCTTTACCAGCCAGTGTGAGCTGGAGATGGGTAGCGGTATAATACTCTCTGGGGTAAGCAACTCTTTCAAGCACAGATACCAGGCCAGTGATATAGTAACAAAATAGCAGTGTCGTGCTATTTATGGGCTATTTACAGGTACTGTGCAATGCTCCAAAAAAATAAACAGTTAAAACACTTCTGAAACAATACACCAGGCATGTCTCGGCACTAACTACACAATCAAAATCCTACCTAAAAGGCTATCCAAGCCTAACATGTCAGCCTCCACATACACATTTTTTCACCAGCTTTCACCAACATTTAGCTTCAATAAACATGACCTGTTTGCACCACAGGCTGCAGAGCACTGACTGTATGCCCCAGATGAGCCTAACTGTATGCCCCAGATGAGCCTGACTGTATGCCCCTGATGAGCCTGACTGTATGTCCCAGATGAGCCTAAATGGCCTACAAGGAGGAGGTGAAAAAACCCAAAGTGGACAGAGGATCAGAGATCCCAAAAGATATATGAGAGGAGGCTGTGAGATTTGTAAATCCCGAACAGGAGTTTGACAGGCTCCATTTGAGACACTCTGTTCCCTTTGAGGAACTCTTTAACAGCAACACAGAAATAAATAAAAATTATAATAAAATACGGGAAGGCTAGAACCAAGATGTCTTTTCGTGCCCCTGTTGTATATTTTTCCTCACTTCCTGTGTGGTAACACTGTAGTCAGCAGGACAAGGAGAGAGAGCCATTCTCTTGAATGAAGCCCTAAATATTTGTAAATGGCCAGACAGGGGTTTCTACACCTTCTCCACTTTATCTAAGACAAAAAATAAGTCTATGGCTTCATGTGCATTTAAAGATGTATTTCTTTAGATTTTTGGTTAAACTTGGAGTTAAAAAGGTAACAGAAGCCATTTCTTCAGCCCACTCTCACCTTTTTTATTTTAAGTGACTGCTATCCAGAAGCCACCTATCACTAAAGTTCAGTTTTACAAGTGTATATTGTATTCCAGATGTATAAGAAAAGTTAAGTACTGTAATGCAAAATGCATGGATGAGGGAGACATGGTTTGAGAGATGAAGATGTACATGGATGGAGGTAGGGGGTTCAAGGATGAAAAACAAAAGACAGATGGATAGAGCAACTCAGTGATTGTCTATGTTTACATCATGAATATATTAAGAGCAAGCAAACTCAAAATATTCTTCACTGTCAAATATCTGAAACTTCAATAAATTTGTAAACTAGTTTCCATAAATATTGAGATAGAATTAATGTTTGCTTGGGAGACTGAGGTAATATTTTTTGTCAAAAGTTGAACATGTAAACAAACAATTATGAATAATTGCACTTTGACTCTATGCAATATTTATACACGTTGTCTTATTCTAAAAACCGAAAGTGTTGTTATTACCATTATCCAAGGCTCTCTGACATCCTTTACAAAATACATTTATACAATATTATTGCTTTTCCTATAATTTAGTTTACATTGCAGCATTAGATTTGATAATAGCATATGGTGGTTTGTCTGTGTTTGTTTTTCTTGAAATGTGACAAATTTACTACTTGTGTACATGTAGTAGGAGCATTCAGGCAATCTCATCTGTGTACAATCAACCCTCTTGCCTTACTACAATCAAATCATTGTGTGCGTGGGAGCAATAAAGCATCATAAGACTGCCATAAACTACTTCTGTTAACTCACTTTATATAGTTAAAGCCCAGAACAATCTTTTTGCAGTATCATATCCATGAATCATATACTATTTCAAACGCTGGAAAAACTCAGTCAGCGAATCCTTTCATTATACCATGGCTAAACAAAGTTCAAAAGTCTACAATTCTACAGTGAACTTTAATTGCCAAGATACTCTTTCCTTGCTTCAAACCATAATGAACAATTTTATAGGACATGACCCCGAACTGAATAGAACATAAAAAAACTCCTGGTGTTAGGTTTGCAGAATGATATTCAGCTAATATTTCTTCTTCTAAAGTAGTATTAAACCCAAAAGCAAAATTGTAATATATTGCAGTTTTTTAATACTTGATGTGATGACTGTATTAGTTTTCTTTTAGCATTTAGAGGGCTGAGACAAACAATTTAACACCAACAGGGGCACTTACAATGAACAGATTGTTTCAAATTCTTTATTTTTAGCAAGAACCCATTCCTGGAAGGTACATACACTGTTAACAATATAAGGTTATGTTATAATTTATCAAATTATGCCCAGGACTTAGAAAAGGAAAAATGTGCAAACAAAGATATTGGTATTTAAATCACATTGATGCATAGTCAGATGTAATCGGTGGGATATTGGTGTTGAGAACCAAAGTATATTAAGCAAGTTATCAACATTAAAAACACCTTTAAACTCACTTAATTTATCCTCACCACAAAACAGGGTGTTTGCATCAAAACATTCCCTCTCCTTCCCCACCCACCACCCCCCCCAGCACACCTAACACCTTTGTTTGCAACCTTGAACATTCTATTCTTTTTACCTTCAAAGAGTCATCAAAACATGTTAAACATGTATTTAAACATGTACTTCAAACAATTACACATCTTGCAAACAAATTAAGCACTTATAATTACAATTCTATAAATAAGTATTAGTAAAGGGGAGACCTCATATAACTCATATACTATTGTACTTTTACTGTACTGACTGGCCGTTTAATATTCATTCTCTTTATACACTGTATGTCTATTTTGTTCTATTAAGATATTTGTTGACACTCAGCAAAAATATAAATATCCATTTTAAATTTAAATTGCATAGCCAAAACCCCCTTTTCCCATATACACCACAGCAACAACATTTCTTAATTTCTTTAGTCTTTTTAACACCTTAAGTAATGACAAAACTACATTTGAATTTTTCCCCATACATTCTTTACAGAAAACTTAGCACATTGTATGAACATACATACAAAAGTACTTACCACAATCACAATATTTGGGTGTGAGCAAGGGAGATTCCTAATTGACTTTGTCCCTATTTCTGACTAAAAAATCCTACCAAAAACTTCAAAAGCTACCAGTGGGCATGTACACTTTTCCACAGCATTCCCGGAACACTTAAAGCCAACCTGGGCATAACATTAAAGAGACCCCAAGCTGCTACAACAAAAAAAAATGCAAGTAATCTACCAATACCAACCAGCAATCACAAGTTATATTACCAGTGTAGTCTGCACAAACTTCCTACACTATAAGGATAAAGAATTTGGACCTGGATTTGGTGGAGGTATATCTTTTCCTTGTCTTTAACCCATAATGCAAAATACTGTAGACCAATTTGAATGTCCTACCTTACAGTCAGTGTATCTACACAACAAATTATCTTATTACTTCTATGCAACAGAAAGGGAAGCAAAGATTTAGTGGGTGCTGTTGGTTACCTAAATACCCTTCCCAAAAGGATTCTGAACTGCACTTTCTAATATATGGAGTCTTAAAGACTCGGGTCTCCCACAGACCCTACAATGTTACACTCCCGTGAGTGTATCTATTAAGGCGTGGTCCGTCCTTCCTTTCTCTTTAAATTTAAAAGGCTAAGACTTTATCAGAGCCAGGTTAAGGAAGAATTCGTCAAAATAGACAAAGGTCTAGCCACCGTAGTTGATTGTCTTAACCCGGGACGAGCCCCCATTTGAAAGGAAATAGTAGGTATTCTGGACGACCACCCTTTTTGTAGGTACTCCAACAGGGCCCTCAGATATCTGGAGACACTGAATGAACAAGAGGCAGGTTGTATTTGTATTTAGTATTTCATGGACTCAATACATGGACTCAATACATGCAGCAATTTATTTTGGTCCTGGTTACTTAATTTCAGTAACTTTTCAAAAATTTATAGTTTCAGCCTTTTGTTACCAAAATTCCATTATCAATTTTAATTTAACCCCAAACTTTTAGGGAAATATATATTATCAGGAACATGGGCCTAATAACCTCTACTCTCAAAACAAGAAAACACAATATGAGACAACTCTTTGTGTACATTTTAAACAAACACTTAAGATAATAATACCCTGTGCATTCATTAAACACAATACAACCACTTTGTCATTCCACATCCATTTGGCCATTCCATTCATTCTTCATTTAGAATTGTTTTCCAAATTTTCCCTCGAACACCTTTGAACAGCTTGCATAGGTTGTGCATAGGATTACACAACCTTAAGTTACTTCCCTTTCTCTTTAGTAACCACAATTCCTATTCCCGTAGCGCCTGGAATACATAGCTTCCTTATCCTTTCCATAGCATAGATTTATATTTCTTAATTATAATATTCTTAAACTTGTATTTAACCAAAAAAATATAGAATCAAACATTTTAGAATCCCCAATCATTGTTAATACAGCTTAAACACAATTAAAATCATTTGTACAAATAACCATTCCCTTGTCTTATAACAGGCAACGTCCCTACACAATGCAAAATTCCCATTTTTTTTTCTCTACATAAAACACCACTCTAGGTTCTTCTATAAAACTATAATGCCATTTACTGAACACTTCGGAGCCCAGGGCAATGATATCAATCCGAAATATAGCACATTTGCTGATATTGAAAAAAAACACCTTTTAACTTCAATAATATAAGGATAGGCAACTACAATTAAAACAGTCCTTAAAGTCAGACTCTAACTGAAATAATCAAAATATCCTATACATAAATTGAAATGCTACTCTTAAAAATTTGTATCTGATCAGATTCCTCAAAAAAAACATTTGGTACCAGCGCATATATGTAATTTATCAGTGACGTGTCACATTCCCCTTTTAATGTTTCCAATTAACTATGCATTGGGCATGGGCCCAACTCATATGTGCCCAACTCATTTCATGAATAGACTGACAATAGTTGCAACATTTTAACAATAAACATGTATTTTTAATCTATATAGATAACTTTTCTGAATTAAATCCTGCTTTATATCAGTATGCTTTGCGCAAAAGCAGTGGCGAAGGCATGGTCGGAGGTTCGATCCCCTTTTTCACTTGAAGCAACATAGCAGATCTATGCAAGCGGATATGTACCTCTTTGTATTGTGCTAAACAATACTTTGGATAGGAGGAATCACTCAAATTGTAACTTGTCCTTGTCCAAATCTGCGATTCAATCCTCTTAAAGTGTCAGAAACCATTAAATCAGACCGAGACAGAAGTACAGTTAAATCACACTTGTTTAATAATAAAAGTAAATAGAACAAACATAGTCAAAACATAGCCAGAGTTCAGGAACCGGAGCAGATAGTCAGACAAGCCAAACGTCAGGGACCCGGAGAAGAGCATAGTAAAACAGCAAGTAGGATCTGGAGCCAGAAGGGATGTCATCCAAGCAAGTCTTTAAACAGGAATGCAGGAGAGCGTCTCTGTGATGTTGACTAAGGCGAAGGCAGAGATCCTTTGGGCTGGACGGCTTAAGTAGACAGGACTGACAAGCTGGATATCATCAACAGCTGAGTACCTGTGGAGAGATAGGAGCTGGCAATTAGCCAACAGCTGAGCAGCCAGCTCAGAGAAGGAAGGGCTGAGCCCAGCCCTGACAGTCCCCCCTCCTCAATGACCCCTCCCCCTCAGAGGACCACCAGGCTTGAGGGGAAACATCTATGAAAATCATGGAGGAGGACAGGGGCCTGTATGTCTGAGGATGAGAACCAAGAGCGTTCCTCTGGACCATACCCCTTCCAATTCACCAGGTACTGTATGTGCCTATGGAACCTACGGGAGTCAACAATGGACTGTACTTCATACTCATCATGGTTCTCAACCTGTACAGGGTGAGGACGTGGCACTGAGATGGTAAAGCAGTTGCAGACCAAAGCTTTTAATAAAGAGACATGAAATACATGTGAAATACGCATGTTAGAAGGAAGGTCTAATACGTAAGCCACTGGGTTAATCCTGTGAAAAATATGGAAAAGCCCAATAAACCGAGGTGCAAACTTCAGTGAGGGAACACAAAGTCAAAGGTTGCGAGATGAGAGCCATACCCTGTCCCCAACCTGGTACGAAGGCGCGGGCAGGCATCTGCGGTCAGCATGGAGTCTGTACCTATCATTAGCATTTTGCAAAGTCTCCTGGACTTGTGCCCAAGTGGAACGAAGACCACAGAGATGCTGCTCTAATGCAGGAATACTCTGCGGAACAAATGAGTCAGGCAACATGGAAGGTTGTAAACCATAGTTCACCATAAACGGGGACAATCGGGAAGCAGAATTCAAGGCACTATTGTGAGCAAACTCTGCCCACGGTAATAGGTCTGACCAGTTGTTATAATGGTCAGAAATATAGCAACATAGGAATTTTCTCCAAGTACTGATTGGCTCGTTCTGCGGCCACATTAGACTGCGGGTGATACGCAGAGGAAAAAGCAAGCTGAATTCCCAACTGTGCACAAAAGGCTCGCCAGAACCGGGACACAAACTGATTACCCCTGTCCGAGACAATCACCTTGGGTAGCCCATGTAAGCAAAAGATCTCCCGAGCAAAAATGGAAACCAGTTCCTTAGAAGTGGGCAACTTCTGGTTGTGGAAGAAGTGCAATACAATGAGACATTTTTGAGAACCGGTCAACCACCATAAGGATAACTGTGTTGCCCTGGGAGTTGGGTAACTCCACAATGAAATCCATAGACAGGTGGGTCCAGGGCCTTTCTCCATTGGGTATGGGTTGTAGGAGGCCCACTGTAAGATGTCGTGGAGTCTTACTCTGAGCACACATGGAACAGGCAGCTACGAAGGTGGTTACATCAGTACGTAGACTAGGCCACCAGAATTGTTGGGAAATGACCCAAAAGAGTTGATTTATCCCAGGGTGGCCAGCAGCCTTGGTAAGTCTGGAGCACGGCAGTACAGCAACTCTCTGGGACAAAGCAATGGTCACAAGGTTTCTCAGGAGGAGAATGGCCCTAAGCAGAAAGAATTTTGTCACCCAAAAGAGAAGTGAGACTGGTGCAAACCGTAGCCACAATACGATCAGGAGGAATCACAGGAACCGGAACCGACTCCAGCTTGGAAGTGGAAGAAAATTGTGGTGACAAAGCGTCAGCCCTTACATTCTTAGTACCGGGTAAGAATGAGACAATGTAATTGAAACTTGACAAGAAAAGAGCCCATCGCACCCTTCTGGGAGAGAGGTGTTTAGCCTCAGACAAGAATATGAGATTCTTATGGTCATTAAGAATGAGAACCGGCACAGTGGTACCTTCGAGGAGATGTTTCCATTTTTTCAGGGCTAAACTGATCGCCAACAGCTCTCTGTCACCTATCTCGTAATTGCACTCTGATGGTCACAAATTTGTGGAAAAGTAGCCACAAGGATGCAAAATGCTCTCAGAGGTAGGACGTTGAGACAGAAGGGCGCCAACTCCAGCATCAGAAGCATCAACCTCAAGGAGAAAAGGTAACATAGGATCAGGATGTGCCAACACAGGAGCAGAAACAAAGGCAGCCTTGAGACTCTCAAAGGCCTTAATGGACTCCGGAGACCAACTCTGTTGGTTACCGTCCTTTCTCCTCATATCAGTCAGGGTCTTGACCAGAGATGAGATGTTACGAATAAACTTCTGATAATAGTTGGCAAAGCCCAGGAAACACTGCAGTGGATGTAAACCCACAGGTTGTGGCCACTGTAGGACTGCTGAAAATTTCTCTGGATCCATCGAAAAGCCAGCAATGGAAATGACATGACCCAGGGATTTAACCTGTTCACGATGGAACTCGCACTTCTCCAATTTACAATAGAGATTGTTCTCTCTTAGTTTCTGAAGTATACGACAGACATCTGTGTGGTGGCTCTCCAGGAACTTAGAAAATATGAGGATATCATCGAGATAAACCACCACACATAACTGCAACAAATCTTGGAGGACATCGATAATGAATTCCTGGAAAACAGCCGGGGTGTTACAAAGGCCAAAAGGCATTAGGAGGTTCTCATAACGGCCTATTCTGGTATTAAACGCAATTTTTCACCCGTCGCCCTCTTTAATCCTCATGAGATTGTATGCCCCTCTCAAATCAAGCTTTCTGAAAACCGTTGCTCCCTTGAGGCGGTCAAATAACTCTGTAATCAATGGAATTGGATAGGCATTCCTAATTGTGAAATGATTGAGACCCCTATAATCAATACAAGGTCTCAGTTCCCCACTCTTCTTCTTCATGAAGAAGAAACCAGCACCAGTAGGGGATGAGGATTTGCTGATGAAACCTTGGGAAAGTACGCCTGCAACATACTCCTCCATGGCCTTATCCTCCAAGACCGAGAAAGGGTAAACCTGGCCACGAGGGGGTAAGGCACCAGGTTGAAGGTCAATTGCGCAATCATACGGCCGGTGTGGAGGCAAACTACCAGCTTGACCTTTGTCAAAGACATCACTAAAATTGTGGCACTTCTCTGGCATAGAGGAGAGAGAAGAGGTGCACAGGACCTTGGCTACCTTCTGGAAGCATGTCTTACTACATTGTGGTGACCAGGAGAGAACCTCAGCATGGAGCCAATCAAAAGAGGGGTTGTGCCTCTGTAACCAAGGATAACCGAAAACCAACGGAAACTTAGGTGAGGAAATAACTTGGAATTGGATTATCTCATGGTGAAGAGCCCCTATGGCCATGGACAACGGAACTGTCTCATGAGTCACGTGGACAGGCTGTAGGTGTCTCCCGTCAAGAGCCTCAACCCAACTGCAGCGGAATGGAGTGCTTTGATACAAAGGCAGCATCAATGAACAGGCCTGCAGCCCCAGAGTCGATTAGAACCTGTATCTCGATGGACGACTCAGCCCAAGAAAGGGCAACTGAAACCAGGTGCTTATCCTTCTGAATAACTGGGGACGAAACAACGCCACCTAAGGTCTGTCCGTGACAGGACCTCAAGTATCGGGCATTCCCTGAATGGGTAGGACAAGACTTCAAAAAGTGACCTGCCTGGCCACAATAAAGGCACAATCTCTCCCTCCTCCTAAAGGTTCTCTCATCCGCAGAGAGACGCGTGAAGCCCAAGTTCATGGGTACATCTTTACTGACCGACTCGATACCAGGAGGCATGGGAGGTGAGGGAGGCACGGGTGGGAATGCAAAGCTCAGAGGCAAGAGAGAGTCTTTCTCTGAGTCTGGAAAAATAGGAAACGTAATCAACTTATCCAGCTTAGTGGGTATATCTCAGGCTGCTATCTCATCCTTGATGGAATCTGAGAGACCATAAGAAAAAGTAGCCACAAGGACCTTATTGTTCCAAGCAACCTCTGATGCCAGAGTATGGAATTCAATGGCGTAGTCGGCAACAGTTCTCATACTCTGTTTGATGGACATGAAGCACTTGGCAGCAGAAGCGGAGCATGCGGGAACGTCATATACCCTTTGAAAGGAGGCCACAAACTCAGGGTAACTCAAGACAACAGGTTTTTGCATCTCCCATAGAGGGTTTGCCCAGGCCAAGGCTCTCTCAGAAAGAAACGATATCACAAAACCTACTTTGCTTCTGTCTGTGAGAAACGTCTGGGGCAGCATCTAAAAGTATAACTCAATGGTGTTTGCGCTGTGGGGGGAGGGGAAAAAAAGGTCAGAGAGAGGTGTAGATCAAAAATATAATGATGAAAGAAATATTACTGCTAAATAACACATAAATAAATATACAACCAGTAAGAAATAGTGGTAGGTGTAGTGAAAAAAAAAAAAGGTGTATATAAACCAAACCAATATAAGCATAAAAATGGTGACAGTCCACGGACTGGTGGAAAAATCTATAGTGTATAAGTCACAATAAAATAAAAGTCCAGAGCAAACAATATAAAAGAGAAGAGGACGCTTCCACCACCAAAGGGATGTGTGTGACAAATGCAATCTTCAGTGATAACACCTCCGTGTCTGCAAGCAGCTCACCTTACAGCTGTAAGGTGTACAGCATGATCGAAGATCACAGGTGAGGATGATGGATTGGAAAGATCAGTATAGCGATGTCCCATATGTTGTTTGAAGACTTATAGGCGAATAAAGGATCATGCAAAGAAAAAAAGTGTATACATAGCATAATACCGCAAAAAGCTATATTGGGACAGGAACGGATTGAGCAGTGCACACTCACTTAAGGAAAAAGAGCATAGGCGTCAATCCAACGAACGCCGAGTTTGTATGTCCCCAGTGTGGCAACCTCGGTCTGCTCCTGCTCCCATCGCTTTTACAGATGAACTCAGTGGGTGTTGGTATGGGATATGAAGAAATGTACATATATTGTAATCCAGTATAACAACACACCCGTTTATTAAAAGTATCAAAAAATAAACTCACATTAAAAAGCTGTAGCAAATAAAAACATCCACGAGCGCCAAACTCGTCTCCTGCCGTCAGGCTGTGTGTATACCCAGTGCTCCAATCCCGACGTGTATCGTCATGTCACGTGACTTCATCAGGGGATAACACAGGGTAAGGATGCATGTCTTAAATAGTCTGCAAGAGATGGACGTCTGGTGGCCATTTTTACGAAGCCGTCCATAGAAGTGAATGGCGTTGCCATAACAGAGATGCACCTGACATTTTGCCTAGGTCTATGCTTGAATGATCTCCAGGGAGTAAGCACACATCGGCCATTACCCTGAAGCCAGCCGTTCAAATGGATGGCGACGGCATAGCGGAAATGCATCCGCCATTAGGGATGAGCCGAACACCCCCCTGTTCGGTTCGCACCAGAACATGCGAACAGGATAAAAGTTTGTTCGAACACGCGAACACCGTTAAAGTATAGTATGCCTGTAAAGGGGAGCATGTTTCCTGTGTTTAGAACAGTCTGACAGCAAAATGACAGTTTGAAGGAAAAAACCCATTTAAAACTACCCGCGGCTATTGCATTGCCGACAATACACATAGAAGTTCATTGATAAAAACGGCATGGGAATTCCCCAAAGGGGAGCCCCGAACCAAAATTTAAAAAAAAAAATGATGTGGGAGTCCCCCTAAATTCCATACCAGGCCCTTCAGGTCTGGTATGGATATTAAGGGGAACCCCGGCCAAAATTTAAAAAAAAAATGACGTGGGGTTCCCCCTAAATTCCATACCAGACCCTTCAGGTCTGGTATGGATTTTAAGGGGAACCCCGCGCCAAAAAAAAAAAAAAACGGCGTGGGGTCCCCCCAAAAATCCATACCAGACCCTCATCCGAGCACGCAACCTGGCAGGCCGCAGGAAAAGAGGGGGGGACGAGAGTGCGCCCCCCCTCCTGAACCATACCAGGCCACATGCCCTCAACATTGGGAGGGTGCTTTGGGGTAGCCCCCCAAAACACCTTGTCCCCATGTTGATGAGGACAAGGGCCTCATCCCCACAACCCTGGCCGGTGGTTGTGGGGGTCTGCGGGTGGGGGGCTTATCTGAATCTGGAAGCCCCCTTTAACAAGGGGACCCCCAGATCCCTGCCCCCCCTGTGTGAAATGGTAAGGGGGTACTTACCCCTACCATTTCACTAAAAAACTGTCAAAAATGTTAAAAATGACAAGAGACAGTTTTTGACAATTCCTTTATTTAAATGCTTCTTCTTTCTTCTATCTTCCTTCATCTTCTGGTTCTTCCTCCGGCATTCTTGTCCAGCATCTCCCCCACGGCGTCTTCTATCTTCTTCTCCTCGGGCCGATCCGCACCCATGGCATGGGGGGAGGCTCCCGCTCTTCTCTTCTTCTTTTCTTCTCTTCTTCTCTTCTTCTCTTCTTCATTTTCTTCTCCAGGCCGCTCAGCACCCATACTGGCATGGAGGGAGGCTTCCGCTGTGTGACGGCGCTCCTCGTTTGACAGTTCTTAAATAACGGGGGGTGGGGCCACCCGGTGACCGCGCCCCCCTCTGACACACGGTGACTTGACGGGACTTCCCTGTGACATCACGGGGAATGCCACAGGGAAGTCCCATCATGTCCCGTGCGTCAAAGGGGGGCGGAGTCACCGGGTGGCCCCGCCCCCCGTTATTTAAGAACTGTCAGACGAGGAGCGCCGTCACACAGCGGGAGCCTTCCTCCATGCCAGTATGGGTGCAGAGTGGCCCGGAGAAGAAAATGAAGAAGAGAAGAAGAGAAAAAAAGAAGAAGAGAAGAGCGGGAGCCTCCCCCCATGCCATGGGTGCGGAGCGGCCCGAGGAGGAGAAGATAGAAGACGCCGGACGAGAATGCCGGAGGAAGAACCAGAAGATGAAGGAAGATAGAAGAAAGAAGAAGCATTTAAGTAAAGGAATTGTCAAAAACTGTCTCTTGTCATTTTTAACATTTTTGACAGTTTTTTAGTGAAATGGTAGGGGTAAGTACCCCCTTACCATTTCACACAGGGGGGGCCGGGATCTGGGGGTCCCCTTGTTAAAGGGGGCTTCCAGATTCCGATAAGCCCCCCACCCGCAGACCCCCACAACCACCGGCCAGGGTTGTGGGGATGAGGCCCTTGTCCTCATCAACATGGGGACAAGGTGTTTTGGGGGGCTACCCCAAAGCACCCTCCCAATGTTGAGGGCATGTGGCCTGGTATGGTTCAGGAGGGGGGCCACACTCTTGTCCCCCCCTCTTTTCCTGCGGCCTGCCAGGTTGCGTGCTCGGATAAGGGTCTGGTATGGATTTTTGGGGGGACCCCACGCCGTTTTTTTTTTGTTTTTTTGGTGCGGGGTTCCCCCATCTAAGTACCCATTTTATAGCTTCACATGCTAGGTGGTGGGGTATGATAGTATAAAGTGAGGACACATCGGCTGTTGCCATCAAAAGGGGTCCTACATCCATTCTTTTCTCAAGGATCTGTAGCATCTCTTTTGTGTCCTTAAAATAAGCTTTAGTGTTTTGCACGGCTGGTTGCAGGTATCTGTCTATGTATTCACCCATTCTGGCAGTAATTGACTCTATGCCATTTACGATGGGTCTCATGGGAGGATCCAGCTTGTCCTTGTGCACCCTGGGTAGAGCATAAATGATTGGAGTCCTACAAGCCTCAGGTATCAGATATTTTGCTTCTTTTGTATTGAGTATTCCTTTTTTCTGTCCGAGATGAACTACTGATTCAAGTTCTTTTTTCCATTTAAATATGGGATTTTTGGATAATGTACTATATGTACTACGGTCATCAAGTAACTTCATCATACCTTGATGATATTGCTCAGTCGTCTGAATCACAATCCCACCTCCTTTATCAGAAGGCCTTATAACAAGATTTTTTCTTTTTGTCAGTTTCTGTATTCCAATTTTAATGGCTTTGGGTTCTTCTCTTTTTTTTATTGTAAGATCCTTAATTTCTTTCGTTACCAAGTTTTTAAAAACTTCAATGTGTTTGTTATCTTTGGGTTTCGGGTTATAGATCGATTTGTTCCTTAGATTGCTATGTACCACAGAATTCGCTTGTTGGGCGTTGGCACATATTGGATTTTCCATCATATATTTCTTAATATTAAGTTTTCTGATATATTTTTGTATACCAAGATATGTTTGAAATTTGTCTACATTTTTTGTTGGTGCGTATTTAAGGCCTTTGTCAAGCACCAGTAATTCTTCCTGAGTGAGTGGTATATTTGTGAGATTAAAAATACCTTCTCCTATGACTCCCTTTTTCGTTTGTTTCCCCTTTCCAGCTCTGCAGCCTCTTTTCTTGTAGGGCTTCTTCTCCTTGTTTCTTCCGTATTTCTCGGAGGATGATAATCCGGTCCCCTCTCTAAAAAAGATCTGTTATGACCCTGTTTGTAATGATATCCCTGCATAGGTCTATCATCCCTATCTATGTCACGAAGATCTCTCAGGGGGACTATTTAAGACATGCACCTTACCCTGTGTTATCCCCTGATGAAGTCACGTGACGTGACGATACGTGTCAGGATTGGAGCACTGACAGCAGGAGACAAGCTCGGCGCTCGTGGATGTTTTTATTCGCTACAGCTTTTTAATGTGAGTTTATTTTTTGATACTTTTAATAAACTGGTGTGTTGTTATACTGGATTACGCTATATGTACATTTCTTCACATCCCATACCAACACCCACTGAGTCCATCTGTATAAGCGATGGGAGCAGGAGCAGACTGAGGTTGCCACACTGGGAACATACAAACTCGGCGTTCCTTGGATTGATGCCTACGCTCTTTTTCCTTAAGTGAGTGTGCACTGCTCGATCCGTTCCTGTCCCAATATAGCTTTTTGCGGTATTACGCTATGTATACACTTTTTTTCTTCGTATGATCCTTTATTTGCCTATGAGTCTTCAAACAACATATGGGACATCGCTATACTGATCTTTCCAATCCATCGTCCTCACCTGTGATCTGCGATCATGCTGTACACCTTACAGCTGTAAGGTGAGCTGCTTGCAGACACGGAGGTGTTATCACTGAAGATTGCATTTGTCACACACATCCCTTTGGTGATGGAAGCATCCTCTTCTCTTTTATATTGTTTGCTCTGGACTTTTATTTTATTGTGACTTATACACTATAGATTTTTCCACCAGTCCATGGACTGTCACCATTTTTATGCTTATATTGGTTTGGTTTATATATACCTTTTTTTTCACTGCACCCATCACTATTGCTTACTGGATGTATATTTATTTATGTGTTATTTAGCAGTAATATTTCTTTCATCATTAAATTTTTGATCTACACCTCTCTCTGCCCTTTTTTTCCCCTCCCCCCACAGCGCAAACACCATTACCATTTCACATTTTTTTGTTTCTGTTAGGATCAGAATCACGGGTGATTGCAGCAGTATTCCTTTAGCTTAATTTGTGTAGACAGTGCGGGAGTTCCTTTCTTATACACTAAAAGTATATCTCAACCTGGTTGAAAAACCCTCTGCATTCAACTGGATTGCCCCTAAATAGCAGGGGAAGCAGAGCAGAACCAGATATACCTCTTAAAGAGGTAGGTGCCTGCACAGAGACTGGTGCAGCAGCAGGGACGGCCTGCAACTCAGGTTGTACCGGAGCAGCCACAGTGGGAGATTCCAGGTGAGCCGTGTGACTCAGGAGCATTTGTAACACCATGGCAAACTGATCCATGCAGTGATCTTGCTCATCCAATCTGGAAAAAATATTACCAACAAGTGGATTGACTGTATCTTCTGTATTCAGGGCCTTTGCCTACTGTCAGAAACCATGAAATCAGACCGAGACAGAAGTACAGTTAAATCACACTTGTTTAATAATAAAAGTAAATAGAACAAACATAGTCAAAACATAGCCAGAGTTCAGGAACCGGAATGGATAGTCAGACAAGCCAAACGTCAGGGACCCGGAGAAGAGCATAGTAAAACAGCAAGCAGGATCTGGAGCCAGAAGGGATGTCATCCAAGCAAGTCTTTAATCAGGAATGCAGGAGAGCGTCTCTGTGATGTTGACTAAGGCGAAGGCAGAGATCCTCTGGGCTGGACGGCTTAAGTAGGCAGGACTGATGAGCACCTGATGAGCACCATCAACAGCTGAGTACCTGTGGAGAGATAGGAGCTGGCAATTAGCCAACAGCTGAGCAGCCAGCTCAGAGAAGGAAGGTCTGAGCCCAGCCCTGACATAAAGAACCACACACAGATGAGTACCTACTCTTTGCCGGCACTGCCCATTGATTTCAATGGGCAGGGGCGCTATAGAAGCAGTGTATACACTGCTTCTAAAGCGCCTCAAAGATACTGCTTGCAGGACTTTTTTTAGCATCCTGACAGCGCACCGCTCCAGTGTGAAAGCACTAGGGCTTTCACACTGGAGTGACAGGAGAGGTGCTTTACAGGTGCTTTGCAGGCACTATTTTTAGCGCTATAGCGTCTGTAAAGCACCTCAGTGTGAAAGTAGCCTTAGCTGGATTCAAAAGATATCTCAAAAAGGATTTTTTCATACATTTGATTGGGATCTGATTGTTATAAAGGAGGAAAAAGGAAAGGTAAAGGGATGCTAGTTAGTGAAATGTTGGGATATGTTCTGTACTTCTTGCGCCTTGAAATTTTAGAGCAGGACAACAAAATACACAATTATATGCCTCTTTCGTGACCACACCTCCAACATTTTTCTGGTGTTGTGCATATTATTCTATGTATCAGGGCCAGAGTTCTGTACCAGTGAGAAAATCATTGAACTCATTTTCTTGAATTATTTTGCCTGTTGAGGTTTTCAGCATGAACATGTATTTTTTTGTAGTTGTAAAGTCATAACAGAATTGGAAAAAGACTTCTCCCAGGCTGAAAAAAAGGGTTTGGGGGGGGTGGGGTGGTCAATCCTCCAGTTTAGGTGAGATCATTTCACCATATAAGTGAGATAAGAAGTGCCGTAGTGGTTTGGTGCCTGAGCAGAGGTTTTCAAAGTCTGTTAGTGGTTGCTAAAACATTTCAGCTGGGGCAGGATAAGTGAAGAAATGGCAAAGTTAAAGTGTTTCCAGAAAGGCAGTTGATAAGGGCCTGTGGGGGAAGTGAGGGATGTAATCATTAGCTAATCTGGACGATGACAAAAATGAGATGCATTGAATAAACTATCTGTGAGTAGGTCCTGAAAAGGGGCGTTTATCAGACCCAGTGTAAAGTATGGGTTTCCTAAGATGGGGAGTAATGTGAAATGAGAAGACACTAGCAGGAAGTGTTTAATAGCCTTCCGGCAGTATGTAATTGTTGGACCTAATATCAGATTTATTTTTTTAAATGATTCAGTAAAGAATTGGAGCACCATGAAACGTTTTTTAAAGGAATTTCAGGAAATATATTTTTTTAAGCACACCCATGCCTTACTAGACTTATGACTGTGCCAGTCTATCATCCTGACTAAATGACAAGTGAAATGATACAGTATATTGATATATCTGGAAGAACAATGCTTCCATCTAGTTTAGGTCTCACAAGAATATGTAATTTAATCATTTGATGTTTTTGATCCCAGATAAATTTCCTGATAATGACTAGGGATGAGCCCAATGTTTGAGTCGAACGTAAGTTCGAGTCGAACGTCGGGTGTTTGCCTCTTCGCCAAACAGCGAACAATATGCGGTGTTCGCAGCAAATTCAAAAGCCGCTGGAACACCATTAAAGTCTATGGGACACTAACATGAAAAATCAAAAGTGCTCATTTTAAAGGCTTATATGCAAGTTATTGTCATAAAAATTGTTTGGGGACCTGGGTCCAGGGTCCAGGCCCTTCAGGTCTGATATGGAAATTAAGGAGAAACCTGCGCCAATATTTTTTTTTAATTTGGTTGTTGGGGTCTCCCCCAAAATCCATACCAGACCCTTATATGAGCATGCAACCTGGCAGGTCGCAGGAAAAGAGGGGGGACAAGAGAGCGCCCCCCCTCCTGAACCGTACCAGGCCACATGCCCTCAACATGGGGAGGGTGCTTTGGGGTATGACCACAAAGCACCTTGTCCCCATGTTGATGGGGACAAGAGCCTCATCCCCACAACCCTTGCCTGGTGGTTGTGGGGGTATGAGGGCGGAGAGCTTATCGGAATCTGGAAGCCCCCCTATGTGAATTGGTAATGGGGTACATTGTACCCCTACCATTTCACAAAAAAAGTGTAAAAAAATGGTAAAAAAGACTAGAGACAGTTTGGGACAAGTCCTTTGTTAAAAATAAATAAATGTACCGCAATGTAAATTCACGCGGGACCAAAAAAAAAAGAAAGCCACAACCGTTCTGCCTCCATGGGAGGCTCCCGCTGACTGACGCTTCTTCTCTGTGACAGTTCTTATATAGCTGAGGGCGGGGCAACCCGGTCACATGAACAGGTGACCCTGCCCCCCTCTGACACCACGGGGGCTTCCCCGTGGCATCAGAGGGGGGCGGGGTCACCCATTTACCTCACTGGGTGGCCCCACCCTCAGCTATATAAGAACTGTCACAAAGAAGTTAAGCATCAGTCGGCGGGAGCCTCCAATATATATATTGTCTTGTTAGATTGTGACACAATTATTTGTATGTGACACTTTTGCATGGCTTGTTTAAAAAAAAATATATTATTATATTACATCTTCCAAACCAGGAAAAGAGTCCAGTGGTCCATTTACTGAGTAGGCTTTGTATTTATCTCAATAATGGGGGTGGGGGGAATTGAATGAATATAGTTCATGGAGATTCCTGGGGATGATAGCTCCAAGGACCCAATTCAAACATAAAGGTGGATAGTTTGCCAAACTAGGTAAGAGGGATGGTGATGTGAAGGGCTTCTGATTTCTGAAAGTTTATTTTTAGGTTAGAGAGTTCTCTGTAAGAGTGTAATTTGGCCATGAGGTTGGGGACACACACATCTGGTAAGGTAAGAGAAAAGAGTGTGTCATCCGCATAGGCCAAAATTTCATGTTCAGTATCTTGTATTCGGAGACCTTGTATATTAGGGTTATTTCAGATAGAACATAGAAATGGCTCAGTTGATGGTATGAATAGGAGTGAGGACAATGGCGTTTGTCATTAGAGATCTTGAAAGAGTCAGAGAAGATACAATTTACTTTCACTTGAACAGAGGTACGGGAGTAGATAGCCCTGATCCATCTAATGTATGTTTTATCAGGGCCTAGGTCCTTATTTGGCATCAAGAAAGAAGATACTTTGGCCCTGAGGAGATAGTTGAGTTGGGTTCTCAGTTAGCTCTGTGCAGATATTAGGGTATTAGGATTATTAGGATATATATATATATATATCCCGCAAGATTGTGACCGCGAGATTGTGTTTCCAGCACGATCCCATCGCGCTGGTTCTCGGCGACAGGGTACTGTGCATGTCCGCAGGGCGCCCCCTCCCCCCTAGGCAACCACCCCCCCATGTTGAGGGCATGTGGCCTGGTACGGCTCAGGAGGGGGGGTGCTCTCTCGTCCCCACCCCCTTTCCTGACCGGCCAGCTGCGTGCTCGGATAAGGGTCTACTATGGATTTTGGGGGGACCCCCACGCCGATTTTTCTGTGTAGGGGGTTCCCCTTACAATCCATACCAGACCTAAGGGCCTGGTATGCCCTGGGGGGGACCCACGCTGGTTTTTTCATTTAAAATTTGGCGTGGCGTTCCCCCACAGGATTCATACCAGACAGCTGTCAGCACTGCCTGTCATTCATCGTGAAAGGAAAACAAAGTTTTCCTTTCCCGATGAGTGAGCCAGCGCGACATGCACAGTACCCTGTCGCCGAGAACCAGTGCGATGGGATCGCGCTGGAAACACAATCTCGCGGTCAGGTGCTGTAAGTCTTTATGAGCTTGCCACATCTTACCACTGGGATTTTTGCCCATTCCTCCTTGCAAAACTGCTCCAGCTCCTTCAATGGCTTTCTTCTGGCCACTCTGCCATAAAGCCCAACTCTATGGAGTGTACGGCTTATTGTCATCCTATGTACAGATAAACCAGTCTATGCTGTGGAACTCTGCGGCTCCACCAGGGTTACCTTAGTTCTCTGTGCTGCCTCTCTGATTAATGCCCTCCTTGCCCGGTCCGTGAGTTTTGTTGTGCGGCCATCTCTTGGCAGGTTTGCTGTTGTGCCATGTTCTTTCCATTTGGTTATGATAGATTTAATGGTGCTCCTAGGGATCATCAAAGATTTAGTTGGTTAGTGGTGCCTCTTGCTTAGGTGTTGCAGCCTCTGGGGCCTTTCAAAAACGTGTGTATATGTAATGACAGATCACATGACACTTAGATTGCACACAGGTGGACATTATTTCACTAATTATGTGACTTCTGAAGGTAATTGGTTGCACCAGAGCTTTTTATGGGCTTCATAACAAAGTGGGTGAATACATACGCACAAGCCAATTATCAGTTTTTTATTTCTGAAAAATAATGTTATGTATATATTTTTGTAATTTTACTTCACCAACTTAGACTATTGTGTTCTGATCCATCATATATAATTCAGATTAAAAGAAAAACATTGAACTAAAGGCTGTAATGTAACAAAATAGGTAAAAAGCCAAGGGGGTGAATACTTTTGCAAGGCAATGCAAATATGCACTGATTACTGTATACATGTCACTGGCAGTCAAGGGGTTAACAAGGGGGCGATCAATGGGTTAACTGTGTGTTCCCTCATTGTGTTCTGTGTATGGGATGGGGTTAACTAGGAGAGATTTAAAGATCGCTGTTCCTACTTTGTCTCCTCTCCTCTGACAGCACAGGGATTTGAGTGTTTACACACAAAAAACCCCATGCTGGCTCTCGTGCGCGCGATCGCACGTGGCCGGCGGCAATCGCGCCCGCTGGCCACACTCATTGGGTCCCCCTTCGTGCAGTGGGCGCACATATGCCTCCGGTGGTGCTCGCACGCCCTCTGGTGGTTTTCCTGGGCAAAGCCATGTATATACGGGATTTCACCCAGGAGAGCCATTCTGACACAGTATATCTGCGTGAGCCAGTCGGAAACCTGTTAAACAGGGGCAGAAAAATTGGGCCTTGGGCAGTGGTGGTGGTGCCACAACACTGTAACCCTTCACAGATACTCTTGCACAGGAACGAGCCCCGCATTGAAATATTATATCAAAAATTGTAATTACATGCCCCTGTTAACCACTTCAACCCAGAAGATTGTACCCCCTTCCTGACCAGAGCACTTTTTACAATTCGGCACTGCGTCACTTTAACTGACAATTGCACGGTCATGCAATGCTGTTACCAAACAAAATTTGTGTCCTTTTTTTACCACAAATAGAGCTTTCTTTTGGTGATATTTGATCACCTCTGCGGTTTTTATTAACAAAAAAGAGTGACAATTAAAAAAAAAAAAAAAAAAACAATATTTTTTACTTTTTGCTATAATAAAAATCCCACAAATTAAAAAACAAAAAAAAATATTTCTTCATCAGTTTAGACCAATATGTATTCTTCTACATATTTTTGGTAAAAAAATTGCAATAAGTGTATATTGATTGGTTTGCGCAAAAGTTATAGCGTCTACGAACTATGGGAAAGATTTATGGCATTGTCATGGTTATGCACCAATCTTTCTCTGTCAGCTTACCTGCTCCTCATGTGTTCAGACTAAGAGGCCAGCCCCTCACACCTAGCTGGTTTATAACCTCTCCTCTAAGCATGGCCCCACCCCAGGCCCTATCAGGGAACCCTATATTAACCTGTGCACTGCAAGCCAGCAGTGCTGATCAACCATTGTGTATCCTTTGTGTGTTTGGCTTCCTGTTCCTGTTTGCCGTGTGCTCTATGTTTATTTCTGTTGGCGTGTTCTCAACTATTCCTGTCTGCTCGTGGCCCTGACATTTGGTGTGTCCCCGACTATCCCTGTTTGCCTGTGACCCTAAAACTTGGCGTGAACTCTGTTGTCCTTGTCTGCTTGTGGCCCCGACCTTGGCTTATTTCCTTACTATCCCTATCCTCCTGTTGCCTACTGTGGGTGTGAGCTGGGGGACCCTGGGGGTCGCGACCTGGAGCCAGTTGCAGCCCAGTCCATCCTCACCACTAGAGGCTCTGATGAACACCCGCTGGTTCTTAGACTCTGCGCCCTAGGGAATGCTCTAACCCTGGTGGGATCTGTGTTGGTGTTCCAGCGGCCCTGCCTTCATTACCACCCTGACTCCCATCCGCAGCAGTCAGCCATAGGGTCCACTACCTTGTGGTGCACTCCTGATCCCAACGGTGTGCATCTGTCACCTAGCCTCAAGGTGACCTGACAGTTTGATCAGCCATGGACCCAGCTGATGTGCCGCTACCCGCAGATGATCCTTTGCAGGGCTTAGTTCGCAGACTTGAGACCCAGGAATCGCATCAGACCCAGGTGATGCAATTACTTCAGGATTTGGCATCCCGTTTTGAACAACTTCATGCCTCATTAGGACCCCCGGTTCAAAAACCTCAACCGCTATCTGCTGCTGCACCTATCGCACCATTTGCAGCCACACATTGATTACAACTGCCAGCTCTGGCCCATTTCTCCGGGGACTCCAAGGCTTGCAGGGGGTTCCTTAGCCAGTGCACAATTCATTTCGAACTTCTGCCCCAAAATTTCCTGTCCGATCGGGCGAAAGTATCCTATATTATATTCCTCCTGTCTGGCGAGGTGCTAGCTTGGGCTGCCCCTCTGTGGGAACTGAATGATCCAGTGGTTTCTAGCCTGTCTGATTTCTTGAAACTTTTTCAGAATATCTTTGAGGAACCGGGTTGTGTCTCCTCAGCGGCTAGCGCTCTTTTACGTCTCCATCAAGAGTCCACTTCTGTGGGACAGTATGCTCTTCAGTTCCGTATCCTCACCGCCGAATTGAGCTGGAATAATGAGGCCTTTTGCAACCTTTTTACATGGCCTCTCTGATAGGGTAAAGGATGAATTAGCAGGAAGATCCCTTCCTGCTGATCTGGACAGTGTCATCACCTTGTGTAACCAGATCGATATTAACTTTCAGGAGAGGGCCCTAGAAAAAAGACGCCAGCACTCCCTGTTCCTTAGGCAGCCTGAGCTCCCAATCCCTTCTCTTTGATCCGAGGAGCACCCCCTGCCTGCTGAGGAACATATGCAGCTAGGTTGGACCAAGTTATCTCCCAAAGAACGTGCTAGGCACAGAACTCTGGGCCTGTGCCTCTATTGTGGGGCCAGAGGTAATTTTCGTGAAACTTGTTCTCTTCATCCGTAAAAATGCTCGGGGCTAATACATCTGGAAGGTGGAGTATTATACCCTGAAATATCACCTACACCTTCTTGTCTTCTTCTTTCTGTGTTCCTTCATGTCGGCGCTTCCTCTCGTTCGGTCTCAGCACATCTGGATTCCGGAGGCAATTTCATGGATTGGGAAACTGCATCTTCCATGAGACTTACACTTTTGCCCCTTTCAACGCCATTGGTGGTCTTGGCGATTGATGGCACTGTTCTCCCAGGGGGCTCTATCTGCTTCCAGACCCTCCCTGTTAAGTAGGGATGAGCCGAAGACCCCCCTGTTCGGTTCGCACCAGAACTTGCGAACAGGAAAAAAGTTTGTTCGAACACGCGAACACCGTTAAAGTTTATGGGACACGAACATGAAAGTGATAATTTTAAAGGCTTATATGCAAGGTATTGTCATAAAAAGTGTTTGGGGACCTGGGTCCTGCCCCAGGGGACATGGATCAATGCAAAAAAAAGTTTTAAAAACGGACGTTTTTTCAGGAGCAGTGCTTTTAATAATGCTTAAAGTCAAACAATAAAAGTGTAATATCCCTTTAAATTTCGTATCTGGGGGGTGTCTATAGTATGCCTGTAAAGGGGCGCATGTTTCCCATGTTTAGAACAGTCTGACAGCAAAATGACATTTCAAAGGAAAAAAGTCATTTAAAACTACTTGCGGCAATTGCATTGCCGGTTCGACAATACACATAAAAGTTCATTGATAAAAACGGCATGGGAATTCCCCACAGGGGAACCCCGAACCAAAATTTCAAAAAAAGATGACGTGGAGTCCCCCTAAATTCCATACCAGGCCCTTCAGGTCTGGTATGGATATTAAGGGGAACCCCGAACCAAGATTAAAAAAAAAATGATATGGGGGTCCCGCTAAATTCCATACCAGGCCCTTCAGGTCTGGGATGGATATTAAGGGGAACCCCGGCCAAAATTTAAAAAAAAATGACGTGGGGGTCCCCCTAATTTCCATAACAGACCCTTCAGGTCTGGTATGGATTTTAAGGGGAAGCCCGCGCCAAAATTAAAAAAAAAAACGGCGTGGGGTCCCCCCCAAAAATCCATACCAGACCCTTATCTGAGCACACAACCTGGCAGGCTGCAGGAAAAGAGGGGGAGATGAGAGAGTGCCCCCCTCCTGAACCGTACCAGGCCACATGCCCTCAACATTGGGAGGGTGCTTTGGGGTAGCCCCCCAAAACACCTTGTCCCCTTGTCCACCTTGTTCCCATGCCATTTTTATCAATGAACTTTTATGTGTATTGTCGGACCGGCAATGTAGTTTTAAATGACTTTTTTCCTTTGAAATGTCATTTTGCTGACAGACTGTTCTAAACATGGGAAACATGCGCTCATTTACAGGCATGCTATAGACACCCCCAGCTACGAAATTTAAAGGGATATTACACTTTTATTGTTTGACTTTAAGCATTATTAAAATCACTGCTCCTGAAAAAATGGCCGTTTTTAAAACTTTTTTTGCATTGATCCATGTCCCCTGGGGCAGGACCCAGGTCCCCAAACACTTTTTATGACAATAACTTGCATATAAACCTTTAAAATTAGCACTTTTGATTTCTCCCATAGACTTTTAAAGGGTGTTCCGCGGCATTTGAATTTGCCGCGAACACCCCAAATTGTTCGCAGTTCGGCGAACTTGCGAACAGTCGATGTTCGAGTCGAACATGAGTTCGACTCGAACTCGAAGCTCATCCCTACTGTTAAGATGTTGGTAGGGACACTCCACCAGGAGTGGATATCCTTCCTTGTTTTACCTAAGGCTTCATCTCCTATCATATTAGGTCTTCCTTGGTTACGGTTCCATTCTCCACACATTGACTGGACTGCTGGATGGTTCCTGGCTTGGGGTTCCTCCTGTTCCTCTTCCTGCCTACTCAAGGTTACCCCAAAAGGGAAACTTCCTGTTGCCACCATCCCAGTATCTTCTGCTCTTCCCCGCTGCATATAGCGATTTCTAGAATGTCTCCTCCAATAGTTGGGCTGAGGCACTCTCTGGGTTGTGTGGCACTCTGGATGAGGAGCCCACCTGTGAACTTGAGCCCATCATTCACTCCAGTTTGCATAGCCATTTACCTTTGCCTGTCCTTGGACCCCCTTGGATGCACACCCAGGCTGACTCGTTCACCAGTTCCACAGTCGCTACACCCTGTGATGTGATTCTGGTGGTTGCTGCACCTGGCAATGCTGTTCATTCGGCCTCTGCACCAGTTCAGCCTATGCTCAGTGAAGCTATCTAGCTTGACTTCTGTGACATATTACTTTCTAACCAACCTGGTCTCTAACCAAAGGTTCGTCAATTTCTGGATTCTCTGCGCCGTAGAGGCATTCTTCAGTACCTTGTACATTGGGAAGGGTTTGGTCCTGAGGAGAGGTCTTGGATCACTGCATCTGAGATCTCTGCACCTTTGGCATGTCCCCGACTATGTTTCTAAAGAAAAAATTTGTGCTAGGTGTACAAACAGTAACTTAGTGAATATCACCCGTGAAGGAAAATCCTGCAGCTATGCACTATACCTTGATAAGGGCACTACTAAATAGATATAACAAAAAGCACAGCGCTGGATATAAATGCAAAAATACAACAAAAATTGATATTACTATTAAAGCACCAACAACTTTCATATGTGGTAAAATAAAAAAATAAAAATGAACAATAACATGAATGCTTCACTATAGTGATATATATGCGTGAACAATAACATGGATGCTTCACTATAGTGATATATATGCGTGACTATTCCCAGTTTTTTATCCACACATTTAGAAAAAGTCCAAAGATGCAAAAATTATGTCAAAACAAATGTCCAAAAAAGCAATTAAATGTGACTTTCTATGAATAATAAATCCGTGACTGTCACCGTGTTGAAATCCCGTCACCTGGTATAGATTGAAGACTTACCAGATAGCCTCTGATCAGAGGCATAGAGCTAACAGCTTGGGGTTTGCCCTCCACAGCGGCTGGAACTTTAGCTGGGATGATGGATGTAGATCCACAAACGATCGCCACAGGCTTCCAGACAGCGGTACAATCAGGAAAGAGAGCTCTCACCGATATGGAAGTGTTTAAAAGAAAAGAGAAAACTCCAATGGTGTAGAACGTTTTATCTCTTGTTTATTAAAAGTCGCCTCACTGGCATCCATAAAAACACTTTTCTTTGCAAGGAACCAATACAGCTTTAAAACGAAACTCCTCGCATGCGCCGTCGGTATGAGCGTGTCAATCCTACGGCCGTTTTGTCAGTAATGACATCATCAGGGGCACGCCCGCACGTCTGCGCATGCGCCTTATATATCCGAGCGGCAAAACGAAAAAGTTCAGCCATTGGTAACACTAGGAAGGTGTTAAAGCTGCAAACAATTACAATTACAGGGGGATGGCAATTACACACACACCTGCTTTTTAACCTTTACAATTAAAACTCCATAGAGTCATCATGATGCCATCTTGTGGACAAACTTGATATTACTTCAGAGTAATGGATTTTTATTACATTACCCTTACTATTCAAAAACTTTATTAAAAAACATTAAAAGAGGTGGGGGGAAAAACCAATGACTAAAGATTCATTCGAATCACCCTTCAGCAACTGAAATCACATAAACCTCTATATCAATAAAAAATAATAATAAAGAGAGGAGGAATTTGAATATATTTCAATCAAAATTTTCTATATATTCAGAAATATATTCTATATTCAGAAATCACAATCTGAATACTGTATCTCCATTCCGACCATATCATAGAATAGCGAAAACCCCATTATAAAAAAGGGGGGGACATTAACTTTAAGAGGAATTTAAGAAAAAAAGGAAAAATTACACACACACACCTGCTTTTTAACCTTTACAATTAAAACTCCATAGAGTCATCATGGTGCCATCTTGTGGACAAACTTGATATTACTTCAGAATAATGGATTTTATTACATTACCCTTACTATTCAAAAACTTTAATAAAAAACATTAAAAGAAGTGGGGGGAAAAACCAATGACTAAAGATTCATTCGAATCACCCTTCAGCAACTGAAATCACATAAACCTCTATATCAATAAAAAATAATAATAAAGAGAGGAGGAATTTAAATATATTTCAATCAAAATTTTCTATATATTCAGAAATATATTCTATATCCAGAAATCACAATCTGAATACTGTATCTCCATTCCGACCATATCATAGAATAGCGAAAACCCCATTATAAAAAAGGGGGGGACATTAACTTTAAGAGGAATTTAAGAAAAAAAGGAAAAATTACAACAAAAGAAGGAAGAAAGACAGGAGAGGGGACATCAACTGTTATTAATAAAACAGTTGATGTCCCACTCTACATTAAGGCCCATGGGTACATGACAGCCCAGACGGTATATCCAGTTAGTCTCACTCCTGGATATACAACGTCTACTGTTGCTCCCTCGCCAGTGTGGTATATATTTCTCCAAGGCAAAAAATGTCGTGCCTGTGGGGTCCCTGTCATGCTTAAGGTCATAATGTTTTGAAACATTATGTTTGTCAAAACCCCTTCGTATATTGGCGATGTGTTCACCCAATCTGACTTGTAACTTCCTGGTAGTACGCCCTACATATTCTAACCCACAAGGGCACCTCAAAAGATATACTACACATCTTGTGGTACAGGTGATAAAAGATCTAATCGGATATGTCATACCTGTCCCAGTTGATGTGAACTCAGTTAGTTTCCTACCCTTAAACTCATTAATTTTACAAACTTGACATTTTTTGCAAGGAAAAAAACCTTTTAGATCACCAAAAAAGGTGGGTCTTGTGGGTGGATCCGGGACGTTAGGTGCTATAAAGTGCCTAAGGTTTGAGGCTCCCCTGAATAATACGCAAGGCTTATCTGCCAGCAAAGGCCCCAAGACCCTATCATTTTTTATAATGGGCCAATGTCTCTTAATTATTCGTTTGATGGCCCAGTGTTGACTGGAGTAAGTAGTCAAAAAGGCCAAACCAAAATCCTCTCTGTTCTCTACTTGTGGTGGATTATCAACTAGCCTTGCATATTATTCAGGGGAGCCTCAAACCTTAGGCACTTTATAGCACCTAACGTCCCGGATCCACCCACAAGACCCACCTTTTTTGGTGATCTAAAAGGTTTTTTTCCTTGCAAAAAATGTCAAGTTTGTAAAATTAATGAGTTTAAGGGTAGGAAACTAACTGAGTTCACATCAACTGGGACAGGTATGACATATCCGATTAGATCTTTTATCACCTGTACCACAAGATGTGTAGTATATCTTTTGAGGTGCCCTTGCGGGTTAGAATATGTAGGGCGTACTACCAGGAAGTTACAAGTCAGATTGGGTGAACACATCGCCAATATACGAAGGGGTTTTGACAAACATAATGTTTCAAAACATTATGACCTTAAGCATGACAGGGACCCCACAGGCACGACATTTTTTGCCTTGGAGAAATATATACCACACTGGCGAGGGAGCAACAGTAGACGTTGTATATCCAGGAGTGAGACTAACTGGATATACCGTCTGGGCTGTCATGTACCCATGGGCCTTAATGTAGAGTGGGACATCAACTGTTTTATTAATAACAGTTGATGTCCCCTCTCCTGTCTTTCTTCCTTCTTTTGTTGTAATTTTTCCTTTTTTTCTTAAATTCCTCTTAAAGTTAATGTCCCCCCCTTTTTTATAATGGGGTTTTCGCTATTCTATGATATGGTCGGAATGGAGATACAGTATTCAGATTGTGATTTCTGGATATAGAATATATTTCTGAATATATAGAAAATTTTGATTGAAATATATTTAAATTCCTCCTCTCTTTATTATTATTTTTTATTGATATAGAGGTTTATGTGATTTCAGTTGCTGAAGGGTGATTCGAATGAATCTTTAGTCATTGGTTTTTCCCCCCACTTCTTTTAATGTTTTTTATTAAAGTTTTTGAATAGTAAGGGTAATGTAATAAAATCCATTATTCTGAAGTAATATCAAGTTTGTCCACAAGATGGCACCATGATGACTCTATGGAGTTTTAATTGTAAAGGTTAAAAAGCAGGTGTGTGTGTGTAATTTTTCCTTTTTTTCTTAAATTCCTCTTAAAGTTAATGTCCCCCCCTTTTTTATAATGGGGTTTTCGCTATTCTATGATATGGTCGGAATGGAGATACAGTATTCAGATTGTGATTTCTGAATATAGAATATATTTCTGAATATATAGAAAATTTTGATTGAAATATATTTAAATTCCTCCTCTCTTTATTATTATTTTTTATTGATATAGAGGTTTATGTGATTTCAGTTGCTGAAGGGTGATTCGAATGAATCTTTAGTCATTGGTTTCCCCCCCCACCTCTTTTAATGTTTTTTATTAAAGTTTTTGAATAGTAAGGGTAATGTAATAAAATCCATTACTCTGAAGTAATATCAAGTTTGTCCACAAGATGGCACCATGATGACTCTATGGAGTTTTAATTGTAAAGGTTAAAAAGCAGGTGTGTGTGTGTAATTTTTCCTTTTTTTTTTAAATTCCTCTTAAAGTTAATGTCCCCCCCTTTTTTATAATGGGGTTTTCGCTATTCTATGATATGGTTGGAATGGAGATACAGTATTCAGATTGTGATTTCTGAATATAGAATATATTTCTGAATATATAGAAAATTTTGATTGAAATATATTCAAATTCCTCCTCTCTTTATTATTATTTTTTATTGATATAGAGGTTTATGTGATTTCAGTTGCTGAAGGGTGATTCGAATGAATCTTTAGTCATTGGTTTTTCCCCCCACCTCTTTTAATGTTTTTTAATAAAGTTTTTGAATAGTAAGGGTAATGTAATAAAAATCCATTACTCTGAAGTAATATCAAGTTTGTCCACAAGATGGCATCATGATGACTCTATGGAGTTTTAATTGTAAAGGTTAAAAAGCAGATGTGTGTGTAATTGCCATCCCCCTGTAATGGTAATTGTTTGCAGCTTTAACACCTTCCTAGTGTTACCAATGGCTGAACTTTTTCGTTTTGCCGCTCGGATATATAAGGCGCATGCGCAGACGTGCGGGCGTGCCCCTGATGATGTCATTTCTGCCGAAACGGCCGTAGGATTGACACGCTCGTACCGACGGCGCATGCGAGGAGTTTCGTTTTAAAGCTGTATTGGTTCCTTGCAAGGAAAAGTGTTTTAATGGATGCCACTGAGGCGACTTTTAAAAAACAAGAGATAAAACGTTCTACACCATTGGAGTTTTCTCTTTTCTTTTAAACACTTCCATATCGGTGAGAGCTCTCTTCCCTGATTGTACCGCTGTCTGGAAGCCTGTGGCGATCGTTTGTGGATCTACATCCATCATCCCAGCTAAAGTTCCAGCCGCTGTGGAGAGCAAACCCCAAGCTGTTAGCTCTATGCCTCTGATCAGAGGCTATCTGGTAAGCCTTCAATCTATACCAGGTGACGGGATTTCAACACGGTGACAGTCACGGATTTATTATTCATAGAAAGTCACATTTAATTGCTTTTTTGGACATTTGTTTTGACATAATTTTTGCATCTTTGGACTTTTTCTAAATGTGTGGATAAAAAACTGGGAATAGTCACGCATATATATCACTATAGTGAAGCATCCATGTTATTGTTCACGCATATATATCACTATAGTGAAGCATTCATGTTATTGTTCATTTTTATTTTTTTATTTTACCACATATGAAAGTTGTTGGTGCTTTAATAGTAATATCAATTTTTGTTGTATTTTTGCATTTATATCCAGCGCTGTGCTTTTTGTTATATGTCCCCGACTATCCCTGTTTGCCTGTGACCCTGAACCTTGGCGTGAACTCTGTTGTCCTTGTCTGCTTGTCGCCCCGACCTTGGCTTATTCCCTTACTATCCCTATCCTCCTGTTGCCTGCTGGGGGACCCTGGGGGTCGCGACCTGGAGCCAGTTGCAGCCCAGTCCATCCTCACCACTAGAGGCTCTGGTGAACGTTGTAATATGTTGGCCGATTTATGTATACAGTAATGTTGTATTGGAGTGCCATGTTGACCAGAAATTCAGTTGAATTGTCCAAGTCAACTGAATTTTAACATAGCAAGGGGACAGCTGAAGACCCTTTGATGTGTTAAACCTAATTGAAAATTTCAAAGGGTGTTCAGGTGGTATCTGTTAATCTAATCTAATTACACATATCTAAGGGGACTTGTTGATGTTGATATGCGGGAGTGCAAATTGGGGCGGTTTATGACTGCAGCTGTTCACGGCTGGGGGTTGTTGTCTGCCCTGAAAGACTAAAGCATATCAAAGGCCTGAATGGAGACGGCCAATCAAATTGCTCAGCCATTCAATGTCTAGTGAATATAACATGGTGTTCAGTCTAGAGTCAATTTAGTCTTGTCTGTGTATGACTATGAAGGCGCAAATCTAGAGAAAATGGGACTCTGAATTATATACTCTGTCGGATTTTTCGTCATGTGTGGACTTTGGACTTTGTTCTGTGTTGGAAGTCAATAAAGTGCATCTCTCTGGAAGAATTGGGTTGCTGCGGAAGAGTACTTACTAATTAATTATCATACCCATGATACTACTATACTTCTACACATATTATATCACTACAGTGAACACCTGCTGGCTCTTAGACTCCGCGTCCTAGGGAATCTTACACTCTAACCCAAGTGGGATCTGTGTTGGTGTTCCAGTGGCCCTGCCTTCCTTACCACCCTGACTCTCATCCGCAGCAGTCAGCTGTAGGGTCCTCTACCTTGTGGTGCACTCCTGAACCCAACGGTGTGCATCTGTCACCTAGCCTCAAGGTGACCTGACAGGCATTTTTATGGTGTTTTTATTATTTATTTATTTTTTACTAGCAATGGCGGTGATCTGTGATTTTTAGCGGTATTGCAACGGACAGATCGAAGACTTTTGACACATTTTTTGGACCACTGACATTTATAGAGTGATCAGTGCTATAAATATGCACTAATTTCTGTATAAATGTCACTGGCAGGGAAGGGGTTAACACTAGGGGGCAATCAAGGGGTTAACTGTGTGCTCCCTCACTGTGTTCTAACTTTGTATGGGATGGGACTAACTAGGAGAGATGACAGATCGCTGTTCCTACTTTGTCTGTCTCCTCTCCTCTGACAGCACAGGGATTTAAGTGTTTACACACACAAATCCCCATGCTGGCTCTCGTGCACGCAATCACATGTGGCCGGTGGCAATCGCCAAGGAGAGCCATTCTGATGCAGAATATCTGCGTGAGCCGGTCAGGAAACGGTTAAACAGGGGCAGAAAAATTGGGCCTTGGGCAGTGGTGGTGGTGCCACAAAACTGTAACCCCTCACAAATACTCTTGTTGGGCGCAGGATTGGGCCCTGCATTAAAATATTATATCAAAAATTGCAATTACTTGCCCTGTTGAACAGGGGCAGAAAAATTGGGCCTTGGGTGCTAGTGCGTGTGTGTGTGCATGTGTATGTGTATGTATGTGGACCTGTAAAACCCCCTAACTACCTGAATTGTGAATTGAGACTTCTCCTCAGGATGGAAACATGTGAAGAAAGCCGCTGGCCCGCCCTGTCCGATGTACCCACGGCCTAGTGCGGGTCCCCGCCAATGTCATGCATCAACGTGTGTTAGATGAGAGGAACTCCCACTTCCGGTACAGAAACCTCAGCGGGTGTCCGTCCCTCCCCACCGACATGTGAGAAAAGCACACAGTCACGCAACCGACTACAATTGACTACACTAGCTGCCTTGCTTTATTGTGAAGTTGGTTGCGTGCTTGGCACAGGCACCATTCAGAGAATATTGAATGACAATTACACCCTCACAGGCTGGGACTGTGGGTGCATAGATAGTAGAAGGTGCCACATACTAAATGACTAGAACATGATGTAAAGGATAGAAAAATGTACTTTTAAGGCACCAGTAATAAAATCAAATATTTATTATGACAAAATGACATATAAATCCATAAAAACACAATAAAACTACTCAGACCAATATAGTTGATATCTGACCACCCCAGCTTAGACAACTGGACCAGGGCCGGCTGGTAGGCCAAACTCTAGTACCCAGCAGAATTGGGACTGGTCCACATAACAAGTAGAGGCTCAACATGTTTTGCGAAACTTCACTTCTTCAGGAACTCATTCATTTATTCTAGATGAGTAATACAACAAGAGTAAATAGCATTTTACAGTACTTTACAGCATATATCATATCATTTACATTGTGTATCGAAGCATGTACAGTGCCTTGGAAAAGTATTCATACTCCTTGAAATTTTCCACATTTTATCAAGTTACAATCAAAAATGTAAATGTATTTTATTGGGATTTTATGTGATAGACCAACACAAAGGGGTACATAATTGTGAAGTGGAAGGAAAATTATAAATGGTTATCACATTTTTTTACAAATATCTGAAAAGTGTGGCGTGCATTTGTATTCAGCCCCTTTTACTCTGATACCCCTAACTAAAATCTAGTGGACCCAATTGCCTTTAGAAGTCACCTAATTAGTAAATAGGGTCCACCTGTGTGTAATTTAATATCAGTATAAATATAGCTGTGAAGCCCTCAGAAGTTTGTTAGAGAATCTTAGTGAAAAAACAGCATCATGAAGGCCAAGGAACACACCAAACAGGTCAGGGATAAAGTTGTAGAAAAGTTTAAAGCAGGGTTAGGTTATAAAAAAAATATCCCAAGCTTTGAACATCTCATGTGGCACTTTTCAATCCATCTTCCGAAAATGGAAAGAGGGTGGCACAACTGCAAACCTACCAAGGCATGGCCGTCCACTTAAACTGACAGGCCGGGCAAGGAGAGCATTCATCAGAGAAGCAGCCAAGAGGCCCATGGTAACTCTGGAGGACCTGCAGAGATCCACAGCTCAGGTGGGAGAATCTGTCCACAGGACAACTACAGTATTAGTTGTGCACTCCACACATCTTGTCTTTATGGAAGAGTGGCAAGAAGAAAGCCATTGTTGGAAGAAAGCCATAGGAAGTCCTGTTTGCAGTTTGCGAGAAGCCATGTGGGGGACCCAGCAAACATGTGGAAGAAGGTGCTCTGGTCAGATGAGACCAAAATTGAACTTTTTTGGCCCAAAAGCAAAATGCTATGTGTGGCGGAAAACTAACACTGCACATCACCCTGAACACACCATCCCCACCGTGAAACTGAAGGGTTAATAATGTTTATGAAAAACAAAAAGTGTCCTATTTATACCCAAGCAAAACATATAGCCATAATGAATAAATAAATTAATAAATAAATTCAATAAATCAAATAAATAAATATGATATATAATGTATAATATAAATGATATATAATACATGATGTAAGTGAAAAGAAACATAATATACTGTATATACCGTAATAATGATCATAATAACATATTTAATATCAATGATAAATAGACATGATTGGTACTAACAATGACAATAAATAGAATAACTAAACATACAAATCAAATAGACATAATAAACATAATAATCATAATATATGCGAACAATAAGTACTAATGACAGAATTCATGATTTAAGGCAAGCTTGACTTGGCACCCTTGAGTAAAGACTCAAAATGTTTCATGGCGTTTATAGTTAATCATCAGGAGTAGGATGCATGAATTTTGCTCTAAAATTAAATGGATAAATGGGTAAATAGAATCTCAAATGATGTACCAGAGAGAGAGCAGGAGCTAGCAGTTTATACATTATCTATGGAGCAGCCCAATAGGTATGACCCAGCGGTTCCCATGATGGAGTAGGACAGTGGCCCTGAAAGAGCTGCCTCCCCCGGGTTGAGGCGGGAGATCCCTCCCCAGCAACCAAAGGAAAACCGGAGAGGGGACAATGGGAAACAGCGGCCATGGACCAGGCCGGACAACCACGACACAGTTCCAGGACATGAGGTATGTACACATGGGACACAAGCCCAGTTCTGTGAATGAATGTGAAAAAATTTTAAAAAATGGGTGAAAACAAAAATGGAATAAATGATTTTAGAAAAAAATGTATACATTCAGGGATGGAGGCGCGCCTATGTTTTGGTTGGGTATAAACAGGTCACTTTCTGTTTTTCATTTGTCGATTTTAGGGTGGTAGACATCCGCTCCTCTAGTGACCTGATACCTAATACATCAAAATAATTATATAAACTCATATTAATAGACTTTTTAGAATATCTCCATGTTGGCAATGTATTCTATATAATTACATTCATATCTGACAGTGGGCATCAATACCCCTGTCTTCTAGTATTATTTTCTTTAACATTCTAGTTATCTCCCTTCCATCTGCCAAGCTAGCCCAGTTCGTGTGTGGGGGGTGGCTTTGGCCTTTGGTCTCTCTGCCCCAGGGTTGCAATGCGCTCAGGTCCTTGCCCCTGCTCATCTCCCGATGGCGATGGGGCGGAGGTTGACCCTAAGGCATCGGCGTGATGCTAGCATGTCGCATGCATGCAGTCAATTGACGCTGGGTTGTGTGACTGTGTGCTTTTTCCATCTCACGTGGCAGTGGGGGGGTGGGGGGGTGGATGCTGAGGTCTCTGTACCAGAAGAGGGAGTTCCTCTCATCTAACACACTGCCATTATGCTGACGCATGATGTTGGCGATAACCCGCCCCAGGCCGTGGGTACATCGGCCAGGGTGGGCGGGCGGCTCACTCCACATGTTTCCATCCTGAGGTGAGGTCCCATGGGTATTAATTCACAATTTGGGTAATTAGGGGGGTTTTACAGGTCCACATACACACACACACATGCATACACACATACACACATGCACACACATACACACCTACACACACCATTGTGTTTGTATTGGTAATACATTAGCACTTCATTTTTGAAAGTGTCCACATTATTCTATCACATTCACTTTTACTCCTAATTTTACATACACACATTGTATCAGTTTAACACATACTACCTGTTCAAGTGTAGTCACTGGTATAGTTATACACATACATTAATGTATACACACACCCACTGTGGGTTCACAGTGTTGTTTCAATCACCATGCTACACCATTCATCATTTATTTTCATCTAGTTTTTCATTTTTTCAACCTCAGCGGGCGTCCGCTCCTCCCCACTGCCGCATGAGATGGAAAAAGCACACAGTCACACAACCCAGTGTCAATTGACTCCATGCGCGCGACGTGCTAGCATGATGCCGATGCATTAAGGTAAACCCCGCCCCCATCGCCATCAGTAGATGAGCGGGGGGAAGGATATGAGTGCATCACAACCTCGGGGCAGAGAGACGAAAGGCCAAAGCCACCCCCCACACACAAACTGGGCTAGCTTGGCAGATGGAAGGGAGATAACTAGAATGTTAAAGAGAATAATGCATGAGGACAGGGGTATTGATGCCCACTGTCAAGGGGAAACTCCAAATTTTGTCAGATATGAATGTAATTATATAGAATAAATTGCCAACATGGAGATATTCTAAAAAGTCTAGTGGAATTCACTGTAGTAGCGGTGCCTACTACAGTGAATTCAAGCTTTCAGGGGGATAACCCAGGTATGTTACAGAATATGCATAGTTACATTGGTCCACACTGGACCAAGGTAGCTATCAGTAGTGTATTTAGGTTTTGTGCTGCCCTAGGCCTGACTAAACTTGTGCACCCCCTAATTTAAATATGTCACACCCCTTGCTGTTTAAAACCTGCCCTGACATTTTCGAGTGGGGACATTAGTTCTGAGGGCCTGGGGGGGGGGCAATGGATTCCCTTAACTTGCATGAATTTCCTCCCCTCTGACAGGGGCTAAAACCCTCCCTTATTCTATCCATAATGAAAACAAAAGTGTTGCCTATAGTTCTACTTTAAGCACAAATTTCTGATAATTTTATGGAGAGGAGTAAGAAGATATAACCATGCCAACATATAGCACAGTGAGGAAGGTTTGTGGCCCAGGATGATAGCACAGTCAAAATTAGAAGTGCCGCCCCCCCCACACACAAAGTTGCGGAATGCCGGGCGCTCGCATACCGGAAGCAGTGCAGCCGCTTTATGGGGGCGCTGGACTAATTTGCCTCTCAGCCCAGTCCACCCCATAAGACTGGCGCTACACTAACACAAGCCAGCAGGAACTCTTCCCGTGCTGCCCCCCTGCAAAGTGCTGCCCTAGGCCTGGGTCTTGTCGGCCTAGACAAGGATACAGCGTTGGTAGCTATATACAGTGGCTATATCAATACCTGGAAATCATCTTTCATTTTAAAATTGCTGCTTTCCTGTTTCTGTGAAAAAAAAATATGTATGGTTATTAATAGGTGAAAAACAACAACTGGGATATGTTCTTGACTTTAGCAATTTGCATACACGTAGTCTAAAGCCGTGGATGTGAATGCTCTTCATATACACATTTATGGATATCATGTTTGCATCACCTCATAAAATGGCACTGAGCACACTAGAGATGTGGGCATGCCAGATTATTTTGATGCTATCTGCTAATAGATGTAATTTCAACATTTTCTGAAGTGTTGTATTAATAGTACACTATGGCCCAAAGGGGGACAGTTGGTTAATGATACATAATTATTTACAAAATACTGTTAAGGATGAGGATTCTGGATAGCATGCAAATGCATGTAAAGTAAGCAGTTTTATTTTATCTATAATAATCTAGGGAAGCTGCCCATCTAATAAACAGCCCAGTCTGCTGGCCCTTCTGTTCCTATATGACTGTAAATAATATATATTAAAATTCTTACCATCATAATGCTTTTTAGGTATACAAAATGCATCAAAAATCATTTGTACTTGTCATGTATGCCACAAATGATTACATAAATCAAGTCATCACAGGAATATTTATTTATTTTGTAAAATAATGCCATCATACGTAAATTAGAATCGTGTGGCGCGTCACGGCCCATAATTCACTGCGGCGGCGCTGTGCATTGCTGGCTGATGATTGGCCAAGCATGCACTATGACCCGCATGCTTGGCCAATCACAGCGCCGTCTGTAGAGAGAGCTGTAATTGGCCAAAGCCAGGGTGGCTTTGGCCAATTATGGCTCAGGGGGTTTAGTACATGCCCCACACTATATAAGGCCGCCTACACGGCGGCCCTGTGTAGTGCGTGTTCCGGCGTTGAGAGACAGAGACAGAGAGACAGTGTCATTTGATTTAAATTAGATATATTAGGCAGCACAGTCAGTGAGTTAGCTACACTTACAGTGTATTGTGTATATATATGCATCCCAGGTGTTGTATATATATATATATATATATATATATATATACACTGTATTCAGTTTATCTAGATCCGTTCCTGTTATTATCTTCCTACTGACAGGCAGGCTTGTGTTATCCTATTAGTACCACAGTCAGGCAGCTAGACTATTTACAGTTAGTGTAGTGTGTCCTCCTCACAGTGTTCAGCTAAAGCTGCAAGTTAGTTTAGAGTGACCTCTGCAAAGTGTTCAGCTAAAGCTACAAGTTAGTGTAGTGTGTCCTCCACACAGTGTTCAGCTAAAGCTACAAGTTAGCGTGGTGCGACCTCTGCACAGTGTTCAGCTAATGCTACAAGTTAGTGTAGTGCGTCCTCTGAACAGTGTTCAGCTAAAGCTACAAGTTAGTGTAGTGCGTCCTCTGAACAGTGTTCATCTAAAGCTAAGAGTTATTGTAGTGCACAGTGTTCAGCTAAAGCTACAATTTAGTGTAGTGCGTCCTCCTCACAGTGTTCAGCTAAAGCTACAGGTTAGTGTAATGCGACCTCTGCACAGTGTTCAGCTAAAGCTACAAGTTAGTGTAGTGCGTCCTCTGAACAGTGTTCAGCTAAAGCTACAAGTTAGTGTAGTGCGTCCTCCTCACAGTGTTCAGCTAAAGCTACAAGTTAGTGTAATGCGACCTCTGCACAGTGTTCAGCTAAAGCTACAAGTTAGTGTAGTGCATCCTCTGAACAGTGTTCAGCTAAAGCTACAAGTTAATGTAGTGCGACCTCTGCACAGTGTTCATCTAAAGCTATCTGTAGAAGGTTGGTGGTGTTTTCCTGATCCTATCACTACCGCAGGCAGCTACATTATTTACACGTTAGTCTAGTGCGACCTCTGCACAGTGTTCAGTTAAAGCTACCTGTAGAAGGTTGGTGGTGTTTTCCTGATCCTATAACTACCGCAGGCAGCTACATTATTTTAACGTTAGTGTAGTGCATCCTCTGCACAGTGTTCAGCTAAAGCTATCTTTAGAAGGTTGGTGGTGTTTTCCTGATCCTATCACTACCGCAGGCAGCTACATTATTTACGCGTTAGACTAGTGCGACCTCTGCACAGTGTTCAGCTAAAGCTACCTGTAGAAGGTTGGTGGTGTTTTCCTTATCCTATCACTACTGTAGGCAGCTACATTATTTTAACGTTGGTGTAGTGAGTCCTCGTCACAGTGTTCAGCTAAAGCTATCTGTAGAAGGTTGGTGGTGTTTTACTGATCCTATCACTACCGCAGGCAGCTACATTATTTTAACATTAGTGTAGTGCGTCCTCTTCACAGTGTTCAGCTAAAGCTATCTGTAGAAGGTTGGTAGTGTTTTCCTGATCATATCACTACCGCAGGCAGCTACATTATTTTAACGTTAGTGTACTGCGTCCTCTTCACAGTGTTCAGCTAAAGCTATCTGTAGAAGGTTGGTGGTATTTTCCTGATCCTATCACTACCGCAGGCAGCTACATTATTTACACGTTAGTCTAGTGCGACCTCTGCACAGTGTTCAGTTAAAGCTACCTGTAGAAGGTTGGTGGTGTTTTCCTGATCCTATCACTACTGCAGGCAGCTACATTATGTTAACGTTGGTGTAGTGCGTCCTCTGCACAGTGTTCAGCTAAAACTACAAGTTAGTGTAGTGCGTCCTCCTCACAGTGTTCAGCTAAAGCTACAAGTTAGTGTAGTGCGACCTCTGCACAGTGTTCAGCTAAAGCTATAAGTTAGTGTAGTGCGTCCTCTGAACAGTGTTTAGCTAAAGCTACAAGTTAGTGTAGTGCGACCTCTGCACAGTGTTCAGCTAAAGCTACAAGTTAGTGTAGTGCATCCTCTGAACAGTTTTCAGCTAAAGCTACAAGTTAATGTAGTGCGTCTTCTGAACAGTGTTCATCTAAAGCTACAAGTTAGTGTAGTGCACAGTGTTCAGCTAAAGCTACAAGTTAGTGTAGTGCGTCCTCCTCACAGTGTTCAGCTAAAGCTACAAGTTAGTGTAATGCGACCTCTGCACAGTGTTCAGCTAAAGCTACAAGTTAGTGTAGTGCATCCTCTGAACAGTGTTCAGCTAAAGCTACAAGTTAATGTAGTGCGACCTCTGCACAGTGTTCAGTTAAAGCTACCTGTAGAAGGTTGGTGGTGTTTTAATGATCCTATAACTACCGCAGGCAGCTACATTATTTTAACGTTAGTGTAGTGCGTCCTCTGCACAGTGTTCAGCTAAAGCTATCTTTAGAAGGTTGGTGGTGTTTTCCTGATCCTATCACTACCGCAGGCAGCTACATTATTTACGCGTTAGTCTAGTGCGACCTCTGCACAGTGTTCAGCTAAAGCTACCTGTAGAAGGTTGGTGGTGTTTTCCTTATCCTATCACTACTGTAGACAGCTACATTATTTTAACGTTGGTGTAGTGAGTCCTCATCACAGTGTTCAGCTAAAGCTATCTGTAGAAGGTTGGTGGTGTTTTACTGATCCTATCACTACCGCAGGCAGCTACATTATTTTAACATTAGTGTAGTGCGTCCTCTTCACAGTGTTCAGCTAAAGCTATCTGTAGAAGGTTGGTAGTGTTTTCCTGATCATATCACTACCGCAGGCAGCTACATTATTTTAATGTTAGTGTACTGCGTCCTCTTCACAGTGTTCAGCTAAAGCTATCTGTAGAAGGTTGGTGGTATTTTCCTGATCCTATCACTATCGCAGGCAGCTACATTATTTACACGTTAGTCTAGTGTGACCTCTGCACATTGTTCAGTTAAAGCTACCTGTAGAAGGTTGGTGGTGTTTTCCTGATCCTATCACTACCGCAGGCAGCTACATTATGTTAACGTTGGTGTAGTGCGTCCTCTGCACAGTGTCCAGCTAAAACTACAAGTTAGTGTAGTGCGTCCTCCTCACAGTGTTCAGCTAAAGCTACAAGTTAGTGTAGTGCAACCTCTGCACAGTGTTCAGCTAAAGCTATAAGTTAGTGTAGTGCGTCCTATGAACAGTGTTTAGCTAAAGCTACAAGTTAGTGTAGTGGGACCTCTGCACAGTGTTCAGCTAAAGCTACAAGTTAGTGTAGTGCGTCCTCTGAACAGTGTTCAGCTAAAGCTACAAGTTAGTGTAGTGCTTCCTCTGAACAGTGTTCATCTAAAGCTACAAGTTAGTGTAGTGCACAGTGTTCAGCTAAAGCTACAAGTTAGTGTAGTGCGTCCTCCTCACAGTGTTCAGCTAAAGCTACAAGTTAGTGTAATGCGACCTCTGCACAGTGTTCAGCTAAAGCTACAAGTTAGTGTAGTGCATCCTCTTCACAGTGTTCAGCTAAAGCTACAAGTTAATGTAGTGCGACCTCTGCACAGTGTTCATCTAAAGCTATCTGTAGAAGGTTGGTGGTGTTTTCCTGATCCTATCACTACCGCAGGCAGATACATTATTTACACGTTAGTCTAGTGCGACCTCTGCACAGTGTTCAGTTAAAGCTACCTGTAGAAGGTTGGTGGTGTTTTCCTGATCCTATAACTACCGCAGGCAGCTACATTATTTTAACGTTAGTGTAGTGCGTCCTCTGCACAGTGTTCAGCTAAAGCTATCTTTAGAAGGTTGGTGGTCTTTTCCTGATCCTATCACTACCGCAGGCAGCTACATTATTTACGCGTTAGTCTAGTGCGACCTCTGCACAGTGTTCAGCTAAAGCTACCTGTAGAAGGTTGGTGGTGTTTTCCTTATCCTATCACTACTGTAGGCAGCTACATTATTTTAACGTTGGTGTAGTGAGTCCTCATCACAGTGTTCAGCTAAAGCTATCTGTAGAAGGTTGGTGGTGTTTTACTGATCCTATCACTACCGCAGGCAGCTACATTATTTTAACATTAGTGTAGTGCGTCCTCTTCACAGTGTTCAGCTAAAGCTATCTGTAGAAGGTTGGTGGTGTTTTCCTGATCATATCACTACCGCAGGCAGCTACATTATTTTAACGTTAGTGTACTGCGTCCTCTTCACAGTGTTCAGCTAAAGCTATTTGTAGAAGGTTGGTGGTATTTTCCTGATCCTATCACTACCGCAGGCAGCTACATTATTTACACGTTAGTCTAGTGCGACCTCTGCACAGTGTTCAGTTAAAGCTACCTGTAGAAGGTTGGTGGTGTTTTCCTGATCCTATCACTACCGCAGGCAGCTACTTTATGTTAACGTTGGTGTAGTGCATCCTCTGCACAGTGTTCAGCTAAAACTACAGGTTAGTGTAGTGCGTCCTCCTCACAGTGTTCAGCTAAAGCTACAAGTTAGTGTAGTGCGACCTCTGCACAGTGTTCAGCTAAAGCTACAAGTTAGTGTACTGCGTCCTCCTCACAGTGTTTAGCTAAAGCTACAAGTTAGTGTAGTGCATTCTCCTCACAGTGTTCAGCTAAAGCTACAAGTTAGTGTAGTGCGTCCTCTGAACAGTGTTCAGCTAAAGCTACAAGTTAGTGTAGGGCAACCTCTGCACAGTGTTCAGCTAAAGCTACCTTTAGAAGGTTGGTGGTGTTTTCCTGATCCTATCACTACTGCAGGCAGCTACATTATTTTAACGTTAGTGTAGTGCGTCCTCTGCACAGTGTTCAGCTAAAGCTATCTTTAGAAGGTTGGTGGTGTTTTCCTGATCTTATCACTACCGCAGGCAGCTACATTATTTACATGTTAGTCTAGTGAGTCCTCATCACAGTGTTCAGCTAAAGCTAATTGTAGAAGGTTGGTGGTGTTTTACTGATCCTATCACTACCGCAGGCAGCTACATTATTTTAACATTAGTGTAGTGCGTCCTCTTCACAGTGTTCAGCTAAAGCTATCTGTAGAAGGTTGGTAGTGTTTTCCTGATCATATCACTACCGCAGGCAGCTACATTATTTTAACGTTAGTGTACTGCGTCCTCTTCACAGTGTTCAGCTAAAGCTATCTGTAGAAGGTTGGTGGTATTTTCCTGATCCTATCACTACCGCAGGCAGCTACATTATTTACACGTTAGTCTAGTGCGACCTCTGCACAGTGTTCAGTTAAAGCTACCTGTAAAAGGTTGGTGGTGTTTTCCTGATCCTATCACTACCGCAGGCAGCTACATTATGTTAACGTTGGTGTAGTGCGTCCTCTGCACAGTGTTCAGCTAAAACTACAAGTTAGTGTAGTGCGTCCTCCTCACAGTGTTCAGCTAAAGCTACAAGTTAGTGTAGTGCGACCTCTGCACAGTGTTCAGCTAAAGTACAAGTTAGTGTAGTGCGTCCTCCTCACAGTGTTTAGCTAAAGCTACAAGTTAGTGTAGTGCATCCTCCTCACAGTGTTCAGCTAAAGCTACAAGTTAGTGTAGTGCGACCTCTGCACAGTGTTCAGCTAAAGCTACAAGTTAGTGTAGTGCGTCCTCTGAACAGTGTTCAGCTAAAGCTACAAGTTAGTGTAGTGCAACCTCTGCACAGTGTTCAGCTAAAGCTACCTTTAGAAGGTTGGTGGTGTTTTCCTGATCCTATCACTACTGCAGGCAGCTACATTATTTTAACGTTAGTGTAGTGCGTCCTCTGCACAGTGTTCAGCTAAAGCTATCTTTAGAAGGTTGGTGGTGTTTTCCTGATCTTATCACTACCGCAGGCAGCTACATTATTTACATGTTAGTCTAGTGCGACCTCTGCACAGTGTTCAGCTAAAGCTACCTGTAGAAGGTTGGTGGTGTTTTCCTTATCCTATAACTACCGCAGGCAGCTACATTATTTTAACATTAGTGTAGTGCGTCCTCTTCACAGTGTTCAGCTAAAGCTATCTGTAGAAGGTTGGTGGTGTTTTCCTGATCCTATCACTACCGCAGGCAGCTATATTATTTTAACGTTAGTGTAGTGCGTCCTCTTCACAGTGTTCAGGTAAAGCTACCTGTAGAAGGTTGGTGGTGTTTTCCTGATCCTATCACTACCGCAGGCAGCTACATTATTTTAACGTTGGTGTAGTGCATCCTCTGCACAGTGTTCAGCTAAAGCTACAAGTTAATGTAGTGCATCCTCTTCACAGTGTTTAGCTAAAGCTACAAGTTAGTGTAGTGCGACCTCTGCACAGTGTTCAGCTAAAGCTACAAGTTAGTGCAGTGCGTCCTCTGAACAGTGTTCAGCTAAAGCTACCTTTAGAAGGTTGGTGGTGTTTTCCTGATCCTATCACTACCGCAGGCAGCTACATTATTTTAACGTTAGTGTAGTGCGTCCTCTGCACAGTGTTCAGCTAAAGCTATCTTTAGAAGGTTGGTGGTGTTTTCCTGATCCTATCACTACTGCAGGCAGCTACATTATTTACACGTTAGTCTAGTGCAACCTCTGCACAGTGTTCAGTTAAAGCTACCTGTAGAAGGTTGATGGTGTTTTCCTGATCCCTTTACTGCCGCAGGCAGCTACATTATTTTAACGTTGGTGTAGTGCGTCCTGTGCACAGTGTTCAGCTAAAGCTATCTTTAGAAGGTTGGTGGTGTTTTCCTGATCTTATCACTACCGCAGGCAGCTACATTATTTACATGTTAGTCTAGTGAGTCCTCATCACAGTGTTCAGCTAAAGCTAATTGTAGAAGGTTGGTGGTGTTTTACTGATCCTATCACTACCGCAGGCAGCTACATTATTTTAACATTAGTGTAGTGCGTCCTCTTCACAGTGTTCAGCTAAAGCTATCTGTAGAAGGTTGGTGGTGTTTTCCTGATCATATCACTACCGCAGGCAGCTACATTATTTTAACGTTAGTGTACTGCGTCCTCTTCACAGTGTTCAGCTAAAGCTATCTGTAGAAGGTTGGTGGTATTTTCCTGATCCTATCACTACCGCAGGCAGCTACATTATTTACACGTTAGTCTAGTGCGACCTCTGCACAGTGTTCAGTTAAAGCTACAAGTTAGTGTAGTGCGTCCTCCTCACAGTGTTCAGCTAAAGCTACAAGTTAGTGTAGTGCGACCTCTGCACAGTGTTCAGCTAAAGCTACAAGTTAGTGTAGTGCGTCCTCCTCACAGTGTTTAGCTAAAGCTACAAGTTAGTGTAGTGCATCCTCCTCACAGTGTTCAGCTAAAGCTACAAGTTAGTGTAGTGCGACCTCTGCACAGTGTTCAGCTAAAGCTACAAGTTAGTGTAGTGCGTCCTCTGAACAGTGTTCAGCTAAAGCTACAAATTAGTGTAGTGCAACCTCTGCACAGTGTTCAGCTAAAGCTACCTATAGAAGGTTGGTGGTGTTTTCCTGATCCTATCACTACTGCAGGCAGCTACATTATTTTAACGTTAGAATAGTGCGTCCTCTGCACAGTGTTCAGCTAAAGCTATCTTTAGAAGGTTGGTGGTGTTTTCCAGATCTTATCACTACCGCAGGCAGCTACATTATTTACATGTTAGTCTAGTGCGACCTCTGCACAGTGTTCAGCTAAAGCTACCTGTAGAAGGTTGGTGGTGTTTTCCTTATCCTATAACTACCGCAGGCAGCTACATTATTTTAACATTAGTGTAGTGCGTCCTCTTCACAGTGTTCAACTAAAGCTATCTGTAGAAGGTTGGTGGTGTTTTCCTGATCCTATCACTACCGCAGGCAGCTATATTATTTTAACGTTAGTGTAGTGCGTCCTCTTCACAGTGTTCAGGTAAAGCTACCTGTAGAAGGTTGGTGGTGTTTTCCTGATCCTATCACTACCGCAGGCAGCTACATTATTTTAACGTTGGTGTAGTGCGTCCTCTGCACAGGGTTCAGCTAAAGCTACAAGTTAATGTAGTGCATCCTCTTCACAGTGTTTAGCTAAAGCTACAAGTTAGTGTAGTGCGACCTCTGCACAGTGTTCAGCTAAAGCTACAAGTTAGTGCAGTGCGTCCTCTGAACAGTGTTCAGCTAAAGCTACCTTTAGAAGGTTGGTGGTGTTTTCCTGATCCTATCACTACCGCAGGCAGCTACATTATTTTAACGTTAGTGTAGTGCGTCCTCTGCACAGTGTTCAGCTAAAGCTATCTTTAGAAGGTTGGTGGTGTTTTCCTGATCCTATCACTACTGCAGGCAGCTACATTATTTACACGTTAGTCTAGTGCAACCTCTGCACAGTGTTCAGTTAAAGCTACCTGTAGAAGGTTGATGGTGTTTTCCTGATCCCTTTACTGCCGCAGGCAGCTACATTATTTTAACGTTGGTGTAGTGCGTCCTGTGCACAGTGTTCAGCTAAAGCTACAAGTTAATGTAGTGCATCCTCTTCACAGTGTTTAGCTAAAGCTACAAGTTAGTGTAGTGCGACCTCTGCACAGTGTTCAGCTAAAGTTATAAGTTAGTGTAGTGCGTCCTCTGAAAAGTGTTTAGCTAAAGCTACAAGTTAGTGTAGTGCAACCTCTGCACAGTGTTCAGCTAAAGCTACCTTTAGAAGGCTGGTGGTGTTTTCCTGATCCTATCACTACTGCAGGCAGCTACATTATTTTAATGTTAGTGTAGTGCATCCTCTGCACAGTGTTCAGCTAAAGCTATCTTTAGAAGGTTGGTGGTGTTTTCCTTATCCTATCACTACCGCAGGCAGCTACATTATTTACACGTTAGTCTAGTGCGACCTCTGCACAGTGTTCAGCTAAAGCTACCTGTAGAAGGTTGGTGGTATTTTCCTGATCCTATCACTACAGCAGACAGCTACATGCCCACCAGGTGGAACTTAACGTCTGCCATGCTGCAGCGGCTGCACACGCAGCAGAGGGCCATCAATGAGTACCTGTATGAATATGGCACCAGGACAGGGTCAGGGGAGCTTGTTTTTTTTCCCCACCCCAGTGGGCCATGATCAGGGATGCATGCATTGTCCTGTCACGATTTGAGGAGGCCACGAGGATGGTGAGCAGTGACAGTGCATGCATCAGTGACACTGTTCCCCTTGTCCAACTGTTGGAGCACACGTTGCATGGAATAATGGACAGGGCACTTGAGGCAGAACAGAGGCAGGAAGAGGAGGACTTCCTTAGCTCTCAAGGCCCCCTTTATCCAGACAGTGTTCCTGCGTGGCTGCCGATCACACAGGAAGAGGACGAGGAGGAGGAGGAGGATTGTGTCAGTATGGAGGTGGAGCCTGGCACTCAGCAGCAGTCTTTAAGGGATCATTTACAGTCCCAAGAAACACATGGACTTGTACGTGGCTGGGAGGAGGTGGCTGCGGATCATGTCGTCCTTAGTGACCCAGAGGGCTCTGGACCGAATGCCTCAGCAAACCTACGTTGCATGGCCTCCCTGATCCTGCAAAGCCTGCAGAAGGATCCTCGTATTCGTGGTATCAAGGAGAAGGACCAATACTGGCTGGCAACCCTCCTTGATCCACGTTACAAGGGTAAGGTTGCGGACCTTATCTTGCCATCGCAGAGGGAGCAGAGGATGAAACATCTTCGGGAGGCCTTGCAGAAAGGTCTGTGCAACGCGTTCCCAGAGACTGGGAGGTTACAAACTCCTGTTTCTGGACAACGTGTTGCTGAGGCTTCGGTCAGTCAAAGAAGGAGCGGTCGAGAAAGTGACCCTCTGACCGATGCGTTCAGGCAATTTTTTAGTCCGCAGCCCCAAGGTATGTTCGGTTCCAGCAACCATCGCCAGCGTCTGTTTTACACGGTGCAGGAAAACCTAGGGGCAAGATCTGACTTGGACACCTTTCCCACCGAAAATCCTCTGGGTTACTGGGTCTTGAGGATGGCTCCCCCACCAGAGCTTGCACAGTATGCAGTTGAGCTACTGGCCTGTCCTGAATCCAGCGTTCTTTCGGAACGCACATTCAGTGCTGCTGGAGGCTTTGTAACCGATCACAGGGTGCATCTGTCCACCGACTCAGTCGATCAACTGACCTTCATAAAAATGAATCAGTCTTGGATCACCACCAGCTACCAAGCACCTGATGTTGATGTAACCAAATAATTATTTTTGAAATGTCAGATCCCTTCAAAGACTGCCAATGCTGATGCTGAGTGACTATCCTGTTATGCTGAGTAATTATCCTCTTCCTCCTCAATGATCATGCTGATAGCTTGTAAGAACATTTTTGGTTCTGGGCGCCGCCACCAGTGCCTAAGGCCCAATTTTTCAGCCCCTGTTTAACAGGGGCGTGTAATTACAATTTTTGATGCAATTCTTTGCAGCAGGGCTAGTTCCTGCACTCCAACTAGAGTATCTGTGAGGGGTTGCAGTGTTGTGGCACCAGCAGCAGTGCCTAAGGCCCAATTTTTCAGTCGCTGTTTAACAGGGACGTGTAATTACAATTTTTTATGCAATTCTTTGCAGCAGGGCTAGTTCCTGCACTCCAACTAGAGCATCTGTGAGGGGTTCCAGTGTTGTGGCACCAGCACCACCACCAAAGGCCCAATTTTTCTGCCCCTGTTCAACAGGGGCATGTAATTACAATTCTTGATCTAATATTTCACAGCAGGGCCCGTTTCTGCACCCACCAAGAGTATCTGTGAGGAATTACAGTGTTATGGCACCAGCACCACCACCACCACCAAAGGCCCAATTTTTCTGCCCCTGTTCAACAGGGGCATGTAATTACAATTCTTGATCTAATATTTCACAGCAGGGCCCTGTGAGGGCTTACAGTGTTGTGACCACAACAACACCTAAGGCCAAAATTTCTGCTGAGTATATAGGGCAGGCCCCTACTTTTAAACATCCAACTTACAAATGACTCCCCTTTGCAAACGGAAAGAGACAACAGGAAGTGAGATGGAATCTACCCCTAGGAAGGGAAATTCTCTCCTGTAAGAGTTAATATGGGAAAAACTTTTCTCCTTTCCACTGATGCTTTATCACCAATCCTTGTTTCACAAAAAACCCACATTTTCAAAAAACATTTGTCATTGGGACAAAAAGTGAGGTGAAATCTTCTGAAGAGGAGCACAGACAGCAAAACAAATGTCAAAGGGGTGATAACCCTTCCCTAGGTTTTCCAAAAAGCTTAAAATAGATTTTTTTGGCTGGAGCTAAACACGTTAAAAATGTACCAGTTCAAAATTACAAACAAATTCTACTTAACAACAAACCTACAGTCCCTGTCTTGTTTGCACCGCCTGTATACTGCTGTTCAGAGTATATAGGGCCTGGGGGCCCCACACCTTTCCTTTTGTAATTTGGGTGTGGGGTTCTCCTTAATATCAAGACCCAAAAGTCCTGGTAATGGACTGTGGAGTACCCATGCCGTTTGTCTCGCTGATTTTCATCCATATTGCCAGGGCCCAACATTACATTAAAGCAGCAACCTGTTTTAAATGACTTTTTTTCCTTTAAAAATGACATTTTGTGCAGGGACTGTTCTAAGCACAGGAAACACGCGCCACTTTACAGGCATACTATAGACACCCCCAGGTATGCCCCTGTGCCCCTGAAAGATGTAATTTTATTACGAAACGCCACGTAGGGCAGAGCAATGTGTTCGCATCACCTCCCACCGATGTTGTGATACCAGCAGGACGGGCTGTCTGTGAGCATCCGGACGGTGCTCCAGACCTCTTTTTAAGGTGCTTAACTCCAAATTTTACATGTGAGTGTATACATTTTATTTTGACTCAATAAAGCCTTAAGATTTTACACTATTGGAGTCTTTTTTCCGTATATGGTCTAATCACTCTGCTGAGAGCCCGACTTCCCGCTGATCCATCCATCCTCATTAAGGCCTCTGACGTTTCATCCCAGTGCCAATTTCAGTTTTTCGGTGGTGGTCCAGAGCAATCAGATCTAACAGCTTACTCAAACCCTCTGTAACCGGGGGTCATGAGTTTCTGGTAAGCGGCCAGTCACTCTGTATGTGGTGGTGGACCTAAGCACCCTGTCCTCACTCAGCAGGACCTCAATTGTATTCTAACAAACACTCGGGTGATTCATCTTGTTCTTTCATATGGACTTACACAAGTATTTCTCTCACCGTTGCACATCAAGATTGCATTTTTGATGATTTATTTATTTGTCATTCTATTTTATATTGGCAATTTATATAATTTACATGTTTACACATTTATTTGCGATTCCCCCCAAAGGGGAACTGATCGTCACTTGTACTCACCCCTGTTTTTTATTAGCGCGATTCAATATTTTTTAATACAATTTTACTTTGTGTTTGTGTTACATATAGGAATCCGCAGCTTTTTTCAATTTTGTTATTTCACACAATTTCACTTATGCGCAGTTAATCCCCCCTTTTTTCTGTTCCCCCAAAATTCCATACCAGGCCCTTCAGGTCTGGTATGGATATGAAGGGGAACCCCGGCTTTTTTTTTTTTTTTTTAAATGGCGTGGGGTCCCCCTCAAAATCTATTCCAGACCCTTTAGGTCTGGTATGGATTTTAAGGGAAACCCCATGCCAAAATTTAAAAAAAAATGGCGTGGGGTCTCCCCAAAAATCCATACCAGACCCTTATCCGAGCACGCAACCTGGCAGGCCGCAGGAAAAGAGGGGGGGACGAGAGAGCACCCTCCCTCCTGAACCGTACCAGGCCACATGCCCTCAACATTGGGGGGGTGCTTTGGGGTAGCCCCCCAAAACACCTTGTCCCCATGTTGATGGGGACAAGGGCCTCATCCCCACAACCCTTGCCCGGTGGTTGTGGGGGTCTGCGGGGTCTGCGGGCAGGGGGCTTATCGCAATCTGGAAACCCCCTTTAACAAGGGGACCCCCAGGTCCCGGCCCTCCCCCCTGTGTGAAATGGTAAAGGGGTACTACCATTTCACAAAAAAAGTGTCAAAAATGTTAAAAATGACAAGAGACAGTTTTTGACAATTCCTTTATTTAAATGCTTCTTCTTTCTTCTATCTTCTATTGTCTTTCTTCTATCTTCCTTCGGTTTCTTCCTCCATCTTCTTCTTCTTCTGGTTCTTCTGGTTCTTCCTCCGGTGTTCTCGTCTGGCATCTTCCTCCGTGGTGCCGGCGTCTTCTTCCCTTCATCTTCTCGGGCCGCTTCGCATCCAGCATGGTGGGAGGCTCCCGCTGTGTGACGCTTCTCCTCTTCTGACGGTTCTTAAATAACGGAGGGCGGGGCCACCCGGTGACCCCGCCCCCCCTCTGATGCATGGGGACTTGACGGGGACTTCCTTGTGGCATTCCCTGTGATGTCAGAGGGAGGCAGACAGTGTTCTGTTCTATCCTGGTGACGTCACACACCCACGAGCGTCCTGTCGGACCAACTGAGCTTCCATCCAGCCTAGCTGCAAAATTTTTCCTTGCAGGGGACCGCAGCCATCCCTTCGGAACTAACCTGCAGCCTCTTGCCATGGATGCTGGGACTAATCCAGGATATTTTCCCCATCCGAAGCCGTACTTCCCTAATCTTATTGTAAGTGTGGATTATTTGTTTACTGCTACAAAGAAATACATGCACTCAGAGGCTCTTTCTTCTGTTTTTCTTCCCATGTTTACCTAGAGAGCTGACTTCGCTCACTAGGAAAGCCTGCCCTCAGCGCTGGTTCTTATATAAGGACTTTTTATTTTCCTATCACAGCTTTTAACTACAGTGGTGAATTGCTATGGACATTTTATATAATTCAGCAACTATAGTACTATTCGCTTTTTATCTTCAGCTCACTGTAATATTTATTGTATATCACATTGCATGATCATTGGTCCTGTGCGCTGGCACATATATGTATATATTCCAGATTCCGATAAGCCCCCCCACCCGCAGACCCCCAAAACCACCGGGCAAGGGTTGTGGGGATGAGGCCCTTGTCCCCATCAACATGGGGACAAGGTGTTTTGGGGGCTACCCCAAAGCACCCTCCAAATGTTGAGGGCATGTGGCCTGGTATGGTTCAGGAGGGGGGCGCTCTCTCATCCCCCCTCTTTTCCTGCGGCCTGCCATGTTGCATGCTCGGATAAGGGTCTGGTATGGATTTTTGGGGAGACTCCACGCCATTTTTTTTTTAAATTTTGGCACGGGGTTCCCCTTAAAATCCATACCAGACCTGAAGGGCCTAGTGTGGAATTTAGGGGGACCCCCCACGTCATTTTTTTTTTGGTTCGGGGTTCCCCTGTGGGGAATTCCCATGCCATTTTTATCAATTAACTTTTATGTGTATTGTCAGACCGGCAATTCATTAATAGCCGCGAGTAGTTTTAAATGACTTTTTTTCCTTTGAAATGTCATTTTGCTGTCAGACTGTTCTAAACGCGGGAAACATGCGCCCCTTTACAGGCATGCTATAGACACCCCCAGGGACGAAATTGAAAGGAATAGTACACTTTTATTGTTTCACTTTAAGCATTTTTAAAATCACTGCTTCTGAAAAAACGGACGTTTTTAAAACTTTTTTTTGCATTGATCCATGTCCCCTGGGGCAGGACCCAGGTCCCCAAACACTTTTTATGACAATAACTTGCATATAAGCCTTTAAAATTAGCACTTTTGATTTCTCCCATAGACCTTTAAAGGGTGTTCTGCGGCTTTCATATTTGCCGCAAACAACCCAAATTGTTTGCTGTTCAGCGAACTGGCGAACAGCCGATGTTCGAGTCGAACATGAGTTCGACTCGAACTCGAAGATCATCCCTAACCACCATCAAACTATATTAACTGGTTTGCAAATTTAGGGGCCTGATTTATTTTCCACATCAGTGCAAACAACAGCATACAAGTACCTATATTCTGTAAGTACAATGGGCATCAATTTGATATGTCTCCCCCGTTCATCAGGTTCACTGGTACTGAATACAAGCACTCACTACAATAAAGCCTGACCATACATGGTTTGAAATTCGGCCAGTCCAGTAGCTACAGGACAAGTTTCAATCTGTGTATGGGCAGGGTGGTTGTACAGAAGTACTGTATATCTACCAATCAACTTTTGTACAAACAATTGTCCCAAACAGGAGGGGACCAAAAAGAAAAGTGGGGCTCAAAGGAAAGACAATATGAATAGACGTGTGAAAGTCAATTATGTATTTAATCGGGTACAAGAACATACACATGGAGATAAGATAGCATGCATCACAAGTTAACATTGCCTAAATAAAATAGATTGATCGGTAGTAGCTGATCGATCAATACTAGTACACAGACAAGGGGGACAAAACAACATAAAAAAACAAACACATGCGTCCGGACGTCTGGGCTATTGATGTCTGCACAACCTGCTACAGTGAGGAGTGTTCAGTATGAATGAATGGGGTTGTGCAGCGAACATCAATCCCCCTGGGGGGGCGGCTCAAAAATGGGAAAAGATGGGGAAGGGGATGGGGAAAAAGGATGTGGAAGGGAGTGAGGTGTGGGAAAGGTGGGATAAAGGATGGGAAAGGGGCAGAGGAGAGAGGTATAAGCCGTGGAGTGGGGCGCTGATACAAGATCAGAGATCAGATATCGGTAACCATGAGACTGAGATGAATGATGGGGCCATGGTATGTAAAATAGGAGCTAGGGTGGTGGAAGTCCAGGATAGTATGAGACAATTGCTACAGTGAGCAGGCTGGTATGTGAGATGTACACAAATATGTGCTGTGGAGGTGAATCAAACAGTGGTTAAATGTAGGCAGCAACATTCAGCGCAGGCGGCTAGGTACTTTACCACTGACGGGTCCTGTTCAAAGATCCACAGGAACTTCCACAGTGTGATGTCCCCTGTGCTGTGGACTGCACCACTGTTCACCGTGCACAATACTGGGTATTTCCTGGGTGATCCTGATAACCCCACGGGTATATGCTCAGGTGTGTGGATGGCCTCTAATCACTTCAGCGGTTGTTCCACGCGAACGAGTGGAACATTCTCTCAATCGGAGAGCCGGCTAGCCCCAACGGGGGATGACAGCAGGCGTGACATCCGGGCGCAGTGACGTCAACGCGTTTCACAAACCAAGATGTGTAGCTTCGTCTGGACGTGTAGGTGGCGTGCGAGGGCTCCTTCTTATTCCGTCCGTTCCTCGTACATGCCCACCTCTTAGATCTAAGTTGAGGAGAAACATCCATGCTGTGTGTGTCCCGTTTGTTGACGTTAATTGTTTGTCGTTTAGTGATCCTGATATACGATCATTATAGTGAATGGCCAAACATAAAGAGCATTAATGAAAATAATAGGGATGGTGAAAGGGATAAACAATACAGTTGCTATCCATATTTCCTACACTGAAGCAGCCATTGGGTATGCCTAAAGTACATGCAGGTCAAACTTATTCCATCAATCACACATAACCAATAACCAAATGCTATTAATACTGGGGTTCCATATAGGATAGTCGACCAAGTTGGATCAGAGACAGAAAGGGAATTTTATGGTGGGAATGGGAGTTTTTAAGAGTAGAGAGAGAGAAAGAAAGGAGGGGAGAGGAGAGGAGGGGGGGAGGGGGGAGAGGGGGAGAGAGGGGGGAGAGAAAGGGAAAAGGAAAAACAATGACATATAGATCTGACATGGAGTGGGGTAAGAGGTCTACTGCAGTATGCTGTTCATGTAATATGTCATAAATGCCATAACGATAGGGTAAATAATATTGCTGATGCTCAGAGACAACCTTGAATGTTTCTGAAAAGAGCATGATAACAAGCTAAACAGCAACTGCAGGGCCAATACCCCATAGGGTCCATGTCTAGTATCTATTTATGCTGTCAAAAAGGGCTGTAAATTCAGTTCCGTATTCAGGCCCCGAGGGGCCAGAAAGCCCAGGCGAAAGATCCATCTTTTTTCTTTATGCTGTAAAATTTGATCAAAATCCCCTCTTCTAGAGGAGAGGTTCAGAGCATAAATTCCTTTCACCAGCATGCCAGACAGCCTGCCCTGATGGTATTGGGCAAAGTGTCTGGCCACTGGTTTCTCAGGGTTTTTTTCCAGGATTTCTCTCATATGTTCTCCTAACCGAATCCTAAATTGGCGTTTAGTCTTACCAATGTATATCTTTTTACATGGACAGGTCAGCATATAGATGACCCTGGTGGTTGCGCAATTGATAAGGCTTTTTATTTCAAAATTCTTTTCGTCCTGAGAGTCACTGAAGTTTGTAGTCCTGTGTACATATGGACAAACCTGACAATGTCCACAGGGGAACATCCCTTTACTTCTGGGAAATTGGGATAGCCAGGAGTTGTCAATACTCCTAATATGCTCAGAATGGATTAGGCAGTCACCCAGATTCCTCGCTCTCCGTGTTACCATTTTGGGAGCGGGTCCAACTATCTGAGCTATACCAGGGGTGTTAGTGAGTATATCCCAGTGTTTCTCTAGAATGGATCTAACCATATCCCATTGGGCTCCGAATTCCGTAATGATTCTCACTGGGTTGGGGGTAATTGGAGAAGGAAGGGCCAGTTGTAAGTTTTTAGTTGTTTTTTTGTCTAAGAGTGAGGGGCGGTCGCGTTCCGCTGCCTTACGCTTGGCTCTCCTTAGTTGGTTGTGGGAGTAGCCCCTTTCCCGAAAGCGTTTATACAATTCATCACTTTCCCGTTTGTAGTCGTCTTTTCTGGAGCAGTTGCGCCTAATGCGGAGAAATTGGCCCACAGGGATACTATCCTTGAGCCATTTCGGATGATGACTGTCTGCTCTTAAAAGTGTATTTGCTGAGGTCTCCTTACGGAAAGTATTGGTCACCAATGATGTATCCTTTCTACTAATTGATAAATCCAAGAAGGAGATTCTTTCCTGATCCCATGTGTAAGTCAGTTTTATATTTCTGCGCTAGTGTATCCTGATCACCCTTCCAAATGACAAACACGTCGTCGATGTACCTGAGCCACGTGTGAACATGGCCCAGGTACATCGGCGAGGTGTAGACCACATCTTCCTCCCACAGTCCCAAGTGGAGGCAGGCGTACGCTGGGGCCCACGGGGCTCCCATAGAGGTGCCATTGATCTGTTGGTAGTACCTAAATTATTTTTGAGAGCAAACGTCAATAGGTCCACCAGAAATTCATTCTGTGGGCCATAATTGGGAAAATGTCTGTCGAGGAAGATTTCAACCGCCCTAATCCCCCAATCATGGGGGATCGATGTGTAAAGGGATTCCACGTCGATCCCCACTAGGAGAAGCTCTCCCTGTACACTAATCTGGGAGATATGTCTTAAGACATCCCCTGTGTCTCTCACATAGGACTTGAGATCTATGACCATCTTCTTGAGTAGATTATCTAAATACTTTCCAACTCTTTCTAGGGGACCCCTTATTGCGGAGACAATTGGTCTCCCCGGGGGATCTAACAGTGATTTGTGTACTTTCGGGATGATATAAAATATTGGTACATTGTATTCATGAACTGTAAGGTAGTCTAATTCCCGTTTGCCTAATAATCCTGCTTCTCCTGCTAGTTTAAGTTTGTTGTTTAGGTTCATGACAAGGCTGGGGAATGGGTCAGTGGATAATTTTTTAGAAGTCATAGTATCGCCAAGTAGACGGAAGACCTCCTTTTCATAGTCTTTCTCATCCAAGAGTACTACATTCCCACCTTTGTCACTTCTTTTTATAACCAGCTGTGGGGCTTCCGAAAGTTCTCGGATAGCCTTGCGCTCCGCTGGGGAAAGGTTATCCTCACTTTTAATGCTCCAGTCTATCTTGGATAGATCTGTTTGTACCATATCCAAGAATAGGCTTAGCCATCTGTTTTTGTTAAGTGGAGGCATCTTGGTAGACTTGATGTTTAATTTAGACTGTCTTTTGTAGGGGCCCTGCTCAGTTTCCTCTCTCTCATTCTCCTCCAAAAGGGAGTTGAGAATCGCTAACATTTCATCATCTTGATTTTTTGTATTTATATCCGTTTCGGGTGCCGGTTTACCGGTGTGAATGAAACGTAAGAAGACCTTACGTAGAAAGAGGGTAACGTCCTTAAATATTGTGAACTCGTCCATCTGGTTGGAGGGCGAGAAGGACATCCCTCTCTGTAGGAGATCTATATGACTCTTATTTAATTTGAACTTGGACAGGTTAATGATTTTCATGTCCCTCCTATCCACCTCCTCAGTGCAGAGTTTGACTATTTTCGCTGACTCCTGGTGTATGCTCCACCTCTGACTGTCTGTTTTTGGGGACCGGGGGCTGGTTGTTTGTGTACACCTGGGTTCTCCTTCGAGTGGTTTCCCTTGTCTTCGCCCACTGTCCCCTCCTCCTCTAAAAAAGTTACCATTTTGATCTGATTATGTTCTTCAATCTCGTTTGGGGATTTTCTGCCTCTGAAAGCTGATCTCTGATTACCTCTCCTTGATCTGCTACAGCTACGGCGTGGGGTTAAATAAAAAATGTCTCCCTTTTCCCAATCGCCTAAGTCCCGTCTAAATTTAGATTGTTTTGTTGTTTTTAATGTGGACTGCGTTTTCTCAACTTCCTTCTTTAGGGCCTCATTAAGTTTCTGAAACTCCTCTAGTTCTTTGTATGGTTCCAAACCCAGGGAACTCTCTATTATTGCCTTCTCCAACTCCCCCAGCTGTATTTTTTCCTCTTCTACTATTAATTTCATAACAGATACTCCATGGTCTATACAGAGTTCCCTCCACTTTTCCAAAAATCTTGGACTGTGGAGGTGCTCAGCGGGTATCACCTTGTCTCTAAGGCCCCTAGGTATTATCCTATTGTTAATATAGGTTTCCAGGAAAGATACGTCCCACTTTCTGTTCAGGTGTTTAATAAGTAATTTTTTATGTTCCTTGAACCAAGTTTTTACCTCTTCTTCTTGGGAGGGAATTGAGACCGTGTCTGTCCTGAAAGCCTGGCTGATTTCACGGTCGATATCCTCCCCGATCACAAAGGCCATACTTGGCTAACTGAAACAACAAATTGAAATCCAGCAATTGTCAACAAAGAACACCTATGACAATGTTGTATGCAGCTACCAATATCAAGAGAATGCCTCGAAAACGGATCACCAGTGATCCAGATAACGTACTTAAAACAAGTAAAATTTAATGAAGCTTGTTTCAACCACGTTGATGGTCTGTACCCTTAATCTCTAATTGCCCTTCAGCCCCTTAAACAACTATGCAAACAATTTTCCCAAACAATCAACTTCTGTACAACAGACCTGTCAGATTTTTGCCACTTGATCAGTGCCACAGGCTATAGCTGGCAGTGATGATCAGTGTATTCAGTTGGCAGGGAAGTCTCCCCTCTATCAGACTACTGAGGCAAAGGAGGAGGGTTTCCCCATCCACATATTTGAGGTGTCCAATCAAGTCTTTTTTTTCCTACAACCCACTGGTTGAACAAAAAGAAATGAATCATCTATGGACTGCTTAACACAGGAAATGTTTCACACCTCTCCAGACTCAAAAGGCTAGTAGCATCAAGTTACCAACTGACAGAGTGAAACTAAAAATGTATCAAGAATGCAAATGCAAAACACATGAACAAGCATATAAACTTAATAACATATTGTGTGTTCCAATTGAACCTTGCAAGAGAAAAAAAGACATCATATCTCTTGCTGCAATGCTTATCATTATGTGCAAGTAGAGAGAAGCCCAGAGCAAAAAACTAAGGGGTAGTTGAGGGCTGGCATGACAGGCATAGTTACCAACAGCCCCGATTTTCCCGATTTTGGGACCCTCGTCCCGATCGTAGGCTGTCCCGAATTGAGATTTAGCCCAAGGAAATCGGGAATGTTTGCTTTTTCATTTTTTGTGCAGCTGGCTTCAGCAAAATGGCCACCGGCGCCGCCGGTAGATCGTTCCCCCTTGTGTTCAGTGGAGAGAGGAAGGGGGCTCGATCCGTGCAGCCAATGAATCAGCTTCTCCTCTCACAATACTGAAGCCGGGGTTAGCTGCACGGATCGGACCCCCCCTCTCCACTGAACACATATACTAGAAACGTTGTTTTCCTCTAAGTGGGACTTTATAAGGCAAGAGTCTTCAAAACGTATATCAAAATCCCATATATAATTTTATTATCAAAATATTTAAACTCATGTCAGAAAAAACATGAAAAACTTTAGTAAAAAAGACAAGGATGCCTGACAGTACACATAATGATCACAATAATGATGACATGATTTACAGTACAATGATAAACACAAAAAACACCACACCAACCTATGCGGCTAAAGTCTGCGCATGTAAAGAGCACAGCGCGTTTCGAGGTTTTATTTGGATTGGAACCTCTTCTTCAGGGGTAGATGATGAGATAAGTGGTTATCTGTACATTTACAAAAAGAGGAGGGTAAGACATCTTAAAGAATGTTCCTAATATAAGAAACAGCATGTAATAATAGCAATCAAAAATATTTATGAAATGATATTCTCACCATATAGTTTTTGAAACTGTACTAGAAAGCATCCAACTTTAAAAGGGAAGTAGTAGGTACATTGGCCCGCTGGCGGGAGACGGACCCATGGACCAAAGCCAATTCCAAGGACACAGTGTAGGCAAGCAGCCCAACAACAGGACACAAAGGGCGTCCTCCCCCCCACACACCAAAACCACTGAGGACAACTGTGGTGAATATTTTTTTGTCACCTAAGACAAAAAAGAAAAAATATATACAGTCTAATGGAAAATGCCCCAAGGATATCAAAGAAAAAACATAATCAGCATTAAATGCAATGAACACAAAGGCAAGGAACGTGAACCTTACATTTAATATGTATAGAAAAAAATATATAAGTATAGGTGTAATAAATATATCAATCCGTCCCGTAGCTTACCTATGAATTTACGTAGAATGAAAATCATTCATGTCAGATAGAGGAAAATCGCATAGAGCTTGGCAAGACAGGGAAGAGTATTGGATAACTCTGTGTGACCAGGTCTCTCACCAGGGGGGCAGGTGACACCCTTAAAACCATATGATGGCTAAAAAACAAAAACAGAAAACAGAAAATGTTGTGTGATTAATTAAAATCACCAAGAAAAACGATGTGCAAAAAGCACAGCAAACCCGCACTACACTGATGTGTCAGTCGGTCTGCAAATTACACATAGCCCCTCTCAAAAGACAGAGCATCCAGTCTATAGAGGTAAAGATAAAGTGGTTACCTGGAGAAATGATACATGATTGAATATGATTTCCTCTACCTGACATGAATGATTTCACCATTTCACTAAAAAATGTCAAAAATGTTAAAAATGACAAGAGACAGTTTTTGACAATTCCTTTATTTAAATGCTTCTTCTTTCTTCTATCTTCCTTCATCTTCTTCTTCTTCTGGTTCTTCTGGTTCTTCCTCCGGCGTTCTCGTCCAGCATCTCCTCCGCGGCGTCTTCTATCTTCTTCTCTTCGGGCCGCTCTGCACCCATGTCATGGGGGGAGGCTCCCGCTCTTCTCTTCATCTTCTTCTTCATCTTCTTCTCTTCTTCCTTCTTCTCTTCTTCTCTTCTTCTCTTCTTCATTTTCTTCTCCGGGCCGCTCCGCATCCATGCTGGCATGGAGGGAGGCTCCCACTGTGTGACAGCGTCTCCTCGTCTGACGGTTCTTAAATAACGGGGGGCGGTGCCACCCGGTGACCCCACCCCCCCTCTGACGCACGGGACATGACGGGACTTCCCTGTGGCATTCCCCTTGACGTCACAGGGAAGTCCCGTCAAGTCAACTTGCGTCAGAGGGGGGCAGGGTCACCGGGTGGCACCGCCCCCCTTTATTTAAGAACCGTCAGACGAGGAGACGCCGTCACACAGCGGGAGCCTCCCTCCATGCCAGCATGGGTGCGGAGCGGCCCGGAGAAGAAAATGAAGAAGAGAAGAAAAGAAGAAGAGAAGAGAAGATGAAGAAGATGAAGAGAAGAGCGGGAGCCTCCCCCCATGCCATGGGTGCGGAGCGGCCCGAGGAGAAGAAGTTAGAAGATGCCGCGGAGGAGATGCTGGACGAGAACGCTGGAGGAAGAACCAGAAGAGCCAGAAGAACCAGAAGAAGAAGATGAAGGAAGATAGAAGAAAGAAGAAGCATTTAAATAAAGGAATTGTCAAAAACTGTCTCTTGTCATTTTTAACATTTTTGACAGTTTTTTAGTGAAATGGTAGGGGTAAGTACCCCCTTACCATTTCACACGGGGGGGGGCGGGATCTGGGGGTCCCCTTGTTAAAGGGGGCTTCCAGATTCCGATAATCCCCCCGCCCGCAGACCCCCACAACCACCGGCCAGGGTTGTGGGGATGAGGCCCTTGTCCTGATCAACATGGGGACAAGGTGTTTTGGGGGGCTACCCCAAAGCACCCTACCAATGTTGAGGGCATGTGGCCTGGTACGGTTCAGGAGGGGGGGACCACACTCTCGTCCCCCCCTCTTTTCTGCGGCCTGCCAGGTTGCGTGCTCGGATAAGGGTCTGGTATGGATTTTTGGGGGGACCCCACGCCGTTTTTTTTTTTTTGGCGCGGGGTTCCCTTTAAAATCCATAACAGACCTGAAGGGTCTGGTATGGAATTTAGGGGGAACCCCACGTCATTTTTTTTTTAAATTTTGGCCGGGGTTCCCCTTAATATCCATACCAGACCTGAAGGGCCTGGTATGGAATTTAGGGTGACTCCCACGTCATTTTTTTTTTTAAATTTTGGTTCGGGGTTCCCCTGTGGGGAATTCCCATGCCGTTTTTATCAATGAACTTCTATGTGTATTGTCAGCAATGCAATAGCCGCGAGTAGTTTTAAATGGGTTTTTTCCTTCGAAATGTCATTTTGCTGTCAGACTGTTCTAAACACAGGAAACATGCGCCCCTTTACAGGCATACTATAGACACCCCCCAGCTATGAAATTTAAAGGGATATTACACTTTTATTGTTTGACTTTAAGCATTATTAAAATCACTGCTCCAACAAGGTGCAGTAGTGTTGGAGGTTGTTCCGCCACCACACTTCCAAAATGCCACTACTAATGATTGTGACACACCTCTCTCCTCCACCCCCTCCTCTTCTTCTTCCTCCATGGCCTCTTCCTGTGCTTTGTCCTTGGAACCAGCGGTGCTCTGTAGCCGTTCAAGGGGCTACACAAGTATGCAGGCCAAAAGATGCCATGCGGTGCTTGAGCTGGTGTGCTTGGGGGACAGCAGCCACACTGGGGCAGAGGTTCTGTCAGCTCTGCAGGGGCAGGTTCAGAGGTGGTTGACACCACGCCAACTTAAGGCAGGAATGGTGGTTTGCGACAATGGCACCAACTTCCTCTCTGCCCTCCGACAGGGACAAATGACCCATGTGCCCTGTTTGGCTCACCTCCTTAACTTGGTGGTGCAGCGGTTCTTGGGCAGGTACCCGGGCTTACAGGATGTCCTGAGGCAGGCCAGGAAAGTCTGTGTGCATTTCCGCCGGTCATATAATGCCAGTGCTCGGCTGGCAGACCTCCAAAAGAAGTTTAACCTGCCCAAGAACCGCCTAATCTGTGACATGCCCACCAGGTGGAACTCAACGTTGGCCATGCTGCAGTGGCTGCACACGCAGCAGAGGGCCATCAATGAGTACCTGTGCGACTATGGCACCAGGACAGAGTCAGGGGAGCTTGTTTTTTTTTCCCCATGCCATTGGGCCATGATCAGGAATGCATGCACTGTCCTGTCACCATTTGAGGAGGCCACAAGGATGGTGAGCAGTGACAGAGCATGCATCAGTGACACTGTCCCCCTTGTCCACCTGTTGGAGCACACGCTGTGTGTAATAATGGAGAGGGCACTTGAGGCAGAACAGAGGCAGGAAGAGGAGGACTTCCTTAGCTCTCAAGGCCCCCTTTATCCAGACAGTGTTCCTTCGTGCCCGCCAATCACACAGGAAGAGGACGAGCAGGAGGAGGAGGAGGACTGTGTCAGTATGGAGGTGGAGACTGGCACTCAGCATCAGCAGCAGTCTTTAAGGGATCAGTCCCAAGAAACACATGGACTTGGACTTGTGGCTGGGAGGAGGTGGCTGCGGACCATGTCGTCCTTAGTGACCCAGAGGACTCCGGACCGAATGCCTCAGCAAACCTACGCTGCATGGCCTCCCTGATCCTGCAAAGCGTGCGGAAGGATCCTCGTATTCGTGGTATCAAGGAGAAGGACCAATACAAGGGTAAGGTTGTGGACCTTATCTTGCCATCGCAGAGGGAGCAGAGGATGAAACATCTTCGGGAGGCCTTGCAGAAAGGTCTGTGCAACGCGTTCCCAGAGACTGGGAGGTTACAAACTCCTGTTTCTGGACAACGTGTTGCTGAGGCTTCGGTCAGTCAAAGAAGGAGCAGTGGAGAAAGTGGCCGTCTGACCGATGCGTTCAGACAATTTTTTAGTCCGCAGCCCCAAGGTATGATCGGTTCCAGCAACCATCGCCAGCGTCTGTTTTACATAGTGCAGGAATACCTAGGGGCAAGATCTGACTTGGACACCTTTCCCAACGAAAATCCTCTGGGTTACTGGGTCTTGAGGATGGATCACTGGCCAGAGCTTGCACAGTATGTAATTGAGCTACTGGCCTGTCCTGCATCCAGCGTTCTTTCGGAACGCACATTCAGTGCTGCTGGAAGCTTTGTAACCGATCACAGGGTGCGTCTGTCCACCGACTGGGTCGATCGACTGACCTTCATAAAAATGAATCAGTCTTGGATCACCACCAGCTACCAAGCACCTGATGCTGATGTAACCGAATATTTTTTATAAAAATCTCAGATCCCTTCAAAGACTGCCTATGCTAATGCTGAGTGACTATCCTGAATAATTATCCTCTTCCTCCTCAATGATCACGCTGATAGCTTGTAAGAACATTTTTGGTTCTGGGCGCCGCCACCAGTGCCTAAGGCCCAATTTTTCAGCCCCTGTTTAACAGGGGCGTGTAATTACAATTTTTGATGCAATACTTTGCAGCAGGGATCGTTCCTGCATTCCAACTAGAGTATCTGTGAGGGGTTGCAGTGTTGTGGCACCAGCACCAGTGCCTAAGGCCCAATTTTTCAGCCCCTGTTCAACAGGGGCATGCAATTACAATTCTTGATCTAATATTTCACAGTAGGGCCCTTTTCTGCGCCCACCAAGAGCGAGTGAGGACTTACAGTGTTGTGGCACCAGCACCACCACCATCACCAAAGGCTTCAATTTTTCTGCCCCTGTTCAACAGGGGCATGTAATTACAATTCTTGATCTAATATTTCACAGCAGGGCCCTGTGAGGGCTTACAGTGTTGTGGCCACAACAACACCCAAGGCCCAAATTTCTGCTAAGCAGGCCCCTACTTTCAAACATTCAACTAACAAACCACTCCTACTTGCAAACAGAAGGAGACAACAGGAAGTGAGATGAAATCTACCCCTAGGAAGGGAAATTCTTTCCTGTAAGAGTTAATATGGGAAAAACATTTTTCCTTTCCACTGATGCTTTATCACCAATCCTTGTTTCACAAAAAAAAACAAATTTTCAAAAAACATTTGTCATTGGGACAAAAAGTGAGGTGAAATCCTCTGAAGAGGAGCACAGGCAGCAAAACAAATGTTACAGGGATGATAACCCTTCCCTATGTTTTCCAAAAAGCTTAAAATAGTTTTTTTGGCTGGAGCTAAACATGTTCAAAATGTACCAGTTCAAAATTACAAACAGATTCTACTTAACAACAAATCTACAGTCCCTGTCTTGTTTGCACTGCCTGTATACTGCTGTTCAGAGTATAAAGGGCCTTTCCTTTTTTTAATTTGGGTGCGGGGTTCCCCTTAATATCCATATAGGACCCAAAGGGCCTGGTAATGGACTGGAGGGTATCCATGCCGTTTGTCTCACTGATTTTCATCCATTGCCAGGACCCAACATTACATTAAAGCGACAAGCAGTTTTAAATGACTTTTTTTCCTTTAAAAATATCATTTTGTGCAGGGACTGTTCTAAGCAAGGGAAACACGCGACATTTTACAGGCATACTATAGACACCCCCCAGGTACAATATTTAAAGGAATATTTTACTTTTTTTTTTTACTTTAAGCATCATTAAAATCACTGCTCCAGAAAAAATGGCCGTTTTTAAAAGTTTTTTTTGCATTGATACATGTCCCCTGGGGCAGGACCCCAAACCCTCTTTAGGACAATACCATGCAAATTAGCCTTTAAAATGAGCACTTTTGATTTTGAACGTTCGAGTCCCATAGACGTCAATGGGGTTCTAACGTTCGTGCAAATTTTCAGTCCATTCGCAGGTTCTGGTGCAAACCGAACCGGGGGGTGTTCGGCTCATCCCTAATAGGCAGTCATAAATTAAAGGCTGTGTAAATTCCAGAAAATGTACCCTAGTTTGTAGGCGCTATAACTTTTGTGCAAACCAATAAATATACACTTATTTACATTTTTTTACCAAAGACATGTGGCCGAATACATTTTGGCCTAAATGTATGACTAAAATTGAGTTTTTTGGATTTTTTTTATAACAAAAAGTAGAAAATATCATTTTTTTTCTAAATTTTCGGTATTTTCCGTTTATATCGCAAAAAATCAAAATGACAGAGGTGATCAAATACCATCAAAAGAAAGCTCTATTTGTGGGAAGAAAAGGAAGCAAATTTCGTTTGGGTACAGCATTGCATTACCGGGCAATTAGCAGTTAAAGCGTCGCAGTGCCAAATTGTAAAAAGTGCTCTGGTCAGGAAGGGGGTAAATCCTTCCGGGGCTAAAGTGGTTAACATCTGCCCTGGAAAAATGACTCTAAAGTCTGAATTGATTATTATTGGCTGTGGGGCAAAACTGAGGACTCTGCAATGGGGCGTACACATGGGCGGACTTTCCGACAGACTTTCAGACGGACTTTTGACAGACTTCCGACTGACTTTTTTTACGAACGGACTTGCCTACACATGTACGGACTTGCCTACACACGACCAGACTTTCCAGCAGACTACGTCTGCCGGTCTTCCCAACGGAGTTATGGACTTTCTGAATGAACAGACTTGCCCACACACGAACAAGTCCGTTCATTTTGAACGTGACTCGGGTATGACGGGACTACAAAAGGAAGTCAATCTCGCCGCGGTGAGATTGACACCTTGTGAGCCCCGTCGCAGGGCATGCCAGGCCCTTAGGTCTGGTATGGATTATAAGGGGAACCCCCTACGCCGAAAAAATGGTGTGGGGGTCCCCCCAAAATCCATACCAGACTCTTTTCTGAGCAGGCAGCCTGGCCGGTCAGGAAAGGGGGTGGGGACGAGCAAGCCCCCCCTCCTGAACCGTACCAGGCCACATGCCCTCAACATGGGGGGGTGGGTGCTTTGGGTGAGGGGGAGCACCCTGCGGCCACCGCACCCCAAAGCACCTTGTCCCCATGTTGATGAGGACAAGGGCCTCTTCCCGACAACCCTGGCCATTGGTTGTCGGGGTCTGCAGGTGGGGGGCTTATCGGAATCCGGGCCCCCAGATCCCGGCCCCCACCTAATGTGAATGAGTATAGGGTACATCGTACCCCTACCCATTCACCTAGGGAAAACGTGTCAATAAAAAAACACACTACACAGGTTTTTAAAGTACTTTATTAGACAGATCTGGGGGTCTTCTTCCGACTTCTGGGGTCTTCTTCCAACTTCGTCGGTCTCTCCGGCCTCTTCTCCCAGTGTCCTGTTCTTCTCCCGCTCTCCGGCCTCTTCTCCCGGTGTTCGACCTCTTCTCCCGGTGTCCGGTTCTTCTGCCGGCTCCTCTGCTATCTTCTGCCGCTCTTTTGCTAGTGGTGGCCCAGACTTCTGCATCGTCTTCTTTCCTCTTCTCTTCTTCTGATGTTGACCCGATGCTCTCTCCCGCTGTAATGCTGTGTGAGCGCTCCGCAATTTACTTATATAGGCGGTGACCCCAGCCCCTTATGACGTCACAGCCCCGGGGCATGTTGGGACTGTGACATCACAAGGGATGTGGTCATCGGGTGATGTTGACCACGCCCCCTTATGACTTCACAGTCCCAACATGCCCCCGGGACTGAGACGTCATAAGGGGGCGGGGTCACCGCCTATATAAGTCATATAAGAGAAGAGGGAAGAAGACGACACAGAAGTCCAGGCCACCGCTAGCAAAAGAGCAGCAAAAGATAGTGGAGGAGCCGGCAGAAGAACCGGACACCGGGAGAAGAGGTCGAACACCGGAGAAGAGGCTGGAGAGCGGGAGAAGAACCGAACACCGAGAGAAGAGGCCAGAGAGAGCGGCAAAGTCGGAAGAAGACCCCCAAAGTCGGAAGAAGATCCCCGGAGCTGTTTAATAAATTACTTTAAAAACCTGTGTAGTGTGTTTTTTAATTGACACTTTTTCCCTAGGTGAATGGGTAGGGGTACGATGTACCCCGTACTCATTCACATAGGGTGGGGGGCCAGAATCTGGGGGCCCCTTATTAAAGGAGGCTCCCGGATTCCGATAAACCCCCCACCCGCAGACCCCGACAACCAATGGCCAGGGTTGTTGGGAAGAGGCCCTTGTCCTCATCAACATGGGGACAAGGTGTTCTGGGGTGGGGGGGCCGCAGGGCGACCCCCCTCCCCCAAAGCACCCACCCCCCCATGTTGAGGGCATGCGGCCTGGTGTGGTTCGCTCATCCCCAACCCCTTTCCTGACCGGCTAGGCTGTGTGCTCGGATAGGGGTCTGGTATGGATTTTGGGGGAACCCCACACCGTGTTTTTTGGCGTAGGGGTTCCCCTTAAAATCCATACCAGACCTAAGGGACATCATCACCTCCCCCTCGCCGCAATAGGAAAATTTGTTTTTCCTATTTCAGTGAGTGCGAGATGTAGTACTCTGCCCTTGCGTCGTATCTGGTCTGTCGGCTTACTGTTAGGAACTGAGTCTGGCAGAGTTATGACGTAAAGATTTGAAGCAGGTTTCAAATCTAAAGTCCGTTGGATTTCCGACCGAAATGGTCCGTCGGAAGTCCGATGCAGCGGCCTAGATTCACGTCTTCCCTGGCCCTCTTACACCACTTCAAAATAATCCGGAATTCTCTCCTGGGATGGGAAACCAAACACTACGACCCTCTAACAAAGATATCCCACTCCTAACTTACCACTGCGTCAGCAATAAAAAGATAAAAGACCTGACAGATCTCAGGTCTGACAATGACATACCTTCTCTACCCATGTGGACATACTTTCAGATACGCAGTTACATAAATAATAACAAGCACAAGAGACACTTCATCAGGGACCTCACGGAGATTGAGTCGTTGTGCCTGAAAGGAGAACCGGTGTTCAAAATCACCTCAATCACTTATAAGTGGTTACAAAATGTAAAAGAAATAGAGGGGGACAGGTTCAGTGAGAGATGGTCGAGTAGCCTAGAGGCAGACATCACCGACTCCCAGTGGAGTAGAGCCTGTATCATGGCTCACAAATGCTCCCTAAGCACGAAGATGCAAGAAACTGCGTATAAAATTCTCACTTGGAATAAGGTCAAAGAGATGATATATAGAATCACGGAGACCAAACTTACACTAGATGGCCTGCTGTCTTCTTAACATTTCAAGCTTTTCCTTTTTTTTTCAAAAGGGTGCTTCTACTAAATACTCAGCAAAGGGTCTGAATACTGTACTTAGGACCATGTGATATTTCAGTTTTTCTTTTTTAATAAATCTGCAAAAATGTCAACAATTCTGTGTTTTTCTGTCAATATGGGGTGCTGTGTGTACATCAATGAGGAAAAAAATGAACTTAAATGATTTTAACAAATGGTTTCAATATAACAAAGAGTGAAAAATTTAAGGGGGTCTGAATACTTTCCGTCTCCACTGTATATAATATTAGAGAGAGAGAGTTTAATGTCACTTTAAATCTCTGCTCATCTTCTTTTCAACTCCAGTCATCTCCTATCACTTGTGTCCCTTTTGACGGTCCCCATGTTATGCACTCCTACACTTAGTAATGAAAAAAATACTCCTTATGCCGTGTACACACGGGCGGACTTTCTGACCGGACTGGTCCGACGGACCAAATCCGGCGGACAATCCGACCGTGTGTGGGCTGCATTGGAGTAATGAAAAAAATACTCCTTGTGCCGTGTACACATGAGTGGACTTTCCAACCGGACTGGTTTGATGGACCGAATCCGGCGGACAATCCGACCGTGTCTTCTCCGCATCCGTGGACAGGAGAAGGCCCTCGATCTTTCGCTCGCTAGCTGTATAAATCAAGTCCAATGCTTTAGTGACATTATCCCTGGCCTCTCTTCCGGGCATGAACCCCGCTTGATCCGGTCCTATCAGGTCGCATAGGAGAGGTTTCAGTCAGTTGGATATAATTTTCGCCAATATCTTTACATCTAGGTTCAAGAGCGAGATGGGTCTGTAGAGCAATGTGATGGGTCCTTGTCAGGTTTAGGTATTACTGTAATGTACGCAGATAGGAATTCAGGTGGAATTAATCTTGTTTCTGATAGGGTGTTTAAAGCGTCTTGGAGATGGGTGGCTAGTGTGTCAATAAATGTCTTGTAGCATATTGCTGTATACCCGTCAAGGCCCGGACTTTTGCTTGCTTTTAAATCTTTTATTGCTAGTTTGATATCTAGTAGTTCTATGGGGCTATCAAGTTTTGTGGCCTCATCCAATCCCATAGAAGGAAGACCAGAGTCTTTCAAGTATTCCTGTATGAGTTGAGTCCTATTCCCTTGGAGAGAGGATGGTCTATGTTGAGGTGGAAGATTATACAAATTGGTACAAAATTATTGGAAGTGTTGGGCTATTTTATCTGTGGTCCTGTCAACAGTACCCTCTTTGTTTTGAATGCCTGCAATATTTTGTTTATTAACGGTGTGTTTCAGAGCCCTGGCAAGCAGGCGTCCAGATTTGTCCCCTTGCTCATAGTAAACCTTTTTCTTAAAGAAAAGGAACCTTTTGGATTTAGAATCCAAAAGTTGTTTAAGTTTCTTCCTAGTCTCTAGCAGTAACATTGCTGATTGGATAGATAGGGACTGTTTATGTAGCGTTTCAAGACGCCATAATTTTTGTGAAAGCCTCGTAATTACTAAGTCTCTTTCCTTCTTTTTTTGGGATCCCAGTTTGATCAGATCCTCATGGAACATTTATGGGCTTCCCAAATAGTCAGTGGATCCATGCCAGGCGTCTTATTGAGCTCAAAAAATTCTTTCAGGGCTGTATATAGTTTTGGTTGTAGGATTGGGTCAGTGATAAGAGAAGAGTTTAGTCTCCATATATTGGACTTGGTGGGTGTGTCCTCTAGGTTTAAGCTAATGGATATGGGTACATGGTCCGAGAATGTCTGGATCCTGATGTTAGCCTCAGTTACTGAGTGGAGATCCCTTTGAGAAATAAAAATGTAATCAATCCTAGAATGACGGTTGTGGGGAATCGAGTAGAAAGAGAAGTCTTTATCCTCTGGGTGTAAAAAACGCCACGTGTCTACTAGGTTTAGAGAATGGAAAAGGCGTTTGATGTTTTTTAAAATTTTAAAGGTTATGAAAGATTTCCCTGTTGAAGTGTCTGTTAAGGGATTAAGGGGGATATTAAAATCCCCTCCCAGTATTAAGCGTCCTGAGCCGAAGCCCTCCATGTCCTTCACCAATTTTTTGCAGAAGGATAGGTGGGATGTATTGGGGAGATATACGTTTGCCAGGGTGGTAGGTACGCCATACCAGGTCCCTTTTATGAAAATGTACCTTCCCCCTGTGTCAACCAGTTTATCAGTTATTTAAAAAAGAGGCAGGATGGAGACCCCCTTTGATTTGGATGTATCATTAGTTGCGTGTTGAGCCTCAGTGAAATATTAGTCGGTGAGCCTAGGAGTGTGGTTAGTCCGGAAATGGGTCTCCTGTAAAAATACTATCTTGGGCTTACCTTTTTTCAGTTCTCGCAGGAGAGTAGATCTTTTTTCGGGGATATTTAGGCCTTTGGTATTGTGTGATATTACCGTGGGATTTCAACCTAACGCTGAGTAGGCCATTGTTCAGGTACAGAGAGAGATGGTGTGCCAATCCTATAGTCACGGCTAGATTAAGATGGATATCAGTTAGTGTAATACACTTATACTTGCGTTAGCACTACACTTAGTAGTTATGACAGGTTTAGGAAAGAGCAAAGGATTGAGAAAGGTGAAGAGTGAGGAAGAGAAAAAGAAATAGAAAAGGGAGAGAAGGTATGAGGAATACGACTCACCGGAACAGTTATGCCCCTTACACACGGTCGGACTTTGTTCGGACATTACGACAACAAAATCCTAGGATTTTTTTCCGACGAATGTTGGCTCAAACTTGTCTTGCCTACACACGGTCCCACAAAGTTGTCGGAAAATCCAATCGTTCTGAACGCGGTGACGTAAAACACGTACATCGGGACTATAAACGGGGCAGTGGCCAATAGCTTTCATCTCTTTATTTATTCTGAGCATGCGTGGCACTTTGTCCGTCGGATTTGTGTACACATGATCGGAATTTCCAAAAACGGATTTTGTTGTCGGAAAATTTTATATCCTGCTCTCAAACTTTGCGTGTCGGAAAATCCGATGGAAAATGTGTGATGGAGCCTACACACGGTCGGAATTTCCGACAACAGGGTCCTATCACACATTTTCCGTCAGAAAATCCGACCGTGTGTACGGGGCATTAGACTGTCCAAGTGGGTCAGATCTTAGTGCCAGAAGGGGAACTTAGATCCGTCCCTCTGCACACTTTGTGGGAGTGTAGGAGATTCATGACCAGAGTATTGACCGCCACACACTGAGTGGCAATATGAGATAACAATTAGAAAATATGGAAAGGTTAAACCCAGGCCCTAACAGGCCAATGTACAATGCCTAATGGACATTTCTGCCGTTAAATCAATCAATGTGAACATGGAACCGAAAAAAAGAAAAAAAAACTCAAGCCATATAACCAAATAACTGGTAAAGGGGCCTGTAAGTTAGGATCACCAAGGCAAGAAGGGGTAACAAGCACCTCCAGACCCATTCACCAATCCCTATAAGGGAGCAAAGCTAACAAATTAATAAACAGTATAAAGCCTCAAAGAGGCAACCTGTGTGAAGACCTCATATGTAAACTGTCGGTTAGTGTCAAAAAGGAGATAACACCCCCAAGATCTGGAAGAATGTGGGAGTTCAAATGATCTTCATAGCTATAGCACGCCTAAAAACCAGGCTCTTCTGGGTATGGTGTAGCTGTAATCAAAGTACCACGAGTAGAGTGTCTATGTTGTTGAGAAGGCGAGTCCTCACTACCAGTTATTGTGCTGAACTGGTGGTGAACTGTGAAGACTGCTGCATACTTCGTGTTAGGGAACCGGAAGTAAAGTGGTGGTGCCTGCCTGCAAACATTGGGCAGTTTGCATTAACTTGCGGTGCTCTTCAGCCTAGTACATGAGACCAAGTCTATCAGTGGAGATCGTACGGTGGCAATCTAAACATTTTCCAACAAATAACTTAAAAAGGTCAGAGTAGAATTTGTCAGGCATCCTGTGATCCCCTGCAAGAATGGGTTTTTCTGTGCGACGGGCCTCGTGTTAGACCTTCCTGTCTGTTGTATCTTTGTTTCTTGGAGTGATATTTCTCTGGAGTTGCTAGCGGCGAATGAGGTGGACTCCTCTCCCTGGATGGCAAAGTGAACTCCTGGTACCATTCAGGAAGATCAATAGAACCCAGTTGCAGAGCACTGCAGAAATCTGGGATGTCTTCCGGTGTACGGAGAGTGTGTTGCTTACCGTTGTGTGTCACCAGGAGAGCAAAGGGTAATCGCCACGTATAATGGAGATCCTTTTCCCTGAGTGCCTATAGCAGAGGTCGCAGGGCCCTGCGATTCTTCAGTATGATTTGGGAAAAGTCTTGAAAGAGCTTTATGTTTTCGCCATTGAACACTATCTGCTCGTTTCTGCGTGCTTTGTACATGATCTCTTCTTTCACTGAGAAACTTTGCAGGCAACAAATAATATCACGAGGTGGTAAAGTGTCAGGGCCTCTTGCTCTAAGGGCCCTATGGGCCCGGACAAATTCAATGTCAGAGTCTGCCGGTTTTTCCAAGAGGCTGTTGAAGACCCTTTGCAGCACAGGTATAATTTGTTCAGCGTTGACTGATTCAGGTATGCCACGGACTCTAATATTATTCCTCCTCCCCCTGTTATCGAGGTCTTCCAGGTGCCTGTTCATCTCGATAAAATCGAGGGCGTGGGAGGAGGTAACATTTTCAAGTCTGAGTAACGCTTTGTCCCTGCTCTTCCCTTCTGTTTCAGCTGAGGCTATCTTTTCAGTGAGGACAAGCAGGTTGGTCTTAAGATCTGTAATGGCTGCAGAGAACGAGGCTTTGATGTCTGCAGCAAAGCCAGACATGTCTGCATATGTGAGGGGAAGGTCTGGTCTTGTACTTCTCCTACCGTTATCCTCCGTGGCAGACAGGGAATCTTCACTGAGTTCTTCCTCGTGATGGATCGGCGTCATCTTGCCTCCTGCAGAGACTCTCTGTATTACCGCTTGATTCTTGAATATCTCCGAGATATTCCTTCCTGCTGTCGCAGCTGTAGAACGACGAGGTTGGGATTGTTGTGAGTGGCGGTCCTGCTTGTGCATTTTCGGTATTCGTTCGGCAGAAATAGCGATAAGTGCCTCGGGTCTGATGAAGCTCCGCTGTTAGGCTGCCATCTCCGTTGCGCGCCAAGCCACGCCCCCCCCCAAAAACTAATCTTAATGATCCTACTCTCCATGCTAACTAAACCCCCCTTGCACTTAACTTAGATCATAATGTGGTCCAGCATATTGGGTGGAGGTCAGTTGGAAAAGACTTTCTGCAGACTTACAGATAGACAAAACTGGTATTTCAATCATTTATGCCAAGGTATTACACAGGTAATACAGCTATACCTGGACCTAAGCACTTTATGTACTATTTTTGCAGCTTGTTTTCATGGTTCTTCTCCCCATGAATATGTCCTAGCAGCTAAGGTCCACTGGATTGTCATTTTTGTCGTTCTCTCTACAAACGTTGTCCCTTCCAACAGGCGCCTGATCAATTTTGTGGCTATTTCATCTTTTGCATTTTAGCCTATGAAGAACCCAGTACCCCTTGTACTTTGAATCCTAATATTGCATCCCCCTGCCACCCATTTCTCATACAGTACCACTGCTTCCTCCACACCCCTCAACAAATCTCAGTGTCAGTTACCCCTCAACTGAAGATGGAGATAACTGAATCATGTCTTCAGCAACCTGAGATAACTCTTGTTGGTTATGGGACCTTTTATTTAAGGAAAACAGAGCTAATTCTGCCGCATGCTGCATATATTGGTCGACATACTGCTTTTTACACCATACCTTTATTAGACATGTGCACACTGAAATATTTCGTTTCGGAATTTCGTTTTCGTCCAAAAAAATACATTTATTTAGTTACTCCCGAAATTCGTTTTTATTTATTTCGGTTTTCGTTAAAAATTGCATTCGTCCGAAAATCCTAATTAAGGTCGAATCTGTCATTGAAGGCTTATGGTGTCTGTCGAATGTTCAAAGAAGATTCGACGGAGCAGCTAAACTGTGCGACGCCGTATAGTTTACCTGCCCTGTCGAATCTTCTTAGAACTTTCAACAGACACCATAAGCCAAAGTACGTGTGTACTTAGTTCTAGCTATTTTACTGCTCCTCCTCTTTGGTTACAATCAGCCAATAACATTCATCATCATCATTATTTTTATTTATCTTTCCTCCCCTACGTCGAATCTTTCCTCCCCTACGTCGAATCTTTCCTCCCCTACGTCGAATCTTTCCTCCCCTACGTCGAATCTTTTCTCTCTACGTTGAATCTTTCCTCCCCTACGTCGAATCTTTCCTCCCCTACGTCGAATTTTTCCTCCCCTACGTCGAATCTTTTCTCTCTACGTCAAATCTTTTCTCTCTATGTAGAATAATCTTGGACTAATAGAGCTAAGGTTAGGCACATTCGACCACAGGTTTGATGGACAGATTGTTATTGTCAGCATCATGTTGAATCTCCTATCTATTTCGAACTGTTGTAGCAACGAAAACGAAAATAAAGCATTTGTTTATGTCGGATCTTTCATTTTTTGGACTCTGCACTTTCGTTATCGTTTGTTAAAACGATAACGAAAATACCTGAAATTCGGACGAAAATGCATTCGGACGAAAACGAATGCACATGTCTAACCTTTATTCCCACTTCAGAAATATGGATTTTAGAGTAAAGAGGACACTATCTTTGGCATGTCCATAGCTTCCTCTTTTTGTTGGCATAGTAAAGAGCATCAAGCTGTCAAGCACAATCCTTGGGCAAGAAAAGACTTAATTCTATTCTTCAATAGTACTGAGCAAAGTTAGCATTTTGACAGGAAAAAAATTGATTGCCAGCTCTTATAAGCAGACAAGCGTTTTAGATAAAAAAAAGGCCTAATTGTGTTTTCTCAAACAATACACTTCAAACAGCCTGGCTATTTAACTATATTGTAACCTTAGACAACAAGTATTCTGTCAAAACAAGCCTCGTTTTTTGTACAGGAATTGTCAACTATTTCCAATAAACCAAAAAAATAATTTTGGAAAAAGCCTTTTTTCAAAGAAAAGCATTTTCCAGCACACAGGGCATAGGCAGTTCTTGGGATTAAAACAAGATCTTTTGTTAAAACAGGCCTCAATTTTATCTACCAAATAGTGCTGCTTATAGTAAGAAATCAACTGCACTGTTTTATTTCTTTATAAACAAGTGCAGTTATTAGTACAATGGGGTTGATTTTTTAAAGGCAAATAGACTGTGTACTTCGCAAGTGCAGTTGTGACAGAGCTTAGTGAATGAGATAAAGCTTCACTTTGCAAAGAATACCCAAATACATGCAAGTACAATATAAAAAACAGCATTTTTTGCTTGCACATGATAGAATGATGGAACTCAACAGGGGGGCGGGGACACCCCCCCTCCCGCCGCACTCTGGTGCTTCTGCCGACTCACTGATATGACATTGGGCTAACTTTACTGTTTTTTTTTTTTTTTAAAGCACAAAACAGTTTTTTTTCCAAAAAAAACGCATTCGAAAATTGCTGCGCAAATACCGTGCGAGATAAAAAGTTGCAATGACTGCCAGTGTATTCTTTAGGGTCTTTACTAAAAAAAATATATAATGTTTGGGGGTTCTATGTAATTTTCTAGCAAAAAAATGATGATTTTTACATGTAGGAGGGAAATGTCAGAATTGGCCGGGTAGGCAAGTGGTTAATAAATCAACCCCATTGAGTCAGGAAATTGTAATCTCTTAAGTCTAAAATGGCAATATTTTTAAGAAATCACACTTCGGTTAAGTGCAATTTTGTGAATTCAGTGGAGTGGATTTACTAAAGGCAAACAGATTGTCCACTTGGAAAGTGCAGTTGCACTCATTTTGCCACAGCTTAAGGAACATGGTGAAGCTTTGCTTTTTTTATCATGCAATCATTTTTTTTTCCTTAAACCTGATTGGGTATTCTTTATAAAGAAAAATGTCAACACATTCACTAAGCTCTGGGGATACAGGAGTGCAACTATTGGCTTTAGTAAATCTACCCCACGGAGTTTAAAACATTGTATCAGCTTAACAGGAAAATAAATACGTAAAGAGTGCAAGGTTCAGAGGTACACTATGTATAGGGTGCAGGGCTCAGGAGTGTGCTATGTACAGTTCTTCATGTTTTTGCAAATAAAGACATTTGCATCTCAGTTTGGTGTGCAGCCATCCGGATTTTCCTTTCATTATTTGTACACACAGAAGCTGGGGTTCTGTACTTGCAAGTGACAGAAGTGCTCAGAGGGAAAGGGGCCAGCGCTAGAGGTGGCAGAACATCATTCCGCCATGTTACAGCTAATTGTTTGTATTGCACTGCTGATATTATAGAATTAAAGCAAACATTGTGACCAAAGATTTCTTTTAAGTTATAGAATGGTATGTTATACTGTATATTTTCCTTTTAAGTTTAGTGATTCAAGAAACCGTTGGTGGCTAATTCTACAGTTTCCTCTGGAAACTGAAACATCATTTTTTGCAGGGTTGAATTTTTTTATTGGAACAATTGTCTCTTTTTTTTTAACCATAGATTTTTATTAGTTTTCACAAAGTACAATACAAGGTAGGTAACAGTTCTTATATCATATTAGATATACAAAGTGTTAACAAGAGAGAGGATCTTAAGGTTTAAACATTGCCAAATATATGCAGGCTTCTCAAAGTGCAGTAGAAAGTGTCCTCAATAAGAGGCATAATCTGTCACCCCATCTGGGTACACACTGTGAGCAGGCTCATGGTTAAATGTTAGAAAGAGGCCCGCCCTTGACCCTAATAAGGGTCTCTGGAGCTATGTCTCGTAGATGCTGCTTGTGCATAATAGCATTAACCAACAACCATAAACTTTTGCTGTGGGTGTAGAGCAATACACATATTCTAGGGGATCTTAGATCATATACTTATACTGTTGTATCTGGGTGACTGAAAATTCCATCAGCTCTACCAGTGGAGGGCGAGCATCTTTATGCTTATATCATATATCAGCATTCATAAGATAAACAACTCGTACATCATATATGTGAGGAGGCTTTTGATGAGGTACTCCAAATATTCCAATGTTTTTGGAACACTATGGCTCTCCCTTCCTTATAAGCAAGCATTTTTTCCATTGTATATTGTGCATTCATTCTAGATAATACTTCTTCATTTTTTGGGGATGCCACTATATGAATAACCACTTTCCTCCATAAAGGGGGAAACTGCTCAATACCAAGACTCAGGAGAGCTAATGAGGGGGTTACGGCAAGTTTGATCCCTATAATTTCTTGGATAAGAGACGAGACATCATTCCAGAAAGGAATACAGGTAGTACAATGACAGTCTCGCCAGCACAATGAGGAAGTACAGTAGTTGGGTCCATTTTTTTTAGGCGTAAAGGTATAAGATACCATCTGTGAAGTATCTTTTGTGCGTTGTCCCAGTGATCCACACATGCTGAGGATTTACCACTGTATTGTAAAGCTAAGTGCCATTGGCGTAATGAGAATTCTTTTTGCAGTTCTTGTTTCTATTTCACCATGTTTGGATGTTTAGTTTGTATATAGAGGGGGGAAGTAGAATTATATAATAAGGATATCCATTTACATTTAGCTGGGTGTTTGTTCCTTAAGTAGTTCCATAGTGTCAGAGGTAACTCTATGGGGTGGATTTGGTTTGAAGCTATGTAGTGCTGTATCTGGTATATTTTGTACCTGTCCATTGCGTCCAGCTCATTTAAATCAGATGTGGTGAAATGCACCCCTCTTTTTCTCCAAGATAGAGTGGATAGCCCCAGGATTAAATATTCATAGGTCGCTAGAGGGACTGTTAGTTTGTAAACTGGTGTATCAGCAAATTTTTGTCTTGTCAGTGAAGACCATGCTGCAGTAGTAGCTTGAATGGTTGGGTATGGAGGGGTGGACGGACTATGATGAAGGCTGGCGGCCATTGCTAAGGCAGGAAGGTTATGTCTTGGGGTGACCTCCCATTCTAGGTCTGCTTGGCAAGAGAACCAGTACCGCATTTGATCAAGTACTGCGGCTCTATAATATACTTGCGCATTGGAAAGACCTACACCACCAAGGTGTTGTTTAGGTTTGTACAGATTTGTTAAAGCTTTTCTGGGTTTTTTCCCCGCCCAAATGTACTTACGCAAGCAAGCCGTTAGTTGCGAGAAAAAATTCTGAGGGATGGGAATAGGTAGAGTCCTGAAATAGTATAACAATTTAGGCAAAACTTGAATTTTGTATGCAGCTATTCACCCAATCCATGTAGATGTAGCCGATCTGGTTTTAGTTTCTCTCGTCACGGGGAATGCCACAGGGAAGTCCCGTCATGTCACCGTGCGTCAGAGGGGGGCGGGGTCACCGGGTGGCCCCGCCCCCGTTATTTAAGAACCGTCAGACGAAGAGATGCCGTCACACAGCGGGAGCCTCCCTCCATGCCACAGCATGGCTGCGGAGCGGCCCGGAGAAGACATGAAGAAGAGAAGAAGAAGAAGAAGATGAAGAAGAAGATGAAGAAGAAGATGAAGAAGAGAAGAAGATGAAGAGAAGAGCGGGAGCCTCCCCTCATGCCATGGGTGCGGAGCGGCCCGAGGAGAAGAAGATAGAAGACGCCGCGGAGAAGATGCTGGACGAGAACGTCGGAGGAAGAACCAGAAGAGCCAGAAGAACCAGAAGAAGAAGAAGATGAAGGAAGAAAGAAGAAGCATTTAAATAAAGGAATTGTCAAAAACTGTCTCTTGTCATTTTTAACATTTTTGACAGTTTTGTAGTGAAATGGTAGGGGTAAGTACCCCCTTACCATTTCACACAGGGGGGGCCGGGATCTGGGGGTCCCCTTGTTAAAGGGGGCTTCCAGATTCCAATAAGCCCCCCGCCCACAGACCCCCACAACCACCGGCCACAGTTGTGAGGATGAGGCCCTTGTCCTCATCAACATGGGGACAAGGTGTTTTGGGGGGCTACCCCAAAGCACCCTCCCAATGTTGAGGGCATGTGGCCTGGTACGGTTCAGGAGGGGGGGGGCCGCACTCTCGTCCCCCCCTCTTTTCCTGCGGCCTGCCAGGTTGCGTGCTCGGATAAGGGTCTGGTATGGATTTTTAGGGGGACCCCACGCCATTTTTTTTTTTTTTTTGGCGCGGGGTTCCCCTTAAAATCCATACCAGACCTGAAGGGTCTGGTATGGAATTTAGGGGGAACCCCACGTCAATTTTTTTTTTTAATTTTGGCTGGGGTTCCCCTTAATATCCATACCAGACCTGAAGGGCCTTGTATGGAATTTAGGGGGACTCCCACATCATTTTTTTTTTTTTTTTTTTGGTTCGGGGTTCCCCTGTGGGGAATTCCTATGCCGTTTTTATCAATGAACTTCTATGTGTATTGTCGGCAATGCAATAGCCGCGGGTAGTTTTAAATGAGTTTTTTCCTTCCAAATGTCATTTTGCTGTCAGACTGTTCTAAACACAGGAAACATGCGCCCCTTTACAGGCATACTATAGACACCCCCCAGCTACGAAATTTAAAGGGATATTACACTTTTATTGTTTGACTTTAAGCATTAATAAAATCACTGCTCCTGAAAAAACGTCCGTTTTTAAAACTTTTTTTTGCATTGATCCATGTCCCCTGGGACAGGACCCGGGTCCCCAAACACTTTTTATGACAATAACTTGCATATAAGCCTTTAAAATTAGCACTTTTGATTTCTCCCATAGACTTTTAAAGGGTGTTCCGCGGCATTCGAATTTGCCGCGAACACCCCAAATTGTTCGCTGTTCGGCGAACTTACGAACAGCCAATGTTCGACTCGAACTCGAAGCTCATCCCTATCTCTCTCTATTGTTCTGCTCTTTTTTACTGTATTCTATTCTGCAATGTTTTATTGTTATTATGTTTTATCATGTTTGCTTTTCAGGTATGCAATTTTTTATACTTTACCGTTTACTGTGTTTTATTGTTAACCATTTTTTTGTCTTCAGGTACGCAATTCACGACTTTGAGTGGTTATACAAGAATGATACCTGCAGGTTTAGGTATCATCTTGGTATCATTCTTTTCAGCCAGCGGTCGGCTTTCATATAAAAGCAATCCTAGCAGCTAATTAGCCACTAGACTGCTTTTACAAGCAGTGGGAGGGAATGCCCCCCCCTACCGTCTTCCGTGTTTTTCTCTGGCTCTCCTGTCTCAACAGGAAACCTGAGAATGCAGCCGGTGCTTCAGCCAGCTGACCATAGAGCTGATCAGAGACCAGAGTGGCTCCAAACATCTCTACGGCCTAAGAAACCGGAATCTACGAGCATTTCATGACTTAGATTTCGCCGGATGTAAACAGCGCCATTGGGAAATTGGGAAAGCATTTATCACAGCGATCTTGGTGTGGTCAGATGCTTTGAGGACAGAGGAGAGATCTAGGGTCCAATAGACCCCAATTTTTTCAAAAAAGAGTACCTGTCACTACCTACTGCTATCATAACGGATATTTACATTCCCTGGGATAACAATAAAAATGATTTAAAAAAATGAAAGGAACAGTTTAAAAATAAGATAAAAAAGCAAAAAAAAAATAAAGGAAAAAAAAAAAAAAAACACCCCTGTCCGCCCTGCTCTCGCGCTAAGGCGTCGGTCTGGCGTCAAACGTAAACAGCAATTGCACCATGCATGTGAGGTATCACCGCGAAGTTCAGATCAAGGGTAATAATTTTAGCAGTAGACCTCCTCTGTAAATCTAAAGTGGTAACCTGTAAACGCTTTTAAAGGCTTTTAAAAATGTATTTATTTTGTTGCCACTGCACGTTTGTGCGCATTTTTAAAGCATGTCATGTTTGGTATCCATGTACTCGGCCTAAGATCATCTTTTTTATTTCATCAAACATTTGGGCAATATAGTGTGTTTTAGTGCATTAAAATTTAAAAAGTGTGTTTTTTCCCCAAAAAATGTGTTTGAAAAATCGCTGCGCAAATACTGTGTGAAAAAAAAATGAAACACCCACCATTTTAATCTGTAGGTCATTTGCTTTAAAAAAAATATATAATGTTTGGGGGTTCAAAGTAATTTTCTTGCAAAAAAAAATAATTTTTTAATGTAAACAAAAAGAAAGGGCTTTGTCTTCAAGTGGTTAGAAGAGTGGGTGATGTTTGACATAAGCTTCTAAATGTTGTGCATAAAATGCCAGGACAGTTCAAAACCCCGCCAAATGACCCCATTTTGGAAAGTAGACACCCCAAGCTATTTGCTGAGAGGCATGTCGAGTCCATGGAATATATTATATTGTGACACAAGTTGCGGGAAAAAGACAATTTTTTTTTTTGCATAAACATGCCATGGGATGTATTTTGCAGACCTCACTTTTTGTCACAAAGTTTTGAAAATTAAAAAAAGAAAAAAAAAAGTTTTTTTCTTGTCTGTCTTCATTTTCAAAAACAAATGAGAGCTGCAAAATACTCACCATGCCTCTCAGCATATAGCTTGGGGTGTCTACTTTCCAAAATGGGGTCATTTGGGGGGGGGGGGTTGTGCCACCTGGGCATTCCATGGCCTACGAAACTGTGATAGGCAGTGAAGAAATCAAAAATTTACACCCTTAGAAATCCTGAAGGCGGTGATTGGTTTTCAGGGCCCCGTACGCAGCTAGGCTCCCAAAAAAGTCCCACACATGTGGTATCCCCATACTCAGGAGAAGCAGCTAAATGTATTTTGGGGTGCAATTCCACATATGCCCATGGCCTGTGTGAGCAATAAATCATTTAGTGACAACTTTGTGCAAAAAAAAAAAAAGTGTCACTTTCCCGCAACTTGTGTCAAAATATAAAATATTCCATGGACTCAACATGCCTCTCAGCAAATAGCTTGGGTGTCTACTTTCCAAAATGGGGTCATTTGGGGGGGGGGTTTGTGCCATCTGGGCATTTTATGGCCTTCAAAACTGTGATAGGTAGTGAGGAGTGAAATCAAAAATTTACGTCCTTAGAAATCCTGAAGGCAGTGCTTGGTTTTCGGGGCCCCGTACGCGGCTAGGCTCCCAAAAAGTCCCACACATGTGGTATCCCTGTACTCAGGAGAAGCAGCTGAATGTATTTTGGGGTGCAATTCCACATATGCCCATGGCCTGTGTGAGCAATATATCATTTAGTGACAACTTTTTGTATTTTTTTTTTGTCATTATTCAATCACTTGGGACAAAAAAAATATTCAATGGGCTCAACATGCCTCTAAGCAATTTCCTTGGGGTGTCTACTTTCCAAAATGGGGTCATTTGGGGGGGTTGTACTGCCCTGACATTTTAGCACCTCCTAGAAATGACGTAGGCAGTCATAAACTAAAAGCTGTGTAAATTACAGAAAATCCACCCTAGTTTGTAGACGCTATAACTTTTGCGCAAACCAATAAATATACGCTTATTGAAATTTTTTTTACCAAAGACATGTGGCCAAATTAATTTTGGCCTAAATGCATGACTAAAATTGAGTTTATTGGATTTTTTTTTTTTTTCAAAATTTTCGGTCTTTTTCCATTTATAGCGCAAAAAATAAAAACCGCAGAGGTAATCAAATAACATCAAAAGAAAGCTCTATTTGTGGGAAGAAAAGGACGCAAATTTTGTTTGGGTACAGCATTGCATGACCGCGCAATTAGCAGTTAAAGCGACGCAGTGCCAAATTGTAAAAAGTGCTCTGGTCAGGAAGGGGGTAAATCCTTCCGGGGCTGAAGTGGTTAAAGAAGGCATGACAATACCCCCCCCCTAAAAATTTTTACAATGGGACATCAGAGGGGGTGAGTAATCTGATAAGTGGACTTCATATTTTTGTCTTTAAATACTCCTTAAAATAAATGTTATACTGATGTTGGCCAAGAATGTGTCTAATTTGCTTGCAATGTTATGTGCAAAAGTACTATTTTTTTTTTGTTTAACTTCACAGTTTCCTTCAATGCCACAGGAATGGCAGACTGTGGCATCCCACTTTGCCCAGTGGTGGGACTTTCCCAACTGCGGAGGGGCAATTGATCGGAAACACTTCCACATCTTCCCACCCCCCAACTCGGGGTCATACTATTACAACTATAAGGGGTTTAATAGTATAGTGATGTTTGCGGTGGTGTCGGTGACATATGAGTTTTTGTATGTGGACGTGGGGAAGACTGGCCGGATGTCGGATGGTGGAGTCATCGCCCAGACCGAGTTCTATGGATGGCTCCAGAGTGTTGGCTTGGGATTGCCACCTCCGGAAGACAACGTGGCAGGACTCCCGCTTGTCTTTGTCGCTGATGAAGAATTTGGGTTTGGTGAACACCTTGTGCGGCCATTCCTCATGGGGACCCTCACCCCAGACCAGAGGGTTTTTTTTTTTTACTTTGAAATTTTTATTAAATTTTCATGGTATATAAGACATACAGAATAGTTGTATACAAAGTAGTTGTACAGAAAAGAAAAGAATACAGATTACATGGAGCAAAATGTAAAAGTAAACTGAGGATCCTTGGTTCGTTACATTAACAGTTGAGTCCATATGTTATGTCAGGGTTCCCAATAAAACAGGTTGAGTCTTCGGAAATTGAGGGAGAAGCCTGCCACCCCATTTGGGAGCATACTGTGAGCAGGCTTGCCAGTTACACTCTCAGGAACTGCGTTTACGACCCAGAAGGCAGTCACTTTAAATAGATGCAGTATAATCAATACCGTAGTTCCAAAACCAAGTAATACTAACTCTAACATTTTGTAGTATGTACTAGCTGAAAATCAAATTGCTTGTACTAAGTCTTAATATCAAACATAGTAATTCTTCATGTTTATAGCCAAAGCCATTATTCCCTTTGCACTGTTACTGCTATAGCACCCTAGATGTGCTGTACTTTTCAATAACTGAGTGTTGTAAGTATCATCAAACTCAAACTCAACACTAGAGGTTATCTTGGATAGTTAACCAACTGTCCCAATACTTATGATAGGTATGCATCCTGCCTTCCTTATGCGCTAACATTTTTTCCATAAGGCTTTGTGATTTTACCCTGGCAATAACTTCGCTAATGTTGGGAGGAGTAGTTGACTTCCATTTTTTCGCTATAGAGATGCATGCTGCAAACAGAATGTGTACCATCACTTTCCTGTGTAGGGTGGGAAAAGATTCTATCCCTAGGCTTAATAAAGCTAGTGCAGGAGAGGGCGTACAGATAGTATCTGTGGTTTTCGATAATAGGGAGAATACATCCTTCCAGAAGGTGTGTAGGGCTTTACAATGCCATATGACATGTAGGAGGTTTCCCTTGTGATGGCATTCTCTCCAACATAGTGGTGATAGTGTGGGGTCTATAGTATGGAGACACATGGGAGTCAAGTACCACCTGTGAAGCATTTTATGTGAGTTTTCCCAGTGGTCAACACATGCTGAAGAGGTGCTGTTGTTCTTTATTGCTAGTAGCCACTGTGATAAAGTGAAAGACATTTGCAGTTCTGTTTCCCATTTATCCATCATTGGTAGTTTAACGTGGGAGGTATGGAACTTACAATATTTATAGCACAATGATATGCCTTTAGTACTGGGTTTGTGTTTGTTCAGTAGAAAATTCCAAATGGAAAGTGGGATTTTCATATTCGGTAGTGGGTGTTTTTGTGTGTAGTGATTAATTTGTTGAATCCTAAGGATATCTAGGGCAGTTGAGTTCTCTATATCATCCGTAGAGAAGTGGATGTCTTTTTGTTTCCAGGAATGTGTGAAAAAATTGTGTATAAGATATTCATAGGTTGTTATGGGTATATTAAGTTTAAAGAGTATTTCATTAGGGAATTGATTTCTAATCAATAACGACCAGGCTGTTAGTGTTGCTTGTATGGTAGGGTAGGGTGGAGTAAAGGGCTTGTGATGGATAGTAGAGGCGATTAACAGTGCCATCAGGTCGTGTCCCAGGGTGATCTCACGTTCAACGTGAGACCATAGATTGTCCTCCTGGCAAGAGAACCAGTATTTTGCTTGGTCCAGCAAAGATGCTTGATAATAACGTAGGGTAGTCCTCCACCTCCTATTTTCCTATGCTTATAAAGAGTTGTTAGAACTACTCTGGGTTTTTTGTTTGCCAGATAAATTTGTTCAGGCTTGAGGCTAAGTCCTTGAAGAATTTTTGTGGGATGGGGATTAGTAGAGTTCTGAAGAGGTAGAGTAACTTGGGGAGTATTTGCATTTGATAAGCTGTTATGCATCCCACCCATGTTAAGTGAATTTCGGATAGTTGGACAAATTCCTTCTGTATTTATGATAGCAGGGGTAGATAGTTGGTGGTGTACAGATTAGAGGTATGATGGGTCAATTGTAAACCCAGATATGTGATAGAGGGTAAATAAATCCCAGGTGCAAGGAAACATCTCTTGAAGCATAGATATATTTTGCTGGAGAGGTTTGAAGGAAGAGTGCAGCATTTAGTGGTGTTGATTTTGTGGTAGGTTATTTTTCCGAAGTCATGTAGGATTTTTTTAATTATGTGTAGGTAAGATGTAGGATTCAATAGTGTTAGTATAACATCGTCAGCAAAAAGCCATATTTTGTGGTCTTTCTGTCCCACTGTAAGACCGTGAATGTCAGTATTGATCCTTATGAGTTCCGCTAGTGGTTCGATGGCTAAAGAAAATACAATTGGGGATAGTGGGCATCCTTGACATGTACCGTTAGTCAGGTTGAAGGGATCAGATAACATGCCTGAGGTATATACTTTGGCTGTGGGGTTAGAATATAGGAACATTATAGCCGTGTGAACAAGTCCTTTTAGTCCAAATTTAGTGAGTGTTTCTGATAGGTATTTCCAGTGCACCCTATCAAACGCCTTTTCTGTGTCTAATGCTACAAATATACTGGGCGTTTGTGTTATTTCTGCATGTCTTATTAGATTTATCATTCTTCTTGTACTATCAGGGGCCTGTCTTCCTTTAACAAATCCCAGCTGTTCCAGTCCAACGAGGGTAGGGGTGATTTCCATCAATCTATTGGTGATTGCTTTGGCATATATTTTGAGATCTGAATTTAATAGGGAGATGGGTCTAAAGTTTTGGGGATGGGAGGGATCCTTTCCCGGTTTAGGTATGGCCTGTAGCATTTCAATCGGGAAACTACCTGTTTCTGCTGCGTTATTCAAAACCTCTACCAATCTGGGGATCGGAAGGGGGGAAAATGCTTGATAATACTGCGCTGAGAAACCATCTGTCCTGGGGGATTTATTTTTTGGGAGATGTTTGATCACACCTTCGATTTCAGCTTCAGTGAACGGCCTGTTCAATGTATATAGTGTGTTCTCATCTATTGCGGGAACAGTAATTCTCTGGAGAAAATCTGTGATGTCTGTATCTGTGGGTTGGTATGTGTTCACATCTTGATTAAGGTTGTACAGGGATTTGTAGTAGTCTTTGAAGCCATTTGCAATATCTTTGGGGTTAGTATATAAGCTATTGTTCTTGCGGTGTCTAATCACTGAGAAATTGGCCCGGCTTGATGTTTTTGAAGTTGTGAAGCTAAAAGTTTGCTCGCTTTGTTACCCTGGGAGTAATATGAGAGTTTAAGCTTTTTAAAGTATAAGTCATAATCATTTTTTAGTGTTTGTTTTAGTTCCTCTCTGGAGGTGTTTAGTTGCAAGAGTAGTGAGTGATCGGGTGATTGTTTGTGTTTGGTCTCTAGGTCCGAGATGCGCTTGTGTAGTTGTTCTATATGCCACATTTTTTTCCTTTTCTCTCTAGCAGCTATTTGTATAAGTACCCCCCTAGAGAAGGCCTTGTGTGCACACCATACTGTGCTAGGGCGAGTACCCCAGTTTTCATTTAATGTAAAATATTCCTCTAGTTTCTTTTGCATTTCCTCCTTAATGTGGGGTAGAGAAAGGAGGTAGGTGTTGTTACGCCATAGGGGTGTAATGTTGGTTTTGCGGGTATCCATAATATTTATCATAATTGGGGCATGGTCAGACCATGTGATATTATGGATATCCACTTTGACCACACTTTGTAGGGTGTACTTATCCGTGAGAAAGAAATAAATTCTGGAGTAACTTTTATGTAGTGGTGAGAAGTACCTGTAGTCCTCTCTGTGGTGTGGAGGCATCGCCATGGGTCGTATAGCTCCTCCAAGCAATAATGGCCCAGGTATGGTCTGCGCCTCCTCCCAACAAAGGAGGAGTCCATTTTGTCATTCAAAATTACATTGAAATCCCCACAGATCAATAAATTGCCTTTTCTTAAACATTTAGCCTTTTGTAAGGTTTTATGTATGAATCTCACTGGTCTTTTTGTGGGAGAATATACATTTACCAATGTATACATGTTGTTGTTGATTTCAGCAACCAAGATAATATACCTACCAAGGTCATCAGAGTATTGCTCTAGCAGTTTGAACGTGACAGAGTCCTTAATAGCTACTAATACACCATTACATTTGCAAGAGTTATTTGCAGTAAAAATGTGCGGGAATCTGATGTGGGTGCAGTTTGGAGTGTTCAGTTCTGAGAAATGTGTTTCCTGCACACAGAATTTCACAATTTTTCTGCAGCGCTGTTTTCCACATCATTCTGCATTTAAATGGGCTGTTGAGTCCTCTAGTATTGAGAGACATTAATCTAAAAAACATTCATTTCTTTTGTGGTGCTTTGAAGCCATCTTGTGGTGCCAGTTGGTATTTGTATTAAGAGGGTTAGAGCATCCAGTACAGTGGAAAGGGATTATCTGCTTGTCATACCTGCGAGGTGAAAGCTCCAGTAAGATGGAGGTATAGCTAAAATAACTGTGATAACTGGTAGTGAGAACAATAGAACAGTTAACATTAACTGGGTGAATTTGGGATTGTCCCAGAAATCAAAGTGGGGTAAAGTCATGTATTTATCTTCCAGTACAGCCGTACATCAGGTGCCACGTGCATTAGCTTCAGTGAAGCATGGAAGTCAGAGTGGAACTCCGGGGCAGGTTCCCCAGAAATTTGGCAGGTAGGTCTCATCCCATGTTAGCGGTGAGAAGCGGTCATCATTTGTGTCTTCCTTTGGAGTCGCAGTTATTATATGGGCCTGCTCTGGAGGTCACAGGGCCTTTGTCTTCTGGGTTGTTCTCAGTAAGAAGAATTGCCCATTAGCGCAGCAGCTCCAGGCCCTTTTCTAAGGATGAAATGGCATAAGATTAGTTGCCTCTTTGAACCAGAAGTTTGGCTGGGAAGCCCCATCGATATAGGATCTTGTGGTTCCGCAACGCTTTAGTAATCAGGATTAGATTGTTCCTAGCTGACATGGTGGCTTGTGAGAGGTTGGCGTATAGGGTGATCCCCGCATACGGATCTGGGAGAGTATAGTTTTGCCTAGAGAACCGCATAAGTTGGTCCTTAATATGGAAAAAATGAATCCTAGCAATGACATCTCTAGGAACTTTCTCCGGGAGGTGAGGTGGCTTGTGCAGCCTGTGGGCTCTATCAATGATGACATCTGCAGGTGTAAGGAATGGGAGTGCTTTCATCATTAATTGTTGGAGGAATAGGCTCAGATCCGCTGGCTTAACGGATTCGAGGATCCCCCTAAATGTCACGTTGTTCCTTCGTGAGCGGTCCTCGAGGTCGGCGACCTTTAATCTGAGGGCTTTAAGTTCATCCTCCACATTCACATGCACATCCACAAGCTCATTATGGGCCGCAGAGAAGTCATACATTTTAGTCTCCACATTGTCAAGTCTGTTACCCAGTGCTGTCATTTCTTTGTGTGTGGCGCGCAGGACATTAGTGATGTCTTGTTGTATAGCCCCCCTCAGGGTGAGAATCATCTCCTTCATAGTGATGTCTGTCATAGGCAGGACTGAGGTGGGGAGAGCATCCAGCTTCTGGCTATACTCATTGGTGTGTTCCATGTCAGTTTCCTCATTATCCTGCCTATCATTATCATCTGGGGTGTTCAGCCGCCTCTTTTGCTTAATGAGGCTGTTTGAGGCTGAGTTTGGGGATATAATTGTGGTGTCCGTGCTCACAGTTGTTATAGCAGGCTGTGCTGCTGTAAGGAGATGTCGCGCCTGCGCCATCTTGTGTCAGTCTGGCCAGGACCGTTGTATAGAAGTCGGTCAGCTTTCTAGGTCCCTCTCTCTCCTTTCGCTTAGCCATTAGTGCGGATCAGTTCCCCTCTATTTCCGCCGTTCGTGTGGCCGTTTTTGTCTCGCTTCTAGCTGCTGTAAGTTGCTTAGAAGCACCTGGTGTGTCGGAGCTCTCTCCTCACTGCTCCATCAGCTCCGGCCGCCGGCTCCGCCCCAGACCAGAGGGTTTTTAACTAGCCAGAAGAGTGGTGGAGAATGCTTTCGGGATAATGGCCAGCCGGTTCCGCCTATTCCTGACGCCAATCAACATGGCAGAATATAAACTAAACCATATAATATTGCATGCTGCATTCTACACAACTTTCGAAGGAGAAATTCTATGAACTATGTGGCCTCAGTTGGGCCCGAGACCGCTTTTCAAGAACAAACCCTGACAGCGCTTGAAGCTGGCCATCCTGGCTTGCCCCCCCCCCCAAAGCGCCCGTGAGGTCCGTCTGTCCGTCCATTGATATGCCAGCAAATGTTTAAGAAACATTTTTAAAATAAATTTTTATTTTAAACTGAAATAATATTTCATGTGATTTACTGTTTGTGTTTGTTTTAGCTGTCTCCTAGGTTCTCCAATGGGCTTATCTTTTTGGCCATTTTCTCGGCAGTTCATTTCATCAACTTGATGATCTCCCCAATCACCTGGCGCCTTGTATCTATACCTATAGACTAGCTGACTTTGCAATGATTGGTTGATTATATGACCCATCCCTGCTTACCTTTATATACTGGGAAAATGCAGCTCACATTTGCTGCACAGCCAGGACTTGATCACAAACAGGGAATGTTTGACAAGGTGAGAGAACAGTTCAGGTTAGGTTGCATTATCCATCCCTGCTTTTTGTACCTTTTTGAACATGAACTCTTCCTTGCTATATGGGCTCATATTTATACCCATATTTATTTTTTACCCCCCTTTTTTTAACCCCGATCTCTACTTATAGTTTATCCCTCATTCCTTTATCTACCTCAGCCTTCTGAGGACTTTACTGTCTATCATATGGTACAATTGATACACATATGTGCTTACTATTAGACTTTTATACAAACGTTTTTTTTCTGTACAAGATCAGCATTTCCCTAATCTTGTGGATGATCCTTATGAGCATTATTGGGAAAATAGGGGTATGGCTGGCAAATCCTCAACAGATATGGCACCTCATGCCAATTAATGAAAAATGGTAGATAGAGGTAGGAGGGGATTATAATGGTGCCAATGGATAAGAGTGAACAATGAGTACTAAAAATGACAATTTGCTTTATTTACATATATAGAAAAAAGACATACACATAGAGTATACATACATACAAAAATATAATTAGTGCGGTGCATATGATGTAAAAATAGGACAAGACAGGCCTTGGTGTTAGAGGCCAGTGATACAGGTAATCAATTCCTACATGTTTCACCAAGGCATTGGCTTCCTTGTATCCAATGTAAAAAAATTGTATTGTTATCTTATGTTCGTTATTTGTCTTTTACCTGAGACCTTCTAACTTTAGCACAGGCTTATATCATTTCCCTGAGGAATCCCATATGGTCAGGAGGTCGCCTCACCTCTCAGTGGTCGGTATGGCATATACCCAGAAAGGAAAGGCTCACAATAGTGTAATACCAACTTGACTATTTAATATTATAAAAGTAATGCACTTACAGCAGGTTGCAATAAAAAGAGCAAGACAAAAAGCCGTCTGGCTATGATAAATCACCCGTCCTTCCGGGATTAAATAACGCAGTGATGTCAGCATGTCCCTCCTCCTGACACGTTTCGTCACATGATGTCGTCGTCCTGGGGCATACATTTTCTTTATGCTAGGACACTAAAAAAGTTCCTGGGGAGGGTTCCAAAATCCTTTCAAGGAGTCCATGTAAATTTATGTAGCACCATTCTAGTTAGGTACTAAGCTCTCAGGTAAATACATTTTTATTTTAGCTCCTCTGTGGAGCAGCTGCTGTTTGCTTTGGGATGATCATGGTAAAGCAGGCTGCAGGCTTGATTGATTCTCCCTGCCTTCTGGAAAGCTCCAGAACATAGGATTGGAGCATCTCAATGAGTAACCTTAATATTTATGGGGACTCAGCCAATCCCTGGGAGGTGTGGCCACTATTTGGCTACAGAGCACATAAATAGCCTGGGCAGAAGCAGTGAGTGTTCTTGTACAGGAGGAGAAGTTCCCTGTCTAGAAGCATGCTGCCCTCCCAGGCCGTTCCGCTGACACTTGCCAAGAAGTTCAATGAGGACATAGCTAAGGTAGAGCTAGGGGGCATATCTACTAAAAATCTATAAAGCTAAGAAAAGGGCAATTCCAACTAGGATCCTGTCTGAAGAGTCCACTATGGAAATGTCTGCTTGACACAGGAGGGAGGCATCCAATTACCCAGGAACTTGTGAGTACAGACCAGAGTGCTGGATCTGGGTGACTATTGCTGCTGTTAAACTCTTGACACACTAATACTAAAGCTTGCCTGGCCTGGAGCATTGCTCATGGTATTCCAGTGCTGTTCATTTCCTGAGCTATTGTTGAGGGGACTGTTCTAAGAGGTAGCTACAGAGTGAATAGTGTCCTTTTAAGATCAATACGTTTTTATTGTTTTTGAAGAAATACAGAAATAATATGTACATGACAAATTGGTTTGACTTTAGCCATTACTAGCTGGTATTACATTACAAATAAAGGCACATAGTGAAGTAATAGTAGTCATAAGCATTGCCTGCCAATGACATTATAAAGATAGTAAGAGCATCTAACTTTAAATAGACACTGCGGAGGCATCACCACAATGTCGATTTGGTCCATAAACTTCATGTAAAAAAGTAAAAAAAATAGAATTGAGAACAGTTGACTCACAATAGCAACAACAGTTACACTTATGATCACAGTCAAATATCTTATTTGTATAAGCCAGTTAAAGTGGTTGTAAATACTTACAACACACTTTTTTGCTACAGGTAAGCCTATAATAAGGCGTACCTGTAGTTACCCTGGATGTCTCCTAAACCTGAACTGTTTAGGAGATATCCCCTGTATTTGCATGTGCCAATGTCATTGGCGCATGCGCACTGAAGCAAACTGAAGCAATGGCACGTATGTGAGTGTGCCGTTATGGGCGGCTCCCACGCGCAATCCCCAATCAAAGGGGAGCCTGCGATACCCGGAAGTAACTCCGGGAGCGATGTCGGCCACCAGAGCGGTGTACGAGGACGGCGGCAGGGGCTTCGATCTCAGGTAAGTAATTCATAATGATGCATACTAGCTCATTATGCCTTTGTCTTGCAGGTTTTTTTTTCTTTGTCCTAGGGTTTACAACCACTTTAAGTTAAGGATTGAAAAACCTTGAGTACCACCTCTGCCAAAGATGCCAATTCTTGATTACATTTGGGTAATTACCTGTACTATATGTGAAAAGTATCTCATATGTACTGTGTATATTTATTCTTTGTAAAGTTTCTGTCAGGTCGTGGGTGATTTTTTTTTCCAGTGCCAGACCAAACTAAGGCGAGCTGCTAGTAAGATATGGGAGGTATAGTATCTATTTCTAATGATAGCAAAGCTATACCAGGAGATGGTGAGATATGGATCCCTAGAACTTGCTCAATAAGATTGAATATAAGAGACCAGTATCTGGTAATATGCGGAAAGGCCCACAGAAGGTGCACCAGTATCCCCGGACCTCCACACTTCCTCCAAAGGATGTTCCAGGGGCAAATTTAGATATGCGGTATGGAATAAGATACCAGTGTAGCATAAACTTTTGGAATAGCTTCTATAAGTTGGCACTCTTGGTAGATGCATACGTTGTACCCAAAGCTTTTTTCATTGTTCCTCTGAGTATTCTCTCCCAAAGTCCCTCTCCCATGCCTTTATATGAGGGAATTTTATAAATTCCTGTTTGTTCTGTAGGTGTTTACACAATATATTAATGAAGTACCCTTGGCATTTGTATTGTTGGTTAAGTAGTATTGAGCAATTTGCCAGGGTAGGTGGGTACTGAGTTTATCAGAGTGATTGAGCAGATGGGAAATCTGGATATACTTATATTACTCCGCCCAGGGGATAGAGTATTCTAATTGGAGCTGCCTAAATGTTTTAAGCGCTTGCCCTACAAATAGATCTACTAACATGAGAGCTCTGTTGGGGCACCAGTTAGTAAGAGAGATTCCAGGGATTAGGCGTGAGAGAGCTGAGATTGGGAACTTTAACTGAGTTGTAGTATATATAGAGGGCAAATTCTTGCGGAGGCTATGCCATGCTTCTATAGTTTACAACAATTAAAAAACATAGAATTGCGCTAAATATAAAAGTGAAAAATATGCACTGACCAATCAAATAAACAATCAAAAACCTAGTGAGTAATTGAAGTGAACAAAGGTGTACACATTAATAGTAATTGAATATCGGGCATCCCACCTCCTGGTGTGGGAATGTCGCACCAATACTCCAATGACAGTGTGATAAACAAAAATTAATAATATTGACCGCAAAAAAATATCCAACAGACACCCCAGGGTGTTGTCCCACGTGAGTGAAAAAGTCCAACCATAAAAAGTGTCTTTGCAAGTAAAAAAAACTTGTGAGAGAAATCTACCACCGGTGAGTAAGGGGTTACTGCTTACCAAAAGCACACGATCCCCCACTACAGAGGATCACGGGAAGCCTGTGTACACAGAATTCTTGCAGGGCACATCAAATGGATCAGCTGCTATATGAAGTGGGAATAATGTGGCGATCTACACAACTCCTCAGCAGGGCTCCTAATATTCATGCCATAGTGGGGTCACAGATGGATATACATAGCGGAAAGAGAGATAGACGCTCCATAGTGTAAAATCTTCTAGTTTATTGAAGATAAAAAAGTAATGCACTTACATATAAAAGCGGAATAGCAAGCCTTGTTTGTCTGTTGCGCCGGCCGGTAGCACACAGACCATCCGTCCTGCTGAACGATCAGTAGCAACACGAGGTGACGTCAGCGCGTCGCTCCGCCCTACAGGCATTTCGTGATAGGTCACGTCATCCAGGGGCACGGGTGGCATGCTGCATCACCTCCCTAAATACCTAGGAAACCCCACCAGACCTTGCTTTGGAATTTAGCCACTCGTTGGACATGCGCATCAGCGCTAAACAGGCTGATAATATCTAAAGGCTACCAAAGGTGATCAAGATTGAGATCAATGCAATGAGATAGATGCCCGACTTCAAACAGCATCCTCTCACTAGCCAGACCAAAATGAGGGCACAGAAACAACAAAAAATAGATAAAAATAGATAAAAAAATGTTAAAAATGCATAAAATTATCCAACCTGGCCGGAAGCCAGCTGAATGTTGTTAGCGGTGTCGCCATAGCCACAGGGTTATGCACCACCAGGTGGTCAAATTTAATATTGCACTCAATAAAAACAGAGGAATTAATACAAAGCAAAAAAAGAAGAAAAATATTAAAATTAGCTATCTTGGAGGAGAAAGGGAAATCAGCCAACCTAAAACAAAAGAAGGGGGGACATTAATTGACCCATAGTGTATTATCAGGTCGTAACCATCTCTAGGGCAAAAAATCAAACCCTCTCCCTTTCTTTATATGCTAAGGTTTAAAGCAAAGCAAATAAATGGAATCTAAAGGGCACGCCCAGATAAGCGAAACCCAGAGTTGCAAGGCCTGGTTAAGGTCCCCAAAATCAATTGTATATTTTGGGTAGTAGAATATCCCTCCTGTACACCAGCAGTCCTTATGATCCCATTTACGATGGCCATATTGGCCACAATTAATATCATGTAAAACATGTATGAAGCATAAAATATGAATATTTTCGACATAGTATGAAGTCCCCATTACGAATTGTTGATGAAGGCGTTCACATGTGTGACGACATTCAGGCCGAAGGGGGTATATGTCCTGAGTCTGTAAATCCAAGCCATCTCTTGTTTTGAGATTTCTCGAACTAACAAGCTACCCCTCCAATGGGGTCTATTTTTGTTGATTCCTATAAATAGAGATGCTTCTATAGCATTTAACCAAAATGTTCATTCTTTTTTATTTACACAGTTTATCATAGTGTAAAGAATTCTAAACCAGTTAAACCGGTAACAGGGTGCATTCTGCCTCCTGCAAGTATAGTATAAGTCATCTTTCATAAGCCCCACTTCCCCTCATTGAAAGATTTTGCAGCCAGCATTTATATTGCCAGCCTCAAATAGCACAACTATAGGCATAGCAAACCATCAAAGAGTGCAGTCAACTTTTAAAGCAGAAATGTCACCCTTGAAGGGAGACAATATAAACAAATAAGTATGATATACTGTATAGGGTACACCATCATATACATCTAAGGGTGGAGATACAGATTAATACAAATGCTCATGACTGGTTCTCTTTATATGCCCATTGGCTTAAAATATCTGTAAAATCTGCAGCAAAAAAAATACAATAAAAAAACATAAACAGGGCTGAAAGGAACAACAAGAAAATAAGGCAAAGGTCTTGTTAAACAAAGAGTGGTTTATTACCAGTTAAATACAGCAGAACATACTTTAGAAAGACGCCGAAGTTAAATTTCACATTGCAAAATCTACAGCCTCAGACAGCAGAGAGGAATGCTTCATAGATGTAATGTTCTGTATGTCTTGTTTGGACCTGTAGGGTTTACACCACTGAACTATGCTTGTCTTAAATAATAAGTCAAATATATAGTGTTTTATGAATGCATTGGCTGTGAATAAAGAAAACAGCAACCTTTGAGCTAACTGACCTTTTTGTACAGTAGAAGAAATCTTGGTACATTTGATGAGTGAAAAAAATTCTTTAAACATTTTGAAAACCTTGCTTTTCATTGCTGTGCTTTTTTTTTTATCAATGATTTATAATAACAATTCACAGCTCAACAACTGTGCATGCTCCCAACAAATGTTATATATAAAATAAAAATAAAATTTAAAATCACCTAGAAATGACAGTTACCTATAGAAATGTGTAATGTTGGAAAACATAAAATGTAAAGTGTTTAGGCAAACTCATTTTTTAAATAATTTTGGAGTGGAGAAGGGTTATACCCTGTATGTGTCCCTGTTAGAGAGGTTCACCACTCTATTTGTAGTGTTGACAATTGCCACCAAAACAGAAAGTGGAGGAAAATCCAAAAGTTTAAAGCCTTTCCCAAACTAAAAGCGGAGGATAAATCTTCTCAATGACACTGCCTAAGAGAGGATTTCCTCTTACTTTGGAAGTTTTCCAATAACTCAATGCTGCATCTCTGGAACAGGAAGTGAAGGAAGGAAATTTCCCCAGAGGTGCGCAGCAGTATAAAGCAGCCTTCTTTATTAAAAACTAGAAAAAAAGTATTGGATAAACATTTTAAAATGATATGTGTTTACTTTTTTATAGAGCTTGAACATTTGTCCAATTGTTACTGCTGTCTGTGTCGGCTTCTTGTGCTGGTAACCACAAAGGAAGTGAGGGAACCTCCTCAAATGGTATAGATAGAGCTGCTGTTCGAAATCATGGGGCCCCGTATTTCCTACCCGACAGGGCCCCACTTCCTCCCTCCCACCTCCCAGAAAATATCAAATGATATTAAATAAAATCATTATATGACATATTTACCATCCCTCTCCCCTGCTCTCTATCCTGAAACAACCCCTTGTGTGCTCGCAGTAGTTGTCGGTGGGAGAGAAGAGGAGGGAGGCTGGCAATGCTGTAGGAAAAGGGGTGCACGGGGGGGGGGCAGAAAGCAGGGTGGTGGTGGCGTGGTTGCTAGAACTGATCCTCCTGCAGCACAGCTTGAGAGAGCAGAGGAGAATCTGGCAGTGCTGCATGAGGGGCAGAATAGGATCAGTGTCTGCAGTAATGCAGTACAGCTGGCCCTCCTGTTCAGCAAGTGTCCCGGGCCCCCCTTTTGAACTGATGGGGCCGGATCCAGTACAGAAGGGCTTGCTGTACTGCCTTATAAGCAGCCCTAGGTATAGAGGCAGCAATAAAAACCTGATACAAGTTTTCCCAACCTAAGAAAAGTTATCTTATCACTGGCTGTTTTCCTGTTGAAAAGATATACCCTCATTTTCAGCATTGAGGACTACACCATAAGTGAAAAGAAATTTCCTCTACTGGACATTACAGGACATCAATAGCAAAAAAAAATAGAGACAACTATGACCTCAAACAGAAACGATCTTTCACTGATCTGACTTCAACAGAATCATTGCTAAAGTGTTGCTTTTGCATGACCACTGATATATGCCATTTTGTGCTATTAAAATTTAAAGGGAACCTTCTGAGAATAAACCGTCACTTACCTTTGACATGAATCAAACTAGCATCTGTGGATTTTGTCAGGTGGCATTGACAAGCACTCAAAATAGGTTTAATAAAAGCACTGCATTGACAAAACATTGTGACTAATCTCTCTTTTATTAGCCTGAGAAGAGTAAGGGTGCTAAAGGAGTAACAAACAAAGATCCAAAGATACGTGGTCACTCAAGTGTTCACTGAGCATGGAAATGAGCCTTCAGCAAAAATCAGTACATACCATGATGTGCAGTCTAAGAGAACAGTGTTGAATTGGATTACAAAATTGCTTTGTCTACATTGCATGAGAGAAACATCACAAGTGGAAGATATGCTAATCATGATGCCCTGAAGACATTTGTATAATTAATTTAGAAAAAATGCATAGAACCCATAACTATTCTTTATCAATCAATATTAATGAGAGGGAATTGTTGACACCAGCAAAGAGTGACAATGCTTGTTTATTATGTATTAGCATATGAAACTGACAGCTCTATTTTATTTTAGGCAGTATGGAATAACAGCTGATTCTTCCAGTTTGTGTGTTCAGATAATGTATTGTAAAAGTGTTAAAAAAACATACGATATGTTTATTATGCAAATAGTAAATTGTCTGTCATTTACACTGGTGTTTTTTAATTATCTTAATTTTGTAATTAATACAGATCCATTATGCCTCTCACATTAATTTTCAGTTGCAAAATATGTTTCCTTTATGTTTTTTTTTTTTTTTTTACCAGAAAAGGACTACAGTCAGGCTGTGTATTAGCTGAAAATGGCCATGCCAGATAACTTGAGTCCACAACCAGTAGACAACCTATTCTACTTGGCTAGAATGTTTTGGCTGACTAATGCCCCGTACACACGGTCGGCTTATGCGACAGAAAATGTGCGATCGGAGCTTGTTGTCGGAAATTCCGACCGTGTGTGGGCTCCATCGGACTTTTTCCATCGGAATTTTCTGATACACAAAGTTTGAGAGCAGGCTATAAACTTTTCCGAAAACAAAATCCGTTCGCGTCAATCCTGACTGTGTGTGGCCAATTCCGACACACAAAGTGCCATGCATGCTCAGAATAAATTCCGAGATGGAACTGCTCGGTCTGGTAAAATTAGCGCTCGGAATGAATATAGCACTTTCGTCACGCTGCAATGTTTTAAATTGTTTATTGCAGCGCACTCTCTTCTTCTTTATAATGCTAGAAGAATGATGTTTTTTCGCTGCTCATATTTACATAGAGTTCTCACAAACTTCTTTCTTTATTATTTACCGTGATTTCATCAATATAATATTTTGATTTGTCACATCTACCGAAAAAAAATATATATGTTTTTAGATTAAAAATTTTTCTTTAGGATTTTTTTAAATCCTGATCTTGTTATTGTTTTTTTATTTTTTTTTTACTCCAGAATATTTTTGGGTGTGTTTTGTGTGTCAAGTTACCACAACACCATTATTATCTTGTATTATTTAATCTCAAGGAGATTGCTTGGTGTTGGTGTCTCTTGTTAATTTCACATTGAATTTTTGAAATGTACCTGCCTCCTCACAAACAAACTGTCCCTTTTAAATGAAAACACACATACAGTAGGCGAATATAATAGAAAAAAAATACCTTTATTAAGGGGTCATAACCAAACAAAGAGGGAGGCAACGCTGGATAAACTGCAGAAATTGGCGAAGCCTTTGGTCCCCAGGGCACACATCAACTATTTTACTGCAAAATTGGTGGCCTGAGGAGTCCATATATAAGGGAGTACAATCTGGTCCAGATGTCAAAGAGATCATGAACAGCTGCAGATGACATATCTGTCCCCAGGCTGTGGTCATACAAGAGCCTGCATCTTTTGTCAGACCAGACTGAACCCAGGGCCATCACTCTCTGGTCTTCCTTAGATGCTTCCTTCAAGGCTGTGGCTCTGGTGTTGGAGGTGTGGCAGAAGGAGGAGCAGTACCTGGAGGAGGAGGACCATGGTTGAGCTCACAATCGTGGCTTTGGCTTGTGAGTAGGCCCCTCAACCCATTATTTTGGGCTCAGAAGATGAGATACTCACATATTAGCCATTGGCCCTCCTCCAGTTCCTGCATTTTGCAGGCTGTTATATATGTAAAGTCGTCTTGAACACTGTGGAGGGTTCTGAGGGCCGCAGTAGCCTTCCAAATTAGGCCAATTGCTGCCTCCTGCAGGTTACTCCTCTTCCTGACACTTTTTTTTGAAGGTGGAGGGGAGGGACCTGGGTATCAGGCAGGCTACTGGGCCCGGCCACCTCCTGGCTGAGACTTTCCTGTGTATGAAAAAGGGACATTTTAGTTTTTGGTTCACCAATCACAATCAGAAATTAGTACTCCAAACTAACATAGATTTAACATCATTAATTTGACCAACAGAAATATTTAGAAGAATGCTATACCTGGCTCAAGCTGGGCTCCTCCACATGTTGCTGCCTGGGAGGCCCAGGTTGGGCGTCAGAAGCCTCAGCTGAGGTGGAAGGAAGTGTGGAAGGAAGAGTGGAGAGTGCTGGCTTGGGTTCAGTCTAACCTGCCAGAAAATGCAGTCTGTCATAGTACCACAGCATGGGGACATAAATGGCATCTGCAGCTGCTAATCTCAGGGAATCCTGGAAGCTGTAGCACTAGTGTGGGACACAAGAACACCCTTTTTATTAGGGGGTCCCACACAGGTGCTCCAGTGTATACTATAGGGGTGTCTCCATCTGTGAAGCTTGTACAAAACAGGTAAGTATTCAAGCTTGACAAAGGAAAAAATATTTCTTCATTTGGCAACTCTGCCAAAATAGACAATTGTACACCACTTCCAAGCAATGTTTCATTTTCCTATTTCTGCCATCAAATATCTGTGTGCTAAGTATACCTTTTTTTGTTTACATAGGGACAAAAAGACTCATGGGACACCACTCATCAGAGGAGACAACAGACCCCCCACCTCAGGAAGAAGGGGAAATCCCACAAACACAACAGGAGGAGGAGGAGGAGGGAGACGTGGTGGAAATAGTCCCCACAACAGGTGAATGTCTGCGACCACAGGCTCAGGTAACAGATGGATGCCTGCATATTTATAATACATGGTGTTTTTTTTTTTATATATTTTTAGATGATGTTGTGGATGAAGGTCATTTCAGCAGTGAAAGTGCCCAGATCCTGATCGGGGAGATCATGGGGTGTAATAGGGAATTGGAAAACATCAAGCAAAACATCAATGATGTTCAAAACAAAATGAAGAACATCATTGATGTTTTAGGGAGAGTTTAAAACCCCTTGAAATCCCTAACTTATTTCTGCTTTGTTTTTCTTACAATTTTTTGAACATTTTTTGACATATTCTAGAAAAGCCAAATTTTGAAGATGCACACACTGTGTCAACATGTGCTATCTGCCATCACGGGAGATCAATGTACGTGTTTTGGGGGTGCAACCCCTTCCTCAATAATAAAGTAGCTGAGAGGAAGGGGTTGCGCCCACAAAACACGTCCATTGATCCCCCATGATGGCAGCTAGCACTTGTTGACATTTGGCAATTTGTGTGCATCTTCAAAATTTGGCTTTTCCAGGGGTAACTTTATAGGTGTGCGCAGCCTATTGCATTAGGGTGTGCACCCTTAAGCTCAAACACACATGCTTGTGCGGGTGTCTACATATATATGACCCCTGCACATTGATCTCCCTGCCAGCACAGTGAAAGAGAAGAGCATAAACACTTCTCTTATGGCAGAGCCGGTAAGAGGGAGATCTTTCCCCTGTTTCTGCTGCTACACAGAGCGATAACACTAATGTGCACGGGGTGATTAGGGTGTGCCTAGGCACACCTGGCACATCCTGTGCGCACGCCTATGGGTAACTTCACCCCATCTGCTGAACGCAATATCAAACACAGTTTAAAAATACTCATGTCTGATATTGCCTTCAATTTCTACAAAAGCTGAACTTTGTAAGTTCCAGAGTTGTGAATTTCTTGTTGGTTTTAAACATGCCTGTTTTACCTTAAAAGGAAATTTGTACTTTTAATGTCACCTAAAAAATTGTTATACAACAAACATGTTGGTTTGTTTTAAAAACCTTTTATAAATGCACATGTGACTGTGCTTTGATTAAAAAGATTTAGAATCAACGATATGTTCTTCTTTCAATGCTCAAAAGCATTTTTTTGTTGTAAAGTTGGTGTTTTCAGTGACAATGGGGGTTATTTACTAAAGGCAAATCCACTTTGCACTACAAGTGCAGTTTCAGTGCAGTCTCAAGTGCACTTGTAGTGCCTTTAGTAAATAACACCCAACAGTGCTTTCTAATTTTACACAATCACGCCATTTTCAGGACTCCCCAAATTTCAGTCAGGGTCAGATAAAAGAAAGACAAGCAGTAAATCAAAGCAAATATTTGTTCAATTTAAAAGATTTTTTTATTTAAAAAATGTCTCAGACATTGTCTGGCATATTGATGGCCTCCCTACCCACAAAGTATTCCATGTATCTTATATGGACCTCGCGGGCACTCTGGGGGGGCAAGCCAGGATGGCCGGCTTCAAGCGCCGTCAGGGTTGGTTCATTTAGATTATTTCCGGCTTCAGGCCCAACTGAGCCAGCATAGTTCACAGAATTTCTCCTTAAAACGTTGTGGAGAACACAACGGCGGAACCGGCTGGCCATTATTCCAAACATGTTCTCCACCACTCTTCTGGCTCTGGCCAGCTGGCAATTAAAAACCCTCTGGTCTGGGGTGAGGGTCCTCATAGGGAATGGCCGCATAAGATGGTCCCCCAGCGCAAACGCTTCATCCGCAACAAAGACAAATGTCCTTCCGCATTGTCTTCTGGAGGTGGCAAGTCCAAGCTGCCATTCTGGAGATGCCTGTAGAACTCTGTGCCGCGATGACTCCACCATCTGACATCCGAACATTTTTCTCCACGTCCACATACAGGAACTCGTAAGTAGCCGACACCACCACCAACATCACAATACTATTGAACCCCTTGTAGTTGTAATAGTATGAGCCCGAGTTGGGTGGTGGGACGATGTGGACATGTTTCCCATCAATTGCCCCTCCGCAGTTAGGAAAGTCCCACCGCTGGGCAAAGTGGGAGGCCACAGTCTGCCATTCCTGTGGGTTGGAAGGAAACTGTGGAGTCAAACAAGAAAAATAAATTAATCAGTTTGCACATAAACATGGAAAGCAGATTAGACACAAACATTCTTTGCCAACATCAATATAACATTTATTTTAGGGAATATTTAAAGACAAAGGTCTACGCTGTCTGTGTCAATGGACGTAGCAATGGGTCTCGGGAGCAAGCTCGAATGAGTAGCCCATGGAAATTGGCTTTCTATTGGGGGCACCAGCAAGAGAGGAGGAGCCAGGAGTGGTGGTGGGGGTCCTAAGAAGGGGGGGATCAGGGCTGCTATGTTCTATCTATTGCACAGAGCAGGTAAGTATAGACATATTTGTTATTTAAAAAAAAATCCTTTACATTCACTTTAAAGGAATCGTTTGCCCCCCCCCCCCAGGTCACTGGAACTAGAGTTCCTATTGGAAGACCTCCCCTCATGTTACATTCATGGGCGGAACCCAACATTTAGGATTTTCTTTTACTTTCACTTAAAGACATCAGTAAACAGGACCCTGTTAGGGTGAGTCACCCTAACAGGGGAATGGAGAACAATAATAACCTGACAGGTATTCTAATCCATCTCCACACTATCCAAAACTAAAAAAAGTTGTGCCCCTAGTTATACTTAAAGGTTTAATTATATTTTACACTGTCGTGCTGACGTTGCATAGTTACATATAGTTAATCAGGTTGAAAAAAGACATCCAGTTCAACCAACAGAAACAAAAAAATAAATAAAAAAAGCACACACACAAACTCAAAACCTCAGTATACACTATCCTATACCAACAATTGATCCAGAGGAAGGCATAATAAACAAACAAACAATAAAACATGATCCAATTTGCTCCAGTGGGGGGGGGGTCCTCCCTGATCCCCAAGAGGTAATCACATATTCCCTGGATCAATTTTATCTGTAAGGCTACTTTCACACTGGGGCCGTCTGAGCTCATTTTATTGGCACTTTATTGCTGTTTAAGCAGCGCTTTTCGGCCGATAGCGGGGTGCTTTTAACTCCTGCTAGCGGCCATAGGAGTTAAAATCACTCGTGTCGCTGCACTTTTGAAGCACTTTTCAGGTGCTTCCGAAGCATTGTCCATTCATTTCAATGGGCAGGGCGTTAAGGGAAAAAGCTGTATACAGCACTCCCAAACCGCCCCAAAGGTGCTGCTTGCAGGACTTTTTCTTACGTCCTGTAAGCGCACCGCCCCAGCGTGAAAGCACTCAGGCTTTCACATTCGGGCGGCACGGGAGGAAGTTTTCAGGGGCTTTACATGCGTTATTTCTAGCTCTAAAAAGCCTGAAAACTGCCTTAGTGTAAAAGGGGTCTAAATATTAATATCCAGAAATATAATGTGCATTTAGGAAATAATCCAGGCCTTTATTAAAACATTCTACTGAACTGGCCAGAACCAGCTCCTGACAAAGTCTATTCCACATTTTCACAGCACAGAAGCCTTTCCATATTGGAGATTACATCTCTTTTCCTCCAGACTAGGGATGAGCTTCGAGTTCGAGTCGAACTCATGTTCGACTCGAACATTGGCTGTTCGCAAGTTCGCCGAACAGCGAACAATTTGGGGTGTTCGCGGCAAATTCGAATGCCGCGGAACACCTTTTAAAAGTCTATGGGAGAAATCAAAAGTGCTAATTTTAAAGGCTTATATGCAAGTTATTGTCATAAAAAGTGTTTGGGGACCTGGGTCCTGCCCCAGGGGACATGGATCAATGCAAAAAAAAGTTTTAAAAAGGGACGTTTTTTCAGGAGCAGTGATTTTAATAATGCTTAAAGTCAAACAATAAAAGTGTAATATCCCTTTATATTTCGTAGCTGGGGGGTGTCTATAGTATGCCTGTAAAGGGGCTCATGTTTCCTGTGTTTAGAACAGTCTGACAGCAAAATGACATTTCGAAGGAAAAAACCCATTTAAAACTACTTGCGGCTATTGCATTGCCGACAATACACATAGAAGTTCATTGACAAAAACGGCATGGGAATTCCCCACAGGGAAACCCCGAACCAAAATAAAAAAAAAAAAAATGACGTGGGGGTCCCCCTAAATTCCATACCAGACCCTTATCCGAGCACGCAACCTGGAAGGCCGCAGGAAAAGAGGGGGGGCGAGAGTGCGCCCCCCCTCCTGAACCATACCAGGCCACATGCCCTCAACATTGGGAGGGTGCTTTGGGGTAGCCCCCCAAAACACCTTGTCCCCATGTTGATGAGGACAAGGGCCTCATCCCCACAACCCTGGAGGGTGGTTGTGGGGGTCTGCAGGCGGGGGGCTTATCGGAATCTGGAAGCCCCCTTTAACAAGGGGACCCCCAGATCCCGTATCTCCCCCCTGTGTGAAATGGTAAGGGGGTACTTACCCCTACCATTTCACTAAAAAACTGTCAAAAATGTTAAAAATGACAAGAGACAGTTTTTGACAATTCCTTTATTTAAATGCTTCTTCTTTCTTCTATCTTCCTTCATCTTCTTGAAGGAGAAGAAGGTGAAGGAAGATAGAAGAAAGAAGAAGCATTTAAATAAAGGAATTGTCAAAAACTGTCTCTTGTCATTTTTAACATTTTTAACAGTTTTTTAGTAAAATGGTAGGGGTAAGTGCCCCCTTACCATTTCACACAGGGGGGGGCCGGGATCTGGGGGTCCCCTTGTTGAAGGGGGCTTCCAGATTCCGATAAGCCCCCCACCCGCAGACCCCCACAACCACCGGCCAGGGTTGTGGGGATGAAGCCCTTGTCCTCATCAACATGGGGACAAGGTGTTTTTTTGTGCTACCCCAAAGCACCCTCCCAATGTTGAGGGAATGTGGCCTGGTACGGTTCAGGGGAGGGGCTGCACTCTCATCCCCCCCTCTTTTCCTGCGGCCTGCCAGGTTGCGTGCTCGGATAAGGGTCTGGTATGGATTTTTGGGGGGACCCCACGCCTTTTTTTTTTTTTTTTGGCGCGGGGTTCCCCTTAAAATCCATACCAGACCTGAAGGGTCTGTTATGGAATTTAGGGGGAACCCCACGTCATTTTTTTTATAAATTTTGGCCTGGGTTCCCCTTAACCACTTGACCACTGGGCACTTAAACCCCCTTAATAACCAGACCAATTTTCAGCTTTCGGTGCTCTCACATTTTGAATGACAATTACTCAGTCATGCAACACTGTATCTATATGAATTTTTTGTACTTTTTTTCACACAAATAGAGCTTTCTTTTGGTGGTATTTAATCACCACTGGGTTCTTTATTTTTTGCGCTATAAAAGAAAAAAGACCGAAAAATCTGTAAAAAAATTAATTTTTCTTCGTTTCTGTTATAAAATTTTGAATATTAGTAATTTTTCTTCATATATTTTGGGCAAAATTTATACCGCTACATATCTTTGGTAAAAATAACCCAAATTAGTGTATATTATTTGGTCTTTGTGAAAGTTTTAGCGTCCACAAGCTATGGTGCCAATATCTGAAAATTGATCACACCTGAAGTACTGATGGCCTATCTCATTTCTTGAGACCCTAACATGCCAGAAAAGTACAAATACCCCCCAAATGACCCCCTTTTGGAAAGAAGACATTCCAAGGTATTTAGAAAGATGCATGGTGAGTTTTTTGAAGTTGTCATTTATTCCCTTTTTCTTTGCAAAATCAAGTTTTTTTTTTTTTTTCACAAAATTGTCATATTAGCAGGTTATTTCTCACACACAGCATATGCATACCACAAATTACACCCCAAAACACATTCTGCTATTACTCCCGAGTACGGCGATACCACATGTGTGAGACTTTTACACAGCGTGGCCATATACAGAGACCCAACATGCAGGGGAGCACCTTCAGGCGTTCTGGAGCACCCAGGCCAATTCTGACATTTCTCTCCTACATGTAAAAATCATAATTTATTTGCTAGAAAATTACATAGAACCCCAAAACATTATATATGTTTTTTTAGCAAAGACCCTAGAGAATACAATAGCGGTCATTGCAACTTTTTATCTCGCACGATATTTGCGCAGCAATTTTTCTAATGCTTTTTTTTGGAAAAAAAACAGTTTTTTGCTTTAAAAAAACCAAAACAGTAAGGTTAGCCCAATGTTTTTGCATAATATGAAAGATGAAGTTACGCCGAGTAAATAGATACCTAACATGTCACCTTTCAAAATTGCACACGCTTGTGGAATGGCGGCAAACTTCGCCACTTAAAAATCCCCATAGGCGACGCTTTAAAATTTTTTACTGGTTACAAATTTTGAGTTACAGAGGAGGTCTAGGGCCAAAATGATTGCTCTCGCTCTACCAATTGCAGCGATACCTCACATGTGTGGTTTGAACACCGTTTTCATATGTGGGCGGGACTTGTGTATGCATTCGCTTCTGCATGTGAGCACACGGACAGGGACGCTTTAAAAAAAAAAAAATTTTTTTATTGTTCATTTTACTTTATTTATTTTAGTTTGACACTTTTTTCCCCAAAAAAATTTTTTTGATCACTTTTATTCCTATTACAAGGAATGTAAACATCCCTTGTAATAGGAATATGGCATGACAGGTCCTCTTTACAGTGAGATATGGGGTCAATAAGACCCCACATCTCACCTCTAGGCTGTGCCTGAAATAAAAAAAACAAAAAAAAACAAAAGATCCTGGCTTCGATCGTAGCGGTGAGTCGGTAGAAGCACCGGAGGGCGGCGGGAGGGGGGGATGTCCCCTCTCACCTCCCGTAGGAACGATCAAGCAGTGTAACAGCCACTATGATCATTCTTATGGTGTAGGGAATCGCCGGCTGAAAAAGCTGATATCTGAATGATGCCTGTAGCTGCACCCATCATTCAGATATCCCCGCACAAAGTCAAGGACGTCGTATGACGGAAGGCAGGAAGTGGTTAAAACGCTTTTTTTTTTTTAACACAAAGAAATAGATTCTCCTCCTCCTGAGTATGGCGATACCACATGTGTGAGACTTCCACAGCCTAGCCACATACAGAGGCTGGGTATGGCTGAGTATGGCTGGGTATGGCTGAGCATGGCTGGGTATGGCTGAGCATGGCTGGGTATTGCAGAGTATCGCAGAGTATGGCTGGGTATCACCGAGTATTGCAGAGTATGGCTGGGTATTGCGGGGTATTGCAGAGTATGGCTGGGTATGGCAGAGTATTGCAGATTTTTGCGGGGTATTGCAGAGCATGGCTGGGTATGGCAAAGTATGGCAGGGTATCACTGAGTATTACAGAGTATGGCTGGGTATTGCGGGGTATGGCAGAGTATTGTGGGATATTTCGGGGTATTTCAGGGTATGGCAGAGTATTGCGGGGTATTGCAGGGTATGGCAGAGTATTGCGAGGTATTCCAGGGTATGGCAGAGTATTGCGGGGTATTCCAGGGTATGGCAGAGTATTGCGGGGTATTCTAGGGTATGACAAAGTATTGCGGGGTATTCCAGGGTATGGCAGAGTATTGCGGGGTATTCCAGGGTATGGCAGAGTATTGCGGGGTATTGCAGGGTATGGCAGAGTATTGTGGGGTATTCCAGGGTTTTGCAGAGTATTGCAGGGTATTCCAGGGTATTGTAGAGTATTGCGGGGTATTGCAGAGTATTGCGGGGTATTCCAGGGTATGGCAGAGTATTGCGGGGTATTCCGGGGTATGGCAGAGTATTGCGGGGTATTGCAGGGTATGGCAGAGTATTGCGGGGTATTCCAGGGTATAGCAGAATATTGCGGGGTATTCCAGGGTATGGCAGAGTATTGCAGGGGTATTGTAGGGTATGGCAGAGTATTGCGGGGTATTCCAGGGTATGGCAGAGTATTGCAGGGGTATGGCAGAGTATTGTGGGGCATTGCAAAGGGAATTGCAGAGTATTGCACAGCATTGCAGGGCATGCAGATTAGTGAGGATGGCTGAGCATGGATGGATGGATGGCTAGATGTCTCTGTGCAGCGCTGTGGGCACTACACATCCAGCCCACAACGCTGCAGCCATCCATCCATCCCCCTCTCTGCTCACAGTGTACCGATCGGTACACAGGAGGGGAGGAGAGGGGGAGGAGAGGAACCGGCGTCATCAGATGACGCCGGTTTGTTTACATGTGATCGCTCCGTCATTTGACGGAGCGATCACATGGTAAACGGCCGCGATCAGCGGCCATTTACCGGGATCTGTGATGCGCCGGGTCCTCTGGACCCGGCGGTCACAGATGCTCTCGAGTGCGCGCCCTAGGGGGCGCGCGAGAGCAGAATTCTGGGAGGACATCCCTGGACGCCCTCCCAGAGTTAAACAACCGCCCTGTAGCCGTCATTTGGCTATGGGCCGGTTGTTAAGTGGTTAATATCCATACCAGACCTGAAGGGCCTGGTATAGAATTTAGGGGGACCCCACGTCATTTTTTTTTTAAATTTTGGTTCGGGGTTCCCCTGTGGGGAATTCCCATGCCGTTTTTATCAATGAACTTCTATGTGTATTGTCGGCAATGCAATAGCGCGAGTTGTTTTAAATGTTTTTTTCCTTCGAAATGTCATTTTGCTGTCAGACTGTTCTAAACACAGGAAACATGCGCCCCTTTACAGGCATACTATAGACACCCCCCAGCTACGAAATTTAAATGGATATTACACTTTTATTGTTTGATATTAAGCATTATTAAAATCACTGCTCCTGAAAAAAAGGCCATTTTTAAAACTTTTTTTTGCATTGATCCATGTCCCCTGGGGCAGGACCCAGGTCCCCAAACACTTTTTATGACAATAACTTGCATATAGGCCTTTAAAATTAGCACTTTTGATTATTCATGTTCGTGTCCCATAGACTTTAACGGTGTTCGCGTGTTCGAACAAACTTTTTTCCTGTTCGCATGTTATGGTGCGAACCGAACAGGGGGGTGTTCGGCTCATCCCTACTCCAGACATAGAGAATGCCCCCTTCTCCTCTGTGATGACCTTAAAGTGAATACCTCTACACCAAGTTCACTATATGGACCACTATTTTGTTTATACATGGTTATCATACTCCCCTTATTCTCCTCATCTCAAGAGAGAATACATTCAGTTCAGATAATATTTCCTCATAGCTGAGCTCCTCCATGCCTCTCGTCAGTTTAATTGCCCTTCTCTGCACTTTCTCCAGTTCCCCAATATCCTATTTGTGAACTGGTGCCCAAAACTGAACTGCATATTCCAGATGAGTTCTTACTAATGATTTGGACAGGGGCAAACTAATAACTCTCTCTCTGCAGTCCACACCTCTTTAAATACAAGAAATGATTATACTTGCATTGGAAACTGCAGCTTGGTATTGCATGCTATTATTAAGCTTATGATAAACCAGAACTTCCCGATCCTTCCTCGCCATTGATTCCCCTAGTTGTAGTCCCCCTAGTATGTATGATGCATGCATATTTTTAGCCCCCAAGTGCATAACTTTACATTTATTTATATTAAATCTCATTTACCAAACAGTAGCCCAATTAAACAGTGCATTGAAGTTGGCTTGTATGTTGGAGGCATCCTGTAAGGATGTTATTCCACTGCATAGCTTGGTGTCATCTGCAAAGACTGAACTGGTACTTTTAATCCCAGACCCTATATCATTTATAAATATAATAAAAATAACTGTCCCAACACTGAATCTTGGGGTACACCACTAATAACCTTAGACCATTCAGAGTATGAACCATTACCACTGCTCTGTGAATATGGTCTTTTAGCCCGATTTCTATCCATTTACAAACTGATCACAATAAATAAACACAGCACACATGTTACCAAGTCCTTTATTAAGATAAGTGATAAGTGTACAGTATATGAAACGTTTTAGGCTCAGGGGTAACCTCTAAACTTAACCCCCAATGAATCATCCACCAGTTTATTTAATGAAAGTATTATTTTAACCAAATTGTAGTGTTTTTGGCACCTAAAAAGTTGTATACGTATACGTATTTATTTTTGATATATATGTGAGATGTGGTGGCTTTTATCATCTCTTAATCCAATATGCAATGTATGTTAAAATGAAAAAAACGAAAAAATGTCCCAAAAATGTCCATCAGTCACATTATCCAGTAACTCAGACCCCCGTCAATCATGAAGTACAATGCCTGTCAAAAAAACCCACACAGACACATCTGTCCTCAAGGAGAGAGAGGTGAACGCCCCAACAGGCAGCGTTTAAACTGCATTCAAATTTGAACTAGACCTGAAGCTCATCTCTAGAAGATGGTGAGATATGAGAGGTGGTACAAAGATATGGAGGCAAGCACACAAATGAAGGATTTTGATAGAAACTGCAATAAACTTCCTTGAGTCTATACCCTTGTTGAGATATTCCTAGGCCTGCTGAGGCAATTCCTATCATGGTGTTGCCCAGCTTTGGTCTACTATATTACTTTTCACTATGGCTAACATGGCTTCTTCAGGAAGTGGGGATTACTTGAAGTTAATATCCTGGAATTTTAAAGGGGCTTCGCTGTCCAAACAAACGCATGAGGTTTCTTTGGCATCTGAAGCAGTTGCAGGCATATATTGCTCTCCTTCCACCCATCTGGCTTCCACTGATTTTCCACATCTCTGCAAACTTTGGGTTTGGGGAAGTGTATGGTTCTCCCGTGGTAGGACATAAGGCGGGAGTCATTATATTGCTCCACAGACACCTACGCCACACATTTTGATCTGTTGAAATGGACTCAGACAGCCGTAGACAGACTCTGCATCTCTCCATTGCCTCCCGGGACATCGCCATTTCCAATGTTTATGCTGTCAACTCCCTAGGACAGACCCTTTTTCCAAAATTTGGTAGCTTGGGTTTTTCAAGTTACCAAGCAGTGTCATTTGCTTGGGGGATGTATCAACTCAGTTATGCATCCCCTTGAGGATTGAACAAATGGTCCTCCTCTAGCCCCTCTATGCTAGCTCAATCTGGAAATGTGGTGCCTGGCTCACCCAACTGATAAGGATTACCCCTTTTTTTTGCCCCCCCCTGCATGATTCTTTCTTGCGTATGGACTGTTTTTTTAGCTGGCCAGCTGTATCATCCCTGACCACAGCCCTTTTATACTCCAGCTCTCTGGTCTGAAAAATCCTCATCCCGGCATTTCCCTTCCTACCTTGCCAATAATGACAGGTCTTGTCTCCATGGGCAGAGTACTCTACCATGAATCGGTTCATTTGACTGACCCAAACTTTTTTTGGGAAGTGGTAAGGCATTTCTTAGAGGGCGCATTATCTCCAATACCACTCAGTTTAAGAAGCATTCTAGACTCCAATATCAAAAAGCCAGTGATCGCTACATGCAGCGATGAAGCCTTATCTCAAAACTGATTCCTGGCCAATAGACAGGCCTGGCAAGCAGCAAAACAGTCATTTGACTATTGAGCAGAACAACAGGAGGCAGCCAAGCTGTCCTACTCTGCTTTGCACTATCATCAATTTGGTAATAAAGTGGGTAGGTTTTTATCCAAACTTTATTTAGGTCCCCATTGTCCTATATATCTTCTGGCACTACGAAACCCATCTATAATTGATTCGCCCAGGGAAGTCAACAAGTTGTTTACTGCCTTTAATACTACTCTGTATTCCGAAGATCCAGTGGATACTTCAGCAGCAGCTGATCTGCTGGTGAGCTTGCATCTGCCAAAACTATCAATGGCACAGCTTGAGCCTCTGAATGCACCTTTTACTCTAGACCAGGGATCTCCAAACTATGGCCCTCCAGCTGTTGCGGAACTACATGTCCCATGAGGCATTGTAAAACTCTGACATCCCCCTACATGACTAGGCATGATAGGAATTGTAGTTCCTGAACAACTGGAGGGCCGTAGTTTGGATAAGGATGAGCTGAACAACCCCTCAGTTCGGTCCACACCAGAACATACAAACAGGCAAAAAATTCAGAAGAACACATAAACACCGTTAAAGTCTATTGGACATGAACATGAAAAATTAAAAGTGCTCATTTTAAAGGCTTATATGCAAGTTATTGTCATAAAAAGTGTTTGGGGACTCGGGTCCTTCCCCAGAGGACATGTATCAATGCAAAAAAGTTTTAGAAATGGCCTTTTTTTTGGGAGCAGTGATTTTAATAATACTTAAAGTGAAACAATAAAATTGAAATATTCCTTTAAATATCGTGCCTGGGAGGTGTCTATAGTATGCCTGTAAAGTTGCACAGTTTTCCTGTGTTTAGAACAGTACCACAACAAAATTACATTTCTAACAGAAAAAAGTCATTTAAAACTGGCCGCGGCTGTAATGAATTGTCGGGTCTCAGCAATATAGATAAAACTCATTGAAAAAAACGGCATGGGTCCCCCCCAGTCCATTACCATCCTTTTTGGGTCTGGTATGAATATTAAGGGGAACCCTGAACTAAAAAAAAAAATTGCATGGGGTCCCCCCAAAATCGATACCGGGCCCTTCAGGTCTGGTATGGAAATTAAGGGAAACTCTGCATCAAATTCTTAAAAAAAATGGTGTAGGGGTCCCCCCCAAAATCCATACCAGACCCTTCAGGTGTGGTGTGGATTTTAAGGGGAGCCCTTCACCAAAAGTTATAAAAATGGCTTAGGGGTCCCCCCAAAATCCATACCAGACCCGTATCGGAGCACGCAACCTGGCAGGCCGCAGGAAAAGAGGATGGGACGAGAGTGCGCCCCCCCTCCTGAACCGTACCAGGCCACATGCCCTCAACATGGGGAGGGTGCTTTAGAGTAGCCCCCAAAGCATTTTGGCCCCATGTTGATGGGGACAAGGGCCTCCTCCCCACAACCCTTGCCTGATGGTTGTGGGGGTATGTGGGCGGGGGGCTTATAGGAATCTGGAAGCCCCCTTTAACAAGGAGACCCCAGATCCTGTCCCTCCACCTATGTGAATTGGTAATGGGGTACATTGTACCCCTATCATTTCACAAAAGAAAGTATCAAAAATAGTAAAAAAGACAGGAGATGCTTAGGGACAAGTCCTTTATTAAAAGATAAAAAAAAATAAAAATGTCCCACGATGTCCATTCATCTTCTATCACACCGCCCGACTAGCCGAAAAAAAAGAGAAAAAACCCAGCAACAGCTCCGCCTACATGGGAGGCTCCTGCCGAGTGTCACTTCTTCTTGGTGATAGTTCTTATACAGGTGAGGGCGGGGCCACTCGGTGACTTAAACGGGTGACCCCTCCTTCCTCTGACGTCACGATTTTTATTGTTTCACATTAAGAATTATAAAAATCACTGCTCCTGAAAAAACTGACATTTTTAAAACTTTTTTTTGCATTGATACATGTCCCCTAGGGCAGGACCTGGGTCCCCAAACACTTTTTATGGCAATAACTTGCATATAAGCCTTTAAAATGAGCACTTTTGATTTTTCACGTTAGTGTCCCATAGACTTTAACGGTGTTCAAATTTTCCCTGAACACTGCATATTGTTCGGTGTTCGCTGAACGTCCGAACAACCAAAGTTCAGCTCAAACTTATGCTTGGGCCGAACCATTCGCCCATCCCTAAGTTTGGAGACCTCTGCTCTAGATGATATGCAATCCACTATTAAACTATTCCCTTCAGCTAAGGCTCTGGATCCCAATGGATACACTGCCAAATTCTACAAACTCACCAAAGATTTTATCCCTGACACTTTGCAACATGTATACAGGGTATGTGGGCGGATGGTCCATATCTTCCTTCAGGTTATCAGGCGCACATAAACATTATTGCAAAAAAGGGGAAGGAACCTTTGTAGTCAGGTTCCTATAAACCAATATCTTTAATCAATGTAGATGCAAAAAAAAATTCTAAAACAAATGCTTCTCGAATGGCAGCCCTACTCCCCTCTATATTGCACCCTGCTCAGTCTGAGTTTTTCTGTGGCCGCTCCATGACATTGAACATCCACAAGGTCCTGATAGCACTTAAGTACGCCACAGCTCACCCTCAACAAGACATTGCAATCATTTCCATTGATGCTGGAAAAGCTGTTGATAATATCAGGTTTTCCTGGCTGTTCATGGTTATGAAGTACTTTGGCTTCTCGGGACCCATACTAGACTTTGCACAAAGGATGTACGTTTCCCCTACAGCTTGCTTGGTAACTCCAGATTTCCAGATTTAATACCAGTCATTCCCTTGTCTAAGGGGACTCACCACGGTTGTCTGCTCTTTCCCCTCCTTTTCAACATTACCATGGAACCATTGTCCCGAATCCTCAACTCCGATGAGGGGATAAGTGGTGTTCCAATCGGCAATGATTTTTTTTCACTCGGCTATATTTGCGGGTGATGTATTCATTTTTTCCTCAGCTCGTTTGTCAGACATAGCAAAACTCCAAAGCCTGATTTTTTCACAACTGCTCAGGAATGTGGATAAATCTGGATAAAAGTGAAGTACTTGCTTTAAAGTGGTTATAAATAGGGATGAGCCGAACACCCCCCAGTTCGGTTCGCAGCAGAACATGCGAACAGGCAAAAAATTTGTTCAGGCATGAACATGAATAATCAAAAGTGCTAATTTTAAAGGCTAAAGCCGCATACACATGAGCAGAATATCCAACAGAAAAAGTCCGACTGAAGCTTTTCATTGTCTATTCCGATCTTGTGTGTGCCTCATCGGACTTTTTTTTTTCCAAAATTCTGATGGACCTAGAAATATAACATGCTCTAAATATTTCCCACGGAACCAATTCCTATTGGGAAATAGGAATTCTCGTCTGTATGCTGTTCTGACGGACCAAAAATGACGCTGGCTCTGAAGCAAGTACAAGAACGAAGCTATTGGCTACTGGCTATTGATATAGTTACTAAAGCGCTGAAATGGAAAATGATATATAAATTATGTAAGAATAAATAAATGTCAAAATAATACAGCTGCAATCAATAAGTGACACCCCACATCTTGTATAAAAAATAAATAAATAAAGTGATGCGCTTGTATTATCCAATTGATATCATACTAAGTGTTGTGCTTACAAAACATTTCTCAAATAAGTGGATACATTGTTTATAAAACTTATTTTAAAACCATGAGCAGTGAAACCTTAAATAATTATAACTTTGAAACATATGACTATAAAAAAAAATAATAAATGTGTTCGGAACCCTCATATAAGGTTCCCTTAATAGTGAAAAAACCAGGACTTTTATAAGGGTCACGTGCCCAGTGACGATACGCGTGGGGAGAAGGAGCCTGTGACGCTCTTGGTAGTGTGCAGTCTGCGTGTGATTTAACCAGCAGCAGCACGGAGCAGCACGGAGCAGCACGGAGCAGCACGGAGCTGAATGTAACTGACCATATATTTGGAAATGCGATCTATGTTAAAGGGATCATGTGAGTGAAAGTACCTGGTTCTTTGTTTTACATGTACTTGAGCCTATATTTGCGTAATGGTATTTTTACCCAATCTTATATTTCATATGGGGCAGGACTACTAGAAGCTATAAGATTAACCGATCCATGCCGGCGGATGAACAGGATCTAGCATATCCACCGCTAATCCATCCAAACACAACTTACAAAGCCCTGGTTTGAAGCGAAGAGGAGGTATCATTTTGCTTCTAATTAGTGGACTAATTACAATCATTATCTAAGGTGTAAAAACTTCTAACCACATTTTCACATGAACACAGATTTATACAAATAACATTTATTGGAAGAAAGTCCCGGTTTTTTCACTATTAAGGGAACCTTATATGAAGGTTCGGAACACATTTATTATTATTTTTTATAGTCATATGTTTCAAAGTTATAATTATTTAAGGTTTCACTGATCATGGTTTTTTAAAATAAGTTTTAAAAACAATGTATCCACTTATTTGAGAAATGTTTTGTAAGCACACTTATGCCCTGTACACACGGTCGGACATTGTTCGGACATTCCGACAACAAAATCCTAGGATTTTTTCCGACGGATGTTGGCACAAACTTGTTTTGCGTACACACGGTCGCACAAAGTTGTCAGAATTTCCGATCGCCAACAACGCGGTGACGTCAACCACGTACGATGAGACTAGAAAAGGCCAGTTCAGAACCAAGCGCAGCACCCTTTGGGCTCCTTTTGCTAATCTCGTGTTAGTAAAAGTTTGGTGAGAGACGATTCGTGCTTTTTCAGACTCGTGGCTTTCAGATCGTTTTCTGTGGTTCAGTTTGTGCTTGTGGGTTTGTATCTGCTCTTCAGTGCGTGCAAGCAAGCTACGCGTGACTTTAAGTAGTCATTGTGTTCTTGTTCGTTCGTTACTGTTTTTCAGGTCGCTCTTCACAGGCCTTGCTGTTCTTCAGTGCGTTCTGTTACTTCGATCTGAGCAGCCGACCGTTTTCTAGCCATGTTTCGTATACATACTCCTCGTAGAGTTCGTGCTGTGTGGGGGCTTGGTGTTGGGGTCCTGACCTTGACACAAGTCCAGTCCATGAACAGGGTGGGGAGGAGTTCATGGACCAAGAATTGGTTGCTTCAGCATGACAAGTTCTCTCATATGCCTTTGCTCCGTGAGATCCGTGAGAATAATCCTGATGATTTCAGGAACTTTCTCCGGATGACGGACCCCGTGTTTCACCGTTTGTTGGCTTCGCTGACCAGTTATATTAGCAGACAGGATTCCTGCATGAGGCAAGCCATCACTCCGGAGCAGAAGTTGGTCGCTACCCTGCGGTACTTGGCGACAGGGAGAAGTCTGCAGGACTTGAAGTTCTCGACAGGCATCTCCCCCCAGGCTCTGGGGATCATTATCCCAGAGACCTGTTCTGCCATCATCCAGGTCCTGCAGAAGGAGTATATGAAGGTAAGATTTATCCTTTAATATCACATTTTATTGTATTGAATGTTTGCTAGTATCTTGTATTTCTTTCCTCATTCCCCAATTACCATGATTGGAATATGCTGTGAATGTCCCCTTTGTCCTCATGCATGCTGGATTTTTCTGTAATTAATTTTTTAGTCCTTCATACAGATTGGCCTTCAATAACCTCCCCAGCATGTTCTCTTGCCCCTATATTCACGTCATGTAGTCTTAACAATGTATTTTATCAGCTCCATAGTAGTGCTTTACCCCAAACACCCCCTAAAATGTTTAGAAATGTGATTTGTGCTTTAAATTCAGGCAGAGTGCCAGAGGCTTTTTTTGTGGTGTCCCCAAATCATTTTTATTAACCCTCCCTCCCCCCAACTGCTAAGTCAGCTGATCCCAATTCTCTATCTATCCTCAATCATCTATCTGCTGACTTTGCCAAACCCATACACACTATACCCACCTCTTCTGTGCTCAGATTTATGGATGAATTACCCAAAGCATGTAGTGCAAGGGCCTGCCTGTATACTTTCAAATGGTACGGTTTAAAGTTTTTGTATCCTATTATTATCTTGACAGGTAATAGCAGAATGTCCAAATGTCCTCAAATGTGTACAGTGTGTATTTATATCTTTGTATTATGACAATTCTTACCTGTCCAGTGGGCTGCCAATAGTGTAACTAAGGAGGGGCTGTTCCAAGTAATACCCTGTATTTAGGCATTCATCTCTCAATGAAGTGGAGAGGGTTACCTGTCCAAGATTCCCCCCCCATAATGTTAGAAATGGCCCATCAGAGGGGGGGGGGGATATGATAGGTGTACCTTATACTTTGGTGTTGTTAAATTCCCCTTAATAAATCCTATCTGGAGGTTGGCCAAGAATGTTTGTGTCTAATCTGCTTGCCATGTTTATGTGCAAAAATAGTAATTTATTTTTGTTTTCCTCAACAGTTTCCTTCCATGCCACAGGAATGGCAGACTGTGGCCTCCCACTTTGCCCAGCGGTGGGACTTTCCTAACTGCGGAGGGGCAATTGATGGGAAACACGTCCACATCGTCCCACCACCCAACTCAGGGTCGTACTATTTCAACTATAAGGGGTTCAATAGTATTGTGATGTTGGCGGTGGTGTCGGCTAATTACGACTTCTTGTATGTGGACGTGGGGAAGAATGGCCGGATGTCCGATAGTGGAGTCATCGCCCAGACGGAGTTTTACAGGCATCTCCAGAATGGCAGCTTGGACTTGCCACCTCCAGAGGACAATGTGGAAGGACTCCCATTCGTCTTTGTTGCTGATGAAGCGTTTGCGCTGGGGGACCATCTTATGCGGCCATTTCCTTTGAGGACCCTCACCCCGGAACAGAGGGTTTTTAATTACTGGCTGGCCAGAGCCAGAAGAGTGGTGGAGAACACATTTGGAATCCTGGCCAGCCGGTTCTGCCTATTTCTGACACCCATCCATTTGGCGGCGTATAAACTTAATCATATAATCCTGGCGTGCTGTATTCTCCATAACTTTTTACGCAAACATTCGGCCAACTATGCTGGCTCAGTTGGGCCTGAGGCCGGAATGATACATGAAACAACACTGACGGCGCTTGAAAGTGGCCGTCCTGGCTTGCCCTCCCTGAGTGCCCGTGATGTCCGGTTACGATACCTGGAGTTCTTTGCTGGTAGGGGGGCCATCAATATGCCAGCAAATTTGTGAAGCCTTTATCAAATAAAAAACCAAAAAAAGAAAATCGTTGTGTACATTTACTGCTTGTGTTTGTTTTAGCTGACCCTGACAGAAATGTGTTGAGTCCAGAAAATGGCGTGATTGTGTAACCTTATACAAAGCACTGTTGGGTGTTATTTACTAAAGGCAAAGACACTTGAAACTGCACTGAAACTGCACTTGTAGTGCAAAGAGGATTTGCCCTTAGGAAATAACCCCCATTTTCACAGAGAACACCAATTACATCACCACCAAAGTGTTTAGCGTTGACACAATAATCCACACATTCTTGCTTAACAATCTTTTTAATACCTGCACAATCACATGTGCATTTAGAAAAGGTTTTTCAAACAAACCAACATGTTTGTTGGATAACAATTTTTGGGGTAGCATTATAAAAAATAGAAATGTCCATTTAAGATAAAACAGGCATGTGTAAAACCAACAAGAAAGACACAAATCTTGAACTTACAAAGTTCACATTTGGTAGAACTTGAAGGCAATATCAGACATGAGTTTTAAGGAACTGTGTTTGATATTGCGTTCAGATGGGGTGAAGTCACCCCAGGAAAAGCCAAATTTGGAAGATGCACACAAATTTCCCAATGTCAACATGTGCTAGCTGCAATCACGGGGGATCAAGGGACGTGTTTTGGGGGAGAAACCCCTTCCTCTCAGCTACTTTATTATTGAGGAAGGGGTTGCACCCCCAAAACGCGTCCATTGATCTCCCGTGATGGCAGATAGCACATGTTGGCACACTGTGTGCATCCTCTAAATTAGACTTTTCTAAAAATCGCTAAAACATTTTGAATATTGTAGCACACAAAAAAACAAAGGGATTGGGAGGGGTTTTAAACTCGCCCCAAAACATCAATGATGTTTTTATTTTTTTGAATAACATCATTGATTTTTTTCTTGAGGTTTTCCAATTGTAAATTACACCCCATGATCTCCCCGATCAGGATCTGGGCACTTTCTCATGTGAAAGGATTTGGATCCACAACATCACGATCACCTAAAAAAAGAGAAACCCCCCCAAAAAAAGGTATCAAAAATATGCCGGCATCCATCTCTTACCTGAGCCTGTGGTCGCAGACACTCACCTGTTATGGTGACAATTTCCACCACGTCTTCTTCCGCCTCCTGCACTTCTTGGGTTGGGGGTATTTCCCCTTCTTCCAGAGGTGGGGGGTCTGTGGTCTCCTCGGATGAGGGGTGTCCTCCGAGTCTTTTCTCCCCTATGTAAAACAAAAATGCTATACTTAGCACACAGTGATTTGATGGCAGAACTATAAATAGGAAACATTGCTTGGAAGTGGGGTACAATTGTCTATTTTGGCAGAGTTCCAAAATGTAGCATTTTCAGTGTCCTTTGTCAAGCTTCAATACTTTACCTGTTTGGTACAAGCTTCACAGATGTAGCCCCCCCCCTATAGTATACACTGGAGCACCTGTGTGGCCCTCTAATAAAAATGGTGTTCTTGTGTCCTACACTAGTGCTCCAGTGTCCAGATGTGAAAACAGCTGCTGAGTGTCCTCTCCTTACACAGAATCTAGTTTGCATTTCATTCTAGTAACAAAGCCATCTACACAACCAAAATAGTTTCAGACAAGTAGGGCGTAAAAAATGTGGCCAAATGCATTTGGCCTAAACAATGGTGTTTTATAGGCCGAAAGAAAAATGTTTGATACGAATGAATAATGTACCCATGAACATGAAATTTGCCATGTAAAAATGTACACTTGTAAGAAAAGCACATTGAGTAGCACAAACATAAGAAACATAAAGAATAGGAACACAGGACAACTACTTACCTTTTTGCTGCACTCTCCGGATCTTTCTGTACTGCTCATGTTCTCGTAATTTCAGGTCCGACCACCGTTTCCTGAGCTGATCTTTCGATCGTCGTACCCCAAATTTCCAGTGCAGACTCTTGACCACTTTCGCAATTATCTTGGCCTTTCTGAAATTGGGGTTGGGGTAAGGTCCATACTTTCCATCATAGTCGGCCTTCTTCAGGATGTCCACCATCTCCAACATCTCCCCAAAGGACATATTTGATGCCTTAAATCGTCTCCTTCTGGATCGTGACGTTTCAGGCTCCTGGCTTTCCTCCTCCTCATTGCTATAATTAGCACGCACCTGCTGTGTATCCGCCATGTGCTCTTCCCGCACTGCGCAGAACAAAAAGGGGCCGGGAATAGACTAGAAAGAACATCAGGGGCGGGCGGAGTTACACGCATGCGCAGTGTGTATAAAGCGTAACACGCGTGCGTATTACGTACGATCTGTGAGCGGAGGAAGGAGCATCGAAAGGGCCAATCGTGATAAGGAAGGTAAGATCTAAACTTGGGCCTATACTGCTTCGAAATTGAAGCCTATATTGTAACAAGATTAGGAGAGTTTGGCCTGACCTTAGGGTTTGTCTTGTGTTGTGTCTTGCAGAGAAAATGGATGGGTTCAATGACCACAATTTCCTCCCCCTGTTCATAGACAAATACAGGGAGCTGCCCTGTCTGTGGCAGGTGAGACATCCTCATTATAATAATAAACAAAAGAGGCAGGCAGCGCTGGAGAAACTGTTGGAGTTGGTGAAGCCGGTGGTCCGCACAGCAACCATCCCCTATTTAAAAACCAAAATTGGTGGCCAGAGGAGCACTTATCTTAGGGAGCGCAAGAAGGTCACGGATTCCCAGAGATCCAGGGCTACAGCAGATGACGTTTATGTCCCCAAGCTGTGGTACTATGAGAGACTGCGATTTCTGTCAGACCACACTGAAGTCAGGGAATCCCTCTCCACTCTTCCTTCCACTCTTCCTTCCACCCCAGCTGAGGCTTCCGATGCCCAAACTGGGCCTTCCAGCCAGGAAGAAGTGGAGGAGCCCAGCTAGAGTCAGGTATAGCATTCTTCTACAGATTTCTGGTCAATAAATACATGACGTTTACTAGATGTTATTATTGATCACTAATTGCTGATTGAAAAAAGTGTTTTACATATCAATAGACAGTAGTGGGCAAAAATAATTGGGACAAGAATGAAAAATGCTGGGCTCAGAATGATCATCAGTTATATTTGTTAACATTCAATTTGCAACAGTCATGAGGTGAAAATTGTGTGTGATTGATGAATAAAAAACTAAAACTATGTCCCTTTTTCATACACAGGAAGACCTCAGCCAGGAGGAGGTTGTGGAATGTGGCAGTCAGGAGGAGGCGGGGGTTAGTGGCAACCAGGAGGAGGCGGGGCTAAGTGTCAGCCAAAAGAAGCCTGGGACCAGTCGCAGCCTGACTGTATCGCAGGTTCCTCCCCTCCGCCTTCCATATAAAAGAGCGCGGAAGGTGACTCCCATGCAGGATTCAGCGCTCAGGCTAATTCAGGAGGCTTCGGAGTCCCTCCGAGCCTTACCCACTCCTGAAGAGGCCTTTGCCTGCATGGCTGCCACCAAACTGCAGGGCATGCAGGAGGGTCAACGCCTCCTGTGTGAGCAACTTATTTATAAAGTCCTAACTAAGGGGGTGAGTGGGCAACTAACACCCAAGACCGACATGATTGAGTTGGACCATCCTCCTCCTGCTGCCACAACTTCACCACCAGAGCCACCGCGTGGAAGGAAGCGTGGAAGGAAGACCAGAGAGTGATGACCCTGGGTTCAGTCTGGTCTGACAAAAGCTGCAGTCTCTCGTATGACCACAGCCTGGGGACACAGATGTCATCTGCTGCTTTCTGGATCTCTGGGACTTCTGGACCAGACTGCACTCCCTTAGATAAGGACTCCTCAGGCCACCAATTTTGCTTGAAAATAATTGATGTGTGCCCTGGGGGTCCAAGGCTTCACCAATTTCTGCAGTTTCTCCAGCATTGCCTCCCTCTTTGTTTAGTTGCGAGCCCTTAATAAAAATTTTATTTTGGAAAATTATACTCTCCTGTGTGTTTTCATCCAAAAAGGACAGTTTGTTGGTGACGATTCAGGTACATTTCTAACATAAAATGTGAAATTAACAAGGGACAACAACACCAAACAATCTCCTACAGATTAAATAGAACATCATATCAATGGTGTTGTGGTAACTTGACACAAAAAACACACACAAAAATTTTCTGGAGTACAAATAAAAATCCCCCCCCCCAAAAAAATAAGCCTTGAAAAAAATAAAAACCAAAACAAAATAATTGGCCTTAAAAATAAAAAAATAAAAAAAAACAACACCAAAATAATGATGTCAGATGTGACAAATCTAAATATATTGAGGGAATCCCGATAAATAGTAAAGAAATACGTTTGTGAGAAGTCTGTGTGAATATGAGCAGCAAAACTACTTAATTCTTGTCACATTATAAAGAAGAAGAGCGCTGTATTAAACCATTTTTAACATTGCAGCGTGATGAAAGTGCTGTATCCATTGTGAACGCTAATTTTACCAGACAGAGCTGTTCCGTGTCAGAATTTCTTCTGAGCATGCATGGCACTTTGTGCGTCAGAACAGGCCCCACACGGTCGGAATTGACGCAATCAAATTTTGTTGTCGGAAAATTTTATAGCCTGTTCTCAAACTTTGTGTGTCAGAAAATCTGATGGAAAATGTCCGATCGAGCCAACACACGGTCGGAATGTCCGACAACACGCTCCGATCAGACATTTTCCATTGGAAAATCCGACCGTGTGTACGGGGCATAAGTATGATATCAATTGGATAATATGAGCGCATCACTTTATTTAATTATTTTTTATACTGACTATTGAACTTCCTTTTTCAAGTCCCGTCGTACATGCTGTACGTCACTGCGTTCTGGACGGTCACACTTTGGTCGGACTTTGGATTGACCGCGTGTAGGCAAGACCGCTTGAATGGAATTCTGTCGGAGTTCCGTCAGAGAAACCTTCGAAGTTTATTCCGACGGCAAAACCGGTCGTGTGTACAAGGCATTATATGCAAGTTATTGTCATAAAAAGTGTTTGGGGACCTGGGTCCTGCCCCAGGGGACATGTATCAATGCAAAAAAAGTTTTAAAAACGGCTGTTTTTTCGGAAGCAGGGATTTTAATAATGCTTAAAGTGAAACAATGAAAGTGAAATATTCCTTTAAATTTCATACCTGGGGGGTGTCTATAGCATGCCTGTAAAGTGGCGCATGTTTCCTGCGTTTCCCATGTTCCCCTTCGGGTCTGGTATGGATTTTAAGGGGAACCCCGGGCCAAGATTTAAAAAAATGGGGTCCCCCTAAAAATCCATACCAGACCCTTATCCGAGCACGCAACCTGGCAGGCCGCAGGAAAAGAGGGGGGACAAAAGAGCGCCCCCCTCCTAAACCGTACCAGGCAATATTCCCTCAACATTGGGAGGGTGCTTTGGGGTAGCCCCCCCAAAGCACCTTGTCCCCATGTTGATGGGGAGAAGGGCCTCATCCCCACAACCCTTGCCCGGTGGTTGTGGGGGTCTGCAGGCGGGGGGCTTAGCAGAATCTGGAAGCCCCCTTTAACAAGAGGACCCCCAGATCCCGGCACCCCCTGTGTGAATTGATATTGGGGTACAAATGTACCCCTACCATTTCACAAAAAAAGTGTCAAAAATGTTAAAGACAATAGACGATTTTTGACAAGTCCTTTATTAATGTCTTCTTCTTTCCCCGCTTCTTCTTCCATCATCTTCTGGTCTTCCTTCAGTGTTCTTCTTCTTCCTCCATCTTGTTCTTCCCCCGCTTCTTCCTCTATCTTCCTCCGCTTCTTCCTCCGGTCTTCTCGTCTGGCATCTTCCTCCAGTCTTCTTCTTCTCCGCTTCCTCCTCTGGACGATCCACCTCAATGGGAGTCTCACACTGTGTGACGCTTCTGTTCAGGTGACAGCTCTTATATAACGGAGGGTGGGGCCACCTGGTGACCCTGCCCCCTCTGATGCATGAGGACTTCCCTATGGCTTTCCCCGTGCTGTCAGAGGGGGTCAGGGTCACCTATTTACGTAAACTCCCGCATCACCAATTCACACAGGGAGGGCTGGGACCTGGGGGTCGCCTTATTAAAGGGGGCTTCCAGATTCCGATAAGCCCCCCTGCCCACAGACCCCCACAACCACCGGGCAAGGATTGTGGGGATGAGGCCCTTCTCCCCATCAACATGGGAACAAGGTGCTTTGTGGGGGCTACCCCAAAGCACCCTCCCAATATTGAGGGCATGTGGCCTGGTACGGTTCAGGAGGGGGGTGGTCTCTCATCCCCCCTCTTTTCCTGCAGCCTGCCAGGTTGCGTGTTCGGTTAAGGATCTGGTATGGATTTTTGGGGGGACCCTAAGCCATTTTTTTTTAATTTTGGCGTGGGGTTCCCCTTAAAATCCATACCAGACCTGAAGGGTCTGGTATGGATTCTGAGGGGGACCCCCACGACATTAAAAAAAAAAAATATGGTGCAGGGTTCCCCTTAATATCTATACCAGACCTGAAGGGCCTGGTATGGAATTTAGGGGGACCCCCATGCATTTTTTTTTAAATTTTGGTTCGGGGTTCCCCTGTGGGGGAATCCCATGCCTTTTTTATCAATGGAATTTTATGTTTATTGCCAGGACCAACAATTCATTATAGCCACGAGTAGTTTCAACCTCCTTGACGGTATTCCTGAGTGAGGCTCGGGTGGATTTTCAGTACCAAATGCGGTAACCCCGAGCCACACTCGGGATCGCATCGCAGGATCCAGGAAGAGGTTATTATTATTATTATTATTATTATTATTATTATTATAGAAGATTTATATAGCGCCAACAGTTTACGCAGCACTTTACAATGTGTAAGGGGGACAACACAATTACAGTACAGTTCAATACAAAAGGTACAGGAGGGCCCTGCTCGTAGAGCTTACATTCTAAAGGGAGGGGGTGGTGCTACAAAAGGTAATAGCTGCAAAGAATGATTTGATGGGGGATGGCTCAGGGACAGTTATGTGGATGTGGGATAGGCTTCCCTGAATAAATGAGTTTTCAGGGTTACTTACCTTGTTCCCAGGTTACTTACCTTGTTCCCAGGATCCTGTGATGTCTCCCCGCTCTGTGTGTGAGCCTTCATCCGCCGGATCTATTATAGTGCCAAGCTCCGTTCCCTGTGAGTGTTGCGATGCACGGGGATGGAGAACGGCGCCAAATTCAAAAAGTAAAAAACACAATACATATACAGTACACCGTAATCTTACAGATTACATTACTGTATCAATTTATTTCACCTCCTTTTTGTCCCTAGTGGTTTGTCCAGTGGCCTGCATGCAGTTTTATATTATAAATACTGTTCTTTCTGCCTGGAAACTGGAGATTGTCCATAGCAACCAAAAAAGTGTCCCTTTACATCAAAAGTGGTTTTAGACCAGCTAGAAAACAGTGATAATAAATTAGAATCACTTGCAGAATTGAGCGATTTGTGGGGAAATTCGTAATCAAACACTGAAAGTAATGACAGCGACAATTTGGCAACTGAGCAAGTTTCAGTGTTTTTGATTTGATTACATTATTGAATAATTTTTATTATTATTATTTGTTATAATTATTTATAGTTATTTATTATATTTTAATTTATGATTTCATTTTTCAAACTTTATCATACCTGGGATGTCTACTAGACTCTTGTTTGGGCAGATTCAAGTGAGTTATTCCTAAGAATTATAGGCCTACAGTATAAAATGCCAAATTTCCATTCAAAATAATTGTACCGCATTCAACATCAAAAATCGGACATAATCATAACGCTACGGAGGTTAAATTACTTTTTTTCCTTTAGAAATGTCATTTTGCTGTCAGACTGCTCTAAGCACGGGAAACATGCGCCACTTTACAGGCATACTATAGACGCCCCGCAGGTACGAAATTTAAAGGAATATTACACTTTTATTGTTTCACTTTAAGCATTATTAAAATCACTGCTCCCGAAAAAAAGGCCATTTTTAAAACTTTTTTTGCATTGATACATGTCCCCTGGGGCAGGACCCAGGTCCCCAAACACTTTTTATGACAATAACTTGCATATTAACCTTTAAAATTAGCACTTTTGATTTCTCCCATAGACTTTTAAAGGGTGTTCCCCACAAATTCCTTACCAGGCCCTTCAGGTCTGGTATGGATATTAAGGGGAACCCCCTGCCAAAATAAAAAAATGGTGTGGGGGTCCCCCTCAAAATCCATACCAGGCCCTTCAGGTCTAGTATGGATTTTAAGGGGAACCTCATGCCAAAATTTAAAAAAAATGGTGTGGGGGTCCCCCCAAAAATTCATACAAGACCCTTATCCAAGCATGCAACCTGGCAGGCCGCAGGAAAAGAGGGGGGACTAGAGAGTGCCCCCCCTCCTGAACCGTACCAGGCCACATGCCCTCAACATGGGGAGGGTGCTTTGGGATAGCCCCCAAAACACCTTGTCCCCGTGTTGATGGGGACAAGGGCCTCATCCCCACAACCATTGCCTGGTGGTTGTGGGGGTCTGCGGGTGGGGGGCTTATCGGAATCTGGAAGCCCCCTTTAACAAGGGAACCCCCAGATCCCGGCCTCCCCCCTGTGTGAAATGGTAATGGGGTACAAATGTACCCCTACCATTTCACAAAAAAAGTCCTTTATTAAAAAATAAAATTAATAATGTCCCACAAAGTCTTCTTCTTCTTCTCTGGCTCCGCAGATGGACTGAAAAAGAAAAAAAAAATCTGCACGCCACCACCGATCCACCTCCATGGGAGATGAGCCCCCCACCCGCAGACCCCCACAATCACCGGGCAAATGTTGTGGGGATGAGGCCCTTGTCCCCATCAACATGGGGACAAGGTGCTTTGGGGGGCTACCTCAAAGCACCCTCCCCATGTTGAGGGCAAGTGGCCTGGTACGGTTCAGGAGGGGGTTCTCTCTTGTCCCCCCTCCTTTTCATGCGACCTGCCAGGTTGCATGCTCAGATAAGGGTCTGGTATGGATTTTGGGGGGACCCCCATGACATTTTTTTATTTTGACGTGGGGTTCCCCTTAATATCCATACTAGACCTAAAGGGCCTGGTATGGAATTTGGGGGGACCCCCACGCAATTTTTTTTTTTATTTGGTTCGGGGTTCCCCTTAATATTCATACCAGACCCAAAGGGCCTAGTAATGGACTGTGGGGGAATCCCATGCCATTTTCAATGACTTTTATGTGTATTGCCAAGACCGACAATTCATTATAGCCGCGAGTACTTTTACATGACATTTTTTCCTTTAGAAATTTCATTTTGTGCAGGGACTGTTGTAAACACGGGAAACATGCACCACTTTACAGGCATACTATAGACACCGAATTGCTATTCCTAAAGAAATTTCACCAGAGACAAAAACTAACATCATGATATGGTGAAAGCAAACTAAAAAATAAAAACTAAAGTGAAGTACCAACTCCAAAAATGTTTTTAAATCCTAGTAGGCTGGTGAGTAAAAATCGTGAATATTACGTCACCAATAAATAAGGACACTCAAGATAAAATAAATAATAAACCATAAAAAGTATAAAAATAATAAAATCATATAAGTTTACATGAACAGGTGATAAATAATAATTCCACTCCAAATTATGAATAACTCTAGATCCAAATATGAAATATTGAAGTTGATCTCAAAGTCATATGTGAAAACAGTACAAATATGGAAAACTAAGGTGAAGTCCCAATGTGAAAAATTATAAAAGTCCCATTAGCCTTGCAAGAAGGAAACTAACCAGTGAGTATTGCAACAAAACAAATCATGACAAAGGATCCCTCATCCAGAGAAGCGGAATCCAAGGTGAGTATATATTCTCCTTACCGTTTGAAAAGACCAATAAGTTGGTATCACCAAGCCCAGGGAAAAAACCTTCATCTGAGAATGCTGGATCTGTATCATTCGGTGTCACTCAAAAACATAAAATCAGAAAGGGCTCCCATAGTGTAGTGTAGTGTAACTTAGTGTAACTTTCCTGCACTTACAGGAAAGCAGCTGAATGAGCGCGATCATACACACAGCATCACAATGGATCCGAATGGCGGCGTCTCCCGAGGCTTCCTTCACTCGCTGTCCGCTACAAACCATCATCTCCGAAGAGGAAAAGCGTGATGACGTCATTGAGCTCAATAAATTTTTACTCAAATGCTACACTATGGGAGCCCTTTCTGCTTTTATGTTTTTGAGTGACACCGAATGATAAAGATCCAGCATTCTCAGATGTCCTATAGGTTTTTGGGAGACCAAATTCCCTGGGCTTGGTGAGACCAACTTACTTGTCTTTTCAGCCGGTAAGGAGAATATATACTCACCTCGGGTGTTCCACTTCTCTGAATGAGGGATCCTTTGTCACGATTTGTTTTGTTGCAATACTCACTGGTTAATTTCCTTCTTGCAAGACTAATGGGACTTATTTAATTTTTCACATTGGGACTTCACCTTAGTTTTCCATATTTGTACTGTTTTCACATATGACTTTGAGATCATCTTCAATATTTCATTTGGATCTAGAGTTATTCATGATTTGGAGTGTTTTCACCCACGGTTGAGAATTATTATTTATCACCTATTAATGTGAACTTATATGATTTTCTTATATTTATACTTTTTATGGTTTATTATTTATTTTAAAATATATAAAAAAATACAGCGCTGTCAGCAAAAATTTTGGGACATGCAAAACATAATCTGCTGTCTATATATGTAGTTAAGCTGCAGTTAAAAAAAATGGGATACCCACATTGGACAAGATAATAACAGAAAGGAAACTGCGCTAGATGAAACAAAACTCAGTGTGTGCACACATAATGTTTAAGATCGTCCAAAACGTAAAAACAGGTGCCTATTAACACTCTGTATAGGATCCACAAAAGGTATGTATCCAACTCTTCAGTCAAGGTGACAACACACTTAGAACCACCGCAGAAATAAGTGTAGAAGATAGGACAGTCCTCCACCTATGAACCAACTGTCTCTTACCAGCTCCCTTGATCTCTGGTAAGGAGATCAAATGCGCTTTTTAGCTTATGACCCAGCCACAGTCTCAGCATGCAATAGATGGAACATCAGATATATTCTCCGTGATTTCCTTAAATATGTCTCAACAGTATATCCATTGGCCAATCATGTATGAAAAAGAAAGGCTTCCATAGTGTAAAACGTATATAACTTTTATTAATAAAACAAGTAATGCACTTACATGAATCCGGATATATAAGGCATCAATGGGTAAACAAGCCGGCCGGCTCTCTTAAAACAAACGCCCGTAACTTCCGGGACTGCGTGTTGGTATGTTGGTGGCGTCAGCACGCCGCTCTCCCCGGGGAGAGCGGCGTGCTGACGCCACCAACATACCAACACGCAGTTTCGACTCAAACATTGGGCTCATCCCTAGTTGTAAACCCTTACACACCACTTTTACCTACGGGTAAGCCTATAACAAGATGTCATCGGCACCAATGTCATCGGCACATGCACACTGAAGAAACGACTCGCTCGTGCCGTTTTTTCATCTGCTGTGCCGTTACAGGTGGCTCCCACGCGCATGCGCTGGAGTGACCTCATCGCGGCTCTGGACAATCACAGCACCGAAGCCCACGATACCCATAAATAACCCTGGGAGGCATGTCACCGACCACAGCGGTGTGCCAAGACTGCTGCGGGGGCTTCAATCTAAGGTAAGTATTTCATAATGAGCTAGTATGCTATGCTATGCATACTAGCTCAATATGCCTTTGTCTTGCAGTTTTTTTTTCCATGTGCACTGGCTTTCATCTTCACCCTTTGCTATAGCGAAGCAATATATAATCTATTTGGGTTTACGTATAAGATGGGAACCATTCTCCTTATACTTATGATCACCAAATTGTATAGGAGTTGGTATCATGGGTGGTCCTCCCCATTTTGCTTTTTGGGAAATGTCACCTCTTTAAAATGGTGTAATTTGCTTGATTGCTCTACACTATGAAAACTATACCCTTATTGCTGAAACTCTAGGATATAAAGAAAATTCACACTACCTTACTGGCCATCCTCTGGTGCCAACAAACAAACCTGTATTGCTCTTCAGAAACTCTGTCTCCCCAAGAGCAAAAGTGGGGTGGGTGTGCCCAACATACAATTTTAAAATCTCTTTAATAAATTTAATAAATCTCTCATTTATTACGCCAAGGACTAGAATGGTTATTGGGAAAGTCCCATTATACTAATTTCATGCTGGAAGATGCCCAGGTGTCTCCGTACAACCTTCCAGCTGTCTTCCATTCTAGATTGGCTTGTTTGCCCAAGCATCTAAGGTCAAACATTCTGATCAGAGATACTGTCTTGGCCTGGAGAGAAGTACAGAAGCTTATGGGTTTACCGTAAAAACATCTTTTGCTCTCTACCCATTTGTGGTAACCCCATGTTCCCCCCCATCGGTTGAAAACAAGGCTTTTGCTCAATGGACACTTCATGGCCTCACCAGGGTTGCATCTATATTCAACCATAGACCAAATACTTTTAAATCTTGTCTACTGAATACTCTCTTCCTGCATCCCAGGACTTCTACTACCATCAACTACTTCCCTACTACCCCTACCACATCAATAAAGCACACCCCTCTCAATATACCTGCCCCAGGTGTGCAGCTACCCGACCTACTCTCTTTCATCATTCATGGACTTGCTCATCAATTTCCAAATACTGGGATAAAGTTTTAGTGTATATTGATCAAGTCTGCCCCATTAAAGACCCTAAGGTCCCTTTATTATTTGTCTTTGGACATGATGGCTCGAGCGACTTGACACATTCACCTGCTGCTTCGCGTCTTCCACAATAGGTTCATATTTGTCTCCTGGGGACCCGCATAACAATTCTTCAAGCATTGATTAACCCGTCCCCACCCCAGGTCCGTTAGTGAAACAGGCCTTGCTATCCTTATTTGCCCCAGAAAATTGAGCATAATCGTTGAGCTTTACCATGTATAGGGAAGAGTCGAACACCACCCCGTTTGGTTTGCACCAGAACCTGCAAACGGACCGAAAGTTTGCGCAAAATTTAGAACCCCATTAAAGTCTATGGGACTCGAACGTTCAAAATCAAAAGTGCTAATTTCAAAGGCTAATATGCAAGTTATTGTCCTAAAAAGGGTTTGGGGACCCGGATCCTGCCCCTGGGGACATGTATCAATGGAAAAAAAAGTTCTAAAAATGGCCGTTTTTTTGGGAGCAGTGATTTTAATGATGCTTAAAGTGAAAAAAAAAAAGTGAAATATTCCTTTAAATATCTTACCTGGGGGTGTCTATAGTATGCCTGTACGTATGTTCCCGTGCTTAGAACAGTCCCTGCACAAAATTACATTTTTAAAGGAATAAAAGTAATTTAAAACTGCTTGCGGCTTTAATGTAATGTCGGGTCCTGGCAATATGGATGAAAATCAGTGAGACAAACGGCATGGGTACCCCTCCTCCCCAGGCCATTACCAGGCCCTTTGGGTCTTGTATAGATATTAAGGGGAACCCCACACCCAAATTAAAAAAAGGAAAGGCGTGGGGCCCCCAGGCCCTATATACTCTGAACAGCAGTATACAGGTGGTGCAAACAAGACAGGGACTGTAGATTTGTTGTTAAGTAGAATCTGCTTGTAATTTTGAACTGGTACATTTTTAAAGTGTAGCTCCAGCCAAAAAATCTATTTTTAAGCTTTTTGGAAAACATAGGGAAGGGTTACCACCCCTGTAACATTTGTTTTGCTGTCTGTGCACTTCTTCAGAAGATTTCACCTCACTTTCTGTCCCAATGACAAATGTTTTTTGAAAATTTGGGGTTTTAGTGAAACAAGGATTGGTGATAAAGCATCAGTGAAGAAGAGACAAGTTTTTCCCATGTTAACTCTTACAGGAGAGAATTTCCCTTCCTAGGGGTAGATTTCAGCTCACTTTCTGTTGTCTCCTTCCATTTGCAAGTAGGAGTCGTTTGTAAGTTGGATGTTTGAAAGTAGGGGCCTGCCCTATATACTCTGCAGAAATTGGGGCCTTAGGTGTTGGCCCTCTGTAAGCCCTCACAGTTACTCTTGTTGGACGCAGGAACGGGCCCTGCTGTGAAATATTATATCAAGAATTGTAACTACATATCATTGTTGAACAGTGGTAGAAAAATTAGGCCTTTGGTGGTGGTGGTGCTGGGGCCACAACACTGTAACTCCTCACAGTTACTATTGGTGGGTGCTGGAACGGGAATTTTTATTTTTTATTTTTTATTTATATTTTTTTATTTTTTATTTTTTATCTTTATTTTTATTTTTGTATTTTTATTCTTTTTATTTATTTTTTATTTTTTATTTTTTATTTTTCATTTTTATTTTTTATTAATTTTTATTTTATTCTTTATTTATATTTATTTTTATTTTTATTTTTATTTTTTATTTTTTATTTTTTATTTTTATTATTATTTACTTTATTTTTACTTTTATTTATATTTTTTTATTTTATTTTTTTTATTTATTTTTATTTATTTTTATTTTTAATATAGTTTTTTATTTTTGTTTTTATTTTTATGATTTATCATCATTAATCTATCACAATATTACTATTCACGGAACACACTAAGAGTCATTATGTCTAAATTTTCCATTTATTCATTAAAAGACCATACTCTCTGTGGCGTAGATTTTTATGTTATTGCACATTGTGCTTTTCCACTGTTATTCATATAGAGTTCTTTACTGATGTCACTATGTTGTTGGTTATCAGAACGAGGTTTGACTTATGGTTTATTTTCTGCAGCCCATGGGATAGTGAGTCACATGCTCTCGCCCCGTGTGACGTGGCGATGCACGCCCCACTCAGGCATCAGAACGAGGCTTGAACCGCCGTTGACCTATAGTGGTCCAGGCGAAGGGAAGTGACGTGTGTGCGTCCCTCCCGAACGGGTGACGCACATCAGACATCTCGGTCTCCCTATCTCCACTGATAGGTCGATAGGCATCAAAACGAGGCTTGAACCGCTGTTCATCCATAGCGGTCCATGCGAGGGGAAGTGACGCGTGTTCATCCCGTCTGAACGGGTGACGCACGTCCGGTATCTCGTTTCTTTTTCTCCATTACGATATGGAAGAATGGTAATAACAGCTTTTATATTGTAAATATCCTTACTAGGAAGTGGTTCCCATTTCAGTTACATTCCTACTTTGTCCCTACACTCATATTTTGATTACATCTTATAGCAACTTCTCAGTACAATGCTGGAACGCATATGCATACACCCAATTGAGGCGTGGAACGCACGCGGGTCCGCCATTTTGGCCAAACCCGGAAGTACCTTTGTAATTTAGACACGAGCTATATCCTCATTAAGGGGGCTTAGATATCTATATTAAGGGGTATGGCAGCAGTGAGTGAGCACCCCAGAAGAAGTCTTTTGAGACGAAACGCGTCGGGAGACTCCACTGCCTGCCATAATTTTAATTTGAAGCGCTTTTCTTACTACCGAAATGTAAGTTGTTTACTTATTTTAATAAATCTGTTTTCCCAAACGGTATTATGCTATGTGGCTCCCCTTCTTTATTCATATATGGATTATCCATCTGAGATGACCCGTGGGAAGGTTTGCCATTTACCTTGAGTTCCGTCAGAAGTGTGGACATATACTGAAGCCTTACCACCATCCAATCGCAAGGCTCTTCTCTTTGATTACCCGTTGGGGTTACAAGCTTGATTGACTCATTGAACGTATGTTCTTATGAGTTCAATCCTTCTGGTAAGCCTTCATTTTTCCTTATGTGGAGGGTTCATCACTCGTTTGCATGCATTATCCACGTGGTGAATAAGGAACTATACATACCTTTGGACTAACACCAGTTCTCTTCAAACCTTTAAAAACATCTGAAGAAACATCAAAGACTTTATTTTGTTTATTTTTGTCTATTGTCTTTATCTGTGAAGATTAACATAATTTGCAACTACGGTTGTTTGACATAGACGTTTGTCCTTTATTTTTATTTTACTAGCTTTTTAATCTACAGCGCTACACTTGTATATGCATTTGAAATATTATATCAAGAATTGTAATTACATGTCCCTGTTGAACAGGGGCAGAAAAATTGGGCCTTAGGCACTGGTGCCATAACACTGCAACCCCTCACAGATGCTAGAGTTGGAGCGCAGGAATGAGACCTGCTACAAAGTATTGCATCAAAAATTTTAATTATACACCCCTGTTAAACAGGGGCAGAAAAATTGGGCCTTGGGCACTGGTGCTGGTGCCACAACACTGCAACCCCTCACAGATACTATAGTTGGAGCTGCTGCAAAGTATTGCATCAAAAATTGTAATTACAACAGGGGCATAAAAATGGGGCCTTGGCCACTGGGGGCAGTGCCCAGAACCAAAAATGTTCTTACAAGCTATCAACAAGAAAATTGAGGAGGAAGAGGATTGTCACTCAGCATAACAGGATAGTCACTCAGCATCAGCATAGGCAGTCTTGAAGGGATCTCACATTAAAAAAAAAAATCAATCGGTTACATCAGCATCAGGTGCTTGGTAATCCAAGACTGATTCATTTTTATGAAGGTCAGCCGATCGACCGATTCGGTGGACAGGCGCACCCTGTGATCGGTTACAAAGCCTCCAGCAGCACTGAATGTGCGTTCCGAAAGAACGCTGGATGCAGGACAGGCCAGTAGCTCTGGCCAGTGATCAATCCTTAAGACCCAGTAACCCAGAGGATTTTCGGTGGAAAAGGAGTCCAAGTCTGATCTTGCCCCTAGGCAATCCTGCACCATGTGAATCAGACGCTGGCGATGGTTGCTGGAACCGATCAGACCTTGGGGCTGCGGACTAAAAAATTGTCTGAACGCTCCGGTCAGATGGCCACCTTCTCCACCGCTCCATCTGTGACTGACCGAAGCCTCAGCAACACGTTGTCCAGGAGGACCAGGAAATTATAACCTCCCAGGCTCTGGAAACACGTTGCACAAACCTTTCTGCGAGGACTCCCAAAGATGTTTCATCCTCTGCTCCCTCTGCGACGGCAGGATAAGGTCCGCAACCTTACCCTTGTAACATGGATCAAGGAGGGTTGCCAGCCAGTAATCATCCCTCCCCTTGATACCACGAATACGAGGATCCTTCCGCAGACGTTGCAGGATCAGGAAGGCCATGCAGCATAGGTTTGCTGAGGCATTCGGTTCAGAGTCCTCTGGGTCACTAAGGACGACATGATCCACAGCCACCTTCTCCCAGCCACGTACAAGTCCATGAGTTTCTTCGGACTGTAAATGATCCCTTGCTGAGTGCCAGGCTCCACCTCCATGCTGACACAATCCTCTTCCTCCTCCTCCTCCTCCTCCTCTTCTTGTCTGATTAGCGGGCACGCAGGAACACTGTCTGGATAAAGGGGGCCTTGATAGGTAAGGAAGTCCTCCTCTTCCTCCCTCTGTTCTGCCTGTCCATTATTCCATGCAGCGTGTGCTCCAACAGGTGGACAAGGGGGACAGTGTCACTGATGTATGCACTGTCACTGCTCACCATCCTCGTGGCCTCCTCAAATGGTGACAGGACAGTGCATGCATCCCTGATCATGGCCCACTTGCGTGGGGAAAAAAACAAGCTCCCCTGACCCTGTCCTGGTGCCATAGTCACACAGGTACTCATTGATGGCCCTCTGCTGCATGTGCAGCAGCTGCAGCATGGCCAACGTTGAGTTCCACCTGGTGGGCATGTCACAGATTAGGCGGTTCTTGGGCAGGTTAAACTCCTTTTGGAGGTCTGCCAGCCGAGCACTGTCATTATATGACCAGCGGAAATGCACACAGACTTTCCTGGCCTGCCTCAGGACATTCTGTAAGCCTGGGTACCTGCCCAAGAACCGCTGCACCACCAAGTTAAGGACATGAGCCAAACAGGGCACATGGGTCATTTGTCCCTGTCGGAGAGCAGAGAGGAGGTTGGTGCCATTGTCGCAAACCACCATACCTGGCTTAAGCTGGCGTGGCATCAACCACCTCTGAACTTGCCCCTGCAGAGCTGACAGAATCTCTGCCCCAGTGTGGCTCCTGTCCCCCAAGCACACCAGCTCAAGCACCGCATGGCATCTTTTTTGCCTGCGTGCTTGCGTAGCCCCTTGAACACCTATGGAGCACTGCTGGTTCCGAGAACAAATCAGCACAGGAAGAAGCTATGGAGGAAGAAGAAGAGTAGGGGGTGGAGGAGAGAAGTGTGGCAGAATCACCACTAGTAGAATTTTGGAGGCGTGGTGGTGGAACAACCTCCAAAACTACTGCACCCTGTTCTGCATCCTTCCCAGCTGCCAGAAGAGTCACCCAGTGCGTGGTGAAAGATAGGTAATGTCCCTGTCCATGCCTGCTGGACCATGAGTCAGCGGTAATATGCACGTTACCACTGACCGCCCTGTCCAGTGAGGACAAGACATTGCCTTCCACATGCTGATAGAGAGCCGGCATCACCTTCCGTGAGCAAAAGTGGCGTTTGGGAACTTGCCACTGAGGAACCGCACATTCCACAAACTCACGGAAGGGGACAGAGTCTACCAACTGAAAAGGCAGCAGTTGAAGTGCTAGCAATTTAGCCAAGCTAGCATTCAACCACTGGGCATGTGGATGGCTGCGAGCGAACTTCTTTCATCGGTGCAGCAGCTGGGGCAGGGAAATTTGCCTGCTACAATCTGACGTTGGTGTAACGATAGCAGATTGCCCGCAAGTACTTGGCTGTGACACACCTAATTCTACACCTTCATTCCTCTCAGTGCAGGTTTCAGAGAGGACTGAAGGTATAGTGGGGTTGGAGATCCCAGCTAATGAGGAGCAAGGAGAGGTCTGCTTTGTTCTTTGGTGTAAGTCTTTTAGGTACACTTGCCAACGAACTGCATGGCAGGTCAACATATATCTGGTCAAGCATGTAGTGCCCAAGTGGGTGATGTTTTGGCCACGCGAGATACGCTTGAGACATATGTTGAAAATAGCAGCGGTGGGATCTGATGCATTCGTCTCAAAAAAGGCCCACACCAAAGAACTTTTGGAATAACGTGCAGAGACAGCAGCGCCCTGCACATGCGGAGCTCTGCGGTGTGATGCAGTCAGTGTGCTGCCCTTAAGCTGGCCCCTGGAAAGCATCCTGCCTTGTTGGAGATGTGCCTCCTCCTCCTCCTCTCTCCTATCAGGCACCCACCTGGAGTCAGTGACTTCCTCATCATCCCCTCCCTCCTCATCACTGGAGCAAAGCTGGCACTATTCTGCAGCTGGGGGAACATGACTGCCAGATTGCTGTCCTTCTTGGGCACCCCCTCTCTCTGGGCTCACGTTACTGCCCTCCTCTAGCTGGGTACCATCATCGGAGCCTTCAAAACGCTAGGCATCCAACACTGTGGTCAAACAGTTTGGGGGACTCCTCAGGAGGACATGGTGGGGCTAGGGAAGGAGTGATTGATGCCATTGAGCCGAGGGAAGAGGCCACATTGGCAGCTGCTTTGCCAGACAAAGTACACTGAGCCTGGGTGAGAGGATGAGGAGGATGAGAACGACTTGGTCATCCACTCTAAAAAGCCTTCCTCATGTTGTGGCTCAACACGGCCAGCTGCCGGAAAAAAGGCCAAGCGTGTCCCACGACCACGTGCTGATGAGGATGCACCGTCTCCACGACCAGCACTGTTGCCTCTAGACACAGAGCTTGCTTGCCCTCTTTTATTGGCTTGTGACTGTCTGCCTCTCCTTATTGGCCTTCCAGACATACTAATGGCCTGCAGTGAGATTTAGCTGCACAAAGCTGGGATGTATATATATACTGATACTGCAGCTAGCAGAATCAACCGCCTGCCTGTAGTATTATTAGTATGAGAACACCAGCAATTGTCTTCAGGTAGCTTTAGGTGCACACTGTGCAGAGGACACAGTACACTAACTGTAAATACTGCAGCTGCCTGCCTGTGGTACTAATAGGATCAGAAGTACAACAGCAATTTTCTTCAGGTAGCTTTAGGTGCACACTGTGCAGAGGACAGAGTACACTAACTGTACATACTGTAGCTGCCTGCCTGTGGTACTAATAGGATTAGAAGAACACCAGCAATTTTCTTCAGGTAGCTTTAGATGCACACTGTGCAGAGGACACAGTACACTAACTGTAAATACTGTAGCTGCCTGCCTGTGGTACTAATAGGATCAGAAGAACACCAGCAATTTTCTTCAGGTAGCTTTAGGTGCACACTGTGCAGAGGACACAGTACACTAACTGTAAATAAGGTAGCTGCCTGCCTGTGATACTAATAGGATCAGAAGAACACCAGCAATTTTCTTAAGGTAGCTTTAGGTGCAAAGAATGCAGTACACTAACTGTAAATACTGTAAATACTGCAAAAACACCTGCCTGCCTGTCAGTAAGAAGAGAATAACAGGAACGGATCTAGCTAAACTGAGAACAGTGTGTATGTATATATATATATATATATATATATATATATATATATATATATATATATATATACACACACACACACACACACACACACAACACCTAGGATGCATATATATACACAATACACTGTAAGTGCAGCTAACTGACTCGCCTGTATACTCTATATAACTTAAATCAAATGACAGTGTCTCTCTATCTCTCTCCGCCGCAACACACTACACAAGGCCACCATGCAGGCGTTATATAGTATGGGGCGTGTACTAAACCCCCTGAGCCATAATTGGCCAAAGCCACCCTGGCTTTGGCCAATTACGGCTCTCTGTACAGATGGCGCTGTGATTGGCCAAGCATGCTGGTCATAGTGCATGCTTGGCCAGTCATCAGCCAGCAATGCACTGCGATGCCGTAGTGAATTATGGGCCGTGACGCGCCACTCGAATTTGGCATGGATGGCCCATAACGTTCGCAATTCGACAAATGGTCGAACAGGCGATGTTCAAGTCGAACATGGGTTCGACTCGAACTCGAAGCTCATCCCTAACCATGTACAATAACCTAGCTATATTGTTTATTCTGTGCTTATCCTTTCGTTATGCTCTGTCCGATTCACCATTGTGTCTTGTGAAGACAGCTATGCCTTTTGACAGTTTGGGACAATTCCTTTATTAAAAAAAAAATGTCCCGCTATGTCCATTCATCTTCGACCACAGCGCCGATGACACAAGAAAAAAAAACAGACAAACTCCACCTCAATGGAAGGCTCCCGCCGACTGCAGCCTTTTCACTTTGACAGCTCTTATATAGCTGAGGGTGGGGCCACCTGGTGGGGCCAAGCGGGTGACCCTGTCCCTTCTAACGTCATGTAATGTCACGTAACGTCAGAGGGGGGCTGGGTCACCCATTTACATCTCCGGATGGCCCCGCCCTCAGCTATATAACAGCTGTCAAAGCAAAAAGGCTGCAGTCGGCAGGAGGCTCCCATTGAGGCAGAGTTTTTTCATTTTTTTTCTCACCCGCCCTTTTCCTGCAGCCTGTTAGGTTACATGCTCGGATAAGGGTCTGGTATGGATTTTGGGGGGGACCCCACGCCACTTTTTTAAAAAATGTTGGCGCAGGGTTCCCCTTAATATAGATACCAGACCCAAAGGGCCTGGTAATGGTGTGGGAGGGGGACCCATGTCATTTTTTTTCAATGATTTGTATGTATATTGCTGGGATCTGGCAATACATTACAGCCACGAGCAATTTTAAATTACATTTTTTCCTTTACAAATGTCATTTTGCTACTCTCATTCATAAAACTATGTACGGCTGCTATGTAAACAGCCTTACATAGTGTGGGGCATGGACTTAGCCTCCTGAGCCATGATTGGCCAAAGGCACCCTACCTTTGGCCAATCATGGCTCACAGCTGATCGTGCTGTGATTGGCCAAAGCATGCAGGTTAGGTGTGTATAAAAAATACTAAAGCGCTGAAGTGAAAAAATATATGTGAACCAAAAAAATTAAGATACTCAAATGATGGTGACTGCTATTATTGTGTTATGTACTGATATCACAAAAAATATATATGAAGTAAAGATTAATAAAGCGCTACCACCAACCTTAATATTGCACAGTGATCCTATAAAAACCTAGAAAAACACTTAACATATATAAATGTCCAGTGAACCCAACCAAAAAATGAATAAAACAAGTACAGTGCTTCCAAACATATATAAATAAATTGCTCATAAATTTCTGAAGAAAAAATAATCAAACACCCATAGTTGGTGAAATAAAACACAGAGGGACAACGATACCCAGATGATCAGGTGTGGAGTCTCTGATAGTGTTCACATGTGATGGATTGCTTTCAATCGTTCATAGACCCGTTTTGCTCAAACAAGAAAAAATGACAAACTCATTGCGCAAGTAAATAGGCTAAAATCAACATGTGTGTAATAAAAGCACAGTTACACTCTATGGTTGCCACCTCACCCCTTTAAACCCGAACACATATGAATTACACAGGTTCTGTGATTAAGGTGGTAATTAAACTCACTTGGTGCCTTATCTGCATTTAATTAGCCTCAGAACCTGTGTAATTCAAAGGTGTTTGGGTTTAAAGGGATGAGGTGGCAACTCTATTACACTCACACATGCCCCACAATGAAATCGCATCTAAGATGGTCAGTTGCATATAACCGAAACAATCTCCTCACTTAGCTGTCCTTGCTCACACAGCACTAAGGTCTCTGGCTCCGGGGGGGGGGGGGGGGGGTTATGCCTCTTCCTCTCATTAGGGATGGTGTTCAAGTTCATCACTATGATGAAATTAACAATCCCAACAAATGTATGTGCTGATTCATCTGGGAAAATTTCATTTAAACCATAATTCACTAAATGGCCTTTAAACTATGACCAGGGGGCTTAGAATGGCTAGTTTATTGGAAGCTGCATAGAGGAAAGATAAGGAAAGCTGACAAACTGCATAGGGTGAGGTGAGGTAAACTCTACTTTAATTCTTATTGCTATCTCTTTGGGCAATCACCTCTTTACTGTGTTTTTGTTGTTCTTATTATTGGAGACTTTCAAAACAAAAAGGGAGAGAGGAAGCACATACCTGTATATCTAGCACAATAAATCAATTTATTTAACAAATTGCTCCATATTTTAATAGGGGAAAAGTGCTTTGTACAGAGCATACACATATACTGTACACCTATCAGTGGATTTTTACATATCTGTTTTTGTATTTATTTATTTTTTTTTACATTTAATTGTACACAAGTTTTTGGATTAAATTTTTTAGAATTTTTAATAATAACCTTTTTATTACGCCAAATACAAATGTGGAGCATAATTAATTCATAAAAATAGTTAGGATGTAAAAGGGTAAATACTGGTGACTTTCAGAGACTATATATTGAGGTTCTGTATGTAAGTCTTGATAAAAAAATAAGGTGGTTTACTGTGCAAGATCTATCTCAAGATCTCTCCCTCTTTCCCTCTTTTTGTTTTGAAGCTTTATCACTACCTTTTGTCAACAAGTAGAATGCAACATTTTAGGCAGATCTACAATACTACTAAGCACATATTACCACTATGGTCCTTATTAATTAAGGACTTTATGAACCTTAATTAGTGAAGATATATATTTGTTTTCTTTTTTTGCTTTAATCATTATTGTTAGTGTAGCACTAACTCTCGGCGGAGCTGCTGGTTTAAGCGGGGTGTTACCTTCACTCTCGATACCTCTGTTTCACCGGCACCGGGTCTAGGGTTCCGTTGAGTTTACCTCTGGATGATATAAGCACCAACACTTGAGTACGTTTTCAATGCTTTATTGAACCAAGTAACGAAGGAAGTAGCAGGAAAGAGGCAGGAGGAAAACTGCAGGGAAGCTCAAATACCTTTCTTTAGGTTTCTTTAGAGCATCATTTAAAGTTAAATACCGTAATTGAATGCAATCCCCTTTTTGTGGGACACGATCTTTGCTCGCCTGGATAGGCCTCTCTAACTTGCCTAGCAGCCAGCACGTAGCACAATCAAAAGTCTCTGCCACAGACTTGTTTGAAATAAACCCGTACGATCCTCTGCCACAGGATGTATTGGTTCACGATGAATGTCAGACACAGTACTTGGACCTCTAAGCCAACCCGGCAGTACTATGCTGTAGGATCACTTTAGGATACGTCATCCAACCGAGTCACCAGGTCCCTCTCGAGACCAGCACTCTGCATGATCCTTCCATGACAGGTCCTCCCCTGGGATCTCCTCGGTTGTCCAGCTTCTTCACTCTGGAAAGACAGCTCAGGACCATTCCTCGGCTGCTGTGGTAGGCCCCAGACAGGCTTCTGGGCCCACCCACGTGCCGCAGCGACACGGGCCTCCGGAACGGAGGACCACGAGGTAGTACTCTAACACATACCTGTCAGCCAGGAGGGCCAGCAGGTGGCTGAAAACGAACCCCAGAACATGGCGTCTGTCCCATAAATACTCCAAAGACATGCTAGTAGGTTAATTGGATCCTGTCTAAATTGTCCCTAGTATGTATGAATGTAAGTTAGGGACCTTAGATTGTAAGCTCCTTGAGGGTAGGGACTAATATGAATGTACAATGTATATGTAAAGCATGTAAAGCGCTGCGTAAATTGACGGCGCTATATAAGTACCTGAAATAAATAATAAATAATAAATACCCTCTCCCAGAATGCAACTCGGAGGACCACCGAGTTGTCTCCGGGACAGAGGAGCACTCATCCGCTTTAACACGTTGCTTTTCCAACATCCGCCGATGGTGACAGCAACACCCACCGGCACAATGTGGAACCACACACAACGTCAGCCAAGCTGGAACAGAGGCAAATCTAACTTCCTATAACTAGCAATTCACTAAATTTACCTATCAAATGGTAGATCACAAATCTACCAGCGCTACATACTCCCCCCACTACAATAGACGTTGTCCCCAAGGTCTGTCCAAAAATAATGATAATAACTCCCAAGCCTGGGAGTAGGTATTTGAGCCTGAATTAGATAAAGAAGAAGGAAAGACAGTGGAAAGACATTATAAGATTAACATCTATAAAACAATATGTTCACGTCCGTAAACAAAACCATCCTATGACTGTACATAACCTCACTGTCTATCTAGCTGAAAATCCTAACAGCTTGATAGAGGATATAGAGGATCAAATGGTTCCTGAAAAGGAAAGCATATTAACACACATATATCCTGTACAACTTCAGGAGCAAAGCCTCATTTAAAAATGAGACTCTCTTCCCATAATCTATATCAAAAATAATCTTAAGGAGTCCATCCCTGTATAAATTTTTTTTTTTTCAAATGAAAGAAAGCCGGCTAGCAAAAAGAAGTCCTTGGATTTGAAACACTGAGATGAATATCCAGATCTTGACCACGAAGAACTCTTTATACTGACACTAACTAACTCCAAAGTTCTTTTGTCCATAATCACCAATAAAACCGGGGATCTGGCAAGGTCAGTGTCTTTCCCAGTTTATCTACTGTGGTAATGAAATATACAACGTCCTCTTTTCCGGGCCTGCAGATAACTACTTTGTCAGCATAGATGTGCCGACTGAAGTTTCAGTGCATAAAACATCCACTAAAACGTTCATCCATTTTAACAGAACATCCAGTCTTTCAGAAAGGCTTAGGCACAGACAAATAGTCCCAAACAGCTTCACTGTACCAAAGTTCCCGGTTGACTTCAATCACTTGCATTATATCCTGAGGGACATAAGGGAACTCCAAGACATATTCCGTAGCTACACGCTTGTTCAATATTCTCTGCAAACGTGCAAGTTTGGGTAAGGATCTTTTTTTCCCCATGCCAGAAGGCACACATGAATCCAATGATTTGCTCACCATAGACCCAGCCGGTGTCTGAAGTGAACTAACAACGTTTGACAATGTCTCATTTACAGTGCTGTGTGGCTCCACACAGGGTGACGCCTTCCCAGAACTCAGGGCTGTCCATTCAGGGAAAGTCATAGCAGAGGCAACATCCTCGCCTTGTGCCCATAGCATCTCTTGTGACATAGTCTCAAATAGGTCATCATCACCGGAAAGATCCGACAAGGATTCTATTTCGGAATCTCCCAGTTCTTCTGCTGGCAGATACTTATTTACAGTCCCAGATACATTTCCCATCAGCTGCTTACCCGTTCCCATTGTGGACTTTGTTGGATCCGGTTCGGGTAGTCTCTGTGGTAGGCCTCGGCCACGGCCGTGGGAAGCCTTCACATATCCCACCTTCCTCTGGACAGGTACAACAGAGACAGGTGTGGTGGACACAGAATTCAAAGCAATGTCCGCTGATGAGACGGCAACAGACGTGTCTCTCTCCGGAACATTCTCGGCAACAACAGGCAAAGTGGTGGCCTGCCGCTCTCTCTCCGTAGTTGTAGCAGCTTCTACTGTGGCGATACCTGTTGCCCAATCCATTCGATAAGCATGGGGCGACATGGTAGGTTGCTCCACCACAAACAAATACTCTCCACATTGCGGACATCGGCCAAATGGACGGAGATGTACGGCCAGTCCTTCATATCGGTGGCAGATCATGCCCAGTCCCTCAATATCTCCTGAGGTATACAAAACAAACCTCCCCTGCGGCTTCAGACAAACACCAGTGTCCGTAAGCGGGGTTCCGGTCAGTACAACACTCGACAGTGCTTGCAGGGAACATTCTTGGTCCCATAATTGGCAGCATCGCTGAAAAAGACATGGCCACACTATGATCTTCTCAGCACGATCACGAGGCCTCTCTTCTTCTCTGGTGCCAAACACATACACGCGTCCCACGCGGTATCAAGTAGGGTAGACTCCTCCCACTTGTTCTGATCACGTAGCTCCCGGGCTTTTACTGGCGCTCGCCGCCTACGCATTCAGAAATAAAGTCCTGCAACTTTTAACCTCTTCTCAAACCTCTTGGTCAACAAATCCCGGACTATGCCCCCACATGTAGCACTAACTCTCGGTGGAGCTGCTGGTTTAAGCGGGCTGTTACCTTCACCAGGGCCAGATTAAGAGCAACATGGGCCTGGTGCTAAGGATTTTGGTGGGCCTTTTTATGAAAATAAATAAAATGAAAACGCAAACAATTCTTTGTTGAATTAAATTAAAGAGAGAGAGGGGTGTGAGAGAGTGGTTGAGAGAGAGAGGGGGGGGGGGTTATAGCGAGATAGGGGGGCTGAAAGAGAGGGGATGAGAGGGAGGGGAAAAGAGAGAGAAAGGCGTTGAATGAGAGAGAGGGTGAAAGAGAGAGAGGGTGAAAGAGAGAGAGGGTGAAAGAGAGAGAGGGTGGTAGGAAAGAGGGGGTTGAAGGGGGCAAGAGAGAGAACAGGGTGAAAGAGAGGGGATGAGAGAGAGAGGGGGGGTGAGAGTGAGGGGGTGAGTCTGTGGCATAGTACATTACACGGGAGGGGGGGAATAGCACAGTACATTACATGGTTGGCACTACACATTACATGGTAGATACATGGATACAGCACATTTAATGGTGGGCGAAGCACAGCACATTACATGGCGGGCACAGCACATTACACTGTTGGCACTGCCCAATACAGCACATTACAAGGTAGGCACAGTACATTATATGGTGGGCACAGCACATGACATGGTTGGTACTGCACAACACAGCACATTGCATGGTGGGCACAGCACATGCACACGGTGGGCACAGGACCTTATATGGTAGGCACAGCACATGACATGGCGGGCACAGCTGAGCACATTACATGGTGGGCACTGCACATTACAAGTGGGCACTGCACAGCACATTATATGGTGGGCACAGCATAGGATATGGTGGGTACTGCACATGGCATGGTGGGCACTGCACAGCACATGACAAGGTGGGCACTGCATGACACCACATGATATGGTGGGCACTGCATGACACAGTACATTACATTGTGAGCACAGCACATTAATTGGTGGACACCGCACATGACATGGTGAGCCCTGCATAGGGCATTCTATTGTGGGTACTGCACAGCACATGCCATGGTGGACAATGTACAGCACATTACATGGTAAGCACTGCATGGTGCAGCACAACACAGCACGACAGGGTGGGCACTGCACAGTAATTTACATGGTGGCCACTGCACATGACATGGTTGGCACTGCATGGCACAGCACATTACATTGTGGGTACAGTGCATTACATGGTGGGCACTGCATGGCACAGCACATGATGTGGTGGGCACAGCGCATTACATGGTGGGCCCTGAATAGCACAACACATTACGTGGTGGGCACTGCATGGCATAGCACATTTCATGGTGGGCAATGCAACTGCACATTACATGTTAGAAACTGCACATGACATGGTGGGCACTGCTGAACAGCACAGTACATTACACAGTGGTCACAACACACTACATGCTGGGCACAACACATGGCAGGGTGGGCACAGCACATGACATGGTGGGAACTGCACATGACATGGTGGGATCACTGCATGGCACATCACATTACATGGTGAGCACTGTACATTACTTGGTGGGATCACTGCATGGCACAGCACATTACATGGTGGGCACTGCACATGACATGGTGGGCACTGCAATGTACAGCACATGACATGGTGGGCACTGCAATGTACAGCACATTACATGGTGGGCACTGCACATTACATAGTGAGCACTGCAATGCACAGCAAATTACATAGTGGGCACAGCACATTACATGGGGGGCACTGCAATGTACAGCACATTACATGGGGGGCACAGCACATTACATGGGGGCACTGCAATGCACAGCACATGACATACTTGGCACAGCACATTACATGGGGGCACTGCAATGCACAGCACATGACATAGTTGGCACAGCACATTACATGGGGGCACTGCAATGCACAGCACATGACATAGTTGGCACAGCACATTACATGGGGGCACTGCAATGCACAGCACATGACATAGTTGGCACAGCACATTACATGGGGGCACTGCAATGCACAGCACATGACATAGTTGGCACAGCACATTACATGGGGGCACTGCAATGTACAGCACATTACATGGGGGGCACAACACATTACATGGGGGCACTGCAATGCACAGCACATGACATAGTTGGCACAGCACATTACATGGGGGCACTGCAATGCACAGCACATGACATACTTGGCACAGCACATTACATGGGGGCACTGCAATGCACAGCACATGACATAGTTGGCACAGCACATTACATGGGGGCACTGCAATGCACAGCACATGACATAGTTGGCACAGCACATTACATGGGGGCACTGCAATGCACAGCACATGACATAGTTGGCACAGCACATTACATGGGGGCACTGCAATGTACAGCACATTACATGGGGGGCACAACACATTACATGGGGGCACTGCAATGCACAGCACATGACATAGTTGGCACAGCACATTACATGGGGGCACTGCAATGCACAGCACATGACATAGTTGGCACAGCACATTACATGGGGGCACTGCAATGTACAGCACATTACATGGGGGGCACAGCACATTACATGGGGGCACTGCAATGCACAGCACATGACATAGTTGGCACAGCACATTACATGGGGGCACTGCAATGCACAGCACATGACATAGTTGGCACAGCACATTACATGGGGGGCACTGCAATGCACAGCACATGACATAGTTGGCACAGCACATTACATGGGGGCACTGCAATGCACAGCACATGACATAGTTGGCACAGCACATTACATGGGGGCACTGCAATGTACAGCACATTACATGGGGGGCACAGCACATTACATGGGGGCACTGCAATGCACAGCACATGACATAGTTGGCACAGCACATTACATGGGGGCACTGCAATGCACAGCACATGACATAGTTGGCACAGCACATTACATGGGGGGCACTGCAATGCACAGCACATGACATAGTTGGCACAGCACATTACATGGGGGGCACTGCAATGCACAGCACATGACATAGTTGGCACAGCACATTACATGGGGGGCACTGCAATGCACAGCACATGACATAGTTGGCACAGCACATTACATGGGGGCACTGCAATGCACAGCACATGACATGGTTGGCACAGCACATTACATGGGGGCACTGCAATGCACAGCACATGGTGGGCACAGCACATTACATGGGGGGCACTGCATTGCACAGCACATGACATAGTTGGCACAGCACATTACATGGGGGGCACTGCAATGCACAGCACATGACATGGTTGGCACAGCACATTACATGGGGGGCACTGCAATGCACAGCACATGACATGGTTGGCACAGCACATTACATGGGGGCACTGCAATGCACAGCACATGGTGGGCACAGCACATTACATGGGGGCACTGCAATGCACAGCATATGGTGGGCACAGCACATTACATGGGGGCACTGCAATGCACAGCACATGACATGGTTGGCACAGCACATTACATGGGGGCACTGCAATGCACAGCACATGACATAGTTGGCACAGCACATTACATGGGGGCACTGCAATGCACAGCACATTATATGGGGCACTGCAATGCACAGCACATGACATAGTTGGCACAGCACATTACATGGGGGCACTGCAATGCACAGCACATTATATGGGGCACTGCAATGCACAGCACATGACATAGTTGGCACAGCACATTACATGGGGGCACTGCAATGCACAGCACATGACATAGTTGGCACAGCACATTACATGGGGGCACTGCAATGCACAGCACATGACATAGTTGGCACAGCACATTACATGGGGGGCACTGCAATGCACAGCACATGACATAGTTGGCACAGCACATTACATGGGGGGCACTGCAATGCACAGCACATGACATAGTTGGCACAGCACATTACATGGGGGGCACTGCAATGCACAGCACATGACATAGTTGGCACAGCACATTACATGGGGGCACTGCAATGCACAGCACATGACATGGTTGGCACAGCACATTACATGGGGGCACTGCAATGCACAGCACATGGTGGGCACAGCACATTACATGGGGGGCACTGCATTGCACAGCACATGACATAGTTGGCACAGCACATTACATGGGGGGCACTGCAATGCACAGCACATGACATGGTTGGCACAGCACATTACATGGGGGGCACTGCAATGCACAGCACATGACATGGTTGGCACAGCACATTACATGGGGGCACTGCAATGCACAGCACATGGTGGGCACAGCACATTACATGGGGGGCACTGCAATGCACAGCATATGGTGGGCACAGCACATTACATGGGGGCACTGCAATGCACAGCACATGACATGGTTGGCACAGCACATTACATGGGGGCACTGCAATGCACAGCACATGACATAGTTGGCACAGCACATTACATGGGGGCACTGCAATGCACAGCACATGGTGGGCACAGCACATTACATGGGGGGCACTGCATTGCACAGCACATGACATAGTTGGCACAGCACATTACATGGGGGGCACTGCAATGCACAGCACATGACATGGTTGGCACAGCACATTACATGGGGGGCACTGCATTGCACAGCACATGACATGGTTGGCACAGCACATTACATGGGGGCACTGCAATGCACAGCACATGGTGGGCACAGCACATTACATGGGGGGCACTGCAATGCACAGCATATGGTGGGCACAGCACATTACATGGGGGCACTGCAATGCACAGCACATGACATGGTTGGCATAGCACATTACATGGGGGCACTGCAATGCACAGCACATGACATAGTTGGCACAGCACATTACATGGGGGCACTGCAATGCACAGCACATTATATGGGGCACTGCAATGCACATGACACGCTGGGCACGAGAGCACATTACATGGGGGGAAGCAGCAGTCTTTCCCCTAGCACAATAAAACACCTCCCTAACAAATGTACTAACCTTATCTCCCGGGCTCCTGCTGGTTAGGACATCAGCGCCCCTCCCCCAGACAGCTCCCAGACACTGAGGAGGATCTGTGTGAGTGTAACAGATCCTGTGATAGGAGTCAGGCATGGACAGAGACAGGACTCGGCTGCACTCACTTGTCTCCTCCATGTGTGCACAGAGGGCTCCTCCTCTTCCTTCAGGAAGGCACATAGATATTCATAAGCCACTGGCATGGGCCTATATTGAGGTAGGGCCTGGAGCTGCAGCTCCACCAGCCCCTATGTTAATCCGGCCCTGACCTTCACTCTCGCTACCTCTGTTTCACTGGCACCGGGTCTAGGGTTCCGTTGAGTTTACCTCTGGACGATATAAGCACCAACACTTGAGTACGTTTTCAATGCTTTATTGAACCAAGGAACGAAGAAAGTAGCAGGAAAGAGGCAGGAGGAAAACTGCAGGGAAGCTCAAATACCTTTCTTTAGGTTTCTTTAGAACATCCTTTAAAGTTGAATACTGTAATTGAATGCAATCCCCTTTTTGTGGGACACGATCTTTGCTCGCCTGGATAGGCCTCTCTCACTTGCCTAGCAGCCAGCATGTAGCACGAACAAAAGTCTCTGCCACAGACTTGCTTTAAATAAACCCATACGATCCTCTGCCACAGGATGTATTGGTTCACAATGAATGTCAGACACAGTACTTGGACCTCTAAGCCAACCCGGCAGTACTATGCTGTAGGATCACTTTAGGATACGTCCTCCAACCGAGTCACCAGGCCCCTCTCCAGACCAGCACTCTGCATGATCCTTCCATGATGGGTCCTCCCCTGGGATCTCCTCGGTTGTCCAGCTTCTTCACTTTGGAAGGATAGCTCAGGACCATTCCTCGACTGCTGTGGTAGGCCCCAGACTGGCTTCTGGGCCCACCCACGTGCCGCAGTGACACGGGCCTCCAGAACGGAAGACCACGAGGTAGTACTCTAACACATACCTGTTGGCCAGGAGGGCCAGCAGGTAGCTGAAAACGAACCCCAGAACATGTCGTCTGTCCCATAAATACCCTCTCCCAGAATGCAACTCGGAGGACCACCTCCACCGAGTTGTCTCCGGGACAGAGGAGCACTCATCCGCTTTAACAGGTTTCTTTTCCAACACCCACCGATGGTGACAATGACACCCGCTGGCACAATGTGGAACGTCAGCCAAGCTGGAACAGAGGCAAATCTAACTTCCTATAATGAACAATTCACTAAATTTACCTATCAAATGGTAGATCACAAATCTACCAGCACTACAATAGTCTTTAATTTTATTTTGTGCATCAAATTTTAGCTGCTGTCCCATCCACAGCAAACATTTTTTTTTTTTTGCAAAGTTACCCTTTCAAACAAAATAAAAATGTTTTTGTTTCAAGGGGCTGTGTTTGGGGTTTTAATTTCTTTGGGGTGTATACTGTTTTTGTTTATTTTTTTGTTCATTTGACCTTTCTTTTGGGTCAAACTGCTTTTTTTCTGCAAGGCTTCCCTAAAAAAGTGGTCTTTGTGTATAGGGTTTTAATTTTTTTGTCCTAATATTTATTTTATGCCAGTATGGCCTTTTTTAAGCTTGGGGTGACCAAAGCACAACATTCACTTCTTACCAGCTATCTGTTTTTTTTTTCAAAATTGTATCATTATTGTTTTTTTTTGGTTTTTTTTGTTTATTTAAAAAGAAAGGATATAAAATTGTTACATAGAGAACAGAGCACAAATATTGAAAAAAACATAATGATATCAAACAAAGACATAAGAGGAACAAATAAACAATGTCCATACATACAGAGCACAGAGGTGATCTGTACAGCTTGTCAAAAAGGAAAAAGAAAGAACAACTCATAGGTAAGTAATAGAAATCAAAACAGAGAGGCTTCATAAATGTAAAAAGACAAAGTGTTTTTGTATATGATAAATGATACGAAACAGGAGGCTCAGGAAGGTACCAAAATGGCATATATAGTGACTAGGGGGGGAGGAAAGGGACATAATAAAGGATAATATAATGTTAATATAATTTATGATGTGATACTTGGCAAAGGGGTCCCATATTCTGATCAATCCCAAGGTTCCTAAACTTTATCAAATTGGGAGATAGCATCATGTACAGAGGCCGTTAGATATTCCATCCTCCGAATCTCAGCCACCAGGTGAAGAAACCTGGACCATGGAGGGCGTGTATTAGACAACCAGCACAATGGAATAAGCCTTTTGGCAGCTCACATAATATAGGAAATTAGACGATTAATTTTTTGGGTTACGCCTGAAAAAGGGAGAACCAGTAGATAATTTAAGGGATCGAGCAGAAGGGAAACATCCACCACCTTTTGTATCAGGAGCATCACTTCATGCCAAAAGGGTTGGATCATAGAACAGTGCCAGAAAATATGAAATAAAGAACCTGTGTCAGTCCCGCAATGCCAACAGTAACTGAGGAATCATATTTATGAATGACTTTGGGGGTTTTGTACCAAAACATGAGAATCTTAATGGATGTTTCCTTTTGGGTTACACATCTGGAGGACCTGAAAGTAGAGGACCAGATCCTATCCCATACCTGGACCGAAATAGGTCTACCTATCAAATGGGACCATCTCCTCATGTAGTGATGTGTGGTCTCGGTAAGAGGTGTCGACTCATTGAGGATATGGTGAATGGAGGATATTAAATGTAGTTGGTGAAGACCCTGGGCGCATAAATATTTAAAAGCGGTTGGTTTATCAAGAGTCAGGGTTGGGGATTTGTAGTGAAAGAAATGTCTAACCTGTAAATAAAAATGAAATAGTTGGGGAGGTATATCAAATTTCTCACGTAGGGTATCAAAAGTATGTAATCTCCGTGCGATAGGATGGACCAAATTTTGGAGCTGGAAGAGGGAGCCATTAAGCCATAGGAAAACCCTGCCCAGGGACAAACTGTCTGGTATGATTGGGTTGAATAGCACATTCACAAGAGGAGAGCAAGGTGAAGCAAGAATAAAACCTTTAAGGCAGGGGTCTCAAACTGGTGGCCCTCCAGCTGTTGCAAAACTACAAGTCCCATGAGGCATTGCAAGGCTGACAGTTAGAAGCATGAATCCCACAGGCAGAGGCATGATGGGACTTGTAGTTTTGCAACAGCTGGAGGGCCACCAGTTTGAGACCTCTGCTTTAAGGCATTTACGCCAGATGGTTAAAGTGAAGGTCATTGGAGCAGTGCATTGACGTTTAAAGAAGGGATCCAGGGATGGGAGGGCACCCCAAATTAAAGAACACGGGTGAACCGGATATAACACTCCCTTTTCAATGGCTATCCATTGATTTGGTGCGTGTAAGGAGGACCATGAAACAATAGCCCACAAATTTGAGGCATAATAATATTTAATAATATCCAGGGCGCCCAATCCCCCCCTGGATCTTGGGGCAAGTACCACCGAACTAGCTATGCGATGAGCCCCATCACCCCATACGAGCTTAAGAAAACTGAAGTGCTTTTAGTTGAGAGGAAGGTATAGCAACTGGTAACGTTTCAAAGTGATATAATAACCTGGGCAAAATAGTCATTTTTAGGACAATAATCCTACTCAACAGAGATAAGGGATATTTTGTCCAGGTCAGCAGGGATTTGTTAATGTCTAGAACCAGGGGGGGTAATTAATATGATAAAGGGAAGAGTAAGAGGGGGTAAGAAGGATACTTAAATATTTGAGGGAGGTAGTGCACCATTTGTAGGGGTGCAAATCTTTAAGCTGAGATAACATGAAGGATGGTATGTGTATGGGGAGAGCTTCAGTTTTAGAAGTATTAATCCTATAACCAGAAATGGCACTAAAGGAGGACAATAATTTGTGCAGTGAAGGGAGAGATATTAATGAGTTGGTAATAGTGAGCAGGATGTCATCTGAGAAAAGTGACAATTTATATTCCCCCTGCCAGCATCACCACACCATGGATATCAGTATGAATGCGGATGGACTCGGCCAGAAGTTCCAGACACAAAATAAAAAATAATGGTGAAAGGGGACACCCCTGCCGAGTACTATTTATCATGGGGAAGCCAGGCGACAGGAAGGAAGACATCTGAACTTGGCCTGTGACTGTCGAGTAAAGGGCCTCTAAAGCTTTTATAAAAGGGCCATTAAAACCATATGCATTTAAGGTAGAAAACATATAAGGCCAACTCAGCCTATCAAAGGCCTTTTGTGCATCTAAACTTAGAACCAAGGCCGAACGGGAAGACCTGTCCAAGAGATCTATCAGATCTATTGTACGACGGGTGTTATCCCCCGCATGCCTGCCAGGGACAAAGCCCACCTGATCACTATGGATCAGTTTGGGAACAAGTCTAGATCGTCTGGATGCAAGGATTTTTGTAAATATTTTGTAATCTGAATTTAAAAAGGGCTATGGGTCTGTAATTATCTGGGATAGAGGGGTCCTTACCAGGCTTTGGGATGACAGAAATGTATGAGTGGAAGAATTGTGGGGATGTTCTCTTAAGCAAGGAATCATAATGTCAGCATGTGTGAAGATAAAATATCAAAGAAGGTTTTGTAATAAAAATAGGGCAGGCCATCAGGGCCAGGTGATTTATGTAGTGGAAGGCCCTTAATTACATGTGTATCAGTGTCTTTATGCTTTCCCATATCCTTGTATAATGTGTCCTTTAAGGTGTACATCCAAAAGTCTTTTAAAGATAGCCATACTCCCCGCAGCCACCACCAATTGTGGGAGAGAGTTCCATATCCTTATTACCCTAACAGTGAAGAACCCTCTAAGCATTTTAAGGTTAAACCGCTTCTTCTCCAGTCTCATTGTGTGGCCCTGTGTCCTTTTACTCTCCCTATGACTGAATAGTTTATTTCCTATGCTCGGATCCACATTGAAATATTTGTAGATCAATATCATATCTCCTCTCAAGTGTCTTTTCTCCAGCGAGAATACATTTTGTGTTTGCAGCCACTCCTTGTAATTGAGCTCCTCTAGTCCCCTTATTAGTTTTGTTGTCCTTCTTTGGACTCTCTCCAGCACATCCCTTTGGAGGACTGGTGACCAGAACTGGACTGAAAACTCCAGGTGAGGCCTAACCAAAGTTTTATAAAGTGGCAGAATTATAGTTGTGTTCCTGAAGTATATCCCATTTTATGCATGCTAATATTCTGCCAGCTTTGGCAGCTGCAGCTTGGCAATGCATGCTGTTGCACAACCTGTCATCTACTAGTACCTTAAGATCCTTCTCCATCCTTGACTCCCCCAGCTGTACACCACCTAGTAAATATTTTATATTTATGTTTTTTGACCCCAAGTGCATTACTTTACATTTCTCCACATTAAACCTCATTTGCCATTTGTCTGCCAACTCCTTTATTTAATTACCGGTCATTCTGCAAAATTGTCCTGATGAGAGTGTATTACTCTGCTTAACTTTGTGTCATCCGCAAAAACTATTCAACTCATCCTCTATGTCGTTTATGAATATGCTGAATATAATTGGTCCCAAAACAGATCTTGGGGTACCCCACTCACTACTCCATACCGGTGTGACTACATGTTATTTACCACTACCCTTTGGACCTGTCCCTGTAACCAGTTTTTTATCCAAGCACAAACACTATGGTCTAAGCCTGCAGACCTCAGCTTGTAAAGTAAGCATTTATGGTGGACTGTATCAAATGCTTTTGCAAAGTTCAGATACACCACATCCACAGCCCTCCCTATATCTGGATGGCTGCTCACTTCCTCATAGAATGTTAGCAGATTGGTCTGGCAGGAATGTCCCATCATAAACCCATGCTGATTACTAGGCATGTGCATTCGTTTTCGTCTGAATGCATTTTTGTCCGAATTTCAGGTATTTTCGTTAGCGTTTTAACAAACGATAACGAAAGTGCAGAATCCGAAAAACGAAAGATCCAACATAAACAAATGCTTTATTTTCATTTTCGTTGCTACAACAGTTCGATATAGATAGGAGATTCGACATGATGATGACAATAACAATCTGTGTCCATCAAACATGTGGTCGAATGTGCCTAACCTTAACTCTATTAGTCCAAGATTATTCTACATAGAGAGAAAAGATTTGACGTAGAGAAAAGATTTGACGTAGGGGAGAAAGATTCGACGTAGGGGAGAAAAGATAAATAAAAATAATGATGATAATGAATGTTATTGGCTGACTGTAACCAAACAGGAGGAGCAGTAAAATAGCTAGAACTAAGTACACACATACTTTGGCTTATGGTGTCTGTTGAAAGTTCCAAGAAAATTAGACGGAGCAAGTAAACTAAACGGCGTCGTACAGTTTAGCTGTTCCGTCGAATCTTCTTTGAACATTCGACAGACACCATAAGCCTTCAATGACAGATTCGACCTTAATTTGGATTTTCGGACGAATGCAATTTTTAACGAAAAATGAAATAAATAAAAACGAATTTCAGGAGCAACTAAATAAATTTATTTTTCGGACGAAAACAAAATATTTCAGTGTACACATGTCTACTGATTACCACTAATGATATTCTTCCAAACTTTGGATGTAGTCCCTAATTATCCCCTCCAATAATTTATAATTCCCCTTAAAATCCATACCAGACCTAAAGGGCCTGGTATGGATTTTGGCGGGGCCCCCGCACCATTTTTTTTTTTAATTTTGGCACAGGGTTCCCCTCAACCCCTTCAATACACTGTGTTATATAAACTACACTGCCTGCATTGACTGAATATAGAGTCTCCACTAAATATCTAGGCTACACTAAATGCAGATTTTATATTTATATATATATATATATATATATATATATATATATATATATATATATATATTTTTTTTTTTTTTTTTTTTAACCTGGGGGACAGGTAGCAGGTACAAAGCTCCCTGGGATGAGCAGTCTTTCAGGCACAGATACCAAATCCAGTGAAATAGTGACAAACAGTGCGGTGTTTATTTGTGATAAATACAAGTCTATATACAGGTGCTGTACAGTGTTCCAAAAACAAATAGGAACAAAAATAGCCAAAACAAAACCTAGCCGTGTCTCGGCACTAACTAAACAATATTTACAGATCCTAACTACCAGGCTGAGCAAGCCTACAGCTTGTCAGCTTCCACATTCACAGCTTAATAGCTTCTACCAACCTTTTGCTCTCCTACACAGAAGTTGTCTGAGGTTCCCAGGCCAAGAGCAAAGGCTGTCTGCTCAGGTGTGCTTAAATTAGCCTGGGGGAGAGGACCAAGCCCCTAACTGGACCATGGATCAGAGATCCCCGAACGTATATGAGAGGAGCCTGGGAGATGTATAAACCCCAAACAGGACTTTTCCTGGCTCTCTCTGGGACGCTCTGCTACAAATCCTCCCCCTTGTTTCAACCCCAGGGTTGGAACACCTGTGGCCCAACAGGAGTGAACACGGGACAGGACATCTACATTCCCTATCTCAACACCTGGCCTGTGTTTTACAGTGAATGAGTAATCCTGTAGAGCCAAAAACCACCGGTTCACCCGTCTATTAGTCTCCTTCTTTTGGGCCATCAATTTCAGGGGAACATGGTCAGTTATTAACTCAAACTGGTGGCCAAACAAATAGTACCTGAGCGAGTCCATGGCCCACTTTATGGCTAAACACTCCTTTTCAATGATTGCATACCTTTTCTCATGGTCATTGAGCTTTTTCTCAAGGTCAATGAGCTTTCTGCTTAGGTATACCAAAGGGTGTTCTTCCCCATTGTGTACCTGTGATAGTACTGCCCCGATACCAACATCAGACGCATCCGTCTGAACCAAAAAATCTTTGGAGAAATCGGGGGAGTACAGTACTGACTGTGCACAAAGAGCCTTCTTCAGGACTCAGAAAGATTCCTCTGCTACTGAGGACCATTTCACCATTACAGAGTCTTTCCCTTTCATAAGGTCTGCCAGTGGGGAAGCTATAGTTGCAAAATTTGCGATGAACCTTCTATAATGCCAAGAAAGACCCTGACCTGCTTCTTGTTTGCAGGACGTGGCCACTCCTGGATGGGTTCTATTTTACTCACTTGAGGTTTTATTACACCACGGCTAATAGTGTAGCCCAAATACTTGGCTTCCTCTAGACCAATGGCATATTTTTTTGGATTTGCCGTAAAACCTTCTTTGAAGAGGGAATCAAGGACAGCCTGGACACGGGGCAAGTGAGACTCCCAGTCAGTGCTATGTACCACTATGTCATCTAGATAGACTGCTGCAAATCGTTGGTGGGGTCTTAGGGTCCTGTCCATGGCCCTCTGAAATGTTGCAGGGGCATTTTGCAATCCAAAAGGCATATTTTTATACTGAAAGGAACCCTCCGGGGTCACAAATGCAGTCTTCTCTTTGGCGCAAGTAACCTTTTGTCAAGTCCAAAGTGGTCAGATAGCGAGCCTTGCCAAGTCAGTCTATAAGTTCGTCTACTATGGGCATTGGATATGTGTCAAACTTTGTCACTGCATTAAGCTTCCTGAAGTCGTTACAGAACCTCCAAGTGCCATCTGGTTTTGGGACTAACACGATGGGGCTAGGCCAGTCACTATTGAATTCCTCAATGACATCAAGCTCCAACATTCTTTTAACTTCATCACTGATGTCCTTTCTCCTCGCTTCAGGAATTTGGTATGGTTTGAGCTTGACATGGACCCCAGGTTCAGTAACAATATCATGCTGAAGTCATGCCAGGTCTCTGTGAAAATTTCTCTTTATTCCTTATCAGAAACTCTCTAGCTTGCTGTTTTTGGGAATATGACAGGGTGTCTGGAATCATGACCTCAGGGATCAGAGGGGACTCCGTACCCTGAGGCGTTACCTTGCAGTTAACGCCAGTCTATCCTTCCAGGTTTATGTGGTAAATCTGTTCGGGCTTCCTTTTTCCTGGTTGATATACTTTGTAATTGACCTCCCCAACTCTTTCAATTACTTCAAAGGGGCCCTGCCATTTAGCCAGGAATTTGCTCTCTGTGGGAACTAACACCAGGACCCTGTCACCAGGTGAGAAAACACGGAGTTGGGCCCCCCTGTTGTATATCCTTTGTTGAGCTGCTGGGGCCTGCAGTAAGTGTTCTTTTACCATTGGCATGATTGCTGCAATCCTGTCCTGCATTTGAGCGATATGCTCAATGACACTTTTATGGGGTGTCTGCTCCCCTCCCAAGTTTCTTTGGCTATGTCTAAGAGTCCCCGAGGGTGTCTCCCATAAAGCAACTCAAATGGAGAATACCCCGTATAGGACTGGGGAACCTCTCTGATGGCAAACATCAAGTATGGTATCAGGAAGTCCCAGTTTTTCCCATCCTTGTCAACAACCATTTTAAACGTGCTCTTTAATTTCTTATTGAAGCGCTCCACCAAGCCATCCGTTTGAGGATGGTACACCGAGGTTCGCAACTGCGACACCTTAAATAACTTGCAGAGCTCCCTAGTTATTCGTGACATAAATGGGGTGCCCTCATCTGTAAGGACCTCTTTAGGGATGCCAACACGACTGAACACCATAAACAGCTCTTTGGCAATGCTTTTAGCAGATGCGGTGCGTAAGGGAACTGCCTCGGGGTAACGGGTAGCATAATCCATGATTAGAAGGATATGCTGATGCCCCCGGGCAGACTTGGGGAGTGGACCCACAAGGTCCATGGCAATCCTCTCAAAGGGCACTTCAATAATGGGCAAGGGCACTAAAGGACTTCGGAAGTAGGGTAGTGGGGCTGACATCTGACACACAGGACAGGATTGACAATAATTCTCAATATCCTTCTGTATCCCGGGCCAAAAAAACCTGCGCAACACCCTTTCAGTAGTTTTCTCAACCCCTAAATGGCCTCTTAGCAAGTGCCCATGGGCAAGTTCCAACACCACCAATCTGTATGGCTTAGGGACCACCAACTGTTCAACCACTTCATCAATCTTTTTACATTCACGATACAGTAAATCCTCATTGCTGCTGAAATAAGCAAAACAGAGCCTGTCCCCTGGTTCGACAGGTATATCATTAATCACTATTACATTTTCCCAGGCCCTGGCAAGGGTTGGGTCTTTTCTCTGCTCGGTACCAAAATTTTCCTTGTGCACATTAAGGTCAGCAAACTCCAACGTCAAAGTAGGTTCAGATTCAGCAGATGGCTGTCTAGCTCCACTGGTTGTGGGGACCTCCTCAGGCTCCTCCAGCTATCCTGCCATAACTGAGAAAGTAAAACCCAGGGAGCCCTGAGAAAAGTCCCCTGAACCCACATTGTCAGTAGCAGCCAGAAGTTCTAGCTCTGTCACTGAGTCAGCTACTGCGACCGGGTCGGGACGCTCCCACAGTTCCCAAAACTTAGGGAAGTCCCTACCAACGATGGCCTTGTGCCCCAAGTGGGGCACAAGTCCGATCGGATGGGTCACCGTACCTAAGCCAGTTTTAAACTGAACAGTGGCTATAGGTTTCTCACGGGTATCCCCATGTACACAAATCACAGCAACTTTGTTAGCATGCAAATTCACAGTTTCAACCATCTCAGCTGCAACCAAAGTCACTAAACTTCCAGAGTCCAGCAAGGCCGAAATAGGCTTATTATTAACAGTCATTTGGCACATGTGTTTTCCCATATTTGGTCCTGCGTGCATGAAACAGCAGCAAACATAGACTGCCTTCTAATAGATAGATCACACTGCATTGGTTCATCTGTCAATGGACAGTTTGCTGCAACATATCCCAGTTCTTGGCAACGAAAACACCTGATGTTTCCCCAGTTTGGTTTGCTGACAGGCAGTGGCTTCCCTTATTTGGGATGCCAAACTTCAATCCTGGCACCAAAAATCCTCCCCCCTATTTCTTTGCCATGCTTACCACCCACTTCCCCTGGAACAGTCTTACCGGTTGCCTGGGGAGACTGTGGCTTTGGGTGGAAAGTCTGTGCGCCTGTAGGGATGGTGACCAGGCTCTCTGCAGCAAAGTACCTTTCAACGAGTTCCACGAGGTTGTCCACCGAGTTGGGGTCTCCTTGACTCACTCACTTTTGCAGGGGAATTGGTAGTGACCTCAGGAACCGGTCCATGACCACACGCTCCACTATTTGTGGTCCAGACAGGGACTCCGGCTGTAGCCATTTCCTCACCAAGTGAATTAGGTGGAAAATCTGCGATCTTGGTGGCCTCTCGTCTTGGAAGAACCAGTTGTGGACCCGCTGTGCTCGAACTGCCAAGGTGACACCAAGTCGCGCCAGGATTTCCCGCTTGACCTTTTCATAGTCTCCCGCTTCTGCTGACTCCAAATCATAGTAGGCCTTCTGCGATTCTCCAGACAGCAAGGAGGCGACCAGTCCTGCCCACTGGGTTTTGGGCCAACCTTCCCTCTCAGCGGTCCGTTCAAACATTAGGAGAAAGGCCTCTGGATCATCATCTGCATTCATCTTAGAAAGAAAGTGACCCACATGGATGGCTGAGGGCTTGTCTCCAACAAAATCAACTTTAGCACGTGACCACTGTGCTAGTGTCTCCACAACATCAGTCAAGGTTTTCCTATCTGCTTATGCATCAGTGGCTAGCTGTTCAAACAGCCTCTGCGACTACTCCTGTACAGCACCAATCTGTTGGCCTTGGTTTGTTTCTGTGCGATAGCATTGGCTTGCTGCTGTGCAGCATTGGATAACACCAATTGTTTTAGGATTTCCTCCATGTTTAGTCACTCTAGGTACTGGCCTTTTAAGTAGTAACTTAATACAACTGGTCGCAGTCTCCACCATATGTAACCTGGGGGACAGGTAACAGGTACAAAGCTCCCTGGGATGAGCAGTCTTTCAAGCACAGATACCAAATCCAGTGAAATAGTGACAAACAGTGCAGTGTATATTTGTGATAAATACAAGTCTATATACAGGTGCTGTACAGTGTTCCAAAAACAAATAGGAACAAAAATAGCCAAAACAAAACCTAGCTGTGTCTCGGCACTAACTAAACAATATTTACAGATCCTAACTACCAGGCTGAGAAAACCTACAGCTTGTCAGTTTCCACATTCACAGCTTAATAGCTTCTACCAACCTTTTGCTCTCCTACATAAAAGTTGTCTGAGGTTCCCAGGCCAAGAGCAAAGGCTATCTGCTCAGATGAGCTTAAATTAGCCTGGGGGAGAGGACCAAGACCCAAACTGGACCATGGATCAGAGATCCCTGAACGTATATGAGAGGAGCCTGGGAGATGTATAAACCCCGAACAGAACTTTTCCTGGCTCTCTCTGAGACGCTCTGCTAGAATATATATATATATATATATATACTAGGCTGTATATATATATATATATATATATATCAAATACACTGCCTGCAAGCCACTAACTAACCTGCCTAATCTCTCTTCATTCATAATTACACTATATACGGCCGCTGATTAAGCAGTCTTATATAGTGTGGGGTGTGGACTTAGCCCCCTGAGCCATGATTGGCCAAAGGCACTCTGCCTTTGGCCAATTATGGCTCTCTCAGCAGAGAGCGTTGTGATTGGCCAAAGTATGCAGGCCAGGTGCATGCTTTGGCCAATCATAAGACCACCAATGCACTGCGATCTCACAGTGCATTATGGGGCATTCCGCAGAGCTCGAATTTGCCGCGAACGCTCCATAATATTTGGTATTCCCTGAAGGGCAAACACACTAACGTTCAACTCAAAATCGGACTCATCCCTACTAGCAATTAACACAAACGCTTTTCTTTCTCCTACATTTGTCACAATGTTGCTCCAAAAGCTGAAAGAAAAAACTTACATTCACTTTGAGCTTTACCATTCTGATATGTTACATAAAAGTCACACTAATGTGATATAATTGTGATCAGATGACTTTGTGAGATATATTTTAGGGTAAATATATGGGGCACGCAAATTACTCTGTACATGTAAATGTTGCAATGGCAAAAAAATTACAATAGTGTGTTTTTTTCTCACATGTATATACAGTGCCTTAAAAACAGTGCCTTGAAAAAGTATTCATACCCCTTGAAATTTTCCACATTTTGGCATGTCACAACCAAAAACATAAATGCATTCAATTGGAATTTTATGTGATCGACCAACACAAAGTGACACATAATTGTGTGCAGTGGAAGGAAAATGATAAATGAGTTTTCAATTTTTTTTACAAATAAATATGTAAAAAGTGTGGCATGCCCCCCCCCAGTCAATACTTTGTAGAACCACCTTTCGCTGCAATTACAGCTGCAAGTCTTTGTGGGTATGTCTCTACCAGCTTTGCACATCTAGAGAGTGAACTGTTTGCCTATTCTTTTTTGCAAAATAGCTCAAGCTCTGTCAGTTTGGAAGGAGAGCGTCTGTGAACAGCAATTTTAAAGTCTTGCCACCGATTCTAACACATGAATATGCTTTGATCTAAACCATTCCATTGTAACTCTGGCTGTATGTTTAGGGTCATTGTCCTGCTGGAAAGTGAACCTCTGCCCCAGTCTCAAGTCTTTTGCAAACTCTAATGCTGCGTACACACGACCGGAAATTCGGCCAGCAAAAGACCAATAAGAGCTTTTGTTCGGAAAATGCGACTCTGTGTATGCTCCATCAGACTTTTGCTTTGCCGAATTCCAGCCAGCAAAAGATTGAGAGCATGTTCTCAATTGTTCGGTCGGAAAAAGTTCCTATCCAAAAATGCGATCGTCTGTAGCAATTCCGACGCGCAAAATTCCTACGCATGCTCGGAAACAATTTGACGCATGTTTGGAAGCATTGAACTTCATTTTCTTGGCTCATCGTACTGTAGTGTTGTACGTCACCGTGTTCTTGACAGTCGAAAGTTCAGCAAACTTTTGTGTGACCGTGTGTATATATAAAAAAGGGGATACAGCACTGTGTATGGTGTGGGTAAAACAGCAGCCAACACAGCTATAGACCCTAGCAATAAATGTAAATGTGAAAGTGTAGCGCTATAAAACCTAAATAAACTGAAAATATAAAAATCAGTGTCGATGCGTGGCACAAAAGGAAACCGCTATTAAGATAATATTTCTTTGGTACAAAACTCATGAGTTGCTACATGCCCAAAATGCGTCTCTCTCTGATTTGTGCTGGAGATGTGGGCAGTCCGTAGGTACACACCTTCACATTTTCTGGGATTGTCATGTCCTAGGTACATATTGGATTGAGATACAAAATATATTGCAATCACTTTTCGCCACGTCTATTCAATTAAAACCCATACATTTCCTGTTAGGTCTACCCTTCCCGGGTATCCCTAAATCACTACAGAGACTAGGATCTTTTATACTTTTGGCAGCAAAAAGAGCCATCCCTAGACTTTGGCTCTCTACCAACGCTCCCACCTTACACCACGTCCTTTCCATTGTTGCAGATATACGTAAAATGGAACATTTAACAGCAAAAATTGAAGGTAAAATTCCCCAATTCGAAAAAATTTGGAAACCTTGGGATGATTCAAAATTTTGTTCTGTACCTTCCATTTCTGCTCCTTTTTGATTCCAAATTACATGTCCTCTTGAGCATCCTTGTGTTTTGAACATGTTATTTAGATAGCAACACAGATACTGTATGGAATTATTTTTTTCTTACTATATATGACCCAATTCGGGAAGAAGCTGACTTCTATCTATACAGATATCCTCACCATGTTTCTTTTCTTTACAATGTTTGCACTACTTTTATTTTGATTGTTTCTATGCAAACTGTCATGACTTTTTGTTATGCTGATATATATTTGTTGAAAAACTTATTGAAAAAAAAAAAAAAAAAAAAAAAAAAAAAAAAAGAAAAATAATCAGTGTCAAAAACCTGAAATAAAGGTTATATGTAAAAATAACCCATTTGTGGCCCCCTATTGGAACACTATCCTTATGCCGCCGCGGGTGATCGTGGGAGCTAAGTTGCCGTCCTGACCTAGAATCCATCGTGGCTGTCCAAGGAGATGTACCCTTTTAACCAGCTGGTCTCAAAGCCTTTGTGACTTGGGTGGCATGAGCCTCCCCAAGTCAACAACATCTGGTAAGCCTCCTAAGACCCTTGGTGGCAGCCTCTTCACCATTCTAGCCTTTCCTGAAACGCTGTTGGTCTCAAAAATCTGTCCAGACTTCTGTGTTTTTTTTTTTTCTCTATATCTTCAGACTTTAATATATATTTGGTTTTACCAACATATGCCTGGACTGCTGCTTATATTCATTATTTATTTCTAGTTGGGTATTTTAGTATTCTTATTCACCTTAGTGATTTCCCCTCTAAATTATCATTGTTTCACCAGTTTGCACATATATTGTACTGTATACTTTGCACAGGATATGATCATTCCATATCTATAGAAATCTTTGTATTGTGAATTTTCTCACCAAAAATTCTTATTTTATTTTTACTTGTAACCTTTATTTCAGGTTTTTGACACTGATTTTTATATTTTCAGTTTGTGACCGTGTGTATGCAAGGCAAGCTTGAGCGGAATCCTGTCGAAAAAGCCATCATATCTTTTTCCAACCAAGATCCGATCGTGTGTATGCGGCATTACAGGATTTCTTCCCATCAACTCTGACTAGCTTCCCTGTCCCTGCTGTAGAAAAGCATTCCCTACAATATGATGCTGCCACCTACATGTTTTACAGTGGGGATGGTGTGTTCAGGGTGATGTGCAGTGTTAGTTTTCCACCATACATAGTGTTTTGCTTTTAGGCCAAAAGGTTCAATTTTGGTCTCATCTGACCACCTTCTTCAAATTGTTTGCTGTGACCCCTACTGCAAACCGCAAAGGGGACTTCTTATGGTTTTCTTTCAACAATGGCTTTCTTCTTGCCACTCTTCAATAAAAGGCCAGATTTGTGGAGTGCACAGCTAATAGTTGCCATATTCTCCCACCTGAGCTGTGGATCTCTGCAGCTCCTTCAGAGTTACCATGGGCCTCGTGGCTGCTTCTCTGATTAATGCTCTCCTTCCCTCGTCTGTCAGTTTAGGTGGACGGCCATGTCTTGGTAGGTTTGTAGTTGTGCCATACTCTTTCCATTTTTGGATGATGGATTGAACAGTGCTCCATGAGATGTTCAAAGCTTGGGAAATTTTTTTATAACCGAACCCTGGTTTAAACTTCTTCACAATTTTATCTCTGACCTGTCTGGTGTATTCCTTGGCCTTCATGATGCTGTTTGTTCACTAAGGTTCTCTACCAAACCTCTGAGGGCTTCACAGTACAGCTGTATTTATACTGAGATTAAATTACACACAGGTGGACTCTATTTACCAATTAGGTGACTTCTAAAAGCAATTGGTTCCGCTAGATTTTAGTTAGGGGTATCAGCATAAAGGGAACTGAATACAAATGCACACCACACTTTTCAGATATTTATTTGTAAAAAAAAATCCTTCCACTTTACAATTATGTGCCCCTTTGTGTTGGTCTATCACATAAAATCCCAATAAAAGACATTTACGTTTTTGGTTGTAACATGACAAATCGTGGAAAATTTCAAGGGGTATAAATACTTTTTTAGGGCACTGTATATATATATAATTTATTTTTTTAATATTAAATATTATTTTTTACTATTTTTTAAAAAACAAGGAACATACAGTATATGTATCCAATTTGCTATCAATTCAAAGCCCAATCTGTTGGAAAAAAGGAAGGTCTGGGAGTTCAAGTGATTAAAATAAAAATTCAAATGTGGATTACAAAAAAGCTTTGGGCATGTAAACTTTATTATCATTATCATTTTCCCTCTCTAAAAATACTTAATCCCTGAGTTACTTTTTTGTATTTATAAAACCATCTACTGTGATAATACACATTAAACTTTATGCAATAACAATGAAAGTTAATGATAAGCAGATTAGATTTGGTAGACTGCTTGTTTACAATTATTGCATTTTATATCATTGCAGCCAGTTCCCCTCTCACTCACCCCTAAAAAAAACCCACCACACATGATTCACAATGATTATAGTGATGATACACACTAACTTTGAATTTGTTAACATACTGTATTTGAGACCTTCTGTTGTGAAATGTCTATGAAAACTCTCCCCAGTAGATGAAATGCTGCAAAGAATATTAGGTGGTTTTTAGTAAATCCATTAATGTTCATTACGTATATATGTATTATGTTTTTTTTTTAATGTTCAATATATTATTTTAATGTGATCCTGTACCTAGACTATAATAGACAAAGTAACAAATTTGCTGTTACAGAAGGGAGAAATAGCCAATACTTACCACCCCTGCATTCAGTCTCTGCTCCAATCCACTGCCAGACCACTTAAGATATACCAGATGCTTTCATAAAGGGAACATGTGAGATTTCTCCAACCTCAAAACAGTGCAGGGTGGTACCTAAGCAGCCAATTCTTAGGTCCATAAATTGTCATTTTGTGTGTGTGTGTGTGTGTGTGTGTGTGTGTGTGTGTGTGGGGGGGGGGGGGGCTTTAAAAGTTTTAACTTGCTAAACTAAGTCAAAGTCGTATAGTAAAATAGTAATCTTGGCAGGTCAGCAAAGGATTGAAAAGGTTGGGGAGCATAAGGGAGACTGACTGTCTATGATAAAGGGAAAGCTCGCTTCAAACATTACTTATTACATACATGATGATCAGAGATGCGATCATACATGCAATCATACATGTTTTAAAAAAAAAATAATAATAATATATGGAGTCAATACACATTATAAGGAACCACTCAACAAAGTTTAATATAACATTATTGTTTCCACATATTTGATAATGAACCACTATGTGTTTCTTAGCAGGAAATTTGCAAATTCAGTAATTAAGAGAGATGTGGATTGATGATAACTTTGCAACCGCTTTCTTATTTTACTGCTAACAGATTATTGTAGACACTTAGCATAAGTTCTTCCTGATCAATTATTGAATACTTCTTCTGTGAATACAGTTGAAAGTTTTATAATGATTGACCATAACCCAGAAAAATAAGTACCATGTTAGCCTAGTTTATTTGTCTAGCAGTTGTATTATTATTTAAATATATATTTGATAGCAGTTGCAACTATGGCTTCAACTCCCTGAACTGCATGAGTTATGTTGACTTTGTTGATCTGTTTAACATTTTTTCATCAAAAAGGTCAATTCATATGCTTAACTACTTCAATAACAAGCACTTACACCCCCATCCTGCCCAAGTCAATTTTCAGCTTCCAGCGCTGTCGCTGTTTAAATGACAATTTCACGGGCATGCTACACTGTACCCAAACAGAATTTTTATAATTTTGTTCCCACAAATAGAGCGGCATCCTGGTGGTCCTGGGTGGGCATCCCAGGGGGGGGCTGCACTGATAAACAATCAGCACAGACCACCCCCGCCAGGAGAACAGCCGATCAGCTCTCCTCTACTCACGTCTGTCAGATGCGAGTGAGGAAAAGCCGATCAACGGCTCTTCCTGTTTACATCATGATCAGCCGTGATTGGACGTGGCCTACCTCAAAGGCTCTTTACCAAGATCGGTGTAGCGGTTTGTCAGACTGACACACCACACCACCGATCGCCCCCATGGGCGCGCAAGAACGGACGCTTTGGAGGCCTGTCATATGACGTCCACCCAGAACGAGAGCCGCGCCACCCAGCCGTCATTTGATGGCCAGCGGGCGGGAAGTGGTTAAAGGGTAACTCCATTTTCATGGGGAAAAAAATTATAATATAGCATATACAATAGCGACAAGAGTCATATTGTGATTTAATTTAATGTTATTAAAAATTACCTTTCTTTTTCAATTTGCAGTGCTGTAAATTTCCTGAAAATTGCAATGCAATGTGGTTACCTGGAGGTGTTCTGTACACAGAATGTGTACATAACCCCCCCAGAAACATCATTTCAGTGATTTTTCTAGAAGTCTGCACTAAGATACACGTCAGATTTTAGACATCCCAACAACAAAAATGTAATTTTTGATTAAATACTCTGTTATCAGCATGAATCACTTCTGACAAGTTTTCCTGACACCCTGAGAAAAATGGTGACAGGGGAGGGCACAGCCTGTGATTGACAGCCTCTGCTTTGTTCCTTTGTGCTGTTTAAGGGGGTGTGTTTCATCCAATCAGCTCTTAGAGCTCTTCTCACTGGAGTAATTTCAGCTACCCACCCCCTGTTTTTTCAGAGCTGAGAGCTCATGTATAAATTCTGCACTTTGAATGGATGTAGAGAACAGACAGTAGTAGATAAACAGGTACAACCTACGGAAAATATGTTTCATCTCTGTGTATTATCTGAGGCCAATCATTTCACTGGATATATGGAAGGTTTTACAACCACTTTAAGCCTACGATACTCTTTAAACCTAAAGTAGAAGCCTCAGCACAAGTGCATAAAGCAAAAGTGTACTGTTAAGAGACCATTGAAGCACTACTGTAGGCACAGAGGTATTGGAAGCAGATTATTCATCTAGTAGTGAAATAACAGATTCCAGTTGAAAAGACAGTGGAGAGTTTTTATGCAGAGAAGTAGTTTGGGCCTTTCTTTGGGTTTCAGGATTGTATACCCTCATATTTATGATCAAGCGTTTTAAAACGGTGCCATCTGACTTAACCAGCATCACTCTTGGTTTGAAGGAATGGTGCACTTTTGAGGTTTACTAAGAAGCAGTTTCCCATTTTCCCTGACACATATCGTCATTATGTACTGTAGGTTGTTATCTACTGTAGGTTGTGCTCTTACTGGCATCAGCAGCACTTTATTTTTGTGAAAAGGGTAGAAACACCATTGCAACCCACATAGCTATGAGCCTTAGGAGGAACTCAGGGTCGGGGTGAAGAACTGTGGCCAGCATCTGGATATCGGGCTTATCTCATGAGTAAACAATGTCTGCCTACTATTAATATAAAATTGGTGAAAATAAGATGAACGTTAAGACCACCACAAAGTACCAGTTAAAGCGGCCCTTCAGTCATTTTTGCATCTTTCCATCTATTAAATCTTCTGCCCTTGTTATTTTAACTTTGGATAGTAAAACATTTTTTTTTCTGCCAGTAAATACCTTATACAACGCACTTCCTGTTTCTTGTCTAGTCATTAGCCTAGGCCTATGACGTGCACAGGTCTCTCTCTCACTGACAAATGGGGATGATGCTGTGCTAATCCTACAATAAATTATACTATCTAGGTGTACTGGGTATCAACTCTTGTCTTTACTGAGGTATAGGATGGTGATCTAAACCACCATGGGGAATATAGCACTATGTGGACGTGCAGGCAGCATGTGCATAATATAAAAAAATAATAATAAATAAAGGGTGGCGCCCACCAAAAAAACTATACATATGTATCTCTCAGCTTAAATAAAAATAAAACCATGGTGAAATCTACAATAAAATAATAAAAAAAAAAAAATAATAAAATATTTTTTTCAATAAGATAGTGATTGCCGCTGAGACATTAAATGCCAGTACAAAGTGCTGTGAATTAATATCCGGAAATTATTATAGTTCAGTGAACCATGATTCATATAAATAAATAAATGGCTAAAAACTAAATAACATAAAAGCAAAAATTGCCAAATGATACAATGTTACATTGAATGTCCAAAGTGTCTAGCAGGGAGTGCTCAAACTTAAAATAATACAATCCAATAAAGGTGACTCAGTGCAACAAAAAACAGCTTCAATGCTTCCTTAGTGATACCAGACAATTAAGTCGTGTGGATAGCAGCTGAGTTTAAAAATCATTTGTTCAGAAGAGTGGTGAATGTGAAGTGTGCAGCAGGATCTCCTCCATGCAACAATCCTCTAGTGGTAGATAATGGCTCCTTACCTCAGTTTGAAGCTGTGGAGCTTGGTGTAAGTGGAGCTGGTTTAAGTGGGAGTTATAAACAAGTGTTAGAGTATACAAGTCTTGCTGTCTGCTGGTGTGTGTATTGCTGCTGTCTGCTGGTGTGTGTATTGCTGCTGTCTGCTGGTGTGTGTATTGCTGCTGTCTGTTGGTGTTTGCTGGGTTGCATTTTGGGGACTTTTCCTTTTAGTTTTTATCTTGCCTTTTGCTGTCACTTTTTAAATAGCTTTTTTTTTTTTCATCAGTCTATCAATTAAGGGTGTGGTTAATTGCTCCCAGGTGACTATTTAACTTGTTGTAGGACTCAGTTGAGCGTGCTCAGTTTGAAGCTGTGGAGCTTGGTGTAAGTGGAGCTGGTTTAAGTGGGAGTTATAAACAAGTGTTAGAGTATACAAGTCTTGCTGTCTGCTGGTGTGTGTATTGCTGCTGTCTGCTGGTGTGTGTATTGCTGCTGTCTGTTGGTGTTTGCTGGGTTGCATTTTGGGGACTTTTCCTTTTAGTTTTTATCTTGCCTTTTGCTGTCACTTTTTAAATAGCTTTTTTTTTTTTTTTTTTTTTTCATCAGTCTATCAATTAAGGGTGTGGTTAATTGCTCCCAGGTGACTATTTAACTTGTTGTAGGACTCAGTTGAGCGTGCTCAGTTTGAAGCTGTGGAGCTTGGTGTAAGTGGAGCTGGTTTAAGTGGGAGTTATAAACAAGTGTTAGAGTATACAAGTCTTGCTGTCTGCTGGTGTGTGTATTGCTGCTGTCTGCTGGTGTGTGTATTGCTGCTGTCTGTTGGTGTTTGCTGGGTTGCATTTTGGGGACTTTTCCTTTTAGTTTTTATCTTGCCTTTTGCTGTCACTTTTTAAATAGCTTTTTTTTTTTTTTTTTTCATCAGTCTATCAATTAAGGGTGTGGTTAATTGCTCCCAGGTGACTATTTAACTTGTTGTAGGACTCAGTTGAGCGTGCTCAGTTTGAAGCTGTGGAGCTTGGTGTAAGTGGAGCTGGTTTAAGTGGGAGTTATAAACAAGTGTTTAAAACAGGAGGTTATAACAGGGGTCATAGTACCTGTGTAGTGTGAGTATCTGAGTGTTGTCTGAGTAGTGTGTGTGGATCGTTAGTACTTGTGTATTGTGTACCTGTGTATTGTCTTGTACCTGTGTATTGTCTTGAGTATTAGTGCCAGGAAGCTAGTTGTTAGGTAATTTGGACAGGGTAAAATCCCCAAATCCTCACTAAATTTAATAGGTACGATGCCCGGCGGGTGTGGAGAGGCGACTCTTTGTACATCTTGCCGCATGTATGCGTTCCTTGATCATCCGATCGAGGGCGAATACTGCTGTGCAAAATGTAAGCACATTGTTTCCCTGGAAGCCCAGGTTCTGAATCTAGGGAAGCAACTGTCAGCACTGAGAAGTCCCTCCATACTAAAGGTGAGCCAGGAACGTACACGGCAGGTGCCGGCAGGGGCCAGCACAGAGGCGGGTGGAGACAAAGAGGTGCAGGCACTAGCAAAGAGTAGATGGGTGACAGTCAGGAGGGGTAGAGGGGGAAGTGCCAGGGAGGCCGATCCAGGACTGGAGCATCCCAATAAGTACGCTCCATTGAGTGACATTGGTGTAACCAGTCAGGGACCAGCACTGCTGGAGATGAGGGACTCTCCTAGCTGCCGGGGGAAGAACTCCTCCAGTGAGAGTGGGGGGGCAGCAAAGGGAAAGGAAAGACAGATTCTGGTGGTAGGGGACTTAATTCTTAGAAGGACAGAGAGGGCAATCTGTAACCAAGACCTGAAGCGCCGCCGGTTCGGCACATCACGGGTCTTGTGGACAGATTACTGGGAGGGGCTGGGGAAGACCCGGCTGTCATGGTGCACGTTGGCACCAATGACAAAGTCAGAGGCAGATGGAGTGTCCTAAAGAACGATTTTAGGGACTTAGGAGCTAAATTGAGGAAAAGGACCTCCAAGGTAGTGTTCTCAGGAATACTACCGGTACATCGAGCCACACCAGAGAGGCAGAGGGAGATTAGGGAAGTAAACAAGTGGCTGAAGAGCTGGTGTAGTAAGGAGGGGTTTGGGTTCCTGGAGGACTGGGCCGACTTCTCAGTCGGTAACCGGTACTATAGAAGGGACGGACTGCACCTAAATGAGGAGGGTGCAGATCTGCTGGGAATGAAGATGGCCAAAAAGTTAGAGGGGTTTTTAAACTAGGCGAAGGGGGGGAGGGTCCAGAGACAGTGATAGCCAGCGCGGAAGATATTCCAGAGGGTAGTATTGGGGGCATTAGTGGTAGGTTAACCAAAGCACAAAAACACAAGGTGAGTATAGTAGCAAGTCCAAGTTGCAATCTTGAAACACCCAATACGAGGACAATATGCGACCGGTCTAAACTATGTGGCATGTTCACCAATGCCAGGAGCCTGGCGGACAAGATGGGTGAACTAGAGATACTGTTGTACGAGGAGGATTTGGATTTTGTGGGAATTTCAGAGACCTGGTTCAACAGCTCTCATGATTGGCTGGCAAACATTCAAGGGTATACCCTATACCGCAAGGATAGAGAGGGTAAAAAAGGGGGAGGGGTATGCCTATATATCAAGAATAATGTACAAGTGAATGTGAGAGATGACATCACTGAGGGGGCTAGGGAGGAGGTGGAATCTTTATGGGTAGAGCTCCAAAGGGATGAAGCTAAGGGGAAAATAATACTTGGAGTATGCTATAGGCCCCCTAACCTGAGGGAGGAAGTGGAGACGGATCTCCTATCACAAATTGGATTAGCAGCAAGGATGGGAAGTGTTATCATAATGAGGGATTTTAATTATCCAGACATAGACTGGGCGGAGGGAACCGCGCATTCATTTAAGGCTCGCCAGTTCCTTAATGTCTTGCAGGACAATTTTATGGGTCAAATGGTAGACGCACCAACTAGAAATAAAACATTACTAGATCTACTGATTACCAACAATACAGACCTGATAACAGATGTGGAAATACGGGGCAATTTAGGTAACAGCGATCACAGGTCAATTAGTTTCAGTATAAATCACACAAATAGGAGACATGAAGGGAACACAAAGACACTGAATTTCAAAAGAGCCAACTTCCCTAAACTACAAACCTTGCTAAAAGGCATAAATTGGGACAAAATATTAGGAACAAAGAATACAGAGGAGAGATGGGTTTGCTTTAAGAGCATATTAAATAAGGGCATTAGCCAATGTATCCCATTGGGTAATAAATTTAAAAGAGCGAACAAACATCCTGGATGGCTTAACTCCAATGTAAAAATGCATATAAAAGCAAAGGAGAAGGCCTTCAAAAAATACAAGGTTGAGGGATCATCCACAGCATTCAGAATTTATAAAGAATGCAATAAGAAATGTAAGGGTGCAATTAGGATGGCTAAGATAGAACATGAAAGACACATAGCGGAGGAGAGCAAAAAAAATCCCAAGAAATTCTTTAAGTATGTAAACAGTAAAAAAGGGAGGACAGACCATATTGGCCCCATAAAGAATGAGGAAGGACATCTGGTTACAAAGGATGGGGAGATGGCAGAGGTATTGAATTTATTCTTCTCCTCAGTCTTCACGAGTGAATCGGGGGGCTTCAGTAACCAAAACTGCAGTGTTTATCCTCATGACACAACACAGGAAGCACCTACATGGTTAACAGAGGACGGAATTAAAATTAGACTTGAGAAACTTAACATTAATAAATCACCGGGACCAGATGGCTTGCATCCGAGGGTACTTAGGGAACTCAGTCAGGTGATTGCCAGACCGTTGTTCCTAATTTTTACAGACAGTCTATTGACTGGAATGGTACCAGCTGATTGGAGAAAAGCCAATGTAGCACCAATATTTAAAAAGGGCCCAAAAAACATCCCTGGGAATTACAGACCAGTTAGCCTAACATCAATAGTATGTAAACTCTTGGAGGGGATGATAAGGGACTATATACAAGATTTTAGTAATAAGAATGATATCATTAGCAGTAATCAGCATGGATTCATGAAGAATCGTTCTTGCCAAACCAATCTATTAACCTTCTATGAGGAGGTGAGTTGCCATCTAGATAAAGGAAGGCCCGTAGACGTGGTGTATCTGGATTTTGCAAAAGCATTTGACACAGTTCCCCATAAACGTTTACTGTACAAAATAAGGTCTGTTGGCATGGACCATAGGGTGAGTACATGGATTGAAAACTGGCTACAAGGGCGTGTTCAGAGGGTGGTGATAAATGGGGAGTACTCAGAATGGTCAGGGGTGGGTAGTGGGGTCCCCCAGGGTTCTGTGCTGGGACCAATCCTATTTAATTTGTTCATAAATGACCTGGAGGATGGGATAAACAGTTCCATCTCTGTATTTGCAGACGATACTAAGCTAAGCAGGGCAATAACTTCTCCGCAGGATGTGGAAATCTTGCAAAAAGACCTGAACAAATTAATGGGGTGGGCGACTACATGGCAAATGAGGTTCAATGTAGAAAAATGTAAAATAATGCATTTGGGTGCCAAAAATATGAATGCAATCTATACACTGGGGGGAGAACCTCTGGGGGAATCTAGGATGGAAAAAGACTTGGGGGTCCTAGTGGATGATAGGCTCAGCAACGGCATGCAATGCCAAGCTGCTGCTAATAAAGCAAACAGAATATTGGCATGCATTAAAAGGGGGATCAACTGCAGAGATAAAACGATAATTCTCCCGCTCTACAAGACTCTGGTCCGGCCGCACCTGGAGTATGCTGTCCAGTTCTGGGCACCAGTCCTCAGGAGGGACGTACTGGAAATGGAGCGAGTACAAAGAAGGGCAACAAAGCTAATAAAGGGTCTGGAGGATCTTAGTTATGAGGAAAGGTTGCGAGCACTGAACTTATTCTCTCTGGAGAAGAGACGCTTGAGAGGGGATATGATTTCAATTTACAAATACTGTACTGGTGACCCCACAATAGGGATAAAACTTTTTCGCAGAAGAGAGTTTAATAAGACTCGTGGCCACTCATTACAATTAGAAGAAAAGAGGTTTAACCTTAAACTACGTAGAGGGTTCTTTACTGTAAGAGCGGCAAGGATGTGGAATTCCCTTCCACAGGCGGTGGTCTCAGCGGGGAGCATTGATAGCTTCAAGAAACTATTAGATAATCACCTGAATGACCGCAATATACAGGGATATGTAATGTAATACTGACACATAATCACACACATAGGTTGGACTTGATGGACTTGTGTCTTTTTTCAACCTCACCTACTATGTAATTAGTATATTACATAGTGTACCCTAATCATAGCTTGAGAAGTTGATCAGTAGAGTTGGGCCGAACACCCCCCGGTTCGATTCGTGCCAGAACTCTTGAACATTGCAAAAGTTCGGACCCAAACTCCAAACCTCATTGAAGTCTATGGGACCCGAACTTGAAAAACCTCACTATACTGAGGTTACAGTATATAGCAGACAGTGCTTGTGGTGTCTCCTGTGCAAGGGGGTCCTAGGTAATGGACTGTCATTTATCAGACCTCAGATCCATGGGGAGCATCATAGTAAATGGAGAGATGAAGATACTATATAGTGTAGTATTTCAAGCATGTATCAGACTTTATTCAACATCAGCAGCATACAGGGAACTCACACAGTAAAAAACTAAAGGTACAGTGTATCCAGACGAGCGGCGAGCTCATACACTGCTGACAGTGGGCGGTGCCTGTCCCTACGCGTGGCGTCACGTGGCTTCATCCCCTGATGAATAAAGTCTGATACATGCTTGAAATACTACACTATATGGTATCTTCATCTCTCCATTTACTATGATGCTCCCCATGGATCTGAGGTCTGATAAATGACAGTCCATTACCTAGGACCCCCCTGCACAGGAGACACCACAAGCGCTGTCTGCTCTATGCTGTAAGCTCAGTATAGTGAGGTAAGGGGCCATTATCTACCACTAGAGGATTGTTGCATGGAGGAGATCCTGCTGCACACTTCACATTCACCACTTAGTCACCTTTATTGGATTCTATTATTTGAAGTTTGAGCACCCCCTGTTGGCGCTGGAAACTATATTGCATGATGCACAACTATGAAGATCACTTTGGACATTCAATGTAACATTGTATCATTTGGCAATTTTTGCTTTTATGTTATTGAGTTTTTAGCCATCTATTTATTTATATGAATCATGGTTCATTGAACTATAATAATTTCTGGGCCATTATCTACCACTAGAGGATTGTTGCATGGAGGAGATCCTGCTGCACACTTCACATTCACCACTCTTCTGAACAAATGATTTTTAAACTCAGCTGCTATCCACACGACTTAATTGCCTGGTATCACTAAGGAAGCATTGAAGCTGTTTTTTGTTGCACTGAGTCACCTTTATTGGATTGTATTATTTTAAGTTTGAGCACCCCCTGCTGGACACTATATTGCATGATGCACAACTATGAAGATCAAATTGGACATTCAATGTAACATTGTATCATTTGGCAATTTTTGCTTTTATGTTATTTAGTTTTTAGCCATCTATTTATTTAAATGAATCATGGTTCACTGAACTATAATAATTTCCGGATTTTAATTCACAGCACTTTGTACTGGCATTTATTGTTTCAGCGGCAATCACTATCTTATTGAAAAAAATATTTTATTATTTTTTATTTTTTTTTAATTTTAGTGTAGATTTCACCATGGTTTTATTTTTATTTAAGCTGAGAGATACATATGTATAGTTTTTTTGGCGGGGTCCACCTTTTATTTATTATTATTTTTTTATATTATGCACATACTGCCTGCACGTTCACATAGTGCTATATTCCCCATGGTGGTTTAGATCACCATCCTATACCTCAGTAAAGACAAGTGTTGATACTCAGTACACCTAAATAGTATAATTTATTGTAGGATTAGCGCAGCACCATCCCCATTTGTCAGTTGTTAGTCACACCAGGGTTTAAGGCTGGACCCCCATTCGGTGCAAGCTGCTTTTCCCTATCTAAAACCACCTAGAACACCACTGCTTGGTAGCGCAGGAATAATACTCCCTATATTGATTGTCTCTCTCTCACTGTTGTGAGAGTTTGCCAGGAATGGGGGGGGGGATGGGTGAGTCATAAGAGGGCCAATGAAAGCTGCAGAGCTGGATGTGTGCCTCTGTGTGTCTGTGTAAATCCAGAAAGTGAACAGGCAGCAGATTCAGCTGCCCACAGTTAAAATGGTTGCAGCCAGACTTAGTGGAAGGAGATTTCTGCAGCATATTTGGCAAGTACAGAATCACAGTATAGATAAAATAATATGCGGTGAAGCTTCAGAATGGAAAAGATGTTTTTATTACAAATTATGTGAGTAGACTACAGATCCTCTTTAATAGTGAATATAAATAGGTGGGCAATGGGTCATATTATTAGGGGTGCAAAATACTAGGTACCGCTGAGACATTAAATTATAACTAAAGGCAAAATTTGTGGAGAGGGTTTAGACAACTGTCTGTTTTTTTTTTGCTGTCTGTACCCCTGTTAGGGAGATTCATCCTCTCTTTTTTGTTTACCATTTTCACCAAAAGTGAAAGTAAAAGAAAAATCTGAATTTTGAGTTATCCCCAGAAAAGTATAATATGAGAAATCTTCCAATAGGGATGCTAGTTCTGGTCATCCTGTTGACAACCAAGGATTTCCTTTCTCTTTCCATTTTGGCTATGGGACAGGACATGAAGGGAAGTGGGAAGCAGATGGCAGAAACAAAACCAACAGTGGTTATAACCCTTCCTAACTCCATCCAAAATGAAAAAAAGGCTTGACTTTAGCTTTATTTTAATGAAAAGAGGAAGCTGAGCAGGGACTAATTCAAATTTGGCTTGTGAACACTTTTGTTTGTAGCTAAAGCCCGGTTTGTGAAGATGCCAAAAATAGCAGAACTACAGCCATGCCACAATTGCACAGATATTGGACCCAATGGTTAACACAGGAAAGGAGGATAACCACCTCATCAATTATGGGGCTACTTTGTTTTTCTCTAGAAGACCCCTTATTGGTACTTTTGCAGTAGTACAAGCTACACAGGGAATATGTTTGATATTACACCTCCAATAGAGGCATTTTATAGATTTTGCTTCTAATTTTCTAGTTGCATAAAAATAAAATTGACTATATTATGATAACAAACCTTAAAGTATAACTAAAGGCAAACCCTTTTTTCAGTTTTGGATAAAGTGGAGAGGGATTAGAACCCCTGTTATGTTTTTATTGCTGTCTGTGCCCCTGTTAGAGAGATTCACCCTCCCTATTTGTCCTGTTTACCATTGTCATTGAAAGTGAAAGTAAAAGAAAATCTCAAATTTTGGGTTGTCCCCAGAAAAGTAATAAAGGGTAAATCTGTCCATGGGGACACTAGCGCTAATGACTTGGGGGTCCCCAAGGGCACCCCTTAACTATGGGACAGGAAGTGAAGGATCCCCAATGGGACACAATTCTCCCAAATGGGAAACAGATGGCATAAAATAAACTGACAAGGGTTATAACCCTCCATTACTCTATCCAAAATGAAAATTCTACTTTAAGCTTAATTGATTCCTGTAAGAAAGTAGTCATTACTTCATCTAGTTGAACAAGGTTAATATGTGTCCTCTAATATAAAAATATATAAAATCAAAATGATAGCTATTCAGGTAAAGGATTTTTTGAGTTATTAAAAAAAAAAGCATTTCTTCTAAAGTTTAAATATCCTTCACCATCTGACAATACTGTATAGAAAAGGGCTTTGTGGATGAAAGCATCCAGTACATTGCATCAGTAAGTTACTATTTAATAGAATAGGTACAACAGCAATAATTTATTGATCTGAAGGTAAGTTACTTAGGTCAAATGCATTTGGACATAGTGAAGGAAACATAATAGGCTAGGACATACCGTCTTTATTGTTCAACATGTCAGGTTGCTTGTGGTAATATTTAAAGGAGGAAAGGGTTTGCAGACAAGAGTAAAAAAGTATTTAATCTGAGCAAAATAATTTAACAAAATTATTGCAGCTATAGAAAGAAATAAAAATAAAAAGTACCTACAAACTGTTAGAAGATAAAACCATACATTGTCTAACATCTAGTGATGGGTGGAAGTTACCCTGATGTTGAACACAGTGCTGTGCCCTCAGTTTGATAATTTCAGAAGCCTGATTTAAAGGTTCTACATTTCATTCTGTACTACTGCATTTATAAGCTATCTAGATGGAAGAACAAAGCAGGTTTCAGTTTCCATTTCATGATTTCTTCACTCACTGTACTGAAAAATTACATAGAAGGATCTTGTCTCTCCTACAAGTATTGCTTGCGGTATAGAGTGTAAGGTGGATCCTATTCTATTCAAATGTAATGTCTTGCAGTTTAAAAAGCACCAATGTTCAATAAATCTCTCCATAAGATCCCTTTTACACTGGGGCTGTCATGCGTTAGCGGTAAAGCGTTGCTCATTTTAGCAGCGCTTTACTGCTGTTTTCGGCCACTAGCGCTTTTCAAATGCTAGCGGGGGTTAAAAGCGCCCGTGTTACAGCGCTTCCGAAGCGCTTTGCAGGTGCGCCATTCATTTCAATGGGCAGGGCATTTTGGGAGCACTGTATACAGCGCTCCCAAATCACCCCAAAGATGCTGCTTGCAGGACTTTTTATAATGTCCAGCAAGTGCACTGCCCCAGTGTGAAAAGTCACACTAAAATTAATAGGAGGCGGTTTTCAGGCACTTTGCAGGTACTATTTCTAGCGCTAAAATGCCTGAAAAGCACTTCAATGTGAAAGGGGTCTAATAAAGAACAGTCTTTAAGAATGACTAGTTAAAGTAAAGGAAAACACGTGTAAGCAGGAATTAAAATGAGTGACAGAGAAGGCAAAAGGTTTTTTTTTTTTAATCATTAAAGTATATCTAAAAATATCATACATGTGTTTATTTTTTTAAAGCACAGGGTAGGCTTAAAGCAGTTGTAAACTGCTGGATGTTTTTTTTTTTTTTTTTCTTACCTGCAATGTAAAGGCATAATGTCCTAGTATGCATCGCATACTGGGACATTATCTGAAACTTACCTGAAAACAAAGCCTTTCAGTGATGCAATGTCATCGCTAGAGGCCACTTCCATCTTCACCCGTCTTGCTTTCAGGTTCACGGACTCCAGCTCTGTGACTGTCCAGAGCCATGACGACGTCATTCCCTGCCAGCAGTCATGGCACAGGGCTCTAAAGGAACGGCACAGGTGCCCGTTCCTTCAGTACGCATGACCCAGTGATTGGCACTGGCTGCATTTACAGTAAATATCCCCTAAACTGATTTTTACACTACCTTTAGGTAAGCGTTATTATAGGCTTACCTCTAGGTACAATTTAGTGATGGAATTTTTGTGCTCTGAAAAAATTCAGTGTGCTATTGATCTAAAGAAATAGTAATAATGAATACATTTGTGTGTGTGAAAAATATGTGCAGTGAATACCACCTTATTATGAACAGCAGCTGAGACAAGGCAATTGATTGCCCTAGAATGAAATGAATATACAGTATACACAGTGCTGCTCACCACCCAAATCCTTCTTTTACACAACAACATATATCAACAAAGTTCATATATAACCAAGTATCCTTCAAATCAATCAAATCAAAACTGTATATTCATACAACACTTGGTGAGTGTGGGACCATATGAGGGAGCACATTTGATGATTTAAAGTCTGAAGAGTGGAAGAAGTCTTATTTATTTTATTACATTTTTATTTTAGTTTTTCAAGTTTTTCTTGTGTTTTTTTTTAATCTACACAAGTTGATTTGATTGACACTTGGTTATATATGGACTTTATTTGATATATATTTTGGTGTATGAGAAGGATTTGGGTAGTGAGTAGCGTTGTGTATATATTCATTTACATTTTTAAAGCTTTTTGTGCCCTATTAAGAAGAATAGTTTTAATTTCCTCTCCCATAGATGCAGGAGGAATAAAGAGGCAATTGAAGAAAATGGCGGTGCAACTAGAACATTTCCATTGACAGCTAAAAAGCTGTTTAGGAGATAATGAGATAGGCATTTCTCCTGAACTAAGCACTGTTCATATAATGACATGCTGATGATGCCCTAGTCCCTTTACATCATTTTGTCATGGTCTCCCCCTCTAGGTATCCTAGGAACTGTCTGAATAGCCCATAAATGTGTGTTCCTGTTGTACATGCCTGTATTGAAAATATAATGTATGTGTTTCTTTTCCTTTGTGTGTTTCCATACATATGTTCCCTCATCCTCACCGTCAGTTCCTATTTGGTTCTCCCTATGTGCTGTATTTTACAGGTGAAATAAAATACAGTATATGACACTCTTCATATTGCATGACAATAAATCCCTCATCTCGAAGGTCTCATGGGAATCTCTACTGACTGAATTGCCCACCTGACATGACTCTTGTATTAAAGTTGTAATTACTTGATTTTTGCGTCAAAATCTAATTATTATATCAGCTTCCACCAATCAAATGAAACATTTGCTTTACCTGACCTATTATTTCCTACCACAATTTTCTCATATGCACATAGCATGTCATTGTATGGAGACAGTCTTTATTTTCTGCTACAAGCTATAAACTTTATGAAACATTTTATTTTCTTACAGTTAATCCAAAAAAATGTGTGTTTTACTTTGCATATTATTACTAAAGTAATTGTGTTTTGCCGAAAGATTGCCTTAATTATTAATATACGAGAAAAAAAGAAGGGAGTTTGGGACTTTAAATGAGGCCCACGGACATCAGGAGGTAAAAAAAGGGTGTTGTTTATTGATCATGAAGTATGTGTCAAAAACATATCACAATTATAGACTGCATGTAAAAGAAGAACATTGTAATAAATGTCATTCAGTATACCTACGCACATTAGTATGAGCGCATGCGAAAAGCATCAAGAATACATCAATATGTCAAACTAGAGGCCACATGATAGTCACAAGTGATCAATGGATACATACAATGATAAAAGATATATATACACATAAAAGCAGCATAGGACGATAGTCATGAAAATAAACCCATAATTGATTGAAGAAGGATGTTCTGAGTTGATAGTGTGATGTGAGCATGTATCTGCGTAACAAATGCCCGACGCGTTTCGTGTAAACCACTCATCAGGGGCACGGTGCTCAAACATATCTATGGGGTATAGTAGAGTAAGCAATTAATTTATATGCAACCAATAGTAGCCGGGGGAAACAAACGTGCACCCCAGAGTACTTACATAGAATCATTGCAGGGGAGATGTGGTGATAATGAAGCCAGGGCCATATTAGTAGTCCGTACCGGGAGCTGAGGCGACCGAAACATGCACTGGCGGGGCGCATGCACAAAGCCCCCCCAAACCATACACAGAACCCGGAGCACTGGATCTTGAGATGAGACAGTGATCTGCCAGTAATGACTGCCAAGCGGGGTCTGAGAAAGAGGGAAGGTACATAATCAGTAAGCCATATTATACTGATAAGGTAATTAGGAAAGATCTATGTATCAGATGCGTAGGAACTGAGTTAGGGAAGTCAAAGCAACCAAGGGAAACCCAGCTGGGGATAAGGGAAAATAAAGAAAAATGAAAAACGAAAAGAAAATTATATGAAAAAGATGAGGATTGGAAATAAAATAAAAAATATTGAATAATAAATGGTGATGAATAAGTGGAAAATAATAAGTGGAATGAGTGATGAATTGGACTAAAATGAATAAAAAGTGAAGGGGTGAATAACATCCCTAAATGGGATATGGTATAAGTAAAAAGGTAACAAACGCAGACCTGATTGGTAAATGAAACCAAAAAAGGCAGGGGGGAAAAAGAAGGAGGGGGGGTAAAGCAAGGATGGTAGAAAAAGAAATGGTGACTGGTGGTGAAAAAATATTAATATATGGATGGAGTGGCTGGGTAGGAGCTTACATGTTTCCCAGGATGTATACATGTGCTATGGTGAGATCTGTCATCATCTCTGTGCGGCGCCCAGACTGTGTCGGGAGGGGCCATATATGTACACCCGCCCTAAACCACGTGCACGCTATCGGACACCAGCGTCACGCAGGCACGGTGTGTGCAGGGAGGGGCCTCAGCGTGGGCGAAAAGCGCCGCCCACAGGGGATGCCCACATGACCCCGCTGTCCGTCCAAGATGACAAGCCTGATGACCGCACGCCGTGACGTCGGTTGACATCACCCGTGCGGCAGGATGCGTGGCGCCGATGCGCTGTGAGAGCCCACCCGCCACCCGCATATATCCACTCCCCACGATCCTGATAGGACAGGAGGGAGTGACGGGGGGGGGGAAGGGGGACACACAGAGCGCATCGCAGCTCCCGGAAATCGGACAACAAGACAGCCCTGGTGATTCAAAAACCACATCATTCCCCAAAGAAAAAAGTAATAAGCTGTGCTGCCTAATCCCATGGACACACATGGTTGTGTCCATTGAGAATGTGTATGGGCCTGGACAAGGTAAAAAAACCTTCCAGGGCTGAAAAGAAAGAACCTAGCCTGTGAGTAGCAGGGGAACACTGCTGGCTCTGTCCGTGGAGCTCCATCCCTAATAGCGGAAAAATATTGGAGTTTTTGGGACTTTAAATGAGGTGCATGGGGAATGCACCTCCATCCCTAATTCAGAGAAAAAAAGAAGGGAGTTTGGGACTTTAAATGAGGCCCACGGACATCAGGAGGTAAAAAAAGGGTGTTGTTTATTGATCATGAAGTATGTGTCAAAAACATATCACAATTATAGACTGCATGTAAAAGAAGAACATTGTAATAAATGTCATTCAGTATACCTACGCACATTAGTATGAGCGCATGCGAAAAGCATCAAGAATACATCAATATGTCAAACTAGAGGCCACATGATAGTCACAAGTGATCAATGGATACATACAATGATAAAAGATATATATACACATAAAAGCAGCATAGGACGATAGTCATGAAAATAAACCCATAATTGATTGAAGAAGGATGTTCTGAGTTGATAGTGTGATGTGAGCATGTATCTGCGTAACAAATGCCCGACGCGTTTCGTGTAAACCACTCATCAGGGGCACGGTGCTCAAACATATCTATGGGGTATAGTAGAGTAAGCAATTAATTTATATGCAACCAATAGTAGCCGGGGGAAACAAACGTGCACCCCAGAGTACTTACATAGAATCATTGCAGGGGAGATGTGGTGATAATGAAGCCAGGGCCATATTAGTAGTCCGTACCGGGAGCTGAGGCGACCGAAACATGCACTGGCGGGGCGCATGCACAAAGCCCCCCCAAACCATACACAGAACCCGGAGCACTGGATCTTGAGATGAGACAGTGATCTGCCAGTAATGACTGCCAAGCGGGGTCTGAGAAAGAGGGAAGGTACATAATCAGTAAGCCATATTATACTGATAAGGTAATTAGGAAAGATCTATGTATCAGATGCGTAGGAACTGAGTTAGGGAAGTCAAAGCAACCAAGGGAAACCCAGCTGGGGATAAGGGAAAATAAAGAAAAATGAAAAACGAAAAGAAAATTATATGAAAAAGATGAGGATTGGAAATAAAATAAAAAATAATTATTAATATACTGTATACTATTTGAGCCTGATACAATACAGTAAAGATCATCACAAAGTATTTTTAGAGTGCCATTGACATATTTCTCTATGTTTGGCAGGACTCAAAAAGAGGAGGACTGTCCATTTGACAGCCTGTATATGTGCAACCCTCGTCTTGTAATTGTCTGGTAATTATCTGTCCCCGGTTAGAGAAAAGTAAGCGACAATGTATTCATGTGTTAACTGGAATTATATCCAAATTACTTTTATGTATGAAGAATGCATCCTAATCTGTTAGATGCAAATATTAACATTACAAACGACAAAATAAAAACTATAGAAGCTGATAAGGAACTAATGTAGTCAAGTAGAAAATTCAGTAAGGCCTTTTAGAAAACTTGCATTTAAATATTTCTGAGTGGGACTAACAGATGGGTTGTGACACTTCCCCAAACTACTAAGACAGATACAGGAAGGGAAATAAAGTATTTGATCCCCTGCTGATTTTGTACGTTTGTCCACTGACAAAGAAATGATCATAAATATAATGGTAGGTTTATTTTAGCAATGAGAGGGAATAACAACAAAAAAATCCAGGAAAACACATTTCAAAAAAGTAATAAATTGATTTGCATTTTGATGAGTGAAAAAAGTATTTGACCCCTTCACAAAACATGACTTAGTACTTGGTGGCAAAACCCTTGTTGGCAATCACAGAGGTCAGACGTTTCTTGTAGTTGGCCACCAAGATTGCACACATCTCAGGAGGGATTTTGTCCCACTCCTCTTTGCAGATCCTCTCCAAGTCATTAAGGTTTCAAAGCTGATGTTTGGCAGCTCCCTCCACATATTTTTGATGGGATAAAGGTCTGGAGACTAGCTAGGCCACTCCAGGACCTTAAATGGGTTGTATCCTATGCAGTAGGGTGAAAAAACACCTGGCAGTCACCGGCCCCCCAGCCCCCCATTTTACTTACCTGAGCCCCTTTATTTCTTTGGCGGGGACGTGCAGTCACCTCGCTCCACGGGGTCTTGGCTCTTGATTGGATAGATTGATAGCAGCGCAGCCATTGGCTCCCGTTGCTGTAAATCAAATCCGATGACGTGGGTGCTGGGGGGCGGGGCCGAGTCCGGCATTCGTGTCTGTGGACGCAAATGCTGGACTCGGGAGCGCGCTTCTCCTAGGGGGTTATCTGATGTGGGGAGGAGCCGCGAGAGCAGCCGGGGGACCCCAGAAGAGGATGTTCGGGGCCACACTGTGCAAAATGAGCTGCACAATGGAGGTAAGTATGACATGGTTGTTATTTAAAAAAAACAAAACAATCCTTTACATTCACTTTAATGTGCTTCTTCTTGAGCCAGTCCTTTGTTGCCTTGGCAGTGTGTTTTGGGTCATTGTCAAGCTGGAATACCCATCCACGACCCATTTTCATTGCTCTGGCTGAGGGAAGGAGGTTCTCTCCCAAGAATTGACAGTACATGGCCCTATCCATCGTCCCTTTGATGCAGTAAAGTTGTCATGTCCTCTAAGCAGAAAAACACCCCCGAAGCATAATGTTTCCATCTCTATGTTTGACGGTGGGGATGGTGTTCTTTTGGTCATAGGCAGCATTCCTCCTCCTCCAAACACAGCGAGTAGAGTTGATGCCAAAGAGCTTGATTTTCATCTCATCTGACCACAACACTTTCACCCAGTTCTCCTCTGAATCATTCAGATGTTCATTAGATCAGATGGGCCTGTACATGTGCTCTCTTGAGCAGGGTGTCCTTGCAGGCACTGCAGGATTTCAGTCCTTCACGGAGTGTGTTACCAATTGTTTTCTTGGTGACTATGGTCCCAGCTGCCTTGAGATCATTAACAAGATCCTCCTGTGTAGTTCTGCGCTGATTCCTCACCATTCTCATGATCATTGAAACTCCACAAGGTGAGATCTTGCATGGCGATGGTCTTGTAGCCCATTCCAGCCTTGTATAGGTCCACATGTGTGTGTGTGTGTGTGTATATATATATATATATATATAATCAAATACACTGTCACTAACTGAATAACCTGCCTGCTTAATCTAAATCAAGCTAGCTCTCTGTCCACGTAAACAACACTACACATGGTCGCCGTGTAAGCAGCCTTATAAAGTGTGGGGCATGGACTTAGTCTCCCTGAGCCATGATTGGCCAAAGGCACCCTACCTTTGGCCAATTATGGCTCTCTTAGCAGAGTGCGCTGTGATTGGCCAAAGGCTGCAGGTCAGGTGCATGCTTTAGCCAATCATCATACAGCAATGCACAGTGATCTCGCAGTGCATTATGAGGCGTTCCATGGTAATCAAATTTTACCCGAATGCCTCATAATGTTCGATCTTTGGCGAAATGTTTGACCCGAACATTGCGCTCATCCCTAGTCCCCACTTTCCCTGCATTCAATAGAGACTCCTCTCATGTGTTAGAGAGTTTGCAGCATTACAAATGGCAGGCTGAGTACTTATGGCTTTCTCTGAATGTATGTTCCTTGTATACATCCATATCCAATGACATGGCAGGTCATAAAGACCTTAGTTATTTCCAATCCTCTACAGATTATATGCACCTTCCTCAATCCCAATTTGTTTGCCAATGTACAGAATTTGCACTAGAGCATAATTAGTTTCAGTATTCTATTTACATCCAAAGGTCTGGCACAGCTATGGACACGCATTTTGCGCCTTGCTATGTCAATGTTTTTATGACATCCTGGGAAAAGCAATATATTTGGGCCATTAACCCCTTTGCCAGGCATGTAGTGTTCTATGGATGCTACATAGATGATGCAATCATCATCTGGGATGGATTGGTACACACTGTGTTTGAGTTTGTTACATTCCAGCTGAACACACAACATGCATTATAGTCAATTCAACAGGCTAAGAAGGAACTGTATCAATATGGCTGCTTATTTAGAACAAGGCCAAGTACTGACTAAGACATTTCTGGAAAAGGGGTATCAAAACACATTTTGGACACTATGAACAAATATGAAAGCATCCCACAGAGATATAAGGAAAGAGCTTGTTGCAGAAAGGTTTTCTATCAAATTTGTCACTGACTACAACAATCATCATTGGGCAATCAAACATATTATGGAGAAGTATTGGCCAATACTACTACAACATTCTGAGTAGTGTCTTACCCACCCAAAATAAAACCTATGTTTAGAAAGGCCACCATTGTGAAGAGCAGAGTTGCGCCCTTTAAACATAAGGCAAAACCACCTAACATTAGAGACATACCTTCTTTTTTTTTTACCTACAAGGTTCTTATCATTGCAAATAGAAGAACTGTAAGGTCTGTCAGTATATCTGCCATGACCAAAAAAGTTTCTCAGCCAAAAATTATAAAATATACAGCATAAATTAATTTATCACTTGTAGCACACAATTTGTTTTATACTGTTTTAAGTGCCCATATGGGCTGTATTATGTAGGCCATACTATAGGCATGATGCATAGTAGATTTAATGAGCATCATTGCTTTTTTGAGCATGGTAGCATCAAACGTAATGTACCACACCTTTTCTCAATGTATTACAATAAAGGTACGACAGAACTACAGTTCTTTAGTAGGAATGAGCTTCGAGTTCGAGTCGAACTCATGTTCGACTCGAACATGGGCTGTTCGCAAGTTCGCCGAACAGCGAACAATTTGGGGTGTTCGCAGCAAATTCAAATGCCGCGGAACACTCTTTAAAAGTCTATGGGAGAAATCAAAAGTGCTAATTTTAAAGGGTTATATGCAAGTTATTGTCATAAAAAGTATTTGGGGACCTGGGTCCTGCCCCAGGGGACATGTATCAATGCAAAAAAGGGCCGTTTTTTCGGGAGCAGTGATTTTAATAATGCTAAAAGTGAAACAATAAAAGTGTAATATCCCTTTAAATTTCATAGCTGGGGGATGTCTATAGTATGCCTGTAAAGGGGCACATGTTTCCTGTGTTTGACAGCAAAATGACATTTCAAAGGAAAAAAAGTCATTTAAAACTGCTGGCAGCTATTAATGCATTGCCGGTCCTACAATACACATAGAAGTTCATTGATAAAAACGGCATGGGAATTCCCCACAGGGGAACCCCGAACCAAAATTTAAAAAAAAAATGACGTGGGGGGTCCCCCTAAGTTCCATACCAGGCCCTTCAGGTTCGGGGTTGCCCTGTGGGGAATTCCCATGCTGTTTTTATCAACAAACTTCTATGTGTATTGTCGGACCAGCAATGCATTAATAGCCACCAGTAGTTTTAAATGACTTTTTTTCCTTTGAAATGTCATTTTGCTGTCATACTGTTCTAAACACGGGAAACATGCGCCCCTTTACAGGCATACTATAAACACCCCCCAGGTACGAAAATTTAAAGGGATATTACACTTATATTGTTTCACTTTAAGCATTATTAAAATCACTGCTCACGAAAAAACGGCCGTTTTTAAAACTTTTTTTTGTATTGATCCATGTCCCCTGGGGCAGGACCCAGGTCCCCAAACACTTTTTATGACAATAACTTGCATATAAGCCTTTAAAATTAGCACTTTTGATTATTCATGTTCGTGTCCCATAGACTTTAACGGTGTTCGCATGTTCAAACAAATTTTTTGCCTGTTCGCATGTTCTGGTGCGAACCGAACAGGGGGGTGTTCGCTCATCCCTATTCTTTAGTATAGAAGCTATATCTATGCAATTGCTAGAGGCAGAAAGGTTTTAAAAACTTTGTCAGATAAGAAACATTCTGGATATTTACATTATATTCCATGGTGCCTGGTGACCTAAATGAAGACTTAGAAATTAGCATGATCATCGGAAGGCCTTATACTTCCCCAGATATGCTGTTGACTTTAATCCAGAGCTTGATCCCTTTTTTTCTTTTTATATTCACAAGGAGGAAGGGTATATAATAGTGGCATCTCCCTCTCTTCCCTCCTTTATATCAGTCTCCTTTAATCAGTATGTTGTATCCTTTAACATGTTACTGCCCACCTATAGTAAATTGAAGGCTGGGTGGGCCTCTCGTCGATCCGAACGTCATATGATGTCCTCCCGGCTCGCAGAGCCGTGCAGTGGTGTGATCTGTCATCAGCTGCGTCCACCAGACACAGCCGATGACTGATCACTGTACTGGCCAGCTGCCGGTACATGACAGTTTTAAACAATAGATGGCTTCCTTTAAAGCCATCCATTGTATATAATTGTTTTGCTAGCTGTGATTGGTCAAAGTGACCACATGGTACAGAGTGGGCCAATCACGGCCCATCTGTGCTATGTGATCAGCTGTGTCCAATCACAGCTAATCACAAAAAAACAAACTGAATGAATTGATTTCATTCAGTAAAATGCAAAATGAAAATGAAATTCATTGCTATATACAAACATAATGTGTAGGAAAAAAAGAAAATGCCGATCACTTGTCCAGAGTACTACAATGTTACTCTGGTAACATTATATTGCTTTAGTCAAAATGTGTTAAAAATCGTAAAAAAACTGTCACCAGGCAGTGTCCCTGTTCATTGCAACACCCGTTATATGTACTGCACTGGTAACTGTATGTAAAAAAATAAATACATTCTTCATCTTCCAAGAAATGATGACAAAAAAATGACAACTTCAAAAAACTTGCCATGCCTCTTACTAAATACCTTGGGGTGTCTACATTCAAAAAAGGGGTCATTTGGAGGATATCTGTACTGTCCTTACATTTTTGGGCCTCAAGGAATTAGTACATCAGGATGGATCAATTTTCATATACATACCATAGTTTGTGGACTGATATATCATTCTTACAGACAATTATATACACTGATTTGGGTTGTTTTCACTTGAAGAAACATAGCAGAATTTATTTATTTTTTTGCCTAAATTCTCGAAGAAAGATTATTTGCATAATTGTTTAACAGAAACAAAGAAAAACATGTTATTTTTCAAACTTTTCGGTCTTTTTGCATTTATTTAGCAAAAAATAAAAACCCAGCAGTTATTAAATACTACCAAAAGAAAGTTTGATTTATGTGAACAAAATTATAAAACTTTTGTTTGGGTACAGTGTTGCATGACCTTGCAATTGTCAATCAAAGTGCGACAGTGCTGATAGCTGAAAACTGGCCTGGACAGGAAGGAGGTAAAAGTGCCCGGTATTGAAGTGGTTAATATTGTCCTACATTAATTAATTGATAGTAATATTTAATATTGAAGTTAATACATATCATTAAAATCCATCACATGTAATGAGTTCTTACGTATCATTAGACAGTATATATATTTTTTAAAGATATTTAATAGAGATTGCAATCCCAGCACTGTAGCCTCAGGAGGCAGCTCAGTGTATACATTTTGTGCACAGAAATTCATTCTGATTATAATGTATAATTTATTATTTATTTCTAATTTTACTCTTAAAGTTTATCAGTTACTGTATCAATTCCATCACAGGTCCTGATGCTATCATTGGTTAATTTCATTTATTGTACATACACTCACCGGCCACTTTATTAGGTACACTTGTTCAATTGTTTGGTAACACAAATTGCTAATCAGCCAATTACATGGCAGCAATTCAATGCATTTAGACATCTAGACGTGGTGAAGATGACTTGCTGAAGTTCAAACCGAGCATCAGAATGGGGAAGAAAGGGGATTTATGTGACTTTTAACGTGGCATGGTTGTTGGTGCTACTGGGATTTTCACGTACAATTTCTAGGGTTTACAGAGAATGGTCCGAAAAAGAGAAAATATCCAGTGAGCAGCAGTTGTGTGTACGGAAATGCCTTGTTGATGTCAGAGGTCAGAGGAGAATGGACAGACTGGTTCAAGATGATAGAAAGGCAACAGTAACTCAAATAACCACTTGTTACAATCAAGGTATGCAGCACACCATCACTGAATGCACAACACATCAAACCTTGAAGCAGATGGGCTACAGCAGCAGAAGATCACACCAGGTGCCACTCCTGTCAGCTGAGAACAGGAAACTGAGGCTTCAATTAGCACATGCTCACCAAAATAGCATAATAGAAGATTGGAAAAATGTTGCCTGGTCTGATGAGATTGAGTCTCGGTTTCACCTGTGACATTCAAATGGTAGGGTCAGAATTGTACATCGTTTGAACACTACAGCCTACCTGAGTATTGTTGCTGACCATGTCCATCCCTTAATGACTACAGCATACCCATCTTCTGATGGCTACTTCTAGCAGGATAATGCACCATGTGCCAAAAGATCGAATCATCTCAAACTGGATTCTTGAACATGACAATGAGTTCACTGTACTCCAATGGCCTCCACAGTCACCTGATCTCAATCCAATAGAGCACCTTTGGGATGTGGTGGAACTGAATGATGCTATCATCTCAACAGGGACCAAAATCTCTGAGGAATGTTTCCAACACCTCGTTGAATCTATGCTCACGCCGATATACGTCGGCAGAAGGGCACGTACAGGCATATTAAAGTACGGTACCTGTACATTGCCCTTTAAGGCCCGGCATTGTGGGCGTGCTCCTCCGGCAGCGCGCCCGCCGCAAGCTTCGTGAGTGTGATCGCGGGTCCTGCTGATTCGATGTCCACGGGGATACCCGCAATTGTATCATGGAGAGGAAGAACGGGGAAATGCTGATGTAAGCAAGCATTTCCACATTCTTCCTAGTGACAGGACACTGATCACAGCTCCCTGTGATCGGGAGTGGTGATCAGTGTCATGTCACACGTAGCCCACCCCCCCACCGTTAGAATCACTCCCTAGGACACACTTAACCCCCGCAGCGCCCCCCTAGTGGTTAACCCCTTCACTGCCAGTCACATTTACACAGTAATCAATACTTATTATAGCAAAAAGTAAAAAATATTGTGTTTTTTTCAAAATTGTAGCTGTTTTTTGTTTATAACGCAAAAAATAAAAAAACTGCAGAGGTGATCAAATACCAACAAAAGAAAGCTCTATTTGTGGGGAAAAAAGGATGTCAATTTTTTTTGGGAGCCACGTTGCACAACAGCGCAATTGTCAGTTAAAGCGACACAGTGCCGAATCGCAAAAAAAGTTCTGGTCTTTGGGTAGCCAAATGGTCCTGGCTGAAGTGGTTAAGCAGCCCACTCATCTGTGGTCTTTGTTATTTCTTGTGCGTGTTTCGTTACATCACTAGGCTGACTCTTCCAACTCATTCGGTGTTCGCGAGTTGCGTGTCCGAACTTCCAGAGGCTTTCGGTTCTCCGTTCGTAGTTTTTTGTAGATCGAGTCTTGCTCAACTGTTGCAGGTAGGATTCATATATTATTTCTTCATTTCACGTATCGTTGTTTAGGTACCTCGTATCATTGAGGCCCGCAATGGAGCTTACGAGTCATTCGTTAAAGTCTCAGTGCGCAGTCTTATTTAGCCTCATGCAAACGACAAACTCGTGGCTCAGTTTGTCAAGCACAAACACGTTTCATTGGTACATCCTTGCTCTTTGTTGTAACACGCTACAAAGTCAGCCCTTTTTCACTTAAACACTGTCTATCACTTCAGTTATTTTAGTTAGCATACCCCCAGGCCGTTCCGAGTCCAGTCGACTCACCGATCCGTGTCCGCTTATTTGCAGTTATCCCATCTCATTCCATGCTCCACAGCCCGGGTTGCTGTCAGTCGCAATTGCGGCACACCAAATCGCGTTTCTGTCATGGCAAATCAATTTTTTTGTTACTTTTCGCATACCCTTCACTCCGGTTCGAATCCAGTCGCATCTGCGACACACCGATTTATGTTGGCTCATGTTAGTCATTTTGTTTTTTCCCATTCCATGTTCATAGTCCGGTTCACTGTTAGTCGCAAAGGCGGCAAACTGATTTGTGCCTCTGTCATGGTTTATCATTCCATTCATACCACATACCCTACACTCCGATTCAAATCCAGTTGCACCAGCAACGCACCTATTCGTGTCAACTTGTGTTAGTCATTTCACCTCATATTCATTCCATGCTCCCATTTCATCCCATGCTCCACAGTCCGGCTCGCTGTCAGCCGCAATTTCGGCACACAGATTAATTCCTCTGTCATGGCAATAATTTCGGTCATTACATTTTTTATACCCCACACTCCGATCTGGATACAGTCGCTTGGCAGCACTCCGATTCATGTTGGCTTCATTCGGTCATTCAATTATGGCACCCTGATTCGTGTCACTGTCACTTCAATAATTCAGTGGTCTTATTTCGTATTGTCTGTCATGTTCTCCTTAAATACGTCACTCGATTCATGTCGCTTCATTCATGCATTTTTCATTTCTTTTGATTCCATCTCATACGCTCTACAGTTTGGTTTGATGTCGCTTCAGCAGCACAACGATTCACTTTAATTTCAGATCGCTGTAGGTTATGTCTCATCATTGACGAACACCCCACAGTACGGCTCACCCTACGTTCCAGTTTGAATCCAGTTGCAACCACGGCACATCATCCTCACATAGCTTTCAGGCCAACTGTTCTCAAAGTCGTTTTTCCTTCAAATTCCATTCATGGTCCCAATTTGTTTGATTTAACCATCACTCACCTTCTCAATAAGGTTTTCCCTTGCAGTCATTACAAACGCATCTCAAAGTCGCCACGATCCGGCCACTCATTCATCTCCAAATGGCATATAATTGAGCCACTCATCATTTGACATTTCTCCTCTAGGTCAGCCGAGTTCAGGTAGTTCCATCCTGCACCAGGTTGGATGTTATTCCCCCAGGTAAAAAAAAAAAAGAAATACATACATATAGAAGACAAAAAAAATGGACTTCTAGGTTGCCCCCACTATAGGTTCCGGTCGACTGAGTCTTCAACCTCAAAACCAGGCTGGCAGCAAAGACCTGACATCTGCCCCTTTGTCACCCTCTCCAGTTTCAGAGAGTGGCAGCATGCAGTCCCTCAGGGGATGGACCATCCCCAAGTTAACAGTGGAACTAAAGCTCAGGGGCATGCCCTACCCCACTACAGCCAGGAAAGCCGAGCTCTTCAGGCTCCTCTTCCCACTGCCAGTGACAGCCAGGCCCAGCACCCAGGAGGCGTCTCTTCAGTCCATATCCTCAGCCATTTCTCAGCTTCACGCCATGGTGTCATCATTGTCTATTGCATGTCACTGACGTCTAAGCCAGAGTGACAGTCTTGGAAGGACACCCGGCTGCGGCCATCCCTGACCCAATTGCTGTCCCGGCTACCTCTCTGGCAGGTAAAACGGGGAGGAGTTCCACTATCTTCCCTGCGCACCTGGTCCCATCCAGCATCAGGAAGGACATTTTGGATGGCAAGGACGTCAACCTAGCTTCCCTCCTCATTTCAGTCCAGGACCTGGCAGAAAATAAATCATACGACTGGGAGGACATCTCAGTGGTCCTCAAGGCCAAAGACCCCAGGGTCAACCGCAAACTAACTATTACAGAGTTTGCGTTGACCTTTGGGATGGTGAGAGACATCCTGTGCTCAGCCAGCCCCAGCAGGAGGGAAGAGCTGGACTTATACCTCCACACGGTGGTGGACCTGGGCTATAAATACGGGGGTTCTCATTTTATAATTACCACCGTTCACTTTCAGCCAAAGCGGCAGCCAGGCTCTCGACCAAGGCTTTATCATTGGCCCCTTTGCATAGCCCCCTTTCACCATCTGGAGAGTTAGCCCTATTGGGCTTGTCAAGGGCAAGTTTTCAAATAAACTTTGGTGTACGACCTGTCTGCGACTCATTCTTTCCACATCCCGAGTTTGAATTCCCTAATTCCTTCAGAGGAATTCTCCCTGAAATATGCTTCAGTCGACATGGCGATTCAGGCCATTATCAAAATAGGCACAGGCGCCTGGCTCTCTAAAGCCAACATATCAGACGCATTTAAGCTTCTATCCATCAAATCGTCCCTTTAGTGCTGGCACGGCATTATATAGAACGAATCATATTACTTTGTCACTAAATTGACCTTCGGCTCTAAAAGCATTGACACCTTCGCACAGTCCCTCACTTGGATCCTGTTGCACCAAGCCCAGTGCTAGATGGTCATTAATTATCTGGATGACTTTCTGCTAATCGAACATCCCGGCGTGCCCCCAGTAGACCTAGATAGGTTAAGAGTGGTGTTTGTGTTCTGCTATGGGCACATTGAGATTCCCAAAGTGGAAGACCCTCTTAGGGATGCTCAACTTCGCAATGAGAATTATTCCCCAGGAACGATCTTTTATTTTGCGCCTCTTGGTCTTCCTCTCTTGGACACAGGACTCCAATCAAATCTTTGGTCTAGACACAGCAGCAGTAGCGGATTTGTCTATGTGGGATGAGTTCCTTACTAGTTGGAATGGCATATCCATGTTTATACTGTCAGTATCACTTCTATCACCGCAGGTAGTAACGGATGCCTCAGCCTCCACAGGCTTCGCTGCAATTTTCGGCCATCATTAATTTGCAGGGCCATGGCCTCCAGAGATACTTCTAATCCCCGGTTTCATCCAGTCTTTCTCATTGTTCAAACTATACCCTATTGTGGCAGGCACTCAGGTCTGGGGCCATACCTGAACCAGACATACGGTGGCCTTCGCCACCGACAACCAGGCCACGGCTGATATCGTTAACAAGGGCAGGTCCAAATCGCTCCCCATTATCTCCTTCCTACGCAGGCTGGTACAATTATTCCTGTAGCATCAGTTCAATGTGCACTGCACATACATTCCCGGCAAGTGCAACGTCACAGCAGTCGCACTGTCCCATTTTAACTTCACTTAATTTTTTCAGCAGAAACCCGGAGCCGACCCAACTTCATCTCTTATCCCTCCTTGGTCTCAGCTGTCATTGGATTAAAGCAGAACCTTCACAGTGCGACCCAGCTTATCAATCAATCCTTATCTCGCAACACACTCAAGGCTTACCACACAGCTTGGAATTCCTTCTGCAAGTTTCTGGCAACGTCACCAGACACTAAGCACGTACTAGTTTTCTTTTCATATTGCCACACACTTTTGGCTCTATCACACAAAACCATCAAACTATACTTAGCCAGCATCTAACACTTCCTGGCCTTACAGGATCCGAGCCATCCTGCACGGAATTCAGAAGCAGCAGCCCATAGCCAACTCCAAATGCTTGCCCATCATGAGAATCAATCTTCAGAGACAGGTCGACTATCCTCTCTTATTCCCCGTTTGGCTTTTTTCCAGCTTGGTCATTCAAGCGGCCATCTACCTAGCCTACTACATTTTTTTTCGGCCTAGCAAGTTTACCTGTAATAGTCCTGCCAGCCAGGTACTGTGTAGATGTCACCTGGCTCGCTTCCAAGATCATTTCAATCTCCACCTCACAGTATCCAAAACCCAGCAATCTGGCCCCAGGGTCAACATCCATCTATTCAAGGCAAACAACATCTGGTGCCCAGTAGCGATACTCGACCACCTACTGTTGCTCCTACCCAGCCAGTCAAATTCTATTTCCCTAATACCCTTCCCGACCAACCCTTGAGTGGTTGCCAGTTCATCAAGCAGGTCAGGATCCTCCTGCGCAACCTAAGGCCTCTACCCCAGTCGGTACTCCTGGACACTCCTCTGGACACTCCTTCGGGCAGCACAGTGGTGTAGTGGTTAGCACTCTTGCCTCGCAGCAATAGGGTCGCTGGTTCAAATCCCAACCACGACACTACCTGCATGTTCTCCCTGTGCCTGCATGGGTTTCTTCTGGGTACTCCGGTTTCCTCCCACACTCCAAAAAACATGCTGTTAGGTTTATTGACTTCTCTCCAAAAATTGGCCCTGGTGTATGGGTGTGAGTTGTGGACCTTGGATTTCAGACCCTGTGGGTGTGGTGGAGCACTGTGTAGATTGATAGCTCTACATGGGTACCTTAAATATATATATAAAACCAAAATAGAAATAATATAGTGGATGGGCATCTGGATGGGATGCGGGGATGGGGACAATTGTGGGTGCTCACTCAGGATGGACTGGTGTCTTTATTCAACCTTACTAACTATGTAACTGGAGCAGCCTCGGCAGCATCTCAGCACGGGGTTCCAGACCATATCATTAAGAGATTAGGCAGGTGGGAGGAGTCTGGGGGGTATTTAAGCAGCACACTCATCTGTGGTCTTTGTCGGTTCCTGTGCGCAATACCTTCCCTCCTATTCCCTTTTTCAGGGCATTTCTCAATTCATTTATCTCCACAAACATCTATTACTTATCTTGGGTATGCCCCCTTTTTGGTATACCGACCAGCAGACCAGGGCACACTTCAGATCCATTTCATGTTGTAAGTCTTTTGGCGTGTTTATGTGGTTCACATCCATCCTGGTTGAAGGGCTTTGACTATATAAGGTGCCTGCCTTTACACGCACATGGACTTTAAGAGCATCCCAGTTTTCGTCCATAGGGTTCAATATTGAGTTGGTACTTTGCAGCTATAACAGCTTCAACTTTTCTGTGAAGGCTGTTCGCAAGGTTTAAGAGTGTGTCTATGGTAATGTTCGACCATTCTTCCAGAAGCACATTTGTGAGGTCAGGAACTGATGTGGATGAGAAGGCCTGATGTGAACAGGGCCTGAATGTTGAGTCATTCGCAAAGCAATTTTCATTATAAATATTACCCTTACTGTTCATCCAGGAACCCTGCTCAGTGAAAACATTTGCCAGCTTGCTGCCTAGAGTTTTGTGTAATGTTTGTCACATCCCTTTTTGCTCAATAGATTTTTCTATATTTCTTATTCATAAGGGAAAATTTTACAGGGCAGAGGTTGCTAAAGAGAGATGAGAAAATTATATTTATAAGAATAAATGTTAAAATTCAATGATATACAGAAATGAAAAAAAATACAATACACAAAGAGTATAGTTCTAACTAACACATGTTCATTTTAAATGTTTCACATGTTATACATAGATTTGACTTGTGCTTGAAGGTAAGAACTATTAGTAAAAATGTGTTTCCCAGGTGCCATTCAGAGGTACTGCTGTTTTTTTCATCTGTTTAATACTAGTTGAAATGGGTGATTTCCAAAAATGAAATTGAGAGGCTTTAATTGGCATAATGAAAAGATGATTAAATGAAAAGGAAAAAATGTGTTATAACTGTCAGATTTAATGTTTTATGTAAGGACAAAATGGTCACTTACTGTCACAATATAACCTATAAATCATTTGATATATATCACATTTCTTTTTACAGTTTAACCTTCAGCTTTATGGCACATCATGCTCTGTAAATGTATCATCATGATCCTGAGAAATAACAGCAGCTTTTTAGATTGGAGAAAAAAAAAAAGATGGTGGTAATGTTTGCGTATTGCAGGAGGATTCTGGTTATACTAAAATGTCTTATAATATTGGGACCTCTTATTACACACTGTGGTCCCCACCTCCCACAGTGCTCTGTTAAACAATAATTGGACCCCAAAGGACTAATGCTTGCAGGGAAGAACAAAGTCTATCTTTACATTATATCTACTATATGTACAACTGCTCTGTGTACAAAAAAACTAACATAAGATACAAAGCAATAAAACAATAATAAAAAAATAAATCTTCCTGCAGCATCCCTAATAGTTGTAACTTAATAATCCAATAAATAAAAAAAGTCCACAGATTTAGGAGGTGCTGGATAATACAGGGATGTTGATTTGCTAAAGGCCAATATACAGTGGGGACGGAAAGTATTCAGACCCCCTTAAATTTTTCACTCTTTGTTATATTGCAGCCATTTGCTAAAATCATTTAAGTTTATTTTTTCCTCATTAATGTATACACAGCACCCCATATTAACAGAAAAACACAGAATTGTTGACATTTTTGCAGATTTATTAAAAAAGAAAAACTGAAATATCACATGGTCCTAAGTATTCAGACGCTTTGCTGTGACACTCATATATTTAACTGAGGTGCTGTCCATTTCTTCTGATCATCCTTGAGATGGTTCTACACCTTCATTTGAGTCCAGATGTGTTTGATTATACTGATTGGACTTGATTAGGAAAGCCACACACCTGTCTATATAAGACCTTACAGCTCACAGTGCATGTCAGAGCAAATAAGAATCATGAGGTCAAAGGAACTGCCTGAAGAGCTCAGAGACAGAATTGTGGCAAGGCACAGATCTGGCCAAGGTTACAAAAAAATTTCTGCAGCACTTAAGGTTCCTAAGAGCACAGTGGCCTCCATAATACTTAAATGGAAGATGTTAGGGACGTCCAGAACCCTTCCTAGAGCTGGCCGTCCAGCCAAACTGAGCTATTGGGGGAGAAGAGCCTTGGTGAGAGAGGTAAAGAAGAACCCAACGATCACTGTGACTGAGCTCCAGAGATGCAGTCGGGAGATGGGAGAAAGCTGTAGAAAGTCAACCATCACTGCAGCCCCCCACCAGTCGAGGCTTTATGGCAGAGTGGCCCCATGGAAGCCTCTCCTCAGTGCAAGACACATGAAAGCCTGCATGGAGTTTGCTAAAAAAAACACCTGAAGGACTCCAAATTGTGAGAAATAAGATTCTTTGGTCTGATGACACTAAGATAGAACTTTTTGGCCTTAATTCTAAGTGGTATGTGTGGAGAAAACCAGGCCCTGCTCATCACCTGTCCAATACAGTCCCAACAGTGAACCATAGTGGTGGCAGCATCATGCTGTGGGGGTGTTTTTTAGCTGCAGGGACAGGACGACTGGTTGCAATCAAGGGAAAGATGAATGCGGCCAATTACAGGGATATCCTGGATGAAAACCTTCTCCAGAGTGCTCAGGACCTCAGACTGGGCCTAAAGTTTACCTTCCAACAAGACAATTACCCTAAGCACACAGCTAAAATAATGAAGGAGTAGCTTCACAACAACTCTGACTGTTATTGAATGGCCCAGCCAGAGCCCTGACTTAAACCCAATTGAACATCTCTGGAGAGACCTAAAAATGGCTGTCCACCAACGTTTACCATCCAACCTGACAACTGGAGAGGACCTGCAAGGAGGAATGACAGAGAATCCCCAAATACAGGTGTGAAAAACTTGTTGCATCTTTCCCAAAAAGACTCATGGCTGTATTAGATCAAAAGGGTGCTTCTACTAAATACTGAGCAAAGGGTCTGAATACTTAAGACCATGTGATATTTGAGTTTTTCTTTTTTTAATAAATCTGCAAAAATTTCAACAATTCTGTGTTTTTCTGTCAATATGGGGTGCTGTGTGTACATTAATGAGGAAAAAAATGAACTTAAATGATTTTAGCAAATGGCTGCAATATAACAAAGAGTGAAAAATTTAAGAGGGTCTGAATACTTACCGTCCCCAATATACTGTGCACTAGAAGTGCACTTGGAAGTGCATTTCAAGTGCACTGCAAGTGCAGTTGCTTTAGATCTGAGGGAAAGCTCTGCTGATTTCTACCATCCAATCATGTGCAAGCAAAAATGCAGTTTTTTTATTTTCCTGGCATGTCCCCCTCAGATCTAGAGCAATTGCACTTGCAGTGCACAGACTATTTACCTTTAGTAATGAACCTCAATATCTTTGCAATTATACAGTAAATGCTCAATCATCCTTTTTTGTTTTTTTACAGTTATAAAAAAAGTGTAAAAAAAAAAAAAAAAAAACCTCAAAAAAAATAAAAGCCAAAAAATGTTGTTGTTTTTTTGAGTTAATGTTCTGTTCTTACTGTTTTACTGTATGTTATACTATACTGCTATACTGTATTTTTTTTGTTACTGTGTTTTTTATTGTTAACCACTGATTTGTTTATTCTGACAGCAACAGGGTTTGCTCTCACAATACATAAATCAGTGACTCCAGCACTGTAGGAGGTGATTGTACCACTATAGTTAAAAAAAAGAGCATATATGGCGAAGCATAGGGGTTGGGGTGGACAGAGGGCAGATCGCCCCTATGCTTCGCTTCGAGCAACTTACACTCTTTGAAATCCTGAAGGCAGTGATTGGATTTCGGGGTCCTGTAGGCGGCTAGGCTCCCGAAAAATCTCACACATGTGGTATCCCCATACTCAGGAGAAGCAAAGGAATGTAGGAATGTATTTTGGGGTGTAAATTCCACATATACTGTACCTATGACATGTGTGAGCAATGTATCATTTCAGTGACAACTTTGTGTAATTTTTTTTGTCATTTTTCAAACACTTGTGACAACAAAATTAAATATTTAGTGGGCTCAACATGCATCTCAGCAAATTCCTCGGGGTGTCTACTTTCCAAAAAGGGGTCATTTGGGGAGAGGGGTTGTACTACCCTGCCATTATAGCCGCTCAAGAAATGAGGCAATCAGGAAGTAAAAGCTGCGTAAACTCCAGTATATATTCCATAGTTTGTAGACGCTATAACTTTTGCGCAAACCAATAAATATACGCTTTTTGAGATTTTGTTTTACCAAATGTAGCTAAATACATTTTGGCCTAAATGTATGACAAAAATTGAGTTTATTGGATATTTTCGTATAATAAAAAGTAGAAAATATAATTTTTTTCAACGTTTTCAGTCTTTTTTCATTTATATAGCAAAAAATAAAAATCCCAGTGGTGATCAAATACCACTAAAAGAAAGCTCTATTTGTGGGAAAAAAAGGATATAAATTTAATTTGAATAGGGGGGCTTGTCCGGCCGGCGTGAGAGATGGCCGCTTAACTGAGATCTCCAGCAGCCTCACGCTCTCAGCAATGAATACGCTGCACAAGGAAGAGACATACTAAGCCCGGAACCCGCTCGTTTTACCAACGATCACACCTCGGAGCCATGCCAAAAAGGAGGAAGGGAAACAAACCTCCCCAGCGCCTCACAGACTTTTATCCAGCGGCGGCCGAGCAAGGTAAGCAAGATGGCGCCAGCCCCAGCTCCAGCAGCATGACCTGCTCGCCTCACAGCCACCACAATGTGGGGAAACAATTCACAACTCCTCCCAAGGACTCGGGGGGAGTTCTCTTCCCCATCCACTCCAACTACTCGCAGCCCTGCTAAAACTAGGCAGCGGAGGGAGGGAGAAGTTCCCTCACACGGAATGCAGCCTGTCAGCTCTCCTTGTCTCATGCAGAGCAGACAGGCAGATTCCTTAATTGAAACGTTCCCTGCCACAAACAAATCAATATCTGAAAGCACTATGAAAGATATGCTGCTGTCCCTCAGGAAAACTCTATTCAATGACTTTTCTGACATGATGGCTCCCCTGAGTGCCACAGTTCAAAGCAACACTGATAAAATACACTACTTGGAAACTAAAATGGCGGAACTGTACTCTGCTCACAATAATCTTGTTGATGTTTACACAGACCAGGAGAATAAAAATCAACACCTCCAGACTAAAATAACAGATCTAGAAGATCGTTCGAGGAGGAATAATGTAAAGTTCAGGGGAATACCTGAATCCATATTCCCAAATGAGTTTACAAATTTTATCCAACGCCTCAAGAAAGCTCTTCTGCCATCACTGTTTGATATTGAATTGTGCATTGATAGAGCCCACCGCATACCCAAACCTAAATTTTTGCCCGACACTGCGCCCAGGGATACCCTGGCTCGCATTTACTACTATCATGTGAAAGAGTGTGTCATGGCGGCAGCTAAGCAAAACCCTGTGGTTCCAGATGACTTCACAGGCATATCCCTGTATACAGATATATTGCAACAAACAGCGATGAACAGAAATAAGCTCGCCACACTTACAAACATTTTGCGAAACAATAGTGTCGCTTACCGCTGGGGATTCCCCACAAAGCAACTGCTCCCAGCGGAGGCACACCCTCCCCCCTCATCTACCTCATCTCCTTCCACGCTGGAACATCCAGAAACAGAATGGACATGAGCTAAACCCTTCACTCTTAAGAGACCGCCCTCTTCCAATACGAGATTTCCTCAGCCTGAGGCTGTGAGCCTATCTATGTTACTGTATTTCCTCTATTTTTACATAGTGCACTGCACTATTGGTTCAGAGTTACCCCCCACGTTACCAAAGCAGCTTAGGCTGCCCATTGAGCCTGCATTTGTCAGGAGTTTCTTAATATGTTGATTTTGATTTGTTCTCTTCTCTTCTGCATCACCCCCTTCTCTGAGTCCTCCACCTATCCAGTCACCATGCAAGATATGTTAAGCCTTCGGAATGGACTTGGCTTGCCTACTGAGTCACCTGACAAAATTTGTGATTCCCGAGATCCCTTCTATTGCTCACCTTCAAACAATTGCCTACCTCCTGAATATGTCCTAAAGATTACATTCTGCACACAGGCTCCCTTATCTCCCAGGTATGCTTTTGCTAATCATATCCAATTAGTAAACCTTTACGCAACAATTCTCCAGCGCTCACTTAACTCCTTATGCCCTTGAAAATACTGTCACTGAATGCAAACGTCTAAATAGTCCTTTTAAGCGATCATCACTATTAAAAGAAGCCCGTACTCTCAAAGCGGACATTATATTTGCCCAAGGAATGCATTTTGCTGCCCACAAGTGTCCCAAAATGAATTTTCGTAACTTCCCTCACCTATATATGGCTAATGGCCCAAAAAAGGCCTGTGGAGTCCTCATCGCCGTTAAAGATTCTATACTCTTCAACCATATTCACACCATTCCAGACCCTCAAGGCAGATATCTCATCCTCATCTGCGAACTCAATCAAAATACTTTCACTCTTGTCAACCTATATGCTCCGAACACTAATCAAAGAAAATTCCTGACCCCGGAAGTGATGCAAGGTACTCTTATCATTGGTGGGGACTTCAACACAATTTTGAACCCTAATATGGACTCCACTACCCCTACTAGAAGTCCTAAATAATCTATTGCTCCCTTGTTGCTGAAGCATGAGCTCTATGATGCCTGGCGATACCTCCATGGATCTGAAAAAGACTTCACCTTCATGTCTGCTGCACACTCCTCATATTCTCGTATTGATTTCTTTCTGACCACTAAAGATTTGCTGCAAAATGTTCTACACACGGATATTGGTACAATTTCCTGGTCGGATCATGCGCCAATCACCCTGACATTTGATGACTACCTCCGCAATTCTCCTTCTCCTCTTTGGAGATTGAATACCTCTCTTTTGAATGACAGGCAATTGTACCAAAATATCGTTCAGGAACACCATGAGTTTTTTTTGGGTACAACGACATCCTTGAAACTACTAGATTTATTCTGTGGAACACTTATAAAGTGTATATGAAGGGAATACAGATTAAAATGGCATCATATGTTAAAAAGCAGAGAGCAAAGCAGATTAAAGACTTGCTTACTACTATATCTGTGAAAGAACAAAAAAATAAAACTACCCAAGACCCCCAACTAACACGTGACATACTCCAGGACAGACAAAACTTGAGGTCTCTCCTCTTATACAAATACAAAAACCACCTTAAATTTCTTAGAGCCAACTATTATGGCCTGCACAATAAGGCAGGAGCTTGGCTAGCTAAAAAAGTAAAGACAAAGCAGATCCAACAAAAAATTACCAATCTTAAGCACCCTTCATCTCATACTTCCTTATTTAACCCAAAAGACATTGCAAGTGCTTTTGTGGACTATTATCAATCTCTGTATGACCTACGTAATGATGAAACTACCCCCCAACCCTCACCCGCACTTATTGCAGATTTCCTACACAAAGTCAATTTACCCTCCCTCAGAACTGCCCAACTTGATACTATTTCCCAACTATTCACAACTCAAGAAATCTTCTTATCTATCAGCAAATTGCTCAACCGGAAGTCCCCCGGAGATGATGGATTCTCAAATGAATATTACAAGCATCTCTCCAAAGAAATTGCCCCCCACTTACAAGATGTCTTCAATCTCGCTTCCTCATCTGGTACCTTTCCCCCTGAAATGTTAAAAGCGGTGATTGTTACAATACCTAAGCCTAACAAAGATCCCACTAGTACGGCTAATTATAGGCCCATATCTCTGCTCAGTACTGATCAAGATATATACTAAACTTCTAGCCGCAAGACTACAAAAAATATTGCCTTACCTTGTTCAACCGGAACAGGTAGGATTTATACCTGGTCCACAAGCCCCTGACGGTACCAGACATCTTATTAATCTGATCTCACAGGCGGGCTCTTCCCGAACGCCTTCTCTGCTCCTTTCTTTGGATGCGGAGAAGGTGTTCGACAGGGTCCACTGGGGATATCTCAAAGCGGTACTTAGTGCATTTGGAATCATAGGATGGCTTCAGACCACTATCCTCTCTCTTTACCCTACCCCTTCAGCCACTGTCCTCAACTCAGGAATTAAATCTAAACTGATAAAAATAACGAACGGAACTAGACAGGGATGTCCTCTTTCACCCATCATTTTCGCACTTCTAATGGAACCATTGGCAGGAAGTATTAGATCCCACCCCAAAATCACAGGGCTTACCATAGCTGGCATTGAACACAAAATTAGTCTTTTTGCAGATGATGTCATGCTTATTCTTTCCAACCCCAAGTCCTCATTAAATGAGACACAAAAACTATGTGAAGAGTTTAGCGCTGTATCATACTATACATTAAATGCCTCTAAATCCCAGATTCTATGTATAAATATTCCGACCCCCCTACAAACCTCATTAAGTAAAGAATTTCCCTTTGCTTGGACCCCCACTTCATTGACCTATTTAAGCATACAGTTAACCACACACACTGCACAATTATATCATCACAATTTTAAACCCTTTTTGGAATCGCTCCCCAGACAATTATTATATCTGCGAACCCAAGAACTATCAATTGCGGGAAGAATAGCAACTTAAAAATGCTGATCTTTCCCAAGCTGCTGTATCTGTTTCGCACCTTAATAGTCCCCATCCCACCCACCTTTTTCTCCTCAATTCAAAAGCTCTTTACCCAGTTTATCTGGAATCATAAACCGCCTAGGTGCTCCCTTTCCATTATGTTAAAGCACAGGACAAACGGCGGTGTGGGAGTCCCCAATGTCCTGGCTTACTACAAAGCCTGTGTGCTAGACCAACTTAGATATTGGTGGACTCCCCATGATCATAAATCTTGGTCGCATTTGGAGCGTGTAAATATCCCCTTTAAAAATCCTACATTGACCCTTATTGCTAATAAATTGGGAGCCTCATACCCCACCTCCTTGATTCCGAAAATACAGATCTCTACTAAAATGTGGTCCGAATTCCCCATCCCCTCTACACCTCGAAATTCCCTATGTAAGATCGACACCCCCCTCGCGGTGCTCCAACACTTCATCCCTCATATTGACCTACACCTTTGGAAATCCAGAGGGATTACGCTCCTGAAGGAACTATACCAGGGCACTTCTCTTCACACATTCGGATACCTATACTCACACTTCAATCTCTCTCCTTACACGCACTTTACCTATATGCAAATCCGATCATTTCTTTTGAAACACCCCTTGCCCCTATACTTAGAGCTACCAACTGCGATACTTAACTTTTTTAAAGACACTAAGTGCCCACTAAAAGGAATCTCCCTATTCTATAACATTTGTAATTCCCAAGATAACTTTTCAAAAACCACAACTATTCTTAAATGGGAAGAAACCTTGGGCATGGTTTTTCCAGATAAAAGTTGGCAGAAATTCTTCATTACCACTTATGCTGCATCCAAATGTACGAACCATTGGGAACAATTTAAAAAAACTGTTCACTCATGGTACCTTACTCCATACAATCTCTCTAAGTTCTACCCTTCCCAATCGGTACTCTACTGGCAAAATTGTGGAGAAACTGGTACACTCTATCACACACTGTGGTCATGCAAATCAATACGTTCATTTTGGAACAAAATTTTCTCTATCCTATCAGATATTTGTGACCACAAAATTCTGCCTCACCCTGAGTTAGCCATCCTACACCTAAACATCCACAAATTTCCACCCAAAATGAGAGTAGCAATATTACAACTCCTCCTGGCAGCGAAACTCACTATTACGAGACTATGGAAAACCCCCAACTCCCCATCGCCCTCTGACACCATCATCACTCTCAACCATCAATGCGAGATGGAGAAACTGCTAGCGATCCCTGACTCTACTGTAGTTAGATTTAGGGATAAATGGGCTATTTGGCTATCTAACTCTAAATGTACAACTAAAGACTGAAAAATTTGCATTCTAGACCATGCTATGTTCCTCTTCAGTAAATTATATTACGGTGACTGACCAGAATCCCTTTCTTTCTTTCTTTCTTTCTTTCTTTCTTTCTTTCTTTCTTTCTTTCTTTCTTTCTTTCTTTCTTTCTTTCTTTCTTTCTTTCTTTCTTTCTTTCTTTTCTTTTCTTTTCTTTTCTTTTCTTTTCTTTTCTTTTCTTTTCTTTCTTTCTCTCTTTTTTTCTTTCTCTTTCTTTTCTTTCTTTTCTTTCTTTTCTTTCTTCCTCTTCTTCTTCCTCTTCTTCTTCCTCTCCCCTTCTTCCCCTTCACCTTCCTATCCCCTCCCCCCTTTTCTTTATTTTACTTCTCCCAGCTTGTCTCTTTTAAGCTACAGTGCATACACCTCACCAGTGTATATCAACTGCCTTGCACGATTTAGTCTCTCTCCTATTTTGTTATTTGCTTGATATATTCTAGCCTATCCAGTTAAGATGTTTTTATGTATTAATGGTGTATCCCATCACAGCTATTGTATGTTTTGTAATTGTATCACTTTATTCTATTTCAATAAAACATATTGATTAGGGATGAGCTTCGAGTTCGAGTCAAACTCATGTTCGACTCGAACATTGGCTGTTCGCAAGTTCGCTGAACAGCGAACAATTTGGGGTGTTCACGGCAAATTCGAATGCCGCAGAACACCCTTTAAAAGTCTATGGGAGAAATCAAAAGTGCTAATTTTAAAGGCTTATATGCAAGTTATTGTCATAAAAAGTGTTTGGGGACCCGGGTCCTGCCCCAGGGGACATGGATCAATGCAAAAAAAAGTTTTAAAAACGGCCGTTTTTTCAGGAGCAGTGATTTTAATAATGCTTAAAGTCAAACAATAAAAGTGTAATATCCCTTTAAATTTCTTACCTGGGGGGTGTCTATAGTATGCCTGTAAAGGGGCGCATGTTTCCCGTGTTTAGAACAGTCTGACAGCAAAATGACATTTCAAAGGAAAAATTACATTTAAAACTACCCGCGGCTATTGCATTGCCGACAATACACTTAGAAGTTCATTGATAAAAACGGCATGGGAATTCAACACAGGGAAACCCCGAACCAAAATTTAAAAAAAAAATGACGTGGGAGTCCCCCTAAATTCCATACCAGGCCCTTCAGGTCTGGCATGGATATTAAGGGGAACCCCGGCCAAAATTTTTTTAAAAATGACGTGGGGTTCCCCCTAAATTCCATACCAGACTCTTCAGGTCTGGTATGGATTTTAATGGGAACCCCGCGCCAAAAAAAAAAAAAAACTACGTGGGGTCCCCCCAAAAATCCATACCAGACCCTTATCCGAGCACGCAACCTGGCAGGCCGCAGGAAAAGAGGGGGGGACGAGAGTGCGCCCCCCCTCCTGAACCGTACCAGGCCACATGCCCTCAACATTGGGAGGGTGCTTTGGGGTAGCCCCCAAAACACCTTGTCCCCATGTTGATGAGGACCTCATCCCCCCAACCCTGGCCGTTGGTTGTGGGGGTCTGCGGGCGGGGGGCTTATCGGAATCTGGAAACCCCCTTTAACAAGGGAACCCTCAGATGCCGGCCCCCCCTGTGTGAAATGGTAAGGGGGTACTTACCCCTACCATTTCACTAAAAAACTGTCAAAAATGTTAAAAATGACAAGAGACAGTTTTTGACAATTCCTTTATTTAAATGCTTCTTCTTTCTTCTATCTTCCTTCATCTTCTTCTGGTTCTTCTGGCTCTTCTGGTTCTTCCTCCGGCGTTCTCGTCCAGCATCTCCTCTGCGGCGTCTTCTATCTTCTTCTCCTCGGGCCGCTCCGCAACCCATGGCATGGAGGGAGGCTCCCGCTCTTCTCTTCATCTTCTTCTTCATCCTCTTCTCTTCTTCCTTCTTCTCTTCTTCATTTTCTTCTCCGGCCGCTCCGCATCCATGCTGGCATGGAGGGAGGCTCCCGCTGTGTGACGGCGTCTCCTCATCTGACGGTTCTTAAATAACGGGGGGCGGGGCCACCCAGTGACCCCGCCCCTTCTGACGCACGGGACAAGACGGGACTTCCCTATGGCATTCCCCGTGACGTCACAGGGAAGTCCCGTCAAGTCACCGTGTGTCAGAGGGGGGCGGGGTCATCGGGTGGCCCCGCCCCCCGTTTTTTAAGAACCGTCAGACGAGGAGACTCCGTCACACAGCGGGAGCCTCCCTCCATGCCAGCATGGATGCGGAGCGGCCCGGAGAAGAAAATGAAGAAGAGAAGAAGGATGAAGAGAAGAGGATAAGGAAGAAGATGAAGAGAAGAGCGGGAGCCTCCCTCCATGCCATGGGTGTGGAGCGGCCCGAGGAGAAGAAGATAGAAGACGCCGCGGAGGAGATGCTGGATGAGAACGCGGAGGAAGAACCAGAAGAGCCAGAAGAACCAGAAGAAGATGAAGGAGGATAGAAGAATGAAGAAGCATTTAAATAAAGGAATTGTCAAAAACTGTCTCTTGTCATTTTTAACATTTTTGACAGTTTTTTAGTGAAATGGTAGGGGTAAGTACCCCCTTACCATTTCACACAGGGGGGGACAAGGTGTTTTGGGGGGCTACCCCAAAGCACCCTCCCAATGTTGAGGGCATGTGGCCTGGTACGGTTCAGGAGGGGGGGCCCCACTCTCCTCCCCCCCTCTTTTCCTGCGGCCTGCCAGGTTGCGTGCTCGGATAAGGGACTGGTATGGATTCTTGGGGGGACCCCACGCCGTTTTTTTTTTTTTTGGTGCGGGGTTCCCCTTAAAATTCATACCAGACCTGAAGGGTCTGGTATGGAATTTAGGGGGAACCCCACGTCATTTTTTTTTTAAATTTTGGCCGGGGTTCCCCTTAATATCCATACCAGACCTGAAGGGCCTGGTATGGAATTTAGGGGGACTTCCACGTGATTTTTTTTTTTTAATTTTGGTTCGGGGTTTCCCTGTGTTGAATTCCCATGCCGTTTTTATCAATGAACTTCTATGTGTATTGTCGGCAATGCAATAGCCGCGGGTAGTTTTAAATGTCATTTTTCCTTCGAAATGTCATTTTGCTGTCAGACTGTTCTAAACACGGGAAACATGCGCCCCTTTACAGGCATACTATAGACACCCCCCAGGTATGAAATTTAAAGGGATATTACACTTTTATTGTTTGACTTTAAGCATTATTAAAATCACTGCTCCTGAAAAAACGGCCGTTTTTAAAACTTTTTTTGCATTGATCCATGTCCCCTGGGGCAGGACCTGGGTCCCCAAACACTTTTTATGACAATAACTTGCATATAAGCCTTTAAAATTAGCACTTTTGATTATTCATGTTCGTGTCCCATAGACTTTAACGGTGTTCGCGTGTTCAAGCAAACTTTTTTCCTGTTCGCATGTTCTGGTGCGAACCGAACAGGGGGTGTTCGGCTCATCCCTAATATTGATAATAAAAAAAAAATTTAGTTTGGGTACAGAATTGCATGACCGTGCAATTACCAGTTAAAGTAGCGCAGTGCCAAATTGCAAAAAATGCTCTGGTCACTAAGGGGGTAAAACCTTCCTGGGCTAAAGTGGTTAATTTATGGGTTTGGGAATTCCTTACTGGTTTTTCTGAACCTGGCTTGAACTGAACCTTGTAGTCATCCCTAGTGTACAATACACTATGCTCCCAAGATTGTCTAATGATGCACAGTAATGGTTGAGAGAATATTTCCTCAGCAGTGTTAAAAAGAGTTTGGGAGAGGCAAAAACAATATATCTGCAACATCCTGTACTTCACCATGAGTCTTCTACAGAAATTGATTTATGCCACAAAAACCTGCTCATTGGGATGGACATTCAGGAAAATGTAACCATTATGTTTTAGGCAGCACTCACAGAGATCAGAATGCAACAAGAACAACCAGTGGTGTAGCTACAGCGGGTCACAATGGCGACCCCGCACCTGCTCCGGTGGACCTGTGCGGGTAGTAGAGAGAGGCTATCAGATCAAACTCCCCATCGTGCATCGGCACCTGGAGCTCCGTCAGACAGTGAACACACTCAGCAAAGTGAGAGCAAAGGAAGGAGAGTTGTCTTCCTGAGGGCTTTGTGATTGAAGGCACTGTACTGCTGATTTTGGCAGCATGTACAGGCAGCATCACTGAGACCTCCCTCTTCTCTTAAGAAGATTCTAGAAAGAGAGGAGGAGAAGAGAGGTGGATCTGCCTGGGGTTTTCTGAGGAGCCCTGACCAATTCCCAACCTGGACTGACAGGGGGCAGGCCTCCTTAAATACCCAGCGTAAGCCCAGCTGGGGAGAAGTTGGAGTTGTTCGGAGCTTGGAGATGGAATGCTGGCCTGTCAGGGCCTTTGAGGGAGCTCCACAATCTGGGGGGGTGACCTTGGGCTTGGGATTGGGTGCAGACAGGGCCCTGGACAGGAGGCACAGGAGGAGCAAGAGAGGACAGCAGGAGAGAGCATTGCCGGGCAAGTCTCCAAGGAGTGGAACAACTGGTGGCAGTCAGGAGAGCTGGTGAGTGACATGCATTGTCAGGAGCACTGGGGAGCCACGCCTATGTAAGGGATCAATGGCTAAGGAGTCCAGACACGTAGCTACACAAGGGAACTGAGACCAAACCAACAAAGTATATATCTTTAAGGTGATATTTATTTACAGTGAAACACACTAATACACAATAATACATACACAGCAACCAGCAAACATAAACCACTACAGCAAACAAAATAACAAATGAACATAACTACTGTCTATATACTAATGAACCAAACTAAAGACTAAATACAACTATATACAAGGTACAGGGAATGCAGGGATACAAGGAAGGGAATCACGACTGGGTACAAGAGCAGGGAGCAAGACAGGAACAAGGCAGAGGGGAGCAGACTGGATCAGGCTAAGCATGAACAACAGGCAGCAAGGAAGGGACCAGAATCGTGACGTGCTGGGGAAAGGGAGGAGAAGCCTTAAGTAGCCCCCCAGCAGCTAAACACTAATTTGCCTGTTTACCCCAGCCTGCTGGCTCCTGGAAGACACCTGCTAAATGTACACTGGAGCTCCGGCAAACAGCCCAGAACAGGATAGTGCCACCAGCAGGTGAACTTAATCCTAACAGATCCCCCCCTAAAGAACAGTCTATGGGCGGTCCATATGGCCCCACCACCAGTGTCTACAAGCCGCCTGAGCACTCCACTGTCCATGTCTGAAGGCCTGGTGAGAACCATGCCGCCGGCATCCCAAAACTGTCTGGGTTCTCTGCTGGTCAGATCCCCAAGGAGGCGCAACACCAAAGGCGACTGGATGACTGGACGACTGGACCCTCTCTCCCTCTGTTGCTAGAGAACGCTCTGTACTTTACCTGTCCCTCGGCTCTACCCAGAGCATAGGTTACTCCACTCGGGTCCCCAAATGCATCAGGGATCGCAGAGATGACCCCTGGGTCAGGACAAAGTTCAAATGGAACACTATCCTTTCCCATAGGACCTCGACTCGCACAGTCCAGCTGGGCAGCAGCCCTGGAATCAGCATAGTCCAGCTGGGCAGCAGCCCTGAAATCAGCATAGTCCAGCTGGGTGACAGCCCCGGAGTGAGCTTAGTCCAGTTGGGTGGCAGTGCCAGAATCAGCATAGTCCAGCTGGGTGGCAGCGCCAGAATCAGCATGGTCCAGAGGGGCAGCAGCCCCGGAATCAGCAGGATGGGCAGCAGGCACCAGATCAACAGGCTGGGCAGTGGGCAAATCACACTGGGTAGCAGCCCAGGAACCAAAATAGTCCAGCAGGGCAGCAGCAGCCTGGGAACCAGCCGTGGCAAGCTTGGCAAGAGATAGCAGATCACCCGCAGCAGGCTTGGCAACAGCATGAAGGAGGAATGGACACCATCGGCAAGTGGCAACATGGAGGAGGCATGGACCCCATCGGCAAGAGGCAGCATGGAGGAGGCATGGACCCCATTGGCAAGCAGCAGCATGGAGGAGGCATGGACCCCATCAGCAGGTGGCATCAACATAGAGGAGGCATGGACCCCATCAGCAGGTGGCATCAGCATGGAGGAGGCATGGACCCCATCAACAGGGGGCATCAGCATTGAGGAGGCACGGACCCCATCAGCAGGTGGCATCAGCATGGAGGAGGCATGGACCCCATCAGCAGGTGGCATCAGCATAGAGGAGGCATGGACCCCATCAGCAGGGGGCATCAGCATGGAGGAGGCACGGACCCCATCAGCAGGTGGCAACATGGAGGAGGCTTGGCACCATCAGCAGGCGGCAACATGGAGGAGGACTGGATCACATCGGCAGCAGTCAGCAAGGAGGAGGACTGGATCGCACTGGCAGCAGTCATCAGCATGGAGGAGGACTGGATTGCATTAGCAGCAGTCATCAGCATGGAGGAGAACTGGATTGCATCAGCAGCAGTCATCAGCATGGAGGAGGACTGGATTGCATCAACAGCAGTCATCAGCATGGAGGAGGACTGGATCGCATCAACAGCAGTCATCAGCATGGAGGAGGACTGGATCGCATCAGCAGCAGTCATCAGCATGGAGGGGGACTGGATCGTATCAGCAGCAGTCGTCTGCATGGAAGAGGACTAGATCGCATTAGCGGCAGTCGTCTGCATGGAGAAGGACTGGATCACAGCAGCAGCAGTGGTCTGCATGGAGGATCGCATCAGCAGCAGTCATCTGCATTGAGGAGGACTGGATCACATCAGCAGCAGTCATCTGCATGGAGGAGGACTGGATTGCATCAGCAGCAGTCAACATCACATCAGGCTGGGTATCCGGCACCAGTTCTGCAGACTGGGCAGCAGACACTGGATTGATGGCCATAGGATCAGCAGGCAACTTGGATAGTGGCAGAATTATACGAGCAGGAGAAAAGTTTTGTTTCTTTTTCTTTGGCTTGGATACTGGAGTCCTGCACATATTTGCATTGTTCTGAGAGTGCACTGCTGACGGAGAGGTAGTAACAGTATTGGAAAGAATAGAGGGAAGAGAAGCAGAAATACAGGAAGAGGCCTGAGATGTTGCTATGGGTAACGGCACTGTGTGTGGGGGGGGGGGCTCATGATTGATTGCATACAGAGGAAGTGTGCTTACTGGTGGCAGGGTACTGATCTACAGGAGATAACAAACACTCAGTAGCAGCTGTGGTTGTTAAGGGTAACAGAGGAACAGATTCTTGATTATTAGCAGCAGCTCTGACTTTATGTGACTCATCTAGCACTGGGGACATGATCTCTGACCAAGCTTGTAGTAGAGGTTGAACAAATGTCAGTTTGTCTCTCCCTTGCTCACATTGCTCAATTAAACAGTGCACAGAAGCAATACAATCCAACACCACCTGTTGTGAATAGGCTGAATACTGGTGGAAAAAGGAACCTCCACAATGTTTCAGCAAACATCCCAAAAACCCAGCCTGATACATAGTAAATGGAGGAATGAAAAGATCATGGCCCAGAGAGGTAAACTGAAAAAGTAGCTCAGAAAAGACCTCAATAAAAGGTTGTACTTCACTAAGTGAAAATCTACCCTCAACAACTAAAGCATGTGATGTCAGAATGCTTCCAAGAAGCTCCTCCTCAGTGAGATTCTGCCAAAGTGAATGACACAAATCCTTTTCTTCTACTGCAAGTTGCACATGGCAAATAACCTTCACTCTCAGCATACTGACAAAGGAAAAGCAAAACTCCAAAGCATTTGGCTCCCAGTTCCCAAGAATTTTTTTTATATATTACTTCTTTATTATAAATGTTTCATCATTACAAACCAAAATACATTATTATTGGATATAGTACTTATCACTTATACAGTTTGTACATAAATTCCTTATTTCTAATACCATACATATGGTCCATCTTTTTCTTACATATATTCTCTAATCCACATAATAAGTATTTAACCACAAATAATAACAACATAATCAAACATACAAACAATCATAAACATACAACAAAACAAAACAAAACAAAAACACACCCACTCCACCCCATTTCCTGCCCACTGTAGTATTCTATGTATCTGTACCTATGTAAAAAGTTACCTCTGCCGGCTGCTTAAGTCAGTAGTTTCTTCTCTACCCGCTGATTTTACCCTCTACCTCCATATTCCGTCTGGTATTATTTTTACTATCCATAATTATGCTTGCCCATCCTTCTAAGGATCAGCAAAAGCCAGTAAGGATGGGGCTAACCATGGAACAGAAATCCATGGATTCCAGAGTGTCTACAGGTGATTGGGTATGCCCCTGTTACAATAGATCTGTTGTTCCTTCAGAATATTGTCGTTTACCTGAAGGCGCCACTCCTCAAAAGAAAGTGCACTCGGAGATATCCACGTTAGGACAATTATCTTTCATGCCATAAACAGTAGTCTGCTAACTGGTATCAGAATCTCATGGGGCATAAGTTCTACATCAAGGTAGCCCAACAGGCATATTTTAGGGTCCCTATGGATATATCTATGTAGCGCTGGTAGATTTATGATCTACCATCTGATAGGTAAATTTAGTGAATTGCTCGTTATAGGGAGTTAGATTTGCCTCTGTTCTAGCTTGGCTGACGTTGCGCGTGGTTCCACATTGTGCCGGTGGGTGTCGTTGTCACCATCGGCGGGTGTTGGAAAAGCAACGTGTTAAAGCGGATGAGTGCTCTTCTGTCCCGGAGACAACTCGGTGGAGGTGGTCCTTCGAGCTGCATTCTGGGGGAGGGTATTTATGGGACAGACGACATGTTTAGGGGTTCATTTTCAGCCACCTGCTGGCCCTCCTGGCCGACAGGTATGTGTTAGAGTACCACCTCGTGGTCCTCCGTTCCAGAGGCCCGCGTCACTGCGGCGCGTAGGTGGGCCCAGAAGCCTGTCTGGGGCCTACCACAGCAGCCGAGGAATGGTCCTGAGCTGTCTATCCAGAGTGAAGAAGCTGGACAACCGAGAAGATCCCAGGGGAGGACCATGCAGAGTGCTGGTCTGGAGAGGGGCCTGGTGACTCGGTTGGAGGACGTATCCTGAAGTAGTCTTATTACATGGTACTGCCGGGTTGGCTTAGAGGTCCAAGTACTGTGTCTGACATTCATCGTGAACCAATACATCCTGTGGCAGAGGATCGTATGGGTTTATTTCAAGCAAGTCTGTGGCAGAGACTTTGGTTCGTGCTACATACTGGCTGCTAGGCAAGTGAGAGAGGGATATCCAGGCGAGCAAAGATCGTGTCCCACAAAAGGGGATTGCATTTAATTACAGTATTCAACTTTAAACGATGTTCTAAAGAAACCTAAAGAAAGGTATTTGAGCTTCCCTGCAGTTTTCCTCCTGCCTCTTTCCTGCTACTTCCTTCGTTACTTGGTTCAATAAAGCATTGAAAACTTACTCAAGTGTTGGTGCTTATATCGTCCAGAGGTAAACTCAACGGAACCCTAGACCCGGTGCCGGTGAAACAGAGGTATCGAGAGTGAAGGTAACAGCCCGCTTAAACCAGCAACACCACCGAGAGTTAGTGCTACATGTATTAAAGGTTTTGTTAATTGTATTCACCACCTCTCGCCAATATTTAACCAGTTTAGGACAGTTCCACAACATATGCATTAAATCAGCAGGTGATATTTGGCACCGTGGACAGTCCGGGGAATCACGTCTACCCCACTTAAATAGTTTGACCGGTGTTCTATATACCCTGTATATTATAAATAATTGGGTCAGACATTGTGCTGGTGATAATGAAACTAGGGGTACCCTTTCTATTATTGTTTGCCAAGTAGCATCTGAAATGTCCCTTATATCTAGGTCCCACCCTCTTCTACCTGGGAAAACACCCTCATCTCGATATGATCTCATAAGTTGACCATATAGAGATGAGATCAAGCCTTTTTTTTCAATCATCCGTGTAAATAAAGTTATAAGTGGCATTAATTTTATCACTTTCTTTTCCCCTTTAAACTGAGATTGGACCGCGTGTCTTAGTTGTAAGTATTTAACCACTTCAGCCCTGGAAGGTTTTACCCCATTCCTGACCAGAGCACTTTTTACAATTTGGCACTGCGTCGCTTTAACTGCTAAAAAAGACCGAAAATTTTGAAAAAAAATGATATTTTCTCATTTTTGTTATAAGAAAAAACAATAAACTCAATTTCAGTCATACATTTAGGCCAAAATGTATTCAGTCACATGTCTTTGGTAAAAAAAAGTCAATAAGAGTATATTTATTGGTTTGCACAAAAGTTATAGCATCTACAAACTAGGGTATATTTTCTGGAATTTACACAGCTTTTAGTTTATGACTGCCTATCTCATTTCCTGAGGTGCTAAAATGGCAGTACAAAATCCCCCCCCCCCCCCGAAATGATCCCATTTTGGAAAATAGACACCCCAAGGAAATTGCTGAGAGGCATGTTGAGCCCATTGAATATTTTATTTTTTTGTCCCAAGTGATTGAATAATGACAAAAAAAAAAAATTACAAAAAATTGTCAGTAAATGATATATTGCTCACACATGCCATGGGCATATGTGGAATTGCACCCCAAAATACATTTTGCTGCTTCCTCTTAGTACAGGGATACCACATGTGTGGGACTTTTTGGGAGCCTAGCCACGTACGGGGCCCCGAAAACCAAACACCGCCTTTAGGATTTCTAAGGTCATAAATTTTTGATTTCACTCCTCACTACCTATCACAGTTTTGAAGGCCATAAAATGCCCAGATGACACAACCCCCCCCCCCCAAATGACCCCATTTTGGAAAGTAGACACCCCAAGCTATTTGCTGAGAGGCATGTTGAGTCCATGGAATATTTTATATTTTGCCACAAGTTGCGGGAAAATGACAAACTTTTTTTTAGCACAAAGTTGTCACTAAATGATATATTGCTCAAACATGCCATGGACATATGTGGAATTACACCCCAAAATATATTCTGCTGCTTCTCCTGAGAATGGGGATACCACATGTGGGACTTTTTGGGAGCGTACGGGGCCACGAAAACCAATCAATTCAGGATTTCTAAGGGCGTAAATTTTTGATTTCACTCCTCACTACATATCACAGTTTCGAAGGCCATAAAATGCCAAGATGGAACAAACCCCCTCAAATGACCCCATTTTGGAAAGTAGACACCCCAAGCTATTTGCTTGGAGAGGCATAGTGAGTATTTTGCAGCTCTCATTTGTTTTTGAAAATGAAGAAAGAAAAGAAAAATGTTTGTTTTTTTTCTTTTTTCAATTTTCAAAACTTTGTGACAAAAAGTGAGGTCTGCAAAATACTCACCATACCTCTCAGCAAATAGCTTGGGGTGTCTACTTTCCAAAATGGGGTCATTTGGGGGGGAGGGTTTGTGCCATCTGGGCATTCCATGGCCTCCGAAACTGTGATAGGCAGTGAGGAGTGAAATCAAAAATTTACACCCTTAGAAACTCTGAAGGTGGTGCTTGGGTTTCGGGGTCCCGAACGCGGCTAGGCTCCCAAAAAGTCTCACACATGTGGTATCCCTGTACTCAGGAGAAGCAACAGAATGTATTTTGGGGTGTAGTTTCACATATGCCCATGGCATGTTTAAGCAATATATCATTTAGTGACAACTTTGTGCAAAAAAAAAAAAAAAATTAAAAATGTGTCTTTGTCCCGCAACTTGTGTGACAATATAAAATATTCCATGAACTCAAATGCCTCTCAGCAAATAGCTTGAGGTGTCTACTTTCCAAAATGGGGTCATTTTGGGGGTTTTGAACTGTCCTGGCATTTTATGCACAACATTTAGAAGCTTATGTCACAAATCACCCTTTCTTCTAACCACTTGAAGACAAAGCCCTTTCTGACACTTTTTGTTTACATGAAAAAATATTTTTTTTTGCAAGAAAATTACTTTGAACCCCCAAACATTATATATTTTTTTTTAAAGCAAAGGCCCTACAGATTAAAATGGTGGGCGTTTCATTTTTTTTTTTCACACAGTATTTGCGCAGCGATTTTTCAAACGCATTTTTTTTGGAAAAAACACGCTTTATTTAATTTTAATGCACTAAAACACACTATATTGCCCAAATGTTTGATGAAATAAAAAATATGATCTTAGGCCAAATACATGGATACCAAACACGACATGCTTTAAAATTGCGCACAAACGTGCAGTGGCGACAAACTACATACATTTTTAAAAGCCTTTAAAAGCCTTTACAGGTTACCACTTTAGATTTACAGAGGAGGTCTACTGCTAATATTACTGCCCTCGATCTGATCTTCGCGGTGATACCTCACATGCAGACGCTTGCGTTCGCTTTTGCTCGAGAGTAGGGGGGGACAGGAGTGCTTTTTTTTTTTCCTTTATTACTTTTTTGCTTTTTTTATCTTATTTTTAAACTGTTCCTTTCATTTTTTTTTTATAATTTTTATTGTCATCTCAGGGAATGTAAATATCCCCTATGATAGCAATAGGTAGTGACAGGTACTCTTTTTTGAAAAAATGGGGGTCTATTAGACCCTAGATCTCTCCTCTGCCCTCAACACAGCTGACCACACCAAGATCGGTATGATAAAATGCTTTCCCAATTTTCCAATGGCGCTGTTTACATTTGACAAAATCTAAGTCATGAAATGCTCGTAGCTTCTGGTTTCTTAGGCCATAAAGATGATTGGAGCCATTATGGTCTATGATCAGCTCTATGGTCAGCTGGCTGAATCACCGGCTGCATTCTCGGGTTCCCTGTTGGGACAGGAGAGCCAGAGAAAACCATGGAAGACAGTGGGAGGGGTGGGGGACATTCCCTCCCACTGCTTGTAAAAGCAGTCTAGAGGCTAATTAGCTATTAGGATTGCTTTTACATGAAAGCCGACCGCTGGCTGAAAAGAATGATACCAAGATGATACCTAAACCTGCAGGCATCATTCTGGTATAACCACTCAAAGTCCAGCAACATACCAGTACGTTGCTGGTCCTTGTTTGGCATATATTGTAATCTGTTTTTTCATGCAGCCTGTGGGCTGAATGAAAAAAAGAGATTGATTGGTGGGTATGCCGACCATTAGAATACCTCCTTTCATCCACCCACTTCTAATGATGGGCATACATGCACCATTTATATATGCTGAAGCATGGGGGCATCCGCCCCAAAAGTTAGGAGCAAATCGCTCCTCCACCCCTGCTGCCCCCATGCTTCGGCATATATATGCTCTTTTTTTTAACTGTGGTGGTGAAATCACCCCCTACAGCGCTGGGCTTTATGTATTGTGGGAGCAAATGCTGTTGCTGTCAAGATAAATAAATCCGCGCTGCAACTAAATGGCGTACCTGCTAAGCAAATGATGGTTAACAATAAAACAAAGTAACATTACAGTAAAACAGTAAGACATACCATACCTGCAAAGCAAATACAAAAAAAAAACATAGTAAAAAATAAAAATTTTTTTAACGCAACCTGTGCCTAAAATATATATATGCCGAAGCATGGGGGCATCCACCCGCAAAAGGTAGGAGCAAATTGCTCCTCCGCCCCTGCTGCCCCCATGCTTCGGCATACATGCTCTTTTTTTTAACTGTGGTGGTGAAATCACCTCCGACAGCGCTGGAGTCACAGCTTCATGTATCGTGGGAGCAAACGCTATTGCTGTCAAGATACATAAATCCGCGCTGCAGCTGAATGGCATACCTGAAAACAAAAAAATGGTTAACAATAAAACAGTAAACAGTAAAGTATAAACAAATTACATACCTGCAAAGAAGCAAACATGATAAAACATAGTAACAATAAAACATTGCAGAATAGAATACAGTAAAAAAGAGCAGAACAATAGAGAGAGAATAGAGAGAGAGAGAGAGAGAGAGAGAGAGAGAGAACAATAAAATGACAACTATTTTTGTTTTTTTATTTTATATTTCTTTGTGTATTTTTTTTTTTTTACTTTTTTTTTTTTTTTACACTTTTGTAACTGTAACTGGTTCCAGGTTTGGGTCTCTCAAAATGCGATGGCATCTTGGGAGACCCTGTGAAAGTGTGCCTAGTCTGTGCAATGCTGTACCCTATGCTAAAACTCAACTAGTGTATGGTAGCGCTCAAAACATTCACCAATTCAAAGACCAGGATTGTCAGGACAGAAGGGACAATGATAGCGGGTGTCACGCCTATATCCGCACTTTCTACAGACGCAACATTTTCTTTGGGGGGCTCGTTGGGTAGGGATACTCGGGAGGACATGAGGAAAATGCCTCTCATGCAGCCGGCTTACTGCATTTGGTTGGGGAAGGTGAGATGGAGCACCGTCTGGAAACAGAAGGGCTCTGACGATCTCTTCCTGGAATTTAAGGAAGGATCCATTCCATCCTGAAGCTCTGTATAGCACATGAGCGTTCAGCAAAGCCAATTGAAATAAGTATACAGACACTTTTTTAAACCAGCATCTGGCTTTATGGGCAACTAGGTACGGTGCCAACAACTGGTCGTTGAGGTCCACCCCTACCATATTTTGGTTATATTCGTGGACACAGAGGGGTTTCTCCACAACACCAGTCGCCGTAGTAATTTGGAAAGTTGTGTCTGCATGAAGGGAGGTAAGAACGAAAACATACTTATTATCCCTCCACTTCATAGCGAGCAAGTTATTACACTTCAAGCAGGCTCTCTCACCCAGCCTAAGACGGGAATCTACAAGCCGCTGGGGAAAGCCCTGGCGATTAGGTCGCACGGTGCCACATGCTCCAATCTGATGATCAAACAATTGACCAAAAAGTGGTACGCTCGTGTAATAATTGTCCACGTACAAGTGGTACCCCTTTCCGAATAAGGGTGACATCAAGTCCCACACAATCTTGCCAGCACTTCCTATGTAGTCAGGGTAGTTTTTCGGCTCTACGTGACTATCTCTTGACTCGTAAACCATAAAACTACATGTAAAGCCTGTGGCCCTGTCACAGAGCTTATACATCTTGACTCCGTATCTGGCACACTTACTGGGAAGGTACTGTTTGAATGACAAGCGGCCAGAAAACTTACTCAGGGACTCATCAATGCAGACATCTTGATGGAGAGTAAACAAGTCTGCAAAACGTTGGTTGAAGTGGTTTATGTGGGGCCGAATTTTGTAGAGCCGAACGTATACAGGGTCTCCACGAAGGCGACAGAGTTCATTGTTGTTGAAGTGCATGAACCGCAAAATCTGCTCGTATCGTGCCCTGGCCAAGGAAGCAGAGAACACGGGGATATGGTGAATTGGGTCAGTGGACCAATATGACCACAACTCACTCTTTTTGGTTATGCCCATGAGGAGGGATAGGTTTCCAATCTCTGGCAAGGGAGAACTAGGGAATAGTGGCGATGTGTTGACCAGCGTACAGATTGCTTTGTCTACAATAGATCTATAGAGATCTTTGGTGAAAAACAGCAAATAAAAATCAATTGATGTAAAATCAACTGTTTCCACCTGAATGCCGGGTTGGCCAGTGAATGGGGGAAGTTCGGGTGCTGCAGAAGTGGTGGGTTCCCAATTAAGATTGGCGAATGCAGCAGGAAGGGCACTATGGGCACGATGTGCCTGTGTTCGTCTTCTTGGTGGCAGCGGGACACTACTTGTGCTTGCCACCTCGCCAGCTTGAACTGTACTTATGGGACTCACCACATCACCAAATGTTGCTGCAGTACTGGATGTACGACCAGGGTGTACTAGGCCGCTGGTGTTTGCCAGTTCACCAGAAGGAATAGTGGCGCTAGTACTTCTCTGCTTGCACCTCAACAGCAGAAGAAGATTGGGGTCTGGTACGCCTGACCTTGGCAGGGACCACAACTCCGTCGTCAGAGTTATCTGTCATGGAGCCGTTGCTGTCTACCAGTTTGTATTCTGAGCCTGAATCTGACAGATGAGTGACTTCCTCTTCACCATTTGTCATGCTCAGAAACGTGTAGGCCTCTTCACTACTGTACCTTCGATTTGCCATTTTGGGCTCTAAATTTAGTGGTACAGTAGTGAGACTCACAGATAAAAAAGCTCCTGACTGTTAGCAACTGTATCAAAACGCTACCAAAAAAACCTGCTAGTGATCGCAGGGATCAGGCCTGACTCTGCGAACGCTGCAGTTATGTGTTTAGTGTTTTGTAAGTGACAGTGATCGATCGATACTGCACTTGGGTGGGCTGGGCTGGGCGGAGGGGCAAAGCGCAGGTGCTAGCAGGTATCTGGGCTGATCCCGCTAACACTGCGTTTTTGGGAACCCTAAACTACTGGGGATGCTAGTATAGATCTGATCAGATCAGATATTGATCCGTTCAGATACTATACCACTAAGGGAGGTGTATGCTGCGTGCGTGGGTGTTAGCGGTACTGGTACTAACCTGACGCTGCCTGGGGCGACACAGACCCTATCTGATCCTAAAACCTAACTTATATCACCCGCCGGGCGATTAGGGGGTTAAACCTCTTTAGGTAATAAATGGCGGGTGCCCTGGCACTATAAAAAAAACGAACTAACTAACCAGCGTAGCCCGTAACAGTTACACGGTGATCACTGGTGAAAGGGTTAACTAGTGGGCAATCAGGGGGTTAAAACCTTTATTAGGTAGTATATGGGGGTACCTGACGTTATAACACCTGACGGCGAACCTAAATACTTACCTGCCTAACTAGCGTCACCTGTGACACTAATACAGCAATCAGATAAATGATCGCTTAGTGAGACTGGAGATGGGGGGTGATCAAGGGGTTGAAACGTTATTAGGGGGGGTTAGGGGGGTATCCTAGACCTAAAGGAGCCTACCACTAACTGCCCTACCACTTTTAACTGTCACAAATGACACCAATGCAAAAATCGGAAAAAAAAACTGCTATTGGTGTCACTGTGACGGGGGGTACAGGGGGGTGATCGGGGGGTGAAAATTGTGCCTGCATTTTCTACTGTTAGTGTAGTGTTTGGTGCAAACTTACTTGATGTCTTCTCTCCTCGGAAGCCGGAATGAAAAGGCTTCACAAGGAGTGATGACATCACTTCCTCTGCCGCTGTTTACATTACAGCAGCAGAGGAAGATTCTCATTTGACAGGAGCGATCGTGAGGGGGTGTCCATGAATCAGTGGCCTTCACCTCAGCTCGGATTGCTCCTGACGATAATACGACTGCCGCAGGCACTGAGGGGGGGTCCGATCGGACCCCCCGCCCGCGGGCAGGCAGGTACGTACAGGTAAGCCCTTATGCCTGCCCGTGCCATTGTGCCGATGTACATCGGTGTGCGGTAGTCGGCAACTGGTTAAAAAAATATGATGGGGTAAATGAAAAGATTCTTGCAAAACCTGAAAGGAGCGTAGAATATTATGTGAGTACAACTGTGTTATATATTGGAGGCCCTTAGAGCGCCAGCTTTCGAATCCCTCCAGATTACCTAGTTCTTTATATTGCCTATTCCCCCAAAGTGGTGAATACTCCGAGGCACCTTCATATTTCATTATACTCCTCATTTCCTTCCAAACTCTTTTCATGAGTGCCATTGTTGGGCTCTTACAGGTATGAACAACGGCCCCAGATTTCAACTGGGCCAGGAGGTTGTAGTGAGAGCTATTACTTAGCAGTAGGGCCTGTATAGCGTCCACCCAGTTCACAACTCCCCAGCCAGCAAATTGCTGAAGCTGGGCAGCCAAGAAGTAAAGTCTAGGCTGAGGTATCGCCAATCCGCCCCCATCCCTTTCTCTCTGGAGAATTGATAGTCTAATCCTGGGGTTTTTCCTTTCCATAATAACCTTCGAAAAATTGATTCTATTTTTTTGAACCATTTGAGAGGTATCCATATAGGTGAGTTGTGAAAAATATATAATAATTGAGGGGCCCAGAACATTTTTATAAGGTTTGCTCGACCTACCACCGATAATGATAACTTAGTCCATGCCATGCTCTTAAGTTGGAATTTATGAAGGATAGGGGATAAATTATCTATCAAATAATTTTCTACCTTGGAATGTATCATTATTCCCAAATATTTAAATGATGAAACAATTTTAACCTGAGGAGCCTCTCTTAACATGGGCAAACTAGGATTGTCTAAAGGGAGCAAAACAGATTTATCCCAGTTAATGGGATATCCAGAAAGCAAACCGAAATTATGTATAAGTGCCAATAAAGATCTTAAATATTTATCCGTATCCCCAAGAAAGAGCAGAGCATTGTCTGCATATAGAGAGATTTTTTCATTCCTAGCTCCTCTAATAAATCCACAAATAGATTCCGATTGTCAGATGGCTTCAGCCAGGGGTTCGATGGCCATTGCAAATAGCAGAGGAGACAGGGGACATCCCTGTCTAGTTCCTCTGCATAGTTAAAAAAATTCAGATACCATACCATTTATTTGCATACAGACCCTTGGGGCAGAGTACAGCATTTTAATCCACTGTATAATAAATCTTTCCCCAAGGCCGAACGCACCCATCACTTGCCACAGGTAGGTCCACTTGATGCTGTTGAAAGCTCTCGCAGCGTGGAGTGACAAAATTGCTCTGCTCCCAGGGTTATCAGATGGTAATTGCATATTTAAGTATAGCCTCCTCAAGTTAATTGCTGTAAATCTTGTAGAGATAAAGCCACACTAGTCTTGATGAATCAATCCCTGAATATGTCTATTTAGTCTTGTGGCAAAGACCCTGGCTAGAATCTTAGCATCCACATTTAACAATGATATCGGGAGGTAAGATTCCGGAGCCAAAGGGTCCTTTCCAGTTTTTGGTAATACAATGATACAGGCATCCTTCATAGAGTCTGAAAGCTTGAATGATTCTGAGGCTTGATTGAGAACCTTCAGTAGTTCTGGAAGCAAAACCTCCCCATGCTGTTTATATACTTCTGAAGGTAGGCCGTCAGTATCCGGCGCCTTATCGTTTGGGCTTTCTGATACTGCCCTGACCAGTTCCTCTAAGGTCAGGGGGGCATCAAGTTCCTCTTTAGGATTTACTGACAAAGAGGGGGGGTTTAGTTGCTCTGGAAATTCCTTAAGTCTTGTCTTGGACTGTTTTGTTTTATTTTGATATAGGTTACTATTGAAAGAAACAAAACATCATAGGATTACATTATGATCTTGAGAAATATCTCCTCCTGCTGTACGAATAGCTGAAATAAATTTGGTATTTTCCTGAGACTTCGCAATTACAGATAACATTCTGCCCGTTTTTTCACCCTCCTTGAGGCTACGACATCTGGACAAAAAGCCAGACCGCACAGCCTTGTTCATAGAAACCTGTCTGTGTGCTGATTGTGCATCCTTCCAAGCCCCACGATTAGTAATAGTGCAGTCCTGAATATACTGAACTTCTTTCTGCTGTGCCTCAGCTGCTAACAGGGATTCCTTATGGTTTTAAGCAGAAGTCCCCTCAAAAAGGCCTTCATAGTATCCCATACCACCTGTGGTGAAGCCGAATTGTCATTAATATGAAAAAATTCTACTAGGGCCCAATTCGTTGAATCCGTCTGATGTTGAATTTTAAACCAAAAAGCGGGGACCCCCCAGTTACTCCTAATTTTTGGCTTTATTTTATCTAAGGTTATTACTATAGGTGAATGGTCTGATAACCCTTCCGAGTAAATATTGAATATTAGAGACCCAAGAAAGAACTGAATCTGTACCCATGGACATATCTATTCTTGATAACGTCTGATAAGTTCTAGAGCAGCAGGAATATTTCCTTAGAAAGCTCCAACTCCCGGGTATTTCTATAAAAAGGTAGTATCTATTTCCCAAGTATAGCCGATCTGGTTGTTGGGCGTCACGATTCAAGAATCAGCGGCTAAAGCAGGGGCGAATCCAGAGTCTAATCTCGGGAGGGGCACTGCCAAAATTTTTGCGGGCAATTTGTCAGGGCAATAGCTGGTGTTGGCGCTTCATGGCACCATGGTTAATATGGTGTCAGAATGATTGAAGGGCATTATTTCTATTATTACATTGTAATATAAAATGAAATAGTTCAACTCACCATAATGCAGAATCAGTGGGAGCCCTGAGCGTGTCACTTGCCACCGTCGCCTGCCACCAGATGGGGATTGTCACTTGCTATGTCGCCTGTTATCAGATGCAGCTTGTCACTTTCCACAGTTGCCTGTCACCAGATACAGATTGTCACTTGCCAGTGGCCAGTAACCGTGTCCCCGTTGTTCCAGAGTGAGGGCGGGCAGTGAGAGATGATGTCATCTCTCTGCTGCCTGCGCCTGCACAGTTATGGCAGTCTTCTTTTAAATGAAGAAATGCGGTAATGCAGGGGGGCGGTGAAAGACAGTGGCATCTCCAGCTTTCATATTTGGGGGGGGCACATGGGGGGACAGGGACAAAAGTAGGGGGTAACTATAAAATGCAATTATACATACACACACACAGACACACACATATATAAATACACAGTGTCTTGAAAAAGTATTGGTGGTTGCAGCCAGGTGAAGGGGAGGACTGGGTGGATGCAGCCAGGTGGAGGGGAGGACTGGGTGGATGCAGCCAGGTGGAGGGGAGGACTGGGTGGGAGCAGCTAGGTGGAAGGGAGGACAGAGTGGGAACAGCCAGGTGGAAGGGAGGACAGAGTGGGAACAGCCAGGTGGAAGGGAGCACAGGGTGGGAGCAGCCATGTGGAGGGGAGGACAGGGTGGGAGCAGACAGGTGGAGGGGAGGACAGAGTGAAAACAGCCAGGTGAAAGGGGGCACAGGGTGGGAGCAGCCAGGTGGAGGTGAGGACAGGGTGGGAGCAGCCAGGTGGAGGGGAGGACAGGGTGGATTCAGTCAGGTGGAGGGGGAGGACAGGGTGGATGCAGCCAGGTGGTGGGGGAGGACAGGGTGGGAGCAGTCAGGTGGAATGGAGGACAGAGTGGGAGCAGCCAGGTGGAAGGGAGGACAGAGTGGGAGCAGCCAGGTGGAAGGGAGGACAGAATGTGAGCAGCCAGGTGGAAGGGAGGACAGAGTGGGAGCAGCCAGGTGGAGGGGAGGAGAGGGTGGGAGCAGCCAAGTGGAGGGGAGGACAGGGTGGATGCTGTCAGGTGGAGGGAGCACAGGGTGGGAGCAGCCACGTAGAGGGGAGGACAGAGTGGGAGCAGCCATGTGGAAGGGAGCACAGGGTGGGAGCAGCCAGGTGTAGGGGAGGTGACGGTGGATGCACCTATATGGAGGGGAGGAGAGGGTGGATGCAGCCAGGTGGAGGGGAGGACAGGGTGGATGCAGCCAGGTGGAAGGGAGGACAGGGTGGGAGCAGCCAGGTGGAAGGGAGGACAGGGTGGATGCAGCTAGGTGGAGGGGAAGACAGGGTGGGAGCATCCAGGTGGAGGGGAGGACAGAGTGGGTGCAGCTAGGTGGAAGGGAGCACAGAGGGGGAGCAGCCAGGTGGAGGGGAGGACAGATTGGGAACAGGCAGGTGGAGAGGAGGATAGAGTGGGAGCAGCCAGTGATAAGGTCCTGTACCTCTATGGAAGCCTGCATCCCTGCCCCCCTCATCCCCCCACCTGGAGGTATGATCTTACCTTGGGGGATATATAGTAGAATCAGATCACTGGCACTTTCTCTCTGGCTCCCTCCACCCGACAGCCTTGTGGTCCCTCTTCTCCTCTCACGGACATCCTCCTCTCCTTCCACTCGACATGTTGGGGGCTGCAGTGCACTCTCAGGGAATCGCCCTGGGCCTGCTGGTATCCGGGACTACATGTCCCATAATCCTCTTGGTATTAGTTTCCCAGCCGTTGGCCCTGAATGTAGCCAATAGGAGCGGACATTGCTAGGTGAATAAGAGCTGCTCGGCTCAAGGAGGAGGGGTGGAAATCCCCCGCAGCTGTGGCTCTGCCTGTGTCCCTTCACAGAGCTTGTCAGTTTTGGCACTGCTGCCTTGTGGCACAGCCTGCGCACTATTATCTCGGGGGGGACAATTGACCCGTTGCCCCCCTCCCCTGGATCCGCCCCTGGGCTAAATGAGAGCAGACACGTAGCTACACGAGGGAACAATCAAAGTATATATCTTTAAGGTGATATTTATTTACAGTGAAAGACACTAATCCTGTATAACAATAAATAAAACGAATACACATACACAGCAACCAGTGAGAACATAAACCACTACAGCAAGCAAAATAACAAATTAACCTAACTACTGTCTATATACTAAAGAACTAAACTAAAGACTAAATACAACTATATACAAGGCACAGGGAATGCAGGGATACAAGGAAGGGATCATGACTGGGTACAAGAGCAGGGAGCAAGACAGGAACAAGGCAGAGGGGAGCAGCCTAGATCAGGTTAAGCATGAACAACAGGCAGCAATGAAGGGACCAGAATCGTGACACCCCAGGGAAAAGGAGAAGAAGCCTTAAGTAGCCCCCGGCAGCTGGACACTAATTTGCCTGATTACCCCAGCCTGCTGGCTCCTGGGAGACACCTGCTGGCGGACACTCTAGCTGCAGCAATAAGCCCAGAACAGGTTAGTGCCACCAGCAGGTGAACTTAATCCTAACAGCCCTAGAGGACTGGGATGGGTGCAGAACCAGCGGCATGGACTGTATTGTCATGGGCAGTGGAGAGGGGCAGCTGCAGCCCAGAGAGCTGGCAGGGCCTGAAGATGGCTTACTGGGCTCATTAGCCGCATGTAGGACAGCTAGCACCAACTTTATATTTCTGCTAAACTATAGGGGTCCGTGGCCCCTGCCTGCAAAAGGCAATTGCTAAGGCCTGGCTGAGCCATTGTCAGGCCTAACCACTTTGTGCTAGCTGTACCTGGAACATTAGAGAAGATGTGATGTGCAGGAGGAGAGAGGAGTGAACATTAAAGAGTAGGATAGGAGGAGAAATGGAGTGTATATATACCAGCGTGTATATAGTTGTCACAGCAAGTTCTGCAAAATTCCTTTGGGCATCCCATACTTCCTATACCCCATCCAAGTTCAAATCCCTCAATAAAACATCAAAACAAGCACATCGGCTGTTTTCAGTCTTGGAGTGTCTGAGAGGTGAACACCGGGCTTGGCAGGGTGACAGGTGGGCCACATCACTTAGCAGCCCCTTCGGGGGTACCGTTACCTGTGTGATTGTGTGTGTTTGTGTGATTTTTTTTGTGTGTGTTTGTCTGTGATTGTGTGTGTTTGTGTGATCATATATGTGATCGTGTGGGTGCTTTTGTGTGTGTGTGTTCGTGTGTGATTGTGTGAGTGTGATTGTGTGTGTTTTTATATCTGTTTGTATGTGTGTATATGTGTGCAGAGCATTCCACCCATCCCATAATACACTGAAGAGCATTTTGCCCATCCATAAAACACTGCAGAGTATTCCACCCATCCCATGATTCACTGCAGAGCATTCCATCCATCCTATGTTACTGCATAGCATCCCACCCATCCCATGTTACTGTAGAGCATTCCACCCATCCCATGACACACTGCAGAGCATTTCACCTATCCCCTGATACACTGCAAAGCATTCCTCCCATCCCATTATACACTGCAGAGCAGTACAACTTTCCAATAACACACTGCAGAGCATTCCACCCATCCCCTGACACTGCAGAGCATTCCACCCACCCCATGATACAATGCAGAGTATGGCAACTACCCCATGATATACTGCAGAGCATTTTACCCATCCCATGACACTGCAGAGTATTTCAGCCAGTGGCAGAACTACCAGGGTCACAAAGGCTACACTTGTGACACGGAACTGGTGTTCTACCACAGTGGGGGGGGGCACCAACACGACAGGAAGGAGGCATGCTGCAGAACACATGAAAGGGTCCCACTGTGGGGGTCATACTAAAGGGCCCCATGATCAGAGTAAAGGGGCCCAGGCTCAGAGGGAAGAGCCTCAGGATCAGTGTACAAAAACATATTTTTTTTTTCAAGATGGTGCTGCTATAAGACCAACAAACAGTACAAAACAGATTACAGCACACACATTGAAGAATGACATTTCCTGCAAGGCTAGTTAAAAACACCTGAATATATTCAAAAAAATACGGGGCTTTGGTCACACTATATGGTCATATAGTGCTAAGCCCACTTACTGCGACAAAGTCCCCGGAATTAGTGGGTCCTACCCTAGTAATAGAATGGAAGATCCTGCGTCTCAACCATGGGAGCTAAACTCCTCTATGTGGGAGAACTGAAGGGGATTCCTCCTATGCACTGGTGGCCATTAAAGAAGAGGTAATGAAGAGGGGGAGGGGTGATCCAGCCCCAAAAAACCTGGTCAGCGTCTATTATAATATACAAAAACATATTTGGGGGGAACACCCTAAAATGCATTTAAATTCAAGATGGTAGCACACTAGAAGATGATATACCCCCTCTTCAGGATATTCACATAACTTCAGCTAAAGCCACAGAAACAGCGAATAGAGTTGAGGACATGGAGAACAGATTGAGAAGATCAAATATCCGCATTGTTGGTATGCCTGAAAAATCAGAAGGAAATAATTCCACTGATTTTATTGAAACCTGGCTAGCTGACACATTTGGGAGAAACAACCTTACTCCATTCTTTTCCTTTGAGAGAGCCCATAGAGTGCCACTCTCTCCACCTCCACCAGTGGGCAATGACAGACCATTTTTGCTGAAACTATTACATTACAAAGACAGGGATATTAACCTCCATCTGGCTAGACAGAAACCCAGTATGGAAATACAAGGCGCCAGAGTATCCATATACCCAGATTTCTCAGCAGCTGTGCAGAAACAAAGGGCAAAATACACAGAGGTCAAAAAGAGATTGCGAGCAATCTCGGTGGTATATGCCATGCTCTACCCTGCCAAGCTGCATGTGGTTTCTGATGGCACGGTAGATTTTTTTGAAAATCCAATGATGGCTACTAACTGGCTTGACCGCCACGAGAGACACTTACAGGCAGCCGTACGCTGAAACAAACCGGGATAAGAAAACGCATAAACTGCATACACTGATTCTTAATGCTCACCTTAAAAGCAATGGAGCCCACAGAGAGTCACAACTGACTTTATTGATTTCTCTTATCAGTGACCCCTATAGTTTATGACTTTAACCACTTGAGCCCCGGACCATTATGCTGCCTAAGGACCAGAGATCTTTTTCCAATTTGGCACTGCGTCGCTTTAACTGCTAATTGCGCGGTCATGCAATGCTGTACTCAAACGAAATTTGCGTCCTTTTCTTCCCAAAAATAGAGCTTTCTTTTGATGGTATTTGATCACCTCTGCGGTTTTTATTTTTTGCGCTATAAACGGAAAAAGACCGAAAATTTTGAAAAAAAATGATGTTTTCTACTTTTTGTTATAAAAAAAATCCAATAAACTAAATTTTAGTCATACATTTAGGCCAAAATGTATTCGGCCACATGTCTTTGGTAAAAAAAATGTCAATAAGCGTATATTTATTGGTTTGCGCAAAAGTTATAGCGTCTACAAACTAGGGTACATTTTCTGTAATTTACACAGCTTTTAGTTTATGACTGCCTATGTCATTTCTTGAGGTGCTAAAATGGCAGGGCAGTACAAAACCCCCCCAAATGACCCCATTTTGGAAAGTAGACACCCCAAGGAAATTGCTGAGAGGCATGTTGAACCCATTGAATATTTTTTTTTTTTGTCCCAAGTGATTGAAAAATGACAAAAAAAAAAAAAAAAAAAAATATTTACAAAAAGTTGTCACTAAATGATATATTGCTCACACAGGCCATGGGCCTATGTGGAATTGCACCCCAAAATACATTCAGCTGCTTCTCCTGAGTATGGGGATACCACATGTGTGGGACTTTTTGGGAGCCTAGCCGCGTACGGGGCCCCGAAAACCAATCACCGCCTTCAGGATTTCTAAGGGTGTAAATTTTTGATTTCACTCTTCACTGCCTATCACAGTTTCGGAGGCCATGGAATGCCCAGGTGGCACAAAACCCCCCAAAATGACCCCATTTTGGAAAGTAGACACCCCAAGCTATTTGCTGAGAGGCATATTGAGTCCATGGAATATTTTATATTTTGACACAAGTTGCGGGAAAGTGACACTTTTTTTTTTTTTCATAAAGTTGTCACTAAATGATATATTGCTCACACAGGCCATGGGCATATGTGGAATTGCACCCCAAAATACATTTAGCTGCTTCTCCTGAGTATGGGGATACCACATGTGTGGGACTTTTTGGGAGCCTAGCCGCGTACGGGACCACGAAACCAATCACTGCCTTCAGGATTTCTAAGGGTGAAAATTTTTGATTTCACTCTTTACTGCCTATCACAGTTTCGGAGGCCATGGAATGCCCAGGTGGCACAACCCCCCCCCAAATGACCCCATTTTGGAAAGTAGACACCCCAAGATATTTGCTGAGAGGCATTGTGAGTATTTTGCAGCTCTCATTTGTTTTTGAAAATGAAGAAAGACAAGAAAAAACATTTTTTTTTTTTCTTTTTTCAATTTTCAAAACTTTGTGACAAAAAGTGAGGTCTGCAAAATACTCACTATACCTCTCAGCAAATAGCTTGGGGTGTCTACTTTCCAAAATGGGGTCATTTGGGGGAGGTTTGTGCCACCTGGGCATTCCATGGCCTCCGAAACTGTGATAGGCAGTGAAGAGTGAAATCAAAAATTCACGCCCTTAGAAAGCCTGAAGGCGGTGCTTGGTTTTCGGGGTCCCGTACGCGGCTAGGCTCCCAAAAAGTCTCACACATGTGGTATCCCCGTACTCAGAAGAAGCAGCAGAATGTATTTTGGGGTGTAATTTCACATATTTCCATGGCATGTTTGAGCAATATATCATTTAGTGACAACTTTGTGCAAAAAAAAAAAAAAAAAAAATTTGTCTCTTTCCCGCAACTTGTGTCGCAATATAAAATATTCCATGGACTCGACATGCCTCTCAGCAAATAGCTTGGGGTGTCTACGTTCCAAAATGGGGTCATTTGGGGGGGGTTTGAACTGTCCTGGCATTTTATGCACAACATTTAGAAGCTTATGTCACACATCACCCACTCTTCTAACCACTTGAAGACAAAGCCCTTTCTGACACTTATTGTTTACATGAAAAAGTTATTTTTTTTTGCAAAAAAATTACTTTGAACCCTCAAACATTATATATTTTTTTTAAAGCAAATGCCCTACAGATTAAAATGGTGGGTGTTTCATTTTTTTTTTTCACACAGTAATTGCACAGCGATTTTTCAAACGCATTTTTTGGGGAAAAAACACACTTTTTTTAAATTTTAATGCACTAAAACACACTATATTGCCCAAATGTTTGATGAAATAAAAAAGATGATCTTAGGCCGAGTACATGGATACCAAACATGACATGCTTTAAAATTGCGCACAAACGTGCAGTGGCAACAAAATAAATACATGTTTAAAAGCTTTTAAAAGCCTTTACAGGTTACCACTTTAGATTTACAGAGGAGGTCTACTGGAAAAATTACTGCACTCGATCTGGCCTTCGCGGTGATACCTCACATGCATGGTGCAATTGCTGTTTACGTTTGACGTCAGACCGCCGCTTGCGTTCGCCTTAGCGCGAGAGCAGGGGGCGACAGGGGTGCTTTTTTTTTTTTTTTTTTTTCTTTATTATTTTTTTGCTTTTTTAATTTTACTTTTAAACTGTTCCTTTCATATTTTTTTTTAATCATTTTTATTATTATCTCGGGGAATGTAAATATCCCCTATGATAGCAATAGGTAGTGACAGGTACTCTTTTTTGAAAAAATTGGGGTCTATTAGACCCTAGATCTCTCCTCTGCCCTCAAAGCATCTGACCACACCAAGATCGGTGTGATAAAATGCTTCCCCAATTTCCCAATGGCGCTATTTACATCCGGCGAAATCTAAGTCATGAAATGCTCGTAGCTTCCGGTTTCTTAGGCCAGAGATGTTTGGAGCCACTCTGGTCTCTGATCAGCTCTATGGTCAGCTGGCTGAATCACCGGCTGCATTCTCAGGTTCCCTGTTGAGACAGGAGAGCCAGAGAAAAACACGAAAGACGGTGCGGGGGGGCATTCCCTCCCACGGCTTGTAAAAGCAGTCTAGAGGCTAATTAGCTGCTAGGATTGCTTTTACATGAAAGCCGACCGCTGGCTGAAAAGAATGATACCAAGATGATACCTAAACCTGCAGGCATCATTCTGGTATAACCACTCAAAGTCATGAATGGCGTACCTGAAGACAAAAAAATGGTTAACAATGGTTAACAATAAAGCACAGTAAACAGTAAAGTATAAATAATTACATACCTGAAAAACAAACATGATAAAACATAATAACAATAACAATAACAATAAAACATTGCAGAATAGAATGCAGTAAAAAAGAGCAGAACAATAGAGAGAGAGAATAGAGAGAGAGAGAACAATAAAACGACAACTATTTTTTTTTATTTTATATATTTTTTTTTTTTTACACTTTTTTTTTAACTAACTTTTGTAACTGTAACCGGTTCCAGGTTCGGGTCTCTCAAAATGCGATGTCATCTTGGGAGACCCTGTGAAAGTGTGCCTAGTATGTGCAATGCTGTACCCTACGCTAATACTCAACTAGTGAATGGTAGCGTTCAAAACATTCACCAATGCAAACACCAGGATTGTCAGGACAGGAGGGACAATAATAGCGGGTGTCATGCCTATATCTGCACTTGCTGCAGACACAACATCTTTTTTGGGGGGTTCGCTGGGTAGGGGTACTCGGGAGGACATAAAAATGCCTCTCATGCAGCCCACTGCATTTGGTTGGGGATGTGAATGGGGGAAGTACGGGCGCTGCAGAAGCGGTGGGTTCCCAATTAGGATTGGCGAATGCAGTAGGAAGGGCATAATGGGCACGACGGGCCTGTGTTTGTCTTCTTGGTGGCAGCGGGACACTACTTGTGCTTGCCACCTCACCAGCTTGAACTGCACTTATGGGACTCGCCACGTCACCAAGTGTTACTGCAGTGCTGGTTTGACTACAACCGGGGTGTACTACGCCGCTGGTGCTTGCCAGTTCACCAAAACGCTACCAAAAAAACTGTTAGCGATCGCAGGGATCAGGCCTGACTCTGCGAACGCTGCAGTTATGCGTTTAGTGTTCTGTAAGTGACAGTGATCGATCGATACTGCACTTGGGTGGGCTGGGCTGGGCGGAAGGGCAAAACGCAGGTGCTAGCAGGTATCTGGGCTGATCCCGCTAACACTGCGTTTTTGGGAACCCTAAACTGCTGGTGACACTAGTATAGATCTGATCGGATCAGATATTGATCCGTTCAGATACTATACCACTAAGGGAGGTGTATGGTGCGTGCGTGGGTGTTAGCGGTACTGGCGCTAACCTGACGCTGCCTGGGGCTGGTGCTTGCCAGTTCACAAAAATGCTACCAAAAAAACTGTTGGCAATCGCAGGGATCAGGCCTGACTCTGCGAACGCTGCAGTTATGCGTTTAGTGTTTTGTAAGTGACAGTGATCGATCGATACTGCACTTGGGTGGGCTGGGCGGAGGCGCAAAACGCAGGTGCTAGCGGGTATCTGGGCTGATCCCGCTAACACTGCGTTTTTGGGAACCCTAAACTGCTGGGGACGCTAGTATAGATCTGATCGGATCAGATATTGATCCGATCAGATACTATACCACTAAGGGAGGCGCATGCTCCGTGCGTGGGTGTTAGCGGTACTGGCGCTAATCTGACGCTGCCTGGGGCGACGCATATCACCGCTGGGCGATTAGGGGGCTAAATCTTTATTCGGTAATAAACAGCGGGTGCCCTGACACTATAAAAAATAAACAAACTAACCAGCGTCAACCGTAACGGTTATACGGTGATCAGTGGTGAAAGGGTTAACTAGGGGGCAATCAAGGGGTTAAAACATTTATTAGATAGTATATGGGGGTCCCTGACGCTATAAAACGCTGACGGCGAACCTAAATATTTACCTCACTAACTAGCGTCACCAGCGACACTAATTCAGCGATCAGAAAAATGATCGCTTAGCGACACTGGTGACGGGGGGTGATCAAGGGGTTTAAACTTTATTAGGGGGGGTTAGGGGGGTACCCTAGACCTACAGGGGGGGTAACAGTAACTGTGCTAACACAGTAACTGTCACAAACTGACACCTAGCAGTAATCAGAAAAAAAAAAAAAAAAAACTGCTGGTGTCAGTTTGTGACGGGGGGGGGGGGGGGTGATCGGGGGGGGATCGGGGGGCGATCGGGGGGGGGGGATCGGGGTGTTTTGTATGCCTGGCATGTTCTACTGTGTGTGTGTGTGTTGGTGCACTCACATACCTGTCTTCTCTCCTCGGGCCGGAAGGGAAACTACCGACCCGAGGGGAGATGACATCACTTCCTTTGCTGCTGTTTAGCATACAGCAGCAAAGGAGTGTTCCCATTGGCCGGCGGCGATCGCGAGGGGGGGGCCACGAACGGATGGCCTCCCCCTCGTCTCCGATCGCCGGGGAACAAAACGGGACCTCCTCGGGCGGCGGGGGGGGTCCTATCGGACCCCCCGCACGCGGGAGGCAAATCACGTACATGTACGTGATTTTGCCTGCCCGTGCCGCCTTGCCGACGTACATCGGCGTGAGGCGGTCCTTAAGTGGTTAAGGGCACAAGGTCCCAGCCCACGTTATTACCCCACCAAGAGCCCTGTGGGGCACCAATGGAAGGCTTTCCAATGGAAGTTACATTGTTCAAGTTTGTTTTTCAGTTTTTAAACCCTGGTTGAATGGGCAATGTATTTTTGGGTCGCAAAGCAAATCTGCTTTGTTGTTAGATGCAGACCCGCAGAGTGAGACAAATAGCACTAGTCACACAATACTCTTTCTACACTCCAGAACCTATGATGAATCATCTGAGTCATACGGGAGAATGGGTCACACCCAGAAATAAGACCAAATGAATAAGCAAACAGAATCAATCCTCTCATGGAATGTGAGAGGCCTACATGACCCTATAAAGAGAACTGCCATTTTCACCTTTATCTCACACCGGACTCCCACTGTTTTATGTCTGCAAGAAACGCATCTCACTAAAGGCACCCCCAACCTGTTGCACCTCTCAGAGTATCCTATCCAATACCATTCTACACATGAAAACAGTTTTTTTTCATAAAAAAAGTAGTGCTCAAACTCACATTTTTGAAGTCATCAAATGAGCATATAGATGTGAGCAGGTTCTGAAGGGATCATCATCCATCAAGAGGTCAGGTCAGTCAAAAACAACTCCTGGCTGGAGGCTCTGTCTGTGTGTGGGGAGAGGTACTGCTGAGATGTAAGGCCGGCCGCAGCGGTGACAGATCTCAAAACACGACAGAGAGCATGGAAGGAAAACATCCGTCAAGGAGTGGTGACGTCACTGGTCGAGCGACACGTACCGGTGTCTTGTCGAATACAGTCCCCTATCATATACTGTCCACCCTGTACTGCGCAGGCGCAGTACGGAGGACAAATGAGACGCCGAAAGTCTCCGAAGTTCAACAGCTGATCATCAGCTGTACACGGCGCCTGCGCTTTTATTCTCACCCTATGTCCAGGTTCATTCCCTACTATCCAAGTGGACATAGAGTTAGAATAAATAGTTGCCGAGCGCAGCGAGGCCGTGCCCGAAGTGTGGCGAGCGAAGAGAGCACGTGAGGGGCCCTCTTACACAGCCATCGCTAAGAAGTGCCCAAGCGCCGTGTACAGCTGATGGTCAGCTGATCAACTTCGGACATTTTCGGCATCTTCTTCTCCCCCGTACTGCGCAAGCGCTGCGCCTGCGCAGTACGGGGCGGACACTATCCGATAGGAGGACACTTTATGTCAGAACACCGGGCGTATGAGCTGCGGTGACAGGAAAGCCGCGCCCCTTCATCAGGCTGTGGATGGATGGGATTGGGTGCTTAAAAATAGGAGGTGGGAGGAAGGGCCAGGACAAGGAGTATAGTGATTGGTCTGAATGGGAGGAAGGGGAGGGGCAAAAACGAAACTGAGGGGAATGACCAAAAGCAATGGTAATCAGAAGTGTCAGCAATGAAGTATATGCAGGATTATCAGAGACACAAGGTAACTGAAAAACATATCGAGGACTGATGTGTAAAGATGATTAAAAGAACTAATGTATAAAAGAAAAGGATAAATATTAAGGATAATAATAAATGTGGGGATAGAATAACTGAAAAAACCAATAGGGAAATTACTCGATATATGGGTATATGGGTGCATAGTTAAAATGGGCTGGGGGAGGGGAGAAGAGACAAAGGTATATAAATATATATACCGTATAATGGGTAATTATGGGAAAAAAAGAAAAGAAGGAGAGAGGGAGGGGGGGAAGAGAAGGAGAAGAAGAAAGGGGGGGGGGGGGAACGGAAAAAAAAAAGGAGAGAAGGGGGGGGGGGGGAAGAGAAAAAGGAAGGGGGGAAAAAAAGGGGGAGGGGGGGAAAAGAAAAAACACATGTATCTCTCCATTACGCACAAAGCAGGCCTCGTCTAAACATAATCATGTAAGAGAGAGATTAACAATGATGATAAAAGGATGGACTATTATAAAGAAATAACAAATAACAATTAATAAAAATTATTATTATTATATATGCATGCGTGTGTATGTATACGCGCGCAAATGCACACGCGCACAACACACACACGCACGCAAACACAAAACCCAATACAAGACCTAAAGTAGTCATATACATACAGTTATATACGCAAACTGACCTTGAAGAAACATTTTCAAATTAAACAACTTAAAGATCAAAATACAGACGGTGTATCTACTACTCAGACCTCGACCACATCCCCTACAGTACAGTTGATGAAGCCTACAACCATTATCTTCATAGCAAACCTCCCAGAGGCAATCCATCTCCTAAAGATTGTTCGAGTAGGTTTGTAACTACTTTTCACCATAAATATAAACATATGGAAAAAATCCTTTCCAAACATTGGGATATTCTACAACAGGATCCCCACCTTTCAGCTCTATTACCTCCACATCCCAAAGTCACACATCGTAGGGCCCCCAACCTAAAGAGCAAAATCGGCCCGAGTAAGCTAAAATCCACCATACCTTCTCCTGTTGCACCTATATTAATACCTCTGGTGGGTATGTATCAGTGCCGTAAGGCCTTGTGTAAAACTTGCCATTTTGTCCATCATGGACAAAAGTCCTTTACCACCAAAGGCAAAACCTACATGTTGAAAGACTTCTTTAACTGCTCATCAGACTTCGTTGTCTATGGCCTGAGTTGCCCTTGTGGGCTGATCTACGTAGGTCGCACCATCAGAGCTCTTAGACAGAAGTTCGGTGAGCACAGAAGGCTGATTGAAGGCGGCACTGACCCGCATAGTGTCCCTAGACACTTTGTGGTGGCCCATCAGAGTTTAACAGCAGTGCTTAAGGTATGGGTGATCGAACAGATCCCCAGGTCTCTTTCCCCCGCTGAGAGATTTAAGAAGCTCTGTTCCCGGGAAACGTTCTGGATATACACTTTAGACGCTCTGTCGTCAGGAGGAATTAATTAAAGTATTGAGATTTCCACCATTTAAAAAAAAAAAAACCCTCCTCCCCCACCCCCCAAATGGGTAGGACCCCACTGCCGCCATTCTTTTTACAGCGCTGATTTTAGTATTTCATGTGAGTGTACCCTTTTTTTAAATAAAATTTGGTATATTTTTTACGGAATTACACTATGTGGTTGCTCTCCTTCTCATCCCATTTCATGGCCAATTGCTCTTCATCATTACCCTGAGGGACCCACTAGCTACTGGTCGGCTTCCGAATTTTCATTTCCATCATTCCTCTGGAACGACCATCATCACCCACCACCCAAGCCTGATTTGACCCAGTTGGGCGTATGCTCTTTTGGGTCAACGCCATCTGGTAAGCCTTCCTAATGTTGGTGGTGGTGCTTCCCCTCTGTGATCACCTTTGATGTCACACATACGATACATTCTTTGCACAAAGTCACCGGAATAGTATCTGTTTATCCATGAGCTTCATATACATGGAGGACTGTTTAAGTTTTCTGTGATACCTGGAATCATCAGTTGGACATTTTTGTTTATGTTGAACTTCTAGCGCTACACATTTTGTTTTGCCTGTTGTTACATACTGTACCCATATTTCATTGGTTGTGTTAGCTGCTTATTTTTATCCTTTGTTTGGCCGCGCAGAATTTTTTGATACTCTAAATCGCAACAACCGCCACCAATTATTCACCGTCTGGCGGTGTCACCAACACAGGTAGCTATGGACACCCCTTCAATTATGAAGGGATTCTGTACCTTTTTTCAGGATGTGTATTCCTCAAAGGTGAACTATTCCGAAGCCGCCTTAACTGAGTTCTTAGATAGAATCCCACTACCGAAAATACAGGGGAAAGACAAAAAAACTACTAAATGCACCTCTATCTCTAGAGGAATTGCAACTTGCCCTAGCAACGTTCCCTAATTCTAAGGCCCCGGGAAACGATGGTCTCCCAATTGAGATGTACAAGAAATTTGGAGGCATACTCCCACCGGAATTGCTCCATACTATCAAGGAAGCACATGCTAATGACTCCTCACCAGACTCCATGTACGAGGCAGTGATAGTGGTCCTGTTGAAGCCCGAGAAGGTTCCGAACCAACCTGAGTCATACAGGCCCATATCACTTTTAAATAATGATTGAAAATTGATTACTAAAGTCCTCGCTACATGGTTGTCGAAGGTGGTGACAAAAATAGTGCACCCGGATCAATCGGGATTTATACCTAACAGGTCCACAGTGCACAATCTTCGCAGATTATATCTAAACATGCAGATTCCAACAGATAATCAAGGTCAAAGAGCTATCCTTTCACTAGATGCCACTAAGGCATTCAATAGTGTAGAATGGGATTACCTTTGGAGGGTGCTAGAGAAATTCAACTTGGGGGAGACATTTATTTCTTGGATTAAACTACTATATAAGGCACCAAAAGCTTGCATTAGAACTAATAACACGCTATCTCCCTTCTTTGATCTACACCGGGGAACAAGACAGGGCTGCCCACTATCCCCGTTACTCTTTGCTCTGGCCATAGAGCCTCTGGCTGCTGCTATCAGAGGGAACCCGGCTATATGTGGCTTTAAAAGGAAAGATTTGGAAAATAAAATAGCCCTGTACGCAGACGATGCGCTCATTTTTTTGGGCGATACATTTGCCTCTTTAACAAATCTCATGGAGTTAATCTGTAAATTTGGATCCTACTCGGGGTTCAAGATAAACTTGGACAAAAAATCACATTGTTACCACTTGATCCCCTTGTATGGCCTCTTCCCTCAGCAGCAGACCAGATCAGGGTGGTAGATACATTCTGGTATTTAGGCATAGTTATTCATCCCAACCTAGAACTATATGTTAAACTTAATGTAAATCCCCTGATTAAAAAATTCCAGGAAAAAGCAGCTAGTTGGATTAAACTTCCCCTCTCTGTAATCTGATAAAAATGGTCTGGGGTCCACAACTCTTGTATGCACTCCACAATGCCCCCATCTGGATTCCTATCCACGTTTTCAAAAAATGCAACACCATATTCCGCTCCTTGATATGGAGGAAACAGGTGCCGCGTATTAAATTGGAAACATTACAGGAGGCGAAGGCCTCGGGCGGGCTGGCAATCCCAAACCCATACTATTACTTCACAGCGGCCCAATTACAGCACCTAACGTCATGGCAGCGCCCCGGGTCCTCTGACCCCACAAGCAATATCATACGCACTCTACTCTCAAGAGGGGGCCTTGTGGAGTGCATGGAAGCGGGAGAATTCCGCAAAATACCTGAATACCAAACTATGGTGCTTATAGATAAAATATGGAACAAGGCCAAGCAACACTTTCAATATGAAGGGTACTCTGAATGGTCTAGTATCTGGAACAATATCAACTTTCCCGAACTGTGTAAATTGCAGGGCTTCTCTGCGTGGTCTAGAAGCGGGGTGGTATACATCCCGCAGCTATACCGAGGCGGACTCCTATGGGACTTTCAATCCCTGAGGGAGGAATATGGCTTACCAAACATCTGTTTTTTTCAATATCTACAAATTAGGCATGCCATCTCAGCACAAGCTACACTGTCCACATGGGAATTAACTAGACCCTCGGTGCTCACACAACTAGTAACATCAACGTCTAGGAAATGACAGATATCATCTATATATGAACCCCTAATAATGCAGGTATCCAAGACTATGTCATTAAAATGCCGGACAAGCTGGGGGGAAGATATAGACCACATCACAGACGAGGAATGGTCTGCTATAATGGAGAATGTACCCAAGGTGTCCCTTTCCTCTTCACACAACTATTCATTATACACCGAACTTACCGTACCCATATAAACTACATAAATGGCACAGAAGAGATGACCCTTTTTGACCTCGTTGCACGATAGATAATGGTACCCTTATCCACATGCTCTGGAAGTGTCCGTAATTGCAAAGGTACTGGTCTGAAATAATCAACTCTATAAACAAAATATGGAATCTTACATTTGCAGTTGACCCCAAGCTGTGTCTGCTGGGATGGTTAGACGAGGAACTATATACACCACACATTTACATTCTCAGAGTATTGTTTATTGCCAGAAAACTTATAGCTAGCAAATGGCTTTCGGTGGCACCGCTAACACACACAGAATGCGTTAATACCATAAACAACACCCTATTGAGGGAAAAGTTGTCATACCAACACAGAGGTAGCCCAACAAAATTTGAACATATATGGGATCCATGGTTGGAGGTACCTGGTTTAGCCCCCTTCCAACTGGTCCAAAACAGAGAACTTGGTGGCAGGACATAGGCGCCCACCCCCTCTTCTGAGGAATGAGGCTATCTACACTAGGTGGGTAAAGGGTAAGATGGTGACATAGACACTCAGAATGTGGATCAGTCTGAAATAATATTCTTGATGAGAAGATGTCTTACTCTGCAGTGATGAGTTATATGGTTTACTTATATAAGATAGTTAATGGAAGAACACTGGAAATCCCCCCTCTACACCGACCGATTGTCCTTTTTAGGACCGGGCGTGGAGTAGGGGTACAGAAAACTAAAAGGACATGCTTACTAAAAAAGGAAATATACAAAACGGTAGATACTGGTATGTACATGTAGAGATTTGTCTTCTTAAATTGATTGTAATTCCACATATAAAATAACAATGCAGTAGAAGCAAATCCGATTGGCTGTACATTTAGATAATATGTCCTTGGCAGTGCTATTTGATGTATGTTTTTGTTTTTGTTTAATGGAAGAGTTTTTCTCTTCCTATGCTTTACAAATAAAAAAAAAAAATCTGATTTAAAAAAAAATCAAGATGGTGCTGCTATAAGACCAACAAACAGTACAAAACATATTACAGCGCACACATTCAAGAATGACATTCTCTGCAAGGCTAGTTAAAAACACCTGAACATATTCAAAAAAAATACGGGGGTTTGGTCAAACTATATGGTCATATAGTGCTAAGCCCACTTACTGCGACAAAGTACCCCGAATTAGTGGGTCCTACCCTAGTAATAGAATGGAAGATCCTGCGTCTCAACCATGGGAGCTAAACTCCTCTATGTGGGAGAACTGAAGGGGATTCCTCCTATGCACTGGTGGCCACTAAATAAAAGGTAATGAAGAGGGGGAGGGGTGCTCCAGCCCAAAAAAACCTGGTCAGTGTCTATTACAAGATACAAAAACATATTTGGGGGGCACACCCTAAAATGCATTTAAATTCAAGATGGTGCTGCTATAAGATCAACAAACAGATTTTAAATCTGGGGCTCCTTCAAATTAGCTTCCAGACACTCTCCTGTAGCGTATATGCCCTCTGACCCCTCTGGAAAAGCGGGAGTGGCAATTCTTATTAAACGCTCATGCCCAATTAGGATACTCTCCTCCTACTCAGACCCCCAAGGTCGGTTCATTTTCCTGAAGTGTAGTCACCTAAATACTCCCTTTTCTTTGGTAAATATATATGCATAATCTTTTTGACACTTGGAGGATAAAACACCCAATCCAAAAAAATTACACATTCTATTCTCACCCTCACAAGTAGGGATGAGCCGAACACCCCCCGGTTCGGTTCGCACCAGAACCCGCGAACGGACCGCAAGTTCGCACGAACGTTAGAACCCCATTGACGTCTATGGGACTCGAACGTTCGAAATCAAAAGTGCTCATTTTAAAGGCTAATTTGCATGGTATTGTCCTAAAAAGGGTTTGGGGACCCGGGTCCTACCCCAGGGGACATGTATCAATGCAAAAAAAACTTTTAAAAATGGCCGTTTTTTCGGGAGCAGTGATTTTAATGATGCTTAAAGTAAAAAAAAAAAAGTGAAATATTCCTTTAAATATCGTACCTGGGGGGTGTCTATAGTATGCCTGTAAAGTGACGCGTGTTTCCCATGTTTAGAACAGTCCCTGCACCAAATGTCATTTTTAAAGGAAAAAATCTCATTTAAAACTGCTTGCGGGTTTAATGTCATGTCGGGTCATGGCAATATGGATGAAAATCAGTGAGACAAACGGCATGGGTACCCCCCAGTCCATTACCAGGCCCTTTGGGTCTTGTATGGATATTAAGGGGAACCCCGCACCCAAATTAAAATAAGGAAAGGTCCCTATATACTCTGAACAGCAGTATTCAGGCGGTGCAAACAAGACAGGGACTGTAGGTTTGTTGTTAAGTAGAATCTGTTTGTAATTTTGAACATTTTTAATGTGTTTAGCTCCAGCCAAAAAATCTTTTCTAAGCTTTTTGGAAAACATAGGGAAGGGTTATCACCCCTGTGACATTTGTTTTGCGTCTTTCCTCCTCTTCAGAAGATTTCACCTCACTTTTTTGTCCCAATGAAAAATGTTTTTGGAAAATTTGGGTTTTTTTGTGGAACAAGGATTGGAAAGCATCAGTGGAAAGGAGAAATTGTTTTCCCATATTAACTCTTACAGGAGAGAATTTCCCTTCCTTAGGGGTAGATTTCATCTCACTTCCTGTTGTCTCCTTCCGTTTGCAAGTAGGAGTCGTTTGTAAGTTAGATGTTTGAAAGTAGGGTCCTGCCCTATATACTCAGCAGAAATTTGGGCCTTAGGTGTTGCTGTGGCCAAAACACTGTAAGCCCTCACAGGGCCCTGCTGTGAAATATTAGATCAAGAATTGTAATTACATGCCCCTGTTGAACAGGAGCTGAAAAATTAGGCCTTAGGCACTGGTGCTGGTGCCACAGCACTGCAACCCCTCACAGACACTCTAGTTGGAACGCAGGAACGAGCCCTGCTGCAAAGTATTGCATCAAAAATTGTAATTACACGCCCCTGTTAGACAGGGGCAGAAAAATTGGGTCTTAGGCACTGGTGCTGGTGCCACAACACTGCAACCCCTCACAGACACTCTAGTTGAAACGCAGGAACAAGCCCTGCTGCAAAGTATTGCATCAAAAATTGTAATTACACGCCCCTGTTAGACAGGGGCTGAAAAATTGGGTCTTAGGCACTGGTGCTGGTGCCACAACACTGCAACCCCTCACAGACACTCTAGTTGGAATGCAGGAACGAGCCCTGCTGCAAAGTATTACATCAAAAATTGTAATTACACGCCCCTGTTAAACAGGGGCTGAAAAATTGTGCCTTAGGCACTGGTGGTGGCGCCCAGAACCAAAAATGTTCTTACAAGCTATCAGCGTGATGATTGAGGAGGAAGAGGATAATTACTCAGGGATAGTCACTCAGCATCAGCATAGGCAGTCTTTGAAGGGATCTGAGATTTCAAAAAAAATTATTCGGTTACATCTGCATCAGGTGCTTGGTAGCTGGTGGTGATCCAAGACTGATTCATTTTTATGAAGGTCAGCCGATCGACCGAGTCGGTGGACAGACGCACCCTGTGATCGGTTACCACGCCTCCAGCAGCACTGAATGTGCGTTCCGAAAGAACGCTGGATGCAGGACAGGCCAGTAGCTCAATTGCATACTGTGCAAGCTCTGGCCAGTGATCCATCCTCAAGACCCAGTAACCCAGAGGATTTTCGGTGGGAAAGGTGTCCAAGTCTGATCTTGCCCCTAGGTATTCCTGCACCATGTAAAACAGACGCTGGCGATGGTTGCTGGAACCGATCATACCTTGGGGCTGCGGACCAAAAAATTGTCTGAACGCATCGGTCAGACGGCCACCTTCTCCACCGCTCCTTCTTTGACTGACCGAAGCCTCAGCAACACGTTGTCCAGAAACAGGAGTTTGTAACCTCCCAGTCTCTGGGAACGCGTTGCACAGACCTTTCTGCAAGGCCTCCCGAAGATGTTTCATCCTCTGCTCCCTCTGCGATGGCAAGATAAGGTCCGCAACCTTACCCTTGTAACGTGGATCAAGGAGGGTTGCCAGCCAGTATTGGTCCTTCTCCTTGATACCACGAATACGAGGATCCTTACGCAGGCTTTGCAGGATCAGGGAGGCCATGCAGCGTAGGTTTGCTGAGGCATTCGGTCCGGAGTCCTCTGGGTCACTAAGGACAACAACGTCCGCAGCCACCTCCTCCCAGCCACGTACAAGTCCATGTGTTCCTTGGGACTGATCCCTTAAAGACTGCTGATGCTGAGTGCCAGGCTCCACCTCCATACTGACACAATCTTCCTCCTCCTCCTCCTCCTCCTCCTCGTCCTCTTCCTGTGTGATCGGCGGGCACGCAGGAACACTGTCTGGATAAAGGGGGCCTTGAGAGCTAAGGAAGTCCTCCTCTTCCTGCCTCTGTTCTGCCTCAAGTGCCCTGTCCATTATTCCACGCAGCGTGTGCTCCAACAGGTGGACAAGGGGGACAGTGTCACTGATGCATGCACTGTCAGTGCTCACCATCCTCGTGGCCTCCTCGAATGGTGACAGGACAGTGCATGCATCCCTGATCATGGCCCACTGGCGTGGGGAAAAAAAACCAAGGTCCCCTGACCCTGTCCTGGTGCCATAGTCGCACAGGTACTCATTGATGGCCCTCTGCTGCGTGTGCAGCCGCTGCAGCATGGCCAACGTCGAGTTCCACCTGGTGGGCATGTCACAGATTAGGCGGTTCTTGGGCAGGTTAAACTCCTTTTGGAGGTCCGTCAGCCGAGCACTGGCATTATATGACTGGCGGAAATGCACAGAGACTTTCCTGGCCTGCCTCAGGACATCCTGTAAGCCCGGGTACCTGCCCAAGAACCGCTGCACCACCAAGTTAAGGACGTGAGCCAAACAGGGCACATGGGTCAGTTGTCCTTGTCGGAGGGCAGAGAGGAGGTTGGTGCCATTGTCGCAAACCACCATTCCTGCCTTAAGTTGGCGTGGCGTCAACCACCTCTGAACCTGCCCCTGCAGAGCTGACAGAACCTCTGCCCCAGTGTGGCTCCTGTCCCCCAAGCACACCAGCTCAAGCACCGCATGGCATCTTTTGGCCTGCGTACTTGCGTAGCCCCTTGAACGCCTACGGAGCACCGCTGGTTCCGAGGAAGAGGCCATGGAGGAAGAAGAAGAGGAGGGGGTGGAGGAGAGAGGTGTGTCACAATCAGCATTTTGGAGGCGTGGTGGCGGAACAACCTCCAACACTACTGCACCTTGTCCTGCATCCTTCCCAGCTGCCAGCAGAGTCACCCAATGCGCCGTGAAACTTAAGTAACGTCCCTGTCCATGCCTGCTGGACCATGAGTCAGCGGTAATATGCACCTTACCGCTGACCGCCCTGTCCAGCGAGGCATGGACATTGCCTTCCACATGCCGGTAGAGAGCCGGAATCGCCTTCCGTGAGAAAAAGTGGCGTTTGGGTACCTGCCACTGAGGAACCGCACATTCCACAAACTCACGGAAGGGGGCAGAGTCTACCAACTGAAAAGGCAGCAGTTGAAGTGCTAGCAATTTTGCCAAGCTAGCATTCAACCGCTGGGCATGTGGATGGCTGGGAGCAAACTTCTTTCGGCGGTGCAGCAGCTGGGGCAGGGAAATTTGCCTGGTACAATCTGACGTCGGTGTACCAAAAGCAGATTGCCCACAAGTACTTGGCTGTGACACACCTAATTCTACACCTTCATTCCTCTCACTGCAGGTCGCAGAGAGGACTGAAGGTCTAGTGGGGTTGGAAATCTCAGCTGATGAGGAGCAAGGAGAGATCGTCTTTGTTCTTTGGTGTGGGTCTTTTAGATACGCTTGCCAACGAACTGCATGGCAGGTCAACATATGTCTGGTCAAGCATGTGGTACCCAAGCGGGAGATGTTTTGGCCACGCGAGATACGCTTGAGACATATGTTGCAAATAGCAGCGGTGCGATCTGATGCACTCGTCTCAAAAAAGGCCCACACCAAAGAACTTTTTGAATAACGCGCAGAGACTGCAGTGCCCTGCACATGTGGAGCTTTGGGGTGTGATGCAGTCAATGTGCTGCCCTTAGGCTGGCCCCTGGAGGGCATCCTGCCTAGTTGGTGATGTGCCACCTCCTCCTCCTCCTCCTCCTCCTCCTCCTCTCTCCTATCAGGCACCCACGTTGAGTCAGTGACCTCATCATCCCCTCCCTCCTCATCACTGGAGCAAACCTGGCAGTATGCTGCAGCAGGGGGAGCATGACTGCCAGATTGCTGTCCTTCTTGGGCACCCCCTCTGTCCGTGCTCATGTTACTGCCTTCATTGAGCTCAGTATCATCATCAGAGCCTTCCAAACGCTGGGCATCCTCCTGGAGCATGTACCCAACACTGTGGTCAAACAGTTCGAGGGAATCCTCATGAGGACATGGTGGAGCTAGGAAAGGAGTCACTGATGACATTGAGCTGAGGGAAGAGGCCGCTGCTTTGCCAGACAAAGCACCCTGGGCATGGGTGAGAGAGGATGAGGAGGATGAGGACGGCTTGGTCATCCACTCGACCAAGTCTTCCGCATGTTGCGGCTCAACACGGCCAGCTGCCGAAAAAAAGGCCAAGCGTGTCCCATGGCCACGTGCTGATGAGGATGCACCGTCTCCACGACCAGCACTAGACACAGAGCCTGCTTGCCCTCTCTTATTGGCTTGTGACTGTCTGCCTCTCCTTCTTGGCCTTCCAGACATACTAATGGCCTGTAGCTGCACTAAGCTGGGATAGAACACCTGTAATTTTCTTCAGGTAGCTTTATATACTGTAACCAGACAAGCCTGCCTGTCAGTAGGAAGATAACAGGAACGGATCTAGCTGAACACTGTGAGCAGGACGTACTGCACTAAATGTATATAGCAGGAACGGATCTAGCTGAACACTGTGAGCAGGACGCACTGCACTGAATGTAAATACCAGGAACGGATCTAGCTGAACACTGTGAGCAGGACGCACTGCACTGAATGTAAATAGCAAGAACGGATCTAGCTGAACACTGTGAGCAGGACGCACTGCACTGAATGTAAATAGTCTAGCTGCCTGACCGTGGTACTAATAGGATCAAAAAGAACACCTGTAATTTTCTTAAGGTAGCTTTATATACTGTAACCAGACAAGCCTGCCTGTCAGTAGGAAGATAACAGGAACGGATCTAGCTGAACACTGTGAGCAGGACACACTGTACTAAATGTAAATAGTCTAGCTGCCTGACCGTGGTACTAATAGGATCAAAAAGAACACCTGTAATTTTCTTCAGGTAGCTTTATATACTGTAACCAGACAAGCCTGCCTGTCAGTAGGAAGATAACAGGAACGGATCTAGCTGAACACTGTGAGCAGGACGTACTGCACTAAATGTATATAGCAGGAACGGATCTAGCTGAACACTGTGAGCAGGACGCACTGCACTGAATGTAAACAGCAGGAACGGATGTAGCTGAACACTGTGAGCAGGACGCACTGCACTGAATGTAAATACCAGGAACGGATCTAGCTGAACACTGTGAGCAGGACGCACTGCACTGAATGTAAATAGCAGGAACGGATCTAGCTGAACACTGTGAGCATGACGCACTGCACTAAATGTAAATACCAGGAACGGATCTAGCTGAACACTGTGAGCAGGACGCACTGCACTGAATGTAAATACCAGGAACGGATCTAGCTGAACACTGTGAGCAGGACGCACTGCACTGAATGTAAATAGTCTAGCTGCCTGACCGTGGTACTAATAGGATCAAAAAGAACACCTGTAATTTTCTTAAGGTAGCTTTATATACTGTAACCAGACAAGCCTGCCTGTCAGTAGGAAGATAACAGGAACGGATCTAGCTGAACACTGTGAGCAGGACACACTGTACTAAATGTAAATAGTCTAGCTGCCTGACCGTGGTACTAATAGGATCAAAAAGAACACCTGTAATTTTCTTAAGGTAGCTTTATATACTGTAACCAGACAAGCCTGCCTGTCAGTAGGAAGATAACAGGAACGGATCTAGCTGAACACTGTGAGCAGGACACACTGTACTAAATGTAAATAGTCTAGCTGCCTGACCGTGGTACTAATAGGATCAAAAAGAACACCTGTAATTTTCTTAAGGTAGCTTTATATACTGTAACCAGACAAGCCTGCCTGTCAGTAGGAAGATAACAGGAACGGATCTAGCTGAACACTGTGAGCAGGACGTACTGCACTAAATGTATATAGCAGGAACGGATCTAGCTGAACACTGTGAGCAGGACGCACTGCACTGAATGTAAATAGCAGGAACGGATCTAGCTGAACACTGTGAGCAGGACGCACTGCACTGAATGTAAATAGCAGGAACGGATCTAGCTGAACACTGTGAGCAGGACGCACTGCACTGAATGTAAATAGCAGGACGGATCTAGCTGAACACTGTGAGCAGGACGCACTGCACTGAATGTAAATAGCAGGAACGGATCTAGCTGAACACTGTGAGCAGGACGCACTGCACTGAATGTAAACAGCAGGAACGGATGTAGCTGAACACTGTGAGCAGGACGCACTGCACTGAATGTAAATAGCAGGAACGGATCTAGCTGAACACTGTGAGCAGGACGCACTGCACTGAATGTAAATAGCAGGAACGGATGTAGCTGAACACTGTGAGCAGGACGCACTGCACTAAATGTAAATACCAGGAACGGATCTAGCTGAACACTGTGAGCAGGACGCACTGCACTGAATGTAAATAGCAGGAACGGATCTAGCTGAACACTGTGAGCAGGACGCACTGCACTGAATGTAAATAGCAGGAACGGATCTAGCTGAACACTGTGAGCAGGACGCACTGCACTGAATGTAAATAGCAGGAACGGATCTAGCTGAACACTGTGAGCAGGACGCACTGCACTGAATGTAAATAGCAGAAACGGATCTAGCTGAACACTGTGAGCAGGACGCACTGCACTGAATGTAAATAGCAGGAACGGATCTAGCTGAACACTGTGAGCAGGACGCACTGCACTGAATGTAAATAGCAGGAACGGATCTAGCTGAACACTGTGAGCAGGACGCACTGCACTGAATGTAAATAGCAGGAACGGATCTAGCTGAACACTGTGAGCAGGACGCACTGCACTGAATGTAAATAGCAGGAACGGATCTAGCTGAACACTGTGAGCAGGACGCACTGCACTGAATGTAAATAGCAGGAACGGATCTAGCTGAACACTGTGAGCAGGACACACTGCACTAAATGTAAATAGTCTAGATAGAAGATAACAGGAACGGATCTAGCTAAACTGAATACAGTGTATATATATATATGCAACACCTGGGATGCATATATATACACAATACACTGTAAGTGCAGCTAACTGACTGACTGTTCTGCCTAATCTATCTAACTCAAATCAAATGACACTGTCTCTCTCTCTCTCTATCTCTCAGCACACCGGAACACACACTACACAGGGCCGCCGTGCAGGCGGCCTTATATAGTGTGGGGTGTGTACTAAATCCCCTGAGCCATAATTGGCCAAAGCCACCCTGGCTTTGGCCAATTACAGCTCTCTCTACTGACGGCGCTGTGATTGGCCAAGCATGCGGGTCATAGTGCATGCTTGGCCAATCATCAGCCAGCAATGCACTGCGATGCCGCAGTGAATTATGGGCCGTGACGCGCCACACGAATTTGGCGCGAACGGCCCATATCGTTCGCAATTCGACGGACGGTCGAACAGCCGATGTTCGAGTCGAACATGGGTTCGACTCGAACACGAAGCTCATCCCTACTCACAAGTCATATTCTAGACTAGATTATTTTCTTGTTACTGGCCCTTTACTCCTCTATGTAGTCTCTTCTGAGATAAATCCTATTACCTGGTCGGATCATGCACCTATTGAACTTAATGTCCTGCTGACGAAGTCGTTTACTAAAACCTGCCACTGGCGTCTTAATGAATCGATGCTTAAAAACCCTTTATCTCAAATCCAACTACAGCAGAAACTAACTGAATTTTTCCAGATTAACGATGGTTCGGTTTTGGAGATTTCCACCTTGTGGGAAGCTCACAAAGCCTTTTTTAGGGGTGAATGTATAGCTATGGGCTCTTGCCTAAAAAAGGATTCTGTACAACTCAAAAATGACCTAATTACTCAACTGCAGACAGCTGAAAGACACTTGCTGGCCTCCCCCACGGTGGAAAAATTGAGAATTGTCACCTCAATCCGGGATCAGATCAAATCTTTTGACCTAAACCAAATTTCCAAATCTATGTTATGGGCCAAGCAAAAATTTTACGATTTTGCAAACAAACCACACAGAATGCTGGTTAACAAATTAAAACCACGGCCCTTTCTATCGATCCCTGATCACTTGATACAATCTGATGGTACCCCCACATATTGCCCGAAAGCTATGTCAAAAGTCTTTGGAGATTTTTATAGTCGGTTATATAACTGCTTAGGTCCTGTTTCACACCCTCAAATCTCACAATCTGAGTTTGATGAATTCATAGATTCCCTATCACTACCAAAACTCTCCGCCGACCATATAACCTCTCTCAATTCCCCGATCACCGTGGAGGAAATAGGAGAAGTGATTAAAAATCTACCAGCCCACAAATCCCCAGGTCCTGACAGTCTCCCTTACATCTATTATAAAACTTTTTCACAAACTTTAACCCCCTACCTACGATCCCTATATTCCTCTCTCTTCAGCGGATCCATTCCACATTCACAGTTCTTATATGCAAATATAACAGTAATTCCCAAACCGGGAAAAGATCCCGCATTACCTGACAATTACCTCCCTATTGCTTTATTAAATTCGGATTATAAAATTTTTACCAAGATATTAGCCAATAGATTATCCCCCCTATTAACAACCTTGATTCATAGGGACCAGGTAGGATTTGTCCCCACGAGACATGCTGGAGACAACACAAGAAGAACCATAGATTTGATTGACCTAATAACCAGAACCAAACGTCCCACCATAGTTTTGAGCTTAGATGCTCAAAAAGCATTTGATCGTTTAAGCTGGCCTTTCATGTTTGCAGTCTTAACCAGATTCGGATTCTCAGGTACCTTTATACAGGCTCTACGAACCCTATATTCCCTCCCTACATCTCAAGTCCAGATGTCCTCCTATATGTCACAACGGTTTACTCTCAGTAACGGTACCAGACAAGGATGTCCTTTGTCACCCTTATTATTCATACTAAGTCTCGAACCTTTAGCAGCAGCTATCAGATCCCATCCTAAGATCAGGGGAGTCCCATTGCAACAACAAGATTACAATCTCTCCCTATTCACAGATGACATCTTACTAACCATCACTCATGCCGACACTTCCCTACCCTTTTTACATAAAATCCTTTCCATTTTTGGATCCTTATCAGGTTTTTGTGTTAACCAGACCAAAACAGAAGCTCTCCCCATCAATATACCCTCAGACATGCTTAGCTCTTTACAAAACAGATTTAAATATAGATGGTGTCAGACCTCACTGAAGTATTTAGGAATTCATCTTACCACCTCATATGACTCACTATACCAAGCTAACTTCCCTCCTTTGTTTGCAGAAATCTCTAGACTCCTGCAACTTTGCTCTTCCATCCCACTCTCTCTCCTTGGCAGAATTAACGTCCTCAAAATGTCGGTACTACCCAAATTATTGTATTTATTTGAAACGCTACCAATCTCAGTCCCACTGTCGCAGTTGAGAAATCTCCAGAGAAAGTGCCTTAATTTTATTTGGAACAATGCATCCCATAGAATTGCTCAATCAGTAGTCTTCTCCCCTAGAGCTAAAGGTGGATTGGCCGCCCCTGATCTCATTAAGTACTATTATGCCTCTCATCTTAGGGTACTGACCACCTGGACCTCAAGGAAAGCCACAAGTAGATGGGCTGAAATTTAAATGGGGATTAGTGCCCCAGTACATCCTTGCTACATGTTATGGCCATCTTCAAAGAAATTCATACCCCAAATAAGGTCTTTATGTTTATCCCTGATGCTTTTTACTCTATCTATTTGGAAAAGATGTAAAGACCAATTTTCTCTTTCCTTACCTTGTTCCCCTCTCCAGAATATCCTCTTTAACCCAGACATCCCATATGGACTATCCTATCTGCGAACACTCTCATGGACTCATGCAGGCATATTTCAACTGCGACACCTGGTTCATCCGGTCACACGTAAGCTTCTATCATTTTCAGATCTCAACGAAAAACATGATTTACCAACCTCTATAGAATACTTTTATTTACAAATTAAACATTTTTTCCAATCCAACTTCCCTTCATTATCCTTAGAAAAACCCACAGACTCGGAAATATTGTGTGCAAATGGCCCATATGAACCAAAACTAATTTCATCTATATATAAAATACTCCATGCAGTACCCCCTCTAACTAACTCCACACATAAATACATGACAAAATGGTCCAGAATGCTAAATAGATCATTGTTGTTTTGGGGGAATTGGGGGAAAATCTGGGAGTCAGCTTTCAAAGTTTCAAGGTGTGTGGCACAAAAGGAGACCGCTATTAAGATATTATTTCTTTGGTACAGAACTCCTGAGTTGTTACATGTCCAAAACTCTTCTCTTTCTGATTTGTGCTAGAGGTGTGGACAGTCCGTAGGTACTCATCTTCACATCTTCTGGGACTGCCATATCTTAAGTACGTATTGGACTGAGACACAAAATTTATTACAAACACTTTTCGCCACATCTATCCCATTAAACCCCATACACTTTCTTTTGGGTCTACCTTTCCCGGGCGTCCCTAAATCATTACAGAAACTCAGGTCTTTCATACTTTTGGCAGCAAAAAGAGCCATCCCTAGACTTTGGCTATCTACCTCCTCTCCCACTTTACAACATGTTCTTTCCATAGTCACAGATATGCGCAGAATGGAACACTTAACCGCAAAAATTGAAGGTAAACTTCCCCAATTTGAAAAAATTTGGAAAAATTGGGACGATTCAATATTTTCTCTTGATCCTCACAACTGCGCATCTTTTTGATTCCCATTAGCACTACTCTTTGAGCATCCTTTTGTTTGAACTTGTAGTTGATACATTATGTTTCTTCATTTATATATTCTTCCTTTTTTTTTTCTGTCCGAAACATGGATACTGTATAGAACTTTTCTTTTCGTTTGTATGACCCAATACGGGAAGAAGCTGACATCTACCTATACAGATATCCCCATTAAGCTTATTTAAACTGTTTGTACTTAGCTTTTGATTGCTTCAACGTTTAATTGTCATAATCTTTATATCTTATGTTATGCTGCTTTATAACTGTTGAAAAAAATAAATAAAAAAAAACCAACAAACAGTACAAAACAGATTACAGAGCACACATTCAAGAATGACATTTCCTGCAAGGCTAGTTAAAAACACCTGAAAATATTCAAAAAAATATGGGGGTTTGGTCACACTATATGGTCATATAGTGCTAAGCCCACCTACTGCGACAAAGTACCCCGAATTATTGGGTCCTACCCTAGTAATAGAATGGAAAATCCTGCGTCTCAACCAAGGGAGCTAAACTGACTGGATCAGAGGGTCAGGGAGTCCCCTTTATGGTTTTTGCACTGGGGCCTGAAGGTTCTAGTTATGCCTCTGAAAACAGCCTTTCACTTGGACTCACTGACTTGCTAATGTTAGAAATCAGATGAAATACATCTCACAGAAGCAAGTTGACCAGGATCAGCACAGTCACCATCACCTTCTATATATGTGTGAGAAGGAGGAGCACATTAAATACATTTATTATCCTCTTTATATAATGGGGAAACCAAGGAAGGACCACCTGCAGAGTCTGAAGCAGCCACAAAGAACTCTTATGCCCCGTACACATGATCGGACATTGATCGGACATTCCGACAACAAAATCCAAGGATTTTTTCCGACGGATGTTGGCTCAAACTTGTTTTGCATACACATGGTCACACAAAGTTGTCGGAATTTCCAATCGCCAAGAACGCGGTCATGTACACGACGTACGATGAGACTATGAAAGGGCAGTTCAGAACCAACCGCAGCACCCTTTGGGCTCCTTTTGCTAATCTTGTGTTAGTAAAAGTTTGGTGAGAGACGGTTCACGCTTTTTCAGACTCGTGGCTTTCAGATCGTTTTCTGCTGTTCAGTTTGTGCTTGTGGGTTTGTATCTGGTCTTCAATGCGTGCAGCGAGTACACTTGACTTGTCATTGTGTTCGTGTTCATTCGTTACTGATTTTCAGGTCGCTCTTCACAGGCCATGCTGTTCTTCAGTGCGTTCTGTTACTTCGTTCTGAGCAGCCGACCGTTTTCTAGCCATGTTGGGTATACGTACTCCTCGTAGAGTTTGTGCTGTGCGGGGGCTTGGTGTTGGGGTCCTTACCTTGACACGAGCCCAGTCCATGAACAGGGTGGGGAGGAGTTCATGGACCAAGAATTGGTTGCTCCAGCGTGACCAGTTTTGTCACATGCCTTTGCTCCGTGAGATCCGTGAGAATAATCCTGACGATTTCAGGAACTTTCTCAGGATGACGGACCCCGTATTTCACCGTTTGTTGGCTTTTCTGTCCCCCTATATCAGCAGGCAGGATACCTGCATGAGGCAAGCCATCACTCTGGAGCAGAGGCTAGTCGCCACCCTGCGGTACTTGGCGACGGGAGAAGCCTGCAGGACCTTAAGTTCTCGACAGGCATCTCCCCCCAGCCTCTGGGGATCATTATCAAAGAGACCTGTTCTGCCATCATCTAGGTCCTGCAGAAGGAGTATATTAAGGTAAGATTTTTATCTTTTAACATCACATTTTATTGTATAGAATGTTTGTTAATGTAATGTATTTCTTTCTTCATTCCCTAATTACCATGATTGTAATATGCTGTGAAAGTCCCCTTTGTCCTCATGCATGCTGGATTTTTAGTTAATTTTTTTGTCCTTCATACATATTTGCCTTCACTTACCTCCCCAGCATGCTCTCCTGGCCCTATATTCACCTCGTGTAGTCACTTAACAATGTATTTTGTCAGCTCCATAGTAGTGCTTTACCCTAAAAACCCCCTAAAATGTTAAAAATTGTGATGTGCGTTTGAAATTCTGGCAGGGTTTTAGGGCCCCAAAATCATTTGGAATCCTCCCTCCCCCAACTGCTAACTCTGATACCAATCCTCTATCTATCCTCAATCCTCTATCTGCTGACTCTGCCAAACCAATACACACTATACCCACCCCTTTTATGGTCAGATTTATGGATGAATTCCCCAAAGCATGTAGTGCAAGGGCCTGCCTGAATACTTTTAAATGGTACTGTTTGAAGTTTTTGTATCCTATTATTATCTTGATAGGTAATAGCAGAATGTAAAAATGTTCTAAAATGTGTACAGTGTGTATTTATATCTTTGTATTATGAAACTTATTACCTGTCCAGTGGGCCGCCAATAGTGTAAATAAGGAGGGGCTGGCCAAAGTAATCCACATTATTTAGACATTCATCTCTCAATGAATTGAAGAGGGTTACCTGTCCAAAACATCTTCCCCCATGGCCCATGGGGGGGAGGAATCGGATAGGTGGACCTTATACCTCTGTCTTTAAATACTCTTTAAAATAAATGAAATACTGATGTTGGCCAAGAATGTTTGTGTCTAATCTGCTTTCCATGTTTATGTGCAAAATGATTAATTTTATTTTCTTGTTTGACTCCACAGTTTCCTTCCAACCTACAGGAATGGCAGGCTGTGGCCTCCCACTTTGCCCAGCAGTGGGACTTTCCTAACTGCGGAGGGGCAATTGATGGGAAACACGTCCACATAGTCCCACCACCCAACTCGGGGTCATACTATTACAACTACAAGGGGTTCAATAGTATTGTGATGTTGGCAGTGGTGTCGGCTACTTATGAGTTCCTGTATGTGGACGTGGGGAAGAATGGCCGGATGTCAGATGGTGGAGTCATCGCCCAGACGGAGTTCTACAGGTGTCTCCAGAATGGCAGCTTGGACTTGCCACCTCCAGAAGACAATGCAGAAGGACTCACATTCGTCTTCGTTGTGGATGAAGCATTTGCACTGAGGGACCAGCTTATGTGGCCATTCCCTATGAGGACCCTCACCCCGGACCAGAGGGTTTTTAATTACCGGCTGGCCAGAGCCTGAAGAGAGGTTGAGAACACATTTGAAATAATGACCAGCCGGTTCCGCCTATTTCTTACACCCATACATATGGTGGAGTATAAACTCAATTATATCCTGGCGTGCTGTGTTCTCCACAACTTTTTAGAAATTCTGTGAACTATGCTGGCTCAGTTGGGCCTGAATCCGGAATTCATGTAAATGAACCAACCCTGACGGCAATTGAAGCTGGCTGCCCTTGCTTGCCCCCCCTGTGTGCCCGCAAGGTCCGTCTAAGATACATGGAATACTTTGTGGGTAGGGGGGCCATCGATATGCCAGAAAATGTCTGAGACATTTTTTAAATAAAAAACAAATTTTAAAGACTAAAATATTTGCTGACATTTAGTGCTTGTCTTTCTTTTAGCTGACCCTGACATAAATTTGCGGAGTCCTGAAAATGGCGTTATTGGGTGACATTAGAAAGCATTGTTGTGTGTTATTTACTAAAGGCAAAGACACTTTGCACTAAAAGTGCACTTCAGACTGCACTGAAACTGCACTTGTAGTGCAAAGTGGATTTCCCCCTAGGAACTAACGCCCATTGTCACAGAAACCACCAATTTTACCACAAAAATTTTTTTTTTAGCATTGAAAGAAGTATCTACACATTCTTGATTAACAATCTTTTTTATACAAGCACAATCACATGTGCATTTATCAAAGTTTTTTTAAAACAAACCAACATGTTTGTTGTATAACAATTTTTTGGGTCAGATTAATAAAAGTAGAAATGTCCATTTAAGGTAAAACAGGCATGTTTAAAACCAACAAGAAATACACAAATCTGGAACTTACAAAGTTCAACTTTGAGAGAAATTGAAGGCATTATCAGACATGAGTATTTATAAACTGTGTTGGATATTGCATTCAGATGGAGTGAAGTCACCCCTGGAAAAGCCAAATTTTGAAGATGCACACAAATTGCCGAATGTCAACATGTGCTAGCTGCCATCACGGGGGATCAATGGCTGTGTTTTGGGGGTGCAACTCCTTCCTCTCAGCTACTTTATTATTGAGGAAGGGGTTGCACCCACAAAACGCAGACATTGATCTCCCGTGATGGCAGATAGCACATGTGGACACACTGTGTGCATCTTCAAAATTTGGCTTTTCAACACTATGTAAAAAAAGGTGCAACAATTTTTTGTGGAAAAAATGCAAACTATATTAGGGATTTCGAGGGGTTTTAAACTCTCCCTAAAACATCAATGATGTTCTTCATTTTGTTTTTAACATCATTGATGTTTTTCTGGATGTTTCCCAAGTACCTATTACACCCCATGATCTCCCCGATCAGGATCTGGGCACTCTCACTGGTGAAATGTCCTTCATCCACAACATCACGATCACCTAAAAATATATAAAAAAAAACCATACCATGTATTATAAATATGCTGGCATTCATCTCTTACCTGAAGCTGTGGTCGCAGACACTCACCTGTTGTGGTGAAAATTTCCACCACATCTCCCTCCTCCTGTTGACTTTGGGGGATTTCCACTTCCTCATGAGGTGGGGGGTCTGTGGTCTCCTCTGATGAGTGGTGTCCTCTGAGTCTTTTCTCCCCTATGTAAAAAAAATAGGTATACTTAGCACACAGATATTTTATGACAGAAATAGGAATATGAAACATTGCTTGGAAGTAGGGTACAATTGTCTATTTTGGCAGAGTTGCAAGATGGACAAATATTTTTTCCCTTTGTCAAGCTTGAATACTTACCTGTTTTGTACAAGCTTCACAGATGGAGACACCCCTATAATATACACTGGAGAACCTGTGTGGACCCCTAATAAAAAGGGTGTTCTTGTGTCCCACACTAGTGCTCCAGTGTCCAGATGTGTAAACAGCTGCTGAGTGTCCTCTCCTTACACAGAATTTAGTTTGCATTTCATTCTAGTTACCAACCTATCTAGACACCAAAATTATTGGATGAGAAATAGGCTAGCAAAAATGTATTCAAATGCATATGCCCAAAACATTGTGTTATCTATGCCGAATGAACAATGTTTCATACGAACAAATATTGTGCCCATGAACATGAAAATTGCCATTATAAAATGTACAACAGTTAAGAAAAACACATGGAGCAGCACGAACGTTCGCAAAATAAAGAATTGGAACACAGGACAACTACTTACTTTTTTGCAGCACTCTCCTGATCCTTCTGTACTGCTCGTGCTCCCTTAATTTGAGGTCTGACCACCGCTTCCTGAGTTGATCTTTCGATCGCTGTACCCCCAAATTCTTCTGCAGACTCTTGACTACTTTCGCCATGATCTTGGCCTTTCTGACATTGGGGTTGGGGTAAGATCCCTACTTCCCATCATAGTCGGTCCTCTTCAGGATGTCCACCATCTCCAACATCTCTCCAAAGGACATATTTGAGGCCTTAAATTGTCTCCTCTGGGATCGGGATGTTTCTGGCTCTGGGCTTTCCTCCTCCTCCTCCTCATTGCTGTAATTAGCACGCACCTGCTGTGTCTCTGCCATGTGCTCTTACCCCACTGCGTCAAACGATAAGGGGCAGGGCATAGACTAGAAAGAACTTCAGGGGCAGGCGGAGTTTCACGCATGCACAGTGTATATAAAGCGTAACACGCGTGCGTAGTACGTACGATCTGTGAGCAGAGGAAGGAGTATTGGAGGCACCAATCGTGATAACGAAGGTAAGATTTTAAATTGGGCCTATACTGCTTCTAAACTGAGGCCTCTATTGGGCCAAGATTAGGAAACTTTAGCCTGACATTAGGGTTTGTCTTGTGTTGTGTCTTGCAGAGAAAATGGATATCTTGAAGGATCAGGAGTTTCTCAGCATATTCATAGATATGTTCAGGGAGCTGCCCTGTCTGTGGCAGGTAAACTACCCTGATTATAAGAACCAAACAAAGAGGAAGGCAGCGCTGGATCAGTTGCTGGAAATTGTGAAGCCGGTGATCCCCACGGCAGACATCACCTATTTGAAGATCCTAATTGGTGGCATGAGGAGCACTTATCTAAGGGAGCGCAAGAAGGTCCAGAATTCCCTGAGATCAGGAGCAGCAGATGACATTTATCTCCCCAGGCTGTGGTACTATGACAGGCTGCATGTCAGGTCAGACTGAACCCAGGCCAGCACTCTCCACTCTTCCTTCCATGCTTCCTTCCCCCCCAGCTGAGGATTCTGACGTCCAACCTGGGCTTTCCAGGCAGCAACATGTGGAGGAGCCCAGCTTGAGCCAGGTATATCATTCTTCTAAAGATTTCTGGTTGTCAAATTAATAATGTTAAATCTATGTTACTTTACAGTACTAATTTATGATTGTGATTGATGAACCACAAACTAAAATGATGTCCCTTTTTCATACACAGGAAAGTCTCAGCCAGGAGGTGGCCGGGCAAAGTAGGCTACCCAATACCCAGGTCCCTCCCCTCCGCCTTCAAAGAAAAAGTGGCAGGAAGAGGAGTAACCTGGAGGAGGCAGCAATTGGCCTATTTTGGAAGGCTACTGAGGCCTTCAGAACACCCCACAGTGTGGAAGAGGATTTTGCTGCCATAACAGCCTGCAAAATGCTGCAAATGGAGGAGGGCCAACGCCTCTTATGAGAGTATGTCATTTTAGAAGCTCTACAGAAGGAGTTGAGGGGCAAACTCACATGCCAAAGCCACATTTGTGAGCTCACCTATGGTCCTCCTCCTCCAGGTCCTACTCCTCCAGGTCCTCCTCCTCCTTCTCCTCCTCTTCCTCCAGGTCCTACTCCTCCTCCTGCCACACCTCCAACACCAGAGCCACAGCCGGGAAGGAAGTGTGTAAGGAAGACCAGAGAGTGATGGCCCTGGGTTCAGTCTGGTCTGGCAAAAGATGCAGGCTCTTGTATGACCACAGCCTGGGGACATAGATGTCATCTGCTGCTGTTCATGATCTCTTGGACTTCTGGACCAGATTGCACTACCTTATATATGGACTCCTCAGGCCACCAATTTTGCAGTAAAATAATTGATGTGTGCCCTGGGGGCCAAAGGCTTCTTCAATTTCTAATGTTTATCCAGCGTTGCCTCACTCTTTGTTTAGTTATGAGCCCTTAATAAAGAAATTTTTGTTTCAATTATACTCGCCTATGTGTGTTTTCCTTCAAAAAGGACAGTTTGTTTGTGAGAAGGCAGGGACATTTCAAAAATACAATGTGAAATTAACAAGAGACACCAACACCAAGCAACCGACTTGAGATTAAATAATACTCAATAATAATGGTGTTGTGGTAACATGACACTAGGGATGAGCTTCGTGTTCTAGTCAAACCCATGTTCGACTCGAACATCATCTGTTCGACTCGAACATCATCTGTTCGACCGTTCGTCGATATGGGCCGTTCGCGCCAAATTCGTGTGGCGCGTCACGGCCCATAATTCACTGCGGCATCGCAGTGCATTGCTGCTTGATGATTGGCCAAGCATGCACTATGACCCGCATGCTTGGCTAATCACAGTGCCGTCTTAACAGAGAGCCGGAATTGGCCAAAGCCAAGGAGGCTTTGGCCAATTATTGCTCAGGGGATTTAGTACACGCCCCACACTATATAAGGCCGCCTGCACGGCGGTCCTGTGTAGTGTGTGTTCCGGCGTTGAGATAGATAGATAGACAGAGAGACAGTGTCATTCGATTTAAGTTAGATAGATTAGGCAGGACAGTCAGTGAGTTAGCTGCACTTACAGTTTATTGTGTATATATATGCATCCCAGGTGTTGTGTATATATATATATATATATATATATATATATATATATATAATTATATATACACTGTATTCAGTTTAGCTAGATCCGTTCCTGTTATCTTCCTACTGCCAGGCAGGCTTGTCTTGTTACAGTATTTACAGCTACCTGAAGAAAATTGCTGGTGTTCTTTTGATCCTATTAGTACCACAGTCAGGCAGCTAGACTATTTACAGTTAGTGTAGTGCATCCTCCTTACAGTGTTCAGTTAAAGCTACAAGTTAGTTTACTGTGAACTCTGCACAGTGTTCAGCTAAAACTACAAGTTAGTGTAGTGCATCCTCCTCACAGTGTTCAGCTAAAGCTACAAGTTAATTTAGTGTGACCTCTGCACAGTGTTCAGCTAAAGCTACAAGTTAGGGTAGTGCGTCCTCCTCACAGTGTTCAGCTAAAGCTACAAGTTAGTGTAGTGTGACCTCTGCACAGTGTTCAGCTAAAGCTACAACTTAGTGTAGTGCATCCTCTGAACAGTGTTCAGCTAAAACTACAAGTTAGTGCAGTGCGACCTCTGCACAGTATTCAGCTAAAGCTACGAGTTAGTGTAGTGCGTCCTCCTCACAGTGTTCAGCTAAAGCTACAAGTTAGTGTAGTACGACCTCTGCACAGTGTTCAGCTAAAGCTACAAGTTAGTGTAGTGCGAGCTCTGCACAGTGTTCAGCTAAAGCTGCCTGTAAAAGGTTAGTGGTGTTTTCCTGATCTTATCACTACCGCAGGCAGCTAAATAAGCTACAAGTTAGTTTTTTGCGAGCTCTGCACAGTGTTCATCTAAAGCTACCTGTAGAAGGTTGGTGGTGTTTTCCTGATCCTATCACTACCGCAGGCAGCTACATAAGCTACAAGTTCGTTTTTTGCAAGCTCTGCACAGTGTTCAGCTAAAGCTACCTGTAGAAGGTTGGTGGTGTTTTCCTGATCATATCACTACCGCAAGCAGCTAAATAAGCTACAAGTTAGTTTTTTGCAAGCTCTGCACAGTGTTCACCTAAAGCTATCTGTAGAAAGTTGGTGGTGTTTTCCTCATCCCATAATTACCGCAGGCAGCTAAATAAGCTACAAGTTATTTTTTGCGAGCTCTGCACAGTGTTCACCTAAAGCTACCTGAAGAAGGTTGGTGGTGTTTTCCTGATCCTATCACTACCGCAGGCAACTAAATTAACTACAAGTTACTTTTTTGCGAGCTCTGCACAGTGTTCATCATACTACAGGCAGGCAGTTGATTTTGCTAGCTGCAGTATCAGTCTATATATATATAAATATATATATATATATATATATATATATATATATATATATATATATATATATATATATATATATATATATATATATCCCAGCTTAGTTCAGCTACAGGCCATTAGTATGTCTGGAAGGCCAACAAGGAGAGGCAGACAGTCACAAGCCAATAAAAGAGGGCAAGCAGGCTCTGTGTCTGGAGGCAACAGCTCTGGTCGTTGAGATGGTGCATCATCATCAGCACGCGGCCATGGGACACGCTTGGCCTTTTTTTCGTCAGCTGGCCATGTTGAGCTGCAACATGCGGAAGACTTGGTAGAGTGGATGACCAAGCCATCCTCATCCTCCTCATCCTCTCTCACCCATGCTCAGGGTACTTTGTCTGGCAAAGCAGCTGCCAACGCAGCCTCTTCCCTCGGCTCAATGCTCCCCCTGCTGCAGCATACTGCCAGGTTTGCTCCAGTGATGAGGGAGGGAGGGGATGATGAGGTCACTGACTCAACGTGGGTGCCTGATAGGAGAGGGGAGGAGGAGGAGGAACATCACCAATGAGGCAGGATGCCCTCCAGGGGCCAGCCTAAGGGCAGCACACTGACTGCATCACACCCCAAAGCTCTGTATGTGCAGGGCGCTGCTGTCTCTGCACGTTATTCCAAAAGTTCTTTGGTGTGGGCCTTTTTTGAGACAAGTGCATCAGATCGCACCGCTGCTATTTGCAACATATGTCTCAAGCGTATCTCGCGTGGCCAAAACATCTCCCGCTTGGGCACCACATGCTTGACCAGATATATGTTGACCTGCCATGCAGTTCGTTGGCAAGCGCATCTAAAAGACCCACACCAAAGAACAAAGAGGACCTCTCCTTGTTCCTCATCAGCTGAGATCTTCAACCCCACTATACCTTCAGTCCTCTCTGAGACCTGCACTGAGAGGAATGAAGGTGTAGAATTAGGTGTGTCACAGCCAAGTACTTGTGGGCAATCTGCTTTCGGTACACCGACGTCAGATTGTATCAGGCAAATTTCCCTGCCCCAGCTGCTGCACCGCCAAACGAAGTCCGCTCCCAGCCATCCTAGCGGTTGAATGCTAGCTTGGCAAAATTGCTAGCACTTCAACTGCTGCCTTTTCAGTTGGTAGACTCTGCCCCCTTCTGTGAGTTTGTGGAATGTGCGGTTCCTCAGTGGCAGGTACCCAAACGCCACTTTTTCTCACGGAAGACAATTCCGGCTCTCTACCGGCATGTGGAAGGCAATGTCCATGCCTCGCTGGACGGGGCGGTCAGCAGTAAGGTGCATATTACTGCTGACTCATGGTCCAGCAGGCATGGACAGGGACATTACCTATGTTTCACCGTGCATTGGGTGATTCTGCTGGCAGCTGGGAAGGATGCAGGACAAGGTGCAGTAGTGTTGGAGGTTGTTCTGCCACTACGCCTCCAAAATGCCACTACTAATGATTGTGACACACCTCTCTCCTCCACCCCCTTATCTTCTTCTTCCTCCATGGCCTCTTCCTGTGCTTTGTCCTCGGAACCAGCGGTGCTCCGTAGCCATTCAAGGGGCTACGCAAGTATGCAGGCCAAAAGATGCCATGCAGTGCTTGAGCTGGTGTGCTTGGGGGACAGGAGCCACACTGGGGCAGAGGTTCTGTCAGCTCTGCAGGGGCAGGTTCAGAGGTGGTTGACGCCACGCCAACTTAGGCAGGAATGGTGGTTTGCGACAATGGCACCAACCTCCTCTCTGGCCTCCGACAGGGACAAATGACAAATGTGCCCTGTTTGGCTCACGTCCTTACCTTGGTGGTGCAGCGGTTCTTGGGCAGGTACCCGGGCTTACAGGATGTACTGAGGCATGCCAGAAAAGTCTGTGTGCATTTCCGCCGGTCATATAATGCCAGTGCTCGGCTGGCAGACCTCCAAAAGGAGTTTAACCTGCCCAAGAACCGCCTAATCTGTGACATGCCCAACAGGTGGAACTCAACGTTGGCCATGCTGTAGCGGCTGCACCTGCAGCAGAGGGCCATCAATGAGTACCTGTGCGACTATGGCACCAGGACAGGGTCAGGGGAGCTTGTTTTTTTTCCCCACGCCAGTGGGCCATGATCAGGGATGCATGCACTGTCCTGTCACCATTTGAGGAGGCCACGAGGATGGTGAGCAGTGACAGTGCATGCATCAGTGACACTGTCCCCCTTGTCCACCTGTTGGAGCACACGCTGCATGGAATAATGGACAGGGCACTTGCTGCAGAACAGAGGCAGGAAGAGGAGGCCTTCCTTAGCTCTCAAGGCCCCCTTTATGCAGACAGTGTTCCTACGTGCCCGCCGATCACACAGGAAGAGGATGAGGGGGAGGAGGAGGAGGAAGAGGAGGAGGATTGTGTTAGTATGGAGGTGGAGCCTGGTACTCAGCATCAGCAGCAGTCTTTAAGGGATCAGTCTCAAGAAACACATGGACTTGTACGTGGCTGGGAGGAGGTGGCTGCGGACCATGTCGTCCTTAGTGACCCAGAGGACTCCGGACCGAATGCCTCATGAAACCTACGCTGCATGGCCTCCCTGATCCTGCAAAGCCTACGTAAGTATCCTCGTATTTGTGGTATCAAGGAGAAGAACCAATACTGGCTGGCAACCCTCCTTGATCCACATTAAAAGGGTAAGGTTGCGGACCTTATCTTGCCGTCGCAGAGGGAGCAGAGGATGAAACATCTTCGGGAGGCCTTGCAGAAAGGTCTGTGCAATGCATTCCCAGAGACTGGGAGGTTACAAACTCCTTTTTCTGGACAACGTGTTGCTGAGGCTTCGGTCAGTCAAAGAAGGAGCGGTGGAGAAGGTGGCCGTCTGACCGATGCGTTCAGACAATTTTTTAGTCCGCAGCCCCAAGGTATGATCAGTTCTAGCAACCATCGCCAGCATCTGTTTTACATGGTGCAGGGATACCTAGGGGCAAGATCTGACTTGGACACCTTTCCCACCGAAAATCCTCTGGGTGACTGGGTCTTGAGAATGGATCAATGGCCAGAGCTTGCACAGTATGCAATTGAGCTACTGGCCTGTCCTGCATCCAGCGTTCTTTCGGAACACACATTCAGTGCTGCTGGAGGCTTTGTAACCGATCACAGGGTGCGTCTGTCCACCGACTCGGTCGATCGACTGACCTTCATAAAAATGAATCAGTCTTGGATCACCACCAGCTACCAAGCACCTGATGCTGATGTAACCGAATAATTTTTTTGAAATCTCAGATCCCTTCAAAGACTGCCTATGCTGATGCTGAGTGACTATCCTGAGTAATTATCCTCTTCCTCCTCAATAATCACGCTGATAGCTTGTAAGAACATTTTTGGTTCTGGGCACTGCCACCAGTGCCTAAGGCCCAATTTTTCAGCCCCTGTTTAACAGGGGCGTGTAATTACAATTTTTGATGCAATACTTTGCATCAGGTCTCGTTTCTGCGTTCCAACTAGAGTATCTGTGAGGGGTTGCAGTGTTGTGGCACCAGTGCCTAAGGCCCAATTTTCCAGCCCCTGTTCAACAGGGGCATGTAATTACAATTTTTGATGCAATACTTTGCTGCAGGGCTCGTTCCTGCGTTCCAACTAGAGTATCTGTGAGGGGTTGCAGTGTTGTGGCACCAGCACCAGTGCTTAAGGCCCAATTTTTCAGCCCCTGTTCAACAGGGGCATGTAATTACAATTCTTGATCTAATATTTCACAGCAGGGCCCGTTTCTGCACCCACCAAGAGCGAGTGAGGACTTACAGTGTTGTGGCACCAGCACCACGACCACCACCAAAGGCCCAATTTTTCTGCCCCTGTTCAACAGGGGCATGTAATTACAATTCTTGATCTAATATTTCACAGCAGGGCCCTGTGAGGGCTTACAGTGTTGTGGCCACAACAACACCTAAGGCCCAAATTTCTGCTGTGTATATAGGGCAGGCCCCTACTTTCAAACATCCAACTTACAAACGACTCCTACTTGCAAACGGAAGGAGACAACAGGAAGTGAGATGAAATCTACCCCTAGGAAGGGAAATTCTTTCCTGTAAGAGTTAATATGGGAAAAACATTTCTCCTTTCCACTGATGCTTTATCACCAATCCTTGTTTCACAAAACACCCCAAATTTTCAAAAAACATTTGTCATTAGGACAAAAAGTGAGGTGAAATCTTCTGAAGAGGAGCACAGACAACAAAAAAAATGTCACAGGGGTGATATCCCTTTCCTATGTTTTCCAAAAAGCTTAAAATAAATTTTTTGGCTGGAGCTAAACACGTTAAAAATGTACCAGTTCAAAATTACAAACAGATTCTACTTAACAAACCTTTAGTCCCTGTCTTGTTTGACACCACCTGTATACTGCTGTTCAGAGTACAGAGCCTGTATACTGCTGTTTCCTTTTTTAATTTGGGTGCGGGGTTCCCCTTAATATCCATACAAGACCCAAAGGGCCTGGTAATGGACTGGGGGGTACCCATGCCGTTTGTCTCACTGATTTTCATTCATATTGCCAGGACCCGAAATTACATTAAATCTGTAAGCAGTTTTAAATGACTTTTTTTCCTTTAAAAATGACATTTTGTGCAGAGACTGTTCTAAGCATGGGAAACACCCGTCACTTTACAGGCATACTATAAACACCCCCCAGGTACGATATTTAAAGGAATATTTCACTTTTTTTTTTTTTACTTTAAGCATCATTAAAATCACTGCTCCCGAGAAAACGGCCATTTTTAAAAGTTTTTTTTTCATTGATACATGTCCCCTGGGGCAGGACACGGGTACCCAAACCCTTTTTAGGACAATACCATGCAAACTAGCCTTTAAAATGAGCACTTTTGATTTTGAACGTTCGAGTCCCATAGACGTCAATGGGGTTCTAAACTTTGTGCAAATTTTCGGTCCGTTCGCAGGTTCTGTTGCGAACCGAACCGAGGGTGTTCGGCTTATCCCTACATGACACACAAAACACACCCAAAACTATTCTGGGGAAAAAAAACAAAAAAACAAAAAACAAAAGATCAGGCTTGAAACAAATACAAACAAACAAAAAAAAAATTTTAGTCAGATGTGACAAATCAAAATATATTGATGAAATCACAATAAATAATAAAGAAAGAAGTTTGTGAGAACTCTGTGTAAATATGAACAGCAAACAACTTCATTCTTCTCGCATTATAAAGAAGAAGAGAGTGCGCTGCATTAAACAATTTCAAACATTGCACCCTGACGAAAGTGCTATATCCATTCCGAACGCTAATTTTACCAGACCGAGCAGTTCCGTCTCGGAATTTATTCTGAGCATGCGTGGCACTTTGTGCGTCGGAATTGTCCACACATGGTCGGAATTGATGCGATCGGATTTTGTTGTCGGAAAATTTTATAGCCTGCTCTCAAACTTTGTGTGTCAGAAAATCTGATGGAAAAAGTCAGATGGAGCCCACACACGGTCGGAATTTCCGACAACAAGCTCCGATCGCACATTTTCCGTCGGAAAATCCGATCGTGTGTACCAGGCATTAATCTGTATCCACAACCATATATGTGCCCACTCATTCAGGAGTATTGGCAGGCAGTGGCTGACTTGATCCCTCTTATTCAAGGCGACAAAGTCAGAGTAGAATGTTGGCTTATGTTTTTTAACCACTTGACGACCGCCTCACGCCGATGTACGTCGGCAAAGTGGCACGGACAGGCAAAATCACGTACAGGGTACGTGATTTGCCTTCCGCGGGTGGGGGGTCCGATCGGACCCCCCCCCGGTGCCCGAGGCGGTCGTCTTTTGTCCAGCGGCGATCGGTGATGAGGGGGAGACCATCCGTTCGTGGCCCCCCCCCTCGCGATCGCCGCCGGCCAATCGAATCATTCCTTTGCTGCTGTATGCTAAACAGCAGCAAAGGAAATGATGTCATCTCTCCTCGGCTCGGTAATTTCCGTTCCGGCCCGAGGAGAGAAGACATCAATGTGAGTGCACCAACACACACACACACAGTAGAACATGCCAGGCATACAAAACACCCCGATCCCCCCCCCGATCGCCCCCCGATCCCCCCCCAATCACCCCCCCCCCCGTCACAAACTGACACCAGCAGTTTTTTTTTTTTTTTTCTGATTACTGCATAGTGTCAGTTTGTGACAGTTACAGTGTTGGGACAGTTACTGTTACCCCCCTTTAGGTCTAGGGTACCCCCCAACCCCCCCTAATAAGGTTTTAACCCCTTGATCACCCCCTGTCACCAGTGTCACTAAGCGATCATTTTTCTGATCGCTGTATTAGTGTCGCTGGTGACGCTAGTTAGTGAGGTAAATATTTAGGTTCGCCGTCAGCGTTTTATAGCGTCAGGGACCCCCATATACTACCTAATAAATGTTTTAACCCCTTGATTGCCCCCTAGTTAACCCTTTCACCACTGATCACCGTATAACCGTTACGGTTGACGCTGGTTAGTTTGTTTATTTTTTATAGTGTCAGGGCACCCGCCGTTTATTACCGAATAAAGGTTTAGCCCCCCGATCGCCCGGCGGTGATATGCGTCGCCCCACGAAGCGTCAGATTAGCGCCAGTACCGCTAACACCCACGCACGCAGCATGCGCCTCCCTTAGTGGTATAGTATCTGATCGGATCAATATCTGATCCGATCAGATCAATACTAGCGTCCCCAGCAGTTTAGAGTTCCCAAAAACGCAGTGTTAGCGGGATCAGCCCAGATACCTGCTAGCACCTGCGTTTTGTGCCTCCGCCCAGCCCACCCAAGTGCAGTATCGATCGATCACTGTCACTTACAAAACACTAAACGCATAACTGCAGCGTTCGCAGAGTCAGGCCTGATCCCTGCGATCGCTAACAGTTTTTTTGGTAGCATTTTGGTGAACTGGCAAGCACCAGCCCCAGGCGTCAGGTTAGCGCCAGTACCGCTAACACCCACGCACGCAGCATACGCCTCCCTTAGTGGTATAGTATCTGAACGGATCAATATCTGATCCGATCAGATCTATACTAGCGTCCCCAGCAGTTTAGGGTTCCCAAAAACGCAGTGTTAGCGGAATCAGCCCAGATACCTGCTAGCACCTGCGTTTTGCCCCTCCGCCCGGCCCAGCCCAGCCCACCCAAGTGCAGTATCGATCGATCACTGTCACTTACAGAACACTAAACGCATAACTGCAGCGTTCGCAGAGTCAGGCCTGATCCCTGCGATCGCTAACAGTTTTTTTGGTAGTATTTTGGTGAACTGGCAAGCACCAGCCCCAGGCAGCGTCAGATTAGCACCAGTACCGCTAACACCCACGCACGCACTGTACACCTCCCTTAGTGGTATAGTATCTGATCGCATCAATATCTGATCCGATCAGATCTATACTAGCGTCACCAGCAGTTTAGGGTTCCCAAAAACGCAGTGTTAGCGGGATCAGCCCAGATACCTGCTAGCACCTGCGTTTTGCCCCTCCGCCCGGCCCGGCCCAGCCCACCCAAGTGCAGTATCGATCGATCACTGTCACTTAAAAAACACTAAACGCATAACTGCAGCGTTCGCAGAGTCAGGCCTGATCCCTGCGATCGCTAACAGTTTTTTGGTAGCGTTTTGGTGAACTGGCAAGCGCCAGCGGCCTAGTACACCCCGGTCGTAGTCAAACCAGCACTGCAGTAACACTTGGTGACGTGGCGAGTCCCATAAGTGCAGTTCAAGCTGGTGAGGTGGCAAGCACAAGTAGTGTCCCGCTGCCACCAAGAAGACAAACACAGGCCCGTCGTGCCCATAATGCCCTTCCTGCTGCATTCGCCAATCCTAATTGGGAACCCACCGCTTCTGCAGCGCCCGTACTTCACCCATTCACATCCCCAACCAAATGCAGTCGGCTGCATGAGAGGCATTTTTATGTCCTCCCGAGTACCCCTACCCAACGAACCCCCCCAAAAAAGATGTCGTGTCTGCAGCAAGCGCGGATATATGCGTGACACCCGCTATTATTGTCCCTCCTGTCCTGACAATCCTGGTCTTTGCATTGGTGAATGTTTTGAACGCTACCATTCACTAGTTGAGTATTAGCGTAGGGTACAGCATTGCACAGACTAGGCGCCATTTCACAGGGTCTCCCAAGATGCCATCGCATTTTGAGAGACCCGAACCTGGAACCGGTTACCGTTATAAAAGTTAGTTACAAAAAAAGTGTAAAAAAAAAAAAAATATGAAATAAAAAAAAATAGTTGTTGTTTTATTGTTCTCTCTCTCTCTATTCTCTCTCTCTATTGTTCTGCTCTTTTTTACTGTATTCTATTCTGCAATGTTTTATTGTTATTGTTATTGTTATTATGTTTTATCATGTTTGTTTTTCAGGTGTGTAATTATTTACACTTTACTGTGCTTTATTGTTAACCATTGTTAACCATTTTTTTGTCTTCAGGTACGCCATTCACGACTTTGAGTGGTTATACCAGAATGATGCCTGCAGGTTTAGGTATCATCTTGGTATCATTCTTTTCAGCCAGCGGTCGGCTTTCATGTAAAAGCAATCCTAGCGGCTAATTAGCCTCTAGACTGCTTTTACAAGCCGTGGGAGGGAATGCCCCCCCCCCCACCGTCTTCCGTGTTTTTCTCTGGCTCTCCTGTCTCAACAGGGAACCTGAGAATGCAGCCGGTGATTCAGCCAGCTGACCATAGAGCTGATCAGAGACCAGAGTGGCTCCAAACATCTCTATGGCCTAAGAAACCGGAAGCTACGAGTATTTCATGACTTAGATTTCGCCGGATGTAAATAGCGCCATTGGGAAATTGGGAAAGCATTTTATCACACCGATCTTGGTGTGGTCAGATGCTTTGAGGGCAGAGGAGAGATCTAGGGTCTAATAGACCACAATTTTTTCAAAAAAGAGTACCTGTCACTACCTATTGCTATCATAGGGGATATTTACATTCCCCGAGATAACAATAAAAATGATTAAAAAAAAAAAAATATGAAAGGAACAGTTTAAAAGTAAGATTAAAAAAGCAAAAAAATAATAAAGAAAAAAAAAAAAAAAAAAACACCCCTGTCACCCCCTGCTCTCGCGCTAAGGCGAACGCAAGCGGCGGTCTGTCGTCAAACGTAAACGGCAATTGCACCATGCATGTGAGGTATCACCGCGAAGGCCAGATCGAGTGCAGTAATTTTTCCAGTAGACCTCCTCTGTAAATCTAAAGTGGTAACCTGTAAAGGCTTTTGAAGGCTTTTAAACATGTATTTATTTTGTTGCCACTGCACGTTTGTGCGCAATTTTAAAGCATGTCATGTTTGGTATCCATGTACTCGGCCTAAGATCATCTTTTTTATTTCATCAAACATTTGGGCAATATAGCGTGTTTTAGTGCATTAAAATTAAAAAAAGTGTGTTTTTTCCCCAAAAAATGCGTTTGAAAAATCGCTGCGCAATTACTGTGTAAAAAAAAAAAAATGAAACACCCACCATTTTAATCTGTAGGGCATTTGCTTTAAAAAAATATATAATGTTTGGGGGTTCAAAGTAATTTTTTTGCAAAAAAAAAAAACTTTTTCATGTAAACAATAAGTGTCAGAAAGGGCTTTGTCTTCAAGTGGTTAGAAAAGTGGGTGATGTGTGACATAAGCTTCTAAATGTTGTGCATAAAATGCCAGGACAGTTCAAAACCCCCCCAAATGACCCCATTTTGGAAAGTAGACACCCCAAGCTATTTGCTGAGAGGCATGTCGAGTCCATGAAATATTTTATATTGCGACACAAGTTGCGGGAAAGAGACAAATTTTTTTTTTTTTTTTTGCACAAAGTTGTCACTAAATGATATATTGCTCAAACATGCCATGGAAATATGTGAAATTACACCCCAAAATACATTCTGCTGCTTCTCCTGAGTACGGGGATACCACATGTGTGAGACTTTTTGGGAGCCTAGCCGCGTACGGGACCCCGAAAACCAAGCACCGCCTTCAGGCTTTCTAAGGGCGTGAATTTTTGATTTCACTCTTCACTGCCTATCACAGTTTCGGAGGCCATGGAATGCCCAGGTGGCACAAAACCCCCCCAAATGACCCCATTTTGGAAAGTAGACACCCCAAGCTATTTGCTGAGAGGTATAGTGAGTATTTTGCAGACCTCACTTTTTGTCACAAAGTTTTGAAAATTAAAAAAAGAAAAAAAAAATGTTTTTTCTTGTCTTTCTTCATTTTCAAAAACAAATGAGAGCTGCAAAATACTCACCATGCCTTTCAGCAAATAGCTTGGGGTGTTTACTTTCCAAAATGGGGTCATTTGGGGGGGTTTTGTGCCACCTGGGCATTCCATGGCCTCCGAAACTGTGATAGGCAGTAAAGAGTGAAATCAAAAATTTTCACCCTTAGAAATCCTGAAGGCAGTGATTGGTTTTCGGGGTCCCGTACACGGCTAGGCTCCCAAAAAGTCCCACACATGTGGTATCCCCATACTCAGGAGAAGCAGCTAAATGTATTTTGGGGTGCAATTCCACATATGCCCATGGCCTGTGTGAGCAATATATCATTTAGTGACAACTTTATGAAAAAAAAAAAAAAAAAAAAAAAAGTGTCACTTTCCCGCAACTTGTGTCAAAATATAAAATATTCCATGGACTCAATATGCCTCTCAGCAAATAGCTTGGGGTGTCTACTTTCCAAAATGGGGTCATTTTGGGGGGTTTTGTGCCACCTGGGCATTCCATGGCCTCCGAAACTGTGATAGGCAGTGAAGAGTGAAAGCAAAAATTTACACCCTTAGAAATCCTGAAGGCGGTGATTGGTTTTCGGGGCCCCGTACGCGGCTAGGCTCCCAAAAAGTCCCACACATGTGGTATCCCCATACTCAGGAGAAGCAGCTAAATGTATTTTGGGGTGCAATTCCACATAGGCCCATGGCCTGTGTGAGCAATATATCATTTAGTGACGACTTTTTGTAAATATTTTTTTTTTTTTTTTTTTTGTCATTTTTCAATCACTTGGGACAAAAAAAATAAATATTCAATGGGTTCAACATTCCTCTCAGCAATTTCCTTGGGGTGTCTACTTTCCAAAATGGGGTCATTTGGGGGGGTTTTGTACTGCCCTGCCATTTTAGCACCTCAAGAAATGACATAGGCAGTCATAAACTAAAAGCTGTGTAAATTCCAGAAAATGTACCCTAGTTTGTAGACGCTATAACTTTTGCGCAAACCAATAAATATACGCTTATTGACATTTTTTTTACCAAAGACATGTGGCCGAATACATTTTGGCCTAAATGTATGACTAAAATTTAGTTTATTGGATTTTTTTTATAACAAAAAGTAGAAAATATCATTTTTTTTCAAAATTTTCGGTCTTTTTCCGTTTATAGCGCAAAAAATAAAAACCGCAGAGGTGATCAAATACCATCAAAAGAAAGCTCTATTTGTGGGAAGAAAAGGACGCAAATTTCGTTTGGGTACAGCATTGCATGACCGCGCAATTAGCAGTTAAAGCGACGCAGTGCCAAATTGGAAAAAGACCTCTGGTCCTTAGGCAGCATAATGGTCCGGGGCTCAAGTGGTTAATTGTACAACAGTGTCAATAGGCCAATATAAGAGGTCAATTACTCCACATTAGATGCTGCAAAATCTTTGATTTCACTTTACTGGGGTCAACATACCGTACCCACCTTAGCTTAATAGCTAGGTAAAGTAGATGATATATATCTCCTAGAAGAACCTACGTATATTTCCAGAGGTACCATTGCTGAACACTCTAAAATATGGGCCTGTTGGTTTGAGTTTAAAACCACTTATTTGTACTGTAATATAATTTCAGACTTCTGGTGGCTTTCTTTTAATAATTGTGGCAGCTTGATATGTTTTTATCGATCATATTCTTTAAACTTGGAATCTACCGTTATGCATCCAGTCTCCCACCCCTCCCCCCCTTTTTTTTTTCTTCTCTTTCTATCTTTTAATTATTATAAAAATATGTTCTTATTGTATGAAATACTACCATGCACATTTTTGGGGTTGCACTTAGAATAAAGCATTTTAGTGATCACACGAAGTTGTGATTATTGTCTGTGACGTGTGTGATGTGACCCAATGCGTATCTATCTATCTATCTAATCTATCTATCTATCTATCTATCTATCTATCTATCTATCTATCTATCTATCTATCTATCTATCTATCTATCTATCTATCTATCTATCTATCTATCTATCTATCTATCATCTCTATACCCTATGCTTTAGAACTACCTTATGAATCGATTTTTTCTTTTAACAGTGATATATTACCGTCATGCTGAGAAAGAATTATAATCCTATTTAGCACTGAGGTGGTTAATATAGGTATTTAAGTGATTTATTTTATTGATTTTCTTATATAAACTGGAGACTAGTTCTGTATCTGAACATAAAATAAGGTTTGTATGTAGATATAAATGTTGCTTTCCAAGCTTAATAAGATCCCATGAGATGGTTTTCCTTGATTAAAAAAACATTCTTGGCTCCTCTAAATCTTTGCATGAGCATTGGTTTCTTTTGAGAGAAACTTTTTTCATATCTTCTTTGTGACTTTCTTCTTCCCTTCACATACTTTAATATTCTGACTGATAAATGAAACAAACACTTCCTGTCCTTCAGTCTAATTGCTTTGTGCAAAAAGAGACACGTAGGTCATTTACTATGGTAACAGGGAGTACTGTAAAATGATTGTGATAACTCGCCCCTTGTTTCCACAATTTAATTATTTTTTATTAGATAAACCCAGTACAAGAAAATCACTGCATTATTAAATTACTCTCCCCATTATAATTTATCTAGTCCCCATGTCACTTTTAATTTAATTTTTTTTTTATATCTGTTTATTTCAATGATGTGTAAGATTTTATTTGATTAATTTTACTTGTATTATTTCAAGGCAATGCACCACATTTTTACATATCCCAGTATCTTTGTATAATTATTGTAGCTTTGTGAATGAGTAGCATAATTTCAATTTGCAGTTCTTTTAAGAAATTTTAAGGGGAAAAACAACTTGCACATATATTTAATGAATGCATCCCTAATGCTTCCCTTTTTTAATATATACATTTTTTTTACATACTTTACAATGTGCCTTTTTTTTTTACGTTTTGGTGTATCTTACAACTTTCCCACTTCTTTAATATGGTAAAGTTAAAAACACTACAATGGTCAAACTCACATTGTTTGAAGATGGATACAGCATAAGGATTCCACTGTGGCCTCACTCCTATAACCACCTCAAGATCCCAACAAGGGAAGGGGGAGCCATGGACATTCAACCTAGCTGCCCGGATCTTGGCAGCACATCTGAGGATATCTACCACCATGCTCAATGTGCAGATCCTAATAAGCTTGCATCCACCACTGCTCTTCGAGGACACGCGAACCAACACAAGCAGGATACAGGGGGGAAGAGGGTGAGGACATCACACAGTTGCCATGACAATGCATTTCGGAGGCATAGCCTCCTTCCACGTTTCAGAGGCATAACCTCCTTGCGTCTGGCTGGACCGGACGCAAGAGCATTAGGATCTGCACGTTGAGTGTGGTGGTGGATAGCCTCGGATGTGCTGCCAGGATCCGGGCAGTTAGGTTGAATGTCCACAGCTCCCCCTTCCCCTGTCGGGATCTTGAGCTGATAACCGGGGCTGCAGAGCCGGTCTTGAGGTGATACCTTTGTCCTAGCACCTGTGGGCTTGTTTTTAATCTGGCAAATGTGAGTTATACTTGTTTATGTTTTATACCAATAAATCCTTAAAAACTGTAAAGCACTATTGCAAGTTTTTGTTACTTTGCATGTGGGTGACGTGAGATGAGACCAATGTTAATTAATAATGAAGGAGCACACCCTGTAATGTGAGACACCTGAGTGAATGGATGAGCTATAAAAAGGAGGAGAATTTGAAAAAAGCCAATCCGAGGATTGATTGTGATCTAAAGAGCAGATATTATTATTATCTTATTATCATAAGGACATTGTGTGGAGCATGGAGCACATTGTACTTTATTGCTAGTTTATGTCATTTATTAAATAATTTTACTATATAGGAATTTGAACATTGTATACTATCAGTGAATATTTACAGTATATTGCACTTTATATTCTATATTTTACTTATATGCACATTGGATAGTTATTATGTTTATATAGCGCTGCACTTATTATTAATAATTCTGTACTATCACATACTTGGAAGTGTGGGAAGTGCTGGCAGCTTCTAGGAGTTATATAACAGCTCACAAGGTTTTTTTTAAAACACACAATCAATCAGTTACAATACTCTAAAAGCAAAAAAAGGAAATCAATGGAAAATTGTTACTTTTCAAAGCAAAGCATAAGATGTTGTATTCTGCAATGGTCAGTAATGGTCAGCTCTGTATCTATTTTTGCTGCAGTATATCATCCCCCCATAGAAGACCAAAGCCAAAAAAAAGAAATAAAAAACAAAGAAAAATCATCAAAAACACGAACAAAAAAAACTTAACCTATATTTTACAAAAAACAAAAATAAATACCAAGAAGTGATCACTCAGATACAATACCCCAAATAGTGGTTTATGAACATGGAATGGGACTTTTTATAGTTACCAAAAAAAAAAATAAGAATTCTAAAAACATATTTTTCAGGTGGGCCTGGCTGGCTGATGGAGCAGATGGCTGCACTCTGATACAGCTCCTCTCCTCAGCGGGTTGCAGGAGATAAAATCAGCAACTAGGAGAATTGGTTTGCGCTGCCAGCCTGCCACAGTATCCCAGAGCTGCGGGCACATCTCCTGATGACCTCCAGGAAGAGGAAGGACCGGGACAAACCTGGAAAAATTACCAATTTCTTCCCCCAGCCACATCGCTATACAAGCCAAGATGACGCCGGCGGCCCAGTCAGCACACTACGAGGACCTCCCCAGGGACACAGTAAGGCTCCTCCACAGCATAAATCTCACAGCAATGGGTCAAGGCAAGGGAAGGGAAATCACTCTCACCTTCCCTCATCATCCTCCAGCCCTGTGAAGAGCAAACAAAGGATGGGTGATACATCAGCTATTAATCTGGAGGTAAGCAGTCTTAACACTTCTAGAGAAGACACCAGGGAGCTGCAGCACTCCATTTTGGACTTCCACACAGCAGACATGCCAGTCCTTGTTATGCTAATATCTCTGAGATCTACCCTAAATGCAGATATATTAGTACTGGCTCATCAATTTAAGTCTGAAGTCTCAGAAGTCAACAACATAGTAACCAATATTGAGTCAAAAATGGGAGAGTTTGCATCCACATTTAACTACTCAAGGACCTATTTTTCAGACTTGGTGTTTACAAGTTAAAATAATTTTTTTTGCTAGAAAATTACTTAGAACCCCCAAACATTATATATATTTTTCAGACACCATAGAGAATAAAATGGAGGTCGTTGTCATACTTTATGTCACTCCCTATTTGTGCAGTGGTCTTACAAGCACAAATTTGGGAAAAAAATACAGGTTACCAGTTTTGAGTTAGAGGAGGTCTAGTGCTAGAATTATTTTACTTTTAGGTCCAATTCCCCCCTCCTTCTCTTGTCGAAGAATTTTTATTATCTTCCTGTGCCTTAGAGATGGTTTCTCTAAGCACCCGATTGTTTGTGACAAAGAAATTCAATCTATCCTGGACAGCTGGTACAGGAGAGTCTGGTACAAGCGTTGGCAAAAAGGAGGGATGAAATCCATAATTGGAGAAGAATGGTGACTGATTTGTGGCAGAGTGAGTAGAGTTGTTGATTGCGAATTCTGCCAAAGGCAGTAATGAGGCCCAATCTTCCTGAGAAAAAGAGGAGAAGCAACGTAGGTACTGCTCCAGCGTTTGATTAGTATGTTCAGTCTGCCCATTGGTCTGGGGGTGATAGGCTGAGGAAAAACTGAGTTTGATGCCTAGTGCTTCACATAATGGATTTCCAAAATTTTGATGTGAACTGTACTCCACGATCAGAAACAATGTCACTGGGGATTCCGTGGAGCCTAACAATTTCTTTAATATATATCCTGGTAGTCTCGGTTGCTGACGGGGTCCCTTTCATGGGGATAAAATGTGCCATTTTAGAAAAGCGATCAACTACAACGAAGATGGATGAAAACCCCTCAGAGGGAGGGAGCTCGACAATGAAGTCCATTGCGATCTTATCCCATGGCCTTTCAGGCGGTGGTCTCAATAGTCCCCATGCTTTATTTTACTGTTCTTATTCCTGAGGCAGGTCATGCAAGAATTAATGTAGTTCCTGCAGTCCTTTACAAGATTGGGCCAGAAGTGCCTTTGAACTAGGTCCATAGTTATGTGACCCACAAAGTGACCTGCCAAGGGATAGTCATGGCAGACCTGTAGGGTGGTGGTGCGCAGATTTTGAGGGACAAAAATTTTATTTCTTCGCCAAAGGTTTGGAGGTTTGTACCTGGGGGTAGCGATGTTTTTAGGGATGCGTGACGGATTTGTGACACAAAACTAGATTGGGTTGGTAAGAAATTCCCAGCTTGCAGGATAGTATCTGGTGGGGATGAAACCTCAGCCTCCATGAACATGCGGGATAACGCATCGGGTTTGATGTTCTTAGACCCTGGCCGGTAGGTAATATGGTAATTAAAACGAGAAAAGAAAAGAGCCCATCTTGCCTGTCTGGGTCTGAGGCACTTGGCAGTCCTGAGATATTCTAAATTTTTATGATCTGTGAAGATCAATATTGGGTGTGCTGCTCCCTCCAGGATGTATCGCCATTCTTCCACAGCCGATTTTATTGCCAAGAGTTCTCGGTCCCCTACGTCATAATTTCTTTCCGATAAACCTAATTTTTTGGAAAAGAAAGCCACAGGGTACATTAAGGACTTAGATCCTTGGCACTGGGATAGGATGGCCCCCACAGCACTTTCCGATGCATGCACCTCCAGGGTATAAGGCAAGGCAGGATCAGGATGTTTTAGCACTGGGGTGGAGGTAAATAACCCTTTTAATTTGTCAAATGCAGCTTGAGCTGCTGCAGTCCATTGAAAACGGCTTTGCTTCCTTGTGAGCTGCGTGATAGGTGCTATGATACTGGAGAAGTTTTTGATAAATTTTCTGTATAAGTTGGAGAACCCAATAAAACGTTTTACTCCTTTTTTATCGGTTGGGGGTGGCCAGGGCATAATGGCTGAGACCTTCTGAGGATCCATTTCCACACCCCCAGTTGATTTTACCAGGCAGAGAAAGTGAATGGTCTGGCGCTCAAACTCACATTTCTCGACTTTAGCGTAAAGTCCGTTTTGTCTCAATCTGTGAAGAACTTGTTTCACATGGTCACGATGTGCTTCAAGGGAGGTCGAGAATATCAAAATGTCATCCAAGTAGACAATCATGAATAAGTCCAAAAAGTCTCTGAAAATATAGTTTACAAAATGTTGGAAAGTAGCCGGTGCGTTACTGAGTCCGAATGGCATAACCAGGTACTCGAAGTGACCAAAGCGTGTCTGGAAAGTCGTCTTCCACTCATCCCCCTCACGGATTCTGATTAAATTGTAGGCACTTTGTAAATCCTGCTTTGTGAATATCTTCGCCGAACAAAGTCTCTGGAACAGTTCTGGGATCAGTGGGAGAGGATAGCGGATTTTAACTGTTATTTTATTCAAGTCCCTGTAGTCCACATATGGGAGGAGGGAATGATCTTTCTTCTCAATGAAGAATATTCCAGCACCAGCTGGAGAAGAGGAGTGTCGGATGAACCCCTTTCTGAGGTTATTGTCAATGTACTCCTTAAGGACCAAGAGTTCAGGTTCCAACAGAGGAAAGATCCTTCCAAAAGGAATTTCTGCCCCTGGTAATAGTTTGATTGGGCAATCATAATTCCGGTGGGGGGGGGAGAGTGTCCACCTTCTGTTTATCAAATACATCCAGGAAGCTATGGTATACAGATGGGACCAGTTTTTGGCATTCAGATGCAGATTTTAAGCAGCTGATGACTGGGACCATATGGTGGAAGGCCTTGAGGCAGTTCTGGAGACAGTAGGTAGACTGGAAGACCACCTCACCGGTAACCCAATTAATTTGAGGGTTATGGGTTTGCAGCCATGGCATCCCCAGAATGATTGAAAATAGTGGTGAGGAGATGACGTGCAGGCATAGTAGTTCCTGATGGGTAGTATGTTAGCGGATAGTGGTTGGGTTTCATGAGTAATAGGCCCGGATTTGATATTTGACCCATCTGCTAGCCGTATGGAGAGTCGTTGTTGCTTGGGTTTTAATGGAATGTTGTGTTTTGCGGGGCGAAGGCATGGTCAACGAAGCAGCTGCAGGCGCCAGAATCAATTATAGCCTGGACCCGGAGTGTTCCTTCTGGAAGCTGTATTAAGACAGGGACAGCAATGTGAGCGGATTTTGTTAAAGTCAATGCACAAGGTTCATGAGGCAAAGAGTTAAACTTACGCGTCTTATTTGGGCACATATTTGCATATTGGCCGGCTTCCCCACAATAGAGGCAGAGGTTGTTGTCGCCGACGCTGCTTTTCTTCTGGTGACAGTGGTGAACAGAGCAGGCCTATCTGCATTGGCTCCGGAGCCTCAGAGGTGGCAGCAGGTACATGGGAGGCAGGAATAGGAGGATTGCTAGGAACTTTAGGCAACATCCATGTGGGACGAATTTGGCTGGTTCTCTCAGATCTCCGCTCTCTTAGACGACAATCTATCTGGATGGACAGTTGAATCAGGTCCTCCAAGGAACTGGGAATTCCAACACGGGCCAACTCATCTTTCAGTGCCTCCGAGAGTCCAATGCGGAACTGATAGAGGAGGGCGGCATCGTTCCATAGTGTATCGAAACTCCACCGCCTAAAGTCTGTTATGTAGTCCTCCACTGGCCTACGACCCTGCTGGAGGGCAGGGAGACTGGCCTCTGCGGTTGTGGCATGCTGAGGGTCATCATACAATTTGGCCATTTCATTCAGAAAAGAGTCCATAGTGTCTAACAGAGGGCTGACCTGTTCCAATAAGCGGTGAGACCAAGTTTGGGGTTCCCCCTGGAGTAGTGAGACGATGAACCCCACCTTAGTGCTCTCCAAAGAGAAGGTACGGGGTTGTAGCAGGAAGTACAGCTGGCAGGCATTCCTGAAGGCACGGAACTTGCTACGATCCCCCGAAAACCTCTCTGGAGTGGGAACTCGAGGCTCTGGGGGTGGCACCACTACTGCAGGTCCTGATGCTGAGGCTGCTGGTCCGGAGGGCCGAGATGCTGTGGCCGCCTGATGAGTTGAGGTGCTTGGAGACAATGACTTCACTCTTTGCTCAAGTTGACGATAGCCATCTTGCAGGCCCTGGACTGCCTGGGTAAGGGCCGCAACTAGCAACTATAAAGGAATAGTGCAATGGTTTAGCCCATAAAATGCAACAGGGAGTTCAAAGGGGGAAAAGAGAAGGGGGTAATACTACCCGTCTCCTATGCAATTCCAGTGATAGAAAGTCCCAGGGGTTGTTCAGGTATTTCCGGAGTGATCTTCACGGTGAGTAAAGTGACTACAGTTGTACAGAGGCTTAGTTGGACTGTGTTGTTGTTTAGGCAGCACGGAGGAAGTGTTAGCAGATGTTGAAGAAGAGCACTCAACAAAGTTGATGTGTTCCATTTCTGTGCCAGAGACATTGTTGATGTACTGTTCTGCATCTTCCGGGGAGGTAAAAATAAGATGTTCTCCTGTGTGCGATTGGATATGTAGGACTGCTGGATAGGCTAGGGAGAATTTAACTTGATTGTTGTATAGTGTCAAGCAGACTGGAGAGAATGCCTTACGTTGTTTTATTACTTCCATTGAATAGTCTGCGAAGAGCAGCAGGTTTGCGCCATCAACGGACAGAGAATGTGAACGGTGAAATTTCTGCATAATGGCATTTTTGTCAGCATAATTGAGATATTTGACAATGACATGGAGAGGTTTGATGCGATTTTCTGTATACTGACAATGTGATGAGCACGTTCGAGTGCAGGGAATGCGAAGACCCAGTTGCTCAGGAATAACTTTAGCGCAGAAATTCGTGAACTGGGTATTGGAGATGGACTCTGGCAGCCCGATTATGCACAGATTGTTCCTTCTTGAGCGATTTTCCAAATCATCCAGATTATCTCATATGACCCTGTTAGAAGCAGATATGTGTGCTAGCACAGCAGAGTTGGCAGTGGATTCATTATCCAGCGAGGAAATCTATTCATCTCGGAGCCTGTGCCTGGAGCTCAACGTGAAGCTGCTCCAGTCCCCTTTGCACTGCAGCGTCTACTGTGGCAGTCAGAGTAGGGCCAAGGAGAGTGATTACTGCCTGTGCTATACCTGCAGGAGAGGCAGGATCCATGGCAGTTGCTCCTGACATTGCGGGAGACTGCAGTGTCTCTGTTGCACAGGGAGCGGCCACCATTTTGGTTGCATCCACGGCTATGTCTCCCATGGGTTGTAGCATGGACATCGCTCGGGAGTACAATCGCTCTACAAAATGGTCTATGGGGTCCCACAAGGTAGCAGGGATAGAGGGGGGTCTCCCTGAAGCTGTAGCAGGCTTTATTGGTCGGTTATGTGAGGAGTGCAGCGGGAGCTTTGTCTGCTCACCTCCTCCTCGTGTGGCGCCGGAACTGGAAGTCTGTCAAGTCATTCTAATAATAGAGTTCTCAGTTCTTGCTTGAGGAGTAACAATTTTTCTTTCAGTATAGGGTCAGGATGTTTGGTTTTGGTTTTCTATGGTTTTAATATTGGATGTGAGGTTGTTTAGATGCCTCCTCTCTCTAGCACTTAATTGAATAATAATCCCTCTAATGAACGCTTTATGGGCGTTCCAAAGTATGGTATTGTTCCCTTGTTCAGATCAAAGAATTCTTCTAGGCGTTCACATATATAGGTGGAGTGTTCAGGTGAGTGGAGAATCGAAGTGTTGGCTCTCCAGACCTTCGTACGTGGAGTAGTTGGTAAATTGTTGGTAGTTATCGAGACGGGTGTATGGTCTGACCATGTTACAGTGGCTATAGAACATTCTATTTTTTATAGTGTCCATTTGTCCACTAGGAAGTAGTCAATTCGGGTAAATGAATTGTGATGGTGGGAAAAGAAAAAGAGTAGTCACATTCGGTCGCACAGTGGCATCTCCATACATTGTACAAGTCATTGTTTCTTATGAAGTTTCCCATAGGTGAAGTGAGTCTATTGGTGTGGAAAGATGTGTCTAGAGAGTTTTCTGGTACAATACTGAAATCACCGCACATAATAAGGTGACCTTGACGGAATTTGTTGATTTTTTTCATCAATTTAGATAGGCATACGATCAATTGTAGTTTCCTTGGGTGAGAGTTCAGGCAATAGAGTTTAAATTAGCTTCCTGGCATATGTATTAAGATACTGTGGCAGGGCGTTCTCAGGTATGCCCCTGATCTTTACATTAGGGCTGTCGGCTTCCACATCCAATTGGCAGCGTCTGCATCACATGGTGGACGATTACCTTGGGGTCAAAACAGAGATGGAGAGCTTTCCAGCTGATGATCCACTGACTTACTGGGTCATGAGAATAGACCACTCACTGGCCAGAACTTGCCCAGTATGCTATTGAGTTGTTGGGCTACCCTCCATCCAGCGTGCTTTCAGAACGGCATTCAGTGCTGCAGAAGGTTTTGTTACTGATCATAGAATGCGTCTGTCCATAGACTCAGTAGGCCGTTTGACTTTTATAAAAATTAATCAGTCCTGGATTACCAGCTATGAAACCCCTGATGCCAATGTCACTGATTAAGTCTTTGTCGGATGTGGAATCTCTACAGGACTTCGAGGCTGCCTAGCTTTGAGGGTGTTCAATCACTTCATCTGGAAGAATGTGTTTGGTATAGGTTTCATGGTCACAATTAACACCCACGGACCAATTTCTAAGCACCTGTTTGACCTTTGCAATTTTTTTTCCTTCATCAAGAGCACCTCTATAGGGTTACGGTGGGAAGGTGCCACAGACACCCAAAGAGTAATTTTTCTGCACCTGTTTGACAGATGAATATCATTGCAATTTTTTACAGCAAGGACAATTCTTGCTTTCATCAAGAGTACCTCTATAGGGTTACGGTGGGAAGGCACCACCGACACCAAAGACCAATTTTTACACACCCGTTACTTCTATCCAAAGTCAAAGTGACACCAGAATGTATCCAAAAAATCTCTAATCTTGTTCCCTGTGCACTACATTGTAGTCTCATCATACACACTGGCTCCCCAGCTGTTGCTGAGCAAAATAAAGGCAGCTTGCAGGGAAAATGTCATTTTTTTGGCTTTATAAATGCAATTATTGCTGCAGCAGATTCTAGACATGGTACAGATCTGCCAATTTACAGGTAGACTAAGGGGACCCCCCAGGCACTATATTGGAAGGAATTTTTAATTTTTATGCTTCCACTTTAAAAATCAAAAAATCACCACTCATTTAAAAATGACTTTTTTCACAAACTTTCTTTTTAATGATATATCTCCCCCAAGGCAGGACCCGGACCCCTATAACCATTGTATGCCCAATTACTTGCATATAAGCCTTCAAAATCGACACTTGATTTTTGATGTTCGGGTCCCATTGACTTTAATTGGGTTCGTTATTTGGGTTCGAACTTTCGTGGTGTTCGAAAGTTCTGATGTAAAGTGAATGTTTCCAAGTCCAACATTCTAAGTATAGTCATTGATGACACTCTAAAATCATCCTTACAAAAGGAAATTCTATACTGTTGGTCCGATAAACCATTGCAATATCTTGGAATCCAACTAAATTTTCTCTCTACAGCTTTATACAAAGTAAATTTCATCCCACTTATCTCAAATATTCTACAAGAGATGTCTAAACTCAAAAAACACCTCTTATCATGGTCAGTCAGGCTGCTGAGCAGCGTACAAAATGCTACTGCTTCCTAAAATATTATCTATTTAGGACACTCCCAATACCTATGCACACATACATCTTCATGGTCATGCAAAAACAACTATCACAATTTATTTGGGCAGGTAGCAAAGTGAGATGCTCCCCACAAATCCAACGGAAACATAGATTGATGGGAGGTATGGGTATTCCTGTCCTGATAGACTACTACATGGCATCAATATTAGACCAACTCAAATATTGGTTTAGTCGCCCTCCACTAAAACCTTGGTGTCAACTGGAGATGGCCTGGATGGACAATAAGTCTCCTTTATCCCTACTCATACCTAATGTCTTAAATTTCAATGAAAAAATATTGAACGTCCTATTATTCTGGCCTTTTTTCAGGCTTGATCATACCTGCAAAAAATGGTTGACAACAATCTAACCAATGGTTGACACCAATCTAACCTGGTCAGAGATTCCTATCCCCTTGGAATCTCCTAAATGGAATACACCAGATATATCCTTGGGTTATTGGCATGGTTGAGGTATTCATAATTTGAGACTTGTTCTCCAATGGCAAATCAATGTAATTTTCAGACTTATCCCACAAATTTCTGTTACCAGAAACAGAATTTTTCTCATATTTACGAGTCTCCTCACTATTCCATACCCTGGGAGGTACATTCTGCCTAGTTCCATTCAAAATCTGGAAATTCTGGCACTCTCAAGATTCCAAGCAAAAAGGCATTTCAATTAATATATAACACTTTAAACTCTAAAACAACTTTCAACAAACTAACCCTTTTTGCAAAAATGGGAAAAGGGACTGGGGAAAGTATACTCCGATAACCAATGGCTTGAAGCAATCAAGTGCAAATACCAATATTCTCGCTGCTCTAACTATTGGGAATTAGCACAAAAAATCCTTTTGAGATGACACTATACTCCATATATTGTAGAAAAATTTTCTGACACTAATTCAAACCTCTGTTGGAGAGGATGTGGTCAAGTGGGCAATCTAACCCATATGGTGTGGTCTTGCCTACATCTTCTCAGCTTTTGGTCAGAAAGCTTTAAATGCTTCAGCCCCGGAAGATTTTGCCCTCTTCTTGACCAGAGCACTTTTTGCGATTCGGCACTGTGTAGTTTTAACTGACAGTTGTGTGGTCGTGCAAACAAAATTGACGTCCTTTTTTTCCCCCACAAATAGAGCTTTCTTTTGGTGGCATTTGATCACCTCTGCAGTTTTTATTTTTTGCACTATAAACCAAAAAGGGCGACAATGTACAGTACAGATCAATACAGAAGGGACATTTACTGTGTAAATGACACTGGCAGGGAAGGGGTTAAACACTAGGGGTTAAGTGTGTCCTAGGGAGTGATTCTGACTGTGGTGGGATGGGCTTCCACTCACATGACAGCGATCACTGCTCCTGATAACAGGGAGCAGTAATCTCTGGTCTGGCATGTCACTAGGCAGAACGAGGAAATGCCTCATTTACATAGGCATCTCCCCATTTTGTGGCTCCGTGACACGATCGCCGGGACACCGGCGGACATCGAGTCCGCGGGTCCCATGGGCATGGTCACACTGTTCACGGCGGGCGTGCATGCATGCCTGCTAGCCCCGTCAATTAAAGGGGACATACAGGTATGCCCATTTGCCCACCGCTGCCATTGTGCCGACGTATATCGGCGTGCAGCAGTCGGCAAGTGGTTAAGCTAATCTCTAAGGTTACTAGCATTTTTACGAAACCAAACATTGAACACGCCATTTTGATTTCAGAGATTTTTATTTTGAATTACAAGAGAAATACATTTGAGAACGACAACATGTATATAGCAAATTTAGAAATGCACTGTACCTGTACAGAATCAAACTTGAGCACCTGAGATAAGAGAATCATGGGGTGAATTGGGATAAAGAAAAATTTCCAGAAAAATCGGGTGAAAGATCCCCCGCCTACCGGTACCCCATATGGGAACTAACTGTACCGGAGTAGGGCTTTCCATCCCATGGCCCCTTTCAAATCCCACCTAAGAGGAAGAGGGAATCGCCATGATTCGTGTTACCCGTATTAAACTTCTAAGTGCAGGGATGGTATAAGGCAACTTGTCGTTATCTTCTTTAAACTTTCATAACATAAGGGGAGTGGAGGCGGAGGAAAGGAAGGAGGGAAAAAGAGCTGGAGGAAGGAGAAGAGATGAGGGAGGAGAAAGAGAGGAGCATCTAACCAAGAGCATGGTATAAATTAAGCTGGGATTGAATTTGTGGTCAATGGGGTACCCACATGGCTAGCCCAGGGTTCCCAGGTAGATTCAAATTTGCTGACTGTATTCAGCAGTAGGGATCGGCTTTATGTTCGGGTCGAACATGAGTTCGACATGAACATTGGCTGTTCGCCAGTTCGCCGAACAGCGAACAATCTGGGGTGTTCGCGGCAAATTCGAAAGCCACAGAACACTCTTTAAAAGTCTATGGGAGAAATCAAAAGTGCTAATTTCAAAGGCTTATATGCATGGTATTGTCATAAAAAGTGTTTGGGGACCTGGGTCCTGCCCCAGGGGACATGTATCAATGCAAAAAAAAAAGTTTTAAAAACGGCCATTTTTTAGGGAACAGTGATTTTAATAAAGCTTAAAGTTAAACAATAAAAGTGAAATATTCCTTTAAATTTCGTACCTGGGGAGTGTCTATAGTATGCCTGTAAAGTGGCGCTTTTTTCCCATGTTTAGAACAGTCTGACAGCAAAATGACATTTCTAAAAGGGAAAAAAAAGTCATGAAGTGATAGCGGTGTCTGCTATAGTGAATTGTCTATGGGAGAAATCAAAAGTGCTAATTTTAAGGGTTAATATGCACATTATTGTCATAAAAAGTGTTCGGGGACCTGGGTCCTGCCCCAGGGGACATGTATCAATGCAAAAAAAAGTTTTTCAAAAACGGCCATTTTTTTGGGAGCAGTGATTTTAATAATGCTTAAAGTGAAACAATAAAAGTGTACCCTTTGGGCTCCTTCTGCTAATCTCGTGTTTATCTCTTGTTAGTAGAAGTTTGGTTAGAGACGATTCACGCTTTTCACACTTCAGCTTATTTTGATCGTTTTCTGAGGTTCAGTTTGTGCTTGTGAGGTTTGTATCTGCTTTTCAGTGCGTGTTGGTCAGTTTGTAACCTGCCTAGCAGGCCGTTCTGGTCTGCTCGTTCCTGATTTTCAGGTCGTTCTTCATAGGCCTTGCTGTTCTTCAGTGCGTTTGTTATAAGTTTGTCTGTTTGACCAGCCGGCTGTTTTGAAGCCATGTCGCGTGGACGTACTCGTTCTCCAGTTCGTGTTGCGTGGGGACTTGGTGTTGGGGTTAATACTTTGACCTGAGTCCAGTCCATGAACAGGGTGAGGAGGCGTTCATGGATGAAGAATTGGTTGCACCAGCGTGACCAATTCTCGCATATGCCTTTGCTCCGTGAGATCCGTGAGAATAATCCTAAGGATTTCAGGAATTATCTCCGGATGACGGACCCCCTTTTTGATCGTCTGCTGGCTATGCTGACCCCCTATATCAGCAGGCAGGATACCTGCATGAGGCAAGCCATCAGTGCGGAGCAGAGGCTAGTTGCCACTTTACGTTACTTGGTGACTGGGAAAAGTCTTCAGGACTTGAAGTTCTCAACAGGCATCTCCCCCCAGGCTCTGGGGATAATAATCCCAGAGACTTGTTCTGCCATCATTCAGGTCCTGCAGAAGGACTATATGAAGGTAAGTTTTATCCTTTAACATTACATGACTTGTATTAAATGTTTGCTAATGTATAGTCTAAATGTCCTTGTTACCTAATTACCATGTTTGGAATATGCTGTGAATGCCCCCTTTATCTTCATGCATGCCTGTTTTTTGACATTAATCATTTTTTGCCCTACATGCATATTTACCTTCAATAACCTCCCCACAATGCAATCCTGGGTCCATTTATATCTCTAGCCTATAGTCCCTTGAACAATGTATATTGTCAGCTCCATTGTACTGTTTGACCCTCCCCCACCCCCTCAAATGTTTTAAACTGTCAGGTGTGTTTTTGACCCTAATTAGTACCCCTCCCCCACCCCCTCAAATGTTTGAAACCATCAGGTGTGTTTAGTAACCTAATTAGTACCCCTCCCCCACCCCCTCAAATGTTTGAAACTGTCAGGTGTGTTTATTAACCTAATTAGTACCCCTCCCCCAACCCCTCAAATGTTTAAAACTGTCAGGTGTGTTTATTGACATAATTAGTACCCCTCCCCCCCACATTCAAATTGATCAATGGGCCATCAGAGGGGGTGAGTAATCTTATAAGTGGGCCTTATGTTTTTTAGAATTAAAATTACAAACACACATATTAATAATGTTCGGCTGCTGTTGTTCAAGAATGTTTTTGTGTAATCTGATATCCAAGTTAGGTTTAAAAGTACTTATCTTAATTTTTTTTTTCACTCCACGGTTTCCTTCCAGTACACAGGAATGGCAGACTGTGGCCTCCCAGTTCACTGACCGTTGGGACTTTCCCAACTGTGTCGGGGCGATTGATGGGAAGCATGTCCGCATTGTGCCACCACCCCATTCGGGGCCTTATTTTTATAACTACAAGGGGTTCCATAGTGTAGTTTTGATGGCTGTGGTCTTGGCACATTTGGACTTTCTGTTTGTGGACGTGGGGAAGAATGGCTGTATGTCTGATGGAGGAGTGTTTGCACAGACCAAGCTGTGCCAGCGTCTCCAGACTGGTGGCCTGGGATTGCCACCTGATGACCAGAATGTGGATGGACTCCCCTCAGTTTTTATCGCTGATGAAGCATTTGCTCTCGGCGAGCACTTGATGAGGCCGTTCCCCCAACGGACACTCACCCCTGAGAGGAGGGTATTTAATTACCTGCTGGCCAGAGCAAGAAGAGTTGTGGAGAATGCCTTTGGGATTCTGGCCAGCCGGTTCCGTTTGTTCCTGTCAGCCATAAATCTGGCGGACTATAAAATTAATCATGTCATACTGGCTTGCTGCATACTCCATAATTTTTTAAGAAGACATTGGGCTACATATATGACCTCTATTGGGCCTGAGGCCGGACTTGTGCTTGATCAAAAACTGACAGGCCTGGAAATTGGCCGTATTGGCTTGGCCCCCCAAACCGCACGTCAAGTGCGTGACCGATATGTGAATTATTTTAATGGTCGGGGGGCCATTGCTATTCAACAAGAGCTATAATTTTTACAAAAAATAAAGAAAATAAATTTTGGCTACAATATCTTGTTTTTCTTCTTGTTTGCATTTAGTTTTGTCTGTCTCCTAGTGCACTTGGAGTAGTGGCAAGTGCATTTCCCTTTATTTAATAAGGCCCTTTGTCACTGTAACCACACAAAAAACATATTATCGATAAATAATCAGCCACACACATTTTAGTAGTTAAAACATTTTACTGTGTGCACATTAAAAGGTGCATTTTTGGGTTAAATATTTTTTTTTGTTTTTTTTTTTTGTTTTTTTTTGGAAAATATATATATTTTTTTTTTCGAAAATATTTTTTTTTTTTTTGGTTCTTTAAGGCATATTTAAACAAAAATAGACCTTGTTTACAAATTTACACTTAACAACAGTGTTTTTAAAAACATACATAAATAAAAGAACTTACAAAGTTCAACATGTGTGAATAACGGTGCTGGTGATGTCACCCTTGTAAAGGCACAAATTTGCAGATGCTAAAAATTGTGTATTAAAAAAGGTTCACGACTTCCGGTTCCGGCGCCATATGAGGAGGAGGTAGGAACCCTCAGCTCCCGCCACACTCTCCGTATATACGGCCATAAAAGTCCAGCAAACGCCTCAGGGAGACCCCCCCTTACACTGGTGAACAGAGGAGACACATATGGATCGCTTTGTAGAGCGATCATATGCACGAGCGACATCCTCCTCACTGACACAGACAGGAGGGAGAGAGACAGGCGCAGCTAAAATGGCGGCCGTGATCTCTTCAGCGGAACAGCTGCAGCCGCCTCCACTGCCTACACAGCCTTCCTCACTGCACCCCTCAGCCCCAATAACGGTAGCCGCCGACCCTGCCTCTCCTGAAGGCATAGCCCAGGCAGTTTTAGCACTGCTGGGACCTATACTTGCTGCCACAGTAGACACAGCAGTGAACAGAGGGCTGGAGCTGCTCCATGTAGAAGTGCAGGCACAAGCACAGAGGATTACACACACAGAGGAACGGATCTCCTCTCTGGAAGATGAAGCTGCTGCTACATCTGCTGTAGTAGCACGTATGAGCATTGCACACAGAAAGATTTGAGATAAACTTGACGATCTCGAAAATCGTTCGAGACGAAACAATTTAAGGATAATAGGACTTCCTGAATCAATCACTACTCAACATCTAACAAGCATATGTGCAAAGATCATTCCCGAACAACTGGGCCTCCGCATACCATGCATAGTGGAAAGAGCGCATCGCATTGGACAATACTTGGAAACCCGTATCAAACCCCGACATGTTATTGTCAAATATTTGAACTATGCAGATAAGAATGCCATTATGCAGAAGTTTCGCCGCTCCCGCTCACTAACAGTGGATGGCGCAAAACTGCTATTGTTCGCGGATTACTCTGTTGAGGTCATGAATAAGCGCAAGGCATTTTCTCCAATATGCTCCATTTTGTACAACAATCAGCTCAGATTTTCCTTGGCCTACCCGGCAACACTCCGCGTTCAAACACATGATGGGAAACAACTCACTTTCACCACGCCTGATGAAGTGGAAAAATTTGTCTCTACTCTAGGCAAGGAAATGGAACATATCAACTCCACAGAGGACTATGCTACAACATCGATGATCCCTCCATCTTCATCCGCTAAGCCCCAACGTAGTCCAACCAAACCCCCGTACAAGCGCCTTCGTGCTACGCAAAAAGAGAATCGTTCGGGACACCGCTGATGACCTACAAGGACCAGATGTTGTTACACTTATCTGGGAGATGGGTAGTATTACTCCCCCCACATGCTCCCTTTCTTCCTTACTTGCGTTATTTTTACAACTTCTATACCTTATATGCCTAAGCGAACTGCCGCAGTTAGTATTATAACATGCTGCTATGTTTAGGCACGGTTATGTTTGCTCAATGTTTGCTCGATTAACCATAGATATATGGCTTTGTAAAACTCACACTGTTTACGGGTTTAGTTGTTTGACCACCACAGAGGCTTCAGTTACAGATCCGCTCCTCTGATTCCCCCTATTTCTAGTTCTAATTCACAAGATAAAGGCCTTTATTGGCGCCTCCCTCCTAGGTGAGGAGTCGATACGCTCCATTTAAAACCTCAGTCCTTATGACTTGCAATTTATTCACATCTCCTCCCCCATGCCCTTCTACCCCCCTCCCTCTGGCTTAACACCTGCAGCCAAGAGTGGAAGGGGAGATTGATGGGAGCCATGAAAAGTAGTCGAACCTCATGTGGAAAAAAGTGAAGCTTATAATTAGGGATGAGCCGAACACCCCCCGGTTCGGTTCGCACCAGAACCTGCGAACGATCATACCTTGGGGCTGCGGACCAAAAAATTGTCTGAACGCATCGGTCAGACGGCCACCTTCTCCACTGCTCCTTCTTTGACTGACCGAAGCCTCAGCAACACGTTGTCCAGAAACAGGAGTTTGTAACCTCCCAGTCTCTGGGAACGCGTTGCACAGACCTTTCTGCAAGGCCTCCCGAAGATGTTTCATCCTCTGCTCCCTCTGCAATGGCAAGATAAGGTCCGCAACCTTACCCTTGTAACGTGGATCAAGGAGGGTTGCCAGCCAGTATTGGTCCTTCTCCTTGATACCACGAATACGAGGATCCTTACGCAGGCTTTGCAGGATCAGGGAGGCCATGCAGCGTAGGTTTGCTGAGGCATTCGGTCCGGAGTCCTCTGGGTCACGAAGGACGACATGGTCCGCAGCCACCTCCTCCCAGCCACGTACAAGTCCATGTGTTTCTTGGGACTGATCCCTTAAAGACGGCTGCTGATGCTGAGTGCCAGGCTCCACCTCCATACTGACACAATCTTCCTCCTCCTCCTCCTCTTCCTGTGTGATCGGCGGGCACGCAGGAACACTGTCTGGATAAAGGGGGCCTTGAGAGCTAAGGAAATCCTCCTCTTCCTGCCTCTGTTCTGCCTCAAGTGCCCTGTCCATTATTCCACGCAGCGTGTGCTCCAACAGGTGGACAAGGGGGACAGTGTCACTGATGCATGCACTGTCACTGCTCACCATCCTCGTGGCCTCCTCAAATGGTGACAGGACAGTGCATGCATCCCTGATCATGGCCCACTGGCGTGGGGAAAAAAAAACAAGCTCCCCTGATCCTGTCCTGGTGCCATAGTCGCACAGGTACTCATTGATGGCCCTCTGCTGCGTGTGCAGCCGCTGCAGCATGGCCAACGTTGAGTTCCACCTGGTGGGCATGTCACAGATTAGGCGGTTCTTGGGCAGGTTAAACTCCTTTTGGAGGTCCGTCAGCCGAGCACTGGCATTATATGACCGGCGGAAATGCACACAGACTTTCCTGGCCTGCCTCAGGACATCCTGTAAGCCCGGGTACCTGCCCAAGAACCGCTGTACCACCAAGTTAAGGACGTGAGCCAAACAGGGCACATGGGTCATTTGTCCCTGTCGGAGGGCAGAGAGGAGGTTGGTGCCATTGTCGCAAACCACCATTCCTGCCTAAGTTGGCGTGGCGTCAACCACCTCTGAACCTGCCCCTGCAGAGCTGACAGAACCTCTGCCCCAGTGTGGCTCCTGTCCCCCAAGCACACCAGCTCAAGCACCGCATGGCATCTTTTGGCCTGCGTACTTGCGTAGCCCCTTGAACGACTACGGAGCACCGCTGGTTCCGAGGAAGAGGCCATGGAGGAAGAAGAAGAGGAGGGGGTGGAGGAGAGAGGTGTGTCACAATCATTAGCATTTTGGAGGCGTGGTGGCGGAACAACCTCCAACACTACTGCACCTTGTCCTGCATCCTTCCCAGCTGCCAGCAGAGTCACCCAATGCGCCGTGAAACTTAGGTAACGTCCCTGTCCATGCCTGCTGGACCATGAGTCAGCAGTAATATGCACCTTACCGCTGACCGCCCTGTCCAGCGAGGCATGGACATTGCCTTCCACATGCCGGTAGAGAGCCGGAATCGCCTTCCATGAGAAAAAGTGGCGTTTGGGTACCTGCCACTGAGGAACCGCACATTCCACAAACTCACGGAAGGGGGCAGAGTCTACCAACTGAAAAGGCAGCAGTTGAAGTGCCAGCAATTTTGCCAAGCTAGCATTCAACCGCTGGGCATGTGGATGGCTGGGAGCAAACTTCTTTCGGCGGTGCAGCAGCTGGGGCAGGGAAATTTGCCTGGTACAATCTGACGTCGGTGTACCAAAAGCAGATTGCCCACAAGTACTTGGCTGTGACACACCTAATTCTACACCTTCATTCCTCTCAGTGCAGGTCTCAGAGAGGACTGAAGGTCTAGTGGGGTTGGAAATCTCAGCTGATGAGGAGCAAGGAGAGGTCCTCTTTGTTCTTTGGTGTGGGTCTTTTAGATGCGCTTGCCAACCAACTGCATGGCAGGTCAACATATGTCTGGTCAAGCATGTGGTACCCAAGCGGGAGATGTTTTGGCCACGTGAGATACGCTTGAGACATATGTTGCAAATAGCAGCGGTGCGATCTGATGCACTCGTCTCAAAAAAGGCCCACACCAAAGAACTTTTTGAATAACGCGCAGAGACTGCAGCGCCCTGCACATGTGATGCAGTCAATGTGCTGCCCTTAGGCTGGCCCCTGGAGGGCATCCTGCCTCGTTGGTGATGTGCCGCCTCCTCCTCCTCCTCCTCCTCCTCTCTCTTATCAGGCACCCACGTTGAGTCAGTGACCTCATCATCCCCTCCCTCCTCATCACTGGAGCAAACCCGGCAGTATGCTGCAGCAGGGGGAGCATGACTGCCAGATTGCTGTCCTTTTTGGGCACCCCCTCTGTCCGTGCTCATGTTACTGCCTTCATCGATCTCAGTATCATCATCAGAGCCTTCCAAACGCTGGGCATCCTCCTGGAGCATGTACCCAACACTGTGGTCAAACAGTTCGAGGGACTCCTCAGGAGGACATGGTGGAGCTAGGGAAGGAGTCACTGATGACATTGAGCCGAGGGAAGAGGCCGCTGCTTTGCCAGACAAAGCACCCTGGGCATGGGTGAGAGAGGATGAGGAGGATGAGGACGGCTTGGTCATCCACTCGACCAAGTCTTCCGCATGTTGTGGCTCAACATGGCCAGCTGCTGAAAAAAAGGCCAAGCGTGTCCCATGGCCACGTGCTGATGAGGATGCACCGTCTCCACGACCAGCACTAGACACAGAGCCTGCTTGCCCTCTCTTATTGGCTTGTGACTGTCTGCCTCTCCTTCTTGGCCTTCCAGACATACTAATGGCCTGTAGCTGCACTAAGCTGGGATATATAGATATATATATATATATATATATATATACTGCAGCTAGCAAAATCAACTACCTGCCTGTAGTATGAGAACACCACCAACCTTCTACAGGTAGCTTTAGCTGAACACTGTGAGGTGGACGCACCCCACTAACTTGTAGGTTTAGCTGAACACTGTGAGCAGGACGCACTGCACTAACTGTAAATAGTCTAGCTGCCTGACCGTGGTACTAATAGGATCAAAAGAACACCAGTAATTTTCTTTAGGTAGCTGTAAATACTTTAACAAGACAAGCCTGCCTGTCAGTAGGAAGATAACAGGAACGGATCTAGCTGAACACTGTGAGCAGGACACACTGCACTAAATGTAAATAGTCTAGCTGCCTGACCATGGTACTAATAGGATCAAAAGAACACCAGTAATTTTCTTTAGGTAGCTGTAAATACTGTAACAAGACAAGCCTGCCTGTCAGTAGGAAGATAACAGGAACGGATCTAGCTGAACACTGTGAGCAGGACGCACTGCACTAAATGTTAATAGTCTAGCTGCCTGACCGTGGTACTAATAGGATCAAAAGAACACCAGTAATTTTCTTTAGGTAGCTGTTAATACTGTAACAAGACAAGCCTGCCTGTCAGTAGGAAGATAACAGGAACGGATCTAGCTGAACACTGTGAGCAGGACGCACTGCACTAAATGTAAATAGTCTAGAAGATAACAGGAACAGATCTAGCTGAACACTGTGAGCAGGACGCAGTTTACTAAATGTAAATAGTCTAGCTGCCTGACCGTGGTACTAATAGGATCAAAAGAACACCAGTAATTTTCTTTAGGTAGCTGTTAATACTGTAACAAGACAAGCCTGCCTGTCAGTAGGAAGATAACAGGAACGGATCTAGCTGAACACTGTGAGCAGGATGCACTGCACTAAATGTAAATAGTCTAGAAGATAACAGGAATGGATCTAGCTGAACACTGTGAGCAGGACGCACTGCACTAAATGTAAATAGTCTAGAAGATAACAGGAACGGATCTAGCTGAACACTGTGAGCAGGACGCACTGCACTAAATGTAAATAGTCTAGAATTTAACAGGAACGGATCTAGCTGAACACTGTGAGCAGGACGCACTGCACTAAATGTAAATAGTCCAGAAGATAACAGGAACGGATCTAGCTGAACACTGTGAGCAGGACGCACTGCACTAAATGTAACTAGTCTAGCTGCCTGACCGTGGTACTAATAGGATCAAAAGAACACCAGTAATTTTCTTTAGGTAGCTGTAAATACTGTAACAAGACAAGCCTGCCTGTCAGTAGGAAGATAACAGGAACGGATCTAGCTGAACACTGTGAGCAGGACGCACTGCACTAAATGTTAATAGTCTAGCTGCCTGACCGTGGTACTAATAGGATCAAAAGAACACCAGTAATTTTCTTTAGGTAGCTGTTAATACTGTAACAAGACAAGCCTGCCTGTCAGTAGGAAGATAACAGGAACGGATCTAGCTGAACACTGTGAGCAGGACGCACTGCACTAAATGTAAATAGTCTAGAAGATAACAGGAACGGATCTAGCTGAACACTGTGAGCAGGACGCACTGCACTAAATGTAAATAGTCTAGAATTTAACAGGAACGGATCTAGCTGAACACTGTGAGCAGGACGCACTGCACTAAATGTAAATAGTCTAGAAGATAACAGGAACGGATCTAGCTGAACACTGTGAGCAGGACGCACTGCACTAAATGTAAATAGTCTAGAAGATAACAGGAACGGATCTAGCTGAACACTGTGAGCAGGACGCACTGCACTAAATGTAAATAGTCTAGAAGATAACAGGAACGGATCTAGCTGAACACTGTGAGCAGGACGCACTGCACTAAATGTAAATAGTCTAGAAGATAACAGGAACGGATCTAGCTAAACTGAGTACAGTGTATATATATATATGCAACACCTGGGATGCATATATATACACAATACACTGTAAGTGCAGCTAACTGACTGACTGTTCTGCCTAATCTATCTAACTCAAATCAAACACTGTCTCTCTGTCTATCTCTTTCAACGCCGGAACACACACTACACAGGGCCGCCGTGCAGGTGGCCTTATATAGTGTGGGGCGTGTACTAAATCCCCTGAGCCATAATTGGCCAAAGCCTCCTTGGCTTTGGCCAATTACGGCTCTCTGTTCAGGCGACGCTGTGATTGGCCAAGCATGCGGGTCATAGTGCATGCTTGGCCAATCATCAGCAAGCAATGCACTGCGATGCCGCAGTGAATTATGGGCCGTGACGCGCCACACAAATTTGGCGCGAACGGCCCATATCGTTCGCAATTCGGCGAACGACCGAACAGCCGATGTTCGAGTTGAACATGGGTTTGACTCGAACACGAAGCTCATCCCTACTTATAATATATGTTAAAGATTTTTCCCATTTAACTTTTGCCAAGCTTTTTTTTTTTTTTTTCCATAGCTATGTTTATTTATCGAATGTATTCACCTGTTCAATACTTATAACCTCAGGAAACTTTAGTGACCTCCAGTTTGCAGATGCATTGTCTGATTGGGGGCCTTATTACACACCCTCAACCCAATATACTTCTCAACATCGGACATGGCCTCTTCAACCGGTGAAAACCACTTAAAGTTTACTTCATGGAATGTCAAGGGGCCCCGCTCTCCATGTAAGCGGATGGCTATTCTTAGACATCTGAAGCGTCTTCGGACAGATGTGGCCCTACTACAGGAAACACACCTGTCTGCAGATGATCTAAACCGTTTACGTAAATTGTGGGTGGGTGCGGTGTATGGATCGCCTGCACTTGGCCGCAAAGCGGGTGTGGCTATCTTATTACATAAGAATTTAAAACACACGGTAAGGGACGTTAGGATTGACTCATCAGGCCGCAAAATGACCCTACACATGACTTTAGACACCAAACAAGTGGCTATCACTAACATCTATGCTCCTAACTCGCCAGACATCTCTTTTTTCCAAGACATGGTTCAATGGATACTCTCCGCTCCTGAAACACTGCACTTAGTAGGCGGGGATTTCAATTCGGTCATGTCCACACTAGCAGACCGCACAAAAGACTCAACCCACCGAACACATAACTCCACATCGCAAACACCCGACTCTACTCTCCTGGCACAAGCCGTTACTTCCATGCAATAGGTAGATACTTGGCGTCTGAACCACCCGACTGATAGGGAGTATACTTTCTTCTCACCCCCGCACAAATCCTTTTCACGCATCGATTACTTCTTTGCCTCCCCTGCACTAATCAACACCTTATGGGAATCAGAGATTTTAGACGCTAGGATATCTGATCATAGCCCCATCTCTATACACATGTCACAGGCCACACCTTCATCTCCCTCGCCCATATGGCGCTTTCCATCTTACTTGATGGACAACCAAGATTTTCGCCACACACTAAACACAGCATGGAACGAATATGTCTCCACTAATGGAGCTCATATCACCGAACCCAATCTCTTTTGGGAAGCTGGCAAAGCCTTCTTAAGAGGGACGATCATTTCCTATACCACACAATTTATAAAAACACACTAAACAGCAATACAGACAAGCTAGTGAAGCTCTACGTACAGCCCATGAATGCTTAACTTTAAATCGTACACTTGATAATATCCGAACGTGGAGACAAGCTAAGTGCACGTTTGATCTCTGGGCAGAACAACAGGAGGCGGCTAAAATGGCATACTCTAAATTGCATTTTCCCAGGTATGGCAACAAGGCGTGCAAGCTACTGGCTAAACTATGTGCAGGACCGAGACGACCCACTCGCATCTCTACTTTGAGAAATGCGGATGGATCCCTAACTACATCTACTGATGAAATCAGCAATATAATCACGAAATACTACACAGACTTATATGCCGCTGACCAAACTGATCCAGCCACTACTGAAGCTCTCCTGTCCAAAATACGTCTACCCAGACTTCAAACTGCACAATTAGAGGCACTCAATGCACCTATCACAACCGACGATATCCGGAGAACGATCAAAACTATGTCATCTAATAAAGCCCCAGGTCCTGATGGATACACGGCTGAATTTTATAAAATGATCAACGGTTTTCTCCCCGACACCCTAAAATATGTATACGCAGCCATGTGGGATGGGGAACCATATCTTCCTACAGGGACGCAAGCCCACATCAAACTGATATCTAAAAAAGGAAAAGATCCCCAACTGCCAGGTTCTTACCGCCCAATATCCCTAATAAATATAGATGTCAAAATACTCTCTAAAATCGTTGCGTCACGCTTAGCCCATCTTCTCCCTTCATTACTACACCCAGCCCAATCAGGATTTGTTTCGGGATGATCAGCCACTTTAAATATACGAAAAGTGCTAATGGCGTTACACTACGCTAAAACACACCCTGATCAAGATGTCGCTATTATATCACTAGATGCCGAAAAAGCTTTTGACAACGTTAGTTTGTCCTGGCTTTTTCAAGTATTACAACAGTTTGGCTTCACAGGTCCTATCTTGAGTTTTCTTCAACAAATGTATGCATCTCCGACAGCACGACTTGTCACTCCTGACTTCGTATCTGACTCGATCCCTCTGACTAAGGGAACGAGACAGGGCTGCCCACTTTCCCCCTTACTGTTTAACTTAGCCATAGGACCACTATCCAGAATACTCAACTCACAAGATGGAGTCAGCGGGATCGAAATAGGAGACCAAGTTCTCAGATCAGCTTTATTTGAAGACGACATACTGTTGTTCTCCACTAATCCTCTTTCAGACTTTGACAGACTACGAGAACTTTTTGCGGCTTTTCGACTGAGCTTGGACTTTCGTATAAACTTTGACAAAAGCAAAATTCTACCACTACTCCCACAATTATAAATTAAGTGGAAACATCCATCACCATTCACTTTGTCAACCCGATATATCACTTATCTAGGCATACACATAGGGCGTGAAGCCTCTTCTCTCTATGTACTTAACTACCCCCCCTTAATAACTAAGATTGTGCAGGAGTTGGAAGCTTGGGCAGCCCTCCCCCTCTCGCTCTTTGGAAGATGCCACTTATTCAAAATGGTGTCGTTTGCACGCTTGCTTTACCCAATGCAGACCATACCTTTATTATTAAAACATTCAGATGTACAGAAAATTCATAAAGCATTAACAGCTTTTATTTGGTCTTGCAAAAAAACACGTATTGCACTACAAAAACTATGCCTCCCGAAGACCGAGGGTGGGGCGGGTCTGCCCAATTTACGTTTTTATAATCTTTCTTGTTTGCTTGGGCAGGGTTTGGATTGGCTGAACGGAAAGTCCAAATATTGTAATACTCTCCTTGAAGGTGCAATGACCTCACCTCACGCACTGTCAGCTGTCCTCCACTCTAATCTCAACGCTCTACCACCTCACCTCAAGTCAAATATACTCATCAGAGATACTATAGTTGCCTGGAGAGAAGTACGAAAATTATTGGGGCTCCCATCAAATATTTCGAGACATTTACCCATTCAAGGAAACCCTATGATTCTCCCATCCACGATGCACAAAGCATTTGACCAATGGGGATCCAATGGCCTCACAAAAGTAGCCTCTATATACCAAGGCACATCGGGAGACTTCAAACCTTTCCGATCACTAGCAAGCGAATTTTCCCTACCATCAGCACACATCTTCTTTTACTATCAATTGATCGATTATTTGAAGTCCTGCTATGGGCCTAGATCTGATCCCTTCCAGAAATCTTTCATAGACACGGTTCTACAGCAAAATGACTACTCCATCACCAATTTATACTCCTACCTCATCCAACATTAATCAACAAAATACCACCTCAAACCATTTCAAAAATGGTCTGTTATCCTAGGAGATGATGAACTATCAGAAAAAATACTTGAAGGATACAGGCAAGTCCGCAAACTTACGATATCTGAAACGTAGCGGGAAACCCAATTCAAGATTATACACAGAGCCTACTACCCTCTCTACTTCACCAAGGACAATCCAAGTCAAATGAAATGCCCTTGGTGTTCTGAACCACGCCCCACCTTATTGCACCATCTTTGGGAATGCACAGCCATAACCACATTTTGGAATTCTATCTTGGATCACATTGGCAAAATCAGTAAAGCACAAATCCCCAAGGATCAATTATCATGCCTATTTGGATACACGCCCCAATCATCCCCCCCAACAACCATAGGACATATGAATATTCCCCAATGGGCACATCTACTCCTTCTAGTGGCCCGCAGAACGATAATGAAACACTGGATTTCAACAACTCAACCTGCCCTACCCGAAGTGAAAAAAGCTATGATGTCACTTTTCTACATGCAACGGCTCGACACCATTACACTGAACTTTCGCTCTACTTCGCGCTTCTTCATGAGATGGCGTAAATATATAGAAGCCACGTTAACCCAGACAGCTCTACAGGACGTCATGCGCCCATTCCGATACACGGACTGTTACCTGAAAAGAGATATCTCAAACTCTCTGGGCAACCTTAAAATTTAAATAAAAAAAATTAAAATTTAACTGTTTCTCTTTCTAGGAACAGGTCTATATAAAAAATAGCTAGTACCAGTAACATACCTACCCTGATGTGCATATTTACCATACTGCCAGTCATCTGGTTCCTCCTTACCGGCGGACTATTACCCCTTTTTATGATTTTATAATTGTTCTAAATGTGAGTATCCTCCCTTTATTACACCACGCCTCCGCTCTTTCCCTCCTATATCTGGTCTTTCCCCTGTTCCTCCCTCTCCCTTCCTCCCCTCTTCCCCCCCTTCCCCCCCCCTCCCCCTCCCCTCCAATTCTCCATCCCCCCTCCCCCCCTTTTCCCCTTCCCTTCCTCCCTTTTTCTTCCCCCCCCCTCACCCTTTTCCCCTTCCCCCCCCCCTTCCCTGGTCTCCTTGTCCTTGGGTTGCCCTCATCCTGCCCTTCTTTTTCTTTTTCTCCCCCCCCCCTTTTTTTTCACACGTTGAGGTTACTTAAATTTCATTTAGTTCATAAACCTGTTCTATTGTATCACTCCCTAAATATTATTTAAAACTATGTTGTGCACGCCCCCATAGCAGCCTTCCAGCACCGCTTGGGGTTTTGACGCCCACTGCCGCCCTGTCTGAACGAGTACACATTTTCTTTCTGTACAATATATGTGGCGTCACCATAGACGCCTGTTCTCTATATAGATGTATATATGTATATACTAACCATGAAATTGTAATGTTATATACTCTGATAGTTACAACATACATTGTCATCGCTCTTGAAGAAGCGTGGCCCACACGCGAAACATGTCGAGCATCGAACAATCACAACACATGAGCTGATTGCGGATTTGCTATCTAACCACCTCTTCGGACTGATCTATATTTGGAGCAACCTTTCAGATGTCCGAAGAATCATATACTTTAGATGGTGTTGTATAGCAATTATCTGAACATATACATATGTTGTGTTTTTAATATTGTCTCCTTTTTTGCTACGTGTTTTTCTAAATTAATAAAATAAGATTTTTATATATAACTAGTTGTTGTGTAGTTGTGCCTAAAAAGTCCAAAAGTCCCCCCCTTCTTTTCGGTTTTTGTATAAAAATTCCTACTCAGACTGACCCCCCCAACTTCCAACCACCATAATTCTTCACAAGGTCATTACAGCTCTTTGACTTCCATTTCTCCCGTATCTCTGACACTGGTAACTCTCACAGCTTACATTGTTACTGTTAGAGCATAATGCATCCTTATAGGACATTGTTGTCTACACTTTGCTTCCACTCCTGAGGTTATAAAGATACAAGCACCCATCGTACTATGTAAAATGCTAGCTAGCTGTTATTCTTTAAGTGAAAGTAATCCGCTTGGCATACCCCCCCTTTTTTATTTCTTGTTTACAAGTTAGTTTCTTTTTATTTCTACTTTATATATACTGAGAAATATGCATTTATATGTATGTATATGAGCTAACCTGCCTTGGTATTACTGCACTGTACATGTTTATACTATGTAAACCTCAATAAAAAATTTTTTTTTAAAAAAAAGGTTCACGTCAACATGTGCTATCTCCCATCATGGGGGAACAATGTACGTGTTTTTTGTGTGCAATCCCTTTGTTCCTCTCACAAATTAACATTTTTAGGATGAAGGGGTTGCAAACACAAAACAAGTACATGGATATCCCCTGATGGAAGATAGCACATGATGACACACCGTGTGCATCTGCAAATTGGTTTATTTTTAATGGAAAAAATTCTAAATTGTAACAAAAAACAAACTTGACAATGAAATGAAGAACATGATTGATGTTTTTAAGCAAAACATTATTATATTCTGTCCAAATTATCAATCGTGTTCTTCATCTCCTGTTGCATGGTGTCCAGCCGCATTTTCATGCTCTCAATTTGGTCATGCATTCGATCTATTTGGCCATTCCATAACATTATCTGGCCAATAAGGCATTGTGCACTGTCTGTGCTGAATGGCTCTTCCGCTTGGCCTTCCACAACCAGAACCTCACCTAAAATGTGTGGATAAAAAAATGGGTTAAAATATGCATGCATAAATAGATTACCTTAAGCTGGGGTGTCAGTCACTCACTTGGTGGGGTTGAAATCTCGCACACTTCCTCCATCTCTCCTTCCTCCAGCTCGTCGGGTGGGCGTGGTCTTGGGCTGGGGCTTGGGGTATCTTCAGCTTCAGACTGGTGATTTGGGGGGGTCCTGGGATCCTTGGACTGTTGTCTGAGTCTTTTCTCCCCTATGATAATTAAACAAAAGGTATAGTTAAAACACAGTCATATTTTTTATGTTAAAAATTAATATGAAACGTTGGTTATGAGTTGTGGACAATTGCCTTTTTTAGTCCACAAAAATTTAGAAGACAGGATCTAAATTCCCTCTGAACAACAGTTCTAAACAATTCACATTTTTATGCAAGTTTCACAGATGCAGACACCTCAATGATCTCCCATGTGTATTAGCCATAAAAAATTTCTTTACGGTCACATAGTACACTAGTGCTCGTGAGTCCAGATGTGGAAACAGCTGCCGTGTCCTGTCTTTACATTACACTGAATCATTTTTGAAGAAGCATTATATTTTCAAACACATCTATACCACATCAACAAATTTTGGGAATACGACAAATTATCAAGACCTAAATGTATGTCCAACCCTGTAACATCGTATTTGGCGAAAAAATAACCTAATTTTCTTAGTATCATATGTATTTTACAAAGAATGGTCTTTACGAACAATGCTGTATAAACGAAAAAAATTTGGATCAGCATGCAAGTTAAGTATCTCACTAGGAACACACAACAAGTACTTACTTTTTTTAAGCAGCTTCTTTATTCGCCAATATTGTTCTGGCTTCCTACTTTTGATATCAGACCACCGCTTCCTCAATTGTTCTTTCGACCGTTTAGTGCCAAATTTAGCTTCTAGAGCGGTTAGAACTGAGGACATTATTTTGTCCTTACGCATATTCGGTTGTGTGTACGGTCCTTTTCTCCCATCGTAGTCCTCCCTTCTCAATATGGACACCATCTCCACCATCTCTTCAAAAGCCATGTTGGTGGCCTTATATCTCCTCCTGGATGTGGATGCTTGTGGCTCCGGGCTTTCCTCCGTGCTACTTCCACTTAATCTCTCCACCATCTTTCTCTATATACTCCCACTGCGCAACGAAGAGTGAAGGGGCGGGCACAAATCATACTAAAGAACGTCAGGGGCGGGCGACGCAGGTGGAGCATGACACATGCGCAGTGTATATAAAACTATTACGATGGCCTATGTATGTCCGTGCGGAAGTAGCGAGCGTCAGAAACGAAGGTAAGATTAAACGTGGGTGTGTGTGTGTGTTTGGTGAATTTTTTTGGTTTTGTGTTGTGTGTGTGTGTATGTGTGTGTATATGTGTCCCCTAAATTCTTCAAAAAATAATCCTGGGAGTTCTGACTGACATTACAGTTTTGATCTTGTGTCTTGTCTTTCAGCAAAAATGAATCCCTTTAAAGAGGCTGATTTTTTTTCCAGGTTTATCGATTTATATCAGGAAAACAAAAACCTGTGGGAGGTCAAACACCCACTATATTTCAATCGAGCTGTAAGGAAGGCAACACTGGGCACACTTTTAGAATTTGTGAAGACTCGAGTCCCCCAGGCAGACCTCAAGTTTGTGGACAAGAAAATTGGTATCTTGCGAAACATGTATAAGCGGGAACACAATAAAATCCAGGAGTCGCTCAGATCCGGAGCAACAGCCGACCAAGTTTATGTACCCAAACTGTGGTACTACCACAAAATGCAATTCCTGGATGACCAAACAGAAGACAGGCAATCACTTTCGACCCTTCCCCCCACCCTTCCTCCCACCCTTCCCTCCAGTCTTCCCTCCAGCCTTCCCCCCACTCTTCCCTCCAGCCTTCCATCCACCTCCACCCCAGCTGAGGAGTCCCAGGAAGAACTGGGCCTTTTCATCCTTGATGAAGTGGATGTGCCCAGCTTCAGCCAGGTATCCTTTTTTGTGGAATTTGTGATTGTGCAAATGTTATTAATGATGTTAACGTCTCAAATTTTTAAGTGCTTCATAAAAAATTACTTCATCACAAATATTAATATGTAGACATATCACTAGACAGTAGTGGCCAAAAATATACTTCTGCATAGGTGTGCGCAGCCTCTTGCATTAGGGTGTGCACCCCAAAGCTCAAATACATATGCATGTGTAAATGTACTGATGGTGTCAGTAGGGTAGTGGACAGTGCCATTAGTTTTATTTTATTTTTAAATAAATTATTTTATTTTGTATCATTTGTTTGGGGGATGAAATATCAGTGGTCTAAACAGGGGGGTATATGCACCACACAAGGCGATTAGAGTGTGCCCAGGCACACCTGGCACACCCTGTGCACACACCTATGTACTTCAGATATTGTTGATCAGCTGGAATAATGGTGGGGTCAAATAGATAGCCTTTACTATTTGTTTAGAATTATATTTGCAAGTCATGAGCTGAAAATTGTGTGTGATTGCGTAACACAAAATTACAACTATGTCCATTTTTTTGACACAGGATGACCTCAGCCAGGAGGAGGCCTTGACCAGTGGGAGAGAGGAGGAGGCCTTGCCCAGTGGGAGAGAGTAGGAGGCCTTGCCCAGTAGGAGAGAGGAGGAGGCTGTGGCTGGGCCCAGTAGAAGCCGCATGGAGTGTCAGGTGCCTCCCCTCTGCGTTATCAGCAAAAGGCCCAGAAGAATGACACAAATTGAGGAGGAATCCCTAGCCCTCATTCGTGAAGCCAGACAAATCCTCAGCACACCACCCAATGCAGAGGAGGCGTATGGGACATATATGGCCATTGCTGGAACTGGAAAAGGGGCAACGCCTCCTCTGTGAAGGTTTGATATTTCAGGCCTATCAGAAGGGCTTGAGAGGGGAGCTTACTGCTACAACCTATCTAGCAGATGAAGCCACTCCTCCTCCTCCTCCTCCTCCTCCTGCCCCAAGTACACCACCAGAGGCACAGCCTCCGAGGAAGGCTGCAGAGAAGCGTGGAGGGAAGGCTGCAGAGAAGCGTGCAGGGAAGGCTCCACAGAAGACTCAAAAGTGATTGCCTGGTTTCTGTGTGGTCTGACTGTGCTCCCTAGTCGCAAGATACCAATTTTCTTGTCCTAAAACTTGATGTGTGTCCTGGGGGACAAAAGGCTTCACAGATTCCAAAAGTGTCTCCAGTGTTGCCTTCCTAATTTTTTGTTAACCAAAATAAATGGATTTTTTAGTTACCTTACATTATTGACTATGTGTTTTGATTCCAAAACGACATTTTGTTTTGGAGTAGGCAGGTACAGGTCAAAAAGACTATGGGGTTGATTTAATAAAAGCAAATAGACTGTGCACTTTGCAGAGTGCAGTTGCCCTCTGCAAGTGCAATTGCTCCAGAGCTTAGGAAATGAGGAAAGGCTTAACTTTGCAAAGAGTACCCAATCCTGTGCAAGGAAAATTCAAAAATCAGCATTTTTGCTTGCACATGATTGGATGATGGAAGTCAGCAGAGCTTCTGCTCATTTACTAAGCTCTGGAGCAACTGCTCTTGCAGAGGGCAACTTTGCAAAGTGCACAGTCTTTTTCCCCTTAGTAAATCAACCCCTATGTGTGTTTGTTCCAAAAGGCTAAATCATTTGGAAAATCAAGTGCAAAGTACTAGTGAAAAGTGCACTTTAGAAATTGCACTGCAAGTGCACTTGTTGGAAGTGCAGTCGCTGTAAATCTGAGGGGAAGAGCTGAAATGAGGGGAAGCTCTGCTGATTTTATCATACAATCATGTGTAAGAAAAATGGTTTTAATTTTTTTTGTGGTTCCTTGCATGTGCCCTTCGGATCCACAGCGAAGGCACTCCAAAATGCTCTTTCTGTGCAATTCCTAGTACAATTTGCACTTGTAGTGAAAAATGAATTTGCCTTTGGAAAATAAACCCCCCTATGTCTAATTAACAAGGGACACCAACCTCATTAAGGTTCATTAAAACAACACATAATATTAAGGTTATTGTGGTAACTTGAAACTACAAAAAAAAAATAAAAAAAAAACCTTTTGTATAATTTAGCACACATTGTAAAATAGATAGTGTTTAAATCTAAAAAAAAAAAAAGATGAGTCCAAAATCGAATTTAATACTTTATTTATGGAGATCTGGCTTTTTAAAAATATCATATTAGTCATGGCATGAGGATAAATCATGAAGAAAGTACTTTGTGAGAACTCTGTGTGAATAAAAATCACCAAAACAACTTCATTCCCCTCGCATTATAAAGAAAAAAAAAAGTGCCGTATTAAAAGATCACAGAAGAGGAATATGCTAGCTTCAATACGAAGCCTAGTTTTACCGGACCGAGCGCTTTTGTCTTGTAATTGCTTCAGAGCATGCGTAAGTTTGAGTTCGCTGGACTAGCACACAGACGACCAGTTTGTCCGCTAGAAAGAAGAGTCCGTCGGATAGATTTAAAACATGTTTCAAATCTAAGTCCGTCCAACTTTTGAGCAAACAAAGTCCGCTGGAGCCCACACACGATCGAATTGTCCGACGAAATCCAGTACGCCGGACCAAGTATGCTGTAAAGTCCGATCGTGTGTACGTGGCATAAGAGTTCATTAATAAAAACAGCATGAGATTTCCCCTACAGGGGAACCCAGCGCCAAAATTAAAAAAAATGGCATAGGGGTCCCCCTAAATTCCATACCAGGCGTCTGGTATGGATTTTAAGGGGAACCCCGCACCAAAATTTAAAAAGAAATGGCGTGGGGTCCCCCCAAAAATCCATACCAGACCCTTATCCGAGCACGCAACCCGGCAAGCCGTAGGAAAAGAGGGGGGAAGAGAGAGCGCCCCCCTGAACCGTACCAGGCCACATGCCCTCAACATTGGGAGGGTGCTTTGGGGTAGCCCCCTAAAGCACCTTGTCCCCATGTTGATGGGGAGAAGGGCCTTATCCCCACAACCCTTGCCTGGTGGTTGTGGGGGTCTGCGGGCGGGGGGCTTATCGGAATCTGGAAGCCCCCTTTAACAAGGGGACCCCCAGATCCCGTAATGGATTTGTACCCCTACCATTTCACAAAAAAAGTGTCAAAAAGGTTAAAAAACATAAGAGACGGTTTTTGACAAGTCCTTTATTAATTTCTTCTTCTTTCATCTTCTTTCTTCCAATCTTCCTTCGGTGTCCTTCTTCTCCCTCCATCTTCTTCTTCTCCATCTTCTTCTTCTCCATCTTCTTCTTCCTCCACTCTTCTCTTCCCGCATCTTCCTCCTGCTTCTTCTCCGCTCCATCCACACGATCCGCCTCAGTGGGAGTCTTCCGCCGTGTGATGCTTCGGTTCTTCTGACACTTCTTATATAACGGAGCGCGGGGCCACCCTGTGACCCTGCCCTCCTCTGACACACGGGGAAAGCCACAGGGAATTCCCCATAAAGTCCCCGTGCGTCAGAGGAGGGCGGCCCTGTCCTCCGTTTTATAAGTAGTGTCAGAAGAACCGAATCACAACACAGCAGAAGACTCCCACTGAGGCGGATCGTGCGGATGGAGCGGAGAAGAAGCCGGAGGAAGATGCGGGACGAGAAGAGCTGAGGAAGACGAAGATGGAGCAGAAGAAGATGGAGGAATAAGAAGAAGAACACCAAAGAAAGACCAGAAGAAAGAAGATGGAAGAAGAAGCGGAAAGGAGAAGAAATTAATAAAGGACTTGTCAAAAAACGTCTCTTGTGTTTTTTAACCTTTTTGACACTTTTTTGTGAAATGGTAGGGGTACATTTGTACCCCATTACCAATTCACATGGGTGGGCGGGATCTGGGGGTCCCCTTGTTAAAGGGGACTTCCAGATACCGATAAGCCTCCCACCCACAGACCCCCACAACTACCGGGCAAGGGTTGTGGGGAAGAGGCCCTTCTCCCCATCAACATGGGGACAAGGTGCTTTGGGGGGGCTATCCCAAAGCACCCTCCCAATGTTAAGGGCATGTGGCCTGGTATGGTTCAGGAGGGGGGGGCGCTCTCTCATCCTCCCCTCTTTTCCTGCCAGGTTGCGTGCTCAGATAAGGGTCTGGTCTGGATTTTTGGGGGGGCCCCACGCCATTTATTTTTTTTAATTTTGGCGCAGGATTCCCCTTAAAATCTTCAGGTCTGGTATGGATTTTGAGGGGGGCCCCTACGCCATTTTTTTTTAAATTCTGGTTTGGGGTTCCCCTGTGGGAAAATCCCATGCCGTTTTTATCAGTGAACTTTCATGTGTATTGTAGTAGTTTTAAATGACTTTTTTTCTTTTACAAATGTCATTTTGCTGTCAGACTGTTCTAAATACAGGAAACATGTGCTCCTTTACAGGCATACTATAGACACCCCCCCCCAGGTACGAAATTTAAAGGAATATTACACTTTTATTGTTTCACTTTAAGCATTATTAAAATCACTGCTCCCGGAAAAATGTCAATTTTTAAAACTTTTTTTTGCATTGATACAGGACCCAGGTCCCCAAACACTTTTTATGACAATAACTTGCATATTAACCCTTAAAATTAGCACTTTTGATTTCTCCCATAGACAATTCACTATAGCCAACACCGCTATCACTTCATGACTTTTTTTTTTCCTTTAGAAATGTCATTTTGCTGTCAGACTATTCTAAACACGGAAATTTAAAGGAATATTTCACTTTTATTGTTTCACTTTAAGCTTTATTAAAATCACCGCTCCCAAAAAAAGGGCAGTTTTTAAAACTTTTTTTTGCACTGATACATGTACCCTGGGGCAGGACCCAGGTCCCCAAACACTTTTTATGACAATAACTTGCATATAAGTCTTTAAAATGAGCACTTTTGATCATTCATGTTCGTGTTCCATAGACTTTAACAGTGTTCGAACAAATTTTTTGCCTGTTCGCATGTTCTGGATGCAAACCGAACCGGGGTTGTTCAGCTCATCCTTATCCAGCAGCATGCTAGAGAATTTCCCATGTGTCATTATCCAGGAGACCTTCCTGATTACCGCTGGGAAGGAGATTTTTGGATTTTTCAGGCTTTTGCAACTGTGAGTTTAGCCCCTAGCAGGAAAAACTGAATCAGCCTGCGTGAGGCTTTGGGTATTTTTGGGATATAAGCGTTGAGGAGGGCGACCATTGGGGTCCTGGGGATCTGGCTACCCACAAACTTGTTGATCATATTGAAAATTAGTTTCCAGAAGGATCGTATTCTGAGGCACTCCCACCAGATGTGGGACATTGTGCCTACAAGCTGGCATCCTCTGAAACACAGAGGGTCAGCTGTAGGAAAAATAGAGGCTAATCTTGTGGGTGTATAATACCATCTAGATATAACTTTTAGACTTGCTTCCGTTAAAGTAGTATTCAAGATGCCTTTGAAGGAGTTGAAGCTTGCCTTCTTCCAGACCCCCAGGTCCCACTGGAATTGGAAATCAGATTCCCAGGAGTGCATGTAGGATGACTGAGCAGTTGGAGAGTTAAGTGGTGAGTAGACTATTGAGACCCCCCCTTCTGGTCTATGGCCTGACCACGCCATAGCTCATAATGTGTGAACTGAGGAGGTAGGGATTTGTCCTTCCAAATCATGTGTAAGAAGTGAGAAATCTGTCCAAACTGAAATCTTTCAGATGTGGGTAAGTCGAGCTTTTTGGTGCAGTGGGTGAGGGTGATAGGACCGCAGCCGTAAAGAAGTGTCTGATTCGGGACAGCCCCTTATCCAACCACCATTTAAATGCCAGGATATTCCTTCCCGGAGGGAAGTCTGGATTGTTAAAGAAGCGTGACAGGGGGGCGTGTCCGGACGTTTAACAGAGCGGACGTGTTGAAGCTGTGCTCCGTCTTGGCAATTAGGATCCACAGCCATCCTTACCTTTCTATACCCCTTTGCAGCTCTTTTTTAACATCAGGAGCTACCTGACATCCTCAGCTGCAATCCCCGAGGAGTCTCTGCTCACTTAGGCCACAGCATATTATATCGGGCCTACGGTCAGCTTCGAGCCCCGGACACTCACCGCCATCTTGAGGCCTGCTCTGCACCCAAAGCACCCCGCTCCTCAGTGTCTTGGATTGGGGGATACGGACGAGCTCTAGTGTAGTTCCCTGGCCGGTGATCCTCCTGCAGAGGACAGGCGGATTGCACTGTGGACGCGGAGGGGCCGCGGAGTTCCGTCCGGCGGCCGATCTGAGCGAATTGCGGCCTATCAGTCAGACGCGGACCGCGGCCTGGATTACGGACGCTCTCCCGGGACACTGTGAGTAATCCTGCAATACCCCTTGCAACCGGGTCCCCAGGAGACAAAGGCCTACCTGATCCTCTGCTCCCACATCCCCGGGGGAGTTCTGGAGACCCGGGGCGGCCGTATACACATCCCCGGCGGCCGTCCCTTAGGATAGTCCGCGGCTTCGGCCTACCTCTGGAAGCCGGCGGCCATATTGGGACTCCAATCTGCTCCCAGTGTCACCTATCTCACCCCTTAGGCTGCACAGGCTCACACATTGAATATTATCTCCTCTCTCCCAGTAAAATGATGAGGAGGAAGGGAGGTGCAAACAGGGGGATTTGAAGATCCAGATGAAGCTTGCTACCACATATGAAAAAGATCCAGCTTAAATAATCTCGGCGCATGCGCGGCCGGCAATGATGATGGACGCTCATTAGAGAAGCTCCGGACCCGCTCCTTCCATCCCCGGATCCTGCTCCACAACACTAGCATTAATAGATCCAGGATCCACTGGAAAAGACCCCGGAATACCCCGGGCACCTCATGGGGAAAATAGGATCCCAGCGACACGGATACCAGGGATTTGTCCCGCCTCCAACCTCCCGGCCGGCTCAAAACATGGAGCGGTTCCTGTATAGGCCGCAATCCCCGGCCTCAAGTAACCAGACGGCTACAGTGCTCGCCGCAGAGCGAACAGCAGATGCAGTGGCCACCGCACCGGATCGCTCTGCACACAGCCCCTTATCCCAGGAGACACCCTCCTTTGCACAACAACAGAGAAGGGAGACTTCACACAGCAATTACAGAGAAACAGAAGAACATACTGAAGACCTCCTTGCTGATCATCCTGCATCATCTACAGGTACTTCCATATCTACCCCTCCATACCCAGACAACTCAGTCACAGTTACAGTTGCGGTGCTGGACTCAAAGCTACAGTCCCTGCTACAGGACTTGACTCGTAACTTTACAGTAGCAGTAGGGAAACTGGCCCAGGAGTTACGAGGGGAAATCGATCAACTTGGTGACCGAACAGATACCTTAGAATCCAAATTTGACGAACTGGTGAAATACGTACACGTGCTTGAAGAAGACAACGTGACACTCAAACAAAGCATTTTTCAGGTCCAATCACAGCAGGAGGACCTTGAGAACAGGGAAAGACGTCAAAATGTGAGAATACGTGGCATTCCGGAAACAATCCCTGACAAAGAAATACGTCCCTATCTCCTAGGACTGTTTGTCGCTATGGCTCCACACATTCCGGATATAGATTGGAGGCTTGATAGGGCCCATAGATCCCTAGCTCCGAAACCACCCCCTGGCACCAACCCGAGAGATGTAATCGCTCGCCTCCACTACTACGAAAGCAAAGAAGCTCTCATGACGGCCACTCGAAATAAACATCGCATTGAATATAAAGGTGCTAAACTCCAAATATTTAGTGACCTATCTCCCATCACTCTCGCCAAAAGACGCGACTTACGGCCAGTGACCATGCACCTACAACAACATCAAGTCGCCTACAGATGGGGTTTCCCTTTTCGCCTCTCAGCCTCGAGAGATGGCACTCAATATTCAATGAGAGCCCTACACGAGTGTGAGGCCTTTGTCCGTAACTTGGGATTGCCACCCATCCCTGAAGAGGAACTTCCCCCGCCACCACTAAACACGACCCCCGGCCCCCTTCAACCACTTACAACGATTTGGACCCCGGTTCGTCGGAGACGTCAAAGAAATCTTTCCACTCCCCAACGTCCGGCCTCAGCTAGACCACCTACCTGAATTTATTCCACACAAGGAGAAACAGCTCCTCAACATTTCACTCCTTTTTTTTTTGGGCTGCCGTCTTCCTCGACACCTCGAGGGTTTGATAACGACACTATCCTGGTATCCGCAGAGAGAGACCTCCCCATTTCAGTCCTTGATGGCCTAGGTTAACGGCAACTGTTCAAGTCTTGGACTTCCATTTCTCGGCCGAGAAGACCCCATCTCTCTCTTTGATTCTTTTTTTACTCTCCCCCAGAATTTAAAGTTTAAAGCTTGCGTACACAATTTTCTTTTCCTTTTGGAGGGAGCGGGTACCATCCCGCCTTTGTCGCTGACCGACATGCTCCTCTACAAGTCTATGGCTGCTAGCCAAGACCTCCTGAAGATTTTTACACCTTCAGGCTTACAAAATGTTTTTTTTCTATTTTTATTATTATTATTGTTATTTTTTGGACCTTTTTTTATAGTTCATATTTTTCTTTTCCTCTTTTTTCCTTTTTTCAAACCTAGGCCTTTTTTTGGCCTGAATATATACTTAACATCTTCTGGTTATTTTGTTATTGTATATTTGCTCACTGTCTACATGCTAATTGAGAAATGTGCAAAAATTTTACTAACTAATTTACACTGGTTAAACAGACTGTTACTTATTACTAAGATTTCACTAGCTGTAAAATGCTTGTCCTCCTTATGGCTCTGAAGGTCTTCTCATGTAACGTGAAGGGTCTGAACTCCATTCACAAACGCTGGCTGGCCTTGAAGGAATTCAGAGCCTCTGGAGCTGATGTGGTCATGGTTCAGGAGACACACTTCCGTACGGGTGGCTCCTTTAAGTTCACTTCTAAACTATTTCCCAACACATTTGTAGCCTCTGACCCATCTGGGAAAGCAGGAGTAGCAATTTTGCTCAAAAACTCATGCCCTATAAGAGTAATTGACTCCAAATTAGACCCCCAGGGACGATTTGTCATCCTGAACTGTGTCCATTTGCAAACAAAACTCAAGTTAGTTAACATATATGCACCCAATTCTGGACAGATAGGATTTCTCACTAAAGTCCTTGAGGAGGTACAAAACTCCCCCCACCCATTCACGATTATAGGAGGAGATTTTAACATGTGTATGTCTGCCAACAAAGATAGACTAAACCTTTTTCAAAACAATCCCCCAACCCAAGCCTATAGGTTATCTACCTCTTTCCGCAAATTAACTCGCACCCACAACCTGTTTGACTCTTGGAGAGTGAAACATCCCACCGGTAAACAATTCACCTTCTACTCCCCCCCACACAAAGGATACTCTCGCCTTGATTATTTCCTACTCTCCGCACCCTTACTATCTCACTTAGTAGCCTCTGAAATTGGCCCAATTACATGGTCTGACCATGCACCCATAACTTTAGACATATCCCTACATATAGCATCTCCCAAGACATGTCACTGGAGACTTAATGAATCTCTCCTGAAAGATGAAGGCACCAAACAACGTCTCCAATCAAAATTGATTGAATACTTCAAGTTTAATGAAGGCTCTGTCTCAGATACTTCCATAATGTGGGAGGCCCACAAGGCCTTCTTCAGGGGTGAGTGCATCTCTGCTGGATCGCATAGGAAGCGTGACTCGCTCCAACAAAAATCTGAACTACTGACCCAGCTGCGTTCAGCCGAGGTGCACTTGCTTCGAGCCCCCACAACTGCCCGTTTAAGGGAGGTGATAAATATCCGTAACAAAATTAAGTCCTTAGACATGAATAAAATATCCAAAGCCATCCTATGGTCGAGGCAAAAATTTTATGAATATGCTGACAAACCCCACAGAATGCTAGTGAACAAACTGAAGCCACGTCCGAGTCTCTCTATCCCTGATCATTTAACACAACTGGATGGAACTCCCACCTACTGTCCCCAATCCATGTCTGGGGTCTTTGGAGATTTTTACAACAAATTATATAACTGTTTAAACTCTGACCCACATACCCAATTCACACAAGAGAAATTTGATTCTTTTATCTCATCTTTGAAGCTCCCACAAATATCATCAGACCAATGCTCCTCATTAAATGCTCCCATTACCACTGAAGAATTAACCGAAGTGACTAAACTGCTCCCTTTACATAAATCCCCAGGCCCAGATGGACTCCCCTACTCTTATTACAAAACCTTCCTTCCTATCCTATCTCCACATATGCTAAATTTGTATGCCTCCTTGCTAAAAGGTACAATACCCCACCCCCAATTTCTTCATGCCCATATCATAGTCATACCAAAACCAGATAAAGATCCTGCTGTCCCCGACAACTATCGTCCTATAGCCCTACTAAATTCCGACTATAAAATCTTCACCAAAATCCTGGCAAACAGACTCTCCAAAATTCTACCATCTTTGATAAATAGAGATCAGGTAGGATTTGTCCCCCTGAGACATGCAGGGGACAACACCAGACGCACCATAGATCTCGTCGACTTACTAACTAGAACTAAAACCCCGGCAGTAATACTTAGCTTAGATGCACAGAAAGCATTTGATCGCCTTAGCTGGCCTTTCATGTTTGCGATCCTGTCCAAATATGGTTTCTCAGGTCCCTTTATACAGGCCCTTAGATCCCTATACTCATACCCTACCTCCCAAGTACAACTTGCATCCTACTTATCTCCCACATTCCCCCTCAGTAACGGTACTAGACAAGGGTGCCCTTTGTCACCCCTACTCTTTATACTTAGCTTAGAACCCCTAGCCACAACAATCCGCGAAAGTCCCTCCATTACAGGAGTACGCTTACGTCAGTTAGAATATAAATTATCCCTTTTTGCAGATGATATCCTTCTAACACTTACTCAACCACACACGTCCCTACCCTCGTTACATAAAATTTTAAACACTTTCAGTGAAATCTCTGGGTTTAAAATTAACACCACCAAAACAGAAGCTCTCCCCATAAACATCATACCAACTAATCTGAACACCCTTAAACAGAACTACAACTATCACTGGAGCTCCACATCCTTAAAATACTTAGGTGTCCGGATTACAGCATCATACTCCTCACTATATCAGGCGAATTTCCCCCCCCTATTCCAAGAAATTAACCGCCTATTGAATCACTGGACCGCTCTGCCCATCTCTCTCCTGGGACGTATAAATATTCTAAAAATGTCTATCCTTCCTAAACTACTGTATTTATTCGAGACACTCCCAGTGGCAATACCAATGTCTCAGTTGAAAACGCTTCAAAGAAGAAGCCTCCGTTTTATATGGAACAACGCCTCACATAGGGTAGCGGGCTCAGTGGTCATGGCACGTAAGCTTAAAGGGGGCCTAGGTGCCCCTGACTTCATCAAATACTACTATGCTTCTCACTTAAGGGCCCTTACCTCATGGACCAACAGAACTGCCCCAAACAGATGGGCGGACATAGAAATGAGCATAACAGCCCCAGTACATCCGTGCTATATGCTCTGGCCGTCCACGACCAAATACATGACCCAGCTGAGAAATCTATGCCTGGCCCCAATGCTCTTTACACTGGCAATATGGAAGAAATGCTCCGCTAAATACTCACTAACATCCACAAGTTCACCTCTAACTAATATCCTTTTTAATCCAGACATCCCAGACAGTCTGTCCTATGAACGTATGATGCCCTGGACTAAGGCCGGGATTTTTCAACTACGACAACTAGTCAATCCAGCCACAAGACACTTACTATCCTTCGAGGACCTTACCAAACAACACCAATTACCCAAAACAATATTTTATTCATACCTCCAAATCAAACACTTCTTTTCTACCAAAAATCCCACATTATCTTTAGATAAACCTACCCAATTCGAAATGCTATGTGCTACAGGCCCCCATGAACCCCAACTGATATCCACCATCTATAGAATACTCCATGAAGCCAACCCCCTAAAAATAGATACGCATTATTATATGAAAAAATGGTCACAGATCCTCCAACATGACATATCTCTCCTAGACTGGGACAAGATTTGGATCTCCATCTCCAAGAGCTCCAGATGTATTTCCCACAAAGAAATAGGTTACAAAGTACTTATGTTTTGGTATAAAACTCCAGAAAGACTACATGCGGCGGATCCGTCCATATCCCAAATATGCTGGAGATGTAATAAGAAAGTAGGCTCCCATTTTCATATCTTTTGGGAATGCTCTTTGGTTACGCAACTTTGGGAGCAGATCCAAAAGTTACTAGAGAAACTGGTGGGAATCCTCGTTCCCCTGGATCCCATATATTATCTACTTGGTCTTCCCTATCAAGGTCTTCACAAAACAAAACAGAAACTGATGTCATACGTATTACTAGCAGCTAAAAAAACTATTCCCAAACTTTGGCTATCCACTTCCCCTCCCACCCTACCACATACTCTAACCATCTTAACGGATATGCGTAGAATGGAACGTCTAACTGCCATTGTGGAAGGTTCCATACAGAAATTTTCTATCATCTGGCAACCTTGGGACGACTATGATGACAATAGTACGACAAATGAAACGAGATGAAATGATAGACGTCTATGGCAATAAACATTTTATATCTCTTGGGCTAACACACACCTTACCCCTCTGTTTGTGCAAATTCTCCTCAACAAGATTTCCTTTTCCTATAGGACAAGTAATGTAATCACAACAGATTCGCCTAATTAATAACCAAAGGTTCTTATCACTTGTTATTCCTAACCTTACAGTTATAGTGTAAGATATCCTATGGTTCCTGATAAGGTCATGCACTCTCGATAGACAGTATTGAAGCCTCATGTTTTCCTTTTTTCTTTCTGAATGTGACAACGATGTTATTATAAATGTCATGAAAAATGTTAAATAAACAATTTAAAAAAAAAAAAAGAAGCGTGACAATGGTTTATATGCTGACACTAGAGAAGAGTGTGATCGCAAAGAGTCCCAGAGGGCAGGGGCGGCGCCAGGTGGGTGCTTGGGTGTGCTAAAGCACCCTCAAAAATTGTTTAGGCATCCTCATAGCACCCCCAAAATGTAAACTTAAATTTCCAATATATGTCACACAATTCTTTTAAATAAGTTTATCAGATGGTGCCTCCTTGTGTGAGGAAGTTTAATGTTGGGGTGATTGCGATTTGTATGGAAGACAGAGCTGGTGTTGTGTTTACCTGTCTCCCATCTGAATACCCAGACTAAAAAAACTTCTCAGAACTTTCCTTTTTTTTTTTACCTTTTGTCTATGTGAATATTTTGATGAGACTGATTTTGAATATGGTGTATATATAAAATAAAATTGTAAGTGTGAATATTGAGAGGAAAAGGATATGTGCTCTCTGCCAAAAAGCTATTTCAGTTGACCCTTTGAATGAGATTAGGCCAATCATTGTGATTGAAACGCACCGGTGGGCATAGAGCTACATTTCCACTGATGCAACTCTAAGGTCGCATGATTGAGTGTGACTGAGGTGCGACTTTAATGTGACTGTGGTGTGGCTTTGAATGTGACTTTGATCCAGAGTCGCATCAGAGTGGTGCAGGTACCCTTTCAGAGTCGCTGCAGATTTGAATCACATAGATTGGAATGGGTGCTATTGAAATCAATGGGCTGCGACTTGTAATGCGACTGTGTCAAAAGTCGCATGACAAATTGCATCAGTGGAAACGGAGACTAAATCACACTGAATGATCTTAGGTATGAATCTTTCTTCTTTGCAATTACTAACTGGGGATTGTAGGCTTTGTAAGTAAAGCTGGGAACAGTGGCTATAATGTAACAGATACAAATCATATTGCAATTAGGTGTGCATCAGTTAACTGCCTCCTGTACTATAAGCACGCATAGGGTCCTGATTATCCAAGTTTGTGCTAATCATTAGTAATAGCCTTTTGTTAAAGCGGGGGTTCACCCACACCGCAAAAAAAAAATATATTAAAAGCCAGCAGCTACAAATACTGCAGCTGCTGACTTTTAATACATGGCCACTTACCTGTCCCAGGGTCCAGCGATGTCGACAGGGGACGCCGAGAACCCTCTCGGTTCTCGCCAGCTGCCGCCGCCATCCTAGTTGCGGGAATCAGGAAGTGAAGCGTTGCGGCTTCACTTCCCGGTTCCCTACTGCGCATGCGCGAGTCGCGCTGCACGTCCCAAATGGTCCCCGCTCTCTCCTGGGAGCTGTGTGTTCCCAGGAGACAGCGCGGTGGGGACGGGAAGAGGCGTAGACTCCCATGGGAGTCTATGCTGGAAGTGGGTGCAAATACCTGTCTTAGACAGGTATCTGCACCCCCCTCCCCCCTGAAAGGTGCCAAATGTGACACCGGAGGGGGGGAGGGTTCCGAAAAGCGGAAGTTCCATTTTTGTGTGGAACTCCGCTTTAAGCATTTCTTTTAGAGTACTTCAGAAAAGTCCACGGGGGGGATTAAACTATTATTTAGTTTGGGAAATCTCCAGGCTAATTTTTTGAAGGACTATAGCCAAGACAGGGAAAATATTGTTCTGGCAAGTAGTGAAAAAAAAAAAAAGCAGCAACATTGACAGGGGCGGGACCTGTCACCCCAATTCTTGGCCAGAGAGTAGCTACCTCTGGAGTAAAGGCAACCTGTAAAAAGGTTGGGGAATCAGTTCAAGGTCCAGTGTCCGTAAGGATAGGTAATCAAATCGCTTCAAAGAGGGGGTCTGAATGGGGTAAACCCTATCAAATGACCCCAAGGGAAGAGATGATAGATAAATATGGGCCCTGGGTTGTAAAATATATTCATGAATGGGAAAGGTGGACAAAAACAAGTTTTTCTAAGAAAGGTACATTTAAACTTAAAGTATGGGAAAGTCTGTACCGTGCTCATCACAAAAAGATGAAACGGCCATATGAAAAAGATACTTGGGCTATATGGATGCTTGAGTCGATGAATAAGACAGAGGAAATTAATGTTTTTACAGTGGGAGTTAAGGAGAAAACACACCAAATGATGCTGAGTAGTAGGAATAAGCAGGGACAGCCACTAGACCCACATCCCCAGAGTAGTGACAGTGATAAACAGGGGGACGATGAGCAATTGTCAGGATTGGGGCCTTATACAATCGTCCGGTCCTTGTTGGCAAAATACTCAGAAGCTGATAGGAATTGTCATCTATCGACAGATGACAAAAAAGGGGAAGCCACAACTTGCTGCCAAGTTTAACACCCCATTTAAAACCCCCAATGAATCACAGAAAAATGGTTCATGTGAAGAATTGAAACAAAAGGAAAGAGAGCCAGGGGAAGGGAATGCTGGAATCAAGGAAGAAAAGTCTCCCCAGTATCAGAGACCATATTACTGACTGCGAGCCAGCATTCTCCCCTAGATGGCAGTTAACTAGCCATTCTGATGCTGTAAGCAATAGGGGCAGTTCTGCTACCAAGTACACGGCCTATGTACCTTTATACCCCCAAGTAACTAGCACCCCACAGCAAGGACCTGTGTGGTGTCACTCTAAGGGTGAAAGGATATCACCCAATGTGGGCACACCGGTGTACCATGGGACTGTTAATGCCACCCTTCAGGGCACCTTGCAGTTGGATAAAGTACCCCCACCTGGCAGCAACAATCTTTCACAGTCTTATTGGGATTCTGTGACAGAATTCCAAAAGACCAACCCACAACTGATATCTTTTTCAGATGACGTATCTGTCTATCCTGTAAGAGAACAGGTGGTTTATGACAACAGTGGGAGATCCACTGTAAAGATGACACATCACATGCCGTGGATTCCCTCTGAGATGAAAGGATTTCTGAGTGTTATCCCCCATCCAAGGACAGATCACATTAAATTTGCCAAAGAGCTGCTGGACATCCAGGCAAGCTACAATGCAAACTGGGGTGATATGCTTCAAATAATGAAAAGGGTTTGTGGAGATGGGGACTTGGATGAAATCCTCAGTAAAACTTATATTCCACAGACCCTGTATGTTGACTCCAGCCATCTAGGAGATATACTCACTAAGCAATTGGCGCAGTTGATTAAAACAGTCTATTGTCCCCAGTCTTGGACCAAGGTGCCAGGAGTGATCCAAGGTCCACAGGAAGATTGTATGACATACTACAATCACTTTAAACAAGCCGTGGAAACGGCTGGGGAGGACATTACTAACAGTGCCCTATCACCCGTATTGATACATAGCTTCATGACCGGGTTGAGAGGAAACATCAGAAAAATTGATGACTGCAAATCCAGACTGGAGAGATAAACCTCTCTCCTCTTTGTTGTCACTTGCAACTGCTATTGAAAGGAATATAGCAGATTGGGAGTCACAGAAACCTCAAAGGATCTGCATTGTCACTGATCAGTTGAACAGTGCAGATCTCGGAAAAAAAACAAAAGGGAAACCAGTTTGCTTCAACTGCCACAGACCCGGACACTTCAAGAAGGAGTGTACAGCTCCAAGACAGAGTAGGCCACCACGACATGGAGAAGAAATGGCCATGCTGGCAATAAGGGAGGAAAGTTTCCAGTCAGAAGGGACACTTTCTGTCCCTCTGACGGGAGAGGATGTGAAATTAAATTTCACTGAAAGAAGCTGTAGTAAGCGCACGGGAAAAACGCCGCAAATCTTTGTGGCCAGGTGGTTAGCTAATCAGTATGAACATTTGAAAGTGCAAATTACATCCCTGAAGGAAGCGCTAGAAATAACCAAAGGTACCATCCGTACTTTAGAAGCTTCTATGTTAAATTCTGAGGCTATCCACCAGCAATTAGTACTAGAAAACAAAAGATTACAGGAGGACGTTCATCAGTTGGAAAAAAGACTGAAGGATGCAGAAAGTGGGGTGAAACCATTATCTGTCAGCTGCCAGGAGCCGTTGGATCAGTTTTTAGATAGAGAAGGTAACAGGGTAACTGATTTGGGTAGGTCTGAATTCAGGGGGACATCCTCCACACCTAAGGTATGTATCAACAAGAATAAATCTCAGGAAGGTAAGAGCTCTTTAAAAATTGCCCCTATATTTTGTAAGCCGCAGGTAAAAGCTACAAATCCAGAAAAGGCATCCCAAAGTCATCTAAAACAAAGCCCTTTGTTAAGAGATGTTGTACCACTTTAAATAAGATAAAATGCCACTTATGTGGTTCACTTGGCCACATCACGAGATTCTGTCTATCCAGTTCCAGTCAAAAAGTTGGTAAGCATAATCCGTATAGGACCACAAGATGTGATTTTGAAGTATACTCTGCATGCTTCGCCACATGGCCTAGTTGTAGGAAGTATAGACCACCTGGGTCAGGGGTCCCATTCCAAACTCCTGAGAATGCGTCCATACAGGCTGAGAAGGGGCTAACGAAATGGGATGGATCTCTGAAACAATTTCAACCTTACCAAACAGATGTTATGGGTTTAAGAAGAAGTACAGGTTATTATAGAAAACATGCTGATATGTGTGATGTCTAGAGGTCATCTTTGACCTAGCTAATTGTGTGAGTGTGTGTATGTGGAATATGCAATATATGTTGTGTTGTGTAACGTTTGTCTCAGCCGCTGACAGCCCACCCAAATGACCCCCCTTCTTTCTCACCAGGTCTGTGAAAAGGTACAGCGAACTGTATTGAAATGCAAATGACCTGAGCCAAGATAATTATCTGTACTAGTGAATTGAAAGATACATTTACTAAAATGACTTTGTTTTCCAGGAAAACAGTACTGGAGAGGTTCTTTGTGGTGAGGTATTATGATCTGTTGACAAATGGTACTGCTAAAAGGTTTATTACGGATTGCTAATTTTTTTCAACCATGGTGAATACATTTTTTTTTGGGAATTATTGGTATACCATAAAACAAAAAATCCACGTGGTATTAATGTGTATTAAGTAATACATATTAATGATAAGTTGAGCTCAACAATTTTTTGGTATTTTTTAAAAAAAGTGCACTGTTTATGTAATGTAATGTATATTTGTGTTTCATATGCTAATGTCTTGTTACAAGTATATAACCCTTGATTCGTTGTTTCTAGACGAAAAATTGAATGTTTATTACTAAATGGTATTGGTGTTTTATCCCTCAGATTCGATAATTGGGTTTCATGGCTTTCAGAACCAAGAAGATCACAGCCTCCATAGACAATTTTTTTTTTCTGGTTTCAGCACCATTATCTAGTTGATGCTTCTATTTGTCAGCCTATTCGACTGTGTTTTTGCCTACCTAAGTGTTGTATGTTCTGATCCAATTCTAGAAAATCAGTGGCTATGCTGACTTGTGCAGATTTGTTTAAGACTGCTTAACCCCGCCTGCGGTTATAGTAATTAGTTACACACCCAGCCAGTGCTTTCTTTTCAAGAGTGGCTCTTTGCCTTAGGCTAAGGTATGTTAATGTCCCTAGCAATCTGTGTGTCCCCAAGTGTATTTGAAACCTGCTTATGGCCCAGTGACACGGTTCTAATGTGTCTGTGGTGTATCTGTCACTAATATCTGTGTGTTTCACAGCGGCTGGCTCATGTACCCGCTACTGTTCAGTGATCCCGGCGCCTCAGTGCTGTAAGGGATTTTTTTTCTTTGTGTTTGTTAGCAGCAGTTCCTCGAGCTGGATACACATTATGCAATTTTTGTTTTCCAATTTCCTTTAGATGTACCTGCAGATATTTGGTGGCATCAAAGGGCTTACTGACTGAGGATTCTATCTTGTTGCATTTGAGGCTTAATTACCCACATGGGATCAGAGAAGATGGAAGCTGGAGGCAGGTTGATACTTCCCTCTGTTGGAAGCATGACCATGATGTCCTTTATAGGCCAGGTCAATACATGGTGGTGAGCGAAAAATGTTGGGAAGATATTGCACTCTGTGTTCTGGATGGAGGGGTCATTGCTGGGAAGGAAGCACCTGGGTATTATTTGGGACATAAACGAGTTTGTTTCTGTGTCCTAAAGAATACCGATGTAACGTTAGTCATGGAACTAGAGGGTTCCTTAAACCTAACCAGAGGTAGAGGTGCATTGTATACCCAGGGCATGGTCTCTGAAATCCAGGCACAGGGATGGAGTTGTGTGGGCACGCTGTATTCTCCTCAGTGGATACCCATAGTTGTCCTTCCTGTCCTAGACTCCTTGTGTACCTTAACTAGTGGTCTGTGTCCTGCATGACAGGAAGACCAGTGCCCCATAAAGTATGCAGGCTCTATAAAGAAACTAGTGTACCTGGTGGCAGGTGGTTTTCAATCCGGGTATTCTGAATATTTCCCATCCTTAGGAAAGAGAGGCTTAATGGAGACGGTCTTTGGAGCTGGAGGTGGGGCACTGGGTACCTTAAAACACTATGGACCTGGAGATACTCAGGATCACATTGGGGGGGGTCTTGTGCTACATATCAGGGAAGGGGTTAGGAAAGCCAACTTGGTCTGTCCAGCATCACTTTGCATCGACAGACAGGTGGGGGTAGTATCCAGGTTGCCTATGAGTCGTAATAGATCGGTGGATGACTCAGTTCCAGGATCATCAAAAATCTTACTTGCACTGTTCTCATCCCTAATGGCAGGAATGGAACATTGTGCAGATATCACGGTCAATCTGGGTACTATCCTATCAGACTCTACTGGGTTACACCCTAGAGTCCAACTTGTTCTCATGGTTTGAGTCTGGACAGCCTTAGATGACTGGCACTGATGAGTGCTAGAGAAAGGGTAGGTGTTGTGCTATGGGAAAAGGCAACAATGCTGGCACAGGAGGTGGTCATGTCTAATAGATACCGGGGTAGTGTCCCAACTGGTTCTAAACAAAGTTAAAAATACTTGAGACTGGAGACCAGGGTACTGGTGCTAGTATCACAAGTCTAATGATGCACTGTTTTCAGCATCAGGTTAAATGGTACTCAGCAGGGTACACTACCTCGAGGAGTCTATGGTACACCTCCTCTGGCCAGTGGCATGGATATAGCAGGAACACCGGGTGGTACCCCGATCACCCCTGAAGAAAGGTTTCATAGCAAACCTGGCATCCCCTTACAACTACAGAAACTTCCTCTGGGATTTGGGGCTGAGTTAAAAGCTTGGCTGATGGATTTCGGACAACAGGATGAAATATTAAATGTACTAAGAGATGCTGAGAAACAAGCCACCATACGACTCACCCATGATCAAAATAGATTGATCCAAGTATCTCATGCTTTAGACGCAGACGCTAAGATTTCCTGGTGGGAAAGTTTATTTGGGTACAGTCCTAACGCTACAGCTTTCCTAAACATTTTGCTCCACCCTGTTGTTGTCCTAATCTGTGCAGCCCTATTGCTTTTCCTGATGCAGGTAATAATGTGCATTACTATCAGGAGAATAACCGCCAAAGCTATGAGAATGTGCACCTCAACGAGGTATCTTCTCTCAAGGAACAGAAAGGCCACTAACTCAGAAACAAATCTCTGAGGAAGCCAGATCCAATCCAGATCAGTACACAGAAGGTGCGCATTTAAGAGAGGACCCTAGAACTATATTTTTCTTGTTCTAGGGATAAGCCTCTTCAATTTTTAGTAATAATGTGCAGTCAGGTTTAGCTAAATTCTAAAAGTTGTAATCATTTTTTTTTTCTCCCTGTTGTTAATATCTGTGTACCTGACCTGCAAAAATACTGTTAATGGGAGAGGATTTTTTTTTAAAGAAAAATATTTGTTTTTGTTTTTTATTTATTTATTTATTTTTTTCAACCGATGTATTTGTTTTTTTTTAATACAGATTCAAGGCTCTTTAACAGTCTTGGTTGGAGCAGCAATCAATCTGTAGTTTTTTTTTCTTTTTTTTGTGCTTTTCATTATTATTCCCACTATTTTTCGTGTTCATTTTCATTACTCACCTCTCTTCTGTTCCTTTTCCTTCTTTAATATTATGCTCTCTAAGTTTTTCCTTTGGTTTCTATCATCTATCTTCTCAAGATAATATAATTTTTGTTTAAAAAAGACTTTGCCTGCCCGCAAGTATCATATTTTAACTAAAGTATCCCTGGACATCCAGTTTTTATGTCTTAATGTAATTCCACCTCCCCTAGTCTACCTACTGCTTTAATATGAGCCCCGGGAGCAGGTGTGGTGAACCCAGGGACCTGGCAAAAACAGGCAGTGTTGACTATCCCTACCATTAAGGGCCATGGATGATACTGGCTGTTGCTCAGACTCTGTACCCTGTGAGGATCCCACTCTACTCGTCCACATTACACCCCTTATAAGTATTTTGTCCTAATGGCGAACACTCTGCTCCTGTCCAGCATTCCTACAATATCTGTACACTAACGTTCTCCTCTCTCTTTTTGTATTCATGCACGACTGTCTGGAGGCCCGCCGACCCCCACCTGAAGAAGCAACAACAACCAAGTTATTTCTTGAGATAAATGTGTCACAAATAAGACTTTCCTGAACTTTCCTTCACCATGCTGAAAAGTGCTGTCTCGCAGTCCGATCCAATCGGTGCAACCATTACATGGTCTTACAAAGTTACAGGACTAGATATGCCAGGATCGCGCCATCAATGTTGGAGTTCCGCTCTTCCAAGGCAGAGGGGCGATGAAACATTGCAGTACAGACCCTCATGGTTTGGATGTGAGGATTTCTTTACTGTCTTAAGCCTACCTTGAGGAGTTCCGGCATGTTCAAGAAAGGAAGAGGAGGCTGCAGTGGTGGTGGGGAAGGGTTGGGGCTTCTGGGCTGTTGTGGGTGGGTGCAAGATCATTGAAGGAGGACATAAGTTCAAGAATAAACTTCAGGGGGAACTGATGTGGAAATGTGAGACCTATGATTTTTACCTTCAATGATAATCAACATTCATAAATGGACATGCAATATGACTTAAAGCAGTGTGTCAGGAAATTGCCTGGACATTCTGAGAACAGCTGACATCATAAAACAGCTCTGGTTTAAGCTCTGTTTATAGTGTCAGTTTACCACCTGGTTTATAGATGTACTGTCCCTTGCCTGGAAGGAATCACTTGGGGGTTGTGAGGCTGACTGGGAGTAGTAGTGTTATCAAACTTGTTTTACTTAAATAGGGTTGGGCAGAGAGGGGTTTATGACATATAAAGACCTCCAGTTGGTCAAGTGTTATGTGCAACCCCCCACCCTTGAAAGAATGTGGCAATGTCTTAGCATATGGAAGGAAGGGGGGGTTTACAAATGTGTATATATTGCAACACAGATCACTGCCCATTCTCTTGTGCTGATGGTCTAGATGAAGGATGGTTACGTAAGACTTCTCTATACAATGTATCTCTATCATCTCTTATATCTCTTTTCTTTTCTGTAGCTTTTTCTACGGTAGGATTTTGCCTTAATATATTATTAATCTCTAGCTAGCATGTGTATGACCATTATAGTAATATTTTGTATCATTGGTAACATCTCTGTTTTAAGGTTGTATACTCCACGTTGTATTTGGTAATCTCTAATGTTCCGTTTCTGTATAAATAAATGTAATTGTTTATCTTTTCGCACTGTTATCATTCGTTTTTAATTCTTATATAGGAAAAGGTTTAATCACTCCATATAAGTGAGGTAGGTATAGAAATCTCCTTATCACTGTGTGACAAAAAAGTCTGGGGACTCTTTCATATAGAGGAGGGATACTGCAGCTCTGACCGCATAATCCTCTGCTCTTCAGTGAGTCCCGGCATCATTAGGATGGATTTATCTCAGTACTGTACAGAGGCACTAGGTTATGGAAGCACTGGGACATGTGGCGTACTTGCCAGTGGCACTAAGGAAAGGAAGGAGGGAGAAGCTCTCAGCCCAGCCGTGCCTTGGAGGAAGGAATTTGTCTCTCTCTCCTTGCATGGAAGCCACGCCCATCCCTCCTCCTCGTCACCACCAGGCAGACAGGAGCTGTGTGTGCTTCTATGGAGCTGCTGTAGGCTGAGCCAAGATCAGGACAAGAGGGGAGTTTCCTATCCCAGCCCCGGAGGAAGAAGGATTTCTTCTGGAAATGTAAGTAGAGTGCACCTGCCCCCTTACCATCACATTATCACCTGTCTGGCCCTGATCCTTATTAAGGAGCTGCAAAGCTGGGAGGGGAGAGGGGCAGGCAGTGTGAATCCAGTCCTAATAAATGGAGGAAGGATAAGCATTGTGATCTTAGGGGTCATTCCTGCTCTGGGCAGTCTAAAGGGGCATTCCTGCTCTGGGCATCCTAGGGTGTCACTCCTAATCTGGGCATTTATGGTGACCACATATAGTGCTGACCTCTTCGCTGTATATTCTCTGTTGTAAGTTTTACAATGAAGGGGGCTCATTGACTGCTATAATCCTGGAAGTTAATTATTGTACAGTGTTGGGGGTTAATTGTGTAGTTCTGGTAGTTATTAATGCATATTCCTGGGGGTTTATTGCTGTGCTACATTATTGTGCCATGCTGGGATTTAATTGTTCTGCCATGCTAAGGGGCTAATTATATGTTTTGATAGTTGTTATGGCTGGCCCTGACATGTACTGGAGACTATCTGGCCCTTATACTTGCTGGGGAGCTATTGCTGACCTTGACACTTGCTGGGGATTATCATTGTTATTTCCATTTGGGCTTGTTTTACTCCAACAATCAAATTCTGTGTGTCCAAAGGCCCTATTTTGTCTATATAAAGGGGGAGGGGTATAAAGAAACACACAATTTTCAGTCATGTTTACCTTTGGCCACACCTACTTCTGGCCACACCCACGAGACCACGATGCGTTGCATTAGCTTCACCACTTTTTCTCACAGCACCCACACATCACCCCCCAAAAAAATTGTCTTGAGCCGCCCCTGCCAGAGGGCAAAGGTATGGGAAAGGGTGGGCCATAATGGGGGGGTGGGTTTTCGGGGAGCTCCAGAGCAGGTGGTCTAGGGTAAATCGTGGTACTGCCTGTTTTTCTATTTGTACCCAATCCGGTTTCTCGTACCTGGAGTAGATTACCGACAATTGAGCTATTCTGGCTGCTAGGTAATATTTGTGTAGGTGGGGTAAACCCAGACCCCCCCTATTTCTGTGTAGGTATAGAGTTTGTTGAGGGATTCTGTAGCCCTCCTTTTCCTATGTGAATTTGAGTAGTTTGCTTTGAAATAATTTGATATGGTGTTTTTTAATTGGTATTGGAAGAGAACGAAACAGGTATAATAGCCTGGGGAGTAGCGTCATTTTTACTCCCAAGCCATGATAGGTTGTTCTTGGACCAGGATATGAGATCAGACTCTAGCTTTAGATACATGGGGGATAGTTACTGGCATAGAGAGCCTCAGTTTTTGCTGTTAGGTTAATTCCCAGCTATCTAATGGAGGATTCACTCCATTCGAATTTAAAGTTTTTTTGTAAGAGGGCAACAGTGTCAGATTGGAGGGATATGTTTAGCACTTGGGACTTGGAGTAGTTTACTTGAAGGCCTGACATTTTGGCAAATTCATCTAAGGTGTGGCACAGGTTGGGGAGAGAGGTTAAAGGGGAGATGAGGAAAAGGAGAATGTCATCCGCAAAGAGGCCACATTTATGGATCTGAGAGCCACAAGTGACTCCTTGTATATTAGGGTTTTGGCGAATGGAAATGGCAAGTGTCTCAATGGCTATCGCAAAGACAGGCGGAGAAAGTGGACAGCCTTGTCTAGTACCCTTCGCTATGGATATTGGCTTGGAGTAATATCCTTAAAACCTGATGTACGCTTTAGCATTCGAGTAAAGAGCACGTATCAAGCACATAAATCTTTCGCCAAGACCCCAACGCTCAAGGATCACAAAAATGTATGGCCAAGAGCCCAAATCGAAGGCCTTTTGAAGGTCTAGCGAGAGGAGCACGCCTGGTTGTTTAGGGCCCCCCGCCCAGTTCGTTTGGAGAATTGAAACTATATCAATGGCCCTCCTTATCTGATCAGGGCCTTGCCTTCCTGGGATGAACCCCACTTGATCTTTATGAATATGTAATATAATAATGAAGGAAGGTAGATGATTTGCCAGAATTTTAGTGAGGATTTTTCAGTCACTGTTGATAAGTGATATGGGTCTGTAGTTGCTAACCTCTTCTAGGTTTTTGTCCAGTTTGGAAATGACTGCAATATAGGCAGTGTTAAGGTGTGGATCAAGTGGGGTTCCTTGTGTCTTTGTGTTAAGGAATTTTGTCAAGTGGGGACCCAGTGTGTTGGGAAATGTCTTGTAGTAGGGATTAGAGAGCCCATCTGGGCCAGGGGCTGATCCAGATTTAAGGGCTTTGATTACTTCCTGTACCTCTCCTTCAGAGAAGGGAGATTCCAGTATGTCTCTATGTTCAGGGGAGAGAGATGGGATGGGGGGGCCGCCTAGATACTTGGAGATAGAAGCGTTATCTTTGGTTTTGTGGGGACCGTATAGGTTGGAGTAAAAGTCATGGAAAACCTTGAGGATTTTGAAGGGGTTAGCTGTGGAGCCGTGCCCTGGAACTCTAATCTTTGGCATTACGAAAGACCGTAATCGGGGAGATAGTTTTGAAGCCAGCATGGATCCCATTCTGTCCCCCTGGGTATAAATCTGTTTTTGCTACAGCAGATTTGTTTTTCAGCTTTAACTATGAGGGCCAGGTTGAGCTCCAGCCTGGCCTTGTCGAGTTGGGCCAGTAAAGATGGAGAGGGGTGCAGTTTGTTTTAGGATCGTAAAGAGGTGTACTCCTTGTCTAATCTCTTTATGTCGGCTGCCCTTTCTCTTTTTATTTGAGTGGACATCCTAATGATTTCCCCTCTGATGTACGACTTGTGGGCTGCCCACAAGGTTTCTGCAGAAGTTCCCTCAGCCATGTTAAGATTGAAGTATTCTTTCAGGGATTTATCTAACATGGTGACTCTCACAGGGTTTGAGAGAAGAGACATGTTCAATCTCCAATGTCCTTGGCCTGGTCTCGAGTGATGCAGTGGTAGTGTCAGGTTAACTAAAGAGTGATCTGACAGTACTGTGTCTTTGATTTGTGAATTAGTGATGAGGAGGTTAGTGTGGGTCTGAACTAGAAGATGATCAATCCTGGCATATAAATTGTGAGGGCTTAAGAAGTGAGAGAAGTCTCGTTTGGTGGGATTTAGTTCTCTCCAGATGTCAGCCATGCCACGGGCATGAATGAGGCTTCCTTTGGTCGGGCGGGTCATTTGGGAGGCGGAAGGTCTGGATCTATCCAGGCCCTGATCAAAAGCTGCATTGGAGTCCCCCCTGAAAACGACCGTGCCCTCCAGGATGAGGTAGAGGGAGTTAAAGAGGTTTTTGAAAAAGGCAGCTTGACCCTTGTAAAGATGACCTTCTATTGTTCCTTTAACTAGGATGAATCTGCCCTCTGGGTCTTTTGTGTCAGAGATCCAGTTAAAATTGCAGGATTTTGCAAATATAATGACCACCCCTCTAGTTTTATTTTCTGCACTGGCAAGAAAATAATTAGGGAAGTGAGAGTGGAGGAATTTGGGACTGTACCGAGTCGGGAAATGAGTTTCCTGAAGCATGACAATATCCAGTTTTGAAGATTTAAAATGGTTAAACAATTTTCTCCTTTTGAGTGGGGAATTCATGCCCTGGACATTGTAAGTAGCTATCATTAAAGCATTTTGTGTGTGGTAAGCCATGGAACCATAGATGAGGGGTGCAAAAATGCCCATCGCCACTTACCTCTGGGAGTCTGTTCCTGTATGTGTGAGTAAATGGGAGTTCTGGTCTGCTCCAATGTGGTCTCTCCGGTTGTGTAGGCCAGGTGAGTACCCAAACTGAAATGAAGAAGAAGGTTAGTTGAAGAGGGGTAAGAGAGAAGGAAAGGGGACAGGAGGGTAGAGAGTTTTCTTCCCCTGGGCGTGTGGAAATCCCAGGAGGAGAAAAGGAACATAGAGAACATCTCCCACGCAGAAGTGAGAGAGCTTTGAAGTCCAAACATGGCCTGGAGGTCCTATCCCCCAGAAACCGTCAGGAGTCTAAAGGATAGGAGGAGGTGCATGTGAGCCACCCCAGACCAGGGCGCCCTGAAATGGAAAAAAATAAATATACTTTTTGAAAAAAACCTTAAAACATGTGATCAAGGCGATTGGAACAATGTCAGCTGAGCTGAAAGCAAACACTGGAAACCAATGTAATCATAAGGGGAGATCAGTAGACCCTAGGATCTCCATTTGTCACAACCCCCCTCATCCCACTAGGTGACATGGGGGGGGTGAGAGCCCCAGGGGCTCTTAAGCTGGGCTAAGATGATACCAGAGGAAGAGTCACTAAGTAGATCTGGGAGACTTGTCTTTCACAACCGGAGTTGAAAAAGGGTCTCTGGAAGTCATGTTGCTAAAAGGAACAAGAATACTAAAAACTGCAATATAACTGTAAGTAAGGCACCGGATGAGGACCAGGATAACAGATCCTGGGATAAGGGAGAACGTCAATCTTGGCAGAGAGAAGAACAGTTAATCTCCTGTCTCCAACTAGGATATAAACTTTGCGTCAGACGGGGTTCATAGAGGGCCGTTATGGGAAGATCTGCGAGCTTTGGGCTTATTCCAAAGGGGGTTCAGAGGGCTTACTTGTGGTGGACGTTTGTTTGAACCTGTGGAGGGGGAAGAGGGTTCCATGTCCATCTCCTGGGATATTATCTTAAGGCTGAGGAGCAGTTTTTCACCCGTGGCGAAGTTGGAGAAAGATTGGTTCTGTCCTTTATAGGGGGTTCAGAGGGCTTACTGGTGGCGGACGTTTGTTTGAACCTGTGGAGGGGGAAGAGGTTTCCATGTCCATCTACTGGGCTATTGTCTTCAGGCTGAGGAGCAGTTATTCACCTGTGGCGAAGTTGAAGAAAGATTGGTTCTGTCCTTTATATGTGAATTTCACTGCGAACGGAAAAGCCCATCTGTACCTTCTGTCTCTCTGTGTGAGGGCGAGTAGAAGTGGTTTCAGGGTTCTTATGTGTTTAATAGTAGAAGGTGCAAGGTCTGCAAAAATCTGCACAGGGTGACCTTGGCATGTCACCTGGGGCTTGGCTCGTGACTGCTTTGTTATGGCTTCCTTGACTGCGTAAATGTGGGATTTGGCAATGATGTCCCTGGGGTTGCCATCCTTCCTGGGGGGGCCAAGTGCTCTATGAGCTCTATCCAGCACCAGATGGTGGGTTGGGATGTTCAGGATCAGCGTTTTCATTAGGTCTTGTGTCGCCGCTGTGATTTCCAGGACAAATTCAGGTAGGCCTCTGATCCTGAAGTTTTACCTCCTGGACCTATTCTCTAAATCATCAAAGTGGGAAACAGCAGTGTCCAATTGATCTTGGAGGGTTTGAATGAGATCAGATTTTTGATGAGATACTGAAGCAGTCTAATCCAGTTTGCTTTCAATTGCCTCCATCCTGGAGCCAATATTTTGGAGATCTGCTTTTATGTCCCCAGTGATTTTAGCTGCTGTGGAGGCTAGGCCCCTATCCAGGAGCGCAGACAGTTTGAGATAGAAATCTTCCACAATAAAATGGTGATCCTGGGGAGGGGTATCATGGTGGGGGAAGTCTGTGTAGGCGGCCATAGCAGGCCCTGCGGGCTGAGAAGGCCTGATCCCGGAAAGAGTGGCCGAGCAGGGACTCTGTGGATGGTATTATATCCTGCTGGCCCTGTCCCTGAGACCCTGGTGGGTAGTGTAGAAGGGCTGGAGAGAGCACTTGCCTGTGATCTGGCAGGACATCTGTGAGGGAGACACAAGGCTTTGTGGCTGCATCTGCCGCTGCGGCCATCTTGGTACACCCAGGCTGGGTGGAGGCTACGAATGCCGGCTCCAGATTACGCCTGGAAGCCGGATTAAACATGTGAGGGTATTCTCTGGTGGTGCGGGGGTCCAATTGCCCCTATTAGACTAGCTGAGTGTGGCTAGAGACCACTGGTCTGGTGCGGAGCATTTAGGTATTAACATGATGCTTTTCCGTGCATCAGTTAGATCAATAGCCATGCAGATAATTATGGCTGCCCACTCAGCAATAATGCTCAAATGGAAGTCGAATGACGTGCCTAATGTCAGGGAGATTATCAGACAGGTCAACGTAATAGCTGAATATGACAAAAAACTAGCTTATAAAGACGGAAACTTACTGTAGGTAAATATGAGCTCAATTGGTCTCTTTGGAAAACTTGAACAGTTGTAAGGGATGTTTAGTAAGTTTACTGTGTGGCAATGTATATAAGATACAAATTTTCTTATAGTTTATATAAAATAAGAAAATATCCATGACCCCACTGGATAATAACCCAGACTTCCCCCAGGACTAACCTTAAAAGACCCAACCCTAGAAATACACACCTCGCAAGCCAGAGCGTATAGCTTCTTTCAAAATGGGAATCTCCCTTACCCTACACTCTCTACCTAATCATGACATACCGTTCTACAAATATCTACAATTGAGACATTTCCTTCAATTGCCCCACCACTCCTCTCTCTGGCACAGGGATCTTACACCGTTCAAACTTCTCTGCAACTCCACGGAACCTCAAGGTCACCTAATTTCCTTAAACTATTCCCTTATGTTTTCACGCCACAATGTAAAGGAGGACAAAATTATACAACAATGGGAAAACGACCTGTCCATAGATCTCACCCCCACAGAATGGGACCACATATTCACCCTCATGCACAAGGGCTCCATAAACGTCACAACGCAGGAAAACAGATTTAAACTTTTCTCAAAATGGTATCGGACTCCTGACAAGGTCCACCACTTCCATACCTCCGTCCCCCCGACCTGCTGGAGGTGCAATACAACTCAAGGCACCCTGCTCCACATCTGGTGGGAATGCACTCTCATACAATCGTTCTGGTTGGAAATCCACCGACTAATCTCCCAAATTACTACATATACCCCGGTCTTCTCTCCAGCCATCTACTACACCACACCCTCGGGTCCCCCACTTCATACAAAAAATTTCTAACCTTACACCTAATTAATGCAGCCAACTTATGTATCCCTGCCCTGTGGAGGAACTCCACCCCCCCCCACAGTGCAGGATTGGATCCGCAGGGTAGATAGAATTGCGGATATGAAACAACTCATTTTCCAAGCCAATGACAAACCCACCAAATTCCAGGCCACTTGGGCATGCTGGATACATTACAGACAATCCCAAGCACACCCAGCCCCGCCCCTATCACCCTCCTCTACTCCCTGAGGAATCCCCGTCGTCTGCTCCCTTGTGTTTTCCCTTAATAAACACCCGCCACCCCACCCCCAGTTCCTTACCTCTTCCTCTCGAGCGACATTGATCTGACATATCCATGTACCCTACAACCTACTATATCGTTTCCTACAGCGCATTCTAACCTTCAATCTCTTACAAGTAAAGGTCTCCCCCCATATGGACAACTCACTCTCTGTCCCTATCACCCCTTCGATGACCATACTTCATATCGGGAACCCAGACCTTACTTCCCCACACCGTCACATTTAAACATACTCACCGCCCTGTCCGGTATCCCGTCCCGTTCGCAGCGAAGGTCCCGTCAGGGGCGAACGGAAACGGGATTGATCATTGACGGTCTGGTCTCACTCCACATACTCCACCCGATCTTGGTGAGTCAACACCTCCTGATTCAAAAGGTGATATTTGCATTGAGATTTGATGGATTCAATGTCCTGACTTGCCTCTTTTTACCTTTTCTTTCATTTAATGTAATTATCTATGTTTGCCTAATAACCATCTGTTCTTTGAATCACTGAAATGTATGTCAAACATCATTTGTTATCCTGTAAAAATTTCAATAAAATCTTTTTGAAAAAAAAAAAAAAAGAAAATATAGTTTTTTATAGCAATTAATAGTTCTTTTTTATTGTTATACACACACACACACACACACACACACACACACACACAATATAGAAAATGTTGTTACTCTTTAACAATATAAAAAGTATACATTTTTTCTTTACGTTTGTATGTTTAAAACCAAATAAAAATCATTTGATATTAAAAATATATTTTTTCTTTATTTCACTACACTTTAAAATTATGACATACACATAAAAGATTGCAATCAAATACACCAAGAGTTATATATGTCATGTGTATATTTCATCAATGAAGATGTCTTCAATATTGGTCATAAGAAGTCTTAATCAGGAGTAAATAATATATTACTGAACCCAATGATGCATAAATAAAAGAGAGGATGCAAAGCCAAAAGAAACGCTAAAGAATAGACTGTATGAAAGATCCACTGCTGGCGGAACTAATGAACTATATGACAGATCCACTGATGGCAACACAAAAGGGTTGTCCTGATAGATCCATTGATGGGCTCTGTGACAGATCCACTGATGCCAGCACTAATGGACTGTATGACAGATCAACTGATGGCGGCACTAAGGAGATGTCCTGACAGATCCACTGATGGGCTGTGTGACAGATCCACTGATGGACTGCATGACAGATCACTGATGAACTGTGTGACAGATCCACATGGGCTGTGTGACAGATCCAATGATCTGACAGGTTCTTTTTATTTATTTATTTTGGGGGGGGGGCTGTGTGGTGCACATTAATGTGTACAGAAAACTCACAGAAGCAGGTCACTCACAGCTCTCCGTTTCTCCTCCTCACATGATCAGTGTGTGAGGAGAAGAAGCCAGGAGCAGCAAGTAACCGCTGTGTGTTTAACGTTATGACCAGCTGTGATTGGACACAGCTGATCATGAGGTAAACAGCCAATTTCATTGGCTGTTTATCCTGATAGAGGATAGACTGTGTCCTGGGGACACAGCTTATCACTGATTACCGTGCTGCACGCCCCCAGGGGCATGCATTAGCAGCCCATCCTAAAGGATGTCATATGATGTCCACTCAGGAAGGGAAAGACACCGCCCAGCCGTCAATCTTCTATTGACCAGGCGGGAACTGGTAAAGGAACAGGGATTTTAATTATGCTTAAAGTGAAACAATAAATATGAAAAATTCCTTTAAATATAGTGCCTGGGGGGGGGGGGGGGGGGTTTCCCTTGGTCAGTCTGTAAAGTGGCACATTTGTACTAAGCATTGAACCTGCTGCAGAAAAACTGACATATAGGAGGGAAAATTACATTTAAATTGTTTTTCTCTGCAAGCTTTCTTTATTTTGTAAACAATGACTTGAGGAGCCAGTCTGTATGATGGCCACATTTTAGTGCATGTGCTTCCATGCTGACAGCTGCATTAAAAAAAAAAAAACAATGCCGGTCCTCCCTTTGGGTCTGGTATGGATTTTGAGGGGAACCCCCAGTCCAAAATGTTTAAAAAAATGGTGTGGTGTCCCCCAAAATCCATACCAGACCCTTTTCTGAGCATGCAGCCTGGCAGGCCGGGAAAGGGGGGGGGCAAGCGAGTGCTCCCCTGAACCATAACAGGTTACATGCCCTCAACATGGGGTCAGATGCATTGCTTCAGCCAACCAGGGCCCTAGAATGCACTGTGCAGCGTGCAGTGCATTGTAGGGCGCTTGCTAAGCAAACATCCAGCTGAGCGCCCTGCAAATTTGAGTGTTCGGTGAACACCCGAACAGGTGCTGTTCAGGGCCGAACCGATGCTCAGCCCAAACTATTTGCCCATTTCTACCTTAAACAATTGTTCCTAAACTGGTTAAACATCAATATTAAAATCTGTTTTCGACCATATTTAGGTAATATCTATGTAATATGTTTCTATGTAGTACCTAACTGGAAAATATTGTATAACATATCATTAGCACACAAGAGTCTCACTGAGCTGACTTCTGCATTTGCTAAATTGAATTACCTTATTTATCAGTTAGTTTGATGCAAGTTATTACACACATTTCATGGTGTTCTGGACTGTATAGTCAATACTCTGAAACTCTGAAGGATTTCTGAAAAAAGGAGGTCTATAAGTAGCCACGTTGGTGTTTGGGCAAATTGAATATTCCAAAAAAGTCATAATTATGTTGATTGTTGAATAATATATATTAAATAAAGGTTGGTGATAGATGTTAGATTGTTGTAGTGTTTTAGAACAGACTAAAGCAATGTAGAATTCTCTTTTAAGCTATTTTTCACAATCCTTCTACTATTTCCATGTCTTCATATGAAAATCAAACGTTTTTTGTCTTTTATATTAAACTCAGACTTTTTAGCAGAAAAACTGCATTGATTTAGGAACTCCTCTAAACTTTGAACTCTCTCCTGCCAGTGCTAGGAACAGCAAAAATCAGCCCCACACAGAGGATGTGATGAGCCCTCTACATTAGAATATGACAGGTATCTTTTTTTACTCATTTCAAATACTTTTTACTTTAAACTATAGCATTTGAGTGTCATTTTTCGTGCAAAAGCAAACTGTTTTTCACATCACATTTTTTATTTATTTTTTTTGCTTAAAGAAAGCTTATGTTTTGCTTTACTGCAGTAATAAACAACCTCAACCTTCAAAACTCTTCCATGTAATAGCACAATGCAATCAGTATGTATGAAATAATGAACTTGATGGACCTGTGTCATTTTACAATCTGCAAACTGTCATTATGATTTAGATCGAAAAGTCAAGACATCAGAAAAGGCAAACATCTTTCTGTCTAAGCAAAAATATTTACTAAGTAAAGTACCGTATATATTTTTAAAGTAGCATTTTGTTTTGTTTGGGACAGCTTGCACTTTAATATATGACTGAATATGAATAAAGATTTATATATGTGTGTATAAATATTCATATACAGAAATGCCCTTAACTTATTTGTGTAGCAAGCATCATAATCGTTGGATGTAATCAGAGGAGAGTGTTAGAAGTACTAGCAGTTGCAAATACACTAGCAAACTCAAGCTGAACTCCAGCTAACATCTTATAAGCAGTTAGGCTCCATTCACACTAATGCGTTTTTTGATGCATTTTGCAGAAATGCATGGGAATTTTTTTAACATGGGTTCCTATGGAACATGTTCACATCAATGCATTTTTGTGCCTCTGCGTTTTTGGAAAGGGTCGGGGACCTTTTTTCATGCAAAATGCAGCATTTTGCATGTAATAGAATTCAATGGACAAGCATCAAAAACGCAAGTGCACCGTTTTTGCAGCATTTTTGATGCGTTTTTGGTGCGTTTTGGTGCGTCTTTGCCTTTTTTTTTTTTTTTTAATTTTTTTTAAGACTGTAAAAAAAAAACTGTAAAAAAAAAAAAACGCAAAATGCAAATCGCGGCAAAAACGCGGCAAAGACGCGGCAAAAACGCTGCTCAAAAACGTGGCAAGCATAAAAAGAAAACCTCCAAAAACGCTCAAAAGCAACATGCATAGGTGTGAATCGAGCCTTAGGCTCGATTCACACCTTTGCATTTTTAGTGCTTTTTGCATTTTGCAGATTTGCACAACAGTCCATTTAACATGGTTTCCAAAGGAAAACGTTCTGTAGTGCAAATCTGCAAAATGCAAAAAGCACTAAAAATGCATAGGTGTGAATCAAGCCTTAAAGCTGATAATTTTTAGGCACCCCTGCCAGTGTTAAATGGTCTGTTCCATCCCTGTAACTGCAAGAGAGCTTTTCTGCTGACTTACTGGCAGGATCACCAGGGAAAAATACAAGAAAGAAAGCCTATACTGCTTTAAGCAATTTGAATAAAAAGCAGACTTGGCATACAGAAGGATTTTCTCTGCTTTGTTGCTTAACTATCGGTTGATTTCTTGTGCTATTTTTTAGATATTCAGTTCCTCAAACATTTTTCTTATGAAGCGGTTGGTTTATTTAAATTGACTTGTACTTTTTCCATGTATAGCAAAGCATATGGTTCACTTTAATGCTTTCCCTATTTTTACATACTTTCCTATTGATCCTCTGTCACTTCTCTTGGCTGCATGCAGTAAGTAAAATACCCAGTACTTTTGGGTCACTTTCACACTGAGGCTCTTTACAGGCATTTTAGCGATAAAAATAGTTCTTGCAAAGTGCCTGTTAAGAGTCTCTCCTGTCACTCCAGTGTGAAAGCTTGAGTGCTTTCACACTGGAGCAGTGCGCTTGCTGGACGGGAAAAAAAGTCCTGCAAGCAGCATCTATCGGTGAATACACTGCTCCCAAAACGCCCTTGCTATTGAAATCAATAGCCAGCGCCGCTTTTAACCCTTTTTTGGCCACTAGCCGGGGTAAAAAGTGCCCCGCTAGCAGCCAAAAAGAGCTTCTAAAATGACGGTAAAGCACCGCTAAAACTAGTGGCGCTTTACCGCTAACGCAGCCGCCGCTTCAGTGTGAAAGTGGTCTAAATATATTGGGAGCATTGTGGACTCTTTCTACTTCCCACCACAATGCAGCACTAGGTGATGAGCAATGCCTAGATCACGCTTAGGAGGGAGTCTTTAGTTCTCTGTAATCTTCAACCTGATCATACATGGTGTTACATGGTCCTTTCACTCCTGTGTATAAGAAAATGAACAGAAAGAAGGCATTACCAGTGCTGAAGAACAAGCATTTAAGTGGAAATGTTGCTTTGCAAATGTAGTCACTAAATCAAGTCTTCTGGAATTAAAAATTGACTGTTAAAACTCAAAAGGTTGTTTCTGAGTGGTGTTAGCTCAATAGCTACACCATTGGCTTAGAGAACAATCTGTTTATGTTTATATCTCACTGTTATACACATGTGTAGATTCTTTATGTAATATTTAAAAAGCAGATACTCTTGGATTCCAATATAGCCCACTCTAATGAAGGTTTAATGTTATCCAGTACAAAGTAATGCTGTGTTTAAGGTCATTGTGTGGCACACTGTTCCAGGGTGGGCAGTGGCCCATTGCCACCAACAGTTTGGAATTTATGACCAATAGTAAATGCTCATAGATGTCAATATTTTCTAAATTCATGCATTGGTGGTTATTTACTAAAACCAATCAGCTTCTAGGTTTTATTGTCAAAGCTTAATTGCACAAGCTGATGTTAGAAGCTAATGCACAGCTGTACCAGATTCTGCTGTGCACCAGTTTTAGTAAATGTATCCCATTACGTCAAATACATACATATTCTATCCTGTAGTAACATAAAAACTGTATAATTTGTAAAGGCCGTTGGCCGGCTGCACGCTGGTGCATGTCTTGTGTACCCTATCTTGAGACTATTGCCACTGCATGCATACTAATATCTAGACCTTTTTGCACCATCCTTGCGCAGGCAGTTTACATTAGGGATGAGCTTCGAGTTCGAGTCAAACTCATGTTCGACTCGAACATTGGCTGTTCGCCAGTTCGCCGAACAGCGAACAATTTGGGGTGTTTGCGGCAAATTCGAAAGCCGCGGAACACCCTTTAAAAGTCAAAAGTGCTAATTTTAAAGGCTTATATGCATGGTATTGTCATAAAAAGTGTTTGGGGACCTGGGTCCTGCCCCAGGGGACATGGATCAATGCAAAAAAAAGTTTTAAAAATGGCTGTTTTTTCAGGAGCAGTGATTTTAATAATGCTTAAAGTGAAACAATAAAAGTGTAATTTTCCTTTAAATTTCGTACCTTTGGGGTGTCTATAGTATGCCTGTAAAGGGGCGCATGTTTCCCGTGTTTAGAGCAGTCTGACAGCAAAATGACATTTCAAAGGAAAAAAAGTCATTTAAAACTACTCGCGGCTATTAATGAATTGTCGGTCTGACAATACACATGAAAGTTAATTGATAAAAACGGAATGGGATTTCCCTACAGGGGAACCCCGAACCAAAATTTTTAAAAAAATGGCGTAGGGGTGAACCCTAAATTTCATACCAGGCCCTTCAAGTCTGGTATGGATATTAAGGGGAAATCCACGCCAACATTTTTAAAAAAATGGCATGGGGGTCCCCCTCAAAATCCATACCAGACCCTGGTATATCAGTGCTCTGTGTATCAGCACAGGCTTGTAACCCACTAGCCAGAAATGCAGAGCATGGTGGCCCGATGCTTCAACCGCATAGCATGACATGCACCACGGACATGGTGGCGTAATCACATCAAGCGTTTCAATCAGTACTGTAATCCAACAGGACCCAATCAAGTGGGTGTAGCCTCAATGCAAACGCCCTGCAACTACATGAAATTCACATTGTAGCAGTACGGTTGTCACGTACCTGGTGGAGATCGAGATGTAGAGAGTGCTTCTCTTGCACCTCCTGTCCAACGCCCCTGATAAAGATGACAGGAAGTAAAGGACACAGAATGACATGAAGGCCAGTATAGCAGGTGGCACCAGCTGAGCCTTGCCAGGAACCTGATCACTGTAGATCACAGGACAGGCACTGGGAACTGGAGCATTAGCTTAAGGGGGTCACAAAGGAGCACCGGAGCATGTTTTGCAGCACTCAGGGTATCTTCGGCATGATGTTGGATTGTTGTCACAGCTGAACACCACCTGCAAGCATTGTTTTATTATCACTGCTGGACATTATTTGCACGCACTATTTAGAGTACCAAAGAGAACTTTTTTCATTATTTATTTATTTTTTTATTTAAACAAGCAGGATACCTTATATTGAGCACTAAGCACTTTTTATGTTGATTAAGACACTATGTATGGTGTAACAAGCACTATTAAGCACTAATTTATGGTGTAACAAGCACTTGTTTTTTCACACCTTGGTTATTTATTCAACATTATCCAACGTATGTATGCGGGCAGTGGTATGAGCTAAACATGCTATAACAGCAATATTAGAATGACAGCCCCATTGAGTATACTCTTGAACACCTCAAGTCAATGCATTCAGAACACATTTATATTATTTGTATTTAATATTATCGCACTAGTAAGCACAGAGTTGGTTATTATTAATTTTGTTTTTGGGGTCACCCAAGCGCAGCGCATAACTTGTAAATGTATTATTCAAATATTTATGTATTATCTGCATTACTAATTCCTGCTGCACTACAGAAGATTGTAGCACTATTTATAATTTTTTAGCATAAGAAAAATAATAGATAGTACTATTTAAAAAGTAACCCTACATTTGTTGAGAAAAAGAATTCCCCTCTGGGTGATCTATGTACATTACAAGGACTTACAAATAGCTGTTTGTTCGTGTCTATATGCAGAGTAAATTTGTATGGGAGTGTTTTTTTAATTATCAATCAGCGCACCTTCAGGGCTCTAATGAGGAAAGTGTCAGGTGATTTCCCTTTGAGAATATCTCACCAAAAATGATATTTCTGTTTCAGGGGATGCTCAAAACCTGATTAAGCAGATTTCCGGCAAAATAAGTGAACCAATCACACATACAGGAAATGACATATATGGGGGCATTGCATTTTACAGAAAATTACAGCACTGCACATTGAAAAGGAAAGGTAACTTTTAATAACATTCAATTATATTATGTGTCCCAATTATATACGCTATATTTTTTTATTTGCTCACCCACAAAAGTGGAGTTACTCTTTAACAAGTGTGTGTATATTGTAATATTTATATAGAGCCAACAGTTTACACAGTGCTTTACAATGTAGAGGGGACAACACAATTACAGTACAGTTCAATATAGAAGGGACAGGAGGGCCCTGCTCATAGAGCTTACATCATTCTAAAGGGAGGGGATATATATATATATATATATATATATATATATATATATATATATATATATATATATATATATATATACGCATACATACATAGATACATATATACATATACACGCATATATTAACCACTTCCATACAGGGCATTTTCACCCCCTTCCTGCCCAAGCCAATTTTCAGCTTTCATCGCTGTCACACTTTGAATAACAATTGTGCGGTCATGCCACACTGTACCCAAATGAAATCTTTATCATTTTTTCCCCACTAATAGAGATTTCCTTTGGTGGTATTTGATCACCCCTGCGGTTTTTATTTCTTGCGCTATAAACAAAACAAGAGTGACAAGTTTGAAAAAAACACAATATTTTTTACTTTTTGCTATAATAAATATCCAATTTTTTTTTTAAAAAACAAATTTTTTCCTCAGTTTAGGCCGATACGTATTCTTCTACATATTTTTGGTAAAAAATATTGAAATAAGCGTATATTTATTAGTTTGCACAAAAGTTATAGCGTCAAAAATAAGGGGGTAGATTTATAGCATCAGGCCGCGCCCCATAGAAGGCGTCACGTCATATGACGGCGGCCCAGGATAACAGCTGTACCATCCCGCCGTCATATGACGGTGGACGGGCAGCAAGTGGTTAAACAAAAGTATTGGTATGTCTGCTTTTACATGCACATGAACTTTAGAGGCATCCCAGTCTTAGTTCGTAGGGTTGAATATTGAGTTGGCCCTTTGCAGCTATAACAGACCCTTTGCAACCTTGACAGCTATGACAGCTTCAACTCTTCTGGGAAGGCTGTCCAAGAGGTTTAGGAGTGTGTCTATGGGAATGTTTTACCATTCTTCCAGAAGCGCATTTATGAGATCAGGCACTGATGTGGACGAGGAGGCCTGGCTCACAGTCTTCGCTCTAATTCATCCCAAAGGTGTTCTATTGGGTTGAGGTCAGGACTCTGTGCAGGCCAGTAAAGTTCATCCATCCCAAACTTGCTCATCCATGTCTTTATGGGCATTTCTTTGTGCACTTGTCCAAATCATTTGGTGGAGGGGGGATTATGGTGTGGGGTTGTTTTTCAGGGGTTTGGCTTGGCCCCTTAGTTCTAGTCAAGGGAACTCTTAAGGCATCAGCATACCAAGACATTTTGGAAAATTCATGCTGCCAATTTTGTGGGAACAGTTTGAGGATGGCCCCTCCCTGTTCCAACATGCCCGCACATCAGTGCATAAACAAGCTCTGTAAAGACATGAATGGGGTGGAGGAACTTTACTGGATTGCACAGAGTCCTGACTGCAACCCCTTTGGGACACCTTTGGGATGAATTCGTGCAGAGACTGCAAGCCAGGCCTTTTTGTTCACATCAGTGCCTGACCTCACAAATGCGCTTCTGGAAGGATGGTCAAACATTCCCATAGACACACTCCTAAACATTGTGGACAGCCTTCCCAGATAAGTGGATGCTATTATAGCTGTGAATGGTAGGCTGACTCAATATTGAACCCTACCCAGACTAAGACTGGGATGCTATTACAGCTCACGTGCATGTAAAGGCGGGCATCCCAATACTTTTGGTAATATAATGTGTGTGTGTATATATATATATATATATATATACACACACATTACACCTAACGCCCTCATAAATTATCTCATGAAATGACACTTAAATGTTTTATGCAAAAATAAGTTACAAAAATAAATATTAACAACAACTTTATCAGTGCACCCTCACCTGTGCCCCTCAATGCAGCCTCACTTGTGCTCATCAGTGCAGCCTCACCTGTGCCCACCTTTGCAGACACAGTGTGCCCACTATCGCACCCCCACTGTGGCCACTGTGCCAGTTGCAACCACACTGTGCCCGTTGCAACCACACTGTGCCCATTGCCATTGCAGCCTCACTGTGCCCATATCAGCCTCACTGTGCCCATTGTAGCCACACTGTGCCCATTGCAGCCACACTGTGCCCATTGCAGCCACACTGTGCCCAATGCAGCCACACTGTGCCCAATGCAGTCTCACTGTGCCCATTGCAGCCTCACCTGGGCAGAGGAATGCATGGCTGGAGGGGGAGGAGAGCCGCGGGATAGAATGCTGTTACAGGCGCTTACATTATAATTGTCTCCGCTCTGCTCGACACAGCCCCACCTCCTCCTGACCTGCGCCTGTGATAGACAGAATGCATCCCAGCATTGGACCGGCATTCTGTCTATCACAGGCGCAGGTCAGGAAGAGGCGGGGCTGTGTTGAGCAGAGCGGAGACAATTATAATGTAAGCGCCGGTAACAGCATGCTATCCCGCGGCTCTCCTCCTCCTCCCCGGGGCAATCGCTGGGGGAACAGCTCCCGATCAACCCCACTGGCGGTGCTCTCCCCCCCTCTCCCAGGCAGGCAGCCCAGCTCGCAAGCCCTCATTTTCCACTCACAAAATGCGGGTGTAAAATTTGAGGGCTGTGTGTGTATATATAGATGCTGCTCAGTTATTGTCCTGGTGACACAAAAGGAAGTGATGGGAAATCTAACCTGTAAGGGCATGTACAGAAATAAAACTGATTGAGGTTCTAATTTTTCCCTACTCTATTCAAAACTAAAAAAGAAAAGCTTTGACTGGAGTTATACTTTAAGACTCCACTCAAATTGGCCTTACATTACTTTAGTGGTTGTGCTACAAGCTTTTCTTGAGCAGGGACCAGTGCTAATGGTTCTGTGTACTCTGTAAGACTGCTAATATTACTGCTTGCCAATACTATATAAAAAATTAAATTAATATTAATGTATTAAATTATTAAAATATTAAATTAATATTGCTGATAAACATCTTTTACGGGCAGTGTAGCAAATGAACCATGCTGTCCTTGCAGTGTAATTTTCTATTATCAAAATTGATTTAACCTTTGATTACCACATTTCACATTAAATAATGTTTTTTTGCTGAATACAGATATTTGTGTTACTGTAATTAAAAGTTTACAACAATACTGATTGCTTGGTGGTTCTGTAGACAACAGCTGTGAAATAAATAGTGAAAATGCCATGAACTGCATAGGACAACACTCTAAAATTTGAACACATTATAAAAAATGTTTTGAAATCCTTTTTCCCCTACATTTGCTTTTTCTTTTTTTTTTTTAACCAGGCTCAGTGAAAAAAACAAGTAATTGTCTCAGGTTGAAACTCTGCCATTATTTATTGGAAGCAGGATGACAATAGGCTGATTGTAAATCTTGCACTGGCTGTTTGTGTTAAAATATTTATTCAGCAGCTGTTGCCCTACAGAAGACATCTGAATCAGCACAGGTGTTGAGAAAGTGAACTGCCACCATATCTGCCAACCAGCTTCAATCAGTTCAGTCCAGTGGAGCAAGCACCTGCATTTCAGTGTCTTATCACATTTTAGAAGAAAAATGTGCATAAAAATAAAACTGCAAGAGAAACTTCAATAATTTTTACTTGGAAGGTTGTTTTCATTAATTTAATTGGTATGTAAAGTGAAAAAAAAAAAAAGGGGAATACACTTCCCCTTTAAGAACAGCATGCTTAATAGCCCCCTACCCCAGAGACTGACTGTGGTGGCCTTCTGCCAGTATTGGTGTGACATCAGCCGAAGAGGCAGAGCACCACTACTAATTTCTACCTACAGCTCCTTTGTAGCTCATACTTCTGAAAAAAAGATAGTCATGTTGCTTCTGTAAAAATGGGAAAAATATATTGAGAACATTTTTAAGATCTCTTTCTTTATACAGAAATTTTAGGGCACTTGTAAACATCTCAGTTTGCATTTTTTTGGCTTAGGTCCCTTCCACATGGGCTTTCCGATCAGGTCCGCCTGTCAGTTTTTCAGGCAGACTTGATCAGACACTCCATTCCCTTGTATGGAGCAGCAAATGTCAGCAGATTCCGCTCACATCTACCCATATCCGATCCTGTCTGTGAAACCCAGACAGATGGTGACCCTATTTTCCATCCGTCTAGAGGATCTGATCGGATCAGATGAAAACAGACAGGTAGTCCGTTGTTATCCAATCTCCCCAAAGAGGAGAGCAGGGCTCTGACAGGTTCATCTCTGCACAGTTGCAATAGAGGGGGTGTTTGGGACATTAAATGAGACGCATGGTAACATGCATCTCCATCCCTATTCAAGTACATAAAGAAAGAGGGTCGGGACTTTAAATGAGGTGTGTATATTGTGGCTAATCGAAGCAATCAAAATAAAACATGAACAGGTATTTATTTGTTTGCCATGATTGAGTAGGAACATGGCAGACAATACATGCAATAATGGCACATAATATAACAAACCATGTATCCAAATCATTTACATGTTAAAAGTATAAATAGAATATACAATAGTATTACCCTCCATAATAAAAAGTCACTATAATATAACAGTTTTAATCCATGATATTGCCTGGATCCAAAAACCATGTAGGTATATATGCATTGCATCCAGGTTAAGCCCAACGCGTTTCATGGGATCTATCCAATCATCAGAGGCGGATGCATGATACATCTATATAAAGAGAGGTAAGTATATCAAAATCAACCATTCATAGACAAAAATTGGCAAAGAATAATATACATACAGCAAGGATAGGATAGTCGTCCCTGTAGGAATCACATATCTGCTTAGTGTGAAACAAATACATTGCCGGGGGGCTAGGGCGGAAAGGAATGCCTGTTCCGGAAGCTGTGTTAGTAGGGTCCAACAGGAACACAGGGAGCATAAATATATACGTGTGACCCAGAGTATCTGGAACAGTAGGAAAAATGGGCTCCATTCTGTGGATCAATAAAAATATAAATACCAAATGGTGCTGAAAATATAAAGAAGTAAGCTAATCAAAGAAAGGAGCCCAAATAGCAGGAGTATGAACTGATATCAAGACAGCATAGGTCCCCAGAAATTGGTAAAGTCCAGGGATTGAAACCACATATGAAATAAATGTCATAATGATAGTGGTAGGTACCTAGTGTTACTGATATAGAAGTAAAGGCCAGCGATATCTGGTGCAGACTGAACAAGATGTGTATCAGGCAGAGGACTGACTGTGAAGGAAAGAAGTGTGTTTAAATGCTCCCTATGTAATGAGTGGACCCCACCCAGTGGGAGTGAAAACTAGTAGTAACAGGTGCAGACTGCACAAATTATGTATCAAAGTGAGAACTGGCTGTGAATAAAAAAAAAGGGCTGTTTAAATGCTCCCTGTGTAGCGAGCGGTCCCCACCCAGCGTCACGCAAGGCATGACATTTAGGACGGGCGTCAGTCAGGGCGGAAGCCGCTCACTGAACCCCAGACGTCCATCCCACCGTCAGCCAAGATAGTCACACCTGCCTGTGTAAGCACATGTAAATGATTTGGATACATGATTTGTTATATTATGTGCCATTATTGCATGTATTGTCTGTCAAGTACCTCCTCAACCATGGCAAACAAATAAATACTTGTTCATATTTTATTTTGATTCCTTTGATTAGCCACAATATACACACCTCATTTAAAGTCCCGACCCTCTTTCTTTTTTTTTTTTTTTCAATAAAGTTTATTGAGTTTTACAGTTTTACAAAGTATATGTGACATACGTCTCAATCTGTGCGTTTAGAAACTCATAGCGTATATGCAGTGTTCAAAGTAGTACATTCACAGACGGGCGTTAGGTAAGCCACTTTAAAGCGAGAAGATAACGTTCTAAAAATCAACAATCAACAATTAGAATTCCCAAACTGAAAGCAGTAAACTTGTGCTAAGATATTGCTGCTGGGGGGGCGGGTCTACATAGGGTCCACGGTCACGTCCGGACACGGCAAGTGAAGAAACCCCAAGTCCATTCACCCCCAAAAGGGGATCATTTCTGTGAATGGGTTGGGAGCGGAAGTTGTTGGGTCAGTGGTACCAATGACTAATGAGTAATGTGGGTTATGAAGCGGTTCCACTGAGTGACCTGGTTCTTTGCAGCCGAGTGTTGTGCAAGATAGAGTGGCTGGGGTATTCGTACCCCTGTGTCACAGGAATGTAAGATGAGAGAGTATGCTCAAGTGGATAATTGTCCATGTTGTCTGTGAGAAGGGTGGGGGTAGGGTCTCAACTGAGACGGGGAGAGGGGTGTAGGAAGGACCAGGGGGTAAGGCGGCCAGGCCAAGTCGGGGAGTTAAGGTTATGCTGCAAAATGTGTTCAGATCGTGGTGTGTGGAAGAGTGGTAGGTTGGGAGGTTGTCGGGGATGATTGGCGGAAGTGTAGCCAGCTCGCCCAGGTGGTGTTAAATTTGGTAGGGTTGTCGTTCCGACCCTCTTTCTTTATATCTCTGCACAGTGAGCAGAGAAGGACCTGTCATCCACCTGCTCAGCAGATCGATCCCCCGCTGAGCAAAGGGGAGTCCATTGGGCAGAACACCCCGTGTGAAAGAGACGTTAGGGAATATATCTACTTTGTTTTTGGGTTGTTGTTTTTTTAAACGCTTCAAAAATGCTCAATAAATGCCCATGGAGACATTGGTTTTCTAGTTAGAAGTGCTTAAAGGGGAAGTGATGTAGAGGAAATAAAGTGACTATCAATCTGCTCAATCTCGTGCAATAAAGTGGTGTAAACAAATTTTGAATAATTAATAATAGCTGCTATCACTAACAAGTGTTCTCACTTCACTTAAAAGGTACAAATAATCAATAGACAGTGCTGCGTTATAAAAAAAAAAAATAATAATAATAATAATAATAAAAGTGTAAATTAAAATGGTAATCAATAAACATATATTGCTGAAAGTTCATGTATAGTATCTGTGACTGATTGAAGTGAATTAAAAAAAATCAATACATCAACGGTGCAAAAATCCAAATTGCTTGTGCTTTCCTCCACCAGTCTCACAGGCTGCTCACCGCACATCTGAGTCAAATCAGCAGTGTTCCCCTCTGGGAATAGTAGAGAGGGCTGGTGTGGTGCTGGTAATCACTTTCCTCTTTCAAATTGCTTATTCCCCTGGGATAAAAAACCCCAATCATCTCACCAGATATGATGGATATGCAAAAGAAGGAAGGCAGAATGTAGTGCTCTCCGTTTAAAATGTTTAATAATATACAGATACTCCTCACTTAACGACCAGGTTCCATTCCAACAACCAGGTCGTTAAACTAATTGGTTGTTAAACGAGGAGTCACAAGTAATCAATATTTTAAGCATTCTTAACTGCTGTACTGTATTGTGAAAAAAAAGTCTAAACACAAAGTTCCATCTCAATAACGTTGTTTTAATTTGCATAAGTACAGAACACAAATGAAAATTCTGTACTGTACTGTATAATACAATGATTACAGCATGTCGTTCAGGTGGGGAGAGCTGGTCCTAAGTCCGAGCAGTCGTTAAACAGATAGATCGTTAAACGAGGAGTATCTGTATAAAAAGAGGTAAGGTATAGGTTGGGAATTGTGGTGACGGGGTCTGTGAGGAATGGCAAGATGTCATCTGCGTATGCCGCTAGTTTGTATTGTCTATCTTTTATTTCTGCACCAGATCGGAAACACAAAGATACTTGATATTGGATATGTATTCTCTACTATTGGCAGGTAGCGATCCCAAAGACAACGCGACTAGTCAACAATGGGAAAGGGAACTCGCAACAGATATATCAAAAGAGGACTGGGAGCGAATACACACCCATATACACAAAGGGTCCATAAACGTCTCCATACAGAAAAATGGATTCAAAATCTACCCAAGATGGTACAGGAACCCAGATAGAATCCATAAATACCATCCCAGTGTCTCTCCACTATGTTGGTGATGCAACACAGCCCGCGGTTCTCTGCTCCACATTTGGTGGGACTGCCCACTGATACAACCCTACTGGAAAAAAAGTATACCGCCTGATTTTTCATATAACGAATTACACTCCAGACTTTACACAGACCAATATCTACTCCACCACACATCCTTACTCCAATCGGCCTACAAACGATCTCTCACCCTTCACCTCATTAATGCAGCCAAAATGTTTATACCCCTACATTGGAAGGATAGTCCCCCCCCCCCCAATATCTCAGAATGGCTTCAATGTGTAGGGAGGATTGCCGAAATGGAAGACCTAATCCAACAGGCGAGCAGGACCCAATGAAGTTCCACAAAACATGGGCCTGCTGGATTAATTTCATGGAATCTCTTGAATTCCACAGTCTATCAAAAGTAACACCATAGCTTGACCTGGGAGCACCTACACAGTGTTAGATAATAATCTGGATGATTACCTGCGCACTTATGCCCTGTACATATGATTGGACATTGATCGGACATTCCAACCCCAAAATCCGTCTGATTTTTTCAGACGGATTTTGTGCCAAACTTGTCTTGCATACACACGGTCGCACAAAGTTGTCGGAAAATCCAATCGCTCTGAACGCGGTGAGGTAAAACACGTACGTCGGGACTATAAACGGGGCAGTGGCCAATAGCTTTCGTCTCTTAATTTATTCTGAGCATGTATGGCACTTTGTGCATCGGATTTGTGTACACACAATCGGAATTTCAATGACCGAATTTTGTTGTCGGAAAATTTTATATTCTGCTCTCAAACTTTGTGTGTCGGAAATTCTGACGGAAAAAGTCTGATGGAGCCCACACACAAGCGGAATTTCCGACAACACAATTCGATTGCACTTTTTCCGTCAGAAAATCCGACTGTGTGTACAGGGCATTACAGTTCACCCCCTGTACCCCACTTTTCCCATAACCCCCCTCCACATGACAGAAACTAAGGTTCCCTTACTGATTCTTGAGCTAACCCAGCCAGAATACACCTTGCAAGCTGAAAACACATTTCAGACACAGTAGGTCTCAAGATGGCAGCAATGTAACGTCAATACGCAGGCATCGTCCCCTAGACACTTATCGTCAAAGCATTAACTTCTTCAGTAGGGCCCTACTGAAGAAGTCAATGCTTTGACGATGTGTCTAGGGGACTTTAAGCAATATATGTTTATTGATTACCATTTTTAGTTACACATTTATTATTATTACTGATTTTTTTTTAGTGTAGCACTGTCTATTGATTAGATGTAGAGGAAATGATCTAATTTGTTATGTTGATTTAGGATATATTATAATAATTACCGTATATAAAATGATAAAAGTAGCCATGTAATCATACTCACTATTGCTCTCCTGCTCCCTGGAGGACAGTTTTTCCCAGTCTAAGGATAATACCCACTTGGTGACTTGTTGCCAACTCTATTTTTTTGTATGTGTCACAATAGCTATGGATACTTGGGTTGTTAATAGTTTATTAAAAGCATGTAATATATACTCATATTATAAATCTCAATATATCGCTTTAAGAATGCAAAGAGCGGCCAACGAACCTCCTCTCCTTCATAACAGTATGGCAGCAGCTCTCCCTAGGGTATCTAACTGGCATGATGACAGTTACCTACCTTGCACAATACTCTCTAGGCAGGGCTGTATCACTTATATTTGAAACACATGTTATTTGTTAAAAATGTGTGTTGTTTACTAAAAATGTGTAAATAGCAACACTTTCAGGTTTAGGGAGTCTCACTTCTAGTGAACAGCTGGCACACCTGCCAGGAAATTTTTACATTTGCATAGTTTGCTTAAGTTTGGGTGGTCTCACTTTTCATGCTGCACAATATTGATCACCTTGAAGATATCTTGCTTTTATGTATATATATATATATATATATATATATATATATATATATATATATATATATATATATATATATATATTCATGTATATTTGTGTTGAGACACATGTTAATTGTTTAAAATTAAATATTATTAGGTTTAGGGAGTATCACTTCTAGTGCTGCACAGTTATCTTTATTTTTATTTGGTGTTAGGATTTTTTTGTGTTTTAATTATTTTGTGTTAGCTGCTTAGTATTAGGGATGAGCCGAACACCCCCCTGTTCGGTTCGCACCAGAACATGCGAACAGGAAAAAAATTCGTTCGAACACGCGAACGCAGTTAAAGTCTATGGGACACGAACATGAATAATCAAAAGTGCTAATTTTAAAGGCTAATATGCAAGTTATTGTCAATAAAAGTGTTTGGGGACCCGGGTCCTCCCCCAGGGGACATGAATCAATGCAAAAAAAAGTTTTAAAAACGGCCGTTTTTTCAGGAGCAGTGATTTTAATAATGCTTAAAGTCAAACAATAAAAGTGTAATATCCCTTTAAATTTCATACCTGGGGGGTGTCTATAGTATGCCTGTAAAGGGGCGCATGTTTCCCGTGTTTAGAACAGTCTGACAGCAAAGTGACATTTTGAAGGAAAAAACACATTTAAAACTACCGCGGCTATTGCATTGCCGACAATACACATAGAAGTTCATTGATAAAAACGGCATGGGAATTCCCCACAGGGCAACCCCGAACCAAAATTAAAAAAAAAAAATGATGTGGGAGTCCCCCTAAATTCCATACAAGGCCCTTCAGGTCTGGTATGGATATTAAGGGGAACCCCAGCCAAAATTTTTAAAAAAAATTGACGTGGGGTTCCCCCTAAATTCCATACCAGACCCTTCAGGTCTGGTATGGATTTTAAGGGGAACCCTGCGCCAAAAAAAAAAAAAAACGGCGTGGGGTCCCCCTAAAAATCCATACCAGACCCTTATCCGAGCACGCAACCTGGCAGGCCGCAGGAAAAGAGGGGGGGACGAGAGTGCGCCCCCCCCCTCCTGAACCGTACCAGGCCACATGCCCTCAACATTGGGAGGGTGCTTTGGGGTAGCCCCCCAAAACACCTTGTCCCCATGTTGATGAAGACAAGGGCCTCATCCCCACAACCCTGGCCGGTGGTTGTGGGGGTCTGCGGGCGGGGGGCTTATCGGAATCTGGAAGCCCCCTTTAACAAGGGGACCCCCAGATCCCGCCCCCCCCCCTGTGTGAAATGGTAAGGGGGTACTTACCCCTACCATTTCACTAAAAAACTGTCAAAAATGTTAAAAATGACAAGAGACAGTTTTTGACAATTCCTTTATTTAAATGCTTCTTCTTTCTTCCTTCATCTTCTTCTTCTTCTGGTTCTTCTGGCTCTTCTGGTTCTTCCTCCGGCGTTCTCGTCCAGCATCTTCTCCGCGGCGTCTTCTATCTTCTTCTCCTCGGGCCGCTCCGCACCCATGGCATGAGGGGGGAGGCTCCCGCTCTTCTCTTCATCTTCTTCTCTTCTTCATCTTCTTCTTCATCTTCTTCTTCTTCTTCTTCTTCTTCCTTCTTCTCTTCTTCCTGTCTTCTCCGGGCCGCTCCGCAGCCATGCTGTGGCATGGAGGGAGACTCCCGCTGTGTGACGGCGTCTCTTCGTCTGACGGTTCTTAAATAATGGGGGGCGGGGCCACCCGGTGACCCCGCCCCCCTCTGACGCACGGTGACATGACGGGACTTCCCTGTGGCATTCCCCGTGACGTCACAGGGAAGTCCCTCAAGTCACCGTGCGTCAGAGGGGGGCGGGGTCACCGGATGGCCCCGCCCCCCGTTATTTAAGAACCGTCAGACGAAGAGACGCCGTCACACAGCGGGAGCCTCCCTCCATGCCACAGCATGGCTGCGGAGCGGCCCGGAGAAGACAGGAAGAAGAGAAGAAGGAAGAAGAAGAAGAAGAAGAAGAAGAAGAAGAAGATGAAGAAGAAGATGAAGAAGAGAAGAAGATGAAGAGAAGAGCGGGAGCCTCCCCCCTCATGCCATGGGTGCGGAGCGGCCCGAGCAGAAGAAGATAGAAGACGCCGCGGAGAAGATGCTGGACAAGAACGCCGGAGGAAGAACCAGAAGAGCCAGAAGAACCAGAAGAAGAAGAAGATGAAGGAAGAAAGAAGAAGCATTTAATTAAAGGAATTGTCAAAAACTGTCTCTTGTCATTTTTAACATTTTTGACAGTTTTTTAGTGAAATGGTAGGGGTAAGTACCCCCTTACCATTTCACACAGGGGGGGGGCCGGGATCTGGGGGTCCCCTTGTTAAAGGGGGCTTCCAGATTCCGATAAGCCCCCCGCCCGCAGACCCCCACAACCACCGGCCAGGGTTGAGGGGATGAGGCCCTTGTCTTCATCAACATGGGGACAAGGTGTTTTGGGGGGCTACCCCAAAGCACCCTCCCAATGTTGAGGGCATGTGGCCTGGTACGGTTCAGGAGGGGGGGGGGCGCACTCTCGTCCCCCCCTCTTTTCCTGCGGCCTGCCAGGTTGCGTGCTCGGATAAGGGTCTGGTATGGATTTTTGGGGGGACCCCACGCCGTTTTTTTTTTTTTTTTGGCGCGGGGTTCCCCTTAAAATCCATACCAGACCTGAAGAGTCTGGTATGGAATTTAGGGGGAACCCCACGTCAATTTTTTTTTAAAATTTTGGCTGGGGTTCCCCTTAATATCCATACCAGACCTGAAGGGCCTTGTATGGAATTTAGGGGGACCCCCACATCGTTTTTTTTTTTTTAATTTTGGTTCGGGGTTGCCCTGTGGGGAATTCCCATGCCGTTTTTATCAATGAACTTCTATGTGTATTGTCGGCAATGCAATAGCCGCGGGTAGTTTTAAATGAGTTTTTTCCTTCCAAATGTCATTTTGCTGTCAGACTGTTCTAAACACAGGAAACATGCGCCCCTTTACAGGCATACTATAGACACCCCCCAGGTACGAAATTTAAAGGGATATTACACTTTTATTGTTTGACTTTAAGCATTAATAAAATCACTGTTCCTGAAAAAACGTCCGTTTTTAAAACTTTTTTTTGCATTGATCCATGTCCCCTGGGGCAGGACCCGGGTCCCCAAACACTTTTTATGACAATAACTTGCATATAAGCCTTTAAAATTAGCACTTTTGATTTCTCCCATAGACTTTTAAAGGGTGTTCCGCGGCATTCGGCGAACTTGCGAACAGCCAATGTTCGAGTAGAACATGAGTTCGACTCGAACTCGAAGCTCATCCCTACTTAGTATATATAATTTTAATACTTGTGCAGTGAAACATTACAATTTCGATATTTCCTACCTAGCACTGTCAGTATTGTTTGTTGTTTTTGCATTTTGCATGCACACAGGAGTAAATGAAGTTACCACATGGCTGTCCTGTACAACCGGGAAGTGGCTGGAGCTGTTGTATCCTAGCTCCCCATTATTTCCCAGTGTATATTGGGATACTGGAGCCTCCACAGTCTCTCCCCCAATGCCCAGCTAATGCTTCTGTAGCAATAACTCTCGGTGGAGCTGCTGGTTTAAATCGGGCTGTTACCGTCACCTTCACTACCTTTATTTCACTAGAACCCGGTCTAGGGTCCCGTTGAGTTTACCATCATACAATGTAGGCACCAGACACTTGAGTATCTTTTCCAATGCTTTAATAAACTTGAGTTGCAGGAAGTAGCAGGAAAGAGGTAGAAGGAAAGTTGCAGGGAAGCTCAAATACCTTTTCTTAACGTTCTTAATGTAACTTTAGGAATTAAAAGCTTGTAGCTGATTACACTCTCTCTGTAGAATTAAATCTTTGCCCGCCTGGATAGGTTTCTCTCACCAACCTAGCAGCCAGTACGCAGCACGAACAAAAGTCTCTGCCACAGACTTAATTGGAACAAAACCCGTACGATCCTCTGCCACAGGATGTAATGGTTTACGGTGAATAGCAAACACAGCACTAGAACCTTTAAGCCAACCCAGCAGTACTATGCGGTAGGATTATTTTAGGATACGTCCTCCAACTGAGTCACCAGGCCCCTCTCCAGACCAGCACTCTGCATGATCCTTCCATGACGGGTCCTCCCCTGGGATCTTCTCAGTTGTCCAGCTTCTTCACACAGGATAGACAGCCCAGGACCATTCCTCTTGCCACTGTGGTAGGCCCCAGACAGGCTTCTGGGCCCACCCACATGCCGCAGCGATGTGGGCCTCCCGATCGGAGGACCAAGAGGTAGTACTCTTAGCGCATACCTGTCAGCCAGGATGACCTCAAAACATGGCGTCTGTCCCATAAATACCCTCTCCCAGGATGCAACTCGGAGGACCTCCTCCACCGAGTTATCCCCGGGACAGAGGAGCACTCATACACTTCGACGTGTTGCCTTTCCAACACTGGCCCATAGTAACAACGACACCCACAGGCACAGTGCGAAACTACATTCAACTCAGCTGAGCTGGAACAGAGGCAAATCTGACTATGTATGAACAGATAACCCACTAAATTTACCTATCGGCAGTAGATTAGAAATCTACCAGTGCTACACTTCATAAATGCTTCACTAACGCACCATAAATGCCCTAGGTGCTGTTAAAAGAGTATGTATGTTTTTTTTTTTTAAGATTCACACTTACCTAGGTGAATGCAGCATCAGTCCGATGCTGTATCTATCCCCAGGCGCCTCTAACACTGAGAGCCAAGTGATCGAACACCACCGATCGCTCGGTTCTCACAGCTCCGTGAGCAGAGAGCTGGTGGCTGTCAGTCAGGACTCTCTGCTCTGCCCCCCCTCGTTCACTGGAGCACTGGGCTGTGGAGGGGGCGGGATCAGATAGTTCAGGCTCTCAGTGGCTTGCTAAGAGGCTGAGCCAGGTGGCGGTCCAGGCATGTGGGCAGATTCTGATTCCATTGTTGTGATCTTGCCCATGTCTGGACGGTTTCTGTGGCGTCAGCCGACAGCAGGCTTCATCCCGCTGTCTGCTAAAAATGGGTCACAGGAGTGCAGAAAGAACAGCACTCCTGTGATCCACAGGAGAAGTACAGCCAAACGAGCTTTCGTTGTACTTCTCCTTTAAGGTGCAGGTGGACATCACCATTGAAATCAATGAAGGCAGTTGACAAGCGTTGATGCCTCATGAAAGTGACATGTTAATAAAAGCTGAGTTCCACCCAAAAGTGGAACTTCCGCTCATTTCCCTCCTCTCCCCCTCCGGTGCCACAATTGGCACCGGAGGGGGAGGATACCTGTCTTTGAAAGGTATCCTGTTCTCACTTCCGGGAGTCTGGGCCGCGGCCTGAGACATCACCGTGGGGCTCCCTCCTCCTCTCCCTGTCACCGGGCCAGTAGGAGAGAGGAGCGGGCCTCGCGCATGCGCAGTAGGGTTCCCGGAGTGCAGCCGTAGGGCTACACTGCCGGGTACCCTTACCAGCACCCGACAGCTGATGGAAAGCTACGGTGCTGACATCGCTGGACTCCAGGACAGGTAAGTGTCCTATTGTTAAAAGCCAGCAGCTGCAGTATGTGTAGCTGCTGGCTTTTATTTTTTGGGTAGAACACCGCTTTAATTTTTAACACGATACGACACAACACGCTACCACTCCTGTGTGAACAGCACTGGGTGGTACCATTTTAATATTCATGACAGGCAGTGATGAGTGGTTATGAGGCATTAGAAATGCTAAATAAATGCTGCATGAACACATAGTATTGACACACTTGTGAACGAGCCCTTAAAGCGTAACTAAACCCATAAATTTAACTGCTTAAAAAAAAAAAAACTGTTAAATTCCCAGCATGCCAGGAATGCAAACTCTCATTTGCTTGTGCTTTCAAAAAAACTGTTAAACCATCAAATGACTGGAGTCAAACTGAACGCGTGTGTACCACAATGGCAGTTGCAGATCAAACAGAGACCAAGATGGCAGCCAAAACAATAAAAACAAACAATATAAAAGCCAGTGCTTCCAAAACTGCCAGAGTAGTAACAGTTCAGCCTGTTCACAGTCCAGTGTAGCCTCTGTAGTCTCTTTACTTCTTGTGGGAGGATAATCTCATAATTGCAGCACTCTCCCTCTGTTCACTACAAAAACAGACAGAAAGCAAATATAGTATCACACTGCTTTTTAAACTATGCAGCTCCAAGATGTAATTCAAAAACCATCTTCCTAATATTACAAATACACACACACTCACACACATATATATTTTTGGACTGGCGAACTTATTGAAAAATTAAAAAAGTACCTACCACTTGAGTCTGATCACCCCAATCTTAGAGTGTGTATATATATATATATATATATATATATATATATATATATATATATACATACACACAATATCTCACAAAAGTAAGTACACCCCACACATTTTTGTAAATATTTTATTATATCTTTTCATGTGACAACACTGAAGAAATGACACTTTGCTACAATGTGAAGTAGTGAGTGTACAGCTTACAGCTTGTATAACAGTGTAAATTTGCTGTCCTCTCAAAATAACTCAACACACAGCTGTTAATGTCTAAACCGCTGGCAACAAAAGTGAGTACACCCCTAAGTGAAAACGTCCAAATTGGGCCCAAAGTGTCAATATTGTGTGGCCACCATTATTTTCCAGCACTGCCTTAACCCTCTTGGGCATGGAGTTCACCAGAGCTTCACAGTTTGCCACTGAAGTCCTCTTCCACTCCTCCATGATGACATCGCGGAGCTGGTGGATGTTAGAGACCTTGCGCTCCTCCACCTTCCATTTGCGGATGCCCCACAGATGCTCAGTAGTGTTTAGATCTGGAGCCATGCTTGGCCAGTCCATCACCTTTACCCTAAACTTCTTTAGCAAGGCAGTGGTCATCTTAGTGGTGTGTTTGGGGTCATTATCATGATGGAATACCGCCCTGTGGCCCAGTCTCCTAGGGGAGGGGATCATGCTCTGCTTCAGTATGTCACAGTACATGTTGACATTCATGGTTCCCTCAATGAACTGTAGCTCCCCAGTGCTGGCAGCACTCATGCTGCCCCAGATCATGACACTCCCACCGCCATGCTTGACTGTAAGCAAGACATACTTGTCTTTGTACTCTTCACCTGGTTGCTGCCAAACATGCTTGACACCATCTGAACCAAATAAGTTTATCCTGGCCTCATCAGACCACAGGACATGGTTCCAGTAATCAATGTCCTTAGTTTGCTTGTCTTCAGCAAACTGTTTGTGGGCTTTTTTGTGCACCATCTTTAGAAGAGGCTTCCTTCTGGGGTGACAGCCATGCAGACCAATTTGATGCAGTGTGCGGTGTATGGTCTGAGCACTGACAGGATGACCTCCAACCCCTTCAACATCTGCAGCAATGCTGGCAGCACTCATACGTCTATTTCCCAAACGTTCGTCTGGATATGAAGCTGAGCATGTGCACTCAACTTCATTGGTCGACCATGGCGAGGCCTGTTCTGAGTGGAACTTGTCCTGTTAAACCACTGTATGGTCATGGTCACCATGCTACAGCTTAGTTTCAGGGTCTTGGCAATCTTCTTATAGCCTAGGCCCTAGAGCAAAAATTTTTTTTGTCAGATACTCAGAAAGTTCTTTGTCATGAGGTGCCATGTTGAACTTCCAGTGACCAGTATGAGAGAGTGAGAATGATAACACCAAATTTAACACACCTGCTCCCCATTCACACCTGAGACCTTGTAACACTAACGAGTCACATGACACCGGGGAGGGAAAATGGCTAATTGGGCCCAATTTGGACATTTCCACTTAGGGATGTACTCACTTTTGTTGCCAGTGGTTTAGACATTAATGGCTGTGTGTTGAGTTATTTTGAGGGGGCAGCAAATTTACATTGTTATACAAGCTGTACACTCACTACTTTACATTGTAGCAAAGCGTGATTTCTTCAGTGTTGTCACATGAAAAGATCTAATAAAATATTTACTAAAATGTGAGGGGTGTGCTTACTTTTGTGAGATACTGTATATATATATATATATATACTCTAAGATTGGGGTGATCAGACTCAAGTGGTAGGTACTTTTTTAATTTTTCAATGAGTGCGCCAGTCCAAAAATGTATTTTTAAGGGCATGGTAGCCCATTTTTCTTTAAAAATACGGACAAGTTCACAAAAGACAACAGTAACCCATGGAGGGGGTTCCACCATTACTGTAACTTGTTAGATCCAGCCTCCTGGCTTACTCACTTGCCACAAAGCTACATCAGGCCTCATGCCTAGGCTAGGGATGAGCCGAACACCCCCCGGTTCGGTTCGCACCAGAACCTGCGAACGGACCGAAAGTTCGCATGAACGTTAGAACCCCATTGACGTCTATGGGACTCGAACGTTCGAAAACAAAAGTGCTCATTTTAAAGGCTAATTTGCACGGTATTGTCCTAAAAAGGGTTTGGGGACCCGGGTCCTACCCCAGGGGACATGTATCAATGCAAAAAAAACTTTTAAAAACGGACGTTTTTTCGGGAGCAGTGATTTTAATGATGCTTAAAGTAAAAAAAAAAAGTGAAATATTCCTTTAAATATCGTACCTGGGGGGTGTCTATAGTATGCCTGTAAAGTGACGCGTGTTTCCCGTGTTTAGAACAGTCCCTGCACCAAATGTCATTTTTAAAGGAAAAAATCTCATTTAAAACTGCTTGCGGGTTTAATGTAATGTCGGGTCATGGCAATATGGATGAAAATCAGTGAGACAAACGGCATGGGTACCCCCCAGTCCATTACCAGGCCCTTTGGGTCTTGTATGGATATTAAGAGGAACCCCGCACCCAAATTAAAATAAGGAAAGGTGTGGGGCCACCAGGCCCTATATACTCTGAACAGCAGTATACAGGCGGTGCAAACAAGACAGGGACTGTAGGTTTGTTGTTAAGTAGAATCTCTTTGTAATTTTGAACGGGTACATTTTTAACGTGTTTAGCTCCAGCCAAAAAATCTTTTTTAAGCTTTTTGGAAAACATAGGGAAGGGTTATCACCCCTGTGATATTTGTTTTGCTGTCTTTCCTCCTCTTCAGAAGATTTCACCTCACTTTTTGTCCCAATGAAAAATGTTTTTTGAAAATTTGGGTTTTTTTGTGGAACAAGGATTGGAAAGCATCAGTGGAAAGGAGAATTTTTTTTCCCATATTAACTCTTACAGGAGAGAATTTCCCTTCCTAGGGGTAGATTTCATCTCACTTCCTGTTGTCTCCTTGCAAGTAGGAGTCGTTTGTAAGTTAGATGTTTGAAAGTAGGGTCCTGCCCTATATACTCAGCAGAAATTTGGGCCTTAGGGCCTTAGGTGTTGCTGTGGCCACAACACTGTAAGCCCTCGCAGGGCCCTGCTGTGAAATATTAGATCAAGAATTGTAATTACATGCCCCTGTTGAACAGGAGCTGAAAAATTAGGCCTTAGGCACTGGTGCTGGTGCCACAACACTGCAACCCCTTACAGACACTCTAGTTGGAACGCAGGAACGAGCCCTGCTGCAAAGTATTGCATCAAAAATTGTAATTACACGCCCCTGTTAGACAGGAGTAGAAAAATTGGGCCTTGGGCACTGGTGCTGGTACCACAACACTGCAACCCCTCACAGACACTCTAGTTGGAATGCAGGAACGAGCCCTGCTGCAAAGTATTACATCAAAAATTGTAATTACACGCCCCTGTTAAACAGGGGCTAAAAAATTGTGCCTTAGGCACTGGTGGTGGCGCCCAGAACCAAAAATGTTCTTACAAGCTATCAGCGTGATGATTGAGGAGGAAGAGGATAATTACTCAGGGATAGTCACTCAGCATCAGCATAGGCAGTCTTTGAAGGGATCTGAGATTTCAAAAAAAATTATTCGGTTACATCAGCATCAGGTGCTTGGTAGCTGGTGGTGATCCAAGACTGATTCATTTTTATGAAGGTCAGTCGATCGACCGAGTCGGTGGACAGACGCACCCTGTGATCGGTTACCACGCCTCCAGCAGCACTGAATGTGCGTTCCGAAAGAACGCTGGATGCAGGACAGGTCAGTAGCTCAATTGCATACTGTGCAAGCTCTGGCCAGTGATCCATCCTCAAGACCCAGTAACCCAGAGGATTTTCGGTGGGAAAGGTGTCCAAGTCTGATCTTGCCCCTAGGTATTCCTGCACCATGTAAAACAGACGCTGGCGATGGTTGCTGGAACCGATCATACCTTGGGGCTGCGGACCAAAAAATTGTCTGAATGCATCGGTCAGACGGCCACCTTCTCCACTGCTCCTTCTTTGACTGACCGAAGCCTCAGCAACACGTTGTCCAGAAACAGGAGTTTGTAACCTCCCAGTCTCTGGGAACGCGTTGCACAGACCTTTCTGCAAGGCCTTCCGAAGATGTTTCATCCTCTGCTCCCTCTGCGATGGCAAGATAAGGTCCGCAACCTTACCCTTGTAACGTGGATCAAGGAGGGTTGCCAGCCAGTATTGGTCCTTCTCCTTGATACCACGAATACGAGGATCCTTACGCAGGCTTTGCAGGATCAGGGAGGCCATGCAGCGTAGGTTTGCTGAGGCATTCGGTCCGGAGTCCTCTGGGTCACTAAGGACGACATGGTCCGCAGCCACCTCCTCCCAGCCACGTACAAGTCCATGTGTTTCTTGGGACTGATCCCTTAAAGACTGCTGCTGATGCTGAGTGCCAGGCTCCACCTCCATACTGACACAATCTTCCTCCTCCTCCTCCTCCTCTTCCTGTGTGATCGGCGGGCACGCAGGAACACTGTCTAGATAAAGGGGGCCTTGAGAGCTAAGTAAGTCCTCCTCTTCCTGCCTCTGTTCTGCCTCAAGTGCCCTGTCCATTATTCCACGCAGCGTGTGCTCCAACAGGTGGACAAGGGGGACAGTGTCACTGATGCATGCACTGTCACTGCTCACCATCCTCGTGGCCTCCTCAAATGGTGACAGGACAGTGCATGCATCCCTGATCATGGCCCACTGGCGTGGGGAAAAAAAAACAAGCTCCCCTGACCCTGTCCTGGTGCCATAGTCGCACAGGTACTCATTGATGGCCCTCTGCTGCGTGTGCAGCCGCTGCAGCATGGCCAACGTTGAGTTCCACCTGGTGGGCATGTCACAGATTAGGCGGTTCTTGGGCAGGTTAAACTCCTTTTGGAGGTCCATCAGCCGAGCACTGGCATTATATGACCGGCGGAAATGCACACAGACTTTCCTGGCCTGCCTCAGGACATCCTAAAGCCTGGGTACCTGCCCAAGAACCGCTGCACCACCAAGTTAAGGACGTGAGCCAAACAGGGCACATGGGTCATTTGTCCCTGTCGGAGGGCAGAGAGGAGGTTGGTGCCATTGTCGCAAACCACCATTCCTGCCTTAAGTTGGCAAGGCGTCAACCACCTCTGAACCTGCTCCTGCAGAGCTGACAGAACCTCTGCCCCAGTGTGGCTCCTGTCCCCCAAGCACACCAGCTCAAGCACCGCATGGCATCTTTTGGCCTGCATACTTGCGTAGCCCCTTGAACGACTACGGAGCACCGCTGGTTCCGAGGAAGAGGCCATGGAGGAAGAAGAAGAGGAGGGGGTGGAGGAGAGAGGTGTGTCACAATCATTAGCATTTTGGAGGCGTGGTGGCGGAACAACCTCCAACACTACTGCACCTTGTCCTGCATCCTTCCCAGCTGCCAGCAGAGTCACCCAATGCGCCGTGAAACTTAGGTAATGTCCCTGTCCATGCCTGCTGGACCATGAGTCAGCGGTAATATGCACCTTACCGCTGACCGCCCTGTCCAGCGAGGCATGGACATTGCCTTCCACATGCCGGTAGAGAGCCGGAATCACCTTCCGTGAGAAAAAGTGGAGTTTGGGTACCTGCCACTGAGGAACCGCACATTCCACAAACTCACGGAAGGGGGCAGAGTCTACCAACTGAAAAGGCAGCAGTTGAAGTGCCAGCAATTTTGCCAAGCTAGCATTCAACCGCTGGGCATGTGGATGGCTGGGAGCAAACTTCTTTCGGCGGTGCAGCAGCTGGGGCAGGGAAATTTGCCTGGTACAATCTGACGTCGGTGTACCAAAAGCAGATTGCCCACAAGTACTTGGCTGTGACACACCTAATTCTACACCTTCATTCCTCTCAGTGCAGGTCTCAGAGAGGACTGAAGGTCTAGTGGGGTTGGAAATCTCAGCTGATGAGGAGCAAGGAGAGGTCCTCTTTGTTCTTTGGTGTGGGTCTTTTAGATGCGCTTGCCAACGAACTGCATGGCAGGTCAACATATGTCTGGTCAAGCATGTGGTACCCAAGCGGGAGATGTTTTGGCCACGTGAGATACGCTTGAGACATATGTTGCAAATAGCAGCGGTGCGATCTGATGCACTCATCTCAAAAAAGGCCCACACCAAAGAACTTTTTGAATAACGCGCAGAGACTGCAGCGCCCTGCACATGTGATGCAGTCAATGTGCTGCCCTTAGGCTGGCCCCTGGAGGGCATCCTGCCTCGTTGGTGATGTGCCGCCTCCTCCTCCTCCTCCTCCTCTCTCTTATCAGGCACCCACGTTGAGTCAGTGACCTCATCATCCCCTCCCTCCTCATCACTGGAGCAAACCCGGCAGTATGCTGCAGCAGGGGGAGCATGACTGCCAGATTGCTGTCCTTCTTGGGCACCCCCTCTGTCCGTGCTCATGTTACTGCCTTCATCGAGCTCAGTATCATCATCAGAGCCTTCCAAACGCTGGGCATCCTCCTGGAGCATGTACCCAACACTGTGGTCAAACAGTTCGAGGGACTCCTCAGGAGGACATGGTGGAGCTAGGGAAGGAGTCACTGATGACATTGAGCCGAGGGAAGAGGCCGCTGCTTTGCAGACAAAGCACCCTGGGCATGGGTGAGAGAGGATGAGGAGGATGAGGACGGCTTGATCATCCACTCGACCAAGTCTTCCGCATGTTGCGGCTCAACATGGCCAGCTGCCGAAAAAAAGGCCAAGCGTGTCCCATGGCCACGTGCTGATGAGGATGCACCGTCTCCACGACCAGCACTAGACACAGAGCCTGTTTGCCCTCTTTTATTGGCTTGTGACTGTCTGCCTCTCCTTCTTGGCCTTCCAGACATACTAATGGCCTGTAGCTGCACTAAGCTGGGATATATATATATATATATATATATATATATACTGCAGCTAGCAAAAACAATTACCTGCCTGTAGTATGAGAACACCACCAACCTTCTACAGGTAGCTTTAGCTGAACACTGTGAGGTGGACGCACCCCACTAACTTGTAGGTTTAGCTGAACACTGTGAGCAGGACGCACTGCACTAACTGTAAATAGTCTAGCTGCCTGACCGTGGTACTAATAGAATCAAAAGAACACCAGTAATTTTCTTCAGGTAGCTTTATATACTGTAACAAGACAAGCCTGCCTGTCAGTAGGAAGATAACAGGAACGGATCTAGCTGAACACTGTGAGCAGGACGCACTGCACTAAATGTAAATAGTCTAGAAGATAACAGGAACGGATCTAGCTGAACACTGTGAGCAGGACGCACTTTACTAAATGTAAATAGTCTAGCTGCCTTACTGTGGTACTAATAGGATCAAAAGAACACCAGTAATTTTCTTTAGGTAGCTGTTAATACTGTAACAAGACAAGCCTGCCTGTCAGTAGGAAGATAACAGGAACGGATCTAGCTGAACACTGTGAGCAGGACGCACTGCACTAAATGTAAATAGTCTAGAAGATAACAGGAACGGATCTAGCTGAACACTGTGAGCAGGACGCACTGCACTAAATGTAAATAGTCTAGAAGATAACAGGAACGGATCTAGCTGAACACTGTGAGCAGGACGCACTTTACTAAATGTAAATAGTCTAGCTGCCTGACCGTGGTACTAATAGGATCAAAAGAACACCAGTAATTTTCTTTAGGTAGCTGTTAATACTGTAACAAGACAAGCCTGCCTGTCAGTAGGAAGATAACAGGAACGGATCTAGCTGAACACTGTGAGCAGGACGCACTGCACTAAATGTAAATAGTCTAGAAGATAACAGGAACGGATCTAGCTGAACACTGTGAGCAGGACGCACTGCACTAAATGTAAATAGTCTAGAAGATAACAGGAATGGATCTAGCTGAACACTGTGAGCAGGACGCACTGCACTAAATGTAAATAGTCTAGAATTTAACAGGAACGGATCTAGCTGAACACTGTGAGCAGGACGCACTGCACTAAATGTAAATAGTCTAGAAGATAACAGGAACGGATCTAGCTGAACACTGTGAGCAGGACGCACTGCACTAAATGTAAATAGTCTAGAAGATAACAGGAACGGATCTAGCTAAACTGAGTACAGTGTATATATATATATGCAACACCTGGGATGCATATATATACACAATACACTGTAAGTGCAGCTAACTGACTGACTGTTCTGCCTAATCTATCTAACTCAAATCAAACACTGTCTCTCTGTCTCTTTCAACGCCGGAACACACACTACACAGGGCCGCCGTGCAGGCGGCCTTATATAGTGTGGGGCGTGTACTAAATCCCCTGAGCCATAATTGGCCAAAGCCTCCTTGGCTTTGGCCAATTACGGCTCTCTGTTCAGGCGGCGCTGTGATTGGCCAAGCCTGCGGGTCATAGTGCATGCTTGGCCAATCATCAGCAAGCAATGCACTGCGATGCCGCAGTGAATTATGGGCCGTGACGCGCCACACGAATTTGGCGCGAACGGCCCATATTGTTTGCAATTCGGCGAACGACCGAACAGCCGATGAGGACTCATGTCTGTAAGGTGGCGTCCTCTTGACTCCTGGGCCAGACCTCCTGTCTGTCCAGGTGGAGCCGTCTCCAAGTAGGAGCCCTGGGAAGAATATGAACCCAGCCCACAGGTGTGCAATCAGCATGTCTGCTCATCCAAAAATTTAGTGTAAATCAGCAATCTTCTGAGTAGCATGGGATCACACTGCTACAATACCTATAACTAATATACAGTGTGTGTAATGCCCCGTACACACGGTTGGACATTGATCGGACATTCCGACAACAAAATCCTAGGATTTTTTCCGACGGATGTTGGCTCAAACTTGTCTTGCATACACACGGTCACACAAAGTTGTCAGAAAATCCGATCATTCTGAACGCGGTGACGTAAAACACACGTACGTTGGGAGTATAAACGGGGCAGTAGCCAATAGCTTTCATCTCTTTATTTATTCTGAGCATGCATGGCACTTTGTGCGTCGGATTTGTGTACACACGATCGGAAATTCTGACAACGGATTTTGTTGTCGGAAAATTTTATAGCCTGCTCTCAAACTTTGTGTGTCGGAAAATCCGATGGAAAATGTGTGATGGAGCCCACACACGGTCGGAATTTCCGACAACGAGGTCCTATCACACATTTTCCGTCGGAAAATCCGACCGTGTGTACGGGGCATAAGTGTGCTATCCAATATTGAGAACTCAGCTGAAAGGAAGCACACTCCAATGGTTCACATACACCAGTGCTCTCAATCCTTTGTTAACTAAATAGTTACAACTTAAAACAAAAACCAGATAGATATTCCTATGGACTTACTGTATATCAGTTTAGAGATTGTGACAAGTAGCAGATGCAGGGAAGACCACAAACTTAGCTCATCTTTCTGTAGTAAATGCAAGAGATTCTCAGAACACAGGCTGAAACTAGGCTTGCTACTAAACACTGAGTAGTGTAGCCTCTCTCTCACCTCCTTGTTTTTTGGATGATCAACTGCCTTAGGCTTCATTCACAACAATGCATTTTTTCATGCTTTTTGCCTTTTGTAGAAATGCAGGACATTTTTTAACATGGGTCCCTATGTAACATGTTTGCATCAATGCATTTTTGTGCTTCTGCATTTTTGGAAAGGGCCTGGGACTTTTTAAGGCTAGGTTCACATCTATGTGAAAATTGATCACGCTAGAAGTACTGACGGCCTATCTAATTTCTTCAGACCCTAAAATGCCAGAAAAGTACAAATACCCCCCAATGACCCCTTTTTGGAAAGAAGACATTTTAAGGTATTTAGAAAGATGCATGGTGAGTTTTTTGAAGTTGTCATTTTTTCCCACAATTCTTTGCAAAATCAAGTTTTTTTTTCACAAAATTGGCATATTAGCAGGTTATTTCTCACACACAGCATATGCATACCACAAATTACACCCCAAAACACATTCTGCTATTACTCCCTAGTATGGCGTTACCACATGTGTGAGACTTTTACACAGCGTGGCCACATACAGATGCCCAACATGCACAGAGCACCTTCAGGCGTTCTGGAGCACCCAGGCCAATTCTGACATTTCTCTCCTACATGTAAAAATCACCATTTATTTGCTAGAAAATTACATAGAACCCCAAAACATTATATATTTTTTTAACAAAGACCCTAGAGAATACAATGGCGGTCATTGCAACTTTTTATCTTACACGGTATTTGCGCAGCAATTTTCGAGCGCTTTTTTTGGAAAAAAAACTGTTTTGTGCTTTAAAAAAAAACAAAACAGTAAAGTTAGCCCAATGTTTTTTCATAATGTGAAAGATGAAGTTACACTGAGTAAATAGATACCCAACATGTCACCTTTCAAAATTGCACATGCTTGTGGCATGGCGCCAAACTTCGCTACTTAAAAATCCCCATAGGCGATGCTTTAAAATTTTTTACTGGTTATATGTTTTGAGTTACAGAGGAGGTCTAGGGCCAAAATTATTGCTCTCACTCTACCGATCGCAGCGATACCTCACATGTGTGGTTTGAACACCGTTTTCGTATGTGGGCTGGACTTACATATGCGTTTGCTTCTGCATGCAAGCACACGGGGACAGAGGCACTTTAAAATTTTAATTTTTTTAATTGTTCATTTTACTTTATTTATTTTAGTTTAAAGCTTTTTTCCAAAAAAAAAAAAAATTTGATCACTTTTATTCCTATTACAAGGAATGTAAACATCCCTTGTAATAGGAATATGGCATGACAGGTCCTCTTTACAGTGAGATATGGGGTCAATAAGACCCCACATCTCACCTCTAGGCTGGGAAGCCTGAAAAAAAAAAAAAAAAGTTCCTGGCTTCGATCGTAGCGGTGAATCAGTAGAAGCACCGGAGGGCGGAGGGAGGGAGGAAGTCCCCTCGCCTCCCGTAAGAACGATCAAGCAGTTGAACAGCTGCTATGATCATTCTTATGGTGTAGGAAATCACTGGCTGAAAAAGATGATATCTGAATGATGCCTGTAGCTGCAGCCATCATTCAGATATCCCGGCACAAAGTCAAGGACGTCGTATGACGGCCGGTGGGCGGGAAGTGGTTAAAACGCATTTTTTTTTAAACACAAAGTTGTCCATTTATACAATATTTCTAACACATAGCATGTACATACCAAAAATGACACCTCAAAATAGATTCTCTTACTCCTCCTGAGTACGGCGATACCACATGTGTGAGACTTCCACAGCCTGGCCACATACAGAGGCCGAGTACAGCCGAGTATGGCTGAGCATGGCGGAGTATGGCTGAGCATGGCTGGGTATGGCTGAGTATGGCTGAGCATGGCCGGGTATGGCTGGGTATGGCAGGATATTGCAGGGTATCACTGAATATGACCGGGTATGGCAGAGTGTAGCAGAGTATGGCTGGGTATCACCGAGTATTGCAGAGTATTGCGGGGTATTGCAGAGTATGGCGGGGTATTGCAGAGTATGGCAGGGTATCACCGAGTATGGCTGAGCATGGCTGAGTATGGCTGGGTATAGCAGAGTATGGCAGGGTATTGCAGGGTATCGCCCAGTATGACTGAGTATGGCTGGGTATCACTGAGTATTGCAGAGTATGGCTGGGTATGGCAGAGTATTGCGGGGTATTGCAGGGTATTGCAGAGTATTGCGGGGTACTGCAGGGTATTGCAGAGTATTGCGGGGTATTGCAGAGTATTGCAGGGTATTGCAGAGTATTGTGGGATATTGCAGAGTATTTCAGGGTATTGTGGGGTATTGCAGAGTATTGCACAGTATTGTGGGGTATTGTGGGGTATTTCAGAGTATTGCACAGTATTGTGGGGTATTGCAGAGTATTGCAGAGTATTTCGGGGTATTGTAGAGTATTGCAGAGTATTACACAGTATTGTGGGGTATTGCAGAGTATTTCGGGGTATTGCAGGGTATTGCAGAGTATTGCAGAGTATTGCACAGTATTGTGGGGTATTGCTGAGTATTGCAGGGTATTGCAGAGTATTGCACAGTATTGTGGGGTATTGCAGAGTATTGTGAGGTATTGCAGAGTATTGCACAGTATTGTGGGGTATTGCAGAGTATTGCGGGGTATTGCAGAGTATTGCACAGTATTGTGGGGTATTGCAGAGTATTGCACAGCATTGCAGGGCATTGCAGAGTATTGCTGGGTATTGCAGAGCATTGAGGGATGGCTGAGCATGGATGGATGGATGGTAGTTGTCACTACAGATCCAGCCCACAGCGCTGCTGCCATCCGATCCCTCCCCCTCTCCGCTCACAGTGTACTGATCGGTACAGAGAGGGGAGGAGAGGAACTTGTTTACATGTGATCGCTCCGTCATTTGATGGCCATTTACCGGGATCCATGATGCTCCGGGTCCTCTGGACCAGGCGGACACGGATGTTCTTGGGTGCACGCCCCGGGGGCGCGCGAGAGCGGAATTCTGGGAGGACGTCACTGTACGCACTCCCAGAATTAAAAAAATGCCCTGTAGCCGTCATTTGGCTATGGGCCGGTTATTAAGTGGTTAACAACTGATGAGTCATCAGCTGTCAGCCGGATTCCCCACTGACAGCTGAATGTAAAAAAAATAAATCACTATAAAAATGGTGTGGGGTCCCCCCCAGGTACATATTAGGCCATTTGGGTCTAGTATGGATTCGGAGGGGACCCCCCCATTTTTTTTTAAATGGCGTGGGGTCCCACTCAAAATCCATACCAGACCCTTATCCAAGCATGCTGCCTGGCAGGTCAGGAAAGGGAGGGGACGAGTAAGCACCCCCCCCTCCTGAATCATACCAGGCCACATCATGGGGGATGGATGCTTGGGGGGGCTCAGCCCCCCTGTCCCAAAGCACCTTGCTTCCATATTGATGCGGACAAGGGCCTCTTCCTGACAACCCTGGGCTGTGGTTTTCGGGGTCTGCGGGAGGGGGGCTTATCGGAATCTGGAAGCACCCATAAAAAGGGGGCCCCCCAGATCCCACCCCCCCATGTGAATGGGTATCGGGTACATCGTACTCCTACCCATTCCCCCAAAAAGCAGAGAAATGTTAAAAAAAAAAAAAAGTTGTTTTTTGACAAGTCCTTTTTTTAAAAAAAAGAAGCCCCGAGCTGTCTTCTCCCAGAACTGTCTTCTCTCCAAGCTGTCTTATCCTCAAGCTGTCTTCTCCCGGAGGTATCTTCTCCCAGTGTTGTTAAGGCCCCCTCCTTAGCAACCAGTTATATACAGTGTTTAAACAGAAAAATAAAAACCACAACAAGCAAAACACAGTAAAAATCGCATCACAAACACAACACTTGCATTTTTGGTGCAATTCCATTGAAGTATATTATACGCAAAAGTGGAAAAAAAGTCCCAGACCCTTTCCAAAAATGCACAGTCACGATAAGGAAAAGGAAAAACAAGACTTGGGGACCATACATCTAATCTTCGATCACAAAAATATTTTCAGATTCCCTGGAGCAAGTAAACATTGTCCAGTGGAATCAGGTGTCCTGAACCTTTCTTCCTTTCCTTTCAGAGTGGCTGTGATATTTTCCATACAGTTATCCACATTTACCTTAATGAACCACAATGAGAGTGTTGGGTGGGGATCCTGCTTCCAGTGCGCAGGAATGGAGGCCTTGGCTGGATTTAACAGGTTAATCACCATTGCTTTTTTATACTTGTGTCTAGGAATGGCAGAGTGGCATAGCAGATAACTCGCTGTGTCATCTTCCCAATTATAATCAGTTAGAGTGCTTAATTGAATGTAAAATATATTGGTGGCCCTGCGCTTATGGCAATGAATGGGATGGAAAAAAGAACTGCTGCCCCTATCAGTACAACCACCTAAGTGGAATGTAAATGCAAGTGTTAAATAAGGAAAGGTAGGTGTTGCGCTGTTCTAGGGTACAATAATTGCATGCCTCTATGTGACACTTTGTGTATCCCTATATTATACTCCCACTAAAAATAATAAAAATCAGAGTTTAAAGTGTCAAATACTTCGTGCAAATCCTACTGTTTGCAAGTGTTATCAATGTACATATGCAAGAGTAAATGAGTTTGCTGTAATAAAAAAATTACTAAAGTGACAGGTGCTCTTCAAAACCGTGCCTTGGTGATACTCATATATATCAAAATATTATTTTCATGCAAAAAAATATAAAAATGTGTATATATATATATATACCACAATGGATTTGAAATTAAACAAACAAGATGTGTTTTAACTGCAGACTTTCAGCTTTAATATGAGGGCATTTACATCCAAATCAGGTGAACGGTGTAGGAATTACAACAGTTTGGATATGTGCCTCACACTTTTTAAGGGACCAAAAGTAATGGGACAAATTAACAATCATCAAACTTTCACTTTTTAATACTTGGCTGCAAATCCTTTGCAGTCAATTACAGCCTGAAGTCTGGAATGCATAGACATCACCAGGTGCTGGGTTTCATCCCTGGTGATGCTCTGCCAGGCCTCTACTGCAACTGTCTTCAGTGCCTGCTTGTTCTTTGAGCATTTTCCCTTCAGTTTCGTCTTCAGCAAGTGAAATGCATGCTCAATCGGATTCAGGTCAGGTGATTGACTTGGCCATTGCATAGCATTCCACTTCTTTCCCTTAAAAAAACTCTTTGGTTGCTTTCGCAGTATGCTTCCGGTCATTGTCCATCTGCACTGTGAAGCGCCGTCCAATGAGTTCTGAAGCATTTTGCTGAATATGAGCAGATAATATTGCCCGAAACACTTCAGAATTCATCCTGGTGCTTTTGTCAGCAGTCACATAATCAATATATACAAGAGAACCAGTTCCATTGGCAGCCATACATGCCCACGCCATGACACTACCACCACCATGCTTCACTGATGAGGTGGTATGCTTTGGATCATGAGCAGTTCTTTTCCTTCTCCATACTCTTCTCTTCCCATCACTCTGGTACAAGTTGATCTTGGGCTCATCTGTCCATAGGATGTGGTTCCAGAACTGTGAAGGCTTTTTTAGATGTTGTTTGGCAAACTCTAATCTGGCCTTCCTGTTTTTGAGGCTCACCAATGGTTTATATCTTGTGGTGAACCCTCTGTGATCACTCTGGTGAAGTCTTCTCTTGATTGTTGACTTTGACACACATACACCTACCTCCTGGAGAGTGTTCTTGATCTGGCCAACTGTTGTGAAGGGTGTTTTCTTCACCAGGGAAAGAATTCGTTGGTCATCCACCACAGTTGTTTTCCGTGGTCTTCCGGGTCTTTTGGTGTTGCTGAGCTCACCGGCGTTCTTTCTTTTTAAGGATGTTCCAAACAGTTGATTTGGCCACACATAATGTTTTTGCTATCTCTCTGATGGGTTTGTTTTGTTTTTTCAGCCTAATGATGGCTTGCTTCACTGATAGTGACAGCTCTTTGGATCTCATATTGAGAGTTGACAGCAACAGATTCCAAATGCAAATAGCACACTTGAAATTAACTCTGGACCTTGTATCTGTTCCTTGTAAATGGGATAATGAGGGAATAACACACACCTGGCCATGGAACAGCTGAGCAGCCAATTGTCCCATTACTTGTGGTCCCTTAAAAAGTGTGAGGCACATATACAAACTGTTGTAATTCCTACACCGTTCACCTGATTTGGATGTAAATACCCTCAAATTAAAGCTGAAAATCTGCAGTTAAAGCACATCTTGTTTGTTTCATTTCAAATCTATTGTGGTGGTGTATAGAGCCATAAAGATTAGAATTGTGTAGATGTCCCAATATTTATGGACCTGACTGTATATATATATATGCTGTGATCATAAATAGTTCATAGTATATTTCAGAAAAAAATAAAGTGAAATATAAAAATTGAACATTAAAAATGAAAAAAGTGACAGGTGCTCTTCAAAAATAAGCTCTGTGCTCCTTATAGATCCCGTATCGGTATTGCACTCACCCGAACCACTCACCCCGCACAGGGGTACCTCACTTTCACAGTATCTGCTACTGTGCAGCAATCATCAGATCTTTATCTGCTGTGTCAGCTATATCTTTCCGTGCTTGCGGTATTGGGTGTATCTCTCTTCTTTAGATCTCCCTCTGCATCTCCCACATATAGGAAGGAGACATCTCCATAGTGTGATTCCGTTTTAAATTACATTTATTGTGACATAAAAGTGGAAGCGTACTCACATTGATTCAAATGCATATAAGCCTTTAAAAAACACAGGAAGCCGCCCAAGGGCAGAGCATCTAGCGTCTTTGCATCACTTCTGGTTTTGGGCCGTGGAACGTGAATCGTCCCGGCTTCCTGTGTTTTTAATACTGCAAGCACGGAAAGATATAGCTGACACAGCAGATAAAGATCTGATGATTGCTGCACAGTGGCAGATACCGTGAAAGCGAGATACCCCTGTGTGCCTGTGTGAGGTGAGTGGTTTGGGTGAATGCAATACCTATAGGGCAGTGATGGCGAACCTTTGGAACTACATTTCCCATGATGCTCAACTTCACTGCAGAGTGCATGAGCATCATGGGAAATGTAGTTCCAAAACATCTGGGGTTCCAAGGTTTGCCATCACTGCTATAGGGGATCTATAAGGAGCACAGATTTGAAGAGTAAGGATGAGCCGAACACACCCCAGTTCGGTCCGCACCAGAACATCCGAACAGGCAAAAAATTCAGACGAACAAGCCAACACCGTTAAAGTCTATGGGACATGAACATGAAAAATCAAAAGTGCTAATTTTAAAGGCTTATATGCAAGTTATTGTCATAAAAAGTGTTTGGGGACCCGGGTCCTGCCCCAGGGGGCATGTATCACTGCAAAAAAGTTTTAAAAACTGACATTTTTTTCGGGAGCAGTGATTTTAATAATGCTTAAAGTGAAACAATAAAAATGAAATATTTCTTTAAATATTGTCCCTGGGTGGTGTCTATAGTATGCCTGTAAAGTGGTGCAGTTTTCCCATGTTTAGAACAGTACCACAGCAAAATAGACAGAATTAATTGTAAAAATATGGCTCTCGTTGACCTTAATGGGGTTTGAATTAATGGTCAGAACTTCAACATAGTTTAGCAAGCCTCCTATGATCTAAACCCTAGTACCCAAGGGCTCTTTTTCAGGCTTTGTGCTGCTTACTAGTATCAATGCTGCAGTGATTTTGCTGAGCTCTTTGATGTTTCTTTATGTGGAACCCGAAAAGCTGGTACTATTACCACAGCTGATATTCTGCAGACAGAGACTGTAGACCCCTCTATGGTATTGTTGGCAGCAGAAGCCCAAACTGCAGAATTCTTTTAATTTGTTGCCTATTTCTAGATAGTGGCAGAAACCATTGTGCCTCCAATCCACAGATACCTGAAAGGGCAAGAAGCAAGTACAGTGGATGGACATGGCTGCAGGCAGCACCTTAACCATGTAATTGCAGACTACTTTGGGTACAGGAAAGATATGTACACTTTGTGAATGATGATCCCATAGTAGACCACTGGATAAAGCTTACACAGTACATACTAGAGTTTTAGACTTTCTCTTTGGCCAGTGTCAGAGATGGCCTTCAGTGAGGCAGGTGATTTTGTTACGGAAAGACAAATCCTTTTCTTTCCCCGACACTGTGGACCAGCTCAATTTAATAAAAGTGAACCAGTCCTGGGGGCGTGTCCTAGCCTTAGAGCTGAATGGCAGCCTGAGCAGGGAGCTCTGACAATCCACAGCCTCTTAGAGCAACTTAAAGCAATGCCTTCTGACCAGGCACCCACCACTACTGTGGGTAATAACACCAGACACAAGGAAGGATCAGTCAGGGGGAAACCGACACCCGTGCAGTCCTGCAAACTGACGGACTTCTTCCCCAGGTAGTCTGAGGAGAAATCTCAAGATGGCACTGGCACACTGAGCATGGCAGTGTCGGCTGTACAGCTGCACGGAAACACTGACATAGGCTCACAGGAGGAATCAGAGGTCACAGAAGACATCACGGACCTCCAGTCGCCTCAAAAAGACCCTCACAAGAGACCAACCTCTTCACCACTGCAATCCTCACTCTTCAGGACAAATGTGTGTAAAAAGCTGAATCTCTCCCCTGCACTGCCACTGCTGCCACTCACTGAGCCTGACAACCCCCTTGAGGAATTCCCTGCCTCAGATAAGCCTGCCACTGTATCAGAGCTCAAACACATGCTGCAGTCACTATACATGGGTATTCAATCCAACATAGACAGAGTAATTAGCCACACACAGGCGCAGATCACCCACATTGCTGAACGAACAGGTGACCTAGAATCAAAAGTGGGGGAAGTAGTTTCAGCTCACAATGACTTGGTGGATACTTGGTACAATCACAGGAAATACATCAACTGAAATACAAAATGGCAGACCTAGAGGACAGATCCAGAAGGAACAAAGTTAAAATCAGGGGTAAACAGGAATCTGTGATGCAGCCAGAGCTCATTGGATCCAAACAGTATCTACTCATTAAGTGGGCACACTGCCTTGTTAAACCTAGCTTCCTCCCAGCCTCAGTACCACGGGATGTAATCACACGCATACATTTTTTTCATATCAAAGATATGCTCATGTCCACTGCAAGGAAACTAAAATTCCTACCTGATCCATTCTCTTGCTTCGCAATGTACGCACACCTACATTCAATTTTCTGTTTTGTACCATATATAAGGGGTCTATCCTGAGGCATAGCTAGCTCTGCTTCTTTCTTGGTTAGATTATTGAGGTCGACCACGGCCCGGGACAGGCTATGGAGTTCAAAATGGTTGTAAACTTTCTTTTTTTAAATAAAAAACTTGTCTATACTTACCTGCTCTGTGCAATGGCTCTGCACAGAGCAGCCCTAATCCTCTTCTTCTGTGGTCCCCCGCCGGTACTTCAGGCCCCTCCTCTTCATCCGGTGCCCCCACGGAATTCTGCTTTCCATGGGGGCACGCGTGCGGACTCCCTCATGAGTCCCGCTGCTGCGTCCATTGACACAGACAGTGGGACTCGACCCTACCCCCCAACTTCCGCATCACAGCTTTTGATTGACAGCAGCAGAAGCCAATGGCTCCTGCTGCTATTAATCTGTTCAATGAGGAGAGCAACAGCAGCTGCACTCGTGCACATCGTTGGATTGAATGGGGCTCAGGTAAGAAAAACGGGGGTCTAGGGGGGAGCTGCATCACAGGTTTTTCACCTTAATGAAGGCTTTACAACCACTTTAAGGTTAGTTGCTGCTTTTTTTTTTTTTTTTAGTATTTTGGCTTTCTTTGTTTAATATGTATGTAATTTTTTTTTAATTTGGGCTCTTAGTTTCTTTTGTTCTATACATGTTTTTCAGATATTTTTCTGCCCTGGGGACCTCTGCACCCACTCTCGCCCCATCTCCATTGGGGTTTGATCACTATGGGATTGCACCAATCGAGTTTCTTTAAACAGTTGCCGCCCGCCCACTGTCATATGATGGCGGAGCGGTGCGGCTCCTTTTTTGCGGCTGATACACACAGGGCATGCATGCGATCGCGGGCATGCAGCCCTGCTCTGTCGGTGTCGCCGTGTCCCTGGGACACCGACAGGGGTGAACAGCCATTGGGCATGGCTGTTCACCATGTGAATTATGTCACGGCCGATCACAAAGGGTTATTCCCTGCTTTAGACCGCGCATGTGCGCGATCGGGAGCACGCAGCGCAGACATGTCGGTGGCAGCGTGTTCCCAGGAACACTGTTCGTCACCGACAAGGGTAAACAGCCAATGCTTGGCGGCTGTTTACCATGTGATTGGCTGTGATCCATTCACAGCCGATCACTAAATGTAAACAAAGACCGGTTACTAGTCATTTCCAGTGTGAGGAGAGAAGAGCCAGGAGCAGTGAGTGACCGATCTATGTGTGTATTGTAGTGTACTGCACCAACACCACAAAGAGAACCTGTCACATCGCCCCCCCATTACAGTTGTCACCCAACAGTCACCACATCAGTGCTTATAAAAGTGCACCTGTCACTTATCAGTGCCCACAAAGTGCACCTGTCACCCATCAGTGCCCACAAAGTGCACCTGTCACCCATCAGTGCCCACAAAGTGCACCTGTCACCCATCAGTGCCCATAACGTGCACCTCTCACCGTCAGAGACTGCCGTCAGCGGTGCACCTGTCACCCATCAGTGACCATCGCCAGTGACCGTCATTAGTGATCGCCATCAGTGACCCATCCGTGACCCTCATCTATTAGTCCCATAAAGTGCACCAGTCACCATCAGAGACTGCCATCAGTGACTGTCACCTGTCACACACCAGTCACCGTCACACATCACCTGTCACCCACCAGTGATCATCGCACATCACCTGCTACCCACCAGTGACGGTCACACGTCACCTGTCACCCATCAGTGACTGTCACCTGTCACCGATCACCTGTCGCCCATCAGTGACCATCACCTGTCACCCATCACCTGTCGCCCATCAGTAACCATCATTTGTCACCCTTTGCACAGCCCATCAGAAAAATCGTCTAAAAGGTTCTATACAAGTGAGGAGGCATTCCAGATCCTCTCCATGACTGATGAGAGCAGCGGGGAGTTCTCATCAGATTCAATTGCCAATTCCGATTGTGAATCAGATTCAGCATTTGAACCGATCGATAGTAGTGGATCGGCAAACGAATCAGAGGAAGAATGTATACCTCCTAAAAGAGCAAGGCGATCTGGAAACCAGGCAGCCACCAGCAATATACCCCAGGATCAAATTCCCAGGCCCAGTACCAGCGCTGCTGCCAGCGATAGACCCCAAAACCAAAAGCCCAGTACCAGAGCTGCCGCCAGCGAAAGGCCACAAGAAATGCCCAGTACCAGCACTTCCGCAGCATTATGCCCAAATGCCAGAACAGGAACTCCAACTACCAGCACTGGAGTGCCACGTCCCCCAAGAGCCAGGGCCGCTACATATCTCCCAGATGGTCTTGCCAATCCAACATGGCTGCCTTCCGACTCAGGATCAGCAAGAATTTCCCCTTTCACTGCACAGCCAGGTGTGCAGGCCAATACCCCAAATTTTTCTGAAATTGATTGTTTTCATTTATTTTTGCCCAACACTTTGCTGCAACTCATCCTGGACCAGACCAATTTATATGCCCAGCAGCATATTGCCAACAACCCCCAATCTTCATACGTCCGTCCATTTGAGTGGAAGGATTTGACTCTGGGGAAGTTCAAAATGTTTATGAGCCTCACCATAAACATGGGGCTTACAAAAAAAATGAAGGACGTGCCTATTGGTACACCCACCCCATTCACCACATGCCCATTTATTCTTCTGTAATGTCCAGGTCCCGATATGAGATGATAATGTGTTTTCTTCATTTTAGTGCCAACACCCAGTGCCCTCCCTGCAATCATCCAAATTACGATAAATTATATAAAATTTGTTCACTCATTAATTTCTTTTCCCAATGATTTGCAGAACTCTATGTCCCCGATAAGCATATATGTGTAGATGAGTCCCTGGTACCCTTTTCAGGCCGGCTAGGAATTAAACAATACATTCCTAGCAAAAGGGCCAAATATGGAGTGAAATTTTATAAGCTTTGCAAGAGAGTCACGAGATATCTGTATGCGTTCCGCATATATGAAGGAAGAGATTCCCAGCTCCAGCCACCTGAGTGGCCGACCTACATGGGCACAACTGGTAAAATTGTATGGGACCTGGCATACCCACTGCTGAAGAAAGGTTACCATATATACCTAACTGCTACACAAGCCTACCCCTTTTCAAACACCTATACCTCACACAAACCCTGGCCTGTGGAACCTCCAGAAAGAATAGGAAGGGCTTCCCACAAGCCATAGTAAATAAGAAATTGTGAAGGGGAGAAAGAGCAACTTTGAGATGCAAAGAAGTGCTGGCCTTGAGGTGGAAGGATACCAGGAAGGTGCACATGATGTCCACCATCTATGACGACACTACAGTTGAAGTTCAGAGAAGACGAGGTCCCATTGTAAAGCCAAAATGTGTACAAGATTACAATCTGTACATGGGGGGGTGGATTTCAAGGACCAAATGCTTCAGCCCTATTTAGCAATAAGGATGTCCCGTTTCTGGTACAAGAAAGTAGCACTCTATTTAATTCATTTGGCCATTTATAATGCCTACATAATTTACACCAAATCCACCAAAAGCCCTGCCCACTTCCTGAAAATCATAGAAGAAGTTGTCACTTCCCTCCAGAAAACCTTCGCTCTGATGCTGTTAGCTGTCTTCATGAACGCCACTTCCCGGACCACATTCCATCATCTGAAGTAGGCCGAAGATGCCAAAAAAGATGTTGAGTATGCAGCAATAAACGATTTAGAAGAGATACCAGCTACCATTGTCCCCAGTGTCCCTTCGAAACCGGCCTTTGCATTGTTGAATGCTTCAGACTATATCACACATCCCTAAAATATTAGCCCATATTCTTAACCATTTCCCCATTTTCATCATCTGTGCTGACCATTTTCCATGCTTCCTCAAATAACCATGCCACTGCCTTCTACATATACTGACCCTGGCCTGTTTTTTGACTATGCCTCTGCCAACCGTTTGGACTGCTTACATGTGAACTGACCCTGGCCTGTTTTACCAGCTACGCTTCTGCCTACTGTTTGGACTGCTTACATGTGAACTGACCATGGCCTGTTTTACCAACTACGCTTCTGCCTACCACTTGGACTGCTTGTATGTCATCTGACCCTGGCCTGTTTTATGGATTATGCTTTTGTCTACCGCTTGGACTGATCTGTTGCCCTGCTACTGTGGGACACAGGGGTCTCACATGTGAGGGACTCCAGAAATGTTTTTCCGGATGGAGAAAACAATTTTTTTTTTTGTCTCCGGGTTTCGTAATTTCAGGATTAGTGTCTGGAGTCCAGAGGCTTTATAGAGATTTGGGTGGGTCGAAGCCTCTACCCCTGTGCCCCTGTGCACAGGTTTTACCTGATTGCGGCCCTCAGCCAGCTGCTGCCTTACTGCCACCATCCCCCTGCCTGCAGCATAAACTGACCACACCTCTGCCTGCTACCTGGACTATGGAAATAATTAGCTGTAGCAAGAGGCAGTATGTTTATGAAAGAGAGCGGTACAATAATGAGTGCAGGGAGGTAACGGTGTACCAGGACCAATATTATGGCTGTGCTGGCTGTCTCTGCCTGGACAATTTCTATGGACAAATGCTTTTGCTGTGCTGATGATATCCTTGTGTTGACTATAGACAATATTTCTGCCTGCTGCCTGGATAATTACTATTGTTGCTAAGCACATCCCTGCCTGCTTCCTGCTGCCTGGACCAATTCTTTCCTCTGGGGACACTACTAAAACCACAGGTACCATATATACTCGAGTATAAGTCGATCCGAGTATAAGTCGAGGCCCTAATTTACCACAAAAAAATGGGAAAAACGTATTGACTCGAATATAAGACTAGGGTGGAAAATGCAGCTAAATTTCCAACAGCGTGTCCCTGAACATAAAATTTGCCCATGGACACATTTTATATTAAGGGACACTCTGATGGGCAAATTGTATGTTAAGGGGCACTCTGATGGGCACAACAAAATGTGCCCCCTAATGTAAAAACTGCCCATCAATGTGCCCCTTAATACAAAATATGCCCATCAGTGTTGCTCTTAAAATAAAATATGCCCATCAGAGTGCCCCTTAACATAAAATGTGCCCATCAGCGTGCCCCTTAACATAAAATAAGGGTCACACTGATGGGTACCTTTTATATTAAGGGGCACTCTGATGGGCACATTTTATTTTAAGGGGCACGTTGATGGGTATATTTTTAATGTGCATGCTGATGGGTACATTTTATGTTAAAGGGCACTCTGATGGACACAACAAAATGTGTCCATCAGTGTGCCCCTTAAGAAAATATGCCCATCAGTGTGCACATTAAAAATATACCCATCAGCGTTCCCCTTAAAATAAAATGTGTCCATCAGAGTGCCCCTTAACATAAAAAAGGTGCCCATCAGTGAGACCTTTAACAAAATAAAATATGCCCAGCCATTAGTGATTACTAGTTGGCCCACATACCTTGAATGCAGGAGGGGCAGATTGCGGAAGCTGCACGAGCCTAAGCCGGGACCTGGGAACCACGAGTAGCAGGGGGGCGGGGCGCACATGGGACGTCATGCCCCTAC